>CM059033.1:35182500-37800000 GCA_030279155.1 Forsythia viridissima | reverse complement strand
AGGGTTTTTGGTTATTTAAGGAGAACCAAATACCTTGGGCTCCAATATTCCAAATTATCGACTATTTTAGAAAGAAATATCGACACTAGTTGGATATTAAATAAAGGTAAAAGCAAGTTTACTTTTGGTTGAGTGTGTTACTCTTAGAGGAGGTGTAGTTTCTTGAAGGTCTGAGAAAAAAACTTGTATAACACGCTTGACTATGGAATCTAAGTTTGTTGCATTAGCAAAAATGGGAAAAGAAGCTGCGTGGCTTCAAGATCTTCTACATGAAGTTCCAATGGATACGAAGAATGTGTCTTCTATCTCGATACTATATGATAGTCAAGCCTATGGTGAGGTTTATAATATGAATCTAGACATATAAGTCTTAGACATGATTATGTAAGAAAATTAAACAAAAGTGGAATAATTTCTCTTACATTTGTAAGATTGAGCGAAAACTTAGTTAATCCATTTACAAAGCCCCTTACTAAAAAGTTAGTAAGACTCACATGAGTATGATGCGGTTGAAACTCTTTAATTAAAATTCACCAATGACGGCAATCCTATTTGTCATTACGAAATGAGTAATTCACGAGTTAAAGGGTAACAACAAATCATTTGATAAGTGGATGAATTACAACACTTAAATTAAACATACCTTATCCTAATGGGTGTAAATGCTGGTGTTAGAGTTGGAAGGTTGAGTTAAAAATTCTTAATAAAATTCAGTACAATACAAGTATTTTCATTGTAACAAAAACATTGTAAATTTTTTTTACATATATAAACTTAGAAGTGGTGCCACTTTAAGAAAAGTTTAGAATTTACTTTGTGAAAAGTTCATAAAACCAGTTAGTGCATGGTCTTTAACATGCTAAGCAAACTTGTGTGGAACAAATTGAATGAAAGTGTTCATGTGTGTGATATTGTCGGTATTATCATAAGGAATAACGGGTTTATAGCCAATGCTACCTGAGATTTCGATATTACTTTATGGTGTTTACAATAAAGTAATGTTCAAATCGAAAGATTCCTTATTTTAAGCATGAATGCCATTTTTAATCCGAGTTTAAATATATTTGAACAAGTGGGGGATTGTTGGAAATTGTTTAAAAAATATTGTGAAAAGAAAAATTGCGGGACATGGAAAAGAAAACAATTAAGAAAGGATTGTGAAACACATGGGTCGTTTCAACGGAACCGGACCGCGGTAGGCAAACCAAGGTCGAGCTGCAGCATACATGGGAAAGATTGTCCTTGTTGGTTTGCCGCGGTCGGACCGCGATAAGCAAACTGCGACAAACAGGGAAATCCTACCCCTGTTCATTTATATAGTTTGAGGCACCAAAATGTATCTCTTTGTTCCAAGTGTTGTGTTCTCTGGATTTTGGTGTCTTTACACTATAAATTCATATAGAATTTGTTATTAAACATAACATAAAATCATCCCCAAGAGATATACATCAAATTCATATAATCAATACTCAGTTTTTATTCTTTCAAAAGTTCATTTTTTCTATATTTTATTTGTGCTGGTGCAATCCAATTTGAGGCTTGAAATCTGATAAAGCTATTTGTATGAAAATCCTTTAGCATCTCATTTCAACGAGAGGGTTCAAATAATATTTTTAGGACAGCGTTCTACGCACTTCAAGTCCGAAAATCAGTTATCATCTTATTCTTTTTGCAGCAGAAAATTATCTTAGTTTGTGTTTTTATTCTTCATCTTTCAAGAATAAGTTCAACAAGAGCCGCCACAAACTTGTTGCTCGGTGCTTCTTTCCGTATGTTTTCTCAGCTCATCAACATAGTATTGTCATATTTATTAAATATGAGAATTTTGCGCAATTCGTCCCTAACGTATCGACCTTCTGCGCAAATCGTTCATAACGCATGAATCTTGGCATTGACCCCCTCAACCTATTCATTTTCTGCGCAAATCCTCCTTTTTATTGGATTTCATCCACTTCTGCTGTTAAAGCTATGCGTGGAAAAATAAGAGGGCAAAACATTCCAATTAGAGGCAATATGATGGGACTCGGTGAAGTGGATAATAGATTGATTGAATCTGATACGAAATGGAGATGATGTAATGTTAATGTGTAAAATGAGGAGTTTGATAGTGGTCTAATTTGATTTGATGAGATAATTAATGAACGGTTAATTTGGGCTAATTAGGAATATGATTAGTAACATAAATTTATAATTATCTGTTAATATAGAAATTAAATTCGTAACTAATAGATATAGATGAATTTGAAATTCTTAATTTTCGTGTACATATTAGTATATTTGTTAGCCCAAATGGACTCACGAACATATATATCAAATTGAATAATTGATTTGGTGCAATTCTAGCAAAATATAGTTCAAATTTCGATCACATCTCACCGAAAACATGATGATTCAATCTTATCATTGGTTAGTTTTTATGAACTTCTAGTTAGACAAATTGATACTGACCTTTGTAGATTTCTAATTTTTCAAAATCTAAATTATGGTGCAATAATAATTAATAAAAGGGATAATTGCATCAAAAGTCCCCAATGTTTTAAAATCGTTGGAGATATGTCCATAACCTAAAAAAATAGCACCACATGTCCCCAACGTTTGAAGAAATAGGCATAGTAGGTCCTTTTAACAGTTTCCATCAATTTTCTCCGTTAAACTTCAAAATTTGGACTCCACACGTGCTTTCTCTCTCCAAATTAAGTGATTGGAGAATTTTTTTGCAGTAGAATATGTTTTCAATTATGCTTAAAGCTCTATCATGTTTTCTTGAAAGCCTTTACCAAAGGGACAACTGAAGAGCCCATCTGAATCTAATTTCGCATGCCACCAACTCCACACGGAGCAGTGTGCGCAACCTTACTCTGGGAGGCCTTCCTGATCCCGGCTCATGTTGCAGGTGTTGTCTTTCATGGTGTAAAGGTTTATTATGTATTGCTTTGTTCCTCTCCGTTTTCGGGATCGTCACAGAGCAGTGTGCGCAACCTTACTCTGGGAGGCCTTCCTGATCCCGGCTCATGTTGCAGGTGTTGTCTTTCATGGTGTAAAGGTTTATTATGTATTGCTTTGTTCCTCTCCGTTTCCAGGATCGTCATCAGAACCCAGAAAATTGATAGGAGCGTCGGTTGCGGTGGGAAATGGAGAGTTGGGTGGTGGTGACAGAGATATTTTTAGGTCAGAGATATTTATCAGTTTTCTTCACTGTTCAAATGAATCCTCTTTTGAAGAAGCTCAAGTTTCTGCTCTTCATTATTGGGGATACTCCATTCCGATGCACTGAGATAGAAGAAATGAAGAATATATTGGCAAAAATCGAATTAATAGCCAACGAGGCAGGAATTTTCTTTCATTCCTTCTTCTTCACCAAAAATCTAGTCAAAGAGATGGGAATATCTGAGGCAACGCAATCTAATTTGTTACCAAAGTTTAAGATGGTGAAAGAAAAGATCAAAAAGCATTGTGTCACTTTCTTAAACCATCCAAGTGTTACAACTCGAAACACTGCATTGGATTCAATATCCATTGTTGATTCTGTTCTTGATTATCTCAGTCATCTAATAAATAACAAGGCTAGTCTCATTGTTGACGTTAAGGATCAAATTACCACACTCCATGAGGAACTAAATTTCTCCAGATCTTTCTTCAGGGACATAGAGGTGCAGCAAAATAAAGGATTGTTTGAATGTGAAATGCAACTCAGAGACCTGGCATATGAAGCTGAATATATCATTAACTGGTGTGCGGCTGGGGAAGTTCCTATTTGGTATCTCACTCTCAGGCTCTCTAATTTCGTTAAGAAGAATAAACTCATCGGGACTGCACTCCCAGAAATCAAATTGAATTATGGCATCGATAGCCTAGAAGTTGTAGAAAGTCCCTGTGAAGTATCATCCCAAGTTGGTAGAAGCATTCCAATGGTTGATGAGATTATCGTGGGCTTGAAGAATGAGACAATGCAAATTGCAAGGCAGCTTGTTAGAGGACCAGACCACCTACAAATTATTTCCATCATTGTGATGCCTGGACTTGGTAAGACTACTTTAGCCAAGAAATTGTACAATCATTCATCTATTCTCAACCATTTCGATAAGCGTCTCTGTTGTGTTGTTTCTCAAACATATGAAAGGAAAAGGCTATTGAATGACATTTTGCGTTCCATAAACTAACCTTAAAGAAGACAAATTCTTGGAAATGAAAGTTGAAGAGTTGGGGGAAAAACTTTATAAAAATTTAAAGGAGAGAAGATACTTTGTTGTTACGGATGATATATGGAACATAAAAGCATGGGATGATTTGAAAATGTACTTTCCAAAACACATAACTGGAAGTAGAATACTATTCAGCAGTTGGAACAAAGAAGTGGCTTCGGAAGCTTCATCTGATGGCGTCATTAATGAACTTCTTTTCCTATCAATAGACGAGTGTTGGGATTTATTACAGCAGAAGGTTTTGGAAAAGCTCTTCGCCCTCAAGAATTTCTAGACGGGAAGCAAATTGCAACAAGTTGCAAGGGACTGCCGCTTGCAGTCGCTGGGATAGCTGTACTTCTTGCAAATATGGAGAAGAAAGAAAGCTTATGGCAAGAAGTTGCAGCAAGTTTAAGTTCTTGCATTTTCAAATAATATGACATATTGGAACTAAGTTACAAGCATTCACTAGTTCATCTAAAACCATGTTTCCTTTACTTCAGTGCATTCAAGGAAGACAGGGAAATTCCAGTTAATAAATTGTTATCACTACGGATTTCTGAAAGGTCTGTATAGAAAAAATGAGGATAAAAGATCAGAGGATGTTGTAGAGGAATATCTCATTGAGCTAATTTGGAGAGAGAAAGTGCGTGGAGACCAAATTTTGAGGTTTAACGAAGAAAATGGATGGAAACTGTTAAGAGGGACCTACTGTGCCCATTTCTTCAAACGTTGGAGATGTGTGGTGCTATTTTTTTAGGTTATGGGCATATCCCCAACAATTTTGAAACGTTGAGGACCTTTCATACAATTATCCCTTAATAAAAACACCTAAAGTACAAATATTTATAGACACATACCCATGTCTATGTGTTAATTAAACCATATATTAATTTAATATTATGCTAATAAAATACATGTTTTACGGTTAATTTCATAATTAGTTTCTTTGTAAAATTTGTAATTAATGGTTCTTTGGCAATTTGTTATAAACAAATTGCAGTTCGAGTTATAATATAAAACATGTTGATGATGAAGTTTGCAAGTTGTTATAAACTTGTTTGCCCCTCAAATTTTTAAATAAGCAAAAATACAATAAATTAACATATACAATAGTACAACATGATATTTGCTTCTCATTTAAAGTACACTAATAGAATATTTGGACATAAATCATCATTACCGATAAATGTGCTAGTTAATGGAAGGTTGATGATAATAATGTGACAAAAAAAAAATGTAAAAGGACATAAGTGCGACAATAAGTAAAGATTGAAAAAGTTTAGTGTAATTAAAAACTAGTACAACAAAAGAAAAATGTGATGTTGTTATAAAATGAACAAAATAAGAAAGAAAACTAGAATAGAATTAGAGATCACGTGTGTATTTTATTATATCTATGGTGTTCTAACGAGAGTTACAAATTGATCAAGATATATACTTCTAGAGTAAGTAAGACTAATTTTTAAGTATCCTGATAAGGCTAAATAATAATAAATAATTATCTATTATTTTATAACACTCCTCTTTTGATGATTATTTAAACAATAACTATCTCGTTAACAACCTTGCTTGACAAAAATTCAATGAGACAAATAATATCGAACGAAGGAAAAAAGAGTGCAGTTAATTGTTAACAATTTAGAAGTACTAAAAATGCCGCCTCATTAAAAAATTGCCAAGAAAACCTAATAAGACAAAATCTGGACGAAAGAAAAATAATACAACTACTTCTCCTGATGTTAATCACTAAAAATTCATGAGTTGGTTATTCCTATTTCATGTACCAAGAACGTCGACAATGTTTGTATATAAGTCAACCACGTTACCGCTCGAGTGAATTTGTTGAACATCTATGTCACTCTTATTCTGCAGCTCATGTGTATAGTAGAATTTTGGATACCGTACTCTTTGATATAGCCTCATTGAGTAGTGCAATACAAGTTGCATTATCTTCATATAATATTTTTTGGATATCTTTATTGAACCTAATTCGCATAACGCTTAGATATGATGAGTTATATTTCTCAACCATAGACATTCTTGACTTGTTTTGTAGATTTGAAATAATTTCAGAATGATTCGACGATATTGTTGTCTAATTTTGCAAATTTCCATGATATACTATTCATCCACTTATATGTTTGTGATCTACCTTTATATGGATCGGAGAGATAACCTGAATCTCCACAATCCACTAAAGAAGATCCTAATTTTTGTAAATAAAATAATCGAATGTTAATAGTACCTCTAATATAACAAAAAATGTGTTTAACACCACTTTAATATCTTTGAGTTGGTGTAAAATTATATTTTGTAAGGAAATTTACAATAAAAACTATGTTTGGTCAAGTGTATTTTGCAATGTAGGTTAATACTCCAATTGTATTATGGTATGTTACTTCAGAACTAAGAACCTTTTCCTCATCTTCAAGTGGGTTTAAGAGATCATTTTTCACATTAAGTGATTGAACAACTATAAGCAATGCCAATGGATGTGCTTTATCCATATGAAAATGTTTAAGACTTTTTCTGAATAAGAATATTGATGAACAAATAATTCTTATTGGAAATGGTCTACAACCCAAGACAGAATTTGATTTTTCACAAATCTTTTATCTCAAATTTATTTATCAAATAATTTGCATTCTTGTTGAGCTTTTCAGGAGTTCCTATAAGATTTAAATTATCAATATAAATTGTCATAGTTGCAAATCTAATATAGTTTTCTTATGAAAACACATGGGCAATCATCATTTTTATAACCCCCTATCAATAATTATCCATTAAGAGGATTATACCACATACGTCCGAATTGTTTTAATTCATATAGTGATCTTTGCAATTTGATGAAGAATATAGCTTTGAAAAATGAATCATTTGCCTTTACCACTTTTAAATCCTTCAGGGATTTTCACATATATATATCACTATAAATATCAAGATGCAATTACTACTTTTATCCTATAAGGATTACATTTCATATGTTTGAACTAACTGTCCAAACAGTTTGCATTATTCTAAAGAATGCAATTTTGCTTATAAGCTTCTTTTCAGTTTTTGGCCAATAATTTCTACGCAAACATTCTTCGACAAATTTCATTTCAATACCCTGGCTTTCAATTAAAATAATGAGTGCTTCATTACTTTTTTCATATGATGTCGACAACTATTTCAATTCCCAAGTGCAACAAACGTTATCAAGATCCCTTTACTTTCACTAATTTCAAGTACTTAAACCTCTTCTGAGGTATATGTGAATCTCGATCTTATGTGATTATTTGAATAGTTATGTATTTATGGTTTCTTCAAGAGTATCATATCCTTAATAGGACAATCTTAACCATTTGCTTGGTATTTTTTTTTTTTGGGAATTTTTATATTTAAAATTGATTTTTCTAACACGCTTTAGCATGCCTTAGATCTACTAACTTCATTAATAATGAATGGTTTTACTGGAGAATAAATCCAAAATTGAGAATTTACATTTAATAAATGTTAGTTATGCATGTAACAATTAATTTGTCCTTACGTATTGAACTTCTAGTCCACTTTGCCTTCTGAGGATAACCATAATGCTTTTTATAATTTCTTTTCTAGCTATGTATTATCTCCTCCTAATGCCGGGATAAGTGTCTCATAAATAATAACAATCAACAAATTGTCCTGTAAAATATCACCCGTCAGAGAATCAATATATTCTATAGATAATGGATTTGAGACCCAACACATATTCTCATCATAAAATGATTTAGTACTTATATTGCAAGCGTTTGACTAATTATGTTAAACCATCTTATATATAAACTTCAGTAACATGATGTTAACTCGTTATCCCAATTGATATATAATAATACTTAGAAGTTTGAGATATTACGTTATTAGCAGTTTCAAGATGAATTTTCTTGATTGTGTAATCTAGAAATTATGCTTGTAATCGAGCAATCAAGCAACTAATCCTGCCAACATCAGGTTATGCATGGATGATAAACACATATGTGACCATCTAGTAGATATATCTTTCAAAAATTTTAAATATCTAAATGGTTCACATGGATGGTAAATGATAATTTCTAGAAATGTAAGGCAATTTAGCTTCAATTTTAGCTAGTTAAAGTTATATATCATGAGAACAAGTAACACGTGAGAATTCATTATTCTATATTAAAATATCATCTCATTCTTTAATATATATTATCAGTAATTATTTACATTACTATTGACTTGCGTTGATCTAACCGGTCAAGCCACATAATTAAATTTTCAAAATATTGAACTTTTGATTCAATATAGTATTTATTTCAGTTGTATTAATATTTTTATATTACAAACTAAAAGAATATCAACCTTCAATCACATTTGTAGAACTTGATCTTATGTATTAATTTTTATCGTCTTTCTTTTCTCCTACAAAGAATAGTGATAAGTTCAACTAGATATTTGAACTTAAAACATGTACTCATAATATGTGAGAGAATATTATATCACAAAAAATTAATCAATTTCATTAACTTCTAAATCAAATATTTACAAATCAAAGAACTAACAATGAGACACATTTAAACCTACAAAAGATGAGTACACAAACATTCACCACTGGCCTTTTATCATTTATAGTCTGGATATAGTTAGTATTTGTGCAAATATTATTTGGAGAGAATTAGTATTTGTGCAAATATTGTCATAAACGAGAGAACTTATATTTACATGTAATAATTAGGTCATATTTGAAATGTGAGACATCCAAAGAATATTGCGACATACAAACTCTATCTACTTATCCACCAAAAACTAATGCAAACAATATTGCAAACTTGACATAAGAAAAGCTGTAAAGTTGGGCTGTAAAGTTGGGCAATTTATTGTTATCAATGTAAAGTTGTTTTGTATACAATTATACTTCTTCAAGAGTATGATTACAATTTTTTTTTCTTGAAATATTGATATGTATAAAATTATTTTTTGAGAACAATAATGCAATATTATTCTAAGATGTTAGAATATTGACATATGAAGTTATGCTTTTTCATTAGCATTATAACACATATTTTCCAAAAACACCAGTTTGCATAAAGTTTACTTTGTTGCCAACACAATATTCTTTTACAATAGAGGTGGCAAAATTGGCCTGGCCCATGTAGCCCGCCTTCTTGGGTTGGGTTGGCCTTAGCCCAAATAAAATCGGGCCAAGATGGCCCGGCCCATCTAGCCTGAGGGCTAGTTGGGCTGGCCGGATTTTGATTTTGATTTTGATTTTTTTTTTGATTTTTTTTTTTGCTCCTTAACATTAACTCATTTTGTGAATAGTCCCAATACATAATTCTAATAATATCAATCTAAAATGATCTAAGCCAAAGTCACTAATAAACATTAGTCCAAAAATCTTAGGATCCAACATAAAATTGTTTAGATTTAATTAAAATTTAGTTTAATTTAAGTTTCAATCCAAAATATATTTAGTGTTACAAGTAAATTATTTATTTTAAATTTACTTATAAGTAAACCTTTTAATTTAAGCAAAGCATGCTTATATTTTAAAATAATAAGACTAGCATGCTTTTAATATTTGTATTTTTTTTAAAAAAAGTGTCTACAAATAATTTACAATTAACAAAAAAAATTATTATTTTGAAAGAAAATTGACGTTTATCTATTAACTAATACATGAGAGCCCCAATTTTATAAATTAATCTTTTTAAAAATATTTATATAGTCTAAATTTATCTAAGATTGTATTTGATGTAATGTATTAGATTGTATAAAAAATTTATTTAAAAAAAAGGAAAAAAAAAGAAAATTAAGATAAGTTTGGCTAATGGATTGGACTAGGCTAGCATATTTCTGGCCCATACAAAACTCGGCTGGGCCAGCCCAGTCCAGTTTCATGTGTGGCCATGTTCTGGCGGGTTGGGTTGGCCCAACCCAGCCCATTGTCAGCTCTATTTTACAATATTAATTTGTATAAAATTGTGTCTTTTCAAGAAAAATAAAATAATAATCTTTTGAAAATATTAATATGTGTAAATTTGTATTTCTTAAGGAGCAACAAAACAATGTTATTTTAGAATATTGACACATAGCAATAATACAATATTCTTTTAAAACATTGATTATGAATTGATACTTCTCAAAGAGTAGTCCTACAACATCCTTCTAGAATTTTGATGTGAAATAATAAATTACATTCAGGCAATATATGTCTATCATTAATTAGTAATAGTCAAAACAATATTACCAAATCGAATAACGTATACTGCTTTGTTGTTATGCAATTCAAAGAAAAGTACTAATGACCTTATCTTTTTGAGCAGAAAAGAAGAGTTTCTTTGTTTACTTATGGTCCGTTTGGGATTGATTTTAGAGTCCAAATAATCAGAAGTTGTTTTAGATGTTTGGTAAATTTTAAAAAAAAAAATGATTTCAAAAGAATCTGTATCATTTCGGAGTAAATTTTGAGAAGCATCAAAATGGTAGCTTCTCACATTCTGTTTTTAGCTTTTCCACTTATCCATTATTAAGATAACCATTTTGACATTAATTAAGTAGATTTATTAATATTCTAATTATTATGCATCTCTACAAATAATTTAAATTTAAATTTAATTAATTTTCTTACTATAAGACTATACTTTTATTTTGTAATTTTTTTTTTTATAAATTTTGAGATTTAGATGTTCATTATTTTTATTTTAAAATCATTATAGTGAATGCATTGTCTTGGAATACTATCTAATAATGTTATATATTGTTATAAAAGTAAAAATAAATTTTATAATATTATTCATGATAATAATAATACCAAAAAAATTATAATCAATGTCTATTTTAGTAATTTTATACAGTTACAATAATAAATTACTTTAGTTTACCAAATACTTAAATGCTGATTTTAAAACGTACAACTATTTTGAAATAAGAGTGTACTAAACACTTATCTAATTATTCCCACAGGTGATTCTTTGCAGTACAACAAAAAATGATTCTCTTAAAAGCACAGTAATACTGATGGGTGTCAAATCCAGCAAGTAATAAATTCTCACTCTTCAAGTATAAATTATGATAGCGATGAGCAAGATCGTATCCACAGAGATTGATTAGATTTAATTCTTTGAAAAATTAAAACAATAAAAGAAAGGGGATTTTGGATTATTGTGAATTAAAGAAAATTAAATTAAAGAAATTTTTATAGAATGAAAACTAAAGAGGAGATCAATATTAGTAAAAAATCCAGCACAATGTATAATCTCAAAATTGATTCGGAGAATCAATCATTGATGCAAAAATAAAATCTTTTATAATTTCACCAAATTGGTTATGGTCATTTATACGATCTAATAACCCGTCTCTCCTTACTTTCTCGATAATCAAGAGACGCTATTTGACTATTTCTCTTGTCAATAAACAACCTTAAACACGATCTTATGATTTAATTTACCAACAGCATTAATCTCTAGAGAGACTATTAATTCAAACCAACAAATACACAAGCGTGATTCATTTAAGCTAGATTATATATCTCCACAACATAAATTGAAAACCCTATTTGTAATCAACTATGTTATTTTACCACTAATATTAGAATTTTTAAACAATTGAGGGTTTAGATTTTTAATTGGCGATATATCGTTTTGACAGTCAAATAACGTGCACTTTGTATAATCAATCAAAACAATAATTTTAAGAAATACACAAGATATATAAATAGAGAAAGAATAGAAGAACAATGAAGATTAATTCGATCTCACAATTCTTGAAGAATCAAAACTTCAATTTTCCTTAGGCTAGAATAGAAATTTAGCAACATATGAAAATTTTCAAGAAAGCTTAAGAGATAAGAGAGAAGAGCGAAACGTGTCTTTTTTAGAGAAGGGATCTCCCCTTCTTCTTAGAAGGGGAGAGAGAAATGTAAGATTTTGTTTCTTATTTTTAGTCTATTTATCCTCCTTCCAAAAATACAAAATTCCTTAAATTACATAAAATAACCCCTTTAAAATATTCATATTCCTTCTAGAAATAGGTGTAATCAAATATGATATCTTTTTGTAGGCGTCCAACTATTTTTTCCAAAAATTCATGCATGTAGACTTTGGCTGCTCGAGTCAGTAAGGCGTGCTCACGACTTATGCAAAGTTCGCTTTTGTTGGTAAAAACTAGGAAATCATGCGTGCCCATACCTTAAGTAAGGTTCGCTTCTGCATTGTGCATCTTTTCGAGCTTCAATCTTCCTCTCCAAAACTTGTGAAATTGAGTCCAACTTGATCCAACTCCTTCATATAATCCACAAAACACAAAATGAAATCAAAATTCAAAGCTTAAGCAATTGTAATCATAGAAATATGAGGAAATAATACAATTTATATAGTCATTATGCATTTTATCAAATTCCCCCACACTTAGACAATACTTGTCCTCAAGCATACAATAACTCAAGTTTATCAATTGTTTTCATCATCATTCCTTCTTCTACCTTCACCCATCCTTCTACAACCCAAACAATCATGCCTCAAAAATTTAAATCTTAACACAACAAGGAAACAGCAAGAAATAAAGTAAACTCCCACCTATTCACACGAATGATCAATCACCTCAACAACTTCTCGAAGTCTAAATATAGTGGGATCTAACACCCTCACATTGGATTCACTCAATACGTTCAAGGTGTTTAGGGTTGTCAAGAGTATACTCTCAAGTCAAAACATAGAAGATCCTTACCATAGGCTTGCTAATATATCACTTCGGCACTACCAATGATTTGAATGCAAAGTAAGGGTCTTAAAACGGGGTTGTAACGGGGCTTGGGTAAGGTGGGATAAAAATGATTTCTTTTTGGCTAATTCATCGAAGGAATTATACAAACTTCTTCACAAAAGCTCAGTTAAACTTCATATACTTCTTTTTATCAAATCAAATCTGAACGATTTAAAAGAAGGGTATCACATCTTTCCTTCACTTTCATATCTTTCTTTCTGTTTTCTCTTTTTTTCTTTTTTTTTTGAAGAACAATGAATCCTGCAACTTGAATATTTTATTATCAACATTTTTTTCATACTCCCACTTCAAAAGGACAATGAGACTTGCAATATGAATCATTGATTCCCAATAACTTTCAATCTTTCCAAAAATAAGTTAAACTTCATGTGAACAAGCTTATACATTTCTTCGATGCAAGGTTCAAAAGAAGGGAAAATTAGCAAAGAATAGGATTTCTCTTGACTTATATTGTGGTTAATTTCCAACAAAAAGGCTAAAGCTCAAAAGTGGATTTCTATGAGTATAATTCACGGTAGGCTTTTTGTTCAAGCTAAACTTGGCTTCACCTAAATGCCTTTACTTATTTAATGCATCCAATTGTCAAGGGGCATTCCAACATGCATACCAAAGCAAGTTCTAAAAGAATTCAACTACGCATGACAGTCACACAATTAAAGAAATGGAGCATGATGTAATATATATAGTCGTAGGCCCAAAAGCTCAAAAAATGGGGTTAATGTGCATCAAATCCCACACATTCTTCATTCAATCAACCATCAAGAGCAATCAATCACAATGCAGTAAACAAGAATTCAACTACCAATCAACCATCAAGAGCAATCAATCACAATGCAGTAAACAAGAATTCAACTACTCATGTCAATCCCTAATTGTACCTCAATTCATCTCAATGATGCACAATAATCCAGATCATATAGGGGACAAGCATCGACAAAATCCAGAATTTAGATGAGAATTTTCAAAAAAAATTCCTTGAAAAGTAATATGGAAGACAATTGAAAAAGAAAAATGATACTATAATTAAGACGAAAATGAAAATGCAACTAAGATGAAATGGAACTAGCATTTAAACCCTAAGCAAAAGTATATCAAACCCTCCCCCACATTTAGTCCAGACATTGTCCTCAATGTAACAAAATAAAAAAAAGACTATTAAATAACAAAAATAGAAGACTCACCTGGAGATAGCAACAAGTACATGCTATGTGGTGGTGAAGGTGGAGTGAATTACATGTGAGCAAAGAAGGCTGTCATATTATTTTCTATCCTTATAAGTTGAAGTTCGAGCTTTTCAAACCGGTCATCATACTTCCTTTTGGAAGGTGCTGTGGATGTAGAAGGTCGATAAGGAATTATGGACCGTTCATTATTTGTGGTTCCAGGATGTGTGCGTCTTGGTTGAGGTACAATAGGTCCTGGTTCATGGAAGTGGTACGCACTGAACTCTTTCCAAACTAAACTCATTATCTCCAAATAATACAAGTCCAACGGTTGCATCTCACAAGCAATATGAAGATCATTGTCGTCAAGATCAATCAAATTTTCATGTATAGCCAAATGAGTAATCAAAGAATCCAAAATTAATGGACGTTTGTTTGTCACAACATTGGCAAGCTAGGAAGCTAACCAAAAGCCAAGATTCGCCTTGATTTTGTTTTGCATACACCATATGAAATAAAATTCAGATTTGGACAAAACCGTATCAGAATCTTTCCAACCCAAAAAAGTACATGTAAGAAACCTATGAATGTATTTCAAAGCAGGATGACGAAGATAGGAATCTTTAGATTTACTTGGATCATAGTAATTAGAAGTGGACAGTGCTTTATATAAACTAACTGGTTCAAAATACTCACTTTAGTCACAAGCACTATTCAAATACTCATCGGTTGAAGCATATTCCTCATTAATGAAGCCAAAAGCAACATTAAATTCAGTAATCGAAAGCTTGAACTCTTTCTCCATTAGTCTAAATTGAACCACCCTAGGGCTATTGAGCGTGAAATCTTCAAGTTTCTTAAATTCAAAAGTGGTATAAAACTCCTTGACAAGCTCAATATATGCCGGACATTGAATTGAAAAATAATTTGCCATCCTATATTGTCAATTAATTCAAGCACATTAGTTTCAATATTCAAAGATGCCATTGTAGATTTATGAATGTACTTATGATAGCCTTACCACATATACGCTTATACCTATCATTGTCCTTTTTCTTGGTAAATTGCAAGAACCCATTCAAATTAGACTCAGAAGGTAAAAGTATATGCATTCCCTTACCAATTTGAGCTTGTTTACGCGCGGGAAAAATGCCAACCTCGGTATTGGTTCGGGTCCTTGCACGAGGGTTCGGGCGAGTGAAGGAAAGGAAAAGGGTTTGGGTTCTGATGTTATATCCCCTCTCCCATTTCTTTTTTTTTTTTTTTTTGTGAAATTTTGTCTTCCAAACCAGAGTAGCACCGCGAATAAGGCGTGGGCATGTCTTATACCAAAAGTATCATTATTGAGGTTAATTACTTTTTTATAAAGCGCGCCCACAACTTAATAAACATCGACTCCTATCCAAAAATTGAAACAAGATAAATTACACTTTGAAGAATTGTAAAAGTTATAAAAATAACAATAATGAAATAATAAAAAATAAATAAAAATCAAATGCGAAAACTAAAGTAGAATTTGGGTTGCCTCACAAAAGCGCATTTCTTTAACGTCTTTGGCTAGACACTACCGTCTCTCAATCGGTGTAAGTTGGGCATTCCAAACTGATTTGATCAACATTATACACTTGAAAGCCTTCGTAAAAAAGTTTCAAGCAACGCCCATTGACTTTAAAAGTCTTACCAATTTCCAAACCCTGAATTTTGACTGCACCGTGAGAAAACACATTAGTAACAATGAAAGATCCTATCCATCTAGAACGCAACTTACCAGGAAACAATTTCAATTTAGAATGATAAAGTAAAGCTTTCTGACCGACAAATTTTTTTTTCTGGAAATCATTTGATCATGGAAGGCCTTTGTTTTTTCTTTGTAAATCCTTGAATTCTCATAGGCATCATTGTGGATCTTCTCCAACTCTTGTAGTTGTAATTTCCTTTGTTTACCCGACTCACCCATCCTCATATTGCAATGCTTGACAGCCCAATACGCTTTGTGTTCTAGCTCCACTCGAAGGTGGCACGGTTTGACAAATACCAAATGGTCGAGAGACATACCTATAAAAGTTTTGTAGGTTGTTCGATAAGCCCAAAGTGCGTCATCAAGCCTTAGACTCCAATCCTTCCGGTTCAGGTTGACAGTCTTTTCAAGTATGGATTTAATTTCCTTGTTGGATATCTCAGCTTGTCCATTTGTTTGCTGGTGATAAGCAGTAGAGATACGGTGAGTAATATTGTATTTCCTTAATAAACCTTCCACCACTCTATTGCAAAAGTGAGTCCCGCAATCACTAATGATAGCCCCCAGTGTCCCGAACCTAACAAAGATATGAGATTTGACAAAATCTATAACCACTTTAGCATCATTAGTCCGGGTAGCCTTAGCTTCTACTCACTTGGAAACATAATCCACAGCAAGAATAATGTAAACATTATTATAAGAAGAAAGAAAATGGCCCATAAAGTCGATACCCTATACATCAAATATTTCACAAACAATAATAGGGGCAAGTGACATTTGATCTCTACGCCCCGTGGTTCCAATTTTCTGACATTGTTCACAAGACTTGCAAAACATGTATGAGTTACAAAACAAATTAGGCCCAAAATGTCCTCCACATGCATATGAATGACAAAATTTTAGGATAGATGAAATTTTTTGCTGAGATACACACCTACGAATAATTTGGTCAGAACAATGTTTCCACAAGTAAGGGTCATCCCAAACATAATATTTAGCATCACTTTATCTTATCCTTTTGAGCTCTAGACAAATCATCTGGTAGTGCCCTAGTAACTAAATAATTAATTATATCAGCATACCAAATGACTGTCTCTTTAATAGAAAAGAAATACTCATTTGGAAAGTTGTCTCTTAACGGTGATGACTCTTCACTTGTGGTCAGTCTACTGAGATGATCAACAACCAAATTTTTTGCACCATTTTTATCACGTATCTCCAGGTTGAATTCTTGTAACAAGAGAATCTATCGTATGAGTCTAGGTTTTGCCTTCTTTTTTGAAAACAAGTACTTGAGAGCTGCATGATCAGTATAAATAATCACTTTAGTGCCAAGAAAATATGGACAAAATTTTTCTAAGGGAAAAACAACAGCTAAAACTTCTTTTTTCGTAGTTGAATAATTGCTTTGTGCACTGTTAAGTGTCCTGGAGGCATAATAGATGGCGTGATGGGCTCTCCCAAATCTTTGTCGAAGCACATCACCAACTGCATAATTGCTCGCATCGCACATGATATCGAATGGAAGGCTACAATTCGGCAGCTGGATAACTGGTGCTGAAGTAAGCATATCTTTCAATTTATTAAATGCACCTTTACATGCTTCATCAAATTCAAACACTACATCTTTTTGCAATAATTTACACATGGGCTGAGTGATCTTGGAAAAATCCTGGATGAAGTGCCGATAAAATCCTGCATGTCCAAAAAAAGAGTGAACTTCCCGCACATTTGTAGGGTAAGGCAAAAATTTAATAATTTCTATCTTAGCTTTATCAACTTCAATACCCCTAGAGGATACAACGTGGCCTAAAATAATGCCTTGATCAACCATAAAGTGACACTTTTCATAGTTCAAAACTAGGTTTGTTTCTATGCATATTCTAAACACTTTTGTAAGGTTAGTTAGACATGTATCAAAAGAATCACCATAGACGGTAAAATCATCCATGAATACCTCTATGATATTCTTCACATAATCTGAAAAAATATACTAACCATACACCTCTGGAATGTAGCAAGGGCATTGCAAAGTCCGAATGGCATTCATCGATACGCAAAGGTGCCAAAAAGACATGTGAATGTGGTCTTCTCTTGATCTTCAGGTGCAACTGGAATCAGATGAAAACTTGAATAACCATCAAGACAACAATAATGAGTATGACCTACTAAACGTTCAAGCATTTGATCAATAAACGGAAGGGAAAAGTGATCTTTTCTAGTTGCTGTATTCAACTTCCTATAATCGATATACACCCGCCACCCACTTTCAACATGAGTAGGCACCATCGCATCTTCGAAATTTCTAACCACTGTTATACCTATTTTCTTTGGGACCACCTGAATCGGACTTACCCATTTACTATTCGAAATTGGTTAGATCATACCTGCATCTAGAAGTTTCAAGATTTCTTTCTTTACTACTTCCATCATGTGTGGGTTCAATCTTCGTTGGGCTTCCCTAAAAGGCTTACAACCTTCTTCCAGTAATATCCTATGCATGCATATAGAAGGACTCAATCCATTAATGTCGGCTATGGTCTATCCAATAGCCACTTTATATTTTCTAAGCACCATTTTTTATTTTTCTTCTTCCAACATGGAGAGTGTTTTGGAGATAATTGTTGGAAAAGTTTATCTTTTACCCAAGAACACATACTTCAAATGGTCTGGTAGGGATTTCAATTCTAATTCTGGTACGCATAATAGAAGGAAGAAGTTTTGTGTGAGAAAGAGGCAATTCAATTTGAGATACATTATACTTTATAGGTTTAAGTGACTCTAGTTCGTGAATTATGTCTTGCAAGTTAGAATCCAACACAAACTCCTTCATAACTTTATCTAGTCATCCAAGATTGAGGTTCCTGCTAAGTGCAACGTTCAATTTATCATCATCAATAAGATCAAAAAAATCATGTGCTAAAGGGTCAATAACATCCAACACATAAATAGGGGACACGTCACTAGGATAAATCATGGCATCATAGATATTAAATTTAATAATTTCACCATCAAATTTTATTGTGAGTGTACCAGCATGCACATAAATTTTTGTCCTAGATGTTTTAAAAAATGGCATTCCTAGCAAGATTGGTGTAAGATTAGAAGAGTCATCTTCTTCCATGTTAAGCACATAAAAATCAGTAAGAAAAACCAATTGATCAACTTGCACTAGAACATCTTCTAAGACTCCACCATGATACACATTAGACCTACAGTAAGTTGGATTATCACACCTGTTTTTTTTAATGGACCAATATCCAAAGATGAATTAACAGAAAAAGGCATGACATTTATTGAAGCTCCTAGATCTATCATTGCTTTCTCAATCCTGACATTACCTACTTTACAAGGGATAGTAAACATACTTGGGTCCTTGCATTTAGGGGGTAATTTCTTTTGAAGGATGTCTAAAACATTCTCTCCCATTCTTACATTCTCATTCCCTTTCAACTTCCTCTTGTTGGTGCACAATTTATTGAGAAATTAAGCATATCGAGGCACTTGTTTAATTGCATCAAGTAAGAGGATATTTACCTCAATTTTACGAAAGGTCTCCAGGATTTTCTTCTCATCTTCTTCTTTCTTGGATTTATTCAATCTTTTAAGAAATGGAAGGCTTGTTACCAAAACATTTGGTTGGTCTCTATTAAGGCATTCAGACTGGTCATGTTGAGGCTGAGGGATAACTTCATTTTCGACTTCTTTTCCTAAGTCGCTTTGCTTTATCTTGCTAGGTTCTATCATTTCTTTCCCACTCCTCAAGGTAATCGCACTAACATTCTGTTTTGGATTAACAATAGTTTGTGAAGGCAATTTACCTTGAGATTCCAATCTATTCACAGTTGATGCCAATTGAATCACTTGATTATCCAAGTTCTTGATGCCCATTCTAGTCTCCTGTTGAAATTGTTATGTGTTATTTGCAAGTGATTTAACAATATCTTTTAGAGACATACCTGAACTTGAAGAAGGTTGCTGTAGTGGAGGAATAAGCTGTCTAGAATGGAACTGCTGAAATTGTGGTCCTGTCCCATAACTAAAGTTAGGGTGATCCTTCCATCCTGAATTGCAAGTATTTGAATAAGGATCATATTTTTTTTTGTGGTGGGCCTGGAAATCTTCCAATTACATTAGCCTGCTCAAAAGAATCTTCTTGAAGTGTAGGGAACATATCAGTTGGGTGGCCAGTAGCAGCACAAATTCCACAAGCGTTAACCTGTTGTATATTTTCCACAGCCATTTGTTGAACAATAGAGGTTAGCTTAGCTATTTGGTTTTCAAGAGAGGATACATTTACTTCATTCACCCTTCTCAAATGGGTGTCTTGTCTGTATGCAAATTGTTGTGAGTTGGCAGCCATGATGGAGATCAAATCTCTAGCGATAGTAGGGGTTTTATTTACTATAGCACCGCTGCTAGCTGCATCCATCATCTGTCTCTCTATGTAGGCATGGCAATGGGCTGAGCTGAGCCATCTCGGCCCGTAAATCACGAGCTCAGCTCATCTGGAGACGAGCTGAGCCTGGGCTCGGTTCGGCCCATGGGTTCGTGGGCCAAACGCTTTTTTTTTTAGGTTTAAAATTTGAAAATAAATCATTATATTCTATTTATTTTGTTAAAGAAAAAAATGTAAATATTTAAAATGAATCATTTATTTATCTTTATCTTTATGTTAAAGATTAAATATTAATCTTTATGTTAAAATTTTTATTGAATCATCTTCATTATGTTTTTTAAAATCCTCATATTTGATTATTTTTTTGTTTTTTGTTTGTTTTGAATTCGAAAATAAAAAAGAAATTTGAAAATAAAAAAGAAAGTAGAAATAAAAAAGCATTTATGTTAAAAATTAAATATTTAAAATCCACCTCTATTTTTTTTTTTTTTTTGTGTTTTACATTTTTTAAAATTTGAAAATAAAAAAGAATACCATATCGAAAATCGTTTATGTTAAAAATGTAAAATTTAAAACCCTCCTCCTTTTTCTGGGCTTGAGACCGACTACTTTAAAAGTAGGCAGAGTTAAAATTGTACACGAACAAGCTGTTATGTGTATAATTTTTTATTAAAATAAAGAAAATTCTTCAAATATAGAAATATTAATACAAAATAATACTTACAAGGAATATGATTAATTAATATTCAAATCTTCAAGTTCTTCATACATTATTCTGTCTATTTTATTTTGAATTCAAAGTTCGGCATCATCCCAATCCTTTAGACACAGTAAACTTTTTAAAATGTCGGCTTTGAGTCTTGACCTAATATCAGATAAAATTCTGTCACTTATACTAAATGCAGCCTCCGATGCTACAGTTGACACCGGAGGTGTTAGTAGATCATGTGCCATTTTGGAAAGAATTGGGTAACTACGTTGATGTTGTCTCCACCATTTAAGTATATCAAAGTTTTTTCTCTCCTCTTCATCTAACAAACTAAGCACATTATGTGTAAAATACCTACCTAACTCTACAGGTGTATCATTAGAACAGGGAAGAGAAAAACTAGAAGAAGAACCAACTAATTGTTGACCTTGAGTAGTCCTATGTGTACTGACGAAACTCCATAAGTCAATGTCATCAGTTGATGATGAAGTATATGTTGGATTAGGGGGTCGTACAACGTTTGTACCGGCCTTTTCAGCATAGATCTCAGACATAGAATATAAAGTTTGTTCTAAATTAGCACACGGATTTCCAAAAGTTAATTTATCTGAAATTGCCATTATTGTTACTTTTGTACCCTCTAAGTTAAGTCGAGGATCCTTGATACATGCTAATGGAAATAACATAGGTAACTGTTCCCAATATTTCCTAAATTTAGCTTCCATAACATGTATAATACTAGTAAAAAGAGCAAAATTCCTATACCTATGAAAATTGTTAGCAATATAATAGAAATGATTTAAAACAAGTAGAGTAGTTGGGTAATAAATACCAGAACATGTATTTGTTGTGTCGTAAAAAACTTTTAAAATTTTTCTAACATGACCACATATTTCTCAATCATGTAATTCTAAATCATATTCTGAGCCATGTGAATGTCGGCCATTATAATACACAATAATGTAATATTCATAACCTTAACACGATTCAAACATAAGATATGTTGAATTCCACCTATTGGCAACATCAGTTGCAAAATATTTTGATTGCAGCCCATTTTTTGTACATAGAGCAGTAAAAACTTGTTTTCTTGATGGTGAAACCGAAATATAATTAATAGCAAATCTAATTTTTTCCAATTGAGGGCATATAAATTTTAATCTATCTTGTACAATTAAATTAAACACATGACACACACAATGAATATGAAATAAAATACCATCAAAATGTAGATTACAGTGTTGCATTAATTTTTCAATTACTATATTATTTGGGCCTGCATTATCAAATGTAAAACTACGAGCCTTAGAATCACATTTAAATTCATGTAACACACTTAATAAAACTTGATAAATATTATTTCTATTATAAGGATAATCTATTTGTTTAAATGCTATTACTTTTTTATGCATTAACCAACTTTTATCAATATAGTGTGCAGTTGCTACCATGTATCATTTTTTGTTACAACCTGTCCATAAGTCTGATGTAAAAGATATAACACCATTGTAATTATTAATATCATTAATAATAGCTTCTTTCTTAGTATTATATCTAAGAATATTATCTTTACGAAGTGTATTTCTAGAAATACTAACGTACCTTGATTGTAGATATTTTTGGATGAATGACGTCCAATGAGGATTGTCCACCAAGCATAATAGAAACTCGACATTTGCTATCAATTTCGACAGTCCTTCGTGTCGCATAAGTTCTTGTGAGTATATCCAGTTGTTGAGAGCGGGACTACTAGGCCCGGCTCTCGAAGATCCAAACTGGAGTTGTGCCTGATTTGTATCCACATCTCCATATTTATATTGACACTTTTTGAAGTGTCTGTTTAGATTGGTCGTGCCTATCCCCTTTTGCCAAGAAAACTTCTCCTGACAGTATTTACACTGTGCTTTGAACTCAGGGACTCCGTTCACTAGTTTACCAGTCGGCATCAACTGAAAATGCTGCCAGCATATAACCTTTTGTTTAGTGGCTTTTCGTTTAGTGCTAGAGCCAATGGTAGTTTGTGTATCAGCGTCGCCATGAACGTCTTCCAAATCAATTAGATCATTGCTACCACCAAACTGATCAATAATATCTTCTGGAATTGGAATGTCATTAAGACCATTGAAATCATCATCACTTCGGTTGTATGCCATTTAGAATAATAGAAGAAAGAAAATAGGAGAAGATGAAGATGTAGTAGAACGTAGAAACTAGAAAATAGAAATGTAGAAAATTAGTAGAAGTAAAAAATTATAGCGTAATATCTAGATAATAAGATACTGGATACTAATTAGAACACTAATATTGAGATTTGAGAGAATGTAATTTGAGAACTTTTAATGGATTGAGTATGTAATTGAATGAGAGATAAGAGATTGAAGTGTGAAAAAATAAGTTTAGAAAATGGGTATTTATAGGAAAATAATGAAAGAAAAAAAAAATGGTCAAATGACCGTTGGCCAACGGTCACAAAATCGTGACCATTGGGGACGAGCCACGAGCCGAGCTGGCTCGTAGGCTCGTTCCCACGAGCCTGGCTCATTTTTTTGACGAGCCAAGCGAGCTCGACCCTTTTTTTTCTCCAACTCGGCTCTAGCTCGTGTTCGTGGTTCGACGAGCTCGAGCCTGAGCTGGGCCGAGCTTTTATGAGCCGAGTTAACGAGCCGACGAGCTTTTTTGCCACCCCTATCTCCATGGATAACAATCCTTCATAGAAATACTGAATGATCAGTTGTTCAGAAATTTCATGTTGAGGATAACTTGCACACAATTGCTTGAATCTTTCCCAATATTCATGAAGGGTTTCTCTATGTTTCTATTTGATTCCACATATTTTCCTTCTGATGTTTGCAGCTCGTGAAGCTGGGAAAAACTTATCAAGAAACAATCTGACCATTCATGTCCACGTGATTATAGAGCCTGGAGGTAAATAGAATAGCCAATCCTTCGCTCTCTCGGCTAATGAGAATGGAAAAGCCCGTAATTTGATTTGTTCTTCGGTCACTCCTTATGGTTTTATGCTTGAACACACCACGTAAAATTCCTTGAAGTGCTTATGGGGGTCATCATTCTCAAGACCATGGAATTTATGGAGCAAGTGGATCACACCAGATTTTAGTTCAAAGTCCACATCCAAAGCAGGGTACTGAATACAGAATGGCTGTTGATTCACATTTGGTGCAGCCAATTCTCTCAAGGTTCTTTTTTCATTAGCTATTGCTTGCTCTGCTTCAGAATCGCTAGATGAATCACTAGATGAATCAGCTAGGTTGAGTGTTAGATTAGATGAATATTCTTATTTGCCACACAACTGAGCTTCCTTTCTAAATTTTCGAGTTGTTTTCTCAATTTCAAGGTCGTATTGCAATTCACATGTAAGAGAAGAACGATGCATAAAGAGAATTAAATAATAAATAAAGAAAAATTAAATCTATTTGACACCAATCCCCGGCAACGACACCAAAAATTTGATGGGTCTCGAATCCAGTAAATAATAAATTCTCACTCCTAAAGTATAAATTGTGATAGAGGTAAGCAATGTCGTATTCACATGGATTGGTTAGATTTAATTCTTCAAAAAATTAAAACAATAAAAGAAGGGGGGGTGAATTAAAGCAATTTTTCTAGAATAAAAATTAAAGTGGAGATCAATATTAGTCAAATATCCAGCCCAAGGTATAATCTCAGAATTGATTTGGAGAATCGATCATTGATGCAAAAATAAAATTATTTATTCTTTCACCAAATTGGTTATGGTAATTGATACGATCTAATAACCTATCTCTCCTTACTTTTTCGATAATCAAGAGACGCTCTTTGACTATTTTTCTTGTCAATAAACAACTATAGACACGATCTTAGGATTTAATTTACCAATAGCATTAATCTTTAGAGAGACTACCAATTCCAACCAACAAATACACAAGCGTGATTCATTTAAGCTAGATTGTAGATCTCTATAACATAAATTGAAAACCCTATTTGTAATCAACTATGTTATTTTACCACTAATATTAGAATTTCTAAACAATTATGGGTTCAGATTTTTAATTGGCGATATATCATTTTGACAGTCAAATAACGTGCACTTTGTATAATCAATAAAAACAATAATTTCAAGAAACACATAAGATATAAATAGATAAAGAGTAGAATAACAATAAAAATTAATTCGATCTCACAATTCTTGAAGAATCAAAATTTCAATTATTCTTAGGCTGGAATAGAAATTTAGAAATCCATGAAAATATTCAAGAAAACCTAAGAGATAAGAGAGGGGAGCAAAATGTGTCTTTTTTAGAAGAGGAGAGAACCCCTTTTCTAGGAGGAATGAGAGAGAGAAAAATGTAAGATTTTGTTTTCTATTTCTAGTCTAATTCTCCTCCTTCAAAAAATACAAAATTCCTTAAATTACATAAAATAACCCCTTTAAAATATTCATACTCCTTCTAGAAATAGGTGTAAATCAAATAGGATCTCTTTTTGTAGTCGTCCAACTATTTTTTTTCTAAAAATTCGTGCATTTAGACTTTGGCTACTCGAGTCAATAAGGCGTGCCCACGGCTTGCGCAAAGTTCGCTTCTATTGATAAAAACTGGAAAATCATGCATGCCCATGCCTTAAGTAATGTTTGCTTTTGCATTGTGCATCTTTTCGAGCTTCAATCCTTCTCTCCAAAACTTGTGAAATTGAGTCCAACTCGATCCAACTCCTTCATATAATCTACAAAACACAAAATGTAATCAAAGTTCAAAACTTAAGCAATTGTTATCATCGAAATATGAGGAAATAATACAATTTATATAGTCATTATGTATTTTATCAAATATCAAACCAAGCATTAATTGGCTAGAACTACATACTGATAATGTGTTATAAAACTGAGAGGATAAGAGAGAAAAACACAAGAAAATTAAAGATCAAGTGTGTATTTGTCAGAAGCGTTTGATGAGCCTTGAACAAATTCAAGAAAATTCACAAAAATTGTAAATTTAGTATAGAAACTTAAGAGAAGAAAATTGTTCTCTCATAACAAGTATTTCTTAACTCAACTTGTGTCTTTTTTCCTTCTTGATCAACCCTTTTTTATACAACATTTGGTACATAATAATTAATTACTAATATATGAACTTAGCTTTGAACTTAAACAATCATTTAATATTCCTAGATTCATGAATAAAACTAGATTTAGCCACAATAAACTTTAGATGTATGTAGATCAAGATTCATCAAGTCTATATTAAAATTCTAACATCCCCCCTTAATCTAGACTCGAGTAACCCAAAGTTTCTCCTTCAATTTGACAAAAGTTTTAGCTTTTAATGCCTTTGTAAAAATGTATGCAATTTGATGTTGTGTCTTGTACTGTTTGACTACTACTTTTCTTTTTTTGATCAAGTCTCGAATGTAGTGATACTTAGTGCTTATTTGATTTCTATTAAAATGGGTTTTTTGTTTCCCATTTTTTGACTTTTGGAGAAAAATGATCAAAATGCCCATTTTTTCGAGTTAGATATTACAGCTACTTTGGAAAGCAAAAGGGCATTTTGGTCATTTTTCCTCAAAAGTAAAAAAATAGGAAACAAAAAACCTATTTTAATGGAAATCAAACAAGTAGAGATGGCAATGGGCCGAGCTGGGCTGGTTCGGCCCGTGCCACAACGGGTCCGGCTCGGCCCTTGTAACGGGCTCCCGTCACAAAAAAAGTGGTCCACGAGCCATGGGCTAGTCCGCGGACTCACGTGAAATAATCTAATTTTTTTTGAAGTTTAAAAAAAAAAAGAAATAAGTCAAGATAAAATTTTAAATTCAAATCCTCCTTATTTTTTCGGGCTTGGGACCAGCTACTATTAGAGTAGGCAAAGTTAAAATTGTACGCGAACAAGTTGTTACGTGTACAATTTTTTGTAAATTTAAAAATCAAAACTTACAAGTTAAAATGAATAAAAATGAAATGAATTTACAGAAAATATACTTACATTTTATGTATTCAGTTCGTCCATCTATTCGGCCAATATCAAGTTTACTTTATCTTGGATTCAAAGTTCTGCATCCTCTCAATCTTGCAAACACATTAAACTCTCTAATATTTCTGGTTTAAGTCTTGACATCAAATCATTAAGAATCCTACCACCTGTACTAAAAGCTGACTCCGATGTTATAGTTGATACTGGAGGTGTTAGTAGATCACGTGCTATAATAGAAACAATTGGGTATTGGCGCTCGTTTTGTCCTCCACCACCTAAGTATATCAAAATTATTCCTCTCGTATTCATCTAACAAATTAAGCATGTCATGACCAAAATATCTAGTTAACTCTAACGGTATATCCCTTATATTAGTTTCAACATTTGTGGCACGGGAAAGCGAAGAAAAAGAAGAAGAACTAGGGTTTTGAGTTTCCTTATAAATAAGGAAACTCCAATAATTATTAGGATTAGGGTTATTTGAAGAAGAATATGGGTTTGGTGCAGGAGGTTTTCTAACGTTCCTACCGGTTTTTTCTGTATAAAATTTGTACATTTCACATTATGTTTTTTTCTAAATTACTGTAAGTTAATGGATTACCGTAACTCAAATTATTAGAAATTTCGGAAATAGTATGTTTAGTACCTTGTAAATTTACTCTAGGGTCTATAATTGATGCTAACGAGAACAACATAAGTAGGTCTTCCCAATATTTTTTAAACTTCATTTCCATTATTTCAACAATATTAGAAAAAATTGCTTATATCTATTAAAATTATTTGTAATAAAATAAAAATGATTTAAAACTAATGGACTAGTAGGATAGTATATACCACCACATGCATTTGTGACGTCGTAAAATACTTTTAAAAATTTTTGAACATGAAATGCAATTTGCCAATCATATAGTTGCAAATCGTATTATGGACCGTGTAAATGTCGACCATTATAATAAGCAGTTACACAATGTTCATAACCTTCACATGATTCAATTATTAAATAAGTAGAGTTCTACCTATTACGTATGTCTGTACATATATTTTTAGTTGGAAGAGAATTTTCTATGCACAATTCATCAAATATTTGTTTTCTAGCAGGTGAATTAGTAATATAGTTTAAGGCATACTTAATTTTTTCTAATTGTGGACCTATATAATTTAAACCATCTTGGATAATTAAATTAAAAATATGGCATACACATCTAACATGAAACAAAATTCCACCAAAATTCGGATGTAATTCTTTAATTAATTTTTCTATTACAATATTGTTAGGCGAAGCATTGTCAAATGTAATACTGCGAATTCTAGATTCGCAATTAAATTCTTTAATAATTGTAATTAAATAATTAAAAATTTGTATGCCATTATGAGGGTAGTCAATTACTTTAAAAACAATTATTCTTTTATGCATAATCCATAGTTTATCAATATAATGTAAAATAGCTGCAATATATCCTTTATGATTTAGACCGGACCATAAGTTCGAAGTAAATGATACAACACCAGCATATTTACTTAAATCATTTTTTATATTTTGTTTTCTTTTATTATATGAAGTAATAATATCAGAACGAAGTGTGTTTCTAGCAAAGGGTAAATACTTTGGTTGAAGATACCTTTGTACAAACCATGTGAAGTGAGGGCTTTCCACTATGCTAAGCGGGAACTCACCACTGGCCACCAACTGACACATGCCTTCCCGGCGCATAGAGTCTTGTAAATAAACTCAATTGTTAAGATTGGGAGAAGAACTAGTAGATCCACACGGAGATCCGAACTGTAGTTGTGTTTGGTTGGTATCAACTCCTCTGTGCTTTTGCATACACTTCGAAAAATGTCGGTTAAGATGGCTTGTTCCACCACCATTTTACCATGCAAACTGTTGTTTACAATATTTACAAACTGTCTTGAAAATTGGTTGCCCATCTGCAGATGCACCAGTCTGCACTATCTTGAAATGATCCCAACACCGAGCTTTTTGTTTTGCGGCTCTTCGTTTAGTAGTCGATTGAGTAGTGTTGGTCATTTCTAACTCTTTGTCGATATCATCTAAATCGAAACTTGGACTAGTGTTTCCAACCCCAAAATCATCTCCAAATTCTAGAATTGGAACAT
Organism: Forsythia viridissima; assembly: GCA_030279155.1. Taxonomy (NCBI): domain Eukaryota; kingdom Viridiplantae; phylum Streptophyta; class Magnoliopsida; order Lamiales; family Oleaceae; genus Forsythia; species Forsythia viridissima. The sequence goes on along the minus strand of CM059033.1, from coordinate 37,770,957 downwards.
TATTTAAACCACTAAAATCATTTTGAATTTGGTTTTTGACAGACTAGGCATTTCCTTGAAAATTGTATTGATCCATGAATAATTGTAGGTAATAGAAATGTAAAAGTAGAAAAAAGAAATGTGGAATGTAGAATACTAAAAAGTATATTGGACAATTGTAGGGATGTAGAAGAATAAGATTATAAATCTAGAAATTCAACAATAAATTGCACAATATAATTTTTTTGGATTGTTTTATGAATGTAAGATTGTAAGTTGAGAGATTTGTGAAGAGAATAGAGATAATTTATGGGGTATTTATAGGAAAAAAGAATTATAGCCGTTTGAAAAAAAAAATTTGGGGACCAAATTGCAAACTGTCAGAAATATGACCGTTGCAATTTGCAACGATTGGTCCCCAACTTAAGCTGGAGAACCAATTTGGTCCCAACCCAAATGGACCATGATCTACGGTCCACGGGCCGGTCCATGGATCGGTCCACGAGCAGGATCCACGGGCCGATTCGTGGCCAGGCTCGGCCCGTTATTTATTTTACGGCATGGTCCGGGACCTGGTTCGTCCTTCGATGGGCCCGGGCCGGCCCGGATCCGTCTTATTACGGATCGGACCGACGGGCAGCCCGGTCTGTTTTCCATCTCTACAAACAAGCAATTAATCTTTTTTGTGATTGCTTCTTCCATGAAAAACTAGATTTTTGCTAATTACAATTGCTGAATTATTATTATAATACAACACTGTCTCCTTCTCTTGAGAGCACTTGAATTCTTTCAACATCCATCTCAATCATAGAGATAGACAACCACATGCACACAAAGCAATATACAATGCTTCTGTAGACGAGAGAGCAACAACATATTGTTTGTTTGTAGACCATACAACTGGCGTCGACCAGCTTTGCGATACAGACGGACACGAAGAAGAACGCATGCAGATCAAGATTGATACTTGTAATCACTTGTAAAGAATCCCATGATTAATAGTACCAACAACATAACGAAGGATTCTTTTACCAGCTTCCCGATGACTATTCTTTGGTGAAGTCATAAATCTACTCAGCAGTCAGCATGATGACATCAAACATTAAATTTGGCTTTGTTGTTGTTGTTAAATACATTATACTTCCTATTAAACATTGATAAAGACTAGCATCAACTTCTTCACTCCCATCATCTTTGCTTAACTTCAAATTTGCCTCTGTAAGAGTACTGCAATGGACAACACTATTCATTCTAAATTTCCTTAACAAGTCTTTTGCATACTTCTGTTGAAAAATAATGATTCATTCATTTGTTTGTTTTACGTCAATTCAAAGAAAGTAATGAAGAAGTCCCAAGTCAATCATCTCAAATTCTTCTATCATTGATTTTTTAAAATCCATTTGCATTTTCTCATTATTGCGTGTAAAGATAAGATCATCAAAATACAAGCAAATAATAAGAAAATTACCACTTTCATCTTCTTTAGTGTAGAGTGCATGCTCGTATGGACATATCTTTAATCCATTCTTCAAAAAGAAAATGTCAATTCGACAGTTCCAATCTCTTGAATGTTGTTTTAGGTCGTACAATGTTTTTTTAAGCGATACACCTTGTGTTATTCTCATTTCTTTTCGAAGCCTAGGGACTGTTCGACATAGACCACTTCTTCTAGGAAGCCATTAAGAAAAGCCAATTTCACATCCATTTAATGAACCTTCCAACCTTTTTGAGCTGCTAACGATAAAAATAGACGAACTTCTAAATGATTTACTAGAGAAAACTTCTATAGATTCATTTTATACCGAGCACTGTCTTGTCTTTTGAAATATCTATCAACTCCCATGTCTTGTTTCTTTCAATTGCATCTATTTCTTGATTCATGGCAATCCTCAATTTTCTTCCTTGGATGCTTCTTCAAAATTTATTGGCTCTGCATCTACAAGTAATGTAAAATTCATTCCACCACTGGTAACCACGACATAATCATTTGAGGGATACTTTTTAGATGGTTGATGCGGTCATGTTGATCTCCTAGATATGGCAAAGTTGACTCTTCATCACTTGATGATGAATTAGAAGTTGAGGATAATGGTTCAACACCTTCTAGTTCAGCTTCATTGTCTTCAATATTTACAGAAATTAATTTCTGCTTTTGATCACCAACATTTCACTTCCAAGACTCTTCTTCATTAAAGTGCACATCTCTATTTAAGATTATTTTCTATGAAATAGGATTGTACAAATGATATGTTTTTGAATTTTCACTATATCCCACTAGGATATAATTTTTCTGATTTATCATCTTGCTTACCTCTCATCTCATCTAGAATATGAGAGTAAGCTATACTGCCAAACACTCTCGAGTGGCTAACACATGGTTTTATCCCAATCCAAGCTTCTTGAGGAGTAAATCCTTGACATTTTTACTTGCAGCTCGATTTAGTACCACATGTAACAGCATTACCCCAAAGTTTATTAGGCATATCTTTGTCTTTTATCATGCTCCTTGCTAGCTCCATGATGGTTCTATTTTTCTGCTCGGTTACTCTATTTTGCTTGGGAGTGTAACGAACAGTTTGCTAATGTCGAATTCCACTCTCTTTCAAAAAACTCTACAAAGCAACTAATTCTCTACCACGATCGTAATGTAAAGTTTTTATTTTATAGCCACTATGATTTTAAGCTTTGAAGGTTTTGAAATAGTCAAAAACTCCATTTTTTCTTTAACCAAATAAATCTACATCTTTCTACTGTAATAGTCAATGAATATGAGCAAGTAACGATTACCTCCAATTGATGGTGTGTGCATAGTCCACATAAATCAATGTGAACTAATTCAAGTAGATTTAACACTCTTCATGCTTTGCCAATTGGAAATTGATTACAATGATATTTCCTGAGAATGCATGCTTCACAAACTTGATGATCTCTTTGACTAATGTTTGCCATTCTTCTTACCATATGATTTTGGCACATATGAGACAATGTCCTAAAATTCAAACGTCCATACCGAAATGCCACAACCATGAAATATCATTCACCAAAGTGCTGAAACAAGAGCTTTGGAGACATTTTTATTTTTGCAATAAGAACACAATCTCTGCCTTTGATCTCAATCTCGCACATAACATCTTTGAAAATAATGTTGTCCCTTTTGAAAAAGCTGTCCAACACTCAACATGTTATGCTTAAGACTTACAACATAGAACATATCAGCGATTCATTTTACACCTTTCTTTGCCTGCACAAGAATACCACCATTTCCTTTTACTTGAAGTCGTTTGTCATCACCAATCTTGACTTCACTTTGGAGATAATCATCCAAAATTGTAAAAATATATTTGTTGCCAGTCATATGATTAGTGCAACCGCTTTCAAGATACATACATCTTCGTTTGTTTTTTGAAAAAGAGTATCTTCATTATTATTTTGTTCCTCGAGCATAAAATTTGAGTTGTTTTTGTCACCACCATTTTTCTTCAACCTGTAATACGCTTTGGTGTGGTCAAAACGATTGCAATTGTAGCACTGAATATGAGAGAAATCACCATGACCTCTGCCTTGGCCTCTTCATCTTCCTCGGCCTGAAGAGAAACTTGATTCTTCCTTGCTTCCATTGTTGTTGTTCCAAGACACGAAATTTCTACCACCTCCACGTCTACTTCTTATTCCTCTAGAACTTTGACTAAAAGAAGCTTGAGATTGAAAAGCTTATTCTAAAGGAACATTATCAAATTGCTTTAATCTAAGCTCATGAGATTGGAGAGTTGCATTAAGCTCTTTACTAATAATGTGGCTAAGTCTTTTGATTCTTCAATAGTGAAAACAATATGCTCAAATCTTTTAGTCATGCTCCTGAGATTTTTCTCAACAAATCTCTGATTTGAAATTTGTTCTCCAATTACTTTCAATTGATTAACAATTGAGAGAACACGATTAAAATATTCCTCCACCGACTCATAGTCTTTCATTTTAAGTGTATCAAATTTAGATCTCAGAGCTTGTAGTCTTACCATTTTAATTTTATCTTCACCTTGATAAGTTAGTTGCAAAATGTCCCATGCCTCATTTGCTGAAGATGCTGTGGAAATTCTCTCAAAAATTGCTTCATCAACGGATTGATAAATAAAGAATAGAGCCTTCTTATCCTTCTTGCGATTCTCTTTCAATTCATTATTTTGTTGTTGAATAAGAGTAGCTTGATCTTGTGGCTCAACAAATCCATTCTCAACAATTTCTCATAAGTCTTGGGAACCATATAAAACTTTCATTTGTTGACTCCATCGACTATAATTCTTCCCATCGAAGGATGCCATATTGTAACAAGCTCTGGTACCAATTTGTTGGAAGCGTTTGATGAGCCTCAGACAAATTCAAGAAAATTCACACAAATCTATGATAGAATTTAAGAGAAGAAAATTGTTCTCTTAAAACTCATAAGTATTTCTTAACCAACTTGTATTTTTTCCCTTTTTGATCAACCCCTTTTTATATTATCACTATTGTATAGATGATGTAGGAATTTGGAGTTAGAGAGTTTTGGACTAACTTGATTTGCATTATGAATATACATTATTATGAGTGAAGATGATTATTTGACGCAACTCTCCATTAGTGAGAAAATTGGAGAGGAAAAGTTGTTCAATTTTGCCACTATTGAAGATCCCGCGTGAAGACATAGTGTAAAATTCGAGGGAGAATCTTCTCCAACTCGAGGAGAATGATGGCATTCGAAATAATAGTAGATGGGATATTTTATTTAAGTTGTTTCGTTGTTTTCTTTTTTCTTTTTCCTTTTATTTAATTTTATTGTCCTTTAATTATGTGTGTATAAATTCGCCTTTTATGAGATTAGAGTTTTTTAGAATTGACTATTTAAACTCTAGTTAGAGCTCTATTGTATTTTCCGTGATTATAGAATGAAGTAATTTGAGACTCTTCTCAAATTTTGTCAAACTTTCAGTATTCGAAATGAGAACCAATAAAACTTTGATTCTCAAACTCCCGAGTATTTGTCAAATCACATCGTTGTATCAAGAAGACATAAGATACGGCCAAAACATCGGTGGTGCAATGATGTCCGCCTCATGCCCTGCACGATCACATCAAAGTAGAATTTTATTCCTTATCTTACAATTAATATTATTGGTTTGAGTTTATTTATTACATGATATAAAAAAATAATTTTAACGACTCTATAACGAGAATAAAATTTTCAATAAAGCTGAAATCAATAAAATTGAAGCCATTGTTATGACAATTTCTCTTAAGATTTTAGCTGCATTGACATTTATCGATATATTTGACTTTTCTGGAATGAAAATGAAAATCGTTGTCAGCGTGTGCAAGGGATAGAAAATGAGAAGCGTGAATCAACAAAAAAAAAAAAAAAGAGATAATTAGAGACATCAACAAATATAGGGAAAATGAGTATTTTCTAGATGATTGGGACGCGAAAAGTTGAAGATTTTGGCTCAGAGTTTAGTTGAATCCCCTTGTAATGTCTACTACAATAGCTTTTCAATTTTTTTTCATTTGGTAAAATCTAAATCCTTTTATTTATTATCTAGTGATAGTTTAGATACGAAATTATGAAAAATTTATTTGTGCACTTTTCTTCTCTAATGTTGTCGATTTTGTGTAAAAAATTGGTTTGTATTGATTGTTGTGTCACAATGTTACAATTAATTACGACTATTATTTTTGTAGGAGAATAAAAAATATAGAAAATTCAGAGGTAGAGATGTCTCTATATTCTACAATCAGTTATCTCATCTTGTTCGGTGGGATTTTTCTCACAATCGCAAACTTTCGGACTACTAGTCACTATTCGGAAGTTGGTGTCAATGAGACTGGCTAAGACTGTGGGGGCGACTACAGAGATTCAAACCTGACGAGGCCGAGGGTAGCAGTGAGAGTGACATCCCTACAAATGTGCAAATCGGTCAACAGGGTATGTGCACTAAGAACTTGGCGGCCCATTGGTAGTGAGAAGAGATTATTTTTGGGGAACAACATGGAGGTAAGAAAAAAAATCAGGCCTGAAATAATTTCAGATTCGATTAACAATCTCGTATCTTGCCAAATGGATATCGAAGCCAGATGTGTAGTAGCCACATCACGGATCCCATCCATTTCCGAATGTATCAACGTCATTGTATGATTTGTATGCATGGGAGTCGTCTGTACTTTTGCGCTTTTGAGTACACGCGGTCTGTGGCCAATCGTGCCATGTTCGAGAAAATACGCCGAAAGAGCAGAATGGATTGCTGCAATCTAGCTACCAACAGTCTCTGAAGTGATTGCACGAGGTTCGTAAAGTAATGGCTATATGTATACTTTTTCATGGTTTGTTGTAATTATTTTAATTAATCAAGTATAAGTTTGTATGTTGTACTAATTTTATTCACGTAAATGTGTACTAATGTCCGACACACACCTTACGATAAGATAGTTGCACTTAGGACCGGTATTGCGTGATGCATTAATTTTTTATTTTGGTGTTGGCACCGTGAAGTTGTATATTGAGTGCCACCATTGTCTTGACTACGAAATGTTTGATGCATTGGGTAACTCATTACACATCGAGCTACTACTAAAATTGAATCGTACAAATAGTATATAAAATAAATAATAAAACACACCAATATTCAAACGAGAAAAAAATTCGTCATCAAATAATGATATTGCTATATGGTAAAAAAAAATTGTCATGCAGATTAAAAATGTATGCAAATTGCTTTAAGTTTAAAAGTTTGTAATTGGGAAAAAAACAAGTCACAGTTGTGTTACAACTTCTAAAAACTTTTTAAAGTTGAAATTAATTATTTCTCACATTTGCATTCAAGTTTTGGACATATGAATGTCACAATACATTGGCAGCAGGGATAGATCCAAGAAGAGACTAAAATTTTTTTTAGACCAAACTAAAATATGAAAAAAAATTCTACATAAAAAACTTATTTAAAAAAAAATATATTGGGCCAGGGGGAACTAGTAAAGGGGAGTCCCCCTAGATCCACCCCTCAGCAGGAAATATATATATATATATATATATATATATATATATATATATATATATTACATTCTACAAATACTTATTGAGTGCATTCGAAATATTTTCTCACAAAACAAAAAGGAATTATCGCATTTGAGAACTTCCTCATAAGGTGCTATGCAATGTTCATCATGTGAAACATTTTTCCTTTAAAAGTTTGAAGAATACTACACAATAAACCTCCTTGTTCCAAGATGATTTTGCACTTGAATCAACAATCCTTCTTGATTTTTCGAAAATTCTCAATTACTAATGGTTGAATAGAGTTGACTGCGAACACTTAGAAGACGATTACGAGATTTGGATGGTTTTCTGTCGGATAACGTGTGAAATAGTTATGTATTATTATTCTCACTACGTAAATAGAGGCCCAACAAATGCATATCATTGTACTGGTGAGTAGCTCATGAGGGATTTGTTGCAGGGTAACGGGACTAGGTGCTTCCAGGATTTTCGCATGACCCCAGTTTTTTTAATAAAATTTTGCAACTAGTGGAGAGACAAGTATGTGTTACTGGACAGCGATGACGTTTCAGTTTAAGAAGCTGTGTGAACGTTTCTTTTTAATGTTGCACATGGGGTCGGGCATCATGGTGCAATCAATTTTTGAGCACTCTATAGAAACTATAAATCAACATTTTTTAAGGGCTATAGTCTATCTTGAAGTCGACATTGTTGCGGAAATTAACATGAACTTACCAATCTTTTCAAGAACACATTATAAACAGATCAAGAAAATAAAGCAGAAATGTAAAAAGAACACAAAGATTTGTTTGTCCCTTTCGGGACAGGCAGTTCAGCTGATGAAATGCTTATATCTGCCTTTGAGGCTCTATAAACGTAGATCCGGCCTCTTTTGCACTATTAAAACCACAATAGGTTAAGTATCAAGTTTACACAAGATAATCCACTCAGAACTACCCAAGAATCACTCATACAGACACCGATCCTTTCTTTACAAAGATTACCCCTTTTCACAACAGATTAAGGGATAAACACACACGTCTACAGTAATCAGAAGATGATTACTGTAGCAGCACCTACTTCACAAACCATAGATGAACCAAAGGTTCACCCAGAAAGAAGAAGATGAAAAGGATGAAGAAGATGAATTGGAGAGCAGAGAGAGAGTGAATAATATTAGAAGCTGCGCACCAACAATGAACATAGTAACCCTAATTTGAAGGATGAGCCTTTATATACTTTACACCAATGGCTAGGATCAAAAGCAACAATCCAACGACTGAGAACTCTTCTGAAAGTTGAAGCACAAAGGCGTATAATCAGTAATACCAAAAACGCATTCTTCCAGACATTTGGGCCAACCATATCACTGGGCACAGCAGCAAAAGCCCAACAAGAAGGGCTGGATCTTTCCTATTGGGTTGTTTCATCATTGTGGTTATCTACCATTGGGCTCATATTATCAATAATCTCCACCTTGAGCTAAATGCAGAGTTTCTAAGTGCAAAAGAAGACAGCGGTTCAAGTTTGATCATTGCCTCGATTTCCTGCAAAAATTTAAACAAGTTAGAAAGATAAAACAAAGCAAAAAAGTATTAAACTATAACACTACAGTTAACAGAAAAGAATAATACTTTTAACCTGAATCAATGTTAAGCAAGCTTAAACATGATTTAAACTTATTTAAAGATAATGGCTTAGTCCCCATATCAGACGGATTTGCTTGAGAAGGAATTTTATCAAGCTCAATAAGCTTTTTGGACACAATGTCTCTTATAAAATGCAATCTAACATCCATATGCTTTGTTCTATCATGGAAGACAGGATTTTTGCATAACTGAATGGCAGACTGGCTATCAGAATACAGAACATGGATTGTGTAATAGGTTTAACTCTGAAAGTAATCCTTTAAGCCATAAGGCCTCTTTCACAGCTTCAGTGATTGCTACATATTCAGATTCAGTTGTGGACAAAGCCACAATATGTTGCAACTGAGCCTTCCAACTAATACATGAATTGCACATAGTAAAAGCATAAGAAGTAGTAGACTTTTTACTATCTCAATCATTAGCATAGTTAGCATCTACATAGCATTTTAATTTTATCCCTTCACTGCAATGTCTAAAGACTAAGCCTACATTTGCAGTACCCTTAAGGTATTTTAACAGCCATTTTAGTGCTTCCCAATGGTGTTCACCTGGATTTGACATATATCTACTCAAAACACTCACAGAATAAGCAATGTCAGGTCTAGTGCAGACCATAGTGTACATTACTGAACCAATCACATTGGAATAAGGCACCGTATTCATATAATCAATTTCATCATCAGATTGGGGACATTGGTCTTTACTTAATATGAAATGATTAGCTAAAGGAACAGATACAGCTTTAGAGTCATGCATAGAAAACTTCTTAAGGATTTTCATGATATAACTATTTTGTTTTAACATCAGGAGAGAATTTGATCTATCTCTAATTATATCCATGCCTAGAATCTTCTTAGCATTGCCAAGATCTTTCATATCAAATTCAGAAATTAAAGCAGTTTTAATGTTATTAATTTACTCAGTACAAGAACTAATTATTAACATATCATCAACATATAAGAGTAAAAACACAAAAGTATTACTTGGTTGTTCTGATTTATAATAGAGACAATGATCAAACTCACTTCTAATGAAATTTAAAGATAACATGAAAGAATCAAATCTTTTGTTCCATTGCCTTGGAGATTGTTTCAATCCATATAAAGACTTCTTAAGCAGGCAAACATATTCAGACTTGTGTTTATCAATAAAACCAATGGGTTGATTTTGTTCTACAGGGGTGACAACAACTTTATCAGACTTCACCTTAATCTCGGTATTATTAGAATTAATATCATTATCAGGATTTTGTTTTAAACAAGGCATTTCATCTTCTTTGAAAACAACATCTCTACTGATAATGGTTTTGAACCCTCCCAAACTTCTAGCCCAAAGCTTGTACCCTTTCACTCCATCAGGATAGCCAAAAAACACACACTTTTGAGATCTGAGATCAAGTTTATCATCCTTTTGATGTGAGTATGCAGTACAACCAAAAATTCTAAGATTAGAGTAGTCAGTTGGCCTACCATACCACATCTCCTCAGGTGTTTTACCCTTTAAGGTAGCTGAGGGGGACCTATTAACTAGATAACAAGCTGTAACAACAGCTTCACCCCAGAAATGTTTGGATAAACCAGAACTAGAAAGCATACACCTAACCCTTTCAAGTAAGGTTCTATTCATCCTCTCAGCAACACCATTTTGCTGAGGGGTATAAGGGACAGTTTTATGCCTCTTAATACCAGATTGATTACAAAAATCATCAAAAGCTTTGTTGCAAAATTCAAGACCATTATCAGTCCTTAAACACTTCAAGGTCTTACCAGTTTGATTTTCAAGAAGAGTTTTCCAAGTTTTAAACTTATCAAAAGTTTCAGATTTGTTTTTCAACAGATAAATCCAAACTTTTCTTGAAAAATCATCTATAATAGACAGAAAATACTTGTTCCCTCCATGTGTAGTGTGCTTGAAGGTCCCCATAAATCAAAGTGCACATATTCAAGAATGGAGGAAGATTTATGTAAGCCATCAGAAAACTGAACCCTGTGTTGTTTACCCATGACACAATTTTCACATAAAGAAAGATTAGACACCTTATCTTTTCCAAAACATCCCTGGTTTTGTAAAATACTAAGCCCCTTATTACTTAAGTGAGCAAGTCTTCTATGCCAAAGATTAGTGCAATCATTTCTAACAAAATTAGCCATTGCAGAATCATGGGGCATTCTTACTGATTTAGTATAGTACAAACCATTTCTCTTATACCCTTTGGTTGCAAGGAGAGCACCCTTTGAAATTTTGAAATAGCCATCTCCAAATTTACCATCAAAGTTGGAATCTTCAAGAGATCCAATTGACATAAGGTTTTTAGACAAATCAGGTATGTGTCTTACATTTTCAAGAAGGTAAACAAAACCAGTGTCAAATTTCAACCTGATGTTACCTACCCCATGGATTTTATAGGCAACATCATTACCCATAATAATCATTCCAGAATCAACTTTTGTATATGAACAAAACATATCAAAATCAGGAGTCATATGGAATGTATACAACCAGAATCCAGTAACCATTCATCAGACTGACAGATGGAAGACACAGAGTTCACTAAGGTCTGAGGCTCTTCATTTTTAATGGCTACATACAATCCTCCTAGAGTGTCAACATTAGTGGTAGCAAGCTTGCTTTGGTCAGGTGTTCTATTTTTCTGATTATTGTTATTCAACTTATAACAATCTTTAATATAGTGACCTACCTTACCACAATTATAACACTTCATTCCCTTTACCTTGGATTTAGATCTAGACTTTCCCTTTCCCTTCTTTTTGTGATACTGGCCATTAGAGTTCTTTCCATCCTGATTATTAGTCTCTCTATGTTAGGATCTACCCCTAACAAATAGGCCTTCACCACTACTTCTTGTTTCCTTTTCATTCTTAAGCTCATGATTCTTGCTTCTAAGGGCATTAATTACCATATCAACAGTAAGATCATCCCTCCCATATTTTATGGCACTTTTCACATCTTTATAAGCATCAGGTATAGAATTCAAAAGAATGATGGCTTTATATTCATCTATACCTTTATCACCATAATTTTTAATATCTTGAATCAACTTATTGAAGATATCAAAACTTTCAAGATCCTTTGAGGGATCAATTTTAAAACTAAAGAATTTTTCTAATAGAAACAATTTGTTAGGCAGTGATTTTTCTAAGTAAGTTGATTCAAGAGTTTCCTATAAAGATTGAGCATCATCAAGAGTACCAATTTTTCGAAGCACAGAATTAGACAGATGAAGAATAATAGAGGTATAGGCTAACTCATCAGCCTTAACTTTTTGATCATCAGACATAGTATCAGGATAGGATTTATTAATGGCCTTTGACACCTTTTGTTGAACTAAAATACTTTTCATTTTTGTTGCCAACTAGCAAAGTCACCTTTACCATTAAACTGATCTAAATGAAAACTTGAAGTTGCCATTTAAATCAGGAAGCAAAAACTGACACAAATATTGAAAGATGAAAGTATTTTATTCAAGCAGGAGATACAAAAGAAAATCACAAACAGCCAGACACATGCACTGGAAAAATGTCACACAGGATTTTGGTGAGAGACCTATAATCAAGAAAACCCCAGGATTTCGTGAGAATCAGGTTCTCAGGTTAAGGGATATTTCAAGAAAGTCTCAGGGGAGGGGCTTTATCAAGTATAACACGTTTAATAAACAATATTATGATTCAGATATACACACAGTATAAGTGTCACAAGACCATATATTCCCAAAAAAAACTTTTAAAGGTCTAATTATTTTCTTGAAAATGTTTTTCAGAAAAGAATACTAAGAGCAAATCATAAAGCATGTATTACAACATAATTTTCTTTTATTATGTAAACACACAGTTAAAACATAACAAAATTAAGGAAACACACTTTTTACCTAAACAGGGATATGAACGATACTTACAGCCCTAAGATTTGTCTCAGTAACAGAAAGCGAAGACTGTTAAATCGCCAAGAACATCATTATAACTCTGATACCACATGTTGCGGCAATTAACATGAACTTACCAATCTTTTCAAGAACACATTATAAACAGATCAAGAAAATAAAGCAAAAACGTAAAAAGAACACAAAGATTTGTTTGTCCCTTTCGGGACAGGCAGTTCAGCTGATGAAATGCTTACGTCTGCCTTTGAGGCTCTACAAACGTAGATCCGGCCTCTTTTGCACTATTAAAACCACAACAGGTTAAGTATCAAGTTTACACAAGATAATCCACTTAGAACTACCCAAGAATCACTCATACAGACACCGATCCTTTCTTTACAGAGATTACCCCTTTTCACAACAGATTAAGGGATAAACACACACGTCTACAGTAATCAGAAGATGATTACTGTAGCAGCACCTACTTCACAAACCATAGATGAACCAAAGGTTCACCCAGAAAGAAGAAGATAAAAAGGATGAAGAAGAAGAATTGGAGAGCAGAGATAGAGTGAATAATATCAGAAGCTGCGCACCAACAGTGAACATAGTAACCCTAATATGAAGGATGAGCCTTTATATACTTCACACCAATGGCTAGGATCAAAAGCAACAATCCAACGACTGAGAACTCTTCTAAAAGTTGAAGCACAAAGGCGTATAATCAGTAATACCAAAAATGCAATCTTCCAGACATTTGGGCGAACCATATCATTGGGCACAGTAGCAAAAGCCCAACAAGAAGGGCTGGATCTTTCCTATTGGGTCGTTTCATCATTGTGGTTATCTACCATTGAGCTCATATTATCAATAGATATCATAAAGCCACATCCCGATTACAACAACGGCGCCTAATTCCACTCATTGACGAGCACGCGTGTCTTTTAGTAAACGACCATTGACTCAACTTGCTTAATACACTATATTATCGTTATGTGTATTCGTTTGAGTAGATGACAATAAGTAATAATGAAATTATATTTTTGCATTGCAGCTATGGACGGAACGCATGTTACTACCACGATCCACGCACCGGACCAAATTCCATACATTGGACGGAAAATGATATACCACCACCAGAACATCCTAGCCATAAGTGATTTTATCATGTGTATTACATTCACAATGGTTGGGTAGGAGAGGTCTACGCATGACATCAAAATGTTGTATGGAGTGTTGCCCGGGAATGAATTTTTTGGTAACAATGAACGGGAAGTATTACTTGGTCGATGCAGACTTCCCGCACAGGAAGGGCTATATGGGTCCATAAAAAGGGATGAAAATGAGATACCATCTGCTTGATTTCCAATGCGTGGCTACCCTGCAAGGCCGTGCCACGAGAAGTGCAGAAGAACGGTTCTATTCTGTTCATTCCTCATGTAAGGATTGACCCAATTTACGAATCTGGAGAACGTTATGAACCTAGCTCTCTGTATTTTGAGACATGTCATGGCCTCATTAACCAGTGACGGAATTAGACATTTGAAGTTGGGGGGGTCCCCAAATAAAGGTGGGTTGTCCCCGAATTTTTTTTTCTCAAATCCCAATTACTAAATCAATTTTTATGAGAATCTAATGTTTTTTATTTTGTTTTTTCATTAGTCATAATTTTTAAAAATACTTACAAGAAGTCATTGCACAAAAATTTTTAAGATCTAACACTAGTCAAACTCTTTTAATTCACGTTGCCTTCTACAAAATTATCCTTCCAAATAGGAAGATTCGGTAGACAATAAAATTAAATATCACTCAAGCTCAATAGAAGAAAAAAAATTCAATTGAACATGATATGTATTAACAAGCAAAGTGTCTTTATTAATTTTGTATTATCATTTGATAAATGAGCAAATCATTTGATTTTATATTATTAATTTTATTAGGCTAATAGGTCTAATTGTCTTACATTAAATTAATATTGGGTCAATGAATTTAATTGTCATATATTAAATTTATATTAGGTCAAAGTTAAATTGTATATTAAAAAAAAATTAAAAAACTCAAAAAAAAAAAAATCCCAAAAGTTGGGAGGTCGAGGTTTCCCTAGGACGACCCCCATTGGCTCCATGCGTGTCGTCACTAACTAATGAGAAAAACTTTGATAGGACGCTCATACAATCATATGTAGTACACATAATCACTAAAATAATGACACCTAAATTTTATCTTTTATTTATTTTATAATAAATCTACATAACATTAAATCCTACATAACATTAAATCCTTTTATAACCCAAATTCTTTCATTCCCACAAATTCCAATTCCCAAAATTGCCGGTCTCTCTCTCCCCCTGCACTTTTGTCATTATTAGAGTATTACATTTTCAAGCACCTCCAAATAAAAAAAAAAAAAAGTCCAGATCAGCACCGAGGTTCACCGTCGTAGAAATTTTTTCCCATTTCGTGTAAGGATTTTGCCATTAAATATACTTATTTTTTCCCCAAGAAGCCCAATAAGAGGCTTGTAATATCATAGTTTGTCTCCTTATATTCTTTTAGGAATTGAGTGGGAGAAAATTATTTACGGGGCCTTTTCTCTATCCTATATGAGTTTATTTTCCAATTCATTCAAATTATTTGGCACGCTTCACTATTTAATTTGAATAAAGTTAACCATTTATTTAATCTCCCACATTCTTATATTGTTATCAAATGTTAACCTTCTTTAAGTAATTAGTAGTTGTATCAGCCAATCAATGTACAAATGATTTTTATATGCAGTGAGTTTAAGTTTTTTTTTTTCTTTTCTATACATAATTTTTTATTTGCTTATTGTAGTCAAATTGATTTTTCCAATGAAGCTCTTCATTCAAGTAGTGGAAAAAAAAATTGATGAAGAATTTATTGTAGAAATGGAAGTATGTTATGATGAAAAGCTTACAATTTGCGTAATACATATGCTTTAAAAAAAGATTTCAGCATCCTCAAAGGACATATTTGAAGAGATGTACCTAAAAATATTAGAAAAAGAGAATTTTTATGTTCAAAGGAAGGGTTTCAAAGAGAAGAAAAATTATGTGAACGGAGGAAAACTAATAGATTAGAGACAAGAACATGTTGTAAATTTATGGTGCATTTTACTGTTGATAATGGAGTGTGGAAAATTTCTCATATTAATTATCATCAAAACCACGAACTTGCTAGACGAATGATGTCTAATGCTCAGTCAGATGTCATTAATTTCATGGTTAATGTCGGTATAGGACCAACAAAAGCATATTTTTATTTAGCAAATGAAGTTGGTGGTACTGAGAATATTAGATTTACTAAAACAGACATGAAAAATTATTTGCGAAGAAAGAAGGATGAAATGATTGAAACAAGGGATGGACAAAGTTTGCTGAACTATTTTAAGCTCAAGCAAGATCCTAATTCTTTCTAATGAGTTCAAGTGGATCAAATTTTTTTTTCTACTCAATGCACTTAGCACATTGCTAAGAATGCTACACAATATCTAGCTAGCTATTATGCTAATCCGGAGTTCAAAAACTAATTCTATAGATGTTTTCATGGATGTAACACTGAAGAATAATTTGAAGTCTCTTTGGCTTATATGATTGATAAGTTTGAACTTGGGAGTCATTCATAGTTAAAGAAATTATATTCACTTCGGGAAAAGTGGTTTCGTGCTTTTAGTTTGGAAACTTTTTTAGCAAATATTAAGTTCACCCAGAAGAGTGAGAGTACATACAATATTTTTCATCAAATTTTTATAAAAACAATGGACCTTGTACATTACTATGAAAAAAAAATTAGATGAAATAAGCTTGGCCTTGAAAGATGATTATCAATGCAAACATAGTGTCCCTCGGCTTAGAGTAAGATGTGATATTTTAAGTCATGCAGTTAACGTGTATACCAAAAAAATATTTAATCTTTTTGAAAAAGAGTTAACAGGATGTATTGGAGTGATGATGAATGAAGTGTGTAGAGATCATGAGTTATATGATTATGAAGCAATTGAAGAAGGCCAACAAAGAGTATACAATCTCCAATACAATCATCTTAGATTTGATATTTCTTGCTCATGTAAGTTATTTCACTCATTGGAGATTTTATGTCGACATACTTTAAAGGTGTTTGATTTGAATAATCTCAGTAGCATACCAACACAATTCATATTGAAGAGGTGGACTAAAGTAGCAAAGAAAAGAATTCTGGCAACTAATGATAAAAGTGACTTGTTAAGAAAGAATAACAAGTTTTCCAAATTATTATGCCTTAGTGAGTTGATGCATTAAGGAAATAATGTTTATAGTATAGCTTCAATGACAGTTTCAGGAACTAAGATTGTCAAAGCAAAGTTAGTAGAAGCCATGAAGCTACTTGAAAAAGATGAGTAGACTATCAATATGTTAGAAATGTTCAAAAAAGATGATGATTATTCCAATTGTGATGTTGTTGCCGAAGAGAGAATAATATTAAATCACCAACTATGAAGGTCAAAGGAAAAACAAATACAAGAATGAAAGCAATTTGGAGAAAATAAAAAGGAAGGCAAAAAAAAAAGGTATTAAATATATTATATTCATCATTAATATTGTTCTATTCAATTATCTTTAATAAATATATCAATTTGTTTTTGTTACTTATGGTGATTAATTACATTGCGTTAGAAGAACACAATCAAGAGAATAATTGTGATTACCATATATTTCCGCCTTTACTCCATCCATTCATCACTTAGCTCGTGAACATTCCAATGTTCACTACAAGCTTCAAGACAACAATGATATAGTTGAATAAGGTATTTTCTTCCAATTGCATTATACGAATACTTATTATTACTATTGATTTCTAGATTGAAATTCTATATTAATAATGTTAATGATTATTTTTTGTAGGATTCATGTTATTATGGTTTTGATGGTCTACATAGAAAAGATGAACGACTTCATAGTTAAAGTTGTTATTACACTAGTATGGTTTTTAATAAATTATATTTCATTAAGTTCTTTATTTTATACAAATGAATTTGTTTTGTAATTTTTATTTATTTGCTTGTTTATTCTTTTTAGGTGGATGAATCATGCTTTGTTTTCATTTAAGTTATGTTAGAAGATAAAATGGGATTGTGATGTATTGATTTTGTTAAATTTTCACTCAGTTTCTATTCTCTTTGTCATAAGATTATGTTATGAAATGTTCTCATTTCTACTCAGTTAATTGTGAAGTTTGATTATGTTGTGGGGATTATTTTTATCTTATTTGTCAATTGATTATTCATGCTTAGTTGCATGTTTGACTAAGCTTAAAAATAAGTAGAATTAATGTTTGGATTAAAAAATAAGTTATTTTGTAGGTCTTAATTTTCTATCAAAATAGCACAAATTACTGACTTGCCATGGCTGGAAAAACACTTGACTTGTGTGTCGTGTTGGACACACCATACTGTTAAATTAAAAAGAAACGTAAGCATATAATAACTGAACCCACTAGTTATAGATCCCACAAATTGGTACAAGTGTCTTTTATAGATTAATCAATATATAAATAAATTGTTGAATAGATTCTACCATCCTTTCTAGAAAAGAATACAAGGGAACAAGAAGGATAGAGAGACTGGCGCATTGGAGAATTGGACAAATTTAGTGCAGGGGGGAAAGAAAGATAGAGACCGACAACTTTGGGAATTGGAATTTGTGGAAATGAAAGAATTTAGGTCATAAAAGGATTTGGACCCAAGTTATTAATGTTAAATGTTCAGGTGGATTTATTATAAATTAAGTAAAAGATAAAATTTAAGTGTCATTATTTAAGTAATTAAACGTACCACGTAGAATTGTATGAGCGCTCTGTCGAAGTTTTTCTCCTGACTAACGAGTCCCATTTTGGTGCACTCGAGGCTCAAATGCGCTCTGTTCAGAGACAGATAGATCAACCATTGACATTACTAATGATAATGCTATTATATTTCTTAATGCGTTCAGGTTTATTCAGACTGTCTTGGAGAAAATTGCGCACCCAACGGGGATGACTGGTGGATGGATGAATATTGATGCACCGAGAGGTAGTCAAAGATGGGTACTAACATCCCTATGATGGATGAGAGGGGGAAGGTGAGAGAAGAACATGGTACACCTTTGACCAGCCAGACATTGCTGCTAATATGATCGCAGATAATGCTACTGGAGCAAGTTAGGAACTACTTGTGATGATAAATATTTTTCTCCTCCTCCGAGTACGGTGATGACAGTGGTGGAGACTTGCAAAATAATGGCGGGGCTTATATCCCCCGTGTCCACTCCAGTGTGATAATCAATAGACGATCGAATTATATATGTAGAATAACAATATAGAAAAATGGAAGTCTCTTTAACCTGAAGGGATCAACCTCCATTTATAGGGGTGATTGGGATAGTCTGTTTTTAATGACGGGTGCCCATTCATCTCTCTCATTACTCAGAGTTAATGAGGGATGTTACAGCTTCCTGAACACCAGTGGTAACTGTTACTCCTTAGGTCATAGGTACGAATGATTGAACGACAGTCAATTTATTGATGTCCACTTATTAGAGGGGGGCTATGAGACCATAGGGGCAGGCGAGTTGGTGAAGCGGACGTGCCAAGACATGCCACTATTGACAGATAACATATAATAACTGTCATCGTTGCTATCATCATGATATATCCCAGCTTCCCTTGACGTGTCTGATTTTTGTCCTATTTGCAAGCATGCAACTACTACATGCCCATCTGCAAGAAAAAGGCCCAAAAGCGTACCAAGTAGTGTCCACTTGGTTTGGAAATCTTGTTTCCAGTTTTGTCAATTATCAGATTATATATTTTGTGATGCATTCTCGGCCCTTTTTGCTATCAGTATATCTACTTTGCTAGGTGGGGTGGGGGTGGTTGGGCGGGCATTCGCCCCGCCTCTTTTAAGTGGGACGGGGTGCTCCCGTCCTTAGGTATAGGTCTCTTCTTTCATTTTGCGTTCTCATTCCATTGGAATTTTGCTTATTGTGACTAAAGTTCATCGCTTTGATTTTAAACAGAGGCTCATCTCCTTGTTTTTAAACTGAGGTTTATTGCCTTGATTTTTAGCAGAGGGTCATCGCTTGTTTTTTTTTTAGCAGGGGCTCATCGCCTAGTTTTTAGACAGAGGCTTATCGACTTGATGTTTTTTTTAGGGGCTCATCACCTTTATTTTTAGCAGAGGCTCATCGCTTTTTTTTTTATTTTTTTTATTTTTAACAGAGGCTCTCATCGACTTAATTTTTAGTAGAGGCTCATCGCCTTGATTTGTAGCAGAGACTCATCGCCTTGTTTGACCATTGCAATAGTTGAGAATGTTTGTGTTGCAAGACTTACCCTTAATAAAGATTGTAGTGAAAATAAGAAGCTGCTGCAAGTCAGGTCCAGTGGGTGCATCAGGACTTCCCAACTAGTCTAATCCTTCCATAACGCCCTCATCATTTATCCGGCTTAGATGATTCATTTTCTGCTTGCCTTTGTCATCTTGGAGTTCGGGCTCGTCCCAAGTATTCTACTTGTTAGACTCAGGTTCTTTTCGATCTTTCATGCCTTTGGTAATGAAATATAATTCCTCAACATCAACATACTTATCCCATCTCCTTACTAACTCATGCATCATATCCGACAGATTTTTGGAGAGTGACATCTTAAAAGGGCGATTTCGAGTTCCACTCATTATGACAGTGATTGTAGCAAACATTTGCAGATCTTTGATTCCCAGTGTAACCCTATTGAACCGGGCAATGAAATCTTTCAGTAGCTCATCTTTTTCCTAAGTCAATTGCATTAGTCCAATAGCCGTCTTCTTAGCCCGCTTGCTGCTGGTAAAGTATGCAGCAAACTACTTAAAAAAATCATCTAACATGCGGATGGATTTTGGAAGAAGGGTTGCCACCTAGTCTCTTGCCTCCCGCCTAAGTGTTGGCGAGAAGGCCTTGCACATAATAGCATCTGGGATGACACGTAATCTCGTCAAATCAACAATTGCCCTGAGGTGATCAATAGAGTTAGAAGACCCATCATACTTTTCCATCTTTTGCTATTGGCATTGTTTTCATTGTTAGAAAGTTAGGAGCCTGGGGCGGAGTACCTATTGGTGACAGTCCTACCGGTGGAAGACTAGGAGCCTGGGGCAGTTGAGATGCTACAGTGTTTCGATCTTGGAGTTGAGCTGCCAAAGCCGCCACCTGTGCTTGCAGTGTTGCTAGTTGAGCAACATGGGCAAACTCTTGATGTAGGTGGTTAGCGGCGACGTTGGACTCGGTGTCACCATCACCTGATGGGGCCTAGGGGGCGGTTACATTCTTCGCTCTTCTAGTTCAAGCCATGAATTTTTGTGTGGTGTTCCCACAGACGGCGCCAAATGATGATAAATATTTTTCTCCTCCTCCGAGCGCGGTGGCGACAGTGGTGGAGACTTACAAAATAGTGGAGGGACTTCTATCCCTCGTGTCCACTACAGTGTGATAATCAATAGATGATCGAATTATATATGCAGAATAACAATATAGAAAAATGGCAGTCTCTTTTACCTAGAGGGATCAACCTCTATTTATATGGGTGATTGAGGGAGTCTGTCTTTAATGACAGGTGGGTGCCCTTTCATCTCCCTCATTACTAGGAGTTAATGAAGGACGTTACAACTTTCCAAACACCAGTGACAACTGTCACTTCAAGGGTAAAACTAGTTCAATGACAGTCAGTTTATTGCTGTCCACCTGTCAAAAGTGAGCTGTGAGACAATCGGGACCATCGAGAGATGCTATTGATTAAAATTAGATTATTGATTTTTAACCTAGGCATCTAAGTTCTTATTTTTATTGATTGTTTGTTATTGAATTAATGTTATCCTAAAATTTGGCAAATTTTAGGATAGTTCTTGGGATTTGTGTTGATGCCGAGAGGAACTACATGTGTGTAGCTCAAATAACAAACGACATTAAGTACAATAGGAGATAGATATATACGTCTATGCTTTGTGCAATATTTAGTGGTTTTGTAATTTTGTGTTGCATTCTTTATGTATTCGAATCCTTCATGGAGATATAGTTGAGTCAAAGATGTAAATTAGTTTAATTTGTATCGAGAGAGCAAATTAATATATAAAGAATAACGATTGTCAACATAAATCAATAATTGAGTATAAACAAGTAATTGATAGTTAAAGTAGGTTAACAATGGTAGAGTCGGGATTCTAGTACTTTTCATGATTTGATTAATTCCAAGTTGTGTATAATTCCAATTACTTATTTTAGTATAAAATTATATTTAGTTAGAATTGAATTTAATAACTGATTATGTTTTTCTTGAATTAGAATTATTATTAATTAAAGTTAAGACGTAGAAAATTCAATCCTCATAGATTTAACACTTTACACATTATTATATTACTTATTAATGATCCGTCTAATTATGAAATTAAAATCACACAACAAATAGCACGTTGTTCTTTCGTGATCATATGCGTTGCTATGAGCAAGAATCACATTCTTAAAGTATACCCAACCTATTTATCCAAAGTGGTAAAGAGGCCCTGACTGCTATTTTTCCGTGATCATATGCGTTGACTGCTAATTGTCATAGTATTGTTTGATGGTTGTAAAGGACACACACTTCACACGTGATCGAACGTTAAAAATTCGAGAAATAGTTTTGTAATAAAGAAATCCAAATGAGGAGATTGCTGGAAAAAATATAGGTGAGACATATTTTTTATTTGTAGAATTGACTTTCTTAATTTATCTAATTTATTTTTAATCTCGAATTAGTGGATTGGATTAATGGACTCGTTATAACTTTTATTGGTAAGTGAAGAATTGGGTAAGTTAGTACGTTCAAAATCACCAGTGATTTCTTGTTTCAGTGAGTTCATGTGCACGTTCGAATGTAATAACGAACTTGACTAGAACTTCTTATTTTCAAGTTTAAGTTTATTTTCTCGTTAACCCTGATATATAAACGTTATTTTATGGTAAAAGTGTATATTTTGTTTTTATATCAACATCTCTTAATATCTTTTTAAATTTATTAGGAAATGAGACTTTAAGGAATTCAAGAAGATTGAATGGACTTTCTTTATTGTCCATCTCATTAATTCAAAGATATTTAGGAGTACTTTTTTGGTCTAAATTGATATTGTTTTACCTTTCTTATTGCAGTAGGCTTTTGGTAAGAATTCAATTTCTTTGGTTGTCTTTTCATTTAACTAGGGAATGATACCAAGAAAATTAATTATGCCTTGAACCCAAAAAATTGAACAAAACATCTAAGAGAGAAATATAGAGAGAAGGACGGCTGAAGCAATGAAAAACAGCGAAAAACAAGTTGCAGATGTTGTTTCTTTACTTTGAGGAGTATTGATATTTGTGCGAAAATAAATTCACTACAGAGACGATATTTCAACATGAAAATAAGAACGAGGTTCTTATTCTGATTTGTGGAAGATTCTGGTTAAATTTGTATTATTGGCGGAAGACCAAAACCTGCATGTTTGTTTTCATTCTCCTACATTCAAAAGGACAATAAGTGAGAGAAGTTTGCTTAGTTGCTTTTGAATTTGCTTTAGTTTTTGGTGCTTTGTAATTCCAAAATAATTGATACACTGGTGAGTTCATTATAGTGAATTATTTATCCATAATATGGGGTACCGTGTTGTTTCTCTTCGGTGTTTACTAGATAATTATTTTTATTATTAGAGCGATTCTCAAAATCTGAAATCTGACAAATAACCAGTTCACTAATCGATCTTGATGTACTCGTGAACTAGCTAAGTAAAATATAATTTTCGAATTAATTAATTGTAATTGGTTAATTAATCAAAAAATCTATATTTTTCTAGATTTTAAACTTTCAATCTCTTCATTTTCCTCAGAACGCCTTTTCATGTTAACGTCTGCAGACCCAATATATTAGGTGGACGACAACGCCCTTATAAAATAAGGCATGTGAAGGACATGCGAGCACTTAATGGATAAATTAGATGGTTGTGTAAAAAAAGGAATGAAAGGTTCATATGGGGACATGACTGTCAAGTTTCAAACGATAAATCCTCAAAGTACAGGCACCCCAAACATTAGGGACTCTTAGTGCAAATTAGCCATATATCTAGCATGGTAAACGAATAAAGGCAGAGACAACAATTTCAAATCCTGCCAATATAAGTTGGCAAAGTTTAATTTTTTTTTTCCCATATAAAATTTGTTCATTATTATTATATGGATTATTGTTGAAAAAATATGAGTGGCACATATTTTTATAATTATTTTAAATTTCTTTTTTAATTTATGTAACAGATTTTTATTGTCGAAAAAGGAGGTAAGTGTGTGTATTCTGACTGGACTCGTTGTTGTCTATTATTACTGGCTGAGATAGTAAGTATATTTTTTCTAGAACACATGCAAACTTGCGAATTTTATTTTGTTTCTTTATATGTTTTGATATGATTTTGTGACTAACAAGTACAACTCGTACATTGTAGTTTATGTACCATCTCATATATTTTTGAATTTGTTTAAGAAAAAAATATATAAAGAAAATCAATTAATTTTCACTTTCCTTATATTTTCTTTCTAAAAATTTAGAAAATCTTTTGATATTTTTTCTACTATATTTTTTTGCCATTTTTATTGCAAATGTTTATGTAAGAAATAATTATTTATTTGATTATTACTTTATCTATAAGTAAGGTTAAAAAATCATTAATGAATCATGCTTTGAAATAATAAATTTAGTTCTTGTTGATTAAGCACCAACTTTATGAAGAAACAACAAGACTTGGTGCTTTCTTGAATAATTTTCAAAGCAATCGTTTTCTTCAAGTCATTGAAAAATAAAAAATATTTGGTGTTAAAAGAACGATCACATATTTTGATTAAGCTACTTGACATTAAATTAAGGAAGGGAATTCTTAATTTAAGTGGTGGTTACAACCGATTACGATAGGAAAGTGACGATAAAGTTAAGAACAGTAAGTTTAATTCTACTTCATCAATAAGTCAAAAAAAGAAGTATCAAAGGGGAGTTGATCTAAGTTCTTTTGATTTTGATTTTGTTAATTTTGTAAAATTACAAATATCGGATACTATTGTAATTTTTGATCAAAATTATTAGTGGATTGTTTTACTCATGGCACGAGGGCCTGTGGATGTTTTTCTTCAGAGTTTACCATGTTACACATGGTATTCGTGTTTTGTTTTATTTCATTAATTTCTGCATTTAATATCAGCTGTTATGAATATTTGCTTGTGCGAGTCAGAACTGTTATTAATGTCTCACGCCAATTCTAACTATAGAACTGACCACTGTTTTTATGGGTCTAAATTGAATTGAATTTAATTAATCTAGATTTAAGAACTTTTAATTATATTAAATTGTAATTTTTATTTATATCAAGGTAATTATACTATCAGGATGTCTGATGTGCGGTTGACGCCCTCGATTGGACTCGATAACACATATTTAATACAATATGATATTTTATGAGAAATAATACTTTAACTAAACTAATTGAAATAAGTAATATAGTCATAACTAATCGAACTAAAACTGTTGCATGATTAAAGACTCAAGATATCTGTTTTGTTAGAGCATCTCCAATATTATACACCTTCTAAACCATTTATGTGGTAAGACTAGGAAAAGAAATGAGAAGAGAGAGAGTAAAAGGAGGAAAGAGAAGGAAAAAATAGATGAGAGATATATACACAATTTAATGAAAAATGGTGGAAGGCCATCTAACAGGATGTCTAAAACTGGACGGCTTGTTGGACATCCTTCTACAATAAATGCTGTCACATGAGTTTTGTCCTCTCTACCTTATCGCTACATCAGCTAAACATTCAAAATAGAAACCAGCATTGTGTCGAACCAACAGAGCTCTCTTTCACTTTAGCCTAGGACTAGGAGCGATCAATTCTGATGAAGATGGATTTCTTAATCGATTTATTGCGTTTAATTTTATTTCAATAGTATATGGTTGTTTCGACCTCTTAATAATTATCATCATTAGTTAATTATTGTGGGATGTTTTGTTACTATTGTGCCTTAGATTCAATAATTGATGAGGTGCAAGTCTCATTTTATTATTAATGTAATTTTTTCAATTTATTGGAATCTCCATTATATTGTTTATTTAGATAAATGGTTATGAATAATAGAGTCTGAAGAATAAATGCGAGTGACATGGTAATCATAAGGAGTTGTGATTATGAGATACATATCATGTTGATTTCCTAGATGTGGATTGGAGAGATACATATATCATTAGTCAATATAGGATATCACATATTGCACTTATCTCTTTTGAAGAAAGTAGTTCATTTCACGAACTAGAGCGTATGGGCACTCAAGTGAATATGTGGATGCTTGTTAGATGAACAAATTCATTGGAAATCTACTGTAGAGATTCCACATAAGTGACTATCTTAGTGTCAGTTGATTATCTTTCAATGACGGTTGTTAACCTATTCTTTTAGACTTGAGATCATCATGAAATCTTATATGTGAATCATCATATTTTGATGTTGACGTGAGTCTTTTTTGTGGTTGCTAATTAATATTCTAAAAAGCTCGTTTAAGTAGTGCCTAGGTTTTTCTTAGGCGTGCTTCCACGCCTAGCCATGCCCCACCTTGGTCTCACTCTCTCCTAGGTTCGAAAAGCTTAAAGCTCAACCTCTATACCTAGCCACATTTTACGTTTTTCAGAACTTTGTTGCTACTACAAGACTAATTAGGTATGACGAGAATCATATGAAGATTGATGGATGATTAAGATGAAATTTATCATTCCTATATACTATGGGAATATATCATGACATTCGTAGACTTGAGTACATTGATACTGAAAGTCATTGACCAATATAGATGTTATAATGTGAATGAAAAATAGTCAGGAAAAATAACAAGAACTCATAGATTTAACGTGGATAACCCTAGAATAGGGGAAAAAACCCACGGACAAATGAGAGAATAATTCACTATATCAAAGATGGTTACAAAGAGGATTTTATGTTCTAACTCTAGAATACATGTTATATATATACTTGTGCGAGAAGAATTCTAATCCTGATAAAAACAAGTCCTTGTGTGAGAAGAATCATAATCTTGTTAAAATAGGACCTCATGTGAGAAGAATCATAATCCTATTAAAACAAGTTCTCGTGTGAGATCCTAATTCGGACCCAACTGAATTCGGGTCACGAAAATCCAACAATCTCCACCTTGACACGATTTCCAATACAAAGAATAAATCTAATATTTGACGAAACAAAATCTCCACCTCTTCTACAAAAGCCCCTAAGGGCTAAACTCAGCAACCAATTCCAACCAAGTCTAAGCAATGCTCAAACTTGGCTGTAGGGAATGTATTGGTCATCATGTTAGCAGGATTATCATGAGTACTAATCTTGCACAAAACAATATCACCATGAGCAATAATATCACGAATAAAATGATACCGCACATCAATATGCTATGTCCTCTCATAAAACGTCTAATCTTTTGTGAGAAAAATAATAATTTGACTATCATAAAAAACTGTGGTAATCTACAAGTCTTTACTGAGTTCTCCAAATAATCATATCAACCAAATAGCTTACTCACAAGCCTCTGTACTAGCCATATACTCTGCTTCATTAGTAGACAATGCAATTGTAATTTGTAAAGTAGCCTTCAAACTCATAGCACAACCACCAATAGTGAAAACATACCATATAAATGATCTTCTCTTATCAAGATCTCTAGCAAAATCAGAATCAACGTATCCAATGACTATATCTCTAGTTTTTCCAAATTGCAAACAAACGTCAATAGATCCATGCAAGTATCTGAATATCCACTGAAATGCTTTCCAATGTTCTTTACCAGGATTCACCACTAACTACACTGACTACATATGATAAATATGGACGTGAACAAACCATAGCATACGTGAGAGATCCCACTACATTAGAATATGGAACCTGAGAAGTATAATCAATCTCATTATCTGATTGAGGAGATAAAGTAGATGATAGTCTGAAATGGGCCACCAATGGAGTACTAACACTTTTGGCGTTCTGCATATTAAATATGCTAAGAACTTTCTCAATACATATCGTTTCTGACTTAGATATAATTTACTTGCCTTTCTATCCATCAGAATCTCTATTCCAAGTATCTTATTTGCGCCTCCTAAGTCTTGCATCTCAAACTTCTGACTAAGTTGAGCTTTGACCTTCTTTTCTTCTTCATTATGCTTGGCTGCTATCAGCATGTTATTAACATATATGAGTAGATATAAAAATGACCATTGACAGTCCTTTTAAAATAAATACAACTGTCATAGCTACTTCTTCTGAAATCATGAGTGGTCATAAATGAATTAAACATTTTATACCACTGTCTGCAGCTTGGCCAAGACTTTTCAGAATCAGGGTTCGCACTGGGCTAGCTCCCCCTCTCACTTGCAGTCGAGTGACTCAGCTCCCTTTCTATTTATTGTTATAGCCCAATCACAGAGAAGCTAGCACCGCTTTCTCCTTACCTTCTTAAAAGAAAGCGCAAATCCTTTCCCTTTTCCGGTCAGTGTTGATATCCCTATAAATCATTTCCGACTTCCTGAATTGGGAGAACAAAAACATTTCAGACCATAACGAGAATTCTTCACAAACACACAGTCCTCATTTCCTATGACTATAAAACCTTCTGGCTATTGCACGTAGATGTCTTCTTCAAGTTCTCCATGTAAGAATGTTGTCTTCACATTCAACTGTTCTAGCTCAAAATTATGAATGGCAACAATGCCAAGTAAAGCTCAAATCGAACTATGCTTTACAACTGGGGAGAACACATCTGTAAAGTCTATACCTGGAACCTGACTGTAACCTTTTTCAACTAATCTTGCTTTATACCTTACTTCTTCAACTCGTGGTGTTCATTCTTTCATTTTAAACACCCATTTGCAACGAACAACTTTCTTATCCTTAGGCAATATCACTAAGTCCCATGTTTCATTCTTATAAAGCGATTTCATCTATTCCTGCATAGCAATCATCTATCTACTAGAATCGTCACAACTAACTACTTCTGAGTATGTAGAAGGTTCTTCATTGAAATCAATACCTTCAGCCACATTCAAAGCGCAAGTAACCAAATCAGTCTCAGCATACCTCTTTGGATGTACAATATTTCTTCTAGGCCTATTTTCAGCAAATAAATATTTTAGCGTCAATGGTGGTGGTAAAGAAGTAGTAGTGCCCTGTATCTCTGAGCTAGACTAAGATGTAAACTCTGATATAGGTTCGGAAACTCCACTAGTGTGCTTGATTTCTTTTGAGTTTTATCAAAACAGTCTCTAGAAAATAAGTCATTAATCATTGCAGTTTCATAAAAAATAACATCTCTACTAATTATGACTTTTCGAGTTCCGGACACCATAACTTATATCACTTTACACTAGATTTATAGCCAAGAAAAATACACTTTATAGATATGGGTTCGAGTTTTCCATTGTCAACATAAGCATAGATGGGACATCCAAATATCTTTAAATTATAGTAATTAGCAGGAGTACCAAACCATACCTTTTCTAGATTCTTCTTGTCAATAGCAGTTGAGGAAGGAAGAGCGAGTAATAAGAAAACAAGCTGTAGAAACAGCATCGGCCCAAAATGACTTGGGTAAACCAGAATTAGAGATCATACAACGTACTCTTTCCATCAAAGTCCTATTCATTCACTCTGCCACACCATTTTGTTGCGGAGTATGATGAACTGTTAAGTGCCTCAAAATTCCTTCTGTCTTGTAGAAAGCATTAAACTCACCAGAACAAAACTCCAAGCCATTATCTGTGCAGAGACGTTTTATCTACTTTCATGTCTGTTTCTCAATCATAATCTTCCACTCTTTGAATGTAGATAACACATCATTCTTTTGCTTCAAGAAGAATACTCAAACGTTTCTGGAAAAATCATCAATCATAGTCAGCATATAATTTGCACCTCCTTTAAAAGGCACCCTAGATGGTCCACAAAGATCAGAATGTATATATTCAAGTGTTCCCTTTGTGTAGTGAATGTCTTTTGCAAAAATCTAACTCTCTTCTGCTCACAAAATTTTAGTTTGCTAATACTCTGTCCATCAAGAAGTCTTCTTCTGTTTAGTTTAGCCATTCCATTCTCACTTATATGTCCAAGATGCATATGCCATAATCTAGTAACATCATCATCTAATGAAGAAGGAGTAGTGACATCTGCTTTACCAGTATCCGTACAACCCTGCAACACATATAACTTGATAGTCATTTTTAGTTCTTTCATCACAACAAGAGCACCTTTGCTGGCTTTCATAAGTCCACCTTCAACAGTGAACTTGTACCCTTTTTCATCAAGAGTACCCAAAGAGATAAGATTCATCTTTAGATTAGGGATGTGTCTCACATCACCAAATATCTTGACAACCCTGTTAAACATCTTGATTATGACCATGCCAATAGCAGCTATCTTACAAGGTGCATTATTTTCCACCAATACAGAACCTTTAGAAACTATTTCATAAGTTGAAAACCAGTCCAGAACATACATAAAATGTGCAAGCTGAATCAAGAACCCATTACTCGCAAGGTTTGGAGTCTCCATCAGAAACAACTAGAGTTTTCCATCACTGAAACCATATTCTGCAATACTTTACCAAAATCTTTTGGCTGTTTTTCCTTCTGATTAGCTGCTTTTCTCTTATTCTTATTCTACAATTTATAACATTCATATTTAATGTGTCTCTTTTTTTTGTAATAATTACAGATTTTGTTTCTATATTTCGATTTCAATTTTTCTCTCACATTACCTCTAGTACAACAAGGCCATCCGCCTGAGCCTTAGATCCAACCACAATATGCTTCATCTTCTCATTAGAGAATAGAGCTTCAGATACTTCATCCATAGTAAGGGTGTCATGACTGTACAAGATAATATCTCTGAAAGTCATAAATGAAGAAGGCAACGAACATAATAAAATCAACCATAAATCTTCTTCATCGTACTTAACCTCCATAGCCTCTAGATTAGAGACGATTTCTTTAAAGACAGTTAAGTGGTCTTCCAGAGATGTACCTTCTATCACACGGTGAGAATATAGTCGCTGCTTTAGATGTAACTCACTGGTTAGACTTTTTGTCATGCATAACTGCTCCAATTTTAACCACAATGCAGCGTCAGTTTTCTCCTTCAAAACATTCTGCAGAATTTAATTTGAAAGATGAAGATGAATTTAAAAAAGGACCTTTAGA
The DNA here is from genome assembly GCA_030279155.1 of Forsythia viridissima. Lineage (NCBI taxonomy): Eukaryota > Viridiplantae > Streptophyta > Magnoliopsida > Lamiales > Oleaceae > Forsythia > Forsythia viridissima. Next base: position 37,740,139 of record CM059033.1, on the reverse strand, counting down.
TCCTTATGTTGTCTTTCATCCACTGTCCAAGACATTGGCATCCTATCAAACCCTAATAATGCATTATCCAAATCCATCTGCGCGAGCACTGCTTGCATCTTGACCTACCATAGCGAAAATCTAATATTGCGATCCAAAATTGGAATATTATATTTCATAGTTGCCATTAACGTGATCAAAATTCAATCTGATCTCTGATACCAGTTTGTTACAATGTGAACAAAAAATAGGTAACAAAAATGACAAGAACACACAGATTTAACATGGGAAACCTTAGAACATGGAAAAAAATCCACGGGTAGATGAGAGAATAATTCTTATATCAAAGATGGTTACAAATATGAGCTTATGTTCTAACTCTAAAATAATATATATATATATATATATATATACCTGTGCGAGAAGAATCCCTATATATATATATATATATATATATATATATATATATATATACCTGTGCGAGAAGAATCCCGATCCTGATAAAAACTTTTCTTCGTGTGAGAAGAATCTTAATCCTGATAAAACAAGTCATTGTGTGAGAAGAATCATAATCATGTTGTACAGTTCTTCGTGTAAGAAGAATCATAATCTTGACCCAACTAAATTCGGGTCACCGAACTCTAACAATAGAGTTATGATTTAAAAGGGGTTTCAAATACAATTCGATGAATCAATAGCCCAAATTAATGAATAACATAATTGGTCAAATGAGATTGACACTAATTCCATAACTCTTTAACCAATTGGAATATTGTTAAGGAAAAGATTTTATTGCCTCCAGGGGCATACGCAAGTTGGTAAGGCCTGAGGTGACGTGGGGAAAAATCCTCTGGCAACACAGGTTTGATTTCCGTGTGGGGCAGATTTTCACTGAAATATTGTGGGGGTCTGTCCTGAGGGTTGTCCTGTTGGCTCTCTCCCTCAGATCCCAGCCACTCGTGCACATCCCTCAATTTATAACCCGTCTGGTCAAGAGGCCTCTGACACAGGTGGAGAGTTTCGCTTTTGGGACTTTCCCCTTAACAAAGGAAAAGATTGTATTTCATGTTATCTAGGTACTTAAGGTCTTGTCATTGGTAATGTGAATTGATTAGTTAGTTGAATTAATAGATGAATTAAAATCTTGTTTTGTATGGAAGAGGATAATAGTTCATATTATTTTTCATCGTGGTTGGGATTTTAATGGTCACACACAATTGGTGATTATTAAAAGATAAAAGTGAAGATTTAATTAATTGGTAGATATTGAACATTTATGTAATTAATGAATTGATGGATTGTACTATTAACTAATGAGCCAAAATTTATTTGATATGATTAATAAATTTTGGGGTTTTAGTAGGGACACAATTAAAATAGGATTAATTAAGCACATGTTTGGACATACTTAAATTATAATTTCAGCTGGTTAAATTTGTCGAACATATTTTTTATCTACACATTTCATAAGAAACACAACTTACAATCCACTTTTTAACCACACATTCACCAACAACTTATATTATAAGCACTTAAAAAAATAATTTCAGCATTACAAAATACGCGCTAATTTTGGTCGCAATTACTTTAGGGATTTTCTATCCTAATGTGACTTAGGATAACTCTAATCTAGTAAGTAAAAATCATCTACCTCATAATTTCTATTGTTGGAATTTTATCTTCCAACTCTCTTGTGTGATTACTGAGGCAAAATCATGTTATAACATAACATCAAAGTTGATCCTGCTCCTGCGTAGAAATTAAATTTTAAAATTTTTTCTTTGCTTAATTCCCAACATGTTTTAGTCTTAATTTCATGGTAAAGATTTTTTCTCATGTTTTACTAGTGTTTAAACTCTCATAAAAGTTTTGTTGTTTTTGATAAATTAATACCAAGAATTGGAACTCTTCCAAAAGTTGATATTTTCTCAGTATTGTAGAATCAATGAGACTAGATTAAAGTGTAATTCTCTATTTCGACAGTCAACAATATCTCTAATTTAACTCGACAACTTCAGATTTCTCTTTTACAAGTTAAATTTGAATTTTAAACTATGAAGTATTGAAAATAATATATCTATTGATAGAATTGTCGTCGCTAAAGAGCTAAGGAAAAGAGAGTTATAGGGATGACTTTTGTTGTCCCTATAGATAGAATTGTCGCCGCTAAAGGGCTACAGGGTCGACATAGTCGTTTTTAATGATTGTTCCAATAAGCCCGTCCTAGTAAGTCAACAGAGACAACAATAGTCGTCCCAATATATTAACGATTTATAGGGACGACTTTTATCGTCACTATAGCCCTTATTTTCGTCTTTTACTATCGTCCAAATATTCGTTTCAACTGATTTATTGAGATGAAAAATTGTCATCCCAATATATGTTTATGTCCCACTTCCAATTTGAATATTGGCATATTTGGTCTCGAAAAAACTATTGGCACGTAAGAGGCAGAAGAATTAAAATTGAAATTAAGATTAATGATACTAAAACACAAGAAATTACTGCTCAAGATAACAATTTTATTTAAATTAATGAATTAAAAAATTGTATCCCAAAATATAATCCTAAGGAATTACATAAAAATCCCATAATCAAGCTAATTAATCCAATCAATTTCATTAAAATCCTTCATCAAATAAAGGTAAACGGTCAACGCCAATTGAAATTCCGGCGTAGCAAGCACATTTAGATCGAAATCTCTTGGGGCGTGGCTGGCGATGTGACTGGCCACACCGCCATCGGAGAAGGTGACACCACTTTTGGAGATTCTGCCATTTCCACCGATGGTACCTTCGTAGTGGCGCCGCTTGTGACCACCCAAAGCCTGGCTGTTGGAGAAAGACTTGTGGCAAACGAAGCACTCGTGAAGTTTGCCTCTTGGGTTCAGAGCAGATACATTAGAAACGGTGCTACCGACCGCCGCGGTGGTGGATGTCGACGTGGATGGATTGCCATCGTCTGAAGCGGTGGCGGTGATTATGGAGTTCTTACGGTGGCTTGCTTTATGTTCGCCGAGTGCTTGGAATGAGGTAAAAGCCTTGTTGCACACGCTGCAGTTGTAACACTGGTTGTGGGTCGGTGGCGGCGACAACGTAGTAGAAGTTTCTGTTTGCTTCTTGTTATCCTCTATGGCGATGGTAAGATTGTCGTTTGTGGTAGTGGGACTGAGATTGGGACTAGGACTAGTTGTTTTTAACGAAAAAACTATGGGGTCTAAAGGGACGACTAAAGTTGTCCCTATACAATTAACACACGAAAAAAAAGCGCTGAAGAGTAAAAGTGCGAATTTCAATTTTTTCAATTTATTGAGAAGTGCCACAATTTGATTCTGTATGGACGACATTCTCTGTCGTCTTTATAGGTCTGTCATCTAAGGAGACGACACATACATCGTCCCTATAGATACTCGACCTGTAGGAACAAATGTTAACCATATTAGGACGACAGAAGTCGTCCCTGTAGCTTACAAAGCGGGAAAAAATGGCTCCATTTCTTATGACCTACGGGGACGAATTTTTTAGGCTATAAGAACGATATTAGTTGACTTTATTTCTGTAGAGACGACATTCCGTGTTTTCTCTATAGGTCTGTACTCTATAGGGACAACAAAATAAGTTGTCTATGTAGATGCTGGACCTACAGGGACTACCGCTGTGTGTTGGGACGACTTTTGTCCTTGCTATAGCTATCACAATCTTTATGAAGGATATTTTATTGTTGGCCCTATAAATTCTATATATAGAGACGAATTTGGTGTCGTTCTTATAGTTCCTTTTTCTTGTAATGCTAATATAGATATTGTTGTTACCGCAATACAAAGGTTTTCACTTTTCGCCACATTTTCTAACAATGAAACTTAATCAAATCAAATTGATAAGATTTCAATATGGGTCCATTTCTTCTCACACAAAGCTAGAATCATGGACAATTACCCGAGAATAAAAAGATAGAGAGAACCGTCCTTCTAGAAAAACTTTCGCCAGATATTGTGAATGGTTTAGTCGTTAAAAGGATACACTCGAATAGAAGTTCTTGATCATCAAGTCCCTAGTTAATTTTGCATCCATATACATACTGCATTTTAAAACTATGTAGCATACAAAGAAGAAATTAAAATGTAGAAGAAGGAAGCAAAATACTAACTTCACATAAAAATCAACAAATTAATGGGGATAGCTCAATTATTCCCCCCAAAGAAAGGTATTACATCAAAACAAACATATCATACCTTAATTAATGTATAATTTTAATTAGATATACATTCTTGGATACTACATATATAATGCATTTGCTTATAAAATGCAACTTTCATATACAATAATTTTTAATCATATATGCATCCATAGTCCCACAATATTTTAATTAATAATTAGTTTGATGCCAAGAAGTTGTGAAAGAGAGATTGAAATTTCTCCATCTCCTTTGCAGGCAATGCAACCAAGACATTAACCCCATTCCCATTGTTGTTGTTTGATCCATTATTAATATCAGGAAACAGCAAAATGATGTCTTTTCTGTGGTACACCACTGGACAACTGTACCTTGGCTTCCCCCATGGATACTCCACTTCAGAAAACCCTAATTTCCACCAAGAAGATATCAGAAACTCACCATTGGGAAACCCTTTGTAGATCTCTCCCCAGTCTATTGCAGATCTTGCGTATTCATCCGTCATTCGGGCTGCGCCCTCGGACACCATGTCCACGATCTTCGAGAATGGCTCGTCCTCGATTTTTGAGCAGATTGACGACGCATAAGCACTTAGCACGGCGTTCCCACAATAGGAAAACGGCAATGGTGGCTTCAATCTTGACCTAATATCCACTGCATAAAGAACAGTTGACAACCTTTGACTATTATTACATGATGACAAGGCCTTGCACCGCCAGATAAGGGCTGTGACTACATTGAAGCTTGTGATCTTTGTGTTTTCATTGGGACCATTCTTCTTTGCCTTCTCCTTCAAGTAACTTATATTGTCAGAGTTTATTTTAAAGATTTTGAAATCAAGATCCTCCTGTTTACAATCAAACACTGGGGGGATTGAGTCTTCACCGATCGGAAGCTCGAGCTTGAGCAATTCGGGGTGGGGGAACGTGACGAGCGGTGGAGATCTGGCGGCGAGGAGTTGGCGGTCGTGGAATGGGATGACAACCAAGGGTTTGTCATCAAAACATTGGGAAGCAAGGTTTTCTAAGAATATTTTAAAGCTTATTCCATCAAACAAAACATGATTGGTAGATATGCCCATTGCAAAACCACCACATTTAAATGATGTCACCTAAAAATCACAAAAATCACATGTTAATTATCAACATTTTTTCAGAAGGTAACTAACCGTAGAACGATTATTTGTTAAAAACCGGTCTATAAGGTATTATCGTTTTTTTTTTTTTTTTTTTTTTTGGAACCTATTCTAGGTTGGGCACGAGTTTTTAGGCCTCACATCAAGTTTCGGTGGGGGGTTAGGATGAAAAAATTATTACAAACTACGCGGGGGACTTTAAACCTTACCTCAAGAAAAACGTAATACCTAAGGGAAGAAGGGTAAGGTATTAGCGTAATTATCATTTATTTTTGTATTTATTAGTTGGAGGACGAGTTTTATATTCCTTCAAACTCTTCAACACTTTCAAGTCTGTCTAATAATCGACTACACGTACAAGGCTGTATTTTCATTTCATTTTTTTCCCTTTTCTAATAAATTTTGACTTGTAACTAATCATTTAAACAAATATTTAATTGCTAGCATTTGAAAGCATGCATTACTAGCTGTGTCTGTGGTTGAACCACTTTTGCTTACTATTTAAGGAACTAACCTACTTTCTTTACTGCCATTTCTTAAAAACATAGGTTTCTTGCCCTAACAGCCTTTCTTTCTTTCTTTCTTGCACATACTACAGAGCCCCCAAAGTAGTTGCATTTAATACAATCATTAATTGATTTTCCTTTTCTTTACCTTTTGTTTGGGTAAGAGGGTGGGGTACTGCTTCTTCTTTGTTCTATGATAAGACAGTAAGACACGTAGTGTCTAGTTATTTCGTATGTACATTAATTGTCTGTGATTAATTTGATCCTATCATTTCTTCATCCATTTACTAAAAAAATAAACACCTACAGGAAAGAGACATTTTGAAAATAATTGAAATAAATAATTTTAAATTTATAGTAATTGTGTACATGTCAAGTATTTGATAAAAAATAAAAAAAATGACATGTTACACGTGAGAGGCGCATCTTGAAGACATAATTGCAGATATCACATGTACATACAATATTATATGGTTTAACAGGTTTAAGATATAAAATTTGAAAATTATGCATGACGGTCTTTGATGAAAAAAATAAATGAATTCAGCATCTACGTGATGGGGCATCTTGAAGAATAATTAAATTTAAATAAATAAATATTTCTCTGTTTAACATGTTAAACTTTTAGATGACTACTTCATTTTGTATTACCAGCTTGTATAAAATAATTTCTCTGAGCTTTGGAAGATTTAATGCATTTATGTTCTATCTATTTTTGTGTTAAAGTTTTATGTATAGTTCTTCTTGAAACCGACACTACATGTTGCTTGTATTGACTTAAACATTTTATGTTATTCGTTGTTCATTTTTCTCCATCAAAATTTAAGAACTCCTTCCAATTTAATTCTATATGTAATTGTTCGACAAATTTCAACTTAATAATTTTTATTTCCAACAATAAATTTAGAGTCGACTAATTATTAAACTTTTTTCCGTCACCCATTTTCTCAAAATTGAAATGCTATTATCTGTATGGAAATTAAAAGGCAGTACCTGAAAAATGCAAAGTGGTTGATTATCTGCTTCCAAGTTATCCATGCTTTGAACAATAAGCTCCCTAAATGCTGGATTGGGATAAACTAAGTCCCCAATCTCATCAAGTGAAAACTGGGTGGAAGCCACCACGAAGCCTGCTCCGGCAGCATTGCACTCCACCTCGAGCCGGCCCGACTCGGGGTTCATTTTCAGCCTTCCTGCCATGAAATCATATGGCACCAACACTTTTTCTAGTGCAGTTTTGAGCCTGGAGGTCACAACTTCCGGTGCGAAATCCGGGTTAGCAGGGAAGAAATGAATTGTTTGGACATTGAAATTGAGAACTTGATCTATGTTGGACAAGAAAATGGATTTTTTTTTAGTTTCTTGGGATGGAAAAATTAGGGTTGAGTCTTGGAGTGTGACCTTTAGGTCATGGATAGAAGGATCAAGATGTTCTTGGTAGAGGGTTCCCATGCTTAGTATTGTTTGATGAATTTTGCTCTTTTGGTGACTTGTCTATTTATACTACAATTTCAGCTTTTGATGGCACAAGTATTGGGTGAAAACAATGTAAAAGTAGCTTGGGATACTTTTGATGCGTCCCATTTCAAACCACAAATTTATTGTCTAGAATTGAAAATCTAGTCTTTTTAGTTTTTACGACTCTACATAGATTTGTGATTTTTATAAACAATAGTTCAAACTTCATTATTATGACTTCTTTATGAGGAGCCATCTCTACTCCCGAAGTTATAGAGCTATGCATTATTTGATTCCTTCAAAGTAAATTATTCAAAGTTGAGTAAGAAAGTGAATGTTAAACAAATTAAAACACATAAAATTAATGTTTATAGAAGGACACATAATGGTAAATGATTAAATGACTTAATAATGTTTAAAGTTCAAATTTTATTTTAATCTATCAATTTATTATTATTTAAAATTATTCTTTTTAATATTTGAAATTAATTGTTATTTTGAGCACATGATTAGAATACATGCACATGGATATCTAAAAATTATACAAAAATTAGAAGCCAAATATACTTTTATGTTTGTTTGGCTCAAAGTCACATACAATTTGCTTTTTAGTTTTGAAGGCATTGGATTGTCCAAACAAAATGACAGAGAAAAATGAATTCTTGGAAGTTACCATTTTCTTGCAACGAAATAGGTGAGCTTCACCAATTAATACAATTTAATGAACCTGGGCCCAAGAAATAAAGTTTTATAAGCACCTTGTAGAGTACATATATTTTTTGTTAATGATGTATAATGAAATCTTAAGGTTAGGTCATTCAACTTTGATTAATTTGTCGCGATTATATTAATAAATTTTAATTTACTTTCAGTGTTAGTTAATTTGTTAGCCGCATTGGTAAACTTAACGTCATAATCCTTCACAAGCCACAATTTCTAAGTAAATATGTCATACAATCATGTTGCGACTACAAAAGTTTGAAATTAAGGATGAATAGAGCTCTGATTATCGGAAGATATATCCTTGATTTTTAAACATGAATTACTTCAAATTTTACAGCCACAACATGATTAGGTAGGTGGTATATTTACTTGAAAACGTAAGGCACATCAAATTTGTCAATTATTGACGCTCACATATGGGAGATAACAAAGTGATTGATATTGAAAGTAAATTAAAGTTGAGTGATTTGATTGATACAAATTAAAGATAGATAATCTAAATGAGATTTCACTAAAAGTTAAGTGACCAAATTATTTAGATTTTTTTTTTTTTTTTTTTTACATGTATTGTAAATAATAACTAAAAACATATACTTTTTTTTGACAACTTTTAAGTGAGAAACTTTAAAGTAAGTTTGACTAATAAAATAATCGAATTTAATATTAATAATTTTAGAAAATTCTCATCCACTCAAATCTTGAAAACTATAATTTATCATCACAATTTAATAATATGAAATAATAAACTATTAAATTCAAATAAATTATTAAAATATTTACATCTACATTAAACAAGCACTATTCTTATAACTGCAATTCTAGAAAAATAATATTAATAAATACATTTTATTTTAGTTTTGGTTGCAAGAACCAATCTTTGAACAGTTTACGCAACATCCAGTACCCATTATTAATGCAGTACCATGCGTTGGTTCCACCTGTCATTATTGATAAGTAATGATGATTAAAACGACGTATTATTGATATTGAGCTTTCATAAAATTTATTATTAGCTTAATTGGTCTATATATATATATATATATATATATATATATATATATATATATATATATATACATATGATTTGCTAGTTTGATGGTCAACTTTGCTTCCAAAATTTAGGTCAACAACACAATAATGCATGATTAAGAGCATTGCTTTTGTTTTAAATGCTAATGATTTTAAGTTATATATTTTATATCTAAGAAAATTGACTCTAAATATGACAAATCACGAGTCAAATATATCAATCGTTCTAGATTACGTAAACATCACGCAACAAAATATTTTATATCTCAACCGTTCTTGAAATTTTTTCAAGAACTTTTTCGAGGCAACACGCACAAATGTCGAACCCTACTACACAAAATATATATTCTTGTCTTATAAATCAAACATAGAAAAAATATCCCAAGAATAGAAATTTGCTAAATCATTTTTATTCGTTTAAATTAAATAAAAATCAAGATCTAAGAAGAGTATATACATTTCCAAAAAATATTGATTTTATTATGATATAAAGTTAATTAAAATTTGCCCTAAAATTGTAGATATAAAGAAATGGACAAAATTTCATCTTTCTCCCTGATATTACACAGCAATGCCTAACAACCAGTGCCAAAATAATACGCATATTAATCAATGCAATTAATATTGTAATTATTGCACAATAGCCTTGATTTGTGGTCTAAATTTGAACACAATTAGTGGTAGATGAGGACCTGTCCTGCTCATATCATATGGTCTACAGTTGCACACAAGTCTCTAATCATCATATAATAAGTTGCTTTCATTTTTATTAAAATCTTACTTTCTTTTCCCTTTTATTTTTTTGGTACTAGGTGGGAACATATATTCTTAGGATGCATCACATTTCCATACATGTCGAAGTCGAAGATACAAATATAAATATATATTATTTTACGCTTTTAAATGATGTTGTTCAAATAGTATCCAATGTCATGAATTCAAATTTTGATATCACCATTTTATGAAAATTTCGCATAGTATGTCTATGAAAAATAAACAAATATGACCTACACGTGAGAGACGTGTGTATATAATAAATAAATAAATATATTCTCCTCTAACTGGACCTTTTAGATGACATTGTTTAAAAGAGACGTAACTTTGAGTAAATTTATCATTTATTAATTCAAAAGTTTTCATTCAAATTAAAATTATTGTAACCCGTTGTCTAATTTTTGTTTTTTTGGTAGAATGAGTGTCTATTTGGTTTTGTTAAAAATTAACTTTTTAGCAGATTTTGATAAACGTTAATTAAATGTGTAGTTGAAAAGTTGATAAAAGTTGTGGGTCTTATTAATTGTATAACTAAAATTAATTATTTATTTTATCTTAAATTTTTATCAAATTTTAAGTAAAATCAAATAAAAGCTGAGTTGTGAAATGCTAATTTTTTGTATTAATGACAATTCCATTTGTATAAGAAAAGTAACTAAATTTAATCAAATCAAACGAAGTTGCTCGGCATCTACTATGAAAATTAGTCATTAATAGGCAAATCCTCTATGTAAATGTATATTGTCTTAAATGTCAAAGACACATATTACGATAGAAAAATTGGCGCAAATGGTTTCTAATTTTTGCCCTCAATTATTTAACATTTGTTTTTTTAGTACAAATGTCTCCAATTTACGTATTTTGGTGCGCAATTGATCCTTATTTGAGGAAAAAGACAAATATGCTCTTAGTTTTAATTAGAAAAAAATTATAGTTGAGTTCTTAATCTTTTCAAAAATTGCAAATGGATATGGTATAATTATTAAATAATATTTAATTTAGCGTACTAAATATATCATTATAGTTGAGTTAATTAAATTTTTTAAAAGAGAAAAATATAAACTTATTGTGCTTTTAAATATATGTAATTGCTATAATGTGAAAAGCTTGAATAAAAATCAAGATAAATAAATAACAAAATAACGTAAATAATTTTATGACATTAAACCAATCTTATTATATTTTTATTTAATATAAAAATAATAATAATAATTAATTTACACACTATGTATTCTTTATTTTCGAACTATAATAAAACGATAAATTAATATATAGAGAATACAGTTGGAGTTTTAATATTTGTAATTAGTAAACAAACAGCTTAATTAAATAAAAGTATTTGAGTACCAAGTATGTGATAAAGTTATTTTTCCTTTTTTTAGGGTTAATTACACTAATGGTCCCCCATTCTTTCATGTTTGTAATGATTCCATCTCCATTCTTTTTTTAGCAGATATCATTCACATTCTTCCATTTATACTCATAGATGGTCTCCAAATTACTATTTTTCACTATTCTGACAATTCTTGTATAATTTTGCCCATTGACTTAAATAAATTAAAATGAGAGAAAAAAAATACAATGAAATCATTGCAATTGAGTCTTTAACCTTTTCAAAAGTACAAATAAATACTAACTATTTTATTTTACTCAGATAAGTGTTCTTCTCCAACTAAAAAAGAACCCCACCCCACCCCACCCCACCCCACCCCACCCCACCCCACCCCCATAAGAGAAATAAATATTCTGTAAATGGCTCTCACTAAAACCCCACCCCCTCCTCACAAAAAAAAAAAAAAAGTTACTTACAACAAAGAAAAAAATAAAATAAAATGGGATTAAATATCAAATCCACTGTCAAAACCAAAATTGTCGGCATCAGAAATCACATCGCCAACTAACAATCCATCCATCACACATCATAGTAATCCAACGCCGAGTCTTAACCTGAAATTGTTCTTCTTGTGTGGCTGTTGTTGCGCTCCTGGATATCCATACTCGGGTTGTGGTGGATATCCATATCCTGACGGGAGTGGTGGAGACGGGTACCCGCCATAAGACGGTAGAGGTGGGTATCCGTACCTGGGTAGCGAAGGGTATTCTCCAGGTGGTGGCGGAGGATATACTCCTGGTGCAACATGTGGTGGGTACTGCCTTGTTGCTTGGTCAACTAGAAAATGAGGATATATTCCAAGAGATAGAGGTGGATACGCAAAGTTGGGCCCCACCGCCGGATATGTTGTAACGGGTTCCTCATCAATTTTAGCTGCGAAACCACCAACCTTCTCGGCAAACTTGTATGAAAAAGTGATTTGACCTTTAGGTTGGCCATTAGGTTTTCTCACTTGGTAACTCACAAATTGCTGCTGCCTTCCATTATTACAGACAACGGTGGACGGAGATTTAAAAAACTCTTTGATAGGCTTAAAAATCAACACTGATGTTTCAGTAAGGCTTGATGCAGGGTTTTACACAACGGGTGCTATCATTCGGATGAGTGTGGGTTTTTTATGGAAATGCAAGAGAGAAAGGTAATTGGGCAGCTCTCAATTGAGGATGCCGAGACAATTTCAGTGCGAGATGTCTTGATCTTGGCTAGGGACCGTGGATATCAGATTGTTGTGACTAAGTGCGACCCATTAAGGGTGGGAGGTAAGGGCGGGAGTTATTTTTTAGTTGGGGAAGAACACTTATCTGAATAAAATAAAATAGATTAGAATTTATTTATACTTTTGAAAAGGTTAATGGCTCAATTGCAATACTTTCATTGTATTTTTTTTTCTATCATTTTAATTTATTTAAGTCAGTGGGCAAAATTGTTCAAGAATTGTCAGAATAGTGAAAAATAGTGATCTGGAGACCATCTGTGAGTATAAATGAAAGAATATGGATGATATCTGCTAAAAAAAGAAAGAGGATGAAATTGTTACAAACCTGAAAGAATGGGGACCATTAGTGTAATTAACCCTTTTTTTATAACGATAAAATAAAATTTTAAATAATATAATTACTTAATAATAAAACTAACAATTTGATTTATTATGTTTGTTATAGTTATTTTATAATAGTTCGTAAAATATACAGAATAATTTAGTATATTATCAATTTGGTCTATACAGTCTTAATTTAAAAAAAAAAAAAAAACTAATAAGCAAACGTTAGCAACCCAACTGTAATTTTTTCTTAGTAAAATTAAGGGTATATTGATCATTTTATCAAATAAGAATCAATTTCACATCAAAATACAAGTTAAGGACATCTGTGCTAAAAAAACAAATGTTAAGGGCCATTTTTGCACTGAAAAAAAATTAGGGACCATTTCTGCTAATTTCCCTATTATGATGTGTTGAACCAAAGGTTTCCTTAAACCATCTCAACATTAAATGCTAAATGTGATTTTCCTTTTGCTAATTTGACTTTAAAGTCGTTCAGAAGTTCTTTTAATATAATTAGAGGGATCCTAGAAAAGTGAAGTTGAGTTGAACGCGCTCTTCAGCTTCGATTTAAAGTTCGTTTGACATGGTTATTTTGAGTAGAGTTTTTAAATTGATTATTTAAGAAGAAATTTTAGGGCCCGTTTGATATATAGTCAATGATTAAAGATAATAGATAAAATGCATCTTATTTTGTTTGGGCGAAATTGATGTTTGGATACATTTTTATCCAGATAATAATTTAAGCTAAAAATGAGAATAAATTTTGTCTTCAAAAAGAGGATGATCAATTTTTTTATTCAAATAAAAATTCACTCATTTTTTTTTTAAATGACAAATGTACCATTTATATATAGAACAAATCTATTTTTGCACAATTCATACTTTAGGATAATTGTCACCTCCCGCCGCCACCATCCACCGCCAGACCTCCGCCATAGCCTCGTAGTCACTCGTCTCAGCTGCCATCTGAATCAAATAGGATAATGATGAACCTATTATTCTGATAACTTTTATTCTGATAAAAACACAAATAAAGTGGATCCTTAGTAAAAAGTTGATGATTGTTTGATTGTCATTCTAAAAAGTGCTAAGAATATTAAATTGATGCTTGGGATCATAACTACAAAATTGCTTTAATACATATTTATTTCACTAAATTTTAATAACTTATTATAAATAATATTTATTTTCATCCCGTAAAATCTATTAAAATTAATTTTAATTAAATTAGCATGAAATTATTATTTAGTGCTTATCATATTGTTTATTTTGTAAGATATTTTAACACATCAACTTATGACTTATATATGACATTTCATAATTCAAATGTTAAGTAATAATATAAATTAAGTTAAAACATGTTATAAACCTTTCAAAAAAATATATTTAAATCATATAAAATAATGTAATTTCATCGATATTTTGATGTGTAAAATAATTTGGATATATTTGGTATTTTAGTAAATTAATAAGAATAATTTTGTTAATTTAAAATTTTCGTTAAATAAACTTATATATAAGTTGAATGTAGTACTTTTTGGAGCTAAAACAGTTTTAAAAAGTTGTTTAGTTAGTCAACAAACGCTTTTGGATTTTAACCAAAACAACTTTTGTCTTTCAAAAAGTACTTTCGAGCTTTGTAGAAAGTGCTCTTAAGGGCCATTTGGCACAGGTGCTGTGAGTAAAGCTTTTGAATGTAAAGTTTTTTAAAGAAAAGTTGTTAAAAAACTCTTCGTGTTGGTTATCAATCTGAAAAGTATTGTAAACATTGAATTGATTATTTTTAAGCATAACTATAAAATTTCAAATTTTGAATTATACATTTGTTTGACTTAAATTTTATTGTTTTCTTATAAATAATATTTATTTAATATCTTATAAATTTATTAAATGAATATTATATTTAAATTTCGTGACACATATATTTTAATAAAAAAAAATCATATTATTTATCTTTTTTTGTTTAAAAAAACTATTCTTTATAAATTTTAATCAACTAGATTAACGCATACACATCTCATGGAATGATTAATGAATTATGGAGTACTTTTTTTTGTTTTTTTGTTTTTACTAAAATATATTTTTTTTTAACAATTAAATGAATTTTTCAAAAGTATTTGCACTAAAATGTTCATTAAATAATTAGTCGATATTTTGCAAATACAATTTATAGCTACACTACAAGAAATAGCGATTCCTGTCGTCCCTATAAGATAGCGTATACAGCAACGACACAAATGTGTTATCGCTATAGTATAGTGAAAGCTATAATGACGACATTTGTCGTCTTTATAAATCAATTTAGTCGACGTTTTTCTTTTGGAAGATGAAATTTGATTTTTCACTAATATTTATTTTTTACTTTATAAGCAATTACAGAAAATATTGTTTATTGAACTAATATATATTATGAAAACAAATATAATCACAAGAATTTATTTGACTCCAATAGTTTTATTGTGACTTCACAACCCTTAAGTCAAGAGTTCAAGTCACATTTCAATTGTTCTAAATTAAAAATGCTTGACAAAGCATAGTGGATCGGGTCGGACCTTGGTGGGTCAAGTTTCAAGTCCGTACGTGATAGATCTGGTCAGAGGCCCACCAAATATATCAAATTAAATTTTTTTAATTATTAAAAATTTGACGTTCTATAGTGGTGACAAAATCGTCACTTAAGAAAATGTGCCTATAGTGACAATAAAATGTCATCGCAATAAAAGTACACCTACTAACCTATAGCGATGACATTTAGTGACGACAAAGTCATCGTTGTAACATTGTAGTAGCGATTTCGATTTATAGGAAACATTTCTTGTAGTGATAACAAGTTTTTAGACTTTTTTGATACAAATTTAAAGATGATATATTGTATGTGTTGGGTTAGGAGTCATTTTTTTTTTCTTTTTTAATATTAATGTGTGCGATTTAATTTGGATGTGTTTGCCATTTTTTAAAGTAAAAAAGCATTATATTATTAATTTCAAAGTTGCATTAAACAAGCATTTCAACTTACTTATAAGCTCAATTTAGATTTTTTTTAGAAAAAATTCAAAATTTGAACTTTCTCATAAACAACTTCAAAAAGATTTTTTTAGTTAACAAGTAATTCTTGACTGCAGCCAAACAATGATACTCGTGAAAAAGTGCTTTTGCTCACCTAGTAGAGCTTTTAGGCTCTAGAAAAGCCCCCAAACACACGTCTAATGTCATCTTGAGAGTTTTTTTTTTTTTTTTTTACTAGTTTTGACCTATATTGGGTGGCACCATTTATGAAGTTGAAAAAATCGATACTTGTTAGTATTTTTGGAACACTAAAAATCACCTAAAATCAGTGTAATGTAATTTTGTGGTGTATTTTTTAACTTCTAAATCGATAATTTTTTGTTGTTTTTCAAAATTTCTTCTAATTTTACACTCTCTATAAAACAATTATTTACAAATCTACTCTAAACCTAAAATACATATATCATTCTTCCCGCTATCTCCAAATGCACATTGGTTTTTTTTCCCCAGACAATAATTTTTTTATGTGCTATTGAGTTATTTTTAAAAAATTTTGCAATTGAATATATATCTTCATTTCCAGATATTGATGACTCAAATTCGAGCTTCTTAAATAAATTTTGCTTTATGTAATTAATGAGTAAACTAGAAAAAAAGAAAGAGAAAAATTAATTCAAATATTAGTCCATACACAATACAAAATAATGTCATAGTTAATTGTAAGAATTGACAAACATATTTATTTCATATTATGAACTTACTTTTTTTGATATATGGGCATATATGTAATTTTAATCTTTAAAAAAAAAATATCAAAATCGATAGTTAATAAACTCCCAAGCTGGTCCTTAGTATCTTAACAACTAAATAATCTTCTATCAAAATTTTTATAATTATCCTATTTATATTTACTAGTATATAAAATGTGCGTTGCACGTAATTTAGTAACGGTATTGTAAATTAAATTTCTATTCAAATATTCAAATAATTATATTCAAATTAATATTGCATTAACATACAAAAGTCTGATATTAAAAATACGGTGCAATATATTGTTTGTTACATTATTCAATCGTCAAAATAGCCACATTCGTATGTAATAATGATTAATATTTATTTTAACTACCAATCAATATATTCATTTCAATTTAGATTCATAAAAAAACAAACAAATTACTTTTTGCAATTATGTAACCAGTAAGAGCATGAAGGTCTATTGTTTAAAATTTGTAGTATAGTCAAATAATGTCAATTAAAGAATGCAAACAAAAAGAATCAAAAATACTGTACGTAAATTTTTAAATATATTAAGCACTGAAACCCATTGAATCTTCTTGTTTTATAAAATGGCAAATAACTTATAACAAATATTTGTAATTTAATATAACTTTTCAATTATGAAGAGACTCTAACTCAAAATATTACGTGTAATTTGGGCTCGTAGCACCTCAAATTAGCAATTGTAGGTATATTTATCAATCAGTATAAAAAATAAAACAAAATAACATTTATATCAGAAAAATTGACAAAATTGTTGGCGGATTTCTGTGTAAATGACTCCAAAGCAATCAAACCGAAGAAATGGATGAAAATTAAACCGAGGCAAGTGTTGAACACTTTGTCCTTAAGTCAATTTTGTCCGGCAAAAGTACCTACGGTATATGGCAATTGACTCCCAAGATACAACGGCTTCCTACTTGTGGTTGAAGCACTTCAAACCACAAGCACAACGAACCAAAAATCGGTTTGTACTCCAAAAGATGAAATGAAAATGAAAACCAGAAATTAAAGCAACAAATGCAAGAATTTTTTATTCAAGAAGTAAGGAATTATGAATGGATGTTATGCAAATGTTTTCTGTATCAATTCTCTGTTTTTGGACGTCCAGAAAGTCCTATTTAACGTTGATGATCGGTTGAAAACTAAAAGGAAAGGAACCAAATCGTGCAACACTTCAAAAGAACATGTCTGTTCACGCAAACCTATGCGATCGCATGGTTTTACCAAGCTGTGATCGCAAAGTACAAAATTCAGAACAGAACTTGATCCAATTTAACTATGCGATCGCAAGGCTTTGCCTCCTGCGATCGCATGGAAGGACCCAAAAACGTTCTGCTTAAAATTTAGGCAAATTGCGATCGCAGGTTTAAATACCTGTGCGATCGCATGGTCAAAATTTTGACCCAAAATTGTCCTTTTCTGTAATTTCTCATTTATTCGATATTGGTTTCGAGATGTCAAATATACCCTTTAAACATGCAGATAATTCTGAATTTTCTTTCCGGGGGCAAACCCTCACGGGGGGCGTTGCCCCCTCAACCCCCGCGACCTAACCGGGCAGGTCGAACCCCATTTTCTCGATGCGGCGAAGTGGCAAACAATTTTGCCTAAATAGATTGGGTTGGGTTTGTATATTTTGGTCAAGTTTACACGAAGTCACTTAGTTAATTTCTTGACATTTTGAACCAATTTCCAACAAAAATTAATCATTTCCATTTGTACAATTCAGTGCCTACACGTCTTCGTGTGAACTTATTCAAATGGTAATGGAGAAGTAAAGTAATATTACCAAAAATTAATATTCTAACGATTTAAGCGACTTATGCGGGAGTATAAATAGTGAAGAAAAATTAGTTTAAACAATAGATAACAATTCAATTCAAAAATATAAAAATGAATAATAGAAATGAGATATCAATTATTGAAGTTAAAACTATAAAGAAAATAAAAAATAGAGCAATGAGAAATGATTATTCACGTGAAGTAACAAAAACCATAATCACAACACACAAATTTTCAAATAAAATTTTTATGGACTTCACAAACTATATAATTACCTTCAAATGAAGCAACCTCAAACTTCAAATTAGACTTAAACTAAGTTGAATACATTGTTGGTGGAAGATAAATAACTATTTATCTTGTAAATGACCAAATCCATTGTCACAATTCAATAGAAATATTTCAAAATTCAGTAATTAAATGTAATAAATTGTGATTTAGTCTTTTCAACTTTCAAGGATTAAATGTGGTTACAAATATTAATTTGAGAATTTAATTATAATATTAATTAAAGGATAATTTAGGAAATATAAAGTATTAATGATGACGTATTCGTCCAAAAATATTTCTCCATTTTCTAGACTTTTAAATGTAGTATAGACTAGTCGTAGTCAAACGTGCGTTGCACGTTATTTTTAATTTTTTATTAGTATTAATGATAGATGCATAATTTATTAAATCTGGTTTTTGTGTGCTATATGTGAGTTAATCTTTTTTTTTTTTTTTTTTTTTTTTTTTTTTTTTTTTTTTGCCTTAAGAAAATTTGTATTTTTCAACATTAATCTTTGTAAAATGTAACAAATATATTCCCAATCTTATTTTTTAGTATAATATATCCTAACATTTCAATTCTGTAGCAAAACTCATCATTCCCTCTATTTTAGCCATTAAATGATGAATTCGCCTCCTCTTTAAATAAACATAAATAAAAGAAAACAATAAAACAACACAAAATAAGGAAATTTTGCGAAAGAAGTCTCATAACTTTGCTTTATTAATTATTCATTTATTTGTTTGCTTTTAGCTCTTCTGTTTGGAGGTCATGTTTTATACCCCCTCCCATGTATTTTTTATGAGTTATTTATACAAAGTTGGGGTATCCGAACTCCCCATCATTTCTTGGTAGAGGTCTGATAATCACACTGAGAATGTGATAGTGTGTTAACTAAAAAAAAAAAACTTTGCAAAAAGTATAGATAAATCTCACTTAAAATAATTTAATACATATTAACACAAAAAATTAGAAAAAGTAAACATTTCATCTTTCTCATCCAATCTCACCCCATTCACCCACCCTACCTCACACCCCTTTCGCAGCCAAACACTACCTCCACAAAAGCAATCGTGTCAGCGATGACACCACCGTATTAGAAAAATTAATTTAGAAAAAAATAAGATAAAAATTGACTGGATAAAAAATTGACGATTTGGTTCTTACAAACAGATGATGGAGGGCTAGTAAGGTACCCACTACCAGTGGTTGTCCTGCGAATCAACTTACAATCAATTTTTTTGAATTAATTTGTTTAAGGTGGATGTTGTGTCGCTAATGCCACCGTGATTACATTGGTGGAGGTGGTGTTTGACTACAAGTGGGTGAGGGTGAAGGTGAGGGTGAGGGGTGAAGATGACTAGGAAAAATGAAATTTTTAGTTTTTCTAATTTAATTTTTTTGGGTTAATATGTATTATATTATTCTAGGCGGGATTTATTTGTACTTTTTAAAAAGTTATAAGACTTTCTTAGCAATTTTTTCATATATTTTTGTTGTTTAGTTTATTTAAAGAGAATGTCAAATATATCCTTTAATGGTCAAAATAGAGGGAATGACGAATTTTGTTACATAATTAAAAGGTTGGAGATCGATTATGCTAAAAAAAAAAGTTGAGAATAGATCTGTTATATTTTACAAATGTTGAAAATGAAAGTTCAAATTCTTCTTTGCTTTATCGTGAATTATTATATATAAATTATATTGTATTATTAATTATATATTAATAATACATAGTAAGACTTTGACTTTCTTATAATTATAAGAAATTTCTGTTCTTACGTCTTTTCTTTTATTGTATGGAAATATTTTATTTATACTTTACACCTATTAATTTATTCGTTCATCTTTTAATTAATTTTGACATTTTTAGAAGCGAAAACGAGTTCAATATCATTTCGAATGAAATTAACAATTTAATTTGAGAAGATAAAAATAATTCAAGACAAAATTTTATCTTATTTATTGGATCGACTTATGACAAAATGTATAACATTACATGGTTTTAATAGCATTTCGAAAGAATGTAGTTATTATAATTCATGTATCTATCAATTACTACATTAATCTTCCTAAATTATTCATGTATATAGTTAGTACACAAATCTACTTAATTTAATGTATTTAATTGTATTTAATTATTACAAATAATAGTTACATTTGTTCACTAAGTTCAAGTGGCTTGCTCTCGCCCTACGTTTGCTATGTAATCTACAGGTCTGTTTGGTAAAATCCTGCAAGCATACGAGTTCGTTGACAAGTAATAGTAAAAGTGAGTAAAAGAGTATCATTCTTACGAGAACTATGATTTGTATTAGTCAAAAGTAAATTAATTCTAACTTAAATTGAATAAACACAATAGAATTTGGAATGTTTTGATTTTATTGAAAACTAGACTAATTTAGAGAATTGAAGTAAAGATAAATTATGAATTTTGAATAAGAAAAAACAATTAAACAAATTATGCTAGGAATCCGACTCTACCATTTATATTCATTTTAATCCATGAACCCTTACGCTCCAATCCAATTTATGCTCAAATTGACAATCGATAATCCTAAATTATCTAATAATCTCTGTCGAGTAGAATTAAACCTATTTTCATATAAGTTCCAAAATAGTTTTATTTTGAATACGAATATATAAAAACTCATTTAGAAATAAGATTATCTAAATTGATTGCACCAAGCATAGTAAATTATTTCTAATTTCTATTGACTTGGTATTTAAAACCAAGAGGAGCTAATTTATTCCGAACCTTTCAGAAACTAAAATAAATCACAAACACGCTCAAACGGTGATCAATCATTCAAACGGACATTTAAATCATGGTATAAATCAATCAAACATAAATTTGGATTAAGATTGAGAATTCAAGAATTAAACAAATATAAAAGGTATACATCTTCATCCATAGCATAAATAAATTTAGCCTAACATACTAAGAGAAAGAAAACAAAAAGAAAAGTAAAACATAGAAGCCATCACCCGGATTGAAATAAAACTCGAAAGAGACGATCTTGATCTTTGTCATGATCTTCGTTTCTCGCTTCTTCTCTTGTTTTTCTCTCAATTTCGGCTCTAAAATTCCACCCCATGTTATGAGTTAATAACTCATATTTATACCTCCTTCATTGTGCCACAAAATATCCCCTAAAATCCTTAAAATCGTGGCACAAACGTTTCCTAATCGGAGTGGAGGTCAAAAAAGGAAATAAAATTTCCGTGGCCGCAAAATAGCCTGGGCGATCGCAAATCCCAGGTGATCGCCCAGGTGCACTACTTTGGCCTTTGCTTTCTGCGCCTGCAGCTGGGTGCTTGCCCAGCTTGCATGTTTTAATTCTTCACTTTTTGTCCTCCAATTTTTTATTATCTCCAATTTGGTCCTTTAACTTTCCATAATCTCCAGCTTGGTCCTTCAACTTTCAATTGAGTGTAATTGAATCCTCATCCTTTCGAAATATTTTCCGATTTATTGTTCTTTGCATCCATTCTTCTCCAATTCCTAATAACCAGGTCCAACTCTGCAATATAAACAAAAATACACTAAACTAAGTATAAAATTAATAAAATGACGAGATAAAAGCTTAGTTTAAAGGCCCAAATTAGTGCACAAAATACATTTATCAAACACCCCCAAACTAAACATTTGTTCGTCCTCGAACAAAAATAAAAATAAACTACAAATTTAAATTGAGCTAAAAGAATTAACATAAAATGAATTAATGTTAAATTTCTTACCATATGCCTCAAGTTTGAAAAATAAAGTATCACGTTTAGGAAGATATCAAACAACACAAAATATTTTCACTTATTCAATGCTCGACCTTTAGTGAGTGTGTGATTAGCCAAAAATAAAGTATCACATATTTTCACTTAACTCTTTTTATTTTATTTAGCCAATGATCTTATATCCTGTGCAATACTTCTCGTTCACTACCTTTCTATGTGACCCTTGTAGCGAGTTTTGGGCTGATGACTCCTAAGTCAAATGACCATAGGGCACCAAGTTTTGAAATACCCTAACAGACTTTATTGCTCGAGTCCCACAAGCTATAAGAGAAGTAAAGATGTAAATTCATTTTTTTTTAAATGTGACTCATGTAACGAGCATTGGGTCGATGACTCTCAAGTCAGATGACTTTAGGGCATCAGGTTTCAAAATACCCTAACAGACTTAATTGCTCAAGTCAGATATTTTATTTTATTTTATTTTTTTCAGCAGTGAGTAGTGCTCGATTTAGATTCCTTGACTACAACTTATTCAACTAAAGACGAGATTCAGAAAACCTAAACCATCACAAATTCTCAGAATATAAGTAGTAACTTTAACACCCCCAAACTGTTCTCAAAACAATATGGTTACTAGCTTAAGAATTTAGGGACGAGATTTTCACAATATTTCTAAGTCAATAATATCAACCAAAAACACTCAAGGCCTGTTTCTATGTCAGTGATAAGTTAATAGTGGCTATGTGCTTCAAATATAGTCTAACATAGATAAGTATTCAGGTAAAAGCACAAGTTATGGTGTTGTTTAATATTCCAACTAAAAACATACTTATATTCAAACAAATATCATCATTGGCGGCAAGATATTCAACAACAACAAATTTTTTTTTTTTTTTTTTCAAAAAAAAATGAAATTTCCAGTTATATAGATCTGAATAATAAGCAAATTCCAAATAAGTAAGTATCCTGGTACTTAACCCACCCCCAAACTAAAAAATTACATTGTCCCCGATATAATAACAAAATAAAGCAAATAAAGGAAGGAAAAGATCAGGTACTCCCTAGAGATAGATGTGGAGAAGATGGATCTGACTGGTTGAAGTGAATTGAAGTGGAATGAGGCTCATGTGCCTTGCAAAGTGGGACATTCTGTGATTGATGGTGAGGCTTAATAAGTACATTAAATAACAAATAAAATAAAAATTAATGAATTCTTTAAACTTCCTAAAACTATTAGCCATATAAATCAAGTAAATAAAAGGGTTAGAAAATGGGTTGCCTCCTATTAAGCGTTTATTTATAGTCATTAGCTTGACTTTTCGTAAATATCACTTATGGAGGCTTGAATTGGGCTTTGGAAGTCTTGCATTTCTTGCAGTTACTAGCTTTGTAAGATTTATCCTTTGTCCTCCAGATTTTAAATCGCATCTTTTCATCTTTAATTGCTCCAATAAGTTCGCCCATTTTCGCATCCGGTTTGCACTTTTCTTGGCCAATTGTCATCACTTCATCAACTTTAAAATACCCTTCGAGATTGACTGGTTGCTCGGGTACGGTGTACATACTGAATACTGCTCATTCATCATCATGTACCCTTAAGATCAGCTCACTTTTTTCAACATCAATAAAGGCTCGACTCGTCGCTAAGAATGGTCGACCCAATATTACTGACATATTCCGGTCCTCTTCGATATCAAGGACAATGAAGTCAATCGGGAAGATAAATTTATCCACTTTGATGAGCACATCCTCAACCATACCTCGTGGGTGCTTGATTGATCTATCAGCAAGCTGCAAAGATACAGTTGTTGCTTTTACCTTTCCCAAACCTAATTTTCTGTACACAGAAAAGGGCATCAAATTAACACTTACACCTAAATCACACAAAGCAGTAAAATTATAAAACCTTCCAATTGTACAAGGTAAATTAAAACTCCATGGGTCTTTTAACTTCGGAGGCAATATTTTTAGCAGAATAGCGCTACACTCCTCAGTTAATGCTATTGTCTCGTATTCTTCATGTTTCCTTTTTTTTTGACAACATTTTCTTCATAAATTTTAAGTACAATAACATCTGAGCTAAGGCTTCGGTGAATGGGAGGTTGATGTGTAATTTCTTGAAGACTTCAAGAAACTTTTCAAATTGCTTGTCGAGTTTGTATTTCTGTAACCTCTGAGGAAAAGGAATTGGTGGTACATATGCTTCAATAGAAATTGGCAACCTCACTTTTTATGATTCCGCAGATTCTTGTGACTCTTCTGCATATTGTTTTCCAGCTTCTTATTCCTCAATCACCGATTGTTTATCCTTTTTCTCTAGCCTTTTCACGTGAATATCTGACAGTTGCACCCCACTCACAGTAGTGACTGCATTTACATGTTCTTTTAGATTTGTCAATGTATTGCTAGGAAAAGTGCCTGGTGTCCTCCCAGATAAAACAACTGATATCTGTCCAATTTGAGTTTCCAAATTTTTAAGAGAAGCATGTTGGTGCTGTAGAGTATTATCAGTTTTTGTAATGTACTGATACATTAAATCTTCCAAAGAAGGCTTTTTCTCCTGCTACTATTGGAATCCAGGTTGTTGAAATCTAGGTGGTTTTCCTTGACTTTGATTTCCCTGATTCTGATTATTACTCCAAGAAACATTTGGATGATTTCTCCATTCCGGATTATAAGTGTTGGAGTAAGGGTTATTCTGTTGATGTGAGAAGTTCTGAACATAATTAACTTCTTCAGGATGTGAACGAAGTTGTCAAGGGACAAGCTGAAGTCTGATGATTCGCTCCAAAGCTTTCACAAATCGGATTAGAACTATGTATCATGTTGACTGAATGTGTGACGAGATCCATTTTTCTTGTGAGAGCGTCCATTTGAGCATATAGTGCTGATATGGCATCAACATTATGAAGACCTGCTATTTTTTCGGTGTTTCTCTTTCTGATGGCCACATAGCACTAGTTTCAGCCATTCGTTCAAATAGTTCATGAGCTTCCTGGACACTTTTTGTTGTAATCGATCTGTTTGATGATGAATCTACTGCAGATCTACTTGCTGGAATTAACCCGCCATAAAAATAATGGACATGGCGTCCCTTTTGTATGTCGTGATTTGGGCATTTACGCAGTAGATCTTTGAACCTTTCCCAAGCTTCATGGAAGCTTTTTGAATCAAGTTGCCTGAAGATGGTTATATCATGTTTTAACTGGGCAACTTTAGTTGGCGGAAAGTACTTGGTGGTCAATTTTTTAACGAGATCATTCTACGAAGTAATACTGGAGGCCGGATTAGAGTCCAACCACTCACTTGCCCCATCTCTTAGTGTATGTGGGAATAGTCTCATTTTAATAGCATCATTGTTCACCTCTTGGTAGGAGAAGTTGCTACAAAGCTCCAGAAAACATGAAACATGGCCGTGTGGATTCTTATTTGATTTCCCATAGAATTGTAAGTTGTTCTAGAATAGATTTATCACATTTGGGCGTAGTTGAAAATTTGGCTGGCCATATGGCGGGTATGCTATGCTGGATTGATTCTGAATGATTGATGGGGTCATGAATTCCCCTACCAGCATTTCATCTTCATCAATCACCACTGGTTGCGGAAGTTGAATATGGGCTTCTGCCATTGTAACCTCATGCTCTTTATTCTGCTTCTTCTTTTGTTCTCTTCTGCGTTGTCTGAAAGTCCTCTCGATCTCGGGTTCAAATAGAACAAGATTGAAATCTTCTAAGTTTTGCATAAACCAACATCAAACGCCTGAAAAGATCAAAATGAGTGAGATAGAGTAGTCACGAGAAAACTAAAGGAGTAAAAAAAATAAAATAAACGAAAATTCAACTTCAAAGCCAAAATTAACAAAACTTAAGCTGCAACGGCGCCAAAAACTTGTTCGATAAAATCCAACAAGCATACGGGTTCGTTGACAAGTAATAGTAAAAGTGAGTAAAATAGTATCGTTCCCACGAGGACTATGATTTGTATTAGTCAAAAGTAAATTAATTCTAACTTAAATTGAATAAACATAATAGAATTTAGAATGTTTTGATTTTATTGAAAACTAGACTAATTTAGAGAATTGAAGTAAAGATAAATTATGAATTTTGAAGAAGAAAAAACAATTAAACAAATTATGCTAGGAATCCGACTCCACCATTTATATTCATTTTAATACATGAACCCTTACGCCCCAATCCAATTTATGCTCAAATTGACAATCGATAATCCTAAATTATCTAATAATTTATGTCGAGTAGAATTAAACATATTTTCATATAAGTTCCAAAATATTCCTAGTTTGAATACGAATATATAAAAATACATTTAGAAATAAGATTATCCAAATTGATTGTACAAAGCATAGGAAATTATTTCTAATTTATATTGACTTGGTATTTAAAACCAAGAGGAGCTAATTTATTTCGAATCTTTCAGAAACTAAAATAAATCACAAACATGCTCAAACGGTGATCAATCATTCAAACAGACATTTAAATCATGGTATAAATCAATCAAACATAAATTTCGATTAAAATTGAGAATTCAAGAATTAAACAAATATAAAAGGTATACATCTTCATCCATAGCATAAATAAATTTAGCTTAACATACTAAGGGAAAGAAAACAAAAAGAAAAGTAAAACATAGAAGCCATCACCTGGATTGAAATAAAACTCGAAAGAGACGATCTTGATCTTTCTCTTGATCTTCGTTTCTCACTTCTTCTCTTGTTTCTCTCCCAATTTCGGCTCTAAAATTCTACCCCATGTTATGAGTTAATAACTCATATTTATTCTTCCTTCATTGTGCCCCAAAATATCCCCAAAAATCCTTAAAATTGTGGCCCAAATGTTTCCTAATCGGAGTGGAGGTCAAAAAAGGAAATAAAATTTCCGTGGTCGCAAAATAGCCTAGGCGATTGCCCATGTGCACTACTTTGGCCTCTGCTTTCTGCGCTTGCAACTGGGCGCTCGCCCAGCTATAAGTTGGGTGATTGCCCAGCTTGCATGTTTTTATTCTGCGATTTTTGTCCTCCAACTTTTCATTATCTCTAATTTGGTCCTTTAACTTTCCATAATCTCTAGCTTGGTCCTTCAACTTTCAATTGAGTGTAATTGAATCCTCATCCTTTCGAAATATTTTTCGATTTATTGCTCTTTGCATCCATTCTTCTCCAATTTCTTACAACCGGGTCCAACTTTGCAATAGAAGCAAAAATACACTAGACTAAGTATAAAATTAATAAAATGACGAAATTAAAGCTTAGTTTAAAGGTCCAAATAAGTGCACAAAATGCAATTATCAATGTCATCCTTATACTCATTTTAGAAGGTCGATGCTTCGCAAGGGATTCTAAAATGAGCCACAGTTGTGGTGAAAGATGGTTACACTGTTTTTTCACATTGCCTCCCATCTTGCTTCAATTTTGTAGTTCTTGCTCCATTTCATTTCATTGTGAGTTCCACTTCACTCGTCACTACTCTGCAGCTTTCAAAATCTGAGAGTTGGCCCTTTATCGTATCCATCTCGCCTCATAGGCATGCTCCAGTACTTGAGCATGTCCGAGATCACGAGGCCCGAGAAGTCCCTAAATACACAAGTGAACATTAATATTCTCAAATATATGAACAAATAATCAAATTTGATTTATGTTCCAACAAATATTAATGAAAGTCTCATTGACTTTCATCAAAGAATTAAAAAGTTTCTTTGACTTCTGTTTATTATTGAAATAATATAAGAATGGATAAAATCATTGTTATGGAAATTATACGAATTGCAAGTGAACAATATCTTACACAAGTAATAAAGTGGACCTATTGAGTCTGGATTATCGTTCACACGAAAACTATCTTATTTATATACTAGTTCAATTAATCTTAATCATAATTTGTTTAAAACACTTTAAAATAAATTGATTTGAAGATTTAATTTATAACTATTAATTCTTAGAAAATAGTGTGAAAGCAAATATTAAGAATTTAGAAAATATGGTTATTAAAGCGTTTGGATTAACAAATTCACCATAATTGTCATCTCTAATTTCTCCTCTCAAATTTTTTTCCTAATGTTGTATTCAGTTGAATTCACAAATTTAACCTAATTTACCTCTCTCGAGTTCAAATTACTTTTATCTAATTAAGTCAACTTATGAAGTAAGAATGATCTTTAATTAGATTCATTAATTCTCCTAAGAATTCAATTCGGACCACGACAATAACAAAAGCGTATCTCTACCTTTTATTCAATTGCCAAATTTTACTACGTGGTCTAGATTAATAATTTATCTCTCAGTTCATTACAATCCACAATTCAATGACAAATAATGACCAATTATTTCAAGCATTAAGTAAAAAAGTAAAATCAAATACTTAATTAAATTATAATTCAAAACATGAGAGTCGAAATTAAAGAATTAAACTAGGTTACATTGTTCATCCAAATTTTAAATTTAGCTACTCATAATACGGGAGAAAGAAAGCATGAAGAGATTTAAATACATAACCGGATCTTGAATAAAAGATGGGAAGAAATTGAATGTCTTGCACCAAGAATTCTTCGTTTTCACGTTCCAATCTTCAAGATCTTGGTTTTTCTTTGTGTTCTTCACCGTTTTTTTCATCTCTTTTATATCATCTTCTCCAAGATTCAACCTATAATTGTGAGTTAATAATTCATATATATAGTATCCTTATTGTATCCCAAAAGATCATGAAAATCGCGTCCAAAACGTTTCCTAACTGAAGTCAAACTAAAAAAATAAAATAAAATAAAATCTGCTGGCCAAAAATTAAGGTTCTAAAAAGCGTAAAGCGTGGCTAGGCATCGAGACCGAGTTTCAAACTTTTTGGGCATAGGCGAGGCTTAGGCGAGAGCGAGATAAGAGCAAAGCAAGGGCGATGCTTGAAGCGTGGCTAGGCGTGGAGGTCAAGTTTCGAGCCTAGGCGGAGCCTAGGTAAAACTTATGCAGACTTTTTAGAACAGTGCCAAAAATACACTGGGCGATCACCCAATGTAAACTCGGGCGATTGCCCATTGAACCATTTTGTATTCTGCTTGTGATCAACAGTGCTGGGCGCTCGCCCAGCTATAAGTTGGATGATCGCCCTGCTGAATCTTTTCAAATATGCGCATTAAGTTCTCTGATTTTGAATTTGTCTTCTTTAGTCCTCAATACTTTTAATAACCTTCAATGTGGTCCTTCAAGATTTAATTGACTATAATTTGATCATCATACTTCCGAAATATCTTCTAATTTATTGCTTTTTTATTCATTCTTCTTCACTTGCTATTAAACAGGTCCAAAATTGAAATAGAAGCAATAATACACTAAATTAAGTAAAAAGTCCATAAAATGACGGGATAAAAGCTTAGTTTATAGGCTCAAATAAGTGCACAAAATGTACTTATCAAACACCCTCAAACTAAACATTTGTTCGTCCTCGAACAAAAATAAATCTAAAATATAAATTTAAACTACGCTAAGAGAATCATGGGCAATGGAGTCAATGTTAAATTTCTTACCAAATGCCCCAGGTTCGAATATAAAGCAACACTTTTAGAAAGATATTAAACAACACCACAAATAAATTTTACTTATCCGATACTCGACTTTTTGTGAGTGTGTAAATAGCCAGATATTGAACTTATAACTATATTAGACCACGACCCATATTGTGTTGTTGATATTTTTACAATTTCGAACCCTTTAAATTTATTTATTCCTTATACCTCTCGTAAATTATCACACTTTTAATGTTTTTCTCTTCAATCCCGAAGTGTTCTAGCGAATTTGGTTTCTATTGATCATTATAATATTTTTTCAAATAAAGTAGTAAAAATTAGAAACTTGTATTCTTAGAACTAAGATGTTAGCGATTTCTAAAGTCTCACCTCCAGTCTCTAAGGTCATAACTTAGCAATCCTTATCGAGTACGTCTAACTCTTTTTATTTGTTTAACTCATGTACATAGTCTTACATCTTATGTGCAATACTTTTCTACCATAAGCTTTTTATGTGACCAGTAGTGAGCTTTGAACCAATGACTTCCAAGTCAGACGACCATAAGGCACCAGATTTTAAAATATCCTAACAGACTCAATTGCTTGAGTCCTACAGGCTATAAGAGAAGTGAAGATGTAAAATTTAATTTTTTTTTGGTGACCCATGTAACGAGCTTTGGGCCAATGACTTCCAAGTCAGATGACTATAGGGCATCAAATTTTAAAATACTCTAACATGCTTAATTGTTCGAGTCAGACATTTTATTTTATTTTTATCAGCAGTGACTAGTGCCCGATTTAAATTTCTTGACTATAATCTATTCAACCAAAGATGAGACTTAGAAAACTCAAATCATCAAAATTCTATGAACACACATACTAACTTTAATACCCCCAAACTGTTTGGTTACTAGTTTAATGATTTGGGAACCAGATTTCACAATAATCCTAAGTCAATAATCTCAATCCATATACTCAAGTCATGTTCCTATATAAGAGATAAGTCAATAGTGGAAATGTGCTCTATTTATCTAGTCTAACATGGATAAGTATTCAAGTAAAAACACAGTTTAAATGTTGTCCAATATTCTAAATAAAAAGTGTACTCAACTTCAAACAAATACTACAATTGTAGGCGGTAAGCCTTTCAACAATAACTAGACAAATATTTTTGGGTATTAAAATTATTTTTTTAAACAAGTATTTCAGTTATACAGACCTGAATAATAAGTAAATTTAAAAATTATCAATTAAGTATCCTGATACTTAACCCACGTCCATACTAAAATATTACATTGTCCCCAATGTAATAGCAAAAATAAACAAATATAGGAGGGAAGAGATCAGTTACTCTCCAGATGTAGATGTGTAGAAGATGGATCTGGCTGGTTGAAGGTCCGGCTGAAGTGGACTCAGATGTTGTGCTGGGACTCTTGGTTGAAAGATAATGTTATAGATATTATTCATGCGGCTCGTAAAGTGGGACATTCTGTGGTTGACATGGTGAGGCTTTATAAGTTTATTAAACGATAAAAGAAATAAAACTAATGAATTATTTAACCTAAATTAATTAATAAAGATATAAGAATGGAATTAATAACGATATAAGAATGGGTTGCCTCCCATTAAACGCTCGATTTATAGTTTAGAGCTCGACTTTTGGCAACTTTCACTTATGGAGGTTTGAATTGGGCTTTGGAAGTTTTGCATTGCTTGCAAATACCATCTTTATAAGATTTATCTTTTGCTCTCCATGTTTTAAATCAACACTTTTCATCTTTAATTGTTCCAACTAGTCCATCTATATCCACATCCAGTTTGCACTTTTCTTGGCCAATTTTCACCACTTCATTAACTCTAAAACACTCTTCGAGGTCGATTGGTTGCTCAGGTACATTGTATATACTGAATGCTGCTCATTCGTCATCTTGTACTCTCAAAATTAGCTCATCTTTTTCAACATCAATAAGGGATTGACTCGTCACTAAGAATGGTCGACCCAATATGATTGGCACATCCCAGTCCTCTTCGATATTAAGGACAATGAAGTCAACCAGAAAGATAAATTTATACACCTTGATGAGCACGTCCTCAATCACACCCCGTGGGCGCTTGATTGATATATCAGCAAGTTGCAGAGATACAGTTATTGCTTTTACTTCTTCCAAACATAATCTCCCGTAGACAGAAAGTAGCATCAAATTAATGCTTGCACATAGATCACATAAAGCATTAAGATTATAAAATTTTTCAATTGTGCAAGGTAATTTAAAACTCATTGGATCTACATTAAAGATACACTCCTCAATTAAAGCTACTGTCTCGTACTCATCTGGTTTTTTCTTCTTGGACAATATTTCTTTCATAAATTTTAAGTACAATGGCATATGGGCTAACGCTTCAGCAAAAAGAATGTTGATTTGCAGTTAATTGAAGACTTCAAAAAATTTTCTAAACTACTTGTCGAGCTTGTGCTTCTTCAATCTCTGAGAAAAAGAAATTGGTGGCACATAAGCTTTGACAGAAATTGGTGCCCTCACTTTTGATGATTCAACAAATTTCTTTGAAAATTCTTCTTTTGATTTCACATATTGTTGTCCAGTTTCTTCTTCCTCAATTACCAACTGTTTGTCATTTTCTATGGTTTTTTCATGCAAATTTCTAGCAGTTGTACCCCGCTCCTAGTAATGATTGCATTTACCTGTTCTTTTGGATTTGTTATTGAATTGCTAGGCAGAGTGCCTGGTTTCCTATCTAACAGCTGCAGGGCTAACTGGGCAATCTGAGTCTCTAATTTTCTGATAGATGCATGTTGATTCTGATAGTTTATGTCTAGTCGCTCCAATATTTTATCAGTTTTTTGCATATATTGTTAAAACATCTCCCCCATACATGGTTCTCTTTCTTGCGGAGCATTATTGGCATTGCTACTTTTTTGATTCTTAGACCACCTAAAATTTGGGTGTTGCTTCCAACCTGGATTGTATATTTGTGAATATGGATTATACTGCTGATGTGTATTATTCTGCACAAAATTGACATGTTCTGGAGAAGCCAATAACATACAATCTAACGTTGAGTGGTTACCCCCACAGTTTTTGCACATCATTGTTGCTTGGATTGCATTCACTCTGTGCGTTTGTTTTCTGAACAAGAGCTCCATCTGCTTTGTCAATGCAACAAGTTGTGAATTAGTAGCTGATTGAGTGTCAATCTCATGTATACCTGCTATTTTTCTGATTCTCAGACCACCTAAAATTTGGGTGTTGCTTCCAACCTAGATTGTATATTGGGAATATGGATTATACTGTTGATGTGTATTATTCTGCACAAAATTAACATGTTATGGAGAAGCCAATAACATACAATCTGACGTCGAGTGGTTAGCCCCACAGTTTTTGCACATCATGGTTGCTTGGATTGCATTCACTCTGCACGTTTGTGTTCTGACCAAGAGCTCCATCTGCTTTGTCAATGCAACAAGTTGTGCATTAGTAGCTGATTGAGTGTCAATCTCATATATACCTGCTACTTTTCTTGGAGTGGCACAATCGGATGAAAACATGGTATGTGTATTTACAATCAACTCATATAGATCCCATGCTTCGTTGACATTTTTATTCGTAATGGACCCGTTTGCAGAGGAGTCCACTATCGATTTGGATTGATTATATAGCTCAGAGTAAAAATATTGAGCTTGTTGGCCTTTTTAATGTCATGGTTTGGACATTTTCTGAGCAACTCATCGAATCTGTCCCAAGATCATGATACTTTTCCCCATCCATTTGCTGAAAGGTAGAGATTTCTAGATTCATCTTGGTTACTTTAGCTGGAAAAAAATACTTGTTATAGAATTTTCTAGCTAAGTCATCCCACGTGGTGATACTAGCATGTGGTTCTAAGTCTAGCCATTCTAGAGCCCCATCCCTCAATGTATAGAAAAATAACCGAAGTCTAATAGCATCTTCATTCACTCCTTGCAACTGAAAGTTACGGCACATCCTTAGGAATCTGGAGAGATGAGCATTTGGGTTTTCATTCGCATTTCCATAGAACTGCAGGTTATTGCTGAAAAGATTAATTAGATCGACCCTTAATTGAAAGTCGTGTCGACCAAAAGCAGGGTAGATTATGCTTGAACAATCAAGAGTTGCTGACAGAGTTAAGAACTGAGCTACATGCATATTTTCATCGTCATCATCATCATCATCTTCTTCCTCCTCATGTTGCTGAATTTACTGAGCTGCCAATCGGGCTACTTCTACAGTGGCTGCTCTTGCATTCTCTTGTTCAGCTTCTCTTCTTAATTGTGCATCTGGCATTTAAATTTGTTGCTGATCTTTCTAATTTAGGTTGTGTTCTTTGCATCTTTATCTGAAAGTGCGTTCAATCTCAGGATCGAAAATCTCAAAATTGTTGCCTTGTGTACGGAGCATGCAACAAACGCATTTTCTGTAGTAAGAAAACAAATAAGAAAAATAAAAAGTATAATAATAAAAAAATAAAATAAAAATTAAACTAACACTAACGATTAATCTAAACTAATATTAAATAAGAATATTCCCCGACAACGACAAATTATATGTATTGCAAGTGAACAATATTGCACATAAGTAATAAAGTGGACCTATTGAGTCCGGATTATCGTTCCCACAAAAACTATCTTATTTATATACTAATTCAATTAATTTTAATCATAGTCTGTTTAAAACACCTTAAATAAATTGATTTGAAGATTTAATTTATAACTATTAATTCTTAGAAAATAGTGTGAAAGCAAATATTAAGAATTTAGAAATATAATTATTAAAGTGTTTGGATTAACGAATTTATCATAGTTGTCATATTTAATTTCTCTTCTCAAGATTTCTTCCTAATATTGTATTCGGTCGAATTCACGAATTTAATCTAATTTACCTTTCTCGAGTTCAAATTAATCATATTTAATTAAGTCAACTTATAAAGTCAGAATGATCCTTAATTAGATTCATTAATTCTCCTAAAAATTCAATTCAGACCGCGACAATAACAAAAGCGTGTATCTACCTTTTATCCAATTTCTGGATTTTACTACGTTGTCTATATTAATAATTTACCTCTCAGTTTATTACAATCCACAATTCAATGACAAATAATGGCCAATTATTTCAAGCATTAAGAAAAAAAAGTAAAATCAAATACTTAATTAATTTATAATTCAAAACTTGAGAATCAAAATTTAAGAATTAAACTAGGTTACCTCATTCATTCAAACTTTAAATTTAGCTACTCATAATTTGGGATAAAGAAAGCATGAAGAAATTTGAATAAATAACCGGATCTTGAATAAAATGAGAAGAAATTGAATGTATTGCACCAAGAGTTCTTCGTTTTTACGTTCCAATCTTCAAGATCTTGATCTTTTTTCTTGTTCTTCGCCGTTTTTTTTTCCTCTCTTTTCTATCATCTTCTCCAAGATTGAACCCCAAATTATGAGTTAATAACTCATATATATATATATATATATATATATATATATATATATATATATATATATATATATATATTATCCTTATTGTATTCCAAAAGATTCCAAAAGATTATAAAAATCGCGTCCAAAACATTTCCTAATTGAAGTCAAACTAAAGAAAATAAAATAAAATTCGTTTGCCCAAAATACATTGGGTGATCGCCCAGTTGAACCATTTTGTATTCTGCTTCTGATCAGTAGTTCTGGGCGCTCACCCAGCTATAAGTTGGGTGATCGCCAAGCTGAATCCTTTCAAATCTCCGCATTAAATCCTC
Source organism: Forsythia viridissima (assembly GCA_030279155.1). Classification (NCBI taxonomy): domain Eukaryota; kingdom Viridiplantae; phylum Streptophyta; class Magnoliopsida; order Lamiales; family Oleaceae; genus Forsythia; species Forsythia viridissima. The sequence goes on along the minus strand of CM059033.1, from coordinate 37,704,568 downwards.
CAATTTTAGATTTTATCTTCTTTAGTCCTCAATATTTTTAATAACCTTCAATGTAGTCCTTCAAACTTCAATTGAGTATAATTTAATCATCATACTTCCGAAATATCTTTCAATTTATTGTTTTTTCATCCATTCTTCTTCACTTGCTAGGATCAAAATTGAAATAAAAACAATAATAAACTAAATTAAATAAAAAGTCCATAAAATGATGGGATAAATGCAATTACCAATCATCTATAAAATAATTCTCAACTCACATTTAAAATATTATAGATTATAAATATTGAACTTGTATATTAATGTGTTTATCCACGACCACGACCACGACATCACTAAACTAATTCACTTATTTCCAGTGAATTGTAACCGATTAGATTCATTCTTTTCTATCACTCCGTCCATTAATTTTATCAATTAAATCTTTAACAGCTACAATTTAAGGTTGTCGTACAACAAATCAATTTTTTTGGGACCCCAATTAATTTTGTGAAGAAACTGTTCTATCTGCATTTCATGTGAGGATTTAATATTGGATGCAGTGATGTGACAAAATCTCTACAACTCCACATGCATGTATAGAGTGTAATCCCTTTCAAAACTTCAATTTGATTGATGCCAAGTGACTATTTATATAAGACGAGGCTATAAAAAAGTGTGAAGTATATAATTAAATATGCTCCTAATTCCATTGCATGCTGAAGTATGTAGGCCAGTGGCCAGTCAATTATTAGTACAAAAATGGACCACCATTAACTACTGCAAATTAAGTCATGCAACGAATTTATACCTATATTTGGTCCTCTAACATAGGTTGAAATTAAACCTTGAAACATGTTCTTCATTAATCTCTTGCATGCTTTCTTCAATGTGTCACATAATGTTGCTTGTTGAACATTATTATGAGAGAATTCACCCACTGTCGTTGCGAGTCGTGAAATACGATTATATTATGATCGAAGTCATATTCAAGATAACTTGGTCGACTGATCGATCAGTTTTGTCAATGTACATGCTTTATGCAAAACTTAGTTTTGAGTTGGTCTTGAAAGTAATTTTCAAAATATCAAAAAGATGAGTTTAAATCTACTGTCCTAAATACATGTCCATTTAGCTGTTCTCCAATAAAAATTTACACATCATCAAATAAATAAATGAATGAATCATCATGGGCAACATTTAATGCATTCACACTTGCTGTTGTTAATAATGTGTAAAATTTCTATGGTAAGGACAGCTAAGAGTACATATATTTGGGACAACCGATCTGAACTCAAAGAATGTGCTAATAAAGTTTTTTGTTCTTTTGTTTTGTGTTTTTTAGATATCCTTTGATAACAATAAATATAAATTTTATCTTGCTAGTTTATCTGAGTTGTAGATATTAGAGGACCCTAATTTTGATATCTCGAAATTAGACACGTGAAATCTATTATCTTTGCAGTCAACTTGTGCTTAGTGTTCGTTTGACTGTGCTAAAAATTAGTTTTTTATCATATTTTTATAAAAATTGATAAAATGTATAGATTAAAAGTTAATAAAAATCGTGAATCTTATAAAATGTATTAAATATTGATTTTGACTTGTGCTTTTCAATAATTTTTTTAAATAAAACCAAACAAACCGTTACTAAAGTAGAGAAGAGTACCTTAATTTTTGTTTTTTTTTGGGTGGAGTTGAAAAGTCTTGAGGATTGAATATATGAAGGGGACCATTTTGCACAGTGGAGGACCTTCAATTCATGATGACCTCTAAATAAATCCTTGGTGATATTATCCACACCGATACAGCTTGCATGAAGAGACATTTGAACCTCTATCCTCTCACATCCCTAATTGAGAGGGCAGCTGCTGCATTTCAATGCAGCAATTAATCTTCATTTTGGTTGGTGGAAATATAACTTCTGTCTCTCAATTTCTGACACCTGTCATCATATTGAGTACTTTACCAGACACATACGACTATACGCCTAACTGCACCTAACACATGCACGACAAATTAAGTTTGACATACTTAGAGTATCTCAAATGCTATAATGTCAAGACACAATGTCTAGTATTTTTCTTGACAAATTGTCAAAAAGTGCTTATATGGCATAATTAATACTAAAAGGTAAATGACAAGATGCCGATATTGTTGGAACAAGTATGCTATGTAGGCACTTCAAGTTTGCCACGGATTATTAGTTGACCTTGCTTGGGCAATGCACTAACAAAGGGCATTGCAACATGCAAAGAGCTAATATATTCGTAGGAAGTGATGAACATAAGAATTGCGTTGTGGGACATACGAATGACCCTCAATGCTTTGGATGAAGTTAGGAGAACTCCCTTCCATCGAGAGGATCGTATGTGTGCATGAGCATACCGACAAACTAGCTAAGTCGAGTTCAACATAGTTGAAAATATCAATGATGATCTGTATTACGAATAGGCGAGCGTCTTGACACTAAGTGTAGCGCATAGATATGTTTGAGTGTTTACAGACTAGTAAGCTTTTTGTTGGCAAAATGAGCAACGAGTCATATCTAGACTCATAATAGAGAAGACAGAAGATGCTTGAATAGGATGAGATTACTCTCGCTTAGATGAAAAATAATTGTACTACGCGACTAAAAAGTCGGCAGGTGACACTTTGTCTTTGGTGTACTCCTTCTTGAGGTTAGTGAGATGGGACAAAGGCCCGATAGAAATCGTGCAAGTAGACCGTCAAAGGGACAGTAAAATGATAGACCGCCAAAGAAATAGTAAATAGAGACTGGAATTATCAAGTCCACGTATCAAACATGTACAGTCACTATTTTATCATGATTAAAATCCTCATTTATTCCTTTTAGAAATAAAATGATACGTGGCAATGTGAGCCCCACTAAGCCGATGTGGACTATTCAAAAGTTAGGATCAAATTAGGTATTCGATTTGAACTAAACAAGCAAAAAATCAGATCCTTTGATAAAAGAATAAAGATTATGTGATTCAATAATTCTACTGTATTTTTCGAAAACTTCCGTGTTTATATCCAGTAAAAACGTTACATTACACCCCATAAATGTCACTGCTCCCAAGAATTACTCACGTAATGAATTCTTCTATGTTACAATATGCGAAAACAATGTTATTCTTGATCATTTTCCTCTTGACTTATAATCACATATCTTATGTCTATAAGACCCAAACTACAATTATAAACTGCAAAAATATGTATTAGAACAAAAAGTTCCCATCATATATATATTGAAAGATACTGAGGATGAAAATATTATTTTTTATATACATGACTCTCGTTGTTAGAGATCACAAAGGGGTGTGAATGTCTGTTGAATCTATAAATTGGTATAACTGCTCGTTTTACACATACCTAGGGGTGGATCCATATGTGATTTAAGAAAAAAAAAAAAATTTAGATCGAAATAATATATCAAAAAAATAAACTTTTCATATAATTTTTTTTTTTTTTAATTTTTTTTTTGTATACTAAAAAAATAAGTTTTTGAATGTTCAAGACAATAATGCAAGTACTCAAGTAAACATGTATATGCAAATTTGTAGGAGCGGGGTCGTTCAGGCTTAAGGTGAATCAATGAAATGATAAAAATTGTATTTACGTAGTAGATTTTTAGAAATATGAGGAATTATAAAATCACTTAGTTGTTATAAAAATTGACAATTCAACAATGTAACTGTTATAAAAAATCACTTAATTTTTATAAAAATAGTCATATTTTCAATTCACATCTTATTTTTGGGCACTTTTGCAAATTCTCTTAAATTTTAATACTACTGGAAAATGAATATGAAATGAAATGATAAACACATTACATGTTCTAAAATTTAAATTTTTAAAATTTAAATTAAATGCATTGGATGGAAAAAAATTTGCTCCTAAGGTGCTAATGGGCTTGAGTAGCAAATGAACATGGTTGGGGTAGAAGCCAAGTGCATGTTTGACAATATTAAAATTATTTTTTAAATATTTGTAAAAATATTTAATAATAAGTGAATTGTAAATTATAAATTATAAATTATTTGGAGACTTGGGCGAAATTGAAATAAAAAATTAACTCGTTGAACACTTTTGCAATCACAATGTTAAAATCACTCGTAAAATTTACGTTAGAAGAAATAGTTCATGAAGTTCCCTCGAGCTCTAGTAAGTCACCTTCCGAGATTATAGTTAATCAAGAGGCTACGAGTCCCTTGTGGGTTGGTGAGGACGTTAATCGAATTGACGAACGAATTCATGAAGATATAAACAATAGGGGATTAGAAGTCGCATAAAAGAATAAAAAAGCTGACCCTCTATCCATCTCCTAACTTCATTTCTAAGGCACGGGATGCATTTGGGTACTAAAAGGCTAACTTACTCTTTTCAAACTGTTTTCAATTTTCAATTTTGTAAAACAGTAAAAACTTGTTTATTATGCTGTTTTTGAAAATTTATTTTTGAAAACAAAATTAAATTTGGAAAAATTGGAACAAATGGTCCTTAATATTTGTCATCAGTGTAAAAATAGTGCCTAACATTTGTTTTTTGTCAAAGAAGTCTATAACCTATATATTTTAATGCAAAACTCGTCCTTATTTGATAAAAAAAATATCAATATGCTCTTACTGTTAATTAGAAAAAATTATAATTGAATTTCTAACCTTTGCAAAATGTGCAAATAAGTCCGTTACATTTGTTTTATAAAAAAATAAAGGAAATTGACAAGTTGTTATTTTTTTTTGTTGAATTAACACTTTATTGACCAAATTGATAATATACTAAATTGTTTTATATATTTTACTAGCTATTATAAAATAAATAAAATTTAAGCTAATAGTTATTAAAATATATGTTAAATAAATTTTATTATTATTATTAAGTAATTAAATTATTTAAAATTTGAACTTTTATTTTATCGTTATAACACAAAAAGAAAAATAACTTTGTCACAAATTTGATACTCAAATATTTTTATTTAATTGTATTATTCATTTATTAACTAAAAATATCAGAGCTCCAACTGTATTCTTTATTTAATTTATCGTTTTATTATCGTTCAAAAATAAAGAACACATAATATGAAAATTAATTTTTATTAGTATTTTTATGTTAAAAAAATGATGAGATTGGTCAATGTCATAAAATTATATACACCATTTTGTTATTTATTTAACTTAATTTTTATTTAAATTTTTCACATCACATAACAATTACATATGAGTATAATAATTTTATATTTTTCTCTTATGAAAAATTTAATCGACACAACTATAGTGATATATTTAATATGCTAAATTAAATATTATTTAATAAATGTACTGAACCTATTTGCATATTTTGCAAATGTTAGGAATCCAATTACAATTTTTTTTAATTAAAACTAATGACATATTTGTTTTTTTTATCAATAAGGACCAATTGTGTACTAAAACGCATATGTTAGGAACTTTTGTACTAAAAAAATAAATGGTGTGGACTATTTTTACACTGAGGGCAAAGGTTAGGAGACCATATGTGCCAGTTTCTCTTAAATTTATAACTCAAAACTTGTTACTACACGATTCTGATATGGCCTCCACGTCAGCAAGGGCCCCATCTGAGGCCCATCGAGAACCTCGGCTAGGCCCTGCTAGGGCCTCAGAAGTTCTGATAAAGCGCCCCAGAGGCCCATCGAACGCCTTGGCCTTCTGCAACCAGAATTCCGCGAGGCCTATGGAGTGCCTTGACACTCACGGCCGACCCATAGGGCCTCGTTAGGCTTCGTATCAATTATAACTACCAGGCAGCATGATATGCTGGAATGACCAGAGAAGTAATTAAGGAAAGATTGCGTCAATTTGGCGCACGGATCCTCACAAGGAAACCGAATCATAATCTCATAAAATCATGCAACGTTATAAGCTCAGATAAGGAAGGTGATATTGGAGATTGCCTTGACAATGAGTAATCCCTATCCCATAAGGAAGGAGGATCCAATTGGGTACCTGATTGATTTGTTACCTAAATCAATCAGGACTCTTGCGCTATAAATACAACGTCTCCGGTTGTTCCATGGTACGCACTCTCTTACACTTAAGAATCTCACCCTAAACTCTGTTCAAATCTCTGCCTGCTTATCTCTCCCACACCCCGTTATTTCCATCTCCCGTGTATCATCCATATACCGGTAGTTGACTTGATTGTCAGAGTGCCAACAATCGCTGGACCTTTTTTCTTCAGAGATCTTGGTGTCTAACGATTGTCCTAGTGTGCAGGTAACATACGAGTTGGCAGAGGAGTGACTGGAGATCTGTTGACACGTGGACGTTGCAGGTTCTGACGTCAACAAATTGGCGCCGTCTGTGGGAACCGAAATACGTTACACAACCAAACAACTTGTGGTAAAAACGTGTTTTCTACCCGAAGGAGCATGGCATCCGAACATTCCACAGAAGAAGAAGTTGAGTCCCACCATACCAACGTACAACAGGAAAGTGTTCAGAACCTACAGAACGTGACCTGTCGCAAAAGGAGAAGACAACGACAGAAACGGATGGTGGAACAGAAGAACCAGGATCTGAAGATGGATAATGCCCGGATGAAGGCCGCGCTTGAACTGTTGGAGAATTAATCCCTCTAACATGGACCCAAGCGCAGTTGTGCCCGAAGGAGCCCTTCACAATCTGGTTCACTGGACAGCCGCCATTCTCAAGAGTAACCGCCTATCTCTAATGGCTGGAACCCCCGTAACCCCGCCTCGAAGCCTTCACAATATGGCCAGAGAGGGAGACCTTTCCCTGTACGAGAGAATCGCCCCGTTCCTGCTGCCAGCGTGTTTGACAGGTTGGGAATAAGGTCTTCTATAGCACCCCCCTACCCGCACACAGCAGGCGCAATGAACACAGTGAGGCCTGTACGAAAAAGATGAAGGGCCCGAAGAGTTACGCAAAGTCTGAGGAGAAAAATGAGAGGCTAGAGTGTTACGAGGATGACGACGACGAGAATCTCCCGTTTACCAACTACATGAAGGCAATGGAGGTTCTCGTAAACTTCCAAATGCCTCTCATGGATAAATATAACGGAAGAGGCGACCCCACGGATCACATAAACACCTATAAGACGAAGCTCCAGGGCCAGTCCCCTGCGGTGAAGTGTCAGAATTTTCGTACCACACTCGCGGCTGATGCGAAGAGATGGTACAATAAGATGAAGCCAGGGAGTATTCGAAGCTGGCCTCAACTTAAAAGGAAGTTTGTCAACGCCTTCATTGGTAATCGGACGTTGATTGCTGACATTGCCCAACTCAACGACATCCGACAAAAGGAAGAAGAGACCGTCAAGAGCTACTTCAAGAGGTTCATCAACGTTATCAACAAGATCGAGACGGTGACCGACGAAAAGGCCTTGGATGCCCTAGTAACTAGACTGCACATGCGAACTCCTTCTGGAGGGATGTACAGAACAGTCAACCGAAAACCTACAGCCAGCTGGTGGACTTGATCCAGCACAAAATCTGATCAGAAGAGACGATCGAGAATAGAGAGAAGGCCGAAAGGGAGAGAAGGGACCACTACGGGAGAGAGGGTCGACGCTCTCCTATGCCTCAATTCTCCTACTTTCAGAGGAGGCGTTCCCCGGGACCGGCAAGCAACCATTACAGGAGGTTTAATCAGACGGATGTAGCCCCTGCGCCCTGTCCCAGAGCACCAGTAATGGCCCCCTTATCAGCCGTAACCCCACCCAAGTTCTGTCGTATACACAGGACCGTGGTGCATAACACGGAGGACTGCCTGGATGTAAGAGAGTTAATTAATCGCAGGAACCATGGGCAAGGAGAAGAAAATCAACTTGCGCGAGGACGTCGAGGGCCGCCGGCACAAGGGCGAAGACCTCCTCCTCGGTGCCAGAATGATGGACCTCGCCATGATGGAAGGAAGAATGATGGAGACAGGGACCAGCCGATGGTGGAAGGGCCCCCAGGAGCCCACCCTGTCCGAGAAATAAATAGCATTATAAGAGGGCACTATGTTGGAGGGCACACAATGAACTCGCAACGCAACTACGCAAAGGCGGCGATAGAAGAACCCCTGGAGAGTTGGCAGGTCCACGGGCATCGACCAAAGCACCATGAATCTCGTTCACTGAGGAAAACGAGGCTGGCATACACTACCCGCACTGCGATGCCCTGGTAGCCTGTGCAGTCGTTGTAAGAAACGGCCTAGGGCGGATGCTGGTCGACGATGGAAGCATCGTGAACATCCTGTTCGGCAGTGCTTTCGACCAAATGGGCGTGGATCATGAATTGACAGCCATCTCGGATCCGCTATTTGGTTTCACAGGGGATAGCCTCGTCCCGCAAAGAAAGATTACGCTGGCGGTAGAAGAACCTCCATGTCACCTCCGAAAGTTCATGAAGTTTTTAATAGTGGACACACGCTCTGCCTACCATGGGGTCATTGGAAGGCCCGCACTGAAGGATTTATAGGCGGTCACGTCCATACACCATCTGGCAATGAAATTCCTGACGTCCGGAAGGGTGGCCAGAATCCGCGGTAATCAGACGGAGGCGAGGGCATGTTACATAAATGCATTGCAGAAGGCTGCTAAACGTGAGGATATTACCCCCACAGTAATGACCATACACTCAGAGCCGATGGATGTTGACTGTGAGGGGATGGATGAAGAATTAATATTGGACGAGGGTCTGGATCCTCGAATCATAGCCTCAGATTCTCTTGCCTCCCTGACCAAAGAGCTGGAAGCATTTTCGGTGAATCCCTCGGAACCAACCCATGTATTACAAGTGGGAGAGAAGCTCGAAGAAAGAATGAATGAGGAGCTGAAGTAGTTTCTCCAGAAGAACGCTGACGTCTTCACATGGAAACACAGCGATATGGTCGGGATCGACCCGTCAGTTGCGTGCCACGCCTTGAAAGTAGATTCGAAAGTACGCCCCAGGATTCAAAAAAAGGAGGCCTTTGAGTGCCGAGAGGTACAATGCATTGAAGGAGGAAGTTGACAAGCTACTAGCCAGCGGGTTCATTAGAGAAGCGATTTACCCCCAATGGGTATCTAACCCAGTGTTGGTAAGAAAGAGTAGGGTATGCATAGACTTCTCAGATCTGAACCAAGCATGCCCTAAAGACAGCTTTCCGTTGTCGCGCATCGACCAGCTGGTCGATGCAACTGCCGGCCACAAGTTACTTAGCTTTATGGACGCATACTCGGGCTACAACCAAATCCCGATGTTTGTGGGAGACGAGGATCACACCTCATTTATCACGAACCGAGGGCTATACTGCTATAGGATGATGCCTTTCGGCCTGAAGAACGCGGGAGCCACGTACCAACGGTTGGTAAACCACATGGTCGCAGGACAGATTGGGAATACGATGGAAGTATATGTCCCCTTGAAGTGCGCATTCGGAGTTGCGTCCAGAAAGTTCCTCGGCTACATAGTCAATCAGCGTGGGATAGAGGCTAATCCCGAAAAGATTAGGGCGCTCATTGAAATGCGGTCACCATCATCCCCCAAGGAAGTTCAGAGCCTGATGGGAAGGTTAGCGGCTTTGAATCGATTTATATCCAGGACGACCGACCACTGCCAACCTTTCTTTCAGACCATCAAAGGGGGGAAGAGGTTTGAGTGGACCGAGTAGTGTGAGAAAGCCTTCCAAGACCTCAAGGTCCTTCTTGGAAAATCCCCGCTGCTATCCAAACCAAAGAATGGGGAGACGTTGCTCGTTTACCTCGCCGTATCCGAGAAGGCAGTTAGATCAGTTTTAATTCGAGAAGAGGGCCCAGTGCAATTTCCTGTCTATTACGTGAGTAAAGCCCTACAAAACGTAGAGACAAGATACCCAGACATGGAAAAGCTCGCCCTATCATTGATCACCTCCTCTCGAAAGCTTCGACCGTACTTCCAGTCCCATAGCATAGATGTTTTGACAAACCTCCCTTTACGGCAGATACTCCAAAAGCTGGACACCTCAGGACGCTTGATGAAATGGTCGATAGAACTCAGCCAGTTCGATATCAATTACAAGCCACAACCTTCGATAAAAGGACAGGCCTTAGCGGACTTTGTGGCTGAATTCGCCCATATTCTCAAGGGTTCGCTTGAGGCCCGACCCCTAGAGGTACCAACATGGAAGTTATGTGTTGATGGATCCTCGAGTGAGGCTGGAGCTGGAGCCAGGATCCTGCTGGTCAGCCCTGACGGCCATAATCTCAACTGCGTGCTTCGCCTGGAGTTCAAAGCCTCCAACAACGCAGCGGAATACGAGACCCTCCTAGCAGGCTTGAGGTTGGCATGAGAGATGAAGGCGATGAAGCTCCAGATTCATAGCGATTCACAGCTGGTTGTCAGTCAGGTTAATGGGACCTTCGCGGCACGCGAACAATCCATGGTGGCGTACCTGACAAAGGCCAAGGACCTGTTGTCCCACTTTGAGGCATACGAACTTCTACAGATCCCACAAATGGAAAATGGCTATGCGGACGCCCTCTCGAAACTGGTGAGCAGCAGAGACTCCGACTTAATGAAGGCCATCCCGATTGAGAGGCTCAACCGGCCTTCCATCGACGCACGCACCCGCTGTCATGACTATATCTGATTCTCCAAAATGGATGAAGGAGATCACCAAATATCTAACTGACCAGATACTGCCCGATGACAAACAAGAAGCATAGAAACTCCGCAGAAGGGCCGCGAAGTTCGTGTAACAAGACAAGATCTTATATAAGAGGGGATTCAGCCACCCCCTCTTACGCTGTTTAACACAGGAGGAAGCAGTATACATGATGAAAGAGACACATGAAGGGATATGCGGCAATCATTTGGGAGGAATGGCCCTGGCACAAAAAGCCCTGAAACAGGGGTACTATTGGCCGACCATGAAGAAAGACTCCTACAATTACGCAAAGAAGTGCGACAGATGTTAGAAGTTCGCATCTATATCGAAGTTCCTAGCTCAGAACCTTATCCCGATCACTAGTCCTTGGCCCTTCGCCAAGTGGAGAATCGACTTCATCAGTCTCCTCCCGACAAGGAGAGGTGGGGTCAAAATTACGATTGTAGCGGTGGATTACTTCACCAAGTGGTGTGAAGCCGAACCTTTGGCCAAGATCACGGAGGAAAATGCATGGAAATTTGTATGGAAAAACATTGTCTACCGCTTCGGCATTCCCCACTCTCTCATTTTCGACAACGGCGCGCAATTCGCAGGGATGAAGTTTAACATGAATTGTGAGAACTTTGGTATCCGAAGGGACTTTTCCACCCCTTACTACCCACAATCCAACGGCCAAGTGGAAGCCGTGAATAAGATCATTAAGCATACCCTTAAGCAGAAACTATAGTCCCCGCAAAAGGAGGATGGGCTGAGGAACTACCCGAGACCCTGTGGTCCTATCGGACTACCTCTCGCACAGCCACAGGTGAAACCTCGTTCTCCATGGCATACGGGGCAAAGGCAATGATTTCCGTCGAGGTAGGGATACCCTCACCCAGGCACCTGCACTTCAACGAGGTGACTAACGAGGATTTACGAAGGGCAAGCCTCGACCTGCAAGACGAGAGACACGCAGAATCGTAACTCTGCCTCGCGGTTTACCAGTAGAAAATGGTCCGATACTACAACTCCAAGGTCAAAGGTAGGAGCTTCCACATCAACGACTTTGTCCTGAATAAGGTATTTCAAGCTAATATAGAGGTAGGGGCTGGAACTCTAGGGCCCACTTGGGAAGGACCTTATAAAGTCATCGAAGAAATCCGCTCCAGAACTTACAGATTGGAAGATTCTGAAGGCAGGGAGGCGAGGCACCCTTGGAACATTGCCCACTTGAGGCTGTATCATCAGTAGTTTCATTTTTGCACTGATTAGATCTTCCTACATTTTTATTGGTGCCCCGAAACACTGCGCCTTCTAATAAAATCCGTCGTTTATGAATCCAAAGTGTTCCTAATGCAAAAAAAATGTGCAAGCAATTCGGCGGCGAGGGAGTGTGGTTTGCGGCCAACTCTTTCAACTCGCTGGATAAATATTCAACGCGTATTTAAACAATTGCAAGCAATTCGGCAGCGAGGGAGTGTGGTTCGCGGCCAACTCTTTCAACTCACTGGATAAGCATTCAATGCGTATTTAAACAAGTGCAAGCAATTCGACAGTGAGGGAATGTAGTTCGCGGCCAACTCTTTTAACTCGCTGGATAAACATTCAACGCGTAAACATGCTAGTAAGTACAATTCGGCAGCGAGGGAGTGTGGTTCGCGGCCAACTCTATCAACTCGATGGATAAACATTAAACGCGTGAACATGCAAGTAAGTACGATTCGGAACAATCACAAAATTTCCACAAGTAATTCACGGGATAATTACACCATAAAAAACTTTACAATTGCATAACCAAGAGGCATCGCCACTAAGCACGTACAAGATTCCTACGGCTCGGCATAACCAGGGGCCCCAAGTTTGGCAACCAAGCCCTTAGTCTTCGTCAACTCGCTTAGCGCCTCGGTCAGTTCTTTATCTTTTGCATGAATCATACAAGATTTTAGTTACGACTCAGCCTTCTTTTGGGCATCGACACACGCCTTCTGAATTGTCTGGGCCTTCGTAACATCATACGTGGCACTAGTCCTCGCGTCTTCAAAAAATGCGAGTCGTGCCTAAGATGTTTGTTTTCGGCCCGCATCGCTTCGACATCTACGTCCTCTCCAATGACGGAATGCAGTTCGTCAACCTTCATCCCCAACAGTTTATACAACTTATAGTTTAGAACGTGACTATGAGAGGTATTCATTTCGGCCAACTTCACCAACTCCGTCACTTCCGCGGTGTCTGCCGCCTTCCCAAAGACAGAAGTCCAATATTTATGAACTGATGTCGTCGCAATGGCAACCGCTGGAGGTAATTTTCCTAAAACTGTTGGATCCAGCTTGTCCTGTTGGGACCCAATGTTGATGTATTCGCACTTACCAAGAGGAGGAGACGTTGACGCCCGGGACATCTCCTCTCCGCTCTTGGCTCCTGCTTTCCTTTTCACCGATTGTCTAGCGTTCTCGAGTGGAGGCATGGGTCTAGCAGGAATGGATATGGACGGAACGTTAGCTGCCGCCTCTAGCGCAGGAGAAATATGGGGGTTATCCGTCGCCATTTTCGACACCTGCAATACTATGGACCTAGAACCAGACACCGCAGATGGCGCTAAGTGTGGAAGGAAGGCGTCCTCCACAACCCTTCCATGCCTTATCCTAAACTTTGGAACTTTGGAAAAATGAAAGCCCGACATGACCGATAATAATCAGAATCTGGGTATGACAGTAGGAGAGCAAGGAAGATGATGATAAAGTGGAATCCTACCAACATATATAGGCCGAACAGGATACCAACAGTAGGATGGACCAAAACATGGAAGAAGACTAAATGCACATTTGATAAACCCTAGAAAGATATAACGGGCACGTGGGGATACGCTTCCCATGAATTGTGCGAACACCAAGGCACGATATCGATACCACCGATGCCCACCCGCGATGAAGCGATCGAGATTACGTTCGCCTTAACCTCGTCGGAACTCCAGCATAACAAGAGGGTATTAATTATCCCTCGCGAACCCCTTGGAGTCTCCCGTGGCGTATTTGATGGCCCCGGAATGGTACCGATTGCTTCACAAGCATCACAGATTGCCAACGAAGTACGGAACCCAGGTATCACAAACAAATAATCAACACACATGCAAATAAGAAGGTAATCTTGGCACGATTTTATTTTATTTAACCATGAATACAGAGCAGAAACAAATACGCCTAACAAATATCCTACTACCCTGCCGCCTCCATAGGTCGGCACACGTGGGATTATTAGATCTCCTGAACCTATCCCCTGGTCTTCGTCATCCCCAGCATCATCTAGAATAGGGAATCTGACGCCACCATGATAGGAACTCTCCCAAAACCAACATGAGTTGATTTGGTGACTAATTAGGCCACACTGCTCAAAAAATGTCGTTGACGCTTTTTCGCAGTGGGCCCCTCCTAGCCCCATCAACCGTGTCGGGCACGCACCGTTCAGGGCATGGCCGGGCTAAGGCTGCAAAGTTTGAAAACCCACCCAGTACGTTTGGTCCCCTGAACGTTGATTGGTTGGGCTTTTGGTCATCTGAATGTTGATTCTTCAGTTGGTTGGTACTCTGAACACTGTTTCTCTATCCGTGATTCTATAAGTATGTCCGAAACAGAAGGCCCGATCAAACGACTTGAGAAGTTTTGGAGACGAAAGGGTCTAATTAACACAGTTTAACGGATTTGCGTACATATGAGGAGCACAATGGGAGACGTCCAATGTGTCCTTAACTTATATATAGAGGCTACGCTGGACTTAACGCAAAGCAATGAATATGGATATCTCAAGGGGATTTGGAACACCGCACATCCGTTCTACCTCTCCAAGACATTAAAGACGCCAACTCTTCAGATTCTGCCAAAAGTTTGCGCCATTAATGCCCAAGGAGATGATTCTCAGATTTGAGACGTTCTCCCCATGTGCAATCATCCATAACGTTAAAATGACGGGACAGGAATAAATTAAGTAAAGTACGCCGAGCACTTTATTCGAGGACATACGCAAAAGCAGATAACAAGATTCAACAGTTTGGATGCCCCGCCGCCTCTTTAAGGGTCGACACATTGCGGGCCTTCCCCCACGGTTGGAGGGGATATTTGTTCATTGACTACACCAGGTTCGGTGTCAGGAATCTGAGCCTCAAAGGGAGTCTCCCGAGGGAAAGAGAGGTCCCGCTCTAGATGGATCTCTGCGATACGCTCTACCAAATGTTTACCCCCAATGGTCATCAGGCGGTGGGCGAGGTCCTGATACTCGGGCGTATCTACGAACGCGTCCTGATAGGCCTCCACCACCCTGGCCTCGGCACCCATACATTCAACCCGGACTCTCTCCAACTCCAGTCTCGCATCTGACATCAACTTCCCCTCTTCTGCGATGATGATCTCTAACCTGCTGCTCGCAGCGGCTAGTGCTGTCTCGGCGGCAAGGGTCTAGTCTTTGGCCAATTTCTGAGCCTTTTCGGCACGCTTCTGAGAAGCCTCGACAGCCCTCTTCTGATCCCAGGCTTGTTTCAAACTCTCTTTGGCGGCCTTCAGCTCAATCTCGTATTTACCCTTCACGTCCGCATCCCTCGCCACTGCGGAGTCCAACTTGAATTGGAGCCCCCTTTTTTCGGACTCCAGCTGTGCCTTTTCAAAACTCACGGCCTTCAGCTCCTTGGACAACTTGGCAGACTTAGCCCTTTCCTCACTGCATTGGTCGTCAAAACTTTCCAGGATACTAAACAATTCCTTGGTCAGGACCAGGTCCCGTATCAGGTTCATCTCCGCCATCTTCAGCCGCTCGCGAACGGTGGCTTCCTCAGCCGTCTTCTTCCATTTCTGGGTCCAGTATTTGTGCACACTCGCCGCAATCATTGCAGGGTGGGCGTGGAGCATTTCCAGGACAGAGGTTTCCAGTTCTCTCTGGCGTTGAGAAATACAGACGGAGCTCTTCTGCTCAGACGAGGAGTCATATTTTTTTGCACCCTCAGTCCGACTCGACTTGTGGGCATCCCTCATAAACCCTCCCGCAGGTGCGGGAGCCTTCCTCTTTCGCGAGGCCGCATCACCCGTATCCTCGAAAATTCTCTTCTCCTTATCCTTGGGTGGAACGGGGCTGGGTTAAGGACCAGATGATGAAGGCTGGGACAGAAGAGGAACATCCTGGCTAGGAAAGGGATCGGAAGCCGGCGGGTGAGCAGATTCTGATGGCACAGCATCCTGGATCTCTTGATGGACCAGACGCCTCCTTCACAGGTGCCTGGAAAGAAGAACCCTCTCCGCTGACAGGGTGGGCAAGACGGAGCGTAGGGATATTCTTGAACCTGAAAGCTGTTAGCATAAACAACAATTTACAACACGTTTGGGCAATTATTTACGACGACGCCGAGGTGCCAAGATTTGAGGACTTACACATCAGTCCGCAGCCATCTAATAAGCTGTCGTCCTTCAACAAGTTGCTGAGACTCTTGTAATCGCTGCTGAGGCCCCGTACCTTGTTCCACTTCACCCTCAACTCTCCTTGGTCCCTCTTCGGGAGGAACGACCTACCACAGTCTGCAAAAGCAAGCAAGACATTAAGTCAGGAACAATTGTCAGAACCTACACAACTGCAGCAACATATATCGAGTTCTCCGAATCGACGAGGGATGGACACGTCAAGGCGAGGGTCCTCCGGCATATATTTTCAGTCTCCGCTGACGAAGATGAACCTCTCTTTCCAATTGTGTACTTTGTTGGAGCTATCGATGGCCGTTTCTCACTTCTGGCCCAACCGAGGAAAGATGTTATACTAGCTCGCAGATCGACAAGGCCAGTATATAGTCTCGAACTTCCTCGGGGTAAGGTTTCCTCCTGCCTCGGCAACACTCCACAATATGTACGAGGCAACCATCTGTCCCCAGCCATTCGGCGTTATCTGACAAGGGGCTAGGTTCCAGTGTTTTAACACCTCAAAGAAGAAAGGGTGCATAGGTAGGTGAAGGCCTTGTTGCAACGCAGGTTCGTAAATCGCAACGTACCCTTCGGGAGGATTGTCAGCCCGTTCCTCTGGACCCGGAGCTCTGAGTTTCACAGGCGCAGGAATGTCATAGGAGAACAGTATGTCCTTCAACTCCGCCTCGGTGATCCTCGACTGAACCATAGATGCTTCAGTGGCTGACTGCTTTATCTCCTCGTCGAGCGCCTTCACGGCCGGGGCATCTCCCTTATCAAGTGATCTCCTCATTTCGGGTACCCCAGCATCAGGTCTCCCTTTCGCCGCCATCTCTTTCGTCGGTGTGGATGGACAAGCCCCCCTCCCACTCGTAGATGGAGTCAACGGGCATATGGTGGGAGGCTCCAGGTTTATTCTCCCTACGACTTCAGAAGATGAAGATGATGTGGAGACCGATGATGACTCACTCCCAATAATACTAGGGTTTGTTGGGGCATCAGATGGGTTCTGTGAATCGTCGTTTCCAAACGACATTACGCTTATAGGGTATAATCTACAAGCTATGGAATCGGGCAATAACCACGAAAGGAAACAACAGAAACAAATCACAACAACTTTCAGCGCGCTTACCTCGAAAATGCCATTAAAGCGACACACCTACTAGGAGCTTCTCGCTTATCGGCAGAGTATTCACAATGAGCACAAACACAAGAAGACGTTGTAGTATCGGGAGGGATGCCTAGTTTTATAGTGATGCATTCTCATATCCACCGTCCAAATCCCAAACGTTACATCTAAGCCTGCGGACAATGGACGCGTGTTTTAAATTGATCAACGGGCGGGAAAGCGAAACCCCAAACATTTAGTGAACCGAGAACGCACGCGCCCCACGCGCACCCCTGTTTTCCACCACGCGCAACTGCATTAAATGCATACACCCTCTCACTCATGATTGCCTGGCCACGGATGGACAACTTTGATTGACAGAACCACACCAACCGTGGACACGTCACCAAAGGTCTGGCCCCCTGAAGCCCTCACCCGTCATGAATGTTCGGCTTCAGACTTGGGGGAGTATACTGGGTAAGTTGAAGTCTTATGGCTAAATGCGTGAGGACCACATTCCGCGGAACCCATGGAAACCGAAATTATTCTGCGCACAAAATTATTCTTTTTATTCTCAAAAGTCCCACGCCTATTATGAATAATAGGCTTGGACTTGGGGGATTATTGTTACCACACGATTCTGATATGGCCTCCATGTCAGCAAGGGCCCCATCTAGGCCCAGCAAGGGCCCCATCCGAGGCCCATCGAGAACCTCAGCTAGGCCCTGCTAGGGCCTCGAAAGTTCTAATAAAGCGCCTCGGAGGCCCATCGAACGCCTTGTCCTTCTGCAGCCAGAATTCCACGGGGCTCATGGAGGGCCTTGACACTCACGGTCAACCCATAGGGCCTTGCCAGGCTTCGTATCAATTATAACTAGCAGGCAGTATGATATGCCGGAATGACCAGAGAAGTAATTAAGGGAAGATTGTGTCGATTTGGCGCACGGATCCTCACAAGAAAACTAAATCATAATCTCCTAAAATCATGCAACGTGATAAGCTCAGATAAGGAAGGTAATATTGGAGATTGCCTTGACAAGGAGTAATCCCTATCCCATAAGGAAGGAGGATCCGATTGGGTACCTGATTGATTTGTTACCTAAATCAATCAGGACTCTTGCACTATAAATACAACGTCTCCGGTTGTTCCAAGGTACGCACTCTCTTACGCTTAAGAATCTCACCCTAAACTCTGCTCAAATCTCTGCCTGCTTGTCTCTCCCTCACCTCGTTATTTCCATCCCTCGTGTATCATCCATATACAGGCAGTTGACTTGATCGTCGGAGTACCAACGATCGTCGGACCCTTTTTTTCTGGAGATCTTGGTGCCTAACGATTGTCCTAGTGTGCAGGTAACATACGAGTTGTCAGAAGAGTGACTGGAGATCTGTTGACACGTGGACGTTGCAGGTTCCGACGTCAACAAAACTCAAAACACATTTTTGAAGTTTCGAGTGTTTTTAGTGAAAAAACTGTAAACACTTAAAACAAGGAAACATTTGTATTTAAATAAAAAAATTTTAAATTAAAATTCTAAAACAAATTGTTTTAAAAAAAATTCTATAAAAATGAAAATTCTGAAATACTAAAAAAATAGTTTTTCCAGTTCTGTATTTTCAGAAATAATTTTTTAGAATAACAAACCAAATGTATTTTCAACAAATATTAAAACAGACTCTAAAAAAAAATTAAAATTTAAAACTCAAAACTGAAATTCAAATTGATCAAACTCTAAATAATTGAAGAGTTTTATCCAATCCATATGCTCAAAGAATACACCAATTTATAAACAATTGATTACATAGAGGATGGAAAGAATATATTATACAATTCTATTGCTAATTTTTGTCCTCAAATCATGGGCGGAATCATGATGTCGTCCCTTCAAGAGCCAATTTTGACCTGATGATCACCTGGCTGTTTACGTTTACAGCCAGCCTACAAGACGACGATTATTGTTTATATCATCATACTCACAAGAAGAGCCAATTTTGACCCGATGATCACCTGGCTGTTTATGTTTAGTAGCAAGCTTACAAGACGACGATTATCGTTTATATCATATTCACAAGAGCAACATATTGCTTGGGTAGCTACGAACTATGTGTTCATGTTATGAACGCCTAGGTCAAACTAGCATGCTATACTTTAATCGGCATTGACTCTATACTAAGTACAAAATACTAGTGGAGTGGCTTTTACTTTATATGGTTTTGTTGTTGTATGAATGGGGGGCTCCCTTAGCTCCCTTCTTGCTTGGGACCATTTCCAAATAGTCCTACACTTATGACCCATTGGAGTATGGTACTCAAATGGTGTGTTTCCTTGAGTTCTTTGAGGTATAGCTCATTTGAAATCCTCTATATGTACAAGCTGGAGTTGTTCTTCTTTTATAAGAACATTGGGTAGAAGAAGTTGTTTGCGCATTTTCCACTGTTAGGGATGGACTAATTGCTTGCTAGCTAGTTATTGGGGGGGGGGGTTGATTCAATAGTCAAAGAATATGAATAACATGCGCCTAGAGAAGAATTTCTTGTTTTCGGGTAGCAATACGTCGTGTGCCTGTATATATATATCATCTACTAATACACGATGATAAGTGTCGATTTACACTTATTTGGACCATCAAAAGTAGATGATTGTAAGTACTCTTAAGTAAATTTTTACTTAATTATGTGTTGATTTGATTGCTTTAAGTCAAAATCCAAGTTCGTATGGAATTAGAGAAAAATAAAGCAAAATAAGCGAAAAAGAATTGAAAGTGCACGAAGACTTGAAAATGGGGACCAACTTGCAAACATCCAAAAGTTGATGGACTTATCGTGTAAATAATCAGGGACTTAATTATAATTCATGATCAAAATTTTAGTTTCCTTATTTTAGTCAAATTCTAGCTTGGTAATTATTGGAGGACATCTCTACACAATATTAGGATTTTTGGACATATAAATAAGGATGATTTTAATTCCATATACCATATATAAGAATCAAAGGAGAAAATAGAGAGCAAAAAAGATAAAGAGAGAATTAACAACCAAGACTTTAAATATTGGGACGTGGAGACGACGAATTCTTGGTGCAATATATTCTTCTTTTTCTCATCCTTTAATTAAATCCGATTATGTATTCCAAACTCTTCATATTTTCTTTCCCAAATTATGAGTAGTTAAATTTATATTTTGGATGAACGATGTAACCTATTTTAGATTCTTTAACTTCAATTATCAAGTTTTACTTATAAATTAATTACGTATTGATTTTACTTCTTCTCTTAATGCTTGAAATAATTGACCATTATTTTTCATTGAATTGTGGATTGTAACAAATCGATATGTAACTTATTAATCTAGATCATGTAGTAAAATTCAACAATTGGATAAAAGGTAGAGATACGCTTTTATTATTGTTACGGTCTAAATTGAATTCTTAGGAGAATTAATGCATCTAATTAAGGATTATTCTGACATTATAAGTTGACTTAATTAGATATGACTAATTTGAACTCGAGAGAGGTAAATTATGTTAAATTCGTGAATTCAACCGAATACAACAATAGAAATAAATCTTGAAATGAGAAATTAGATATGACAACTATGGTGAATTTGTGAATCCAAACGCTTTAATAACCATATTTTCTAAATTCTTAATATTTGCGTTCATACTTTTGTTCTATAATTAATAGTTATAGTTTAAATTTTCAAATCAAGTTAATTCAAAATGTTTTAAATAAATTAATATTAAGATTAATTGAACTAATATCTAAATAAGATAGTATTCATGGGAACGATAATTCGAATTCAATAGGTCCACTTTATTACTTGTTTGCGATATTGTATACTTGCAATTATATAATTTCTCACAACAAGTTTTTGACACCATTATCGGGGACTATTCTTAATTGATATTAGTTTAGATTAATCGTTAGTTTTATTTTTATTTTTTTATTTCGTTATTATTATTTTAATTTAATTTTTTAATTATATTTTTTTAGTTTATTTCAGTGTTAAATTTGTCTCTTTTCAGACCACAACACAAGATGGAAGACTTTGAAATTGATGAGGACAATATGAATTTTGGAGATTTGATTGCAATGCACCAAGCTAATATAGCGAGATATAATGTGACTTCTGAAATTAATGAGGACAACATGAATTTGGAGATTTCATCGCAATGCACCAAATTAATATACCGATATATGATGCAACTTCTGAAATTGACGAGGACAACATGTTTTTTGGAGATTTCATCGCAATGCATTAGACTAATACATCGAGATATAATGAAACTTCTGAAATTGATGAGGATGACTTGATCTTGGGAGACATATGAGAACTACCAGTTACACAAAGTTTTTGTCCATACTCCTACACATTCTCCAATAACGTTGAAGACAATTCAATGGAACACATGTCAAGCATCACAACAATGAGTGAAAAGCAACTACTCGAGATTTTAGATAATAGACTTGTTATCCAATCCGATGAAGTACCAACTAAAGAAGAAGAGTATGTAGAAAAAGAAAAATTGATCCTAAATGAGCAAAATAAAAAAGTGATATTTAATGATGTTGCACTTATCAAGCAATTCTCCTACTCCCGTCTTTCTTCTAAAATTTATTTTGTGATCAAGGCCGATGAAGAAGTTGAAGTTTTCGTAGTTGTATTCGAGCAATGTGCTAAACTACGATCATATTTTTATGAGGAGTGCAAATTCAAATTTTTGAGGATAAACGAAAAATGGTACAAAGTCAATAGATGCAAGTAAAGCAAGTCCTCCAAAATACTATTTAAAGTGCATTAAAGCAACTAGACAATAAGTCGAGCTCTAGACTATAAATTGAGCGTTTAATAGAAGACAACCCATTTTTCTATCCCTTATTTGTTTATTGCATTGCACGTAGAATTTTAAGATTGCATTAAGAATTAGAGCACGTTTCCCAATTTTTAGTAATTAAGCAAATTTAAATTTTCTAGATTTAGGCTAATCGTCGTCGTTAAAAAAAATTATAGTTGACCATGGTCAACTGCAGTTTGCAATCCGTGGTTGATCAACGGCAAAAAGTAAATTTCTGTTTGAATGGAAAAAAAATTTACAGTTGACCCACGACAAATAGTAAATTTTTGTTTTAAAAAAAAATAAAAATAAAAATTTACACTTCATTTTCTCCACTTCATAGCAATTTAGGCCTCCGCTTTTTACATTTTCATCTTTTCTATTAGAACTGCACAAAAGTAAAGGTGTCATAAAAACTCAGCTCCAAATGATTACTGATCGAATACCATTCCGATGATTTCTCCATGCCTTCGCAATCGAGTACACTCTTTCATTTTTTATTTATTTTACTTTCTTTTGCTCACATTAAGGACAATGTATACTTTAAGCTTGTGGGTAATGACTTTATGGTTTTCGTTATGTTTGTGTGTGCTGTAGATAATTTTCTTGTTATTTGTGTGCTTGTATGTTGGATAGCCTTGTTCGCTAATGATGATATATATTTGAAATTGTTATCGATTCATGAATTATATCTAGGTGATGTTACGTATGCCTTTTATATACTATACTTATCCATGTGAGATATGATTAAGTGTGAGCACAATAGTCATGAACATTACTACATTTAGTTGGTATATTAAATAGAATATAATGAAAGAATAGTGAACCTAAGTTGTGAAAACCAAGACCACTAATTGACAACTCAATTATCTAACAAGTTGAAAGGATAATTTGGGGGTGGTTAAACCAATGCGGAAGGTAATTAGATAGATGTTGATTTCATGCATTAGTAATATTTGTGTATAGTGTATTTGGCTACCAGGTAGAATATAGGTATTGACCAGATGCTATGAATTTAATCCCTGCTTATTTATCTTGCAAAAAAAAAAAAAAAAAAAAGGCATTGCACTTGTATTATCTTATACCTCTCTCTTCATAGCCTAGTTGACTCGAGTGATAAAGCATGTAGGGGTTCTTAAAACTCAGTGCCCTAAGGTCATCAGACCTGGGAGCTATCGACCTAAAGTTCGCTAAAAGGGTCATCTAGAAAGCTTAAGGGAGTGAGATCTCACACACTAGTAGGTTTGACTTGCCTAGTGGAAGTTTGACAATTGAAATATTCAATAAAGAGAGAATCATCACAGATCTAAATAGTTACTGTATTGACTAAACTTAACCAAATTTTGAGCGATAAAAAATAAGTATTTTTAAGGCAACTTTAGAGTTAACATCCAGGGTGAGAGAATGAATATCAATATGACAGTGTGTATTCTTACGAGATAGAAATGAAATATTTGACCATTGGGGGCAGAATATTACCAACATAAAGGTTTATATTGATTGGATTGACTATGCGCACACACATATATCGGTCGAGCATTGGATGAGTAAAAAAATATTGATTTTGGTAGTATGATTTAGATGTTTCTTATGAATTGTTTAATGTGCTTCAAAAATATGAGGCAAATACGTCAAGCTATCTATTATAGTAAATTTTAATATTATTTGCTTGATTATTTAAGTAAATAGTCATGTTTGAGAACGAACAAATGTTCAAGTTTGAGAGTATTTGATAAGTGTCGATTTATATTTATCTGGACTATCAAAAGTGGATGATTGTAATAAAGTGAACGATTGTAATTTGTAAGTACTCTTAAGTGAATTTTTACTTAATTGTGTATTGATTTGATTGCTTTAGATCAAAACCCAAGTTCGTATGGAATTAGAAAAAAAACAAAGCAAAATAGGCAAAAAATGACTAAAAGTGCATGAAGACTTGAAAATGGGGACCAACTTGCAAACATCCAAAAGTTGAAGAACTTATCATGCAAATAATCAGGGACTGAAGTGCAATTTATGACCAAAATTTTAGTTTCATTATTTTAGTCAAATTCTAGTTTGGTAATTCTTGGGAGACAAGATCTCTACACTATATTAGGGTTTTGGGACATATAAATAAGGAGGATGATTTGAATTCTATATATCATATACAATAATCAAAGGAAAAAATAGAAAGCCAAAAGGAGAAGGAGATGAATAACGACCAAGACTTTAAAAATTGGGACGTGAAGACGGCGAATTTTGATGCAAGATATTCATATTTTTCTCACCACTTAATTAAATCCGGTTATGTATTCCCAACTCTTCATATTTTCTTTCTTCCAAATTATGAGTAGCTAAATTTATATTTTGGATGAACGATGTAACCTAGTTTAGATTGATTAATTTCAATTCTTAAGTTTTGCTTATAAATTAATTACATATTGATTTTACTTCATCTCTTAATGCTTGAAATAATTGACCATTATTGTAATAAATCGAGAGCTAAGTTATTAATTTAGACCACGTAGAAAAGTCCGGCAATTGGATAAAAGGTAGAGATACGCTTTTGTTATTGTTGCGATCTGAATTGAATTCTTAGGAGAATTAATGCATCTAATTAATGATTATTCAGACTTCATAAGTTGATTTAATTAAATAAGACTAATTTGAACTCGAGAGAGGTAAATTATGTTAAATTCGTGAATTCGACCGAATACAATATTATGAAGAAATCTTGAGAAGAGAAATTAGAGATGACAATTATGGTAAATTTGTGAATCCAAACGCTTTAATAACCATATTTTCTAAATTCTTGATATTTGCGTTCATATACTTTTGTTCTATAATTAATAGTTATAGTTTAAATTTTCAAATCAAGTTAATTCAAAGAGTTTTAAATAAATTAGGATTAATATTAATTGAAATAATATCTAAATAAGATAGTCTTCGTGTGAATGATAATTCGGACTCAATAAGTCTACTTTATTACTTATTTGCGATATTGTGCACTTACAATTATATAATTTCTCACAACACATGACCCATTAATATTTGGATAAAAATCCTTTCCGCCATCATCCCATTCCGAAACTTTGTTGACCCAGTTCATTTTTGTGACATGAAAAAGCAAACTAATGAAGACTACATACGGGGTTGACCTTCATCAACATACCATGAAATGGAGAGGAAAAGAGTTATATGTTTATGGTATGAATATTGAAAACTTCCAATTTAACATGTTATACTCTAATCAATGATAACAATATTGGGTACAATCTTTACTAGATGGTGTAGCTATCGTCTTTGGATGGGTTCTCACCATAACTTTGCTCCCATCTTTGATTGGGATCATTCTCCAATAGTCCTATACTCAAGGGGTGGAAAAGACTCATTCTTTGAGTCTACTTTCTTCGGGCTCATTTTTTTGAATACGCCCAAGACAACAACCTCTGGAATGAGGAAAAAAAAACTCATGTAGGAATATTCCATCAATTTTTCTTTCTAAGCTAGCTAGGAGAACTCCAGCTACTCTAACAGCATGATACTCAGCAGTGGATCCTCTCCCAGAGACTCCCATGCTTTCAATGATAAAAGCTGCTCCATTTTGGTAACACCATGTAAAGTTCATGTTTGAAAAATTTACATTTTATACACTATATTTTATTAAATAATAACAAAACACACTATTTATAAAAATAAATGAAAGCTTTACAAATATACCATCATAATTAGCTAAACAGATAAAAATACATTTAATTGTAAATAACAAATCACACCCTATAAATTAGATTACGTAATAATTTACCTATTATTTCTTTAATTATTTTATCATTCTTCAAAATTTAATTATTAGAAATCATTATGTTCATAAATTGTTTTTTCTTACAAAATTTATTATATTCATTTTCCTTGAATTCAAACTTTAAAAAAAAATAAGTAATTTACTTTAGTGTCCGTTTGATAGAGATTATAAACTAGTTTATTTAACCAAAACAGTTTATTGGACCAAGAATGGTCAAAAATGACGTCTACCAAAGCAAATTTTTTTGTCAAATAAACTATTTTTGGTCAAATAAACCATTTTAGTCAAATAAACTGGTTTATAAACTCTACCAAACGGGCTCTTAATAAGTTAATAATGTATTAAAAAAATATGGATACAAACTTCATTTGATTTTTTTCCATATTATGAAATGGAAAATGGAGATTTTTGTCATATTGTAACTAAAATTTATGTCCATTAAATAAAAAATCATGAAGAATAACTTTTGATATTAATTATTATTTTGCAGCATAAAATTAATTTTTTATTTATTTTCAGTTGGTTAATAGCTTCATATCATTCTACAATCTAGAAATTATTTAAGAACTAATGCATAATTTTCTTGACTTTTTGTTCTTCTCATTTTGCAAGTAAGCTTAATAAAAGAGAAGACAAATATAAATAGTATTAACAACGATGTATAACTTTATTTAAAAACTAGTGATTAAAAAAAATAATGTTAATAATGTGATCAAGATTCTACAAAAAATTAACTTGTGGAGAATTACGTGAAAGAGAAAGATAATTTTTAGATGAAATAGTAATTATAATTTTGACAAAGAATAAAATAGTTAAAATTATAAAATTGTACATAATTTAATATATAAAATGTGATTTGTTATTCTTAAATAGGAGTATTTTGGTATTAATTGCATATTTGTATATTTTTCAGCAAAAGGTATCTTTTGTTACCCTTCAATAAAGAATAGTTTAGTAAAATGTTAATATAAAAAGACTAAATATAGTTGACACGATAAGTACACTATATTTTAATTGCATGAAATGTTTATAATTTTTATTCATTGTCACACTATATATTTAATTTGTTTTCACCGCATTTTTATTTTTCACATTCCATTAATTAGCATACATTGTTCATGATAACGATTTTCATTCAAAAATTCTTTTAAAATTGAGTAAAAAGACTTATTTTCCCTCGTATTTTTTAATAAGCAAAAAAAAAAAATTCAACTAAATATTTGTCCCTTATTCTAAAGCATACCATCAGAATTTTTGGACGAAAACTGTCATTTGAGACATGATGTGTTAATTTAAAAAAATATTAAAGTTAAGAATGCAATAAAAAAAATTAGAGATAAACATGTGAAAATGAAGAAAATTTATGAATCTTTAATGTAATTAAAATGTAACGTCTATAAAATAATGCTATTTAAAAATACATTTGTAAATACCTATCTTAGTTCACAGCCTGTGCGGGCACGAGGACCTTCAAGACCTCAAAAATATTTACTGATTTCATCCAGGGACAGCCTTGAGGGTGTGTAGGTGGTGTGACCGCAGAGCATCAACATTATAGGGGCACAAAAAAATTTATTGTATGGTCACTTTAAAAAAATTGTTAGGCACTAAAAAAAAAATTTTAAGCCAACAAAAAAATTGTGTTATTACATTTTTAAATTTTTTTGGTTTAAAATTTAGATTAGTTTTTACTATAAAATAAAAAAATAAAAAAGGCTACAAGACAAGGGATCTTTACTAATTGCATATATTACAAAAGTCATTATACAAACCAAAGTCAATCACAAATTCACAATCATAATCACTCAGTGTTTTCCATTTTCCAATAGCAACATCAAATCTTAAAATAAACCTTTCATTTTTGTTCATTTCCTAAAGAGGCAAAAATCAAAGCTACAAATCAATTACTAGATTAAGCAAATCTCAAATCTCAATTATCATTTCTCAATAAGCAAAATGACCTTTCATTTCACCTATCACTTCTTTGTCTTAATTCTCAACGACTTCTTAAGTTCTTATTATTCTTTTTTTTTTTTTTTTTGGAAATATCTCAGCTCGAAAACCCAAGCCTGAAATATACATTTTATTACAATCCAAAAAAAAGTACATAGAGAAGGACGTATGATCCTTACTTCCAAATCTTACAAAGAGTCTTATCTATGTGTATGAATGCATAAAAGAGTACTACTCTTCTTACAATTAAAATCCCAATTTCTAAAATAAATTAAGTTGATAGTCGAGTATGAAAGAATAGTCTCCAGAAAAACTTGTTCCAAAGTATCAGTTCCATTCTCCTTAATTTGCTCAAATTAAGATGTGCCCTACAAGTCCCAATTCTAACATCAGAACATCATCAATCCAGCGCACCTGAACACTGCTGTAAGCCAAAAAAAAATGTTACTTCCTATACTATAAGTCATGTTGTTCTCTCCACCAACCTGATTGATGCAATACCCAACTTGTCCATATGAATGAGGCCTCTCACAATACCTTGTAAATCAATTAATTGTACTATTTTGAAACATTTTTCAGTAAATCTCTTATTGGCAAACCAATCGGCTACTTTATTTCCTTCTTTCCAAATATGAGAAAATTGAACCTCCATTTTGTTAGCATTTTGGTGGATGGATTCTAGAATGTATTGAACATCCCAAGGACATTTATTCTATTGAGTGCATAATAACATTGCGGCACTGGAATCAACTTCTACCCAAACTTTTTGGACATCCTTCTGCCAACACAATTGAAGACCAATAGCCACAGCTTTCAGTTCAGTTTCTAAGATGGAACAAGTCCCATGAAAGTCATAAAAATCCCATGTAACATTCCTTAATTTGTTGCGGATTACTCCACCCCGAGGTGCAGACCACAACCTTTCAGTGCATCATCCTATGTTTAATTTACTCCATCTGTCTTTGTGTTTCCTCCAAGTAACAGCCACAGGGTAAGTTATCATTTTCTTATCAGCTCGAATGATCCCAACTTTAAGAATGGATTCCATCAGATGATGGGTTTTTTGATGATTCTAGTTGAATTCATTTTCACACCATTATGTTTAGAGTTATTTCTATCATTCTATATAAACCACATAATGAACAAAGGCACAACAACAATTAAAGTTCCTGACTGAGCTTGTTTACTGGTAATCCACATCATAAACATAGCTCTAGGATGTGAGTATTTCTTAAGTAACAAACCAAATCTCAAGCAGAAATGTTTCCAGACTACTTCAGCACACTTACCATTTAGAAATACATAATTAATGGTTTCATCATCATCACAATATTGGCATTTAGATGCCAACTGTACTCCAAGTTTTTTTTTTTTTTTTAAATAATGTCATCCACCGAGACCCAATTATGCCATAGTCTCCACACAAATATAGATATCTTGGGCGAGATATTTTTGTTCTAGATGAACTTAAAAGACAACTGAGAAGAGTTCTTTTGGCGAAACAATTCAACACATGATGAAACAGAAAATTGACCTCTATTATCTAGCTTCCAATATAGTTTATCAGCTTGGTTGGATAAAGGGATGTTCTTGATTTCATTCACCAACTTCGGAGGTAAGATGCTGTTCAATTTATCACATTTCCAGTAGTTATTTTCTCTAAATTCCAATACATATTATTTACTGTAATGTTGCTAGGTCAGCATGTATTGAATGGCCCCTAATTTAATCTATTGATCACACCAATAATCAATTTTTCCTTCTCCAAGTTTCCATGCTAAATGAGGTTCCACCAAGTGTCTAATACGAAGCATTCTTTTCCATAAAGAGGAGTCTTGAGGCCTTGTAGTAATCAAGTTAGCATGAACAATTCTGCAATATTTTGCCTTCATAACCCAACTCCATAAGGATTTTTGTTTTCTAAATTTCCACCATAATTTGCTATCGAAGGCCATACTCATATATTTCATCGTCCTACATCTAATTCCACTTTCATTATAGGGATAACAGATCTTCTCCCAAGTTGCTCAATGTATTTGTTTTGTGTGACTAGTATCCTCCCATTTATAAGCATTAAATATTTTCGAAATTCTACTCAACACTCCAATAGAAGGATCCATAATTTGTAAGAGATGCGTTGGGATGGAATTCATAACAGATTTTAAAATAACCAACCTCCCTCCAACAAAAAGTATTTTGTGTTCCCATCCAAGAAGTCTATTTTTAATTTTGTTTACCAAATCTTCAAATAACACACAATTTTTTTGTCCTTTGCAAAGAGGAACTCCAAGATAAGTTATATGAAGAGCTTGAAACTGAAAACCAGTCAAGGCTTCCACCGCACCTTTGTGTTTATGTTTGTCTTTCGTCACAATGAAGGAACTTTTGCTGCAATTTATTTTTGCTTTTGTATAAGAATTGATGAATTCCATCGCTTTAGTAAGAGATTTCTTATGACCATTAGTAAATATGATTATATCGTCTACAAAAGCTAAATGAGAGATAGGTATTCCTCCACCATACACAAAGTCTAGAGTAGAATATTTAGTAAATAGCTTGTCCAATCCCCTAGAGAAACTTTTAGCTAGGATAATAAACAAATTAAGAATGAGAAATTGGATCACCTTGTCTAAGACCTCTACTAGATTTGAAAAATCCCTTCAATTCGCCATTTAAGATAATGGAGAAACCACAATTATTGATGCATCTCTCAATTTTTTCTATCTATTCTT
Organism: Forsythia viridissima; assembly: GCA_030279155.1. Classification (NCBI taxonomy): domain Eukaryota; kingdom Viridiplantae; phylum Streptophyta; class Magnoliopsida; order Lamiales; family Oleaceae; genus Forsythia; species Forsythia viridissima. The sequence goes on along the minus strand of CM059033.1, from coordinate 37,674,154 downwards.
GGTCGAATCCAAATTTCTCTAAAACTTTCAATAAAAATGTCAAATCGACTCTGTCGTACGCCTTTTCCATATCTAGTTTAAGTACCACATTGCCACCCCTGATTTTTTCTGTCCAATTGATTTATCAATTCTTGAGCAAGAAGAATGTTATCCCCAATATCTCTTCCTGGGGTGAATCCAATTTGAGAGGGAGAAATGATTTTGGGCAAAATCTTATTTAATCTGAATGCTAGAATTTTGATCAATGTTTTATTCAATACGTTGCATAGGCTTATAGGCCTATAATCTTTCCACTCCTGAGCATTTTGCTTCTTTGGAATCAGCGTGATAGAAGTAACAGCAACCCAGTAGGAACCACTTTACCACCAAAAAATCCACAACATCGTCATATAAGTCTATCTAACTTCCCAACAGAATTGGTAAAATAGTGTTGAATATCCATTAGGCCCTGCTGCACTATCTTTGCTGCACTATCTTTGTTCATAGAGAAAACTACTTATTTAACTTCTTCAATGGATGGTAAATCATTAAGAAATTTGTTGTCCTTTAAAGAAATAAAAGTAGGGACTAATTCCAGAAGCTCACTGCCATCTTCAGTAGGTTCTTTGGTAAGAATATTCTGGAAGTAGTCCACTGCAGATTGCTAAATCTCATCTTCACTTTGAATCAATCTACCATCATTTTTGTTACTTTGGATTATCTTATTTTTACTTCTGTTCTTTTTCACAACAACATAGAAAACTTTGCTATTTCTATCACTTTCTTTCAGCCATTTAACCCCAGATTTTTGCCTCCAATAATCTTCTTCCTGGGAGAGTAGTCTATTAAGATTGGCATACGTCTTATGAAACTCCTCTCTGGCCTCTGAATTTTGAAGTGCATCATAAAGTTTCTCTTTGTCAAGAGCCTCATTTTCATATTTTTTTAATCCCGTAAAAAATATTCCCAAATACTTCTTTGTTCCACCATTGAAGAGTACTTTTCAATCTTTTTAACTTGTAAAAGAAACCAAACAATCATTTAGAGTAAGGAGACAAAGGAGCATCCCAATTCTTTTTAATCACCTCCAGTAAATTCTCATGTTGGCACCACATAGATTGAAATCTAAAGGAAGACTTTTTTTTAGATTTTGATGGGCTACACTTTAACAGAATAGGGCAATGGTCCGACTTATCCCTGTTAAGAACATCAGCTTTAAATCCATCAAAGACAGATATCCTTTGGTAGTTAACCAAGATTATATCTAATTTCTCCCACATCCTACCATTAGACCAAGTATATTGGCAATTGTAGTTCACTTCCTCGACCCCACATGCCATAATCATACTATTAAAGTCCTCCATAGATCTAATATTCGGAGAATTACCACCAATTCTTTCATCCCTGTTAAGTATGGCATTAAAGTCTCTCCCTATTAGCCATGGCTTATCCAACTGGTCAGCAAACTGAGCCAGATCATTCCACAATTCCTTTATTAGGCTGACAGAACATTTTGCATACACTGCTGTGATAATAGTCTCAACCTCACTCTATTTGATTTGAAAAGAAAGAAATTGATCCTGATCTTCTATGAGCTGGCAGTCCATATGAGATTTCCAAAATACCCATAACTTTCCATTTTTATTGGCATAGTAGTTATCATAACCCAAATTGCAACACAATTTATGAATCTTAACCTTATCCACAATAGGTTCAACAAGGAAAATAATAGAGATATTATGTAATTGCACTATCTGCTTCAATCTCTTAAGTGAACTTATTACACCTCTTAAATTCCAGAACATAAATTTGTCCATCATGATAAATGTTTTTAGGGATTGTTACCTGTGTGGTTTTGCCGTCTTAATAGTATGGGACTTTTTATCTCTGAATGCCTCGGTTTTTGTGTTGTTTTGATCGTATAAATGGGCCTCCATCATCTTTCAATTTATCCCGATCCTTAGGAATCTTTGAATCAGAGAGTGATTTGCTTTCCTTTGACAAGTTTTGATCCACTATAATCTCTTCTGTTGTCTTCCACTTTCCCATATCAATATAAATTTGATCAATAGGTATAACCTCACTTTGTTTTCCTTCAGGAAGCTGGAATTCTTTATTAATTAAAGACAAATTCGAATCATCATCAGGTTTCTCTTTAAGGCAATCAAAGTACCCTGTGTGGGTGACCTCATGGCCCTCATCACTGATAGCTGGATAGTTTTCTAGTTGAGCCTCCTTAATTGTCTCAGTCTCCTTATCAGATTCTCCTTTAGATGGATAATTTTCTACTTCATACTTTTTTAATTCTATTTGGTCTTTCGTATCAATACTTCGGATCTCATCCATCGTATCTTTATTGCCCTTAGAACAGTCGCATATTTCACCTTTTCCTTCTAACTCATTAGAAACTTCACCAATCTATTTTTCAACCCATACTATTTTCCCTTTCTTTTTGTCTTGATTAATTTTCAAGCCTTCTCTATCCATATTTATCTTAGCTTTTGAACCCGTCGTCTGTTTCCAGAAACACTTCTCAATTTCATAACCCAAGTGTTTACAAAATGAGCAATATAAAGGCAAGTTTTCGTAATAAATGTTTTGCCATATTGCAAATTCCTCATTGCCAATTCTAATCCTATCCAATCATGGTGCATTGATGTCTATCTCCACACATATTTGGGCCAAGTTAGTTCTAGATTTTTTCGCCGTATTCTCATCCAACTTCAAAGGGGTACCAATAACTAGGGATGGCAAAAAAGCTCGTCGGCTTGGCTCGTAAAAGCTCAGCCCAGCTCGGGCTCGTCGAGCCACGAGCACGAGCTAAGGCCGAGCTAAAAAGAGTCAATTCGTGGGCTCGTGTCCACGAGCCAAGGGACGAGCCACGAGCCGGCTTGGCTCGTGGCTGGTCCCAACGGTCACGAAATCATGACCGTTGGCAAACGGTCATTTTATTTTTTTTGTGTTTTTTTTACTTTCAATATTTTTCTATAAATACCCATTTTCTAAACTTATTTTTTCACACTTCAATCTCTTATTTCTCATTCAATTATATACTCAATCCATTAACAATTCTCAAATTACATTCTCTCAATATTAGTGTTCTAATAAATATCTAGTATCTTATTATCTAGATATTACTCTATATAATTTTCTATTTCTACTAATTCTCTACATTTCTATTTTCTAGTTTCTACGTTCTAGTTCTACTACATTTTCATCTTCTCCTATTTTCTTTATTCTATTATTCCAAATGGCATACAACCGAAGTAATGATGATTTCAGTGGTCTTAATGACATTCCAATTCCAGAAGATATTATTGATTAGTTTGGTGGTAGCACTGATCCAATTGATTTGGAAGACGTTTATGACGACGCCGATACACAAACTACCATTGGCTCTAGTACTAAACAAAAAGTCACCAAACAAAATGCTATATGCTGGCAGCATTTTGAGTTGGTGCCAACTGGTAAACTAGTGAACGGAGTCCCTGAGTTCAAAGCACAGTGTTATCAGGAGAAGTTTACTTGGCACAAGGGGATAGGCACGACCCATCTAAACAAACACTTCAAAAAGCGTTAATACAAACATCGAGATTTGGATGCAAATCAGGCACAACTCCAGTTTGGATCTCTGGGAGCCGGGTCCAGTAGTCCCGTTCTCAACAACTAGATATACTCACAAGAACTCGTGCGACACGAAGGACTGCCAGAATTGATAGCAAATATCGAGTTTCCACTATGCTTGGTGGACAATCCTCATTGGACATCATTCGTCTAAAAATATCTACAACCAAGGTACGTTAGTATTTCTAGAAATACACTTCGTAAAGATACTATTATTAGATATAATACTAAGAAAGAAGCTATTATTAATGATATTAATAATTACAACGGTGTTGTATCTTTTACATCAGACTTATGGACAGATTGTAACAAAAAAGGATACATGGTTGCAACTGCACATTATATTGATAATAGTTGGTTAATGCATAAAAAAGTGATAGCATTTAAACAAATAAACTATCCTCATAATGGAAATAATATTTATCAAGTATTATTAGGTGTGTTACATGAATTTAAATGTGATTCTAAGGCTCGCAGTTTTACATTAGATAATGCAGGCCCAAATAATATAGTAATTGAAAAATTAATGCAACATTGTAATCCACAATTTGATGGTATTTTATTTCATATTCGTTGTGTGTGTCATGTATTTAATTTAATTGTACAAGAATTAAAATTTATACAACCTCAATTGGAAAAAATTAGATATGTTATTAATTATATTTCGGTTTCACCATCAAGAAAACAAGTTTTTACTGCTCTATGTACATATAATGGGTTGCAATCAAAATATTTTGCAACTGATGTTGTCAATAGGTGGAATTCAACATATTTTATGCTTGAATTGTGTGAAAGTTATGAAAATTGCATTACTATTTATTATAATAGCCGACACTCACACGGCTCAAAATATGATTTAGAATTACATGATTGAGAAATATGTGGTCATGTTAGAAATTTTTTAAAAATTTTTTACGATACAATAAATGCATATTCTGGTGTTTATTACCCAACTACTCCACTTGTTTTAAATCATTTCTATTATATTGTTAACAATTTTAATAGGTATAAGAATTTTGCTCTTTTTACTAGTAGTATACATGTTATGGAAGCTAAATTTAAAAAATATTGGGAACAATTACCTATGTTATTTTCATTAGCATGTATTATGGATCTTCGACTTAACTTAGAGGGTACAAAAGTCACAATAATGACAATTTCAGATAAATTAACTTATGGACATCCAGTCACGTGTGCTAATTTAGAACAAATTTTATGTTCTATGTATGAGGTCTATAGTGAAAAGGCTGGTACAAACGTTGTACGACCCCCTAATCCAATATATACTTCGTCATCAACTGATGACATTGACTTATGGAGTTACCTCAATACACATAGGACTACTCAAGGTCAACAATTAGTTGGTTCTTCTTCTAGTTCTTCCTTTCCCCATTCTAATGATACACCTGTAGAGTTAGGCAGGTATTTTGCGCATGATGTGCTTAGTATGTTAGATGACGAAGAGAGAAAAAACTTTGATATACTTAAATAGTGGAGACAACATCAACGTAGTTATCCAATTCTTTTCAAAATGGCATGAGATCTACTAACACTTTCGGTCTCAACTGTAGCATCGGAGGCTGTATTTAGTATAAGTGGCAGGGTTTTATCTGATATCAGGTCAAGACTCAAAGTCGACATTTTAGAAAGTTTACTGTGTCTAAAGGATTGGGATGATGCCGAACTTTGAATTCAAGATAAAGTTGACAGAATAATGTCCGAAGAACTTGAAGATTTGGATATGGATTAATCATATTCGTAGTAAGTATTATTTTGCATTAATATTTCTGTATTTGAAGAATTTTTCTTATTTTAATAAAAAATTGTACACGTAACATCTTGTTCATGTACAATTTTAACTCCGCCTATTTTTAAAGTAGCCGGTCCCAAGCCTGAAAAAAGGAGGAGGGTTTTAAATCTTACATTTTTAAGATAAAGGATTTTCGATATGGTATTTCTTTTTTATTTTCAAATTTTAAAAAATGTAAAACACAAAAAAAGAGGTGGGTTTTAAATCTTTAATTTTTTACATAAAGGATTTTGTATTTCTAATTTCCTTTTTATTTTCAAATTTCTTTTTTATTTTCAAATTCAAAACAAAAAAAAAACAAAAACAAAAACATAACAAAGAGTCAAAGATGAGGATTTTAAAAAACATAATAATGATGAGGATTCAATAAAATTTTTAACATAAAGATAAATATTTAATCTTTAACATAAAGATAAAGATAAAGATAAAGGTTTCATTTTAAATATTTACATTTTTTTTCTTTAACAAAATAAAGAGAAGGATTTATTTTCAAATTTAAAAAAAAAAAAAAAAGGGTCGAGCCGGCTCGTCTCGGCTAGTTCGGCCCACGAGCCCGTGGGCCAAACCGAGCCACTCGTCTCTAAACGAGTTGAGCTTGGCTCATCCCCATGGACGAGCCGAGCTCATGTTTTATGGACCGAGCCGAGCCATTGCCATGCCTACCAATAACTGAGGCAATAGAAAACAAGATAGCCTTATCATAGAAGACCAGAAGAAGTTTGGGTAATGCAATCCACACTGAAACAATAGATAACTCCTTTTGTGGATCGAAATCATAGGTGTATTTTAAGACTCGCATTGGAACTCCATTGATGTACCAAACAGGTTTAGCAAAAATTCAATAGTAATCTTCTTCCTTATCAAAATTAATTAGAATAGGCTTTCCATCCAAATTTTCCACTCTAACTTCACCAGATAACTCAAATATATTTAGCACTTGCTGAACAAGCGGAGGTTTGAGGTATGAGAATTTCCCTACAAAGCTATATCTGAACCATTGAGCTAATTTCTAAATTTTCTCTTTTGAGACAGGGATGTACGGTTTATTTTTATACACTGATGCCTCACAAACATCTACAGCTTCAGATTTCATACCAATAGCAATATCTTCAAATGATTTCTCCCATGGAGGAATAGACATTTTCCTACCCACCACTTCAGCATAGGATTTTCTACACACAGGGAATGAACTCCCTCCTCCGCCATTTCCCAAATATTGTGTACCAACGTCAACTTCAGTGTGCTACAATGTGTGTGAAATTGCCCCTTCAGTGTGTGCAAAATCGCCCCTTTAGATAGTGTGAATTGCCCCTTCAAATGTGTGAAATCGCACCTTCAGAGTGTGAAATTGCACCTTCAGTGTGTGTGAATCGCACCTTCAGTCATTCTTATTATTCTTGATTAGTTGGTTTCTTATTGAAATGTTTTGAAGAAGTATCAATATTCAACAATCACTTGATTAAAAGGTAAATTTATTCTTCATGTCTAATGTCTTATTTATACTCTTAAATCTTAATTTCTTATTAAATCAGTCAATCAGATTATCGAAAAAAAATGAGAATGAAAAACACCTTGATATATTATAATATAAATCACTAAATCAGATTTTTGCACATTAAAAACTCCTCAAGTGTGTAAGTGTATTTATTGCTAGAGGACCTATATGTTTGTTTCAATTTTTAATTGAGTATATTTTTGAAAACAACCTTTTATTTAATTTTAATAATAATGTATTTCTAATTTTTCTATATTTTCGTTTGATTGGTGTGAGAAACATGTTCTTGAAGATTGAAAAAACAAGATAGATGGTTGTTAAGATTTTGCGAGTTTAATATTTAATCAGGAGCTATACTAATACTACTATTTTGTGATCTAATTTGGCCACATTTATGGTTTTTATTGTTGTCATAAAATTTGAAAATGCATTTTAAAAAACAACAATCGGGATTTGAAAAAAGAAAGAAAAAATGAAAAATTGAGGAGTTGATAGAATCTCAAAAAGGCGCTCTTGACAAATTTGTTATTAAAGAAGTCAAAAAATGTAAAGCAAGTACTCGAAACTGATAAAAATTGAATTGATGAAAATGAAGATGTGAGGAAGAATTGAGACTTAATGAAAACGATAAAAATGAAGATGTTGATGATGAATTTCCTAAGGAAAATGATACTAATGAAGATATAGATGGTTTAATTCATAATACTGATAATAGGTCAATTCCTGAGGAAATTCCTGTCAACATTTGTGATCCAAGAACTTGGGATAATCTTGACATAAAATCTAGAGATTTGTTATTGTTAGTGACAAATGGTCATACAAGAGATCGTTCACTAGAAAAGAGTCCTAAAGATAATTTGTCTAGATGTTTATCTTCAAGCTTTTACACTCGTTATTTATCAAATGGTGAGAAACGTGATAAGCCATGGCTGGTGTATTCAAATGATCTTGATATAGCTTTTTGTTTTTGTTGTAAGTTATTTAAGAGAGGTTTACAAAAAAGAAGTCGATTAATAAATGAAGGATTTAATGATTGGACACATCTTTGTATCAAACTTAAGGAACATGAAATGAGTAGTGAGCATATCAACAACATGGCTACTTGGATTGATTTACGTGCTAGATTGGAGAAAAATAAAACAATTGATGTAGAAGTTCAAGAACAAAAGAGAGAGAGAGAGAAAGAGAGAGAGAGAGAGAGAGAGAGAGAGAGAAACAACATTGGAATGAAGTATTGCAAAGAATAATTTATGCGTGCAATGCCTAGATAAAAATAATTTGACTTTTCGTGGAACGAATGAGAGACCTCTTGAGGATAGTAACAAGAATTTTTTAGGACTAATTGAAATGATTGCAAAGTGGGATCCTATCATTAAGAAGCATCTACGACGTAATGAAAATAATGAAGTTCAATATCATTATCTTTCACATAAAATTCAAAATGAGTTGATAGCTTTGTTGGCTTCTGAAATAAAAGGCACAATTATTAAAATCAAATAGGCAAAATACTTTTATGTGATACTTGATTGTACTCCAGATGTAAGTCACCAAGAACAAATGTCTTTGATTTTAAAATGTGTAGACATATCTAGTTATCCGATTAAAATACAAGAATACTTTGTTGAATTTTTAAAAGTGGACAATACAACTGGTCAAGGACTTTTTGAAGATTTACAAAATGCTCTAATAACTTTTAATTTTGACATTAACGATGTAAAAGGACATGGATATGATAATAGATCTAACATGAAAGGTAAGCACCAAGGTGTTAAAAAATACTATTAGATATAAATCCTAGAGCATTTTATACACCATGTGGATGTCATAGTCTTAATTTAACACTATGTAACATGGTAAACTCTTGTGTTAAAGCAAAAGATTTTTTTGGAGCTATACAAGGTATTTATACTTTGTTTTCTAATTCTACGAAGAGATGGAAAATATTGAAAGAAAATGTTAAAACTAATGTCAAGCCATTGTTGGCTACATGATGGGAAATTCATGTTGAAGTTGTTAAAGCAATTAGATTCCAGCTCCTGAATTAAGAGAAGCTTTACTTGTAGTATTTGAACTTGAAAATGACAATGATGTGAGGTGTCAGGCTAATGCTTTAGCAACCCTTTATGTTGGAAATTTTGAGTTTTTAGTTGCTATGATTATTTGGTATGAGATTTCGTATGCTGTTAACTTGATTAGTAAACATTTGTAATCTAATGATATGCTTATTGACATTGCTATTGAGGAAGCGAAAGAGCTGGTTGCTTTTTTCAAAAAGTATGGGAAACTGGATTAAATGATGCTATAAATATTGTTAAAGAAATTGTTATTGAAATGAAAATTGATCATGTATTTCAAGTGAAACGTATTATTCGTAGGAAGAAACATTTTGATGAAAATGCTACTAAAGATGACACACAATCACCTGAAGATTCTTTTAGAACCAATTATTATCTTTATATAGTAGATCAATCAATTGAATCACTTGAGCGAAGGTTTGATCAATTCAATCCATATGAAAAAAATCGGGTTTTTGTTTCTTCCGAGAGGTTAAACTCATTGGATGATGCTAATTTGAAAGCATGTTGTGAACATTTTGATGTTGTTCTAAGACAAGGAAATTATTGCGATCTTGATGACCAAGATTTATTTCAAGAGTTAAAAATTATGTGCCATCTTTTACCAGAAGAAACAAAGACGGCTTTTGATATTCTAACTTATTTGAAAAGATTGGATTGCTTTCCAAATGCATTTTTTGCTTATAAAATACTATTAACCATTCCTATTATTGTTGCATCTGTAGAAATAAGTTTTTCAAAATTGAAATTATTAAAATCTTATTTGCGTTCAACCATGTTACAAAAAAGATGAATGGTTCTAGAAATGCGAGAATAAATATTTTTACATGATTTTTGTATTTCAAGGATTACTGGTAGTTGTTTTTTTTATTATTATTATTATTTTAAGCTTTGCTCATGTGAAATTGTACGGAAGTGGTTAGTGGCTTGGACGATGCTTTATTGATGATAAGTGCATTTTCAGAAGTTTCGAAAGTGATTTTGAGTTTTTACTTGTACTTTTTTTTTAATGACGTGTAAAAATAAACAACCATTTAAATGTCTCATTTTGCAATGAAATACTAGTATTGAAATATAATTTAATATTTCTTAATATGTTTCTCAGTTAAATGAAAGATGCACCATTTTAAATTAACGTACAGGGGCACCCAAAATGTCAAGACCGACCATGATTTCATCCTTTGATGAAAATATCCAGACTGCTACAGGTTGCGTGGACGAGACATTTGAATTTTGAACCTAGGGGCGAAGGCAGAGGTGGATGTGGGGATGGGGTTTATGAATTTCTTTTTTATTTCGCTTTTTTTAATTGCTTTTTTATATAAAAAATTTACTTTGAAGCTCATTTTAATACCTCAATATTTTATCATATTTTTATATAATTATACGAGTGAGACGGGTCAAATTAATGTCAAATAGAATTTTAATTATATTGATGTCTAAAAACAAAAACAAAATTCAATTATTAAATCGATCTAGCAATAATAAAGCATTAGCGGAAGGAAATGGTAAATGCACAAGGATCAAATCAAAAGTGATATTCCATTGAGTTCACCAATGAAAACCGAGGTACAAGTACTTGCGAGAGTTAAAGAAAGCACAAGGAAAATATAAAACTACTAACTACTTCACAGGGTTAGCGCAAGAGTGGCAGAAACAAAAGAGAAAATACAGTTAACGACTATGGCCTTGGAGTTAGAGAACGATCTGTCATGGCCTCTTGTAGGAGGTGGAAGTGTGGTCTCTCTCGGTAGTGGCAGAAAGGTCAGCCTCATTTCTCTTCCCTGCTTGGCCGCCATCCAGAGGGATGAGTTCTAAGAGGGCGTCATATCCTGGTCTTTTCTCTTTCAGTTGCTGCTCCAGGGAAAGAAGTTTCATTGCGGAAGGTGGTATCTTCTAGTTGATCACTTAAGCTTTTAGCTTAAGTCGTCACCTTTTGGGGATGGTAGGGTTGCTTCTAGTTCGGCCACAAGAGCTGGATGGGCAGATCAACAATATCGGGGACGAGCTCGCCTTTGGCGAAGAGGAAATACATGTCCCAATCAAAGTTTCGTGTAGCTATCATGTCAATTACCTCCATTCCCTCGAGGTTCATAGAGTTAGAGGTGTCAATCTTACCTCCGATGAAGTCCGGTGACGGTCTGTATTAGAAAAAGTTCGCACCACGACGGATTACGGGCCGGGTCAACTCGGCCCATAAAAATTGAACACGAGCCCGGCCCACTCGTAGACCCATCTGGGTCGAGCCCCTGTGGGCCGAGGTTCAACCCAGATCTGCTCATATGAATAAAAAATTAAATTTTTTTTGAAATTACTAAAAAAATTTAGTTATCTATTGTAATTATAAAAAAAAAATGTTTACATATATAGCAAAAAATGTGTTAAATTACTAAATAAAAAATAAATAACAATGATAAATTCACATTTTTTAATATTTTAATTCAATTTCTATTTTTTTATATATTTAAAGACTAAAACAGCACGCATCTATCACATCTTTCACTTTAAATGGCTCTCTGCCATTTATTAAAAAAATTAAAATAGGCCAGTGGTTAAAAGTCGAACCGTCCGGACCGTGAACAGCCTGTCTAGTTCATGGGCCATCCTGCTGTTCGGCCTCCTCGACCCGTGAACGGCCCACCCAGTTTACGGGTCGACCTACGATTCCAGATCGAGACAAGTGGGCCGATGCGGGTTTGGCCGGCCGACCCGTCTTATCATCAACTAGCTGTTTATACTTCAAGGTGGGGTCAAAACTTTTCTTATAAGTCTACACTACACTTTTCCTGCTACCTTGGCGACCTGCTTGGACTCTGCCAAAATTCACTCATTTTTTCCCACCACAGCATCACAGAGAAACTTCGATTTGGCCATCCGACATCAGCAGCAGTCGTCTAGCCTCTAAGTCATCCGCCTGACCATCCAACCTTTTGTTGGCCTCATCCAACGAGGTAAGCTTCGTTGACATCGTGGCAAACTCATAATCATCCTTAGCTAGTTTTTATCTTGGCCACCACCACGGCCTCTTCATTAAGCTTCATCCCAACATCCAGTTGGTGCTTCATCTTATTCACCTTACTTAGAAGCTCTGGTTCTTCCTGCCCACAATCTTTGTGGAGCACTCATACATAGTCGCCTCATCCGCCTACCTCTCACACTCCGACATGTACTCCATGTACTCATGGTTCTGGTCCTATGACAATATGAAAGCTTAGGCCAAGTTACACACAATCACGCGAGCGTGTTCTTCTAGCTTCACGATTTCAAATTTTTTCTCCCACTGATGATACCCGAACTTATATATCGCGGCAGGGGTGGATCCAAGGGGGGCAGCACTGTGCTTCAGCCCAATGCAGCTTTGCCCAATGCTATTTTTGAGTAATTTTTTGTTTTGTTTTAAACAATAGTTCGGCCCAAATAAAAAATAGCCAACTTTTTAAGTGGGCTACAAAAATTTAAATCATTTACACATTAAAATTCATTACATCCCAAATTAAAAAATAGCGAACTTTTTAAGTGGGCTAAAAAAATTTGAATCATTTACACATTAAAATCCATTACATCCCAAATAAAAAAGGAAAAATTGCCAATAAGTCATCTCCACATGACTTATTTCAAATTAGGTCAAAACTTTTTTTAAAATTGTGATTAAGTCATACTTTACATCACTATTTTAAATTAATTCCAAAATCACCCTTTTTAACCATATTTACCATTGGCACAATCTTCCAACTCCACAAACCCTCGACGACGTCAGGCGACAACCTCCTACACCTCTGGCGAGTGCTTCTATGGCGCAGTGTCACTTTTTAATTTCCTATAGTAAAATCTGGGCCTTCTGCAGTCGTTTATACCTGATATTGTAGTCGTTTATACTCGATAGAGTGGATAATGATTAGGTTGAGATGTTTCTTAATTGTTCTTGGAAACTATTGGATTTAAATGCTGCAATCAAGATGTTGGAAGAAAAGTCAAAATCTGAGGCAACTAATTTTCAGAAACTTCTTTTTGGGTCTGCTATGAGAACAACAATGTCATACTTGATTCAGATGCATTACTGTCCTGTATATATATTGGAGAACAATTGGCATCCTGGATATTTGCTAGTAAAGAGAAAGCACAACAAAGTAAGAAAATTATTCAGTTACATAAGCATCCTAGACATTTGCTAGTGAATGATCTCTATTGAAAATAGAGAATTAAAAGAGAGCATGATGTCCTCCAAAGTTATGACTCTGTGCTGAGGAAGTGGCAAGAAGATCTCATTGTTAAAAGAGAGCATGATGTTTGATATTGTATTATAGAAAAACAATATCACAGAAAACATTGTTAGTCATGTGTGTTGTTTGATACTATATTATAGAAAATAGTATTACAAATATTGTTTGATACTTTTTTAATACATGATATTGTTTGAATTTATGTGGAATGAGTTTTATTTATGATACCGTACTTTTATCTTTGATACTGTTTAATTATGGTAAGGTTTGAACCTGTGATACTATTTAAATGTCTTAGTTTTGTCTATGATACTATTTTAATCAATGATAATGTTTTGTTTAGATAATGTGCATTAATATAATTTGATACTGTTTTAATCCTATGATACTCTTTGAATGTCTTAGTTTTAATCCATGATACTATTTTAATCATATGATACTGTTTGAATGTCTTAGTTTTAATTTATGATACTATTTTATTTAGGTAATGTGCATTAGTAATTTTGATACTGTTTTAATCCATAATACTGTTTTGCATAATACAATACCAAACAACACACATGACTAATTAAACAATATCAAAGATAAAAGCATGGTATCATAGTCATGTGTGTTGTTTGATACTGTATTATGCAAAACAGTATCACAATAGAAATAAACATAGAATTTGCATACGTGCTCAGAATTTTTAATATAATATATTTTCAGAATGGTCTTGACGAGACGGTCAAGACCAGTCGCTTTGCCACTGCATATGATGGATTTTACACGTTTGAAGTCATCTTTTTAGCTTAAAATGGCAATCTTCAATTTTTTTTGTCAAAACAGTATCACAAATCCTCTAAAACAGTATCACGGATAAATGTATCTTTATTGAAGCCACCCTTCATCTTTATCTTGTTGAACATCCTTTGAACTTGATCCTTTTTCATTAACATTCCCAGTTCTTGACTAAACAAAGTTCACTACAAGAATCATAAACTTGTACTTGACTACTCATAACACTAAAACCTTCTGAATAGTTACCACAAAACTAGTGTTTGAATGTATGTTATGCATAAAATATGGTCATATCGAAACTCCAATATGGTCATATCAAAAACTCCAAGGTTTTAAGCTGATTCATGAATCTCAAGATAAGCCATAAATTAGATTTTGTTGAAATTTCAACTTGTTAGAGAGATCTGTCGATGCTATGAACGTGTTTGAGATTCAATTAGGACATAGATTCCCATTGGATAGATAAGTATAAATATATAGAGTGTTTAATAGTAGACGAATTAATCAGTAGAGAATAAACAAGAGAATAATATTGTTCTTAAAATATTCCATTAATAGTACAAAATCATATGTTTAACAGTATCACAATTAGCGCTTTTTACAATTAAGGGTATGTTAGTCTTTTAGCTATAAAATGTGACTTTAATTGAAATAAGTTTTGAGCATATGACTTTAGAGCCCATAAGTACCAAAACAGTGACCAGTCCTAAATTTACTCTATAAAAAAATAGTCCACTTTTTAAATGGGCTAAATTTAAATTCAAATCATTTACACATTAAAATCCACCTCATCCCAAACAAAAAAATAAGCCCACTTTTTAAGTGGTCTAAATTTAAATTCAAATCATTTACACATTAAAATTCATCTCATCCCAAACAAAAAAATAAGCCCACTTTTTAAGTGGGCTAAATTAAAATTTAAATCATGGGAAAATTGCCAATAAGTCATCTCCACATGACTTGTTTCAAATTAGGTCAAAACTTTTTTTTAAATTGTGATTAAGTCATACTGTACATCACTATTTTAAATTAATTCCAAAATCACCCTTTTTAACCATATTTTTCATTGGCACAATCTTTCAATTCCACAAACCTCCTCCACCTCCGACGACGTCCGACGGCCTCCAGCAACCTCCGGCGAGTACTTCTACGATGCAGTGTTACTTTTTAATTTCCTATAGTAAACTCTAGGCCATCTGCAGTTGTATATACTTGATATTGCAGTCGTTTATACCCGATAGAGTAGATAATGATTGGGTTGAGATGTTTCTTAATTGTTCTTGGAAACTATTAGATTTAAATGTTGCAATCAAGATGTTAGAAGAAAAGTCAAAATCTGAGGCAACTAATTTTCAGAAAGTTCATTTTGCGTCTACTATGAGAACAAAAATGTCGTACTTGATTCAGATGCATTACTATCCTGGATATATATTGTGGAACAATTGGCATCCTGAATATTTGCTAGTAAAGAGAAAATACAACAAGGTAAGAAAATTATTCAGTTACATAACTATCCTGGACATTTGCTAGTGAATGATCTCTGTTGCAAAAAGAGAATTAAAAGAGAGCATGATGTCCTCCAAAGTTATGACTCTGGGCTGAGGAAGTGGTAAGAAGATCTCATTGTTAAAAGAGAGCATGATGTTTGATACTGTATTATAGAAAAACAATATCACAGAAAATATTGTTAGTCATGTGTGTTGTTTGATACTGTATTATAGAAAAACAATATCACAGAAAATATTGTTAGTCATGTGTGTTGTTTGATACTGTATTATAGAAAACAGTATCACAGATATTGTTTGATACTGTTTTAATCCATAATATTGTTTGAATTTATGTGGAATGACTTTTATTTATAATACCGTGCTTTTATCTTTGATACTGTTTGAATGACTTAGTTTTAATCTATGATACTGTTTTTAATCCATGATAATGTTTTGTTTAGGTAATGTGCATTAATATAATTTGATACTGTTTTAATCCATGTTTTAATCCATGATACTATTTTGCATAATACAGTATCAAACAACACACATGACTAATTAAACAGTGTCAAAGATAAAAGCATGGTATCATAGTCATGTGTGTTGTTTGATACTATATTATGCAAAACAGTATTACAAAAAACAGTATCACAATAGAAATGAATATAAAATTCGCACACTGCGTATGATGGATTTTACCTGTTTGAAGTCGTCTCTTTAGCTTAAAATGGCAATCTTTAATTTTTTTGTCAAAACAGTACACAAATCCTCTAAAACAGTATCACAGATAAATGTACATCTTTTTGCTGCAAATTAAAGCTCTTCCAAGGTATATGGGTCCCTTAAAAGCAAACACATACTTCAGAGCAATGCCAAGATGAAGAAATAAGAACTGCCAATCATTCTCAAGTTAATGGGTCTCACTCAGATAAGTCATGCAAAGGGTTCTCATCTAAAGATAAGAGTATCAGTTCTAGATCTGACTTAGATAAAACTATGAACAATGTTTCTGATTCTTCTCTTGAATTAGATCACATGATATCGTATGAGGGAAAATAATATTGTTCTTAAAATATTGTTCCTAAAATATTCCATTAATAGTACAAAATCATAGATTTAATAGTATCACAAAAAAACAGTATCACAACAAAACAATATCACAATTAGCGTTTTTTACAATTAAGGGTATATTAGTTTTTTAGCTCTAAAATATGACTTTAATTGAATTAAGTTTTAAGCATATGACTTTAGAGCCCATAAGTGCCCAAACAGTAACCGGCCCTGAATTTACCCTTAAATCATTTACATGTTAAAATCCATTTCATCCCAAACACAAAACAAGCCCATTTTTTAAATGGGTTAAATTAAAATTTAAATAATTTACACATTAAAATCTATCCCCCCCCCCCCCTCCCCCCCCAAAAAAAAAAAAAAAAATAGGGCCAACTTCTTAAATGGCCAATTCCAAAAGAGCCAAATCCAATTGGATTTATTTATCTTTTGTCCATTTTTTTTCTATTTATTTCATAATCTATAAATTATAATTTTATATGAATTTTGATTTGTTATTGAGTGATGAATAATGATGTTTATTTGATTTTGAGAAATTATTTCAATTTTCAATAAGTAGAAAAAGAAAAAGAAAAAAAAAAGGTGTTTAGAGTTTTATATGTTTGTACATAACAATTTTTGTTGAGAAAAACCTTGTAATAAAATATATATAGATTCTATTATAGAAGAATTCGCAGCTGTAAAAGATCATCGGATACAACTTTCTTTAGCTAGTTTTAGATCTTGAATATTTTTGTGCAATGAGTTTTGTAAACTTTTTAAAGATTATAACTTATAAAAAAATATTATATTCTTATAAAAATGGGTTAAGTAATTGTGATTTTAGAAAAAAGAATTCGGGGACGTTGCCCCCGAACCTCTGTAAGCCAGCCCAGTCCTTTGTCATATCTTGGATCCACTCCTATATCGCGGCAGCTGCAGAAGCAACGAAGGAATACAGGGCAAATAGGATGTTCGGGATAGTTCATCCTTTTTCTGATAGGAGGTAAGTGACTGATTCCCTGTTGGCGGATTTTGTATAAATGACTACAAAGCAATAAAACAAAAAACCGAAAATGGAAGAAATAATAGTCGAGGCAAGTATTGAACACTTTGTCCTTAAGTCGAATTTGCCCCGCAACGGTGCTTACGGTTATGGCAATCAACTTCCAAGATACAACGACTTCTTACTTGTGTTTAAAGCACTTCAAAACGCAAGCACAACGAATCAAAATTGGTTTTGTACTCCAACGGATAAAAGTGAAATGAAAACCAGAATTTTGTGCAACTAAATTCAATAAAATTGGTTCAAATGATGAAATATATGAATGGATTGTTTTGCATATCATTTCTCTGTCAAAAAGGACGTCCAGAGGTCCTAAATATAGCAGATGATCGGTTGAAAACAAAATGGTGTGGAGCCAATTCGTGCAACATTTCAAAAGGACATGTCTGTTCGTGTAAACCTATGCGATCGCAAGGTACAAATTTGAAAACAGAACTTGATCCAATTTAATCATGCGATCGTAGGAGACAAATCCTATGATCGCATGGAAGGACCCAAAAATATTCTACTTAAAATTTAGGCATGTTGCAATCGCAGGTGGAAATACCCATGCGATCGCATGGTCAAAACTTGACCCAAATTTCTCCTTATCCGTAATTTCTTATTCATTCGATATTGGTTTCGAGATGCCAAATATACCCTTTAATACATGCAGAGAAATTTGAATTTTCTTTTGGGGGCATTGCCCCCAAACCCCGCGACCTGACCAGGCAAGTCGATCCCCGTTTCGACACCCCGAAGCGGCCAAGTGGCAAACTAATTTGCCTAAACGGATTGGGTCGGGTCTTGTATATTTTGGCCAAGTTGACACGAAGTCACTTTAGTTGTTTTTAACACTTAGTTAATTTCTCGACATATTTAAACCAATTTCCAACATTCCCAACATTCTACCTTTTCGGATTGCCCCATTTTTGTTCTTTACTCCTCATATTCGACCTCCCACGACTTATGGCCTGAGTGCTATCAGAAGAAGCAGCACTATAGCTGGGTACTGGAGGAGGTTTGCTCTTGGAAGCCTTACTCACGAGGCCATTACCTTTGTCGACCTTGTTAAGGGTACAATAGTGGGTTGCGATTAACCCACTTTTTTCTAAAGCTTGAAGGTGCCAATGCCGACCCCAACTAATGGGATAGAGGTTCACTTATGTACGAGATTGGCATTGGGTGGTGAGGTCGCACCCACCCCCAAAATTTGGCTTCGCAATCTCGCTCTTGAACTAGATCATCCCTGCATAATACAGTGGGCAATATTTTAGAACGATGCGTGGTACAAGTGGGCGAAACGAACAAGGCAATTGACTTACTATTTTAAGCCATCAATCCAAAGCCGGTGAACTCGGGATGGTTCGACTGATTAGATGCCTTCCCTCCATGGTTGGTGGAAGGCGATTGTAAATGGCTTGAACTTGTTTTAGGAATGTAGTACTAACCTCCTTGGAATAGAGCGGCCTCCTCGTGCAATCTACAAAATAGAATAAGCAAAGTCAGGATATAGTAAGTAAATTAAAACACAAAAAAGGCAGGGAATCGGGCTTACCAAGATATCGATACTTCCACGGTATGGTGAGGTCTGACCTGGGATCGTTAGGAAAAAGCTCTCAGTTCCATTTACAAAGAAAAATCCTCTTTGCCCAACTGGCACCTTTTTGGGGATCCCGACCAAAGGAGGGAAACATAAATGTAAGTCGGTCTACGTCGCACTTTATATTTTCTTTACCTTATTTGGTCTATAGATAGATCGAAATGCCTCAATAGGCATATCCAAGGATGACCGCGAGCTTTCATAGCATGAAGGACCCCCACCATCTGGGTTGGAGCTAGGTTGTGATGCCTTAAGAGATCCTAAAGAAAATTTTATTGCCTTGCAATCTAAGGCTAGCCTCAATGGCTCACTCGTGAATGGCAATGCATCCTTTGGGAGAGGCGTTCGCCTACTAAGTAAAGACAGGTCAAATGAGTTTGACATCATCGGGGATTTGGTAGGTCTCCCTAATCCTATCTAAAAGATCAGTTAGTAGGGTCTACAAAGTTAAGGCCCCCGAACTCAGGCTCAACACTGCATTCATCTTTCCTTCATCTACCTCCTCTCTATCCTCCTCTTCTTCCGACATCATCCACGCCCTCAACCTAGACTTGACCCTCATACCCTCCCATTGGCTCGTCTACTTTTTCACCTGTAGGCTTGCCCAATGGTTTGTTCGTCCACTAGCCTAAAATAAGACAGGGCCATCAGACTTTGCACAACAAACCTCTGGCTCTTCTACCTTAAAACCCCTAAAAGCGGGCTTAGTCTGCAACACTCTATCAAGTTCGATAGAAGTAAGCGTAGCCCTGAAAGGTGGACAACAATCTTATCGTGGAGGTTAGTGTCAGTAACGGTCCTTTTTTATTTTCTGTTTTGGAAATCCATTTGGTTAGACATTTTTGTGCAGGGATAAAAAAAGAAGGAAATGGTCACCAGAATATTTTGAGCCCACCGAAAACCTCAACTAATGGTAGATATCCCTACCTATAAGATGGAAAATGAAAAATAAGAGGAAAATTTATAAATAAAATGGAGAAAGTTCAGAGGAATACCTACGGACGGTTAATGCCTAGAATGTTTAGGTGAAAGCCCACCGAAGTCTTGCACTAAAGTAGTCGGAGTTCGGAGAGTGAAACTTGAAAGTTTTTGAAAGACTACGGATAATGTAAGAGTTTTAAATGGGAGCAAAAATGACATTTTATAAGTTTTTAAAGGGTAAATTCCCGACTGTCAAATCTCAAGAAATGATCGGACCACTAATTCCCAAAGCAGTCTCAACCCTCGAGTGCGAAAGGGCACCAATGGTTTAATCGAAATAAGGGCCCAGATGCACAACTATCTTCTCGAGCACGTAAGGAGGGCGTGGCTTGAAGAACAATAAAAGACATTAAGGTACGAAGTAAAATTTGATACATTGGTGCCTTTGGTAAAACTTGTCCTTTTCTTATTTCATACCATATCTTACTATGCACAACTTGTCCTTTCTTATTTCATACCATATCTTACTTCGTACCTTTGGTACATTAGATGGTAGAGAATTAACATGACAATCGGTAAATTTGTCACATGCCTCTTTTCATCATTTATATACAATCCTATCGAGTCCATGTATCAAATATAATAATTCAATCCACGTTCAAAATCCTGCTCCGCTGCACATCTAGCCAACTATCAAAGCCAGTCCAGATGAGAGGTAGACATAGCTAAATAAGCGTTACAGCATTCTGCTTGACCAAATTCTGGTCGCGACTCATCGCCAAATTAAAGTGGTGGTGGTGCATTGATCACTGCTAAAGGGAGCATTTAAGGCCAGAAATGGGCACATTTTTCAGCCGATCAAGTTAGCATCGTTTGTGTCAGAATGGCAAAAGATGTGCCGCTGTCCTCACCAAGATACCAATTCAATTGGTGTGTACATTTCTAACTAAAAATATTTCCCCAGGTCACTTGCAAACCAAAATTCAGTCAGATAACTAGAGAAGATTTCAACCCGTGAAAATTAATCATTGAACAATGGTTGGCAGTAGTTAAAGGCCAGGCAGACCCATCTGCTTTTGTTTCGAATAGTTAAAGCCTAAAGGCAAAAATGGTTACTTGAAAGTCGACGTGGACCTCTTAACAATTTCCCACGTCAATAATGCCCTTTCTGCGTGAAGTAAGCAAATGAGAAAGCAGGATATGTAATACACTTTAATCAGAATACGAACATGTCTATATACACTAACACAAGTACGTACCTTTTATCTTGTTGAACTTGCATAACCACTGGTAGACTCAGAGCCACTTCATTGGCATTCACAATGATAGACCTAAGCTAAATCTCATCAAACACTGCCTGCATATTCTCTGATCTGATTCCTTCACAATCTAAAACACTCCATTGATTCAAAAAATATAGGCCAACACATAAAATGGTCATCCTACTAAGTACTATTATCCACTCCCCCAACTCACCCCAACATTGACTAGCTTATTGCATCAATACTAGCTGAGACAGCAAATAAACAGCTCCGTATTAGGTTCTGTTTGAGCTCATTAGTTGTTGCTTTGTCAAGTAACAAACAGAACATCAATGGTAGCTGTTCTTTCACATCATCAAGATAACAACTGAATAATTCTTCTGTAATGTTTCAAACATGATAACAAGTTTTCACCAATAAAAGTTGCAACATTATACCCCAATAGTCTCGACTCACAAAAATCACTCTTTTAATCTGTTTTTCCTTGCCATCATGCAAAAAAAATGTCATTTGAGAATATTTCACTTCTGTTATTAATCTTTCAAATATAAGTTGTTCCAGAGCAGCGAAAACAGCAAACAACTACAAAAGAGTAATTTCAAATTCAATACTTGTTATGTAAATGAGCCAAAAAGAAATGAAATCCAGCTCTTCATGGCTCAGTTCATTTGCAAACTAGTCAAGCTAAAATGAAAGAATGCCCTCAACAATCGTGGGAGAAAATTTCATTCACAAACTGTAAGCACAAATTTCATGATTATAAGACCTAAAATGCAATTATAAACACGAAAATAGAGAGTGGAAAGGAAAGTTCCCATCTCGTATAATATGCAGCTCTAGACCCAGATGATAAAATTACTGCTCTTTACGTAGGCTCATTGTTTGAGACCCCATCCTGTGTGAGCTTCTATTGAATCTAGATTGGTATAACTGCTCCTTTTGCAGGTAACTACATGCATGTTTATTAGTATAATGCATTTACTCAAATAAATATGTATACAATGGTAACTGGAATCAAAGCTAGTCTAAATATTGATCCATTACAAATCTAGGTACAACAGTTAACTGTTGTGTAGAGCTACTATAATTGACCCAAAAAGTAGACACGCAGACGTAAATTTGCTGCACTGAAATAATCATCATACAACACAACTAGAGCCTTGTTCCCAACAAATTTGGGGCTGGCTAAATGAATCCTTTTTCGCTACTATTGTAATAATCACCATAACAACGCAAATATTTCATTTTATTTCCTTATCCTGACATTGGACCGACGTACTCTAAACTTCTTTTCAGACCAGTGCATGCATCAAAGAGCACAATCCTAGAAAGTAGAATATACATTGAAGGCAAGAGCACAAATAAATCAAGAAATGATACCTTTAATATGCACAAGAATCAATCATCCAAGCCACAGGTCTCATGTCCCACATAAAATCCATATAATGCGGATACAGTTTCTACTCCAATCTACCATTTGTGGTTCACAAACTCTCACTGTAAAAAATACATAGGTACTAAATACATATTTATATTACCTAGAGCTTTAAGAAATGTTCTCCTGCTTAACCTCAGCACTTCCCAAAGTCGCCTTTTGTGCACTTCTCTTGCTTTGGATTTGGCGGACAAATTCTGCAACTACCACATGGAACTTGGGAGCAAGCTTACTTGTCGAAGAGACATTAAGACCTGCCTTCTTCAAAGCACGTGCCACGTGCTTTTCAGCCTTTTGAAAGTGAAGAGGGCAATAAGAAGGAACTGTTGATCTCAGTATTGGTTTTCCGCAAAGTATAGGTCCTGTTGGTGAGCTGGCACATGACAAAAAAAAAAAAAAAAGAATTAAACAATTATTCTCGGTAAAGGTAAGATTGCAAGATACAGAAAAAAATTAGTATCCAGAAAGGTCTTATATTAGGTTAGATCTTGTAGCAGATATTGTTATCTTAACAGAAAATATTGTGAGAATTATTTTTTCCATGACCAAAATGGAAGGAATTCAGAATATATAGAGCCTATTTGTTTTCACTTTTGATTTTGTTAAAAAGCTAAAGTCAAAGTCAACAATTAATTTTAACCACACACATGGTCCCACAACTTTTCAACCACATTTCAACAACTTTTATCAACTTTTACAAAAAAAAAAAATTGATTTTAATCAAAATCAAACACACCCATAGTGTCATCAATAAAAAGATATCACTATATTTCCTACATGTCAATACTTCATTCAAGGTTGACATATTAATGCAAATCCATGATCCTAAAATATGTCTGCAATGGGAGAATATTAACCATCTTCACATCATACTTCAGATCCAGATTCTAGAGATATTCATGATCTATGAGATGACCAATTACAACTAATTGTATAAGTAACAATGACACCACTCAACTATGAAAACTATCATCAATTTAAAACATGTACTCCAGTGTTATAAGTTATAACTCAAAATTTCTTCTGAAGCATGCAGAAGAATCAGCTTTAATGTAATGATCACTTGTGATTCAGATCTCCATAATTTATCACGTCATTCATGCCAACTTAGGCTGGAGAGACAAGGTCAGAACAAAACATAAATAATTTACATTGTTCTTTTCTTACATAAAATCAAAACTGAAAATCACAATCTAAAATGTCAAGTAAAGAAACAATTACTAGGAAAAATACACCCCTAGTCTGCAGCACAGTACACATCTTTTCACAACAGAATTTTCACAACAGAAATTTCACCAAGGGAAAACCATACTGTATGTACTATGCACAGCAAGAACATCAACATGTACGATTACAATTAGTTGTTGGACCTGTCTATTTATACACGAATATAATTCTCAAATACAAATCTTGAAATCCACCAACTTAGACCCGAGTTCTTAACACTTGTTCTTGGTTGCCATGTTAGGCATACCTCTTCCATCATAAAAAGACTACTAAGTGGCCATAAGGAAGCTAGAAAGTGAATGATAGCGAAGGAACTCAATACTTCATTCAATAGCTACTTAGTCCTTTTGTCAATAACTCATTTCCATCTCCGTTATGCACTGAGCCTACCCTGAATAATCCTCCTTTTTCTGGATTATTGCGGATCCAATCATATGGCTCTATTTGTTCATTTTTTCCAGCAAAAAGAACAAAGAGTTCTGCAATATCCTAGGCTGGGGAAAAGGGAAGATGCACCGAAACATGTCAGCGATGCGACATGCCAACAGTCAGACCATACAGCAGTGATCAATTTATTGAGTTAATCTCGATACTGATGAGCTTCACAGCGAAAAGAATATTAGTAACTCTGTGTGATCATGAACTGAACCTATTCGGCCCAGATATAGTCAGATCCAACAACAGAAGAATCATCATAGATACTTTCCTCTGGCTATTTTGTCACAAATGATGCCCCTTAAAACACAGTTTACTAGCAAAACTGACTACCTATCAATTTCCATGATCTATTTCCATCAAGGCCTCAGGTCTTGACATGCCACTTCAATTCTAAGATTGCTACTCTGGGTCCACAGACCTAAGGATCAAACGAACTTTTTTTAGTATGATCAAGCAGAATATGGTTGGCAATTGTTGTCTTTTCTTTCATTCATTTAGTATAGACTTGAATAAATTTTAATTCTTTACTTTTTTCAAATGACTCGGAGAACTAGAGGAAGGCATCTCTTTAATACCAACAAGGGGGAAGATGGGAGAACTAGAATTTCAAAACCTTTGAACCCACTGCTTAGAAATATAAATGGGAATCTAATTACTGATCGTGTCATGAGCAATCTAATTGTTCAGATTTGGAAGTCAAAAGCACATATTGCTATTTTTGACAACTCAATAATTTTGTGAGACGATATCTACATTTTCGGAAATGGCCATAATCACCCAAGATTAAATATTTCTGATTATGCATATTGAACTAAGAAAACACATTTGATGCAATTCCTCACTTCAAGAAATATAGTATCGTCTCCAAATCTACCATGTGATTTTGTGTCTTGAGATAAGAAACAGGTCCAATTCTTTGAGGCTCGAAATATGAATGCTAAATCTAGTTTTGGTCTGGGCTTCTGAATTCCCACATCTAAGTGATCTAATATTACATTACAGAAGTTACTCAGATTCACCAAAAACCATAATCACTGAAACTACCAAGAAAGTCACTTATCCCATGTTTAACAATCGCAGGTTTTTATGTTACAACCAAAACCAAACCATTGCAAATGTGCACATTCTTGATTAATATTAATTATAATACATATCCAAAGTTCTGAAAAATCCACAAACCCCATATCAAAGGTATAATTTTGCGAACACAGTGTTCAAGACATCAACTCATACAAAAATTACAATAAAGAAAAAAGCAGTACTAGTTATGGCCAATGAGGTACCACGCCAGCCAGGAGATAAAAGTACAATAATCCAAAGTTGCACAAAAAACACACTAACACTAACTCTAGGTCACGTAATTCACAACTATAGTGTGCTGACTCAACCTCTCACCACAACTACATAAATTCTCCAAAAATCTAACGTGGATTCACTCATTTAAAGGGAACATATTTGGTTGACACACATTAAATGACCACACTCGCACCTTATTCAATGCCCAGAGTACCAGCACCCTGCTCTCCTTTATGGAGATGCAAATCAAGAGTGATTTAACGCCTGATTATAGATTTATATATCCAAAGGCTCCCTCCTATGAACAAGGCTTACAACACCTAATATTTACCTAAATATGTTATGTGGGATGAATGGTGAGGTAAAAACTCCTTGTAACTTCCCAAACATTCATATTTCGTGAACTTTGGAAGATTCTCATTCCATTTATATTCAATTTTTTTGTTGTAGAAAAAAATCATGAAAATCTTTCCATGTATAATCACATTCTAAAACTTTTCTCAGTACTTTAGACAAAGTTAATTTCTGCACAAAGTGATCATCTCCAAATAATATTTTTCAGCAAAATTAACTGCTTTCAAAGAAATGAACAAAATTCATCCAAAATTTAGACTAGAAAAAGGAAGAACAAACAAATCCAAACTTTGAACCTCAGTTAGTACCAACTTCGTCGCATTTTTGGTATTGCAATAAGAGTATTTTTATTTCGAAACTTAACACAGTATAAAAGCTGCGAGTTTAAAAAATAAGAACCGAAGAAAATGTCACTAAATTTAGCAATATAAAATATAAAAAAATAACACGACAGTCCATTTTGAAACTAAGTAAAAAAAAAAAATAAAGAGGAGAAAAAAAAAGATGAAAAAATGGTTTACTTCATAGTACCTATGATTGTAGATGAACCGAATCAATCAAAATTAGAAATTATTAAAAATTGATTTTTTATTTTTTAATCATCTTTGTTATAATAACGAAACATGTATTTGTTTTCATTATTAATTATTTGTAAACAAACAAGGTGTTTTCAAACGTATTGAGAAAAACATATAAATTTTTTAAGAAATACATTGTGATTCTCAATTTTGTTTTGACATTATTGCAAAAACTTATAACGATATTTCTTTTAACTAAAAGTAATGCTCCCATCTAAATCAAAAATATGAAACAAGAGAGAAAAGAGACGGTTAAAATACCCTTTAATAATAGTTTCAAATATAGAATAAAAATAAAAGAGTTATATGGAAATCATAGTTTTATTTTTATTTTGGCTAGCACTGAGAATCTTTTGTTAAACTAAGATGTCCTTCTAATAGTAAGTTACCACAGAGTGATTTAATGTTCAAACGATGATAATAAAGAAAGGACATAAATGTAATATTACACTTGAGACTGACAAATAATGTTTAACAACCTATGTTGCTCGGACTCGGGTATGGGTACGGATACATATCTAAGTGTCAGATTCTTTTTTTTCTAAAATCTAAAATACGGGGATATGGCTAAAAGGGGTCCAAATTTCGGACACGAGTACGTGGATACACCTTACATATTTTTTAAAACTTTTTTTATATATTAAAACTTTTTTTTATATATAGAAATTAATTTAAAATAATATTAAAGTATTTTTTATTCAATTATTAATTTTCGTTTTTATTTTTATATTGTAAAATATTTTTTACTTTTGTTTATATAATATTTAAAATTTCATGGACTTTCTTACAATTGATATTAAAATTAGAGGAATATTTTTGCAATTAAAAAAATCCATATAAAAACTTGCACAACCCAAATTTCAATATCCTAATAATTTTTGGGCCCAAAAAGAGCTCATATACTCATTTAAACCAATATCCTTTAACCCTAAAAACAAAAAAACAAAATATGCAACCAGCAACTCCAACGTCTTCTTCTCTTCTCCAGTCGTCCAGCGTCTTCTTCTCTCCACTGCAATAAATCAATCAACAATGGTAAGTTAATCTTTCCTTGTCTCATTCCTTTCCATCTTCCTTTTAAAGCCGTGTCTACCTTCATCACCAAGGATCCAACCCGGGATCTGTACCCGTGTTGTATTGTGTCGTGTCGTATTTGTCGACACAGGTACTTCATCCCAAATGGAGAGTCCGAACATCACAGGTAACAACAATAACTACAAGCTTAGTCTTAATAGTTAATCCTAATCAACTTTGGGTCAACTACATAATCCTTTTTCGCAACCTCGTTCTCTCTTGCTCTACATCCACCAAAAGGTCCAACGAAACGAATTACTTTGCAACCACATCATACAATTTTTAAACATATGGACGACAAGAAGCTAAGCTTTATTTCTCATAAACTTGGATTGACTACACTACTCCTTTCCATTCCATTCAGTCCAGTCCAACAAACTTAAATCTTTTGCAATCAAATTAGGTCATGTTAACTTTATTTTGTACACCTCTACTTTCTAACTTGTTTTCCTCATATTACATAGCTTTGTTGAATAGAAAATTCTGTCTACATAGACATACCTCTATTCTCTTAATTTATCCTAAATTTTAACTTGTCATTGTATATCCTTATTAATAATTGTGACACATCCATCTTATCATTTGCGTTTCTCTAAAATTCATCTTATGAACATTTTGCCCTTTAATGATCTAATGATGTGTACCATATAATGTTAGTTGGTTTATTAACAAGTGTTAACCACATCATCTGAAAGCTTAAATGGTTAAAATGGCAACATATTTATTTATTGGCTTATTTGCACAAATGGTCCCTGACTTTTGCACTTACTGCGGGTTGAGGACCTATCTTTTTATTTTTGGCAGTTTAACCCCTATTTCAAATATTTTTGGTAGCAATAGTCATTTTCAACAATTTCCATCCAAATGGCCGTCAAATTTCACGGTGGAATTTTTTTATTTAGAAAATGCTTATTTGCACAAATGGTCCCTGACTTTTGTAAAGAAAAATTTGCAACAAAAGTCCCTAATATTTTAGAAAGTGTTGAAAAGTCCCATAACCTTCTAATCCTAACACATATGACCCTAAACTTTTTTGACAATTTTATCCCTAACTTAAATAAATTAAAAATAACTCACAAACCTTTTTAAAAATACAAATAAGTCCTAAATCTTTTTATTTTTTTAACAGATTTACACTTAAAATAATAAAAAGTGTGTCATCAAGTCCCAAAACTTTAAATTTTATTCACCAAAATAATATTTAAAATGTGTTTGATTAAAATCAAATTTTTTAGTAAAAGTGATTGAAAAATTGTGGGACCATAAAATGTGTGGTTAAAATTGATTGTTGACTTTGACTTTAACTTTTTAACAAAATCAAAATTGAAAACAAACGGGCTCTTAGAGTCTCTACAGATTTTGTCCAGTGGTCTATTAATTAACAAAACAATTATACCCATGATTAAAATTTTGACCAATTTAAAATTTTAATTTATTTTTCATATCAATTACTAAAGGTGGCAAAATGGACCAGCCCAGTGGGCCAGTTCAGATAGCCCGGTCTCTAGGCTGGGCTGGTCCAATAAAAAATTGATTAAATAAAAATTAGGTCAATTTAGTCCAATACAACTAGTCAACCAGGCTGGCCCGATAATTTTTTTTTTGCCCAAATCCCTACTCCACACTTCAAACACCCCACCCATCCCCTCTCCGTGAAATGTGGCGGCCAGGGGTGGGGTGTTTGAAGTGTGGGGTAGGAACTTGGGCAAAAAAAAAATTATCGGGCCAACCTAATTGGCTAGTTGTACCGGACTAAATTGACCTAATTTTTATTGGATCAACTTTTTATTGGACTAGCCCAGCCTAGAGAACGGGCTATCTGAGCTTACCCATTTTGCCACCTCTAGTAATTGATATGAAAAATAAATTAAAATTTTAAATTGGTCAAATTTTGATCATGTGTATAATTTTTTTTGTTAATTAATAGACCACTGGACAAAATCTGTAGAGACTCTAAGAGCCTGTTTGTTTTCAATTTTGATTTTGTTAAAAAGCTAAAGTCAAAGTCAACAGTTAATTTTAACCACACATTTTATGGTCCCACAATTTTTCAATCACTTTTACTAAAAAATTTGATTATAATCAACCACATTTTAAATATTATTTTGGTGAATAAAATTATCGGGCCAGCCTGGTTGACTAGTTGTATCGGACTAAATTGACCTAATTTTCATTTAATCAATTTTTATTGGACCAGCCCGGTCCCAGCCCAGAGACCGGGCTATCTGGACTGGCCCACTAGGTTGGTCCATTTTGCCACCTCTAGTAATTGATATGAAAAATAAATTAAAATTTTAAATTGGTCAAATTTTGATCATAGGTATAATTTTTTTGTTAATTAATAGACCACTGGACAAAATCTGTAGAGACTCTAAGAGCCCGTTTGTTTTCAATTTTGATTTTGTTAAAAAGTTAAAGTCAAAGTCAACAATTAATTTTAACCACACATTTTATGGTCCCACAATTTTTCAATCACTTTTACTAAAAAATTTGATTTTAATCAAACACATTTTAAATATTATTTTGGTGAATAAAATTAAAAGTTTTGAGACTTGATGACACACTTTTTATTATTTTAAGTGTAAATCTGTAAAAAAATAAAAAAATTTAGGACTTATTTGTATTTTTGAAAAAGTTTGTGAGTTATTTTTAATTTATTTAAGTTAGGGATAAAATTGTCAAAAAAGTTTAGGGTCATATGTGTTAGGATTATAAGGTTATGGAACTTTTCAACACTTTATAAAATATTAGGGACTTTTGCTGCAAATTTTTCTTTACAAAAGTCAGGGACCATTTGTGCAAATAAGTATTTTTTAAATAAAAAAACTTCCACCGTGAAATTTGACAGCCATTTGGATGGAAATTGTTGAAAAGGACCATTGCTGCCAAAAACATTTGAAATAGGGGCTAAACTGCCAAAAATAAAAAGATAGGTCCTCAACCCGCAGTAAGTGCAAAAGTCAGGGACCATTTGTGCAAATAAGCCTTTATTTATTTGTGTTGTCTTCCACATGCTCCATCATGTGCAAGCCACATTCATATATTTATTAAAGGTTTGACACATGACAATTTTTCATTGACAGCAAAACTCGAACAAGTCTTTTGGCTTGGTTCTGGTACCATGTTAATTACTTCATGTAAAAAGCTACTATTAGAGAGGGAACACGTTACTTTATTTAACTATTGTCTTCAAGAACATGTTTCGAAGACACGACCTTTAGGTAACATGTATCTTCAAGCTATAGCAATTCTATATTCCTTCCAACCTACTTTACCCATACTTTACATTCTTTTCAAGATCTCGTGCCTTCTTAATAATTAAAATCTACACACTGAACACATTTACTCTTTAGGACAACACGGTCCTCTATCTCTATTCTTATTATGAGTAAAAATTATTTGTATTTGTCTTAATTCTAGTTAAACTAAGACTTTTAAATTCAAAGATACCCCCTTAAGTTCTAAATTAGGATCATCAATTAAGACTATGTTATTATAGATAATATACACCAAAAGGTCTTGTCAAACATGCTCTTTGACACGAGTTTATACTAACACAAAATTATCTACTACTACTTCCACAACATCTCGCATTCGTGACTGCTCCATCACATATATCCTTAACAGTATTGAAATATCTAATAAATACGTGTTGCCCAAGTTAACTTTCATGCATTTTCATCAATCTCCGAAATATATAACTTATACCATAGCATGTCTTCCTTACAAAACAGAACTCGGTACTCTTAACGCCTTCGAGTTACAACTTTAATCTATGCTCAATCATTGTATCCCATGATTGTATAGTATGATTTGTGAGCTTAGTATATGTTGATTTCATACAATTTTAAATATCTTATCTATTCTTATAAATAGACACTACAATGCTCTTCTGCTGAAGCGCATGCTCTGTGCCTCGAGTCGTGAATTTTAGTACTTTTTTTAGCTTCATGCGCTTCTTCCTGTGAGGCGTACGCCTCACGAATGACGTCTCACAAGCATGAAGCATGCACCTCACATGTAACTGAATTTTCAATTGGACTTTTAATTAATTAGACCCCTTTTTCTAACTTACACAAAAGTCAAAACTATGGTTCCAATAATATAAAATATAAAAGCAAAACATTTGGCATTTTTACAATTAAAAAACACAAAAAATGTCAAACAACACCTACGTTAATTATGACAATAATTCCATGGAAGATCCTACTAATAGTGATAATGATAATTAGAGTACAGACTTCTAAACTTAGTTAGTTTAAACTTTTTTTTCATTGCAAAAGAAGTAAAAATTGTCGACAGGTAGATCATATTTTTGATAGTATACTTAAGTAAAAAAATTCAATTAAAGTTCTGCTCTGACTATTTTTATATTAATTAACAATTTTTTAATTAATTTTTTAGTTTATGGTGAGGCTTACACCTCAAAGTGCCTCGAGGCTTACGCCTCACCTTGCAGTTGAAAAGCATCTCAGTACCTATTTCCCGCTTTTTTAAACATTGCTCTTCCTCTATTCATTAATCATCTTTACCCTTTAAGATCTCATTCAATAATTCAATAAACCATAAAATACTTATCGCTCAGACATTTCCATAATTCGAGTTTCGAGCTTGGACGAATTGCTTTTCAGATCTTGATTATCTCCATTAATCTCCCAACCCCCAAGATCCATACTTCTCTAATATAGTTAAGATTTCTTGCGTTATAAATTAAATAATTTATCAAAATCATTCTTCCATCTTTCACCAATCCCATCATTATAAAGTAAAATCTCTACTTTCACATCCTTAATTACAAATAAAGTTGTTAATGCAAGTTAATTTATTGCAAATTGTTGTCCGTAATAATTTATAGTAATCCTTTCTATGATTCATCTTTCCTACTCCAAGCCATTTGTTGCTAAAGGTGGGCATAAATTTCCATAACCAGTTGAACGAAACACAAACCGAATCGAATTGGTTGGTGTTCGGGTCAATTCAATAAACAAAAATTAGTTTTTGGTAATTCTAACTGAGAACTAGACCATTCAGTCTGGTTCTCGGTTTTTAGCTTCAAATCATATGGAAAGCTGTTACACCGTGCTTTTTTTTGGATCGTTCGCGCTAGTGAATTGCACCAACCCATATCACACCCTCCTCCACTATATAATTTGACAAACAAAAACCCTACAAACATATGACACTACATTGCAACCTCTTTCATTAGTTCAGCCTTCATCTTTCTTGTATCTCCAGTAGTGCATTTTGTTCCAATCTTGATCTCTTCCAGTCAAAGACCCAACACTATTTGGCAAAATCTTAAATTGAGAGTCATCAGCACCTGCCAACAGAAAAGGGAAGGATTCTTTCTCCACGTTGTTATTTCAAGCAAGATTTATTGGAGTCTAGCATTCTGTATTTCTTTAAGGGAGACTGAAAGTTTATAATATGATATGTTCCCTTATCTTTCCTTGTACTAAGATGGTAAGATGACCATGTATTCTCTTCATATGCATGTGTGCCTGTGTTATGCATGCATAATTGGAGGAATAGAGGAACACTGGATGATTAAAGATTTAAAGTCCCGCAATTTGATTCAGTTATGATATGTGAAAGAAACTTCAAAACAGTGGGTGAATTGGTCAGTGGGGAATTATGAATTAAGTTAAAAATTAAGATCAATACAAAGGATATAACCAGAAAGGACAAGACCTGGACGGTTCGGTCCAACTCGTTTCTGGCCTTAAAATTCTGAATTTAAACCATTTCGGTCCAATCTTGAATAAAAGCAAACCAACCCGATTTTTGACCACCCACATCTGTTGCATTAAATATGTCACCTCTGCAATTACATCGGTTTTATTAACTTTTTATGCTTACAAACATGCAGTTTCTTGTAGACATTGTATTCTACCTTTTGAAGAAAATAAAAAGCTTTCTTCTTAATTTTTAGGCCTACAATCAGCCAATTCATGATGGGTCCACACAGCAAACATCATTTACTCTTCCAGAGCGGCTGATACCACACCAGCAAACCGTAATTACTCCATATCAACCATACATAAACACAAACCAACAATCCCGAGCAGCCAGGAATATAAATGATGATTCCGAGGCCGTTCTAATCATGCTGTGAATTAAGAGCAATCTTTAAATAACAAAAGGCCTAAATGTGCAGCCCGAAAAATCAAGGTATAATAGACGAACAAAAGGCTGCGAAACAATGTACAGTGTTGAGAGAACAACGCATAACGCTCCAAAGTATACACAATTTAAGGGAAAAAATATCAAAGATAAGAAGCAGACCTCTTGATGGAGAAATTGCAAGCCTTATAGAGCTTCTGCTTGGCGTCAGACAGTATATGCATATGGCAAAACCTCGTCAATGCCATGGCCTTCGCCTTGCACCCATGAACCCCACACCTATTAACAATATTATTCCCATTATTAAACCCTGAATTGCCATTCTTATTACCAATCCCATTAAAATTTTCTTGAATTATTCTCGTTCCGTCCCCGCGATTCGAATTGATTCTGTCGTTCTCATCATCTTCTTGAAAAGGGCTTTTACCAAACTCCCAGCAGTACTCTCTGTACTTGAGTTTAAGCTCCTCCATTAACGCCCAGTAGTGGTCCCGGTAAATCCGGCCCAGTTGCTTGGCCCGGCGGGCCCGTCGTTTTAGCACCTCAGGTCGTGTCAGGTACTCGGACTTGGATAGGGCTAGGTCCTCTTCGGATCCATCGATTCGCATTGGACCCGTTGAAGATGACGGCGAAGGGTCGATCATGTCAGCGGCGTTGGGTTTGGCGTGCAGAGACAAGGGTTTGTGGTCGGATTTGCCGGGGACGGGAGGAGCAGAAAGGGAATTTTGATGGTGGTTGTTGTTGTTGGCGGCGACGGTGGCGGAGGAGGCGGCGGTGCCGCTGGCTGTAGGAGCTGTAGGTAGCATGGAGAGAGAGAGAGAGAGAGAGAGATTTTTTTTTTTTTTTTTTTTTTTTTTTGGAATCTGTGAATCACAGCCTTGTTTATATATAAAAGGGAAGTACTACTGATGATGCGTATTGTACAACAAATTTCAAAATAAGCAAGAAGTACTGTAGATATATGTTTCCATTAATTGTCCCTAACATTTAATTGTTCAAGAACTTAATTTCCAAATAAATTTATTAATAGAATCTCCGAGTCAGATTTTTCAACTATAAGGAGTAAAATATTTGAATAATCACTGAACTTTTAGTCTTGTCTTCATTTACTCATTAAACTTTAAAATAGTGCTGAATGCTCACTGAACTTTACAACATTACTCGCCGTTACTGACTCTTGACGATTTATTTAACGGAACAACACACGTGGCAGACGGAGAGCCCACGTGGCATACGTTTTGCCAACCAATGCTGAGTTGTCAACTATGTCAGCAATTTGTATTTTTTGAATAATCACTGAACTTTTAGTCGTGTCTTTGTTCACTCACTGAACTTTTAGTCATGTCTTTATTCACTCACTGAACTTTAAAATGTTGCTGGATGCTCACTCAACTTTTTAAAGTTACACTTCGTTACTCACTTATGACGATTCAATAACAGCTTATTGACGAAATGCCCACGTGGTTGAAGGAATGACCATTCGTCATCTATTTAGTGCCATTAAATCTACTAACCAGAATAGTCGTGCGTCATAACATCAAATGTATTTTCAAAGTGCATTTTTTAAGATGCTAAAAACGGTGAAACTTCTCCAATTAAACAAATGATTTCATTTAAATTGATCTCAAATTGATTTTTCCTAAATATTCTATCAAAAATCCCAGCCCTAAGCCATCTTCTCTGGCGAACCAATCTGGAATAGAAAACTCTAATTTTTTACTGATTATGAATAGAAAATAGTGTTATTGTAGAAATGTTCCAGTGTTGAAGATATTTTGGACGAAAAGTTATCTTTGGTCGACGATTTTAGGGTTGCAGATTCTACGGATGAAGGTAGATGCGTGTGATTTTTTTGATGTCGCAGATCTGCACCCTATGCTAGATACAAGCCGGTAATCAATTGGTGAAATGTTTAGGAGAAATCAATTTGAGATCAATCGGAATGAAATTGCTTGTTTAATTGGGGCAAGTTTAACAGTTTTTAGCATCTTAAAAAATACATTTTGAAAATGCGTTCGATGACATGACGCATGACTATTCTGATTGGTAGATCTAATGGTACAAAATAGATAACGCATGGTCATTCTGTCAGCTACGTAGGCATTCCGTCAATAGGCTATTGTTGAATCGTCATGAGTGAGTAACGAAGTGAACTTTAAAAAGTCGAGTGAGCATCCAGCAACATTTTAAAGTTCAGTGAGTGAATTAATACATGACTAAAAGTTCAGTGAGTGAACGAAGACACGATTAAAAGTTCAGTGATTATTCAAAAAATACAAATTGCTGACATGGCGGACAACTCAGCATTAGTTGGCATAATGTATGCCACGTGGACTCTCCGTTTGCCATGTGTGCTGTTCCGTCAAATGAGTCGTCAAGAGTGAGTAACGGCGAGTAACGTTGTAAAGTTCAGTGAGCATTCAACACCATTTTAAAGTTCAGTGAGTAAATGAAAACAAGACTAAAAGTTCAGTAATTATTCAAACATTTAACTCAAATTGAATTTATCGACAAAAATATTATAAAAAAAATAAATTAATAAATATTAAAATAAATATTATAGTCAAATTTGAAGGTGACAATAATAATTCGAATAACAATTAAGATGGTGTCTTCAAATAGAATTCTAAAATATTTATTAATATTTATGAATTTGAATAGATTTATACTTATGGAATTCTCATAAATTTGTGGTATTTTTATTAAAAATAATAATTTTATCTTTACATTTACTCGAATTTGTGAGAAAATTTTAAATTTTTCCATACTATTCAAGGTCTATTTTTTCTTTTCAAAAACAGATTAAGTCAAAACAGGTAACTTACTCTAAAATTAATGTTTAATAGACTAATAGCCTTCGGAAAAATTAGAAATAAACAACTAATTCATGCTCAGTATTAAAAACAAATAGAAATAGTCCTCAAATGTAACATGCACATGTGGATTGCTTTAATTAATTCAACAACATATAACAAGTCTTGACTTTAAATTTAATATGAATATATATATATATATATATATTTTTATATGCGTAGTACATGTTTATCAATGATAGAAATATAAGTATTACTTATCAAACTTAATTTTGTTTTACTGTCATAATTTTTTAAAAAAAAAATTACCTCAAAGAATGTAACAGAATTCAATGCGATGGATTATGATGGAGTTCCTAACATGTATTATTGATTTTTTATTTTACTTTAATCACGCATATTGCACAACTATAATAAATTGGTAGAATTAAATTGGACTATAGACATGAATGGGTAAAAAAGATTAAATTGACACGACTAAATCTATAAAAATGGGGACAATAATAAAAATTTTAAAGCTTTTTAGATAAGATTACCTATTTGTTACTTTTTATTTTTTTGGAGTACATTTTTTACTTTTTATTTTTTGGGTACATATGGTTAGTTTTTAACTATGTTTTTTTTTTTCTTCTTGTGTTTTGTTTTTTTGTTTATTTAAAGAAATGGGCAATTTGGTCATAAAAGACCTACAACGCCAAGTTTTTCATACGTTGGGGATGTGTAGTGCTATTTTTTTTAGTTTAGGAGCATATCCTTAACGATTTTAAAATGTTAGAGACCTATGATACAATTATCTCAAAAAAAATTTCCATCTAACACTGCTTTCAAGCTTTAAGATAATTAAATAGAGTTAGGATGTGTTTAATTGCCAATGGTGGAATGGAAAAGGAAAAAAATTTCTATGTAAGTTGGAAAAATAAAAAAATCCATCAAACCCATAAGAAAATTCATGATTAAAGTGGTTGTAACTTAGAATTCATTTTCCTTTTCCATCTTGTATCAAACAGATAAAGTAAGAAAAAAAAATTTATGTGACATTATTTTTTTCGAATGTGAGTATTAATCAAACACAGCCTTATGGTATATTTTTTTTTTGTTAGAGGCAAACACAGATTCAAGCAGATAAAATAACAATTAACAAAAACAAATTTAAAAAAAAAAAAAAAAATGAAGTGAAACCAGTAAAATAGTCAATGATGAAGTTGTAAGCACTATTAAACCAAATTCTAACATGTAGATGCATTTATGTATTCTTGGTTTTTTTACGTATCTTCATATTTTAATAATAGCTTTAATGAGACTAAATCTTCATGTCCCAAAAAAGAAGGTAAATTATACAATTTCTGATTTTATGTCTAAATATGGTATTAAACTAATTATCTAATTAAAGTTTACCAATATATTATTTATATTGTTCAACTCAATTATTTGATTTAATGGATAGTCATGAAGCATCAAGAATAAAATTTCTAAAATTTCAAAGAAAATGTTAAACCATTGTTTAAAAAAATATTATTAAAATAAGAAATCAAACAATTTAATAATTTAAATACTAATACATATGAATAAATTGAAAATCAAGATCATGAGTTTAGTAGAAAAATATGTGGCACAAATAAAGGCGAGACATAGATATGTTTTGAGATGTCAGACTATAATTCCTAAAGAATTTGATATTTATATTTATGGACTCAAAATACATTAAAATATGTTTAAGTCTTGTGATTAATAAAATATTTAGAAATTCAGTAGTTATTAGGGATCATTTAAATTTCTAAAAAATGTATTAAAATATAAATTGAGGACACTCCATAAGTTTTTCATCGATCATAATTTAAAGAAAATTATCTTAATAAATTTTATTTATCGATAGAATTTTCATCATGTATAAAACAATAAATATAAATATTGCCTTCACAAAATTATGTTAGTCATTATATAACAACTAAAAAAATTATTTAAGATTACAAACAGATGTTTAGTTTGTAATGTTAAAAAATAAATATTTTGATATAGTTAATTTACCAATGAACAGGTTATGAATAAAAAAATATCAAGATATCTTCTGATAAGGGAAAAGTCTCGAAGTCGAAACTCTCCACCTGTGTCAGAAGCTCTTTGATTAGGCGGGTTGTAAATCGAGGGATGTACACGAGTGGCAGGGCCTGAGGGAAAGAGCCAACAAATCAACCCCCAAGACAGATCCCTACAATATTTCAGTGAAAATCTGCCCCACACAGGAATTGAACCTGCGATGCCAGATGATTTCTCTCCACGTCACCTCATGCCTTACCAACTCGCCTCCTGGGGGCAATATCAAGATATCTTGAATTAATGATGAAACATTCCACCACTAATTTACTAAAGAACTAAAAATTAAAACAAAGTCGTCGGTGATATCAACAATTTTTCTATCAGCTCGATGGTCAACGATCGAATCACCGTCAATAATTAACAACGACATTGACATCGATATTTGCTAGCGGATCCTAATTGCTCTAGTGTATAACTAAATAAAGGTGGTGTGTCAGTGATAATCGACAGTATTGTTATAAGTAATTTTATTTGAATCATCGACATGTATTGATTTTCGCTAAAATCTCTAGTAATAATACAATTTGTGATCATCGACGAAATTTCCATCATGAACATTTGCACCATTTAATTAATTTTTTTTTGAAAAGGTCAAACAAGAAATTTTGCGTAACGCCCATAAATTACTTTAAATTGTCTCTATGTAAACGTCCACGTCGTTATCAACTATGATATATTAGACAATTTTATTATTGTAGGACTTAGTGTTGAATAATGTTAGAAAGACTTGGAGGCTTTGGAGAGCATGTAGTGGTTCCAATCCACACCACAATTGGTGATCTAATGATAACGGTCTAGTACATAATGTGACGAGGGACATTTGTTGTGTTGTGTGATGACTTGCGTTGATAGATATTTTTTTTTTTTTTTTGATCGAAACTTGCGCTGATAGATATTGTAGAGAGAGGGAGTGGATGATGAGGAAGTTCATTTTAACTTGGTTGAGTCCAATGTTCATTATTTGATGACATTTAAAATTATCTTCAATTTTGTTAATGACTTAATTGTCGAAATGTATAGCAGTCAATTAAGGCCTCTAAATTTTAGGAACTTTACTTCCAAATAATTTTACTAATGGATACTTTGACTTAGATGTTTCAGATTGTAATAGTAAAAAAAAAATTATAAATTTAATTTACCGACAAAACGTCTTTCAAAAAATAAAAAAATTAAAATTAAAATAAATATTATCGACAAAAAAATTTGTACTTAACAATAATAATTCAAGTTTAACAATTGAATTTCTCATCAATGATAATTCAAAGAAAATTATCTTAATAAATTTAATTTATTGATAAAATTTCCATTGTTATAAATATCAGTAACTACAAAAAATTATTACGTTTAAAATATTATGTCAGTCATTAGAAAACAACAAAAATGTTTATTTAAGATTATAAAAAGATTTTAGTTTGTAATGTTAAAAAAAATTGATATATTTAATTTATTGACGAAAAGCTTATGAATAAATAATAATAAAATATCTTAAATAATGACAAAATATTCCATTACTAAGTTATTAAATATATAAATTAAAGAAAAATCGTCAATGACACCAACAACTTCTTTATCGGCTCAACAATTGACAACTGAAGCACAATTGGTGATTGTGAACACTATCATCAACGATATTCGCGGATGAAAGTGTGTTGGTAATAATCAACAATATTGTTTTAAGTAATTTTATTTGAATCATCGACAAATATTGATTTCCGTCAAAATCTTCAATATTAATACCATTTGCGATAGTCGAAGGAATTTTAGTGAACATTTGCTCAATTTAATTATTTTTATTATTCTTTTTGAAAAGGCCCATAAAAAATTTTACTCAATGCCCCCAAATTGCTTGTG
Organism: Forsythia viridissima; assembly: GCA_030279155.1. Classification (NCBI taxonomy): domain Eukaryota; kingdom Viridiplantae; phylum Streptophyta; class Magnoliopsida; order Lamiales; family Oleaceae; genus Forsythia; species Forsythia viridissima. The sequence continues at coordinate 37,633,520 of CM059033.1, read as the reverse complement.
TCGTCTCTATGTAATATACCATGTGATATCAACTATGATACAATAGACAATTGAGGTCAAATGACGTGAATGAGCGAGTTCAACTAATTCTAGCTAATAAGAATTTTCTAAATGATTGTTCGTTTAGAAATGAGAAAACCCACTAACAGTTCATAAGCCAAATAATGACAAGTTCAATTGACATACAAGCTAGACTCATTCAAGACTTTAATCTTGGAGATGTAGTGGTTCGAGTCCATGCCACAATCTAAAGATAGTTGTCGAGTCCAAAATGCGATTAGGGACACTTGTTGTGTCATGGAGCAACTTGTGGTAACATTTATTGTAGAGAAAGAGAGTGTGGATGATGATGATGAAGTTCTTTTTGGCTTGGTTGAGTCCAGTGCATAGCTTTGGTGAGAGAAGTTGTGAATTGAGTGGGCAAACTGATTTAAGGAACGAAAGGAAAGACAACAATGAGACAATTAAATACTAGTGTGTGGCACTCGACGAGGATGGTGAATGGTTAATATGATATTGTGTTGTATTTGTCATAAATGGCAGCCCTTGGATGCAGTAGCCGAGGGAGGTGGGGGCCATCGAAATACGATATTTTCTTTCTTTCTTTTTTTTTTTTTAATTAAAAAAAATGCTTGCCAGTAATAAATTCTCACTTTTACAATATTCACTACACGTGCATACCCCATTCCCCACCCCACATCCACTTTCATCTCAAACATTTATTTTAATGTTGTTAATTTCTACTTTGTTGAACTAATTAGTGTATTAGTGTGTTGTTTTTAATTTGGTGTTAATTATAATTCGAGTAAACATAGATTGTTTTGTATTAATTTGTTTAAATGGTATAAATTGAAATTTGAGTGTAATAAAATTAAATGGTGGAGAGTTGATATTGCACAACTTCTTATTTATCTTACTCCTAGACTAAGAACTCAAATTATAAAAATTAAAAGATTATCAATATTATAATGTTATTTCGTTGTTTGAGTTCATTATACGGAGTTATGTATATTTAAATAAATATATTTGATGAAATTGATAATGAGTTCATTATAAATCATTTTAAAGCAAAACTTGTAGGTAAAAATTGTAAAAATCTGTATTGTTTGAAAATAATTTCCATAGTTAAATCGTGTCTCTACTCGTTCTAGATCTTAGCTCCACCGATAGCCAAGCCAATGAACATTTGTTTCTATACCATGTACCACATGGAGTGGGGAATAGTTTTTGAGGATAGCCAAGCAAATGAACAAATTATGCTTCCATTATTAGTCAAGTAAATGTTGCTTAATTGTTTGGTTCATGTTTTGATCACCAAATGGGGATGGGGTTAAATGATTTTTATCATATGCCCCGTTTGATATATGGAGAATGGTTAAAGATAATAGATAAAAAATTTCTTATTATGTTTGAGCAGAATTGATGTCCGGGTAAAACTTTATCCGAATAATAATTTAAGTAAAAAATGAGAAAATTTTGTCCTCGTAAAGAAGAGAACAAAGTTTTATATCCGGATTTTATTCATTTTTTTAAAAAGACGAACGTATCTCTTATAATATAGAAAAAATCTATTTTTGAATATCCATACAGTAGGATAATCGTCATCGTCCGCTGCCGCCCTCCTGTCCGCCCTTCTCGACGGCCCGTCGCCACCTTCGCCATCATCCTCCGACCACCGTTCACAGCCACTGAGGAGCCGCCCTCTTCCACCATCCCTCTGCCTCCACCACTGTCCTCTTCCACCGCCTCCATCGCCAGCTGCCTCCGTTGTCGTTATCCGTCCACCGCCACCGCTACCACCATCCGCCACCCACTGCCTTGGCCACCGTTCTCCGTCCATCACCAACACCCTCTGTCGCTCTACTTATTTTTTTCTCTTTAAGTTTTTTTTTATTTATTTTTTTCGTTTAATTAAGAATAAGGGTAGAATTGTCTTTTTTTTAATCAAAAGCTGACTTTTTAACAATGATTTTTTCCATTATTATACTTAGTTGAATCAAACAGGATATTAATAAATCTGTTATTTAAATAACTAATATTAAGATAATTTGTACACATATAAATAGTTTTATTCACAAAACCAAACATGGCATATGAGTAGCAAAATGTTATACTATGGACATCATCACTAAAGTTTGAAAATTGATTAATCATTGACATATTTATGTACAATCTTTTTAGCTAGTACAATTATACGAAAGTCGTGTTATTGAAATGAGATTTTTTTTCACAGTAATAAATTATGTAATCATGATTTTTACAAGTCAGAATGCAGGATTGCAATATTGTCCACGTAAGAAAGGACACTATGACGTTTCCTAAAAAAAAAAACTTTTAAGTAAAGGAAAAAGGATATTATGGAATTTAATTCATGTAAGTTGTGCTGATAAGTATATTTAATCACATTATTGTTTAGGAATTTAGTTTCTTTTAAGCTAAATTAATATGACGAATTGATGAAATGATTTTTTTATGTAATTGTTTAATGTTTTATGAATGAAACGTCTACTTTTTTAATTCAATTTTCAATAAAAACACGACTGAGTGTCCGTTTGGTGGAGTTTAAATGTAGTTTTTTATGAAATTTTGAAAAAAGAAGGTAAAACGTGTGATTAAAAAGTTGATAAAAGTTGTGAATTCTATGAAATATATAATTAAAAATGAATTTGAAAAAAAAAAAGTTTAAATTAAACTATATTATTGGGAATCACCCAATCTTTATTATATTAAAAGAAAAAGACAATACTCAAATTAATAATCCAACTTCACAAAAATAACATCAAAATTGAAGGACAGAAGAAGACAATTTTTACTAAAGAAACGAGAAATAAGATTGCTATATGTTCACTGAAGAATAATGGAATAGCAAAGGCAGCAGCTGAAATATTTCACAAATGAATATTGGGCAGTCAAATTATTGTTCTGCTAAAAAACAATTGCTCACTGAATTGGATATCGTGTATTTGATGTATTATATTGGCTGCAAACCTAAAGGGACCAAACACACACACATATAATAAACGGGATAAATACACTAGACCAATAAACAACGATTCAAAGGTACGTTAAATTCTTCAAGTAGCCTATTAAATCCTACAATATATTTAGATTGACACATTATGGAGTAGACTAAATAATTATCTTCATTCTTGGGTTCAAAGTTTTTGAAGATATAACGGGTCTGATTAATTATTATAGCCCCGAATTTAGGATGAAAAAAAATCTCAACAAACCTCCACCTTGATCCAAATAGACCTAAAAAGCCGAAAAATAAAAAATAGCTTAGTAGTCTTTACTAATGTTTAGAAGTGTAAGGAAACTTATAAACTTTACCGATGTGAGCACATTAGTGCCCATATCTTCAAGATTATAAATTTGGTACCAAGATCAAATATGTACATGTTTAAAATACTAACAGTAAAGGTTAAGACTGGCTTAGTACAAACTATCAAGTACATAACGAGCCATGTGGTGATCCTTAGCAAGTGATTGATCATAACGTAAGTTAATGACATACGGAATAGTCCCTAGGCAAGAGGGTCGTAGGAAAAATTCCGTGGTCGTTACAAAAAAAATGCACGTTTTTTTGTAACGACTACAAACTTTTTCCTACAAGCTTCTCGTTTTATGGGACATTTCGTACGCCGATAGCTTACGTACTCTCCACTGGAGGTTGAACTTCGAACTGGATTACTGTCAAGTCTCCAGCGATTCGAACTCTTGACCTCTCTTTAAGAAGAACTTAAGTGAAATGTTGGTACTAATTGAACAATTTGCCCAATTGTAAAAATTTTACTTAAAAACATATCTTTATACTATCTGATATCTTGTAGCTTTGGACAAGATAAATTTGAAAGGATCTCAGAATACTTTTCTTGAAATTTGATGGGTTAACCAACAAAATGTTTTGTGATTGCAAAAAATAAAGTATTAACAACATGAGAAATTTCGAAGTCATCATCATCGTTTTCTTTCTTGATTGCCTCTTGAATAGATAATTGTTCAATTTCAATGAGATAATTATCCCACCAACCTTTTAATTAACCGATAAAATTAGTAATTAAAATTTTGGCAATTTGAGAATCAGAATTGTTCATACATTTGTAAGAGGTTGCTGCTATGGACATTTCTTGAAGAATATTGATGATTTGATGTTTTGTATATCCATCAATATTCCATTCACAAATACCATTGCCGGAATATACAGTTTGAGTAAGAAAGGGTCTTTCTTCATATTGAATATCAAGAAAAGAAGGCTTGGATAAAAAGGTTCTTTGGGGGAGTTTGGGAATGTTGAACTTTGTTTATTGATATTTCTTCAAATTGTTCTTGAATACTTTTTATCTTTTGATCATCTTCAGATTTATTCATAACATTAATATTTGAATGAAGATTTTTAGAACTAGATGGAGAAGTTTCTCATAGGCTTTTGAGTTGAGCATTGATCTGATTGAGTAAGGCAGAAGAATTGTTAAATTTGATAAGATCATTTTGAGAAATTTCGAAAGGTTTAAACAAAGGTTGAGTTTTTTGAGAAGATAAAGAAGGTTTCTTCATTTGAAGAAGAGGAAGAAACATTACATTCTATACGACTCATTTGTTTTGACATAGAATTTAAAAGAACGTTTGTATAATTGTTTTGTAATTAAATGTTTTTGACATCTTCGAGAGATTGGGCTTGCCCAGCCTCATTGGTTTGACTTCTAGTTTGAGGATGATTCACTTCAAGGCTAGTGGTCATTTCGAAAGGAGAAGCAATAACTTTTTGTTTGCAAACAATTAATTTGCTTTCCTTTAAAGGAGGATGAAAAGAAGAAACTTGTTTGTTTTGAGAAGTCTGCAAATATTGATGGTTTAAAGAAGTAACATAAATTGTTTGATATTTTTCACGATTGATAAACCAATCAAAGAAAAACAAATTCACCTTATGGCTTTCCATAAAGGAATAATATTATTCTGGAATAGCTTTTTTTTTATTTTAGTCAACACACCGTCATATTCCCAATGTGGTTGTCAGGCCTCTACCAAAAGAGGATTAGGGGATTCGGATACCCCAACCATATATAAATAACTCATAAAAAATACATGGGAGGGGGGGCATAAAACCTGACATTCAATCAGAAGAACTAAAACAAATAAATAAATGAATAAATAATAAAGTAATAAATAAAGAGGTACTACCTCCCAAACAATAAGTCCTAAAAAATCTATAGACGCTAACTATAGGAAGTCTATATATATATATCAATTTGAACTAAGCTGTGGTAAAGCTGCGGTAAGTCCTGAGCGTTGTACTCAAAATAACAATGATAATCCCAACTCTCTGAATCAAGTAAGTCAGCCACTTAGTTGCCCTCGTGATAAATATGAAAAATAGTATCACGGTTGAAGGCAAAAAAATGTCTGATGTGGTAAAAAGTGGCCTGAATAGACCAAGATCTTCCACCTCTGGTGATGTAGTGAATGGCCAAAGTAGAGTCGACCTCAATCTATAAATCTGAGAATACAATCCACTAAGCAAGAATGATACCATCAATAATAGCCATGAGCTCAGCCTTTAGAATATAGCACTTGCCATATGAAGAAAAGAATGTGCAAATACACTGAACTGATGAATCACTAATAATCTCCCCCTTTACTCGCAAATCCATCTTTGACGCATTCATCAATGTTGACATTGTAAGATTTCACTGGTGGAGTATGCCAATAAACCAAAACAGGGAGATGAAGCAATGGAGTAGTAAGAGAGGTACCAAAAAAAAAGGAGCAATATCCATATCCCATTGCCAATGAATAACCTAAAATAAACGGCATGTATGTAGCAGGGAGATAGTATGGTATGCTCTCTAGATGTTCTGTCACCGCTCCATAGAGATATCTCGATAATTTGCATAATTCATCACAGTCCAAATAAACCAGATAATCAAAAGAGGAATGATCGCGCGAGTATGACCCTACCTGAAAAATTGACCCGAGAAATGCCAAGACTAAAAACAATACTAAAAATACCCCATCAACCGAAGGGTTATATGAAAAATGTCAGAAAAGTGGTGCCAAACCTGGTCGACAATACAACTGTCAATAAATAACTGCTGAATAGTCTCAATATCCGAGCAACACTGACAATGAGAAGCCATATGACTCCCAATCTATCTCTAAATCACAACATCAACTGGGATATGACCCTGCCATAGTCTCCAGCAGAAGAAAGAGACAGTCTTCGAGATAATAAAACTATTCTTCTTGAATAGCTTTTTGTTTGTCTTTATCAAAGTTTTGAAGAAAAACTTGTTGAGCTTTTGAATTGTAATCATATTAAAAATCCTTTTATAAAATTTCTTTATTGATTTCAAAAAGTTTTGAAATAACATTTAGTTGATTCCTGTCATATTTAGTAGGAGACATGCTTTTAGAAGATTCTTCATCTTCATCTGCATTGTAAAAAGGTTGTGGAATATTGCGACCAAAATCAACACCTTTCAATTTTGAATCTAATGAAAAAAAAAATTGTATTGATAGAAAAAGTTGAGAATCTAGAAGGCTCAAAGCTTTTGGTAGATTTGGCTTTAACATTTGAAGAAGGAGGAGAAAATTGAATTTGAACACTTTCATCATGATATTCAAATTTGAGATACCTGAGAAGGTTCGGTTCTCTTTGGAGGAGCAACTTGATCGATATTCCAAATTGAAGATCTTGTGATTTTGTCCCAAGACAAAAGTTTGGGAACGATTGAATTTGAACTTTCTTTATTAGCTTCCAACATCAATGTTTCACCTTTAGGAGAAGATCTTATTGCTTTGGGTTTAAAGGTAGTTGACATAACTTTGTAGTATACTCTAAAAATTAGAGCAATTGATTGAGTATCATTTTCCCAATCCATGTTTTGAGTCTTAATATCTAACATTAAAGATCGTAAAATGTGCGGATAGGTAAGAGAGACAGAAAAGTGTGGATAACAATTGAAAAATATTGGATCCTTATCAAGGTTAGACTCGAGAATTGATAAAATAGATTTTGAAAATTTTCTATTTCTTTAACCTCTAAGAAGAAGAAGGATTGGACTCCTATTCTAAATAGAGGTTTGACAACAACTTGAACAATACCAATATGTAAAAACTTGTATTTTTTTTTTATGATGTCTAATAGCTTTTGGAGAAAGTAGAGAAATAGTTTCCATATCATGATTCATTGAAATATTTTGTTCAGTAGTTTTGATAGAATAATCTTCAAAAAAACATGAACTTTTCTATTTGGTAAATAGTATTTACTTCATTTTTAGGAGTTGACCAATTATGTAATTGTTTTTCAATCTTGGCTATATTTAATTCTTCACTATTCATAATCTTTTGAGCATGGTTATCATCATCTTTTTGTCTAAAACTACTTGTTTTTCTAAAATGTGATCTGGACATGTTTTCTAAGAAACTTACTTGATTAAACTTTGGGATGGCAATTGGGCTGAACCGTCCATAGGCCGACAGCTCAGGCCATTATGGGCAGACGAGCCTGGGACCTGGCCAAGTCAGCCAAAAAACCCAAGGGTCGAGCGCTCAACCTTTGGAAATAACGGGCCGACCCATTGGACCGACTCGTGGGCCGGTTCGCGGGCCAGGCCGTGGATTGGTTCATGGACCAGGCGCGGGCTTAGTCCACGGACTTGGCCCACGAGCCGGGTTGGCTCATGGGCCACTATTTCTAGCTTTTAAAAAGTTGAGGACCAATTTCAATAGTCACAAAAATGACCGTTGCAGCCCAACATTCACTTTTGTGACCATTTTGGTCCCTATTTTTTTTTTCCAACGTCTATTTTTTCTTATAAACACCCCCTCTAAACTTTCATATTCTTCACAACTCTCTCAACTTACACAATCTGAAAAAATTATATTGTCAATATTAACTCTTTTATTGTAAAATTTATAATTGAATTTTTACATTTCTAGTTTTCTATAATTCAACATTCAAATTTTATATTTGTATTTTCTACATTGATCAATACAACACACAAGGAAGTGTTGACTACCAAATTCATGATGATTTTAGTAAATTATATGATATTCCAATTCTTGAAGTTGGTGATGATTATGGGATTGGGAGCACTGCTTCCATTATTGATTTAGATGATATCGACGAAAAATTAGAAACGACCAACACTACTACAACGACTGGGTCGACCACTAAACGAAGAGCTACAAAACAAAAGTTCAGTGATGGGATAATTTCAAATTAGTGCAGACCGGTGCAACCGCTGACGAACAACCAATCTTCAATGCAATGTGTAATATTGTAAACAAAAATTTGCATGGCAAAAAGGTGGTGGCACGAGCCATCTAAACTGACATTTTTCTAAGTGTATGCAAAAGCACAGAAAAGTTTATACCAATCAAGCTTAGCTTTAGTTCGAATCTCCCGGTGGATCTTCTAGTTCTAGTACAAATCTTAAGAACTGGGTGTATTTACAAGACTCTAAGCACCGGGAAAACATGACTCGGTTGGTGGCTAGTGGTGAGTTCCAGCTTAGCATAGTGGAAATCCCTCACTTCACCAAATTCTTACAAAGATATCTTCAACCAATGTATGTGCCCTTTGCTAAAAACAATCTTCGTGCTCATATTATTGCTTTATATAATAAAAAGAAATAAAATATAATAAATGACTTAACTAAATATTCTGGTATTGTATCATTCACTTCAAACTTACGGTTCGATATAAATCATAAATGATATATTGCTACAACTTTACATTATATTAATAAACTATGGATTATGCATAAAAGAATAATTGCTTGTAAAATAATTAACTACCCTTATAATGGGATACAAATTTTACTTATTTAATGAATTTTATTAGAGAATTTAACTGCGAATCTAGAATTCACAGTTTTACATTTGATATTGCTGCGTATAATAACATAGTAATAGATAAATTAGTTCGAGAATTAAATCCCGAATTTTGGTAGAATTTTATTTCATGTTTGATGGTATGTCATATTTTTAATTTAATTGTCCAAGATGGTTTAAATTATATAGTCCCTCAACTAGAAAAATTAGGTATGTCTTAAATTATATTATTGCTTCACCTTATCGAAAACAAGTATTTGATGAATTATAAGTAGAAAATTCCCTTCCAAAAAAATATTTGTGTATAGACATAGGCAATAGGTGGAACTCTACTTATTTAATGCTTCAAGCATGTGAAGGTTATGAAAATTGTATAACTTCCTATTATAATGGCCGACATTCACACGGTCCAGAATATGATTGTAAAATCGCATTTCATGTGAGAAAAATTTTTAAAGTTTTTTTCGACACCAAAAACGCATGTGCTGACATATATTACCATACTAGTCTTTTAATTTTAAATTATTTTTATTTTATTGCAAATAATTTTAATAGGCATTAGACATTTGCAATTTTTTTGATATTGTAGTAGCAATGAAAATTAAGTTTAGAAAATGTTGACGTCTGAACCTGCACCAGTCCACGTGCCAACAGATCTCCAGTCACTCCTCTGCCAGCTCGTATGTTACCTGTACACTAGGACGACCGTTAGGCACCAAGATCTCCAGAGAAAAAGGGTTCGGCGATCGTTGGCACTCCGACGATCAAGTCAACAGCCGGTATATAAAGAATACGCGGGGGCGGGAACGGAATAGGAGTGTGGGAGAGACAAGCAGGCAGAAGTTTGAGCAGAGTTTAGGGTGGGAATCGTAAGCGTAGAAAGTGCGTTATGAAAATTGCTTACTAAAGAATGCGTACTCAGAAGTGCGTACCTTGGAATAATCGGAGTCTGATATTTATAGGGGGAGAATCCTAATTGATTTAGGGAAGCGATCAATTAGAATTCTAATTAGGATTCTCTTTCCTTATCAGATAAGGTAGGTTCCAATCTCGCCGTGATCTTCCGAGATTGCATCCCAATCTCTCTCAATCTCTAAGATTGTGTTGCTGATTTTATTGGATCGTGATATGGTTTCCTTGTGACAATCAAATATAATCTTCCCTGAGATATCCTTTTAGCTGTGCGGACCATAATAAATACGAAGCCCGGCGAGGCTCTCTGGATCGGCCATGAATGCCGAGGCCCTTCATGGGCCTCGCAATACTCTGATTCAGAAATGCTAAGATGTTCGATGGGCCTCCGAGGCCTTCGCCGGGCCAATGGAACCTTTATGAATTTGGAAGGCCTTCGCTGGGCCTATAAGGCTTTAGCGAGGCCTAGATGAGACTTTTACTAGAACTTTGCTGACGTGGAGGCTTCACCAAAATCGGGTGGTAACAATAGTCCCCCAAGTTCGAGCCTATTATTTATATCAGGCGTAGGACTTTAAGAGGAAGCATTAAATGAGGACGAAGGCCTTTAGAAAGTGAACCTCCAATGGAATCCGTGAAATCACATCTCCAGTCATATTTCTTCATAGGAGGCATTTTGAACCCTGCGGAGAGTTCTCTAGCCTTCAACTATTTGGAGAATGGGAGATCATCGTCGTCATCAAGGTTGCACAACCGTTCTGGTCTTTCATCCGCAGTCCTAGAGTCCCTTCTCTTCTCTCAGTGGTCATCGCTAGGCTCGCTACGTCGGCTACTCAACGATTGATGTCGAGCCACAGACGACCCAGACTTCAACCTGTATAATACTCTGGCGGAGGCGACCAGCTTCCCCACTCCCGAGGCACGAGGTTTCTCTTGGTCCTGGGATTTTCCCCATTGAGGATTGGCGAATCATCTTGAGACCGACGGCTTTCGATAGAGCCGGACCTCGAAGGGCTTCGCCGGGCACGGCTACGCTCGGGTCCATGTTGAAGAGATTGATTCTCCAACAGTTCAAGCACCACCTTCATCCGGTCGTTGTCCAACTTCGGGCGTCTCTATCGTTGTCTTCTTCTCTAGTAGTGGGTTGCATTCTGAAAGCCTTGACCGCTTTTCTGCCGCAAGTCAGTATGATGGGACTTTACTTTTTCCTCCGTGGAATGTTTTCTATTGCTATGCTCTTTCGAGTAGAAGACACGTTTTACCACAAGCACTTGGTCGTGTAAGGTTTTTCGTTTCCCACAGACGGCGCCAATCTGTTGACGTCTGAACCTGCACCAGTCCACATGCCAACAGATCTCCAGTCACTCCTCTGCCAGCTCGTATGTTACCTGCACACTAGGACGACCGTTAGGCACCAAGATCTCTGGAGAAAAAGGGTCCGGCGATCGTTGGCACTCCGACGATCAAGTCAACAGCCGGTATATAAAGAATACGCGGGGGCGGGAACGGAATAGGAGTGTGGGAGAGACAAGCAGGCAGAAGTTTGAGCAGAGTTTAGGGTGGGAATCGTAAGCGTAGAAAGTGCGTTATGAAAATTGCTTACTAAAGAATGCGTACTCAGAAGTGCGTACCTTGGAATAATCGGAGTCTGATATTTATAGGGGGAGAATCCTAATTGATTTAGGGAAGCGATCAATTAGAATTCTAATTAGGATTCTCTTTCCTTATCAGATAAGGTAGGTTCCAATCTCACCGTGATCTTCCGAGATTGCATCCCAATCTCTCTCAATCTCTAAGATTGTGTTGCTGATTTTATTGGATCGTGATATGGTTTCCTTGTGACAATCAAATATAATCTTCCCTGAGATATCCTTTTAGCTGTGCGGACCATAATAAATATGAAGCCCGGCGAGGCTCTCTGGATCGGCCATGAATGCCGAGGCCCTTCATGGGCCTCGCAATACTCTGATTCAGAAATGCTAAGATGTTCGATGGGCCTCCGAGGCCATCGCCGGGCCAATAGAACCTTTATGAATCTGGAAGGCCTTCGCTGGGCCTATAAGGCTTTAGCGAGGCCTAGATGAGACTTTTACTAGAACTTTGCTGACGTGGAGGCTTCACCAAAATCGGGTGGTAACAGAAAATATTGGGAATAACTGTCTATGTTGTTCCAGTTAGAGTCAATTATGGATCCTATAGTAAATTTAGAGGGTAGAAAATATAATATTTTTGCCAATTTCTAATAAGTTAAGTTACAAAAATCCAATAACTTATGGTAATTTAGAAAAAAGTACGTGAAATGTACGATTTTTACGCAGCAAAAATCGGTAGGAAAGTCAGAAGACCACATGTCCCAATCTATTCTTTGTCATCAAATGACGCTAACAATTATTGAAGTTTCCTTCTTCTTAGGGAAACTCAACAATCTAATTTTTCTTTTTCGCTTTCCCGTGTCACAAATGTATAAACAAATAGTAGAGAAGTACCTTTAGAGTTAGCTAGATATTTTTGTCATGACATGCTTAATATGTTAGACAAAGATGAGAGAAATAATTTTGATATACTTAGGTGGTGGAGACAAAAAGAGCGTCAATATCCAATTATTTCTATTATAGTACGTGATCTACTAACACATCCGGTATCAACTATAGCATCGAAGTATGCTTTTAGTACAGGTGTTAGGATTCTGAATGATATGATCTCAATATTAAAACCAGACATACTATAAAGTTTAATGTGTTTAAAAGATTAGAACGATGCAAAACTTTGAATCTAAGATAAAGTAGACCTCATATTGGTCGAATAAGTGCAAGAGCTGGCTACATAAAATGTAAGTATAGTTTGTATAAATTTATTTATTTTTTCTTAATTTTAAGTGTTAAAATTTAAGTTTATCAAAAATTGTACACATAACAACTTATTCGTGTATAATTTTAACTCCGCCTATGCTAAAAGTAGCTGGTTCTAAGCCCGAAAAAAAGGATTAGAGTTTTAAATATCAATTTTATCACAACTTATTTCATTTTAAGTTTTTAAACTAAAAATATAGAATTTCATGTGTGGCCCTTGTGGCCCATTAGCTACAGACTGGTTTGGGCTCGTGGATTTGGGATGAGCCGAGCCATGGCTCAGTCTGTCCCTTTAAGGACCAAGCCGGGGCGACTCGGCCCATTGCCTTCCCTAATTAAACTTCTCTTTGCGTCTGGTATAATGGGAACACCAAGCATTCACTTACTTATCAGACTTACCAACACAGTCCAGGTTTACCAACTGTTGTATTATTTATCTCTATAATGGGCTATATATTGTATTATAATTATATGGGCTATCTAATTAATATAGCTATTAAGTGATCTGTTGATTGGGCCGTAGAAATATCTAAATTGAGTACGGGCTTTGTAATGTGTAGAGACCGGATCCTAATCCAATTAGGATTGATGGACTTCTAATTGGATTATGATATATAGAATATATTAAATAAGGGTTATGGTCTCCGGGTCAATAACAACTTTTGCTTTTCTCTTGTACACCATTATAGACAGAGTTTACATTGAGCATTATTGAGGTGATTAGATTGTGGAAGATCCAACATTCTCAATTTCAATACCAATGGAGACATGTATTCTTCTAAATTAATTATACTTGATAATTTGGTGTGATATATAGATTCCTTAATTATGCGTATGTAATTCAAGACTAGAGATTTTATTTTTAACAATTGGTATCAGAGCCAATATCACGTTGAATTATTACTATGATAATTATTTTAGTCAATTTATTAAATATTCAAACCGTACACATGAAGAAAAAAATGTATGTCACATCTAGCTTTATCTTTTTATTTTCAGCCGAAATTGATCTATATATATATATATATATATAGATGGATTTTAGATCATATGGATTTGGATTTTTTCTTTTTTTTTTTTCTACTGAATATTTTTGAATCGTATGTGTATTGCTTTTTGAGTATGAATTATTTGTTGTTGGGTTGGATTAAAGAAATATAGAATTAAAAAAAAGGATTAACAGCATCGCTGACGTTGCTGCGTGAAATGGCAAGAAGAAGCAGCGCCAGCGGAGGCGCTGCTAGAAGGAACATCAACGCTGGGTCTGGCACTACTGCGGCTGATCAGATCTGGCTGATGGTTGGTGATGGTGAGCTGCTGAAATTTTGGAAACGGGACCTCAAAAGTAAATTTGATTAATTCAAGGATTAGGATACAATTTTGGAGATTTAGGTTATATTGTACATTAAGTCCCTAAAGTTTAAAACTTAATTAATTAAATCCCTCAGGTTATGATAATTTAAAACTGAGCCTCAAAGTTTTAAATATTAAGTAATCTAACCCTATATTTATGTGATTTTAATATTTAGCCCTTAAAGTTGAAATTTTTCATAAGTTGGCCACTAAAATTTTAAAATTTGCAATTTTAACCCTAAAGTTATAAAATTTCTTCAAAGAAAGGCCACTAAAGTTTTAAAATTTAAGATTTAATCTCAAAACTTCATAAATCCTAAATTTTAAATCCATAAAATATTAAAATTTAAACTCTAAGGTCGTCTATTCTCCGAAAATTTTCAAATTCTTGATTCAGATGTCTTATATTTCGAAATGAATAATATTAATATGATATGTTGCCAAAGTAACATCTATTGTGTTGATTTATTTATTTTGTAATATAAAGATGAGTATATCTATTACTTATGAGAACAATGACCGACCCAAAGGAATGTTATTGTTTGGTCAAATAGCAGACATACAAGTGATAGTAAATATGTAATAATTATAAAGATTTCATGTGAACAATAAATCTGTCCAAAGAAATGCTTATTGTTTGACAGATTTATTATCTATATTTGATTACCGCGCGGAGAATACCACTTACAATTGATATTTCTATCTAAAGACTAAATGTCAATGTTGTAATAGGTATCTTGTGATGGGCCTACCAATAAAATACATGTTTTTTTTTTTTTGGACTTTAAGATTTAGTCCTGAAGGTTTTAGATTTTAAGTCTTAGGTCCTTCAAGTTTTTAGAATTTAAAATCTTAGGACCTTAAAGTTTGGATTTTTTGAATTTAATCCCTAAAATATCTTCAGATCCTTGAATTAATCGTCTTATATTTCAAAATAAATCAATTGAAACGATACGTTGCCAAAGTAACATCTATCACGTAGATTTACTTATTTTGAAATATTAAGATGTGTGTGTCTGTTGTTTATGCAAACAATGACGGCCCAAAGGAATGTTACTGTTTGGCCAAATGGCAGATATACCTGTGGTAATAAATATGTGACAATTATAAAGTTTTCATGTGGACAATAAGTCGGTCCAAAGAAAGGCCTATTGTTTGACAGATTAATTATCAATATTT
Organism: Forsythia viridissima; assembly: GCA_030279155.1. Taxonomy (NCBI): domain Eukaryota; kingdom Viridiplantae; phylum Streptophyta; class Magnoliopsida; order Lamiales; family Oleaceae; genus Forsythia; species Forsythia viridissima. The sequence goes on along the minus strand of CM059033.1, from coordinate 37,618,389 downwards.
GATTGCTACATAGAGAGTACCACTTACAAGTTGATGTTAATGTCCAAAGACTAAATACCAATGTTGTGCTAGATATCTTGTAATGGGCCCACCATTATATAATTTATCGTACATATGTTATGACATGATCATTAATTGTGAGCTTGATATATTCTCTCGTTTTCAGTTTATACTTCTGCTTCTACAATATCTACCAACATTAATTTCATCCATGTGCTAATAGCACAAATTTCAAGAATTGGAAAGAGAACATTACGATTGTTCTCGGTCACATGGATCTTGACCTTGCGCCTTCTGACAGAACGACCTTATACTCTCATTGATGAAAGTTCCACTGAGGATAAAAAGGATTTGAAAAATTGGGATCGTTCTAACTGCATGAGTTTTATGATCATGAAACGTTCCATTCCACAAACATTTAGTGGCGCTATGTCTGAGGAGGAAAATGCTAAAACGTTCTTTAAAGAAATTGAAAAGTGTTTTGCCAAAAACGAAAAGGTTGAAACAAGTCCTTTTTTGGATTACCTTGTTTCAATGAGGTACGAAAGAAAAAGGAACGTAATGGAGTACATTATGGAAATGTCTAATCTCACTTCCAAACTAAAGGCACTAAAGTTATAGCTGTCTGAGGACTTGTTCGTGTATTTGGTTTTGATTTCCCTACATGCACAATACGGTCAATTTAAAGTGAGTTACAACACCCAAAAGGATAAATGGACTCTTAATGAGCTCATATCTCACTGAGTGCAAGAAGAGGAAAGACTTAAGCGTAAGAGGACTGACAGTACTAACATATCAACCACTCATCAAGACAAAAAAAAAATGAAAAGGAAAAAGTAATCTGCAATTGGGGTACCACAATATAAAGTGCAAAAGAAACAGGATAAGGAGTTCGCTTGTTACTTTTGCAAAAAGGGTGGACACATAAATAAAGAATGCCCCAGTTATGCTGATGGCGTGTTAAGAAATGTATGCTTCTCGCTGTAGTTTATTTTGAAGTTAATTTATTTAGCTTCTATTCCTGGACACACTTGGTAGATAGATTCTGGTGCTACCACTCACATAAGTATGTCTATACAGGGTTGCCTGTGGAGCTGACAGCCAATTGATGCTGAAAGATTCATCTTTGAGGGCGACGGCAAAGCAGTTGCAGTTGAGGCTATAGGGGCTTTTAAGTTATTATTAAGGACACGGTAAGAAAAATGATTAGTCATTATTCTTTACCAAAATCCTTATAGAAAGAAGCACTAAAGACTGCAGCATACATCCTTAACAGGGTTCCAAGTAAAGCAGTAATTAAAACTCTTTATGAACTTTGGATCAGTAAAAAGTCTGGTTTAAAACACTTGCACATTTGGGGATGTCCAGCTGAAGCGAAGCCTTACAGGCCAAGTGAAAATTGGACTTAATAACTATAAGCTGCTATTTTGTTGGATACCCAGAACGGTCCTAGGGTTATAAATTATATGATCCCTCGACTAGGTCCTTTTACGAGACTAGAAATGCAAAATTCTTTGAGGATGTTGAGTTTAAAGGAAAATATAAGGTTAGGAACATCGTCTTTGAAGAGGAACTCGTTTATCTTCCTGCTGTCTCTATTGACAATGATCAGATCAGTGATATTGTTCAAGAAGCGAATATGAATTATCAAGACAATGTTGACAACTTTTCTATCCAGAATAAAGTTGTTGCTCATGATGAGCAAACTCAACAACCTCAAGAACAAATATCATTGCGAAGATCCACTTGAGAAATGAGAAAGGCGGTTCTGGATGACTATATCATTTTTCTCCAAGAACATGAGGTTGATATAGGAGTGATGGAAGATGATCCAATCATCTTTCATCAAGCCAAATAGAGTTCTAATTCTCAAAAGTGGATTGATTTCATGGAAGATGAGATGACATCTATGAAAGACAATAACGTTTGGGATCTCGTCAAATTGCTAGAAGGTGAGAAGTCCATTGGTTGCAAATAGATATTTAAGACCAAGAGAGATTCAAAAGGTAATGTTGAGAGATATAAGGGTTGTCTTGTTGCCAAGGGTTTCACTCATAAAGAAGACATTGATTATAAAGAGACATTTTCTCCGGTTTTATCGAAAGACTCTTTCAAGACCATAATAGCACTTGTAACTCATTTTAATTTGGAGCTACATAAGATGAATGTAAAGATTGCATTTCTCAATGGTAACATTGATGAAATGATATATATGGTGCATCCAGAATACTTTGTGAGCGGTGATCCAAAGAAAATGGTATGCAAACTAAAGAAATTCATCTATGGTCTCAAGCAAGCTTCCCGTCAATAGTATTACAAATTTCATCAAGTCATTATCTCGTTTGGATTTGAGGTAAATGTAGTTGAAGATTTTGTATACCATAAGTTTAGTGGAAGATACACCCATTGTTAAAGGAGACAAGTTTAGCCTCAGTCAATGCCCCAAGAATGAGGTTGAGTTAAAGAAGTGCAAAAGATTCCTTATGCGACGGCTATAGATAATATTATGTATGCTCAAGTATGTATGTGTCTGGATATAGCGTTCATAGTGGGATTATTAGGCAGATATTTAAGTAACCCTGGGATGGATCATTAGAAAGCAGCCAAAAGGGTTACGCGCTATATACAGAGAAAAAAAGATATCTAGCTCACCTATCGGAAGTTAGATAATTTCGAGATCATTAGGTATTCTGATTCTGATTTTGCTAGATGCCAAGACAATAAGAGATCCACGTCAGGCTATATTTATATGCTGGTTGGATGAGCTATATCATAGAGAGTGTTAAGCAAACGCTCATAGCTCTATCCACCATAGCAGCTGAGTACTTAGCCTATTATGAGGCATCTAATTATGGAATATAGCTGTGAAACTTTGTCACTATGCTGCATATTGTGGAAGGTATTGAAAGACCATTGAAAATATATTGTGACAATAAATCGGCTGTGCTATATTCCAACAACAATAGAAACTCTACGAAGTCGAAGCACATAGACATCAAGTTTCTTATTGTTAAAGAGAAAGTTTAGAGTAGTCATGTGTCTATAGAGTATATTAGCACAAATTCCATGATTGAGGATCCGCTTACCAAGGGTTTACCGCCCAAGGTGTTTCACAAGCATACATATCTGTGTTGCATTGTTTGATGATGTGCTGGTTTAGTTGGAGTTTGTATTTTGATGCTTTTTGGTAGTAGACATACTTTATGATTATTTCCTGCAGAAGAAAGTATAATGGTTGTTTCCAATATCTGAATTTGGTCTTTCCATTTGTGGTTTAACATTTAGATTGGAAAGATTTGGTATGATCTCACTAAAGAATAAAATAGGACCAGTTGGAAATAGACATGTGTTAAGATCACATTGCATGTAATTTCCATGCTACACATCCATACTCGATCTATGTCATTGAATATATTGGTATGATGACCATTGATGGATTTAGTTACCGATTAATGTGACGAAGATCGTTTTGATCTCATGCTAATATAGTAGATGGACCAGATTGTAATTACGAAGATGTTTCAAGGTAAGATAGCAATTTAAGTGTACACATAAATTTTAAGATATAATTGTTTCGGATAACATATGTAGCTCAAGTGGGAGATTGTTGGATTATTTATCTCTATAATGGGCTACATATTATAATACAATTATATGAGCTATCTAATTAATAAGGCTATTAAGTGATCTGTTGATTGGGCCCTAGAAACATCTAAACTGAGTACGGGATTTTGTAATGTATAGAGACCGGATCCTAATCCAATTAGGATTGATGAAATTCTAATTGGATTAGGGTATATAGAATATAATAAATACGGGTTATAGTCCTCAGGTCAATCACAACTTTTGCTATTCTCTTCTACACCATTATAGACAAAGTTTCCATTGAGCATTATTGAGGTGATTAGACTGTAGAAGATCCAACCTTCTCGATTTCAATACCAATGGAGACAGTTATTCTTCTAAATTAATTAAACTTGATAATTTGGCATGATATATGGATTCTTTAATTATGCGTATGTAATTAAAGACTAAATATTTTATTTCTAACAATAACCTCATTGGCAAAGATAATTTAATACTATATAATTCTTAGAAAAGAATATAAAGATAATTGTTTATCTCAACAATCAGTTATATATATATATAACACCAAATATACGAAATTCAATTCAGTGAGCAGTTGTTTTTCAACAGCAACCAAAAGCTAGAACCATAATTTGAGTGCTCAAAATATTATTTTTATCTACACATTTCGTAGAAACTACAATATTTATCTACATATTTCATAGGATCTACTACTTATAATCTACAAAAAATTTTACCAGATATATTCTTATTCTTCGTTTCTTTAGTGAAAAATGTCTTCATTTGTCCTTCAATCTTAGTGTTACTTTTGTGGAGTTGGACTATTAGTCTCTGTCTTTTTCTTGCAATATAATAAAGATCCAGAGAATTATTTTCTCAACATATACGAAAATATGCTCTGAATATTTTTCTTAGATAACCATAAATTTTAGTAAAATTATATTTAATTAATATACTTTATAAATTGAAATATTTTATTGACTTTAACTGCTTATTTATTTAGACTAGTTAGGAACATGTGTAGTGAACGTGGTTTTGTAATAACGTTGTGAATTTTTTGTGTTGAATTTTTTAAATAATCAAATTGAAGTGATATGCAGTTCGACTCATATATATGTAACCAGTTGAAGGATGAAATTCTAGCTTGCACGAATGTGCTAAAATCTTTATCGCACCTTTTGAAAAGATGGATATAAATTTGTATGTATTGAATAAATCAGAGTAGCAATACAAGGAATTATATACATCACAAATAAGCCTATTCTAGGTAACTACCATATATACAAGGTAAGAAATATTCTTCTGTGGTATATATTATTCCCTATGATTCATTGCTAGAATATATAATTTCCTATTATTTGTTACCGTTAATAATCCCCCTTGAGTTGGTGCGTGAATGTCTATCACACTTAACTTGCTGTCATGTGAATGAAATGCTTCTTGTCCCATTGGCTTTGTAAAAATGTCTGCAATTTGCTTTCCAGTGTGCACATATGTGGTTTTGACTTCTTCTTTCTGTATTCTTTCTCAAACGGTGTGGCAATCTAGTTCTATGCACTTTGTTCACTCATAGAATACTGGATTTGCAGCAATGTGAATTACCGCTTGATTATCACAAAATAGCTTAGCTGGTTGAGGATGCTCAACACACAAATCATGCAAAAGGTACCTCAACCAAGTAAGTTTGCAAGTGACAGCTGCCATTGCTCAATATTCTGCTTCGGCAGATGATCGTGACAAGGTGGACTGTTTTTTACTTTTCCAAGAAATCAAAGAATTTTCCAAAAATATGCAATAGCTAGTTACTGACCTTCGTGTGAATTGACAACCAGCTCAATCGGCATCACAATAACCTGTGAGTTTTAATGAGCCATATGAAGGAAATAGAATGCCTTGGCACTCGGCATTCTTTAGGTAACGAAGAAAACGAAATTCCACAGCAAGGTAGGGTATTCTTGGAAGTTGCATGAATTAGTTGAGAGTGACAACTGAGTATGTGATTTCAGATCGCGTAATTGTGAGATAAATCAATTTTCCAACAAGTCTTTAGTATTGCATTGGGTCTTGAAAGGCATCGCCATCTGTTGGGTTAAGTCTCAATGTTTGTTCCATTGGAAATTTTGTGGGTTTGACACCAAGTAAACTGGCTTCTTCCAGTAAGTCCAAAGTATACTTTCTTTGACAAATGGTGATGCCTGACTTGGATCAAGCAACCTCAACACCTACAAAGTATTCCAATGGTCCAAGGTCCTTGATTTTGAAGCATGTACTAAGAAAGTTTTTGAGGTCATTGATTGCTGTCTAATCATTCCCTACAATTATCACATCATCAACATAAAATAAAATGGCAGTATAAGATTTATTTTCAACATTGACAAACAAGGAATAATCGGCTTTTTACTTTTGAAAACCAATGTTAGCAGTGGCTGAAGAGAACTTGTGAAACCAGCTTCGGGAGGCCTGTTTGAGTCCATATAAAGACTTGTTTAGTTGAAACACATCATGCTTCTCTTGTCGACCAAAATCGGGATGTGGTTGCATATAAACTTCCTCAATCAAATCCTCGTGGAGAAAAGCATTCTGGACATCCATATGGTGGAGATGTCAATGTCGAACGGTGGTAACAGCTAGGAGACAACGAACGGTGATGAGTTTGGCAACAGGGGTGAAAGTCTCATTGTAATCGATGTCATCACATTGTGTAAAGCCTTTGGCAGCCAGCTGGGCTTTGTAACCTTCAATTGATCCATCCAAGTTATATTTGATTTTGTATACCCAACGACAGCCGATAGGGCGTTGGCCAGCTGGTAGGGGCATCATTGTTCATGTATTGTTGTCCTCAAGTGCTTGGATTTCGGCTTGCATAGCAGCAACCCATTTGGGATCTATACATGCATGTTCATAAGATGCTGGTTTGGCCAAGTGAGATATATTATGCACAAATTTCTGATAAGAACTAGAAAGATTGGCATTTGAAACATACAGTTGCAATGGATACCGTGTGTAGAGCGTGGTTGAAGAAGAGACGGACCTATGAGCAAGAAGAGCAGTATGATATGTTCGATAATCTTAGAATTTTGTTGGAGGTTGGGTGATGCGAGCAGAACGCTGTAAGGGAGATGATGATGCAAGTAGAATGGGTAAAGAGGCATGTGCTTGGGAATAATTGGGGTCGGGAAGTGGTGTGGAGAGTTGGGGCTCGGGAACAGTGATTGGCGAATTTGCATTAATGCCCAAGGATAATGGGCTTGGGTCCATGGACGGATGTGAGATGGATGGATTAGGAAGTACAGGTAGATCATCTTGGTTTTCAGTGATTGTGTAAGTAAAAAGAAATATGTGTTCATGAAAGAGGACATCCCTTGATGAGAAAATCCGATAAGTTTCAATGTCAAGTAATCTGTGATGTCAAATTTTAATTAACTCGCAAGTGTACGAATCTATTGGAATATAGAAAAGTAGTAACGAGGTCGATCCACAGATACCACAATGAAGAAAGTCTAAATTAATCCGAATTAACTATTATTCTAGGCTAGTTGGGTCGAAAGGAATTTTATTAAAATAATTTAACTTAAAGACTAATTAATTATGCTAAAACGTTGAGTTGAAAATTCAAGTTATTTAAAGTACCAAGGTTTCGGAATCCACCATTGTTTAACTTAGCAATTATTCAATTATTGATTAATTCCCGAAAAACAAACGACAAATCGAAATCAATCAATTGTCGTCTCAAGATATTTATCAATTATATCCAAAAGAAGAAAATCCAATATAGGCTCCCATTCGCTTCAATCATAAATCACTTAAGCGTTTTCCGTATCAAGTTCAATTAAAAGAAAACAAAGAATCAAAGATTTTCTAAGAATTTTATGTATCTAAAATCAATAAAAAGATAACGGAAAATCAAAAGAAATTAATAGAACACGTTTAAGCATCAAGCACGAATTAATTAAATCAATTTCTAACAATCAAGAATACATGATATATAAGATGAAAGAAATTTTGTTTAATTAATATAACAAGAACGAACTATGAAAGTTAAAGCTCTAAAACGGAATTAAACGAATAACAAATAATTACTTTGTTTAAACAATGTTTCATCATCTACCTTGGCTCAAGAAAATTAGAAAAATATAATTAAATTAAAAATAAAAGGATTGATAGAACCCGGCATGGATTGAAGGAGAAGATATCTTATAAAAACTCTTCTTCGCCAAATAATTCTTCTTCCTTGTTTCTTACCATATTCTCTTTTCCCCCCAAAATTTCAACCTCCGATTATGAGAATATAACTCATATTTATAATACCCTAATGGAGCCCCAAAATATCCCAAAAATATTCCAAAATCTGCAGCCCATAAGTTACCTAATTGTATTAGGATTCAAAAAAAAAAAAAAAAAAAGAAATAAAATTTACGCAGCCGAATTTAGCCTGGACGATTGCCCAGTGCTTTTTCGGGCGATCGCCCAAGCAACATGGTTTGCTCCCTGCTTGCTTCTTCAGTTGCTGGGTGATCGCCCAACTTGGCTATTTTAAGATCTTGCAATTTGGTCCTTCCAGTTTTCACAGCTCCAATTTGGTCTTCAAGCTTTGGTTGTTGGTCATTTTAGTCCTCAAACTTTCATATTGTCTTCTTTAGTCCTCCAACTTTCCATAATCTCTAATTTGGTCCTTCACGTTTCCAATTGAGTGCAATTGAGTCTCCGTACTTCTGAGACACTTTCCAAATTATCAATTTTTCATCCATTCTTCTCTATTTACTATTAAACAGGTCCAAAACTGAAATATAAAGAATAACACAATAAATTAAGTAGAAAATCTATAAAATGACGTGATAAAAGCTTAGTTTAAATGTCCAAATAAGTGCATAAAATGTACTTATCTAACACCACCAAACTAAACATTTGTTCGTCCTCGAACAAAAACAAAAATAAACTACAAATTTAAACTAAGCTAAAAGAGTTAACAAGAATTAAGTCTATGTTAGATTTCTTACCATATGCCTCAAATTCGAAAATAAAGCAACACTTTTAGAAAGAGATTAAACAACAACACAAATTTTTTTTCACTTATCCGATGCTCGACCTTTAGTGAGTATGTGATTAGCAAAAAATTAAACTTATACATGTATTAGACCATGTCCAATATTGTGTTGTTGATATTTTTACAATCTCGAATCCTTTGTAGTCATTTATTCCTTACACCTCTCATAAATTATCACACTTCTAATACTTTTTTCTCCAATCCCGAGATGTTCTAGTGAATTTGGTTCATATTGATCAACACAACGTTTTTTCAAATGAAGTGGTAAAAATTAGATCATTGTATTCTTAGAACTAGGCTGGTGAGTGATTTATAAATTATCATCTTCAATCTCTTAGGTTCTTTCCTAGCAATCCTTACCGAACACTTCTGACTCTTTTTATTTATTTTACTCATGTAAACAGTCTTACATTTTGTGTAATACTTCTCTCTCACTAATTTTCTATGTGACTCTTGTAGCAAGTTTTGAGCTGATGACTTCCAAGTCAGATGACTATAGGGCACCAAGTTTTAAAATACCCTAACAAACTTAATTACTCGAGTCCCACAAGCTAATAGAGAAGTGAAGATGTAATTTTTTTTTATATATATATGACTCATATAGCAAGCTTTGGGCCGATGACTCCCAAGTCAGATAACCATAGGGCACCAGGTTTTAAGATACTCTAACATGCTTAATTGCTCGAGTCAGATATTTTATTTTATTTTATCAGCAGTGAGTAGTGCTCAATTTAGATTCCTTGACTATAACATATTCAACCAAAGCTGAGACTTAGAAAATCCAAACCATCAAAATTCTCAGAACATACGTAGTAACTTTAACACCCCCAAACTGTTCTCAAAATAGTTTGGTTATTAGCTTAAGGATTTAGGAACAGAATTTTTCATAATGATACTCAGTAAACAATATCAACTCATACACTCAAGTCATGTTTCCAATAAATGATAAGGCAATAGTGGCTATGTGCTTCCTTAGTAAGGTCTAACATGGATAAGTATTCAGATAAAAGTACGAGTTCAAGTGTTGTCTAATATTCTACTAAAAATGTACTCAATTTTGAACAGATATCATCATTGGTGGTAGGATATTCAACAGCAACTAGACAAATAAACTATTTTTTTAATCAAAATTATTTCAGTTATACAGACCTGAGTGATAAGCAAATTCGAAAGCAATTAAGTATCCTGATACGTTTTAACCCACCCCCAAATAAAAACTTTACATTGTCCCCAATGTAATAATAAAATAAAGCAAATAAAGGAGGGAAAAGTTCATTTACTCCCCAGAGATAGATGTGGAGAATATAGATTTGGCTGGCCGAAGGTCCGGTTGAACTCGTCTTTCACATCCTCAGTTGTAACAACATGCAGTCTTACCAAGAAAAATAACAAGAGAAAACACAATTTTTTTTGTTTTTGTTTTTTTTTTTTATATTTTTGTGTGTTTAAGATTGATGGGTAGGATCACTCAAATCAATTTCTCCCTCCTCATCTCGAGAGTTAAACTCCAAATATGATTTTAATCTTTGGCTATTAACTTTAAAAACATCACCATTTTAGGGGTTTTCAACCTCAATAGCTCCATGGGGATAAACTGTATGAACAATAAAAGGACCTAACCATCTAGAACGTAACTTACCTGGAAATAAATGCAAATGAAAATTATATAAAAGCACTTTTTGACCCAGGGTGAATGATTTTCTTACTATTTGCTTGTCATGGAAGATTGTCATTCTTTGCTTGTAGATTTTTGCATTCTTATAAGCGTCATTCCGAATCTCTTCGAGTTCCGTCAGCTGTAATTTTCTTTTCGACCTAGCTTCCTGTAAATCAAAATTGAATTTCTTAATAGCCCAATAAGCCTGATAGTCAAGCTCAACCGGTAAGTGGCAGGCTTTCCCATACATCAATCTATAAGGAGACATTCCAATAGGTGTTTTGAAAGCTGTTCTATATGTCCACAATGCATCAGTAAGTCGTAGAGACCAATCATTTCTATCAGGTCGAACTGTCTTCTCCAAAATCTGCTTTATTTCTCAATTTGAAACCTCCACTTGACCGTTAGTTTGTGGGTAATATGGAGTTGCAATCTTGTGTGTGATGGAGTACTTTGCTAACAGGGTTTGAAAATATTTATTGCAGAAGTGAGATCCACCATCACTGATAATGGCTCAAGAAGTGCCAAAGCGAGAGAAAATATTGTTTTTCAAAAATGCTAGTACACTTTTGTGATCATTGGTTCTACATAGAATTGCCTCGACCCACTTGGAAACATAATCGACACCAACCAATATGTAAAGATAGCCAAATGATGGAGGAAAAAGTTACATGAAATCAATTCCCCAGACATCAAAGATCTCAACTACGAGAATAGGATTAAGCGACGTAATATTTCTTTTTGAAATGCTTCCCATGCGTTGACACCTGTCACATGAAAAACAAAAAACATAAGTGTCACGAAAAGGAGTAGGCCAATAAAAACTACATTGTAAAATTTTGGCAGTAGTCTTTTTAGCACTGAAATAGCCTCCACAAGCTTGATCATGACAAAAAGAGATAACACTGTGGAATTCACTTTCTAGGATACATTTCCTTATAATTTGATCAGCACATTATTTAAATAAATAAGGATCATCTCAAAAGAAGTTCTTCGCTTCAGCTAAGAACTTAGTTATATCTTGTTTAGTCTAATGTTCTGGAAGTTTACATGTAACATGATAATTAACTATGTTAGCAAACCAAGGTACAACATCAATATTCATAAGTTGTTCATTTGGAAACAACTCATTTAACAGTAGTTTTTCCTTTACAGAATTAAGTACAATACGAGATAAGTGGTCAGCTACAACATTTTCAGAACCCTTTTTATCTCTAAACTCAATATCAAATTCTTGTAAAAGCAAAATCTACCGAATCTATCTTGGTTTAGCATCTTTCTTAGTGAGAAGATATTTGAGGGTAGCATGGTCAGAAAAAATAATTACTTTACACCTTACAAGATAAGATCAAAATTTATCTAATACAAATACAACTGCTAACATTTCTTTTTCTGTAGTAGAATAATTCAATTGTGCATCGTTAAGAGTTCTACTTGTATAGTAAATAACAGAAGGAAAACGATCTAATATCTGTCCTAAAACTGCACCTATAGCATAATCAGATGCATCACAAGAGTTCAAAAGATAAATTTCAATCAGGTGGTCGAATGATAGGTGCAGTGGTCAACAATTTCTTAAGTCTGTCAAACGCTTCTAAACAAGAATCATTAAAGACAAAAGGTGCATCCTTAACAAGTAAATTGCATAAGGGTCTAGAGATTTTACTAAAATCTTGAATGAATCTTCTGTAATGCCAGCATGCCCTAGGAAAGATCTTACTTCTTTCACTGATTTTGGATGTGGAAGATTGGAGATAAGATCCACTTTGGCCTTGTCAACTTCAATACCACTACTAGAGATAATGTGACCAAGAACAATACATTGTTTAACCGTGAAGTGACATTTTTTCCAATTTAAAACTAAGTTCTTTTCTTCGTATCTCTGCAAAACTAAAGTTAGATGGCGCAAACATTCATCAAACGAATCTCCATATACAGAAAAATCATCCATGAACACTTTTTAGAAACCTCTCAATCATGTCAGAAAAAATACTAAGCATACATCTTTGAAAAGTAGCAGGTGCATTACACAAACCAAATGACATTCTTCTATAAGCAAAAGTTCCAAAAGGACAAGTGAAAGTGGGTTTCTCTTGATCTTCTAGAGCTATAGGAATTTGATTATAGCCAGAATAACCATCTAGAAAACAATAATAATCATGACCTGCAAGCCTATCAAGCATTTGATCAATGAAGGGAAGAGGAAAGTGATCTTTTCTAGTGACTGAATTCAATTTTCTGTAATCAATGCAAACACGCCAACCTGTAGTTATTCTAGTTGGAACCAATTCATTGTTTGTATTAGTAACTACTGTGATTCCTGATTTTTTTGGGACAACATATACTGGACTTACACACGTGCTATCAGAAATAGAATAAATAATCCCAGCATCTAACAATTTAAGTACTTTAGTTCTTACCACCTCTTTCATGTTAGGATTTAACCTGCGTTGCATCTCTTTAGTAAACCTAGAATTCTCCTCAAGATGGATACAATGCATACAATCTACTAGATTTATACCTATGATATCAGCAATGGTCCATCCTGGTGCCTCTTTATGTTCAGTTAAAACACTTAACAACTTACCTTTTTGTGCATCATTAAGAGAATAAGAGATAATTACTGGTAAAGTGTCGGCCTCTCCCAAGAATGCATATTGCAAAGTGTCAAGTAGTGGTTTAAGCTCTAATTTTGGTGGTTGTTGAATTGATGGGGTGTTCTTCTTCTCACTTGTTAGAAGTGGCTCAATTTTCTGTTTCCACTTAGTTGTATCCATGACAAGTGCTTATTCAAGCAAAACATTCACTTCATTTATAGCACTATCAACATCAAAATATGAACCAAAATGAGTTAAGCACATAATTAAAGCCTCATCACAATTAGTATAAACAAAAGAATCATCAACTAATGCTTCTATCATATCAACATCACCAACATCCTCATTGTCGTATGGTTGCTTGTTGACATTAAAAACATTCAATTCTATTGTCATGTTGCCAAAAGATATCTGCATAACTCCATTCCTGCAATTAATAATCGCATTAGATGTTGCTAGAAAAGGACGACCAAAAATTACAGGAATATGTTTTGTACAGTCTCATACCGGTTGAGTATCAAGTACAATAAAATCAATAGGAAAATAAAACTTGTCAACCTGTATCAAAACATCCTCTACAATTCTACGGGAGACTTTCACAGATCTATCAGCAAGTTTTAAAATCACAAATGCTGGTTTTAACTCGCCTAATCCAAGTTGCATATACACAGAGTAAGGAAGAATATTAACACTAGCTCTTAAATCTAGCAAAGCCTTTTCAATCTTATGGTTTCCTATGATTTATGAGATAGTAGAACAACCTGGATCTTTAAATTTTGGAGGGGTGTTGCTTTGAATTATAGAGCTAACATGTTCAGTTAAAAAGGCCTTTTTGCGTATATGTAATTGTCTTTTTTTCGTACATAAGTCCTTCAAGAACTTAGCATAAGCAGGAACTTGCTTAATAGCATCAAGTAAAGGGATATTTATACTTACTTGCTTGAAGATTTCCATGATATCATGGACCACACTACCTTGCTTTACTTTTGTTAGCCTCTGAGGAAATGCGGCTTTTGGAATGTAAGATGGCTCATTGTTCTCTTTAGGAGCTTCCTGAACTAAATCATCAGTTGGTACATTACCTGCAGAAACTGATTGAGATGTATTTCATTTTAGAATTTCCACTTGGTTGTCAAACAGTTTACCGCGTCTCAAAGTCATGATCAATTTAGCCTCCTCATGTTGGTTGCTTGAATTAGTCTCAATATTGTGCACTCCTTTAGGGTTATGAAACGGCTGACTATGAAACTTTCCTTTCTCAATAGTTGTTGCCAACTATAGGACTAATGAGCCCAGTTGTCCCATCATGTTTTCCATATTGGAGATGGATTGTGCCTATAAGTTTTGGCTAGTTCGCACTTCATTCTTAAACTCGGTAATGGTGTGATTCTGGTGATCCAATGCGGCTTGTGTAGCTTTTGTCAATATTTGAATTGCCTCCTCCCATGGTTTTAGTTGTGAAAATTTTTGATTGAATTGTTTGGTATTTTGCTGAAGGACTTGACCTGTCGTATTATCCTGTTGAACACCCTGTGACCAAGAAAAATTTGGATGGTCTCTCCATCCTAGGTTATATGTGTTGGAATAAAGATTGTAAGGTAGTTTCCTCATCATGTTGAGGGCATTCGCTTGATCAGAACACACATCTGGCTTAGTGGAAGTATTGGTTGTCCACGAGGTTAACTTGCGGGAAATATATTCTATCATGTCTTTGACTTCTTTGATTTCTGAGCTGGGTTCACTGTTTCGAATATCATAGATTCATCTTTTCTTTGGTTCAATCCGAGAAGATCGACTCCACTGTTGTGAATTGTTAGCCTTTTTTTAAAAGTAGCTCCAAATTTCTGTTGCATTTTTAGACATAAGCTCTCCACCACTTGTGGCCATCAACCACTCTTAAATATGTGGTAATAACCCTTCTAAAAAATATTGGCATAAGTGCCATTTTTCATAATCGTGATGTGGACATTTAATAAGGAGCCCATTAAATCTCTCCCAAGTTTCATAGAATGGTTCTTCATCTTTCTGCACAAATTCTAAAACTTCCCTGTGAATAGCATTAATTTTATGAACAGAAAAATATTTATTCAAAAATTTAGCAACCATTTGTTCCCAAGATATAATACTATTGGCAGGTAACGTATTAAACTATGATCTAGATCTATCTTTTAGAAAAAAAGGAAACAGACGAAGTTTGACATTATCAGGAGAAACATTCTCATATTTAAATGTCTCACATACATCATAGAAATCTTTCAGATGATTATAAGGTTCTTCACTATTTAAACCATAGAAAGATGGAAGACAATTAAGAACAATCGATTTTAGCTCAAAATTCCTAGCAGTTACTTGTGGGTATTGTATGCATGAGGTGCTCAAATTAGCTAACGTACTAAAATAGTCCCTAAAATGTCTCTCCTTAATTTCATCACCCATAGCGATTATTACTTCGGTTCCTTCAATTTTTTTTCTAAAGTGGTAGCTCGTTTTCGTTGGTGAAAAGTTCTTTCAATTTCACTATTTAGGGGTTCTAGCTTAATTTCTAGAAATCTACGACCAAGCATGCACTATAATATTTTTGATTTTTTTAAAATAAATAAATAAATAAAATCCTAAATTATAACTAGTTAAGAATAAAATTAACTAAAACTAAATTAACTTTCTGACGCAGTCCCCAGCAACGACGCTAAAAACTTGATGTCAAATTTTAATTAACTTGCAAGTGTATGAATCTATTGGAATATAGAAAAGTAGCAACGAGGTCGATCCTACAAAGACTGCAATGAAGAAAGTCTAAATTAATCTGAATTAACTATTATTCTAGGCTAGGTGGGTAAAAAAGAATTTGGTTGAAATAATTTAATTTAAAGACTAATTAATTATGCTAAAAAGTTGAGTTGAAAATTCAAGTTGTTTAAAGTACCAAGGTTTTGGAATCTACCATTGTTTAACTTAACAATTATTCAATTATTAATTAATTCTTGAAAAACAAACGACAACTCGAAATCAATCAATTGGCGTCTCATGATATTTATCAATTATATCCAAAAGAAGAAAATCCAATATATGCTCCCCTTCACTTCAATCATAAATCACTTAAGCGTTTTCCGTATCAAGTTCAATTAAAAGAAAACAAAGAATCAAAGATTTCCTAAGCATTCTATATATCCAAAATCGATAAAAAGATAACAGAAAATCAAAAAAAAAAAATTAATAGAACACATTTAAGCATTAAGCACGAATTAATTAAATCAATTTCTAACAATCAAGAATACATGATATTTAAGATAAAAGAAATTTTGTTTAATTAATATAACAAGAACGAACCATGAAAGTTAAAACTCTAAAACGGAATTAAACGAATAACAAATAATCACTTTGTTTAAACAATGTTTCATCGTCTGCCTTGGCTCAAGAAAATTAGAAGAGCATAATTAAATTAAATATAAAATGATTGATAGAACTCGGCATAGATTGAAGGAGAAGATATCTTCTAAGAACTCTTCTTCGTCAAGTAATTCTTTTTCCTTGTTTCTTGCTGTCTTCTCTTTCTTCCCCCAAAATTTCAACCCCGATTATGAGAATATAACTCATATTTATAATACCCTAATGGTGATCCAAAATATCCCAAAAATATTCCAAAATCCACAGCCCATAAGTTACCTAATTGTATTAGGATTCAAAAAATTGAAATGAAATTTACGCAGCCGAATTTAGCCTAGGTGATCACCCAGTGCTTTCCCGGGCGATCTCCCAAGCAACATGGTTTGATCTCTGCTTGCTTCTTTAGTTGCTGGGCGCTTGCCCAGCTTGGCTCTTTTAAGTTCTTGCAATTTGGTCCTTCCAATTTTTGCAGCCTCCAATTTGGTCCTCAAGCTTTGGTTGTTGGTCATTTTAGTCCTCAAAATTTTATATTGTCTTCTTTAGTCCTCTAACTTTCCATAACCTCCAATTTGGTCCTTCACGTTTCTAATTGAGTACAGTTGAGTCTCCATACTTTCGAGACACCTTCCAATTTATCACTTTTTCATCAATTCTTCTCCATTTGCTATTAAACAGGTCCAAAACTGAAATATAAAGCATAACACAATAAATTAAGTAGAAAATATATAAAATGACGTGATAAAAGCTTAGTTTAAATGCCCAAATAAGTGCATAAAATTCACTTATCAATCTGTAACTTTTTTGTCCTTGTGGATAGCCTAGAAAAATACATCGTTTTGCTTGGGCGTCAAATTTGTGCTTGGGAGTGAGGTTGGTAGCATAACATAGACAACCGAAAGCACAAATATGTGAATATGATGGTGGAGTATTAACTAGAATTTCATATGGGGTTTTGAGTGACAACAATGGAGTTGGTAGTCGGTTAATGAGATGGCAGGCCATTTGTATGCTTTCTTCCAAATATTTTAATGGTAAATTGGCTTGGAAACGAAGTGCTCGTTCCGACATTTAAGAGTTGACAGTGTTTTCTTTCAACAACCCCATTTTGTTGAGAGATGTAAGGACAAGTGTGGTGGAAAATTATACCATAGTCAAGAAAATAAGATTGCAAGGATAAAAATTCGGCCCCATTATCAGAACGAAAATATTTAATCCCATAATTAAATTGAGTTTTAACCCAAGTAAAAAATTATCGCAATAAGGATTGTGCTTCAGATTTAAAAGTCATAAGATGAACCCATGTAAAACGAGAAAAATCGTCTACAATAGTGAGAAAATACTTTGCCCCAGAAGGAGAATTAATTTTGTGAGGTCCCCAAATATCACAATAAACTAAATCAAAATGTGCAATTGATGAAATTGAACTAGAATGAAAAGGTAAATGAGTCTGCTTTGCTAATGGACAAACTTCGCAAACATTCTTATTATCAAAACTTATTTCTGGTACGGATTTGGAGAGTACTTGATGCGGTGTGTTGGATGGATGCCCAAGTCGTTGATGCCAAAGACTAGAGATGTTGTTGACGCGGTAAGTGAATTGTGGATTTTGATTTGATGAGAGGTAGTAGAGTCCATTATATTGCTTTGCCAAGCCAATCATCCTCATAGTATCCACGTCTTGTACAAAACAAAAATCCGAGAAAAAAGTCACCATATAGTTCAAGGCTTGAGTAAGTTTGCTCATAGATAATAAATTAACCCTGAACTTAGGCACATGCATGACTCCATCTAGTTTCAATTTTTTAGACAATTGAACAAAACCAATGGAATTAATTGATGCTTTTCCGCCATCAGGTAAGTTTACAAAATCACGTTGGTGTATTGAATTTGCATGTTCGGAATGACATACATGGTCCGTTGCCTCGCTATCCACAATCCAACATAAGGTTTTAGGATAATTTTGTTTACCTGCGGCATTAGCAAAGGCATTACTGTTCTTTTTGCTCAACATGGCCATTGGCTGATTGTACTTATCAATTGTGAAAATTGGACTCTCTTCTTTGGTCGGTTGTGCTTTGGGTGCATCACTTTGGTCTACAGTGAAATGGTTGGCTACGGATCTCCTATTGTTTGGTTGAATGTTCTTTCCATGGAATTTGTGACCTAGGAAAACCATTCAAAAAATAGCAATAGTCCATTGTGTGCCCATCCTAATCACAATACGTACACTTTTTCTTCGATGTTCCTTTAGTGCGAGTGGAAGAAGTCTCACTCGTGTTGCTACCCTTATATAATTTGTTTGACTGATTCACAGCCATGGCTAGAAAATTGTTGCTGGTTGCTTTGCAACGTGTGGCGACATCTAGTTGTCGTTCATGTTGCAAGGTCATGGCGAAGGCTTGTCGTGTTTCTGGCAATGGTTTCATCTTCAGTATGCTACCTCTGATTGTAGCGTAGGTTTCATTTAACCCCATGGTAAACTTCATAAGCTTATCCTTTTCCATTCTTTCATTAATCTTCTTTAACCCTCCACAGGTGCAGGAAAAATGCTCTTGATAAAAGGCTAATTCATCCCATAAATCTTTCTTTTTATTAAAATAAATTGAGATTGAATCTGAACCTTGTCGATGTTCAGCAATTTCCTGTTGAATTTGATAAACTCTTGATTCGTTACCTTGCAAAAATCGGTCACGAAGGTCTTTCCATACGGATGCTGCTGTTTCCATGTAGATTATGCTAGAAGCGAAGTATGGGCTCACATAATTCAAAATCCATGACAGCACCATGTTGTTGCAGCGCCGCCATGAATGAAATGTTTTGTCTGTGGTTGGTGGTGTCTCGATGGATTCGTCAATAAATCCGATCTTATTCTTTGCGCTAAGAACGATGCGCATGGTCCTACTCCAATGTCCATAGTTGTGCGGTTCAAGAAGCTTGGAAACCAAGATGAGGCTCGGGTTATCTGAATTGTGTAAAGTAAGTGGATTTTCATCCATTATTTCTTTGCAATTGATCACTTCATTGCCGTCACCCATTGGATTCGTGGTGATTGCGAAAGGTTTTTCTTTTTTATTTGTGTGAGATTACTAAGATTGGTGCTCTGATACCATAAAAAATTGATATAAATTTGTATATATTGAATAAATCAGAGCAGCAATACAAGGAATTATATACATCACAAATAAACCTATTCTAAGTAACTATTGTATATACAAGGTAACAAATATTCTGTTATGCTATATATTATTTCTTATGATTCATTGTCAGAATATATGATTTCCTATTATTTGTACCGTTAATACCTTTCACTTCATGACAATTTCTTGTCTAACATTGTTGAAGCTTTAAAGATTCTAACGCTGACGGAGTTCTAAGAATTCCGGTGCACTACGACAAGCCAAAAAGAATTAAAAGTAGAATTAACCCAAAAAAAAAAAAAAAAAAAAAAAAAAAAAAACATTATCCCCACTGCATAAAAGAAGACAGAATTGTTTTATTATAGTATAAAATTAATTAAAATAGCACATTTAAAATTAATTATCTTCTCTCTATTTATATATTTATATGTATGTATTCGTGTATTTATATATGTATATTTGTTGGTGCAAGGCACGAAATGAGGAGTATAAAACTTTTAAAAGGAATTAATAATTGGACTTTAATTGAAGAACAAATCAAAAATTATAAAATATTAGTGATGATATTATTCGTTGCGATTTTCTTAATCAAATTTCATTTTATAATGTTTTACTTATTTCACTATTTGTCATAATCATTTTAAACTTAACTGTAAAATATAGGCCACGATAATCTTTGATACACATGTTTGATTATCACGAAATAAGGTACTTTAGTAATCACACAAAGATTTTCAAAAAAAGAAAAAAAAAGTTAAAATTATATATTATACTATCTATTCCGGACGAATACTACATATTAAACAAATTATTAACATTAGATAATAATTATATAATTTGCGATCGTGCTCTAATGTCATGTCAACCGAGTACGACACGCTAGACAGTATCACACACACACACACACACCAAAAAAAAAAAAAAAACATTAAAATCATATCCATTATATCAACCTAATACTGTTTACCGATGTACAATTGTTATACAGACCGATGTGTTTCTGATATTATCATTTTTGGTTCTAAACACTAGAACAAAGTGCTATTTCCTTCTATTTCCAAGTAGTAAAAAGTATTTTGAAAACTAAATCAACTAAAGCAGCATCAATGTATAATATATATAGAGTTAAAAAATGTCAGCTAATGACATTGAGAAGTGAAAAGTGTACTGCTTTGCTAAATCTATATTCTGGTACCAGACAACAACTTGAATGGTGAAGAAGGCCTACTTTCTGGAAATATGACTCAAGTTCTTCTCGTTTTGTAGATGGTGTAAGCCAACATCAGAGGAACCGCGAGGCTATAAACTGGGTAATGGATAACTGGATTCATCTCGTATGCTTTTGTAAGAGCTCTGCAGTTCTGCATTAGTAAAGCACAAAGGACGTACAAATTACTAACAAAATAATAAAGCAGCAAGCGGAATATAAGTCGAACCTATTCTTTTCCTGTCAAATATCACTATCAAAATCCAGTCGAGTTCATTTACCATTTTCTGATGAGAAAGGAGATTAAAATTTACCTTGAAATGCTTCCAACAAATCACTAGAGAAATCACCAGGAGAATTTTCCTAATCCACTGCCTGCGCATAATGAATTCTGTTCTATTTTTGCAGTTATTCTTCAAGGCGGATTCCTTATTTTCAGAAACGTGATCATCTTTTTTCTTACTTGAAACAGAGAGAAGATGATCATGAAATAGTCCCTTTTCAGCTGCTAATGCCATGATCATTGTAAATGCAGGCAAAACTACAAAAAAAAGATGAGGAAGAACCACTACCATTACATCTGGAAATCCAAGAAATTCTAACTTCCCTACTTCATTGATTTTCAATACCCAACCTCTGTATGTCATGTATCCTCGTTCTATGCCTTCAGCCAAAATTTGGCCTGAAAACCAAGGACATAACACAAGGTACAACACGTAACCTACCATAGAGTACCATACTACAGGAACTTTATATAACTCCGCAAAAATCCAAGCCAGGCCATTGACGAAGCCTTTATTGGCTTTAAAATTCTTATAAGTGTACTGCATTTTTGAAAATGAGAGGATTACTTTCGGGATGAGAAGAATGGAGAACATTATATAATATAAGGACCATAGTATCGGGTAGTACAAGGCGTCCCATTGACAACCCATAACGATAAACTCTCTCCAATTCCACGAGAGCTTGGCATGAAGACCATTTGCTGAAAACGGCCTTCGTTCTGTATAAGTTGATCTGCCCATAATATCAGTTGCCTGTATTTGCAAAAAAAATCTTTCAGGAGACGGATCCTCAAAAGCTTTGAAATTCAATGGAGCAGCGTAGAGGTCCCCTCGGGATCCTGCAAACTTTGTCATGGGTGTCTCCATCACAACTACCAACTTTTCAGGACTAGAATCGTAGACCGTAGCAACGACTGACACAATTGGAGAAGCCGAAAAAACCAGAGCTCTGACAGTTCCACAAGAAGAAGGGTCTGATGCGCGACAATTATGGTTTTGAAATGATGTTGTGGTGAAGCGCGAGTCAGGTGGAAATGTTGGCAGTATAACAGTATTCTCGGCTCTCAACTTAAAGTCGATATCGACAAATGATATCAGCCCCCGATCAATAGCCAAAATGCGCATGGCTCTACTTTTCCTCCAGTCACCCATTTCCCATTCCCAGAATTCTTCAATTGTTTCACCATTAGAATTTACTGTATTTTCTGAAGGAATTAGATGAGCATTCAATTGGAATAATCGGTTGGAGTATAGTGGATAATGGCTTGATTCATGATGCCGCTTTAAATTCTTACCAAATCGAGTGTGCAAATGCCCACATAAGTAAGCCGACAGAGAGTTTTTCAGGAATATGTCCTTGAGGGTTTTTCCAGAATTTGAGGCTGCAGAAAATGAAAGCGGAAAATGCCCAAAGGAGATCTTGGTAACTGGCTGAGCTGATTGAGAATCCAATAGTGAAAGTTCAGAACTTATTTCTGTTAATAATTCATCAGTTGGATGACCAAACAGATTGGTTGGGCCTCGTAATCCTGAAGACATCGTGCTGTCAAACCCAACAAAAAGAAGTTTCCGTTTGCTAGTCTGGATAGTGGAAGTACATACAAGAATGAAACAATACAGGGAATTAATTTGAGATATCAAATATCAATCTTTATCCAGAGGTAAATTTCTGACACTAGTTCAAACATGATTTGATTAACAATTTCTTTAAGCATTTTTTCCAAGAAAGATATGACTATTGGAGAGGCACCTACAAGGAGAAAATATTTACATCACATTTAAATCGTCAATTTATATCTGCAGCCAATCCAAAAACTATATACAATTACAAGGACTAAGTTCTTTAATTCAAAAAATGAGGTGTCAACAAAATTATTATGATAAGCAGCCTGAGATTAATATACGACAACAATAATCAGATTTATAAAACATGTATGGAGAAAAAGAAGCAATAAGTTGATCTAAGAGCTCTACGAAGGACATTTAAGTAGTATGGATATACTTCCAGCAGATCATGCTACTTCATAGGGTTTCGAATCAATTAAAAAAAATTAAAATATTGTTGGAGTTGTGAATATCTTGACAGTTTTTCCCTATTACAGAGAGTTTTATCTTTAAAGCTGGTGAACTTGAACAATAACTTTGGACCAAAACTTCCAAACTCATAGCCCATTCTATGGTGATATGCAGTATCCCTCACCAAAAGTACGAAACAAGTTCAACAATGCAATTCGAACTTGGACATATTTGAAAATAATTCATTGTGAGAGTCACCTACCTGAACAGTGATACTATTGACTTTGCCACTTCTTTTTAGCTGCCCATTAAGGCTGTATTTTGAGAAGAAGTCAAATGGCCCACCAACGACTGGTACGCCGAAATTATCATGATTTCCTCTGAGATCGTAAAAAGCGCTCTTATTAAGTCCACTCATTTTAATGACATCGTGCATGACATTCTGGTATTCAACCCACTCAGCTTCATCTTGTTTCATTGTTAATAAATCCTTGCTCTTGCCATCTGGTAGGTGTAAACAAATTAAAAATTAAGTAAATCTTGAAGGTCAGAATATAGCCTAAAGCAACGTGTTCGAAAACAACGTCAGATAAGTAATTAGGTATTTAGGTATAAAGGGCCACGAAGGCGAACAAATGCACAATTGTGCCACCCAACCATTAATACATGGCAGTACAAGACAGATTGGAGCAAAAACCAATGATTAAAAGTGCTTCCTCGTTTCTCATTTCTCAAGCAATATGTTTCATCATGAATATCTACTGAGTGGACACATTTAAGCATATATGTAAACATCCCATCAGTCCACTGACTCTACTCTTGTTCTATAAGCACAGAATTGTACATGTAGAGTCAGGCTCTGCGGGTAGTTTCTCTTTTCCCTCCTACATTAAGAACATTTCAATTATTAAGTGAGCATGTATACACATGCATGTGTTTCTATGTGAGAGTGTGCACATAAAATGGAATTTTATAAGTTAATAGTACACAGTAAGTTTACTATGATGCTGCAACTAAAAAAGAAGAGCTCCTACACCATGCAATCATGGTCTCCAAGCAACAACGAGCCTCCGATAATAAATCCAACTGGATTTCATATTACCCAATAAAGATGGAAATTGCCCGCTTTAGAACAGAAAAAAGAAGAATCTAATAATTTTCACATGACCAATTATCCTATAGAAATCAGGAGATTTACAGCAAACTTGAGTAAACAAGATTCAGATGCTGAATATATTTGTTGCACCTTAAATGGAAATCAACTCTCCATCCACAAGAAACAAAACTAGACCATCAAGTTCGTATATTATTCCTTTAAAAGATCTTTCATATATTGCATTCCATGTTATCAACATCAGTAATATAGAAATTAGGTACTCACTCACAGGTGAAACTCATAGATACAGTCCATATAAGGAAAAAAAATGCAAGAAAGGAATAAAGGTGAAGAAAACTTGTATCTTAACATAATCGAAGTGGCTCATAGTAATCCAACATTGGCATTGTTTTCCTCCATCCAATATCGTAAGGACTTTACCCGTACACACGACACCCCCAACCCCCAACCTCCCTCCCAGAAAAAATAATAATAGTAATAATAATAATTCATTCACACCATAGAAACTGCAAGCAACTGCAGCCCGAAACAAAGAAATTAACTTAGAAAAATAAATATTATAATTAAAATTGCTTCTGATTCCTATGTATCAACAGATAGTAAGGGTATATATATTATCTACTCACATTGCATTTCTCTATTATTTATCCGGCAGGAAATAAATGGTCCTCCCTCCATTGAAACAAGAATACAATACAAAACCTCTGATGAGTTCATTGACACAAGCTTAAGCGCTCAACAACCAAACCCCCAAATTGTATTCTTTCTTCAAAAGTAAATAAGAACTCCCAAAACCAAGAACCCTAGATTATAAAAGGTTGTTATTCATTAAAAAATCAGAACTCGCCAAGAAGATGATGTAAAACCTCCAAAACGTAATTTTTCTTCAAAATTAAGAAGTAACTCCCAAAACCCAGAACCTAGAATTCAAAAAGAAGGTATCAAGAATTTCCAGAGCCCATAAACTCATACAGGAAAAATAAGATAACAAAGACTTCTAACCAGTAAGATCGCCAGTGATGAAAACTAATGAAGGGTTGATGAAGGAGAGAGTGGGACCTACAATGTCCCTGAAATCTTGGGCCCTTTCAGGGTGGTGCACACTGAAGTGGAGATCAGACAGCTGCACCACCCACACCAGATCCTCTGGTCCACCCTTCACTTGTATATTTTCTCTATTGTTGGTATTGATATTACCATTACCATTAACATCAGTGTGGGATTGGTTTTCAGAGGAGTTTGCTAAACATGATGGTAATGGGATTGTGAAGTACAGGAAGAAAATGGCGAATGAGATAAGAAAACCCGTTCTCGATTTCATGTTTCTTTCTCGTATGATCATATTTCTTCGTTTCTTTCCTTTGGATTCGGCAATTGAGGTTTGTGCTTTCCAATGTGTTTCGATTTTTTTTTTTTTTTAAGGAGAGCAGTGACGGAGCCACGGAGGTACAACCAAATAATAATTTTATAAGTTAATTATACTGACATTCGATTCTTTAGCTTTCTAAAAAAATATCTATCTCAATTCAATTTTATTCACAAATTTTATTTTTATAATCTTCAAATAATTTTTTAAACAATTTTTCCCGACTTAAATAAATTAAAATAACAGAAAAAAAATACAACAGAAAAATTACAATTGAGATCCTAATTTTTTTAAAAGTACAAATATATCTTAAACTTTTTTTATTTTTTTACAAATTTTTACTTAAAATAATAAAAAATATGTCATTAAATTTCAAAGCTTCTAGTTATGTTCACCAAAATGATTTGGAGTCTGTACAGATTTCGTCTAGTACTCCGTTAATTGACAAAAAAAATAAATGATACGCGTAACCTAAATTTGACCAATTTAATAAGGACAAAATAATTTATTATATTCAATTATTTAAAATAATTTTTTTAAAATAAAAAGAAAAAAAAAATCACCCACCCCACCCCACTCCACTATTTAAGTCAGGGCAAACCTCACTCCACCCCGCTATTTAAGTCAGGGCAAAATTGTTCAAAGGACCATCTGTGCGAGTAATATGAAAAAATTGTGACGATATCTAAAAAAAATTTGAAGAGGGATGATATTGTTACAAAACTGAAAGAATTGTGACTGTGAGTGTAATTAACCTTAATTATAAGGACCTATTAGACAAAATTTAAAGATTTGTTTGATTTTGTTTAAAATTTTGTTAAAAAGTTGAAGTTAAAATATATAATTAATTTTAATTATATATTTTATTGGACTCACAATTTTTATCGATTTTTGAATCTCACATTTTATCAACTTTAATCAAAATTTACATTTTTTAGTAAAATCAAACGGGCACTTAAAGCTTGTTTGATAGAATATTTTAGCAATTTTTGATAAAAATTTGATGAAATATGTAATTGAAAAGCTAATAAAAGTTGTGGATCTTATGAAATATATGGTTAAAACTAATTGTTGACTTTTGACTACAACTTTTTAGCATATTAAAATCTAAACCAAACAAGTACTTAATAAAAGTTTTAGCAGATTTTGATAAAAGTTGATAAAATTTGTGATTAAAGATTTGATAAAAGTTGATGAAATTTTTGATTGAATAGTTGATAAAAGTTATAAATCCAGAAATGTGTGATTAAAATTAATTGTTGATCGTCTTGGTTTTTTTTTCAAAAAAAAAAAAAATCCTCAACTATTCTAACAATCAATACATACTTGAACTTTGAAATTTGTTTGAAGATAAGTTGTTGTTTGTCGATTTTATTTTGCAAGTGGACGAATCGTTTATAAGAAATATAATGATAAGTAGAATGTTGAACTCACAATGACTGAATTTTTATGTAATTACTCTAATTGATATTAACTCTAATTTAAGAAAAAACACAATCAATTATTTGGAGTTTTATGTATTTATATCTAATTATTAACTTATACATAATTATCTACTAAAATATGGGTTAATTTTACTGGAGGTCATTAAAGTTTCAGTGTCGGTCACTGAAATATACTAATGAGTTCACCAACAGTTACTCTGTTAAATTCTGAACTTAAATTAATGACGTGTCACCGTTAAGTGTCCTCGTGGCACATAATCGATCGACATTTGGCAAAAATTGATGCGGCGTAGACTTAATGTACTAACAACAATAAATTTAGACCACAAAAGATGCACATAAAATATGAGGACCTAGTTACAATTTTTGGATAATATCTAAATCAGATTCCCAAATCATTTACGCAATCCGATTTTTCTCAAAAAACGATCCCAAACCCTAATTTCCCCCTCCCCCAATTGGTTAAATCAGGTTGTGCAAATGGTTTAAGAATCTGATTTAGATATTGTCCAAAAATTGCTGCTAGATCTTCATGTTTTAGGTGCATCTTTTGTGGTCAAAATTTATTGTTATTAGAACATTAAGTCCACATGGCGTCAATTTTTGCCAAATGTTGACCGATTGTGTGCCACAGGAACACGTCATCAATTTACGCTATAAATTTAATAGAGTGATATTTGGTGAATGTATTAGTATACTTCAGTGACCGGTACTGAAACTTTGTAATTTCAGTGATTGTTTTGTAATTTTGTTGAAACTTCAGTGATTGTCGATGATTGTCGCATGATTTGGAGCCCGATCATCCCGCAGACTATCTCTTTCTTTTGTTGGCGATTGTGGCAGGGTTTAGTGCCAGTGGATGTGATTATTCAGAGGAGGATTCGGACCCACATGGCATCAAGGTGTCAGTGCTGTTCAGAGATTGAGACCATCCAGCATGTCTTTATTGATAGCCCTGTGGCTCACCAGGTATGGCAGCACTTCTTAGCTATTTTTGGCATTCCTCTCAGGGTTGGAGAGATGCTACAGCATAGATTTCAGACTTGGAGATTCTCAGGCCAGTTTGTCAGGAGTGGCCATATTCGCACTATCATCCCTTTGCTGGTCTTTTGGTACATTTGGACAGCTAGGAATGATACGAAGCATCGTAGGATTGGCATGGAGCCCAATCGTATCATCTGGCGGGTCTATCACACTATTTCTTTACTGCATATGGGAAGACTCTTTCGATTTGTGCATTGGCGTGGGGACCTTGATCTTGCCCCACATTTTGGTTTTACTCTTACTTCTCCTACCCCCAGCCCACCTACTTTGGTTTATTGGCGTGCCCCATTGGCTGGATTTGCGAGTAGCGGGGGTGTTATCAGAGATCACACTGGGCGTTGTATCAGGGCCTTCTTTACTGGCTACGGAGACATACTTATTTTGGAGGCAGAGTTGAGAGCCATTTTACAGGGCATTGAGCTTGCCCGACGGATGGCTCTTGTGGACTTATGGATTGAGACTGACTCTACACTCGCTGTTCATTGCATTTCACGTGGTGGGAGGCCGTGGGTGATTCAGTCAATACTCAGACGCATCCGACATCTTCTATCATTCGATTGAGACACAGTTTCCCAAATTTTTCGAGAGGGAAACCAGGTCGCTGACTCTTTAGCTTCTGAGGGCTGGGACCAATGACATTATCAGGAGTATAGATCTTTAGACTTGCCTCGTCGTTCGCGTGGACTACTTCAGACTGACAGATATGGCCTTCCATCAGTTAGAGGTCTTTAGTTTTTTGTTAGTTTGGTTTTCATTTGCTTTTGCTTTTGCTTTTCAGAATTATGCAATGGAAGTAGTATCTCTTTATTTGCTGTAGTTTGAGGAATTTTTTTTTTTCATTCGTTGTATGCTTGGAGGTCAGGTTCATATCCCCCTCCTAAGTACTACCATTTTTATATAAATACAGTGGTAGGGGCATCCAAACCCCCACCAGCCTGTCCTGGTAAAGGCCTAAAAACTATACTGGAACTGTGCTGGTGCTTCGAATAAAAAAAAAAAAAAAACTATACATCAAAATAAGCAATCAAATTCTCATACTTTAATCAAATCATGAAATGCACTAGGACTCTTAATCCACCGTTGTTAACATATTTTAATCCTCAATTACTTGGTTACAATAAATTCTCGATTTAATGTTGACAATCGGTATTCCTTGTATAATAATTTACTCTCTCGATTCAAATAACATCAATTCTCATCTATGACCCCCAACTATATCTCCATGGTGGATGCGAATACATAAAGAATGCAACACAAAGCTAGAATATCACCAAAGATTGTACTAAACATAGAAGTATATATCTATCTCCTATTGGACTTAATGTTATTTGTTATTTGAGCTAGACACATTTAGCACCTCTCGGCATCAACGTAAATCCCAAGAACTATCATAAAATTTGCTAAATTATAGGATAAAAATTAATTCAATAACAAACTGTCAACAAAAACAAGAACTTGATGCTTAGGTTAAAAACCAATTATCTAATTTTAATGAATAGTCGCTCTCAATGGTAAATCGATTCTATAATTATATGTGAGTCTAATTATCTCTAATTAAATTGCGAACATATAAATATGCATTAATTCACAAAGATCATCACATAACGATTTTATATAACATAATGGCATAGACTGTCAATTATATGATCATATGTTGTTTATTACTATTTGCTAATTTATACTAAATCTCTCGAAAGCACTTATCACTAACGCGTTCCAATGGCAACTAATCATCAAAATGGAATAACACAATAATAAAGAACTAACCTAAAAATGCGAATAAAAACTAACTATTTATTAGATTAAAGAGTCAACAATGTTTTATCAAAATCCTAAGGGTTATTAAGATAATTACTTATCTTTATTTTTATAATTGCAAATTTACTGGTTTGAAAAAAAATTAAAAAAAATACTAAATAAGAAATTAGAATAACATATTTACTATATAATAAATGTAGCTATCATTACTCATCCATTTTATTTTAGTTTCAGCTTTTACTTTTTAAATGGATGAGTATCATACTTTAATCATCTTCAAAATTTGAAATTCAAACACCATATTACCAATTGTCTTCTACATTGGTAGTTTACAAAATCGCGTATCTTTGTAATCCACATGTGTTTCAAAAGATTTTAACAAAACTACATTCAAAATATCATATTATTGTCATTTGATCCATTTTCAGGTATTCATATTGATTTACAGCCTAATACCTGGTTTAATATATGAGATCGAGGTGAACAATGGTGGTGTTAATTATCATTACTACTGTATAGCATGAAAATTTTCGTAAATCTGTTGTATTTTTATCGTTCACCAACGATATTTTTCTAATTTTAGTTACTGCTTATTAAATAGTTATAAAATGTCATTAAGTTATTGATTATGGATTGTGGTTATTGAGTATTTGAATTTATTGATGAGAATTGGTAAATTAATATAGCAAAATGAACTATTGAGTAATCCAAATGATACTTTACACTAAATTGTAATGGTGATGATGAATGATATAAGCGTGTGTTGATATTTACATTAATAACATATAAATATATGGATTAATGAATAACATAATTATACAAAATGCCTTTATAATTGTAGACCATGATTTTAGTATCATTAATTTCAATTTTTTTAATTGTCGGAAACGAGAATATAGAATACATAATTATAATTATAGACCATCATTTTATAAAGTGCCTTCATTGTATATTCTCAATTGTTACTGAATGAGAGCAAGTTTTAACATTAAATCTTATTAAATTATTACCTCTAATTAGTGTAAATAAACTTAGTTGTAAATGATATGGTTTGATTGTTACCAGATTAAATTCTTGGAACAGCTCTATGTGAACTTTCTTAACCTTTACTAAATTATTACCTTCAATATTTATGCACACTGTTAATCTGCTTCAAGAACAAACTATTGAGAATGCATGTTAGATGTTAATGAACAATTCATTGAAGTTGTAATTTGTTTTCCAGATATGTGATCTATTAATGTTTTGGTCTACTACGATGGTGAGTGGGATCGTTCACAAACTTACGATACTTACCCAATTGTTGGGATAATAATTCCCTTGGAGTGTAGTTATGTGAAGTTAGTAGGTATGATAATGAAGGAATTAACAAGGAATTAGTCACGGTATGCAATGAAGATACAATATGAGGTTTTGGTGAAATGGTCATTCATTAACTGATAACAAACATTGTTATTGCATAACTGACAATTTTTCATAGACGTGTTAGATTCGTAACATTCACCATTGACGATAATTTCTTAATTGTGGAAATTGAGAATTTAACATCAATAAGAGTTCATCAAGTAAATATCTGATTTAATTTGTATTCAGTGTTTTGATGATTTGAATTTTTTATGAAATCTAGAAAATTAAAACAACAAATTGAACTATTGAACTATATGAACCACTGCAACATTGTTATATTTATACATTTATCCAAAATTGTTGTTGAATCGTTATTTGAACGAAATTGGGTTAGATGTTACAAACTAAACTGCAATGAAAATGGTCCATGATAATAATATGTATTATACATTTAGTAACATCATTTACAATTAGTTTTGTTTGTTGAAAGCGATTATAAAAATATGGATTAGCTTATGCATAAGACAAATAGTGTTTATTGTATAATATGTTACTGAATTAAAATAATTAGAACACATCTATGTGAAGAAACGTTGAGAATGGTGAAACTTGAAGGATTTTGGGAAAGATGAGTTGATTACTCATCTAATAAATGGTGATAAAGATTAAGTACCTAAAATTTAGCAAATTAGTTATTAATTGTACTTGAATTTAAACTAGTTAAATTTGTTTATATATATATTATAGTTAAATTAAATGAATATATATATATATATATATATATATATATATATATATATATATATATATATATATATATATAGTAAAATTAAATTAAAAAATAGTAATATTGAAAGAAATTATTTCATCAAGTAAATGTCTAAATTTTGAAGAAGAAAAAAAATAGGTATGGCTCCTAATTATCCCAAATCGTAACTACAAAGGTTTAGCCTACCACGTCTTAATTACAAAAATACAAGAAAAAAAGTGAATGCATAACCCGAATAATTTAGTCTAGAAGTTGATACAACCATTAATCTTAAATCTCTTCATATTTTTGGATGACACCGTCCTCTTATTCAAAATCATCCAAATCTCTAATAATTTCTTGTAATTCTTCCTCAAGAATTTTGATGTGGAGTTCCTCAATAATTTATGTTGCGTTATGTTATGATTTGTAATTCTTTCTTATTGACATAGAATAGGTCTTTAAATAGTGCTTGAGATGTCTTGAAAGTCGTGGCCAAGAAAAGTCCTAGTTCGATTCAACTAAAAAACACGCACATGACTACTCTTTCAGCCAAGGTCGCACCTAGGTCACACAATGCATTGTGCGACCTCTAGTGGGCTTTGTGCAACCGCACCTTGGTCGTATAATGCATCATGGCACCTAGGTGTGAATTTTTTTTTTCAAAACTTACAATTTGGTCTCTGATTTGGTCTTTAGGTACGGTTTTCGTCTTTTGTTTTTTAAATCTTCTCGATTCCATCTAAAAAATTCTAATGGCATTCTATTTGGTCCTTACCCTTCTAAAATCTCTCCAAAGTGGTCTTCCAAATATTTGAAAGTGTATAAATTAGTCCTCAAACGTTTTCGAAATCTGATTGTTGTTCCAGAAACTTTCAAATTCACTCAAGTTGTTTTCTAATAGCTTGAACTAATGTTCGTGCCATTCAGTTAAGCTTCAATTAATCATTCAAACCACTTCCTTCTGTTTAATCTATCTTCAAATTTAAGATTTTGCTTATAAAAGTCAAATATAACATAAAGTGAGTAGAAATATGCCAAAACAATCAACTATTAGGAGTATGTTTGAAATTGATTTTGATTTGCTAAAAAGCTAAAATTAAAGTTAACAATTAATTAAAATCACATATTTAATGGGACTCGTAATTTTTTACAACTTTTTAACCACACATTTCATTAACTTTTACAAAAAATTTGATTTTAATCAAAATTAAATACACTCTAAATATATTTAAAAGTCAAGATAAGTGTGTAAGACAGACTTATCAATGATACATACGTATAGATGGCTTTTTTATTTAACAAGTTCTTAATTATTTACTTAATATTGTCCCCTTCAATAAAACAATTGCAATTGGATAGTCAAGTTCAATTTTGAAACTCGATAGATAACAAGATTTTGCAAATGACGGCTTACAAATTACCATTTTATGGGTGGCATCTTTATTATTTTTCATTATATTCCTCATTCATGCTTAATATTAAGAAAAATAGATACAAATTTATTGCTACTTAATATTGACAACAAACCTAATAATATCTAAAAATATCAAATTAGATACTTGTGCCATAACGTATATGTTTGGAATGGATTAGCTTCCAAAATGATATGTGTCGATTCTTTTAACTTCTACGACAAAGCATGGACAAGGCTATTGAAACTCAGTGGGGGATTATTTTGGTTCAGTAATTACTTTTCATATGTAAAATTGAAAATATTTTCATTTTTAATATTTTAAATTTTACTTATACCTAACTAATTTGTTAGTGTTAAAATTATTTTTTAAGTAATTATAAGTTGTGGGTCCTATTAATCGTGCGAATAATACATGAGTAGTAAATTATAAGTCTTACAAAATATATAAATAGAAAGTATATTTGACCAACTTAAAATATAATTTAAGCTTTGTAGATTTTTAAAAAAAAATATTTTTCCAATACTACTCCAAATACTATCAAAAAATGGTGAATTTAGAAAAGTGGCCAAAAGCAAAGTCTGGTTTTGAAAAAATGGCAACTTTAATAACATCTAAAAAATACAGCAACTTGTTACGTTTTGTTTCTTGAGTTTCAGAATCTTTCAGCCAGACAGTAAAACAAATATAACAAAATATGCATAAAAGTAAAAGAAACACAAGATATGAGCGTCCCTTTATAGGGGACAGGCAGTTCACCACGTTAATGCTTACATCTGCTTTTGAGACTCTACAAACGTAGATCCGGTCTCTTTATGCACTATTAGAAACCAAAATCGTTTAAGATCCAAGATTACAGAGGTTAATTCACTAAGAATAGCCATAATCTATCCTTCATTACATACTCCTCACAGTATCAAGATAAAACCCTTACACAACATGATTTGAGGATATATCACAGAGAAATACAGTAATCTACTGAAGATTACTGTAGCATCAAACTCTCAACACAACAGTGGAAAACCAATGGTTCACTAAGCAGAAAGGAAAAAGAAAAGAGAGTAGAAGAAGATTGGATGAAGAAGTGGAAGCTGCGCACTCACAGTGTTGCCCTAAAAGTGACTGAAGGAGCCTATTTATATGGCACATCAATGGCTGAGATCAAAAAACACAGAATCAAGGGATGGAAAGCAACCACCTTCTCAGCAATAGACGCGCATTATCAGCAATAGGCAAAAGCGTGCTTCATCAATCTTGGGCCAAACAACTGGGTACAATCAGCTGGGCCAAAGATAACTGGGCTATCATCATTGTGGGCTTACAACATTTGGACATAAAGTTACAACAATCTCCACCTTGAACCAAATATAGTTTCATAGTGCAAAAAGAAGGAAATGAATCATAATGTTTGATCATTGCCTCTGGTACGTGCAAGAAAAAATTAAACAAGTTAGTGCTAAAAAGAAATTTTAAGAATAACTAATATAATATATATACTATATAAACTATTTAATTAGACACGCTTAAAACAACTTAACCTAAATCAATGTTAAGAAAACTTAAACATGACTTTAACTTGTTTAAAGACAGTGGTTTAATTCCCATATCAGAAGGGTTTGCTTGAGTGGGAATCTTTTCAAGATTAATCAGATTCTTGGACACAATGTCCATAATAAAATGTAATCTAACATACATATGCTTAGTTCTATTATGGAAGACAGAATTCTTGCAAAGCTGTATTGCAGATTGACCATCAGAAAACACAACAACAGAATTATGAAGTAAGTTCAATTCAGACAGCAAACCTTTCAGCTACAAAGCCTATTTCATAGCTTCAGTAATTGCAACATATTCAGATTCAGTAGTGGACAGAGCCACTATATGTTGTAACTGAGATTTCCAGCTAAAACAAGAATTACAAAGAGTAAACGCATATGAAGTAGTAGATTTCTACTATCTCTATCATTAGCATAATTTGCATCAACATACCCTTTCAGTTTTATTCCTTCACTACAGTGTCTAAAAACTAAACCAACACTTGCAGTACCTTTCAAATATTTCAATAACCATTTTAAGGCCTCCCAATATTGTTTCCCAGGGTTAAATATATATATCTACTCAATACACTTACAGAATAAGCAATATCAGGTCTAGTGCAAACCCTGGTATATATTACAAAACCAATCACATTAGAATATGACACTTTATTTATGTATTCTAATTCTTCATCAGATTGGGGACATTTTTCTTTACTTAGCATAAAATGGTTAGCCAAATGAACAGAAACAGCTTTAGAGTCAAGCATAGAATACTTCTTCAGAATTTTCATGATATAAGACTGTTGTTTTAGCATTAAAGTAGAATTAGATCTATCTCTAATTATATCCATTCCCAAAATTGATTGCCAAGATCTTTCATTTCAAATTCTGAACTTAAAATAGCTTTAATATTAGTAATTAAGTCAACACATAAACTAATTATTAACATATCATCAACATACAGCAGTAAAAACACAATAATATTACTAGGAAGTTCAGATTTTAAATAGAGACAATGATCAAATTCACTTATATTAAAATCTAAGGATAATATGAAAGTATCAAACATCTTATTCCATTGCCTAGGAGATTGCTTCAATCCATATAAGAATTTTATAAGTAAGCAAACATGATCAAACTTGTGTTTATCAACAAAACCAATGAGTTGATTCATATAAATATTTTCATCCAGTTCACCATGTAAAAAGACAGTTTTAACATCAAGTTGTTCCATTTCCAAATTGGAATGAGCAACTAAAGCAAACATTACTCTTAAAGTAATATATTTTACCACATGAGAAAAGATTTCAGTATAATCAATACCATATTTTTTAGTAAACCATTTAGCAACAAGTCTAGCTTTAAACTTAAGAGGGTCAGAAGAATTATTGCATTCCTTAACCTTGTATAGCCACCTGCAATCCACAATGGATTTCTGTTGAGGTTTGGGAACTAATTCCCAAGTCTGATTTTTATACAAATAAGTCATTTCATCATTCATTGCATTCCACCACATATCAGATTCACTTCCATTTACATCATCATCAAAATTTTTAGGTTCATTACCACTTAAAACATCAAAAAAAAATTACAGCTAAAGCAGTAAGGTCATAATCAGAAAATCTAGAAGGAACCTTGGTTGTTCTTCTATTCTTATCTCTATCTAAATGGTAATCCTCTAACCCCAAGCTTTGAGTCTAATTTTGACTTTCATTTCTAATCTGATTGAGGTTTGAATCATCATCAGAGTCTACAGGTTGAGGGACATCTAGGAGATTCTGCTCAGTTGGAGTGATAACTATGTTATCAGGCTCCACCTCAATCTCTGTATCAGTGGAATTACCATTCTCACTTTTCTCAGTAGTTTGTTTTAAACAGGGTAATTCATCTTTAGTAAAAACAACATCACTACTGACAATATTTTTGAAACCCCCTAAGCTTCTAGCCCAAAGTATATAACCTTTAGTTCATTCAGGATATCCTAAGAACACACACTTTAGAGATCTGGGGTCAAGTTTATCATCCTTCTGATGAGAATAAACAGAACAACCAAAAATTCTAAGATTAGAGTAGTTAGTAGGCTTACCATGCCACATTTCTTCAGGCGTTTTGCCATTTAAGGCAACAAAAGGAGATCTGTTAACTAGATAACAGGATGTAACCACAGGTTCACCCCAAAAAGGTTTAGATAGACTAGAACTAGAAAGCATACACCTAACTCTTTCAAGTAAAGTTCTATTCATCATCTCAGCAACACCATTTTGTTGAGGGGTATAAGGGACAGTTTTATACCTCTTAATACCAGATTGATTACATAAATCATCAAAGACTTTATTACAAAATTCAAGTTCATTATCTGTCCTTAAACACTTTAAGGTTTTACTAGTTTGATTTTCAAGAAGAGTTTTCCAAGTTTTGAACTTATCAAAAACTTTAGATTTATTTTTCAAAAGGAAAATTCAAACTTTTCTTAAAAAATCATCAATTATAGACAGAAATTACTTGTTCTCTCCATGTGTTGGTGTGCTAGATAGACCCACATATTAGAGTGCACATAATCAAGTATGGAGGAAGATTTATGTAAGCCATTAGTAAATTGAATTCTATGTTGTTTTCCCATGATACAAGTTTCACAGAAATAGAAATGAGATATTTTATCTTTTCCAAAACACCCTTGATTTTGTAAGATACTAAGCTCCTTATTACTTAAGTGAGCTAGCCTTTTATGACAAAGATCAGTACAATCATTATTGACAGAATTAACCATAGCAGCACTTAAAGAAGATTTTTCAATTTGAGTAGAATATAAGCCATTTCTTTTATATCATTTGATAGCAAGGAGGACACACTTTGTAATTTTAAAACAGCCATTATCAAATTTTCCATCAAAGTTAGAATCTTCAAGAGTGCCAATAGAGATAAGATTTTTGGATAAATTAGGAATGTGTCTCACATGTTCAAGGAGATAAACAAAATCAGTATCAAATTTAACTGTTATATTACCTATTCCATAGATTTTACAGGCAACATTATTTTCCATAACAATTATACCAGAGTTCACTTTAGTATGAGAGCAAAACATATCAATATTTGGAGTCATATGAAAAGTGCATCCTGAATCAAGTAATCATTCATCAAACTGACAAGTAGAAGACACAGAGTTCACGCAAGTCTAAGGCTCTTCATTATCAAATGCTACATACAGTTCACTTAGAGTTTCAGTATTAGTGGTAGTAACATTACTATGTTCAAGGGGTTTATTTTTCTGAGAATTATTATGTTGACATCTGGTTAACTTTAAACCTTAATGTTTTGATTAAAACAAATAAATTCGTTATGTTTACTAACTATCTATTTTCAAGTAATATTCAAAGCGCTACAAATCGAACTCTTATGCAATATCAAGATCAAGTCAAAATCAATACAAGAGTTCAAGTATCTCAATATCCAAAATTCAAGATTCGAAGATCAAGATCGAAGAATATATTTTTAGATAAAATTGTAAAAGTATTAACTCTTTGATTTTTAGCAATTAAATGAATGAAAGCTCAAAAATATTTTTATGCACAAAACGTATGTCATTATCACTTACATAAAATATTTTTATCAAAGCAAAAAATTCAATTTTTCAAAACTGAGGAAACGGTCATCCGTTTGATGAACCGGTTGAACCGGTAGACCATTTGGGTGAACTATCAACTGTCTGACTGTTACTTTCCAAAAAGTGTCCTTTCTAATTTTTACAGTTCCAACGGCTAGTTTTGACCATCTGACTGGTCGACTGTCTGGTCATCCGTTTCAACAGAAAGTGATAAAAATTCATCTATATAAATACCATTTTATTTATTATCATTCAATAACACTTACAAGAGCATTTATAGAGAGAATTATATTGATAAAATTCATTCAAAGCTTTATTGCATTTATATATTCAATATCATTCATTAAAAATTTTGTTTGATCAAATCAAACTTTTGATTCATCATTCTCAACAAAGTTTTCTTCTAACACTTGAGCTTTCCTCATCTATTACTTTCCATTAAAGTGTTAGTCTCTCTTAAAACTAAACTTGTATTTATCATTCATCAAGAGAGAAATACTCAAATCAATCTCTTTACATTTTTGGGTCATATTGAGGTCCCTTGAAAGCTCAATATTTTATAAGGATCAGTGCTCCTTGTTTGCAAGTCACCTGATATATTGTAAGGGTTTGGATTGCACCATAAGTTAATCAAATTAGTGAAAAGGTCGTGCTCGTGTTGGAGAGCTTGGTAACGGGGGACGTAGATCATTGGTTGGATCGAACCTCCATAAAAATATCGTTTGCAATCTCTCTTCTCTTCTATTTACTTATAGTGTGCTTATATTTTTATGGATTAATTTTTATTTCTTAAATATCATAATTTGAGAATATTTTTCGAAAAAGTTTGAGAAAACCAATTCACCCCTTCTTGGTTAGTTATTCTTGGGCTATCAATTGGTATCAGAGCTAGGTGCTCATTTTTTTTTTTATTATACAATCTTGAGTTATGGCTAACCAAAATATTCAAAGTCTTGAGGGACACTCTACAAATCGTCCTCTCTTATTTAATGGCACCCACAACAACTATTGGAAAACTAGAATGATGATTTATATTCAATCTATTGATTATAACATTTTGGAAGTCATTGAGTTTGATCCATATGTGCCAAAAAAAATTATTAAAGTTGATGATAAACCGGACTAAACTATTCCTAAGCCTAGAAAAGAATATGATGAAGAGGATAAAAAAAAATTATCTTTAAATGCTAGAGCAAAAAACCTACTCTATTGTGCTTTAGATAAAAATGAGTTTAATCGTATTAGCACATGTGATTTTGCATTTGATATTTGGCATGCATTAGAGATAACTCACTTGGGTACTAACAAGGTTAAAGAAACTAAGATAAATTTATTGACAAAAGATTTTAAAAACTTTTTTATGAAGCAAGATGAACCTATTGTAGATATGATTACTCGCTTTACCGATATTATTAATAGCCTTAAAGGTTTTGATCGAAATTTTATTAACGGTGAACTTATGAGTAAAATGCTTAGGTCTCTTTTAGAAGATTAGAACTCCTTGAGGATGTTGATAGAGAATACAAAAGACGTCAACACTTTTCCATTGAATGAGCTGTATAGAACATTGATGACGTATGAGCTCAACAATGCTGAAACAAGAGAGAAAACAAGAAGAAGCAAAGAAGAGATGAAGAAGCCTCCCAAGAGGCAAATTGCATTGAAATCAACAAATGATGAAGGATTCTCCAACACAAATATGAGTGATAAAGAACTTGACGATCTAGTTCTTCTTGTCAAGAAATAGAGGGGATTTCGAAACAATTGGTGATCTCAAAAGAAGGATGATAAAGGTGAAGAGAAAAACAAAAAGATAATATGCTATGATTGTGATAAACTCAGTCATAAGAGGACCGAATGCCCGAACAAGAAGAAGTACACCAAAAAGAAAGCTCTTCAAGTTATATAGGACGATAGTGATGAAGATAATCTCGAAGAAAATGAAGTTCAAGAAGAAATCGCCAACATGTGCTTCATTGCTATTGAGGATGAGGTAAGTACAAATAACAATGACTCATACATTGACGTATCTACTTCTTATGATGAAATTCTTGAAGAGTTTGAAAAACTTGTCTCAAAATACTCTATCCTTAACAATAAATATTTTTTATTGAAAAAGGTAGTGAACAGACTCTTCATAGCACAAAAGGATTTTAAAAAGGAAAAATATGATCATACATTCTTAATTTAAGAAAATCTTTCATTAAAAGAAAAAGTAGTTAATTTAACAAACATTATTCACAAATTTGCTCAAGGAAAAGAAAATTTTGAGTTAATACTTGGTAATCAAAAATGTGTTTTCAATAAAGGGAGAATTGGATACAAATCTTTCTTGAAACAAAAATCCCTTGAATCCATATTTGTAAAATCATCCAATTCTTCTCAACAAAATTTAACATGTAGTTTTTGCAAGAAAGTTGGCCATGTTGCTTATAATTGTTCAACTAAAAAGAAACTACACTTTGAAAGGAAACATAAGTGGATAAAAGAATCCACAAACACTAACTCTCAAGAACCCAAACTTATGTGAACACCAAAAATAAAAAATTAAAATTTCTTTTGTAGGTACCACAAAAAGTGAAGAGCAATTGGTTCTTGGATAGTGGTTACTCAAAACACATGACCGGTGATCGATCATTATTATCTAACCTCAAAAGAAAGGATGGAGGTCATGTAACTTTTGGAAACAATGTTAAAGGAAAAATCATAGACATTGGAAATATTGGTAACCATCTTTTTCCTTCCATTGAAAATGTTTGATTGTTTGATTGTTTGATAATCTTAAACATAACTTGCTTAACATAAGTCAATTATGTGATAAAGATTATCTCATTAAATTTGATTCTTCCAAATGCTTCATTGATGATGCTATATCTAAAGAGGTATTGTTCATTGGGAGCCGAAGTAAGGATAAATATTGAATTTCAAATTGAAAAGGAAATAAAGTGCCTATCAAGCATAAAAGATGATTCTTGGTTATGGCATAGAAGATTAGGTCATATTAATATGGACTTACTTTCAAAAATCTCCAAAAATAGTCTTGTAAAAGGTTTACCAAATATAAAGTTTGAAAAAGATAAAATTTGTGATGCTTGTCAATTTGGAAAACAAGTAAATAGTTCTTTTAAACTTAAACAACTATCTTCTACTACAAGACCTTTACAACTTCTCCATATGGATTTATTTAGTCCTTCTAGAACCGCTAGCTTAAGTAGAAAATATTATGCATTTGTTATCGTTGATGATTTCTCAAGATTCACATGGGTCATATTTTTGAATTTAAAAGATGGAGCTTTAAATGCATTTAAACATTTTTGCAAAAGAGTCCAAAATGAAAAGGGATATACCATTACCACAATTATGAGTGATCACGGTGGAGAATTTGAAAATATAGCTTTTGATGAGTTTTGTAAAATAAATGATTATGAACATAATTTTTCGGCTCCTAGAACTCCTCAACAAAATAGTGTGGTAGAAAGGAAGAATCGAACATTGCAAGAAATAGCTCGGACCATGTTGAATGAAAATAATTTTCCAAAATATTTTTGGGTCGAAGCCATTACACTTCATGCTATATTATGCATAGAGTTTTGGTTAGTCGAAAGAAAACCAAAACTCCATATGAGCTTTGGAAAAATAAAATTCCAAATATCGGATATTTTAAAGTTTTTAGATGTAAATCTTTTATATTAAACACAAATGAAAATTTGGAAAAATTTGATTCAAAATCCGATGTTGAAATTTTTCTTAGATATTCATCTACTAGCAAAGCTTATAGAGTGTTTAACAAAAGGACTTTAGTAGTAGAATAATCCATACATGTTGTCTTTGATGAAACTAACTCCATTGAACAAGAGAAAAACATTGATGATGAAGATTTGGAAATTCTATTTAAACAACTAAGTGTTCAAAATCAAGACAAAGGGAATCCAAATAATGTTGAAAATCAATATGATGAGGAAACAATTGTACAACAAATTGAAGAAGAACCTCATGGAGATCCTAACATTTTATCCTTACGTAAAGAATGGAGGTTTGTTCCTTTTCACCCGAAAGATCTCATCATTAGTGATCCATCCAAAGGAGTAAGTACAAGAAACTCTTCTAGAAATTTTCATAACAATTTCCTTTCTTTCGCAAATGGAGCCAAAGAATTTTAAAGAAGTCGAGTTTGATGAATTTTGGATTCTAGCTATGCAAAATAAACTAAATCAATTTGAAAGAAATCATGTTTGAGATTTAGTTGCTAGACCAAATTCACAAACCGTAATTGGCACAAAATAGATTTTTCGAAACAAATGAGATAAAAATGGTATAATTGTGCGTAATAAAGCTAGATTAGTAGCTCAAGGTTACAATCAAGAAGAATGCATTGATTTCGAAGAAACATTTGCACCGGTTGTTAGATTAGAATTAATTCACATGCTTCTGGCTTTTGCTTGTCATAAAAATTTCACTCTTTTTCAAATGGATGTCAAAAGTGCATTATTGAACAGAGTCATTCAAAAAGAAGTTTTTATTGAGCAACCACCCGGTTTTAAAAATTATAAATATCCAGACAAAGTTTTCAAACTTAGAAAAGCCCTTTACGGATTAAAGCAAGCTTCTAGAGCATGGTATGAAAGATTAAATAAATTTCTCTTATCAAATGAATTTTTAATGGGTAAGGCGGATACAATACTGTTTATAAAAATAAAAAAGAATGAAATAATTGTTCAAATTTATGTTGACGATATCATTTTTTGTGCTACTAACATTTCCCTATGTGAAGAATTCTTTAAGTGTATGAGCAGGAAATTTGAAATGAGTATGATGGGTGAACTCAAGTTCTTCCTTAGACTTCAAATCAAACAAACTAATGATGGAATATTCATTAGTCAAACCAAGTATATCTTGGACATGCTCAAAAAGTTTGAAATTGAAGAATTGAAGCCAATGAATACTCCAATGAGCTAATTAATCAAATTAGATAAAGATGAGCAAAGTACTTCCGTTGATATAACAAAATATCCAGTTATGATCGGATCTCTTCTTTATTTAACCGTAAGTAGGCCCAATATTATGTTTAGTGTATGCTTATGTGCTAGATATCAATCTAATCTTAAGAATTCTCATCTTAGTGCCGTAAAACGTATTTTTCGTTACCTTAGCGGAACTAGATCCTTAGGTCTTTGGTATCCTAAAGAGACTCATTTCGATTTACTTAGTTATTCAGATGCTGATTGGGCCGGTTGCACAATTGATCGTAAAGGTACTAGTTGAACGTGTCATTTTCTATGCTTTGCTTTAATTTCTTGGTTTAGTAAGAAACAAAATTCTGCTGCTCTATCAACCGCCGAAGCTGAATATATCTCAGCCGCTAGTTGTTGTGCTCAAATCCTATGGATGAAACAAACTCTTCGTGATTATCACCTATCTTTTGAAAATGTGTCTATTATGTGTGATAACACTAGTGCCATCAACTTATCTAAAAATCCCGTTTTGCATTCTTGAACCAAACACATCGAGATTAGACATCATTTCCTACGAGACCATGTACAAAATGGAGATATAACTTTGGAGTTTGTAAACACCGAAAAACAATTGGCCGATATATTTACAAAATCATTAGCACTTAAAAGATTTGCTTATGACGAAATCTTGGCATTATTGATGAAGGTGAAGTTTGTGACTAACTCTTTATGTTTTCTACAATTGATTGCATTTCATGTGATAAACATATTTTAAAGTTTTTATCAAATGACCAAATCGTTGAAAATGCATGATTTTTTAGAAAATCCATTGAAACGGACGACCGTATATCCGAACGGACGTCCGTGTGAAGGAAAACGGATGACACTTTGTTAATCCGATTGATCATCCGTTTAAGCAGAGACTTTTGTAAAATTTGAAAAATTGAAACGGTTGACCGCTTCATTAAAACGGTCGTCCGTTTAAGCTCACACGGACAAAACTTGTATCATCCATGTTTGTTAAAACGGTCGACTGCCTAATCGTCTACTTCTTCATCCGTCTAAGTAGAGAGTTTTGTAAAAATTGAAAAGTTCATATGGTCGACCGCGTCATAAAACGGTCATCCGCTTAGGCTCAAACGGATGATCCGCCTATGAATCCGTTTGAACAGAAACTTAATTTTGAAATTTTAAGTTCAAACGGTTGACTGTTTGTTTTTAACCGGTCGACCGTATCAGCAGAAATCAGGGTTTTAATCCCAGAATTTTTCAAATTTTTTCACTTTCAACTTCGCGCGACCCACGGTTTTCTCTCTCAATCTCTTCTCATTCACCAAATCTTTCTCAAATCTTTTTGATTCGTGTTTGAAATTAAAAATCCATATCATTTCCACACTCTAATTCGAAAAATCCCCAAAT
Organism: Forsythia viridissima; assembly: GCA_030279155.1. Taxonomy (NCBI): domain Eukaryota; kingdom Viridiplantae; phylum Streptophyta; class Magnoliopsida; order Lamiales; family Oleaceae; genus Forsythia; species Forsythia viridissima. The sequence continues at coordinate 37,573,725 of CM059033.1, read as the reverse complement.
TCTATTTCACAAAAATTGTGAAAAACCACTCAAATGGACGTACCCAAACCCTAGGCTCTAAAATCCGTTTCCACCACAATGCCGCGAGTTAAAATGGCTGCCAAACACTCAAGGAGAGAAAGGCCACCATCATCACCATCCTCTGAAGAAGATTGACCATTATCCCATCCTCATAAGTAAGAATGTCGATCTTGCCTCCTTCACTCTCAATGCTCATTCGTTTAACATTGAAAATATTTTCATTGGTATGTGTTGGGTTCCTATTCTTACCCTAAATGATAAAGTTTATCCTTCCATTGTCAAAGAATTCTATACGAACATGACTTTCACTCCGGGGTCGGGTATCTCGTGTCTTGTTAGAAATAAACGGATTAAAATCACTCCTGACCTTATTCGTTCTATTATTCATCTTGAGGACCAGGGTATGCGTCTATATACCATCAAAACAATTCCTCATCATAAGGGATATAATCCGATTGAGGCGTGTTGTCGTGTCACCGGCAAGCACTTTGAGGCTGCCGTACGTCTAAGTACAAATCAACTCACCCTCTCATGTCGGGTCTTACACAACACGAAAATGTGTTGTGTAAGACACGACACGTGAGTGATATGGGCATGTTCTCATCGACCATATCATTGTTCATTGAAAAGGTCATCTTGATGAAGGCAATCACTATGACATTTTCCTTCTCGTCTCTATCCTCTGTGGGCGTAAACTCGATTTTTCATACATTATGATCCAGCATATGAACTGCGTTCTTAGCGGCACTAGGGCTAAGAAGCTTCCCTACGGCATGATCCTCACCAAAATCTTTCAACATTTTGACATTTCTTTTCGTGATTTGGTTGCCATTCTTCCTAAAGCCACCGATACCATAAATACTCTTACTCTTAAACGAATGAAAGTCTTTAAAGAGGACAGGCAATGGGTGGCAAAGTCCAAAGGATTTGACGATGAGTCGGGTCCCTCTACGTTACCATTCAAGGGTGAAGAAATGCATGAAGATGAAGATGAAGATGAGCTACCGCCAAGACCCCACTCACAAAGACCGTCGTCTTCCACTTTCAACTTCACCGAGGACCATTTTAATTTACTAAATGGACAGATCGACTCACTTACATCTTCAGTAGAAGGTCTACACCATACGGCGAAAGACCCACGCCATACCATGGGCACTGTACAACAATCCGTGGACAGAATGACATTACTTCTTCAAGCTCTTCACTCCCGTCTTGACGCCATGATTCCACATCCGCCTCCACCGGAATTCTAGTTGCTTTTGTTTCTTTTATGTCTTCCTTTTGAAAACAATCTTATATCTTAGCATTTCGTTTATGCCTTTTTGAACTATGATTGTCATTACCTATGATTTTATTTTCACTTTCAAGTTTTATCGATGAATATTTTTACCTTAATGTTTCGATTATGTCCTTTTGTTTATGCCAAAAGGGAGAAAATATAAGTGAATATGAATGTGAAGAATGTGATGCGATATATATAATATGATGAAAATTTGGTAATTGACAAACGACTTGAACATTTGACATGTGATGAAATTGGTAAATCAAATGAAAATGGTATCATACTAAAAATTCATCAAACCATGCTTACTTGAAAAAGAAAGGGGGAATATATATACTCTATTTTATCTTATCAATCTCTATATTCTCACATTGTTTGTCATAGTCAAAAAGGAAGAAATTGTTGACATATGGTTAACTTTAAATTTTAATATTTTGATTATAACAAACAAATTCGTTATGTTTACTAACTATCTATTTTCAAGTAATATTCAAAGTGCTACAAATCGAACTCTCATTCAATGTCAAAATCAAGTTAAAATCAATACAAGAGTTCAAGTATCTCAATATCCGAAATTCAAGATTCGAAAATCAAGATCGAAGAATATATTTCTAGATAAAATTTTAAATGTATTAACTCTTTGATTTTTAGAAATGAAAGCTCAAAAATATTTTTATACACAAAATGTATGTCATTATCACTTGCATAAAATATTTTTATCAAAGCAAAAAAAATAATTTTTCAAAATTGAGGAAACGGTCATCTGTTTGATGAACCGGTTGACCGTTTGGGTAAATCGGTCGACCGTCTGAATGTCACTTTTCAAAAAGTGTCCGTTCTAATTTTTTGCATTCCCAATGGATAGTTCTGACTATTTAACCAGTCAACTATCTGGTCATTCGTTTCAACAAAAAGTGACAAAAATTCATCTCTATAAATACCACTTCATTTATTATCATTCAACAACACTTACAAGAGCATTTATAGAGAGAATTATATTGATAAAATTCATTCAAAGCTTTATTGCATGTATATATTCAATATCATTCATTGAAAACTTTGTTTGATCAAATCAAACTTTTGATTCATCATTCTCAACAAAGTTTTTTTCTAACACTTGAACTTTCCTCATCTATTGCTATCCAATAAAGTGTTAATCTCTCTTAGAACAAAACTTGTATTTATCATTAATCAAGAGAGAAATACTCAAATCAATCTCTTTACATTTTTGGGTCATATTAATGTCCCTTGAAAGCTCAATATTGTATAAGAATCAGGTAACAGGGAACGTAGATCATTGGTTGAATTGAACTTCTATAAAAATATCGTTTACACTCTCTCTTTCCTTCTATTTACTTATAGTGTGCTTATATTTTTGTGGATTAATTTTTATTTCTTAAATATCATACTTTGAGAATATTTTTCAAAAAAGTTTGAGAAAACCAATTCACCCCACTCTTGGTTAGTTATTCTTGGGCTATCATATTATTCAACTTATAACAATCTTTAATATAATGCCCCAACTTACCACAATTATAACACTTTCTCCCTTTTACTTTTGATTTTGACCTAGACATACCTCTGCCTTTCTTTTTGTGACCTTGGTCATTAAGATTATTATCTTCTTAATTATTAGACTATCTATGCTGTGATCTATCTGTAACATATAAGCTTTCACCATTACTTCTAGATTCTCTATCGTTTTTCAACTCATGACTCTTACTTCTTAGAGCATTTATGATCATATCAATAGTGAGATCATCCCTACCATATTTGATAGCACTTTTGGCATCTTTATAGGCTTCAGGTATTGAGTTCAGCAGTATTATTGCTTTATACTCAACACTACCTTTATCACCACAGTTCTTTATATCTTGAATCAACTTATTGAATGTATCAAAATTTTCATCAAGATCCTTTGAGTGATCTATTTTAAAACTAAAGAATTTTTCCAATAAAAACAATTTGTTTGGAAGTGATTTTTCAAGATAAGTTGATTCAAGAGTTTCCCATAAAGATTAAGCATCATCAAGGGTACCAATTTTTCTAAGCACAGGGTCGAACAAATGAAGTATAATAGAGGTATAGGCTAACTCATCAGCCTCTACTCTTTGATCATCAGACATAGTATCAAGAAAGGATTTATTTATAGCCTTGGACACTTTTTGTTGAACTAAAATGCCTTTCATTTTTTGTTACCAAATAGCAAAGTCACCTTTTCCATTAAATTGATCTAAATAAAAATTTGAAGTAGCCATTTATCACAATCTTTCATACAGATAACAAAGATGACAAGAAAGAAGTATTTTATTCAATGGCAAAGTCAAGAGACAAGAAAGCAGGAACATCAATAATCAGATACAAGCACATGTAAGGTATTACACACAGTTTTGGGAGAGACCTATAATCAAGACCACTCCAGGATTCTGTGAAAATTAGGTTCTCAGGTCAAGGAGAGATCAAGAAAGTCTCAGGGGAGGGTGTTTTACAAAGATAACAAGATTGGTTAGTAATGCACTTTACAGTTATTCACACAGAAAGCAGTACTCACAATTTTATGCTTATTTCAAGAATTGTTTCACAATATCTACTGAGAACAAATCATATAGCAGGTAAAAGTCAAGTTTTCTTGTACTTAATACAAAACACAAAGTTTATTAATAAGAAAATTATTATCATATACTTATATTTAAAAGAAATAAAAAATATCATACTTACAGCCCTGAGATTTGTCTCAGTAACAGAGTCAGGGGAAGATTAATCATCAAGAAACAATTATCCATCTCCGATACCACTTGTTACGTTTTGTTTCTTGAGTTTCAGAATCTTTCAATCAGACAATAAAACAAGTATAACAAAATATGCATAAAAGTAAAAGAAACACAAGATATGAGCGTCCCTTTATAGGGGACAGACAATTCAGCACGTTAATGCCTACATCTGCCTTTGAGGCTCTACAAACGTAGATCCGGCCTCTTTATGCAATATTAGAAACCACAATCGTTCAAGATCTAAGATTACAAAAGTTAATCCACTCATAATAGCCATAATCTCTCCTTCGTTATATACTTCTCGTAGTATCAAGATAAAACCCTCACACAACAGATTTGAGGATATATCACAGAGAAATACAGTAATCTACTGAAGTAGATTACTGTAGCATGAACCCCTCAACACAACAGTGGAGAACCAACGGTTCACCAAACAGAAAGGAAGAAAAAAAGGGAGTAGAAGAAGATCGGATGAAGAAGTGGAAGCTGCGCACTCACAGTGTTGCCCTAAAAGTGACTGAAGGAGCCTATTTATATGACACATCAATGGCTGAGATAAAAAAAACACAGAATCAACGGATGGCAAGCAACTGCCTTCTCAGCAATAGACGCGCATTATCAGCAATAGTCAAAATCATGCTTCATCAATCTTGGGCCAAACAATTGGGCACAATCAGCTCGGGCAAAGATAACTGGGCTATCATCATTATGGGCTTACAACATTTGGACGTAAAGTTACAACACAACTTTTAGATGCAAAAAGTCATATATACCATTTACAAAAATACCAAGTTTTTCTATCTGACTTTCAAAAGAAGCCATCTACTGTTATAACAATTAACCAACGGACAATCCCAATTGTATGTCTACAAGGGATGTAAACATATAATAGCTCAATTATTAGTTGATAAATCCGGGAATTCAATTGCGTGTTTAATCTCATATGTGATATTGCATTTCACATCCACAGTTGCTAATAGTTTTAATCTCTCAAGTTTTGTTTTAAAAACTTGAGGGGTCTCTTCTTTCCTATTTAATATTAGATGGCGTGAGCGGTGATTTTGAGAGTTCTACTCTCATTTCCACAGTCATCTTCAACGACGTTTCTTCTCCCTTTAACTACACATCAAGCCAACTTACTTCAACAAATTTACAACAACATCCATTTTAAAGAAATTTTCAGCAGTATTTATATCTAAAAATAAGTCCAAACTAATCTACCATAAACAAATAGAATTTTTAGGGTTTAACACATTAAATTATATGTATATTGCGGCTGCGAAATTAGGGTTTAACACATTAAATTATACCAAAATAATTAATATTGTAACTTATTTTGTTGGTTGTGTTTCTGATTTTGCTATTTCAAGTTTCGTTGTCATGGATTGGCTGCATCACTAAACATTGTTTTCTTTATTTCTGACTGCACTACGAAATGATTAGATTTGAGTGAGGAAAATGTAAAGAAAATTGGGAAAAAATGAGGTCAACAGATCGGGTGACGCCGCTGCGACCAACCATCTCAGAAACCACATCTATTTTTTTTTTTTTATCTTTTCTCTCTCGTTAGACCACTGCGGTTTCAGCTGTTTAGATGTTGGTAGTTTAGGGTGTCCACGATGGCAGCGCTAGATTTTGGAGGTTGTGATTCGATGTTGATGATGGAAGAAGTTGAGTTCACATAAAGTAATATAAATATGTTACTTTACAAGTAAAACATTAAGAGATTGTGTTATCACACAAGTAATACAATAACACAATATATTACTTGTACAAATTAATTGGTGTCAGGAGGCGGCGGCAACGGTGGGAAATTGATGGTGTTAGGATTTCGGATCGGAATAATATGGTAACACATATGTTAGTCTAAAAATAAAAAAAATTAGTAAAAATATAATGCATACGTTACTAACATGTAGATGTGGTAAAAATACGTATGGTCTAGCGGACAAGTTCGTATAACCCGAATATCGGATTAGGTTGGGTAGGTAAAAAAATGGTCCAAAAAATTCGGGCCTATTTTGGCCCAGTCCGATTAGCCCAAACAGGCTCAATTTAGGTTGGCCCATTTTTATTTTATTTTTATTTTTTCCCCATCACTCCCCAACCCAAAATGTGATTGATAAGTTCAACTTTAGTTCCCAAATTTGATTGCAATATGTCTTTAATCTATTTTCACTCAATTTCCTCAAATTCAAGCTCTAGTTCATCAAAATCAGCCATAAATCTAGTAATCCAGCTGGCCAGATTCATTTACTTTCTTCCTCGCTGAGCAACTACAAAGTTCGAGAGACAACTGGATGAGTGCAGAGTGTTCGACCAACTGACTACAAAGTGCGACCAAATTAACAGTCTATTTTGTATTTTTTTTGTATTTTCATCATTTGTGATTTAAGTAATTATTATTATTATTATTATTATTATTATTATTATTATTATTATTATTATTATTATTATTATTATTCGCTATATTTTTCAATTCTTGGGAAGTTTGCAGAAGTATTTTTCAACTATTACAAAAAATATAATATTTTTCAAAGTCTTCAAAGGCGTAAGACATGGTAAAATGACAATGTCAAATCTCAAGCATACGAGCTTAGGCGAATGTATTGAATGATAAATTTATGTAAGTCTATCACCCTAGTGTATGTAATTAAAATAATTTAGTGATAAGTAATTTTAATTGATTTATAGTTAGATTTATACGATCTAATTAAAATGAGTTTCTACTTATTTTCTATTTATTAACTCTTTTTTATTTAATTAATTTGTTTAACCTTTAAAAAAACTTGGACAAAAACAAAAAAAACAAAAAAAAAAACAAAAAGACAAGCCCTTTTTGGTGTTGGGCATGCGTTAGACTGTCAAAATAGGACTACCTTTTTCCATGTCTTTCCAATATGTTGGGCTTTTTCCTCACACCCACGCATAGACCCACCTAGATCTCGCATTCTAGAACACTATTTTCCAATTTTCCCAATTTTTTAAATAAAAAATATATATTTCTTTTTGTTAAATTATGAAAAATTATTAATGACCATATTTAGACATGTCTTACTTGTTCTAAGAATCTCACCCAAAATAGAGAGAAAAATTCAAGAGCAATAGTTAAGAAAATTCGCAGAATCTAGGATGCCTACACTGTGATCAAATATTGATTTCTCAACGATCCATGGTTCGATCGTTTTGAAATTTGGACAACAAGTTCAAAACTCACCGTTCTTCAAATCTATCGGTTCAGATCAAAATTCAACAATTCATTCGTGATAAAGCACTACATGAACAATAGTGATTTTTGAATTGGTTAGTATTCTTTTTGCTATGGTATTTGATTATATTTTTCTATATTGATAAATGGTAGACAAATATTGTTTAAATACTATTCATTATTAAATAACAATATTTCAAAATAATTTTGCATTATTATTCTTGAAGAAATATCAATTTATACAAATCAATATTCGAGAAGAACATTTAGTTGGCCTTCCTAAAGAAATACATATTATATATATTGTTATGAAACTAGAAAAGTAGAGAGAAAAAGAGGAGAATAGAGAGAGTCAAAACTCAAGTATGTAAATTTATTATAACAATTACCCTTATTTATAGGATTCCAAAGAGAGTTACAACCTGATTAGAATACACTCTTCTAGAGTAAGTAACATCTAGAAACAACTAAATAGTCACTCACCATTATCTATAATTTTACAACACTCTCCATTGAATAATTTATTACACAATAACTGTTTCTTTGTTTGGCAAAAACCCAATGCTACCAATAGAATGGAAAAAAAAAATTATCAAAAATTTAGAGTAATCAAATATTTCCTCATTAAAACCTTGTCAACAAAACTCAGTGGGACAAAACCTGAGCAAAAGAAAAGAGTACAACTACTCTCACTGATTTCAATAAAAAAAAAACCTTGTATCGAGCTATCTATATCTTGTGCGTCAATGTTTTCAATGTCACAATCTTCTTAAAATTTGTATAAAACAATTCTGGTGAAATGTGCTTCATGTTGTAACTTCCAAGCAATATCATCTTTATACATTATCTCTGGTTGACTGTAGTCAGCATGATGGTTTGATGCACTTGTATTAAAAATAGATCTTGTTGTTGTTCCCTTCAGAGGTCTCATATACATTTTATAATACACTGGAGTACAACCATATGGTTATGATGAGGGTAAAATATTTTGTAGGTTACGGACATCTATAACTATAATATTTATACCACTTCCAATTGTATGTTATTTACAAAAAGAATATGCCCCTTTAAAACCTTACTAGAAAAAAATTCGGTGGGCAAAAATCCTAGTAAAGGAAAAAGAGTACATAATTCTTTTAATACGCTATTAAAGTTGTCTCATTAAAAACATTGCCAAGAAAACCCAATGGGACAAAACATTGGTCAAGAAAAATAGTACAATGCGTATTTACTCCCCTCATTATAATATCACTTCAGATATGTATTCGATCGATAAAGTTCTTGAAAAGTTAAACTACATGCTTTAGGCATATTAAATCCTCCAGGGATTTATATACATAGTTTTATTAGTCATGCGAGATGATCAGTTGATTATAACAATATTCATTGTATACATATATGTCATGTCATGCATTGACAGGTTAACAAGATATCAACTTGTGATTACTTTACATAAGCCTTTGCGAAATTCATAATGTTAAAAGTCGTGCATTATATGTTACGACTTCAATTTCTTATTTCCTTTTCGTATAAATATACACCTTTAGGTGCTCAGACTATAGGTCCAAAAACTTCAAGTTTCAATTTACTTGGATTGTTTCTTTTTATTTGGCAAATTTATTCTTTGACAGATTTCTTTCAATATCCTCGCTACTTTTCATAATATGAAGCACTTCTTTATATACAAAAGTGTTGTCAACAACACTTATTTTTAAATCCATTTCTTTCTCATAACGACATTACTTAACGCTATCTTTTTGTTTTATTATTTCAGCACATCTTCTGAGGTTTTTATAATTAGTTGTGTCTATATACACTTCAAGAGTATACACCTCATCAACAAGACTATCTTTATAATTGACTCCATTTTTAATTTGAGAATTTTTTGGAATCAAATGTCACCACGCTTTAGGTGTGTCATTAATTTACCTGATATAATGTTAATGGGTTGTCTTTCAAGAAAATTAATATAAATTGGAGCATTTAGAACTCGTATATGAGATTTGATTTAATCTCTTTGGTCAGTAAACGAATCTGTCAATTGTATAACTTACAAATGAGTTATTTGTCGAACTTTTGGTTCATATTGTCTTGTGCAAGGATCTAGAAAATATAATATGCTGTATTTTTATGTATTCTTTCTAGCTACTTAATTTCTCTCCCCTAATGTTGAGAAAATTGCCTTATCAAAATAACATTCGAAAAACCATGTTATAAAATATCACCGTTAGGACTTAAGATATTTTATAATGTTCCAAACTAAACATGTATTCTCAACATTTTTTAATGTCCATCTCAATGCACTATGGTGGATCAATTATCCATATATTGCACTATCAAAAATCATTAGATGAGTAATATTAAGCTCTGACCATAAGCCAACTATAGCAGGGTAACTTTGATGTTGGCATGATGCGTATAAGTATTTCTGCATATCAAATAGCATTTCCTAAACAAAAATAGAAAGCATTTTGTTCTCAATAGTAATGGTTTAAAACTTAATTGGAGGCATTAACAAACAATATTGCTAAAGCATTTAATATCATCTCAACTAACATTTATTAAAAGTTTGAGATTTAGACTCACTAGAATTGATAAAACACACCACCATCTTAGTTGTATAATCTGAAAATTATGCTCATAATTTAAAATTTAAGCAAGTAATCTCGCAAACTTCAAGTTACGAATAATGACACCATACAATCATCTAGTAAATGTATCCATTAAATAAAAATAATATATAGATGGTCAACATGGAGGGTAATGGTGGTCAACATGGAGGGTGATGGGCCCCCATAAATCACCCTAAATAATTTTCAAAAATGCAGAAAATTCTGTCCCGATTTTAGTTACTGAATGTCTACTAGTTTATGTACTATGAGAACAAGCATCACGTGAGAATTCATTATATTGAAAAATCTTCTGGTCTTCAATAGATATTATCATTAATAATTCACATCATATTGATCCGGGGTGGTCTAACCGGTAATGCCAATCAATAATTTTTTTAGTACATTGAACTTCTGGTTCAACAAAGTACTTGTTTAATTGTACCAATATTTGTGTAGTACAAATTAAAATAAATGAATAACATAATATTTATTTCATCATTTTTGTCTTTTTCCTGCAGAAATTCATGGTGCATGCATGTACAATAGATACGTGACTATTGTCGCCATATCTGAAATTTGAATATCTAAACATATCAAAATATAAAATTTCTTGGATTAACAAACTTCAAGTTCACGACAATATTTAATTCAATGATCTTCTAATATTACTTTTTTGAGAGCAAGTAATATTCGAAAAAGTAATATTTTACTAAAGTATAATATGAACATAATATACAATAGTGTTTCTTTAGATGTAACAACAAAATATTCTTCTATAACATTTATAGGATTAAGTTGTATATTTTTTTTCTTTTCAAAAACAACATAATATTCTTCTAGAATATCAATAGAATTGTAAAATTGTGTTTGTTCTGAAAAAAAACAATTAAAAACAAATATTATAACGTATGCTCATTAGGTGCAACAATACAATATTCCTATAAAATGTTGATATGTATAAAGTTTATGATTCTTTTAAAAACTACAATATGATATTCTTAAAGAGTATCAACTCAATATTTGTTAAAAATATATATTTTTCAAGAACAATACAATATCTCCAAGAGTACTGGTATATATAAGAAAGAATGTTTCTTCGAGAACATTAATCAAATATTATTCTAGAATATTGATGTATTTAAATTTGTGTCTTCTAATAGAAAACATTATAATATTCTACTAGAACATTAATTTATGTAGTAAAGTTGCGATTCTCAAAAGAAACAAAACAATATTCTTCTAGAATATTGATTTGTACAAATTTAATGCTTTTTCAAGAGCAATAATCTAATACTCGTTTAATTAAATTGTGTTTCTCCAGGAGCAACAATTCAACATTTTTCTAAAATATTCTATATATTTTGTGTTTCTTTAAGAAAAACAATATCATTTTCTTTTACAATATTGATATTCATAAAGTTATACTTCTTAATGAGTATTAATAAAATATTTGTATAAATATTAATATACAAATAATTGTTCTTCTTCAGGATGAACTCAATATTTTTCTAAATTATTGACATGTATAAATTTTATGCTTTTACGGAACAATAAAAATAATATTCTTATAAAATATTAAAACGCTCATTGGGAGCAATAATTTAATATTAAATCTTACACAATTACGCTCTTCGAAATCAAGTAATATTCTACTAGAATATTAATATAATTTTGTACTACTTCAGAAGTAACAACAAATTGTTATTTAAGAATATTAGATTATGTAAAAATTTACTTATCAGGAGCAAAAACATAATAAATGTTTAGATTTTATACACTTATACTATTCGAGAGCACGTTATATTCTACCAGAATATTAATATAACGTTGTACTTCTTAAGGAGCGACAACAAATTATTTTAAAATATTAAGCTTTATAAAAAATTGCTCTTCAGAAACAATATCTTAATAATAAATCTAATAAATTACGCTATTCGGTAGTAAGTAATATTCTACTAGAATATTAATATAATGTTGTGCTTCTTTAGGAGCAACAATAAATTATTTTAAAATATAAAACTTTATAAAAATCTGTTCTTCAGAAACAAATAGTTTAATATTAAATTATATAAATTATAGTCTTCGGGAGCATGTCATATTCTGCCAGAATATGAATATAACGTTGTACTTCTTCAAGAGCAACAAAAAATTATTTTAAAATATTAAACTTTACTCTAAAGTAAAGATTTGATTTTCAAGAACAATATTATAATATTCTTATAAAATATTATATCTTATAAAATTAGGCTCTTCGAAAGCAATTAATATTCTTCTAGAATATTAATATAATATAAAATTGTACTACTTCTAGAATAACAAAATATTCTTATATAATATTTATACGATAGGTCGTGAAATATAAAACAACATTCTTCTGGAATATTAATTAATGATGTCAAGCTATTTAGGGGCAAATAACATTCTTCTAGAATATTAATATAATATTGTGCTCTTCGAGAGTATTAACATATTTATCAAATTTAGACTTGTATAAAGTTAATTTTCAGGACTAACATAATATTCTTATAAGAAATTAGATTTATAAAATTACACTCTTCGGGAGTAATAACTTATTTACGCTATTTGAGAGCAAATGTATTCTACTGAAATATTAATATAATATAAATTGTGCTTCTTCTAGAAGACTAACGAAATATTCTTATGGAATATTAATTTGTATAAATTGATAGTTTTCAGGAATACTAACACAATATTATTTTAAATATTGATATATAATAATGAATAATATTTAAGCAATATCAATACTGAAATATATATAATCAAAGATGATAGCAAATCGAATACTGACCTTTGTTCATGAACATAAAGTAAAGATCGATTTGTTAACTCAATTGGCATCATCTCCATATACATTATGTTCATGTAGTAATTTCTCACGAATGAACTTTCTGAGCTTGATCGTAGTCATTAAATTTGAAGAACAATAAGTTTTGAACTTTCCGTCCAAATTTCATGACGATCGGAACATGGAGAATTGATATATTCACGTTTGATATTAGCTGCGCAAACTGCCAAAATTCTTCCAACGAATTCAAACTTCATTTATGTTCACGTAGAGATTTCTCAATAATTTACCTTTGGATCTTGATCGTAACTAGTTGATTTTAAGAACAGTGAGCTTTGAAGTTACTGTCTAAATTTTACAACGATCAAACCGCAGAATGTTGAAATATCATTGCTTGATCACAACTGTGCAGGCTACTCAAATTCTGCGAATTTTCTAAACCATTGCCCTCAATTTTTTTCTCTCTATTTTGGGTGTGTTTCTTCGTGCTGATAACGTGTTATGAAACTAAAAAAGTAGAGAGAAAAAGAGAAGAGAATAGAGAGAGTCAAAACTCAAGTATGTAAATTTATTATAACAATGACCCTTATTTACAGAGTTCCGAATAGAATTACAACCTGATTAGAATACAATCTTCTGGAGTAAATAAATAACTACATAGACATCTACATACAACTAAATAGCCATTCACCATTATCCATAATTTTACAACACATATTACTATTATAGAAGAATATTATGTTAATGCTCTAGAAGAAGCACTATGTTCATCTCTATTTACTAGAACGTTATTTTGTTGTTGATCTAGTAATAGCACAACGTTATATTATATCAAATATGTATATATATCCTGCTCTTACTCCTGAAAAGCACAACTTTACAAATATATTTCTTGCTCTCGAAAAGCATAATTGTATAAGATCTAAGATCTATTATTTTTTGCTCATAATGAGTAAATCTTTACATAATGTAATATTTATAAATAATAATCTCTTATTGTTCCTAAACTAACACAACATTATATTAATATTCCAGTAGAATATTTATTCCTCCTGAATAGCGTAATTTGTAAAACTTAAAACTAAGTTTTGCTCCCGAAGAGCGTAATATTATAAATTTAATATTTTATAAGAATATTTTGCTGTTGTACCAAATCCCAATATAGTTCAATATTCCAAAATAATAATTTGGTGTTGCTCCTAAAGAAGCAAGACTTTTATAAAACAGTATCTTTCGCAAAACAGTATCTTAATAAAATATATAGTTCAAGCATTTTTCGCTAAATAGTATCTTAATAAAATAGTATCATAGAAACAGTATCTTAAGAAAACAATATCATAATAAAATAGTACCATAAATAAAACAATATCATAGAAAATATTATCATAAGAAACAATATCATAATAAAACATTATAATTGAATTAGCATTTTTCTTTTGAAATTACAGGGCACGTTGTTCTTTTAGTGTTAAAATATAACTTTAATTTAATTAAATTTGAGCCATAACTTAAGAGCCAAGTACATTAATAGTGACTTGCCTGAATTTACCCAATTTTTAATGATAATTTCACCGTATACTATAAAATATAAAATAATTTTAAAAATACTATTTAACTTTTTTTTATTCTAAAAATACTGTTTTTAATTTTTATAACATTTGTTGTTACATTTATTATATTTGTTAATAACAAATGTAACACATTTTTTATAATGTAACACATTTATTATAACTAAACTAACAAATGTAACAAATGTAATAACAAGTGTTATAATAATAAAAAAAACAGTATTTTTAGAATTAAAAAAAATATGACAGTATTTTAAGAAATATTTTATTTATTGTGGTTATTTCTGGAAAAAAAAAACCCAATTTTTTACCCTTGAGACTACGACTTTGGGCCTTCCTAATCTAGTAGCCCATCTACTTTAAATGCCGGTATTAGTTTAGAAAAGGCTTTAGAAGGCTATCAACGACGAAAACTACACTGGGCTCCGTAGGCCCATCAATCATCAACAGACATCAACAACATAACGGCCCTAAATAACAAATTGGCCCAAATAATGAAGCAGATAGAATAAGGAAATAACGAATATACACTAACTTGTTACTAGATATTGAAATTTATTAAACTTTCAAAAAATATTAAAAAATATTGGGTTTTTAATGAAATCCTTATTTTAATAATATTACCATCCAAATTATCTACTCGGCTGTTTTATTTTGTTATTATCCAAGAATATCATCAAAATTGAAAATTAAAAATTCAAATATTGTTCAACAAAATTACAATCAATATAAATGTATTTTGCTCAACAAATATGCTGAACTCATAAAGAGAAGTCTTAGGTTCGAATCAATGGGGACGCGAAAGAAATCCGTGAGCAGTTAAGATAGTTCAGGCCCTCCTAAAGCAGACAGTATATATGAGTGCGGATGAGGTTAAGATCCCGACTAGAGGAATCCCGATCGTCACAACCCGAACTTTTCAAAAATTTCAATTTGGAGTCAGAGATTGCAGATTGCTTATTGATTGAATATAAGAGCTTGCCCGTCCCAATATAACAATATTAGGTAACATTAAAATGACACAATTCAAAGAAAATAAAAGAGTTGATAATATGAATTGAAATGAGAGATAAGATAAGACAATATAAATATGGCGATTTTATTATTGATCGCATAATTCAAAGAATTTTTTATAATTATTCCTATGAATTCGTAATTAATGAAAAATAGCAAAAATTTAAATTATAAGTACCCACTAATTGTCAAATACATTTGTAAGGTGTTTTGTATTTTTTAGAATTTTAAAACGACCAAATATATTTTATTTTATTTTTTATACACATTTGGGTTAACTCTCATTGTAGTAAAGGTTTGGTTTACATATGCTAAAAAATTGTTGGTTGATTAAAATGACAGATTTTAGAAGTTTGGTAACTAACGGAACATTTAAAGAGCAGTTATATTGTTATCACAATTTTGTTTTGTTGTACGTCTCTTTTTAATTGTATTTAAGATTTTCAATCTTTACTTAATGTTGTAGTTATGTCTTCACCTTTTTTTTTACATTCTTATCCTCAATCTTCTATTAATTTAGTAGATTTACTCCCCAATAATGATTTTTGTCCAAATACATTAATGTACTTTGAAAGAAGGCAAAACCCAGTATGCTAATGTTCTGTTAAAAAATAATTGTGTTTACGTCTTTCTATTTGACATTTTGAACGAAAATTAATGTCATTAGGGACAAGATAGACAAGATTGCTGTTTAATGGTAGATTGAGAGGATAAGAATGCAATGAAAAACATATGACAACATAAGTGCGATAATGCACAAATGTTGATGACCTCTAATACAATTAAATAACAGTGGAACAAAAGAAAAGTGTGCTGACATTACAAATCTTATGTTGTACAATGCAATCACAAAATTATAGAATCCCATTCTTTGTACTAATTTAATATCATTCAAAATTACAAAGTTTGGTCATGTTTCTTAAGATCCGAGGACAATGAACTGAAGTTCCCAAAATTCATAGCCACTTAATTAAGTAATTTCCACTGGCTACTGATGAACTCCAGTCATACGTCCTAATAAAATTTGCTGGCATCAAGCAGCAAAACTAAAACATATAAATAAACAAAGGAGAGACAATGTTAAAATCTTATGTTTCTTGAACCATTTCATAAGAAAATTCAGAAAAATAAAAAAGTTAGATGTTAGTTATGTATACATCCTTAACTTTTTCCACATGCTCAACCGATCGATCGATCAAATCTTATGTTTGATTCCATACCGTAAAAGTCGAGCCTCCATGACATAGCGCCATATTGTTAGGCCTAGCAGCAATAGTTGGTACAGCAGTAGGAATCCAATTGTTACAAGTTGAGGCCTGATCACAAACACTAGAAGCCTTCACTATGCCATTTGATGATGGTTGTTGAGATTGATAATAGAAATTTCTTTCCTGATGATAAGGATCCCCTGACCCCGGTACGAACATGTTTTCGTACTCAAGTGGCTTTACTTCATTTTCCTGGTAACAATTTGCCTGACTTTGATTCCCTTCTTGAGCTATCACGGTTCCCATTGGTGCGAAAAAGTGGCCGTCGTTTCCATTTCCGTCCCCTACTCCGTTGCTGTAAATGACGGAATTCGAACCCGAGCTGTGTTCTATGGAAGAAGAATCCAGGCTCATGAGATTGTGCAACACTGAATGTTGCAAGAAATTTTGTGCATTTCCTAGTTGAAGTTGATGAATATCCCTTTGGTGGCCATAAGGTGTGTGCATACTCAGTGGCTGAGCTTGCTGAAATGCAATGGCTGGCCAGCCATGATGCGCGCTATAGCCGTTTAGTCCATCAGTTAAATGCGAATTCGGGCTCTCATCGGCACTCCTTTGTATATCTAGAGCCATTTCAGCATCCTTGAGGCGCTTAGCAGCACCTCCAATTGGTAATGTGCTGCTCTCTAGTATACTTTTGACATCATATCTGTTTATTTCAAAATTAGTCACTGCGTTTAGTCCTCGAAATTTAATGGCCGCAATATCGTAGGCCTCGGCCGCTTCCTCCTGTGTGCCTGCAGAACCCGAACTATATATGATATCACGTCGAACTACCTTAACTAAACGTTTATTTTCTTAAATATAATCTTCGAAAAAATTTGAGACAAAAATACTTACTGAAAGTTCCCAAGTAAAGATCTTTGTTACCAGCAACTCTTCCGATCCTTGCTTGCCATCTTCCATGCTGGTGGTGTCTGTTGATCATAGTATTCTATATGAGACTTACAACAACAAACTGTCTCATTCCTAATACATTTGAGGTCGGCTACTCCAGTCGTGCACCCTTCAACACGAAGTTTAAAGACAAATTTCATGCTATTTTTACCTTGTGACTCCTCGATAAATGGATGCACCTCGAGAGAATCCACTGCTCTTTCTGAATCAGAAATATAACCATTCATATGATCAGTACACTATGCATTGATCCACTATTTTTAACATATCGAATTAACTAAGAAATATAGAAATTTAATCTCAGTTTACCTTCTTAATGATGCTACATATTCTTGCCTTGTCATGTGCTTCATTTCCTCAATTTCTTTCTCATAGTTGCTCATCTGAGATTGTTCAAATATATACTTATAAGATCAATACAAAAAAGATAAATCGAAAAACAAAAACAAAGAATATACTCACAGGAAAATTTGTAGTTGTAGAAGTTCCCCAGTATTTTAATGCTGCTAAATCATAAGATCTAGCAGCCTTTTCTTCCTTGTCATAACCTCCTGTAAAATTTAACAAGAATAGAAAGGAAAATGATTTAAATCAATCAAAAATTTCTTAATTGAAGCATATATTGAAGAGAGAAAATGAAATTACTTACCCAAATAAACTACAGTAAGATTGAATCAGCAGCCCCGACAAAAGCATTCACAAATTGAGACAAGAAAACAAGGGTTTAAAGAAAATAATTAATTTAATATTTATAAATCAAAATTCTTGAAATAATGGCAGACAATTTATTCATACCTTGCCTTCCTTTTCGGGTTTGTCCCTCTCTTCTACAACTATTATCCCATAAATGTGCCTCATATCTACCAGTCCATCTATGCCTGCATAAACAGAAATCCTTCAGAAAGTCTCAAGTCGTGATTCACAATAAATTTGGAGTCGGGTACATGATTTCTCAGCCACTCGAGGGGCGTGACAATGAAAATATGATTCATTTTATAAGATTTGACCTCCTATGAGAAATTATTTATGTAAAAAATAAGAAAAAAAACCTTGTTACACCGCGGTAGATAGATGTCCTTTGTCCAAATGTATCAATAGATTTCTTCGGCCCCGCCTCTATTACACCGGTTTGGTTATCAAGAGCATTTCTACGCTGTTGTTCATTGTTACCAGATGAAGAACTCTCACCATTTACAGTAAGTGGCAAATGGGAGCTTGACTGTGAGCCAGTGCTCATTGAAAGTGACAAGGTCTGTACACTACTAGTCCTCGGTGGTGGCAGCGCCGCCTCATAGCTTCTCTTGTTCTCAGCCGCTTGTGGCTGTGCCGGATTATTTCTTAGCCAGTTTTTGATCATGGAGAGGCCCATAGTATTGTTTGTTGTTTGAGAGGTGGCCTCAGCAGCTTCTTGGTATATGAAAGTATCAGTAGAAATGGTGTTCCCAGTAGATTGAAGTTTCTTGTGTTCTTGATCATTAAAAGTGAGCCCAGAAACCCCAAGAAAATTTTCCAGTTTTGGCCTTTCTTGATTTTCCAGGTTTTGACTGCTGCATGAAAAAGAGTTCAACCCAACATCCTTCATATTCCAATCTGCAAAAAAAGTGAAACAAAAAAATTTGAAAAAATTCTACTCAAACTCGGAGTATTACACGAAAATTAGACTTTCTATGACGGATAAAAGACAAGGAATACTCAAAAACCCGTTATATATTAACTATGAGACTGACCTTGTGAATGATTGTTCCTTTGGAAATCTTGTAAAATGGCAAAAGGGGCTGGAAGGTTGAGAGAAGGAATAGTTGATTCAGAAGTGAGATCAAAACATTCACTTGAAACTTGTGTGCCTGAGATTTCATCTGAGTTGAAAACTGAGTTTTGTGAATGATCTTGAGGTGAGAGAGAGAATCCCAACCAATTATTCATGGAATTAGCCATTAATAGAGATATTTGGTGCTAGCTAGTACCAGTTTATACAGTTCATGCATGAACTACAGAGGAAAAACCCAAGGAGTTTTGATGGAGAAGAAGAAGAAGAGGAGGAATGGTTTAACGAAATGATTAGAAATCGAAATTATTTCTTCTTCCAAAGAAAAAATGGAGATTTATATTAATCTCTCTCTCTTTGAGGTATTGGGGTGGGGGTTGGGGGGGGGGGGGTCTATTTTGCAAGGGTATGCAATACACAGATCCCAAAAACCTCTACGATTTCATGAAGAGTGAACACAATGAGTTGATGAGGGGCATAGTTGTCTTTTCATTCATTGATGTTTAGGAAAATCAAATATCCATTTTTTTGGGGTAATTTGTAATTTTGGTCCCCAAACTTTCAAATCTATAACAAATCTACCATAACCAATTTTTTTAGCACCAAACATTCTCAACCTTTGAAATAATTGCAAATCAGATCTCCAATCACAGTTTCCGTTAAAATCTACCGTTATGTCACAACCAATGCATCTGTGTATATATTACACACACACAAAAACACATTCTTAGTGTTACCACACGATTATGATATGGCTACCACGTCAGCAAGGGCCCTATCCAAGCCCAGTAAGGACCCCGTTCAAGATCCATCAAGAACCCCAACTGGGCTCTGCTAGGGCCTCGAAAGTTCTGATAAAACACCAGAAGGCCCATCGTACGCCTTGGCCTTCGGCAGCTAGAAATCCGCGGGGCTCGTGGAAGGTCTCGACACTCACGTGCGATCCATTGGGCCTCGTTAGGCTTCGTATCATTCGTAACCAGCAAGCAGCTCGATATGCCGGAATGACCAACGATCGCCGGAGTGCTAACGATCGCCGGACCCTTTTTCTCCGGAGATCTTGGTGCCTAACGATTGTCCTAGTGTGCAGATAACTTACGAGTTGGCAGAGGAGTGACTGGAGATCTGTTAACACGTGGACGTTGCAGGTTCCGACGTCAACACTTAGCTTGTGTGGACTTTAATTCATCCTAAATTTGCTCATGTGTTCTTCTTCTTCTTCTTCATCCACCCACATTTCTAACAACTCAAATATAGAATGGAGGGTATATAGATGTGGAAATCGCATGGATCTGAAGACATCATGGACGAATGTGAACTTAGGTAATAAGATTTTTTGTTTGTGAGGTGATAGTAATACTTCATACCTTGAATTTCTCATGATTTAAGTACTTGAAATCCTAAATTTTTTGTGTAGAAAAATCATTATAGTTGATTTGCGTGGTATGACCCTCATATTTGTGATCGGACAAAGTAGGTGATACCCAGGTTGTTGAATTCTAGGCGAAGAGATGAAACAAAGATAAATTAGTTAGAAACACATGTTAAGAGACTAGAAGCAGAGATAAAGAAGCTAGAAATACATATCAAGTGCCTGGAAGAAGAAAAGATAGAACTAGAAGCAATAACAAATTGTTAAGTGTTAGTTGAAGAAAGAAAACTAAAAATGAGTTATTTTTAGATTTACTTAGTTGTAATTGAGATTATTCTAACTTGGATTTCATGGCTTAGATTAATGTCATTAAGAGTTGTGGCCAAATTTGTAAACCTTTTGTAATTATTGTGTTTTGTGGAATGTTTTCCAGATTGTTGGTTTATTATATGTTGGTTTTTGCAAATCAAATTATTTTGTCAATGTCTTTCATTAACATCCAATCCAAACATATATGGTACGTGGTATGCTACTACTAGTGAATGTTGATGACATATTTTGCAACAATAATTTAAATGTTGGGGACGTCAATTACAAAAATTCTTCAATGTTGGGGATGGAGAATGCAACTATACGTAAAGGTTGGGGACATGTTATGCAACAATATATAAATGTTGGGGATCTGATTTGCTAAATGTTTGTTTCACGAATTATGTGTATATAATCATCTTCTCACTACATCTCATTGGTTAAACCAACAATTTCATTTAATCAAATTCTAATCAATACTTTCAAACAAATAGAAGCAATCACTACAAGAAATTTTACATTTGACAATGAAATTTTTTGTCGTAGAAAGTCATTTTTAGGTTGTTTTATCGAAAAATAGTCGTCGAGAGACTTTAAAATACCAAAATTTTCATTGTTAAAAGTGAATTTTCTTGTAGTGAATGAAGATATTCATCACATTCATTCAAAACATGACAATATTATTACAGTAATTCATTACATTCAAAACATTTTTACATTAAAAAACATTTTAACATTCAAAACATGTTTAAATTTTAACGTTCAAGATTTGTATTTCTTAGATGGATCTCTTCTTCTTATTACCCATAGGTTCTTGGCTGGAGCTAATTGACATAGTTTTAAATGAACGCTTGTTGTACCCAATGTCTCCATAAATACTGCAAATCATGAGAAATTGAAGGTATAAAGCACTATTATCACCTCACACACAAAAAATCTTCTAGCTAGGGTCATATCCGTCTATAATGTCTTCAGATCTATGTGATTTCCGCATCTGCATACCCTTCATTCCATATTTGGATTGTTAGAAATGAGAGTGGAAGAAGAAGAAGAACATAGAAGTAAATTTATGACAAATTAAAGTCTACATAAGCTAGAAATGTGCGTGTGTTTTATGAGGGAAGATTCTTGTGAATGTACCAATTTGCCCTTAAGTTCTCAGACGTATTGGTTGATGGATATAAACGCGTGGGATACACGCTAGTGACATAATGGCAGATTTTAACGGAAACTGTGATTGGGGACTTGATTTGCAATTACTTCAAAGGTTGAGGATGCCTGGTGCTAAAAAAATTTGTTAGGGGTAGATTTGTTACTGATTTGAAAGGTTGGGGACCAAAATTATAAATTACCTTTTTTAAATGTTTGCATTTCTTGCACTACAAGTACAAGGTAAATAGGGTATGTAAAACTTTTGTCCCAAAATCTAGCTCGTATTTACTTCTTATTTATATTTTTATTGGAGAGTTTGTGACGAAATTTGGGACAATTTGGATTAACAAACTTTACACAAACCATAGTTCCCAATCATGTGAAGTAATCAATATCATCTTGCTCATTATTTTCCATTTTCTGTAAACCGGCTGGAATAGGCATTTAAAAACTCTTTATAAAAATGATTTTCTTAATAGTAGCATAGTAACTCGATAGAAAATATTTCCTATTTTTGACAAATACTCGTATAACTCAGGTTGAAAAATTCTCGTATAGAATCAAATTGACAATTAAGTAATGTTTTGAAAAATGAAATTTTCGTTATTTTATTGCAATGGAAAATTTGTCACTAATATTATTACTTGAAGTGCAATTTTGTCGTAAATATTTAAGTCAAAATAGTAAGAATGAAGTAGAGCTTATCTTTATCTTGATATGATTATTTAGTATTTATGAACCTAACACACGGAGGTGTAATCTACGAGAGCATGTGGTTTCGTAATCTTAAAACAATCTTCAATTCATTCCCACTTTGAACGTTCAAAGATATCCTTAGATTCTCCTAATTGCCTTTAATTAACCCCTCATTATTAATTTATTTGTTAACCTCTATTATGAGGTTACAAGGATCCTACCTTTTTCTATAAGCAACCCTAATACGTCTATAATGTGTTATATACACATATATTGGACTCTCAAATCTTTCACGTGGTATTATAACGGGTACGTATTCAACTTTTAAAAGTGAAGTTTTTGATTCTTAACTTATTTAAATATGTAAAAACTGGATCTTTGCGTGACAGAAATTGTCATTATAGAAGTTAAAATTGTATGCAATTTTCAATTGATTTGAAAAGAAATGTTAATCGATTTGAC
Organism: Forsythia viridissima; assembly: GCA_030279155.1. Taxonomy (NCBI): domain Eukaryota; kingdom Viridiplantae; phylum Streptophyta; class Magnoliopsida; order Lamiales; family Oleaceae; genus Forsythia; species Forsythia viridissima. Next base: position 37,550,522 of record CM059033.1, on the reverse strand, counting down.
AATTCTATCTTCCAGCATTAAGTTCGTGTTTGGCTAAGTTTAAATTATAATTTAAACTAGTCAAAAATATTTTTTATCCACAAATTTATAGAACACACAACTTACTACTCGTTTTTTATTCACATTCCATATGACCCTCGACTTCTTAAAAAATAATTTTTTACACCGCCAAACACACATAATAAGTCAACATTTCAATCCTAACCACCCCCATACCCCCAAGCACTCACATATTGATCCACGCCCAGTTGGACAAAAGTCATATATGAATGTCAGAAAATCATCTGCCCCTTCTCATTTCATTCATATTTCTGATACAATGTTTCTCTCTCTAAAATATTCAGACCCCAGTATTCCCCTCAGGCGGCCTTCATCAAACCCATAACTATATCACATTCCATATCAGTCCACATCACATTATTCTGCTATTATCCAGCAACCCAAATCATCAAACTGCTCCCCCGCTACAAACGGGGGACTCTCTCTCTTCCTCTAGTTTCTCTCTCTACATTGCAGGACTGGCTCTGCACATAACAATAAATCATGCATGGACTGACACTGTCTTTTTACTATAATGTTCATGGGTCGAAATTAATACTATGTATGTGTCCCTATACGAGGATGCCACTAATGCCTTGTCTTCCTACTCACTTTCAATTATCTCGTTTAATAATTTAAATTCAATGTGTTAACTACTGAAAGTGGGATTACTGTGACGTCGTCTATTATTTCTCAAGGTTCTAAAATGCGTAATGCGCGGCGAGGCGATGCGACAATGTCGCGCATTGAGTCTAGACGCGTCTAAGCGTGGCAATGCGTGATCGATACAAAAAAATGAGCAATGCGAGACGAAGCGGCAAGGCCAAGCATCAAGTCTATATACGAACATTTTAGAACACTGTTATTTCTTTGAAGCGTTCGTGTCCAGATTTATTATTCCTTTTGCATATATACATAAATAAAAGTCTGTAATGAATAATGATGAAGACAAGTACAAAGATAGGTTCAAGTGTTAATATTTTGATGTCTCGAAGGACGCAATAAAAAGTTTGACCGAATCAAAAGACGGTAAAAACACATGGGAAATACTATAAACAAAGATCTGGCTGTCACCACACTGTAAATTTTAAATTAATGTTGTCGGTAATAATATCATTCTAGTTTTATGAGAGAGAAAATATGACTTTTTTGACCATTCCAAACATAATCTAGGGTTCACATGTCTAATCTAACCTAACGTTGTGTGAACATCCTCTAGGGTTCATTCTAGTTGGTATTGTCTCGACCAAACTAGAAAGTATAGAATAAATTGTATTTTCTTTGTGTGAACCTAATAGTATTTTTATTTTACCTAGTGGTTAAAATTTTTTATTTTTACAACATCGTTTTCAAACCCAAACTTCAACTACGACATTCACAAAATATTTACATAGAAATATTTTAAAGTTTCATTTAGTCTAAGTCTCGTCCACAACATCGCCACTTTTATTAGGTCTTAAGATTTCTTGTATAAGTTCTTGTATTCTTAATATGGTTCTAATTTTATTTTTTGTTATTTCCCGTCCTTCATATATCTTATTAAGGGAGGATTTTCGGGTGAATTTAGATATAGACTCAAATTCTCATCGTTATACTTTTTATTTACTATTATTAACAGGTTTTGTTTGACATACTAAATATATTTTGACAAAGGTGAATCAAACAACATTTAACAATTTTAAAATCTTTTTGTTGAACATAATATTTAAATGATATATATGTAGTTCTATTTAAAAGCTTAAGTTTTTACATCAAGTGCTTCAACATCAGAGCAAACAAATGTCCTAGATTCAAGTCTCACCACCGCACATTTTAATACATTGTGTACATGTTAGGCTCTGAAGGGACAAAAAATAAATTCTACATATACGTGAAGAGCATGTTGAAGATAATATTTAATTGATATACATCTAAGTACTCTATCTAAAAGCTTAATATCATATTTTAAATAGTGCAATTCAGTATTACATAATAAATACGCTCTTAAGGTCAGATTTTAAATAACTTCCTCGTGTATTGTTTATTTTTATGTTATTGTATGGAATTAGTACTTCCATTTTTATTGCTTTCGAATTTTTTTTCTTCTCTCTCGCTCGATGTATATTTTAGAGATAAGTTAGCCAAACACCTCTCCCGTTTGTACTTATTTGAGTTATTAATAAAACAGCATCAGAAAATTCGATCGAGGTAGAGGCCTAATAATCCCACTTAGACTTTAATTGTGTTTCCACTAAAAAAATGATTGGTTCTATACTTCTATATATTATTTATTTTACACACAAATATGTAACCCAATTTTTTTGCTGCCTATAATATATGAAAAATAACTGTAAATTAAACTAATATACCAATATTTCACACTGTAAATAATTGTTGAATTGAATATTCACCATATAAACACTTGGGTCGATATTAAAAAAATAATAATATCGCCAATAAAGTGAAGGCCACGTGAAATTAATGTAATTTTTACAAGTGTTAAAAAATGACACGTGTTCATGATGGAAATTCTTTGTACCAAAGGAAAGTAATACATTAAAAAGGTCGCATCTAAATTAATGCCAATATATAGTGTCATAGTTTTAAGCATATATCGGCTATACGAGTAAAGTGAATTGGATAGTATTAAAATAAATTGGATAACATAAAAAATTAATTAAAAAATAAAATAAAAATGTAAAATTTGAAAGTTGGTTTCGGACACGAGCATGTTGCATCATCATAGATGGAGCAATTTAATATTTTGACACGTACAAAATTTGCTTTTAAAAATAAACAAGTATGTAGATATGATATGTGTTAAGACATATAGGGTTATTTTAGAGTTATTTTATTTTCTTTGACTATTTATCACTATAAGAAAATGTGTTTATAATGGCGACACCAATTATGACGACAACAAGTTGTCCCTATTGGTACTAGACAATAGAAATGACAAAGAAATGTCGTCACTAAAAATTCAAAAATTATAGCGACGACAAATAGTGTCGCTATATGTAACACACCGTCTCTATTACTTGTAATTTATAACAACGTCTTTTCATGTCGTGCTAATTACTTTTTGAAATGGCGGGAACAAATTGCGCCAATAGCGACGACATATGTCGTCGCAATATATTTGTAGATGATGTTGTCAGTCATGTGAATCATGATTTTTTTTTCTTAAAATGTGATGTGTGTCGTCGCTATAGACTTGTATCAAATTAGGCGGGAAATTTGGCGCCCATTTTTTGTTTGTAGCGATGACACATGTCGTCGCAATATACATATTGATGATTTTGATTGGCACGTGAGTTATTAATTTCTTCGTAATATGTAATAAGCTCTGTAGCAATTACGTATTGCTCTATAGCGACGACATATGTCTCCGCTATAAATTCTTCTTTTTCATCTCACCATCGCCGCAGTTCTATATTGTATGTCTGCAAAAATTCTATTTTTATCAGCATAAATATTTTCAATTCTATTGTTTTCCTCCATAATCTTCTTCACATTTCATTTCTTCATCTCCGTCTTTTATCATTACTGTATTTGTGAAAATATAGTATTTTTCAAGTATGGATATTGATAAAACTTGGACAACGATTAAAAATCGCACAAAATCTGGATATTAATAAAACTTGGACAACAATTAGAAATCGCATAAAATCTGTAGATTTTCGAAACGGTATGAAAGCATTTATAAACATGGCGAAGTCGTACGTAAATGACAGGGGAATGATTAAATGTTCGTGCAAAAAATATTTAAACGGTCTCATACATCCATTGAAAATTGTTGAGACTCACATATTCCGTAATGATTTTGCGAGGAGTTATGTAACATGGATATATCATGGCGAGACCAATGTTCAGACTGCGAACTTGTATAGACAGAATGAGCGAGCTGTTGTAGAGGATGAGATGATGGATGTCATGGACAACATATTCAGTGATGAGCATGTTGGTACAAGCACCGATGGTTACTATGACGAATTGTTTGAGGCTCTGCATTCAGAACTATACCCGGGAGTTTCATCATTTTTGTCCCTAAATTTTTTAGTCAAGTTGATGCATATTAAGGTTGTGAACAAATGAACAAACAAGTCTGTCGATGATCTATTGAAATTGCTGAAGTTAGCTTTCTCAAACATGAACCTGGTAGACTCCCACTACGAAGCTAAGAAGATGATGACGAAGCTTGGTTTGGGTTACAAATCCATTTACGCCTGCAAGAACGACTGTGCACTATTTTGGGGTAAGCATGCTGATAGACAAACTTGTCCGATCTGCTAGAAAAGTCATTGGATGCACACTTCTAGAAAAATGAACAGGAACAATGTTCTACATAAGGTGTTGCGCTATTTTTTCTTGGCCCCCAGACTAAAACGTATGTTCGTAACGAAGGATACTGCAAAACTCATGCGGTGGCACAGTATAGAAAGGTCTGGAGATGATGATGAAATGCAGCATCCCGTTGATGGAAAGGCATGGCGGGATTTTGACATGAAATATCTACTGTTCACAAGTGAGATCCAGAATGTCAGGTTAGGTTTGGCCGCAGACGATTTCAATTCATTCGGTGACATGAGTCTGGCGTATAGCATGTGGCCAATAGTTGTAACAGTTTACAACTTGCCACATTGGTTATGTATGAAGCCCGAATATCTCATGTTTACTCTGTTGATACCTGTCCTAAAGCACCAGGTAAAGACATTCATGTATTTTTACAACCATTAGTGGACGAGTTGAAGGAGTTGTGGACCAATAGGATTGGCATGCGAAATGTTAGAATTAATAATAGGTCGGTATTCAGAATGCGTGTAGCATTGTTGTGGACTGTTAATGATTTTCCAGCGAGAAATAGTTTGTCGGGTTCGAGTGGTCAGGGGTACATGGCATGTCCTATGTGTAACGAGAAGACTCCTTCCGTCCGTGTGATAGGTAAGACAGCTTATGTGGGTCACTATCGATTTCTGCCATCCAGCATCATTTTCGGAGCAATTTAGACTTCAATGGAAGGACGGAGAAGTGACCACCTCCGCGTCGGTTAACGCCTACAGATATTTTAGCACAGTTAAACCGTGTCAGATATAAAATTCCAGGAAAGTACCCTAACTACGTAGGTGCTACAAAGATGAGATTTGATGACGAGCTGAATTGGAGAAAAATAAGGATTTTCTATGAGTTGTCGTATTTGTCTTCTACAGAGCTCAAACATAACATCGATGTCATGCATGCAAAGAAGAATGTTTGTAACAGCTTGCTCAACACAATTATGGACAATCAATTCAAATCAAATGACACAATCAATGCTAAACGTGATTTGATGCAATTAGGGATCAAAAGAGTGTTACACTTGTATCAGAACAGGAATAGGTGTATGAAGTATACCGCATGTTACACCATGTCGTCTGTAAATCGTCAGAAGTTTTGTAAATTTATACAATCGGTAGAGTTTCCAGATGGCTTCCCTTCTAATCTTCGGAAGAATATTGCTCCTAATGACAGTCGCATTATCGGGTTGAAGTCACACGATTGCCAAATTATCATGCAACGGTTATTACCAGTCGGATGTTGAGCGTTCTTGAATAAAACTATTTCCACAACAATTATTTAACTGTGCACGTTCTTCAAGTAGATTTGTGCAAGAACATTAAAGGTTAGCGACATGATGGCTTCCTACGATCACCTAGTACTCATCCTTTGTAAGTTGGAACGGATCTTTCCGCCAACTTTATTCGACATCATGATTCACCTCGTAATGCATTTACCAGAAGATGCAATCCTTGGATGTCTGGTGCACATGAGATGGATGTATCCATTCGAGCGATATCTGAAGAAACTGAAGGACTATGTTGTTTTTACTATAGTTATGTTTAATTTCATGCACATTTATTAATAAACACATTAGAGATAATAGGTCTTTTACTTGATCAAAGTCAAGGTTTTTGTTATCCTTGAAGACCTAAGACGATAAGACTGTGGTTATTTTTTTTTTTAAAGATAATTCAATAATTTTTTCAATCAACTCACCCAGAATATGGGGCGAAAGAAAAATTGGGATACAATTCATCCAATAAGAGTCCAAAAGAGAAAAAAAAAACAGAATTAATCTCATGGACCTATCTATTACATTCACGTGGGATAAAAATGGCAATATCCCCGACATATCTTAACGAGTAAAACAGAAACATCGTGTAATAACTCAGCATGGGGAGAAAAAGTAAAATCGGTCTTCAAATTTGCACAGCTAGAAATTAAGGCAATCCACAAGTTCAAGTCCTTCCCGTAGTGAGAACAATACAGCCTCCACCGCATCAAGGTTACCAACAAAAGTTCAAGCAAAGGCTGCAATTACATGACCAATGTGATCCCAAATTACTCATCTGCCTCCAACCAATTCGGTTCCTCCACGTGTAGCTACATCACTATTTAGCTTATCACCTAGAACGTCACTAGAATGTTCTCTTGATCCTGACGATTGCAGGCTTTCTTGCCTTGTGATCGCACCTCTGCCCTGGTACTTCTTCCAGCTTTTTTAATCATTGCCTCATCTTCGATAAAGTAGTTCGTCCTATTAGCAATAAAACCGATGGTCTTGATGGGATGCCATGTAAATTTCTATTACGTTCTTGCCAAAGCACCCATAAAAGACAACATAGCAGTTGTAGACTCTTCTTATCAAATTTGCTTCACATGTGGCTAAAGATATCCCACACATCATCGCCCACCAATAGTCTTTTAATCTGGCCCCGAAGTCTTGTTTCTTTCCAAACACATTGAGAGGTAGCAGGAGAAAAGGGCGTGACTCGATGTTTCAATACCTCCACACACCGATGACATTGAAAAATCTCACCAACCTCCCGTCTGTGAAGATTGTACTGAACTGGAAGAGCATTATGGAAAGCATGCTAAAGGAAAATTTGTACCTTATGGAAAACAACTAAGGTCAACATATTTTTCCATTATACATGCTCAGAGAATGAAGTTGACTCAAACAACCTTATTCTTGTCATCAGTAACCAGCGGTACCCACTTTTAATCGAATACTACCCATTCTTCTCATAATGCCAAAACATTGTGTCAGGTCTACCCTTCAAGTCCCAAAGGAATATCTAGAATGGCCTCACTGTCAATAGGCCAAAAATATCTTGATTCTACCAACATCCCAGCTACCCGACAGTGTGAGAATGTCAACAATACATAGATTTAGGTCCCCATTCTACTGTAGCAACATGAGCAAAGGATTATGAGGAACCCATTTATCTCCAAACACTCTAATCTGATCGTCTCTTTCGACTCTCCATCTTAGTCCTCCAGAGAGCTCTTTCTTTTTCCAGACAAAGCTTTTCCATACAACAGAAGCCTCTAGTTTTGCAATTATCGTAAGTATTGAAATCCAGATTTTATTCTTTATTATACAGAAATATTTTATTTCTTTTTCCTTAATATGTCTTTCCTTTCTCTTAATATAGATTTGATTCTAGGTGATTTGATTTCCATATTGAAATTATAAGTAGTAACTATAAATTATCACTTCTATTCATTCATCAATATAAGAAGAAAATATATTTTCTCTCAATATTCAATATGGTATCAGAGCTAGGGTTTTTCATACCTTAGCAATTGAAAAAGCAGAAGCTGTTGGAGAAGCAAAGAATCCATGTCATCAAAATTCATCGACAACAAGTTGGAGACTATGAACCCGAATGGATCAGAAAAATCATCTTTTCAATTCTCGGTAAAGAAAATTGGATGGAAGAACTTCCTAGAATGAGCTCAATCGATCAAACTCGTGATTGAAAGCAAATGAAATTTGGGTTTTCTCATCGGAGAAACAAAGAAGCCACTCCCAATCGATAGGTCTCTACAAAAGTGAAAGTTAGAGAACTCCGTAGTGACTGCGTGGTTAGTGAACTCAATGAAATCTATAATCAGAAAAACCTATACGTTGCTTCCAACAGTGAAAGATGTCTGGGATGCCGTCCGCGAGACATACTTTAACATGGAAAATTTCTTGCAAATATTTGAAATCAAGACCTATCTGTGGCAAATGAAACAAGGCGAGAAAGAAGTATCTGAATACTACATCGAGATGAGATCTCTTTAGCAAGAATTAGATTTAGGCTATGAAGAAAAATGGGAGTGTCTCGGTAACAGCGTGAAATAATAGAAGAGACTCGAGAATGAACTAGTGTTTGAGTTTTTGGCTGGCTTAATCGAGATCTGGACGAGGTTCAAAGAAGAATTTTGGACTGGAAACCATTTTTGTCCACTCGCGAGGTCTTCTAGGAGGTTCTCCGAGAAGAAAATCGGAGAAAGGTCATGCTAAAGGACATTGGTAGTTCTGGGACTGAGTTTTGTGTTAATACTAAAAGGGCCTTCTAATGGGCCACCTCCTTATGGGCCTATTGGGTCTTTTGGGCTATATGGACCTGATGGGCCTGGATCCTCTAATGGGTTTTCTAGATTTTCTAGTAAGGGCACAAGTAATGGGCCAAGTCCAAACAAACAAAGAAAAAAGCCTTGATATGATCACTGTTGCAAGCCTGGACACAAAACAGATACTTGTTGGGAGTTGTACAGAAAACCAACTGATTGGAAACATGCAAACTAATAGAAATCGAGGGTATTAAGCCTCAACTGATGATCAGTCCAGTTGCTCATTTAGTCACGAACAGATGGAACAACTCCAAAATATACTTTCAAACTTCCAAATGACTGGTCAGTCCTCCAATAATATGTCTTCCAATTCATTAGCCCACAAAGGTAATTTCTTAACGGCCCTGAATATAATCACCCGAACTAAAAATTCTTGGATTATTGACTCTGGCGCCTCTGACCATATGACTGGTAGTCATTATAATTTTTCCACATACTCACATTGTGCTGGTAATTTTAAAGTTAAAAGTGCAGACGGATCTCTTTCACTAGTTGCAGGAAAAGGGACTATTCAACTCTCTAACTCTATAATTTTGAAATCTGTTATTCATGTTCCAAACTTGTCATGTAATTTACTATCAATTAGTCAGCTGACAAAAAATTCCAATTGTTCTACTAAATTCTTTCTTACTCATTGTATTTTCCAAGACCTGTTATCAGATAAGACGATTGGCAGTGCTAATGAGTGCAAGGGACTCTACTACCTTGAAGAAACCAACGCGAATAAACAAAGCCAAACTTCAATTTATGATTCTGCATCTATTATTAGAAATAGTGAAATTATGTTATGGCACTTTAGAATGGGTCATCCTAATTTTCATTATTTGAGTCTCTTGTTCCCTTCTATTTACTCTAATAAAAATAATATTAAATTCCAATGTGAAATTTGGCAGCTCGCTAAACATCAACGTACTTCATTTTTCAGAGTCTAAATATCAACCATCAAAACCTTTTACTATGATGCACAATGACGTATGGGGTCCTTCTCGTGTTCTTACTCGTAATCATAAAAGATAGTTTGTCACATTTATTGATGATTATACTCGGGTCTGTTGGGTTTATCTACTAAAAGAAAAAACTGAAGTCCGTTATGTCTTCAAAAATTTCCACTCCATGATACAGACACAATTTCACACTCAAATTCAAATTTTTTATAGTGACAATGGCATGGAGTACTTTAACTACTCTTTAGGAGATTATATTAAAACAAATGGAATAATGCACCAAAGTTCGTGTGTCAATACACGACAACAAAATAGAGTTGCTGAGCAAAAAAACAGACATCTACTTGAGGTTACTCGTGCCATAATATTCACTACCAATATGCCAAAAATGTTATTGAGGGATGCCATCCTTACATCTGTATACTTAATCAATCGAATGCTTAGTCGAGTCCTCTCGTTCAAAACCCTTCTCTAAACCCTACAACATTCGTTTCCCACCTCTTGTCCACATTCTCAACTACAACTCAAGGTTTTCGATTGTACCACATTCACTCTCAAAATCGAAGTAAATTAGATCCTTGAGCCCTTAAATGTGTTTTAATTGGATATTCTCCTATATAGAAAGGTTACAAGTGTTATGATCCGTCCACAAAACGGATACATATCAGCCTTGATGTTACATTTTTTTGAGAACACACCCTTCTTCAAAAAAAAACCTCTCTTCAAGGGGACATAATTAATGAAGACTGTTTTGAAGATTCCATGGACTTTCATTTTTCTACTTTGAAACCACCAATAAACACTGAGTCAAACCAAATTCTAATACTATTTCTCCTCATTCTAATGGGCCATTTACATGAGGAAACTTAAACTTAGGGGAAGATGTAAGAACACAAATTAACTGGGAGATACTTGTTTATTCAAATAGTCCAAAATTAATGTACAAAGAGAATCTCACACCGGAAGCACCAAGAGAATCGGACCAGGTGATAGCTCCAAGTATAATTGATTCATCTACTAATACAGGTAATCCTACCACTCATGATATTGATTTACCAATTGCACTCAGGAAAAAACATCGTTTATGTACACTCCATCCCATTTCCAAATTTGTGTCTTACAAAAATTTGTCTACTGGTTTTCATTGCTTTACCTCTAAACTCAATAATGTAAAAATTCCAAAGAATATACAGAATGTGTTAGCAATGCTAGAATGGAAGAATGCAATAATGAAAGAAATGAGAGTTTTGGAGAAGAATGAAACTTGGGAGATAATGATACTATCGAAAGGAATAAAGACCAGTTGGATGCAAGTAGGTATTTACTATAAAATACAAAGTAGATGGAAGAGTAGAACGGTACAAAGCTCGCTTGGTAGCAAAAGGTTTTACAAAAACATATGGCATTGACAACACAGAGACATTTGGTCCAATAGTAAAATTGAATACAGTTTGAGTTCTCTTATCCTTGGCGGCTAGTTTGGATTGGCCACTTCAATAACTTGACATAAAGAATGTATTTTTGAACGAAAAATTAGAAGATAGAGTATATATGAAAGTATAACCAGGGTTCAGTCAAGAAATTCAAGACAACAGAGTGTGCAAACTAAAAAAATCACTTTATGGCCTTAAGCAGTCTCCGAAACAAAAGAGCATGGTTTAATAGGTTTGCCAGGGTGATAAAAGGGCTAGAATATTGGCAAAGACAATCAGATCATACTATATTTTTCAAGCAAGCCGAGGACAGGACGAAGACCATTCTGATTGTATATGTTGACGATATAATCCTAACTGGAGATAATATGACAGAGGCAGAAAGATTAAAAAACGTATTGGCCAAAGAGTTTGAAACAAAAGATTTGGGACAAATGAGATACTTTTTGGAGATGGATGTTGCTAGATCAAATAAAGGAATTAGTGTTTCTCAAAGAAATATGTCCTTCATATTTGGTTGGGTGCAAATCAAGTGATACCCCAATTGAAACAGTGAAAAAGACCGAAAATACTGGAGAAACAGTTGACAAAGACAGATATCAAAGACTAGTTGGTAAACTTATTTATCTATCCCACATTATACCAAACATTGCTTTTGCGGTAAATGTGGCAAGTCAACACATGCATTCACCAAAGGAATCTCACTTGGAGGCTGTGTACAAGATTCTCATATATCTTAAGGGATCTCCTAGCATGGGATTATTTTTCAAGAAAAGTGATTGCAATGAAGTAGAAATGTTTACAGATGCAGATTGGGCTGGCACAGTAGAATATAGAAGATCTACTACGAGGTATTGTACCTTTGTATGGAGAAATTTGGTGACCTGGAGAAGTAAAAAACAAAATGTGGTAGCTCGAAGTAGTGCTAAAGCTGAATTTAGAACAATTGCACAAGGGATGTGTGAAGCGTTATTAGTGAAGAAACTCTAAGAAGAATTGCAAATCATGGTAAAACTTCCAATCAAATTATACTGTAACAACAAAGCAGCTATTAATATCTCTCTTAATCCAGTGCAACATGGTCGAACCAACACATGTAGAGGTATGTTGTGCGATTTCAATCCCGCAAGTGTACAGTTCGTTAACAAGTAATATAGTAATAAATGGAGTGTCGAACCCACAAAGCCTAGATATCAATTTAATCAATTAATTTATAATTTAATTTTAACAATACGAAAAAACACATATTTGTTTTTAGTTTCAATTCTTTACTATTCTGACTATTTTAATTAAATCTAAACTATCAATAATCAATTTTAAATGATGAGAACGAATTCGAGTTTTTACTAACACTAGGATTCCCGAATCCACCTACACGTTTTATAATCAAGTATCCGTTTAATCACTTTAGCCTATAATTACCCTAGATTGAAAATCGGTGATCATATAATAATCAAAAGCCTCTCTCGATGGTCAATTAATTATATATCGATATGTGAACCTAATTATCTCTAATTAAGTTTCGAACATTAAAATATGCATTTAAATCTCAAGAACATCTAACCGGATTTCATAAAGTATAATAGTAATCTCTATCTATTATTGGACCCTATGTTTTTCAATACCACGTGCTTAATCTATATTAAATCTCTCGACTTCAATATAGATCACAATATATTCTAATGGTGATCAAGTATTAAAATAATAGAAATAATGAATAAAGAATAATCAACCCAAAAGCAATTAATTACTAAAATGAAAAAACTTCTAATTAATTAAAGATACGAAGTTTCATCGTTAATCCTAGCAATAAAAGATTAGCCGGACATGATTTTGTAAAATAATACAATTATTGAATTCATCATGTTCTGGAGAAAGAAAAAGAAAAATAAATAAATAAAACATGTGATCCGGCCGAAGAATCTTCAATTCCGTGCCTTGATCTTCGTTCTCCTCTTGTATCTTATTCCCAAAATTCGTCTCTATCTGTTCTGACTATTATTTGCCATTTATACTGTTCTTCAACTCTCCAAGACGTGTGTTTAAGTTGTTGTTTTATCTTAGAGTTGTAGGATTATAATCCCATCAGGAAATCCACGCCCAGGTGCCCTACAAATCCACGCAAATACTTGCAAGTTCTCAATTTGGCCATTGAATTTGACATAGAATTTGTGTTATCGATGAAAAAAATACAAGAATCACAATTCAAAAATTGATTAGATTTCAAGAAAACAAAAAATAAAAAAAAAAAACAATGTAATTTATGTGGAGAAATGAGTTTTTTCGAGGGTTAGAGGTTGAGTTTTTAATATGCAGTGGAAGAAGAGAACATAGAGAAGTGAATTTGGATTGTTTAAAATTTTTATTTCAATTGCTTGGAAGTGGATACGGGTAATGAGAATATTACTAATCGTTTTAATTGGAGTTAAAAAGAGAATGACTAGGCTCAAATATGTTTAGATAATTAATTAATTGTCAATCTCGTTTGAACAAACGACAATTTACGGTAACCCACGCAGAATGCCAGTTTCGGACTGTGTGTAGGGTTTGCATGGACACTAATACATACAATATATATATATATATGTATGTATATATATATATATATATATATATATATATATACACATGTATTGTATATATTGTAGAGAGAGAGAGAGAGAGAGAGAGAGAATAATTAATCTGAATTATGCATAGGAATGCTCATTAATTTCTTGAATTTTGATGATTTAATTAACTGCAAATCCTAGATACAAACACTGCTTGCTTGGGATTCAAACCTTTTTGACTTGGACTTCTTCAAACCTCCCAATCCCATCTCTTTGCTTTCAACAAGAACCAATAATCAATACTTCAAACAACTGTAATTCTTGAAAATGTAAAATCTCTACTTCTTGAATTTGTCCAATCATATAAATATTGGGTATGTTGTCTTTAATAGAACTATATTATTCGTGAAAATTATAATTGTACCATAATATATACTTTCCACAAAGATTCACTTGTTTTTCCTTATTTATTTATCTCAAATTATATGTCACTTACTTTATAGAGAGTGTGTTAAATTTTTCTTTTTCCTAATATGCATTTATTTAATTTATATTGTTATCAACCAAAATAAACTTAACATATTCTACCTTGCATAGAAACACTTATCCCCCAATAACAAAGTCAGCAATTGATTTCATTATTGTTTCAATATAATGCAATTCAATTTCATTTGCATTTCAATTGTAATTTAATTAGCATTTAAATTTATTGGATTCATTAATAACTAATATTAAATGGGGGCATAATAAGAAAAGTGTATGAAAAATTTATAATTTCAATTAAATGAGATTTTTTAATCTGTATGAAAATGGAAACTAGCCTATTTTTGTAGGACAGAGGGGATATTTGCTTATATAGAATGTGCTTATATAGAGGTTGTATAAGAAAGTTATTTAGCAAATTTTGATAATAAAAAAATTGATAAAATATGTAGTTGAAAAATTAATAAAAATTGTAATTCTCATAAAATATACAATTAAAATTAATTATTAACTTTTTAATCAATTTTAATTTGGACCAAACAATCACACGATGTAAAGTTGTGTGAACCTCAAGGATTTCTAAAATATGCACAGTGCACGTGTATTTTCGACCTTTGCTGTATATTTACACTTGACAGACACACTTCTCAATTTACTCATCCTCTCCTCTTTAATGCAAGTGGATTTGTGGAAGGGGACAAGAAAAATTATATGTATTTTTACAATAAATAATTAGATTTTCATTAATAAATACTTGCATTGACAATTATTTTAAGAGACTCGATAATATAATATTATTGTTTGTGGCAACACGTTATATCACTTACTACTCATTTCAAAGCTTAAAACCAAATGAGTCATACATCTAATTATTCCTTTTTAAGGTATACTAACTTGACAAAATGAAAGAGAGATAAAAAAAAAGAAATATGTGCAAAATATTTATTTATTTGTTGTCATATTCAATTTGGTCTTGCGTACAAGATATATTCTTAAAAGTGGAGATGAAATAAATATTGGGTATTTGCACTCATGTCTTAGGTAAGATCAATGATCTAAACACAACAAATTACTTAAATTAAAGAGACTTAATGATAATTAATTTGGTGTAGCAATGACTTTTATTACAAATGTGATTGAGAATATGAATTAATTTGCAATTTTAGCTAAAGTCCTAAACTATCATAATAATTAAGAAACCAAGCGTATTGTCTTTCTTTGTAGCGCAAGGAAAATAAGAGAAGAGACACATTAGGATTTTAATTTGATGCATTTAAGTAATATTATAAATTAGGACATTGGGTAGTAGAATTAAGGGGTGAGTGCATGAAAGAGATAACCTAATTCAACTCAAAAGTAAGTTGAAAATCAAGAGCAACAGGAACAAATTCATGCAAGCTGGGCAGCTTGCGCAGACATGATCAAACCTTCTCAAGGATCCATGGTTCAATCGCCATGGAGTTTGGACAATAAGTTCACAACTCATTGTTTTTCAAATCCAAATGTTCATTCATAAAGAATTTCTATCTGAACAGTAGCGAATTTTGGTGAGATCTTTGTTGTTTTTAAGTATTATTGCCAAGAATGTTTCTTGATATAGTTGTGTTTGGGTGAATTGTTATTGTTGCTTTTGAGGAATTCTGTCTTTGATAGATAGTGATTATTTGTGTGCCACAAGACTTATGTTCTTGATGTTGGTTGTCTCTCTCGTGTTGACTAGACTTTATGGATTTCATCTTTGAGATGATGAGACATTGTTAGCATGCCAAGACTCATGTTATTGAAGTTGGTTGTGCCTCTAGTAATAATTAGAGAGAACGTTGTTGGTTTCCATCTTTGTTACATGACGGTTTATTATTGGTTGTACCTATTATTGTTGATTATAGTTGAAAATTATTCAGAATTGGGTAGTGTGTGTCGTTAATTTACGTATTATTTATTTTAGTTATTGATCTATTTGATTAATTCATATTAGGTTCGCACAAGAATGGATAATTAATTATATTCAATTGCGTGATTTATTCAAATTGGTGTCACTACAATAAATATTGCATAGTCGTCGCTATAAATTGAAAAGTCGCTGCTATAATATTACAGCGGCGATAAAGTCGTCGTTAAATGTCGTCTCTATAGTGTAGTAGGTATAGTTTTATTGCGACGATATTTTGTCGTCGCTAGAATCCCAACTTTTGTAGCGACAAAAAAGTCTTCACTATAGGAGTCAAATTTTTAATAATTAAAAAAAAATTAATTTTATATGCTTGGTGGACCCCTGACCCAACTTGCCAATTATGGGCTTGAAACCTGACCCAATTCACTAAGCTTTTAGAAATATTTTTATTTTTGAATAATTGTATTGTGACTCAAACCCTTGACCTAGAGGTTGTGAAGTTACAACCAAACCATTAGAGACAAATGAATTCTTATGATTATATTTGTTTTTATAATATATATTAGATCAATGAGCAACATATTCTATAATTACTTATAAAGTAAAAAAAAAAAAAATATTAATAAAAAAAAATTCCACACCAAAGATTTCAGGAAAAAAAAAAACTCACCTATAGAGACGACGACAATGTCGCCACTATAGGTAAATTATGTCGTCGCAATAGTTAAATAAAAAGGCCGCAAAGCTTCCTGCTATCTTCTAAAAAAACTCACATATAGAGACGACAATATCGCCGCTATAGGTAGATTTTGTCGTCGCTATAGTTAAATAAAAAGTTCTCATCATCTTCTAAAACAAAAGCGACGACTAAATTGATTTATCATCTTCTAAAACAAATGTCGTTACTATATCTCTCCCTACACTATAGTGACAACATACTATATTCTATAGCGACAACAGAATAGTCGCCGCTATTTGTCGCCGATGTTGCTGCTATTTCTTGTAATTTATTTTTCTCTCATCAAATTGGTATTAGATATTCAATTATTGTTGCTTTGGCATTATTTTATTGAACGATGAAGGTCAATACAAGTAGAATGGTTAATTTGACGGTTCAAATTAATTACTTATTTGAAGAGGATAAAGAATAACTATTTTCAACTAGTATTTTTTGAGAAAAACTCGCAAATAAGAGATGAGTGGAACTTGCTTCATAGGCAAGTGTGTGGTTACATTTGACAACGGGTGAATGATAATGTATTAAACTATATTAGTGAAGAAACTCATGTACGTAGTTTGTAGAGTAAGTTCGAGCAACTATATACTCAAAAGACGGGAACAATAAAACCATCTTAATAAAATAGATGAATGCTTTAAAGTATCAGGATGGAACTCTGACATATCATGCATTCTATGGTATCATTAATTAGTTGGCTGCAATGGGTATCAAATTTGAAGTTGAGATAGTCCTTATGGTATCATTAATTAGTTGGCTGCAATGGGTATCAAATTTGAAGTTGAGATACAAGGACTGTAACTTATCGGTACTTGTTAGATTCTTGAAAAATATTTTGAACATCATTGTCTAACTCAATCTCATATAGTGTGATCTCAATGAATTTAGCCAAAAGTAGTGACTTGTATAAAGAGATGAGAAGAAAGACACATGGGTACTCTTCACAGTCAGATACTTTGGTTGTTGAGAATAAATGGAGGAGTTAGAGCTAAAATCCAAAGAGCACAGATATGAGCAGAGCAAGTCCAACAAGTATGCAAATGTTAGTGTTATCATTGTAGTAAAAATGGGTATATCAAGTTGTTTTGCCAACAATTAAAGAGATATAACAAAAATGATAAAGGTAAAGATAAGAAGAAAGAAGATGATGCAGATGTTGATCAAGCTTCTACCATTTTAGATGATTTCTATATTGTCTACAATGATGGTATTGTCAAATTAGCTTGTCATGAGACTTCTTGGATGGTTGGCAGTGGTGCTTCCTTTTATGCTATGTTTTGGAAAAAAAAATTTCACAACTTAAACACCCGATGATTACATAGCTGTAAAGATGGTAAATGGTTGCTTGGCAAAAGCATTGAGTATTGGAGATGTAGGCTTGGAAACCAACAATTGAACAAGATTGGTTCTCAAATATGTAAAGCATGTTCTTGACATGCGATTGAACTTGATTTCTATCGGTAGATTCGATGACGAGAGATATTACAACTCTTTTGGTATTGGTGAGTGGAAACTTGCAAAATGTGCTATGGTTGTGGTGAATGGTAGGAACATTTCATAATTATACTTGTTGAAGGAAAAGCTCTCCAAAAACAATGTTAAAGTAGTGGAGAATGAAAGAGCAATTAAGTTTAGGCACAAGAAGCCAAGCTACAAGAGTGAGAATATAAGTAAACTGCTAGTCAAGAAGAATTTTGGATACATATTGAAGAGTATAGAGTTGCAAAAATGTGCTCGTTACTGAGAAAAAAGCAAAAGAAAGTTACCTTCAAATGCCTCACTATAGACATTCATGTACAATTTGGGAGAGAATATGATAGACACGGGCAGTTACCATTTTGAAAAGATTTAACAACTATTCTTCCAAAAAGATCTACAAGATACAGACAATCTTCCACATGTTATTCACTCGATCTATATGATTAGTGATTGACGGAGGAGAGTCAAAGATTTTTAGAGAGATGTCTAGAGAAGTTGCAAAAGATGAACACAAATAGAAATAGGTTAATGTAGTGTTAAGGGAGAAGAACATTGATGTTTGTCATTACATCGCAGGGATGGCGACTCCTTCCACGACATGAGGTAGATAAGAGATTTGTTGGGTATCCACCCCATTTCTATAGGGTGGATCAAGGGCCCAAGCCCAAAAAATTGCCGAGAACTTTTTCTTAAGATAGTTGTGCCTTGGTAAAATGTTATGGTCGCTTTTGAGAGATTTTGTCTTTGATAGACGATGATTGGGCCCTTGAGAGATTGTCTTTATTATGGTCGCTTTTGAGGGATTCTGTCTTTGATAGACGAGGATTATTTGTGTGCCAAAACTTGTACTCTTGATGCTATTTGTGCCCCTGGGGTTGACTAGAGAGATTTTATGAGAATTCATCTTTGAGATGAGATGTTTTTAACGTGTCAAGAATTGTGTTCTTAAGGTTGGTTGTACCTCTAGTATTGATTAGAGAAAACATTGTGGGTTTCCATTTTTGTTAGATGACGATTTATTTTTGGCGTCAATACATGTGTTCTTCATGTAGTTTGGATCTAACTCTAGATTGACTAGAGAAAAAAAATAGAATATTCATTATTATTGATTATAGTGGAAAATTATTTGAATTTGGATATGTACGTAGGCATATTGTCAAACCACATTAAGTATTATGTCATTAATTTTGCATATTATTTATTTTAATTATTGCTCCTATTAGGTTTACACGAGAATGGAGAACCAATTATATTTCTGTTGAGTGATTTATTCAAATTTGTGCTTTCCTTCTATCGAAAAACTATCAAATCGCAAAATCAAAATAAAGTTGTTAGTCATGTTTCAATTTTGAAACGAACTAAACTGTTTACACAATAAATAAATAAAAAATCTAAAGTCCTTTCAAGAGGAACAAAGTTCTCATGAGAAAAATGTAACTCATATTTCAAAAATATTTGTGGAGTTTTTGAAGACTTTTTATGATACGACAATGAAATTGAGTGGTTCTTTGTATTTATGGGTTAACACATTCTTTCAACAAAAATGTGAAATTCATATAAAATTGAACGAATTAGCTAAAGAGCCAAATAATTTGATGGGATCTATGATAATTAATTAGTATGTGAATTAAAAAAATATGAAAAGTATTAAGACTGTTGAAAAGCTTAATCTATTATCAATTGTTTCATTGCAATAGTACTTGACTCAATACACAATCATAGGTATAAGAATTTTCACAATTATGATTGAAGTTTGCAATATTTTATTGCTTTAAGCTGTATTGATATTAATATATTGGTGTTGTAATGTTTATGTTTGGAAGTTTCATTAAACTTCGTATTGAGATTTAGACCCACATGTGTTATTATTTGTGTGTAATTTGTTAATTTACCAAACGTTCCATTCAAATTATAAATGAGCATATATGGATAGCGATAAAGTTGATTGCATAGTTAATACTTAATTCTCTTAAACTTTCCCTTCTGAGTTCTTGACTGCAGTTATTGCAACTCTAGCACAACACAATGAGATCACAGTTCTTTACAAGTATAATTTTTCTCATTAACAATGGATACAGCCCTAAATCTAGAAATCGCAAAATGCCCTTCCTCACCCCCATCACACCCCGAATGTGGCAAGATTTCTCCAGTTAGTCGGCAAATCAGGGCGGGTACAAAGAACATGGTCTCACTCTTGTGCCCCCGTTGTCATCCTACATAAATCAGATGCATTGTCTAGTCGAAACATGAAACAGGCTTAGAAGAAATGCCCCAATTTCGATGTGCAAACAAAGCACCAGCCCACTATGACATAATACCTCAAATTCAAAACGAAAATATGCATAAAAATTGACCATCTTGTTCATTGGGTTGGCATTTGAATCCCATAAACCATGGGCTTCAGTAGTAAGGTAAATACGAGGATGTCAGATTTGCAAAGCGCACAAAATGGCTTCCAAAGATGAGTACTGGAGTGGCATATAAATTGTATCTTATGAACAGATACATATATCTCACTATAGTACATAATCAAAATACAAAGATTGAATACATGTACCGAAAGATTACTTAATCAATACAGGGAACAGTTTTTTTCTTCGACTGGTCGACTAAAATGTACATCCATCACCTTAGAAGTCTTCGAATGCTTCTTGCCCTTTGGAGAAACTCCTAACCATTTCTGGATAAGCTGAAATACCTTCTCGTTGCTTAATAGTCCCCGGTGACTAGCACAAACCCCTACTCTTTCAACTGAATCAAACTTATCTGCCTGCATAATGAATTAAAAATACTTATATAAAAAGGGGATAATACAACAAATACTCGAAGATCAATTTGATTGTTATCGCGTGAAGCAGCAAGGCAAGAGAATACAGATATGGCCACAGAGGGTGCAATCTTTCTCATTTGGTTCACTCCATCCCAACACCATTTACACAAACTACAAGTCAAAACCAGAGAACCAAAGTAACTCTATTTTCTCTCCTCTCAGATACTTCCTCCTAAATTATATTTTTATATATTTTGGAGTGAGCAAAAAGAATGTAAAAGAATTTTTCCGTCACAAGTCTTGAGTGTTCAACGTATTTTATAATTGAATTCAAGCTTGGTTCCTGATGAGGTATCTCAAACAAGATAAGTAGCTTGATTCTTTGTTAGACACAAATATTTTCAAGCTTGGTTCGATTAGTTACCAAACCAATCTCAAACAAACATTTGGATATTGACTTGGTTAGTTTGCAGCCCTAGGTCACTACCCAAGTCCATAAATTGAAGATAAAATAGAGAGTATTGGCAACTTGAAGCTATTGTTTAAAACTCCCACAGGCATGATATATGAACTTCACTGTGTATTATGTTAGAATTCTGCTTAATAAACAACTAACGGAGACTAATGCAGAGAAATGTCTAAATATCATGCTGGTAGACTACCTGTAAAGTTAGATAGAACAGCAATTCAAAGAAGTAAAGATTTGTACCTTTGCCGATTCGGCAGGGACAGTTCCATCACCATCCACATAAGAATATTCGGGCTGAAACAAATTAAGTTATACACCAAATGAGTGCTACATTTTCATGTGTGTAGGTGAAGGTAATACATCTCCCAGAGCTTCAGGATAAATAAAGCTGAAGTTCCTTAATATAACTTGTACATATGCATGGCAAGTAGTCACTGATGCTGTTATGCAATGATGGTTTATGAAGTTGAATTTAATCATGAACATTTATTGACAAATGCATAGAAACAAAAAATGTATATAGCATGTGTACATCTACTACTATTAAATGGGATCAATACAGAAATGGAAGACCTCAAAAATACAATCTACACGACCAATGTATTCAAATGACGTAATTAATTCAAGTTACTTACATTTGAATGGCATATCTCAGATAGCTCGCCGATGGGAGATGATTCTGAACCATAGCTGCAAGCGGGATACGCATGCACACATTAGATGTGCTAATTCAAATTATTAATTAAGTTCAATGCAAGAGGTGTGTGTATTGTGGATGATCTGCTATAAATGCACACAAATAGAACAAAAATAACACACTATTAAAGCATGTTATATCAGGGTTGGGTGGCATTTCATTCACTGTGAAAACTTTGATTTCATTTGAAAGTTGAAGGAACTGATTAGAAAACTGTAAAAGAAAAATTCAACACAAATGGGATCTCTTCTAGACAATTCCAACTACCTGCGGCTAATCAATGATGAATTAGTTTCTCACATATGAATTTCTCAGCTACGAACTGGAAATTTGATAATGAATTTTGCTAAAGCTGACAAGATTGCACAAGGAAGATGGAACACTTGGCAAGCTAATAAGGATAACAGGGACATGATTAAATAGAAACCCACTTACACTACACAAAAGGAACCATACACTAATGCATTTTGTAATATTTGGTTCTTCTAAGGTCTTTAATTCTTTATGTGAGACTAAGACTACATCAGTGCAAGCAGAAAGAACGGCAATATACAAGTTTGGCCCTGTTGTTTTAACAGCCATCTAGAAGATCCAATTAGCATGTACACATTGAGATATGTTTCGTACTTCCAAAGCAGCAGCAATCTCTTAAACTGGTTTCAACACAAGTGATGAGATATTTTCAGGTGGCTGAAATAGGGATCAATTCTTTCCTGTAGATTTCAGAAGCATATCGATGCTCATGACATTGACACAGTTATGGACCAACGAACTGTGAAAACACTAACAATGAAAAACAGTTTCTTTCAACTACATCCTATAAGAGGTCCTGACAGAAAATAAATATTCAGGTCTGGCTGATTGATGCAAGCCAATTTTTTTTTATCACTTTTGGGCTCATTTTAGTAGTAAGAGGGACTATTCACGCTACTCTAGCAATATTCTACATGCAGTGTCTTGTCTAATATTTATTTGATTTTGGATGGGTTGACCTCAGTTAAAGGCTAAGGCAAAAGCCGAGATTTAATCTCTTTCAATTGGGTTTCTTATATGCATAATGTCTTTAGCCAAAGGGTAGGCAGACCAAATGGTATTTTTATTTCTCATTGTTCTCTATTCTCCATCGTTATGGATGGAAGTTCCTCGGTGCAATATTTTCTTTGATTTTGAACTTGGTTTTCCTTCTGGCATCATATGTTCTCTTCACACTTAGTCACTTACTACCTTACTGAAGGCCCTATTAAGAACACGTTTGTGTGAATCATACCACTACTCAATACGAACAAAAGTGAACTCTCTTAAATAATAATTTCTAATCTCATGAACCTTCAAATGAGAGAGGCAATTAGTCACATACCAAACATCAAAAGGTGTGTCAAAAGATGTCCCATAGATGTTGTAGAAAGGAATCCCTTTCGGAACTTGAGTTTTATTGAGAATTTCGCGAGTACCAGCAGCCCATTTAAGAATCGCCGAGTTAAAAGGTAGAGGGACCGTTTTCCCATTGTAACTTAGCTGCAAATTGAAAGAAAAACATTACCAGAATAAAGATTGTAAAACTATGGCAGGATATGCCATAAGTAAGTGTCTCGAAAGTGTAAGTGCTACCGTGCAAAACCAGAAAAAGATAATAGTGAAACCACGCAATTCAAGGAAACTGAAATGATCAAATAGATAAAAGCAGTATATCTGGTTATGTTTTAGCAAAAATACTTAAAAGTCTCCTAGAATACCCTCTATAGAAAAAATAAAAGACCAACAGACAATCACTGTGAAACTCTATAATGGCAACTTGCCCGGTAGCAGAACACAAAACTTCGGACCATGAAGTAAACAGATATTACAGAGCTCCCTAGCTTGCACTGAAAGATGTTGTGATTGCTTGACTCAATGAAAACTCAGATGAAATGAACGTCTAGACTAAAAGCTTTATGAGATACTCCTGTTTGTAATAGATCACTGATATAAATATATTAAGAAGCAAAGTCCAAGACAAAGCTTCGATCTTAGAGAAAATCTTTAGCATTCCACATTAGTTATTTCTTACCAAGAGGACGGGAAAGATCATTAAACCGACAAATGCTTCACAAAACAGTTGGAAGAAAAATATGTCTATATCCTAGCTGTATTGTAGAATCAGGGATAGACTAGATTGTAAAAGCATAAGAAGGTGCAAGCTCACAGACTCATCCAATCATCTTCACAGTCACAATCTACCTAAAGTTTCTTCTCATCATTTTGTACAAGAGAATATTATTATATTAGAAGTGGGAAGGTGGAGGACAA
This sequence comes from Forsythia viridissima, assembly GCA_030279155.1. NCBI lineage: Eukaryota > Viridiplantae > Streptophyta > Magnoliopsida > Lamiales > Oleaceae > Forsythia > Forsythia viridissima. Next base: position 37,526,325 of record CM059033.1, on the reverse strand, counting down.
GATACATCAGTACCAAAATAGAAGAAGATAAAGTCTAATTCAAGCATTTCACTCAGCATCTCAGATCCATTTACTTGTAGGATCATGAACTGATAAGAGGCAAAAGCTAATTGTTTCCCAATCCAACTCCAAGTTATATCATTGACAAGCTAATAACAAGGATAAAAAACATAAAACCCAACCTGAACTGTTCAAAATTCGGATTTGCTGCTAAATGAAGTTAAAAAAGGGAGTACCTCGTTGTTTTTTAATGCTTCTTCAAAAAGAGTGGCACTTTCATCAGGGCCATAGGATTCCAGTACAACTGACGTTTCTCCATCCTTGGATTGCTTTTGCCACACCAGAATCTCGGGTTTCTTTTTCCAATCAAAATCAATGTTCGGTAGCATCTCATAAATTGATGGACACTCCACAAGCTACGCATGATATCAAAGAAGTCAAACCGCAAAGCAAGAGAAGAAAAGGAGAACTCACCAAGAAATTGCTAAGAAAAGTCTATGCTAGACAAGTATAGAGCTAAAACACAACATGAAACACAAGATTATTTCCAGAGGTTTATTAATCCTTGAAACTGGGTAGATTACCAGTTGATGCATTGACCATCTTGACACAAAAAAGTAGCTTTCAAAGCCATCAACAAACTGCACTCCAGTTAGTAGAGAGTCATTGATGCATCCTGGTGCCCCTGTTCAAAATAGATCAGGCTCAGTATGTAAACTCACTTTCAGAAAACACAGAAACAAACAAAACATAATGTAATATATTAACAGCTCAGGTTGTGCTACAGAATTCTCCAAGAAAAAACTCAATTGCTAAATGGAGTTCACTTTTGTTGGGTGGCAAGACTAGCATTAGTGACTAAAGGTTCTAAATGATCACACCATTTATGAGAGGGAGAGATTGGCAGTCCATCTATATGGTACCTCCAGCAAAATTAAGCCAAATGATTTATTGAGCATAAATCTCGAGGAACAGCTGATAAATAATATATGTTAATATGCATCAATTGATATTTCATGTCTAAGGGATAGGAAGAAACCACCTTTATCTACTACTTCTAAGTGCACAAAAAGTAAGGTGAGTGATGTTCTCTCTCACATACTAAAATGCTCTAATGAGCAAAAAATTTGGATTACCATCTGAAATGGTGGACTGAAGGTTGCCATATCAGAGGGTCAATACGCCATGATGCTTGTGAAAGGGGAAAAACAAGATGTGGATGTACTGATAGCTCAATTCAAATGTCAAAAATGCTGCACTCAATGTTTAAAAACGCACAATTGCGTACTGAGGTGTTTTACCTTTATGAGGTAAGGTGTAAGTCTCGAGGCATTTTGAGGTAGCCTCAAACCAATAAAATAATTCAAGCGAATATGAACAAAAAAATATTCTTATAAGTCATAATAAACCATAAATAAATTTCAAAACCCATAATATACAAATAAATAAAATAAAAAGTTTAACTTGCAAGCAAGGCAGAAAAAAGAAAATAAAAAACCCATAAAATGTTCTAGGCCATAAAAATATAGTCAAAAATTTGAGGTCAGTAACAAAAAGCTTAGAAAAGACAAGACAAACGAGCACACACCTCATTTGCCTTGGGGGCGTAAGCCTCGATTAGTCAGGGTGTAAGCGTCAACACCTGGCACTTAAGGCATAATGTTCAAGACGTTTGATGAAAGACTCACGGGAGGCAAACATCAAGGAATAAACCTTACACAATTTTTTAAAACATCGGATGCACTCAATGTTTCTATTATTTCTAGGATTCTTGAATATCCGGGTGTAATTAATCTAGACTTTTATGAATTTAAAAAGTCTAAGTATATTCAATTTAGACTTTTCAAACTTTTTAAAGTCTTGAGGTATTCAATATAGACTTTTATAAACTTTTAAAAAAAAAATTAAAAGTCATGTAATATTCAATCCAAACTTTTTAAAATCCCACGAAAATCAGCAATATTCAAAATGTCAATGAGTTTTTATAAAATTCTCTACGACTAACTATTAAGCACAAGGTATGAATATAATACATCACAATCTCTCTCATTCACCCCCACGACTTTGGAAGACTTTCAAAAAATAAAAACATCTTCATTTTCTTTTTTTCTTCAATATTTTCTTTCATTTTTCCTTCTACGAACACTAGAGCCATGATTAATTATAAATTATATTTTTATAAAATAGAAGATTAATATTTTTCTTTCTCTTTAATTTATTTTTTTCTCTTTTCAGTATTACCCTAACCATTTTTTTCTCTTTTCAGTATTACCCTAACCATTTTTTTCTCTTTCTTCATTTTCCTTCTATAAACCTTGAGCCATGATTAATTACTAGTTTTTTATGAAAAAAGAGATCAATATATTTCTCTGTTTTTTTTCTCTTCAATATTCTCATAACCATTTTTTTCTCTTTCTTCTTTTTCATCTTTAACTATGGGATATTACATTTTTATATTCAAGATTTTTAACAAAAAAAAGGCTACAAAAGTCTGTGAAAGTCTAGAAAAATCTTGTAAAATGAAAATCTATAAAACTCTATGAAAGTCAACTAAAATATATAAAGTTAACAAAATCCATAAAAATCAGTCCCTAAAAAAATATCAATCAAAATCTTTAAAAGCCTAGATTAAATACACCCCTCTTAGGTTGGTGAGAATAGGCCATTGAGCATTTGAAGAAAAAATTTATGTGAACAAGATGTGCCATCCTTTAGCACCTTAATCAACATAGTAATACTCATTATACAGGAAAAATCGTTAACTGAAATAGTTTAAGTTATGCATTGCTTGTTTCAGCCAACAATAATGTGAATATTGCGAGTGTTCACCTTTTCATTTCATTTTATCTCACTTTATTTTATTTTGTGGGTGGGAGTGGAAGGAAATGATATATACAACGAAACAAAAGAAGAGATGTCATTATTGGTTTTGCAAACTGAACTGGTTTATGATTAACAGAGTGCAAAAATAGCTAGCTAAGCAGCTTTTTTAACCATGTATAATAATACTTCAAATTCAGCGAGTCTAGCAAGATACCAAACTTGAATCAGGAATACTTGCCTTGAAAGGGAGTCGCAATTGTAATCCACTTGTTAACGTATTGGGAGAACACCTTCATAGTGAATATTAAATCAATGGTTAAGCCTCAAGTCGCAATGAATACGTATGAAATCATTAGGAGTCAAATTGTTTGAATAAAATTTATGACATGACAAGAAAATTAAAAATTTGTGAGCAAACAAAATTCAAAATGAAATATGTATGACTAGTCATAAACTCTTAGTCAAGCCTTGAAATCGACTCAAATCTTTTTAGGGTAACAGTTGCATTGTTATCATTTATGATTTAGGATGAAATCATGATGTCTATGTCCACAATATCAAGCTTGTTACTTATATGTATCAATAGAATGCCCTGATAAAATGATCTTACTCACAAATTAGTAAAATAATGAATGTTCAGTAAAAATTACATATAAACATAGCTCGGATGCCAGTCAAGATGAGAACGAACACATAATATTAGCCTTCTTACCATGATTTCAAAATTAACCTGATTCGCAAATTCAGAAACCTGAATTGGATTGATATTTAAATTTCTTTAGCCTACATTTGACTATATATAGGCAAAAAATTTAGTCTTTGAACAACAGCATGAATATTTTTATGTTGGACTTAAAATAAAGGTGAATGTAAATCAATAGGAATATGCCAAAATAAAACAGCATCATCCCTAATAATAAACAACTACTATGTGAACCAGGATGAGTAATTCACATCAGACCAGATTTTTTTGCTCAATTGATGGTTAGACTCAAATCGGACATGAAACAATCCGAGTTCATGATTCAGAAAGTTACTAATGAACTTAGACATACATCACTACGAAGAGTTATAAAGCATGACACCAGCAATCCACCCATCGAGTGTGAAATTAAGTTGACTTTCCTTCCCCCAGAAGCTTTATATGCAGCCTCTAACTTTTCTTGTAGGCCATCCATTGCCTTGTCGATTCTGCAACCATATAATAAATAAGTAGTCTCAAAAGATTTAAAGAAATGAGTTAAGAGAACTCAAATGATTATAAAGTGAGATAGTCACCTACAACTACACTTATCAATAAGTAAAAATATTTCAGCATATAATGATAGGAAATTTCATCAGGAGAAACTACTACCTATTGCTTTGTCGAAAATCATAACCATATCCAAACAATGTGGTGCCCTTCTTATACCCACATCCAACTAGCATATCAATCATATCATGAAAATGGTAACAATCCGTCAACTGCATACACTTTACCAACTGGAACATCAAGAATGATAAATATAAGAGACAACTCCCTAGAGGAAGGAAATTTAAGACTGTATAAAATGCAGAGAGAAGCTGAATAGTAGCTGAATAGAGTATATTTCATTTCTGGTCAAGCTTAAAAGATTCAATATTAAGCAAACAAAAATATGGGAGGTTAGACTTCTTTCACCACATAGTAGATAATTTCAGATGATAAATTCTCTCACACCACGTAGTACATAATTTCAGAAGAAACTAAATTCTTTTGGCTTCCAGATGAACATAGATTATTTTTAATGCCATTTTGAGAGATTATTGGAGATTTCTATAGGGAGTTAACTGTGACGTAATGATACCAAAATATACCACTATTCTACATGAAGTCATGAAGATCTAATTAAGCTTACGCTTATCACACATACATCAAGTCAACAATAAATTAAGTCTTATTCCTAATTAATTTTAAAGTCATCTACATGAACCCTTTTTCACCATTCTATTCAATCCAACGACACAATTTACATGCTATCATTTTCAGCCAAGCAATATCTGTACACAAAAATGGGGTATTAATTAAAATTCAAAATAGTTATGTAGGAAGCACAGCCAAATCAGAATGATGAGTGATCGCCTTGTTATTTATATACATGGAAGTTGAAAATTCGAAATCATGCATCATTTCTGATGGGAGCCGAACCCCGCCCCCCCCCCCCCCCCCCCTTCTTCCTTCTTCTCAAGCCAACCCCCATCCCTTGGTTTATATTATTCTTTTGTCTTTTGTTTTTGTATTAATTCCTTGCACTTTATGCTAATAAAGGGAAATATGTCCTCATTAGATTGTGTTTCTTACCTACTGTTCCCTATCTAAACACTCTGTGTTTGTTTTTTTTGTCGGTTTTTGCTTGTTAGTAAATCTCGAGAGCTTTTCACAAGAACTTTAACAATTCTTTCAAAGAATTAACGAATCTTTGAAGCCATAACATCCTGTCATTCGCACAATCAACAAATCTTTGGGGGTGTGTTGAATCTTTTCTTGCTTTTGCTTTCAATTCATCAGATCCAAATCCTCATCACGATGCTGCCAAGGAAACAGAATGTTCATAATGTCACTATGGATGACGTGATACGGAGAAACAAGATCGAACAAATGGACTTGTTGACACAGCACTTGGACAATTTGGCACCGTTAGACCACAGAGGTTCAACATTTGGTGCGGAAACAGAGAACAAGGCAAGCGAATGGGACGACATCCATTCGCCCCTTTGACCACAGCAACGACAAACCCACAACAGACTGGCAGCTCCCAACCGCGACTGAGACAGCGACGGGGGAAAGTTGTTGGGATTTCAGATTCAAACTTGATATTCCAGAATTTCATGGACGAATCAACCAAAATAAGAGTTTCTTGATTGGGTCTACGCAATGGCCATGGAGTCGGCGACGATAACCTTTTTGCCTCTTTCAATCCGGAGAGGCAAATGGATGTTGATTGAAAATGAAGATAAAAAATGGCGAGCCTATATTTGACACTGAGGTTGATGAAGGTTGAAGAATTTCAGCATTTAGTTTTTTAGTTTCTTACCACTTTGTGTTTATATATGCCTAAATAGTATATCGTTAATACAGAGAAAAAAAATGAAATTCGTTCCTCCGACTGAATGTGTGAATATCAGAGCCTCTAACTAGATTCTTGGGCTCGAAAATCATCTTGTATGGTTCGATAGGCATACTAATGCCAGATTCTATGGCTCAGAAATCATCCCCTTCGGCTCAGCTAGGATGTCGGAGACAAAAGTAGCATTGTAGCCACCGGTGGAAGCAGGTGTGAAGTCGGTGACAAGTCCCCTGCATGCAACCACAGTTGGAGACGGCCCAAATTTCTTAATCACGACCCATAAGCGTAGTGGCCACAATTTTATCGTGTTAATTATATTTTCTGTGCACTAATCACGTTTTCCCCAACACAAACCTCTGTTCTCCATGTCTTTCAAAATTTAAACAACCATTTTCCCAAAAACATAATGCCGGACACAAGTTGAACCAGAAAATCTAGAAAGGCAACAGCTGAACTTATTCATTCAAACGCCGGTGCACACACAGAAGCAGATATGTGTGCAGAAAAATAAAAATAGCAAACAGCTTACTGGAGAAGGATCCAAAATATCAATGGCATAGAGCCCATAATCATCTTGAGGCACTACTATTTCACTACTATCGTCTAATACCTCCGTGTAACCTGAAGAAAGCATAACAAAAAAAGCAAAAATGAAGTTAATTTGTTAAATAGAAATAAAAGAAAAATCAAATTTGAAAACTTACAGAAACTCCCAGACAACATAAACCTGTTTTGGGATTGTAGATAGAGAAGAGCTTCTTCTTGAACTCCAAATCAGCTAGGAGGATCCGAACCCATACCCGGGTCTCGAACCCGAATTTCTTACTCTTAGAGTTGAGAATCGACCCAGCAATACCCGATACAAGGAGGACCGGGTCCAGGTCAGCAACATCCCCGGAGTCGGAGCTCCGAGTTCCAGAGTAAAAGCACCAGAAGTCTCGAAGCATTGTGGAAAGGTCCGGGTAGAGTGTTACGGATTTCGACTCTTGCAATGAATGCAGTTGTTACGTTGTTTGGGTATGAAGTGAAGACTTTATGAAGAAAATCGAGGAGGTGGATAATGTTGCGATATGGACTTGGAGATTACTAGAAATTGCAAATGTTGCACGCAATTTGTTTTGACTTATACACGTCAAATTCAATTGTCTCCTACGATGGGTCCATGTATTTATAAGAGCTTATAAATTCATTGATTAATTATTTATAAATTATGTAAAATGCATTTCTTATAATTTTTTTTTTTTTAAAAAAAAAAATTTATCAAACAAGTTATACTTAAAAGTTACTTTTTAGAAAAATATGTTACTTTTTTAATTGTGTGAAAAACTAAAAAGTTATTTGGTAGAGTTTTTTTTTTTTTGGACAAAAAATGAGTTTTTTTAGCACGAGTTTTTTGACTTTTGAAAAAAAAATAGGGTGAAATGACAAAAATATCCTTAATTAACACAATGCCATTTCAAAGTATAAAAAATAATTTTATCATTTCACCTTAAAATCTTTTGAAAAATCAATAAACTCATACTCAAAAACTCAATTTTTTGCCAAAACACTCTACTAAACAACCTCTAAGTTTTATTACTAAAGAAAGTAACTTTGAATATCAAATTTGACAAAATACGTTATTTAACTTTAAATTTAATTTATTTTTAGAAAAATACTAAACCTGCAATTAAAATAATAAAAAAGGAATAGGTACTCGTATTTTTGCTTTCTATTTGACTATTTGTGGTCTCTACTCTCTAGTAAAAAATATAGTTTGGAGAGCAAAAATTATTGTTAAGATGAACTTGTTCGTATTTTCTTTTCATGGCTAACAAAAGTTAAATTACATTTTCTTAAATATTATTGAAAGACAAAATGAAAATGAAATATAATTTAAACTTTATTTGATTAAATAAGTATATGTTTCGTCAAATTTAAATTATAATTTTAGTTAATTAAATATATTTTTTATTAACACATTTTGTAGGTTTTACAACTTACTACTCACTTATTATGGCACAAATAGTCCCTAACATTTGTCCTAAGTATGGAAATAGTCTCTAAGAGTTGTTTTTTTAGCACATATATCTCTAACATATATATTTTAGTGCACGATTAGTTCTTATTTGATGAAAAAGATAAATATGTAATTAGTTTTAATTAAAAAAAAAAATTACAATTGAATTCCTACTATTTGCAAAAAGTGCAAATGAATCCGATACATTTATTAAATAAGGGGAATGATCTAATGCCCCTAGTGAGCCAAATAAGAATTGCCCTAATAAATAATATTTAATTTAGTATATTGAATATATCACTATAGTCGTGTCAATTAAATTTTTCACATGAGAAAAATATAAAGTTATTGTACTTTAAATATATGTAATTCCTATGTGATTTGAAAATTTTGAATAAAAATTAAGTTCAATAAATAACAAAATGGCATATATGATTTTATGACATTGAATTAATCTTATTATGTTTTATCTTTTAACTTAAAAATATTAATAAAAATTAATTTACACATTATGTGTTCTTTATTTTTAAACGATAAATTAAAATATGAAGAATAGAGTTGGAGTTCTAATATTTATAATTAATAAACGAATAGTTCATTTAAATAAAACGAATAGCTCAATTAAATAAAAGTATTTGTGCATGACAAAATTATTTTTCTTTTTATGTTGTAATGATAAAATAAAAGTTTAAATTTTATATCATATAATTACTTAATAATAAAAATAAATTTATTTAACTTATGAGCTTAAATTTTAGTTATTTTATAATAATTCTTAAAATATGCAAAACAATTTATTATATTATCAATTTGATCAAAAAGTGTTAATTCAAAATCGTTAGTTTTTTTAATTTTTTATAAAAAATAAATGTATCGGATCCATTTGTACTTTTTACAAATGTTAGAAATATAATTATAATTTTTCTAATTAAGACTAATGGCTTATTTATATTTTTCATCAAATAATGATCAAATACGCACAAAATCACATAGGTTATAGACTTATGTGCTAAAAACAAACATTAGAAACTATTTATGTACTGAGAACAAAAGTTAAGAACTATTTATGTCAATTTTTTCACTTATTATTAATTTATTATATAAGATATACAAGTTATAAATATTTAAAAAATAATTTCAGCAATACTAAACGAAGTCAAATTTTGTTGTAAAATTATTATGATTCAAAGAGGATTAACGTGATCATAAAAAATTGAGGATGCACGTAGTTTATTTGTAAAATTTGAAGAGTTAACATTAAGAAAAAGACATTTTTATCCTCGTATTAATAACATGAAAATTATAAATTTGTGTTTGATTTGGGGGGGAATTGTAAATTGTGCAATAGTAGTAGTTACCTACTTACCTAATTAGTTGAGTACGTGAAAGGCCATAAATGTAATGGGACACTTTTTAATGTTGTCCTTTTTTCCTAATAAATAATGTTTCAGTATTATTATTACATCACCCACATGTTTCCATTTATGCAGCATTTTTTGTCACCACACATGTGTAAATTGTGGGTGGGGTGGTTTGTTGTAAAAGCTATTATGGTATTTTCACAATTAACAACTGAAATTTGCTTCTACACTCTTTATTTTCTATTTTATTTTAAGCGTAGTTAGCAAATTTCGTACTTATCATTTGTTTTTGTTGTATAAAATATTTCTATCATTTAAATTTTGATATCTAGACCTTTAAATATATGTTTTTTTTACAAAAAAGGTCTATGTCGTCCATATCCGTTAACAAATATCGTTAAAATTAACAAAATGGTTGTTTTGCGCAAATAAATATAAACGAGGCGGATGATTTACGCAAAAAACAATGAACAATAGGGACGTTTTGAGCAAATAAACGTTTAAAGCCAAATTTTGAGTCTTATTCTTGCAGCAACTATAAATTTCTACACATACACATAAAATCACATACAATGAGAACTTCTTCTTGCACAATACAACAATAGATAATCGCTTGTGTAGATGTTGAACGCAAATTGAGATGAAAACCTCGTGGATATAAACCAATCCTAGTAGACACTTCCTTACGTGCCAATGCTGTTTGGTAATTACTTTCGCACAATTTTATTTTTTCAATTTGTGCCTTTTTTTTATTGACTTATGAAATTGAAATTCTTATACAGCAAAATAGAGGTTGTGACTTCTTTGCATAGTGTGACCTCGGTTCTGACATTTTTGGAGCCCGAGGCGACATCCAAAATTTAGGCCCCTAAATCAAGAAGTCATAGTCGGCTGTTGGTGGGCTGGACTTCAAAAAAAAAATTTAAAAAATAAGCCCCTCCTTCAATTTTGGCATTACTTAATAATATAGAATGCGGCTTGCTTTGCTTTGTTGGACTTCAAACTTTTTTACAAATATTTTTTTATTGGGCAACTTTAGTATAAAAAAAAAAAAAAAAAAAAATTTTACAAAAATGGGCCCCCTCCGGTTTTGGGCCCGAGGCGGTCGCCTCACTCGCCTCGGCCCAAAATCGGGCCTGGTGACCTGTCTATGTGTCACATATCTATTGAAATGATACATTGTTTACTTATCTATGAATGCATATGAAGAACAATTGTTGAATTTACAGAAAGAGAAGAAGTTCAATTTTAGAACATGATGTTTAGATTTTGTGTATGAGTTTCTTTCACTATGTTTAAGTATAATATTACAATGCATGTGATTTTATCTATTTGTGTGAAATTTTATAGTTGCTAGAAGAATAAGACCAAAAATCTGGCTTTTAAATATTTGTGTGAGCAAAACATCCCTATCATTCACAGTTTTTTTTTACACAAATCATCTCTCGCGTTTAGATTTATTTGCACAAATTAACCTTTTTGTTAATCTTAACAGCAAATGTTAACAGATTTTGACGATATGAACCTTTTTTGTAAAGAAACATTTATTTAGGGGTTCAGATGTCAAAATCCAAACGATATGGACGTTTTGCACATTGAGGGCAAACGATGGAGACGAAATGTACTAATTACCCTTATTTCAATTGAAGCATTAACTCTTAGGCAAAATTAGGATTGGGCTCCCAACCTTTTATGTGGTCCGATTATGGATCATTAACTATCAAAAGTCAAATTATGAGTTCTCAATTTTTTTAAATCTATGAAATTAAGTTCTCACATGATCAAAACTGTTAATGTAGATGTTAAAATCGAATGCTTATCTGAATTGAATTGGAGAAAAATGCTAAATTGATTTTACCGTTCAACTTCAAGTCACGTGAAAGTTGCGTACGATTTTATCATCCAATTTGATAGTTTTGGTCAGGTGATGATCCAGATTCATATATAAAAATAAGCAAGGTTCTAAAATGCATAATGCGTGACAAGATGATGAGGTGAAGTATCAAGAAGTATAGGCCAAAGCACGCGCCTATGCAAAGCCTAGGCATCAAAATGCGTTTTTGAATTTAAATTTTTTTTTTAATGCTCTATAGGCCTAGTTTTCACAAAAAAAAAAAAAAAAAAAAAAAACATGGGTTTTCAAAATTAGATGCATGATGTACAATGAATAAAAATTATATTAATGTTAAGACAAATATCATGGTTCAAAATATTAATTCAACGTGGTTCAAAATTAAAATTGCAGGTCTAATTTTAATAACACAACCTACAATTAGATCACAAAATAACAGGCCCAACATTACAATTTTTAAAAATTAGTAAATTACAACTACTACAAATATAAATAAAAATTACTTAATAATTTTCTATAATTAGATTATATACCAACATAGCCTAACTTTTGTCTAACTATTTATCAGATTTGAAATCATACTCTTCTTCTTCATACATCTCTTCTTCTTGCTCTAATGCATGTTATGCCTGATTATTCGCGTTTATTCTTGCCTAATCGTGTTATTCTCACATATTCTCGCCTATTCTCACCTTAAGTAGTCAACAAAAAGAGTTGACCATATTTTTACGCGCATACCCTCAATTCGATGCATTTTGCAAATGCCCATAGTAGAACTCTGAAAATAAGTTGGAGACCCATAGTCATAACGCTTTAAAAAATGAAGAGCTCATCCTAATTTTTCCTAACTTCTATATGATTGACCCGTGAAAATTGAGAGTTTGTTTCAGAGAGCTTTTTAGAAAACTTCAATAAATAAATTGATAAAATGTGTGGTTGAAATATTATTAATAAAAGTTATAGGTCCTATGAAATATGTGATTAAAATTAATTATTGATTTTTGGACACAATTTTTTGACAAATTTTAATAAGAACCAAACAAACACTCAATCTCTATTTTTAATTTGTGCTTAGAAATTTAGTAGTTTAGCACCTGGTACAATTATCAATTCCTTTATGCAATTTGAGTTGATACATGTACACTAATGGAATATTTAACGAGGTAGAGTAGGTAATATTAGTCAATAAATATTAAGTAAAACAAAAAACAAAAAAACTTATTTTGTTTGTTGTATTTGTTTAATACATTATAATAGTATAGATCAAACATGTACTAATAATTTGTTTAATAAGGTAGGCTTTACAATATAAAATATTAATTAAAAAAAAAGTTAAAATATTATCCGTTATACTTATAAAGTCCTCAAATAAATAAGTATCAACCTGGATTGGGCCGCAAGGTCACACTATGTTAAAATAGTTCATAGGGCAAACCTTGCACGCTCTCTACAGTAGAGGACAGGATCAGTTTTGGACCGAGACGAGTAAGACAATCGCCTTGGGTTTAAAACCGAAGGGGGTCCATTTTTATATTCTGGCCCATATTTGTTGTTGATTTTTTAGTTTTAAGTTAACAATTAATTTCGTAAAAAACTTGTGAATTTTGAATGCAAACTACAATTTGAAAGGTCCATTGGAGGTCTAATTTATGGAATTCGCCTCAAGCCCCAAAAATCACATGACCAGCCTCCTCCATCATGGTACCGTGCCAATCTGGACATAGTCCTTTAACACCCTTATTCAAATATGAACATGTTTTGATATATCGTTATTTTCATTTTAAGAGAATATTTTTTTAAACGCCAAATAAAAAGAAGGAAATTTTGTATTTTACGTCATCAACTTTTGTTATTTGTTACTAATCTATCATTAATCTTTTTTTTAGTACTAGATATTTTAAACCTTTCACTTAATTGTAAATTACGTCTCTATTAACAGATAATGATGAATTTGCCCACCTATTTAAATAAACAAAAATAAATAAAAGCTAGAAACAACAAAAAATTACAAAAAATGTCTCATAACTTTTCAAAAAGTACAAAGTATCTTATTCTTCACCCACCCCATCTCATCCCACCACAGCCATCACCTTCACACTACCACCACCACCACCACCACATCCACGCCGCCGCCGCCACGACCACGACCACCGCCACCGCCACAGCCACAGCCACAACCGCACCTCCACTAGTGTCAAATGGTAGAAAAAATGGTGACATTAATGATAGTCATTCAATTTGTATTTAATGGTAGATTTTAAGATGGGAAAAATTCTGCCCCCCTTATATATGTCAGTTACAGAATATGTTTGTTAAATATTTTTGTAGATTATAAGCAATGAGTTCTACAAAATGTGTGGATAAAAATAAAGTTAGATAAATCGCACTTGGGATCCCGAACCTTTGAACCTTGTAACGATGGGGTCCCGGACTTTCAATGACTAACACTCCAGGTCCTTAACATTTTAAAAACTCGCAATCAAGGTCCTTCTATTAAAAAAATCGTTAGTCTGACCATTAAATGGTCAAATTTTTCTTAAAATGACCAAATTATCCTTTTTGGAATTAAAACAAACAAACCAAGAAAAAAAATTACAACAAACCCTCTAACACCAGCCAGCACTAGAATATCCAATTTAGTACCCGCTAACATAAACTGCAAAATCAATAAGAGAAAAGGATTCAAGACTTTAAATCATAGATTGTAATCCGACTTCGTGATGTCATCAGAAAGAATTGTAATGTGGGCAGTGCTAAACCCATTATCAGCAGTATTTTGCGCTTCAGAGGAATCGAATCAAGTTCGGAGAGCTTCTTCATCTCGTTGTTGTTGCTGCAACCGGGCTTTCTCAAGAAAGGGCTTGAAACCCAGTTGCAGAGTCAAGTAGCCGAATGCCAGAGCTCCCATAACCACCACTACTGTTCTGGCATTGGCTGGTGATTGTTTTAACTTTATCTCCAGATCTGGTGCATGCTGATTTTTTTTGGTGGGTGGTGGGCGACGACGGTTTTGGAGTAGAAGAAGTTTTAAGATGTATGGTTGATTGCAATTTTTTTTAGTTGGTTGGGGGTTGGTTGGAGAAGAAAAAGTGAAGGAGGGGGTTTGTTGTAATTTTTGTTTTTGTTTTTGTTTGTTTGTTTGTTTTTCTATTTTTTTATTGTTTTAATTCCAAAAAAAAAAGTAATTTGGTCATTTAAAAAAAAAATTAACCATTTAATGGTCAAACTCACGGAAGGATCTTGATCGCGAGTTTTTAAAAGATTAAGGACCTTGGGTGCTAGTCATTGAAGGTTCAGAATCCCATCGTTACAAGGAGACCTCCAGTGCTATTTATCCAATAAAGTTTGACCGACTTATAAATGCGTATATGCACCAACAAACATATCCATACATTATTTGTCCCTCTATTTCATCTCCAAGTCCTATTGGGATTGCGAATCATAGTCCAGTTGATAATCATCAGATGGCTTTAATGGAACTGGCTGAAACCGAGGTGACAAGATTTGAAATATCAGCATTATCAAGGCCCATATTGCTAATAATCCTCTATATCCAAACCTACTATCTACATACATTGAGTGTAGACATGTGAACTTCTTCATTGTCTTTTCCAAAATGTTGATGTGTGTCTTTCTTTATATAGTTTTTATGTTGAAATGTGGGAGCACCACTACAAATGACTTCAATTCTTGAACAAGTCAGCAAAGAAACCCACTCCACCTTTTTAGTTGCAGTGAAAATATAGCTGACTTTGAACTTTATGAATTTATGATACTAATGAATATTTAATGGGAGATTTAAGGATATATAATTTTTCTATCTTAAATATGCCATTAATGACAGATTGATGGGTTGTGGTTAGTGGCGGAATCAAAAAAATTTATATGAGTTGGCAAAAAGTAAGTTGCAAAAAAATTATGAAATAATATAAATCTACTGAAAATATTTCGATACATTACAACAATTGTTCCCTATGCATTTTCATAATATAAAACGTTCACATCAAAATTCAAATATTAGTTTCACTAAAAAAATAAGAAAATTAATTTTATTAAAATTTAAAATGATGAGCCATTGATGTTGTTGCTTATCACTTTATTCACATCAATATTCTTTTATCTAGATATTCATATTTTATGTCACTCAAAAATTATTCTAGATTTACAATAAAATCTTGTCGTCTCCGTGACTCTTTCCTCCTCAAGCTCTATTCGACTGTTCCTTAGCCAGTTAGCCTAAATCTAAGAGTCGAGAGAGAAGAAATTACATGGGTCTGGATCAGTCTCTTTTTTCAGTTGGACGTCATTCTCTTTGAAAGAATGACAACGAAGAGAGCAAGTTAAACCCTCCTCACCTAGTCCATCTGCGAACTAGCCAGCTGGGTTAATGGATTTATGGCTAATTTTGACTTATTGTAGTTTTAATTTAAATAAATAAAGTGAGAATTACAATCGGATTAAGTTGCATTTACCTGTAGAGAAGGCAATTAAATAGATGATATCAATTGAGCTTGAGAACTTGGGGTATTTAGAAGCTGATATGAATTAAAATTTGGGATTTTGGCCTATTTGAGCTAAAACTTGAATTAAAACAATTTGGGTTGAAACTTGATCTTGGACTGTTTTAAGCTCATTTATATTTTTGAATTTGAATTTGAGTCATTTTTAAAATCTTAGCAGCATCGTTTGACCCTTCCTTTGTTCCTTGGTGGCTCGCCCATGGCTCTGCTATGGTAATGGTGGAATGTAGGAGGCGGTGGTGTGGAGATGGTGGCTATGGTGGGATGCGGTAGGGTGAGTGAGTAAGAAAATACTTTGTATTTTTTGCAAAGTTATGAAATTTTTTTTTTTGCAATTTTTTGTTGTTTTTAGCTTCTCATTTTTTTTTTTATTTTTTTTATTTTTTGGTTTATGGACAAATTCATCATAATTTGTCAATATGAACTTGATTTGCATTTAAGTGAAAAGTCGAAGATGTCTAGTGCTAAAAAAGTTAAAAATGAATTAATAATAAACAGTATAAATTGAAAACAAAAAGTATAAATTTCTCTTAAATAAACCCTCTTAATAAGTTAATTCAATCGATAGTGCAATCGATAATTTATTTCATGTAACATGTTTTGGTTGAATAACCCAAGTCTCTTTTGTCCAATAATAAACTTAAATGTTAGATAAGAAAATTATGCATGGGTAGTTTGACCTTTATTATTTGTTTGGCATAATTCCAGAATATACTCAGATTATCTTCTAGAGATTCTTCATGTTTCTTCTCAAAACAAATATTACATATGACTTGTCACAACAGTATTTGCTTTAAACTGTTAAGTTGGGGCTGTTGGGCCAATGTTAGGGGCCCATCTCCCAGTTTTTTTTTTTTTTTACATTATCCTCTATGCATAATCATAATATTAATATTTTATTAAATTTATGGAATGATAAATGTCATTAATTTAAGGGTAAATTCAGGGCTGGTCACTGTTTGGGTACTTATGGACTCTAAAGTCATATGCTCAAAACTTAATTCAATTAAAGTCATATTTTAGAGTTAAAAGACCAACATACCCTTAAGTGTAAAAAAACGCTAATTGTGATACTGTTTTGCGGTGATATTATTTTGTTGTGATACTGTTAAACCTATGATTTTGTACTACTAATGAAATATTTTAAGAACAATATTATTCTCTTGTTTATTTTCTACTGATTAATTCGTCTACCTACCATAAAACACCTTATATATTTATACTTATCTATCCAATGAGAATCTATGTCCTAATTGAATCTCAAACATGTTCTAATTCAAGGGAAGAATTAGAAACATTGTTCATAGTTTTATCTAAGTCAGATATAGAACTGCTACTCTTGTCTTTAGATGAGAACCCTTTGCATGACTTCCCATTAACTTGAAAATGATTGGCAGTTCTTCTTTCTTCATCTTGGCATTGCTCTGAAGTATGTGTTTGCTTTTAAGAGATCCAGATACTTTGGAAGAGCTTTAATTTGCAGTAAAAGGAAGTACATTTATCTGTGATACTGTTTTAGAGGATTTGTGATACTGTTTTGATAAAAAAAATTAAAGATTGCCATTTTAAGCTAAAGAGACGACTTCAAACGGGTAAAATCCATAATATGCAGTAGCAAAGCTACTGGTCTTGACCGTCTCGTCGAGACCATTCCGAAAATATATTATAATAAAAATTCTGAGCACGTATGCAAATTCTATATTCATTTCTATTGTGATATTATTTTTTGTGATACTGTTTTACATAATACAGTATTAAACAACACACATGACTATGATATCATGCTTTTATCTTTGATACTATTTAATTAGTCATGTATTTTATTTGATACTGTATTATGCAAAACAGTATCATAAATTAAAACATGGATTGAAACAGTGTCAAAATTACTAATGCACATTACATAAACAAAATATTATCATGGGTTAAAACAGTATCATAGACAAAACCAAGACATTCAAACAATATCACAGGTTCAAACATTGCCATAATTAAATAGTATCAAAGATAAAAGTACAGTATCATAAATAAAACTCATTCCACATAGATTCAAACAGTATCATGGATTAAAACAGTATCAAACAACACACATGACTAACAATATTTTCTGTGATATTGTTTTTCTATAATACAGTATCAAACATCATGCTCTCTTCTAACAATGGGAACTTTTTGCCACTTCCTCAACACAAAGTCATAACTTTGGGGGACATCATGCTCTTTTTTAATTCTCTCTTTGCAACAGAGATCATTCACTAGCAAATGTTCAGGATGCTTATGTAACTGAATAATTTCCTTATATTGTTGTGCTTTCTCTTTACTAGCAAATATCCAAGATGCCAATTGTTCCCCAATATATATCCAGGACAGTTACGCCGTCAACACCACAACCACCTTTCCAAACACCTAAGTACCGCCACCACCAGTCAAATCCGCCCACTACTACCCACGCAAGTGTAACACATGGGTTTTGGGATAGTTTTGTGGTAGGTGGGTTCTAAAAATTATGGTTAGCGATGAGGTGAATATGAATGGTGATAGTCTGATAGGTTGGATGAGATTTTGAGTTTGTTTAATTAAATGAATAAACATATAAAATACTTACACAGTAGTTTTAAAATAAATACATACAGATTATAAATACACTCGCCGGAGGTGGAGGAGGTTGTCGTCGGACGTCGCCGGAGGTGTAGGAGGTTGTCGCCGGTGGTGGAAGAGGCTTGTGGAATTGGAAGATTGTGCCAATGGAAAATATGGTTAAAAAAGGTTATTTTGGAATTAATTTAAAATAGTAATATAAAGTATGACTTAATCACAATTTAAAAAAAAAATTGACTTAATTTGAAACAAGTCATGTGGAGATGACTTATTGGCAATTTTCCCTTAATTTAACTTTTTTTTTTTTTTTTTTTTTTTTTTTTGTACAAATGCATTTAAGATAATCTATATTCTATAACCATTCAGAGAGAAAAGGCCCCAGCAGCTAGCATTATGGCCACAACAAATAATATGTTTTTTAGCGTATAGGGTTCGTGGGATAATATAACTAGTTAAAATAGTCAAATATATTTTTTATTTACACATTTCATAAGATTCATAACTTATTACTCACTTATAATCCATACATTCAATATAATTTACAATTTAAAAGTATTTAAAAAAATAATTTCAACACCACTAAACATGTGATATTCGAGAGACACAGAAAATTTTTTCTCCTTTGTGACTGCAACTCTTGTTGCTTTTCGTACATTTGTTATGCAATTTTGATTTTGATTAAAATCATATTTTTTTTGTAAAAATTGATAAAAGTTATGAAGCGTGTTTAAAAAATTATAAAAAATTTTAGGTCTATAAAATGTGTGATTAAATTAATTGTTGACTTTAATTTCAAATTTTTAACAAAAATTTAATTGAAATCAAACAATCTTTAATATAATATTGATTAACGCAATCTTATTAAAATACTTAAATATTATTTTGTATAATTAACCAGATAAAGTGTGTATAACTTTTGCTAGCCATCTTTGAATTATTTTTGGGTTTCTATAGCTTACATAAACTATGAATTATTACTATTTTAGTATTGGAGAATTATTTTTCTTAATTGTTTTATTAGAAAAAAAAGAATATTAAATGCACATTCAAAATGCTTAAACAGTTGACTTACTATTTTCATGTATAGTCGAACAATTATTTTCATAACATCGGCTATCTACTTTTCTTGTAAGGAATTGATTGTGACGAAAATAGATTCTTAATAAATTTGTATTTCGTGCATATTTTATTTTCTATTTTGTTTGGTTCATAATTATTTTTATAGTAAAATTAAAATTAATATACCATTAATAACATCAAAAGGCTATGTCAATTTATTGGTTTTTTTTTTTTTTTTTTTTTCTAATATCATTTTCTATTAACATTGCATCGATTATAAACAACATCCTATTTATGTTTATGCAAAATTTACCCTAGTCATCTAACACGAACCAAATTTAATTGAATACAACCACGTTGAGAATTTGACAAGTGTTCCAGGCTTGAAACTTGATGTGACATGGCAGATTTCAAGGTAAAAAATAGGAGAATTTTGAAATTTACTTAAAATTAAAGACTGTAGGGTAAATATGACAAATTTTTACAATATTTATAAATATGTCATTTTTTAGATATAAAATTTCAAATATATAATTTTGTAAAAATGACTATTTTTTGTATGGTTAAAATTTAATGGTGGTTGACAGTCATACGATAGCTTCTAAAAAAAGCTATTAGTTTAAATATTTCGACATCAAAAAATACATCGACAATATTTGGTCGACATCAACTAAATAATGTCGAAGTAAATAATTTTTTTATCAATCATATCGACAAAATATACACTAAATTAATAACTTTTTCATTTCTCCCATTTTATCGATATCGACAAAATGGGCCAAATCCTTTAGCCAATTTTGTTTGAAAATCAAAATTGGTTCATGACATCGACAATTTGGTTCCTATTTTTTTACTCTCATTTTTGGTTTTCCCAATTTTGGTTCTCATTGTCGATATTGTCGACAAAATGGGTGTCGACATCAACAAAATGAGCGTTCATTTTATTGATATCTTTTGTGATTGATATCGATAAAATGATCGTCTATTTTGCTAATGAAGATACGAGTTTTGTGCTCTTTTTTACATGTTTTCGATAAAAATATAACAATTTTCATTCTCCAACAATTAAATATACCAACAAATTATATTGAAAATTTTTGTAAATTAAACTCAATATCTAATACAATCCACTAATACACAAATATAAAAAAAAAAATTACCCAACATCATAAAATATATAGACAAAAAAAAAAAAAATAGAGATACAATATATCAAAGTTTCATGTAATCTACATAAAAAATACACTAATTTTCTTAATTTTTAATAGCTTATAATTGATTTCAAAATTTTCAAATGACTAAAAAACTAGTGACAAATCTGAGAATACATTTGAATTTGAGATAAGAATAAGAAAATTCGACCACAAAAATAACAAAAGGGAGTGGGACATGGAGCTTATGGCAGTGGCAATGGATGAGTGAGGAAAGAGAGTGTTTAAGTTAGAGAGAAAAAATAAACTTGAGAAGATAAGAAAATGGATACAATAGATATTCAATTGGTAATCTAAATATAATTTTGTCCAATTTTTTTAAAATTTAGTTAATTCATTAAATGTTATAAAAAATAGGGATATTTCAAAATACAGTTCTGGATTTAAGTAGTTTGTTCAATCCCCTCTAAAAAAACATACTATTTATTTTTAAGAAAATAATATATTTGGTCTTTAATTTCTAAAAAACGTAAGGAATATATCTCTAAGTTTTAAAAATAGCACCGAATATTCCAATGTATGAAGAAATAGGCATGATAGATCTTTTATAATGAAATTGTAATTTCCTTTAGATAAACAACAACAAAAAACAAAAAACAAGAAAAATGACAAAGAAGAATAGAAAAATAATTAAATGTACCTTATAAAATAATGAATAACAAAGAGGCTATCTTCTTTCATCCTACTATCCACATTTTTTTTTCAGTATCCATCATCTTCAAATGCAATGTCAATCCAGAAAAGAAATATGTTATTAAATCTCTTTAGGCTCTTTGTATCTGATCTCTCCATGCTTTTTATGAGTGTCTTGTTATCACAACCGACGTTTGAATCGGACATTATTATCTCTCTTCCTCAAGCTCTCTCTCTAAAACTCTTTCCCACTTCTTAGCACTCGTTGGCCGCTTTGATATCGATGCTAATGGCCATTTCCACATCGTCTGCAACGACATGGGTGTAGATTTTGTCCATGCAAATGCCCTATACATGTCTCTCAATACCCTTCTGATCATCAAGATATCCCTCTCAGTTTCAGAAAAGTTCTTCCAAGCATAATACTCTCTTCTACTTTGGACACTACAAACCCCCAGTCTTATTTCACATTACTCAGCTCAATGATGTCGTTTTCATCAGCTGCACTGTGAACCACGCGGTGGTGGATGACACCTCTTTCTTGAACTTCTTCAATACTTTTGCACAGGTTTGCGAAGTGGTGGAGAAGATCTCAAAAATTCTGAATTTCAACCGCCGCACCGTTCCCTAGCGATGCTCAAGGTTCTCCAAGGTGGGCCGTCAGTGACTTTTTTTGGCGACCAACCTTTGTGTGAAAAGATTTTTCCTTTTAGCCGAGAAGCTATCATGATGTTAGAATCCAGAGCAATCAATCTGGCCCAAAAGCTCGAAATGTCGGGTCCTCAAGGCGTGAAGATTTTTGGGAAATAGATTAACGATAATTAGGGCTGTCGTTGTTCGACCCGTCAGTGCTACAACCTGACCAAGAAAAAGAAACATACAAACAAGATTTTGGGATTTGGGATGGTGATGGATTTATGATTTTGGAATTTAATAAATAAGATGGTCTATTTGCTATTTTTTATTTTTGGGGCGTACTATTTTTCATGGTTAGTCTCTTACATTTTTGAAAGATTGAGCACCAAATATGTTATTTTCCTTTTATTTTTTGTAAACTATTTTCAAAAGGTCTTGTTGTAGTGAGTTCTTTAGATTTTTCTTTGAAGATTTGAAGTGGACTTACGGTTATCTGAAAGAGTAAGTGCAACTCCCATTTGAAGATGTTTACTATTGTCGAGCTAATACGATATACCTACTTTCTCGACTTTGACATAATTGAGTTGGACAGCGATTCCATAGTGTATTGGTTAGAAAACTTCCTTCGTCATCATGGGGTGCAGCTTTGGATAGATAAAATTTGAAAATAGTGATCGAACTACTATTATTTTAAAATTCCGACAACTAATTCACAATTTTATTACAATACCACGTGGAATGCACCTTTTTCTAACAAATTTGTAATAAACGTGTAGATACATATAGCATAAGTCTAAACGATAAATAAATTCTTTTATACTATGTAATGGGGTATGGAATATCAAAATAATTAAGAAGCAATAAACTTCTTGTAAAACCACAAATTTTTTCAAATTCCATTGTCCACTTTATTTATAATTCTACCCAACCCCGATTTTCCAAATAAAATAAAAATAAAAACAAAAATTCTTTTTGATTTTTTGCTAATATAGATTGTACAATATATAATAATAATATTAAAGAAAGAATGTCATTTTCATTCACAATGACACTCATACCAATTTACATTGAAGTCTTTTAATAATGTCCTCCATTATCAAGTGGTCGAGAAATCTCATGTCATATAAAACAAAATTATGACAGAGAAATTTTCGATATCAAGAATCACAAAGTGGTTCAGAGATCTTCTTCAGGTTGCAATCAATGTGAAATAATGTAGACTGATCATGGTTATTAACGAAACTCTATAATTGCACCTTTCAAATGTTATGGATCTTGTATATGTAGTGGTTAAATTCTTAGGGAATAGTGGTAAATGGTTGGGGGTGCCCCTATCATTTTATTTGAATGACATTTGAACAATTTTACATTATAAAATCTCTTAAATTATATGTATACATAATAAAACAAAACAAATTACCGAATATACCCCTGTGTAAAATCCACCATAATCAATTTCATACATTTTCTAATTCATTTATGTAATTTATATGTAATCGAAGAAAATGAGATTTTCAAATTTCGTTATTTTGTAAGAAAATTGACATTTCGTTAATTTCAAAACAAGTTCAAACAACTGCATGTAATTTCATTTCAATGTTAAAATCCTACTCATCTCAATTTTTGTAAAATGTGTGGTAATTTCTTTTTCCTTTAGTTTTATGTAGAAATTGTGAATTTTATAGTATAAATAATATATATATTTGAGTATAAATTTGTGATATTTGCTTTAAAATTCTATAAATTTGAGATTATTTGTAAAATATTGAGTTAGATTGATTGAAAAACAAGTTTAGCATGCACAAACTGACCATTTGCATAATAGATCTCAACCGACCTAATGGTCTATTAAGCCCAATTCTTAACTGACCCAATGGTCTATTAAGACCAATTTAGGGATGGAACGGGGCATGACGGGGTGGGGATAGACTAATCTCAATTTTATCGTCTCTTTTAATTAATTAATTAATTTTTAATATTACATTTAATTTATTTAAGTACGATTTTAAATTTTAAAACATAAAAATATAATAAAATAAATATATTTGGGCGGGTTCGAAGAATTTGGACGGAACCATGATCTCTGTCCCTGCTGAATCGGGGTAGAGAATCCCCGCTCCATTCGGGGCGGGTCGGGGCGGGGCGGGGCGGGGCGGAATTTTTTTACTATTCCTAGGCCAATTCTTAACCGATCCTAACGAAGAAGGGTAAGAGCAATTCTTAACTAACTTATTGGCTAGTTAAGACCATTTCCTAACCGACCTTATTTCGACCTTTTTTATATTCTATGTTATTTCAATTGAGGCATTATCTCTTATGCAAAATTAAGACTGGGTTCCTAACCTTTCACGTGGAGCAATAATAGGTCCTCAACTATCAAAAATGAACTTTTAGTTCTTCCTATTTAAATAATTACCACGTAACCAAAACTGTCAATATAAATATTAAAATTAAACGTGAATTTGAATTGGATTAGAGAAAAATGTTAAGTGGTTTGATGATTTTGTCCTCTCAACTTTAAATTAAGTGAATGTTGCGTATGATTTTATCGTGCACTTTGATAATTTCAATCACGTGACGATTCAGATTTATTGATAAAAATAAGTTGGAGACCCATAATCATATGAGGTGGAAAATTGGAAAGCTTAGCCTACTTTTCCCTAACTTTTATTAGATTGACTCCTGCAAATTCAACGCGGTAGATTAGGCCGTATTAGTCACTGTTAAAGTAAAACAAAAAAACTTAACTTGTTTGTGTACCATCTAATACATTATAATTCTATCTAAATAATAATTTGTTTAGTAGAGTAAGCTTTACAATATTAAATATTAATTAGAAAAGAGATTAAAATATTATCTATATTCTTAAATTCTCTCATATATATAAGTATCAAAGTAGGGCTGCGTTGGTTAAATGGCTGTGTCAAACCTTCGGAATCGTAGAAGAGCTTAACTTATATCAAATAAGTTTTAAATGTCTCTTTTATACACTAGTATGTAAAACGTGTGTTGCACGTGATTTAATAATGGTGTTGTGAGATATATGTTTATTCAAATATTTAAATAATATAACTTAATTTAATACAAAAATCTGACATTATAAAATACAGTGAAATATAATATTTGTTGTTGTATTCAAATAAAATACTTTCTATAATTGTGTGGCCAATATTGAACATCTATTTTTTAAGATTTGTAATATAGTCAAATAATGTCAATTAAAAAACACAAACAAAAAGAATAAAAAACAATATACATAAGTTCTTAAATATATCGAGCACTCAAACCCATTGAATTTTCTTGCTTTATGAGATGTCAAATGACTTATAACAAATATTTATAATTTAATATAACTCTCCAACTATAAAGAAGTTTTAACCCAAAATATCACATGCAATCTGGGTTTATAGCACCTCAAGTTAAGTAAATTTATCAATCAGTATATATAAGAAAACAAAATAACATTTACATTAGAAATTGGCAAAATTAAACATTCTCATTTGTACAATTTAGTGCCCAGATTTCTTCATGTGAATTTATCCAAATTGTAATGGAAATAAAGTAAATATTACTAAAACTAAATATTCTAGCAACTTAAGCGTCTTATTCACGTTGGAGCATAAATAGTTAAGAAAAATTAGTTTAAGCAAAATAGATAACAATTCAATTCAAAAGCGTAAAAAAGAATAATAGAAATAAGATATATATCAATAGTAGATTGAAACCATTTCTGAAGTTAACTCACAAAGTTTTTTTCGTCTAGAAAATCTGAAACCTCAAGTCAATTAGATATGTAAACAATATACAAATACGTATGAGCATGCACAATAATTAAAAAATACACAGTAACCTTTATAGTCCAGCGCAAATTATTATTATTATTTTAAAAAAAGAAGAGCATTGAGAGAGGATTATTCACATTAACTAACAAAAATCATAATCACAAATACAAATCTTCAAATGAAGTCTTTATGGACATCACAAACTACATAATTACTTTCAAATAAAACAACCTTAAATAAGCTGAATAAATTGTTGGTGGAATTTCAATTACTATTATTCTTGTAACTGACCAAATTCGTTCTCACAATTCAAAGAAAATATTTTCAAAATCCGGTAATTAAATATAATAAATGAAAATTTAGCATTTTTAACTTTTAAGGATTATATGTGGTTATAAATGCTATATTAGGAGTTCAATTATAACATTAACTCAAGGACAATTTAGGAAATATAAAATATTAATGATGACATATTTGTTCAAAAATGTTTCTTCCTTTAAGTCCCTTTTAGATTAGTATAGATAAAAGACTTAAATACCCTTACTTAATACTATATGTTAAAATACCATTAACAGATCCCACGTGCCTGTTAACTGGCCTGTGGTCTGTTAGGGCCAAAGTAACATACTTATATGTCTATTAAGGCCAATTTTCGCTTTAACATGCCAAAAATATGTTAACAGACCATGTTAACGCAAATTTACATATTTTAACTGATTTTTCAATTAACTCACTTCAATTGAATTTAGATTTACAGAAATTTAAAATAAAAACCACAAATCATACTCATATTTATACATATTTTTCATGATTTATATTATAAAATCTACAATTTCTACTGTAACTTAAAAGAAGAAGATAAACGGATGAATTTCTACTTTGAAATAAGATTTTTTACACAAATGAGTTAGATTCTAACATTGAAATGGTTTAGATTCTAACTTGGAAATCTTCTCTTTTTTTCACACATAGATAAATTTGAAATCGTTTGAAATAGTTATAAACGAAAAAGAATGCAAGGATAAATTTGATAATTTACATGCTAAAATGAGTCAACGGCCATTTTGAAAAATTGGCCGGATCACTCGTCTTTCAACACTAATCCCACATCAAAATAAATTGAGATACTGGGTCTTAGTATATTCTTAGGGCCGAGCACACCCTCTACAATGGAAGAGTCCACTCGTCCTAGTACCGTGCCAACCTAGATATAGTCCTTTGACACTCCTACTCAAATATAAATATATTTTAGCGTATTTTATATATTGTTATCTTTTTAATTTAAGAGACAATTTATGTGAACGCGTATTCTCAAATTAAAAGATACTTCTTGATAAACTTAACAATCAACAATTTATTACACGTGACATGTTTTGAGTGAATAATTCAAATCTCTTTTGTCCAATAGCTTAAATGTTAGATAAGAAAATTATGCATGTTGTGTGTTTTCATCATTCTTCTTATCTCCTTTATTATTTGTTGCGTGCAGAAAATGTGTTGGTGTTGGCCTAATTCCAGAACATACTCGATATGTTGGTAAATTATCCTATAGAGATTCTTCATGTTTCTTAACAAAACAAATATATTACGTACGACTGATAACCCAAGTATTTGATTTAAGAAGTTAGGTTGTGGCTGTTGGACCAATGTCCGGGGCCCCATATCCCAATTTTTTTTTTACATTATCCTCTTTGCATAATCATAATATTAATTTTTATTAAATAATGCTAAATGTCAATAATTTAACTTCTTTTTATACAAATGAATTTAAGATAATCTAGAACAGAATTTATCTGTTGCCCAAAATCGGGGGCCCACCCCCCTTGTGAGAGTCAGGCACTATCCGACTTTGGGTAGCACATAAGTCCTTTAGGGTTCAAGGGCTAATTCAAGAGACGGAAAAGTTTAGTTCCTCCCTGAGTACAATTTTTTGTTTTGAATATATTTTAATTAATTTAATTTTTTGTAATTTTATTTGGTGTTTGTCTAGTCTAAATTAAAATCTGTTAAAAAGTTGTGGTCGAAAGTCAAAAATTAATTTTAATCACACATTTCATGAGTCTTATAATTTTTATTAATTTTTCAATTACATATTTCATCAATATTTTATCAAAATTTATTAAAAAATTTTCTCAAACAAACTCTTAATTTAATTATAATATTGATGAACGCAATCTTATTAAAATATTTAAAATTATTTTGTATGATTAATCGGATAAAGTGTATACGTGCATATATGACAATTTGTAGACACATGTACAACTTTTGTTAGCCAGCTTTGAATTATTTTTGGGTTTCCTTAGCCCGCCGAAACTATGAATTATTACTATAGTATTGAAGAACTATTTTTCATAATTGTCTTATTAGGAAAAAAAATGCATAATTATAGTGATTAAATGCGGGTTAATTGGTAACTGAAATTACTTTTAAAGTTTCGAAACAATTAGTCGATCACTGAAGTTCAAAAATTGCAATACTGAAGTATATAACTCTTTCTCAAACGGTTACTCCTTTAAGTTCTCAACTTGAAATAGTGATGTAACATCGTTAAGTGTTGACGTGACATGCAATTTGTCGTTATTTATTGCATATAAGTCTCAATACTTTATATAATATTCAATTCAATCCCTATATTTTTAATTATCTTTCAATTAAGTTTTTAATCTTTTACATCTTTACACTTTGGTCCCTATTTTCAATTATCTTTCAGTTAAGTCCTCCAAAAAATTGCAACTTCGCTCCTTCAACTTTTTACATCTTTACACTTTGGTCCCTCAAATCCTTGATTTTACTGGAAAAAAAATATGTTTACTTTTTGTTAAATCCTTGACTTTACACTCGAGTTTTCACCTAAACGAACAAAATAACATAATTAAACAATAAATTACTTGTGAGAACTCATAAATATCCACTTTCAGTGGCCAAAATAAGTACAAAACCAGCAATTATCACTTAGAGTTGACAAAAATAGACAAAAATGTATTTTATTGACAAAAAATATATTTGAACACTTAGACAAAAAGTAATGACAAAAAGAAGATTGACATAAGAGGTGATGACGAGAATGGAATAAAATATATTGTTTGCGGGCAAAAGGAGCCACTAAAAGTGATAAGTGTGGGTTTTGTCAATGAAATATATTTTTGTCTATTTTATTCAATCTTAAGTGATAAGTGCAAGTTTTACACTTATTTTGACTACTAAAAGTAGACATTTGTGAGTTATGTCAAGTAGTTTATTATTTAATTATGTTATTTTGTTCGTTTAAGTGAAAAATCGAGTTAAAGTCAAGGATTTAATTAACTGAAAGTGCACTTATTTTAGCCACTAAAATCAAGGATTTGAAAGATCAAAGTGTAAAGATGTAAAAATTAGAAGGACTTAAGATGCAATTTTTGGAAGACCTAACTGGTAGATAATTGAAAATTTGGGGACTAAAATGTAAAGATGTAAAAAGATTAAGAACTAGATGCAATTTTTAGAGAACTTAACTGAAAGATAATTAAAAATATAAGAATTGAAGTGAATATTACATAAAGTATAAGGACTGCCATGCCATAAATAACGGTTTATTGTGCGCTACGTCACCATTTTAAGTTGAGAATTTAACGGAGAGACCGTTTAAGAAATAATTATATACTTTAGTGACCTGTGCTCCAATTTTTGAATTTTAGTGACCGTTTTAAAATTTTAAAATAATTTTAATGACTGTTAGTGAAATTAACCCGATTAAATGCACATTCAAAATGCTTAAACAGTTCACCTATTATTTTCATGTATAGCTGACCAATTATTTTCATAAAATCAGCCATTTACTTTTCTCTTAAGAGGTTGATCCTGACGAAATGAAATCTTATTATTAATAAATTTGTATTTCAATACTTGAATAATTTTCCTTTTTTATTTTGTTTGGTTCATAATTATATCTTTGGTAACATTTAAAATAACTAGACTTTTAATAACCTCAATAGACTGTGTTAAATTATGGTTTTTTTTTTTCTATTAACATTGCATTGATTATAATCGATTATAAACAAGTAGTCGAGCAATCTCACGTCATATATTGCAAATAAAACACAATTGGGATTATGTGCAGTACTTCACATTGAGAAAAAATAATTTTCAATATCAAGAGTCACTCTCGTAACACCTACAAAAGGTAATGTAGAGTACAATCAATGTGAAATAATGTAGACAGAGTATGATTAAAAATTACACCTTTCGAATATTATAGATCTCGCACACGAAGTGGTGAGACTTTTTTACTTAATATAAAACCTTCAATCGAGGCATTTTTTCGAATAAGTTTGTTATTTATTCATATATGTTAGAGAGATTTGGCTTGTACGAATGGATTACAAATCCATTAATTGAATCCAATTATATATCCTTAAAATGTTTTGCCATTTAGCTTGAACAACAGCATGTCAGTGGAAAGAAATTGATACACAACCAAAAACAATGTGCTCCAAACAATTTTAAGAAAAAGCCCAGGTCTCACATGGATCGGTCCCTTCACGTACTAGGCGATCTCGGTTATAGACAGTCTAACTCAATTTTGCATCCCTAGGTGCTACGTTTTTTATTTTTATTTTATGTATTATTTATTTTTGACTTAAAACTAGGTTACTATGAGTAGTTCTATTTTAGTTATTTTAAGAGAGCGGGACAATGAGCCAATTTTTTAATTTTTTTTTTAGACCACTCGAAGTGACATGTTTTATTAGAAACAAAAATAAATGAAGTACAAGTACAACAACAAAGTTTTTATTATTATTTTTTTCTTTTTTACTTAGTCTAAGTTGTTAATAGTAAATCTATTTTAGTTATTTTAAGAGATAGTGGGCACATGGAGCCAATTAGTGCTACTTCGTACTAGGAAAAAAAAATACATAATATTCTTTTGTATTTAAATGCAAACACAGAAATGAAAAATGGAGAAGGACTCATTTCTTGAATTATTTTATTTTATTTATTTTTTATCTTGACAGGTACTAGTTTCTCAAAAGAGGAAATTACGTCATGTCTTTTCAAATATGACAATTTTAAAAAATATTTGACTAAATAAACATTTAATTTATAATATGACGAAAATACATACAAACAATGTACAACGTCTATCCTAGATTCATCTTCAAACTTTTTCAAAATTTAATCATATTCTCTCTCCTCAACACCTACAATTTCTCTCCCAACACCACGACCATAGTACCACCACACTCCCCACCAACGAACTCAAAATAAACAACAAATATTGAACAATGCCCTACCACCGCTGAGTTTGGCTCGTTTTCAAAGGCCGCTTGTATTTTCTCCAAAAATACCTACATTTTGCCATCCACACCATTATTGCCACCAAGTATGTTTCTCCTCCCCCCTTTATTTTATATTTTGTCCATAATTGACATGGTATTAGAATTTGTTGTGCTTGTGACCCACCCATGTGTTTTTGTATAACTAGTGTCGGAAAAATACCTACATTTTGCCATCCACACCATTATTGCCACCAAGTATGTTTCTCCTCCCCCCTTTATTTTATATTTTGTCCATAATTGACATGGTATTAGAATTTGTTGTGCTTGTGACCCACCCATGTGTTTTTGTATAACTAGTGTCGGAAAAATTTTGGTACGTATTTGTTGGATTTTGTTGATCTGTTGGTGCGAGGAAACTGTCGAAACTACATTTAATTTTTTCTTCATAGATTATTAATTTTTGGCGTTGTTTGAAAAATAGCTATTATTATATACTTCTTTAGCTTCATGGGTATTGTATATTGGATGTGAATCTCATATTTAAGACAAATATGCAGGGGTTAAAGTAGAGTAGGAGGAGGAGAGATAGACTATACGCGTTCAAATTAGAGAAAGAGTTGCTACATCAGATGTAGGAACTTATTACTTATCTTTAAGCTCTGGTTTAATTTTGAAATTAGACAATTGTTATTATGTTTGTGTTCTTATGCAAAACATTGTTTCTCTTTTGTGTTTGGACGTTTGGACATGAAAGGTTTTGACATTCACGTTAGACGTCGATCTTTTTCCCTTAATGGCATATTTTATGGTTTTGGAACTTTAAGTAATAGAATTTATATTCTGTATCATGAAACTTTTATCCTAAACACAAAATAAAAAAGTATAAAGCTGATACTCTAAATCACAATTATCTTTGAAATTGTAGACTATGTCATATAAACGACAATCGTACATCTAAAGTAGATAATGATTGGATACTTAGACTCATTTAATTATGAATCATATGATGTATGCGAATCGTGCTTAAATGCAAGATGACCACGTCACCTTTTATTGAAAAGGAGACAGAGCTAGTTCTTTATTTGGGACATAGCTAGGATTGGAATAGTTTGTCATTGTTGATCTAGTTTATGTACTATGATAACAACAGAGTCATCGTATAAGCAAAGAAACAGGGGTTTTATTAACGATTCAAGCATATGTTGAGGTTGTTGTAAAAAATAAATCACCAAGATGGTTTAGGCTCATATTTTGAGCTTAAACTACACTAAAAATCTCAATAAAGCTCGACCCACAAATACCTCTATTTTTCCACAATAGATAGCTCACAAAGAATTACTTTGATTTCACAAAGAGAGAAACCAACCAACACTGGCAACCAATGAAGAAGGCACGCACAATGAAAATGCTGGAATGAAAAGGAAATGAGGTCCCATCAATTGTTATAATTAGGCTTAAGTTATCTCTTGTTGGGCTTTTGGCCCAATAACACGTAAATCACTTACAACACTATATTTGGGCCTATTAAATATAGTGGGCTATTGAGTAACTACAAAATGTCCCGCTAAGTTTTGGGTCGAGTTTTAATTGGATTCACTAAGTGTTGTCATTTTTTCCCTTAATTTTAATTATTGGCTAACGCCTATGAAATGAATCTTAAATCATCATCGTCGTTTGAGATTGTTTGGCAACAAATACCCAACAAACCTCTACCTTGGTGCCAAAAAAACTCTTGAACAATAAAGTAGCACTTCCTTGTCTCCCTTCCTTAGCACCTTTACCTACAAAAAGAAAAATGTCACTCATTAGTGACAACTCCAAAAGGAGAACTAATAAAATTGGAAATTATTTACTTGCACCGATGTTTAGAAGATACAAGCAACTTCTAAACTTCACCAAGGGCAACACCTTAGTGCTCATATCAGAGAGATTATATTGTGTAGACACTTTCTCAAGTTTTATCACTTCTTGTGACACAATATCTCTAATAAAATGTAGTTTAATATTAATATGTTTGGTACGTTCATGAAAAATGGGATTTTTGCACAAATGTATTGAAGATTGACTATCCGAATATACTACCACATCATTATTCAAAACACAAAGTTCACTTAGCAATCCTCTACGCCACAAAGCTTCTTTAATTGCTTCGGTGGTAGCAATATATTCGGATTTGGTAGTGGATAAAGCAACTATGTGTTGTAATTGAGACTTCCAACTAATGTAAGAATTAGACAAAATAAACACATAAGAAGAAGTAGACTTCCTATTATCCCTATCCCCCGCATAGTCCGCATCTACAAAACCCTTCAATTTCACTCCTTTCTTACTACGACCAAACATTAGACCTATATTACTCGTCCCTCTCAAATATCTAAGGAGCCACTTCAAGGGCTCCCAATGACTAGGACCTGGATTAGACATGAACCTACCAAGGGCACTTATAGCATAAGCTAAATCCGGTCTAGTACACACTATTAAATACATTATACATAATAGAACCTATCATATTAGAATAAGGAATCTTACTCATGTATTCAATTTCTTCCTCATTACTAGGGGCTTGATCTTTAGTTAACACAATGTGATTAGCTAAAGGAAATGTAACTGGTTTACATTCATGCATGCCAAATTTTTTTTAACACTTTCAAAATGTAAGGAGTTTGATGCAAAAACAACGTAGAATTTGATGTGTCTCTTTCAATTTCCATACCTAGGATTCTTTTAGCTTTTCCTAGATTTTTCATGTCAAATTCACCATTCAAAGTTGTTTTTATTTTGCATATCCATTTAGAAGATGAACCAATTAAGAGCATATCATCAACATATAACAATAAAAACACATAGTCATTACTAGTTTCATTATGTTGGTGATACAAGCAATGATCAAACTTACTTCTTTGAAATCCTATAGATAATATAAAAGAGTCAAATCTTTTATATAATTGTCTAGGTGATTGTTTCAAACCATACAAAGATTTTTTAAGGAAACACACATAATTCGGTTTTTGTTTATCTTTAAGACCTTTAGGTTGATTCATAAAGATTTGTTCATCAAGTTTACCATGCAAGAAAGCAGTTTTAACATCAAGTTGTTCAAGTTCCCAGTCAAAGTATGCAACTAATGTAAGTATGACCCTAATAGTAGTGTACTTAACAACTGGTGAAAAAAATCTCATTATAATCAACTCACTCTTTCTGTGTGTAACCTTTAGCAACTAATGAAGCCTTAAACCTTAACGGTCCAGCTGTACTAGTACACTCCTTAACCTTAAAAATCCACTTACAATCAACTGTTGACTTATTTTTAGGTTTAGGTACTAACTCCTAAGTTTGATTCTTTGCTAAGGAACTCATTTCCTCTCTCATTACTTTTAACCACTATTCCGATTGTTCACTCCTCATCGCCTCATCAAAAGTATTTGGCTCTCTATTAGCTAACTCTTCATAGCTAGCATAGACAAAGGCTAACTTGGACTCATATCCAAACCTCATAGGTTCTCTCACCTGCCTTCTCTCTCTATCTCTAGCTAATTGATAATCCACTAAAGGATCTTCTTCAACAAGATGCTCTTCTATCACTACATCTTCACACTCTTCATCAGATTGTAGAATTTGAGTCTCCACCTCGCTAGAGGTGATGGGGACATGTGTACTAATTTTTTCTAACTCCACCTCAAGCTGATTTTTCTCACTCAAAGTTTCAAAACCAGCCCCTAATTATGGCATTTTAGCCTCATTAAATGTGACATCTCGACTCAAAATGATCTTAACCCTCTTTTGGCTTCTATCCTACAACCTATACCCTTTAACTCCCTCAGGGTAACCTAGAAAAACACATTTCCTAGCTCTAGGTTCTATTTTTCCCTCACTCTGATGAGAAAAAGCAGTATAACCACAAGTTTTAAGCACAGAATAATCAGCAAGCTTACTAGACCATTTTTTATGAAGAGTATAACCATTTAAAGCCATAGACGGAGTCAAATTAACCAAATAACAAGCAGTCATAACAGCTTCACCCAAAAAAGATTTTGGCACACCAGAACTCAATATCATGCATCTTACTTTATCAAGTAAAGTTCTGTTCATCCTTTCTACTACACCATTCTGTTGGAGAGTGTAAGGAACTGTTTTCTACTTAGTTATACCACTTTCTTTACACATGTTATCAAATTCAGTGTTACAAAACTCTAATCCATTATCGGTTCTCAAGATCTTTTTACCAGTTAGATTTTCAACTTGTCTTTTCCAATTATTAAAGTTATGAAAAGTATTAGACTTATCTTTTAAAAGATAAACCCACACTTTCCTCGAATAATCATCAATGATAGAAAAGAAATATCTATTTCCACCCGAAGTAAGATTGCTAGAAGGATTTACATACTCAAGAATTCTTTTAGTTTTGTGAACACCCGTAGAGAAAGACAACTTATAATGCTTACCAAGCACACAATGATCACAGAAAAGTAAATCAGATACACAATCTTTACCAAAAACATTTTTATCATCAAAGAGCTTAAACCCCTTAATACTCACATGTGCAAGTCTATTGTGCCATTTATGTGTGTGATCAACCTTGGTAGAAGAAATTGAGGAGTCTAAACCTCTTATCACTTCTCTAGTAGAAATATAAATATCATTCTTTCTCGTTCCTTTACAAGTAACGAGAGCACCCTTCATCAATTTTAGCATTCAATTTCCAATTTTACCAGTAAAGCCAATTTTCTCTAGTTGTCCTAATGAAATCAAATTCCTACTCAATTCAGGAATAAATCTAACATCATTTAAAGTATACACAAAACCTGTGTCAAACTTTAAAGTAACATTACCAATCCCAGCAACAGTATAAGCAGAATTGTCACACAAAACAACATGCCCATCATCAAATTCATGCAAATTTTTAAACCAATCTTTATGAGATGTCACATGAAAAGATGCACCAGAATCAAGTACCCACTCATGCAAACGAGACTTAGCAGTTAGATTCAATTCAGCAGTATCAACAACAAAATTAATTAACACATAGACTTCACCCTAATCAGAATTAGAAGAGGACATAACATTCACTTTATCTCTCCCATTACCGGTTTGTTTGTTCTTCACTTTGTGACAATCTTTTATAAAATGTCCAGTGTTACCACAACCATAGCATTTTTTAGCTTTCACTCTAGATTTAGATCTAGACCAACCATTGCTCTTCTTTTTACCCCCATTATTACTAGACTCACCGCTGCTTTGATAGTCTGGACTACCAGTTTGCCTAAATTGTGTTCTACCCCTCACGTGAATTTCACCACTTTTCTTATCATGTTTTTTAGCTTTCATCTCTATCTCCTTACTTCTAAGGGAGTCAATGACAATCTCAGGTGTTAAAGTGTCCCTACCATACTTAATTGTATTTTTCACTTCTTTATAAATATCGAGAATAGAATTAAGCAATATTATGGCCTTATACTCTTCAGACACATTTTCACCACAATTAACAATATCTTGAACAAGTTGGTTAAAAACATCCACATTGTCATCTAGATCCTTTGATTGATCCATTTTAAAGCTGAAAAATTTCTCTAGCAAGAAAAGTTTATTAGGAATAGATTTAACCAAATAAAAATCCTCTAACTTTTTCCAAAGTTCTGTTGTGGTATCATGTTTACCAACTTTTCTCAAAACAGCATCTGATAAGTGAAATATTATGGCAGAGTAAGCAAGTTCATCTGAATCTTCTTTTTGTTCTTTAGTAAAATCTATAGGAAAATTACCATCTATAGCTTTTGAAACTTTTTGTTGTATCAAATTCCTTTTCATCTTTTGTTGCCAAATTGAGAAATCACTATTTCCATTAAAAACCGCCAATTCAAAATAGTGAGTTGTCATTTTTAGGACCCGAATAAACCAAAAAATACAAAAATACACAATTTTCACAAAGCTACTAAAAGGATCAAATTTTGCAACAATACAGATAATTCAACAAAAATTTCTCACTAAAGCAAATTTCACACAATAAGTTACGCAAAACTTATATCAACCGAACATAAATAACCAGTAAACAATTATAGAAAATATGATTTTAGGTCTAGCAACAGGCAATGGTTACCCCACACGATAACCTTAATCCTAATGATCATCCCACATGATGATCTCTATTGCGGAAAAATAAATGACTACCCTACACGATAGCCTTGACTGCAAAAATTAAACAGTTAGAATACGATACCAGAGCAAACAAATCTGTTGTTCATATTCTAGGAGAGATGCAAAAATTTTTACACCATAGTGTAGTAGTAACAGCAACACAGCAACAGCAACAGCAACAGCAACAGCAACACATCAACACATCAACGGAACAAACCCGCCAAACACACCTTAAGGGAAAAAACATCCAGATTTTTGCACACTACACCGGTGACAAAACCAACACCACCAAAATGTCCCAAAAACAGCAAGGAACATACTATGTTTTTGGCCAGAATTCAGAAGATTCTCCACGTACCCACACGTGCAGTCGGACAGTTCGTGTGCGTTTTCCACTCACCGCCGCTACAGTGTCGTACGCGTTGAACGGTCAGGAGCGCCTCGCTGTCAGGAGTTCGAATATGGTTTCCTTTCATGAAATGGACTTCTGGTTTGGCTGAAAAATTGGTCGGAATGCTTGACTTTTTGAAAAAAATATAGATTCTGGACAGTTTTGAAGTTCTCTGGTTTCTTCAACTTTTGATGAATTTTTTCACACACAAGGACACTAAATCTATCTCTGATACCAATTTGTTGTAAAAAATAAATCACCAAGATGGTTTAGGCTCAAATTTTAAGCTTAAACTACACTAGAAACCTCAATAAAGCTCGACCCACAAACACCTCTATTTTCCCATAATAGATAGCTCACAAAGAACTACTTTGATCTCACAAAGAGAGAAACCAACCAACATTGGCAACTAGTGAAGAAGAAGAAATGAAGAAGAGCAGCCGCCTTTTTCTCACTCTCTCACTCTCCAGGCACGCACAAAGAAAATGCTGGAATGAAAAGGAAATGTGGTACCAGTAATTGTTATAATTAGGCTTAGGTTATCTTTTGATGGGCTTGTGGCCCAATAATACTTAAATCACTTACAACATTATATTTGGGCCTATTAAGTAGAGTGAGCCATTGAGCAACTACAAAATAAGCTCTATAAAATGGCCCGCTAAGTTTTGGGTCGAGCTTTAATTGGATTCACTAAGTGTTGTCATTTTTTTCTTTAATTTCAATTATTGGCTAACGCTTATGAAATTAATCTTAAATCATCATCGCCGTTTGAAGTTGTTTGACAACAAGTACCCAACAGAGGTGATATAATCTCATTTGGGAGATTATTTAAAAGAATGATGTAAAGATTGATCATGTACCCACATACTATAATGTTATAGATCCATTTACAAAGATATTATCCAAGGATAAACACGGACATCATGTTAAATCATTTGCTATTATAAATGTGAATGATTGGATCTAGTGCAAGTTGTACGTTGTTAGTATTATGTTCAAGATCCAATGGTTGTGAGAGAATAATTATTTTATTAGTATTATTACTATCAATGCATCTCAGTTATCAGTCCCGTTCTCCTGCCCATGGTGGGCAAGAGAACAGTTTACCAATAGCTGAAGTGGCTCGTCCATGTCGTTAAATTTTGCCACGTCAGCTGTAACTAAAATTAAATTTGTGGATCCCTTTACAGGAATATCTCGCCAAACAACCCCCCCTTCCTCCCTCTCCACCTCCACATTACACCAGTGTTTCATTTTCCCATTTCTGCCTCTCTCTATCTCTCTCTCTCTCTATATATATATATATATATATATACACACACACACACACACACACACACACACACACACACACACACACACACTCCAGTTCATTGTTGCTTTTACAAAAAATTTACAAAAGTTAGTTCCACAATTAATGCTTTTATCCGTTTTTTTTTAATGATTTTGGGTTTGGTTTTTATCCATTTTTTTTTAAGTCGATGCGAAAATCAGTTTTTTTTTTTTTTTTTCGTCCGTTCTTTTGTATGAACTTTTGAATGTTTAATGAATAAAAAAATTTTGGGTTATGATTCTATTTTGTTGTGTATTTTGTTGTTTCCTTGTTGAATCATTTTGCTAATTAATGGTTTTTTCTCCTATGAATTGATGCATAGTGAATCATAGATTTAAGGTTGTTTCCTTGTTGAATCATTTTGCTAATTAATGGTTTTTTTTCTCTATGAATTGATACAGAGTGAACATATGATACAGAGTGAACATAGATTTAGATTTCGGAGTTCTCATTGTTTCCAGCAACGGTATAAACCAGGGAACCACGGAAAAAATTGAATGGACAAACCAGTTCTGAAGGGCAAGCGGAGGCGGCAACGACGACTAAAAATTCTGGCGAAAAGTAACTTCCGGCATGGATGTTGCAAGCAGAGATTTGGGACATAGTGCAGAAACTGAGAAGGGAACACTGGTGGGGATGGGGGAATATTGAAAAGGGGATCTACAAATTAAATTTTGGTTACAACTGACGTGGCAAAATTTAACGACGTGGACGAGCCATGTCAGCTGTGGGTAAACGGTTCTCTTGCCCACCATGGGCAGGAGAATGTGACTGTCTCAGTTATTACTTATTTAGTACTTTAATAGATTAAATATTGATGTACGAAGAATAAGTATTAGCGACATATTAATTACAGATAGTTGTGATAATGATATTGATCGTAGTGTTTTATTCTTGAACTGTTCTTGACCATATGTGTTGATGAGACACGAAAATCAATAGCACAGATAGATTAGCACATATTGCAGAAGGAATGAGTTAATCTCAGAAATTTGAAGTGTGGGGACACTTGGAATGAATATGTAGATGATTGTTATCAAAACAAGTTTTTCAGATGACTTGCTGTAGAAATTCTACATGGATAACTATTTTAATGGTTTTGTTATAATGCCCATGATAGGCATTGTTATAATGCCTACTGGGATGCTTGTCCAACACTCATTGGATGAGTGTAATGACCCACTTTGCACTCATCCAATGAGTGTTGGATAAGTGTCCCGGTTGACATTATAACAATGCCCAACGTGGGTTATTAGAACGGGATTGACTATTTTAATGTCAATTGACTATTTTTCAATAATGATTATGAAATTGATGCTTCGAGTTGAGATCATCATAGAATCTTATGTGGATTGTCACATTTTGATAGTGTTAGATTCGACTATGTCCAAGGGCTAATAATATGATACTAAATGGGTGTGACGTAAAATACATGAAGATTGATAGAAGATTAAGAAGGAATTTATCACTCCTAGATAATAAAAAAATTATATCCAGTCATTTGTGAACTTAAGTATTAATACATCAATTCTTTGACCAAGGTACAATGGATTGATTAGTTTTTTTTTTTTTTTAAATCTTTTGATGCCATGTTTGCCTCACCGAATGGAGAACAATAAACTACTTTAAACAAACTTTTACTTCAAATACATTTATTTAGAGAGTAAGATAAAAGTAAATTTAAAATAAATAAATTTTTTTTGAAATGTACTTACTAGAGTACATTCTCTTCCCACGAATTAGTGAATCAGGCAGGATGTTTTTATGCAGAATAAAAGAGGATCAATCTTCATAAATTTCATCGTAAATGTGAAATATGCATAAAACAAATGTGAGAAGGCCAAACAAGCTTGAAGTCATGAAAAAATAATTCAAAATTAAACAAATTTCATTCGGATTCCACCAAACTCATCTTCGGTACGGAGGTCGAACTTGAAGTAGCACTTTCAGTTCAAAGTGTGATTGAAGAATGTGAGAAGAGACTTGTGTAAAGAAGTTCATTCCATGTATCTGGGACTCCTGCTAGACACCAATGAGTGCAATCTACTCCACGACCATCGGAGGCAGGATGCCCATCTATTCTTAGCTGTGACAATGTAGTAATGTTGAGCAAATAGACTGATTTGGACATTGCTCTTAATACTTTCTCCAGCACCAGTTCTGCTGGATGAGGATCCCCTGGATTTTTCAGTGGTTGCGTTTGGTTCTGGCAGTTCGTCGCATTTATATAGGGCGTACTGATTTAAACATTAGAAAAAAATAAAAAAAAGTTATGAGCAAGTGCAGGACTAGGGATAGCAACGGGACGGAAGTCGGAGTGGGGGCAGGACGAGGATTAAAATATTTATATTTACCCCACATTTAATTAATTATTTATTTTTTAAATACAACTTAAAATTTCACGAGTAATTGAACAACTTAGGTGCAGTTTGAAGTTCATCATATACTTTATTTTGTCACAACTGGATTAATTAAATTATACTTGTATTTCAATCACGCCATTCCATCAAACTCTACTAAATTGATTTGTCTATCAAAAAATATTACCGATGGAATTTTACCTACCGATTTTCCGACAACATATTTATGTCGGAATTGATAGTTTCCAACAGAAAAATAGACTTCACCGACGAATTAGATTATTTAAGAAGATATTTTACCTGGCATGATCTGGGGAAACTCCTTGAAAGAACACTTTTGTCTTTGATGGATCTACATGAGAGTCTACCCATTTTGCCCATGTATTGAGTGCTATCTCATAAACAGACAAACGATCCATGTCTTTAACAGTAGTATTCCCATACTGAATCATGTCCCAACTGAAACAATTATAATAATTAATCTTTTGAGTTGTTCTGTTGGATTCAACATTCGATTTAGACATCTTATCTTGAACAAAACCAATGAATTTAGATTATATGTTAGACTAGACAGAATAACATGATTATTGAATAGAGGTACAATAGAATAAATCCGCAACCCATCATGCTAAAATTTAATCCAACCCAAGTGATGTTTTGTGCAAAGTCGAGAGCATGTTTGGTCTAGTTTAAGAACTAGTTTTTCAATAAAAATAGTTTATTTGATAAAAAATTGGTCAAATATGTCATGCTGTGAAGACAAAATTTTGGTCAAATAAACTATTTTTGTTGAAAAACTAGTTGTTAAACTAGACCAAACAAGCTCTAAATAAAATAATTTTTGTTGTTTTGTCCAATATATTAAGAAATGACTCATAACGTGTTTGGCTAAGCTTATAAGTTACATAAAACACTTACTTTTAAGTATGTTTTTATTTACAAACATATTACAAATTACAATAGATTAATTGGTTTTAAAAAAGATGCTTATTTTGATATTAAGACAAGGGTAATTAGTTTCAAACTAAGTAACTTATTTAAAACTTTAACAGAAGAAAAAAATATTAATTTAGAATCAACTTATAAATTGTTTGTTTATGTTGTTTT
The DNA here is from genome assembly GCA_030279155.1 of Forsythia viridissima. Classification (NCBI taxonomy): domain Eukaryota; kingdom Viridiplantae; phylum Streptophyta; class Magnoliopsida; order Lamiales; family Oleaceae; genus Forsythia; species Forsythia viridissima. Next base: position 37,484,187 of record CM059033.1, on the reverse strand, counting down.
GTTCTCTTCAATCTAATATATCAAAAATATTTTAAATGAATCTAGGTCAATAGATGAGTGCATGTACATGCTGAATTTGAAATAGAGACGTCAATTCGATCTTTTTTATCTAAATTTTTCAAATTGAGAAATTTGTGAATCGAGATCTAATGCATATAGATACAAATAGTCAAGTAATGGAGTTAAAGTAAGAAAAAATGTACATACGGCTGTTTTCTCCCGGTGTGAAGCCACCAATGCCACGAGTCGAAGATCACTACGTCCATGCCATCCCATATTTTACTAGTAGTGATGGAGTCGAGCTTCAAAACCCTCCCAATTGTCTCATTCGTGATATCCACCAGAAATGCATTCCGAAAGAACATGAATGAAGCATTATACGTCTGCGTTTTACGTGTTGAATGTTATTATTTTGTGAGCAGTAGTTAGCACAAAGAAATTTTTTATTAAAGTTTTATTTTTGTTCCGATCGAGTCACTTACCTAAATTTCATTTTTTTTTGTTTCTGTTGCGTCACTCTGTTAACCTCTATCAAATATATTAACAAAACATCTGATGTGGGAAATCAAAAAGTTGAATTATTTTAAATATGTAGCGTGTTTCGTGAAGTTTAGTGATCAAAGTAAAATATCGATTCAAGTTCAATGAAATATTGCTTAAAGTTCGGTGACCTTTGTGAAATGTTGCTTAATTTGTAAAACAGCACTGAAAACCACTTTATCTAAAGAAAAAACTCGTTCGCTTGTAGTATCAAATATGTACTCTTTTCAACGATCCTATCACTTCTTTTAATTAATAAGCTGATTTGTTGAATTTTAATAAAGAATTTAACGATGAGATAAGAAGACTTTGTTATTATTAGGTTCTCTTCCCGATGAATATGGACATCTTACAACCACTTTGATTTTCGAAAAATATAAAATAAAATTTGGTGCATGCAATGCATTGCACTCTACAACATTGAAATTAGAAAGAAAGGTTAGGAAGTTCACATAAATAAGGCTTATTTAGCTGGGGTCGTTCTCAAAGTCATAGTAAAGAAAGACCTAAAAGACGAATGTGCCTTTTTCTCATGAGAAATGACATTAGAAGAAATATTATCCTAAATTTCAAAAGAAAGAAAGAACAAGGTTACATCCGATGCTTGTCTAGCCAAGCGTGAAAGCAATGAGTCAGAATTTGTATTGCCTGAACTAAAATCAAAATACTAATATGATGAATAGATATTGATTCGGGTTGCATTTGTCAATTTGAGAGAATTGTGCAAAACTTCACAAATAGATACACCAGAACAAAAAGGGTTGGCATGTTCGATGCATGTTGTCTAATTCTGGGTTGGGCAAAACATTTTGGGCTGAGGCAGCTATATATGCATATCAACTTGTTGATCACCTACCATCTTCCACATTTAATAGCATAACACCTATGGGGATTTGGTCTACGAAAACAACAAAAGATTATGATTCTTTACATGTTTTTTAGTTATACTACTTATTATCATGTGAAAGAATCTAAATTGCATCCGAGGACTAAAAAAACATTGTTCACGGAATCAGTGCGGGAAAAATGATATTGTCTTTGGTGTTTTGATTTGAAAAAGATTATTCTTAGCAGGAATGTTACTTATGATTAATCTACTATGCTAGATCAAACAATTAACAAAATAAATTCTCAGGAGACAATTAGTCGCACTTCGCTGGAGTTGGAGTTTGAGATAACTCTTCTTAGTCCAGATATTGTACAAGTAAGGGTGAGCATGGGTTATATTGTGAGGGTCTGTCCTGTGAGTTGGTCTGTTGGCTCTCTCCCTCAGGTCCCTACCACTCGTCCACATCCCTCGATTTACAACCCGCATGGTTAAGGGGCTTCTGACACAGGTGGAGGGGTTTCGTCTTCAAGACTTTCCCTTTAATAGAAGGGTGAGCATGAGTTGGGTCGGTTTAGTTTTAGGCCCAACCCCAAACTGAATCGACCACATCGATTTAATCATGGTCCAAATGGAACTAACCCATTTTGTGCATGTAAAGTGTCCCAAATCGAACCGATCAACATTGGGTAGGTTTGGTTTGAGTTAGACGGTTTGGGCTTGGGCCTCAATGGAAAATTGCACTATTGAGTATTGACCAAAAAAATTCAATAGCTACCAGAAGGCAGAAACTTTAAATTGTAATTGATAAATGAGAGAAAAATGACGTGAAGTGAACATTCTGATGTCTTAATTGTGCTGGGGCAAGTTGGGTTTCAATTGGAGGGCGGGTTGGGTTTTAATTGGGTTGGCGGTTGGGTTATAAATATAGACTTTGTGGTAATTTATAAATGTTGTTCGATTTGTATACTGGTTGGATCGATTTATTTATCCCAATTCGAAATGAAATTCCCTCCACAGTGACCGAATCAAATTGCTAACATGTAGAAACAAGAATCAATTGTGATTAATAGGCCAAGAAGAGTGATATAGAAAGCTGCCGATCGATTTATTATATGGTGGATTATACACTTCCAGTTGTAGATAATATTTTTTATACTTATCAAGAAGTAGTTAAAAGTTCATAAAACAAGGGAAAGAAGTCAATTGGAAGACAATTGGAAGACAATTGGAAGTAAATTGGTATATGTGAAAAAAGATGGATTTTTGATAAGAATATGCTTCAAGGCAAGGTTGGTAGTTAAGGGCTATAATTATAAGGCTGTATCTGAACACGCTGTTTGCCATATTAAATTTTTTGACCATCAAATAAATGTATTATTATATCCCATGAATTTCTGACCAAAACTAAAAAGGCTGCTATTTTCCAATTCTGGAACCGCAATTGTTGACTACAACTTTTATTACATGGACAACATTACCCTTGACATTATTACCGTTGAGAATACCCACTGTGCAATATAAGGGGTATTAAGGTAATTTCGATTAATTATTTTGAATGGCATTTTCTCTTTTCAATTCTGCATTTGCAGATTTGCAGATGTCCTACGGCTCCAAAATAGTCAACAAGGAAATAGCAAAATTTGTTCATTTAAGCGATTCCAGAGAGGCCCTAAGGAAGGTATTGACTACAACACGGTATTCTCTCCAATTGTGAAACATTCTTCCATTAGAATTTTTGGGTCTAGGTAGCACAATTTGATCTTCAGCTATTTCAACTTGATGTGAAGATTGCATTTTATATAGTGATTTGGAAGAGAAAATCCATATAAGCATATGTTTGGTAGTGCTAAAATTATTTTTTAAATGCTTATATTATAAGTTGTAGGTGAATGTGTGGATAAAAAGTGGGTTGTAAGTTGTGGGTCCTATAAAATGTGTGGATAAAAAGTATGTTTGATTAATTTGACCTACTGAAATTATAATTTAAGCAGTGGCAAAATGTGTTAACTCAGCCAAAGGGATTCGAAATAGTGTGAAAAGAAAATTGGGTTTCTAAATTGAGAAATCACTATATGGATTGCAACCATCACCAAAGCAATGATATAAGTGATTTGTCAAGTTTATGATTGGGCAAAAGTATACAAGGAGTAAATTTGATCGTTATCTGTATTTTGGCAAGCTGTATAATGGATCCTTCATCTATTTACCCTTGTATGTAGATGATATGCTGATAACTTCAAAGAGTACAAAAAAAAATTGAAATATTAAAAATTCAGTTGAATCTAGAGTTTAAAATGAAAGGTCTGCATGAAGCCAAGATGTCATGGAGACTGGTAAAGATAGAAAGAAAGACAATGTGTATTTGACTTAAAATCAATTTTTTGAAGGGGTTACTACAACTTTTTAGTATGAGCGAATAATCAAAACCTATTAGTACGTCACTTGTTCCTCATTGCAATCTCAATGAATCATTGTCTCCTAGTACGGATGTGGAGCTTGAGTACACATTGTAAGTTCCATCTTCAAATGGAGCAGGTAGCTTGATGAATGCAATGGTGTGTACAAAGTTTGACATTTCACAAGATGTTAGTATGGTCAAAAGGTATATGCATAATCTAGGCAAGGCAAAGGACATTGGCAAGCTGTGAAATGAATTTTACGATATACTCTGAACACCGTAGGTGTTGTTTTAGTTTTTGAACACGTTGATATGTTTGGTTAGCACGTGGTCTTGGTTATTTGACTCTGATTACGTAGGTGATTTTGATAGATGTTGATCAACTACTAGATGTGTGTTTATTTCTATTGGTGCTCGACTTAGTTGGAAATCTACCTTACAACCTACATCTACTACAGAGGCAAAGTACATGACAATTAAAGAGGTCGTTAAGTAAGCTTTTTGGCCTGATGGGTTTATGAAAACTTTGGAGTTGCACAGGATCACACCAGTTTGCATTCTGATTGTTAGAGTGCAATTCATTTGACAAAGAACTAGTCTACCATGCAAGAACAAAGTATATCGACGTCCGTTATCTTTGTACAAAATTATTGAAGAAAGAATGATACTACTTCAAAAGATTGGAACTACTGAGGTTTTTACTACAGTCACGCTCAAATATTCTCATGTTCTCTATTTTTTTTTTCTCCCTTTCTTTTGTATTCATTATTTGGTTTTCTGCTTTCTTACTATTATTGGACTTTTTTCATGATCACACTACATTCTTGTAGCATTTCTCCCTTTTATCTAATCTATTCTAATAATATGTAATACATGGGGAAACAAAAACATGCATACAAGAAAACCATGAGTTAAGAGTTATATACTTGCAATTAAAACATGAAGTAAGAAAAACATTAAATCTTTACCGGAAAGCTGAATATAGAAAGGTTGTTTATCCTTTTCAAGGTGTAGTTGGCTTCTGGTACTGCCACATGAAGCATGCATGTGAGTGATTGCCATTGATCAAGGCTCAATGAATCCCCTACAAACATCAGGCGCTTCCCCATGAATTTTGTCAAAAACTCTACTCCATTAAACCTACAAAATATAAAACATTTTGGATCCATTTACAACAACAAATTTTTATATTGTACACCAACAAATCTAAATGCAAAAAAAATTGATATTGAGTTCAAACATAGCAGAGATGAAACTCAAATTCAAAAAATTCATCTCATGGCCATCACAACACAAAACACTCGGGGTGCCAAAAAACTAAAATACAGGAGCAATTTGCTCAAACTGTCTACATCTTTTATGAATATTATCATTTGGAATGTTAGAGGAATAAAAAAAAAAAATCTTCATGAAGGCGAATTAAAAGGTTAGTTGATATATACCAGATTAAATTCCTTATTATTTTAGTACCTATGATTCTAAATTATCAATTGGATTAGTTTGAGGCATTTTCTTAGCTTTGAGGACGCAACTCTAATCAAACAGTCCGTGGTAGATTATTTAGCCCGGTTTTGCCTACCAGTTTACAGCTTGACCTAATGACTCAGCTAATTGACGATGAAGATAATGTGATACTAAATGCTGTCCCGTGTATGTCAGAAGTTAAAGATGCAGTCTTCGGTATCAAACTGGTTAATGCAGCCGGCCCGGATTGGTTTTCAGCAGCCTTCTTCCAGTCTTGCCGGGATATTATAAGCCCACATCTTTGTTGTGCTGTTTCAGAATTCCTAATTTTTGAAAAAAACTGGGAGCACAAACACTGGAAAGGTTTCCGTCGAATAAGCATATACACTGTGATGAACAAGGTGATAACAAAGTTAGGGGATGATCTAATGCCCTTAGTGGGCCAAATAAAAATTGCGTGTCCAGTGGGCATTGGAGGAGTGTTTGACAAATTTGTCAAACACTTTTCATCATTCAATGCCCACTGGACAAGTGTCTAGTGGGCAATTTGGCCCATTAGAGACATTAGATCATCCCCCAACAAAGTTACTGGTTTCAGCCTGAACAATGTGCTAGAAAAAAATATATCGCCAAAACCAGAATGGATTTGTGCCAGGCCGAAACATTAATGCTGACAATATTCTTCTAGCCCAAGAGTTAGCCTTTTTCTCTAGAAAAGAATTGCAGATGAGGCAACATCATGTTAAAACTAGACATGGCAAAGGGCTTACGACCGCATCAATTGGTGATTTCTATATTCTGTCATGGAAAAATTTGGATTCAACCAGACTTGGATTCGAAAAATAGCCCATTCACAATTGTTGGTTTTCAGTTCTCATAAATGGTGAAGCAGCCGGGTTTTTTAAATCAACCTGTGGTCTTAAACAAGGGGATCCTATATCGTGTGTTCCTTATGTAATTGCAGCAGAGTATCTTTCAAGAGGGCTAAATAGTGTTGTAAATTGGTTTCATGAATATGCTTATCAACACGAGGGATGTAAATGTTGTAAAATAAACTTGATTTGGGCTATTTTATTGCTTTTGTTTGGACTTGTTAATTATTGTGAAATGAGTCCACATTTAGAATAGTCTATATTGTAGAATAAGTTATTGCTCTAGAAAAATAAAGTATCTAGAATTGTCTTGTATGAGTATTTAATGGATGTTAGATAGTTGAAAGATGAATTTATTTTGGGTATTGAGAGGTATGTAGAAGAAACCATTGAGTACTATAGCACATTGTCTTTTGTAACAAGTCAATTTAGAGATTATATAATCACAAGTTCATTCTCTAATATCTTCAACCTCTCAAAGATTCTCCTAAATACTATCCAAATAAGTCATCTTCTTAACAAAGTGGTATTAGAGCCCATAAGATCATTTGAAAGAGATGACAAACGGTATCATTTTCTTTCAAATACTATCACTTGACAATAGCAACTATGACAAATGGAGTACTAAAATGAAATCATTGATCGGCTCACAAGACATATGGGAGATCGTAGAGATTGAGTACAATGAGCCAAGAGACGAGACTATATTATATCTCAAGAACAAAGAGACGCTTTGAAGAATTCAAGGAAAAGAGATAAGAAAGCTTTGTATCTCATCTACCAATCACTTGATGATGTATTTGAGAAAATTTCAAATGCAAGCACTTCCGAAGAAGCTTGGGATAGGCTTCAAAACACCTATAAAGGAGCGGAGAAAGTCAAGAAGGTTCGTCTTCAAACATTATGAGGCTAGTTTGAATCTCTACAAATGAAAGAATCCGAATCTATATCCGAATATTTCTCTAGAGTATTAACGGTAGCTAATTAGTTAAAAGCAAATAGTGAAAACTTGGATAATGTTAGAATTATGAAGAAAATTTTTAGACCCAATTTTTTAGCATATTAAACTAAAGATTTGGAGGCCATGACTATTGAGGAACTCGTGAGGTCTTTTCAAGCATATGAAGAAAGATAAAAGAAGAAGCAAAGTACTTTGGATCAAGTACTTCAAACAAAGCTCACGTTGAAGAAATGCGACATCAACAATGAAAGAGGAAGATGATGCAGTTGTGAACGTAGCCGAAGAAGAGGGATAAAAAATAAGAAAATATAAGACATTAAGCCATAAAGAAAGTAGACAAAATTCATCTTCAAAAAGAGGCTTTGGAAGATGTAATAATTCAAAGCAAATGTATGACAAATCTCAAGACCAATGTTACAATTGTCAAAAAATTTGGACATTATGCTTGGGATTGTAAAGCTACTAATCAAGTTGAAAAAGACACAAATTTTGTAGAAAATGAGAAGGAACATGACTCCACTTTGCTATTGGCATACAAAGGAGGAGAATGAATGGAAGTCAACACTTGGTACCTCGACACCGGTGCTAGCAATCACATGTGTGAAAATAAAAATATGTTCATAAAACTTGATGAATAAGTGAATGGCAACATCACATTCGGAGATGAATACAAAATTCCAGTAAAAGATAAATGTGATATCCTTGTACGATTGAAATATGGAAGTCACCAATTTTTGTTTCAAATGTTTATTATGTGTCAAACATGAAGAATAATATTTTGAGTTGGTCAACTCTTAGAAAAAAAGGGCTATGACATTCATATGAAAGACAAAAAAGTATTTCACTAGGAGATTAAAAGTAATTTGATTGTTAAGGTACCAATGATAAATAATATAATGTTCTTACTAAATATTCAAAATGACCCAACGATAAATAATTTAATGTTCTAACCGAATATTCAAAATGACGTTGCGAAATGTTTGAAGGTTTGTGTAGAAGATACATAATAACTATGTTATCTAAGGTCCGGATATCTTAATTTTGGTGATTTGGAGTTGCTATCCAAGAAGAGAATGGCGAGAGGATTGCCATTTATCAATTACCCGAATCAATTTTGAGAAGGATGCTTACTTGGAAAACATTCTCAAAAGAGCTTTCCAAAAAAAGCAAGCACAAGGCCAAAGAAGCCACCAGAACTCATTCATACCAATGTATGTAGGCCGATCCATCCTAGCTCCCTCGGTAAGAGAAATTATTTCCTCTTATTTATTGATGATTTTAGTAGAAAAAATTGGGTTTAATTTCAAAAAGAAAAATATGAGGTGTTTGGTGTTTTCAAGAAATTTAAAGCATTTGTCAAAAGGAAAAATAGCCTAAAAATTAAGGCCATGAGATCCGACCGGTGAGGAGAATTTACATTAAGGGAATTTGACAAAATTTGTGAAGATAGTGGAATTTGCCGGCCTCTAACAATTCCAAGATCCCCTCAACAAAAATGTTGTTGCCGAAATAAAAAATCGAACCATTCTCAACATAGCCCGAAGCATGCTAAAAACTAAAAGGTTTCCAAAAGAATATTCGGCCAAAACGGTGGATTGTGCTGTTTATTTGCTTAAATGGTCTCCAACTAGAAGTGTATGAAAAATGACATCTCAAGCTTGGAGTCGAAAAAATCCACGCATCTCACAGTTGAAAGTCTTCGAAAGCATTGCCTAAGCTTATGTGCCCGACCAAAAGAGATCCAATCTCGATGATAAAAGTAAAAAATTCCTCTTTATTGGCTATGATTCAAGATCTAAAGGATACACGCTCTTATAGTCCAACCACAAAAAAAGGTCTTTATTAGTCGAGATGTTGAATTTAATGAAGAAGATTCATGGAGATGGGATATTTAAGAAGATAACTATGATTTTTTTATTGAAGAGCAATAAGAAAGGAAAGGAAAGTAAAGTAAGCAAGAGAATATATGCAAGGGCATACATCTCATTCTTATTCACCACAAGCAAGCCCTCATGGACACTTACCAAGTGGAGGTTCAAGCTCAAGCATGACCAATGAGCTTACCAAGTGGAGGTAACCAAAAATAAAAATGAACTAACATTCTTTTATCTCCTTTAGGATTGCGAGCCAATAGGTTTCGAAGAAGCGGTGCAAAGAAAGAAATGGCGAGAAGCCATGGATGAAGAAATCAGAGCAATTTTGAAGAATGATACATGGAGCTAACAACACTTCTAAAAGACCAAAAGGCAATTGGAGAAAAATAGATATATAAAGCAAAGAACAATGTTAAAAGAGGATTTGAAAGACACAAAGTAAGATTAGATGCCAAAGAATAAAATCATAGACCCGACATTGACTATGAAGATGTATTTGTTCTCATAGCTTGCTTGGAAACTATATGATTGATTATTTCTTTGGTTGCTCAAAATAAGTGGAAAATTCATCAAATGGATGTGCATCTGATTTTCTAAATAGATATCTTGAAGAAAAGTTTACATTAAACAACCACTTGGCTATAAAGTGAAGGATAATGAAATAAAGTCATAAAATTGAAAAAAGCTTTATATGGATTAAAACAAGTATCGATGGCATGTTATAGTTGAATTAACAGGTATTTTCAAAATAATGATTTCAAAAGGTGCCCCTATGAAGACGCTCTTTATGCCAAGGTGAACAAAAATGGAGATATGTTGATAGTATGCTTGTATGTTGATGATTTGGTCTTCACAGGAAATAATCCAAGTATGTTCGAAGAATTCAAGAGGAGTAGGACAAAAGGAATCGAAATGTCCGATTTGGATTGATGGAGTACTATCTTGGCATAGAAGTGAAGTAAAGTGATGAAGGCATTTTTATTTCTCAAGAAGGCTATGAAAAAAATATGTTCAAGAAGTTCAACATGGAAGAATGCAAGCCAATAAACACATACGTTGATTGTAGAATTAAGTTGTCAAGAATTGATGATGGAGAAAAAGTTAATCCTACAAATTTTAATAGCCATATTGGAAGCTTGCGGTATTTGACATGCACACAGCCCTGCATTCTCTATGGAGTTGGCCTTGTTAGTCGTTACATGGATCACCAACTGTTACCCACATGAAGGTTGCGAAGAGGATTCTTCGTTATATCAAAGGTACAATTGATTATGATTTGCTTTATTCATCATCTAATCATTTCATACTTGGTGACTTGGATGAAAGGAAAAGCACAACAAGAATTTTATTTTTCATGAGAGATACCGCTTTCACTTGGAATTCATAAGTAACCAATTGTCACACTTTCTTCTTGCGAAGCAGTGTATGTTGTAGGGGTGTGCATTTTAATCGGAACTGAAACTCCTAAATTGAAATAGAACTGAAACCAGACAATCCGACCTGGTTCCAAAAAATAAAATTAGGAACTGGAACAGAGAACTGAGAACTGACCGAGTCTAGGTCTGTTCTTAGTTCTTGAACTGGAACCGAATTTTTTATAAATTTTTTAAGGATGGGCATTTTTTATTTTTTACAATTATTCACCATGACATAATGACCCAATTTAATATTACGGTATCAAAGACAAGAGTCCAACTGTCCAAGACCCAAACCAAAATCCCAAAATCCACGACTCCTAAACCCAAACTCAATTGACCAAATTTCAAATTTCCAAATTTCAAATTCTCAATCGCTATTTACTCAGATACACAACAAAATCATTGTCGTTTATCTCCCACTCTCGCTTCTCTCTCTCTCTCTCTCTCTCTCTCTCTCTCTCTCTCTCTCTCTCCCCCCCCCCCCCCCCTCTCTCTCTCTCTTTTCCATCTCTCTCTCACTTAACGTATAGTGAGATGTCGAAAGCTATAGTCCTCTATAATTGAAACAAATCCTCAATTTTGAGAGGTAATTTCTCTTTTTCTAACCACAATTTATAATATCTATTTAGTTTTAACGAATTTACAATTTTTAAGTTTTTTCAAAATGTTTTTTCAACTCACGATTTTAAAAGAAAATATTATGGGTAGAATCCGAACCTGAACTCAAATCGACATTTCGATTCGGGTTTGGTAATAATTACGTGGATCTGAATGATTCTATTTGAGAAATACTCGAAGTATAATGAGTGATTCCAGGTATTGAAATACCGGAACTGGCTCACTCGATGCCCAAACATAGTATGTTGCTGCATTATCATGCATTTGCCATGAGATTTCGCTAAGAAATTTGATGAAAGAACTCAACATTACAAAAGAGGAACCCAAGAAAAATTTTGTTGATTACAAATTAGTAATTGCATTAGCAAATTAAAAATCTCGTATTCCTTGATAAAGCAAGCACGACAATACAATGTATCACTTCATAAGGGAAAGTATAACAAGAAAGGAAGTATTGTTGAAGTAAGGGAAAACTCTTAGATCAAGTAGCAGACATCATCATTAAATATTGTAGCATGAAGTTTTTTTCAAGCTAAGAGATTCACTTGGAGTGACCAAATCGAGTTTAAGGGGGGCATGTTATAAAATAAATTTGATTTTGACCATTTTATTGTTTTGATTTGGATTTGTTAATTATTGCAATTAAGTGAGTCAACATCTAGAATACTTTATGTTTTAGAATAAGTCATTGTTCTAGAAAATTCACTATCTAGAATTAATTCTCTAACTACAATATTGTCTTGTATTAGAGAATATTTAGTAGATGTCATTAGGTAGTTGAAAGATAAATTTATTTGGGTAATTAGCACATTTGGTCCCTATCCTTTGAGGCTATTGCACAAATCCTCCATATCGTTTGAATTTTGGCATTTGGGTCCCTAAATCCACTATTCTTTGCGTAAAATGTCCTTACCGCTATTTCTGTGAACTTTTGCCGTTAAATCAGAGCATATAATGTAATCTCTCATTTTTCGAAGAGCAATTTCGTCAAATTACAAAATACACTGTTCACTTTCCTAAACACTATATATATATATATATATATACACACACCACAATGAAGCCCACCACCACCATTTTTATCAGAAAATTATTCCAAGAAGATGGACCAAACACTTTTGGCTATGCATTCGAAAGCTGTCTCCACATTGAACCCTTCTTTTGTAGAAGTCTCAAAGTAAGGAATACCTTTGAAGGTGCACCAAGCTTTGGCCTTTTTTTTCAGATACCTAAAGTATGAATCATAAATACACAAGACATGACGCAATTATGAACCATGTTTTCTTCTGAATCACTTGTGGAATGAGATGGAAATGAGGGCTTTTGTTCTAATTTTAAAATTATCTTTTATTTCCCAAATTTTCATATAATGCTAGACCATAGAAGTGGAAGCCTTTATACCGACCCTGTGTATTGGAACTAACAATCCTTCAATAGAATAAACAGACACATAGATTATTCAACTTTAATTAAATTGTGAGGACAAAAAGGAAGTACCACTCAGCTATTGCCACCAACAACATCAATTTTATTCCCCAAGACAACAAATGGAAAGTTTTCAAGGTCAGGAGGGCTGGCTTGAATATCAAATTTACAACAGTGAGAATTAGCAGATGTAGTGCAAAAATTGAAACTCAAATTCTGGTTCGTCTTCTTGGACTGAAAAGAAGGCCAAAGCTTGGTCCGTCTTCTTGGACTAAACTTCTGATAAGAATGGAGGTGGTGGGCTTCATTATGGGGGGAGGGAGAGAGAGAAAATTTAGGAAAGTGAACAGTACATTTTGTAATTTGACAAAATTGTCCTTTAGAAAATGAGAGATTACACTGTACGCGTTGATTTAACGGTAAAAGTTTACAGAAACAGATGGTAAGGACTTTTTGCGCAAAGAATGGTGGATTTAGGGACCCAAATGCCAAAATTCAAACGATATGGACGATTTGCACAATAGCTTCAAAGGATTGAGACGAAATGTGCTAATTACCCAATTTATTTTGGTTCACGAATGTACGTATAAAAGTCCTTTGAGCACTATAAATATAGATACTTCCTTATCGTTTATAATTTCAAATTTTCTCTTCTCCATCTTGATATATTTTTAGAGGTAAAGCTAAGACCACTGGGTCGGGGTGGAAGCCTAAAATCTCCACCAGGCTCGTGTGGTGTTTCACTTTAAAAAAAAAAAAAAATTATTTTCATAATATCATCGGACGAAAAATATGATTAAGACAAATACTATATTTTTGACAGATGAGACATTGTCATATGAGCAAGACAAATACCATATTGTATTTCATCTACTGTGTCAGATTGGTGTTTCGTCTTATAGATAATATCAATTATTTTTATAATTGATATTACTAACAATGTCAGCCTATTTGATCCTTTGAATATGTGTTTTAGTAAATTGTACAAATAAACAATTGTACGATTGGTAAAATAATTTACAAACAATTACATAATGTTAAATGGCTTGACAGGACTTAAATTTAGTATTTTTTTTTTATATTTAATCAGTTATAATTTTAAAACTATTATTATAATAAAAAAAATGTCCAAGTTATATATATATATATATATATATATATATATATATATATATATATATTGCAAAAATAATTTTTAAATTTAAATAGTTTAAATGAAGTTAAAATATAGATGGGAGTTTTTCTCCCAATCATTAATGGCGTTTGAGTTATAAAATTTCTCAAAATATTATTTACTTAACTATAGATGGGAAGATTTTTGTACATCATAAATATATAAAAAAGTCCTCGAGTTACTAAATTTCTTTATTTTATATGAGAATATAACTCTTACAAGTAAATACTTGTACTTCTCAAACACATAAAATAAATAATCAAGCAGGGTCAGAGTTATAAATTTTTTTTTTTGGTAGGCAAAAATTTAGTAGTAAAAAAAGATTGAAATAATATAATACTAATGAAAATATTTTGATACATTACAACAATTGTTTCCCTACACATTTTCATTCTTTAAAAACATTGTATAATTACATTATTATCAATTTCGTTAAATATATCTTTTTCAACATATACAATCAATCTTTCATTCAATAATTTCATTTACATATAAATTATTATCAATAATAGCTAATATACAAATTCTAAAGAAAAAAACCAGCAAATATACAATTAGATTAAAACAATATGGCTGATTTAGTGATTTAAAGATACCATTGAACTTTGATAAATGCATATATCATTAATTAATTGGGGTAATGTCTCTCATTTTCTAAATTTTTAAAAGCAATTTCGTTCTTATTAAGTCCAAGATCAGCAATGAAAGTAGGGAATTTCCATATCCAGATGTGTTTGTGCAGGAGAATAAAATGGCTTCAATCCAATCCTATCATTCTGGAAAAGATCTGCAATGAAAGTAAGGAATTTCCAAATTCTTGTTTCGATTATGATCCTAAACATTAAAATTTCCATAAATACTAAGGATTTATGGCTGATTTAGGAAGAAATTATGTGGGTTTGGACGCCTTTCCTTTGAAATGATGACCACAAACTCACGAACAAAGCACGCTAAACCCTCATCTCCCCCCTCTCCGAGCTAGCTAGTTGGGTTAATGGATTAATGGTTGATTTTTTGCTTATTGTAGAATGGAGTGAAAATTTGAAGCAAGCTCAAGCAGATTAGGTCGCGATCGAGATGCACACTAAATGAAGAGGATTGATGCTAATGATATAATGGGTTTGGGACTTAGGACTTGGGTTAGCAGCTAAATCAAAACTTGGACTTGGGGTTAATTTAGGGTTAATTTAGGCTGAAGTTTGAATTAAATAATTTGGATTGTTTCCTAGGCTTGGATTATTTGGCTAATTTACATTTTTGTAATTGGACTTGGATAATTTTTCAAAATCTTTGCGGGGTTAATTGACCTCCTTTGTCCTTTGGTAGCTCCGCCCCTGTCCTCAAGTAAATCATATTTACCTAAAATTTATTTATTTTATTCTAAGAATATCTCTTACAACAGTTAGATTTTTCTCTACTACCAAACAAATAAAACAAATCCTCACTATTACTAGATTCTTGTACTTGTTGAAAAAAGAATCCTAACTACTACAATTAAGTAGATTTAATTTACTCACCAAATATATATATATATATATATATAAAACTTATTTTAAAAAGGTTAGCTAAGACATACTCGTAAAATATCTCCACTTGAAGGTCGAAGTGAGATACTATTTTTGATAGGTAATGCAATTTAATTCAATCGCCATAACATAATTTTTTTTTTATTTGTCATTTGGTCTACTTGAAAGTCCAATACAACTAGATATTAGTATAAACATGTCATGTTAAATTTGATCTAGCCTGTTAAGTTTTAATATGCATTTGGATAACATATCATTGATCTTATTGAACACTCTCTTTGAGTATACAATGAACTAAGTTATGTAGTCTAATTTGTTGTACTACGAAGAGCTGTGTGTAGATCGACCTTTGCGGTAAGGTCGCCATGGAGGTGCATGCGGCTGCCACCGAAAGGTTCACGGTATTTGTATTTGTTTAAGTAAGAGTGTTTTCAAAATTTCGCCTTTGTAATTAGATTGTTCTAAAATTTCATTATAACTTAGAAAACCTTCATTGAGTTGTCTTAAAATTTCATTATAACTAAGGAATTTTCATTGAATTGTAATATATATGATTGATCTTGTGTAAACATAAATCAGCATTCATTATAGTGAATTAACGTAATCTCATATTGAGACAAACATGTATAAATCTTTGTGTTATTTATTTTTTACCATTTATTTATTGCTCTAATCCTTACACTAACCACCTCAATAAGCACTAATCTTTAATATTAGTCTACTGGGAAGCTACTAATAAATAAAAACAAAAAACAAAAGCTACAAGAGTGTGAGTAAAGTGTATATATGTATAGGTACCTGGGTAATTTGCATTGAATGGGTTCCCATCTGTAGTTGAGGTACTCTTTATCAGGTCGACCATTTCCTTGGCAATCGAATGGTTTCTCAATAAATGGACAATTTGTTGAATTATACAGAGGATATGAAGGATCATAAACCCAATTCCCTTGATAAATATCACAGCCTTGTGTTTCTATTATTCCATATGCATGCTTCAAAACACAAGAAAGCAGAACCAGAAAAATGGCACTAGCTATCATCGAGACTTTTACAAATGATGCTGTTTTAGTTATTCAATTTCCTCCTAATCCTGTGTGTGTGTGTCCCTCTCTCTCTCTCTCTCTCTCTCTCTATATATATATATATATATATATATATTCAGAGAGACGTGAAGGGGTTGACACAGAAGATAGTGAAAATCTTTAAGAGGTGCTGCACTATTTTGCATGTTCAGATTGTTTCAAATATATTATTCAAATATGATTGGTGAAGAAATTATTAGGCCATTAAAAAAGCCATGTGTTGCATGCATATAGATTAATTAATTACTAGTTATGCATTAGGTTAAACTCCAATGATTCAAAATGTCTGTCTGGTAGACTTGCTATTCATGAGATTCTTAAAATAATTCCATTTTATTCGGAGATTCTTAAGTTACAATAAAATAACAAAATAAATATTGAACACAACAACCTAAGCCTTGTTTTTTAATAAAAAACATGACAACCATTTCTGAAACAAAAATGATATAAAGGTCTCTACCTAAATATAGTGGAGGATTTATGTTGCGTCCCAATCTTACGTGGTGCTCCATATGGCTTGGTCTTGGTCAAGGTCAAACTTGCTTAGAAGGCGACTCGCCTTCTTTTCCAAGGAGGTTGGAAAGAGAAGGTTAAGAAAAAGATGCTGTTCTTTTATGTCGATGAAGTTTGAGAAGAGGAGGTTAAGAAGAAGAGGCTGTTCTTTTATGTCGAGGAGGGCGGCCGTGATTGTGTGTGTAGGAAGCCGCCTCTGACACCACATCATATCCAGCGAATGATGGGACGGCCTGTCACATCCTAACTTCATAGCATGCAGTTGAAAGAGACTCTTTCATTAAAGCCATTGATGTGACGCTCAAGATGTGACGCGATGATCCTTCATATTGAACCACTTGTCGCACATCGAAATGAGGTCAATCAATTAGAATTTGCATATGAATACTAACGAAATTCCCACAAGAAAATGATGGAAAAAATATAAACTCACACAGAGAAAACACAAGTTCTCTATACTAATGAACTTTTAAGTGCTTCATAATCACTTAGGAGAATTATTAGTTAAGGGCCCTCACGCCACCACCTTTACCATAGCTTGTGCCTCCTCCACAAACATCATATCTACTTGATTCTAGACGCAACTGCATGGTTAAAAAAACCGCGTGGAGGTCCAAATATGTAGGAAAATTACACGTAGGAAGATGAGACGTGGTGTTCTTGTTGGCAGCCATTTTTGGAGGTGAACAGATTGACGCCGTATGTGGGAAGCCACACATTCAACCACGAGTGAAACGTGATCAAAAGCTGAAACCTCCTTGGACAAAGGAGTTTTCTTGAAGAAAGGACGCTACACAAATACTAATTGAGGCTAGCGTACATCCTTCGAAGAAGAGGCACTGGAAAACTATACATACGAGCTTATCCAACTTGATTAATGGTTTAACATTCCTAAGTCATTGCCGATATCTCGTTGGAGCCTAGGTGACACTTCTGAGAAGAGGCACCAGCATTTGATTATTTATAAATCAAGTTTCTTGTTTGCTTGTTTGAGGCTTCTAAGAATATGCACTAGCATTATAACGTTCTCTTTCTAATTCTTGAAATTTGTGTCATTAAGCACATGAATGAAATTAATTTTGGCTGATACTGTAGAAGTAGAAGCAGAAGCAGAAACTGAAAACGAAAGAATATATCAAGCTCACAATTAATGATCATGTCATAACATATGTATGACAATTATATATTGGTGGGCCCATTACAAGATACCTAGCACAACATTGAAATTTAGTCTTTGGACAGAAACATCAACTTGTAAGTGGTACTCTCTGTGTAGTAATCAAATATTGACAATTAATCTGTCAAACAATAAGCATTTCTTTGGACCGACTTATTGTCCTTTATAATTGTCACATATGTATTACCACATGTATATATGTCATTTGGCCAAACAATAACCTTCATTTGGGCTGGTCATTGTTCGCATAAACAACAGACACACATAACTTAATATTCCAAAATAAGCAAATCTACGCGATAAAAGTTACTTTGGCAACGTCTCATTTCAATTGATTTATTTTGAAATAGAAGACGATTAATTCAAGGACCTGAAGATATTTTAGGGATTAAATTCAAAAATTTCAAACTTTAAGGGCCTAAGATTTTAAAATCTGAAAACTTGAAGGATCTAAGATTTAAAATCCAAAACCTTAAGGACTAAATCTGAAAATCTAAAAAAGCATGTATTTTATTGGTAGGACCATCACAAAATACCTAGTACAACATTGCATTTAGTCTTTGGACAGAAATATCAACTTGTAAGTGGTACTCTCCACGCGGTAATCAAATATAGATAATAAATATGTCAAACAATAAGCCTTTCTTTGGACCAACTTATTGTCTACATAAATTCTTTATAATTATTACATATTTTCTGCCACATGTATGTTTGCTATTTGGCCAAAGGATAACCTTCCTTTGGACTGATCATTGTTCGCATAAGTAACAAATATACTCATCTTTATATTGCAAAATAAACAAATCAATACAATAGAGGTTATTTTGGTAACGCATTGTATTAATATTATTCACTTCGAAATATAAGACATTTGAATCAATAATTTGAGAATTTTCGGAGAAAAAACTTTAAGATATAAAACTTAGAGGATTTTAGAGTTGAAATTTTAATATTTTAGGGATTTAAAATTTAGGATTTATGAAGTTTTGAGATTGAATCCTAAATTTTAAAACTTTAATGGCTTTTCTTTGAAGAAATTTGAAAACTTTAGAGTTAAAATTGCAAAATTTAAAATTTTATTGGCCAACTTATGAAAAATTTCAAATTTAATGGCTAAATTATTAAAATCCCATAACTGAAGGGTTATATTACTTAACATTTAAAATTTTAGGACTTAGTTTTAAATCATCATTACCTGAGTGATTTAAATAATTAAGTTTTAAACTTTAAGAACTTAATGTACAATATAACCTAAATCTTCAAAATTGCAAGGAAAATCCCTCACTCCATCTAATTCTCATCGGGTAAAATTAATGAATGCTCACCGAACTTATTACGTGTTACTACTTACTCACCGAACTTTGAAAGGTTACCCAATGCTCACCCAATTTACCAAACGGTTACACATCCATCACTATGTAGACAAACGTTAATCAACCAAAACGGAATTTGACACGTGGCGAACGGAATGTCCATTTGGCACCAATACGCCGTGAAATCATCCACCTCATCAATATAGAAGAAAAACAAACACGATTTTACTAAAATTTAACCCATATTTCCTCATCTTCTCTGTAAAAACCTTCAAAATCTCAAATTGAAAAATTCCCAAATTGTCAAGAACCCTAATTTCTACCTTTTAAATCGAATTCTACCAAATCATAACCCAAAAATTCATTTCCTTCTTCACCGTTCTTCCAATGCATAAAAAATCCCAATATCAAGAACCCTAATTTCTATCTTCGATTTCGAATTCTTCCAAAATCAGAACCAAAAAATTCAAGAATGTTACCAGAAGCAATGGGTTATATTACATCTGTTTCCATGGTGCCTGCACTTCTTCAAGTTTATGCTAACTTTGGTAGTGTTAGATCAGCTAGGACGTTATTTGATCAACTCCACCAGAAAGATGTCGTTGCCTGGAGTGTGATTATTGCGGCTTATGCTCAAAGTGGACAGCCTGGTGATGCTTTTGATACATTGAGACAGATGCATTTGGCTGACCAAAAGCCTAATGAGGCCATTTATGTTGGTTTATTATGATCTTGTTCTTTGATGGCTGAACAAGAGATTGGAGAAAGCATACATGCAAACGTAACTAAAGCTGGGTACTTGTCTAATACATTTTTGACTTCAGCACTGATTAATATGTACTGCAAATTTGGAAGAGTAAGGCAAGAGAATGCTATTTTTGATGAAAATCACTTGAAAGATTTTATATGTTGCTATGTTGGAGTTCAATGATCAATGGCTACGGGATTAATGGCTGCTGAGATGAGGTTCTTGAGTGTTTTGCAAACATGTTGTCTTGTGGGATAAAGCCCAATGTTGTTGTTTTGATATATGTTCTGTCTGCTTGCAGTCACTGTGGCCTTGAATGCGAGGGATGGAATTGGTTTAATGCTGTGGAAGAGATATGTGGTATTTCCCCTAAACTTGCACATTATGCTTGCATAGTGGACATGCTTAGCCGTCAAGGCAATATAGAAGATGCTCTTGAATTTGTGAACAATATGCCCATTGAGCCTGATAAACGGATATGGGGAGCTCTTCTTGCTGGCAGCAGAAAAGCTCATGGATCTATTGACATTGCAGAATGTATTGCCAAACAGATCATTAATTTAGATCCAAAAAATGCCAGCTATTATGTGATTCTCTCAAACTTGTATGCAGAACAGGGTAGATGGGATGAGGTTGAAAAGTTGAGAAGATTGGTAAACCAGGAGGAATTGAAAAAAGAGATGGCTTATAGCATGATCTTAGATAAATGCTGATATTAATCAAACTTATCTTGTTGATCCAGGCTTCAGTTTCATCACCTGACTGTGTGTCCATAAAAGTAAGGAAATTCGAGCATCTTAAGCGAGCTGATGCGAAACCAAATAGGCTGTCCCAAAAAATTCAAGAATGTTAATCAGAACCCTAATATGATTTGCTGGTATTCTGACTCTCTAGCAATGGTTCGACTGGGTAAGCAGTCCAATCCTAGAAGTAGACAAACATACACAAATATAATTTAGCAAAATTCAAATGTTTTGTGCCAACTCCGGGCTTTGGACAATCAAATGCTATACTCAACAATGAAGGACCAGTCGTGGATGCTCATGAGAGTTGAAGACACAATGAGAGCTAATATTTTATAGTTGACCAATCATTTTAGAGCTGATTTTTTGAACAGCTTGTCCATGTTTTGTACAGCTTTATCAGATTTTTTTGTAAAGCTTCATCAGCTGTTTTGTAAAGCTTAGTGATGTGTTTTGAACAGCTTTTGTACTGCTGTGTTTTGATGGGTTCTTGGCAATTTGGGAATTTTTCAATTTGGGATTTTGAAGGATTTTACAGAGAAAATGAGGAAATATGGGTTAAATTTTAGTGAAATCGTGTTTGTTTTTCTTCTATATTGATGAGGTGGATGATTTCACGGCGTATTGGTGCCAAATGGACATTCCGTTCGCCACATGGCAAATTCCGTTTTGGTTGATTAACGTTTGTCTACATAGTGATGGATGTGTAACCGTTTGGTAAGTTGGATGAGCATTGGGTAACCTTTCAAAGTTCGGTAAGTAAGTAGTAACCTGTAATAAGTTCGGTGAGCATTCATTAATTTTACCCAATTCTCATCTTAAGTCCCATTTTTGAAAAAATTGCAGCTAGGATTTAAACCCTAGCCGCCAGCCACCGCCGCCCCTCCAAATCTGGAAGAGGCGGCGGCGCCTCCTTCCAACAGAGCAGTGCCGGAAACAGAAGCAGCGCCCGCGATGCTGCTTCCTCAAATTTTTTTTTTTTTTTAATTCTTTATAACCATAATTTAATCCAATACCACCAAATGATGATTCATGCTCGACGATTCAAGAATATTCATTAAGAATAATCTAAATCTATAGGATCTAAAATCACAATTCCAGTTATATATATATATATATACACCATAATATAACATTGTGGAATAAAAAAGGAAAAGACTCCATGCCTTAAAAAGAAGACTTCTAGCAAATTTTCATGATCCACAACGTCAAAACATAATTAGTTCTATAGGCAATTACTTGATTCTTTATTCCCCTTAATAAAACAACTCAAAAACTCATATATATATATATATATATATAATGAATTTTATCCTAAAAGATTCTTTATAAGCATATTCATTCAAAATCAAAATATATACTATTTGAGTGTTTAATAAATTGATTAAAGCAATTATCATACTGATAATTCAACATGATATTGACTCTGATACTAATTGTTAGAAATTTAATCTACATTCTTTAATTAGATGCACATAATTAAAGAATCAATACGTCATGCTAAAATTATCAAGTACAATAATTTAGAACAATACGTGTCTCCATTGGTGTTGAAATTGAGACTTGAGAGGGTTAGATCTTCCGTAGTCTAATAACCTCAATAGTGCTCAATAGAATTTCTGTCTATAATGGTGTAGAAGAGAAGAGTAAAAATTGTGAGTGACCCGGGGACCACAACCCTATTTATAATAGAACTCCATCAATCCTAATTAGATTATGATCCGGTTTTTACACATTACAAAGTCCGTACTCAGTTTAAATGTTTCTATGGCCCAATCAACATGTCACTTAATAGTCCTATTAATTAGATAGTCCATATAATTACAATACAATATGTAGCTCATTATAGAGATAAATAATCTAACAATTTTATCATATTAATACAATGACTATCCAAGTTTTTGCTTTGCTTTCCTAGTATTTTTCGTTCTTGAGTCTTTTGGTTTGATCTACGTTCTCCCAGCTGCAGCAAACAAAAAAAAGAAAATTATTGACTGCACATGAAATTTAGCCAGGATTAAAATCACTGTTAGTTACCATAGTTAACTTGGTTTGTTCCGACTTAACTCAAAATTCGATTTTTGTTTCAGTTACGCCACTTTATTCACCTTTAACAAATATACTAATTAACAACATATCTAAATGTGGCTAATGGAAAAACTGATATAGACTTAAGGACCTTTAGTTTATTATTTTAATTATCTATTCGTACAAGTGTGTTTTGTGAGATGATGTTTATTGATTAAAGTGAAACCTCGCTTAAAGTTTACTGACTAAAGTGAAATCACGCTTAAAGTTGAAGGACCTGAGTGAAATATTACTTAAGTAATTAGAAAAAGAATGATAATGGGGAGATAAATTTGTCATTTAAATTTGAAAACTAAGAAAGTAGCCTCCTCTTGTACTCGAGGTTTGCTAAGGTAGTTGGCTTACTTTTTTGCTAGAGGACAAGTAGTTTACTACTTGTATATAACTGTGATCAAATCAATTCTTTTTTGAATTTATATAAGTGTAATTCCCTCTAATTCATAGTTCTTCCTCTTGTTGGCTTTGTCAAGTACCCCACAAAATACTAATTTTATCAACACAGAGTCTCGACCGCTGGTGAGCTTTGACAGAATCTGCATAGTTGTTTTCTCTCTGAGGGACATGTATCACTTCAAACTTCTCCAAGTGTTATAAGAAATCCATGACTTTCTGCAAGTATGTTTCCATTGTCTACTCACGGGCTACGAATTATCAATAAACCAGGCTCACCACCAAATGAGATTTACTTGAATTCTCTTTACATTCATTTCATTTGCTAGTCTCAAACCTACAAAGAGAGCTTCATATTCTGTCACATTGTTCGAGGCTCAAAAATCAAAATGAAGTGCACAATTGAATCTATACCCCTTAGGACTCAATAAGATACCTGAGCCACTTCAGCTTCCTCAGATGACCCATCAATATATACATTCCATGTTGGGGCCTTCATAGGTTTACTAGAAGGCTCTGTCTCTCGGCGGTTTATAAACTTGACAACAAATTTTGCATCTAATACTACTGGGTTTCAATTTATTATACCATCGTTTTGCACTTGAAGTGACGGTAAGGTGAAAGTTCTGGCACTTCAAGGCGGGGTTGGCATTCTGCATTCCTATCTATGTTTTGTATACATTGACATGGTCTATAAGGTCATCTCTCTCAGTAAACTAAGACATCTTGGGCGTGACGAAGTTCTTCGGCACAGGCTTCGATTTGATTTCTGCAGAGAATGGTAGGCTATCATCATCATCGTCCAGATCACACAACTGTGCAAAAAGAACTTCGCCATTAGACATTGATAAGTCTGATATTACTTTTTGGTAGTAGCTGAGGGCCTGGCATCACTATTTCTAGTTCGATTGACACTTGGGCTATGGGGTAAAGTTTTCTTGGAGTCTACTTCGTCTCTGAGCCTGCTGAAGACACTGGCAGACCTAGGTCTACGCACTCGCTTGCTGGAGAGATCTGGGTCTTCTCCTCGCAACGGGTCGTTCGTGCATCCTAAATAATGGGTGCTCGAATAGTGATCCTAAAGCGATCCAAAGTGAGAAGGACCATATTGAAGACAAATAATAGGCTAATGAAAGTTTAGAGAACCAAAATAAGCAAAAACAAACTTTGGAGGTCAAAACAATGTGGGAGCCAAAAATAGTCTGGGTGATCGCCCAAGGCACTTTTTTAAAAACAGAAACTTATTTCTAAGCCTGGGTGATCGCCCAGACTTACACTGGGAGATCGCCCAGGCCTATTTCAGCGAAAATCAAGTTTTTGGTAGTTTTTATTTTCTTTTTCGTTTAGAACTCTATTTAATTAGTTTTTAGTTATATTTTCTAATTAGATTAGGATTTCTTTAATGTTTACTATTTAAGCACTTTTCAATTTAAACAATCACAATTTTAACTTTTATTTTGAGAGATAAATTAAAAGGTGAGGATTCACTTTTTTTTCGATTTCTTAATTGAACTAACATAAAACTCATAAAAGATTTCACAAACCTTTGTGACGTTCATAACTCTGGTTCTTTGGTTCAAGTGATCATCGGGTCAAATTCTTGCGACTTTATTTTAGCTTTCTTGGGGTTCAGATCAATTCTTTTATGGGTTCCAAGATTCAATTCTTCGTGGTTCGCATCATTTGATATCAGAGTTTTGGCTATAAAATCAGGTTTTATCTTTTACTTTTTTTTTTCATCAGATTCATCTTGAATCATATAAAAAAAATATCTTTCGTCATTCATCTTCTTCAAGAATTGTTTGTGCATGATCTGTTCAGGCACCAAAGTTAATTATTCCTAGTTCTTGCTTTGTGATTCTTATTTTTTCGTTTCATGCGTTGGATTGAAAAAAATAATATGAAAATTAAAAGATAATTCAAGAAAAATCAAGAAACGCATTCTTTTTAGATTTTTGTGTCATATAGTCATCCAGTACTTAAATCTTATTCTTTTGTGTTATATTCTCGTTGTCTTTTATTTCCTTATTCTTGTTCTTGAACATTACGAGGACCGAATTTTTGATTGAGTTTAGTTAGTTCTTTAGAGAACTTGGTAAGAAATAGAAAGAGAGGTAAAAGGCAAGAGTTGTGAGTTTATTATCGGGAAAAAGCCATATAGAGTGAAACACGTGTGTAAACACGTGAGGTTAAATTTTCTTTCAATCCTAATTCTTTTTTTATTATCCCAAAATGTCTAATAATGAAGAATCAACACATAGGGAAGAGAACAATCAATTTTTTCTGTTAAAAGCCATGCAACAACAATTTGAGCGCATAAACATGGTGTCTGATGAGATGAGAGATAGTAATAAAGAGATGATCGGTAGGATGGATAGATATGATACGGTAATTACAATCTTACTAAGGGAGCAACAACACGAGATTCCTAATATTAGAAGACATGATAGGCGTGATCATAACCCTATGGCTGAATTTGAGGATGACGATAATTATAATTATGAGGTTGAGATGGGTAGAATAAGGCGTAGAGGAGATAGGCGTGAAAGGCCACCCCGAAAAGGAGATCATAGAGGTCAAGATGGGAAAGATAGAAACCTTGAGAATATTAAAATGAAAATACCTTCCTTCCAATGTAAGAATGACCCCAAAACCTATTTAGAATGGGAAATGAGGATGGAATTAATATTTTATTACCATATCTATTTGGAAGAAAATAACGTAAAATTAGCAGTAATTGAGTTCACTGACTATGCTATAATATGGTGGGATCAATTGGTGACAAATATGAGGAGAAATCATGAGAGACTTGCAGAAACTTGGTGTAATTTAAAGGCTCTCATGAGGAAGAGATTTATACCTAGTCATTACTATATGGACCTTTATCAAAAATTGCAGAGCCTTACTCAAGGTTCAAATAGTGTAGAAGATTACCATAAGGAGATGGAGATGGCTATGATTAGGCCAAATTTTGAAGAGGATGGGGAGGCTACTTTAGCCAGATTTTTGAATGGGTTAAATAGGGATATAGCCAATATAGTTGAATTACAGCATTATATAGAGTTAGAGGACATGGTGCATATGGCTATGCAGGTAGAGAGGCAATTGAAAAGAAAATGGGTATCTAGGTTTTCTTTGGGATTTAACCCTCATTGGAAACCGAAGTCTGATAGTAATGATGTGAGTACTAGGGCTGTTTCAAAAGGGGAGGCCGAACCACCTAATGGGAAAGAGGATGTCACTAGCAACAATAAACTTAAGTCAGATTTCCAATCTTCAAAGAATAGGGATATCAAATATTTTAAATGTTTGGGATATGGGCACATTGCATCACAATGCCCAAATAAAAGGGTAATGATTTTGCATGATAATAGAGAAATGGATACTAAGGATGATAGTGATAGTGATAGTGATAGTGATGAGATGCCTGAGTTGGAAGATGATGGTGTAGAGTACCCTGTCGAAGGTGAAGTCTTATTTATGAGGCATGCTCTTTATGCACAAATTAAGATAGATGATTTTGAGCAGCAGAAAAGAAAAAGCGAGGTAGAAGCACAAAAAATAAAACGAGGGAGGAAAACAACGAGATTGTAATTAGCAAAACTAACCAATCCCTCCCCAATTTGCCTAATTTTTTTACTACAGGAATTGGATGACGTATCTTCAGAGAGGATGTCTAGTAGGTTATCACCTATTCGAGACATTGCACATCAACTTCACTTTGTACTTGGAGTTGTTCTTCCAAAACGACCAACGTATAGAAGCAATTCAGATGAGACGAATGAACTTCAAAGAGATCAAATTAAAGCCAACAAAGGTCGCAGATTCATTTTTAAGCCTAGTGATTGGGTTTGGGTTCATATGACGACGGGGGGCATTCTTCTTCCTTTTGATGCAGGTGATGATTTGATGTCGAATCCTTTTGAAGAAGGAGGGGATGATGCGATCCAAAGTACTAATGACTATATTGAAGGCAAATCAGAGGCTAATGAAAGTTTGGAGGACCAAAATAAGCACAAAACAAAGTTTGGATGTCAAAACAACACGGGAGCCAAAAATGGCTTGGGCGATTTCCTAGGAAAAACCTTGGGCGATCGCCCAAGGAACTTTTAAGCAAAACCTTGGACGATTGCCCAAGGCACTTTTTTGAAAACAGAAACTTATTTCTAAGCGCCCTGGCCAATTTCGACGAAAATCCGAATTTTGGCAGTTTTTGTTTCCTTTTTCGTTAAAACTCTATTTTAATTAGTTTTTAGTTATATTTTCTAATTAGATTAGGATTTCTTTAATCTTTACTATTTAAGCAATTTTCATTGTAAACAATCACAACTTTAACTTTTATTTTGAGAGATTAATTAAAAAGTGAGGATTCACTTTTCTTTCAAGTTCTTAATTGAACTAACCTAAAACTCATCAAAGATTTTGCAAACTTTTGTGGCATTCATAAATCTGGTTCTTTGGTTCAAGTGATCATCGGGTCAAAATCTTGCGACTAGATTTTAGCTTTCTTGGGGTTCGAATCAATTCTTTTGTGGGTTCCAAGATTCAACTTTTCGTGGGTTCGCATCAGATCCCCGTTATGGGAACATGATGAACCACTTTGTGATCTCTAACTGCCACCCTCGGAAGTAGTTCGGGAAAGGCTGAATTTGATGTGGCTATGCTTTCCCATAGTCCATAGATGGGGCTTTTGATTCTGAAGATTGTCCAGGATATTAGGCATCCTTAATTTATGAGAAACTCCGATGATAGCGCGTGAAGCACGTGGAACAGAAGTCTTGGTGGCTCGTGAGGTAATTTTTAGTGGTGGTTATATGCTGGTTGATCATTGCAAGTTCTAGGGAAAAAGAGTAAGCCTTAGAATACTAAAAAATAACAATTAATAAATTCGCATCTCTCCGGTAAAAACGATCACGTAGATTTGTTCGTTCTGCAAAAAATTTCTAAACCCTAAACCTCTTATCGCTTTTGAAGAATAGCTATCTTGCCAATAGAAAATTATTGGATTAGGTTTATGTGTTGAGAATAGCTATCTTGTCGATAGCAAATCGATTTATTGAATTTTTTGTGTTGACTAATAATCTGTTATAATCTGTTAAATATCAGTTAATTGTATTTGTACTGAAATTTTTTCTATTTCTGTTGAATGAAATTTATTGATTAATTCATTCTCTAGCTAAAATTAGATTTACAGTTTGATTTTTCCCTAGACCTAACTTGTTCTACTTTCTTCCATTAACCTGAGAACCTGATTCTCACATAATCCTGGAAAAATAAGGCAGGTTATATTATTTATGGCCTAAAAATTTAAGAAATATTTCCTAATTGGTGTTTAGGGTGTTTCTTTGTCTTTTGTTTTCAGCTGTGTCTAAATTGTGTTTTTGTGCCACAATTTTGTAGTACAAATATCTGGTTGAATCTGCTGTAATAAGTTTTGTGTACCAAACATGGCTTCACATAGTTTTAAGTTGGGGTATTCAATGAGAAGGGTGATTTTTCAATATGGCAACAAAATATGAAGAAAATTTTAGTACAACAAAAAGTTTCTAAAGCCATAAATGATAAATTTGTTGAAAATGTGACTGATGATCAAAATTATAGTACGATGAATTGGCATACACTTCTATTGTTTTACACATTTCAGATGTTGTTTTAAGAAAAGTAGGTAAGCTAGCTAATACACAAGCACTTTCGAAAAAGTTGGAAGATCTTTATTTGTTAAAATCTACTCCTAAAAAACTTTTCTTACTTGAAAGATTTTTCAATTTTAAAATTGATCATGCGAAGGATCTAGATCACAATTTACTCGTAACAAACTTTTCTTACTTGAAAGATTTTTCAATTTTAAAATTGATCATTCAAAGGATCTGGATCATAATTTATATGTCTTTAATAAATTGGTTTAAGATATTGTAAATTGTGGTGAAAAAGTGTCGGAAGAATATAAGGTCATTATTTTATTAAATTTCATTTCTAAAACCTATAGAGAGCTTCAAAATTCTATTAAGTATGGTAGGGACACTTTAACACCTGAAATCGTCATTGATTCCTTAAGAAGTAAGGAAATAAAATTAAAAGCTAAAAACTTGAGAAAATAAATGGTGAAGTGCATATGGTGGAGTGGAAATCAAGAAAAGGCAGAACATTTATAATGGTGGTAAAAAGAAGGATAATGGTAGGCCTAGATCAAAGTCTATGGCAAAGGATAAAAATTTCTATGGATGTGGTAAACTTGATCATTTCATTAAAGATTATTATAAAGAAAAGAATAAGCAAAAAGAGAAAGTGAGAGATAAAACGAATGTAGCTACATCTTCTAATTTTGACCATAGTGAGGTATATGTGTTAGTAAATCCTATATATGGATCAACTCAATTGAATTTGACTATGAAATCACATGCATGAATCGATACTTGATTTTGGTACTTCGTTTCATGTTACATCCCATAGAGATTGGTTCAGAAACTTGCATGAATATGATTTAGTTCATGTTATTATGTGTAACAACCTTGCATGTAAAATTGTTGGAATAGGAGATATTTCTATCAAATTTGATACTGGTTGTGTGCTTGTTTTAAAGAGAGTCAGATAGATATACATTCCCAAAGTAACTAGGATTTGATATCGGTAGGTGAATTAGAAGAGATGGGAGAAACTGAAAAAATTGAGAATAAAATGCTAAAAATTGTTAAAGGAGCTCTTGTGACTTGTAAGAGAGTGAAGATAAATGGTAATATGTTACCACTGCTGAAGTTATTTAAGGTTTAAATTCCTCTATCTCCAGCTAACATAGATGACACTCACACAAGTGGCACACAAGATTAGTACACGTGAGCAAAAAGGGGCTTAAGCTTCTGAGTAAGAAGGGTGTTTTTGAAAAGGATTGTGTGTCTGATATACTAAGCATCATATGTTGTCTTTCTTTTCGAGAGTTTATAAAATTGTTGGAATTTTTGACTATGTGCATTCTTGTAGGGGTATTTCCAGTTGTCTCACTTTAGGTGGATACAGATATTTTGTTAGCTATAATTGATGATTACTTTAGAAAGGTGTGGGTTGGCCTTTTAAAAGATAAATCAATACCTTTGATAGCTTTAATAATTGGAAGAATAAAGTAGATGATCAAACTGGTAAAAAGGATAAAGTATTTGAGAACTGACAATGGTTTAGAATTTTGTAATGCTGAATTTGACAAAATGAGTAAAGAAATTAGAATAACAAGACATAAAACAGTACATTATACCTAACAGAATGAGGTAGCTGAAAGAATATAGAACTTTACTTGATAAAGTTAGATACATGATGATAAGTTCTAGTGTCCCAAAAAACATTTTGGGGTGTAGTTGTTGTTACTGCTTGTTATTTGGTAAATTTAACTCTTTCTATTACTTTAGATGGTGATACTCTTCATGAGAAATAGCATGGAAAGTGTGCTGATTATTCTATACTTAGGACTTTTGGTTGTATTGCTTTCTCTCATCAAAATAAGAAAGAGCTTGAACCTAGAGCTCGGAAATGTGTTTTTTAGGGTACCCCGAGGGACTTAAATGATACATGTTGTGGGATAGAAGTCAAAAGAAGGAAAAACTATAGTAAGTAGGGATGTCATTTTTAATGAGGCCCAAATGCCTTGTTTAGGGTCTAGTGATGGCTGAAAAACAACAAGCTATTGGAAGTACATGTGAAGCTAGATAATGTTAGTGTACAAATCTCTAACACCTGTAGTGAGGTAGAGACTCAAGTTCATCAATCTATACAAGAAGAAAAAGGTGAGATAGTGAAAGGAGAACATTCTTTACAGCCTGATCCTAAGGATTATCAGTTGGCTAGAGATATGGAGAGAAGACAACATAAAGGTCCTTAGAGATTTGGATATGAGTCTAAGTTTGTCTTTGTTTATGTCAGTTATGAAGGGTTAGTTGATAGAGAACTAAACATGTGACGCCCCGAAACTTAACTTTCGGGTGTCAAGAGCTACTTAAATTCATGATTTAAGATTTTCAAAGATTTTGACTAAATAAAAGAAATTTCGTTTGATACCTAAATGATATCGTCGAGTTGCAAAATTTTAAGAGAAGCACTATTGGTTAATATACTAATGATATGCCAAATTTGAAAAGCTATCGGCGCATAACCTATTTATAATAAATTTTGGAAGATACTTGGCCGCAATACATTTTCAATTTGCGCCTCACTGATAAGAAAATATGTATAAAATTTTATATACATTAGAAAATAGTAAATCTAGTTCCTAATGAAATATAATTCCCTATATAACCTCTATGTAAGATTTCATAACAAGAAGATGAATGTAAATACTTCAAACTTCATCCCAAATACATAGGACCAGTGCAGTTACTGTTGTCGGGTATAGCCACTTTGAAGATTTTTATAAAATACATTTCAAATCCATTTTCTGTGAAATTTGTGGGGTTAGAAAGATATTTAAATCTAGTTTTATCTGGTAAAATATGGAAAATTTATAAAATCATCCTATAGGGACGATTGAGTGAAAACCGTGAGGTGACCATACTGGGCAGTGGCAAAAATTCTGTTTGACACCCTAACACTAAACTATTCATATCTCATGCTACACACATCGAATCAATGGAGTCTTTATGTTTACGTAAAGAAAACTCAGATACGGACGTATACATATTTTGAGAATCTCAAACACATTTTTGTGGAATCCGTGATGGTATTTGGAAGTTGGTCATGAAACTGTCCACTCTTAGATTTCTTAAGTTCTCTAACAAAATATTCTAAACCATCACCCTAATGTGTAAGAAAAACAACATATACAATAAACTTACTTTTAAAGTACAACTTAACATTTTTATCATCCTTTAGCATGTATTAAACACCACACATATTTACCTAGTGAGCTATAGGCTCTGGAAAAACTTACAAAAGAAATATTTGTAATGTTATAGTTCGTTCAAAATCCAACGTTGAGCACCTCGACCAACTCCAGCCAACCTAGCGATCAGGTATCTGAAAAATTAATATGAACAATATGAGTATAAGAAATACTCAGTAAGACATCATGCTCGGATTTAACATGTTAATGTTAACATCAAAGCGAAAGAAAATCAATTAAACACATACTTTCATATTTCGGCTTGCCGGCACCTTTAGGACTTGTCTTAAAAGCATGTATAGATATCTATCTCAATGGACTTGTCCACCAAATTTTCATATTATGGTTTACATGCAAAACTTAAGCTTAAGATATTATCATGAAAATCCTATCACTTGAGCATTGGATAGTGTCTTACCTTAATAATCTGAAGTAATGTGCTTGAAAAATATGAAAAACTCTACGAACCAGCTGTCTACTAAATTTTCCTTTCACGGTAACTAAACATTTGTAATGGCCAAGGCATTTATATAAACGACAATTACAATGATAATTTATGATAAGGATTTCATTCAACCGACTTGACCACTGCAGACTTATCTTTTGAAAATTTGATAAATATGAAAGTTTTATCTTTACCAAGATATATATGTGTGTGTGTATATATATATTATATAACTTCCTTATTCAGAAAGAAACCAAAAGCATTAGTTTAATTGTTATATAATATATATAATGAATATAATTAAGTTCTTAATCATAAATAAATCAAAACCATTAACTTATTTGGTTATATATTATATATGACCATAATTCATTTTCTTCTGAATTTACTTCAACAACCATATATAAGATCTAATTTAACCGAATAATCTTGTTCTTGAGCTAAATACACGTAATTTAATACGAGTTTCAAAACGAGCCTAATATTGACATATAAATTTTCGGTCTTTAGACATCTAAAAAAAATATTTACTAAACTGGTGTAGAAAATTTAATAGTAACTAATATTCAAAGCATAACTAAAAATCATAACAAATAATCTAGCATAAAAAAAATTTGGGGTATTACAAAACATGTATGAGAAAGCTATAAAAAGTGATCAATCTATAGAGTGGATAAAAGTAATGAAAGAAGAAATGGGTTCCTTAGCTAAGAATCAAACTTGGGAGTTAGTTCCTAGGCCTAAAAATAAGTCCATAGTTGACTGTATGTCAGTTTTTAAGGTCAAGAAGGATACTACTAGGACTGAGCTTTTAAGAATTAAAACTTGGTTAGTAGCTAAAGGGTACACACAAAAGGAATGGATTGATTATAATAAAAAAAATTCTCCCATAGTTAAGTACACAATTTTATGAATCGACCGCAAGGTTTTCAAGATAAAAAAAACTGGAATATGTGTGTTTTCTTAAAAAGTCATTGTATGATTTAAAACAGTCACCTCGACAGTGATATAAAAGATTTGATTCTTTCGTACTTATTATTGGTTTTCAATGAAGTAAGTTTAATCATTATTTGTATTATCAACATATTAAAGGTAATTATGAATGCGTATTCTTGTTTTTATATGTTGGTTATATGTCATTGATTGGTTCATATGTGATGTTAATATGTGAAATAAAAACTGCTTTGAATGGAAACTTTGACATGAAAGACCTAGGAAGAGCAAAAAGAATTCTAAAAATGGAAATAGAAAGAGGATATGCCAAATTCTTTGTTGCGTTTACATCAAAGTCCTTAAGTGTTAATAGTTTTGAAGAAAATTGGCATGCATGAAAGTAAACATGTTACTTTACCTTTAGCAAATCATTTTGTTTTGACTAAAGATTAGTCTCTATTAAAAATGAAGAGTTAGCGTACATGAGTAGGATTTCTTATTCAAATACTATATGTTCTATCATGTATCTAATGGTGTGTACTAGGCTTGGCATTGCCTTTGTTGTGAGTAAACATAGCAAGTTTATGTCTAACCTGGGTAGCGACCATTGGGAAGCATTAAAATGGGTTCTTAGATATTTGAGTGGTACATGTGATATAGATCTAGGGTTTAAAGGTAGTACCAAAGACATGAAATTGAAGCGTAAACACTAATTATGTTGGAAATGGGGAAGTCTACTACCGCATATGTATTTACATTATGTGATGCGTTACAACATATAATTGTATTATCCACTATCTGAATATATTGTTACCACAGAAGCCATAACTAGAGTCTTTGTGGCTTAAAGGTCTTTATAAATGAACTGTGTGTTATGGATGGTTATGTGAATGTGTTCTCTGATAGTCAGTCTGCAATACATTTGTGTAAAAATCTTATTTTTCACGAGCGTACTAAACATATAGACGTTAGGATATATTTTATTCAAGATATTGTATCATAGGGTAAAATAAAGCTTGTAATCCCTCGGATATGGGTACTAAAGTTTTGCCTTTTGTGAAGTTCAAGAGTTGTTTGGATTTCTTGAACATTGGTAGAGGTTAGTACATTTCAATTTTATTGGATTCTTAATTGAATGAATACTAACTTGTGATTTTTCCCGTGTATATAACAATGAAGTGCTAAAGCAGAGGGACATTGGCATCAAGGTAGAAGTTTGTTGGGTCGTGACGACCAAACAAACTTCTCGGGCAATGATAAAATGACACATACTTTATAGGCATTGGCCCGTGATTGAAGGAATTAATTATCCCGCCTTTACAAGTGGGTAGCACAACAACCAAACCCAAGTCCTTTGGCCAGCTTTAGAGATGGACGACCCACTTGTTGGGCTGTTAGCTCAAGTTGGCCATTTCTGTGTTTGGCCAAATTAAGTGTGGCGCTTGTATCTTGGCACATAGCCCTTATTTCAGCTCTTTGAGTACATTATGTTTTTGGCCATTGGGTCAAGTCTTGATCCAATGGTTGCTGCATCCAATATATACTGCCTCCTTATAAATTTTTGTTGCACCAGAATGCATTGCGTTTTTTTCTTGTGAGAAAACATCTGAGAGAGAAAAATAAGATGTGGTTTGAATATGTTTCTTCTTCCATTCTTGCTTCTTCAATGTAAGGATTGTTCATTCTTGGTGAGTGTAAATGGAAGGAAACTCCCGGCTTTCTTTGTGATTGTGATCGGGCCTTTGTGGGTTATCGATTTAGGGTTTGGGTTGTAGAAGGTATCACTTGTGAAGAAAGAGAAAAAGTGTATGAGCCCTTCGTTCTTGTGACTCATTGGTGTCTAGATCTATTTTGCACTATGTATGAATTTTTTTATTGTGTTGTTCTTTGCTTTGGCTGAAAATCAGATTTGTTCTTTTTTGATTTCTTACAACATGTTCAAATGGAGACAATGTTATTGATGGGAGACAACCTAATCTTGGTTGTTTTCAAATCTCCCCTCTGACTTGTAATGCTTCAAATTGTCACATGTTTTAAGATATTGATGAAGCCACCTATGTCACCTTTACTGCAGAAATTATTAATACAAATATGAATCATCGTAAAGAAGTATGTTTAAGGAATTGTTTTTGTACAACTGCGATATTTCATTATGGCTCAAATTCTTCTGATTGGGACTATTATTTACCATCAGATCTTTTCAATGATGAACAATGATCTTTTCAATGATGAACAATGAGAATGACAATACTCAATACAATTCTCCTGTATCTAGTTGGACGGATTATTTACTTTTGATGAATTAATAGTGTCTGGGTTTAACACTTGATAATTGAAAGATATTGCTATAATTTGTAAGCTTATTTATCATCTCCTTTCGTATTAAACTCTATATTTTTTAGCAATATTCTAAAAAGCGTAAAGCGTGGCTAGACGTGGAGGTCAAGTTTCAAGCTTTTCAGGCCTAGGCGAGTCTTAAGAGAGAGGGAGATAAAGGCAAGGCGAGAGCAATGCGTGATGTGTGGCTAGGCGTGGAAGCTGAGTTTCAAGCCTAGGCGGAGCCTAGGCGAGGCTTATGCGGGCTTTTTAGAACAATGCTTTTGAGCACATAGCCACGATCAATGCATTGCTTGAACTTAGAAACAAATTGCGTGCACTAAGTGGTTCTTAGGTAGAACTGAACTTAGAGTTATTTTATCTAATGACCAATCCACTAACCCTATAAAATTGAACTTCTTGACCAAGATTTAGAGAATAAGTTCAGGGGTGCTCGAATTGTGATGATGAGTGTCTAGAGAGTTGTTAGATTGTAGTTTGTTGAAGGGTTTGAATTGGGCATTGACTGTGACACTCGTCCCTATAAAAGGCTATGCACTAGTTAAGGTACATCCAGTAAGAAAAAACTACGTAGAAAGAGTATAAAAGCTAGCATTAAGTAATTTAGCTCTATGTATCACCAATATGTAGAAGATACTCTTTCAAGGAAGATGTCTATCTCATTGACAGAGTAAAAGCTACCAACTTTGATAGAAAAGAACAGAAAAAAAGAGAGAGAAAGAGGAAGTGAAAAGTTAAGCAGTAGTAAGAAACAAAATAAAAGTTGCAAGTTTGACTAAGTCTTGCATACTACACTGGAAAATTAGATGATTAGTTAGTCTGACTTGCTCGGTAAAGAAATACTTTCTTGATCAATTCACTCCACCAACTAAGTGAGATAGAGAATAAAAAAGTAGATATATTAGTCTTTATTTGATAAGTTACCTTCAGGGTTGAGTTGTAAAAATTTAAAAGGTGAAATATATGAGCGAAGAGGTAAATTTGATCAATGGAGATCGGGATTGATGAGCTAGAGACCTAAATACCACTTAAGTACATAATCTTATCTAAGTGACAAGTGATGATTGAAATTGACTATTCACACACACATATGGAAAATTGAACATAGCACGAATTAAAACTTTTGCAATAGCAATATGTAGGAGATAATCTACATGGAATATGGCTACCTCAGTGACACAATGAAAGCTATCAACTGTGATGGAAAAGAACGAAAAAAAGAGAGAGAAAATGATAAGTTAAGAAGTAGCAAAAAATAAATGTAGTGCAAGTCTTACTAAGTCTTGGACACTATATCGGGTAACTAGATGATTAGTTAGTTTGACTTGCTTAGTAAAAACCATGTTACTATAAATGTTGAATTATCGACTATCTAAATACTTGTTTTGATCATTTTAGTCACCCAACTAAGTGAGATAGAGAATAAAAAAGTTGAGAGATGTTGAAAGGTTACAATTGGGGTTGAGTTGTAGAAATTTTAAAGATGAACTATACGAGCGAAGAGAGGTAATTTGACCAATGGTGAACAAGATTGGTGGGTTAAAAACCT
This sequence comes from Forsythia viridissima, assembly GCA_030279155.1. NCBI lineage: Eukaryota > Viridiplantae > Streptophyta > Magnoliopsida > Lamiales > Oleaceae > Forsythia > Forsythia viridissima. The sequence continues at coordinate 37,446,910 of CM059033.1, read as the reverse complement.
AAATGACCACTTAAGTAAATAATCTTATCTTAGTGACAAGTAATTATTGAAATTGGTTATTCACATACACGTATATGCAGGGTCGAACATGGAATGAATTAAAACTTTTGTGATAGCAATATTTGGATGTTTTACTTTTAAACACCTGGATACTTTCTTGAGGCATTAATAGTAATAAGTCCAACTGGATTGCAGATATTTGTGTTTGTTGTTTCTTATTTTCATAGTTTAGTTTAGTTTTGCTAATGAATAGTGAGTTGAGTATCATTCCCACGATGACTTGTATATAGTTATGAATTCAATTAAAATCTAGCCTTAACCTATCCCAAGATCAATTTTGGTGTGAACTAAATACTAACTAAATCAATAAAGAGAAATGTCAAAAACTTTGAAGAAGTTTTGAATATGAACATGCACTAGGACTTTGATTTCACCTACACTCATTCACTTTAATTCAAATAATCACGTAATTGACAATATCTGTTTATGTTAATGACCGATGTCTCTAAATTATTCGACAATCTCTCTCAAGAATGGTCGGACATATTTCTACTTATGAACGTCATATATCTTTATGAAATTGTAAACAAGTAAAAATGCATTCAAAACAACCAAACATCAATCATAGACCGGATAGACTATAGCAGTATATTTATATCTCATATCGAACCTGTGTCACTTTCTATTCAATCTAAACATTCATATCACCACATGATATTAACACATTTCATAAAGCAATCAACTATTGGCCGGATAATTGAAAGCAGTAAAATCATTAACAAGCAATATCATAAACTCATATTGGAAGTTAAAATGCAAAATTGAATTAAAGCTTCAAAAGTGTAGATTACATCATCTTCCTAGCTAATGAAAGTCTAGTTCCACATATTCAAAGTATTCAAACAAAAGATAGAATAGATCGACATCACCGAATTTGTTAAACAATAAGAAGAACATAAACTTTGGAACTTATAGTTGCAATCTTTTGAATATTGCAATTCCATCTTCTTGCTTGAAGTTGAAGAAATCCACCAATTGATGAAGTAACCAATGAGGTTTTATGTGTTTTTTTCTCCCAAAAGCTCTATCCTTTGATCTTCAAGATATGTAGTATATATAGAAGAAGGTTTCTAGGTCTTGACAATGGTTAAATATTATAGTTGCCACTAAACTTTTCCAATTATTTTCTAGTTTCCATTGAACTTTAAAAAAAATTCGAGTTGCCAATGAACTTTTTCAAATGTTTCTCAATTACCATTGAAATTTTAAAAAAAAAAATCGAGTTGCCACTGAACTTACAAAAATATTATTTCATCAGTCACTTTGTCACTCGTCATTTTAAAAGTTAACTAGCTTGATGATATGGCGACCAAATGACAGGTGTGACAACATTTTAGTAATTTCATCGAGTTCGTTACTTTTAAAACAGCAAGTGTCAGAGTGACAGATGGAATAATATTTTGATAAGTTCAATGACAACTCGTAAAACTTTTAAAGTTTAGTGACAACTGGACTATTTAACCCTCTTGAAAAATGTGCCAAAGTTGCCCAAAAAACCCCTAAACTTTCGGTTTAAAAATAAAAGTTGAGCACTAATCCAAGTCGCTCGCTCGAGTGACCAAGCAAGAAAAATTGTATGCTCTCTGATTTTGTGTTTTGCTCGAGTGAGCAGTATATTGCTCTCAGGTAGTTTTCAGTCAATCACGCATAACTTTTTGTAAAAGTCTAAATCGAGATCTGGAAAGTGCGTTGGACTCCTAATTTGCTTTTTTTTTTTTTTTTTCAATGATATATCCTTTTCCAAGATCTTTACATCAAACACAATATTTTAATTTTTCCACATGCTCTACACGTTGATTCTCTTCTTCACTTTAACTTTAATTCTTCACTTCTAATCTTCAATGTCACTCCCAAACACATCGTTTATTCTTGCTTTTCTCTTCTTTCAGTGTACTTTCGAAATTGTCAGAAAACAATGAAAACACACTAATAATCAATAGGCACTACTCCAAATCACTACCAAATGCTTTGTAAGAGAACTAAATAAAAGTGTACTTATCGATGAACTGGTCGGTTTTTAATGTAAACTGGCATATTCTTCGATTGCACCAACCTGTTTTTTTTTAATTAACACACTATCACATCCTCAGTGTTGTTGTTAGGCCTCCACCAGGAAGCATGGGAGTTCATATACCCCAATCATATATAAATAACTCATAAAAAATACATGGGAGGGGGGCATAAACATGACCTCCAATCAGAAGAGCTAAAACAAACAAACAAATAAATAAATAATAAAGTAATAAATAAGGAGGTACTACCTCCCAAACAATAAATCACAAAAAATCGATAAACCTCTAATTGTAGGAAACTCATATCTATCAATCTGAATTAAGCTGTGGTATCACCATGGTAAGTCCTGAACGCTGTACTCGAAATAGCAACGACGATCCCAACATTTTGAAGCTAGTAAATCAGCCATCTGGTTGCTCTCGCAATAAATATGAGAAATAGTATCATGGTTGAAGGCAAGGAGATGTCTGATGTGGTGAAGAGTGGCCTGAGTAGACCAAGGTCCTCCACCTCTGGTGATGCATTGAATGGCCAAAGTAGAATCGGCCTCAATCCATAAATCTGAGGGTACAATCCTTCGAGCAAGAATGATACCGTCAAGAATTGCCCTGAGCTCGGCCTCTAAAATAGGACACTCACCATATGATGAAAAGAAGACGCAAACACACTGACATGATGAATTCCTAATAATCCATCATCCATTTGCAAATCTATCTTTGACACATCCATTAGTGTTGACCTTGTAAGATTTCACTGGTAAAGTACGCCAATAAACCAGAATAGGAGAGGAATAGATGGAGTAGTAAGAGAGATACCAAAATGAGAAGCAATATCTATATCTCCTCGCTAATGAATAATCTGAAATAAACGGCATGTATGTAGTAGAGATATGGTATGGTATACTCTCCAGATGATCCGTCTCGACTCCATAGAGATATTCAGGTACTTCGCATCATTCCTTGTAGTCCAAATAAACCAGAGAATCAAAAGAAAAATGATTGTGCGAATATGACCCTGCATGACAAACCAACCCGAGAAATGCCAATACTAAAAGCGATATTGAAAAATCGAAGGGTTATGAAAAATGTCAGAAAAGTAGCGCCAAACTTGGTCGGCAATATAATTGTCAATAAATAAATGTTGAATAGTCTTAATAGCAGAGCAACACTGACAACAAAAGCTATATGACTCTTAATCCGCCTCTGAATCACAACATCAACTGGGATAAGACCCTGCCATATCCTCCAACAGAAGAAAGCGACAGTCGTTGGAATAATAGAACTCCAAATCATGTTGTATACAGCTTGAAAAGTATGCCCCGTGCGAACTAGCTGCCATGTAGACTTGGTAGCAAATCTACCATCCGAAATATCCTTCAACATAATCTGATCGTGCACCTTAGCAGTGATAGAGATGCTCCATATCTACTCAGCAATAATGTATGGTACTAATTGAAGAAGTCTATCAATGTTCCATCCAATATCATTAAAATTCTCTAACCTGGATAGGAGAATGTGTCAAGTGTGGTTGTTGATCAGCTAATGTAGATTCGCCCATCCAGCAGTCATGTCAAAAGAATATATGCTCATGCCCTAACTACCAAGCATTGTGTGTCCGCCTGTGGGCCTATATACTTCAGCCTCTTCCATACAACTGAAGTATAGTAAGGAATAGTAGCCAGCAATGGATTGGTACCCTGACAATACTTACTTAGTAAAAACTGAGCCCATAATGACCGCTGAGATCTAAATAACCACCAGAGCTTTATGTAGAATGTATCAACAAGATCCTGCAATCTCCTAAAGCCCAGTCCACCCTTGTTGTGAAAATTGTGTAATTGCAATTGTACAATATCGTAAACAAGTAATAAAGTGGACCTATTGAGTCCAGATTATCGTTCCCATGAAAACTATCTTATTTATATACTAGTTAAATTAATCTTAATCATAATCTATTTAAAACACTTTAAATTAAATTGATTTGAGAGTTTAAATTATAACTATGAATTTTAGAAAACAATGTAATAACTTATGTGAAAGCAAATATCAAGAATTATTCGAGACTGATAGTTGAAGAATTTGGATTCACGAGTTCACCGTAGTTGTCATCTCTAATTTCTCCTCTCAAGACTTATTCCTAATGTTGTATTCAGTCGAATTCACGACTTTAACATAATTTACCTCTCTCGAGTTTAAATTAGTCTTATCTAATTAAGTCAACATATGAAGTCAGAATGGTTCTTAATTAGACCACAACAATAATAAAAGCGTATCTCTACCTTTTATCCAATTACCAGATTTTACTACGTGGTCTAGATTAAAAATTTACTTCTTAGTTCATTATAATCCACAAAATCAATGAAATAATGGCCAATTATTCAAAGCATTAAGAAAAGAAGTAAAATCAAATACTTAAACAATTTATAAATCAAAACTTGAGATTCGAAATTAAAGAATTAAAACTAGGCTACATCGTTCATTCAAATTTTAAATCTAGTTACTCATGATTCAGGAGAAAGACAAGATGAAGAGTTTTGAATATATAACCGGATCTTGAATAAAAAATGAGAAAATGTTGAATATCTTGCACCAAGAATCTTGGTCTTTACGTTCCAATCTTCAATATCGTCGTCGTTCTTCGTCTCTTTCAATCTCTTTATCTCCCAGATTCAACAACCTTCTTTTGACCTAGGTTAGGTTTTTATAAAGTGTTTTACTAATTTTGAAATTCATGTATATGAAAAGACAAAAAAGGCCCTAACTAGAGTTGAAAATAAGCCAACAGTAAATAATTTGCCAAAAATTGGTTCGAAGCCCAAATTGTAGACTTAGTCCTCTAAGTTTTGATATTTATTTTATTTAGTCCCCACTTCATAATTTGTCCTTTTGTCCTCTTATTTATATTCCAAGTCCTTCAACTTTGGATTTTGTCCTCTTTAGTCCTCTAATTTCTTCTTTCATTTCAATTTAGTCATCTTTTATTTACAACCTAAGTCCTTCAACTTTTAAATATTTGCAAGTTGGTCTTCATATCCAAGTCTTCATACGCCTTTAGTCATTTTTTGCCTATTTTGCTTTGTTTTTCTTCAATTCCATCTGATCTCGGGTTTTGACCTAAAATAATTAAATCAACACACAATTAAGTAGAAAATCACTTGAGAGTACTTACAATCGTCCATTTTTTATAGTCCAGATAAGTGTAAAATCACGCTTATCAACCCTCATCAATAGGAATACAAAGGTTATTTCATCTCCTCCAATATAATATGTGTGCATCGTCTCTGGAGTCCCAAAGAAATCTAACAAATATGTGATCTAACTTCTTTAAGATAGCCTTGGGAGGCTTCATAATCTGAAGGAGATAGAAAGGAATAGAGGATAACACCGATCGAATCAAAGTAATCCGTCCTCCAAATGATAGGAGCCTCGAGACCCAGCCAGAAATCCTACTCGATTGCACCAACCGGTTCTTGACATTCTTGGACAATTTTCTATTTTCAAGCTTTTTACACAAACGAACCATATCCCAATTTTGTCGGTCAAGCTATCCAATCTAGTCCGGTTTTGACAACATTTGTATGAATTTAATGTCAAGTTCATTTTATATTTGTTCATACACTTTGGTGCAACACAATGTTCTACTTGATTTACATTATAAAAAATTTGTAAAAATTAATATTACTTTAATTAACGCGTTCCTTACATGTGTAGTGGCCTATTTATATGAAAAATTGTGTCCTTCAAATTGATTATATATATGTATTGATTTTTAAGAAGGCCCACATCTATCTTTGATCCTAGCAAAAATTAGACAGCAACGAACGGGGAGTTTGATTATGGACAAGTTTTTCGGGATCAGTAAATTATCTTAGAATCTCAACACAAAACCTTTATGAACTTTATGCAAGCAACCAAATGACTATTAAAATGATCCTGAGACAACCTATGATCTGTGTTGAAATTATAATTATTCAAAAGAGAGCAGCAGCAGCAAACAACAATTAAGAGACCCAATAAAAAACATTTAAGCAATTTTCATTGTCTGGATGTAAAAGTTGACAAAGTTTGAATTACATCTATACTATACTTCCTTCTGAGGTTTTCACTATATCTACTTTCACTGTGCTTGTGTATATTATTTTTCACAAGTACATCTAAAGTTACATGTTCTACCCTGTATTCCTTCAAAGTTGTGTTCGATACAGGTAATTCACGAAGGTCAAGGCAGCAGAATGGTGCCAACACTGCCAACCACTATCATTCCTTTGCTTGCTTCTCCTCCTAGATCTTGGATTCTTGACAGGATCTGCATCGGGGCTCTTCTGCACGGTGGACTTGGTAGTGTTCACAGATTCGTTGGGATTGAATCAAGAGGTACATACTTGTCCAATATGTAAGCTGAGTTCTGAGTTTCTGTAACCCCACTGGGAACAGGTTTTTCATATGAGATGGCTGAATCCAGGGCGCAAATATGAAGAGCAAGGGCAGAGACAGTGGTGGTTTAGCTGCAAATGAAGGTGTTTACCAATACCAACAATTACTTCGCAGGTAATTGCTTTTAATTGTGTCCTCAAGTATCATCATCGCTTGAATTATCTGAAAAGGAACAAGAACAATTAAATAAATTTTGCATAAAATACAAAGAGCTATATCAATCCCTAGAGGAAATAGGCAAATTACATCACACAAGGCTTGAGATCTCAAATTACTGGATGAATTCAATCATTCGCCGGCATTTAGTTAGTAAGACAATTGGAGGTAACCAACTACCCACAAGAAGTGAAAAGGGGTATATATTATAAGGGCTTAAATCTAAACAATATCTATCTGAGAACAAAATGGCACCACTTAAGTTGTGTAGCTAAATTATGGAATAGAAAGGTACGGCTAACCTCATAAGTTGTCTTGGAAGATGCGTATCTCCTATCATGATCTGACCTTGACATTCTTAAAGCATCTTCAGGCAGAGCATTATCCATATCAAGCATGTTGATCTTGAGAAACTTAGAACTTCTCTACCAACTAAAGGTCTCAATGAAGATTTCAGGAATTTACTGCATTTGGATAACCCAAGTACTGACTCCTATCCTTCATTGAAGAAGCTTGGTCCCTGTCACCCATAAATATCGCTTTCCCTCTTTCAACTTTAGATCTCTCCAAGTGATACCCAATGAACAACGATCAACGTTCTAAGATAATGAAAATCATCAATGTCTGTTATAGGCAGAACGATGCCAAGCTTTTCAACATCAAGTCAATGAGCAGCAGGCCATATTACAGCAGCAAGTATTCTCTGTCGGCTAGCCAGATTTACTACAATGAGTGTGCTCGATCTCGACCACCTCAATCATTCTCTGCTTGCTTGTTTTCCTTCTAGGTCTTGGATTCTCGATGGGATCTAATTCGGGTACTTTTGAATGGTGGACAGGTACAGTTCACAAGATTCAATAGGATTGAATCTTCAGTTCTTGTCTAATACGGAATCTGGGTTTCTAGTTTATGTAGCCCCACTGGGAACAGGTCTTTCATATGAGATGACTGAATCGAGGGTGTAAATGCAAAGAGCAAGGGCAGAAAGAGTGGTGATTTTAGCTGCAGTTGAAGGTGATGACCAATACCACCAATCCCTTCTTAGGTAATCGCTTTCAATTGTGTCCTCAAGTATGATCATAGCTTGAATTATCTAGAAAGGAACTAGAACAATTAAATAAAGTTTGCCCAAAATACAAAGAGCTATGTCAAGCCTTAAGGGAAATAAGCAAAATACAGTATTCGGGATTTCAAATTAGTGGTAGAGTTCAATCAATAATGGCAATTATTTCATAACAGAGCTTAAATCTAATCAATATCTATTTGAGAACAAAATGGCACTGGGCGTATATTTCTAAATTACGGAATAGAAAGGTATGGCTAACCTCATAAATGATTTATGAAAATGTGAAAGTAGACAAAAGTTGTTATAGGCAGAACAACGCCAAGCTCTTCAACCTCAAGACACCATATAAGCAGCCGGCTATTTTACATCAGTAAGTTTTCTTGCTGCATTACCTAGAACATCACTGTCAAAATTGTGAAATGAGGGTGCTCGATCTCCACCAAATCTTTCCTCTGTTTGCTTGTTCTCGTCTAGATCTTGGATTCTTGACACGATCTGACTCGGGGCTCTTACGCACTGGTGGACTGGTAGAGTTCACAAGATTCATGGGACTCAAATCATGAGGTGCTTCATTGTCTAATGTGGAATCTGGGTTCCAAGTTTCTGTAGCCCCACCAGAAACAGGTTTTCCTTATGAGATGGCTGAATTCAGGGTGTAAATGCGTAGAGCAAGGGCAGAAAGAGTGGTGATTTTAGCTGTAGTTGAAGGTGATGACCAATACCACCAATCCCTTCTTTCCTCTGTTTGTTCTCGTTCTAGATCTTGGATTCTTGACAGGATCTGACTCGGGGCTCTTACGCAATGGTGGGCTGGTAGAGTTCATAAGATTCGTGGGACTCGAATCTTGAGGTGCTTCATTGTCTAATGCAGAATCTGGCTTCCAAGTTTCTGTAGCCCTACCAGAAACAGGTTTTCCATATAAGATGACTGAATCCAGGGCGTAAATGTGTAGAGCAAGGGCAGAAAGAGTGGTGATTTTAGCTGCAGTTGAAGGTGGTGACCAATATCACCAATTCCTTCTTTCCTCTGTTTGTTTGTTCTTTTTCTAGATCTTGGATTCTTGACAGGATCTGACTCGGGGCCCTTACGAACTGGTGGACTGGTAGAGTTCACAAGATTCGTGGAACTCGAATCTTGAGGTGCTTCATTGTCTAATGCGGAATCTGGGTTCCAAGTTTCTGTAGCCCTATCGGAAACAGGTTTTCCATATGAGATGGCTGAATCCAGGGCGTAAATGCGAAGAGCAAGGGCAGAAAGAGTGGTGATTTTAGCTGCAGATGAAGGTGTTGACCAATACCACCAATCCCTTCTCAGGTAATCGCTTTTACTTGTGTTCTCAAGTATGATCATTACCTGAATTATCTGAAAAGGAACAAGAACAATAAAATAAATTTTGCATAAAATAGAAAGAGCTATAGCCATAGGAGAAATGGACAACATACAATACATAGACTAGAGGTTTCAAATTACTGGATGAATTCAATCATTCATGGGCGTTTAGTACGTAAGACAATTGCAGGTCCCCATTATAGTGCAAATGGGCATAGAATATAAGGGCTTAAATCTAAACATATTTATCAGAGAAGAAAATGGCGCTCACAAGTAAATTTTGTAGCAAAATTACGGAATAGAAAGGCACGCTAACCTCATAAATTGTTTTTTGCAGATTTCCCAAATATACACCATGCGCATTTCCTATCATGATCTTACCTTGACATTCTTAAAGCATCTTCGAGCAGAGCAGCGTCCATATCAAGCAATTAGATCTTAAAAAACCTTAGAATTTCAGAAGCTCTCTGTTCATTGAAAACATTTGATCCCTTTCATTCATAAACATAGCTTTCTCTCTTTCAACTTTAGATCCCTCCTTCAAGTGATATGCAATGAACAAGGATCCACGTTCTAACCTAATGAAAATCGCCAGAAATTTTAATTGCCTTGACCTGCAATTTTATATGGATATGTAACACCAATATCTCTTTTCTCTCTTCTGATATTTCATAAAGGTACTAATCTACATCCTTAACTAACAGAAGTATTAGATTAGCATACCAATCCAATGGGGAACACATTCAACATAACTGGACTTTGTCAAAATCTATATAATTTTGATTGCATTGTAGCCAGACAAAATAGGAAATGTCTCTATAAATCCAAACAGCTCTTTGGTGCAATTGTTGAATATATTCGAAGTTTGTTCCACATATGATAAGCTTTATAACTAATAATTAAATACGTAAAAAGGAATAAGAAAAAATAGTGGTACTAGTTGGCCTTATGAGGACTCGGAATAAGTTTACCAAAGCTCTAACAAAAATTGACGAAAGATTTGGTATCAACAAAAGCCGCCAATTAATTTGTTGTTCAAATTTTCTTTTTGAAACTTCTAGCACATTTGAATGTGACTATTCCCAAGACTGCATTTAGATTTTTGATTTTTATTGATAAAGACAAACAATAGTCAATAACCACAAAATTAAAATCATAGTATTAACAACCATTCTCGCATCAATATTTGCACTATTCATGATAAAGAATGGCTTTAAACTGATCTTGATAGTAAATGATCTATAGGCCCTACAATGAAAAAGGACGCACACGATAGGATCTGCCTCTAACTATATTACTGAAACACCGCGAAACTAATAATAGATATTACTTCTAAAACATTAACATTAGGGAGAGAATTTCTTGGTAGATCTTTTTACGAGAGAATTATTTTTTTTCAATCTAAGTTAGATTTGAAGATCTGCTTGTCCGTGATGGACAATACCTGAAAATGAAATTAACACAAATCCTCAAAAGCAAGAAAGAACGGCCGCACCTCCGGTGGCAAGAAGTTGGCCTCTGACACGTATTGGACATCGACACGTGTGACAAATGCGAGGTGGTGTGTGTGATATTTTTTTGGCGTTTTATGGGCAGACAAATCGCCGACATGGCAGATCTATTAAAATAATGAAAAGAAGAAGAGAAACTAGCCCATCAAACTCCATTTCCAAAATAAAAATAGGAAGGCGGAGGGTCGACCGGACATGTGACAAGTAAAACTTATTAGCACAAGTTTCATATGCCCAAAGAAAAGAGAACCCAACATGACAATCGACAACATAAATTCAAACTAAAAACAAGAGAAAATAATATTCTTAGAAAAAGCAAAAATTTAAGCTTACCATATGGGCTTTTGCACCAGGGGATCTACTATGAACTTGTATCAAAGAGGCATAAAAGTACACAAACATAAGCGAAAATCACTTGACGTCAAGATTTACCAAGGTTCAATCAGTCCCGGTTGAGCTCCATCAAGATTACAAGATTTACAGAGCCTGTCTACATCAAACTCTCAAACAAAAGATTTCCGACCCGCAACACTAGAACTTACTCAAGAGAACTTCGTTCTAACCTTTAGACTAGAGAAAACACCCAAAGACTTGCCGAAAACATACAATAGTGAAGAGGATCCACAAAAAATCTTAATCTGCCGCTAAAGAGTGAAATGTTGAGAGAGAATGAAACTTCTCCCAAACCCTAAAGACCTAACAAGCTATTTATTACCAATTAGAACCATTGATCTGTCAAGATCATCCAATGGCAGAGAGGGTGCCACGTGTAGGATGTTGCTTTTAGTTTGAGTTGTAACAGAATCGCCATGAGTCGTGCTTTTCTAATGCAACTTCAAGTATTTTTCATTCTCTTTTATTTTGTTTCTTTTTTTATCAACCCAATTTCACTTCTCGTATCGCTGAAGACAGTAACATCGAAATAGCTTGGATCCATGTATTTATATGCACATCTAGGAAGATACACATGGAAAGATCAGGAAAAAAGACATTGAGAAAAGGGAAAGAGGGGATAGCAGCAATATGGTTTTCTCCTTGTGAACACCAAGAAATCTATGCTATATATGGGGGTACCCACTGAATTGGTAACCCTAGCTTCACCTACTACACCATATACATAGTGGCTACTATACAAAATAGGTAAATAAAATTGGGTAGGTCAACATAGCTTCACTGACCATCAGCATAAATTGGGCCAGGCCAGCCCTTTTCATTTCTTATTATGGCCAGGGCTCTCAGTTGTTACCTAATGAATGCAAAAAAAATCCTACCTCCTCATCCCAGCGAAGTCCACCTAAAATCCATCCGAACTAATTTTATTGGGTTTTGATAAGGCCGTGTTAGATCCAAAAAATTAGACAAAGATGAATGGTTGTCGCTTTACTTAAAAGAGACCGCTCACAAGACTACAGACTTTTATTTGGAGCTTTTTGTAGTTCTTTTGCTTCTTCAAAAACCAATTTGAGAATTCATTTCAGCATATTGGAAGGTTCCCAAATTCCAAGTCAACAAAAGTCAAGTGTCAATGATACGAAATGTACAAGGTCAACTAGCCAAAGAGGCAAACCTTTCTTTGAGACAAAAATAGAAGATTTTCCAATCCCTAACAAGTATTCCTGCTAAAATACTTAGACAAGGATAGGGCGAATGAGGGATTTCTCAAGAATTAGACATATATAAGAGAATTTTGGAAATATGGCTTTCACTAGGCTATAATAATTTCTTATGCAGTTATACCTGAACCGTTCTTTAAGATGAAATTACAAGACTTTCCAATCCCTTACAAGTGGTCCTCCCAAGACCAATTGCTGCAGCATTACCAGAGGAAAGGGGAATGAGGGATTTCTTAAGAATTAGATGTATTGTATGAGAGAATTTTGTTAAGCTAATTTACTATGATATAATGTTTTTCTCATGCTTTGTCAACTGAAGAAATAAAAGGAATTCACTTTATGTCGTATCACTATGTTACTTGCCATCTTAGGAAGAATCATATCTAAATAACTAATTAGCAAAGATTTTACAGCCACGTTTTCTTTGAAATTGATTGTTTAAAACCATAATTTTGGAAACAAAACCAAATGATATATATATATGGCTTTCCTGGAATGATTTCAAAACCACAATAATATGAAAATAAGCCAAAGGTAAATCTTCCATTTACTAGCTTTTAGTCTCCCAAACTCATAACAACAACAATTATGCAATCTTTTGTTTTAATTAATTTGAACCATGATGAATTAACATTGTCTTTATGATACTCACCTTAAGTTTTGATAAAGCACTCCGCCCTGTTCCTTTTATTCTTAGTTCTCTGCAACTGTGGGTATAAACGGTTGAGTTTCTCCTTTTATAAGCACTGAGGCCATAACAAAAAGTCCACCCCAAGAACAACACACAACCATCAGTTTCAAGTCCACTTAACTCTGACCAAATTTTAGTATAAATAGGATGCTCATAGAAAAATAATAGGTTTCAGACAGCCTTACTAAATCTTTGTGGAATATGTTACTCAACATTTTCATATCATGCCATACATGTGTGGTTACCACGTCATGTTGACATGAGACTCACGATCCTAGCGTCTGACCATGCTAACAGGATTCCTCAACACCTCACACAAGTCCCAAGCATTAAGTTACAAGTTACTAACAGAACAACAAGATTTGCTTTTGGTCACGTCATTTTTCCATTATAAAATATTCTTTTAAGAGAATCCATTAATTCACTTTCCCCCTATTGCCAAATTTATGTTGAGCATCTTATATTACTCCAGAATTAGCTTACCAATTTGCAAATGAAGTGTCTCTACCAGTACCATACACATTACACTTTTTAAACCTAAATCCAAGTAAATTGTCTTCTTGAAGACAGAGAACAGAGAGAAGAAATTTTTAGGCCCAAATATTCCTTGTAGTTAAAATTTTGTAACTGTGTTAACATAAAATCTTTAACCGTGTGATACTTGAAGTGCTTGAGAACACAACAACAAACATGTGCATGCTATAATTTATGAACACAGAAGTGGGATGACTGAGCATTTTGACATATAATAATTATTTCATTTGTATTGCAAAATGAAACATCATGCTTAATGATAAAGGATAACAATCTTTGCTCACGAAGAGCGTAATTATGAGAATTTCATAATAAAAGGGTAAAGAAATAAGGATATAACATTGTTGACTATCTCCAAAAAAGAAGCATTCTTATTACCATGGAGCACTCAATTAAGCAGAAATAGCAGCCAAACACATCAACGAATGGGCACACCTGAGTAATATCTTCATCTAATTCCACATTCATGAACCAATAATTATGTGTACAACATTTTAAGCCTAGGAAAATTTACGGAGTTCCTAAATATCAGGATAATTTTCCAGAGTTATTTTAAGCAATTGTGATGTAGATGAATTTATAGTCAATCACAATAAATCTAATCAATAGCTCTCAAACTGGGCTCCCTAGATAGAATATATATATTTACTCATTAAGAAATATCAAAGACAGCAATATCTTACAAAAATATAGCGACTCAATCAAAAATTATTCCAAAATTTGAACACTAAAAGAATGGTGGAAGATGAACGGATCTGATCACCTGCCCACGGTGGGCAGGTGATCAGGACTCGGAAGATGAATACCTTAATTGAGATCCTGATAAAACATTGCAGTGGCGTCCTTAGATAGGCAAAATTGATGTTAAAAAATGTTGGTCCCATTCCCTCCAATCAAATTTTGAACTGAAAATGTTACTTCAAGTTCGATCCCCATTGTGCCAAAGATGAATTTAGGGGAATCCGAAAGGAATTTAATTCATTTTTCATGAATTCAAGCAGGTTTGACCGAGTAATTGTTCTTTCGGTACTTCTCTGTGTCAGAGAATATGTGACTGGGTTTTTGTTTACTTTTTAAAATATTAGTAAATGCACGTGCGTTGCCTAGATACTAAATTTGACAATAATAATATAAATTGATTATTTATATTGAAATAAAGTATAATGTATAAGATATGAAATAACTATTAATGTATTTATAGAAAAATGGTTACCTATTTATTTATTAAACAACTTGTATGATTTGTGTAATTAATAGTAAAATGTATACGAAGAACAATAATTATTATTCATAAACGTAAAACTTACTAACAAACACATCGAACAAAAATTAAAGTTCATCAAGAATACATTTATCTTATTTATATAATGATACTATACAGAATTTTTTGTTAATCATTAATTGTACTATATAGTTCGTCGATGTAGATCTTCAATCCCTGTAATTAAGACTGTATTGCAAGTCCGTCATCTACCATGTCCAGAAGCTCAAAATTCATGGATGCAAATTTTTCTACACTTTCCTGTTATTTTAATCATACACGAAATGTTTAGTAAAACTCTTAAAATGTGGATAATTTAATATCACACCTATAATAACTGAATGACAAAGATATAGACATTAGTAAAACCTCATTCTTGTCCACCATTTGGATTAGAATTTGAACTCTCGAAACAAATTCTGAACGATGTATGTTTTGGGCTATTGAATATAGACTTTCTCGGAGATTATAGAGAACCATTCTATAATGTCTTACTTCTTGCATTTGGATATTTGGTACGGATGTGAGATCTTTGCCGTTGGTTAAGTTACACCCCACTATATCGTTTTTTGTTGTAGTCTTATTCGTATGCCATCCATGCAAAAAGTTCATCTGTTTGTTCTGATGCTTCATCCCATTCTGCTTTTCCTTGTCTCTTTTCTACAAACGAAATGTCAAATAGGAAGGCAGATTTTAATTCTTCAAGATTTCTTGGAAATTCAACGAGGACAAAACCAGAATGTCTTCTATAATCATAGAGTGGTTGAAAATTGTTTATTAGATATCCTCCAACGACGTTTGAGATTGATACTGCAATTGTCAACACGGATGTTATTCTCAATGCGTACTGGTAGATTTGCCACTATTACTGTCCATGGCTTTACGATTCTGGCGCCATCATTAGTATCCACCATCATGAACTCTAAAAATAAAATAAGCTAAGACGATAATGAAGTGTTATTAATATGAATATTAGAAGATAAACTTTACAATTACACAAAAAAATAAATTTCAATTGTTGATCATAATTTTTTTGATAGAAAGGAAATTGTAAATAAATATTGTATATACTAAAGCGTTAGAAAGATTGAATATATGTGTAAGTGAAATATCACAGTGTTCGGTAAAAATTAGAAGGAAAGTAATGATACCTGCAAAAGCTCAAATGCAAATAAGTCTGTGATTTTTAGTTATAGTGAATGTTTACGTATGTGGCATTTATATAGCGAAGATGTTTGGAACTTAGTATTTGGTTTAGAATCAATATGAAAGGTAGGAATAATTTGTGGCAATGTGAATTGAATTTAGCTATTGATTTTACGTTTGTTGAATGTGAATGGATTTACTAATTTAACTTCTAGTTTTTGTCATGTAGCTTGTTGTTTTATCTGGTAGCAATGTGAATTGAATTTAGCTACTGATTTTTCGTTTGTTGAATGTCAATGGATTTACTAATTTAACTTTTAGTTTGTGTCATGTAGCTTCTTGTTTTATATGGTCAAAGAATATTAGTTGTTTTTTTGGTATGTGTAGTCATTGTAGATACTGTGAATGGGTCAATGAATTGAAATTGTATTTTTTGGCACGTAGTTTGTTGTTTGATGTAGGGAAAGAATTTTAACTATTTTATAACATGTGGATGGCATATTAATTATTGTGCATTTTGTGAATGTGAATAGGTTTATGAATTGATTCTGCAGTTTTTGTCATGTAATATATTGTTTGATTAGAGGCGGATTAGAGGAAGAAAATCTGCTTCTTCTGGGGAGTCTGTACATCTTTTTATTAGCTGCGTATTTGGTGTCCGTAGTCCTTCATAAATGGCCATCGAATTTGGCGATTTGGTGCGGCTGATTTGATTTTGGAGATCACAAACAATATTGGTGTCTGTATTGATGTACAGTATTTGAATTGAATGCTTCTGTAACATGGAAATGAAGAAGATGAGTCAACGTTTTCAAATATCTTAAGCCCAATATGAAGGATACTTAAAAGACCCTTTGGCTCCCTCATCTTAAAAAAAAAAAAAAAAAAAAAAAAGAAGATACTTATAATGTGGAAAAAAAAAAAGATACTTATAATGTGAAAACCTCATGCTCCCTCATCTTTAAAAAGATACGTATAATGTTTTATATTTTATTTTTTGTTACAAACAGACCATAGAATTTTTCTTAATAACTTACTGATAAATTATTCGGCACCCTCTTCTTTTATAGGAACGTAATCACTTATTAATAATTAGTTTCTTGTAAACAATCTCAAGGCTCTCAAGACATTTCGTTGCCTTAAAAACATACGCGTTGATAAGTATTATAGTATATTTGAGAAAGCTTATAAATATTATAATAAAATATTTAAAATAAATTTTGGAGCATCATTTTAAATATTTGGGAAAGCTTATGATAAAAACAATTCTAAAATTTCAAAATTCATAAAAAATTTAAATATATATAAGAACATATAATACAAAAAATTTTGGTGTCCCTATAATGTTGAGGCTATGTGCGGTCACACCACATGCACACCTTCATGGCCGTCTCAGATTAAATCTATAAGACCTTTTGAAAAGAAAAATCAAAATTTCCAATATCATCCTTTGATTTGGACTTCTATGTATGATTTGTACAAAATAAAATAAAAAATTAAATACCACCTTAATTTCTTATTGTAGAACATGAACTTAAGACAATCATTGGACAATGCTCGCTTTTGAAAAATGGCTATATCTTGATTATTTTCAACATTATTTTTTAAATTGAAAAAAAAAATTAAAAAATATCTTTTCCCGCTGGTTAAGCCGAAAGTTATGCTTATCAGTGAACACATTCTATAACAAAAACAGCTTATATTGCTGGCTGACCAAAAGAAAAAAATATTAGAGCATCTTTGAATTATAATTAGAATATCACATTGCATTGCCATTCCAAATATATATGAGAAGTCAATGGCCAGAAAAATAAAATATATTTTGATTTTGAAAACTGAAGGTCTGGACAATTAAAAAAAAAAATAGACAAGATAGATTACAATAAAGATTTGGTGGCTAAACGAAGTAGATTGTTCTAATATGTTGCTTTGTTTCCATACTTCAAATAATTTCTTTTATGGGAAAATTGCATTATTGGATTTTAATTTTTCATTGTAGTTGTATAATCGATCTCTATGCTATAAATTGAACAAAACCTTTACCTATAAATGAGATCGGAGATATGGGCATTCACAATAACCCAGTAACAAGAAACCATGATAGAACGCATTTAGAAATTATTAAACTTAATCAAAATCCAATTTAAAAGTTTAACAGCACTTGGTAAATCCGTAAATCCCAGGGTTCCAAAGGCAAGTAACAATGTGGCCTTGTCCGGTTACTATAAATCTTCATTCATACCAAAAAAAAAAAACAAAAAAAAAATGCACATTGTCTAAGTTAAAATATTCATTCATACCATAATCATTATACAAAACAAGTTGTTTGAAGATACAAACTTCACGTCACCTGCTGTTCTAAATATAAAAACGATAATGCAAATTTTGTCGATAAAATAAACACCTTCTAACATATTTGTCACGACATAAGTTAGTTCTCATAAATATGGTTGTGCTACCACACTTATGAAAACTACAAAAGGAACACCTTCAGTGCGCTGGTAGTAAAAATAAAAGAGCAACAAATATTAGTACTAAGGATATGCCCTCTCACGAGCATATTGCTCACTCGAGCGGTCAGAGAGGAGAATGTTCCCCTTTATGCTTCGCTCGAGCGAGCATATAATTTTGCCTTCGATATTTTGAAATTGTATCTTATGTTTAATGACATCTTGACTACAATTAGAACCCCTGAGAACTCGTGCAAGGATATTCGTGGAACAAAACAAATCAATCCAACCAAGCACTCAAAAATAGATAAAGTTGCTTCGTGTAAGGGAAACACGAGCCAGAGATGATGAAAACCTGAAGATACTCCATTTTAGTTTTATTATATGTTCTCATTTCCAAGGCGGGGAGTCTTATTTCCTCCATCAACCTATTTGTTACAAATATACAACTCTTTCCTTCAGCTTTTCTCAAATTAGCTTGGGCTATTTTAAGAGTTTGCTGAGCTTCTTGTGGATCAATGTCACTACCCTTTTCCGCATCATTTACTAAAACACTGATCTCATTATTGCCTATTCTAGCAAAACCACCCACCAGAGATATCGTTAACCATTGGTCGTTAAAGCGTATTCTCAAAATCCCTATATCTACAGTTGTAGCAATAGGGGCATGATTTGGTAATATGCCAATGTGACCACTATTAGTAGATAAAATGATTATCTCGAGTAGCCAAATCCCAAAACTATAAACATCACCCCTCGTGGATACATGCCCATCTAAACCATATTCTGCACAATAAACTCTCATAACACAATTTTGAAAAAATAGATTTCGTATTTCATTAGAGCAGAAAGTATGAGGAGGGAAGAAACGTTTAGTGGTTGATTTTCATACCTGGAGCAATATATCTGATAGTTCCTTAAGTTTTGAAGATGATATTGAGCTAATATTTGAAGATGAAATGCAAGATGAAAAACTACATAAAAAACAGAGGTAAATAATAGCAGAACCATAAAGACATATTGATGATCTCATCTGATGATGAACGATATGCTTAAAATGTATTAATAATCAAACATCTTAAAGTTGCAATTTGGGACTGAGGAACATGAGAAAACAATAATCAAGGTAACAAAGAATACGGCAGAGACAAGAATTCATGCTATTTCGTTGCTAATATTCTAGTATTATTCATTAAAGTTCTAATGCCTTTAGAAAATTAGGAACGGATGTCCTTCTCCTATGAAGGCAGGCGAACTTAATTTGTTGATCGTTTCGATTATTTTTTTAAGAAAGTTAATTGAATCCATTAATTGAATATCTTTATACAATCTATGAAAAAAGCAGCATTGGTTTCCAACTTCTTGGTTTTCTTGCATTTTCATACCCAACATTTGAGAATTAATAGTTCAAAATAATCTAATAGTTGAACTATTTTAACAGCCTTGCCACGTTTAGGAATCTGTGAAGTTGTTCTGTTATCTTCCTTTATATATGAAGAAAACACATTGTCTAATGTTGTGGGAGTGTTTGATTGCTTAATTTGCAGTTCGAAGATAAGTTGAACCTGAGATGCATCGAATGTGAGAACATACGTCTAACCTCATGATCTTATGAGATACATTTCTAAGGTACAACTGATTGCATATGCTTAGGATAGCGGAAGACATAATTAAATAGCTTTGGTTGATGATGTTGTTTTCAGCCTTTCACTTTCATGTGTACACTTTCCACCTGAGAATACAATGGTTTTGGAACATATACATTTTTTTAATATTCAAAAAGAAAAACACAGTTGCCTAAAGGTAACCAAATTTTATAAATTGAGCTGATATATATTTATATTCCCTAACTTTTGCTGAACAACCTAAACCTGCAACATTGTCATATAAGTCACTGGTGAAAAGTACATCCACATGAACAAATATTGATATCACTTCTAGTACATGAATAGCTTCGGGAATTACAGTAGACGCATTGCTCATAAAACTTGGAATACATTAGAGGAGTTATACATACATAAATATGTTAAACAAAATAAAAACTATCTTGTTCCTTGTATGTAACAAGATAATATATATTTTGTTGACAAAAAAGATGACCACATA
This sequence comes from Forsythia viridissima, assembly GCA_030279155.1. Lineage (NCBI taxonomy): Eukaryota > Viridiplantae > Streptophyta > Magnoliopsida > Lamiales > Oleaceae > Forsythia > Forsythia viridissima. Next base: position 37,426,540 of record CM059033.1, on the reverse strand, counting down.
ACATCTTAACGACAAAAAAATGTCTCTCCTAAAACGAAATTTACCATTATAGCATAGTAATGAGGTTAGAAGAGACAAGTGGCAAAAGTTGTGATCAAAGCAAGATCCATAGGCAGACTTGGTTGAGATTTATTTGTAGTTATTTGCATAAACATAACCATTGTCTCTGGCAATATCTGGTAGAAGGATGAAAGCTGGGTTATCTTGTATGCCAAATTCCCTGCTGAATTGTAAAAAGGTATGTGGTTGTGCATCTTTAACACTGGAGTATGAGATGTTGTTTTCCGGAGGCTGGATTTTGTTTTCTTCTAATATCACATCGTTAACTGGAAGTTCTCCTTCATTTGCTGTTATCTCAGTGTCCAACACTAGGTCTAGCATGAAGATCACATCGTACCTCATGTTGGTGCCTTTGTTGCTATTTTTCATAGCTTTGAGATATAAGAAGTGCTCTTTTGTAGTATAGGTCCAAATTGTGTTTAATATGTTTTGATTTCCCTATGATGTAAAATATGGAAAACAGTTATTGGTAGTCCGAATAAATTCAGCAAGTTGAAGAGAAAATGAATAGTTTTTTGACGTACTTGTTTTGTCATTTCCATAAGCCTCTGCGATGAGCATTGCATGAAGGATTCAGCTGTGTCGCCTATCATATTTGTGTTGATTAGCCCAGTATAATCTTGCACTTGTACACGGACCTTCGCTCTATATGGTGTGTTTGGAAGAAAGCATAAAATCAATGATTATCAAAATGCCAATGAAACAACAATATGTAGAATAAATAGATGATTTTATTTGGTGAAAGAGTTGAAGAAATGTAACTTGGGGAACCTTGGTTTTCCTTTTGCATGATTGCACTTGCAATAAATGCAATGATATACTTTGTCAAATCCCGCGTTAGACACTTTAGTGCAATTGCTGCAGCACATATACCATAATGGTTGATAGTTGTTGACGACACGAACTTTTGCCTTCATCCAGAGAAAATGTTGGTCCTTCTATACGTATTAAATTAATAAAGTAAGTATTAACAATGTAGGAACAACATGTTGTATTTTTTGAATAGAAAAGCAAGGGTTATTGTTTTACTCCATTTAATAGATGAGGGATATCTTGAATTTCAACAATCTTTTCAGGAGGTGGATGAGATATTTGTAGTGACTTAGAGCTGAGGTAAGTTTTGTTGGACACCAGGTTGTCTAAAAATTCCATATTGTCATCCGTCATGAATAAGAAATGTTAAGAAGATAATGGTAAGATATTATGGAGAGCTTAATCCATTTCTTAGAAGACAAGTAGATTTTTTTAGTAGCACATATGATGAAATGAGATACAGATACAATAGATGTTATTTTTTTCTGTTCGAACAAGTTACCATGATTGCAAAGATGTACACTGTGTGAATGAAGGACTAATGTAGATTGAACTCTTTGATTTGGTGCATAGCCCCAGACCTGAAACATTATGGGATAACTTTCACAGTAAACTCATCTAAAAACATGTATACTAATTGGTACAAGTGTAAATGAAAATTAATGGTTTTACCATTGAAATATGAGACCCTTAGATTTGTTGTTAGAATAATTGGACGAACATTAAGCATAGCAGTTATGGTCTGACATTGGTTTTCAACGAGATCATCCCATGCTGTCATAGTTGTTGTCTCTAATCTACAAAAGATGACAAATCTATGACGTTAAATGCTGCAACAGAGTGATAACAGAGGCTGTAAAATTACACAATAGACATTAACACACACTTCTCATTCACGAGTACAAGCTCTTGAATGCATGATTCATTGTTGTACTTAGTCTGGACAATTTTGTTGGGCAACACATCTATCACGACACCAAGTACGTCTGGAAATTTTTGAAAAAGTTATCATGCAGGTGGCATATAGAGAGGTTGTGTAAATCATGCTTTATCTCAGTTGTTAGATGCAATGTTTTTGTAGAAAAATGAAGTTTAAGTAAGAGAGTACCAATTTCATTATAGTTGTCCATATGGAAGTGCAGATCAGCAAAACTTGCTATCTGATAAGTTGAAAATAGGAACGCACGATTATCTTCCTCAACAGACTGCACCTTTGTCTTTCCATTTATCATCCATTGGATAGTCCCTATTGCAGCTACATGTTTTGGATCAGTGAACTTAACAGAGCACACTGCACCTTGTTTCCCTGGTTAAAAAAAAAAACATTGGATATAAGGAAAGCTAATGCAATGACAACATCTTGCCCATGTAAGTAGGTATTCAATATTAATTAAATTGAAATAGGGAATTTCTTAAAATATAAAAGAGAGTTGTATACATAAGCAATGCAAAGAATATGTGCTAAATCTACCTGCATATCAATGAGAACCATGTTTTGATATCTCGTTCGTTGATTGTGTGATGTTTTTGCAACATATTTCTCTGCTACTATCACCTTTGATGTCCAATTTTGTTGTCGAACATTGATATCTGATATGAATTTGTATGTTTCAGCCATCAAAGAGGCAGGAGCCATGTGTCAATTTGCAAACAAACGATATGTCAATTTCATCAATTGAATCTGTGAATATTTTAGAATACTGTGCTGTCTGTGGTTATAAAACATAGTGGGAGAACAATGAAGGCAGTGAGATTCTAGAGAAAAAGTATGTATTTTTTATCACAAGCAACAATGATTTTGAAGAAGATGAATAAGAGAATTCAATGTTCCAAATAGTGTTGTAGTTGTGAATCTGTGTATATGTGAAGTAATGTGTAAGGATATAAATACGTCGGTGAGACAGTGGGAATTGATTCTCGAGACATCATTTGCCAAAAAAAATTGAAAGCATAGTAGTCACCCTTTTTAAGACAAATATATTTATTTTCCTTTTATTGAACAAACATGCTATCTAAATATCACCTTTGTTCGTCTTTGGGAATTAACCTGAGGATTTTTTTGGCAACATAAAATGAGCTCTATGTTTTAATAACTAACTTTGAAATTTGATGTAAATTTACATTGTGTAGTCATCTTAGGATCCAGAAATGTTACTGAAAAGCAGCATAGTCTTGGTGTAATATGAATACAATGGGTGTATGATGAACTAAAGGTGGAAATGTGATGATTAAACTAAAATACAAAACAATTAGTAGAATGAGTATGCCTCAGCATAGAAGCAATTTTAGAGGTAAGAAGTTTGTAACTGTGAATACAAATGAATAACTATAAGGTGGTTTTGGTAAGTGAGGGTGTGACATACAACATTAAACATCACTGTTAATAAGCCATACAGCTGGTAAGAACTCTGGGTTGCATTGACAAATCATCCTTATTAACAAACAAATCCAAAGAAAATGTGTACACTAAAGTTGTATATGTATCTATATATTTATAATGGATTCTGCAAAATTGTGAACTGTGAACTCTAAATCCAAACAAAACAGAAAAAAAAGAAAGATAAGAAAACATACTTAAGATTGTGAATAACCAAAGACGAATGATGTGAATAATGGATTTCAATGACTTAGGTTGTTGTTCTGCCGAAGAAAAATATGCACAAGCAATGAATGACCAGGAATGAGAACGTGTGTATATATATAGAATCCATAGGTATATGCAATCTCTAAAAGCTGTGAAAATTTTCCATAGTAGCTGTGATAAGATGGTAGAGGATTTCATTTTCAGAGTATGTGCTATAACTCTTCGCAAAAAGTAAATTGAAAGAAGAGACTTTGCGGTACGAAGAGGAGCTGGGAAATGGGGAAATCTTATTTTAAAATCTATGTTTCTGGGTAGTACAAAGATGAACGGGTAGAAAAGACTGAGATTAGGTGGGGAGAAAAGTTAAGAGTGGCCGATTTCTTAGATCTGATGTTGATATCTTGCATATCTGTATTTGTAATTCACTATACGCTGGATGGAGGTATGGTGATGAGGTACGGGAACTGTGATTGGGAGGATTGGCAGTAGATGATTATGCTGAAGACTGATACAAACAATTCATTGAGGCTGTGGCTACCTATGGTGTATTGTAGAAGATGAGCCCAGCTTGTAATTGCCCAAATGTTGGAAGCCCAATAAAGCCTAAATTGAGTATCATATGAAAGACCCAGACTTCTTTTGGGTTTAAGAAATGTATAGTATGATTTTCGAATTTTAGAAATGTAAACACAAGTGTTGGATGGGATGGTCCAATATGATAGTTTATACTGTTTGTTAGTAAAATATAAACGTTCAAGTAATATCTATTAATTGAATAAAAATTTTCTTTAGGTAAATGAAGTATAAATTAAATATCGTTGAATTTGTCGTTCATATGTATATAACTAATTTTAATGTCTGAATATGACTTGTTGTACTTAGTAAATCGTGAGAGAAAGAAATATATTTTTTATGTATTATATTTGGACCAAAGTTCGAGTATTGATATGGTCAATATTTGAAAATTTTTCTTCATGTTATATGACTTGATTTTTGGTAGTTTTTTATTTGGTCGTTTAGTTGATTAACATGGGACTTTTTAGTTATTGTAATGAATTGTAATTATATGGCATATTGAAAATTGAAGCAGGTAAACTCCATCACTATGAAACTCTTTATTTTGATTACGATTTTTCTCATTTTTCGACTTTTTATTTATTGTGATGAATTGTAATTATATGGCATTTTGAAAATTGAAGCAGGTAAACTCCATCACTATGAAACTCTTTATTTTGGTTACGATTTTTCTCATTTTTCAACTTTTTATTTATTGTGATGAATTGTAATTATATGGCATTTTGAAATTTGAAGCAGGTAAACTCCATCACTATGAAACTCTTTATTTTGATTACGATTTTTCTCATATTTCGAAAAGCTTATATCTTATACTTGTAAATTTTTTGTTAGATTGAGTAGAACTATAATATTAGTCATTGGTGAATGATCGTATTTAATATGTTAGTTCTAGTGTTGAACATTCGGGTTTCATTTTAACTTTTTGTACTTTGTAGATAAGATGAAGAAACTCTTCGGGAGAAAGAGCCATCTGCCTCTGTCTGGCATGCAAACTGAATTAATCACTCATCATATTATGACGTCGGGTGTTATTCGCAACTAATTTAATTCATAGGCTTGCTGTGGTTTTACACAGATTTGTTGTCTCGTTCTTCCATTTTTACGACTTCGAGCATCATCAACGATTTCCTATATAGGTAGGATTATAGCTTTTAGAATATGGGTTTTGGACTCACTGATAACATATTACGCCTAACCAAATTTGTAAGATTCTGATGCACTCCTTTCACGTGCATTAAGTACATTATATAGTTGGCATGTAAAGTTGATGTCAATGCCAAAAGATTTGGTATGCTCTGTACTTGATCCGTAAAGTGGCGGCCCATTATGTTCAATTATGGTCAATTTGCATTGCAAAGGCATGTTTTATTTTGATAATTAGTCTTATTTCTCCAACTCCTTACTTTTCTGATAACAGTGGGCAAAACGTATGGCAAGTTCTCGTAGCTTATGGTGCTTGCATTCACTCATGCCTAAATACATGGGCAAAAGGATGTACAGAGGCACCAGAATTCCTCTGCGATCAGTGACTCCTTCTTCATAATGTCTTCGGGTATGTTTGCTAAGTATTAATGTTATCATAATCGACATGATTTTTTCCAGCATGATATTTAGTTTGATCTAATGTACCTAAAATAGTTTTCTCCTTGACTTTCTATGTTTCTAGACTACAAAAAATTTGTTGCAACCTGGAGGTGTAAAACCAGAAGAAAGCACTTACATTAATGTCAAGGGTAGAAAATGTTCGTGTGAAATATTTATTCCTATGTTCAATTCGTTACGCAAAAAAACTACTTCAAATATAGATAAATTGTTTCACAAACAACCTATTAATTTATAGTAAGATAGAATGGATCTTGTTTATAGAGATAACAAATTCTAATATAAACGCCATCACATGGTACATTTTTCAAAAGCAATACAATGTTTATGATACCACATAGATTCAAAATATGACAGCATTGTTGTGATCAGCGTTTCCTAGAAGACGGATGGATGACTACGATTAAATTTCATCTTCTGCATTGGTGGAATCGTTTAATATGGTAGGAAGAATGTCTTCTTTAGTAGAATCGATAGCAATATCTAAGCCTCTATTATGTGTGAGGCAGTCAGGGACGTTATTGATGCCACTAATGTCGTAGTCTTTATCTTCGCTGCTGCCAATATCTTTTAGTGAGAAGAGTGTTCGTTTCCCTGGTGTAACAATCCCCTTGTTGTATTTTTTCCACGAGAGGTGGTCTTTACGAGATACAAAGCTGCTATTTGAAGTGTTCTCGGAACACGTAGGTGTGTCTAATTTGTTTGTTGAATGAAGAAGGAAAATGTTTAGTAAAACAACAGATCAATGGTTGCTGTGGAGATCAGAAGTAGGATGAAGATTATTTTGTTTACCGGAGTGGTAAGATCCATGAGCGTAGCTGTTGGACATTGCAAGAAAGACTCCTCTGTCTCTCCGATCATGGTTGCATCAATAGATCCAGTACAATCTAAAACTTGTACATAAGCCTTGGTACTAAGTTTTATTGTATAAAACATATGTGGTTAGAGACGGTGAAAATGATAACTCAAAATTTAGCACAACTGTACAACTGAATTAGTCACGGTTTTTTGTCATCAAGTGAACAGCAATCTATATTTACTTATACCGTGGCTTTCCTTTGGCTCCGTCACATTTGCAATAAAAGCATTGATATACTTCATCAAAATCAACATGTGATGATTTGTTACATATGCTGCAGCACATGTACCAGAATGACTGTTGAAGAATTTCTATTTTCAATCACCCCTTCACCCAGAAGAAATGTTGATCTTCTTGCTGAGGAAATATTATGTTCACAGTAATTGCAATGAAGCTATGATGAAAGCATATATAATTTAAGAGAAATTATGAAGAATTTGTTGACTGTATACCCCATATATGAAGTTTGGAATGTCCTCGATTTGAATAAGATGATGCTTTGCAGGAGGCCTCATTTTTATTGATGTTGATGGAGTCATGTAACTCTTTTTAGCCACTAAATCGGTTATTCTTTCTACATTCTCGTCAGCCCTTGCACATTTTCTTTGACAAATTAGATAATTTTTTTGGTTTCTTAGTAAACAATTAAATAAATTAAAGGCAAAGCTATTGTAAATATGAATGCAAACATATATAAACACCAAGTAAAACGAAGAAGGTGTTACCATGTTCGTAAGTGATGAACTCTTTGAAAAGAAGGATTGATGAGGATAGAGCTATTAGACTTTGTTGATACCGCCATTCCTGAAATGGTGGACATTCTGTGCGTTGTTAATAGGTGAGCTAAATCTGATGTCAATAATTTAAGATTGAAGACGTTACCATTGAAAGATGAAACACGTAAATGTTTTCCAAGAATGACCGGTATTTCATTGATTAGCTCGAAAATTTTACTGCACTCGGTGTCGACAAATCTATCCCACATTCTCAACATCACAATTTCGAAACTATGAATATATAAATAAATAGTAAATTAATGAATCTAGTGGAATAAATAGGAGGGAAGAATGAATGAGAAAAGAGTAAATAAGAAGAGACCGTTCGTTGATGAGGATCACTTCCTTAATGTAAGATTCATTTCCACTTTTAGTTTGCACTACTTTCTTTGGCAACATGTCTATTGCTAGTCCAACAACACCTGCATCATTCAAATAGAAGAAGTGCAATAAGTCTAAACAGAGTTATTAGGTTGAACTTTAGAAAAGACGAACTACAAGTATGGTATAAGTGGTATCAGTGTAGTGCAGAATACCAATCTCATCTTTGTTGTCCTTATGTTTTTGAAGCCTCAAAAGAGACTAAGTCATAAGTTGAAAAAATTAAAGCATCATGATTTTCATGTAGCTCTTCTATTCTCGTTCTTCCATTTATCGTCCATTGTACAGGACCAACACTTGGTTTATATTTTGGGTCGGTGTGCCTAACAGTTGCATTAGTTATGAGATATGTCCTTGACAAAGTAGTGTGTTCTGAAATGCCGTAATGTCGTTGTTGTAGATTGTGGCATGGACTTTGTTCCCCTGTTTGCAGCAGTAAGAGCAACATGTAGTATAAATAAGAAATTTACAATTGAGTTTCAGAATCACAAGGGACTAATAATACACACTACTTATAGTATGACGAACTACAGGGAAATAAAAGATGGATTCAATGTATTGTTAAAAAAATCAAATGCATACTATGTTATTTGAGTCAAATTTTCTTAAACTGAACTAATGACAAACTTGTGGATCAACAAGGACCATGTTCTGATATTTAACCGGACTATACTACCCTGTTCTGGCCATAGTTTTCTCAGCCACAACAACTTTGGCTGTCCAAGAAGTTTGGCCAGGACTGATATCAGGAATGAGCTTTATTTGGGATGTCATTGATGCTACTAAATAATGGATAAGATATTGTTGGATTTAGCGGTCTGTACAGTAGGTAATAGAAACTAAACCTAATATTAATATTTGAAGCCACATAGGATTACATAAAAAAAAGAGGTCTCTAATTCATATTTGTTGAAAAATACGTGAAGTATGAATGAATCAGTAAACTTTTAATCAGCTGACTACAAATTATTATGGTTGAAAAGAATAAAAGATTCAATTGTTCACACCATTAAAGAACTAAGAAGAGATAGAGAGACGTGCGCTGAAGATAATAGTGGAGCTAAAGTTTTTTTCAAAGAAAGGAGATACCTAAAGCTAAAGTGTGGATGCTTGTGAATGCGTGATCTTCTTGTGTTTTGAAGAATGCAAAATGTTGGATTCAGCTGTTCGCACAATACATAATAGGAATAAAACCTAAGTTTCATATTTGAAGGCATGTAGGATTACAGAAATAAAGAGGCATCTTGTTCATATTTGTTGGAGAATACATGAACTGTAAAGAAACCAACAAACTTTTAATTGGCTGAGTACAAATGATTATGGTTGAAAAGGATAAAAGCATGAATTGTTAGCACCATTAAATAACTAAGAGAAGACAGAGAGACGTGCACTGAAGATAGTAGTGAAGTTCAAGTTTGTTGAAAGAAATAAGAGATACCTGAAGCTAAAGTGTGGATGCTTGTGAATGCGTGGTCTTCTTGTTTTTGAAGAACTAATGGTGCTCTGTGTGTGTGTATATATATATATATATATATGCAAGTTGCTATAAAATTACAATGTGTACAAGCAATCGTACTAAATATTAATGGGCATGAAATAGTTTATGCTATGTGAAAATCTCTATTTAAAAATATAGGCTATAGAATGCACATGTGTGTATTTGTAGAGGCGTGGGTAGTAGGTACTCTATTGAAAGACTTCATAGGGGCTGACATTTAACTTTTGTAGACATCATCATTTGAAGTCAGCAATGAATGAAAATAGTACATGTATGGTGGTCTTTCCACAGCAATAAAAAAATGAAGACTTGCCTGGGAAGCAAGTGTCTTGTATTACATTAAGAATGAACTTAATAGATTGGGAACCAATGGTGCTCTTTATAGAAACAATGCATATATATATATATATAGAGAGAGAGAGAGAGAGAGAGTTCCTGCAAGTTGCTGAAAAATTACAATGTGTGCAAGGAATCGTACTAAATATGAAAGGGCATGAAATACTTTATGATCTGTGAAAAATCTGTATTTAAAAATAGAGGATATAGAGTGCACATGTGTGTATTTGTAGAGGCATGGGTAGTAGGTACTCTATTGAAAGACTTCATAGGGCCTGACATTTAACTTTTGTAGACATCATCACTTGAAGTCAACAGTGAATGAAAATAGTACAGGTATAGTGGTCTTTCCATAGCAATAAGAAAATGAAGACTTGTTTGGAAAGCAAATGTCTTATATTACATTAAGATTAATTTGGGAAAAACCACATCCCACCAAAATTGGCAACGCATTTCCATAAGTAAATTAAAAGAGATAAAAAGTATATGAAATAAAATCTGCATATGCATAAATTAAAGTAAATACCCGATCTTAGTAAATAGGTTTATGGTAGTAAACAGTGAATAGAAGTATGGCATTACCTCTTAGTAGTAAAATGATAATGCCAATTAAGCATTCATTTTAGGCTCTGGATGACATAGTGACTCTTTCAAAAATGATATTAGCATAGCAAATCTGCAACGGATGAAACAAAACCAATAAAATTAAAAAATAAACTAAGAAAGATGAAAAGATGGAAAAAAAAAACCCCTGAATAGGCAGTGGTGGGTACGGCTACGATGGTGATTAGATCTTAGGATTCTCACTTCTCTCATTGAGAAAACAAGAACTAAGAAAACAAAAATTAGACTAAAAAAGAGGAAAATATTGAAACAGATAAAACAAAAAGATTTAACACAACATACGTAGTGGTTATAGAAATGAAAACTATCTATAATCACAGTTTGTTTCTTACTCTTCCAATTTAAGATTTTCACCATGAACCCGAGCACCCTTAACTTCTTGAATCCATTCAAAGGGCATTATCTCACTCAAGTTTTATAAAAACTGTCAAATATTTATATGCTAAAACTATTATTTAATGATATCGTAGATGAGGAGGTTAGATAAAGCCATGTAAAACATTTAAATCAAAACAAAATGAAATAGATATCTTCTAAATTCACAACATAAAGATACCCAATTTTAATCAAGGAGAAAAAAAAAAGACACTCGGGAAGCTTGCTATAAATTTTTAGAAATCAAAATGTTGGTAAAATGAACAAAAAAAAGTTAAGAGGAGCTTACTTGGAAGATGAAAAGTTCCAGCAGAGGCAGCGATCACCAAACGAGCGATTCGAAAGTTGCGGAAAGGACGACATCAACAATGTAGAAAAATGTGATGTCATTTGTTCGATTCCATGAGATTGAGTTGCATATGTTCTTGGAAAACGAGGTTTCTCAAAGACCTGAATTGAGAAAACACATTCACATGAATTAGTATGAACTAAAATAAAAAAATAAGTTTCGAAAACACGGTCGGGTGCTCTATTTATAGAAAATTGAAAAAATAAATAAAGAAAAAGCTTACATCAGAAAACTAATCGTAGTATGTTCAAAATTTAATAGCTGAAAAGTATTTCTAGTAAACAGTAGTAGTGGCAAATAGAGCCTTAACCAGTTGGCAATCCAAATTATATGCTAGCATAGAGCGGTTGCAAGAGTTACTTGGAAAACAGTTTTTAGGAGAGGCTTACTTGCAGCCTGCTCACGGCCAATGTCATGACACCACCTGAAATATATTCCAGTAAGTCATATAAATGGATTACCAATCTCAAATAAACAACAAATGAGCTCAGCCTTATGTGCAAAAAACGTGGGGGGGCAGCAACATGGATCTTGTAGAACCACTCCAGATCCATCCATCGCATATACATAAACGTGTGACAAAATCAAATATTTTGCAACCACATCATATGCTTAACTTTGGTCTAGCTGATTAGCTCTCTCTTTTGCAAATTTTCTACTCATCTTGTGTCACTCTTGTGATAGAAGATTCTTTAGTTTTATGCAAAGACACACCCCAAACGTTTAAAGTCATACTTCTCCTAATTTATCTTCAATGGCCATCGCATCTATCTATTCATATACATTCTCATTTCTTGTTTTATCCGTTATGGTATGGCCACACATTTATTCAACATCCTTGTTATACTACATTTAGGTTATAGACATTTTATCCTTTAAAAGTTCAACGCTCACTACTATAAACCATGGCTGATATAATAACCATAAAGCAAAACTTTCCCCTGAATAGAAGGTACTACCCAATCACATAGTATGGATTTCCATCCAACCAACTCTAATATGATGCGTTATATTCCCTTCAAATCCTTTATTATTAATAATCATACCTAAAACAATTACTCTTTCAAACACGCGATCCTCTGATGTGGTTCCACCTCATTTCTACTATAACAATCCCAAATAATTTAATTAAAGTGTTAACATATATCCCAATAATTTTTAATGCAATGTAATGATCTTACATGTTTATTAGCACTATATCTGAAACAGTTCAGGAAAACAGGGCACTTTGCTTTTCAAATGCAATATAATCCTGAAAAAGAGCAAAAAGATTAGAAAAGAACGAGAAGGTTCGACTAACAACATACTTACATACTTCTCCAGATCCCGTGATATAAAATAACATATGAATAAACAAAAGAAAACTTGAGAACTAATAAGCATTCTTATACAAGCTAAAATTTCTAAGGAAACCAAGACGCGTGCAATAAGAAAGCAGGGCAATACATGTAGAGTACACTCCATTTGATCCTAAAAACATAATCTTGTCATACTTGCTAAATAAAAGATCATGGCAAGAGAACAAGCATACAGAACAAAACCAAATAATGTTGGACTGTCTTTCTGAAGACAGTATTGATGGCAAGACAAATGATGTCCTAAACAGAAGTAGTATGAATGCTAAACCGTAAATGGTAAATATGCATGGCAAGAAAGACGTCAAATGTATGTTTCCACCAACCAAAATAGATAATGAGCAAAAACCAATCTCAACATATAGATATTCATAACCACGTTCAACCGGCCACAAATAAAAGAACAGAAGTTTATTCTGCAGACATGAAAATATTAATCAAGTAAACCACCCATGAAAACACTACCAAATTCAAGTCCCACAACACAAAAGAAAATTTCTATAACTTTACAATATCAAAACACAATTTTTTGGTCAAAAATGATAAAAAAATATATATATTTCTTGCTACAACGATTTACATAGTAAATAGCAAAAATGAAACTCACCAGAAACAGTGTAGCCATGAAGGGAGGCAGAGAGCTCAAACAAATCAAGGGGATTTGGCTTTGGGGTGAAATAGGCAATGTACACAGATGACCGACTGTATAATTTCCAATTATATGCTTTTTGCAGCTTCACATGAGGAAAACAATGACCTTTAACATTATATAGGTGACGCAAAACCCTAGGTACATATCAAAGCCCACAACAACTACGAATTGCTGATTGTAAAAGACAATAAAGAACACAGCGTAAGCATCTTCCATCATCTACCTTCAAATTGAAAAAAGTGGAAGTTATCTGGAGATGTTTACGCCAGATTTAACTGCAAAATGAAAGAAATTACATTGATGAAGAACATAATATGAGAAAAAAATTGAGAAATTGTAATTAGTTTTTTCCCGGCCACGAGCATTGATGACTAATATTTCTTTGATTAATCATGTGCGATATTTTGTCATGTAGTGAACACACAAGGCAAATGCAGATGAATGGGCAATCTATAGTTATACCTTGACATTCACTACACTCACTTTTTTCTATGTTTTTGATACAATGATTGTAACTGACAAATAACTTATGATGCTTTTGAGTAGTTCGCTAGTTTTCATCTAATTCTATTTCACTCACCTTATGTGAAGACAGAAGATGGGTGATGTGGTATATTATAAATTGAGATAATTGTTTTAGCTGAGGTTTGAGAGTAAAATGTTTACATTTAAAGGTAAGAGTATAGCTTCATTTATCAGGCCTTCATAATCTTTTGTTCCTCTACAACCAATTCTAGCTTTTAAAATTCCATACTGCAAGAAAAGGAAAACAAATGCAACTAACAAAGCCTTGAATCACAAAGTAACAAGAACTTATTCTGAAGCCCAATTATATACTAACCCTTAGCCCCTATCTATTAATCTCTGCTCTATCACGTGTTTTACTTAAGTTTTAATCCCCAGCACTATAAGGTTTTCATTCACGAAGTGCTGTGATTTATGTACATTTTTTTTGCTCTAGGTACCAATCTACAATTTGTCATACAAGGTATAAGTTTTACGCCAACGACTTGGATTGTTAAGTATCATTTTTTATTGTAATTTATTTTTTGTTTCTTATCTCTAGCAATAATTTTCTGGTCGGCTATCAACTCTCTTCTTGTGTGTTCTACAATATGATAATTCAATAAACACAACAATAGTTGAAACAGGAAGAAAATCAATATCAATTATCATCAGTTTAAAGTCTACTGTTTGTGAAAATGGAATAAGCATCCCATTTATAGAGTTCAGAGAAGTAGGATCGTAAAGATGGAAGAACTAATACAGCTTCCAAAGCGAACAAAGAAGTTACATAAATAAAAGATGTTAAATCTCATCTTCAAGTTTCCTGTGGCAAAGAAATAAGTATAACTAAACTTTGTCCTACAGTGTTGGGAAGGTTATTGTGTTCAACTTTAATTTAGGGAAAATCATTTAGATGCTCCAAATATCCATTCATAAAAAGAAAGAAAGAAGTCACAAATTAAATATAAGAACAATGGTAATGTCCGAATCTAGAAAAAGGTACTTACTTGTTGTAAAGGTAAGAAAAAATACGAAGCATTGGATGTCTCGCTACCAGCATTAAAGGCAAATGCTTTGCGTTGACATTCAATTAGAGAGGAGCCGCTTGTAATGTATTTATACGAAAATCCTATGCTTCTGTCTTATTTTTTTTGAGTCACATGAATCCTGTAAACATTAAGTACAAAAAATTACAGAGACGAGCCAGAAGGTAGAAGAAAAGAAAAAGAAAAAAAAAACTCACCCAATTAAAGATCTCCGCTAGAAGACATGGAAACATAATCAAAATATGGCAAATCTAAACGCAATCAGAAATGATGATTTAAACATCGAGTCTCACCATTTTGTCATTGTAAGAATAATTGAGAAATTGATATTAATTTCATTTCACGGACTAAAAGAAAAAGGAGAAGAATAAAACATGGTGTCATATTATATTTTCTTGTGCAGATAAAAAAATTTCAAATCCGTTTTTGGGTCATCACTCTACCATTTGCACATCTAAGAATTTAAAGCTGTGATTATGTACGATTTTTCGGTGCTCGTGATTCTTCATAACTGAAAGAGCTTCTTGTTATGCAAAATATGGTACACGATGTATTAAAAAAATTGTCTATAGCAAATAAGTAATGAATGTCTAGAATTGTATCAAATGAGGAGCTTATGGATAGAGTTTTTAAAGGAATAACTACATTTATTAAAAATAAAAGGGAGGTAGTGATATACACTTGTATTTGCAAAAAAGAAAGACTGAAAGTGTGAAAGAAAAAAGATATATATCACAAGTCAATATTAGAATAAAGAGAGACGAACCATACTATAGAATTCAGTAAACTACAAATCTTAAACACGGACAATTGAAATGATACAGTGTAGTATCTATATCGAGGACGAATACCCAAAAAACCAAGGCAGCGAATAGAATGAAATATGTTCCAAATATGAATTTAAAGATCGAAAAAATTAAGATGAGTTAACCAAACTCAATAGTTCCTCATAAACAACATTTTGAGTGCATCGATCATGAGATTCACCAGTTAAAGTGGGTTTAATCAAAATCTTTATACATTGGCTCGTTCGTGATCTAGATAGAGCAACATATAATTGTCCATGTGAAAAAAAACTGGCTCAGGAAGATACAATCCAACGAAATTTAAAGTATACCCTTGGGACTTATTTATTGTCATAGCAAAACATGGACGAATGGGAAACTGTGTCCTTTTGAATGATAATGGATTTTGATCACCTGACATTAGAATGAAAGGAATTCTTGGTAGGAATACCCATTTTCCACGATACTCTCCAATAGCAATTTTGGCATCAATTACATTTCTTTCAAATGACCGGCAAATAAGTCTAGTTCCATTGCAAAGACCTTCAGAAGGATTAATGTTTCGGAGTAAAATAACAGGACATTTATTTTTAATCTAAGTTCATGCGGTGGAATTCCATTTGGAGTTAAAGTATTTAAGAAATCTTCTTGCAAAGTATTTTCGGTGTCATCTATTGCCTGGTGAAAATTGTAATAAGTGAAACTTGGACCGGGAAATTCTTCTAGTAGTATATTATTTATTTGATCAACACATTCATTTTTTGGAGTTAGAATGACACAATTAATCATAAAATCGAGATTGTCTACATAATTATGTAAGTCTGGAAATACAATACGAATTAAAATTTTAAGAGACAATATTTCGTCTTCAAAAGGTATTGTTATCTGTGGCAATAATATAATCATATCACAACAATGCTTCTTCTCAATCCTTCACCAATGCGCAACAATAATCTTGAGAACGAAGGATCTAATTTGGCTCTCATATTTTGAATTAAATGTATTTTGTTAAATTGAGGCCAAAGATAAGAATAAGGTAAGCTTGCATGCACTATATCTTCTCGTTTGCCCTTTTGAACAACATGTAAAATTTGACGAAAATCTCCTCCCAAAACTAAAACTTTCCCACCAAATGGTGTGCTACTGTCGTTTATATCTTGTAGCATTCTATCTAATGTTTCAATTGCATAACGATTAACCATCGGAGCTTCATCCCATATAATTAATTTAGAAAGTCTAAATAAATCAGCTAGAGCATATTGTTTACTTACGAAACAGGCAGTGTTGCAGTCTATATTAAGCAGAATTTTAAACGTTGAATGAGCCATACGACCACCTAGTAGAAGCGAAGCAGCAACTCCAGATGATGTTGTTGCTAAAGCAAGGATATTTTTTGATCTCAAAGACGCAAGCAAAGCTCGGTACAGATATGTTTTCCCAGTTCCACCTGGACCATCAACAAAAAACATGCCACCAACATTACTAAAAAATTTCTCTAGTATCGTGTCATAGGCAAACTGTTGTTCTTCGTTAAGTGTAGATGTAGAAGCTAAATCTGTTTCTGAAACTGGAATTTCTAATTGTTCACCTATGAATTGTGCCAACCTCTGATCTTCTCTTAAATTGACTTCATATGGTACTAACTTGTACTCATTGATGTTTTTCCCAATTGGCTCCAACAATGTATTAATACACTGTAATGTCTTTAACTCTGCTTTTAAGGAAGACACATTACATTGTATATAATCTTCATAAAGATAACATTTAAATTTATTCTATAGATTCATTGGATCAATTGGAGGACAGTATACCAAAATAGTAGCAAATAAACGTCTCAATGAGCTAGGCATTTGATATGTCGAGGCTTCTTGCAAATAAAGTTCACAACTATTATCTTCACTTAACAAACTGTGGAGAAGTGCAGCCTCACGAAATGAAGAAACTGAAACTCCATTCACAACCTTGAGACTTTCGAAAGAGGTTGATCCTTTAATATGATTTAACAGAACTCTCAAATAATATCTTTCACATTCTGATGGATTGGCAGCCACTATCCTTCCAATAACACGACCTTTTTTCCTTTGAGTCCAACATTTGTTCTTGCTATCCCAAACAAAGTACTGAGGAAACTCTCTATACAAAAGTATTTTTGCAATTTCATCAGTAACATTCATACTAAAGTATTCAGTTAACATGGTCTTTTGTGCATGATCTCGACGAATAATTCTTTGTAGATTATCGAATTTCCAGTATATAACTAATTGACTATTTGGCAAATGCAGTTGTAGTGAAATAACCAATGGATGCACTTCAAACAAAGTGAATCCAAAAATTCTCCACACAGCCTCCGGTGGAGAAATCCATCTAGCAGATTGAAATTTTTTAATTTCATCAATAACTTCAGCATCTTTATCAGCATCCACAGAGAAAGCTATATGATCATGTCCTTTGTAAACATATTTATATAAGTATTTTACGGCCTTAACGGTCGAACAAATTTCTACATTAATGTGGCAATCGAATTTTGCAATTAAATACGAATTATACGGTACAACCCATCTGTTATCTAACAATTGGCCTCTAATCTTAACACTTTTGTTATCATTGCAACGTCTATATCTCGGATATGCACCATCGCCATAAGAAGTCTCCAATATATATTCTTTTGGGTATTTACTCCTACATAGTCCATTTGGTTGCATACAAACATTCTTAGGATTCAATGTGCCGCACGGACCATGCATCATATGTTTTAAAACAGTCGAATGTAAATGAGGATTTTTATCTTTATCAGGAATCTCAGCGCACACAAATTTATCAATTAAATCAATGGAAACTAACTTTCTATCACGCCGTAATATTAATAAGAAATGAGCATGTGGAAGTCCTCTTTTCTGAAATTCTATCACACACACACACACACACACACACACACACACACACACACACACACATATATGCAACAATATGGCCAAATATTTCTTTTTTGAACAAATCATTTTTAAGTTCTTCTAATTTTGCTCTAAAAATTCGAGAAACTAAGTCGGGTCGATTTTGCGTCTCATCATTATATCTTAACTCTTCCTTAATTTCAGGCTAATTTGGATTACAAGTAATAGTAAAAAATTTATCAGGTTTACCAAATTTTTGAACCAACGACATCGCATCTATATATCTTTTTTTGCATATCCCTAGGACCACCAATAAAAGAAGAAGGCAGAACAATTCAAGAACAATTCATCGACCAATCTTATCACCCCTACTTACACCTACCTGTATACTATCAATAATTCTTTGATAAAGCTCTGCACGTATTTCATTCTGATTATTTCTAAAATAATCTAATCTAGAAGTCTCTATTTTAACATACATGTCAACTACATACTGTTGTAAAAGACGACCCGCATGTAACAAAATAGACTTACAATAATATTCCCAGAAAGAAACTTGCAATCTATTCTTCGTCTTCTTCATAACTGAAAAAAACATAAAAATAGGTACATTAAAAAGACACCACATAATTTAAAAAAAAAATACAAATTAAAGAAATCATGTCAGATGCTCACTCATTGTTTCGTTTTCAATTAGTTCTTCAACAGAACGAATCTGGTTGATATTAAATGAACCATCACTAACAACAGTACTTTCAATATGTTGACCATTTGTTCGTTCAATGCCTTCGTGCCAACCTGTTTCTCCACTTGGAAATAATAAAGGATATTGAAGAGAATCATAATACCCAAAATAATAGCGTACTTTATGTGTGGCACCTGAATGACAATGGATCAATATATCACGCATTCTAATATTTGCAGACAAATCTTCTTCAACCAAAATCGCTACTACTTGTGAAGATGATGGAGCATTATATACTCGTTGATCATTCCCAGGGATTGTTCTTATTCTCAGTGTATGTGTTTCTAAATGAGGAACATTGCTTAGACTCCTAAAAACCTCGAGTAAGGATTAACTTCTAAAATATTAATCAATTTTTGTAAAATCTCTCCAGATAGTCTATCTGAAATATTTAGTCAATTGTTCAATTCATTTTCAGTATCATAAAAATACAGCTGCAGATAAGAAGTACGACTATCGATTGGTAAGATTTCATTGATATAATGAGAAATTTGTCTTTGCACTCTAAAAGTATAAATACCCTTATTTCTTTTACACAAATTATGATCATATTTCACACCGAACGACTTGAATGCAAAATTACAATTGTAAGTTCTAATATATGTTTTAAATTCCTCAAATTGTTTTGACATTGACGTAAACAATTCATATAACTAATCGGGAACATCAACACTATGCAGTTTGATTTTTCCATACGAACAACAAAATCATTTACTCTCTTTATGGAACTGTTTAGCCCCACAGTAAGTACAAACCGTTGGCAATGTTAATATAAACGATGAAGTAGGGATGGTCTGAAGAATCAAACCATCGTCCAATGAACGATTTCCCATGAAGCTTATGGAACCAGTACACATATGCAAAGAAAAGCGAGAATTACCAGTGCATTCTGGAGTACGGAATACAACCTCAGATGCAGCACATCTTTCAAGGTCTGCAGTGAAAGCATGAACAAGAAAATGTTCACTTGGTGCATATTTTGTATAAATAGTTAAGAAATAAAATTGATTCCATACATACGAAACATCGCACTGTTGAACTTTAAAAATAAACCAGATTGACTGACACATGCAAACATCAACGCTTGGAAAATGAATATTCTCCGTACCTACACTTTCAACAATCTCTTCTACACCCTCAATTGGCTCATCGGAAACATCTATTCTCCTATATGTAGTTACTGATATCGTATCATCAAAACCTGACACATCCATATTACTAAATCAATAAAAAACAACGAACAGAAAAACCATGAAATAAGCCTCCACACAATCGCTAGCAAACAAATAAGATCACTTGTGTTACAGGTGAAACTACATAGTATTTAATAATCTAAAACATAAAGAAGAAGATTTATCGACATTTTTTTCTACTTCATTCAATTTTGTAACACACACAATGACCCAGATAATGTCAGAACACGTACTTGACAACCCTGTGAGACGCCTAGACTTCCTCTTTCGCACTGGTTGATTTTCTCCGCTGATGACCAATTCCTGTCAACGTAGTTCCTTTTTTCTTGCATTTAATTCCATACGCCGCCTATTCTGTGAAGCCCTTTTGTCATCCATTAACAAACAACTATTGAGATCATTATGTGGTAATTGCATAATTTGTTCACATCGATGCTCAGCATACAGTTCTTGAATCAATTACACAACAACCATCCTAGTCCATTGGCATAAGGTATTTCCCTATAGATACAGAACACAACAAAATTAGCTCAATGAAAGACACATTGGGTGTTAACCTTGTTTATAAAAAATATAAATAGTTGAAAAAAACTTGAAGACTAATACTTCACATAATTCCACGACAAGCTAATGAACTAACGATCCTTAATACACAAATACAAAGTGTATGGTACAAGAATGGAACCACCATATTTTCATTAAAAAAAATTAGATTGCAACAATACAAACGGATTGAATATCAAGTACGATATTTTTGAGAAAATGGCAAAACTCCACCCAATAAATAAACAAGAAGACAAAATATGCAGATCAACGAAGGAACTACCCATAAATATCATATACTAGAAATTTAATAATAAATGAAGAACATTTTCTAACATTAACAAAATCATAGCTGACCACAATGAAGTGTTTACAATGTGCAGATGAACAACAATGTGAATTTCCATAGGAAAAAAGTAGAGAAAGTAATAGAAACCCCATGCACTATTTGTCCAATTTCCTAAGTGTACCAGAAAGTACTATACCAAATATGGCATTACAAACAACCTATATAGAAGTTGCCCTTTATATAGTTTCAAATTATGTTTACGAGCTTGAACTTTTGAACCCATTTACAGAGATTATAATTACAAGATTATTATACAATTCAATATTCTCGAGCAAAACCCTGAAGTTCTAAAAAAAAAAACAAATAGGGGAGGGGGAGAAGGAAAAGACTATCATTCAACCACATCTAACCACTTTTATACCCCAACTTGTAGTAGCAAAAAAAAAAAAAACCCCCCAAGATTGACATACACATCCAGATCATTATGGTTGATACAAAATCAATTTACATGTTTTCCTACATCTTAGATATACAAGTCACTACATTCACCATTCAATAATCTAGTAATAATTGCATAAACAATTATGGCGCAGAAAATAACGATGTACCAGAACATTACAATAAAACTTGAATATAAAACTATATACCAGAAAACTACAATAAAACTTAAATAGAAACATAATGAAATGAACAGACTCAACATTGTAAATAACATGACATGAACAATCGAAACCTACATTGAATCATCACAATGACATTGTCAAAAAAAAGAAGAAAATCAGACTCCCCAAAATAATTAATCTCAATTAAATGAAATATATGAAATACATAAACATACCGTGTGTGCTATAAATGTGAATAACAATCGGACACGGAAAAAAGTGGTCTGCCTCCAAACCAAATGGACACAGTGTGCAGACAACAACCGCAACTATTAGTAGCATGTTGGCCCAAAGAAAGATAAGAACAGGAGGAAGGAGAAATTCAAGCTACAATTGGATGATGAAGCTAAGATTTGTAATCTTTTCCTCGCCAATTGCTATCTCTTAACTGGAACTTTTTCCAGAGGAAGAAGAGTAAGCGAGTTTTAATTTCTTCTTCTGTTCTATAATATATATTTATTCATATTCCTCCTCACAATAGCAGTCGCCCACTGGATTAGAGAAAGAGAGATCGTGGGTGATGCGAACAAGGAAATGCGAAGACTGTATTGCAAATACACCCCAACCCCACCACCACCCCCAAAAAAGTGCACCTCGACAATCGGCTGAGGACGATTGAACGGCTAGACTCCACCCGGTAAACACACCGATTGGGGCAAACGACAAGAGGAAGACGGGGCCTGTAGGTCTGGACGGTGTGGGGCAAGAGATTCGAGGTGGAGATGAAGGAAGGAGAACAAGAATACGCGAACAATTAGGCAACGAAGGGAAGGTGGGGGACTGAAGGTCAGCGTGGGTTATGGGATTTCACCGCCGGGAAGGAAAGGCAAGAACAATCGTGTACAAGAAATCACACAGCAAGCTAGGGAAGAAATGGAATGGAGTTGGATGTTCGGACGGCGTGGGGTAGATGGCTTCAACTTGGGAATGAAGGAGGCGAGATCGTACAGACAGGAAAGAGGTGTGAGAAGGAAATCTGGAAGGTGTGGGCTAAAGACCTAGGGAAGGGAAGAAAAGAGATGAAAAAACTGTAGAAAAAAAGAAAAGGAAAAACGGTGTCATTTTGTAAGACCGTTTCTTATGAATAGTGACCCCCACATGGGCTCTTTCACTATAGTTAGGAAATGTTATTTATACTGTTATACCGCTTTTCTTTGTGGTGAAATCCGGCCGTAGAAAATTTTAATAGATTGAGAAATTGAAAAGAATAAGAAAGAGAGGGTTTTGTTTGAATAGAGTTTGTTTTGGATGAATATGGAGAAATAGAGGAATTGAGATAGAGATATGAGTTTTGGTTTGAGAGGATGAAAACATAGTAAAAGATAAAGAAGTAATTTTTTTTGTGTTTGTGCAGAGTAAATCTCCTACTATCCGTGATTAAATTTGTAGGTAAATTCCTTCAATGTCCCAACACTTCATAAGTGTGACAACAATGTTCCCAACTTCTCATTTGTGTAACCATATCCCCAACATTTTAATACTATCAGAGTTGTATTCCCACCTGATGGAAAATGTCTATTTAGACGTTAAATGTCCACGCGACACATGTGATGTATGCCTAAAAGGGTAAAAATTATCCAAAATAGATTTTTTTTATTCCAAAAACCAAACATTGAACGCTTAGATAACAACAAAATTTTTATTGCTCTTTTTTTAACAATTTTACCTTCTGAGTCACACATCACATCATATAGCGTGGTCATTTAACGTCTAAATAAACGTTTTCATTAATTGGAGACACTCGCTCAATTTAAAAAGTTGGGTACATGGGTGCCGCAAATGGAAAATTAGAGAGATGGATGCCACACCCATGACAGATTCAGAACCAGTGAGGAAATTACCCTAAATTTATTTATCTTGCTCTCGAAAGAGTTATTCATGTGAGTTTAAAAGTAAGTAAAAATTAGTTTAAAGTGATTTTTTCCCCCTGTTTTCGTGGAGGCAAACATGGCATAGTAAATTGAAAATTGATCAAATATATAATATTTGCTTCATGTACACGTTAAGACTGGATTGGACTTGACATGAGGCCAAAGAGGTGGTTGCCTCATTAACTTTTTGACAATTTAAAGTTGGAAATGCTAGTTGAGTTGTTAGTTACATTACAAATTGTGATATAATGACTGATTTTTTTTCCCCATAATTTATATTACTGTAATTCATATTTCAACCTGTGTATCCATGTATTTTTTTATTTGTTAATTATAAATTTATATGCTATGTAATATTTTTGTTTTCGTACAGTTATGAATTTTGTTAATGTGTATTGAGAATTCTAAACTTACCAAAATCAAGAGCTTGTTTAGTACAAATTATAATGGATTTTCTAGTTTTCCATTATTTGACTATAGGGAGAAAATGACCAAAATGACATTTTACTTTCCAAATGAGCCGTAATATTTAACTAGAAAAAATGGTCATTTTGGTCAAAAATGGATTTTGGTCAAATAATGGAAAACTAAAAACCCATTATAATTTGTACCAAACAAGCTCCAAATACGATGTCAATTGAATTTCATAGAAGGCGTAAATGCCCGTAAATATTAAGCAATTGTTTGGTTTTGCTTAAAAGTTCAAAAAAATTAAGTCAAAGGCATCAATTAATTTTAGGATAATTTTCACTTTTGATCCCCAAACTTTTCAAGTTGTAACAAATCTACTCCTAACCTTTTTTTTAGCACCAGGTATCCCCAACCTTTCAATTTTTTTACAAATCACGTCCCTATTGACATATTTTGATGGTTTTGCCATCCTCTTTAAATAAACAAAAATAGAAAAAAGTTAAAAACAACAAAAAAAATTGTAAATAAAGTCTCATAACTTTTAAAAAATACAAAATAACTTCATCTTTCTTTTTAAACGCTCTTTCTTATCTTCTCCACCACCACACCTTCAACAGAACTCCTATTCGTCTATAACCTCCACTATCATGGCTGCCACCACCGACTCAGGAATGGACGCTGCCCAGTGGCCCCTTATGTTTGAAGATGAGTACGTACCTATCCATTTATCCCTTTTCATTGACACACTCATCACTCATGTATATTGTTGGGTGGGAAACTGGGGTTTTATGTTACTTAGATTTGTTGTGATGAGCTATGATTTTATTTTCATGGGTTATGATCCATCTGGGTTCTTGGATTTTTCTAATGAGAGTTGATTTATCTTTTTTCTTAAAGAACGTTTTTTGACATGAAATTTATCTTTTATCTTAAAGAACGTTTTTTGACATGATTTCGTGGAAACATAATATGGTTTTGTGTGTATGCTTACATATTCATTTCTTGAACTGGGATTATTTCTTTCCTTTTCAGTAAATACTGGAGAAATGATAGCTTTTTTATGTTATCTTAATTTCTCGCTTTGTGGTCTTAAAAGTGGTTTTATTTATTTATCATTTTTCTAATGTTGTTCGTGGGTATCAGATTGAACAAATCAGGGCAAATGAAGAACTGGAATCGGATGGGAATTGCCATTGTTTAGTTGATTTTGGTTAAGAGACAGTATGGAATGGTGAGTGATGACTTTTTACATGATTGGTGGTGATTGGGGAGTGGGGTGGGGTTTTGGAGAAAATGAAGTTATTTTGTGTTTTTAAAAAGTTGTAGGACTTTATTTACAATTTTTTTATTTTTTGTTGTTTTTAAGTTTTTTCTATTTTAGTTTATTTAAAGAGGATGGCAAAACCGTCAAAATATTTTAAAAGATACATGATTTACAAAAAATTGAAAGGTTGGGATGCCTGGTGCCAAAAAAAAAGGTTAGGAATAGATTTGTTACAAAATTGGAAAGGTTGAGGATCAAAAGTGCAAATTGTCATTAATTTTAACCACATATTTCATAAGACCTACAACTTTTATCAACTTCCAACTACACATTTCATCAAGGATATGGCCTCCAAAAGAAAAGATACAACAACAACTAAGTTTAATTCTTGATAACTTTAGAGCACGATATACGAATCATTCTTCGCCACTCTATTCGATCTATTGAAATCCTACATAATTGAATCCATCGCAACAATTTCAGGCCATAGTAATTATAGTCTGCCTGTCGTGTCGCATATTCCTCTAATTAGCTCGAATCACTCTCGTCAACTAAAACTTTGTTAAGTCTATAGAAGACATGCCCCAACCACCTAAGTCGTCATTCCCTTAATTTATCCTCAATAATATTACCTCACTTGTATAAAAACCTACACTAGCATGAACTCATTTAAATGCTAGCAGCAATGTCCAACTAGTTGTAAACTTCTCAATGTAAGAACTACAAGCAACCACATAATATACTTGCCATCATATACTAGGAGTACAAAAGTTTGAGCATCACTCTTCAGTCTTTCATCGAACTCCATTAATAATCACATACTCACAATTTGTTGGATCTGTATAAATAACAATCTCGTATTTGCAGCATAGCAGACTTCATTGTAAAGCTCCATATCCGGAAAAGGAAATAGAAAATCACCTTTAGCAGTTCTAAATACTAAATTAGTTGAGAATTTTTATAAACAACCAAACTTTGTAGAGTAATAAATTTTGGTTTACTTCTTCTATGCATTGAATTGTACACCTTTTATAGTCACGAACTCACTTCTACCACACCAAACATTGAATGTATCTCTAACTTAGAAAATGGGAATCATATATTAAGAATATCGAAGTATCAATTAAAAAGTGACACTTCTCTGTTATGTTACTTGTGTACACTGTTCTGTCACTTTTTAAGCAAAAAGTGACACAACAAATATTAAGTTGAATCCAACAATTAAATCAACCACATAAAAGTTTGTGATCCAAAGTTATTATGTCACCTATGCATATTGTTTTGTCACTTTTCAAGCAAAAAGTGACAGAACATATCACTTACTTATCCAGTACATTAATTCAAATTCAAAATTAAAAAAAAAATGATACATTAATGTTTGATCGTCCTCGATAATTCATGTCATTCAATAATGCACAACAAATATCAAGTTAAATACTTAAATCAACCACATAGAAGTATGTGATTCAAAGTTGTTATGTCACCTGTATATATTGTTGTCACTTTTTAAGGAAAAAGTGACAGAGCATGTCACTTTCTTATCCAATACATTAATTCATATTCAAGAGAAAAAAAAAATTGATACATTAATATTTGATCATCCTCAATAATTCATGTCATTCAATAATGCATAACAAATATCAAGTTAAATCCAACAGTTAAGTCAACCACATAAAAGTTTGTGATCCAAAGTTATGTCACTTGTATACATTGTTCCGTCACTTTTTAAGCAAAAAATGACATACCATATATCTTTTCTATCCAAAGTCTTAATTCATATTCATATTTACATTTTACAAACACCTTGTATGCATCTTTATAATTAATATTCACACACATTTTCATAAGAACTTACTCAATACCATTGATATGGAGTTGAACATTGATATATATTAACACAAACAAAAATATCAGAAATCACAAATCTATAATAAAAGTGAATGTAAAAGGATGTGTCGAGATTGATGATAAGTGCGTTTTGTGCACTTATTCGGGTCCTTAAACTAAGCTTTTAATTCGTTATTTTTGTTATTTTTTATTTAATTCGGTACATTATTCTTTACATTTCAGTTTTGGACCCGTCTATGAGAAATTGGAGAAGAATTGATGAAAAGAGGTATAAATTGAAAGATGAAGGACCAAATTGCACATTAT
The DNA here is from genome assembly GCA_030279155.1 of Forsythia viridissima. Taxonomy (NCBI): domain Eukaryota; kingdom Viridiplantae; phylum Streptophyta; class Magnoliopsida; order Lamiales; family Oleaceae; genus Forsythia; species Forsythia viridissima. The sequence goes on along the minus strand of CM059033.1, from coordinate 37,399,339 downwards.
TGAAAGATGAAGGACCAAATTGCACATTATTGAAAGATGAAAGACCATATTGCTCACTATTGAAAGATGAAGGACCACATTGGAGATTATCAAGAGTTGAAGGACCAAATTACAAACTATGAAAAGTTAGAGGATCAAAACATCATTTCTAGAAAATTTGAGTTGGGCGATCGCCCAACTTACATCTGGGCGAGCGCCCATCATGGTTCCACCAAAACAGAGAGTGATACCAACCAACTGGGCGATCGCCTGGGAATGGCCTGGGCAATCGCCCAGGCCAAATTTGACTGCTGCGAGATTTTTTTTCCTTTTTTGAATTCTAGTCTGGTTAGGTAAGTTTTTGCCCACGATTTCTGGATATTTTTTGACATATTCTAGGGCACCATTAAAGTAGTATATATATGAGTGATTAACTCATAATAGGTTGTTGAATTTTTGGGAGAAAAACATAGACGAAGGCATTAAACGGAGATCAAGACGGCTTCTTTGAAGAATTGAACGAAGATCAACAACGAGCAATTATTCTTTCAAGTCTTCTTCTTTTCCGGGTGATGAATTCCATGTGTTCTTCCCCTTCTTATTTTCTTATTATTAGTATGCTAGGCTAGTTTAATTAGCGCTAGAATTACTATGAAACTTGTCGTTTAAATCCTTTTATCTTGAGACTTGGTTTTTGACACTTTACTTCAATATAGTTTTGAATAATTAATTTTGTTTTGTCTGCATCTACAATTATATACGTAGTGATTGTATGATTGTTGTGGCGTGTTTTACTATCGAAAGGTCGAAAGCATGCTAGACGCTATTTTAATTATCTTAAAGTCCGATAGGGGATAGAAATATACCGCTATGCTTTAGGTGATCTTTAATTATCCATGGAAATTTAATGCTTTCATTTGTATTCGCATTCGTCATAGAAATATAGTCGAGTCATGCATATGAATAGGTTTAACTTTATTCGAGAGAAACTGTTGAACAATCTAGGGATATTGATCTTCATAACTGAATTAATTTGTCAAGACCAAGAATCTAGATAGAAAGTATAACAACTACAAGTGGATTCGGAATTCTAGTGCTTTTCCTTTTTTAAAAGTTAAATTCATCTTTAGTTAATCTTAATCTTGCATTTATTTAAGAAATAGTTGGTTAATTGTTTTGTTTATTTTTCTCCTTCAATTAGTTATAAAACACAAAATTTTTCAAAGTTCTTTAGTTTCGGTTAAGGTTAGCGTGATTAAATTGAATTATCTAAATCTTCGTGGGATCGATACTTGGACTCAAAATCCATTTTACTACTTGAGCGATCCGTACACTTGCGGAATTTTTAAAGGCATAAAATCGCTATTAATTGAAATCTACAATGTAATGCAACAACATTTTTCAAAGTAGATTGTATTGATAATTTACCTTTGGAGAATAAAATTAGAATATGAGATAAAATTATTGATGGAAATTTATATCTTTTCTATCCAAAGTCTTAATTCATATTCATATTTACATTTTACAAACACCTTGTATGCATCTTTATAATTAATATTCACACACATTTTCATAAGAACTTACTCAATACCATTGATATGGAGTTGAACATTGATATATATTAACACAAACAAAAATATCAGAAATCACAAATCTATAATAAAAGTGAATGTAGAAGGATGTGTCGAGATTAAAATCTACAATGTAATGCAACAACATTTTTCAAAGTAGATTGTATTGATAATTTACCTTTGGAGAATAAAATTAGAATATGAGATAAAATTATTGATGGAAATTTGATATTTTCAACGTGAATATGCTTGAAACTTCTGAAATTTTGATAAAATTTAAGAAGAGCATGCTTGAATTGAATTATATATATGCCGCGACTGAGTAATTTGTAGATTTTGCAGAAAATGATCTTGTTGTCACTATGAAACTATAATTATCGTTGATTTGGAATTGAAAACCATAAAAAATACGGTTGTTGTTAATTTAAGAGTATTTACATTGCAAACCTTTATTTACAATGACTTTTCAAAAATTTTCTAAAATATATATGTGTAATCCCCCTCTCGGGAAATTTACACATATACACCAATATGTGTACAGAATTTGAAAATTACTTAATGGTTTTTATTAATTGAAAAGTACAATAAATTTTATAATTCAATTGTAAAATACTGTTAATTTAATTAACTAATTTTTTAGGAAAGTTTCCTCCAAAAAAACTCTTTCTTGTTGAAAAACTAATCCCAAAAAATTCCTCACATTTTAAAAATTCAAAATTCAAAAATGAAATTCACAAAGTTAATCAACAATTGAAAATAACAATGAAATTAAAAGTTTAACAATACAAAAAATATTTACAAAAATACTTACATGCTTCATTAACAATCAATTGTCACAATACAAAAACGATGAAGTGAAGCCGTTCAAGAATGCAATAAATATTTATAAACATTGAAATTCTTTCTTGTTGAAAATTCTAATCACAAAAAATCCTTCCATTTTCAAAATTCAAAAATCAAATTCATAGATTCAATTAATACACTCAATCATATTCACAATACATAAAATGATTAATATCCCATCCACACAATATAAAATAATGAAAATTGTTTCCCCACATCAAACAAAAAACCACAAATTCAATTAATAAACCCACCCAAAATACGTACAATGACTAATGAATAATTCACTAAAAGCTAATTGACCCATAGCAAAAACTTTATTCTTTCCTACATATTTTTAAACAACTGAAAACCAATACTTTAAATTCAACCACGTAGTTCCAACTTACAATACCCCAAATCGCTCCCTCTGTTTATATGTAGTCAGTTTATTCTATACTAAATTACAAATTTCCAAACATAGTTTACTATATAAATATTGCAAATGTTAACATTAATTTCAACAAAAAATCAAACAATTATTCACATTTTTACTTATGCATGTATAGTTCCTTTGCTCCTAATTTTATAACTATAATTGAAATAGTACTGTTTTTTATCATTTATATCACAAATTATAAAAATCTAATTACACATAAATTTCACTTTCCTAGCACATTGTTGTAAAAAAAATAAAAAATATAAACAAAATAAATATAAACTAACTAAAATTCTTTTCCTACATCAAACAACATGCTACATGACAAAAAATACAAGGTCAATTAATAAACCTATTCACATTTACACTATGTACAATGATTAATATGCCATTCACATAATATAAAATAACTAAATTCTTTCTTTGCATCAAACAACAAGCTACATGACAAAAACTACAATTTAAATTAATAAACTTATCAACAATACCTACAATAACTACCTACAATAACTACTGAATAATTCACCAACACCTAATCCACCAAAAGCCCAAACTTTACTCATGTGTACATATTCTTTAACAACTAAAAAATAATGCTCTAGATATAAGCATGTAATTTCAATTTTTAATACCACAAATCACTCCCTCTTTTCATATATAGTCAATATATTCTATACCTAATTACTAAATTCCAATCACACTCTGTTATATAAATGTTGCAAACATTAACGTCAATCCGAACAAAACTTCAAACAAATTTTCACATTTCAACTTGTACACGTATTATTCTTTCCTTCTAATTTTACAACTGTAATTCAAAAATAGTACTGTTTTTTATCATTTCTATCATAAACTATACAAATACAAATACACATAAATTTCATCTTCCTTGCACATTGTTCCCCAAAAAACAAAAACAAAAAAATATATGACCTACAAACAAAATATAGAATAACTAAAATTCTTTCTCCACATCAAACAACATGCTACATGACAAAGACTATGAGTTTAATTAATAAACTCATTCACATTCACAATACGTAAAATGACTAACCAATACTTCACCAAAAGCTAATTAACCAAAACTCCAGAATTTACTGTTTCGTACATATTCTAAAACAACTAAAAAACAATGTTGTAAATACAAGCACACAATATCAATTTACAATACCACAAAATCATCCTCTCTTATCATATATAATAATCTATTTATTCTATTCCATGTTACTAGATTTCAAACGAACTCCACTATATAAATGTTGGCAATAGTAAAGTTCATTCTACCCCAAAGTCAAAAATTTATTCACATTTTAGCTTCTGCACATATCACTCCTTTGCTCCTACTCTCTAAATAAACATATAATCAAGTATAAATCAACTATTGAAATTTACGATTCCTTCTAATTATAAGTTATATATTCATAGTAATAACATTTATTTACTGTTTTATATTTCTTTTTTTTTTTTTACAGTTGGCAATGGCCAATACCAACAGTGGCAATAGGATTGTGAGGCCGCGGACAGTAATGATATCAAACATTCTAGTACGTACTAAAAATAAGGTGCATTTTGACAATTGTAGAGTCAATCTCAAACAACGTTGGAGAAGACAAGAATATCGTACCAGTAATTTTCTATGGATGTACAACTATAGATGACACTCTGGATTCGTACTCGTTGAATTTCGAAGAGACGTGGAATGATTAAATTCTGCCATGCTTTGGACCTATCGTTCATACTGAAAGACAGAGAAAAATTAGAATGGAAGACAACAACTGAACAAATAGATTAACTTTTTGGATGGATTGCATTGGAACAAGACTACAACAAAAACGATATAGTAGGGTGTAATCTAGGCTACAATAGAGATCTCATATCTATACCACATATTCATATGCAAGAAGCAAGACATTATAGAATGGCTCTCTCCAATCTTGGACAAAGTTGTTACCACCCGATTTTGGTAAGGCCTCGGGGGCCCAACAAGGGCTTCGTAAATTCTCAGAAGGCCTCGGAAGCCCATCGAACATCTTAGCACTCTTGAATCCATCACAACGAAAGCGTTCAAAGGGCATTGACATTCCTTGCCAATCTGGAAAACTTCGCTGGTCTTCGCATTCTCGTAATCCAAAGGCAATCTTATATTTTGGGATAACCAGAGAAGTAATTAAAGAAAGACTGTGTTTGATTGGCATAAGGATTCTCACAAGGAAAACGAATACGATCTCCCAATAATTAGGCAACACAATATTGGAAATCCAATCAGATAAGGACCGAAAACTGAGAGATTGTGTCCATGTTCAATTACCACTTATCCTATAAGGAAGGAGAATCCAATCAGAGTTCTAATTGATTGCTTGCACAGAATAATTAGGATTCTACAGCTATAAATACAAAGACTCCAGTTATTCCAATGTACGCATTTATGAGGCTTTTTTTACGCATTATTCACCCCTAAACTCTGCTCAAATCTCTACCTGCTTGTCTTTCCCACACCCAATTGCTTTCGTCCCCTGTATATTATTCTATGTACCGGTAGTTGACATGATCGTCAGAGTACCAACAATCACCGAACCTTTTTTCCCTGGTGATGATGGTGCATAACAGTCGTCCTAGTGTGCAGGTAACATACAGGTTGGCAGAGGACTGGCTGGAGATCTGTTGACGCGTGGACAGCGCAAATTCCGACGTCAACAAAAGTTTACATTCAATAGCCCAAAATTACATCCAATGTTCCGAACTTATTTCAAAAGTTCAAACTCTAATCCAAATGATAGACAACAATAAGGTTTGACTCATTTCTCTATTTTTGTAGTTCAATTATTATAAGTGTAATAATAAAGTTATTCACATTTTTCAACTTTTAGTAAACATTCCGTATATAATTAAAATGACATGAAAGCGTAGAAAAATTGTATCCATGAATCTCAAGCCCTTGGACATGGTAGACGACAGCCTTACCATCCAGTCTAAACTACAAGTGTTGAAAATCTACATGGACGAACTCTATACTACAATTAATGATTAAACAAAAAAATTTATGTACTATTATTATATAAATTAAGTTTAATGTATTCTCCAATTAAATTAATTTTTCATCATATATGTTATTCTTACTAAATTTCATGTTTATGACACAATTCTTATGTTTTGTGCACATTTTACCATTAATTATACTAATCACTCCAACTAAATTGTATTTTCAATATGACACTACCTGCTACAACAGTCCCGATGACGATAGTAAATTTTTTTGCCTAAATGTATTTACTACCAGCCGGGCAAGCATGGTCTTGTTTTGATACTATGTAATGTAATGATGTTGCTATGTTTCATCTGAATCAGTTTTTTGGGACATATTAGACATCATACCCTACCAATTAAATGTTGCTGGCATGATAATTAATTTCCATCAATACATTTGTGATTCCCTCATATTTGTACCCCATAGTTTGTATAAACAGTGGTTTTTGTTTTACATCAAGAACGTCAACATTATGATTCTACCACGTGCAACGCACGGGTGTTGACTAGTAATTCAATAGAAGAATATAAAAATCAGAATTCCAAATAATCAAATTCGTCAGAGCTTGTTTGGTTCAGTTTAAATTATAATTTAAATTAGTTAAACATACTTTTTAATTACACATTTCGTAGCACTAACAACTTACCACACAGTTATTATCTACACATATATACAACTCACAACTTATAAATATTCAAAAAACAATTTCAACACTACCAAATATGCACTCAATGATTAGTTAATTTTATAGAATGTCAATGATAAATATAAGTATTACTTGTCATAATTTTTTTTAAAAAAAAGTCGTGGGTAAATTTACAAATTAGGTATTGATTGTACAAGACTTGAGAAAGTAGAGAGTGGAGGGTGGGGTGGGTTCTTTGTAGATGTACACAAAACTAAGTAAATAATAATAATATTCACACTACAGATTTTATTAACTACACCTAATTTTAATTACAATAAGAGTCCTCCAATAATTATCTGAACTGGGCCTCATGTGGCTCCGTCACAATATGGACAGTCAAACTACTCCTGTTTTCAAAAAAGAAAAGAAATTTGGAGCAAAAAGTCCTTCATCTTTGTCTTCAATGCGAAAATGGTCGCTAATATTTATTTTTTGGCACAAACATATGAAAATTAATTTACGAATTAAATGTTCTTTATTTTTGAATGATAATAAACGATAAATTAAAATATGAAGAATACAGTTTGGGCTCAAATATTTGTGACATTGTTTTTTTTTTTTTTTGGTTATAACTGCAAAATAAAAGTTTAAATTTTAAATAATTTAATTACTTAATAATAAAATTAATAATTTTATTTTACACGATTGTTAATAATTATGAGTTTAAATGTTAGTTATTTAATAATAGTTCGTAAAATATACAAAACAATTTACGTATTTTATCAAATTGGTCAATAAAGTCTCATTCAAAAAAATGAAGAACTCCGTAGTTTCATTTAATTTTTTATAAAATATAAATGTACTGAACGATTTGCACCTTTTGCAAATGTTATCCAACCGCATTTTTTCCCAATTAAAATTTGATGGCACAAGAATAACAAACCAAACCAAGAGGGGGTAAATTGGGTTTTAAAACATTTTCAAAAATTAATCTTAAAATAAGCAATTTAAGATTTGTAAATCAATTAAATAATAATCGTAGGTACGCTATAGATAAATAAAAGAGTAGAGAGAATGCAAACGATATGTGTATGAAGGTTCGATCCAAACCAATGATCTACGTCCCCCGTTATCAAAAGCACTGTCACGAGCAATGACTTTCCACTATATTGATTGACTTATGGTGCAATCAAAATTCTTATAGCGCTTTCGATGACTTAAAAACAAGGAGCTCTGATCTTTATAAATATTGAGCTTTAAATGGACTTCAATATGACTTAAAGGTATAAAAAAATAATTTACAATGAATTTTCTCTCATAATAATTGATAGAGACAAATTAAGTACCAAGAGAGACTAACACTTCAATAAGTTGCAATAAATAGAAGTTCAAGTATTAGGTAAGAAACTTTGATAAAAATAATGATTTATAAGTTTGATTCAATCATTCAAAGTTTTTCAATGAATATGTAGAAGAAGTAAATGCAATAAAAGTTCAATGATTTTCTCAAGATAATTATTTCTTTAATGTTCTTGTAAGTATCCACATTGATTGCAAAAGAAATACAATTTATAAAGAACAATCTGCAAAATTTTATGTTACATTGGTCGACCTACATAAGTTTGAATGATAAAAAAGTAGCCATTCGAATAGTACAACTCAGAATCAGAACGATCAAAATTTCAAACGTTGACAATTTTGGTCCACCTATCTTTAAACCGGTCGACCGGTTGCTTAAATTTGGTCGACCGAATTGTAGTTCGGTTGACCAGACTTTTGGCTTCAAAAAGTTTTGAAAAATTATTTTTAACTTTGATCAAAATATTTTATGCACTTGATATCAAAATAGGTTTTGGTGCATAAAATCATTTTTGAACTTTTATCATTCAATGCTAATGATTGACGTGTTAGTACCTTTACATTTGGTATAAAGGCCTAGTAATTGATCTTTCTTGAAATTGACTCTTGAGGTCTTGTCTTGAATGTTTGAACAAAATGACTTTGATCTTGACCTACTTTGAGACCGATTTGTAATGTTTGACTTGATCTTGATCTTTTGACGATAATTGATTTATTATTGAGCATTTTAAAGATTATAATCACTTTAAACCAATTGTTAGAAAAATATGATTTTCTTGTTTTTTATGATCAAAATATTTAGTTTAAAGTCAATCATATGTCAACAATTTTTCCCCTTTTGATTATGACAAACAAGATGAATTGCAAAGGAATAGCACCACTTGATAAGTTAAATAATAGCATGTATTTTCCCTATCTTTTTCAAACAAGAATATTCATTATCTAGCAATCATTCAATTATCGGTCATTCAATACATGAGCAATTCTATCTTTCCTCATTTTCTCCCTTTTGACATAAGCAAAAAACACATGTATGAGAGCAAGATATGATCAAAATTAGAAGTCAATCATATGGATAAATGGTATTCTCCCTTAATTAAACACAAAATGACAAAACATGCATTGATATTGTTTAAGAAAAAAAACAAAACAACCATTGTTCTAACAAAACATGCATTGATACCAAAGGAGGCGTGTTCAAAACACACAAGTCAAAATGTTCTAAAGATGTAAATAAAAATCTAGTGCTCCGTAGGAGGAGGCGTAGGAAAAACTATGTCGAAATGAGTGTTAAGTGCTTGTTGTGAGGCTAGCACTTGTTGAAGTAAGATGGTCAAACCGTCCACCGAATTTTGTAAGCTGTCAATGGTGGAAGTGAGAGAGTCAATCTGGCCATTCATGAGATTATATTGATCTTCGGATAAGGTAAAGCCAGAGGAGAATGATGGACAACTTGACTTAGAATGTCATGATGAAGGCTCGGAGAAGGTGCATCTTCTTCATCCTTGCTATCGTCTTCATCACCTTCAAAAGGTAGCGTTGAGGGCCCTAACTCCGTGTCAAACCCCTTAGTCTTCACCATTCATTGCCCTTGTTCTTTTACAATTTTCATCCTCTTTAGAGTGCTAAGGTTAATGGTGTCAGTGGATTTTTGGCTAATGGAGATTTCATCGTTCATAGGGATTTCAAAGTGAAGGAAAAATTTGGTAAGAAGCACACCATAGGGCAATCCCATGATCTTACTGGCTGAGTGAACAGATTCATTTGATTTAAAACAATGCAGGAAAAATCAATTTTTCGACCAACTAGGAAGGAATCAAGAAAGAAGAGATCAAAGAAAGTTACTTCATCGAAGTGTCCTTTCCTAGTGTGCAATGATATTGTACAAAACCTTACAAGTATGAAAGAGTTGGTTTGCACTTAGTTTTGCGGCAATTTGGAAAGGTTTGCCGGTGACTCGACTACATGCTTCAACCATATTATATCCCTTAAAACTCATAATGGACATTTGGCAATAGATACGATTTTCTTGAGGTTGGGATAAGCTTCTCTTGTAAAGTGGCAATAGATATCCAAGCCATGGCAAGGAAGAATTCTTCAATATGAAATGACGAGGCATCAAAGGTAAAAGATGAAAAATTGATGTTCTTACCAATGAGAATTGGGCATTTGTCAAACTGATTTTGTGGCATTAATGGAGAATCTTCATCGGATGACGGAGTTAGAGCATCTCCAATGAAACAATGTCTATTATGTATATGTGGCAAATGACATTGACATTATATCAAAAAACTTTTCCAATGCAACAATGTCCATTGTGCAAATGTGGCAAATTATTATTAGTTTTTTAGAAAAAAGAAAGAGAGAGAAATATATTGATTGGATATAGATTATTAAATTAATGGTGGACATTGTCAAGAACAATGTCTAGAATTAGACATTGTGCTAGACACATTCTAGCATTAATTGTGCCACATAAGCACTTTTTGGCCATTTGTCAAGAAAAGTACTTTTGACGTTGTTGCATTGGAGATGCTCTTAGTTCCCTTTCCTTCCTTGGTTTCATCCTACCCATTTTTACCCGAGGCATTGTAGTAATGGAAGATGAAGTCGGATTAGGGATTTAGAGTTCAGATTATTGACTTAGGAAGAGATTGTGATGTTTTGGTAGATGAAAATTACGGATTTTGAGAAATTTTAAATGTAGGCGAGATGGGTTTTTGAATTTGAATAAAAATCTTAAAGATTTGAAGATGAATTTGTGAGTGTGGGAAGAATTTTTTGAGAGAGAGTAGGAGAAAAGGGAGTAGGGTTTAAAAAAATGAGGGATTTTTTAGATTTAAACCTAATTTCGCGTTAGTTCGGTCAACTTATGTAGATGACGGTCGACCAAAATTTCTTCCAGAAAGAAGAAAAATTCCATGCCAATTCGAATGATAGTTCGGATGATGAATATGTCGACCGAAGTTTGTAGAAACGATCGTCCATTTTATTAATCGGTCGACCAACTTTATGAAGAATTGTTTTTGATAAATTTCCTATCAAAACGGAAGATGTTTTGGATGAATAACTGGTCAACTAAAATCTTAGAAACGGTCGTTCGATTTGCCTAAGAATTTGATGAAAATTTGAAATTGATGCAATGATTCATGTCATGTATTTTGATGAAGTTATTGTCATATACATTTCAATCAATAAACAATAGTATACACTCAATTTAGCCACACACTTCGGATTCATCAATTATGCCCAAACCTCTTCGAATTTATGAAAATCTTTCAAGTGCTAAAGGATTTGTGAAAATGTCAGCCAATTATTTTTCCGTATTCACAAATTTTAAAACAATATCCCATTTTTGTGCATGATCTCTTAAAAAATTATACATAATCTCAATGTGCTTGGTTCGAGAATGCAAGACGGGATTTTTAGATAAGTTTATAGCACTAGTGTTATCACACATGATAGGTATATGATTAAAAAATAAATAATAATCACTTAGAATTTGTTTCATCCACAAAATTTGAACACAACAACTAGTGACGGAGATATATTCGGCTTCGGTGGTAGATAGAGCAACGAAATTTTGTTTCTTGCTAAACCATGATACAAGTGCAAAGCCTAGAAAGTCACAAGTTCTACTAGTGATTTTAGGATACCGGCCTAATCTGCATCTAAGTAGCTAAGTAAATCAATGTGAATGTCATTAGGATACCAAAGACCTAACGATCTTGTGCCACTAAGATATCTAAAAATACATTTAACAGCACAAAGGTGTGATTTTTTAGGATTATATTGAAATCTTGAACATAAACACACACTAAACATGATATCGGGTCTACTAGCAGTTAAGTAAAGAAGTGATCTAATCAAACAGTCAACAAGTTTTTAACAAAAATTCTACTACCAAAAATTTTACTGTTAAAAGCTCTACTCACAACAGTTGTGTCAAAAGAACTCGAAGTTGGAATCCATTTCCATTTCCTTTAACTATAAAATTCCTTTGAAATTCTACACCACCAATGTCTCATTTATAATGGAATATGAGTATATTATGTAAATAATTTACATATTCATAGTTGTTGAATAGAACTCATCATTGACCTAGTTAAGGTCTCAAGTCACTAAGCGATAGTTAGACTGTGAATTTTGGTTATATGATATATTGGAGCATTTATAAAAAAATCTCTATTTATAAAGAGTATTTTTTATATTTTAGATAGCATATATAAATTTAGAGAATAAATTTTTTGAAGTACTCAATAACCACTTTATTTTTAACACTTCATTTTACTTCTCTCAAAAAATATTTATTATTTTTTTTCATATATTTTATTTTAACACGTTTCCCTTCTAATTATTATAAGATTTTCTTCCATTTTTCTCTATTTATTCTGTATTTACTATTTAATTTAATCAACATATGAGTATTGAAAATTGGAATTCTTGAATGCATTTAATTATAGAAAGTGAGTTTAGCTCTCCAAACTACTCTCTATTTTTAAAAAATTAATTTGGAGAGTGATCTTTTGGAATATAATTTTAAAAATTGACTCTTTAAAATATAGAGTATATAGCATTTAAAGAGCCTATTGGAGATGCTCTTAGAGTATTTCCAAGAGACACTTTATTTATAAAGAACATTTTTGTATTTTTGAGAGTTTTTATGAATTTAGAGAGTATTTTAAGCTCTCTAATTTCCAACAACCTCTTTATTTTTAACAATTCATTTTAATTATCCTAATAAGTATTTATTATTGTTTCCTATATTTTATTTTGACATGCTTCTATCCTAATTCAGTCAACATATGGAGTATTGAAAATTGGAATTCTTTGAATGCATTTAATTATAAAGAGTGAGTTTGATTCTCAAAATTTTAAAAAAGTTAATTTGCATAGTTTTTTGGAGCATAATTTTAAGAAAAGGGGGGGGGGGGGGGGGGGGGGGTTGCTGGGGTGGTATTAAATTATTGGGGGGCTTTGACATTCGGGGGTGTGGCTTTCCCGATTCGGGGAAGAGATAGTTTTTCTCTAGTCTATTGCCTAATTTTGAGCTTGTCTTAATTTTTTGCCTTTTATATCTTTCACATTTTGTGCATATATACTTATTTTAAAGAACACACCATTACTGTGTTGATATACATAAACTTATTTTCAATTTCCTATTTCTATTATGGTATCAGAGATTTAGACATTTTTTTCCTCTTAACTCCATGGCACCACCTGTTGACACATCAACAAATGTTAACACATATGTTCAAATACCAGACCCCTTCTCATATCCTTATACACTGCACCACTATGATAATCCTACAGCTGTCTAAAATATAATTTTTAGTTGCAAGTATAACTTTTAGCAATATAACTTTTGACTGTAGAGCTTTTGTTAAAAAACTGTCGACTATTTGGTTATCAATCCAAAAAGTGTGTGAATATTAAATTGAATGTTTCACTGCAAAATTATAAAATACTTTTGTATAAATTTTATATTTATTTAACTAAATAGTAATTAATTATTATATATTTCTTATTTTTTTCCTTTTTATAAAAAATATTTTTCATATCGTATATTAAGTATTAAAATTAATATCTAAATTAAACTAGGATAACACAATTATTTTAGTATATATCATATTATTTAAAATTGATTTTTTAAAATCAAACATATTATATGTAATTTGTACTCTCTCCGTCTCATAAAGATATGCTTACTTTCTTTATTCATCTATCTCAAATTATAGTCCAATTTCATTGTTGAGAGCATAATTAATTTTTTAGTTTTCTAATTTCTCTATTTAGATTATGTTTGGTAAATATTTTTGTAGATTATAAACAGTGGATCCTACGAAATGTATGAATAAAAAGTGGATAAAAGTTATGGGTCCTACGAAATGTGTGGATGAAAAATGATATTTGACTGACTTGTAAGTGCTTATAAGCACACACAAACATACTCTTAATGTCTTGTTATCAATAAATATTGACTACCACTACAATAATGTAGGGGTATATTAGTAAAATTTATTATTCCAAGTATAATAATTATTATTTTTTAATCTGTGTAAAAATATAAGTAAGCATACCTTTGTGAAACAGATGGAGTATTATATTATTTGATACGCCGACATATTTTTCACTTTATATAAATACTTTTCGGTCTCATTAAGATAGACTTACTTTTTTTATTTATTTGTCTCAAATTATAGTCAACTTTCTTTGTTAATAGTATAGTTAATTTCTTAGTTTTCTAATATACTCCTATTTAATATGCATTGTTATCAATAAATATGAAATATCATTATAATTATTTTAATGTAGGGGTATATTAGGAAAACGTAAGTAAAATGTATTGTTCCAATTATAATAATTGCGCACAATAAAACATAAGTGTTTAGTTGAAAAAGGAATATGATAATCCAATTGAAAAAGAGTCGATTTCTTTTCCAAATTACATACATTGCTTATATAATCTTGTTAACAATTTCGAGTTTAGTTGCTTAGTTGGAGAAGAGTTTTTCAAAATTAAAGTTGATAAAGTTATATTTAAGATCAACTATTTCACAAGTAAGGTTGTTTAGATTAGCTCTCTTGTCCATTGAACACGATTTCTTGGATAAACTTGAAAATAATAATCTAATAATTAATTTTGTATCTCAAAAGGCAAGGAAAGTAAATTGTACATAGATCTTTGTTTTATTTTCAACTGCAGGAGAACTATAGAGCTTTCCTCAATCTGTCCGACCTGCACTGACCTCTCTCATGTTTCAAGGAAAACTAGTTTTGTTTTTATTGTCGTTTGTTTCTTCTTTAAATTGTAGTTGGTTGTGTAGTTGCTTTTGAACAATAAGAATTATGTTTCAAAAATTGTTTTTTTAGTATAAGATTTTCAATGTTGTTGAGAGTTTATCTATCTTAAATTTTTATTAGTTTCTTCTTTATCAATAAAACAATATTTTGTTGGACAAGATGATTTTTTTTATTTGTTTTTGAAAAAAAAAAAATTTCTTGAAAAAAGGCCACTCAAAATTTTTTGCCTAGGACCCCCAAATGTCTTGAGCGGCTCTTTTCATTATGATCCACAAATATATAATACTTGCTTTATACATATAAGACCAAAACCAATAAACATTTCGACATCATTATGCTCCTTTAGTAAAGAGGATATCGTCAACTAACACATGAAGGCACTAATTGCTTTCAATTGCCTCGTTAAGAATTGTTGGTTAACTAACTTATTCATAGTACCCAGTCAAGCTAAATCCACCAAGTTTTCAACCAGATTTTCTTTTGAAAAAAGATAATTTAACCAGTTTTTTCTATATGTTCAAACGTGTACTACCAAAATAGTAGCCAACGCGTGAAACATTGAAAACTTACCTTCAAAGCCGCGAGGTGGATTATCAATTTGGGTTAGAAAATAAGATGTTTAAATATTTTCTTTCATTAAATATATATTTGTACATGGTTTAATTTATGATACAATTAAATTAAACAAAAACACATTTGCAGATAAACACAAAAGAAGAACATGCCAAACAGTGGACTGTCAATGTGAACTGGAATTTTATGTCGTTTTCATTCATTTTCAATAAAGTCTCTCTCTCTCTCTCTCTCGCGAAAAGTTGCTTGGTCGCTAAGTATCCAACCTTCTCTCTCTCTCTCTCGCGAAAAGTTGCTTGGTCGCTAAGTATCCAACCTTCTCTCTCTCTCTCTCGAAAAGTTGCTTGGTCGCTAAGTTTCCAACCTTCGTATACTGTTCTCCGTTTGTTTGTATATATTAATATATAGCTATTTACATATGACCATTGATTATCAATAAGGTTTGATCAGTCACTGTTTTTTCACTTTAAGGGCTTGATCGGTGTAGCTTTTTAAAAAAAAATGGATTTTTTTGTCTATTTTATTGATTTTTTTAAAATTTTTTGTAGTGTAAAAAATTTGAAAAGTCAAAGATAGTAGACAAAAAAATGAGATTTTTTGGAGAAAAAAAATGAAAACCGAACAAGCCCTAAAAGTCAAGAAATTTTTCTTGGGGAGGGTGAGTTCTTGATTTCTCATATATCTATTAAGGTTTTTTTTTGGGTGAGTTTTAAGTTCCGTTTGACACAATTGTTGTAAATAGAATATTTAGCAATAGAGTTTTTGATAATAGAACTTTTAGCAGTATAGCTTTTATTAAAAAACTATTGACTATTAGGATATGAATTCAAAAAGTGCTCTGAATATTAAATTGAGTGTTTGGTTGTATAACTATAGAAGTACTTTTGTATAATTTTTTTATTTATTAACTAAACAGTAATTAATTATTATATATCTCATATTATTTTTTTATATTTTATAATAACTATTAAAATTAATTACCAAACCCGAAATCGACTCGGTTTTAAATTTTTCTTTTTTTTTTAAAAGGCTTTAATCGGGCCCGAAATCAAAAATTCGAACTGACCCGAATGTCTTTGTTCCGGTGCTAAGCCTGAAAGCCCTTAGAGTCTTATTTTTATGCGATTATTGAATGCAGGGTTTGAGGTACCATGCCCGTTTCTAAGAAGAAATAGAAGAAGTTGCTTGGATGGATTCCCGAGCATTGAGAAGGAAGGACGCTTTCATAGGCGAAAAGCCAGACCATTTGAATTGAGGACACTCAACTGAAGCGACCCTTTAGACGATCGATGACAGAAGAAAAAGATTCATGGAATTAGACAAAGAAAAGAGAGTGATCGACCGGAACAACGGCCAACAAAAGACCGTAATTACATAGATAACTGTTCATCCCCTTCTCCATCTTTAAGGCTTTAAGGTGAATTGTATGGTGGCTGGAAAGAAAGACAACCTCACCTTCTCGTAAATGGTGTCAGTTAGAGCCATTTACCAAAATCTTGAACCCACCTGAATCGGTTCAGATCGATTTTAGACTCGAATTTTTCTAATTGGATCGGTTTTGGTTTGATTTTTACCAACCTGAATTTTTGTCAAGTTGGATCGAAAATACACACAACCAAACCCAACACAACCAAATCCAATCCAATCCAAACCATGTCCCACCCATAAATTTGAGCAATTGCCCCCACTAATTGTCCGCATTGGGCATCATGTGGCTCTGCCACAAATTGGCGAGTCAATCTAGTTTCCTTTTCCCAAAAAAAAAGTGTGCTTTCTACGAGGAAATGCATTTTAATAAGTGAATTTTTATGTATGCATAAAAAATGAAAAGAAAATTGAGAAAATATTACTTTCATCCATTCTGATATTAGCATGTTTGAAATCACTTATAAGTTAGTTAAAAATAATTTTTATCCACATATTTTATACATAAGATCCACAATTTTTATCTATTTTTTATCTTCAAATTACATAGAATTCACTGCTTATAATCTATGCTTCATTTATAATAGGAATACGAAAATATTCATGTTTTAAAATAATTTACAAAATCATAGTTATCAAATGACACTCGCAATTGACTCAGTTAGGATCTTAACGTTTGACTGGTTGATCATGTTTAACAGTGTTGAAATTTTTTTTAATTACTTATAAGTTGTAGATCTTATTAAATGTGTGAATAAGAATTATGTTAGACTAATTTGACTTATAATTTAAATTTAATCAGACAAGTTATAAATGAATATAATCTAATAAAATTTAACAACAGTACAACAATGCATTAGAACGATTTAAATATCTAATGGAATTAATCTTTTAACTTAAATTCTAAAAATAATCACCTGTTAATAAAACACGAGATAACGCAATCACATGGAATCCTAAAAAGATCATCCTAACAATGAAACAATGGATGGTAACAACTCCAACAAATCAAATTACTTTTCGCAGCCCACCCACCCACTTACTTCTCACCACGCCACCCAAAGAAAAGTAGAAAACTCTCCTCCTGGTAAGGGGAAGTTTCGAAGGCGAAATTTCTCATTTGTGTTAGAAGTTCCTTGACCAGGCGGGTTGTAAATCGAAAGATGTGCACGAGTGGCAGGGACCTGAGGGAGAGAGCCAACATGCCAACTCCCAAGACAGACTCCCACAATATTTTAGTGAAAATCTGTCCCACTCGAGAATCGAACCTGCATTGCCGGAGGATTTCTCCCCACATCACTTCAAACCTTACCAACTCGCCTATGTCCCTGAGGACAAGAAAAGTAGAAAACTCTCTCTCTCATGAACAGGCAAACTGCTTTTGATTTTCACCCACCCCAAAAAAAACTCTCTCTAGGTTGAAATTTTTAATAGGTAAACAAGCATGTTTGCCGATTTCAAATTGTCTTTAGGGTGTGTTTGATTCCTTTCATTTTTCATGGAAAATGAAAATTTTCCACCCATTTTCCATCTTTAGTCTGTTTGGTTGGCAAAATTTTCCATGGAAAATGCATTTTCTCACCTATTTTCTATCTTTCGTTTGATTGGAACTTTTGATTTTCCATGGAAAATTTTTTCTATGTTTTCCACTTTTGGCCATATTTTCCTTGTTTTCAAGGAAAATATTTTCTTGGTGGGATAGGAGAATTTATTTTCCATGGAAAATTTGTTAACATTTTCCAATCCAAAATTTCTTGGTAATTAATTTCCATGGAAAATATTTTCTTTCCACCCAAATTTTCCACTTGCAATCAAATACAACCTTAGTTTTGAATATTGTAAAAACAATCAAAATTTATCTGGTCTAGTACTTTAAAAAATATATTTTTAAATTAATGTTAAATTTATAACATAAAACTCAACACATATTTTACATTTTCAGTTTTTTCAATTAAAACACGGGAAATACCCGTATGAATAAAAATTTTAAAAAAATTAAATTAGTTCAAGCCCTTATCGTTATTTAAAATAAATATTCTAAAAATATTTACTTAAATAAAAATAGATAAAAATTATCGATAACGTCCTTAGTTTTTATTTCTTATTTTTTGCAAGTCAATTTATTATTTGTTTTTATTTTATTTTTGTAGCAAAACACAAAATAAAAATTGTGAGATTCACCAAATTTAAAATGTATATATTACTTGATAATTTATTAACATAAAATTATTCTATTTTTCTGAATAATCAAATTAATTAAGTAAAATTTCATAAAACAATTTTTCAAAATTTTAAGTGGAATGTGTTTTCCAGTTTTCTATTTTGAGAACAGTTTTTCAAAACGACAAACAAAATACGGTTTTCAGTTGGGAAATTGGCCGAAAACGTCCTTAACGTATAGACCCAGTGCCCAAATCATCCTTACTTTTCAAATTTTGGCAATTACATCCTTCACCTATCCATATAGTGCCCAAATCATCCTTTTGGATGAAATCCATCCAAAATTCTGTTAAATATTTCGAATTTTAGCGCAAATGGTCCATAACCTTTGTTCTTAGTGTGGAATTGGTTCCTAACGTTTATGTTTTGGCAAACAAGTCCCTAACCTATGTGTTTTAGTGCAAAATTGGTCTTTATGGGATGAAAAATATAAATATACCCTTAGTTTTAATTAAAAGAAATTGTATGTGGATTTCTAATCATTAAAAAATGTGTAAATAAGTCCAATACTTTTATTTTTTATAAAAAATATTAAAGAAAACTGATGAATTTTTTTAATTACCACTTTAGTAATAAAAATGTCAAATAAAATTATTATTTTTATTGTGAAGTAATAAAGAGAAATTATTGTGAGAAATCATTTTTCTCCTTCTTTACTTATAAATTTTTTTCTCCCTCTTTACTTTAAAAATTAAGGGCTTGTTCGGTAGAGTTTTTTTGGGGAAAAAATAGATTTTTTTGGTTACTTTTTGACTTTTTAAATGTTTTTGTAGTGTAAAAAGTGTTGAAAAGTCAAAAATTGTAGACGAAAAATAGATTTTTTTGGAAAAAATCTCTACCGAACATGACCTAAGTTAAATAAATAACAAAATGACGTATATAATTTTATGACATTGAACTAATCTTATTACATTTTTATTTAACATAAAAATACTAATAAAAATTAATTTACACATTATGTGTTTTATTAATGAATAAAAATAAAACGATAAATTAAAATATAAAGAATATAGTTAGATTTCTAATATTTGTAATTAATAAACATATAACTCAATTAAATAAAAGTATTTGAACATCAAGTTTGTAACAAAGTTATTTTTTTTATATAACAATAAAATAAAAGTTTTAATTTTAAATAATATATTTATTACTTAATAATAAAAATAATAAATTTATTTGACATGTTTATTACTAAAGTGTTAATTCAAAAAAAAAATACTCATTAATTTTTTTTATAAAAATAAAAGTATTGTACTTATTTGCACATTTTTTAATGATTAGGAATCCACATACAATTTCTTTTAATTAAAACTAAAGGTATGTTTGTCTTTTTCATCCCATAAGAACCAATTTCGCACTAAAACACATAGGTTAGGGATTTGTTTACCAAAACATAAACGTTAGGAACCAATTCCACACTAAGAACAAAGGTTATGGACCATTTGCGCCAAAATTCGAAAGATTTAATGGAATTTTGGATAGATTTCATCCAAAATGATGATTTGGGCACTACATGGATAAGTGAAGGATGTAATTGCCAAAATTTGAAAGGTAGGGATGATTTGGGCACTGGGTCTATACGTTAGGGACGTTTTCGACCAATTTTCCTTTTCAATTTTCTATATATATGTTAAATTTAGTTAGTGTTTGACTATCACATTGATCTAGTCAAATTTAACTACTCAACATTTCATTTGTCATTCTAATGTATATATGTGTATGTATATATATGAGATTAGAACAAGAAAAAACAAAAATTAATTAAATGCCGCGCCACCTAATTAAAGTGCTAGCTAAAGTTAGCAAACTAGTTAATTTATGACATAAATAAATGTTATTTGCTAACATACTAACTCATTAATTAGAGAGATAAATTTGACTCATATATAACATCTGACAATTTTTTATATCAACTGTCTACATGCGAACAAGTCGGTATGAGATCAGGACTCCTAACACTAATAGTTAAATTAAACATATTAATTGCATATGTTGTAAGAACTATAACTTTAACCATCAATAAGAAAAATGAAAACTAATTAAAGAAAAAGAGATTTAGTGCACTTTTGATTTTGTTAAAAATTAATTTTTTTATAAATTTGATAAAAGTTAATAAAACATGTGATTAAAAAATTGAAAAAATTGTTAGTCCTATAAAATATAAATTTAAAATTAATTATTAATTTTAACTTTAAATTTTTATCAAATTTTTTAGTAAAATTAAACAAAAATTAAATAAATAAAATAACATAGAGGATTTGGTTCCATCACGTGCAGCCACGCGCCAGAATATAATGAAAATTAAATTCAAAGCAATGTTCCTCAAAGTCACGTGCAGCCACGCGCCAGAATATAATGAATATTCTTCCTTTTGTGGGTATCTTCACATTTGCCACGTCATCAATCAGAACTCAATCGTTAAATCCAATGGCTGACAATTTATCTTCAAATATCACCAGAGTACTCAACTTTATGGTAGTTAGTTAACTACCATATAAATTTTTTTATCAGAATTAAGTAAACCAATAAAAGCTTCATTATGATCAAAATATAAATATTATACTTGCTTTATACATAAAAAAAAAAAAAAAACATTCCATGCATAAACTAAATAATCACCAAACACTAGAGGAGTTTACTACGCTACAAGCACAAAACAAGTATTTCTTTATCTGTCACTACATTTTCATTTTCTCAAATCAAAACTCATATCTCTCTCTCTCAATTCATCTATTTCTCTATATTATTCTTCATCTTCATCAAAATCAAACTCCTATTAAATAAAACTTTTTCTCTCTCATTCTTCTCAACTCTTCAATCCATTAAAATCTTCTACGGTCGGATTCCACCGTAAAAAAAAAAGCAGTATACTAGTTACGTAATAGATTATCAATTGTTTTAGAAAATAAGATGTTTAAATTCATTCAATAAATATAACAAAAAAAATAGTATATATATCACTACGTCTTCATCTCTCTCAAACCAAAATTTATTTCTCTTTTTCAATTTCTCTATATTCTTTAAAATCAAACTTCCCTCAAACAAAAATATCTCTCTCTTAATTTTCATCAAATTCTTCTCAATTCTCGATCCATTAAAATTCTCTACTACGATCGAATTCTATCGAAAAAAAAAGAGTATATTTGTAAACTAATTTATGATTCAACACCAAAGAAGAAGATGCCAAACCACCTTTTTGTCTTCCATTTCTTGCCAAACATGTCACAATGAAATGAATTAACTCTAAAATTCCCGAAAAAATTCCTCTTAACAGTGAAACAGTGGACTGTCACTGTGACTGGCATTTTATGTCGTTTTCACTCATTTTCAATTTTCAAAATATTTGGACACGCGCGCTCTCTCTCTCTCTCTCTCTCTTTCTAGGAAGTGTACTCGAGAAGTTGCTTTGTCGCAAAGTTTCATCCTTCGTCTACTGTTCTCCGTGTGTGTGTATATATACACATAACCCTTCATTGATTATCTATAAGGTTGATCAGTCACTGTTTTTTCACTTTAAAAATCAAGAAATCTTGAACAGAGCCCTGTTTTCAAAGGAATGGTGAGTTCTTGGTTTCTCAAATATCTTTTATGTTTTTTTTTTTTTTGGGTTTTAATGCGAGAGGATGTGATACTTTCGTACTCTTTCTGGATTTATTTTAAAGATTTGGTTCTGGATTTCGAATTCTAAAATGTCTGATCATGGTTCTCTGTTTCTTTTTGTAGATAACATACAATGTTGCCATGTTCTTAGTTTATGTATTTGTATTAAATATTAGTGTTATGCTTCTTTAAGTGATGCAATAAATATTCTGATTACTCATGTGATGTTTATGTTGACCCCAGATAAAACGGTTTTGACTTTTTTTGTTTATGTTTTTGAAATAACTAAGTTTGTCTTTGGCATTTAATGTTACTGTAATCTTGGCTTGTTATTTTGGAAATTTCTGGGTTTTATATCACTAAAAAGTAAAATTTATATCAAACTTGATACATATATTTCTGGAAATATAATTGTATTGATAACCACTTGATGTTTGTGTAAATAGAGAAGAAATATAATAGAAATGATGTAACTTGATAATTGAATCAAAATATGTCTATTGTCAAAATTGGTTTTCAATATTAAGAGCATGTTTGGTATGGTTTTTTCTATTAACTACTTTTTTCTTGAACTCATTTTCAACACATTTTTCACAATTTGCATGGATGTCACAATTTTTATCGACTTTTCAATCTAATATTATATATTTCACTAACTTTTTTCAAAATCTTTTAAAAAAACTAATTTTATACTCCACAAAACAGGCACTAAGTGGCAGTGTGATTTTGCTCAAAAAGTTGAGAACACACTTCATGGACCCAATTTTTCAACCACCAATTTCATCAACTTTTATCAAAAACTTTGTCAAAAAGCCCTTAGTTCTAATAATTTCATTTTTCTTTTATGGTTATTCAATTTAATGTATGTGGCATCGTAATTTGTTTCTTTCCGTAATCATTGGGATCTAAAATTTATTGTGGTCGAATCTCGTAGCCCCGTTTTACTTTGTTCTTTTTGACACTTTACAAATTTGGTTTTGGTCTTCGTTTTTACTATGGCTAGTGTATGTTTAAAAGCAATGGAGCTAATTCTAGAATGGTAAGATCAAGTGAATTAAACCTCTGATTTCTCTATGTTGACTTACAATTTCATCCGTTAAAGAAAGATCTTTCTTTTGAGGCTCCGAGATAAAAATCAAATTCTTTTCTTACGGAAAATTGTTAAAAAAAGGGGATTAGATAAGCCTTATATGCAATCATTTATTGATGATTACTTGCGGGGTATCTTTCTTAGAAGAGAAATCAAAGTTTGTATAGGCATTTTGGATGTTGCTATTGAAATAGCCCTTCTAGCTCTATTTGCAGTTATTCCACCCGATTCTGTTGAAATTCCTTTTCACCAAAAATGTCAAGCTGATCTGTTAGAAAGCTTAAAAACTTTCTATCTGGACCCTCTCTTTTAGAATTTCATCCACAAAACCAAGAATGGGTAGAATTGTTGAAGCCACTGCACTTGGAAAGTAGAGTGGAATGAGTTTAGGGTCCCAAACCTGCTGCGACTGCCTCTCTTCTATTTTGAAAGTAAAGGCCCACTAGAGAGAGGCAAGTGCTTACATGAATGAATGCGATAAACCAATCAATCTTTTCGTTGCACTTGTTACTTGTGTGAGGATCGTTACATTCTTCTCTTCTTATTAGTCTATTTTACTTGATTTACACTTTGAATATTAATTGGAGTATTCAATTTTGATTAGTTTTCATCTTTAATTTTGTGATCCTAAAGAAAAAGTTCAAATTTGTGCAGACAATTGCTATGGCTATTGACGGAGGAAACCAACAGCTTGCTGCTGATTCTGTTCCTTTTGCTAGAAGGTGGTCTCTTTGATTGTATCTCATAATTCGATTTATTGCAACTCGCTTTTCTTGGACTGGTATCATAAAGAAAGCGGAGTGGATTGGCTCTCTGACCTAGCCAAGCTAGAAAAAAAAAAATTAGATTAGATATGAATGAGTTGACATAAAAGAAGAAGAAAGAATTTCTCCAGTCCTCCATTTACGAAAGGAAGAGCTTGAAATTCTTTCTGCATGGTTCCATGAGATTGGATCTAGATGTAAGAAGAATGCTTATGTTGTAATTTTTACTACATTACCAAGAAAGATTTTCCGCATCCATACACATGCATACATCTATGACACGTGTGTATATGCCCTTGTGTTTCATCAAGCATTAAAGCTATGTCATGTTTTGAATATTGAAGCAAGTTATAAAGCAGTATGAGAATTGTGATACAATTATAACCTCTGCCCAAACAGACAAAGACATGGAACTTTTTAGTTGCATCAATGTTTACTATTCTGTTCTATTGGAATATACTCTAATTCCGGTGTCGATGCAGTTATCAGCTGGAAGCATTGGAAAAAGCGCTTAAGGGAAACACCATTGTGTTCTTGGAGACTGGTACGGGGAAGACCCTGATTGCAATCATGCTCCTCCGCAGCTATGCCCACCTCCTCAGAAAGCCTTCACCCTTTGTTGCTGTTTTTTTGGTTCCTACTGTTGTTTTGGTCACCCAAGTATGTGAATATGTATCTTTGCTTCATAGCTGTTGTGCATTATTTTTTATGTGATTTATTTGATACATTATTACTTGTCGTCCTTTGAGTTTATACTAAATTTATAGTCGCATCACTTACCAGGTTGTATTGGTTTGATTATTATTCTTCTCAAATAGAGTTTTCATGTTTCCCTTTTCCTTTCCCCAAAGTTATAATGTATATATTTTTCTGTATTTAGTTTCAATTTTGATTTTCTACGTCTGATGGTTATCAGCAAGGTGAAGCTATTGCGACCCACACGGACTTAAAAGTGGGCATGTATTATGGTGAGTTGGGTGTTGATTACTGGGATGCTGCCACATGGAAGCAGGAAAAGGATGAGCATGAGGTGTGAATGACTCTCTATTCTCTTTCTTTATGTTTTCTAATGTTCTATGGTGTAGTATTATATATTTCAAGACCAAAATAGTTTAAAAGTAAATTCAACTGTTTATTGGATGAAGTTGAAGTATTGGGTTATAAGGCTGCTTATCTCACTACTCTTTGAAATTAATATATTATTCAATCTTAACTCATAAGAGGTTTCGGTCAATTTGATGCTACTGTTTATTAGAACAATAAGTTGGTGGAGGCATGAATTGAGGGCAGTAATTGTAATCTCAAAATATACTACTTTCTTGTAGAAATGTAACTGCCTTAGCCAAATGATTGATTTTGGATTTGATTTATTTCAATCCTAACGAGTTTACCTTATATTATTTGGGAATATTAGGGTATAGACACTTGTTTTTCTATTTGTGCTTTTTTCTATGCTTTTCACAATTTGCATAATCACCTTGACATTTTTTATCTAAGTTGCTAACTTAAAGAAATTCTAAAAATATTTGTAATGAAATTACTTCTACAAGTCCTCTTATTTTTTTGGATAAATCACATGGCTTAACCTCAATTTTACTTGTAAATGCTTTAGACCTTCTTAGAGATTAATGTTGTAAAAATGGTGAGTATTGTACAACAGTAAATGCAGTATTTATCATAGTCATCAACATATGCTTTTCATGTCGTAACAGTAGGATTTCATGTTCAGGTGCTTGTAATGACTCCAGCGATTTTGCTTGCTGCCTTGAGGCATAAATTTTTTAGTCTTGACCAGATAAAGGTTCTCATATTTGATGAGTGTCACAATGCAAGACGCAAGCACCCTTATGCCGGCATCATGACGGTATGATTTTGTTCTGTTATAAAGGTTCATCAAAATTTTATCTACTGAACTAAGATGGAGATACTTCTAAGCGCATGTTTGGTAGAGTTGAGATTATTTTTTAAGTCCTTGTATTATAAGTTGTTAGTGAATGTGTAGATAAAAAGCGTGTTATAAGTTGTGGGTCCTATGAAATATGTGGATAAAAATTATGTTTGACTAGTTTGACCTGCTGAAATTATAATTTAAGCATATCCAAACATATACTAAGCGCATGTTTGGTAGTGTTGAAATTATTTTTTAAGTTCTTATAATATAAGCAGTTGGTGAATATGTGGTTAAAAAGTGGGTTGTAAGTTGTGGGTCTTATAAAATGTGTGGATAAAAAGTATGTTTGACCAGCTGAAATTATAATTTAAGCATGTCCAAACATATGCTAAAATTTATAGTCACCTTGAATCTGTCTTATATGACATTGTTTGACTTGGTCACCAGTTATTTGGTTTTTGACTTGACAATATACAAATAACATCTTGCAGGAATTCTATCATCGCCAACTAGGAGTAAATGTTATGCAGCTTCCTAGAATATTTGGGATGACTGCTTCCCCTATAAAGGCTAAAGGTTATTACTCTGTAACTTCTAGAATATATTAATTAATCATGCATACTATATTGCTCATAGCTCGCTTTTGATCTCTCTATTACTGACGACTTTATCAGAGCAGTTCATTTCATTTCTGTGTATAGGCTCAAGCTCGGCTGCAACCTACTGGAAACAGATTAGTGAACTTGAAAATCTAATGAATTCAAAGGTTTCATGCTGATTTTTGCTACTTCAGCTTCGTAATTGTTGGAGTCTCAAATTCATGTATCGTGATGCAAGCCTCATTTATGCAGCTAATATAGTAGATTGAGTTTGTTGACACCCTTTGATATTCAATAATTTTTATGAAATGGAGAATGATTTTAAAATAATATTCTTTGCTGTATCTAACAAGTTATAAGTTGCCTGCCTACAAGGGAATTTGATGTGGAAGTATTAAGGCATACAAGAGAGGGCAGCCTTGCAAATCCCTACTTTACTAGTGGCTACAATTTTTTTTCCTTATCAAAATTTTGTTCTTTTGTATGTTAGCAGCCAGCGTCCCATTTGGATTTGTGTAATTGTTCCTAATCTACACTATTCTTATGAATGAAGGTCTTCACATGTGAAAGCGAATCTGTGTTAGCTCAGTACGTCTCATTTTCAACACCAAAAGTGAAGATATACAAACATGTGGATGTTCCTTGCGTCAATGTTGAATGTGTTGCAAATGATCTGAAAAGGTTGATAAAGAAGGTATACACGTCTATCTTGGAGCTAGTAACTGTTGGAATTGTATACTGTGTCATTAGTCTTATGAATAACTAAGGTGGTGTTTTCTTTGCGTTTTAATTTTGTGTTTTGAGTTTTGAATTTATTTTGAGTTTTGTGTTTTAATTGTCTATTTTGAGATTTATAAAAATACGTTTTTTTTGGAATTTTCAAAAATTGATTCTCAAAACAAAAAACTTGAAAACGTGTTTACTTGAATTTTTTTAGAATGTTATTATAATATTTTATTCAAACAATTATTGATTAAAAACAATTAAAAATAATTATTGTTGGAATTAAAAACTTGGAATTACTTCAAATTAAAATTAATTAACAACAATTATTGTTGGCATTAAAAACAATTAAAAGCTTGGAATTAAGAAAAGGCCGCCATGGTGATTTGAACCGCTGACCACCTTCAGCAAAAGTGCGCATTTTTTCCGTTTTAGAAAGGAGCCACGTTTTGTAATGAAAATGCGAAAAATAACTAAATCACCATTTTCCATTCCTAGCCTAAATAGGCCGCCATGGTAATTCGAAACGCATACCTCATTTCCTCTTTTTGTAACTTAACCGCGTTTTGTGAAGAAAACGCGAAAAATGATAAAATCATCATTTTCTGTTTCCTTCGTAATTTTTTTGGGTGTTTTAGAAAATGCATTTTCGAAAATGGATAAATAAGCACGTTTTCACTATTTTCAAAAATAGAAAACTGAAAATGAGTTGAAAACACCAAAGAGAACATACTCTAAAGTTATAGTTTCACTCAATGAAAAGTATGCTAATCAATGGAGTCCAATTTTTTTTTTACAAGTGTGGCTTGAACAGTATGTCTTATACATAGTGTTTAAATGTATATTCTACACCATATAAGTTACTGGTGCTGCAAGCACAAGGGTGATCTGCATTTTTTGATATGTGAGGAGATTTGAACAAGTTATATAATTTTTATCTCAGAGGAGGTGAAGCCGTATTTTTAGGAACTAAGTTCATATGCATTGATTTTTTTGTCTACTGTTATTATTTTCATTTTATCTTTTTCTCTTCCTATTTTCAAGATACTGACTTTATATATATTGTTCGTCAGCATGAACTTTCTCTGGAAAGCTCAAATATCTTGAGCTCTGTGGCTAAATCTGCAAAGAAAAGATTATCTAAGCTTTGCTCTACCTTCTTATTTTGTTTAGATGAGCTGGGTGTTTGGTTAGCTATAAAGGTATATATTTTGTTTTTGTCAATTTCATATATGCAAAGCACAATTATTTGTGGCTGTGGCAATTGGCAATAAGAACTTCTGGTATGAATAGGCAGCAGAGACATTATCTTGCGAGGAAACCAATGTCTTTTCATGGGTGAAATTGGATGTTAGTGGCGAGAAGGTTGTTAGAGATTTCAGTTTGGATGCACTTAAACTCTTCTATGACTTTGTGCCATCGGGTATTTCTCACTGTATTTAACGTCTATACTGTTCTATTTTTGTCCAAGATTTGGAAATTTTGTTATTTTCTATTTGTTCTGTGACTGTTTCTTTCTGTTCATGAAGGTCCACAAGGGTCTAATCTTTATGATATGAATGCTAAACTGAATTCTGGGTATGTTACGTCGAAGGTCATCTGCCTCGTTGACACTCTCCTTGAATACAGGTTTGCTAATATATGTTGTGTACATGTTTTTCTAGAAACTATTAGTAATTTTTTCAGCTCTGTTGAGGAATGTTATCTATTTCAAAATTAAAATGTTCACAGAAAGATTTTAAAGCATGGGAAAATTTTAAGACATTCTCATTTTTCTTTGGAAATTAAGTTTTAGTTATTGGGAAAAACAGTAATATCATGTGATGATGTGTTAAACTATAATTGATCATTCTAAGTGTATAGTGTAATAGGAGGTAACACCCCATGGATTTAATGATTAGGCAAAACATGCATGGTTAAATATCATATGGTGTGTTATGATGGTGCGAATTGAATAACAAAATTTCAAAAAACTGCAAACTAAATATGACAGTGTTATCTTCACTACCCATGTTTGTCAACTTCAAAATTTTAAAAACCCAACCACTTGTGCATCCCACCACGTGGTAGGGATCTTGACTTGACTATGTGCACTATTGGTTTTGCTTCAAAGTGAGAAAGTAAGTTTGAATTACTTTTAAGATTAGGCAAGCGTACACAATTAAATACCTTACGGCATGTTTGACGGTGCCAAATGAACAACACAAGATATAAAAAGTATGAATGCAACATGATACAGTATTATAGTCACTACCCATGTCCATCAACTTCCGACCATCACTACGTGTGGTAGGTCTTGCACAGCTTCTCAGATAGTGTCATCGCACATCCTGCAGTTCTTTTTCATGCTTCTCCTGCATTAATTTTACAGACGATGCATGGAAGCACAAAGTTCCAGGTTTATCATTGTGGTTTCCTATTGTCCACTTGAAGCAGATATAATATATGATATTTACACTAATATTCCAATTATGCTCACAAGTTTACTAAGAGATTTCTGGATTTAATTTAAAACTCAATGTTAATAAAATTTGGCTGAAAGAAGTAACATTTATCCACGTCCCTGTTTCAATGATTTAGTTGATCATTCATTCACCATTTGTGAATATTTCGTATTTGGTTGAGAGCTCTTCACTGGTACTCACTTGATACTTGCACAGGGAATTGAAGGATTTAAGATGTATAGTCTTTGTTGAGAGGATTATCACGGCTGTTGTTATTAGGGATCTGTTGAATGAGTTACTTCCAGAAGTCAGTTGGTGGAAAACGGAATACACGGCAGGGAACACTTCTCAGCTTCAATCACAGAGTAGGAAAGAACAAAACAAAATTGTTACTGAATTCCGCAAGGGCACAGTGGGTCTTGTACTTCCACCTTTTGATTACCGTTCCAAAATTTGCTAGCATTTTGATAAAGATTTTTTTTTTTCCCTCCTTGGGCATATTGTTTTGCAGGTTAACATCATAATTGCAACCTCTATGCTTGAAGAGGGATTAGACGTGCAAAGTTGCAACCTTGTGATTAGATTTGACCCCTCTGTCACAGTCTGTAGCTTTATTCAGTCACGTGGGCGTGCTCGTATGCAGAACTCAGACTTTGTATTAATGGTAAAAAGGTAAGCTCAGTCTCTTTCAAAATATAAAAATAGTAGAAGAATAAAATGTTCATCACTGTTTTGTTGTTGGGAAATATTCTATACTAATGGTAAAATTGAGCTTTCATCACTTCAAAAATAGTAAAAATAGGTGAAAATCTTGAGAACTGTGTCCTTGTTGGGAACCATTGCATAATTCCTTTTTGACTGCAGTGCACCTTTGAAGCTTGCTTTAAGGCTTTTGACTCGTGTCTGTTGGTTGAAGCCTAATAGACTAATCAATTATCTATTAATCAGTTATCCTGTCCTTTGGTTGATAGCTGGTTACAAATAGAATTTGGAGCAATTGTAAGGTCAATGATGATACTGATTATCTCTGTCTTCATTGTTTTATTGGTTGATTGTAGTGGAGATACTGCCACCCTCAATCGTGTGAATAACTATTTGGCTAGCGGGGATATAATGAGGAAGGAGTGCTTGAGCCATGCTACCCTTCCTTGCGAATCTATTGGTAGTAACTTACACAGTGAAGAATACTATGAAGTTGATACCACAGGAGCAATTGTGACTTTGAGTTCTAGTGTGACTTTGCTCTACTTCTATTGCTCCCGGCTACCGTCTGACTGGTTTGTTCTTGACATCTTTCAGCATTGTCATCTGTATGAAGCTTTTGTTAGGTTGTCAAATTATTATAAGAACCTACGTGATTGCCGTGTGATTAATTAACTTGTGATAAAAAAAAAAAAAAAGTGATTTTTATTTGTTACTTTTTTGCGTTTTGATTTGTAGTTACTACAAACCTTACCCTCGCTTTGCGGTTGATAAAGAATTGGAAATTTGCACACTTCACCTTCCGAAAAGCTGCCCAATCCAAAATATTACCGTTCAGGGTAACACCAAAATACTGAAGCAACTTGCATGCCTAGAAGCTTGCAGAAAACTTCATCAGGTTGGTGCCTTGACGGATAATCTCGTGCCTGATATTGTCGGGAAAGAAGCTGATGCTGAAGAATTTGGTAATTATTTGTTTACACTTCTGTAATTCTAAATTTGGAATTTTCTTTAATTCTCATACAGACATGTTTTTTTAGATAAACATGACTAGTAATCATATTTTTTCGAATCTGAATGTACAGGATATAAACCTCCTTATGTGGATGAACAAGTACAGTACTGCCCACCAGAGTTGGTTGGTTATCACGGCAATGAGTCCAAAAGGATGTACTATTGCTATTTAATTGAGTTACAGCAGAATTTCAATTATACTGTCCAGCCACTAGACATTGTGCTTGCCTTCAGGAGGAGACTAGAATCTGATGTTGAGACGTTAAATTTTGATTTAGATGTTGATAGGGGAAAACTAATTGTTCGTGTAAAATATATTGGAAGAACTACACTGAATTCTGAGCAGGTAAAATGCTAAAATCAGTTAATCCATAATCATTCATTTTGCCGACGTCATGTTGAGAATGTAATAGCCACTGAGAATTTTGATTTTCTGAAATTAAATCGACTTTTAATCTTTGATTGCAGGTTCTTCTGTGTCAGACATTTCAGAGAACTGTTTTTAAGCATCTTTTTCATAATAATTTTTATAAACTTCAGGAAGATCAGGGCCTATCTTATACGAGGAGTGACAGCGTGGCTTTTGATTATCTTCTTCTTCCGGCTCAAGGCTCACGTCAAAATATACTAATTGATTGGAATTGCATTAATTCTGTCCTATTTCGAAATAATAGTTCATTTGATATGCACATTGGTTGTTCTTCACCCAAAGGTCCTGGTCATCTTGTGCACACGAAGAATGGTTTGGTCTGTACCTGCGTGTTAGAGAATTCGTTGGTTTACACGCCTCATAATGGTTTCACGTATTGCATCACGGGAACTCTGGGTGGTTTGCATGGCAATTCATATCTTAGTCTGAAAGATGGAGAAAATGTTACTTACAAAGAGTACTACGAAAAGAGGTCTGTACTCTGTAGTACTCCTTTCAGTTAAGTACTGATGTATAAACTGTGTGTGATCAACCTTAATCTTAATAATAAGGTTTTGTTCCTTGCAGACATGGAATCAAATTGCTTTTTGAAAATGAAACACTTCTTAAAGGGAGACGCATCTTTACCGTGCAAAATTGCCTTCAGAGAGGTAGAAATCAGAAGACAAAAGGTAGCTCTACTATTAAAATGTATTTATAAACAATTCCTTTTCCATAGTCATTTTCCGAAGAAATACTGACATACACAAAGTAGATTTTGTAAGAAAAATTATCTTTTGTTTACATTTTTTCATAAGCTAGTACTGTAATATGTTTATAATTCTTCAGTTTCCCCTGCGTCCACCTATTTGTTGTTTCTCTGCCTAAGAAATCCAACTCTGAATCATGTATATATGAAACTTGCCTAAATAATGCATGGATTGGAGTACTGGAGTAGCAAATTAACACGGACCAAATTATTTTTTAATAGAGGTTCCTGTTTGTGTGTGTTGGTGGGTGCGTGATTTTCTTGTGAATTGGAAACAGTGAATGGCTCTCCTCTACTGTGTATGTTTTGTTAAAAGCACTGTGGTAACTGGTAAGAGCATTATTGTTGATCTTTGGTAAATGTTTTCTTATTACAATTCAGAATAAGGTTGTTTATCGAGATTATTACTTGTTCTGCAATCAACTGAGATAATCGTGGACTGTATATTTGGATATATCACCTTTTTGTTTATGCCTAACTGGTTTTTTCCTTTTCCCATGCAGAAATAAGTAATACATCATGCGAATTGCCACCTGAACTTTGTTCCATAATCATGTCGCCCATATCTATTTCTACATTTTACTCTTTCTCGTTTATTCCATCTGTCGTGCATTGGATTGAGTCTTTGCTTTTAGCTACAAACTTGAAAAGAATGCACGAGGATCACTGCATGCAAAATGTTGATATTCCAACCATCACAGTAAGTACTTTTACTATCTCTGGTTCTCTATATCCTAATTTAATGTCATAGCTTGACTTGCAATAATTTTTAAGGGAGTTGAAAACACTTTGTATTTTGCAATCGTTGATGAGCTGCCATTTGATTACTTTTAACTTTTAGCCCCTGTTTGGCCCTTATTTTATAAAACTCATTTTCCCCCAAACTCAATTTCAACCACACATTTCATGGGGACTTGATGTGTGTAAGTAATGCATATTTCTGATAGTTGGATATGAAGAAATTAATCTGGAATGAAAACTACTTTTTTTCCTCCTATCAGCTATATATTTTCTTGCACTTCATACTTATTCTTTAGGGCTGCCTGAGTCATTGTCTCATTGTTCTATCATATATCTGGACTGAGAGTTTCTCCCCATGTTATATATAGTTGCACAAAGCACGATTTCAAATTTCTTTAAGCTTTCTGACACATTATGTTTAGCTTGATTACGACATTACATGCACAGTAAGCTTTGCATGCTTTAATGAGGGGTTAAATGGATATTGCCTGCTGATTAATTGTCAGTGAAATAAATTATTAGTGTTGTAAGTTGTTTGTGATTTCATATCGTTGAAGTTGCCATCTCAACTATGATCTTGGTCTCGTGTTAATTTGTTTGTCGCTGTTAGGTTTTGGAAGCAATCACAACAAAGAAATGCCAAGAAAAACTTCATCTCGAATCACTGGAGACCCTCGGGGACTCTTTCCTGAAATACACTGCTGGTCAACAGGTTTTCAAAATATATCAAAAAGAGAACGAGGGGTTTCTTAGTAATAAAAAAGAAAAAATAATTTCCAATGCTACATTGTGCAAGCTGGGATGTGACCGCAAAATTCCGGTAATCTTACTGAGTCATAACGAAATTTTTTCTTTATCTTGTTGATTGTCATTGAGGGTTAGAAGTTTTAACTAATTTACTTGAAAGTTGAATCTCAGGCGCACTAGTTGCATGTGCCATATTAAAAGTTTTTAAAGACAAATTTTACTTTATATTCTTACTGTTCAAAACCTGGACACAAAAATAAAGAGAACAAATTCTTTTAATTTTTATATTTTTAATAGCAAAGAAGTTATTAGAAGTGGGTGGTTATTTACTTTAGAAAAGATGGATGGTCAACTTGGATGTGCTATTTAGACACGACTTTTGTTTATGTTTAGGTCTTAAAATTAATTTTGGATTAGACACCAGAAGAGCAAAATTTGAATTCTAAGTTTCTCTTACAGTTTGAAGAGTAGAGATTTTATTGTGCAAGAACTCCAACATTACTTCCCCACCTCTTTCCTGCTTCCCCTTAAATAGTAAACAGATTTCTCGTTTAATTTATATTGGATGATCCTATTGACATATGCTAGTTGCCTTGACACGTTGGCAGATAAAAAGAGTCATATTGGTTGGTGATTTTTCTGTGCTGCTTGATATCATCTATTCTATATTGTTGTTTCTTTTAATTTGTGCCTCAATGAAATAAGACCTATCAATGAATATTGAATTTTTCTTTCTTAATTTGGCCACTTCTAAATTTTAGGGCTTCATCCGCAATGAACCATTCGATCCCAAAACATGGATAATTCCAGGGGATAATTCTGCAAATCATGGTTTAAAAGAAGAGTTGCTTTCATCTAGAAAAGTCTATGTTAAGGGGAGCAGGAAGCTAAAAAGTAAGGTTGTTGCAGATGTTGTTGAAGCGTTGATTGGCGCATTCCTTAGCACAGGCGGTGAATTAGCGGCATTATCCTTTATGTCATGGCTTGGTATAAAGGTTGACTTTGAAAGTGTACCCTATACAAGGCCCTTCCCTGTTAATCCCGAGGAACATATCAATGTCAGATATGTAGAGTCTCTACTTAACTACAAGTTTCGTGATGCTTCTTATTTAGTTGAAGCACTAACACATGGTTCTTACATGCTGCCCGAAATTCCAAGATGCTATCAGGTTTGTGTCATAGATATTAAGTTTAGAAGGTTCCTCCACTAAAGTTAATTTTGTGTGCTATGCTGAATTGTTTAGTGATGGCAATAATTTCACTGCTCCTGACTTTTTTGGCCGACTTGTGCTCTTATTGCATATTTGGTATGCAATATTGGGCATGACAATTAACAAAATTTTAGCTTCTCTCTTCCGTGATACTTTTCAAGTATTGTTCAACCCAGCTTACCAAACATGTTATTTAATTTAAGTTTGTTGCAATCAAAAGTCATTTAATGATATGATAATTTGCTTTCCATGTGTTAAATGATAATTGATGAAAAGATGTGATAGTGTGTCGACACATTATACAATAAATGTTACTTTGAATGCTTTTGCTTTCTAATATTCCATGGGCAGATTCACACGACTTGCACTATTACCTCATCACATTATTGAATCATGGTTTCATTTTATGCAAAACCTGTACTTGTGCATTGAAGTCTACAAATATAAGGCAATTGATCTGTTTTTCATTTTTCTTGGAAATTATATTGTTCTGCAGCGTCTGGAATTTCTTGGAGACTCAGTACTGGATTATGTGATAACGGTGCATCTGTACCACAAATATCCTGGCCTATCCCCTGGTCTTCTAACTGATCTAAGGTCAGCATCTGTGAACAATGATTGCTATGCTCAATCAGCAGTTAAAGCGGGACTGCACAAACATATTCTTCATGCTTCTCAAGATCTTCACCGACATATAATCGAGACAGTTTGCAATTCCGAGGAACTATCCTTGGCCTCAACTTTTGGTTGGGAATCTGATATAACTTTCCCAAAGGTGGTAACTTTCACAAAATCTCATTTATATCTGTAGTTGAATCCAATAATTTGTTTGAATGAAATAACCTTCGGAAATGAAATTTTTAATGGGGAGAAATGTTGCATGGGTTATTTATATTAGTCAAAATATCAAAATTTGGAATTTGTAAATGTTAGTGTTCTGAGATTCAACTAATAATTTTATTTCTTTTGAAATTATGCAAATTACCAAACTATAGTAAGCAGTTAACAAATTGCCAGCCAGGTCACTCCACGTGCTCGGTGGCATAGGCTGTTTTTACTTTTCTTGTGGAACTAATTGGGTCTTGTTGAAATTATGCAGGTGCTCGGGGATGTTATAGAATCCCTAGCGGGGGCCATCTTTGTCGATTCTGGGTACAACAAGGAGATTGTTTTTCAAAGTATAAGGCCTCTTCTCGAGCCCATGATAACACCGGAGACACTGAGGCTTCATCCGGTGAAAGAATTAACTGAATTATGTCAGAAGAAACATTTTACTTTAAAGGAGCCTGTTGTCTTTCGTGAAAACGGGGTGTCATTTGTTGAAGTGGAGGTGGAAGCTAATGGCATTGTACACAAAAAGTCATGTTCGGCATCTGATAGAAATACTGCTAAAAGACTTGCTTGCAAAGCTGTGTTGAAGTCACTTAAAGAAAGCATACAGGGGCTCTGACCTCAAAATAAGATGCTCGTCCCCATGGAGTCGTCGAGAGTTTTGATGAATCGACATCGATTATGTGCACCTGTTAAGTAGGTGGTATATCTAATCGACATACATCCTTTTATTATTAAGTTGAAGCTGTATCTATTATTGTTTTTTGGAAGGCTTAGTTTATTAATAAAACTATAATTTTGTGGATTAGTTTCCCCTCTGATCAAATATGTGATTGTTTTAGTATTCATGTTTTGTATTGGCTTAATTTGAATAAGAGCATGTTTGGGTGTATGCTTATTTTACTTATAAGCAAGTTCGTAAAATTTTGACTAGTAAATTGGTCGTGTTTGTGAGAGTCGGAAGTAGTAGCAATTCGTTTCTTGTGTTGACCCTCCATCGTTGGCTATTCGAGATACTTATTCATGAGATGTCGTATTGTTCTTAAAACTACCTGTTAATTTTTTATTTTCTACTTACACTAATTATATTTATTGAAAAATACTTTTTTCCATTGTATAAATATTTAACACAAACAAACAAACAAAAATAAACATAAGTTATTGGATAGAATAATGTTATATATCCAATTATCACTATGTCTAATGAAATGTGAGAGTATGAGACTCGGCCCGACATTCGTTGTCTCCTGTCCATATTCAGATTTCATTTAAGGGAAAACACATTAGCAATTAAATTATAGTGATAATTTTATCATATACTACAAAATATAAAATATTTCTTAAAATACTTGTCATACTTTTTTTATTATAAAAATACTGTTTTTTTATTTTTGTAACAGTTGTTGTTACATTTGTTATTTTGTTATTATAACTAAAATAACAAATGTAACAACAACTGTTACAAAAATAAAAAACAGTATTTTTATAATAAAAAAACATGACAAGTATTTTAAGAAATATTTTATTTATTGTGGTTATTTGTAAAAAAATCCCTAAATTATATACATTTCAAGTGGTCCGTTAATTAACAAAAAAATTATATTAATGATCAAAATTTGACCAATTTAAAATTTTAATTTATTTTTCATACCAATTAAAAAAAATGGTTGGGGTGGGTTGGAGATTGTAAAGAACTTTTTTTAATTATTATTTAGTAAATTGGTATGAAAAATAAATTAAAATTTTAAATTGGTCAAATTTTAATCATTGGTATAATTTTTTAGTTAATTAACGGACAATTGGACAAAATCTGTAGAGACTCTAATAGCCCGTTTTTTTTTTTTTTTCCAATTTTGATTTTACTAAAAAGCTAAAGTCAAAGTTAACAATTAATTTTAACCATACATTTTATGGTCTACAACTTTTCAACTATACATTTCAACAACTTTTACCAAAATATCTGATTTTAATCAAACACATTTTAAATGTCATTTTAGTAAACAAAATTAAAAGTTTTGGGACTTGATGACACATTTATTATTATTTTAAATGTAAATCTGTAAAAAAATTAAAAAGATTTATGACTTATTTGTATTTTTGAAAAGGTTTAGGAGTTAGTTTTAATTTATTTAATTTGGGGGTAAATTTGTCAAAAGGTTTGGAGTCATATGTGTTAGGATTAGAATGTTAGAAGATTTTTCGACACATTTTGAAAGATTATGGACTTTTGTTGCAAATTTTTCTTTATTTTTTAAATTCAAAATTTTCCAACGTCAACTTTAATTGAGAATTGGACGGAAATTGATGAAAATGACCATTGCCGCAAAAAATATTTGAAATAGGGGGCTAAACTGCCGAAAATGAAACGCAGATCCTCAACCCACAATAAGTTCAAAAGTCAGTGACCATTTTTGCAAAAAAGCCATTTATATTCCATGAGAGCAATTTAAAAGTTTGCAAAGAATCTTGGAGAATATTCAAAGAGAAATAATATTGGGAAACCGACTTCACCATTGTACATGTTAGAGTAGGAATTGTTATGCAGGTAAGGTAAGTTTAGTGCATAACTTGCTTGCTCAGAGTATCTGAAAATGTAGTGGTTAAAGGATAGTCCAAGGTTTGTGATTTGCCCCAAAACTATCACAAATTAGAATTGGATTGTGCACCACCACCTTAACTGACTTGGTAATGTTGTCCATCTTCTTTGCCAAAGTTGTCATCTATGTAAATAAAGTTGAAATATTGTCAATATTATGAAGTCCTAGTCTTTTTCTGTACTTCTTTGTCATATGGCCACGTAGCATTAGTTCATGCCATTTTCTCAAATAACTCGTATGCCTCACGAACAATCTTTATTTTAATCGACTCATTTGACGATGAATCAACTGCAGAACGACTGATTCGAAGTAGCCTCGTATAGAAGTATACGACCTGGGGCCTTTCTTGATGTCATGATTGGGTCACTTTTGAAGTAATTTCTTGAATCTCTCCCAGGCTTCATTGAAACTTTTTGAAACAAGTTGCCGAAAGTGTAATGTTTAAGCTTGGAAATCTTAGCTGATGGCATATATTTTGTAGTGAACTTCTGAACTAGATTGTTCCATGTAGTTAAGTTGCCCATTTTGTAGTGGGTCTAACCATTCTCTTACTCCATCCTTCAAGATGTGTGGAAAAAATCGCATTTTGATGGTCTCATCATTTACGCCCTGATATGTGGAGTTACTACAAATCTCCAAAAAATGAGATGCATGTGCGTGTAGATTTTCATTCGATTTTCCATAAAATTGGATAAGGTTCTAATACAAGCCGATCGCATCTAGTTATATCAAGAAGTTCGATTGCCCATATGGAGGATACACAATGTTTGACTAATTCTGAAAAAATGGTAGTGTCATGAATTTCCTAATGGTAAATCCTCCTCATCAATATCAATTGTAGTAGCCATTTGAACTTGTGCCTATGCCATAATCATTTCTTGCCCTATCCTCCGTGCTTCTCTCTATTATCTTCTTCGATGTTGGAAGATTCGTTTGATCTCGGGATTCTGAAATAGAGTGAGATTTTCCAAATCTTGCATACACCGATTGTAAACACATAAAATAATAAAAAAGAGCACTGAAATATTAACAAGAAAAATAAAATAAAAGAATAAAGGGAAAAAAAATAGAACTAAAGCTAGAATTTATAAAATCAAACTAAATATCTTAATCAACAGTATCAGCGCTCAAAACTTGTTGGTGAAAATCTCGCAAGTGTACGAGTTCATTGACAATTAATAATAGTGATGAGAAAAGTATCGTTTCACAAGAATTGAGAGATTAGCCTTGACTTAATTTAAGCAAGTTCAATTCAAAAACACACAATTTTCAATAAATTGAGTTATTTGAACTAACCAATTTATGAGAACAATTTAAAATTTTGTAAAGAATCTAAGAGAATATTCAAAGAGAAATAAGATTAGGATTCAAACTCCACAATTGTAATCTATTTTAGCTCTCAAATTCTCGCAACTAAATCAATTCATACTTGTCTTTACAATTAATAATCCTATTTTGTCTAACGATCTCTCTTGAGTAGAGTAAAATCTATTTTTATCTACCACCCAATAATATTCCTATCACGGATTCAAGCATCCAAAAATGCATTCACATCTAAGATTATTCAACAAAGATTGTACAAAGCATAGAAAATTATCTCTAACTCTAATCAGACTTTGTATTGGTTGTCAAAAGATGCTTAGACCTAAATTGAACCTCTTAGAAGTAAAATAATTCACAAAAACATTCAAAATTTAATAAATCATTCAAATACAAATTGAAAATTAAAATCGAGAATTCTTGAATTAAAATTTCATACAAGGTTACATCGCCATTCTACCGTGAATATGTTTATCCCAACATATTTGAATCGCAAAAATACCTAAACAATTGAAAGTACAACACACAGATTATATGATGATAGAAGAAACTAGAAGAGAAATCTCGAGCCATTGAATGTCTTCAATTGAGCTTGAACAAACTTATTCGCCTTCTTACTTGAAAACCAAGGTTAATGTAAATTCCCAAGTGAAACCCATGTTTTCGGCTCTAAAATTCTCCAAAAATTTATGTACAAGAGTTCTTGTATTTATAAATGTCAAACGGTATATGCCATGCCTGTAGATTTTCATTCGTTTTCCCATAAAATTGGAAAAGGTTGTGTAACGCCCCAAAATTCCTAAGGCTTCGGGGAGTTATTAAAATTCATAAGAAAGTAAATTATAGCGGAAAATCACTTTAATAAAATGATCAATTGTCAAACAATTGAATAATTCTTAAACATTTAAAATAAGTCTCAAAACATTAAATAAATTTGATATATTAAAGCCTAATACTGAATAATTGAAATTGTGACGCTAATCGTCTTATAAAAAAAATGAAAAACAATTCAAATTTTTATTTGGCGACCATTGGCACGACAGCTTCACCAACCCGCCTCGCATCCATCACGTTAATCATTACCTGAAATTTTTTTAAAATGAGGGATGAGTACAATAATTATACTCATTTAGATGCTTCATATTCCACAATCTGTATAAATATTATAATTACACATAAAATCATCTTACTAAACTGAACTGGAAATTATCACACTATGACAATGATAATTAATACAAGCGCTGCAAATAAACTCAAACTCAAAGGTTTAATTGAATTGGAAGATTTAATTGAATTGATTTATGATTTCTCCCAAAAGAGTACTAAAAAGAAGTAATTAAATAACACGCATAAATATAATACGTGGAAAGAAGTGAAAAACAACTAATAGCACATAGCACCCTACCTTAGTTCTTAAAATGTTATTGCTAAAGAAATATTTTCTGATTCGAGCGCCTCCTTATACTACCCGAAATCCTTAGAATTTCTGCACTCTTGATTCTTTGGTCAAACAATTTATTGTGTGCGTGATTAATCTCTCTCCGTGAAAGCAATTTGACTGTGGGTGAAAAAGTATGTACTGTGAGAAAGTTATGTATGTATGCAATATAAATATGCTGAGTTCCTTTTAAGTAGTCAGCTAGGATTTGAATTCTAAACTGCCATACACTTATCCCAAACTGGGATTAGGAGAGATAGAGATAGACTAAAAAAATCAGCCTGG
This sequence comes from Forsythia viridissima, assembly GCA_030279155.1. NCBI lineage: Eukaryota > Viridiplantae > Streptophyta > Magnoliopsida > Lamiales > Oleaceae > Forsythia > Forsythia viridissima. Next base: position 37,357,319 of record CM059033.1, on the reverse strand, counting down.
AATTCATATGCCTAAACTACAATTTGGCCAAAAGAGGTTATCCCAAAAGAGTCCATTTTGAATTCATTATATTATAGATAATTTTTAACCGTCTTTATTTTGAGTTTAGCTTATCCAAAAATATTTTTTTTCAGACCGTTAATCGTAAATAAATGCGGGCTACCCAACGAGCCCAATATTAATATACTAATACTCATTTTTTCACTAATTAATTATTTAGCCCAGTTAAATTAATTGATTCAAAAAATTATTTTCACTTAGATGCTTTAATATCTCAAAATTTTCGGCGTTGTACAGGTTCTGATACGGTCAATCTCATCCAGTCCTAGTTCAAAGTCCGATTGCCATTTGTTGACGTCTGAACCTGCACCAGTCCACGTGTCAACAGATCTCCAGTCACTCCTCTGCCAGCTCGTATGTTACCTGCACACTAGGACGACCGTTAGGCACCAAGATCAATCTGTTGACGTCTGAACCTGCACCAGTCCACGTGCCAACAAATCTCCAGTCACTCCTCTGCCAACTCGTATGTTACCTGCACACTAGGATGACCGTTAGGCACCAAAATCTCCGGAGAGAAAGGGTCCGGCGATCGTTGGCACTCCAACGATCAAGTCAACTGCCGGTATATGAGAGATACACGGGGGCGGGAACAAAAAGGGGTGTGGGAGAGACAAGCAGGCAGAGATTTGAGCAGAGTTTAGAATGGGATTCTTAAGCATAAAAAGTGCGTACCTTAGAACAACCAGAGACGTTGTATTTATATCGCAAGAATTCTAATTGATTTGGAAGACAAATCAATTCGGTCTTCAATCGGATCCTCCTTCCTTATGTGATAAAGATACCCGAGATTGCCTTCCTTCCTTGAGTTTATCACGTTGCATGATTTTAGGAGATCATGATTTGGTTTTCTTGTAGAGATTCGTGCGCCCAATCCAACGCAATCTTTCTTTAATTACTTCTTTGGTTGCCCCGGTATATCGAGTTGCTCGCTAGTTACGAATGATACGAGGCCTGACGAGGCCCTATGGTTCGCATGCGGGCGCCGAGGCCCTCCACATGACTCGCTGATTTCTGTCTGTCGAAGTCCCAAGCGTGTGACGGGCCCTTCCAAGGCCCTAGCAGGGCCCAGGTAGGGTTCTTGACAGACTACGAACTGGGCCCTTGCTGGGCTTGGATGGGGCCTGTGCTGACGTAGCAGCCATGTCGTAATCGTGTGGTAATACCCTTATGGAGTATACACGGTGTTTGACTAATTTTGAACAACTGGTAGGGTCATGAATTTTCCAATCGGCAATTCCTCCTCGTCAATTCAATTGTCGGAGCTATTTGAACTCGTCAGTTTTTGCTCATTCTTTTGTGCTTCTCTGTGTTTTCTTCTTTGATATCAGAATGTTCATTTGATCTCGGGATTAAATGGAAAGATGCTGAAATATTCCAAAAGTTTGAAAAGATAAAAAATAGCATTGAAATATTAACAATAATTAAAAAAAAGAATCGAACTAAAGCTAAAATTAACAAAAATCAAACTAAATATCTTAATCTCCGATATCAACGCCAAAAACTTGTTGGTAAAAAATCTCGCAAGTGTACATGTTTGTTGACAATTCATAATAGTGATGAGAAAAATATCGTTTTATGTTGAGAATTTAGTCTTGATTTAATTTAAGCTAGCTCAATTGAAAACACACAATTTTCAATAAGTTGAGTTACTTTATATATTCATGAGAGAAATTTAAAAGTTTGCAAAGAGTGTTGGAGAAACTTCAAAAATAAATAACATTAGTATTCTAACTCCACCATTGTAATCTATTTTAACTCTCAAAGTTTCGCAATTACAATTTATACTTGTCTTGTCAATCAATAATCCCATTTTGTTTAACAATTTTTCTTGAGTAGGGTTAAACCTATTTTCATATACGTCTCAATAATATATCTATCATAGATTCAAGTATACAAAAATACACTCACATCCAAGATTATTCAACCACCATTGCACAAAACATACAAAATTATTTCTAACTCCTATTGAAATTTGTGTTGGTCATTAAAAGGTGCTTAAACCTAAATTGGACCTCTTCGAACTTTTACGATTAATATCTATTTCAAGCTCAATATTGAGTTATTTGTTTCGTGTTTTTTTACCATTTTCAAACTCAAGTGAAGAAATTCAAATGAAATAAATGTTGGAAAAGTTGGAAATAATTGTTTATAAATTGGTTTGACCAATTTTTGACCAAATATTCGGGTGGATCCCAATAACTGATTATTATAAATTATAATTGAATGCATTCTACTCCGTAAGTAGATGCTCGTGCTACATTTGGTTTCACAAAACTATTTTCGAATGAATGAGAAATTAGTATCAAAAGTTGACACCTTGAAAGTGGAAGTTGAATGTTGTAGCAAGTTGGGAAGTGAATCCCACATCGGAAGATGACTTGATTTTGAACCAACTAATATACCTCTAATTTGAATTTGGGTTTGGGCTCCAAGGAGTACCACAAGTCTTTAGAAGGGAGGAGGCTTAGATGCTATCGGGTTCGGTAAGCCCACACGCACGCGCCGTCGTTGGGCTCGGGTTCGATGTTCGATGTTCGATGTTCGATGTTCGATGTTCGATGTCGGGTCGTGTTTCGCGTAGTATATTCTTTTTAGACAAAATAATTTATTTATTTTAATTCATCGTTCCGAATTTGACACGTGTCACGTGTCTGTCTGTTGGATTAAGAACATACATGATTGTTCAACACGTCCTTCCAGGTTTGGCAACTGTTCAATCAAGTCCTTTCAAGTGTTGTGTCTTTTTAGACACAACTTTTGGTATTCTATAAATAGGCCTCTTTAGTTCTGCATTTTTCATTTTCCATCATATACAGAATTTATTTTACATTCCATAACATTCGAGTTTTCAATTTAGAGAGTACGAAACAATTCAAGTTCGCCGTCCTTTTGGTTTGTAGTGCTACTACCGAAATGTTTTGATCGTTGTATCTTGAGAGGCGTTTGCCATAATACCGTAAGCACCGAAGCGGGGCAAATACGTCTTAAGGAAAGAGAGTCAAACTCTTGCCTCGATCTGTGTTTTTTCAATATCAATTTGTCATTATCGTTTTTCAAATAAGTGTTCTAACAGAATATAAGATGTAAAAATTTATAACAAACTTAAGACGTATTTCTGTTTTTGTAAAATTATATTCTGTTGGATACTGCTTTAACGTATTGTTTCAAGTATTCTGCTGAACGTGTTGTTTCATTGTTTTAAAGTATCCCAGGCCATTTATATTATTATGTTGTTTGAAGTTAAATGTTCTATTTACATTTATTAAATGCATGCAATTTAAAGTTTCTGATAACATTTAATTGATTGCCTATTTGATTACATGTAAAGCTGATTAAATTATTTTAATTGCATTCAGAACTGATTACTTTATTTAAATTAAGTTTCTGGTTTAATTGATTGCATTCTAATTAAGTGCTCTGTTTATAATTAAGTGCACAATAAATTTGATTACAAATAAATGCAACTTAAGTAGTATTCTATTTACATTTAATGCATGCAAACACAACACTTACCGTTTCTTGATTACCGTGATTTTCATCAATTTTTATGTTGTTTCAAGTTTAAGGCCCATTTTAAAGTTGCAAATATTTAATTTATTCTTTTCTGCATTAGATTTTTTAACCGTAAGAATTTATTGTCATTTCTAGATTTATTTATATTGATTATTTGAAAAATCAGCATTTCTGGGAAAAACAGTGTGTTTATATATATTTCATATTCAACAGTGTGTGCAACATACTTTCTGCTTAATTGTGTTAAGTAATGTTATTTAATTCATTTGAATTAATCTAAGATCATATTCAATTCAAGTCAGTCGTTTTTTATAATACTACAATACAATTAAAATACACGAAATTTATTCTGTATTTGGTTAGATTTGGTCCAAATTTTTAATTAAGTTTTGAGTGCATAATTAATGTATTAGGTGTTTGTTTACACTAGTTATATATTTGGTTTTTTGATTAAATTGTTGAACTTCTATTTATGTAACAGAAATGGATTCAAACGGAACAAATGGTGTTCCCACAACTAATGGTATATCCACGAGGATTCGACCTATGGCTATTCTAATTCAATCGACTCAAGTGCATCATGGAGAAAAATTTGAAAAATTTAGCGGAGTGGATTTCAAGAGATGGCAACAAAAAATGTTGTTCTATCTCACCACTCTTAACTTGGCGAAGTTTCTGACAGAAGATCCTCCCGTTGTGCAAGAAGGAGAAAATAATTGAGAGTCGATTATTGTTTTGGATGCATGGAAGCATTCTGACTTTTTGTGCAAAAATTACATTCTGAACGGATTGGAAAATATACTATATGGAGTGTATAGTGCCATGAAAACAGCAAAAGAACTTTGTGAGTCTTTGGAGAAAAAATATAAAATTGAGGATGTCGGCACGAAGAAATTCATTGTCGAAAAATTCTTAGACTTCAAGATGATAGACACCAAGATAGTTATTAGCCAAGTTCAAGAATTGCAGATCCTTCTTCATGACATACATGCTGAAAATATGAGTTTAAGTGAGTCATTCCAAGTTGCTGCAATCATCGAGAAACTTCCTCTTTTATGGAGAGATTTTAAGAACTATCTCAAGCACAAACGCAAGGAGATGAACTTGGAAGAATTGATTGTTCGGCTAAGGATAGAAGAAGACAACAGAAAGTCTGACAGAAAATATGGATGACAGTTTGGGCAAGCAAAAGCCAACATTGTGGAATCTAATTCAAAGACTAACAAGAAAAGAAAGCATTCTGGTGATGCACCGAAGAAAGACAATAAAAATAATGCTAAGAAATTTAAAGGTGACTGTTATAACTGTGGAAAGGCGGGACATCGTGCAAGTGAATGTCGCAAGCCAAAGAAACAAAAGGCTCAAGCACATGTGACAGAAAGTGATGCACTATCTGAAGATATTCAAGAACTGAACTTGTCTACTGTTGTTTCTGAATGCAACAACATTGGAAATCCTAGAGAATGGTGGGTAGACATTGGTGCTACTCGACACATTGTGCTGACAAGACAATGTTCTCTAACTACAAAACAATCAACGGAGAACAATTATTTATGGGAAATTCCGCAAGTTCAAAGGTTGAAGGACAAGGGAAAGTAACTTTGAATATAACTTTCGGCAAGGAACTCGTCCTCAACAATGTGCTACATGTGCCTAATATTCGCAAAAATCTTGTGTCTGGGTCTCTACTTAGCAAGAATGGTTTTAAATTGGTCTTTGTATCTGACAAGTTTGTACTCACAAAGAATGATGTATACGTGGGAAATGGTTACCTTTCTGAAGGACTATTCAAGATGAATGTCCTTACTATTGTACCAAAATCAAACAATAATAATAATACATCTTCTTCTGCTTATATCATTGAGTCTTCTTGTTTATGGCATAATCGATTAGGACATATAAACTTTAAATCTGTGCGTAAATTAATGAACTTAAGTTTATTGCCTTCTCTACAATTTGATCATAATCATAAATGTAAAATTTGTGTTGAGGCTAAGTTAGCCAAAACTCCATTTCATTCTGTTGAAAGAAACACGGTACCTTTAGAATTAATTCACAGCAATATCTGTGATTTGAAATTTGTGCAAACTAGAGGTGGTAAAAAGTACTTCATTACTTTTATCAACGATTGCACAAGATACTGTTATGTTTATTTGTTAAGAAGCATTAGATATTTTTAAACATTATAATAATGAAGTTGAAAATCAACTTAGCAAATGAATAAAGACTATTCGTAGTGATAGAGGAGGAGAATACGGAGCACCGTTTGAAGAATTTTGTTCAGAATATGGTATTATTCATCAAACAACGGCACCTTATTCACCTCAATCAAATGGTATTGCTGAGTGCAAAAATTGGACTCTTAAATAAATGATGAATGCCATATTGATAAGTTCGAGATTACCTCAGAACTTGTGGAGAGAAGCTATCCTTTCAGCAAATGTGATTCTTAATAAAATACCACAAAAGAAAAAGGATAAAACTCTATATGAATTATGGAAAGGTCATAAACCCACATATAAACACTTAAAAGTGTGGGGGTGTTTGGCTAAGGTTGAAATACCAAAGCCTAAACGAGTTAAAATTGGACCTAAAACAGTTGATTGTATATTTATCGGATATGCTAACAATAGTAGTGCATATCGATTTCTTGTTCACAAATCAGACATTCCAGATATACATGAAGGTACAATAATTGAATCTAGGAATGCTGCATTCTTTGAAAATATATTTCCATGCAAAGACAAAAAAGAAATAAGTTCCAATAAACAAACTTATGATACTGCAAGTAGTACTCATCTAAGTGATGAAGAACCTAGACGTAGTAAAAGGACCAGAACATCTACCTCGTTTGGTCCAGATTTTCTAACCTATATGGTAGAAAATGATCCTAAGACATTTAATGAGGCAATGTCTACTCCAGAAGCTCCGTTTTGGAAAGAAGCTATCAATAGTGAGATAGAATCTATTATGCAAAATCACACTTGGGAGTTGGTTGATCTTCCACCGGAAAATAAGCCTCTAGGTTGTAAGTGGATTTTTAAAAAGAAATTAAAATCTGATGGATCTATTGATAAATAGAAGGCCCGATTAGTAGATAAAGGATATAGACAAAAAGAAGGTCTTAACTTCTTTGATACATACTCACTGGTGACAAGGATTACCTCGATCAGAGTTCTAATTGCAATTGCAGCATTGCATAATCTCAAGATCCATCAAATGGATGTAAAAACAGCATTCTTAAATGGAGAGTTAGAAGAAAGAAATATACATGAAACAAGCTGAAGGGTCTATTGCTCATGGACAAGACAAAAATGTGTTGTTAAATCATTATATGGATTAAAGCAAGCGCCAAAACAGTAGCACCAAAAATTTGACAAAACAATGTTGTCAAATAATTTTGAAATTAACGAGTGTGATAAATGTGTCTATATCAAAACCACGCCAAAAGCTTATGTGTTAGTATGTTTGTATATCGATGACATGCTTATTATGGGGAGTAATAACGATATTATCATGACTACGAAGAAAATGTTAACGAAATATTTTGACATGAAGGATATGGGTGTAGCAGATATAATTTTCAGAATTAAAATATCTAGAACACCTAATGGACTAAGTTTGTCACAGTCTCATTACATCGAGTCTGTACTTAAAAAGTTTAAGGTCTATGATGAAAGTCCAGTTAAAACTCCTATAGATATAAGTATACACTTGGCAAAGTAAAGGTGAACCTATATGTCAGCTAAAGTATTCTCAAATTATAGGAAGCTTGATGTATATTATGAATTGCACGCGTCCGAATATTGCTTATGTAGTTAATAAGCTAAGTATGTTCACAAGTAATCCAAGCAATGATTATTGGAAGACATTGAATAGGGTACTTCGTTATTTAAGATATACCTTAAATTTTGGATTACATTATGCTAGATATCCAGCTGTATTAGAAGGATATTGTGATGCGAATTGGATATCTGATACAAATGATTCTAAATTCACAAGTGGTTATGTCTTTACCATTGGTGGTGTGGTTGTGTCTTGGAAGTCCTCAAAACAGACATGTATAGCTCGATCAATGATGGAATCATAATTTATAGCTTTAGATAAAGTTGAAGAAGAAGCAGAATGACTTCGTAATTTCTTAGAAGATATTCCATGTTGGTCTAAACTAATGCCTACTATAAGTATACATTGTGATAGTCAGTCGGCTATTGGAAGGACACAAAATAGTATGTATAATGGTAAGTCTAAACATATACGTCGTAGACACAATACTATTAAGTAATTGATCTCAAATGGTATTATTTCCATTGATTACGTAAAATCAAAAGAAAATCTCGCGAATCCTCTTACAAAAGGATTACCAAGAGATCAAGTAAACTGCTTATCAAAGGGAATGGGATTAAAAGCCTACAATGCATGAGTTTTTATAATGGTAACCCAACATTGTTGACTGGAGATCCCAAGATCTTGGTTTAATGGGACAACTAAGTTATGAAGATTTAGTTAAGCACCTAGAAGTTATCTCTTACCCATTTCTATTGTAAGGAAAAAGTGCTTTCTGCATAGTATATTAGGATAAGTAATAATTTTAATGATTCATATAACTGGGATTAACCAAGTGGAGTATGGAAGAATACTCTTAATAGGAGATCACCTATGTAAGTGTAAAGTGGGGCCGCTTCTATGAGAATGTTTTAAGGCTTAAATTCTCTAAAACACTTATGAAATCCAAGAGTTGTTCAGGGTCAAAATGAACACAACTATGAGAACAAAAGAATTTTTAGAAAGGTTATTGTGTGGATACTATTGTCTTGGTTTACACCAAAGGATGGACAGTTCAATACATCACGTTCACTGACTAGCCAAGTAAATCTGATAGTATTCTACTAGGGCAGGTTCAAAGCCAGAAGATACCTCTCCTGATGCAATAGCTTTTCACCTGTACTCTCTATTAGCATTTGCATTTCATTTGCATATTTATGGTAATTTCCATTCATGTGGGGGATTGTTGAAAAAGTTGAAAATAATTGTTTATAAATTGGTTTGACCAATTTTTGATCAAATATTCAGGTGGATCCCGATAAATGATTATTATAAATTATAATCGAATGCATTATACTCCGTAAGTAGATGCTCGTGGTACATTTGGTTTCACAAAACTATTTCTGAATGAATGAGAAATTAGTATCAAAAGTTGACACCTTGAAAGTGGAAATTGAATGTTGTAGCAAGTTGGGAAGTGAATCCCACATCGAAAGATGACTTGATTTTGAACCAACTAATATTCCTCTATTTTGGATTTGGGTTTGGGTTTTAAGGAGCACCGCAAGTCTTTAGAAGGGAGGAGGCTTAGATACTATCGAGTTCGGTTCAAAGCCCACACACGTGTGCCGCCGCAGCCCATCTGCCCGCCCGCCCGCCCATTGGGCTCGGGCTCGAGGCTCGAGGCTCGATGTTCGATGTTCGAGGTCAGGTCGTGTTTCACGTAGTATAATCTTTTTAGACAAAATAATTTATTTATTTTAATTCATCGTTCCGAATTTGACATGTGTCACGTGTCTGTTTATTGGAGTAAGAACAGACATGATTGTTCAACATGTCCTTCCAGGTTTGGCAATTGTTCAATCAAGTCATTTCAAGTGTTGTGTCTTTTTAGACACCACTTTTGGTATTCTATAAGTAGGCCCCTTTAGTTATGCGTTTTTCATTTTCCATCATATACAAAATTTATTTTGCATTTCATAGCATTCGAGTTTTCAATTTAGAGAGTACGAAACAATTCAAGTTCACCGTCCTTTTGGTTTGTAGTGCTACTACTGAAAGGTTTTGATCGTTATATCTTGGAAGGCGTTTACCATAATACCGTAAGCACCGAAACGGGACAAATACGTATTAAGGAAAGAGAGTCGAACTCTTGTCTCGATCTGTATTTTTTCAATATCAATTTGTCATTATCATTTTTCAAGTGTTCTAACAGAATATAATATGTAAAAATTTCTAACAATAAAATGATTGATGAGAGCAATTGGAGTTTTGTTTGAAGAAAGCACGTCGGGAATATTGGGATTTTTGAGAAAGAATGTTTATTTTTTGTCATGGGCGTGTGGGGTGTGTGGGGTGTGATAAATATGTTTTGATTGATTGACCCTTGTAAGTTAGAGGTAATTTTTATTAAAAAAATATATTAAAATAGGGTAAATAATAACAATTAACAATTGAGTATATATACCTAATATATATCTGTGCGCGCGTGTGTGTGTATGTGTGTTAGGGTTAAGAATCATAATTCAATTGTTAGCACAAAATTGACTCTCAACCCTAGCTACCATAATAGCCTCCAGAATACATATCTTTGATCTTCAACTTCAGCTGTGTGGATTACTGTTAGAGATTGGACGCTTGGACATATTTGGTTGATCGAGGTTTGAATTGATATATTCAGAAATTCAAGTTTCAACAGATCGTGTCTTCTAGTAGGTAACAATTTTCTACACGAGTCACACTAAACATCAAAGTTGATCCAGTGAATGAATATTAATTTTTAAATTTTCGTTGTGCATATGTAGTTAATTCCCTATACAATGTGCTCGATAAAATCATTACTAAATGTATTTAGGAATAACGATATTTATTATGTTACAATTGAATGTGATTGTTAAGTTTTTCTTAGATGATAATGCTATTTTAAAATAAAAAATTCTTAGAGATATATAAGATTAATCAAAATTCGATTAAAACTTTATATATGTAAGAGTAATGAAATGACAATTTGAAGGGAAAAAATTATAGCTTAGAGAATAAAGGTTTATAATACACTAGTTTTACTTTTGAAAGTTCTAAAACCTAGATTAATTAAATTCAACACGAATTTTAATTTTAATTAAACAAGCAGTGGACGGAATGTAGTCAGAACTGGTAGGATATAGAGATAACAGTTCTGACTCGCACAACAGCGTTCGTTTCCTAATCTTGTTTAGTGCGAAAATTAAAGGATTAAATACGAACACAAGATGTAACGTAGTAAACCCCTAAGGGAAACATCCACGGGCCCCCATGCCATGGGTAAAAACAATCCACTAATAATCTTGTTCAAAAAATACAATAGTATCGATTTTTTTGTAATTTCGCAAAATTAACAAAATAACAATCAAAAGAAAACAGATCAACTCCCTGTGATACTTCTTCTTCTGACTTGTTGATGAAGTGGAATCAAACCCACCGGTCTTGACTTTATCGCCACTTTCCTATTGTACTTGACCGCAACCACCACTTGGATTAAGAACCCCCATTCTTAACTTCACGCCAAGTAGCTTGATCAAGATATGGAATTGTTCGTTGAGTACCAATTAGTTCTTGATTCTTCAATGAGTTTGAAGAAAACTTTTGTGCTTTGAAAGTTGAATCAATGATGCGCCATGTCTTGTTTTCCACCAATGAATGTGGCCGATTTTTGCTTAGAGAATCCAAGACCAAAAATTATATTTCAAAGCATTAATTCCTTATTGATTTCCACTCTTACTTATAGTTAAAGTAGAAATCAATTTATGAATTATTTCTTACCTAAGAATATGCAACAAAGATGGTAAGAGAATTAGTAGGAAAGAATATAGAAAGATTTTCTTTAGATTTGTAGTAGGAAAGAATTTAGGAAACTAAATATTTCCTTACTAAACAAATCTAAAAGAATAAGAAAAAATTCTTTAACCTACAAACGGAGTTGTCATTAATATTCATGAAATCAGAATATATCAAATATAGAAACAGAATAAAATCGCAGCTTTTGCTGATCTGGAAAACTGATTCGCCTATCAAGCCAGTCAGTCAGAACTGGCGTTTAATCAGACCAGTCAGAAACACAAATGTTGACCTGCTCTTTTGACATTAAAAATCAATTATATTTATTAAGATAGCCAAGATATAAAAAGTGAAAAATATGACACATATTTTTCCAACAACTTTAATTTTACTTTTTGTTACAAATGGTCTCATTTGTTCCTAATTATAGTTTCAACTTCTTGAAATAGATAGTGCATATCAATTTATGTTTATCGTGAAGAGTTATTCTCTAGACTCTTTCATCAACATTTCTATAACTTCGTACAATATTTTAGATGGAAGAGTGAAGAGTGTGTGTTTGTTCTAGTTATATATTTGTGTAAATGCATTTTCTCCATATATAAAGTAGTATACAATAGCAAAAATATTATAACCAAAGCCAGCCTTTTGTATTTTCTTTCTATATATAAATTTTTATTAAAAATGAGAGGAGATACTACAAGAGACTTCGAAAACTTAATGAATTTTTTTGAAATGTCAAATTAAGAAGTTAAAGAAAAGTTCATTAATAGTGTGTGTATTGTGTATGTTTATGTTTTTAGTTAATAGATCGACAATACTTTTTTTCTAATTATAGATTCGAGTTCTTTTGTTTCAAATTCTATTAGCAGGTTTAGTGCATATTTTCATGTAATTAATAAGTGTATCGAGAAGACTTCTGTCTATTGTAGATTAAATATCTCACTTGTATCCTTGAATAAATTATGATATTTAAACTATAATTTTATACAAAAAAAAAATACAATGAAGATATGAGGCTACTTAACATTCCTTGTAACTAAAAGATGTATAGGGTAAGGAAACTTGTCCATTTTCAAATTTTTTTGTTACAATGAAATTTGTCTTCCATCAAAATTTTTAATAAACTAGTTGTAAGACGTGCGATGCACGTAATTGTATTTTAATTTGTAATTTATACAGATATAAAATAGTCTGATTAAAATTTGCAGCAAATGGTTTAAGAAAATTAGCACTTAACAAATATGAGATGGATAATCAAAATACACACTTCTTAAATATAAATATAACAAGCAAACAATTATTTGAACAAACCTCAATTTACAACATAGAAGAATTTGTAGTTGATTGCATAACTGTTTTCAAATTGTTTACTAAGCAAAATAGTAGAAGTTGAGAAATACTAAGCATGTGCTGAATGTATTTTTTAAGTGCTTATATTATAAATTGTAAGTGAACGTGTTGATAAAAAATGAGTTGTAAATTGTTGGTTCTAATTTTTTAAACAGAAATCATCATCAAAAACAAAGATAAGATGTACTAATTAATAGGTTGATGATAAAAAATGTGATAACAAATAGTTAGGGATATAAATGTAAAAATTAGATATTGTTGAGAACTTTAATGTGCATTAAAATGAGGGACAAATATTTTGTCAAACTTTTGTATTTTGTATTTATTTTGTTTATTTAAAAATATGAGAAACAAAAAAAAAAAAAAACATTTTTACGCCTCCTTAATTAATTTTTTGAACAAAAATCATCATCAAAGACAAAGATAAAATGTACTAATTAATAGGTTGATGATAAAAAATGTGATAACAAATAGTTAGGGACATAAATGTAAAAATTAGATATTGTTAAGGACTTTTATTATAATTATAAAATGTGGTGTTGTTAAAAAAATGTGGTTTAAATATAATTACCCAAACAAAAAAGGAAAAAAAAAAAAAAGAAGAGGAAGACAGTCACGTGTAAAGTCGACATGTGGCAAGATAAATAGTTAAAAAGTTAGCCTCTTTTTATTATAGGTAGATATGATCATTTAGTCAAGCAAAATAATTGTAGTGTCCTTTTATCAAAATGACTTCTAGACAATTTAGGAAAGTTATTGAGGAAGACTAGATTGTGCATACATATTAGTATTACAAACTCTGCACTTTGCCTAGTTTAATGAAAGTGTTTAGATGATTTAAAATTCGAGCCAAAAAAGAAGAAGAAAAAAAATGTTTAAATTGATTAAAAATTCTTGTCAACTTTGTCTAATTTGAAGATAATGTTTAGCTACATGCAAAAAGGAAGAGAGAATATGTAATGACTAAAAATTCTCGTTAGCTTTGTGTAGACGTGTAGTTGAAGGAAAATGCCTAGAAGTTTCTAAATTCATGCAAAATAGAAAAAATAATGTATAAATAGATTATAAATTCGCGTCAATTTTGCCTGATTTTGACATGAATGGTTAGATGATTCAAAATTCGTGCAAAAAGGAAGATGAAAGATTTGGGAACACTTTTAAAAAGAAAAAATATATATGTTTGTTAAAAAAATTAAAAAAAGAATATTATTAAAAAACACAATTCATTTTCTCATTCTACAAGTGTGCTATATTATGATAGCACTCTTTGTGATTGTAAATAGAGGCTTTTTGGATTATTTACCCTAAAAATATTTATTTGAGTACAAGCAGGGGTTGAGCCAGGATATGATGAAGGAGTGGGCTGGGGGAGAAGGAACCTTCTACGGGGGTTCGGGGGCAGAGCCCCCAAATTTTTTTTTTCTCAAACTACAATTTCTTAGTCAATTTTTATGGAAATCTAATGTTTTTTATATGTTATCTTTAAAATGTTACAAAAAATCATACCAGTGTTATATACAATTATATTGCAATCCAATATTTAATGAAACGACGTATAAGTAAATCATATACAACAAGATTTAGGGATGGCAAAAAAACCCACGACCCGCGACCCGCCCCGCGCCCCGCCCCGCCCCGCTAAGCACCGCCCCGCCCCGCCCCGTTGGACAATAGGGGCGGGTTTGGGGCAGAAAAATCTGCCCCGCCGCGGGTCCGGGGCGGCCCCGACCCGCCCCGCCGCCCCGCGACCCGCCCTAGAAATTTTTTTTTTTTTTTTTGAAAAATCATAAAATATAAATATATAATACAAATTATAATTTTCACTACAAATAGGCTAAAGAAGAATCGAACCCGGGTTGAAATTTGTAAACTACAAATCTTAACCACTACACCATAACCTCAATTTTATAATTTTTTTGTTTTGTTTAGTACAAATATATATAAAAAAATTTATTATTTTTTTTTTATTATTTTTTCAGTTTTCAGAAAAAAAAAAAAAAAAAAAAATATATTTCGCGGGGCGGTTGGCGGGTCGAAGGGCCGACCCGCCCCGCCCCGCCCCGCCCTGCCCCGCGAATTCGCGGGTCGCGGGGCGGGTAAAATTTTTCGCGGGGCGGGGCGGGGCGGGGCGGGGCCGACCCGCCCCGGACCCGCCCCATTGCCATCCCTAACAAGATTATTATAACCAAGTTAGAAAATAAAATAATAGTTCAACACCAAATAGTGGAAAGCGAAACAAATTAAAAAATTTAAGCCCATTTTTGAATTTTTAACTTTCTAAAGTTTGAATTTCAATTTGGGCTGCTTTATAAATTCTTTTGGGCTACTTGGTGAAATTTTGATTTTATTTCTTTTATATATATATATATATATATATAATTTGGGACAAAAATTTTTGGGGCACTCAAGCCCCCCCCCCCCCCCCTCTCTCTCTCTCTCTCGTATGTTAAATTGCTTTTCTCCACTGCACTAGGCGTAGTATGTTCTGTGTTTACTACATACATATAATGTATATTTTGTAAATTTTTTTATATAATAAAAGGGAAAATTTCGCAAAAATATGCTTGATTCAATTGTTTTTGCATATATTTCAAACCAAATCCTACTTAATGCTTTGGAAGGCTCGAGGAAACAGATCAAATGGCTTAGGTTTTATTAGCTACACACTTTTGTGGATCAATGATCATGAACTTTGGTAAAATTACATTTGTGATGCATTGAGCAACAAACCTGGGGATGGACCCAATTTTAAGGGAAATTTGCAGTTGGTGTCCCCATCCTTTGAGAAATAGAGCATTTGAGTTCTCATTCAATTTTTTGGATAAAGCTTGTTGTACAGAAAAAAAATTACAGAAAGGTTCACAGGCTGACATGGTGCAAAGTGTGTAAAGATTTATTTACCTTTATTTATTGGGTAAATTGCAACTAGTGTCCCTAACATTTGACTTCATTTACACTTGTATCCTCAGTATTAAATCTTGGCATCCATCACCCTAATCTTTTATATAATTAGCAGCCAATACCCTCACATGAGGGCATTGGCTGCTAATTATATAAGGACATGAGGGCATTGGCTGCTAATCATATAAAATGTTGGGGTGATGGATGAAAAGAATTAAATAATGAGGATACAAGTACAAATGAAGTCAAAGGTTGGGGACACCATCTGCAATTTACCCTTATTAATTTCCCAAAAATTTCCAGCCTTGGCTGTCCAAACTGCGGAGAGAGAAAGTCCAAACTTCATTTTCTGCCTTCCATTTTCAATATCGTCCGAATCGGAGGGAGCTGGTGGTCGAGGACAAAAGCTTGGTAGACAGGAGAAAAATACTGTCAAAATCAACAGTGAGTACTGCTTTATCCTTGTTAGGATTCTTGAATTATTTTGTGAAATCGTTGAACTTTATTTCTTAATTAGAGCATGTAATAATTGTGAGAAGAAGATGAATATTGGATTTTTGTGAGAAGAAGTTGAATTCTTCATCCATATATTTGTTGATTTTCAGAATATTTTGTTAATTTTTCTCAAGAAATGGTCCAACTCCAGTATCTGAATAGTAAATCGATTAGGGCATGTAATAAATCTTTGTCTTGTTTGTGAGAAGAAGATGAATATTGGGTTCTTGTGAGAAGAAGATGAATTCTTCGTTCATTTTTAGAATATATTCTCAATTGTTATCGTCAAAGGGTCAAACTCCATTAAACAATAATCATTCCATAATGTGTAGTGTGTTTATTCAGACTCAAACAACAAAAAAGAAAATTATCAAAGCAATTTACAAGTTTAGTAGAAATTAGCTATTTATACATCTTGTATTTAGTGTGATATTTTAGATGGACATTATCTTATATGATTTCAAATATGACTTGTATTAGAGAAGACGGTGTTAATGTAAAACTTATTGTTTGCCTAATACCTTTTACAAAAACCAGTTGAACTACGGTCCTCGTTAGGTGACGTGTGTAATGTTACGACGCTAGGAAAGAACAAAGGCATTTGTCATGGTTGTAGACGACCAGTGCACTACTTACCAGCATGTCCGAAAAAACAACGATGCCCCGTATGTTGAGAGGGATTTGTGAAATGGATGGAGGTAGAGAAGAAGTCTGCGAACCTATGGAGGCTATTCTTTTGTTGTAGTAGCAATTGTGGATATTTCAAATAGAACGACGACAATCATGGCAGTTGTGCTTATGATGTAGGTGAATCAAGTGGCGTTTCTTCAGATAAACCTGGGGCGAAACATGAAGTTGAAGATTTGTCACGTATATTAAAACTATTTGCTCGAATATCTGAAGAAGAAGACGTTGAGATATCGGTAAATGTCACCATTCGCAAAGGCAAAAGAAGTACAGAAGAGAACAATAAAGAAAACGGGAAGACCAAAATGATTTAGACAAATTGTATTATGATTAAGAAACGATTGTTGATTGTAAATTCGTAAACAATGGATTATATGTGTTTGAATGGTTATTTTAGATGAATTTGATTTTACATTTGAGTGGTGCCTGGTATTATTTCACTCCTGAGCTTGATCTACTGGAATGCTTATTTTCTGTTTTATGACCTATTGTTCTGTAGTTAGTGAGTTTGAAATGATATATTAGTAATGGGATGTTTATACGGTCCAAAGACAGTGGTGCTTGATATAGAAACTATGCCAAATTTGATATAGTTTTCATGCATAAGAAGAAATGGTTTTCATAGCTGTATAGTTTCTGTGCTTAAGATTACATGTGCTGGTTAGGCTACCATAGACTAAGTTAAGCTTCAAGCATAATAACCAAATATCTCATTAGCTGAAAATTAGATTTAGTGAAGGGGTAAATTGCGAGGCCTTGCAGTAAAGATATGATTCAGTAGTCTTTCACACACAATATGCAGATTACGATGTGGGCATAGTCTTCAAGGTTTCTGAACAACTTATATTTTATCTGAAGGGCTAGGAATATGATTTGATATTCATTACTACTTAACTTTAAGTAATGCACAGTACTTTCCACAGGCTGCACATGTAAACTCTATGGAGTTATTCTCCGATTGATCAATTATCCAATAGTTGTTCAAACTTGTTAGGAGCAGCCCATATGTGATGCAAGTTTTTCTCTTCCTTTTGGTTAGGGTTCTGGGATGCCAGGGGTTCAATATTTACTATCAGCTAGTTACATAGTTGTTAACTATCCACTTTGCTCTCCTTTATAATTTGCAATGTTCATAATCAGCAACCTGCACATGTCAATGTCAAAATGACGCAACATTTGAATGATAGCCCAAGAATAACTAACCAAGAGTGGGGTGAATTGGTTTTCTCAAACTTTTTCGAAAAATATTCTCAAAAATGATATTAAAGAGATAAAAATTAATTCACAAAAATATAAGCACAATATAAGTAAATAAAAGAGAAGAGAGAGTGCAAACAATTTTTATGGAGGTTCGATCCAACTAATGATCTACGACTCCCGTTACCGAGCTCTCTAACACGAGCACGACCTTTCCACTATTTTGATTGACTTATGGTGCAATCCAAACTCTTACAATGTATCCGGTGACTTACAAACAAGGAGCACCGATCCTTATATAATATTGAGCTTTCAATGGACCTTAATATGACCCAAATATATAAGGAAATAGATTTGAGTATATCTCTCTAGATGAATGATAAATACAAGTTTGGTTCTAAGAGAGAGACTAACACTTTAATGAATAGCAATAGATAAGTAAAGCTCAAGTGTTAGAAGAAAACTTTGTTGAGAATGATGAATCAAAAGTTTGATTTAATCAAACAAAGTTTTTCAATAAGATATATTGAAGATATAAATGCAATGAAGTTTTGAATGAAGTTTTTCAATATGATTCTCTCTATAAATGCTCTTGTAAGTGTTGTTCAATGATAATAAATGAAGTGATATTTATAGAGATGAATTTTCGTATTTTTTTGTTGAAATGAATGACCAAATGGTCGACCAGTCAGATTGGTTAGAACTAGCCGTTGAACTGCAGAAAATCAGAACGGACACTTTTTGAAAAAAGACATTCAAACGGTCGACCGATTCAAGTCAAACGGTCGACCGGATCAACTGGTTTACAAAACGGATTGTCCGTTTCCACAGTTTTGAAAATTTGATTTTTAGCTTTGATCAAACTATTTTTATGCAAGTGATAAAAAATATTTTTGAGCTTTCGTTCATTTAATTGCTAAGGATTAAAGAGTTAATACATTTACAATTTTATCTAAGAATCTATTCTTCAATCTTGATCTTCGAATCTTGAATTTCAGTGGATCTTGAGATGCTTGAACTCTTGTATTAATTTTGACTTTGAACTTGACATTGCATGAGAGTTCGATTTGTAGCGTTTTGAATTTTGCTTGAAAATAGATTGTTAGAAAACATAACCAATTTGTTTGTTATAATCAAAATATTAAGGTTTAAAGTTAACCATAGGTCAACAATTTTCCCCTTTTTGATTATGACAAACAATGTGAGAATATAGAATAATGAAATAGAATTAATCATGTATATTCTCCATTTCATTTTCAAGTAAACATGATTTCATGAATTTGTATTACATGATATCAATTTCATTTGATTTGCCAATTTCAACACATCACATATATTTTCAAATTCTACATACACATCACATATTTTCCAAATTCATCTCACATCACATATTTATTTTCCCCCATTTGGTATAAACAAAAAGGCAAAGGCAAAACATTAAGGTTTAAAATATTTTCCCCCTAAATGAAACAAAATATGTCATTCATTGATAAAATTAAAATTTAAAAACAAGCATAGTTCCAAGATACATAAATGAAAGCTAGAACATAGGATTGTTTTCAAAAACATGCCACCCATTGACCGTTTTCTTTAAAAATTCTCATCCGTTTGAGCGTAAGGATATTGATGGTGTCGGTGGCTTTAGGAAGGAGGGTCACCGTATCACGGAATGAGATGTCGAAGTGTTGAAAATTTTTAGTGAGAATCATTCCGTAGGGAAGCGCCTTAGATCTAGTGCCTCTAAGAACGCAATGCATGTGTTGTATCATAATGTATGAAAAATCGAGCTTACGCTCTCGGAGGATAGAGTCGAGCACGAAAACATCAAAATGGTTACTTCATCCAAATGACCCTTTCGAGGGACAATTATGTGGGCGATGATGTTATGGAGGACACGACATAGAAGAGTGAGTTAATTTGTGCCAAGACGTACGGCAGCCTCAAAATGTTTGTCAGTGACGTTACAACATGCTTCGACCGGATCATACTCGGCAGTGTGAGGAATTGTCTTGGTGGTATAGAGATACATACCACCATTCTCAAGATGAAGAATGGAACGAATAAGATCTTGAGTGATCTTAATTCGTTTGTTCCGAACAAATGATGAAATACCCGACCCCGGAGAATAAACCATGTTTTTGTAAAATTCTTTGACAATGGGGGGGTAGACATTATCATTTAGACTAAGAAGAGGAACCCACCCCATACCCATAAAAAGATTTTCAACGTTGAATGATGGTGCATCGTGTGTGAAAGAAGCAAGATCGACGTTCTTACCCATGAGGACAGGACATAGTTCTATTCGTTTGGATTGAGGATCCTCTTCGGAGGAGGAGGAGGAGAGTGGAGAAGGTTGTCTTTCCCTCCTAGGTCGTTTGGCAGCCATTTTCATCCGAGGCATGGTGTTGGGAACCGGATTTGAAGACTAGGGTTAGGTTCGTCCGTTTGGGATGGAATGGGATGATTTCGTAGATAAAAATTGGGGATTTTGCGGTTTGAAGAGAGGAATTGATATGGGTTTTTTATTTTAATCACAAATTTGAAGAATTTCAGAGAGATTTAATGAATGGGAAGAGATTGGGAGTGAAAGACGTGAGTTCGCGCGTGGAATGAAGAAATTTGAAAAATTTCCAACTTAAAACCCTGATTTCTGCTAAGACGGACGACCAGAATACTAAGACGGTCGACCATTTGGACTGAAATTTTGATGTTCAACTCTTTGTTCAGATGGATGATCAGACGGATGATGTGCGGTCGTCTGTGTTAAAACATACGGACGTCCGTTTAATTGAAACGGTCAACCGGTTAAAATTTTTAATTTCGGCAAAACTCTCTGCTTAGACGGATGATCAAATGGATTAAACAAGGGTTCATCCGTTTGAGATGAAACGGACGTCCGTTTTAGGAAACATCGTCCGGTTGGAAAATTTTGCAAAATTTCACTAAAAGCAATGATTTTGTCTTTTGACAAATAATTTTAAAACATGTTTGTCACATACAAAGTAATCAATCATTGAAAACATAAAGACTTAGCCACATATTTCACATTCATCAACTATACCTAAATTTCGTCGAATATATGAAAATCTTTCAAGAGCTAATGGTTTTGTGAGAATATCGGCCAATTGTTTTTCGGTGTTTACAAACTCCAAATTTATATCTCCCTTTTGTGCATGGTCTCGTAAAAAGTGATGTCTAATCTCGATGTGATTGGTACGAGAATACAAAATGGGATTTTTAGATAAGTTGATCGCACTAGTGTTATCACACATAATAGAAACTCTGTCAAATGAAATGTGATAATCATTTAGAATTTGCTTCATCCATAGGATTTGAGCACAACAACTAGCGGCGGAGATATATTCGGCTTCGGCGGTTGACAAGGCAACGGAATTTTGCTTCTTACTAAACCATGAGACTAAAGCAAAGCCTAGAAAATGGCACGTTCCACTAGTACTTTTACGATCAATTGTGCAACCGACCCAATCGGCATCCGAATAGCTAAGTAAATCAAAATGAGTTTCTTTGGGATACCAAAGACCTAAAGATCTAGTTCCACTAAGATAACGAAAAATGCGTTTTACGACACTAAGATGGGAATTCTTAGGATTAGATTGATATCTAGCACATAAACATACACTAAACATAATATCGGGTCTATTAGCGGTTAAATAAAGAAAGGATCCGATCATACCTCGATATTTTGTTGTATCAACGGAAGTACCATGCTCATCTTTATCTAGTTTGATTGATGAGCTTATTGAAGTGTTCATAGGCTTCAATTCTTCCATTTCAAACTTTTTGATCATATCCAAGATATACTTGGTTTGACTAATGAATATTTCATCATTAGTTTGTTTGATTTGAAGACCAAGAAAGAACTTGAGTTTACCCATCATGCTCATCTCAAATTTTCTACTCATGCACTTAGAAAATCTTCACATAGGGAAATGTTAGTAGCACCAAAAATGATATCGTCAACATAAATTTGAACAACTATCATATCATTCTTTTTGGTTTTTATAAATAATGTTATATCCGCTTTACCCATTAAAAAACCATTTGATAAGAGAAATTTACTTAATTTCTCATACCAAGCTCTAAGAGCTTGCTTTAAACCGTAAAGGGCTTTTCTAAGTTTGAAAATTTTGTCCGGATATTTATGATTTTTAAAACCGGGTGGTTGTTCAACAAAAACTTCTTCTTGAATGACTCCATTCAAAAATGCACTTTTGACATCCATTTGAAAGAGAGTAAAATTCTTATTATAAGCAAAAGCAAAAAGCATGCGAATTGATTCTAATCTAGCAACTGGGGCAAAAGTTTCTTCGAAATCAATACCTTCTTCTTGATTGTCACCTTGAGCCACTAATATAGCTTTGTTACGTACAATTATACCATTTTCATCTCGTTTGTTTCGAAAAACCCATTTTGTGCCAATTACGGTTTGTGAATTTGGTCTAGCAACTAAATCTCAAACATGATTTCTTTCAAATTGATTTAGTTCATCTTGCATAGCTAGAATCTAAAATTCATCAAACTCGGCTTCTTTAAAATTCTTTGGCTCAATTTGTGAAAGAAATGCACAATTGTTATGAAAATTTCTAGAAGTATTTCTTGTACTTACCCCTTTTGATGGATTACCAATGATGAGATCTTTTGGATGAGAGGGGACAAACCTCCATTCTTTTGGTAATGATGAAGTGTTGAGATCTTCATGAGGTTCTTCTTCATTTTGTTGAATAATCGTTTCCTCCTCATGTTGTATTTCAATGTTATTTGGATTCCTTTTGTCTTGATTTTGAACGCTTAGTTGCTCAAATGGAATTTCCAAATCTTCATCATCAATGACTTTTTCTTGCTCAATGTAGTTAGTTTCATCAAAAACAACATGCATAGATTCTTCAACTACTAAAGTTCTTTTGTTAAAAATTCTAAAAGCTTTGCTAGTAGATGAATATCCAAGAAAAATTCCAATATCGGATTTTGGATCAAATTTTCCCAAATTTTCTTTTGTCTTTAAAATAAAGCACTTGCAACCAAAAACTTTAAAATATCCGATATTGGGAATTCTATTTTTCCAAAGCTCATATGGAGTTTTGGTTTTCTTTCGACTCACCAAAACTCTATTTAAGATATAACATGAAGTGTTTACGGTTTCGGCCCAAAAGTATTTTGGTAAATTATTTTCATTCAACATGGTCCGAGCCATTTCTTGCAATGTTCGATTCTTCCTTTCTACTACACCATTTTGTTGAGGAGTTCTAGGAGGCGAGAAATTATGTTCATATCCATTGGATTTGCAAAACTTATCAAAGGCTATATTTTTAAATTCTCCACCATGATCACTCCTAATTGTGGTAATGGTGTATCCTTTTTTATTTTGGACTCTTTTGCAAAAATGTTTAAATGCATTTAAGGCTTCATCTATTAAATTCAAGAAAATGACCCAAGTAAATCTTGAAAAATCATCAACAATAACAAATGCATAATGTTTTCCATTTAAACTAGCGGTTCTAGAAGGTCCAAATAAGTCTATGTGGAGAAGTTGTAAAGGTCTTGAAGTAGAAGAGTGTTGTTTAAGTTTGAAAGAACTCTTTACTTGTTTTCCAAATTGACAAGCATCACAAATTTTATCTTTTTCAAACTTTATATTTGTCAACCCTTTTATAAATTTATTTTTGGAGATTTTTGAAAGTAAGTCCATGCTAACATGACCTAATCTCCTATGCCATAACCAAGAATCATCCTTTATACTTGAAAGACATTTTATTACCTTTTCAAGTTCAAATTCAATAGATATAATGTAAACATCTTTGCTTCGGCTCTCCATGAACAATACCTCTTTAGATATAGCATCCTCAATGAGGCAATTGGAAGAATCAAATTTAATGAGATAACCTTTATCACACAATTGACATATACTAAGTAAGTTATGTTTGAGGTTATCAACTAATAAAACATTTTCAATGGAGGGAGAAGAACGATTACTAATATTTCCAATGACTATGATTTTTCCTTTGGCATTGTCTCCAAAAGTCACATGACCTACATTTTTTCTTTTGAAATTTGATAGTAATGATCGATCTCTCGTCATATGTTTCGAACAACCACTATCCAAGAACCAATTGCTCTTGACCTTTTGTGGTACCTACAAAAATAATTTTAATTTTTGATTTTTGGTACCCACATAATTTGGGTCCTTGATAGTTAGTGCTTGTGGATTCTTTTATCCACTTGTGTTTCCTTTTAAAGTATAGTTTCTTTTTATTTAAACAATTATAAGCAACATGACCATCTTTCTTGCAAAAACTACATGTGATGTTTTGTTGAGAAAAATTGGATGATTTTACAAAAATGGTTTCAAGGGATTTTTGTTTCAAGAGAGGTTTATATCCAATTCCCCATTTGTTAAACACACATTTTTGCTCACCAAGCATTAATTCAAAATTTTTCTTTCATTGGGTAAATTTGTGAATAATGCTTGTTAAATCAACCACTTTTTCTTTCAATAAAACATTTTCTTTAATTAAGGACTTATGATCATCTTTCTCTTTTTCAAAGTCCTTTTGTGCAATAAAAAGTTTCTTGACTACCTTTTTCAACAAAGAGTGTTTATTGTTAAGAATAGAGTATTTTGACATAAGTTTCTCAAATTATTCAAGAATTTCATCATAAGAGGTAGATAAGTCAATGTAAGAGTCATTGTTGTTTGTACTTACCTCATCCTCAATAGCCATGAAGCACATATTAGCGATTTCCTCTTGAATTTCATCTTCTTCTTGATCATCTTCATCACTATCATCCCATGTAGCTTGAAGTGCTTTCTTTTTATTGAACTTCTTCTTGTTTGGGCATTCGGTCCTCTTGTGACCGGGTTTGTCACAATCATAGCATATGATCTTTTTGTTCTTTTCTTCACTTTTGTCTTCTTTCTTTGGAAATCGCCTATTGTTTCGAAATCCTCTCCATTTCTTGACAAGAAGAACTAAGTCATCAAGTTCTTCATCACTCATGTATGTGTTGGAGGATCTTTCATCATTTGTTGATTTCAAAACAATTTGCTCACGAGTTCTCCGTTAATAAACTTTCGATCAAAGCCCTTGAGGCCATTAATAATATCGGTAAAACGAGTAATCATATCAACAATAGGTTCATCTTGTTTCATAAAGAAATTTTTGAAATCTTTTGTCAAAAGATTTATTTTGGTTTCTTTAACCTTGTTGGTACCTAAGTGAGTTATCTCTAATGCATGCCAAATATCATATGCTGAATCACATGTGCTAATACGATTAAACTCATTTTTGTCTAAAGCACAATAAAGTAAATTTTTGGCTCTAGCATTCAAAGATAATTTTCTTTTATCCTCTTCATCATATTCTTCTCTAGGCTTAGAAATAGTTTGGTCTGGTTTATCATCAACTTTGATAATTTTTGTAGGCACATATGGACCAAACTCGATGACTTCCCAAATGTTATAATCAATTGATTGAATGTAAATCATCATTCTAGTTTTTCAATAATTGTAATGGGAGCCATTAAAGAAGGGAGGACGATTTGTAGAATGACCCTCAATGTTTTGAAAATTTTGGTTAGCCATTACTCAAGATTGTATAATCAAAAAAAAAATGAACACCTTGCTCTGATACTAATTGATAGCCCAAGAATAACTAACCAAGAGGGGGGTGAATTGGTTTTCTCAAACTTTTTCGAAAAATATTCTCAAAAATGATATTTAAGAGATAAAAATTAATTCACAAAAATATAAGCACAATATAAGTAAATAAAAGAGAAGAGAGATTGCAAACGATTTTTATGGAGGTTCGATCCAACCAATGATCTACGTCCCCCATTATCGAGCTTTCCAACACAAGCATGACCTTTCCACTATTTTGATTGACTTATGGTGCAATCCAAACCCTTACAATGTATCCGGTGACTTACAAACAAGGAGCACCGATCCTTATACAAAATTGAGCTTTCAATGGACCTCAATATGACCCAAAGATATAAGGAAATAGATTTGAGTATATCTCTCTAGATGAATGATAAATACAAGTTTGGTTCTAAGAAAGAGACTAACACTTTAATGAATAGCAATAGATGAGGAAAGCTCAAGTGTTAGAAGAAAACTTTGTTGAGAATGATGAATCAAAAGTTTGATTTAATCAAACAAAGTTTTTCAATAAGAGATATTGAAGATATAAATGCAATGAAGTTTTGAATGAAGTTTTTCAATATGATTCTCTCTATAAATGCTCTTGTAAGTGTTGTTGAATGATAATAAATGAAGTGATATTTATAGAGATGAATTTTCGTATCTTTCTGTTGAAACGGATGACCAAACAGTCGATCGGTCAGATTGGTCAGAACTAGCCGTTGAACTGCAGAAAATCAGAACGGACACTTTTTGAAAAAAGATGTTCAAACGATCGACCGGTTCAAGTCAAACGGTCGACCGGATCAACCGGTTTACCAAACGGATTGTCTGTTTTCACAGTTTTGAAAATTTGATTTTTGGCTTTGATCAAACTATTTTTATGCAAGTGATAAAAAATATTTTTGAGCTTTCGTTCATTTAATTGCTAAGGATTAAAGAGTTAATACCTTTACAATTTTATCTAAGAATCTATTTTTCAATCCTGATCTTCGAATCTTGAATTTCGACGGATCTTCTTGTATTGATTTTGACTTTGAACTTGACATTGATTGAGAGTTCGATTTGTAGCGCTTTGAATTTTGCTTGAAAATATAACCAATTTGTTTGTTATAATCAAAATATTGAGGTTTAAAGTTAACCATAGGTCAACATTGAAGTCACTGTAAAAGTAAAAAAATGAAGCAGCAGGTGCTAAATGGTAGTCCACAGTATTTACCAGTGTTGGTTGGGAATAAAAGACGTTAGGAAAAAGTGGGTATCCTTCTTCCTGTGATGGTTGGATCAAAGTATCATTGCCCTTCACAGTAAATGGTCTGAGCTCTTACCTTTCTGTGACTTCATATGTACATGTGATAACATTAACCATTGAAAAGAATTTAAACATATGTCATCAATGTACTACAACATTATATGTATGACAGTAAAGAGATATAATACGGATGTTTAGTACCTTAGTTTTCTTTGAACTTGTTTCCAATTATCCTTTTCTACGAAGCTTCTTAGGGGCTCCCTTCATTTTCGACAAATTCAGATAAAAAATTACCTCAGTTGCATTGTTTTTAGTTTCAGTACTACCCGAGCCTACTTGAACGCTTTGTTGGGATGGGAGATTACTACCACAACTTAGTCTCAATCTCAATGTACCCAATTGAGTTGATTGAATTTCGATCCACTCCATAATCTCCCGTGTTTGTTCTTCATCATCTGCTGCCAAGTCTGGTATCTTGGTAAGTGCTAGACACAATCGATCATAACGTAACTGCCCAAGGTTACTTATCCAACCATCGTAATTGATTTTCACCCTTGTGTGTACTCTACTAACATCTCTCCTCCATCTCCTCAAGTTATACGCCTCAGGAAGTGTCGTGACGTCATTACGGATCAATAATGAGATAGCATGTTTGTACATTATTTTCCTAAACTCGAATAAGTGACAACTGCACACAATACAACATACATCTCTTCGAAATGAAACTGTAAATATGTTTTTTTCACTCTTTCATTGAATATGATATTCTCGCATATCTCGTACATTGTTACCAAACAATTCTTAGCAGTGGAGATAACCTCACAATACACTTTTTCAATAAATTCTTCTTGAAACTCCCTAAATTTTGATATAGTGTAAATTGCTTGAAATTGCTTCTCCATCTCGTACTTAGTTGCACATGGGACCATTTTTGCAAATGACTTATAATCTGCTTGAAATTCCTTTTCCACTTTACTCCTTATTGCACGCTCGTATTGTTTCACAAATTACTTTAACGATGTTTTCGGACACACCCATCGAAAAATGCATTCATACTCTCACTACATTGAGTAGTAGACATCTCCGCCCAAAAACTAGTCTTCAAGAAACATGAAACCCAACAGCTTATGTATTTGTAAAGTCCAGACAACCAACTGTTCTCCTACAAATTATATATTTGAATCATTTGACTCCAACTCTATTCAAATTCTTCAGGACTCTGTGAATCATACACCAAACCATGTAGAGTAGAAAATATGAAACCCTTGTGATTGTTGGTGCCAAATTTTTCACGTAACTTCTTCATTATATGCCACAAACACCATCTAAGCTTTGTATTTGGAAAAACGATTTCTATTGCATTTTGCATAGCCCTATCTTGGTCAGTAATTATTCCACTGGGAGCCTCTCCATTCATGCATTCAAGCCATGTCCTAAATAACCAAACGAACGTCTCCGTATCCTCGTTAGAAACTAATCTACATCCAAACAATGTTGATTGTCTGTGATGATTAACTCCTACGAAAGGGGCAAAAGGCATGTCATATTTATTAGTCAGATATGTAGTATCAAAGGTCACTACATCGCCGAATTCCTTATATGCTTGTCTACACATATTATCTGCCCATAATGCGTTCTTCAATCGACTATCTTTGTCTAAGTCCATACTGAAGTACAAACCAGGACAATGTGTTTGCATTTTAGAAAAGTAAACATGTATTGCAGCAGCATCTCCTTCAATCGACAACTGCTGAGTTAAAACTTTTGTGTAATGGAATTCCAGCTATATCATTACATTCAAGCTTCCGTTTCACATGTGCACTAACTTATCGGTTGCATCAATACAACCTGGATTTGGATGGGCTTGTTTTATGATTATGTTCAAGATGGGCTTTGTTAATTCGCTATATTCCACTAATCTCTGAACATGCTGTAAGTCTAGCTTTACACCCTGTTTGAATAGTTGGTTGAGGCTTCAAAGAAGTGTTTGTAGTTCTACTTCTTCGACCTTCTCAACTACATGTAAATATCACATATCTTATAATCTCGTCATCCCCCTTCTTCGAATTTCTTTTCCTAATTGAAAACCTAGCTAATAAGGGTAGCTTTTGTAACATTCAAAAACTTCGTTCTCATCCTTAAACTTCATTCCAACAGTATGCCCAATTGCACTATCTTCTCCTAACATTTCATCATCTAATATGCTCACATTCTCCTGGACTGTCTCATTCTCATATTCTTCAAAAGTTTTGTCATCCACAACTTTGACATTCACATTGACCTGTCTCATCATCGATAAATATATTTGGATTTTATGGATAAAAATACAAAATTTGTATAAACAAACCAACATTTCAAATAACAAATTCTACAAATTCTAGATCCCAAAAAATAACCCTTTCTAGATCTAATCATTTTTCCAATAAATACATGATCTTCGTAAGAAATATACGTCGGTTGGGACAGCTTTTTTCCTCAAATCAAATTAATTTAAATCAAATTTTTTTAAAAACCAAATCCCTCCTTCATCGTCCAGTGTTCGTTAGTAGCCCATATCAATTTTTTTTAAAGCTTGATTCTCTAGTGTTTCAATTTCAACAACAAATATGCATTTCGATATCCTTCAGAAAAACGATAACCCAGCAAATACCTGTGCCCATCATTTCGTCGAAGTCGTCGTCGGAGATGGAAGCTAACCGGAGGAAAAGAAAATGTCGCCATAGATGGAAGCTAACCAGCGGAGAAGAAAGTGTGGTGGCGTTGGAAGAAAAAATCTTTTTTTCCTTCTTTTCCGCTTTCTGGCTTCAGAGATGTTTTGGTTTCAATTTGTTTTATTTCAAAATCTCATGAGAAATTGTCTTTCATTTATCTCATTTATTTGTCTCCCATGTATCTCATTTATCATGATATACACACTTAGTGCCATGTTAACCCGTCAACCTTTGTGTAATTCTTTTTGTACAACAAGCTTTATCCCAATTTTTTTAGGTAAATAGGTCCCAACATTTTAAAATAGACACGTAAGTATCCACTTACCTATAATCTTATCGTCAACTCATGCTTATTTCTCTCTAAAATCATTCTAGTATCACGTGAAATGCTACTTCATATAATTCAACATGACATGTTCCTTCAATTATATGGTCGATAAACTCTACAACTGCCAACTATGGTTCACTTGTTGAGCTAAAAACATAATGAATAGATTTGAACCTCGAGAAATGATTTCAAGCTGGCCAAGGGGAGAGAATGAGTAAAATTAGTTTTGTAAATTCTTGACAAACCAATCTCCATTTTCTACAATTTTGAGGATCTGATGCACCAATGTGAGTTAAACTTTTTTTTTAAAACATAAATATTTTATTTTTAAATTATTCATCTTTTTTCAACACTAATCCATACTTGGCAACTCAACTTATCAAATAAGACACTCAGTGTATTAATAGATGAATAGTAACATCATTGTAAATCTATCCACATCCATTACTGAAAGTTGCAACTCATCCAATCCCGTAGAATGCATACAAAAAAAATAATGCTATATTTGGATAATAAAAGTTATGGTCAAATATACTGAGGGTCCCACTATTTCTAGTTTGTGGTAATCCCCCACCCCCCACCACCCACCAATTTTAATCGTGTCTATCATCCTTAACTTTTAAGTTTCAGAAATCTGGTCTCCACTCATGGAATCTATCCAAATCAGCTGTTAAGTGAGTCACGTGTACTGTACACAATTTTTATACACACAGGCAATTTCATCAAGCCACTTAATCCTTTTATTGCTTCCATCCATTTTTTGAAAATCTTATATAAATGGGTCCAAGATCAGACATTTGTTTACTCCTTTCTCTCTCCTCTACTTTGTTCTTTGCATTGTGTTATTGCAACAAAGATATAGAAGTTAGGATTTCCAGATATGGCAATCTCATGGATCTAAAGACTTTTTGGGCTAATACGAACCCAACAAGAAGATTCTTTGTCTATGAACAAAAGGTAAATTTTAGGCCTGATAGGTAATTTGTTTTCTTCGAGCCCTGTCTTTAATGTATAATGTTATAGGATATCATTGCCAATGCTTCGCGTGATATGACCCACCTATGTGCGACCGCTCAAAGAAAGTAATTATGGGTTGTTGAGGTCAATGAGGATATTGGAAGCAAATAATTCTAGATTACAATGAGTATAAGATTTGAAGCTGAGAATAGAATATTTTCAAGGAAAATTGGCGTAAATGGTCCCTAATGTATCATGTTAGTGCGCAAATGGTCCCTAACCTTCTACTGTTGGTTACACAATTGGTCATTTTTTACGAATTCCGTTAAAAATCCGTTAAAACCCTTTTATTTAGGTGCGCAAATGGTCCCTAAATTATTTTTTGTCTTTATTAGTAGGGGTAAAATGATCAAGTTACATTTTTTTCAATCTTCCAATTGGCGCAAATGGTCCCTAACCTTATTTTTAATATAGAAATTTGTAATTGGATTCCTTATCTTTACAAAAAGTGAAAATAGGTCCGATACTTTAATTTTTTCTATTAAATTTTTTTTACTATTAAATAATCATATTATTTAAAATTTAAATTTAAATTTTATCATTACAACATAAAAAATTTTTTTTTGTCACAAATAGAAATTTTAATTATGCTCAACCCAGCCCAATTTTATACTGTCTCATATTTGTTGGATCAACTCAGCCTGCTTTTGAGCCATAGGATTATTGGGCAGCCTAATTTTAAATTTTCATTTATTTTTTATTTAAAAAAAGAAAAAAAAAAGCAAACACTAAAGTGCCAATTATAAATTTTAATTTATTTTTCTATTTAAAAAAAAAAGAGCAAACATTTCACCTTCTTCCCCACCCCACCATATCCTACCCTACCCTACCCTAAGTCAACTAGAAAAAGGGGGGAGAAATCTCCCCCATTTTTTGGCCGACAAAAACAGGGGGGAATTTTCTCCCTTGTTGAAAAGGGGAGAAATTCCTTCCTATTTTTTTGACTAAAACTAGAGCTCGGTTTTGGCTAGAAAAGGAGAAAGATTTCTCTCTCCGGTCGACGAAGCAGCATCGGCCGAGGGAGAAATCTCTCCCCTTTTCAAGTTGACTTGGGGGTGGGGGTGGGGGTGTGGGTGGGGTGGGGTTGGGGTAGATGGTGAAATGTTTGTTCTTTTTTTTTTAAATAGAAAAATAAATTAAAATTTAAAATTGGCATCTTCAGTGTTTGCTTTTTTTTTTTTTTTAAATAAAAACATAAATGAAAATTTAAAATTGGGCTGCCCAGTAACCCTGTAACTCAAAGGCGGGTTGAGTTGACCGATCAAATATGAGACCATATAAAATCGAGCTGGGTTGAGCATAATTAAAATTTCTATTTGTGACAAATTTATTTTTTCTTTTTATGTTGTAATGATAAAATTAAAATTTGAATTTTAAATAATATGATTACTTAATAATAAAAAATAATGTAATAAAAAAATTAAAGTATCGGACCTATTTTCACTTTTTGTAAAGATGATGAATCCATAAAAATAAGGTTAGGGACCATTTGCGCCAATTGAAAGGTTGAAAAAAATATAACTTGACCATTTTACCCCTACAAATAAAGACAAAAAATAATTTAGGGACCATTTGTGCACCTAAATGAAAGGGTTTTAACGAATTTTTAACATAATCCGTCAAAAATGACCAATTGTGCAACCAACAATAGAAGGTTAGGGACCATTGCGCCAAAAATGAAAGGTTATGGACCATTTGCGCACTAACGTGATACGTTAGGGACCATTGGCGGGTCAAAGGGTCGCCCCACGAATTCGCGGGTCGCGGGGCAGGGTAGTGCCGACATGTCCCGGACCCGCTCCATTGCCATCTTTAATCACACATGAATTATTTTGCTATAATATGGTTGTATATAGCCTGAACATTGTTGTATTAGGTTATCTGGATGTGGCAAAATGGTCCAATGTGTAATTTAATGAATAGAATGAATCAAATGAAGTTATGATGTTGTCATGGTCCAATTTGTAATGAAATGAAACTACGGTGCTATTAAGGTCCAATTTGTAATGGAATAAATTGAATAAATCAAAATGAAGCTACGGTGTCGTTATGGTCCAATTTGTAGTAGGGTGAATGAATGAATGAAATGTAGTTGTGAAGGTGTTATGAAGTCCAATTTACATCTTCTACAAAAGTTTGGGGACTAAGCTGCCAATTTGTAAAAGGTTAGGATCTACAATGCTAGTACTTTCAAAGCTAAAATTTGATATAAATTAGACACATTCGATAACATTCCATCATGCATAACAAATTACCCAACAACAACCAACAAATTCTACATCATTCAAGAGCAGCAATAGAGTACTATATGAGCAACAAAGTAACTTAAATTGCCCAACATAAAATGTAGTTTCAATACAACAATTGAACAATTCCGTTAAACTACAAACCAATAGCAAGTCAAGTCTTCTTTTCTTCGTTGATGTCTTAGTCTTGTTGGTGCCTCTTGAATTATCTTGAAAGTACGTTTGTTGTGTCAAATTTGCCCATAATTTTTTTCATCAATCAAATAAACATAAATAAACAGTTTACATTATCATCCCTGACATATGAAGAATTAGCCTACCATAATTGAGTTACAAAAATACATAATAAATTGAGAATTCATCACCCATCATATTTGATTATAAGAAGAATATCGAACATTAATTGTCCCATTTTAATATGCTCAATAGAGTGCCCAAAAATTCATACTTTCTCTTGCTTAAAATCCTAAGAAGCTTGCCTGGATGAAAGAATTCTTGTGAAAATATTGTGTTTTTGTCTTTTTCTTTTCTCTCCAAAATTCTCCAACAATTATAACCATGTGTTCTCTTTGTTCTTCTGTTTATAGCCATCAAATTAGGATTGAAAATTGTGTTCCAAAGTCCAAAAAACATGTTGAAAATAGAGTCCCAGTGGGCTGAACTTTTGTTCCCAAGCCCTCCGCTCGAGCAGGTTGAACATCAAGTTTCTAGTACCCTGGCTCGCTCAAGCAGCCTAAGAGTGGCTCCGTCGGTGACCATTTTTCAAATGGTCATAACTTATCGTAAGAAACTTCAAACAGCGATTTGTACAAAGTATTGGACTCGTATTTTAATTATCTTTCAAATTGTATATTATTTGCATTATGTTGATTTTTGTAACAAACTTTGTACTCTAATTTACCATATGTCGCGGTAGTAAGTTTCTTTTTCGGCTTTAGGATATTTGTTCCTAAAGCACCTTAAACTTATTGATTTTATTTTCTTTCTCATCTTCCAATGTTTGGTTATTGATCTTCAATTAAAATCCTCAATTTCATCTCATTTACTTTTTGATTTCGCCAATGTGACTCGAGTTTGGAGAT
The DNA here is from genome assembly GCA_030279155.1 of Forsythia viridissima. Lineage (NCBI taxonomy): Eukaryota > Viridiplantae > Streptophyta > Magnoliopsida > Lamiales > Oleaceae > Forsythia > Forsythia viridissima. Next base: position 37,323,239 of record CM059033.1, on the reverse strand, counting down.
TTTGTCATACAATCATGAAAAAAAATGAAAACTCAATTGATATCGACTTTAAAACACTTAGAACTAAAAAAAAAAAAATCTTTGTTAAGGAGTCAATATAACTGTACAAATTACATTTATCAAACCCCCAAACATAAACTTTTGTTAGTCCCGAGCAAAAATAAGATAAAACAAAAACTTAGATACATACAAACAATAGATTGTGTACATTGTTGGACTTCTAACCACTTTTACATCCAGTTAAAGTCTAAGCATTTAATTAAAGAAAAATGTCCAAATAATTCTACATAAAAGAATTTAAAACTTGTCCAACACTTGACTTGTGTGTGTGTAAGTAGCTATTTTCAGTTATTAGTTTGACATCAATAAAGATATGCAGTCTAGATTCTTAAGTCTTTTCAATCCCGACCCTCAATTATTATATTTTTCTTTCTCCTCTCGTGAATTTCACACCCTATTCAAGTAATTATCACTTCTCCCTGAAGGTTTTCAACCAAGGTTAAACTCACATTTAATCTTTATTCTTAAGATGGAAGGATCCTACCGATTAAGGTGAAGTTTAGATAGACAATGATCCTCTACGATGTCAAGCGTAATTTTCTCTAGGTCTTCACTAAGCAAGTCAAACTAAATAGGCATCTAGATCTTGGGATTCATGTCCAAAACTTAGTACTTTTATTTAGTTTCTTGCTATGTTTTTCTTTTATATATTTTTTCATTTATCATGGTAGGTAGTTTTTGCTCTAATATTGAGACAGCCCTCTTTCCTGGTAGATTATCTCCTACATATTGTTAATACATATAGGGACAGATTACTCAAAATTAGCTTTTACACATCATTCTATGCAACTTTTTCCTACTCGATATGTCTTGACTAATGCAATGTCTTTCATTGAGATCAAAAGCTGGGATTAGAATTCTAGCAAATAGTCAATGCCTAGCTTCAACCCGTCAATCTAGAGCTACTTAAACAATTTTTTCCATGAAAGTCCGAATCATTGTTCTCTAACCTATCATTGTTAAAGGCTCAATCTTCTCCAAACTTCTTCTCATATGTTTGTTAAGTGTATTTTTCAACAAATACTTGAAAATTAAAATCACTACCTAAATTCTTAAACCCAAGCATACATTCACATCACATAACTCGTCCCCAAGCTTCAACAATAGAAATAGCTATGTGCTTAAATAGTCTTTAAACCTCGTACATATAAGAAGTTTAGCAAAACTAAGCACATTGTAATAATACTCAATCACTTTTCAACAATCAACCTTATACTAAACAGAAATCATCATAATCTAGCAAGTTATCCAATTATGTTACATAAAAAAAAAATCATTTTGACTTTTTTTTTTCAAAATTTTCAATTTATTTTCAACATAATCGATTTTTTTCTAACTTTTTGACACTACAGGCTCCAAATAAATAGAAAAACAAAAAAAAATAAATAAATAAGAAAACATTGACTCAATAAGTCGACTCCACCTCAAACTTAAATCTACATTGTCCCAATGTAAGAAAGTAAAGAAAATGGTTATGCTACTCCTCTAGTTTTCTCTTTTGTGGATGAAGTGTTTGAGAACTTTGAACCGACCATGCTAACTCTCCCAAAATTATAATGAATACTGAAATGGATTTGGAGTAATTTTATATTTGAAATATTTCATCGAACACTTTGTGGGTGACCTACAAAATCAAGAGATATATTACGTGACACCTGAGAAATTTCATACAAAATGATGATGACAACCTAGACTCTAATGTGCTCAAAATATACTCTAAATGCAAAATTTTACCTAAAATTACTACCTAAAAAATAAGTAAATAGAAAGATTAGAAATTGAGTTGCCTCCCAATAAGCGTTTGTTTAGAGTCGTTAGCTTGACTTTGTTGGAACGACCATTCAAGGCAGTTTAAGTTGAGCTTTGAAAACCTTGCATTGCTTACATTTTCTAGCTTTGCAAGGCTTTTTTTCTACACTCTCCAAATTTTTACTTATCCTTTGTCATCAAATTTTGCTCCACATACATTTCCTAACTTTGCTTTTGGTCTGAACTCTTCACCTCCCATCTTCACTTCCAGTATACATGTTTTATCATTCATTATTTTCACCACTTTGTCGATCCCATGGAAATCTTCAAGATTTGATGGTTGCTTGAGTGAGGTGAACATATTGAACTTGTTGGTAGGAATGGTCGACCCAAAATCAGTGGCATGTCCTGACCTTTCTCAATATCCAAAAATGATAAAGTCCAACGGAAATGTGGATTTTCCTACTTTGATGAGCACATCCTCAACCATACCTCGAGGATGCTTGATTGACATGTCAGCTAGATGAAGTGATATTGTAGTTGTTTTTGCCTAACCCAAATCTAATTCCTGTAATAAAAAATGGGGCATTAAGTTATACTCGTACCTAAATCACTTAAGGCATTATAGTTTAAACTATTGGTTATGGTGTAAGGTATTTTAAAATTTCCTGGATCTTTTAACTTTGTATGTAATTTATTCAACAAATAGCATTGCACTCATCGGTTAAAGTCACTGTCCCAAACTCTTCAAGTTTTCTCTTCTTTGATAACATTTCCTTCATGAATTATAAATACAATGGCATCTACACTAATACTTCAGCGAATAGGATGTTGATGTACAACATCTTGAAGACTTCAAAAAATATTGTGAACTGTTTATTAAGTGCAAGTTTTTGTAACTTTTGAGGAAACGATATAGGAGGTATGCATGCTTTGACAAGAACATTTGCCTTAACTTGTAAAGTATCTGAATTTTTTTCTTGAATTTTTTTCTCGTGTTCATTTCGATCGTTCCACTTGCTCTTTATCTATGGTACGTATCATGTTATCTTTAGCAACTGCCTGTTTTACATGTATCTCAGTACTGCATGTGGTGATGGTATTAACATGTTCTCGTGGGTTTGTTTCGATGTTGCTATGTAGAGTACCATGTGTCCTTGTAGATAATACTGTAGCTATCTATCCCATCTGAGTTTCTAGATTCTTTATAGATGTTTGTTGGTGTTCTAGAGTGTTATCGGTTTTTGTAATATATTGATAAATTAAGTCTTCCAACAAATACTTTTTCTCGTGCTGCTGCTAGAACCTTAGTGGTTTGTCTTGATTTTGATTTTCCTAATTCTAGTTGTTATTCCTAGAGAATTTAAGATGATTTCTCCATCCCGGATAATGTTGGAATAGGGATTATTATGCTGGTGTGGAAAATTATGTGCATAGCTGACCTCTTCGGAATTAGATGTGAAAGTGACGGTTCTGAAGTTTGATGATTTTTCTCACAACTTTCACAAGTTGGCATAAGATTGTGCACCACATTAACTGTCTTTGTAAGGCTGTCTATTTTCTTTGTCATGGCCACCATTTGCGCCGATAAATCTGAAATGGTATCAACATTATATAGTCTGGTAGTTTTTCTTGATGTTTTTTTTCCTAATGGTCACATAGTACTAATTTTGGCCCTTCGTTCAAACAATTTATATGTTTTCTAGACAGTCTTTATCTTAATCAACCCCTTAAATGATGAATCAACTTTAGATCTGTTCGTTGGAAGTAACCATACATAAAAATATTGGACCTGGAGTCATTTTTTGATATCGTGATTTGTGCATTTGCGTAGTAATCCCTTGAACTTTTATCATGCTTCATGAAATTTTTTTGAATCAAGTTGCCCGAATATAGATGTGTCATGCTTTAATTTGGCAACTTTAGTTGATGGAAAAATTTTGGTGGTGAATTTCTGAACCAGGTCGTTCAATGTAGTAATATTGTTGGCGGGATGAGAATCTAACCACTATCTCACTCCATCTCTCAATATATGTGGGAACAATCTCATTTTGATGGTGTCATCATTCACCTATGGTAAGTGGAGTTGGTACATATCTTCAGAAAACGAAAATGTGGCCATGTGGATTTTTATTTGATTTTCCAAAATATGGTATATGATTCTGAAATAGATTGATCGGCTACCCATATGGATGATATACTATATTTAATCAATTTTGAACGACTGGTGCCAACCAGAAAATTATCCTCATCAATGTCAAAAATTTAATCTTCTATGTCTGCCATAATGATTTGTTGCAGTTTTTGTCTTGCTATTCTCTGTTCTCTTCTTTGATGTCAGAATGTTCTTTCGATCTTGGGATCAAATTGCAAAAGGCCATAACTACAAAATCTTGCATACACATAATGCAACTGCATGAAGAGAGTAAAAAGAAGCACTAGAGTATAAAAAACAAAAATTCGAATTTAAGCTAAAATTAATAAAATTTAAGCTAAATATCTTAATCCTGACTATGCGGCCAAAAAACTTGGTCGATAAATTTTTACAAGTGTACGAGTTCGTTGATCAGTAATAGTCTAAGAATATCGTTCCCATGATGATTTAGATTTTAGCTTCATTTTGACCAATTCAAGCATAAATAGAATACACACAATTAATAATCATACGAGTGATTATGACTACACATATATTATGATTATGATTTAAACTAAGTGCAAATATGATTTTTTGGAGAAAAATCAAATAAATGAGTTATGCTAAGAATCCGACTTCATCATTAGTATCTATTATAATTCTCAAGATCTCACTTTTAATCTAATTTATGCTTAATTTGATAATCAATAAATTATAAATTATCTAATAATCTCTTTCGAGTAGAATTAAACATATTTTCATATACGACCCAAAAGCATTTAACAACAAGATCATCTAAGTTGATTTCAACAAGTATAGAAGATAATTCCTAATTTCTATAAGACTTAATGTCGAAGGCCACAATGAGCCGAACCTACTCTAAACCTCCCGAAAACAAAAATAGTTCACGAACACGTTCAAATGGTGATCAATCGAATATTAAAATAATGGCATATATTAATTACATAAATTAAGATTTAAAAAGGAGTTAATTTCACAAACGGTCACTGAAGTTATTTTAAAATTTTAAAACGGTCATTGAAGTTCAAAAGTTGCAGTACTGGTTACTAAAGTATATAACCATTTCTCAAACAGATATTCAGTTAAGTTTTCTACCTGAAATGGTGATGTGGCACCATTAAGTGCTAATATGGCACATAATAGATCTTTATTTATTGCATGACAGTCTCTACACTTTATGTAATGTTCACTTCAGTCCCTATATATTTAATTATCTTTCAGTTAAGTCCTCCAAAAATTACATCTTAGGTCCTTAAATATTTTTACATCTTTATACTTTTGGTCCCCAAATCCTTAATTTTAGTGGCCAAAATAAGTGCACTTTCAGTTAAATCCTTGACTTTACACTCGGGTTTTCACCTAAACGAACAAAATAACATAATTAAATAATAAACTGCTTGATAAAACTCTAAAAAATATCCACTTTTAGTGGCCAAAATAAGTTCAAAATCCACACTCACTTAGAGTTCACAAAAATATTTCTTATTGAAAAAGAACATTGACAAAACCCGCACTTATCACTTTTAGTGACCACTTGTACTCACAAACAGTACATTTCATTCTCTTTTCGCCATCACCAAGTCTGTTAATCTTCTTCTCGCTATTACTTTTTGTCAAAGTGTCCAAATATACTTTTTTGTCAATGAAATATATATTCCTTCATTGCATTCTTCTTCAACCTATCTTGTCCATTGAACACAATTTCTTCGATAAATTTGAATATAATGTTCTAATAATTAATTATGTGTCTCAAAGGGCAGGGAAAGTAAATTGTACATAAATTTTTGTTTTATTTTCAGCTGTAGGAGAACTATAGAGCTTTCCCTGATCTGTCCGACTTGCATTGACCTATCTCATGTTTCAAGAAAAACTAGTTTTGTTTTTATTGTCATTTGTTTCTTCTTTAAATTGTAGTTGGTTATTTAGTTGATTTTGAGTAACAAGAATTATGTTTCAAAAATTGTATTTTAGTATAAGATTTTCAATGTTTTTAAGAATTTATCTTAAATTTTTATTAGTTTTCTCTTTATTAATGAAACGATATTTTCGTGGACAAGATAAATTTTTTATTTGTTTTTGAAAAAAAATTCTTGAAAAGGCCCCTAAGAGTTTTTTGGCTCAGGCCTCTAAATGTCTTGAGTGGCTCTTTTCATTATGATCCAAAATATATTATGCTTTATATATATATATATATATATATATATATATATATATAAGGGGAAATGTTCTACTCTTCACCATGGAAAGTAGGTATGACACGTGTTCGGTGGCCATTGGATAATAGAAAAGTGCTTGACATTAAAATCAAGCACTTACGTGTCCGGTGGCCTTCATAACTACTCCCCATGTTGGGGAGTAGAACATTTTCCTATATATAAGACCATAACCAATAAATATTTCGACTCCATTACGCTCATTTAGTAAGAGGATATCGTCAACTAGCACATGAAGTCACTATTCACTTTCAAGTTTGTCTCAACGTACTTAATTGTCTCGTTAAGAATTGTTGCTTAACTAACTTATTCACATTACCCAGACAAGCTAAATCCACCAAGTTTTTACCCGAAAATCCAGATTTTCTTTTGAAACAAAAATATTATAACCAATTCTTTTTATATGTTCAAATGTGTACTACCAAAAAAGTAGCCAACGTGTGAAACATTGGAAACTTACCTTCAAAGCCATAAGGTATTATTGTGAATACATTGGAAACTTACATTGGAAACCAAATTATTATGTAACGGATAATCAATTGGTTTAGAAAATAAGATGTTTAAATATTTTCATTCATTAAATATATTTTTGTACATAGTTTATAAACTAATTTATGATTCAACACAAAAGAAGAACATGCCAAATGACCTTTTTCTCTTCCATTTCTTGCAAAACATGTCATAATGAAATCACCTGAAATTTTTCCTCGTAACAGTGAAACAGTGGACTGTCAATGTGAACTGGAATTTTATGTCGTTTTCACTCATTTTCAATAAAGTCTCGACGCGCTCTTTCTCTCTCTCCAGGAAGTATACTCGAGAAGTTGCTTGGTCGCAAAGTTTCCATCCTTCGCATACTCTTTTTCGTTTGCGTATATTATTATATATAGCTATATACATATAACCCTTGATTATCTATAAGGTTTGATCAGTCACTGTTTTCCTATCCTAAACAAATAAAAGAGTCTTAAAATGATACTATTCATGTGGTCATTGAAAACGATGTAGTTTTTCATATGTCACCATAATGTCAGCATTTTGTTGTTCCCCCCTGATAATGAAGTGACGCCATTTGTAAATGAGTTTTGTAATCCGCCTTCCATATCTTCCCGAATTTGTTGTAGAACCCGAACAAAAAGGCAAGGAAATATCCAGAAATCTCTGTAGATTTTGAGACATCTCTCTACAAGGCTCGGATATGAGATAAGTATATTACATTTTTCAAATTTGGGTTATGATATTTCACTTTTTCCTTCATTTGTTTATTCAAAAACCAAATCTGCCCAAATTTGTTGTAGAACAGGAACAAAAAATAGCCAAACTCAGAAATTGTCTCACAAAGGCAAGGAAATCTCTCCAAATCTCTGTAGATTTTATGAAGTCTCCATATAAAGGCTCGAATCTGAGGTAACTATCTTACATTTTACAGATTTGGGTTAGAATTTTTCACTTTCTCCTTCCTTGGTTTATTAAGAAAATAAGTGTTATTTGTGGGGGGTTTCCCCCCACCCCCATTTTGTGTTAGTTGTTGATTGCTGTGAAAACCTAGCCGAGCAATTGGGGTATAGAAGGGGTTTTGTTCCTTTGGTATTCTGGATTAATAGTACTGTTCTTTTAGATGATGTCTTGGTCGATCTATAAATTGTATTCCCAATTCCTGTTATCCATTCAATAGGTTTTTTTTTTTCTTTCTGAATTTAGCACTTGACATTTTTTGAGTGTTTATTATGAAAATAATCCCAAACACAGTTTTACGAGAAGTTTGTCGCAAGGACTAAAACAATAATTTTTTTACCTAAAAATATTTGGAGACTTAAAATAATTTTACTTTTTAAGCTCTGTGAAACATCGTGGCAATGTGGCCAAAAGAGTAACCAGTATGATTCAAGTCCATACTAATCCAAAGATGATAAGCTGATACTAACTTCACAATCAATGGATGATATTTAAGTGAGTACATAGTGGTTTCTTGATGGAGTGGGGGGGTGGGGTTGAGCATTGATTGGATTAGGTCTTTCATTAATGTTCCGCAAACTTCAACATCGAAAGTCCAGAGAAGTAGCAAGGCTGCCATTTGTGGTCCCTTTTTATTGGAAAAGAATATTGGCTCTCATAAGACTTTAGGGTATGTACTTTTCTCTGTTTCCCAATGGATCAATTGTTAAATTAATCAATACAATATATAAGAGGCTTGTGAGGATCAATAACCAACACAAGTGTTTGTTGAGTTATTAAATCTGAATGTTCTACCTTTTTTAGTACCTTTCTGCAGTTAAGATTAATTCATAGTTATTCATTTGGTAGTGCAAATTTGTTTCTTGGTAGTATTCCATAAGCATTTAGTCTGTACTTTCTTGACAATTGTTGAAATTTAGGTTGATTAGTTTTTGAATTTCCACATTACATAATTCATGGATTGTATTTACAGCGAATTCAATTTTTTTCTTACTCTCAGGATATGAAACTGAGGATAGTTCAGTAAATGAAGTTAATCTTGATTCATCAGGTTGGATTTAATCTTGCTCTTTAAAAGTTTTAGTTCTTGTGATATCTTTTGGATCAGGGTTTATATCCTATTGCACTTCACATGAGAGTAAATTCAGTAAATGAATATTTTGTAAATTTTGGTTTTGTGATGCAGTCACCACAAGTTATGATAAGTTTTTCTTTCAAGATGTTGGAAGAGAAATATATGATTTCTTTTGGGCTGATTTTGCGGATTGGTATGTTACTATTCAACTACTTCTATGTGACTGTTTGGACCACTTTTAGTTGTCTAATTTATATTTACATTTCACATTAATGAAGGAACCTGCTTCAGTTCGTCATAGTAAGGGAATGGGCATAAGTTATGTAGCTAGAAATAAGTGATTTTGAACTACCTCATCTTTTAAGGGCCTTTTACCCAACCTGTGGATTCAAAAAGGGATCCTAAATCTTCTTCATTTAGTATAATGTATTTAGTTAAAAGATTTTCATATGCTGATCTTTATGCACTTCACGTGGATGACTATCAAGCAGTTTTTCATTTTCCAGAGAGATTTTAATTTCGAAATCAAAGTCTATCACCAATTTCAAGTAAATTTCCACATAATTTCAATTGAATTAATAACTATTTTGCTTCACAAAAATACTTTACTTTTACGACTCAAATCAATTCACACTATCACAAATGACATTTATACAATTTTACGTGCAACGCACGAAGCACCACTAGTTTTACTTTAAAAGTCAAGAAATCTTGAACAGAACCGGGTTTTCTTGGGAAGGGCGAGTTCTTGATTTCTCATATATCTATTAAGTTTTTTTCTTTCTTTTTTTTTTTTTTTGTGTGGGTTTTAATGTGGGAAGTTGTGAGACTTTCGTACTCTTTCTGGATTTATTTAAGGACAAATAGTATATTTGATCATTATTATTTTTTAAATGTAAGAAATATATTTTTAATTTTTAAAAATAGCATCGACATTCCTAATGTTTGCATAAATATACATAATAGGTCCTTCATATAAAATTTTCCTCCTCTTTAAAGAAACAAAAAAAAAAAAAAAATAGAAAAAAAAAAAGAAAAATAATCAAATATACACCAAAGAAATAAAAAAAAAAGGGTTTTGAGTGAAAAGGCATTGTCACACAATGAATTTAGTAAAACAACTCTTCTTCCAAAACATTTTGGTAAATGGCCTCCTTCATTAAATAAATTATAAAAAATATGATAGAATACCCAAAATACCCCCAGGTGGTTAAGCACATGTTTGCCAAACAAAAAATTGCCCTAATTTTTTCATTTTCTTCCCATATGTTCTCATCTCTCTCCCTTTCTCTCTACGAAAATGGCAGCCATGTCTCTCTCTCATTACCATCTTCATTGCACTTGATCTAGAATCCCAAAATTCGTTATGTTTGTCCTCTCTCTTTGTCCATTGTAGCTTTGAGTGGTGTGTAAACTTGTTAAATTATCCAAATTTAAGATTTGTAATTGGAGAAAATAATAGGTACATACTCATATCAATTTCTGTAATTTTTTGCTCAGTTTTCGTTCTGGTTTATAGCATTGTTGCTGATATATGCATTTACCTAAGAATGTGCCATAATGTCATATATGCTGTTATCTGTCATCTATAATAGCATTTATGCCTTTATCTTATTTTTTCCACTGTTAGCACGTATATAACCTTGGGCATTTACAGCATTGGTGCTGATATATGCATTTGGCTAAGAATATGCCATAACGTCGTATATGTCGTTATCTGTGATCTATAAAGCATACGCACCCATGCCGTTATCTTAACTTTCCACTTTTAGCGTGCATATAACCTTTAACGTGATAACTTTAATTAAATATATGTTTGTTTTAGTGAGTTATTATGTGAGTGCGGTAAAAATTTAAAATAAAGACAAGTATTCCGTTATTCACAATGTATAACGGGATCAGTGGCGTTATCTAATTTCTTACTATCACCATCTACCTAGCATTGGGTTTGATAATTGGCCTTGAATATATAGACTAGTTTAGTGCTATTGGGCGTAGGTTAATAAATAGCACTCATATATTGATTGAAAATTTTATTGATATGCACTTTGACTTGTATAATGTAGCACTTTGGGATATGATCAACTGAAATCTATTTGTTTATATTGAATTGCAGTCATGGATGTGTTGGACAAGTTGTGGATATCAATTTGTTATTTCGTTGAGTTTGTGGAAAAAGAAGGTGGTGGGTCGACATGGATGTATATAGGCAATGGTCGAGCAAATGTGACTCCCGTTCTTATTTCAAATACCACTACCTTTGCGGAGCTGTGCAATAAAGTTCGAGGGGCTTTAGGGGTTGATTCTAGGTTAAATGATATAGAGATGGCAACCGTTGTCCCTGGAATGTCTAACGTTCCGGTTCATCTAATGAAGATTGATTGTGACAACAATATGAAGTGTTATCTCTCTGTTTATAGATAAGTTCCTCTTTGTGTTACACTTTTGACGAAAGATGCTGAGGAGTATGAAGAAAATGATTGTTTAAGAGAGAAGCAAGACCATGCTACTATTGTATCACATGGTGACTCATTGAGTAAAATGCAACCAGATGATGGAACACGTGGAGGCATGAGTCGAGAATTAAATTATGTGCAGGATGAGGGAAATATATGAGATGAAATTACTTATTGGAACTGTGTAGATTGAGATGGTTCGAATATAGTTCTATTTAGCCCTAGAAGAGAAGATCTTTGCGTAGAATCTCCTATGACGGTTGTGCATTGTCCACGTGAAGATGTTATCTACAACAACATCGAGAATTTAACAGCAAATATAAGCTCAATCTCCTGTGGGCCATCATCGAGGATGCCTATAAATGTGGATTTGCAACTGAAACAATTGTTCCCTACCAAAAAAGCTTTGTTATTGAAGCTGTACTTACTTACACTGAGGTATCACTTCGAGTTTAAAGTGAAGAAGTCAAATAAATCTGTTTATGTAGTTGTTTGTTTGGAGAAAAACTGTAAGTGGCGTATGCGGGCAATAAAGTTGAAAGAATATGTTATGTTTCAAGTTCGAACCTACTATAGCCATCACACGTGCTCCATGAGTGTTCACCGTTGAGATCATCGACATGCTAGCTATTCACTGATTGGAACTCACCAGGGGCGGATCCAGGAATTTAGTCCGTGGGGGCTGAAATATATTAAAGTCAATGTAATAAAATTTATATATAACATAAAAAATTATTAAAATGATATTATTTATTGAAATCGTTCCCGACGAGGTTTTGATACATAAAATTCATCTATAATAGAATCTACATCAATTTTCACAGCAAGTTCTCGTTCAATAAATAGTGTCATACAATCAGCTAGAAAATCATCTTCCATTTTCTTCCGAAGATTAGTCTTCACATATTTCATTGCAGAAAATGATCGCTCAGTTGTCGCAGTAGAAATAGGTAATGTCAACACAAAACGAATAAATCTAGTCACCATAATGTAACTATCTGACCTTCCACTCTCAGTTAACTGTTGGCACAACTCAACAAGTGTAGATACTTGAAATTGAGGATCGCGCTTCATATCTAGCTCATAATGTCGCAACTCATATTCCAAACTACGAATATCTTGCACCGAAAAATCTTTAGGATAAAACTTCTCTGCAAGTGAACAAATATCAGAACTGTTATATGATTTATATGAATCTTTAAGATCCAAAGCGACACTGAGAGAAAGAAGTTCAACTGTTGTCTCGTTAAATCTTGTATCTAACTTCATCAATACGAAATTTATCACTTCATTGAAAACATCAAAGTGATAATGATGCTCGACTGTAGTTTGATCTCGAGAACGACCAATTCTATACAAACCATGTAGATCAGGTATGACAATATCATTTTTTGAGTAAAAACTATTCACTCCTTGGAGAAATTTTTCCCAATCAGTATCTCTCAATTTCTGAAGAAGTTCTTTTGTAGTTGATACAAATCTTATAGCAGATAAGATGTCTAGAGATTTTCTTTGAAGGGTTTGACAAAGAACATCAGAGATACTCATAATGTCATACATTAAATGCAAGATGAACACAAATTCATAACTTGTCAAGTTTTTGTAAGTGCCACAAGCTTCAGCTCGAGATCTTGCATTTGGAGAATGGTGAGTAAGATATTCAAGTACATTGCAAGTTGCAGTATACATATCTATCAAACTCTTTATAGAGTCATAATGAGAACTACAACGAGTAGCTCCTAATCGTTGCAAATTACCCATTTGATTAACCCCACTTCCAGAATTATGCTCTCCAGTAGCCAACATACGCTCAATTTCTTTTGTTTGAGCAGTTTGCAACTCATTATTGCGCTTAGGAGAAGAAGTAATATTATTGACAACTTTATCCAAATGAGAGAAAAATTCCCAAATAGCACCAACATCTTTAACTGCAGAAACCAATGTCAACTGTAATCGGTGGGCAAAACAATGAACGTAGTATGCATATGGACAATCTCGAAGAAATAATGCCTGAAGTCCATTTCAAGCACCGCGCATGTTACTTGCACTATCATACCCTTGACCTCTCATTTTTTCTACCTGAAGATCATGTTGAGCAAGAACATTGGATATTTCATTTTTTAGATTCAGTGACGTGGTGTCACTTACGCTTTTGATCGCAAAGAATCGTTCTCTCAACATACCACAATCGTTCACAAACCTTAGGATAATGGCCATTTGCTCTCGTTTAGATGCATCTTGTGTTTCATCGACAAGAATACAGAAGCATTCATTCCCAATTTTGCCTCGAATCATCCGTCGCACTCTATTGGCCATAATGTGCAAAATTTCTTTTTGAATACTTGGAGCAATGTATTGAGCATTTTTGGAGCATTTTATAGAACAACTTTATCAATTTCAATATTCATTTCTACCAACAACTTTACCATTTCAAGAAAATTCTCCCAATTCAGTGAAGATGAAGATTCGTTGTGACCTCTGAAGGCACAACCTTAAAGTGCTAACCATCGAACACTTATGATTGAAGTTTTTAGACGCAAACGACGTCTTTGCACTTCCTCTCTCGATACTACATGCATTACCTTGTCAATATGTTGAGACGGTCTCACCAAATCTTTAGCTCTTGTCTTACACATATTATGATGTGGTGCACCAAAATGAGTAAGGAATGCACATTTCGCTCCGTCATTAACTCTCTTCCACTTATCATATCCATGACTGACCAATGCTGAACAATTGGATGAATTACTATCATTCTGAAAAAGAAAGCAGTAAAAACAATATGCCATATTCGTTGTAGGTGAATACTCCAACCAAGGAAACTGACTAAACCATTTCTTCTGAAATCGATGAGACTGAGTTTTTCCTGTTGTCCTTGGATATTCTGAGAGTACTGGTTGATAAGGCCAACTTTTAAATATGCCACTCTAATCTCATCTCGCAGATTAACATGATGTTCAAATATTTTCTTTCTTTTTCTCGGATCTCGTTCAATACTAGTAGTCGGTTGTAATTCAAAATTTGAAATTGAAGGATTGACGGTTTTTGGAGATGAAATTGGAGGAAGTTGCACTGTAGGAATTGAGGGTTGATCTTCAGTTAATCTATCAGAAGGTGTACTTTCACTAAATTGGCCTGTCTTTTTAAAAAATGAAAATAATGTCTTTTTTCTCTTGGCAGAAGCTTGTCCTTTCATTTGTAAATTCTAAAAAAATAAAAAAAAAATTGACATTCTATCAACAATCCACAAATAGGCTGGCAAGGCACATTAATTCAATAATACGAAATAGGCCGACAATGCACAACAATTCAATAGATCGAAATAGGCCGGCAAAGCACAACAAGTTAATAATAAAAAGACAAAGCTTTAAACATAAGCCGGCAAGGCAACAAAAAATTAATGACACAACTGCAAGCAAATTAGCAAAATACCTGGAAGGTTCTAACTTTAAGCGTATTTTTCTTTATTTTTTCCTCACGTTGGACGCTTCCGGCTGCCCGCTGATTTGTTTCTGTACAAGTACAATAACAATAAATCAATTCATAATCTTACAATATTTCATAAAAATAAAAATAGGCATTAATTATTGAATCAGCAAATTTAAGAAGCTAAATAATTTCTGTTTGTAACCAAAAAACAAATTAGACAATGGTCAAGAATGAGAGAACCTAAATGTTATGATAATCTTCTCACAAGTCACAACAAACAATTTTAATTAGTCATTTAATTTTCATTTTTATTGCACTCAATCTACAACTAAACTAAGCCGCTGATTTTCTTACAGTTTTTTTTCCATTAATTGAAAATAAACAAAATAATATACAATCTGGTATAAAACTATAAATTATAGAGATTGAAGTTAGCAAAATAATATACAATCTGCTACATTCATTTCATAATTTGGTATAAAACTATAAATTATAAAATCAAAAATAACTTGTGCAAAATAATATAAACTTTACAAAAATCTTTAAAAAAATGAAAAATAATAAATACCTGTTCTTGACCACGATTTCGACGGACAAATAGAATTTCGAATGCTTTAAGGCCATTGAAAACAAGCTACCAAAGTTGGGTTAACGGATTTGCAGCTTATTTTTAGAGATTGAAGTTTCAATTTGAATTTTTTTTTTTTTTTGAAGAAATAGATCTTCACTCACGCACGTAAGGTTTTGGATTTTTTCACTTTAGGCGGAAATGGGAAATGGAAAAAACCAAAAAGGCTGACTCTTTTTTTGTAAGGCTGATTTTTTTGTTTTTTGTTTTAGTGCGGATTGGGCTTAAATTTTTTTTTTTAGTTAAGAGTTGAGAAGCTGGGCTGAATATTAATCACTTGTGGAGTTGGGCTGAAATTATACTTGGGTCAGGGTGAATTTTATTTTGATCAGGGCTAATTCAAAAAAAAAATTATTACCTTAGATCTGCATCTGGGCTGGGCCTGGGACGGGCTATAGCCAGGCCTAACCCTCCATCCATCCGCCTCTGGAACTCACATTGCCTCCAAGTTTGAAGATGCCAGAAGGATTTACAGACCAAGAAACATCATTAATGATGTTTACGAAGAGTTTGGGATAACTATAACATATAATAAAGTATATACGGCAAAGTATTTTGCATATTGACTCGTTCGAGGGACACCTGATGAAAGTTATGCCAAATTACCTTTGTATTGCCATGTTTTGGTGCAAAACAAATCCTGGCACAATGACGGTCATTGAAACTAATGATAACATGTGTTTTAAGTACTTTTTCATGGCCCTAGGACAAAGTATACGTGGATATCAAACTTCAATGCGACGAGTAATTTGTATAGATGGAACATTCATGACATGCAGATATCGAGGAACTCTACTTGTGGCCACCTGTCAAAATGCAAATATTCAAATTTATCTGCTTGCATGGGGTATAGTTGACTAGGAGAATGAGGTTTCCTGGACTTGGTTCTTTCGTAACTTGCAGGAAATAACTAGTGACTCCGAAGAATTGGTGATTATTTCAGATTGTGGTAAAAGCATTCCTCATACATTTAAAAATGTCTACCAGTTTATAAATTATGTGAATTGTTTATGACACTTGAATAATAACTTGAAGGTTAAATTTTCAAGAGTTGATTTGTCCTTATTGTTCAGAAAGGCGGCAGAGGTTTATACCATAACAGATTTCAAGGCATACATGGCAGCGCTTTGCGGTAAAAAAAATGGCATCAGATAGTACTTGGAAAAGGATGTCGGTGGTTTCCATTATTGGAGTAGAGCACATTTCAAAGAAATTCGATACAATATCATGACAACAAACAACGCAGAATTTGTGAATTCCGCGTTGAAGGAGGCCCGAGATTTTCGTATATTTGGTTTGATTGAATATATTCAACATGTGTTGTAGAAATGGTATTATAAAAGGCATGTATAAGTAGGAAAGTGCACTACCCAACTCACCCCACATATGGAGGAGAAGATGTGCTTAAAGTATAACGAGTCACATGGCTGGAACGCTATTTGGATATCCCGAAATGAGTTTCAGGTAGTTAAAAATATAAAATCATATATTGTTAACTTGGAAAAACACGTGTGTACTTGTAGGCAATTTGATCTGGATAAATTTCCTTGTCGACATGCAATTGTCACTGCAAGGCAGGATGGTCCTAATGGTTATAGCATTTGCTCTGTTTTCTATACCACTTTTTGTTGGAGACAAGCGTATTCGAAATTCATATACCTATTACCAAAGGATGATGAGTGGCAAATTCCTGATGAAGTTAGATCAAGAATGGTCTTGTGTCCATTAACAAAAAGACATGCTGAACATCCACCGAAACAGCGAAAAAAATCAATTGGAGAGGCACGTGTGCTCCGTAAATGTGGTAGGTGTTTGAAGACTGGGCACAACCGGACTACTTGTACAAATGCTTTACCGGCTACAGAGAACTGAACACACTTACGTAATCGTTGAACATCCTTTTGAATTAGTATGTAATTTGATGTATTTCAGATTTTTAATCCATTTTTCCAAATAAGATAGTAGTTTTCTATGAAAGCGATAATTCTTTATAGTTTAGTTTAATTAACTAAGCTTTTCGAAGTATATCCCTTGTTTGGTTTAGATAAAAATTAGATTTTTTAGGATATTTTGACAAAAAAGTTAATGAACTGTGTTGTTGAAAAGTTAATAAAAGTTGTATGTCCCATAGAATGTCTAGTTGAAAATAAGTGTTAGAAAAAAATGAATTTTAGAAAATAGGGACCAAACATGCTCATAACAAAAACGATGAATCATCAAAATATACAACACGGACTCATTTTTTCTACAAAAAATAAATATGTTGATCAAATAAATGAAAGAATAATGGATTTTTCTCCATGAGAAACTAAAGAGTGAATGAGTTTCTAGATGATACAAATAATTACTATCGACAAGAATTTCTCAAAACACTGTTTCCAAATGGTGTTCCACCTCATCGTTTATTGTTAGAAAACATTTGTATGGTGGTACTCTTAAAGAATTTAAATTCTTTAACAGTGTATGTGTTTGGAAATAAAATGCTTTGTTGTGAATTCAGGAGACATGTCATTCATAGAAAATTCACTAGTTTGACAGCATATATTCCTTTCGTGCATATCATCGAGCCTTGCAAATGATAAATGACACCCATTCAAATTCATAAGTAAACAGTTTCACATTCGTCCCCGATTTTCCATGAGGATTGACATAGCACAGAAACGAACGATACCTCAGTTTGGAATATAATGATACCTCATTTTGGAATATATGTCCCACGACATTTATTCTCTCATAGACAATTATACGATGCATTTTAAAGAGGAATTTCGAAGCCATCATGAAGGTTTTTAGATGAGTCACGTATTCTGTATCTAACGAAAACATTGTATATAAGGAAGTTCTTATTTAATAAAAAGCTATAAACAATTTATGAGCTTGTTTGATAAAGCTTTTTAACAAATTTTGATGAAAATTTGATGAAATTTATGGTTAAAAAGTTAATAAATATTTTGGGTCTCATGAAATATGTTGTTAAAATTAATCGCTGATTTTGGCCACAATTTTTAACAAATTTTTAATCTGAACCAAACAAAGGCTATATAAACAATATAACCATATATTAGTATTGGACCAATGTTTAAAAATAACATTTTTACAAAACTTTTTAAAAAAAATAGAACAACGTGTCATATCAACAATACAAAGGGTTAATTTCACTAACGGTCACTGAAATTACCTTCAAATTACAAAATGATCGCTGAAGTTCAAAAGTTTCAGTGATGGTCACTGAAGTTAGAAATCCTTTCACCAATGGTCATTCCATTAAATTTCTAATTTAAAATGGTGATGTGGCATTTATTTATTGCATAATAATCCATGTACAGTCCCTATATTTCAATTAAGTCTTTCAAAAATTGTATTTTAGGTCCTTAATTTTTTACATATTTACACTTTGATCTCCAAATTTTTAATTATCCTTCAGTTAAGTCCTATAAAAAATTGCATATTAGGTTCTTCAACTTTTTACATCTTCAAACTTTGATCCCTCAAATCTTTGATTTTAGTGGCCAAAATAAATGTAATTTTAGTGGTCAAAATAAGTGCACTTTCAATTAAATCCTTGACTTTACACTCGAATTTTCATCTAAATGAGCAAAATAATATTATAGGGTCTGACCACTAAAATGTCTACTTTTAGTGGTCAACTCTAAGTGATAAATATAAATTTTACACTTATTGTGACCACTAAATAGTTTTATTTAATTAAATTATTTGGTTCGTTTAGGTGAAAATCTGAGTGTAAAGTCAATGATTTAATTGAAAGTGTACTTATTTTGACAACTAAAATTACACTTATTTTGGCCACTAAAATCATGGATTTGAAGGACCAAAGTTTGAAGATATAAAAAGTTGAAAGACCTAAGATGCAATTTTTTAGAGGACTTAACTGAAAGATAATTAAAAATTTGGAGACCAAACTGTAAACATGTAAAAAATTGAAGGACCTAAGATACAATTTTTGGAGGACTTAACTGAAAGATAATTGAAAATTGAGGACCAAAGTGTAAAGATGTAAAAGATTAATGACCTAATATAAAATTTTTGAAGGACTTAATTGAAATATAGGGACTAAAGTGAATATTATATAAAGTATATAAACTACTATATAATAAATAAATGCCACATCATCATGTCACATCACCATTTTAAATTAGAAATTTAATAGAGTGACCATTAGTGAAAGGATTTCTAACTTCAGTGACTATCACTGAAACTTTTGAACTTTAGTGACCATTTTGTAATTTGAAGGTAACTTGGTGAAATTAATCCACAATACAAAAAAAGTTTATAAAAATAAGACAAAATCCCATGTAACAGAAGGGTGGACAAATTTGCAATTAGACAATTGACCTAATATTTAGAAATAACATTTTTACAAAACTTAAAACAATATTAGAATAACTGTGTCATATCAACAATACAAAAATTAGGGTTTGATTCTTCAACCTTTCATGTGGTGTGATTGTGAGTCTCCGACTTGTTTAAATCTATAAATTTGGATCCCCATGTGACCAAAAATATCGACATGAACGTTAAAATCTCATACGACTTTCAGTTGAACTGGAGCTAAATGTTAAGTGGTTTTACAGTTTTGCCATCAAGTTTCAAGTTACGTGAAAGTTGTGTATGATTTTACGTAGATGGTTTCGATCACGTAAAGACTTATATATACAGATAGAAATAAGATGAGGACCAAAAACCCCACATTTAAAAGTAGAGAACTAATTACTACACTACGTAAAATGTTGAAGAGCCTAACTCTAATTAGAGATGGCAACAATCTCCGTTTGCCCTGATCCCCGCGGAGACTCGCCTTGAACGCCTCGAACGGGATGAGGAATCGAGTCGGGGCTAGGGACGAGAAACATGGTCCCCGCCCCAGTTTAAAGAAATAAATTTTTATTATTATATTTATAAAAATTTTAAAAAAATACTAATGGACTAAATCTATACTCCATTTAAAAGGTCCTTAAAATGAGAAACATTTTTTTGACTATTCTACCCTTATAAATTTTTTAAAATTCCACACTCACCCTTAGTATTTATTAATGTATAATTAATTTTTAATATTTTATTTATACTATTTTATTTTTCATTATTATTGTACATTAAATTTTCAACAATTTATTAAATGTACAATTAAAATTTTTAAACATTTAATCTATTAAATTAAATATGAATGTAAAAGATGATCTCAATTTTTATTTTTATTTTGCATTACGTAGATTAAATGAATGAGAAATGGGTTTCAACAAAAAAAAAAAAAAAAAGAGAATGGGAAAAGTTGTGACTTTGTTTATTATCGCATTAAAATTCAAATCATGGTTGTCAAAACTGAAATGGAGATAAAAAGATTATTTTTAATACATTAGATTACAGTGATTATGAGCATGTTTAGTTCAGTTTTTTTTTTTTTTAAATTCTTTTTCTCAAACTCATTTTCAACAACATATTTTGTTGGACCTACAACTTTTATCAACTTTTCAACCACACATTTTACCAATTTTTTTTTAAAAAAATCTTTAAACTCCACCAAACGTATACTATATTTTAGAATTAACGTGTGAAACTTTTTGTTTTTAATTTTACTAATATATATATATAGAACGTTCTTCTCATTTTACTTCTTTCCATCAACATTATTCTCATAACATAGACAAGTATTGACACTTCTTTAATTTTTGTTTCTTACTTACATTTATGACATTTTTATTTACGTCGTCAAATCAGACACGTCCAAAAAAAGAGAACATACACAGAATATTGTTCATAAAGAACTACTACTCCAACAAATATATAACATCATGTAGTCAATAATTACATTATCTCACAATAAAATTAATAATTATTAATTTTATTCCTCGTAAAATGCAGCCATGGAGATCTTTAATTCCATAAGATTTGATATCAAATGTTCGTCAATTATCAAAGTTTAAATCACCAAAAGTCTACATTGGGTTCAAGTTATTGTTGGTATTATCACTATATAAAACTCATCTCTAATTGTAATTGTACTTACATGAATACAATTTATCTTTTAATGTTTATTTATTAATATTGTTCATTATTATCATACATTAAATTTTTTATAATTTATTAAATGTACAATTAAAATTTATAAATATTAAATATATTAAATTAAATATGAAGGTGAAAAAATGGTCTCAATTTTTACTTTTATTTTTATTACGTAGATGAAAAAAATGAAAAATAGTTTTTAAAAAATGAATGAGAAAATTATAACTTTTTTATTACTGCATTAAAATTTAAATCATAGTTGTCAAAACTTAAATAGAGATGAAAATATTGTTTTTAATACATTAAATTATAGTTTACAACTAATATTTGAATGTAATTCTATGAATGTAAATAACATATCAACATCGAACAATACAATACAATATATTATCAAGAACTATATTTTTTTATCATTATTGCAATTACTACTTTAATATTTTAATTATTAACATATTAAAAATTGACAATATGATTACAAAAGCACGTACAATGCACGCGTGTCTAACTAGTATTAAATAAAAGACTACAAATCCACTTTTATGACTCATTCAAATGTAAAGTCCATTAATTATTTAATGATAAATTGGATCTCTTTTATTGACTTATCCTTCAACACATACTTTGTTTGGTTTTGTTTAAAAATTTGTTAAAAAATTGATGTTAAAGTCAACAATTAATCTTAACTGCACATTTGATGGGATTCACAATTTTTATCTATTTTTATCAAAATTTACAAAAAAATTAAATTTTAGCAAAATCAAATGGGCACTTATTTAAAGAATCTGATGTGAGATTCCTTCCATACATTTATTGTTTATAAAGTGTTGGGACTTTACTAAAATAATTAAATGATAATTTCACCATATACTACAAAATATAAAATAATTTAAAAAATACTATCTATTTTTTTTTTTAATTTTAAAAATACTATTTTTTATTTTTGTAACACTTATTGTTACATTTGTTGTGTTTGTTAATAACAAATGTAACACATTTATTATAACTAAAATAAAAAATGTATCAAAAGTGTTATAAAAATTGAAAATAGTAATTTATAATAAAAAAAGTATGATAGTATTTTAAAAAATATTTTATTTATTGTGGTTATTTGTGAAAAGACCTCGATACTTAATTTTGTCTCAAATCAAAAAAATATCCTTTATATTATTAGAAAATGAGTGTCTATAAATAATGTATTTTTGTTATGTCTTAATAATTCAAGTATTTATTTATTTTAATAATTTAAAATATAATATGTATATTTAAAAAATTAAATGGAAAAAATACACGGAACATGAGGTTTTCCCCTGAACCTTATTCCCGACCCGATCCGACCCGACCCGACCCGACCCGACCCGCTTCAAGAGGTGATCGGAGAGGTGCCGGGATGAAGAAGGCATCCCCGACCCCACTCATCTACTTGCCATCCCTAACTCTAATTTTCTCAAATAATCAAATGCGCATGAATCTGGCGTAAGTAAACTAAAAGGCATTTTTAAAGCCCCAATCGTGATTGGTTTGGGGTGAAACCTAATGTCCCCTCATTTTTTCTTTCGAAAGTCAGTGAGAGTAAGGTTGAGCAAATTAAACGCCAAATCGATAACTGATCGATCCGAATTGACTCGGGTCGGTTTGGTTAAGTTTTTGGCAAATTCAAGTTTATTTTTATCCAACACGAAATCGACTCGATTTTTTAAAAAAATAAGTTTTCATCTGTTCCGAAATCAAAAACCTGAACCGATCTCGATTTCGGGCCCAAAATTTTGTCTATGCGATCCGACTAGACCTATGTCCACCTCTAAGTGGGAGCAATTGCCCCAATAATTGTCTGCATTGGGCCTCATGTGACACCGCCACTAAATGGCCAGTCAAACTAGTTTTCTTTTTTAAAAGAAGTGTGCTTTCTATGAGTATTATGTCTATATAAACAAAGAAAAGAAAATTGAGAAAATATTACTTTCATCAATGCTGATATTAGCATGTTTGAGAGTACTTATAAATTAGTTAAATATTATTTTTATTTATTTTTTATTTATATATTCTACAGAACTCACTACTTATAATCTACATTTTTTTTTATCAAACAAGTACTTAAAAGCCTCATGAACCATGCATGGTGATTTTGGTTATGAATTCATTCCATTCCTTTGCTATAAAATTCTTTTGAAGTTCTACATCACGAATGTCTCATTTATAATAGGAATACGAGAATATGAATGTTTTTAAATAATTTACAAAATCATAGTTATCAAATGACACGGGCAATTGAGTCACTTAAGATCTTAACGTTTGATTGGCTGATCATGTTTAACAGTGTTGAACTTTTTTAATTATTTATAAATTATGAATTTTACAAAATGTGTTAATAAAATCTATGTTACACTAATTTGACTAATTTAAATTTAATCAAACAAGTTCTAAATGAATATAATCTACTAAAATTTAACGACATTACAACAATGTATCAGTACAATTTAAATATCAAATGGAAATTAATCTTTTATCTCAAATTCTAAAAATAATCACATGTTAATAAAACACGAGATAACGCAATCAATTTTACTATATATTCTCTTCCATTTTATTGCAAACATATCACATGGAATCCTAAAAAGATCATCGTAACAGTGAAACAGTAGACAATGACACCTCCAGGCTCCAACAAATCAAATTACTTTTGCAACCCCCCCCCCCCCCCCCCCCCCACAAAAAAAAAAAAAAAAAAAAAAAAAACTAAATTTTTAAAAGGTTAGGCATGCTTGCCGATTTCAAATTGTTTTTAGTTTTGAATTTTGTAAAAACAATCAAAATTTATTTAGTCTAGCACTTTTAAAAAATACACTTTCAAAAATAATACTAAACTTATAACATAAAATTCAAAATATATTTAATATTTTTAGTATTTTCAGTTCAAACACGAGAAATACCTTTTTGAATAAAAGTTCTGAAAAAATAAAAATAGTTTAAACCCTTATTCGTTATTTAAAATAAATATTATTTAAATAAAAATAAATATTATTTAAATAAAAATAAATAAAAATTCTCAGTCAACATTATTATTATTTTTTTCTTATTTGTTTGTATTTTTATTTTTGCAGCAAGAAAAAAATATTGTAAGATTCATCAAATTTAAAATGTATATATTACTTGATAATATATTAGTATAACATTGTTCTATTTTTCTAAATAATCAAATTAATTGAATAAATATCATAAAACAATTTCTCAAAATTTCAAGTCAAATGTTTTTTTCCAGTTTTCTATTTTGAGAAAAAAAATAATTTAAAAGGATTAATTACACTAATAGTCCACGTTCTTTCAAGTTTGTAACGATTTCATTCACATTCAAAAAATTTAGTAGATATCATCCATATCCTTTCCTTTATTCGCACAAATAGTCCCAAAATGACTATTTTGACAATTCTTAGACAATTTTACCACTGACTTAAATAATTTCAAATGATAGAAAAAAGAAAATACAATAGAAAAATTGCAATTGGACCTTTAACCTTTTCAAAAGTACAAATAAATCATAAACCTTTTATATTATTCAAAATAATTAAAAATAAATAAAATAACCAAACCCCACCCACCCTATTCCACTACTAAAATTGGGCAGCAGTTTGGGTCAGGAAATCCTCATCGATTGCGCAAAAACCAGGAAGACTGTTTACATGGCGGTCTGGATAGAGGAGGAGATGAGGTTGATGACTGTTGCTTTCACATAAAATGTAGACTTTGAAGTTGAGATAAGGAAAAATGGATCGGATGAGACGTGACAAGACCCGGGGCTTACAGGGTCAAACTCAGCGTCGATGAAGTGCAAGAACACATTTTTCGGGCAGGAAGTGTGGTGGAGCACCAAGTGGACATCGGCCATTGATCGAACAGACTTTTTAATTTCGATTCAGCATTGCCACCGCCGTTGGAGTTAGAAAAAGAACGAATTCCAATGCACATCAATGGTGTATAACAAAAGAAGATAAAAAAACCACGGCTGAGACTAACAAAAATCTTGAATGAAATCTTTCAAGAACCATTTTTGTTCTCTCTCTCTCTCTTTGTGTGTGTGTATATATGTATGTATATATTTATCATATAGGCATTACATTTTTACAATGCTAGCCAAAATTATTAGGGATGGCAAAAAAATCTGTCGCCCCAGACCCCTCTCCCCGGCACCCTGCCCCGCCAAGAGCCGCCTCACCGAGTAATAGGAGCGGGTTTGGGGCAGCCCTGCCACTAAAAAAAATTTTTTGTTTTGAAAAATCATAAAATATAGTAGAAATTATAATTTTCACTAAAAATGGACTAAAGAAGAATCGAACTCGGGTTGAAACTTATAAACTACCAACCTTAACCACTACACTACAACCCAAATCTTATAAATTTTTTTGTTTTGTTTGGTGCAAATATTTAAAAAAATTGTATTTTTTTAATTATTTTTCAGTTTAACAAAAAACAATTTTTTTTGCGGGGAAGTTAGCTGGTCAAAGGGGCGCCCGCTCTGTCCTGCGAATTCACGGGTCGCGGGGCGGGACCGACCTGCTCCGGACCCGCTCCATTGCCATCCCTAAAAATTATGCAATCAATGATACGTATATAGAGAGAAGGAATGAGAGTAGAGAGAGATTTAGTGATTTTTGTAGGGTGGTAGATGGTGTTGGGTGAGGTGTTGGTTTCTTGGTCCAAACCGCCGCCTGATTTCAGTAATGGGGATGGGGTGGGGGTTTGGTTTTTTATTTATTTTGAATAATATAAAAAGTTTAGGATTTATTTGTACTTTTGAAAATGTCAGGGATTCAATTGTAATTTTTCTATTTTATTTTAAATTTTCTATATACATATTAAATTTAGTTAGTGTTTGACTGTCACATTGGACTAGTTAAATTCAACTACTCCACCTTCTATTTGTCATTTTAATGTATATATATTTTGATATATATGAAATTGGACAAGGAAAAAAAAATGCCACGTTACCTAACTAAAGTGTTAGTTAGAGCTAGCAAACTAGTTAACTTATGACACAAATAAATGTTCATTAATTGAAGAGATAAATTTAACTCATATATAATATCACACCAATTGTTGAATTAACATATTCTTTGTAGATGCTTTAAGAATTACAAATTTAACCACCAATGAAAAAAAAATGAAAACTAATTAAAGAAATAGAGATTAAGTGCCCTTTTGATTTTGTTAAAAATTATATTTTTTATAAATTTTGATAAAAGTTAGTAAAATATGTGGTTGAAAAATAAAATAAAAAATTATAATTCCTATAAAATATTGGTTTAAAATTAATTATTGATTTTAGTTTCAATTTTCAAAATTAAACAAAAATTAAATAAATAAAATAACATAGAGGATTGGGGCTTATTTGCACAAATGGTCCCTGACTTTTGTATTTACTGCGGGTTGAGGACCTATCTTTTCATTTTTGGCAGTTTAGCCCCTATTTCAAATGTTTTTGACAGCAATGGTCCTTTTCAACAATTTCCATCCAAATGGCCGTCAAATTTCATGGTAAAAGTTTTTTTTATTTAAAAAATGCTTATTTGCACAAATGGTCCCTGACTTTTGTAAAGAAAAATTTGCAACAAAAGTCCCTAATATTTTAGAAAGTGTTGAAAAGTCTCATAACCTTCTAATCCTAACACATATGACCCTAAATTTTTTTGACAATTTTATCCCTAACTTAAATAAATTAAAAATAACTCACAAACCTTTTCAAAAATACAAATAAGTCCTAAATCTTTTTATTTTTTTACAGATTTACACTTAAAATAATAAAAAGTGTGTCATCAAGTCCCAAAACTTTTAATTTTATTCACCAAAATAATATTTAAAATGTGTTTGATTAAAATCAAATTTTTTTAGTAAAAATGATTGAAAAATTATGTGACCATAAAATGTGTGGTTAAAATTAATTGTTGACTTTGACTTTAACTTTTTAACAAAATCAAAATTGAAAACAAACGGGCTCTTAGAGTCTCTACAGATTTTGTCCAGTGGTCTATTAATTAACAAAAAAATTATACCCATGATCAAAGTTTGACCAATTTAAAATTTTAATTTATTTTTCATATCAATTACTAGAGGTGGCAAAATGGGTCAGCCTAGTGGGCCAGTCCAGATAGCCCGATTTCTGGGTTGGGCTGGTCCAATAAAAAATTGATTAAATAAAAATTATCGGGCCAGCCTGGTTTACTAGTTGTATCGGACTAAATTGACCTAATTTTTATTTAATCAATTTTTTATTGGACCAGCCCAGCCCAGAAACTGGGCTATCTGGACTGGCCCACTAGGCTGACCCATTTTGCCACCTCTAGTAATTGATATGAAAAATAAATTAAAATTTTAAATTGGTCAAATTTTGATCATGGGTATAATTTTTTTGTTAATTAATAGACCACTGGACAAAATCTGTAGAGACTCTAAGAGCCCGTTTGTTTTCAATTTTGATTTTGTTAAAAAGTTAAAGTCAAAGCCAACAATTAATTTTAACCACACATTTTATGGTCACACAATTTTTCAATCATTTTTACTAAAAAAATTTGATTTTAATCAAACACATTTTAAATATTATTTTGGTGAATAAAATTAAAAGTTTTAGGACTTGATGACACACTTTTTATTATTTTAAGTGTAAATCTGTAAAAAAATAAAAAGATTTAGGACTTATTTGTATTTTTGAAAAGGTTTGTGAGTTATTTTTAATTTATTTAAGTTAGGGATAATATTGTTAAAAAAATTTAGGGTCATATGTGTTAGGATTAGAAGGTTATGGGACTTTTCAACACTTTCTAAAATATTAGGGACTTTTGCTGCAAATTTTTCTTTACAAAAGTCAGGGACTATTTGTGCAAATAAGCATTTTTTAAATAAAAAAACTTTCACCGTGAAATTTGACGGCCATTTGGATGGAAATTGTTGAAAAGGACCATTGCTGCCAAAAATATTTGAAATAGGGGCTAAACTGTCAAAAATATTTGAAAAGATAGATCTTTAACCTGCAATAAGTGCAAAAGTCAGGGACCATTTGTGCAAATAAGCTGAAGATTTGGTTCCATCACGGCTTAAATTCAAAGCACTGTTCCTCGAAGTCACGTGCAGCCACGCGCCAGAATATAATCAATATTCTACTTTTTGTGGGTATCTTCACATTTGCCACGTCATCAATCAGAACTCAATCGTTAAAACCAATGGCTGACAATTTATCTTCAAATATCACCGGAGTACTCAACTTTATGTTCGTTAAATAATTACCATATATTAAAGCTTCATTATCATTAAAATATATATATATATATATATATATATATATATATATATATCCTTACAATAATATAAGAGTCTTAATTTTTTTACTGTAGCTTTTTTCGTCCAACACGACGTCGTTTTGACAATGAAGCCAGCCGCAATTTTTTACTTTGTCCAACATTTCACCCAAAAAAATTTCTTCTCTCTCTCAATCAAAGCTGAGATGAACCCTGGAATTGCATTAATAAACAAAATCAATTAAAGCTCGGAATTTTTAAAAAATACAGTAAGAAGAATGAATCAATAACCAAAAATTAAAACTTTTTCCATGCTTCAATCATTTATACATACACCAGATGTACAGGCAAAATTACATACATATGTATGCATAAACACAGAAGTTGAGAATAGAACTCACGGGAGAAATTGGAAAAACAATTCAAATTTGCAACAGTGCGTCTCTCTGTATATATATGTGTGTGTGTATATGTATGGTTTATACTAATAATCTGTTTGGTTTATTAATAAAATTTATCTGTCCAATATTGTCTACAAAATATTTTAACTTATCCTGGTAATGAGTATCTCGACAACCAGCTTGGTCTTGGTTGCCAAGCAATTTGGCAACCATCATTGGTTGTTAACATGTTTCATATTTTCTAAACTTGAACAACAATTTTAAGATCAAAGAACTGGACCTAAAAATTGTAATAACTCTCAAAGGATATGAAAATCATACGGGAAGCTTAGCCAAATATCTTGAATGAGCCATATAAGGAATTGGATACCAGAAGGAGAGATTAATTATATATGTTAACAGAGGGTTAAATGAAGAATCATTATACAATACATATACCAAATTAATTGTCCAAAGAACAGAAAAAAAAATGCAAAAACAGCTTGCATATATTTGAGCATGTTTCTCGGCAATCAATTGTTGATTGCCGAGCAATTGATTGCCGAGGATACCAGAAGGAGAGATTAATTATATATGTTAACAGAGGGTTAAATGAAGAATCATTATACAATACATATACCAAATTAATTGCCCAAAGAACAGAAGAAAAAAAAAATGCAGAAACAGCTTGCATATATTTGAGCATGTTTCTCGGCAATCAATTGTTGATTGCCGAGCCATCTCGGCAATCAACAATTGATTGCCGAGGATACCAGAAGGAGAGATTAATTATATATGTTAACAGAGGGTTAAATGAAGAATCATTATACAATACATATACCAAATTAATTGCCCAAAGAACAGAAGAAAAAAAAAATGCAGAAACAGCTTGCATATATTTGAGCATGTTTCTCGGCAATCAATTGTTGATTGCCGAGATGGCTCGGCAATCAACAATTGATTGCCGAGGATACCAGAAGGAGAGATTAATTATATATGTTAACAGAGGGTTAAATGAAGAATCATTATACAATACATATACCAAATTAATTGCCCAAAGAACAGAAGAAAAAAAAAATGCAGAAACAGCTTGCATATATTTGAGCACCATCTACCTTAGTCTTTGCAGTTCTGATAATATTAACACAAATGATCAAGATGATGGGACTTACTTGTCATAAATGTCACTGGGATGCTCTGGTTTGCTCCAAACAACGTCCCAATACCTACATTTATTTCGATTTAATAAGAATTAATAATAAGAAAATACATAAAGAAAAAAAAAAAAAAAAACTTACGTATTCATCCAATATCTGCAACTGGACGGGAGGGAAAGACACTGCATCTGTATTGTTCTTCTTTTGAATCCTTCTGCACTAATAACAAGGAAGAATTATGAACATGAAAGTTGAAACATTCATGCGTTGCTCGGCAATGAATTTCATTGCCGAGACATCTCGGCAATGAAATTCATTGCCGAGAATTCATGAACAGTATTTTACTGTTCATGAACAGTATTTCACTGTTCACTTGTTTTTTTTTTTTTTTTTAGGAATAATTGTATGAAAGGTCCTTATTGTTTTAAAATCATTCGAATATGCCCACAATCAGATATGTGTATGAATTTAAAGATATGTTTTTGGATTAAAATACAGCTGCATATTTTGTTATTCTTTCAATGTATAATTGAATTTATATAATGATAAATTTGTTATTGAATTCTAAATGTATATATACCTTTGTATGGTTCACCAAATTTTTTTTTTAAGCTCATTTGACACAATAAAAATTTAAAAAAAAAAAATAAAAAATAATAATAATAAAGGCTCGGCAATTGATTGCCGAGCCGAGATGGCTCGGCAATCAAATTGCCTATTGGGCCTCAATTGCCAATTGAGGCCCAATAGGCAATTTGATTGCCGAGCCATCTCGGCAATCAATTGCCGAGATGGCTCGGCAATAAACTATTTATTTATTTATTTATTTATTTTTTTTTTTATTTAAAGGAATAATTGCACAAAAGGTCCCTATTGTTTTAAAATCGTTGGAATATGCCAATAACTTAAAAAAAAAATCTTTAATTTATTTTTCTTTTTTTTTCTTTTACACTTAATTTTCATTCAATTTTTTACTAATCTTATTTTTTTATTTTACCTTTTACAAATTATTCTAAATAAATGCTAAAAAATGCTTTCAAATTCCACCGTTTTTATTAATCTTTTTTATTTCATCTTAAACAAATTGAATGTTTTTATTTTTATAATGTTGCCACATTAAAAAAAAAAAAAAACTTGACCAGTAAAATTCTCGGCAATGAATTATTCATTGTCGAGCAACTCGATCTTAAGCCTATTTTCTTTAACACAATAAAATTTAAAAAAAAAAAAAACATATTAACAAAGTCATGGCTCGGTAATCAAAAAAAAAAAAAAAATTTAAGGTGATTGCCGAGATGGCTCGGCAATCACAATGTTTAAATAATTTTTTTTTTACAAAGAATAATTGCATAAAAGGTCCCTATTGTTTTAAAATCGTTGGAATATGTCAACAATTTAAAAAAAAAATCTTTATTTTTTTTTTTTTTTACACTTAATTTTCATTCAATTTTTTACTAATATTATTTTTTTATTTTACCTTTTACAAATTATTCTAAATAAATGCTAAAAAATGCAATTCAAGAATTACAAAATCCACGTTGTCAAATCTTGGAGGCAAATCGAATGATTTTATTTTATTTTACACTTTTCTCTTCATTTTTTACATACGTGCAATGCACGTAGCCAAAACTAGTATATATATACTTGCTTTATACATATAAAACATTCCCTGCATAAACTAAACCAATAAACATATCGGCTTCATTACAATGAATATCATCAACCAGCACACGAAGCTGCTAATTATCTTGTTAAAAAATATTGCTTAACTAATCTATTCATAATATTCAGACTGACTAAATTCACCAAATTTTCACCCAAAATCCTATATTTTCACTTTTAAAAAAAAATAGTTTAACAAGTTTTTTTTTTTATATATTCAAACATGTACTATCGATTTACTAATTAAATAAAAAAAAATAGTTAACACGTGAAACATTGGAAACTTAGGGTGTGTTTGATTGGCATTTATTTTCTATGGAAAATGTCTTTTTTCCGCTTATTTTCTAACTTGTTTGTTTGATTGCCAAAAATTTTTCATGGAAAAAGCATTTTCCCATCTATTTTCCTTATTTTGTTTGATTGCAACATTTTTTTTTCTATGGAAAATTTTTTCTCACTTTTCTCATTTTTCCACTTTTGGCCACATTTTCTTTGTTTTCGAGGAAAATATTTTCTTTGTGGGATATGAGAATTTATTTTCCATGGAAAATGCGTTAATATTTTCCAACCCATAATTTCTTGGTAATTCATTTATATGGAAAATATTTTCTTTCTACCCAAATTTTCCACTTGCAATCAAATACAGTCTTACCTTCAAAGCCGTGAGGTATTACTACGAATCATAAATTAATTAATTACATAACGGATTATCAATTGGTTTTGAAAATAAGATGTTTAAATTTATTCATTACAACTGTGGAGAGTTTTCCCGTTACTAGAAGAAAAAAATATTTAAACGTCGACGTATTCAATTTCTTCTATCACAAAATCACCTCTTCTAAAATTTGCCGACCGCTTCAATCAATCTCTCTGATTCGATCATTTTTCTCAACCGAAATCTGCTCACCTCTTCTCTCCATCTCCATCAATCGATCTGATCATCTCCAAAATCTGTTCACTACTTCAATCCATCACCATAAAAGTGGTTCAAATTTCAGTGAACAATTCTCATATATTTTACGGTTGAATTCCATCACGAAAAAGCAGCATATACTAGTTAAATATATATTTGTACATAACTTATAAACTACTTTATGATTCAACACAAAAGAAGACCATGCCAGACCACATTCTCTCTTCCATTTCTTGCCAAACATGCCATAATGAAATCAATTAACTCTAAAATTCCCGAAAAAATTCCTCGTAACAGTGAAACATAGGACTGTCTCCGTGAACTGGCATTTTTATGTCGTTTTCACTCATTTTCAATAAAGTTTCAAAAAATTTGGACACGCTCTCTCTCTCTCTTTCTGGGAAGTGTACTCGAGTAGTTGCTTAGTCGCAAAGTTTCATCCTTCGTCTACTGTTCGTCGTGTGTGTGTATATTTATATGCACATACCCCTTGATTATCTATAAGGTTGATCAGTCACTGTTTTTTCACTTTAAAAATCAAGAAATCTTGAACAGAGCCCTGTTTTCAAGGGAACGGTGAGTTCTTGATTTCTCAAATATCTTTTATGTTTTGTTTTTTTGGGTGGGTTTTGATGCGGGAGGTTGTGATACTTTCGTACTCTTTATTGATTTATTTTGAGATTTGGTTCTGGATTTTGAATTCTAAAATGTCTGGTCATGGTTCTCTGTTTTTTTTTTTTTGTAGATAACATACAATCTTGCCATGTTCTTTGTTTATGTATTTGTATTAAATATTAGTGTTATGCTTCTTTAAGTGATGTAATAAATATTCTGATTACTCATGTGATGTTTACGTTGACCCCAGATAAAAGGTTTTTGACTTTTTTTGTTCATGTTTTTGAAATAACTAAGTTTATCTTTGGCCTTTAATGTTAATGTAATCTTGGCTTGTTATTTAGGAAATTTCTGGGTTTTATATCACTAAAAAGTAAAATTTATATCAAACTTGATACATATATTTCTGGAAATATAATTTTATTGATAACCACTTGATGTTTGTGTAAATAGAGAAGAAATAGAATAGAAATGATG
This sequence comes from Forsythia viridissima, assembly GCA_030279155.1. Taxonomy (NCBI): domain Eukaryota; kingdom Viridiplantae; phylum Streptophyta; class Magnoliopsida; order Lamiales; family Oleaceae; genus Forsythia; species Forsythia viridissima. The sequence goes on along the minus strand of CM059033.1, from coordinate 37,289,514 downwards.
TAACTTGATAATTGAATCAAAATATGTCTATTGATTGGTTTTCAATATTAAGAGCATGTTTGGTATGGTTTTCTATAAACTATTTTTTTCTTGAACTCATTGTCAACACATTTTTCTTGGAACTCACAATTTTTATCAATTTTTCAATCACGTATTTCACCAACTTTTTTCAAAATCTCTTAAAAAACTATTTTTATACCCTACAAAACAGGCACTAAGCGACAGTGTGGTTTTGCTTAAAAAGTTGAGAACACACTTCGTGGACCCAATTTTTCAACCACCAATTTCATCTAACTTTTATCAAAAGCTTTGTCAAACATCCCTTAATTCTAACAATCTCATTTTTCTTTTATGGTTATTTTATTTAATGTACGTGGCATCGTAGTTTGTTTCTTTCCGTAATCACTGGGATCTAAAATTTATTGTGGTCGTATCTTTTAGCCCCGTCTCTCTTTGTTCTTTTTGACACATTACAAATTTGGTTTTGGTCTTCGTTTTTACTATGGCTAGTTTATGTTTAAAAGCAATGGAGCTAATGCTAGAATGGTAAGATCAAGTGAATAACACCTCTGATTGCTGTATGTTGACTTACAATTTCGTCCATTCAAGAAAGATCTTTCTTTTGAGGCTCTGAGATAAAGATCAAATTCTTTTCTTATGGAAAATTGTTAAAATAAAAGGGGATTAGATAAGCTTTATATGCAATCATTTATTGATGATTACTCGCAGGGTATATTTCTTAGAAGAGAAGTCCAAAGTTCGTATAGGCATTTTGGATGCTGCTATTGAAATAGCCCATTTAGCTCTATTTTCAGTTACTCCACTCGATTCTGTTGAAACTTTTTTTCATCAAAAATGTCAAGCTAATCTGCTAGAAAGCTTAAAAACTTTCTACCAGGACCTTTTCTTTTGGAATTTTATTCACAAAACCAAGAATGGGTAGAATTGTTGAAGCCACTGCACTGAGAAAGTAGAGTGGACTGGTTTAGGGTCCCAAACCTGCTGCAATTGCCTCTCTTCTATATCAAAAGTAAAGGCCCACCAGAGAGAGGCAAGTGCTTTCATGAATGAATGCGATAAACCAATCAATCTTTTACTTAATAATTTGAGCTTATTTTATTTATTAAGTTTCAATAAGTATTTATACAAGTAGTATCCCATTTAAGAAAGAAAACTATATAACTATTTCCATACTACTTCTAAGTGAATAAGGAAATTATATAACTATTTTCATACTATTTCTAAGTGAATAAGAAAACTAAATATAACTATAATTTTAACTTTTCTTCTCAAAGTTAGTACATAGATATCACACACGCCCAACTTAAAAAGTGACGTATAAAAAGGTCTACTAGCAACAGCGTGGGTTATTATATTAGCTAGTTGGTTTGCATTCTTAATATATGGTACTTCTATATTTCCAGAATTGAAATTATCTTTGATGTAGTTCTTGTCAAGTTTAACGTGCTTGGTTTGGTCATGCTGTACTGAATTATTTGTAATCTCAATAGCTGATGTGTTATCACATAATAGCACCATTGGTTTATTCGGACCAAACCTAAGTTTACTAAGAAGAATTTTCAGCCCAGTAAGCTCGGTAGTGGCATGATGAAGAGCTCAGTATTCAGCATCATCACTAGATAGTGATACTACATTCTGTTTCTTACTCTCTTCTAAGTTATCAAATTTTCTCTAACAAATGATATATACTCTGATGTAGACTTTCTATCTAATTTCGATCCAGTAAATCAAAATTAGTGTAAGTTACAACATCTAGATGTCCATTTTTAAAGAACATGATTTTCTAGTCTAGAGAGGATTTTAAATACACCAAAATACGATTTATCGCATACATGCGCCGGTCACTTGGATTATACATAAATTGACTCACAACACTTACTGCATTCAACAAGTCAAGTCTCGTATGAATCAAATAAATCAATTTTCCTATTAGTTTTTGATATCTCTATTTGTTTGTAAGAGTTTGATCCGAGTAGATAGATAATCTATGATTCATCTCAATAGGAGTGTCTATGGGCTCACAGGCCGAGTTACCAGTTTTTGCTAAGAGATCTAGTATATATTTTCGTTGGTAGAAAAGTAATCCCTGCTTGGACCGAGACACTTCAATGCCCAAGTCCTTTATTTCAAATTCTTTGGCCAGATAGCTCTAAAGTTTATCTATTAAACTGGAGTTAGTGCCTATAGCAATTATGCCATTGATATATATAATAAGTAGCGTGATATTATTACCATCTCTTTTATAAAACAGAGTGTGATATGTCAAAAGCCTACATGAAACCATACTCCTTCATTGAGTAGCTCAGTCTACCAAACTAAACTCTTGGTGACTGCTTCAAACCATACAAGACCTTTTTTAGCTTACACACCTTACCTTTTGGAGGTGTAAATTTTGGAGCTGGGTCCATGTACATTTCTTCTATCAGATCGCTGTGGAGAAAGGCATTCTTGACATCAAACTACTTTAATAGCCAGTCCTGATTAACTGTTAGGGATAGTATGACTCTAACAATGTTTATTTTTGCCATTGGAGCAAATGTCTTTTGATAGTCGATCTAAGTCTGTGTATAACCTTTTGCAACCAGTCTAGTATTATATCTATCTACTTCCCATCTGACTTGTACTTTACTGAAAATACTCACTTACATCCTATTGTCTTCTTTTCTTGAGATAGCTTGACCATCTCCCAAGTAAAGTTCTTTTGAAGAGCCTTCATCTCTTTTACCATAACAAATTTCTATTTAGGATCATCAAGGACTTCTTGAAAATGATTAGGAGTAGATACAAATGACAACTGAATGGTAAATGCTAGGTGAGTCTTAGATAAGCAGTGATGAGAAATAAAATCAGATATGGGATAAAACAACATTATAAGAAGATTTGGAGAATTTCAACCTATTGGGTTCTTTATGATCAAGGTATCTCCTACCTTGATTATCAACTAGTGGATCAATATTTGGAGATGAAGTAATTAAAGGGAAAACATGTACTAGAGTCATCTGATGGTACGGTAGTATCATCAAGAGGAAGATCGGAGTCTAAAAAGGCCTGAAAGTATCATCACAATCTGGCGGGGGCGACTTTAGCATTCTCTTTTCTACTTGTATAACCTTGTTGAAACAGTTTTGGTGATCTTTCACTACTAACTTCAGTTCCAGGTTTTGGAATGACAAATGATTCATATATGGACTCTCTTTACCCGAAATCCAAAACTTTTTCTCTTCCAACCACACGCTTTCCTATTCCTTGTTACTAATCTCCCCATGAAGAGGAACCAACGAAACATCATCAGAATAAAAAGACTCTTGTTCACATAATTGAACATCCATAGACACGTAAATTTTTTTTGTAGAGGGATGAAAACACTTATAACCTTTCTAGAAGTTAGAATATCCAAGAAAGATACATTTAAGAGCACGAGGGTCAAGTTTATCCCTAAGGTAAGAGTACACATGAACATAACACACACATCCAAACACTTTAGGACAAATATTTAGGACAGATGGGATAGAGTTAAATCATGACAGCATCGTTAACGAGGTTTGATAGTCAAATTATATAAGCAGGCATTCGATTTATAAGAAAGACAGTAGTCATGACATCTTCAGCCCAAAAACACTACAAACTTGCATAGTGAAGCATAACGCTCGGGCTACCTCTAGGATATGTCGGTTTTACGCTCCGCTATGCCGTTTTGTTGGTGGTGTGTATGCACATGTTGTCTGGTGGAGTATGCCATGTTTTGTGAAAAAATGGTTTAGGGATTGATTTGCAAATTCACGATCGTTGTCAGAATGAAACGCCCAAACCTGTGATATAACTTTTTTTTTCGACCAGCAATATGTACCTCCAGAATTTTAGACTATATACGATAATTAGTCCTATTCAATTTATTATGAATTGGAGAAGATGTTTCATCAACCGTCACTAAAAATATAGTTTTATTATCTGAAGAAACCGTATTAAGTTTTTCAGCAACACTTAAACATCAGCCAAACAGCACTAAAGCAGCAGACGAACAGCACTAAAACATCAGCCAAACACTCCCAAATCAAACACCCAAACACACCCAAAGTTGATTAGTGGAGGGCAATCTGAGAAGAGAAGAGGGTTGTTCGTTGCCGGAGAAGTCTGGATAGTCGTTGGAGATGAAGGCCGCTAGGGTTTCGGTTAGGTAATGTTAGGGTTAGAGATAAAAAAAAAATTGCGGAATATTTTCTTGCTCTGATACCAACTTGATAATTTGAGCTTATTTATTTATTAAGCTTCAATGAGTATTTATACAAGCTATATTCTATCTAAGGAAGGAAATTATACAACTTTTTTCATACTACTTCTAAGTAAATAAGGAAACTATACAACTATTTCCATACTACTTCTAAGTGAATATGGAAATTAAATATAACTATAATTCTAACTCTTTTTGTTACACTCGTTACACTTGTGTGAGGATCGTTACATTGAATGCGATAAACCAATCAATTTTTTCATTACACTCGTTACTTGTGTGAGGATCGTTACATTCTTCTTTTCTTATTCGTCTATTTGACTTGATTTACACTTTGAATATTTATTGGAGTATTCAAATTTGATTAATTTTCACCTTTAATTTCGTGATCCTAAAGAAAAAGTTCAAATTTGCGCAGACAATTGATATGGCTATTGACGGAGGAAACCAACATCTTGTTGCTGATTCTGTTCCTTTCGCTAGAAGGTAACTGGTCTCTTTGATTGTGTCTCATAATTCGATTTATTTCAACTTGCTTTTCTTGGACTGGTATCATAAAGAAAGGGGAGTGGATAGGCTATCTGACCTAGCCAAGCCAGAAAAAAAAATTAGATTAGATATGAATGAGTTGACATAAAAGAAGAAGAAAGAATTTCCCGAGTCCTCCATTTACGAAAGGAAGAGCATGAAAATTCTTTCTGCATGGTTCCATGAGATTGGATCTAGATGTAAGAAGAATGCTGATGTTGTAATTTGTAGTAACTACATTACCAAGAAAGATTTTCCACATCCATATACATACATACATCTGTGACTCGTGTTTATATGCCCTTGTGTTTCATCATTCATTAAAGCTATGTCATGTTTTGAATGTTGAAGCAAGTTATAAAGCAGTATGAGAATTGTGATAGATTTTTAACCTCTGCCCAAACAGAGAGACATGGAACTTTTTAATCGCATCAATGTTTACTATTCTGTTCTATTGGAATACTCTTATTCCGGTGTCGATGCAGTTATCAGCTGGAAGCATTGGAAAAAGCACTTAAGGGAAACACCATTGTGTTCTTGGAGACTGGTACTGGGAAGACCCTGATTGCAATCATGCTCCTTCGCAGCTATGCCCACCTCCTCAGAAAGCCTTCACCCTTCGTTGCTGTTTTTTTGGTTCCTAAAGTTGTTTTGGTCACCCAAGTATGTGAATATGTATCTTTGCTTCATAGCTTTTGTACATTATTTTTCATGTGATTTATTTGATACATTATTACTCGTCGTCCTTTGAGTTTATACTAAAATTATAGTCGCATCACTTACCAGGTAGTTGTATTGGTTTGATTATTATTCTTCTCAAATAGAGTATTCATGTTTCCCTTTTCCTTTCCCCTAAGTTACATTGTATATATTTTTCTGTATTTGGTTTCAATTTTGATTTTGTACGTCTGATGGTTATCAGCAAGGTGAAGCTATTGCGACCCACACGGACTTAAAAGTGGGCATGTATTATGGTGAGTTGGGTGTTGATTTCTGGGATGTTGCCACCTGGAAGCACGAAAAGGATGAGCATGAGGTGTGAATGACTCTCTATTCTCTTTCTTTACGTTTTCTAATGTTCTGTAGTGTAGTATAATATATTTCAAGACCAAAATAGTTTAAAAATAATTCAACAGTTTATTGGATGAAGTTGCGGTATTGGGTTATAAGGCTGCTTATTGCAATACTCTTTGAAATTAGCATATTATTCAATCTTAACTCAGAAGAGGTTCCAGTCAATTTGATGCTACTGTTTATTAGGACAATAAGTTGGTGGAGGCATTAATTGAGGGCGGTAATTGTAATCTGAAAATATACTACGTTCATGTAGAAATGTAACTGCCCCAGCCAAATGATTGATTTTGGATTTGATTTATTTCAATCCTAACGAGTTTACCTTATATTATTTTGGGAATGTACTACATTCTTGTAGAGATATAACTGCCCCAGCCAAATGATTGATTTTGGATTTGATTTATTTCAATCATAATGAGTTTACCTTATATTATTTGGGAATATTAGGGTATTGACTTTTGTTTTTCCATTTGTGCTTTTTTCTACGCTCTTCACAATTTGCATAATCACCTTGACATTATTCATCTAAGTTGCCAACTTAAAGAAGTTCTAAAAATATTTGTAATGAAATTACTTCTACAAGTCTTCTTATTTTTTTGGATGAATCACATGGCTTAACCTCAGTTTTACTTGTAAATGCTTTAGACCTTCTTAGAGATATTAATGCTGTAAAAATGGTGAGTATTGTACAACAGTAAATGCAGTATTTATCATAATCATCAACAAATGCTTCTCATGTTGTAACAGTAGGATTTCATGTTCAGGTGCTTGTAATGACTCCAGCGATTTTGCTTGCTGCCTTGAGGCATAAATTTTTTAGTCTTGACCAGATAAAGGTTCTCATATTTGACGAGTGTCATAATGCAAGAGGCAAGGACCCTTATGCTGTCATCATGAAGGTACGATTTTGTTCTGTTATATAATATGACACGTCAAACTTGAAGTTGATTTAATATCTCTGTGGTCTCACTAAGAGAATTTTGATTGTTGATCATTACTAACTTGTATGGTTGATCTTTCCCTTTTAGTTTTAAACCTTTATAGATATCTTAATACCTTGTAATGTTTTTAATTTGACTATTGAAATGTAATTCAGAAATCTGTAGTTATCTCCTGATGTTATCTTATGTTTCTAAATTGTATATTCTTAATTTCTAATTTGACATTTATTTTAAGCACTGGTTTTGTTCTGATGGAAACATAATAGCATTATGATTAAGATTTTGCTTGTTGTGCAGTACAAGAGAGTTCCCAATAAGCACTTGGATTGTATTTCACTATTTGATACTCATTTTTATGCTTGATTGAACTTGTTAGGTTATTATATATTTACATGGCTCTTGTATCTTTGTGACTGATGTGATTTCATATTAGTCTTTGAGCTAGCACTGAGTTTTCACTATGATTTTGTTCTTATCAAATAATTTTCAGTCACAAAGAAGAGCATTGATGTCATGTCGAAGTAATATGTTCCTTAAGTTTTGTTTATTAAGACTCTGATTTGGACTCAATGGTATAAACCTACGTATAATGGAAGTGTCTTCATGCTAGAACTACAATGGACTCAATGACATGAACAGAAAGTCACATCGTAATGAATCAACATAGGTATTTATTATGTAATCAGCATAATTAATTTAAATCTCTTGGTCTTGAATCAAATTTACACCTTTTGTTGCAATTTCCAAATAACTATGTCAATTTATCGTAAAATATACAAAAGTTTCGTAATTGAGCAAAAAAAAGCAGCATCAAGAAGCAAAAGTGGAAAACTGAGAAACTATTCATACTTTCAACTCTCTACGGAGTAAATGAGTTGTGGGTGTTATAATATAATTGAATGGTGAAAGAAATCATGTTTAACATGTTTGCATCATTTATTTCCCGTGAGTCACTCTGGCAAGATGCATGAATAAAGGTTCACCAAAACTTTATCTACTGAACTAAAATGGAGATACTTCTAAAATATTTAGTCACCCTGAATCTGTCTTATATGACATTGTTTGACTTGGTCACCAGTGATTTGGTTTTTGACTTGACAATATAAAAATAACATATTGCAGGAATTCTATCATCGCCAACTAGGAGTAAATGTTCTGCAGCTTCCTAGAATATTTGGGATGACTGCTTCCCCTATAAAGGCTAAAGGTTATTACTATGTAACTTCTAGAATATATTAATTAATCATGCATACTATATTGCTCATAGCTCGCTTTTGATCTCTCTATTACTGACTTTATCTGAGCAGTTCATTTCATTTCTGTGTATAGACTCAAGCTCGGCTGCAACCTACTGGAAACAGATTAGTGAACTTGAAAATCTAATGAATTCAAAGGTTTAATGCTGATTTTTGCTACTTCAGCTTCGTAATTGTTGGAGTCTCAAATTCATGTATTGTGATGCAAGCCTCATTTATGCAGCTAATATAGTAGATTGAGATTGTTGACACCCTTTGATATTCAATATTTTTTATGAAATGGAGAATGATTTTAAAATAATATTCTTTGCTGTATCCAACCTGTTATAAGTTGCCTACAAGGGAATTTGATGTGGAAGTATTAAGGCATACAAGAGAGGGCAGCCTTGCAAATCCCTACTTTACTAGTGGCTAATTTTGTTCTTTTGTATGTTAGCAGCCAGCGCCCCATTTGGATTCGTGTAATTGTTCCTAATCTACACTATTCTTATGATTGAAGGTCTTCACATGTGAAAGCGAATCTGTGTTAGCTCAGTATGTCTCATTTTCGACTCCAAAATTGAAGATATACAATCATGTGGATGTTCCTTGCGTCAATGTTGAATGTATTGCAAACGATCTGAAAAGGTCAATAAAGAAGGTATACACGTCTATCTTGGAGCTAGTAACCGTTGGAATTGTAGACTGTGTCATTACTCCTATGAATAACTAAAGTTACAGTTTCACTCAATGAAAAGTATGCTAATCATTGGAGTCCAATTTTTTTTAACAAGTGTGGCTTGAACTGTACGTCTTATATATAGTGTTTAAATGTTTATTCTACCCCATATCTTGTCCCCTCTCTAAGAGCTTAAAGTTTTTGATGAAATGTTTTGTATCATTGCCACACTAAAGACCTAGGTTCAGATCTTGCTGCCACTTATACATGAAATTTGTGCTCATGGCCGATATCTGCGCGTGAGGGGGCGGGTTGAACCTCTTTGACAGGATAAACTTTTAGACGAGATGTTCAATGCAATTAAGCTTGTCGGTAGACACTCGGTGCTTTAGTTTTTCAGCTTTCCATACACTGCATGGTTTTAGTTTTAAGTTACTGGTGCTGCAAGCACAAGGGTGATCTGCATTGTTTGATATGTGAGGAGATTTGAACAAGTTATATAATTTTTATCTCAGAGGAGGTGAAACTGTATTTTTTGGAACTAAATTCATATGCTTTGATTTTTTCGTCTACGTTTATTATTTTCATTTTATGTTTTTCTCTTCCCATTTTCAAGATACTGACTTTATATATACTGTTCATCAGCATGAACTTTCTCTGGAAAGATCAAATATCTTGAGCTCTGTGGCTAAATCTGCAAAGAAAAGATTATCTAAGCTTTGCTCTACCTTCTTGTTTTGTTTAGATGAGCTGGGTGTTTGGTTAGCTATAAAGGTATATTTTTTGTTTTTGTCAATTTCATATATACAAAGCACAATTACTTGCGGCTGTGGCAATTGACAATAAGAACTTCTGGTTTGAATAGGCAGCAGAGACATTATCTTGTGAGGAAACCAACGTCTTTTCATGGGTGAAATTGGATGTTAGCGGCGAGAAGGTTGTCAGAGATTTCAGTTTGGATGCACTTAAACTCTTCTATGACTTTGTGCCATCGGGTATTTCTCACTGTATTTAACGTATATACTGTTCTGTTTTTGTCCAAGATTCGGAAATTTTGTTATTTTCTATTTGTTCTGTGACTGTTTCTTTCTTTTCATGAAGGTCCACGAGGGTCTAATCGTTATGATATGAAAGCTAAACTGAATTCTGGGTATGTTACGTCGAAGGTTATCTGCCTTGTTGACACTCTCCTTGAATACAGGTTTGCTAATATATGCTATGTACATGTTTTTCTAGAAACTATCAGTATTTTTTCAGTTCTATTGAGGAATGTTATCTATTTCGAAATTAAAATGTTCACAGAAAGAATTTAAAACATGGGAAAATTTTAAGACATTCTCATTTTTCTTTGGAAATTAAGTTTTAGTTATTGGGAAAAACAGTAATATCATGTGATGATATTGGGAAAATTTTAAGACATTCTCATTTTTCTTTGGAAATTAAGTTTTAGTTATTGGGAAAAACAGTAATATCATGTGATGATGTGTTAAACTATAATTGATCATTCTAAGTGTATAGTGTAATAGGAGGTAACACCCCATGGATTTTATGTTTAGGCAAAAGTGCATGGTTAAATATCTTATGGTGTGTTTTGATGGTGTGAATTGAACAACAAAATTTTAAAAAACTGCAAATTAAATATGACATGGCGTTATCTTCACAACCCATGTTTGTCAACTTCAAAATTTAAAAAACCCAACCACTTATACGTCCCACCACGTGGTGGGGATCTAGACCTGACTATGTGCATTATTGGCTCTGCTTCAAAGTGAGAAAGTAAGTTTGACTTACTTTTAAGATTAGACAAGCGTACACAATTAAATACCTTACGGAATGTTTGACGGTGCCAATTGAACAACACAAGATATAAAAAGTGTGAATGTAACATGATACAATATTATAGTCACTACCCATGTTCATCAACTTCCGACCATCACTACGTGTGGTAGGTCTTGCACAGCTTCTCAGATAGTGTCATCACCCATCCTGCAGTTCTTTTTCATGCTTCTCCTGCTTTAATTTTACAGATGATGCATGGAAGCACAAAGTTCCAGGTTTATCATTGTGGTTTCCTATTGTTCACTTGAAGCAGATATAATATATGATATTTACACTAATATTCCAATTATGCTCACAAGTTTTCTAAGAGATTTCTGGATATTTGGATGTAAGAAGTACATTTATCCAGGTCCTTGTTTCAATGATTTAGTTGATCATTCATTCACCATTTGTGAATATTTTGTATTTGGTTGAGAGCTCTTCACTGGTACTCTCTTAATACTTGCACAGGGAAATGAAGGATTTGAGATGTATAGTCTTTGTTGAGAGGATTATCACGGCTATTGTTATCCGGGATCTGTTGAATGAGTTACTTCCAGAAGTCAATGGGTGGAAAACGGAATACACGGCAGGGAACACTTCTCAGCTTCAATCACAGAGTAGGAAAGAACAAAACAAAATTGTTACTGAATTCCGCAAGGGCACAGTGGGTCTCGTACTTCAACCTTTTGATTACCGTTCCAAAATTTGCTAGCGTTTTGATAAAGATTTCCCCCCCCCCCCCTCCCCCACCCCCCCCCCCCCCCCCTCTCCTTGGGCATTTTGTTTTGCAGGTTAACATCATAATTGCAACCTCTATGCTTGAAGAGGGATTAGATGTGCAAAGTTGCAACCTTGTGATTAGATTTGACCCCTGTGTCACAGTCTGTAGCTTTATTCAGTCACGTGGGCGTGCTCGTATGCAGAACTCAGACTTTGTATTAATGGTAAAAAGGTGAGCTCAGTCTCTTTCAAAATATAAAAATAGTAGAAGAATAAAATGTTGATCACTGTTTTCTTGTTGGGAAATATTCTATACTAATGGTAAAACTGAGCTGTCATCACTTTAAAAATAGTAAAAATAGGTGAAAATCTTGACAACTGTTTCCTTGTTGGGAACCATTGCATAATTTCTTTTTGACTGCAGTGCACCTTTGAAGCTTGCTTTAAGGCTTTTGACTCATGTCTGTTGATTGAAGCCTAATAGAATAAAAAATTATCTATTAATCAGTTATCCTGTCCTTTGGTTGATAGCTGGTTACAAATAGAATTTGGAGCAATTCTAAGGTCAATGATGATAATGATTATCTCTTCATTGTTTTATTGGTCGATTGTAGCGGAGATACTGTCACCCTCAATCGTGTGAATAACTATTTGGCTAGCGGGGATATAATGAGGAAGGAGTGCTTGAGCCATGCTACCCTTCCTTGCGAATCTATTGGTAGTAACTTACACAGTGAAGAATACTATGAAGTTGAAACCACAGGAGCAATTGTGACTTTGAGTTCTAGTGTGACTTTGCTCTACTTCTATTGCTCCCGGCTACCGTCCGACTGGTTTGTTCTTGACATCTTTCAGCTTTGTCATCCGTCTGAAGCTTTTTGTTAGGTTGTCAAATCATTAAAAGTTATTTATTTATTTTTTTTTTTTTGTAACTTTTTTGCCTTTTGATTTGTAGTTACTACAAACCTTACCCTCGCTTCGTGGTTGATAAAGAATTGGAAATTTGCACACTTCACCTTCTGAAAAGCTGCCCAATCCAATATATTACCGTTCAGGGTAATACCAAAATACTGAAGCAACTTGCATGCCTAGAAGCTTGCAGAAAACTTCATCAGGTCGGTGCCCTGACAGATAATCTCGTGCCTGATATTGTCGGGGAAGAAGCTGATGCTGAAGAATTTGGTAATTATTTGTTTACACTTCTGTTGATTTTAATTCTAAATTTGGAATTTTACAGACATGTTTTTTAAGATAAGCATGACAAGTAATCAAAATTTTTTGAATCTGAACGTACAGGATATAAACCTCCTTATGTAAATGAACAAGTACAGTACTGCCCACCAGAATTGGTTGGTTATCATGGCAATGAGTCCAAAAGGCTCTACTATTGCTATTTAATTGAGTTACAGCAGAATTTCAATTATACTGTCCAGCCACAAGACATTGTGCTTGCCTTCAGGAGGAGACTAGAATCTGATGTTGAGACGTTAAATTTTGATTTAGATGTTGATAGGGGAAAACTAATTGTTCGTGTAAAATATATTGGAAGAACTACACTGAATTCTGAGCAGGTAAAATGCTAAAATCAGTTAATCCATAATCATTCATTTTGCTGATGTCATGTTGAGAATGTAATAGCCACTGAGAATTTTGATTTTCTGAAATTAAATTGACTTTTAATCTTTGATTGCAGGTTCTTCTGTGTCAGACATTTCAGAGAACTGTTTTTAAGCATCTTTTTCATAATAATTTTTATAAACTTCAGGAAGATCAGGGCCTATCTTATACGAGGAGTGACAGCGTGGCTTTTGATTATCTTCTTCTTCCGGCTCAAGGCTCACGTCAAAATATACTAATTGATTGGAATTGCATTAATTCTGTCCTATTTCGAAATAATAGTTCATTTGATATGCACATTGGTTGTTCTTCACCCAAAGGTCCTGGTCATCTTGTGCACACGAAGAATGGTTTGGTCTGTACCTGCGTGTTAGAGAATTCGTTGGTTTACACGCCTCATAATGGTTTCACGTATTGCATCACGGGAACTCTGGGTGGTTTGCATGGCAATTCATATCTTAGTCTGAAAGATGGAGAAAATGTTACTTACAAAGAATACTACGAAAAGAGGTCTGTAGTACTCCTTTCAGTTAAGTACTGATGCATAAACTGTGTGAGATCAACCTAAATCCTAATAATAAGGTTTTGTTCCTTGCAGACATGGAATTAAATTGCTTTTTGAAAATGAAACACTTCTGAATGGGAGACGCATCTTTACGGTGCAAAATTGCCTTCAGAGATGTAGAAATCAGAAGACAAAAGGTCGGTCTACTATTAAAATGTATTTATAAACAATTCCTTTTCCATAGTCATTTTCCAAAGAAATACTGACATACACAAAGTAGATTTTGTAAGAAAAATTATCTTTTATTTACATTTTTTCATAAGCTAGTACTGTAATATGTTTATAATTCTTCAGTTTCCCCTGCGTCCACCTATTTGTTGTTTCTCTGCCTAAGAAATCCAACTCTGAATCATGTATATATGAAACTTTCCTAAATAATGCATGGATTGGAGTACTGGAGTAGCAAATTAACATGGATCAAATTATTTTTTAATAGAGGTTCCTGTTTGTGCGTGTTTGTGGGTGCGTTATTTTCCTGTGAATTGGAAACGGTGAATGGCTCTCCTCTACTGTATGTTTTGTTAAAAGCACTGTGGTAACTGGTAAGAGCATTATTGTTGATCTTTGGTAAATGTTTTCTTACTACAATTCAGAATAAGGTGGTTTATTGAGATTATTACTTGCTCTGCAATCAACTGAGATAATCGTGTACTGTATATTTGGATATATCACCTTTTGGTTTATGGCTAACTGGTTTTTTCCTTTTCCCATGCAGAAATAAGTAATACATTATGCGAATTGCCACCTGAACTTTGTTCCATAATCATGTCGCCCATATCTATTTCTACATTTTACTCTTTCTCGTTTATTCCATCTGTCGTGCATTGGATTGAGTCTTTGCTGTTAGCTACAAACTTGAAAAGAATGCACAAGGATCACTGCATGCAAAATGTTGATATTCCAACCATCACAGTAAGTACTTTTACTATCTCTGGTTCTCTATATCGTAAATTTAATGTCATAGCTTGACTTGCAATAATTTTTAAGGGAGTTGAAAACACTCCGTATTTTGCAATCGTTGATGAGCTGCAATTTGATTGCTTTTAACTTTTAGCCCCTGTTTGGCCTCCATTTTCTAAAACTCATTTTCCCCCAAACTCAATTTCAACCACACATTTCATGGGGACTTGATGTGTGTAAGTAATGCATATTTCTGATAGTTGGATATGAAGAAATTAATCTGGAATGAAGGTAGTTCTTATTCTAGAGACTGCTGAACTACTTTTTTTCCTCCTGTCAGCTATATATTTTCTTGCACTTCATACTTATTCTTTAGGGCAGCCTGAGTGATTGTTCTATCATATATCTGGACTGAGAGTTTCTCCCCATGTTATATATAGTTGCACAAAGCACGATTTCAAATTTCTTTAAGCTTTCTGATACATTATGTTTAGCTTGATTACGACATTACATGCACAATAAACTTTGCTGCTTTAATGAGGGGTTAAATGGATATTGCCTGCAGATTAATTGTCAGTGAAATAAATTATTAGTGTTGTAAGTTTGTGATTTCATATCGTTGAAGTTGCCATCTCAACTATGATCTTGGTCTCGTGTTAATTTGTTTGTCGCTGTTAGGTTTTGGAAGCAATCACAACAAAGAAATGTCAAGAAAAACTTCATCTGGAATCACTGGAGACCCTCGGGGACTCCTTCCTGAAATACACTGCTGGTCAACAGGTTTTCAAAATATATCAAAAAGAGCACGAGGGGCTTCTTAGTGTTAAAAAAGAAAACATAATTTCCAATGCTACATTGTGCAAGCTGGGATGTGACCGCAAAATTCCGGTAATCTTACTGAGTTGTAACAAAAAAATTTCTTTATCTTGTTGATTGTCATTTAGGGTTGGAAGATTTAACTAATTTACTTGAAAGTTGAATCTCAGACTAGTTGCATGTGTCATATTAAAAGTTTTTAAAGACAAATTTTACATTATTTTCTTACTGTTCAAAACCTGGACACAAAAATAAAGAGAACAAATTCTTTTAATTTTTATATTTTTAATAGCAAAGAAGTTATTAGAATTGGGTGGTTATTTTTAATAGCAAAGAAGTTATTTTTATATTATGTGTGCATCTAAAAATAAACGTATTTTTCGTGTAATAAATAAACAAATACATAAAATGAAGATAAATAATAATAATTCGAGCTGAATCGAGAAAAAATATTCACTAACTCGACCTAAAATTATTGAGCACGACACTATATTCATATGTCTAGCCACAAAATTTGTCTATAGAAAAAACCTCGTATTGAATTTGAAGCATAATACAAGTACAAGTGGTGATGACGAAATGGGTGATGGAATGGTTGAGTAAGATTGCAATCACCGGGTGCCATTGTGTAGCAATATGGTAAATATTTTTTTCCTTCTTTTTTGGGGGTGGGGGGTGGGGTGATTAGATGTAGCTTTGTCTTTGGGTCACCCCATCATTCACGAGACACCCTCAGATAACAGGCTTTGTAGTTCATCAGTAGCTTTCAAAAAACCAATGGTGGGCCCTAGAGTTCCACACCACACACACTATATTATAATATAATATTGGAATAAACAAATTCGACAACTTTATGTAATGGTTTGGTAGGATATAAAGGTGGGTGAGGGGACTTTTGAGTTTTAGCATAGTTTTCATTGGAGAAATAGAATTACTTTTGTGCTATTTAGACATAACTTTTGTTTATGTTTAGGTCTTAAAATTACTTTTGGATGAGACACCAAAATTTGAACTCTTAAGTTTCTCTTACACTTTGAAGAGTAGAGATTTTATTGTGCAAGAACTCCAACATTACTTCCCCACCTCTTTCCCGCTTCCCCTTATATAGTAAGCAGATTTCTCGTTTAATTTATATTGGATGATCCTACTGACATATGCTAGTTGCCATGACACGTTGGCAGATAAAAAGAGTCATATTGGTTGGTGATTTTTCTATGCTGCTTGATATCTTCTCTTCTATATTGTTGTTTCTTTTAATTTGTGCCTCAATGAAATGTGATCCATCAATGAATATTGAATTTTCTTTTTTAATTTGGCCACTTCTAAATTTTAGGGCTTCATCCGCAGTGAACCATTTGATCCCAAAACATGGATAATTCCAGGGGATAATTCTGCAAATCATGGTTTAGAAGAAGAGTTGCTTTCATCTAGAAAAGTCTATGTTAAGGGGAGCAGGACGCTAAAAAGTAAGGTTATTGCAGATGTTGTTGAAGCGTTGATTGGCGCATTCCTTAGCACAGGCGGTGAATTAGCGGCATTATCCTTTATGGCATGGCTTGGTATAAAGGTTGACTTTGAAAGTGTACCCTATACAAGGCCCTTCCCTGTTGATCCCGAGGCACATATCAATGTCAGATATGTAGAGTCTCTACTGAACTACAAGTTTCATGATGCTTCTTATTTAGTTGAAGCACTAACACATGGTTCGTACATGCTGCCCGAAATTCCAAGATGCTATCAGGTTTGTGTCATAGATATTAAGTTTAGAAGATTCCTCCGCTAAAGTTAATTTTGTGTACTACGCAGAATTGTTTAGTGATGGCAATAATTTCATTGCTCCTGACTTTTTTGGCTGATTGTGCTCTTATTGCATATTTGGTATGCAATACTGGGCATGACAATTAACAAAATTTACTTTTCAAGTATTGTTCAACCCACCTTACCAAACATGTTATTTAATTTAAGTTTGTTGCAATCAAAAGTCATTTAATGATATGATAATTTGCATTCCACGTATTAAGTGATAATTGATGAAAAGATGTGATAGTGTGTCGACACATTATGCAATAAACGTTACTTTGTATGCTTTTGCTTTCTAATATTCCATGGGCAGATTCACACGTCTTGCACTATTACCTCATCACATTATTGAATCATGGTTTCATTTTATGCAAAACCTGTACTTGTGCATTGAAGTCTTCAAACATAAGGCAATTGATCTGTTTTTCATTTTTCTTGGAAATTATATTGTTCTGCAGCGTCTGGAATTTCTTGGAGACTCAGTGCTGGATTATGTGATAACAGTGCATCTGTACCACAAATATCCTGGCCTATCCCCTGGTCTTTTAACTGATCTAAGGTCAGCATCTGTGAACAATGATTGCTATGCTCAATCAGCAGTTAAAGCAGGACTGCACAAACATATTCTTCATGCTTCTCAAGAGCTTCACCGACATATAATCGAGACAGTTTGCAATTCCGAGGAACAATCCTTGGCCTCAACTTTTGGTTGGGAATCTGATATAACTTTCCCGAAGGTGGTAACTTTCACAAAATATCTCATTTATATCTGTAGTTGACTCCAATATTTTGTTTGAATGAAATAACCTCCGGAAATGAAATTTTTAACGGGGAGATGGGTTATTTATATTTATTCAAAATATCAAAACTTGGAATTTGTAAATGTTAGTGTTCTGAGATTCAACTAATAATTTTATTTCTTTTGAAATTATGCCAATTACCAAACTATAGTAAGCAGTTAACAAATTGCCAGGTTACTCCTTGTGCTCGGTGGCATAAGCTGTTTCTACTTTTCTTGTGGAACTAATTGTGTCTAGTTAAAATGATGCAGGTGCTCGGGGATGTTATAGAATCCCTAGCGGGGGCCATCTTTGTTGATTCTGGGTACAACAAGGAGATTGTTTTTCAAAGTATAAGGCCTCTTCTTGAGCCCATGATAACACCGGAGACACTGAGGCTTCATCCGGTGAGAGAATTAACTGAATTATGTCAGAAGAAACATTTTACTTTAAATGAGCCCGTTGTCTTTCGTGAAAACGGGGTGTCATTTGTTGAAGTGGAGGTGGAAGCTAATGGCATTGTACACAAAAAGTCATGTTCGGCGTCTGATAGAAATACTGCTAAAAGACTTGCTTGCAAAGCTGTGTTGAAGTCACTAAAAGAAAGCATACACGGGCTCTGACCTCAAAACCAGATGCTCGTCCCCTTGGAGGAGTCAGTAGTTTTGATGAATCGACATCAATTATGTGCAACTGTTAACTAGGTGGTATATCTAATATAGCTCAAGTGGAGGTTGGTCTTGTTTGTTTCTCATAATTTGTGGGCACCTGAAGATACGATCCTTTTATTATTAAGTTGAAGCTGTATCTATTATTGTTATTTTTGGAAGGCTTAATTTAATAATAAAACTATTAATTTGTTGAATAGTTTCCCCTTTGATCAACTATGTGATTGTTTTAGTATTCATGTGATGTATTGGCTTAATTTGAATAACATGTTTGGGTGTATGCTTATTTTACTTATATGCGAGTTTGTAAAATTTTGACTAGTAAATTGGTTGCATGTTTGTGAGAGTCAGTAGTGTTGGCAATCCGTTTCTTGTGTTGACCTTCCATCGTTGGCTATTCGAGATACTTATTCATGAGATGTCGTATTGCTCAAATTAGAAGTACCTGTTAATTTTTTATTTTTTACTTACACTAATTATATTTTTTGAAAATACTTCTTTCCAATGTATAAATATTTAACACAAACCAACAAAAATGAACTCAAGTTATTAGATAGGATAAATAACGAGGGGTTTTTTCAGAAATAATCACAATAAATAAACTATTTTTTAAAATACTATCATTTTTTTTTATTCTAAAAATGCTGTTTTTTTATTTTTGTAACACTTCTTGTTACATTTGTTATTTTAGTTATAATAAATGTGTTACATTTGTTATTAATAAACGAAAAAAAATGTAACAACAAATGTTATAAAAATAAAAAACAATATTTTTAGAATAAAAAAAGGTTAAATAATATTTTTTAAATTATTTTATATTTTGTAGTATATGGTGAAATTATCACTTTATCCAATTATCAACATGTCTAATGAAATGTGAGAGTATGAGACCCAGCCCGACATTCATTGTCTCCTGTCCATATTCAGATTTCATTTAAGAGAAAACACATTAGCAATTAGATTTTATATATATAGTTTTTTGTTATTTGAAGTCGAAGGGACCCCTAGCCCCGGTGGATCCGCTTCATGTGAAAAATGAGGGTAGTGTGTACAGAGAAATATAAGAGTTTGTACTATTGGTGAAAATCTCGCAAATGTTTGAATTTGCTGACAACTAATATTATTGGTGAGAAAAATATAGTCCCACGAGAATTCAGAATTTAGTTTTGATTTTATTTAATCTAGCTTAATTTGAACACATACAAATTTTCAATAAGTTGAGTGATTTGAACTATCAACTTTATATATTTATATTCTATGAGAGCAATTCAAAAGTTTGCAAAGAATCTTGGAGTAAATTCAAAGAGAAATAATATTGGGATACCGACTTCACCACTGTACATGTTAGAGTAGGGATTGTTATGCAGGTAAGGTAAGTTTAGTACATAACTTGTCTGCTCAAAGAAGTTGCAAATGTAGTGATTAAAGGATGGTCCGAGGTTTGTGATTTGCCCCAAAACTTTCACAAATTAGAATTGCATTGTGCGCCACCTTAACTGACTCGGTAATGTTGTCCATCTTCTTTGCCAAAGTTGTCATCTATGTAAATAAAGTTGAAATATCGTCAATATTATGAAGTCCTAGTCTTTTTTTGTACTTCTTTGTCATATGGCCACGTAGCATTGATTCGTGCCATTTTCTCAAATAACTCGTACGCCTTTCGAACAATCTTTGTTTTAATCGACTCATTTTATGATGAATCAACTGCAAAGTGACTGATTCGAAGTAGCCTCGTATAGAAGTATTCGACCTGGGGCCTTTCTTGATGTCATGATTGGGTCACTTTCGAAGTAATTTCTTGAATCTCTCCCAGGCTTCGTAGAAACTTTTTGAAACAAGTTTCCGAAGGTGTAATGTTTAAGCTTGGCAATCTTAGCTGATGGCATATATTTTGTAGTTAACTTTTGAACTAGATCGTTTCATGTAGTTAAGCTGCCCATTTATTGTGCGTCTAACCATTCTCTTACTCCATCCTTCAAGATGTGTGGAAAAAATTGTAATATGATGGTCTCATCATTTACACCTTGATATGTGAAGTTACTACAAATCTCCAAAAAATGAGATGCATGTGCGTGTAGATTTTCATTCGATTTTCCATAAAATTGGAGAAGGTTCTAATACAAGTCGATCACATCCAATTGTATCAAGAAGTTCGATTGCCCATATGGAGGATACACAATGTTTGACTAATTCTGAAAAAATGGTAGGGTCATGAATTTCCCAATCGGTAAATCCTCCTCATCAATATCAATTGTAGTAGCCATTTGAACTTGTGCCTCTGCCATTATCATTTCTTGCCCTTTCCTCCATGCTTCTCTTTATTATCTTCTTCGATGTTGGAAGTTTCGTTTGATCTCGGGATCAAACGGAAAGAGATTTGAGATTTTCCAAATCTTGCATACACCGATTATAAACACACAAAAAGATAATAAAGAGCACTAAAATATTAACAAGAAAAAATAAATAAAAGTATAAAGGGGAAAAAAATAGAACTAAAGCTAGAGTTTATAAAATCAAACTAAATATCTTAATCCCCGGTATCGGCGCTCAAAACTTGTTGGTGAAAATCTCACAAGTATACAAGTTCATTGACAATTAATAATAGTGATGAGAAAAGTATTGTTTCACAAGAATTAAGAGATTAGCCTTGACTTAATTTAAGCTAGTTCAATTCGAAAACACACAATTTTCAATAAATTGAGTTATTTGAACTAACCAACTTATGAGAACAATTTAAAAGTTTGTAAAGAATCCAAGAGAATATTCAAAGAGAAATAAGATTAGGATTCTAACTCCACAATAGTAATCTATTTTAGCTCTCAAATTCTTGCAACTAAATCAATTCATACTTGTCTTTACAATTAATAATTCTATTTTGTCTAACGATCTGTTTTGAGTAGAGTTAAATATATTTTTATCTACCACCCAATAATATTCCTATCACGGATTCAAGCATCCAAAAATGCATTCACATCCAAGATTATTCAACAAAGATTGCACAAAGCATAGAAAATTATCTCTAACTCCTAACAGACTTTGTATTGGTCGTCAAAAGATGCTTAAACCTAAATTGAACCTCTTAGAAGTAAAATAATTCACAAAAACATTCAAAAATTGATAAATCATTCAAATACAAATTGAAAATTAAAATCGAGAATTCTTGAATTAAAATTTCAAACAAGGTTACATCGCCATCCTACTATGAATATGTTTAGCCTAACATATTTGAATCACAAAAATACCTAAACAATTGAAAGTACAACACACAGATTATATGATGATAGAAGAAACTAGAAGAGAAATCTCGAGCCGTTGAATGTCTTCAATTGAGCTTGAACAAACTTTATTTGCCTTCTTACTTGAAAACCAAGGTTAATGTAAATTCCCAAGTGAAACCCATGTTTTCGGCTCTAAAATTCTCCAACAATTCATGTACAAGAGTTCTTGTATTTATATATGTCAAACGGTATATGCCTGTAGATTTTCATTTGTTTTCCCATAAAATTGGAAAAGGTTCTGTAACGTCCCAAAATTCCTAAGGCTTCGGAGAGTTATTAAAATTCATAAGAAAGTAAATTATAGCGGAAAATCACTTTAATAAGATGATCAATTGCCAAACAATTGAATAATTCCTAAACATTTAAAAATAAGTCTCAAAACATTAAATAAATTTGATATATTAAAGCCTGATGTTAAATAATTGAAACTGTGACGCTAATCGTCTTATAAAAAAAATCATAAACAAATCAAATTTTTATTTGGCGACCTTTGGCACGACAGCTTCACCATGTGTGTGTGTGTGTGTGTGTGTGTGTGTTAGGGTTAAGAATCATAATTCAATTATTAGCACAAAATTGAGACTCTCAACCCTAGCTACTATAGTAGCCCCATTCTCTCTCTGTCTTCGGAATACAGATCTTTGATCTTCAACTTTATCTGTGTGGATTACTGTTAGAGGTTGGACGCTTGGACAGCGATGGCAATGGGCCAAGCAGGGCCGGCTCAGCTCGTCTCAGAAAAGAGGGCTCGGACTGGCCCCGTCTGTGGACCCACATCAATTTTTTTTTTTTTTTGTTTTTTGTGTTTGTAAAGTTAAAAATAAAATTAGAAATAAGACTACAATAGTAAAATTTAAGGATTTAAGATAAATTTATAAAATTAAAAATTCAAACACTCCTCCTTTTTCAGGCTTGGAATAGGCTACTATTAGCGTAGGCGAAATTAAAATTGTACGCGAACAAGTTGTTACGTTTACAATTTTTTGTAAAATTAAATATGAACACTAAAAAATTAAAATGAATAAAAATGAAATTAATTTATACAAAATATACTTAATTACTTACATTTATTTTAGGTACTGAGTTCATCCATCTCTTCGACGAATATGAAGCTTACTTTATCTTGGATTCGAAGTTCTGCA
This sequence comes from Forsythia viridissima, assembly GCA_030279155.1. Classification (NCBI taxonomy): domain Eukaryota; kingdom Viridiplantae; phylum Streptophyta; class Magnoliopsida; order Lamiales; family Oleaceae; genus Forsythia; species Forsythia viridissima. Next base: position 37,266,702 of record CM059033.1, on the reverse strand, counting down.
TCCTCCCAATCTTTCAAATACATTAAACTCTCTAATATGTCTGGTTTCAGTGTTGACCTCATATCAGTAAGCATCCTACCATCTGTACTAAAAGCAGACTCCGATGCTACAGTTGATACCGGAGGTGTTAGTAAATCACGTGCTATAATAGAAACAATTGGGTATTGAAGCTCGTTTTGTCTTCACCACCTAAGTATATCAAAATTATTCATTTCATCTTCATCTAATAAATTAAGCATGTTGTGACCAAAATATATAGCTAACTCTAACGGTACGTCTATAATATTTGTTTCTCTATTTGTGGAAGAGAAAAGTGAAGAAGAAAAGAACTAGCGTTTTGAGTTCCTTTAAGAATAAGGAAACTCCAATAATCATTGGGATTATGGTTACAAGAAGAAGGGTTGGTGGAAGAGGTCTTCTAACGTTCCTACCAGTTTTTTCAGCATAAAATTCGTACATGTCACATAATGTTTTTACTAAATTACAAGTTAAGGGATTACCGTAACTTAAATTATTAGAAATTTTGGAAATAGTATGTTTAATACCTTGTAAATTTACTCTAGGGTCCATAATTGACGCTAACGGGAACAACAAAGACAGTTCTTCCCAATATTTTCTAAATTTCATTTCTATTGCTTCTACAATATCAGAAAAAATTGCATACGTCTTATATCTATTAAAATTATTTGCAATAAAATAAAAATAATTTAAAACTAATGGACTAGTAGGGTAGTATACACCACCACACGCGTTTGTGGCGTCGTAAAACACTTTCAAAAATTTTCGAACAAGAAATGTAATTTGCCAATCATATGGCTGCAAATCGTATTATGGACCATGTGAATATTGGCCATTATAATAAACAGTTATACAATGTTCATAACCTTCGCATGATTGAAGCATTAAATAAGTAGAGTTCCACATATTACGTATGTCAGTACATATAGATTTTGTTCGAAGGGATTTTTCTATGCATAATTCATCAAATACTTGTTTTCTAGCAGGTGAAGCACTAATATAATTTAAAGCATACCTAATTTTTTTCTAATTGTGGGCCTATAAACTTTAAACCATATTGGACAATCAAATTAAAAATATGGCATACACATCTAACATGAAACAAAATTCCACTTAAATTCGGATTTAATTCTTCAATTAATTTTTATATTGCAATATTGTTAGGTGGAGCATTGTCAAATGTAATACTGTGAATTTTAGATTCGCAATTAAATTCTTTAATAATTGTCAATAAATAATTAAAAATTTGTATCTCATTATGATGATAGTCAATTACTTTAAAAGCAATTATTCTTTTATGCATAATACATAGTTTATCAATATAATGTAAAGTAGCCACAATAAATCTTTTATGATTTAAACCGGACCATAAGTACGAAGTGAATGATACAACACCAATATATTTACTTAAATCATCTTTTATATTTTGTTTTCTTTTACTAAATGCAGTAATAGTATCAGAATTAAGAGTGTTTCTAGCAAGGGGCAAATACCTGGGTTGAAGATACCTTTGTACAAATCGTGTGAAGTGAAGGTTTTTCACTATGCTAAGCGAGAACTCACCACTGGCCACTAACCGACACATGCCTTCCCGACGTATAGACTCCTGTGAATAAACCAAGTTGTTAAGATTAGGAGAAATACTAGTAGATCCACCTGGAGATCCGAACTGTAGTTGAGCTTGGTTGGTATCAATTCCTCTGTGCTTTTGCATGCACTTAGGAAAATGTCGATTTAGATGGCTCGTTTCACCACCTTTTTACTATGCAAACTGTTGTTTACAATATTTACAAACTATCTTGAAGAATGGTTGCCTGTCTTCACTTGCACCGATTTGCACTAACTTGAAATGATTCCAACACTAAGCTTTTTGTTTTGCGGCTCTTCGTTTAGTAGTCGATTGAGTAGTGTTGGTCGTTTCCAACTCTTCATCGATATCATCTAAATCGATAGTTGGAGCAGTGTTTCCAACCCCAAAATCATCACTAAAATCGAGAATTGGAACATTATTTAAACCACTAAAATCTTCATGAATTTGATTTTCGACTGATTCAACACTTATTTGAAAATTGTATTGATCCATGAAGAATTGTAGAATGTAGATAATAGAAAAGTAGAAGTAGAAAATTAAATTGTAGAAATGTAGAAGATTAGAAGAAATGTGGAAATTCAACACTAAATTGCACAATAAAAGAGTTTATATTGACAATATAATTTTTTTGGATTGTTGTATGAATGTTAGTTGAGAGATTATGAGATTTGTACAGAATATAGAAAGTTTATGGGGGTATTTATAGGAAAAAAAATATTTAAGGGACCTATTTACAAACGGTCAGAAATATGACCGTTGCATATTGCAACAAAACTGGAGACCAATTTGGTCCATTTTGGACCACGGATCACAGACTACGAGCCAGGTCTGTGGTCCAAGCCCGTGGGCCTGGTCTACGGACCATTCCATGGGCCAGCTGCCGGCCCGTAGACCGGCCCATAAGCTGGATCTACCATCCGGCCCGTGGACTTCACGGACCGAACTAAAACCATTTTTCGTCGTTGGACGAGCCCAGACCACTCACGGACCGGACTTTGAAGGGTTGGGTCGACGAACCCACGGACGGCCCAGCCCTTTTGCCATCTCTACTTGGACATATTTGGTTGATCGAGGTCTAAATTGATGTGTGCAGAAATTCAAGTTTCAACGAATTATGTCTTCTAGCAGGTAACAATTTTCTACACGAGTCACACTAAACATCAAAGTTAATCCAATGAATGAATATTAATTTTTAAATTTTTGTTGTGCATGTGTAGTTAATTCCCTATACAATGTGCTCAATAAAATCATTACTAAATGTATTCAAGAATAAGATATTTATTATGTTACAATTGAATGTGATTGATAAGTTTTTCTTAGATGATAATGCTATTTTAAAATAAGAAATTCTTGAAGATATATAAGATTAATCAAAATTCGATTAAAACTGTATATATCTAAGAGTAAAGAAATGACAATTTGAAGAGAAAAAATTATAGCTTAGAGAATAAAGGTTTATAATACACTAGTTTTACTTTAATTTTACTTTTTGTTACAAATGGCCTCATTTGTTCCTAATTATAGTTTCAACTTCTTGAAATAGATGGTGCATATCAATTTATATTTATCATGAAGAGTTATTCTCCAGATTCTTTCATCAACATTTCTATAACTTCTTATGGAGGAGTGAAGACTCTATGGTAGTATTGGATAAAAGTTTTTGGAGATGTTATGAACTCCAATTCAATTAGTTGCATAATATTAAATAAAGTAAAAACTTAGTTTAATATAATAGTAGAAAATACTAACTATGAAATATTCTGTGTGTGTGTGTGTTTGTTCGTTCTAGTTATATATTTGTGTAAATGCATTTTCTCCATATATAAAGTAGTATACAATAGCAAAAATAGTATAACCAAAGCCAACCTTTTGTATTTTCTTTCTATATATAAATATTTTTTTAGAAATGAGAGGAGATACTACAAGAGACTAGGAAAAATTAATGATTTTTTTTGAAATGACAAATTAAGAAGTTAAAGAAAAGTTCATTAATAGTGTGTGTTGTGTGTATGTTTATGTATTTAGTTAATAGATCGGCAATATTTTATTTCTAATTATAGATGATAAGTGTATTTAATACGCTTATTTATACTTGTAAACTTATTATATATTCATTATATGAACATATTTTTATTTAAATGAGTCCAATTATTGTATACGTAGGTAAAAAAAACTCAATTTGGATGAGTTTGGAATAAAAAAGAAAAGTTTGAAGCTTAATTGACTCTTACTGTGGGGAATTCAAAAGTTTTGGGAGCAAAAATCAGATTTCTAAAAGTTTGGAGACTAATTTGTACAATTTTGAATAGTTGGAAGGCCACTTTGGAAGACTTTAGAAGGGTGATGACCAATTAGAATGTATTTGGAAGGTTTTGGATTGAATTGAGAAGATTTAAAGAAGAAATGACCAAAACCGTACATCAAAAGCCAAATCGGATACTAAATTGTAAGTTTTCAAAACAAATGTTACACTTGGGTAGTGCGACCTGGTGCGGTAGTGAAAACTTACTGGAGATCGCACCTAGCTAGCAGAATGTATTGTGCGACCTAGGTGAGACCTACGCTGAAGGAAAGTCATAAATGCGGTTTTATAAAGTTAAGAGGGATTATGACTCTTTTAAGACACAATTTTGAAGATTTTCTAAGGACTATAAATAGACCTCTTCTAGGTCTTTTGAAAGGTTTACGCAATTGAAGAGAGATAGAGATCAAGAGCAAGGAAAAGAAGAAATCTTGGGGAACATTCATAACGGTGCAATCGGAGATTTTGAATTAATTCAAGATAAGGGTTGTATCTATTCTTCTTCTTTTTCTTCCAGTTCATGAATTCTTTTATTAATATCGTTATATTCATAGGAATCATGTCCTGCTAAATCTTTTATATTTAGGATAAACGATGAAACCTCATGTTTAGAAGTTATTTGTTTTCGTAAATTTATTGATTCCAGGTTGATTATTTTTTATTCATTATTTTTGTTTTGATGTTTGATCGCCATTAAAATATTTTTGTGGCCTAGATTACTTTTGAAAGATTCAATTTAGATGAGCACGTGGTAATAAATAATATAGTGTCCAATAATAGATAGATATTATTGTTATGCTTTATGAATTCTTTCTAGATGATCGTTATGATTAAATGCATACATTTGTGTTTGAAATTTAACTAGAGATGGTTGGGTTCATATAGAGGTATAGAATTGATTGACCGTCGAGAGAGGCTTTTGATTATACTAGTATTATCAATTTTTGACATAGGGCAATAATTTACGAAGACGAGTAATTGATAATTAATTGTTGAAACGTGATGGTGGATTCACGAATTCTAGTGCTAATAAAACTTGAATTTGACAATTATTCTAATTTCGTTTATGTGATAATTTAGACTTAGTTGAATTAGAATATGATAATAGTAGGAATTGAAATCATAAAGAATCTGTGTTTTAATTTTGTTAAACTCTAATTATATAATTAATTGGTTAATTGATAGCTAGTTCTCGTGGGTTCGACACTTTTTTCCATCACTTTATTACTTATAATCGATTCGTCCACTTGCGGGATTAAAATCTACAACAAGTTTTTGGGGCTATTACCGAGGATTAGTTTTATTAATTACTACATTAATTGATAGTTTAGTTTTAACAATTGTTATTATTATTATTATTATTATTATTATTATTATTATTATTTATTTTTATTTTTATTTTTATTTTCATTCTCAGTTCTTCGTGTTACTGCTGTATTCCAGCTATTTTCTAAAGTTTCAGGTGTCAAATGTGTATGCGTCGTACAATAGATCTTGATCTATTTGATTTAGACTCAAAAATTGAACGGAGCTTTCACCAACGACAACGTGAACGAAGATAAAAAAAAAAAAAAAAAAAAAAACAGCAAAAAGACACAATGGATGACAACCGAGTCCATGATCCATTACCTACCTGTAAATGTAATAAATAATCTTGTACCAATGGCTCGACCAGTTGAAGTTAATGAATGAGATATTCTTATGGGTGAGTATATGATGCCACCGATTGTTGAGAATCGGTTCAGCATAATATATCCACCTTATAGACACGATAACTTCCAGTGATTAATATGTTCTCGAACAATCTGTCGTTCTATGGGATAACAGACAAAAATCCTCATTATCCTCTTTCTCACATCAATGAATTCTATGAATTCTGTGAAATTTTTAAATACCACGGTGTTAATGAAGAGGCACTTAGAATGAGGCTCTTTCCACACACATTGAAGGATAAAGCTAGATAATGGTTAAATTCTCTACCGAGCATCACTACTTGAACAGATTTGATCTAGAAATTCATACTAAAATATTTCCCTCTGGCCAAAGTGAACAGACTAAAGCATGAAATATCCAATTTTCAATAATCTAAGTTGGAAAATTTTCACGAGGCATGGAAAAGATGGAGCAAAGTGTCCAAGTCATGGTTTTCCTTTAGCAGCTCATAATCATTATTTTTACTCTGGATTAGCTCCAAACTGTCGTTCTGAAGTAGATTTTACAATAGGTGGCTCTATCCAAAATAGATCCGTAAATGACCTTCACGACCTGTATGAAACAATAAGTGAACAGTTCGTTATATGGCCAGACAGAGGATTGCAGAAGAAAGCAACAGGAAGGCACGAAGTGGAAATCAATTCGCTTGTATTGGAAAAAATTGATTCATTGACAAAGCAGATGGAAACAATGAAGTATTCTCACTCAGCCAATATGGTTCAGATGTCCCCACCAATATGTGCAACATGCAGGGCAAACAATCAATCATCAGAATGCTCTTTAACCACCATTGATATATCATCATCTGAACAAGCTACATGTGCTCAAAACTTTCAGTGACAACAGAATAATCCATACTCACAGACCTACAAACCTGGATGGATGAATCATCCAAATTTCTCATATGGCAATACCCAAAACATTCAAAATCTACCAAATCAGGGAAGACCCCATGAAAGAGAATGAGAATTAGAAGAAACAATCGCTAAATTGTCAGAACGGATGGAGATGGGATTTAAGGAAGTGCAGAAAAGACAAGATGTTGCGATAAAAAATATAGAAAATCAGATTGGGCAGTTAGCTAAACTATTGACCGAGCGACAACCAGGTACATGGCCAAGTGTTGTGCGATATAAATCTCGCAAGTGGACGGATCGTTTACAAGTAATATAATGATGTGAAAAGTGTCGAACCCACGAGGACCAGATATTAATTTAACCAATTAATTTATAACCTAAATTTTAACAATGAAACGAAACACAGATTTAATTTGGATTTTTGTGATTCTATACTATTCTAATTAAAACTAAATTATCAAACAATTAACTTTAAAAAGGTAAGAACGAATTCAAGATCTACTAATACTAGGATTTGCGAATCTACCAACACTTTCCTTAATCAAATATCCGTTTAACCGTTTTAGCTTATAATTACCATAGATTGAAAATCGACGTTCCTAAATTAATCAAAAGCCTCTCTCGATGGTCAATCAATTCTATATGTTATGTGAACTTCATTATCTCTAATTAAGCTTCGAACATAAACACATGCATTAAAATCTCAAGAACGCCTAAATGGATTTCATAAAGCATAATAGTAATCTCTATCTATTATTGGACCCTATGTTATTCAATACCACGTGCTTAATCTATATTGAATCTCTCGACTTCAATATAAATCACAATATATTCTAATGGTGATCAGGCATTAAAATAATAGAAAAACTGCATAAAGAATAATCAACCCAAGAAGTAATTAACTACTGAAACGAAAAAACTTATAATTAATTAAGAATCATGAGGTTTCATCGTTCATCCTAGAAAAAGTAAACTAGCCGGACATGATTTCGTCAATTATAACAATAATTGACTTCACCATGATCCGGCGAAAGAAAAAGAAGAAGAAGAAGAAGAATAAATAAATACAACCCGTGACTCCGGCTGAAGAATCCTCAATCCCGAGCCTTGATCCTCGATTCTCTTCTTGTATCTTGTTTCCAAAATTCCTCCCCAAATTCGTCTTCTAAAATTCCTTTTTTGTTATGGCTATCATCTGCCTTTTATAATGCTCTCCAAAGACTCCAAAACGTGATTTAGGTAGTTGTTTTATCTTGGAGTTGTAGAGTTCTAATCACATCAGAAAACTGCCAAAACGGGTCCATGATATGCCCATGCGATCGCATGGGCACATTCCTTGCAATCGCATGGTATGGCCAATTCACATTCTGCCTAATTTATGGAAGTCTTGCGATCGCAGCTTGTAACAACCATGCGATCGCATGGTTGTATCTTGTGACTTCCTGCGTTTTGTCTTTGGTATTTGCTTGCTAAGTCCTCCAGGTCTCTTCGTATGTTCAATTTAGTCATCTTTTCTTCTGTTTGCGCTCTTTTTCGTCTTTTCGTCAGATTAATGCTTGAATTTGATTATTTCCTAAAACAATAAGAAAACAACATGCAATTAAACTGAAAATAACTAAGAGTACTCATAATCATCCTATTTGTGAGCCCAGATAAGTACAAAATTGTACTTATCAAATACTCCCAAACTTGAACTTTTATTCGTCCTCGAATAAACTAGCTAAAAACAATCATGCACATACTAATAAAAATAATAAAAATCACAATATAAATAGCTTGCCGTTCTTTTGCAACAATTTATGATTCATGACGAGTATCCATGTATTACTATTGCAAACGTGATCTTATTTAAACCATATTTGACACATGTTTGAAAGCAGTTAATCTGATTCACTTAATTTCTATGATGATGGTAGCCCAACCATTTGGTCAAATTTTCCTTTTCCTCTCGTAAGGTACACTTTCTCCCAAAATAATTTTCTCTTTCAATTCCCTGGGTTTTTCTTTGGTTCTAAGGTTATGGTTCACATTCTTTTCTTGCTCGAGATTGGTTGAGAAAACTAGTAATCGTGACAACCTAGGTTTATGAAGATTCTCCAATTTATGAGCACTCTCGACTAGAAAGTTTCTACTAAGTAAGTCAAACCCATTAGTCATCTAATCCCCATGTTTACTTTGCAAAGAATTTTTTTTTCATTTTTCATTTTTCATTTTTTTTTTAATTAAATCTTATGTGCAGAACTCAATTCTTTAAGCTTTCTAGATGACTCATGTAACGAGCTTTAGGTCGATGACTCCCAAGTCTTTTGAACTTTAGGGCATCGGGTTTTGAGAAACCCCTACGGGCCTTTTCACTCAAATCAAATAGGCTACGAAAAGAGTTATAAGATATTAATAGGGTGCGAAACTCAATTCATTAAGCTTTCTAAATGACCCATGTAACGAGCTTTTGGTCAATGACTTTATCACTCGAGTCAAAAAGGCTACGAAAAGAGTTACATAATAATAACATTGTTCTTTGCGTGCAATAAGTTTATGCTAGGAGATTAGATTCCTAACATTCGGTCATTACTTAGTTTCTTCTAACTAGTCTAAAGTACTCCACACAAATTTTTTTTTTTTTTTCAACACACATGGAATCAATCATAACCTAGATAGCCACTATCACAGCTTAACTACCACACTTACTCACTCTATTGGTTACTTGGTTGAGATACAATTATTCTTATATTCAAAAAGAGGTATCCTATTGTTTTCAACATAAGTGCACCAACATAGCTAAAAATCATCTTAACTGGCCGACATAACACGACATCAGACATGGTCAAATAGCCTCACATTTAAACAAAAGTAATAATATGTTTACAAGTCATGGATTACATCAAAATTTAACAAAATTCATTATTAGCCGGCAAAGCTATTCATATTACACAAACATGCAAACAATTAACATTTTTTTTTTCAAATTTATTTAACAATCAATATCAAGTATTATCATCAGATCAAATATTTTTTCCACTACCCCCAAACTTGAAAGATACATTGTCCCTAATGTAAAAAGAATTCAAAGGAGTATATAAAGATCAGAGACTACCCAGATGTGGATCGGATGGTGCTGAAGAAGAAATATGGTATGATCAACAGGTGGAGAAATCTGTACAGATTGGTCAGCAAATCTTTGCTTCAATGTCATCCAGCCAGCCTGCAGGTTGTAACCCTAAAAAAAAAAGGATAAATAAATAAAAATAATAAGATTTTTTTTTTTTTTTTTTTTTTTGAAAAACGAAATTTTTTTTTTAATTAAAAAAAACGATTTAAAAAAAAAAAAAAAAAAAAAAAAAATGACGATGATCAAAGCCTCATTACCTAAGAATTGAAAGTCTACTTTAAAAAATCTTAGAAAAATTCTAAAATGTGCAAATTGTCAATTGAAATCCTATAATTGAAAAAAATACGAAAATTTAAATAAAAGGGTAGAAAAATGGGTTGCCTCCCATTGAGCGCTTCTTTAAAGTCATTAGCTTGACTTTGTCGTGGTGATCGCTCAAGACACTTTGAATGAATCTTTGGAGGCCCTGCTCTTCTTGCTTTGATCAACTTCTATACAATTTTTGTTTACCTTCCAGAGCTTGATTTTTCCTTTATCATACTGATATGATTTTGTTTTGCCGCCCTGCTCGAATTCAACTAAGAAAATTTCAGCCTCATCATCAGCTTTGGTCACAGAAGACGGATGAAACTCCTCTTTCTGTACATATTCTTCTTCTCGAAGTGGTGCCTCCTGGTGTTGGGTAACAACTTTATCATCTAAGCTCCCTCCCTTCTGGTCAATGACATCAATCTCGAAGCAGGAATCTGAAGAGCTTGAAAATTTAATTGCTTTGAACACATTGAATGTAATGTGTTCATCATTCACTTTCAACGTAAGTTCTCCTTTTGCAATATCAATTACTGCCCGACCAGTAGCCAAGAAAGGTCGACCCAAAATGAGTGGTACATCCCTGTCTTCGCACATATCCAGAATAATAAAATCAGCAGGGAATATGAACTTGCCCACTTTCACCAATATATCTTCAACTATTCCCCTTGGGCGTTTGATTGTTCTATCTGCAAGCTGAAGTGTTATTGTTGTTGGCTTTGCTTCTCCTAAACCGAGCTGCTTAAAAATAGAGTAAGGCATTAAATTCACACTAGCACCCAAATCACATAAAGCTTTATCAAAAAATAAACTACCAATAGTGCAAGGAATATTAAAACTCCCTGGATCTTTTAATTTCGGCGGTAGCTTGTTTTGCAATATGGCACTGCATTCTTCGGTAAGCGCGACTGTTTCATGTTCCTCCAACTTTCACTTATTTGAAAGAATGTCCTTCATGAATTTGGCATAGCTAGGCATTTGAGCTAAGGCGTCAGCGAATGGTATATTGATGTGCAGCTTTTTGAAAACATCTAGGAACTTCTTGAATTGCTGGTCTAGCTTATGTTTTCGCAACCTTTGAGGAAATGGAATTGGAGGGACGTAAGCCGGTGGTGGAATATAAGCTGGTGGAGAGTCCTGTTCTGGTGCAACTTCTGCATCTAATTTATTTTCTCTCGCTTTGTCGGACACAGTTTCCTTTTTTACACCTGGCCTAGTCACATGAATCTCTGGTAACTGAACCCCGCTCCTCGTGGTAATTGCATTTACTTGCTCCTTTGGATTGACTTCAGTATTACTTGGCCATGTGCCTGGTTGTCTCTCAGTCAACAATTTAGCCAACTGCCCAATCTGATTTTCCATATTCTTGATAGCAACATCCTGTCTTTTCTGCATCTCCTTCAATTCAGTGACAGCTTCTTCCAGTCCTCCTTTTCCTTCTTGAGGTCTTCCCTAATTTGGTGGATTTTGAATATTTTGAGTGTTGCCATATGAGAAGTTTGGATGATTTCTCCATCCTGGATTGTATGTCTGTGAATAAGGGTTATTCTGCTGACGCTGAAAATTCTGAGCATATGCAACTTGTTCAGGGGATGATATATCAACTTTGGTCAAAGGACACTCTGATGATTGATGGTTTGCTCCACATGTTACACAAATTGGTAAAGGCATCTGAACCATATTAGCTGAATGAGAATATTTTATTGATTCCATCTGCTTTGCCAATGCATCAATTTTTGCCAATAAAAGCGAATTGGTGCCCACTTCGTGTATCCCCGTTGCTTTCTTTTGCAATCCTCTTTCTGGCCACATAATAAACTGTTCACTCATGGTTTCAAATAGATCGTAAAGGTCACCGGCGGATCTATTTTGGATAGAGCCACCTGCTGCAGAATCTACTGAAGAACGACTGGTTGGAGCTAGTCCAGAGTAGAAATAATGATTCTGAGCTGCTAAAGGGAAACCATGACTCGGACACTTCCTGAGCAGTTGCTTGAATCTTTCCCATGCCTCGTGAAAATTTTCCAACTCAGATTGTTGGAAGTTGGATATTTCATACTTCAGTCTGTTCACTCTGGCTGGAGGAAAATATTTCAATGTGAATTTATGGATCAGATCTGTCCAAGTAGTAATGCTCCCAGGCGGTAGAGAATCTAGCCATTCTCTAGCTTTGTCCTTCAATGTGTGTGGAAAGAGCCTCATCTTCAGTGCCTCTTCATTAACACCTTGGTATTTGAAATTGCCACAGAATTCATCGAAGCGAGATATATGGTAATGAGGATTTTCATCTGTCAACCCATAAAACGGCAGGTTGTTCGAGAATAAATTCATCACATCTGGCCTCAACTGGAAGTTGTCGTGTCCATAAGGCGGATAGACTATGCTGGACCGATTCTCAACAATCGGTGGCATCATATATTCACCCATAAGAATATCTCGTTCACTAACTTCAACTGGTCGAGCAATTGGTGCTTGATTATTTATCTGATCATGTACTTGATTGTCTGCCATTGTGTCTTGCTGTGTTTTCTTTTCTCGTTTTTCACGTTGTCGTCGGTGAAAGCTTCGTTCAATTTCTGGATCTAAATCAAATAGATCAAGATCTTTTGTACGTGGCATGCACACTTAACATCTGAAAAATTAGAAAATATATACAATTCAGCAGTATCACGAAAAACTAAAAATAAAACTAATCTAAAAATAAAAATAAAAATAAAAATAGAAATAAAATAAATAACAATAAAAAATTGTTAAAACTAAACTATCAATTAATGTAGTAATTAATAAACTAGTCCCCGGCAACGGCGCCAAAAACTTGTTGTGCGATTATAAATCCCGCAAGTGGACGGATCGTTTACAAGTAATATAATGATGTGAAAAGTGTCGAACCCACGAGGACCAGATATTAATTTAACCAATTAATTTATAACCTAAATTTTAACAATGAAACGAAACACAGATTTAATTTGGATTTTTGTGATTCTATACTATTCTAATTAAAACTAAATTATCAAACAATTAACTTTAAAAAGGTAAGAACGAATTCAAGATCTACTAATACTAGGATTTGCGAATCTACCAACACTTTCTTTAATCAAATATCCGTTTAACCGTTTTAGCTTATAATTACCATAGATTGAAAATCGACGTTCCTAAATTAATCAAAAGCCTCTCTCGATGGTCAATCAATTCTATATGTTATGTGAACTTCATTATCTCTAATTAAGCTTCGAACATAAACACATGCATTAAAATCTCAAGAACGCCTAAATGGATTTCATAAAGCATAATAGTAATCTCTATCTATTATTGGACCCTATGTTATTCAATACCACGTGCTTAATCTATATTGAATCTCTCGACTTCAATATAAATCACAATATATTCTAATGGTGATCAGGCATTAAAATAATAGAAAAACTGCATAAAGAATAATCAACCCAAGAAGTAATTAACTACTGAAACGAAAAAACTTATAATTAATTAAGAATCATGAGGTTTCATCGTTCATCCTAGAAAAAGTAAACTAGCCGGACATGATTTCGTCAATTATAACAATAATTGACTTCACCATGATCCGGCGAAAGAAAAAGAAGAAGAAGAAGAAGAATAAATAAATACAACCCGTGACTCCGGCTGAAGAATCCTCAATCCCGAGCCTTGATCCTCGATTCTCTTCTTGTATCTTGTTTCCAAAATTCCTCCCCAAATTCGTCTTCTAAAATTCCTTTTTTGTTATGGCTATCATCTGCCTTTTATAATGCTCTCCAAAGACTCCAAAATGTGATTTAGGTAGTTGTTTTATCTTGGAGTTGTAGAGTTCTAATCACATCAGAAAACTGCCAAAACGGGTCCATGATATGCCCATGCGATCGCATGGGCACATTCCTTGCAATCGCATGGTATGGCCAATTCACATTCTGCCTAATTTATGGAAGTCTTGCGATCGCAGCTTGTAACAACCATGCGATCGCATGGTTGTATCTTGTGACTTCCTGCGTTTTGTCTTTGGTATTTGCTTGCTAAGTCCTCCAGGTCTCTTCGTATGTTCAATTTAGTCATCTTTTCTTCTGTTTGCGCTCTTTTTCGTCTTTTCGTCAGATTAATGCTTGAATTTGATTATTTCCTAAAACAATAAGAAAACAACATGCAATTAAACTGAAAATAACTAAGAGTACTCATAATCATCCTATTTGTGAGCCCAGATAAGTACAAAATTGTACTTATCACCAAGCAATACCGAGATCAATCCAAAAGAGAAAGTAAATGCAATTACCACAAGAAGGAGAGTTGAATTGCTAGAAATTCATGTAAAGAGACCAGATGTAGACAATGAAACTGCGTCCAGCAAAAAGAGATAAAACAAATCCAATAAATTCAAATATGTAGTTGAACAAGAAAAAGAGAACTCTCTACCAGATTATATTCCACCACAGCTTACGTTCCTCTAATTCCATTCCCACAAAGGATGCGAAAACATAAGGTAGACAAGCAATTCGAGAAATTCCTCAAAGTATTCAACAAACTCCAAATCAACATATCTTTTGCCAATGCTTTAGCTCAAATACCGAGCTATGCAAAATTTATGAAGGAAATTCTTTCAAACAAAATGAAGTTGGAGGAGCACGAAACAGTCATGCTTACCGAGGAATGCAATGCTATTTTGTAAAACAAGCTACATTCAAAATTAAAAGATCCAGTGAGTTTTACTATTCCTTGCACTACTGGTAGTTTATTTTTTTGACAAAGCTCTATGTGATTTGGGTGCTAGTGTGAATTTAATGCCTTATTCTATTTTTAAGTAGCTCGATTTGGGAGAAGCAAAACCAACAACAATATCGTTGTAGCTTGTAGATAGGACCGTCAAACGTCCAAGATAGATCGTTGAAGATATATTAGTGAAAGTGGACAAGTTCATATTTCCTGCTGATTTTATTATTTTGGATACACTTATTTTGGGTCAACCTTTCTTGTATACTGGTCAGGCATTAATTGATGTGCAAAAATGGCAACTAAAACTGAGGTTGAACGATGAACTTATCACATTCGATGTCTTTAAAGCAACTAAATTTTTGAGCTCTTCAGATTTCTGTTTCCAGATTGATGTCATTGACCAAGAGAGAACAAACACCTTCACATTGGAAAACCAGTCAAACTCAAAGGAATACACACTAATCATAAAAACAAAAAGTGACAAACACCTGATGAAGAAGTTGAAGTTTTCATAGTTGAGTTCGAGTAGGGTGGTAAAATAGAGTCATATCAATATGATAAAGGAAAAATCAAACTCTAAAAGGTGAACAAAAATTAGTGCAAAGACAATCGATGCAAGCAAATCAATTCCTCCAAAGATCTATTCAAAGTGTCTTGAGTGATTATCGCGACCAAGTCAAGATAATGACTTTAAAGAAGCGCTTAATGGGAGACAACCTATTTTTCTACCATTTTATTTCAATTTTCATATCATTTAAGTTTTAGGATTTCATTTGACGTTTTGCACGTTTTTATGCTTTTATGACTTAAAGTATGTTTTACCAATTTTTAAGTTAATGAGGAAAAATAATCATCATAACCTATTTCCAAACTTTTCTTGGACAGCATGAAGTTTATGGTGTAATAATCAGAGTTCGTTTGTCCCAAATTCTACATGTTCTTTCACCACCTCTGGATGATTCGTGAGCAGAAAGCAATCAAAGTTTACCACGCCTTTACGAAAAGTATAGTAAACTCTTCTCTTTTATTTCTTTTATTTACATTGAAACAATGTAGTGTCTAAGTTGTGCGGTGTGCTCTGTTTCTGAGTATTACTTTTATTTTGAATGATTGTGAGTGATATGATGTTATCTACTTATCGAATCTTTTAAGTTTAATCTATTTATAGTCTATTGTTTAAAAAAAATTTTGGTGCATGCTTGCGTGATGTTGGATAGCCTTGTTGGCGTATGATGATAAAATTTATATTGGAATGTGTAATCAATTCATGACTGGGGATTAAGTGATGCTATATACACTTATATTGTGTAATTACTTATCCATGTGAGATTTAAATATCTTTGAGCTCTATAGTCACAACTGTCGTTATGCAAGCATGCTATATTTGTGTAATTGTAGAGTTAGATAACTAAGTTATAAATATATCATATACCACATAAATCAAAAATATCATATGACTGTGTGTAAGACTGTTTGGTAATGGTAGAGCTGGTGAGAGTAATTATTTGGAGATATGTTGATTCCATGCATGTTAAATATTGGTGTGAAGTGTTGTGGCAAACAAAATAAAGTTAGGTGATGACCAGATGTTAGAAATCTAGACCTCACATATAAACTCTTGCACGCAAAGGACATGGCACTGGCTCTACCTTATACCTTTGTTCGTAGTATTTTTGACTCGAGTGATAAAGTCCGTAAGGGTTTTAAACACTCGGTGCCCTAAGGTTTGTAAAATCTGGGAGCCATTGGCTTAAAGCTCGTTACAAGGGTCATCTAGAAAGCTTAAGGGACTAAGGTTTACACATAAACTTGGCACTGGCTCTATTTTATATCTTTGTTCATAGCCTTTTGGACTCGAGTGATAAAGCTCGTAAGTAGGGTTGGGCGTGGTTTGGGATGGGTTGGTTTTGGGTCCAACCCGAACCCAACACGAAAGAATCGGTTTAACAAAAATTCAACTCAACCAAACCCGCACAGTGATTTAAACCTAACCCAACCCGACCCTATCAAGCTTCGGGCGGGTTGGGTTGGGTTGGTGGTTTGGGCTTCGACCCAATTCACATTTTTTTTTTGGCAAACTAGCAGTTTTTATTTTTTAGCAACAAATATTCAGCAAATTTCACAGAACAATTTTACAGAAATGTGAATCCAAACCATACAATTCAGAGTAAGTGAACGAAGTCAAATGAGAAAAACATATTCGAACTAATTTAGAAAAGAATGACTTCCTTGTATGATCCTTTAATGTGTAGTGAAATAATTGAAAGATAATTTTATCTGATGATTATACTGTCATACCAATTGGCAATGACGGCTCATTGTTTCACAAAGTAACTTTAGGTTCAAGAATAATAAAGATAAAGCTATTGTGATGATTGAGATGGTTTTGTGATTTTCAACTGTTAACATTATATGAATCCATACTGCAGATTTGAAATTCGCTGAAAAAACACATGACTTGATTTGGGCAACAAAAAAAATAAATCTATCACAAAAAAATCATCATAAAACAAAATTCAGCAACAATAACAAAAGAAAAACATCACAACAAATCAGAACTAATTAGTGGCGATAGATGACTGGCGATAATCTATCATATTTGAGCTCGATTTAGTTTCAAAAATTTGTCATATTTGGGGAAAATAATCAATATTCAAGTCATATTTTCCATAACTCCATAAGATTTGAGGGAAAAATCATTTTTTTTTTCGTAATCACCTTTCAAGATTGAAGATTTCGACGGAGACGGTGTAAATGAGAGGAATGGACTAGAGAAGATTCCAAATGGCGGCTATGTTTTCTATTGGAAACTTGGAGAGGAGACGACCAGAGGAGAGTGGAGAGCTGGTGTAACGACTGCGTTTTGCAAATGGGCTTCTACATTACCTGCCCATTTAAGTTTAGGATTCATCCATTTTTTTATTATTTGGATCGGATCGGGTCGAGTCGAGTTCACTGATTCAACCCCTGACCCGACCTAACTTGACCTAACCTAACGTTATTTTTGAATCCCGAACCCAAACCCAACCCAACCCAATTAAACTAAAAAATTGACCGAAATCGCTCAGGTTGATCGTGTTGAGCGGTTTAGGTCAGTTTTTGCCCAGCTCTACCCGTAGGGGTTCTAAAAATCCGATGTCCTATGGTTTGTAAAATCTAGGAGCCATCAGCCTAAATCTCATTACAAGGGTTATCTAGAAAGCTTAAGGGACTGAAGTTCACACAAAAAAGGTCATTTGCAGAGTTAACATGAGAATTTGGACAACTAAAGGATTTGAATTGCCTAGTGGAAGCTTGAAGGTCGGAGCACTTAAATCTAAGGAGAATCATCATAGATCTAAGTAATTGCTTTCATTGGTTAGACCTAACCAAACTTGAGCAGAAAAATAATGAGTGATTTGAGAGCAACCTTAGAATTAAAACTGCGGGTGAAAAATTAAAAAAAAAAAAAATTCAAGTTTGGAGATGCATCTCACGAGAGGGGGAGAAAACATTTGACCATTCAAGATTGGGAATAAATCAAAAGAGCTTCATGACAATGAGTGTTACTATATACACACACACACACACACACCGGTCAAACATCGGATAAGTTAAAAAAATTAGTTTTGGTAGCATTATTTATAAGTTTTTCATGAATTTGTTGAATAGTTTCAAATCCTGAGGCAAATACAGCATGCTATCTAACAAATCTATTTTTAGTTTTTCCTATTTTATTTTATTTTGTGTGTTTTGAGTAGATAATCTTGCTCGGGAAGAACAAGAGTTTAAGTTTGGGGATGTCTGATAAGTGTATTTAATATGCTTATTTATACTTGTAAATTTATTATATATTCATTGTATGAGCAGATTTCTATTTAAATGAGTTTAATTATTGTATACGTAGGTACAAAACTCAATTTGGATGAGTTTGGAACAAAAAAGAAGAGTTTGAAACTTAATTGACACTTACTGTGGTGAATTCAAAAGTTTTGAGAGCAAAAATCAGATTTCTAAAAGTTTGGGAACAAATTTGCACAATTTTTAATAGTTGGAAGGCCACTTTGGAAGACTTTAGAAGGGTGATGACCAATTAGAATATATTTAGAAGCTTTTGGATTGAATTGAGAAGATTTAAAGAAGAAATGACCAAAATCGTACATCAGAAGCCAAATCGAGGACCAAATTGTAAGTTTTCAAAACAAATGTCACACTTGGATAGTGCGACCTAGGTACAGTAGTTAAAACTTATTGGAGTTCGCACCTAGGTAGCAGAATGCATTGTGCGACCTAGGCGCGACCTAGGTGCGACCTACGCTGAAGGAAAGTCATAAATACGGTTTTCTAAAGTCATGAGGGAATATAACTCTTTTAAGACACAATTTTGAATACTTTCCAAGGACTATAAATAGACCTCTTCTAGGTCTTTTGAAAGGTTTACGCAATTGAAGAGAGAAAGAGATCTAGAGCAAGGAAAAGAAGAAATCTTGGGCAACATTCATCACGGTACAATCGGAGATTTTGAATTAATTCAAGATTAAGGGTTGTATCTATTCTTCTTCTTTTTTCTTCCAGTTCATGAATTCTTTTATTAATATCACTATATTTATAGGAATCATGTCTAGCTAAATCTTTTATATATAAGATAAATGATGAAATCTCATGTTTTTTATTAATTAGAAATTATTTGTTTTCGTAAATTTATTGATTTCAGGTTGATTATTTTTTATTCATTATTTTCGTTTTGATGTTTAATCGTCATTAAAATGTTTTTGTAGTCTAGATTGCTTTTGAGATATTCAATTTAAATGAGCATGTAATAATAAATAACATATGGTCCAATAATAGATTGATATTACTATTATACTTTCTGAAATCATTCTAGATGATTGTTGTGATTAAATACATACATTTGTGTTCGAAATTTAACTAGAGATGGTTAAATTTATATAGAGGTATATAATTTTTTGACCTTCGAGAGATACTTTTGATTATACTAGGATTATCAATTTGTGTTCCTAAATTTATTTTCTATACATCATCTTCAACACTATCATCCAATTCACTAATTTCTATGTGTTTGTCAAAAGTTAATCTAAGACGAGGTACTAGTGGTGAAATAAAATAGACATCGATAATCCTCGAGATGCTAATATTGTCAAGCAATTACAATATGTCTTGATCAGTCATTAATCTCATTATCCCATTAGTGAATGACAACTTATACCTCTTGTACATGTAGCCTATCAGTTGAAAAAGCCCTAGGGCCTCAGCAATCTCATTTAATCCTAATTTCGACAAAAAATTAGAATCAATCTCGTCAATATAATCTACATTGCCATGAGAATAGAACATGTTCCTTATTCTCTTGAAAAAATACCCTATGAAAACATTTCATAGTGAACATCTACCAAAATAGAACAAAATTAGAGAATCAAAAATTAAAATAGGATAAATTTCTTCAAAATGTTTACAATACAAACGTATTAACGCAGATTTGCACAAACTTACTATATTTTGGAGAGTTTTCAAGCTCTATGCAAAACCGTATTTTGTATTCCAAATAATCAAATGAAGTGCGATGAAGTGTGAACAACAAAGTTTTACCAATTGAGTCTTCTCTCTTCCACGAACGAATTTTTTGCACCTTGCCAATGGAGAATCACACAGAGGTTTCTAGAATATAAACAATCGTGTTACGAGTTGTATGAACACGCACGCAAAGTTTGAAGTAGAAAGAAACGATTAAGTGACTTGACAAAATTACCTTTGCATAATAGTCGTGTGCAATATAGACTCACTTAATGGCTGATTTGGACAATTTAGGTGATCGGAGATTAGAGTTGGCAAATGGGGCTGGGTCGGGCAGGCTTAGCCCACCAGAGCAAGGCCACACTTAAAACTGAACTGAGCCGGCCCAACCCAATTTTGTACGGGCCAAAAATATGATGGCCAAGCCCAATCCGGTCTTAATTTTTTTAAAATAATTTTTTGATACAATCTAATACACTGCATCAAATACAATATTAGATAAACTTAGACAATATATATTTTGAAATTTTTAAAAATATTAATTTGTAAAATTGGGACTCTCATGTATTAGTCAAATAGATAAATATCAATTTTCTTTCAAAATAATAATGTAATTTTGGTTAATTGTAAACTATTTCTTGACAATTTTTTTTTTAAAAATATAGTAAAAACATGCTAGTCTTATTGTTTTGAGATATAATCATGTTTATCTTATATTAAAAAATTTACTTATACGTAAATTTAAAATAAATAATTTACTTGTCACACCAAACATAATTTGAATTGAAACTTGAATTAAACTAAATTTTAATTAAATCTAAACAATTTTATGTTGGAACTTGGATTCTTGAACTAATGTTTCAAAAAAAAAAAAAAAAAAAAAACAATTTAAATTGGAGACTTGGGCTTAGGCCATTTTGAATCGATATTATTTAAATTATGTATTATGGTAATTTACAAAATGAGTTATTAGTATTAAAAAATCGAGAAAAATAGCCCAGCAGGCTAGACGGGCCTAGTTGGCTCAATTTTGTTTGGGCCAGGACCAGCTCAATACAAAAGTCGGATTATGTAAGCCGGCCATGGCCTGGATCGATTTTGCCACCTCAAGTGGGAATTATTTTATTATCGTAAATTAGTTTAAAATTGAGTCAGTTTCGGTGAGTGGGGATTATTTTCATAAATTAATTAAAAATTGAGGTTGATGCGATGAAAATTGAATAGAGAAAAACCTGTGATAAGCATAAGGGTAATTATATTTACACAAAACTTTTTATTTTTTGCACTACATTTTAATTATATTTAACATCTTTAATCTTTTAAAATAATCGCACTCATATCCTCAACTTTTTTTATCACATTTTTATCGTCAACTTTTCATTAATTAGCACATTTTGTGTTTGATAACAGTTTTTGTAAAAAATATTTGTTGAGAATTCGTAAAAAACTTATTTGTCTGTCATATTTTTAAAAAAACAATAGATACAAAAGTACGATAAAATATTTTTTTCTCATTTTAAAGTATTTAAACAAAATATCTCGACATAAACTATCATTAATGATAAAATGTGCTAAGTAATGAAAGTTGAAGATAAAAATTCAATAACAAAAAATTAAGAACATAATTTTAATAATAAACAAAATTAAAGATCTTAAATAAATTAAAATGTGGTATATTTATAATGGGAGATGATCTCCTCTCCATAGTGGGGAGGTGTTATAACTCCCACTTGAAAGATGTCCAATTTTAATTGGATAAGTGGTTAATATTTAATGCCAATCAAATTTTCATTGTTCAATCAAAATTGGACATCTCCTAAGTCTAAGTGGGAGTTATAACACCTGCCACTATGGGATGGGGAGGAGATCATCTCCATATTTATAATATGCTAGTGTGTGAATATAAGAACCCTAACCATAAAGCATGGGAAGTTGGGAACTGTAATTTACCTCAAAAAGTTGAAACCCACGTATTCTTCCAACTCTCTACCTTCCTCCCCTCTCTTGAAATGGCGGCGAGAAATGCATTGCTGAAGTACATGAGAGTGAACGTTCGGCCACTCCAAAGCCCTGGAGCCGGCAGCTTAGGAGTGTCCCTCTCGCAGCTGATCAGACGCCACTTCTCCGAGGAAGTGAAGGGTTCTTTCCTCGACAAGTTTGAGGTCACCGATCGTGTCACCAATGTCGTCAAGAATTTCCAGAAACTCGACCCGTCTAAGGTAATAAACTAATAATCCTATCATTTTCCATTTCTCCATTTTTTATTTTTTTTTGTAAATGTATTGTTTCTGAAGTTTAGCATTGAATTCGGGGAGTGGGATAAAATTATGGTTTATTATGGGAAGTAATGACGTTTTTTATTATTTGATTAATTTTTCGATTGTTTATGATTTGCTTGAATAGCATAATGGCTTGTAGGAAAAGTAAGGTGTCTCTGTATTGGTATTTTGTATTGAACTTAGTAGGGTGTATAAATGTACTTTTATTGTAGTTTTTGCTTTGGCCCCAATAGCGATGCTTAGAAGATAGATGACAGAGCCCATTAAATACTTCGGGATCTTCGAGGTTGTGAAAAGTCATCTTCTGAAATGTAAAACACTCGTGTTGCTTCAGAGGCTACTTAGCTTGGGTAGCCTCGAGCTCTGCCAGAAAACGGAATATGTATGACTGCAGAAAGTTTCATAATGATTAGAAGGTTTATCTTTTAAAGTTTCAGAGCTCGTGGAATTAAGTATTGTGTGCAGTTAGTCAAATAATCTTTTGGTCTCATAATGGCTATATTTCTGAAACAGAGTTATGTCAAATCCATTCCGCTTAGAATCTTATGGGCTTGGCCGTTCTTTGCTAATTTTAGGAATTTAGTTGGCAATTGACAATCAATAGCAACACAAGCCTCTCTTCCTCGATAAAGCACTGATAACCTTTTGAGCGTAATCCTTGCTTCTATTGAGGGCTCTTCAGTTTCTAAAGTAGAAATCTGTACCATTTAAGTTAACAAGCTCTGCACTACTGGAGATCTTCTAGCCGCTGCAAGAAACACAAGCCTCTCCTCCTCAAGAAAGCACTGACAAACTTCTGAACGAAATCCTTGCTTCTATCAAGGACTCTTCAGTTTCCAGAGAAGAAATCTGTACTGCTTACGTTAACAAGCTCTGCACTGCTGGAGATCTTCTAGCCACTGCTAGGCTAATGCAGTCTTTGATTAAGAAGCACATATTTCTTCGTCTGCAGGTGGAAAGATTGATATTGATCTGCTCTCTCAAATTTTCAAGGTCTTTCTGGGTCCTGTGATTATATAAGATTCACTTCATATCTTGTCCTTGCCAGAGTGTTTGTGAAGCGTAATAATACTGCCATCCTAGTAAAATTTATCAAATAAATCTCAGAATTAGGGTTCCCTGGATATGAAATATTCTGAAAAGACTTATTTTTGCATTTTCTAATCGAATAAAAAGTTTGAAATGTAAACCAAACTTGGTTACATATAACACCATTTTGGGTATTTTGGGTCGACTTGGTCGGGTAGATGAAATGCTACATCAATTTGCTACTGTGAAAGTGGTTGATCTTATTCCAAATATTTTTACTTATAATACCTTATTAAACAGCTTCTACAAGGCAGGTAGATTTGATTTGTGCTTGGTATAAATTAAAGAAATGGGTGAGCGAGGAGTTCAACCTGATTTGCTGACTTACAAAGCTTTGATTGGGAGCTTAAGCTGGTCGGGAAAAATTAAAGAATCATTAAGGATTTTTGATGAGATGAAAAGTAAGCAGACACATCCCTCAATTAATGATAAGTGTCTAAAAACGCATCATAGTCATATGATGTACAAGGCATTATATATTCCTATTTTGTTAATTCTCTCAATTTAGTATAGAATGTCAATTCTCTTGCCATTAAATTAATATGCATAAATCCATGGCCAAAAGTTCAATTAATAGAAGTATGTATATCTAGACAAGATGACAAGATATTATATACAAGTTGACATGATATTATACACAAGTTGGCTTGTACTTGATTAAGAGTATTTATGTGGTGTATTTTGAATGGATAGAAGGGTAGAAAATATATGGAGCTTTGGTCAACAATGGTGGCTCTCAGCTCAAATAAACATGCCTCAGAAAAATTATAATATTAGGGGTTATACAACTTCGATTTGGGTGATTCAATTTGTCTGAATATATTAGATATAGACCTACAACTTTCATATTTACCACAAATTCAAATTCTCAACGTTGGGCAGCCAAATATACTTTTCATGGTACAAGTTACTATTTTAACAGGACAGTTTTTCCACTGGTGACAGCAGTCAATAGTTTGGCCATACTTGGAGCTAGAAAAATCTAATTGACCTTATCTTTGTACCATTGGATATATGAGACAAGTGGGAACAACTCATATATTGATAATTAGTCCAAATTCGATGCTTAACATGGCCTACAAGTTGTATGAAGTTGAAGATGCTAGTTGGCTCCAGACTGGAAAAAATATGCAAATTGTCCATTTGATTACAAGCAAGTTGGACATTTTTGTTGTCTATAAAAGGAAAGCTTGGCCAAGCATTTAGACACGAGATGTTCCATTATCTTTTATTTTCTCTTTGTTATATTTTCACTATGTTTCTCTAAACAACTAGCTAGAGCTAGAGGTAAAACCCTGATGAATTTGTAGTATTGTTCTTTAATCTTTCTTTTGCTCTTTAATGTTGATCTTTTTAGTTGTTAGAATAACATGTTCTATATATATTTTTGGTTTGTTAAAGACTTTGATTAATTGTTGACAATATTGGCACAATAAATGTTGAGATAATCTTTACAAACCAACAAATGTTATGGCATGTTTTCTCAAACAACTATCAAGTATTTGTAATACATGTTTTATCTTCCGTGTGAGATCACTCCCTAATTGATTTTCATATGAGTTATAAAAAAGATCAAGAATAAATTCTATTAATTTATCAAATGTGAATCTCCAACGCTCTAGTATTCTTCTAAATTATATTTTCACCAACTGTTTTTGCTATTCATCAATTAATGTTCTTTTTTCTTTCCTTCCAATTCCTTGTGGATCGACCTTGGACTTCCGAGTATACTACTTGAGACAACCTACACTTGGGTTTGCAACCTTAAAGTTGTAGCAAGTTTTGAGCAAATTGGACATTTTGCATACTTTTCCAGCCTGGAGCCAGCTAGCATTTTCAACTTCATGCAATATATAGGCCATGATGAGCATCGAATTTGGACTAGTTATAAACATATGAGTTGTTCCCACATGTCTTATCTATCCAATGGTATAAAGATAAGGTCAATTGGACTTTTGTAGCTCGAGATATGGCCAAACCATTGAGTGCTGCTTACTAGTAAAAAAACTGTCCTGTTAAAATAACAACTTGCACTTTGAAAGGTAAATTTGGCTGTCCGACATTGAAAATTTGAATTTGTGGTAAAAATGAAAGTTGTAAATCTATATCTTATATGTTCAATCCAATTTAAATCACCCAAATCAGAATTGTACAACACCTGATATCATCATTTTTTTGATGCATGTTTATGTGAGTCTAGAGCCACTATTGTTGAAGCTCCATATGTTTTCTATCCATTGAAAATACACCACATAAATATTCTTAATCAAGTACATGCCAACTTGTGTATAATATATTGCCAACTTGTCTAGGCATACATACTTTTGGCCATGGATTTATGCAAATTGATTTTATAGCAAGAGAATTGACGTTTTATACTAAAGTAAAAGAATTAACAAAATAGGAATATATAATGTCTTGTAAATAATGTCTATTATCAATTAACATATACAGGGCTCTAATTTTCCATTCGGAAATGACGGCAAAGCTGGAGTTGGCTTTGAAATTTCTAAGGAGATGAAATTTTCTTCCAGACTTTGTTGGTCCAAAGGATTTCCAAAGGGAAAGGAGATAGTTTACTGCTTCAAACTGAATGAATTATTTCGGTGAACTTTAGGTTCGAAAAGTGATCAATTTGCCAATCTGGTTTTACTGCTTCAAACTGAATGAATTATTTCGGTGAACTTCACGGTTCGAAAAGAGATCAATTTGCCAATCTGGCCCTGCTGCTGAAGCCTCAGGTATTGAAGTGAATAAGGTATGATTTACTTAAAGAACTCATTATGATTGACATCAAATTGTAATGTAGCATACAGTATGTAAAAGAAGTATCTTGGTATCTATGCTTTGCTTGTGGACCGTTCAATCACTTGATATAGAATGGAAGATTTGGACACGCTGAGCTCTTGTCAGATTATAAAGAAGGCCCCTTGTTGTTGAGATATTCTCCTCTCTTACGTATAAAAATGCAGAAGTACCTAATCAGTTGTAGCTTACTTGTGGGTACTTGCAATACTTGTCGTCATAAATTTACTTTATTTTTGGTTGGTTTTAAAGGAAATGGAAATGAATTTTACTTCATTGACAAGAAGGTCAGTGGTCATTGCCTATTTAATATACAGTAGTTTTTTTCCCTAGACTAGCTTGTTCCTGTAGTTGTTCTCACCAGACTGCTACCCACCTTTTGTTTTGTTAGAGTTCTCACTGACTGTGCTTTGCCACTCTTGTATATTTTTGTCCCAGTCATCCAGACCCTATATCATCTAGACTTATTAACTTAGGTCGTGGGCAATTTAGGACAACCCTAGGGATCCTCTCTCTTATACAGTAGAAAAATTGAGTTTGGAGGGCAATTTATGCTCAGTTTCAGTGTCTGAATGAGGAGAAAAAATATTTGGCTGTGAAGGGTTTATGTTGAGTGTCTTCCTTAGACCATCGGAGATCTGTTTCTGGTTGCTGTGAATAGTATCCGAGAAAGGTATTATATCAAGAAAATGATGAAATGTTAGTGATTTATATGTCAATGATGAAAAGACTGTTCTAAGGCTTGGCCATAGGTTTAATCGTTTAAATTTAAGTTTTAAAAAAAAAAACTCTAGTCTCTAGGCATCACCGTCACGCCTTGTATGGGAGTTGCACCATGTAACTCAAGAACAAGGAGTTTTCTGGACATAGTGTTATCTTTTCTCTTCATAAATCTTTATGTTGAGTCCGAGGACAAAATCTTAGCACTTAGCTCTTATTTGGGAACTTGCTGAATTACCTACCAAACTATAACAAATGGCTTAAAGCAAAAACGGAAAAGGGTTTTCAGACTTTTAAGTACGGAAAAACAATTCTAGAATCTCTCTACAATATAGATTCCCTTGATGATACACTAATTCTACAAAATCCTTCTTTCTTGCTTTTCGTGTAGCTTGTAGACGAAGCTGGCAAGTTGATGTATCAAAAGTGTTCATTAATTAACTAATCTATGGAGTTTAATTTCCCGAAGTAGTTGCATCCTTCGAGGAAAGAATGGGGTGAAAAATATGGAATCCCACTCCAGACTTGTATCCTTCCCCCACGTCCTTTCGCTCTTCTTTTTCAAAAAATATTAGCTGCATTTGTGACGATTCATCTACTATCTGACTTCTTTTGACATTTGAATACATTCTAGGTTACCCTGGATGCTCATTTTCAGAATGATCTCGGTTTAGAAAGTTTAGACACATTAGAGATTGTGATGGCTCTTGAAGAAGAGTTTGGTTTCGAGATTCCTGACAATGAAGCAGAGAATCAACTGCATCAATCTTGCTGTTAACTTCATTGCATCTCACCCTCAGGCAAAATAGTGGAACACTGATGCCTTGCCCATTTTTCCCCTTTCCACTGGCTGGCTGCACGATGGGGCTCGTTTATTTATTTTCGGGTTTCCTTTTTCTTTTATTTCTGAAATATTCATTTCCAAGTAGAAATATCATATATGTCTTTGCTAACTGTCTGCTGGATTCTTATCGCAAGCATATTTTGCAATTTGCGCTATAGACGCTCTTTTGCATATTTTGTGTACATGATTAGACAAGATAATGAATAAATCTTTCACCTATTGTTCTTTCTTCTATAATACTGTAATCTTACGACTTAAATGTACTAAATATGTTCTTAAAATATTTAGGGGAATTTTGCACAAATATTCCCTAACTATTCCTCAGAAATGGTCTTTAACATTTATTTTTTGTCACATAAGTCTCTAATCTATGTGTTTTGGTGTACAATTGGTCATTATTTGATTAAAAAAAAAAGGTTAATTACACTAATGGTTCTCATTCTTTCAGGTTTGTAACGATTTCATCCTCGTTCTTTTTTTAGCAGATATCATTTACATTCTTCCATTTATACTTACAGATGGTCTCCAAATCATTATTTTTCACTATTCTGACAATTTTTTGACAATTTTGCTTACGACTTAAATAAATTAAAATGATAGAAAAAAAATACAATAAAAGTATTGCAATTTGGCCCTTATCTTTTCAAAAGTACAAATAAATCTTAAACAATTTTATTTTATTCAAATAAGTGTTTTTCTCCAACTCAAAATAAATCATTATTGAAAAAACATCAATGTCTCTGCTTCGAAGGAGAAAAATCCTAGAAAATGAAATAACACAAGAACCCGGATGTGAATGAGAAGGACAAAAATATAATTGATAAAAAACACAAGATTCGAAAAATCCCAGAAGAAGCAGACCAATTGGAATTGTGTTGATAGTTGCTGTTGGTTTATTAGGTGCATAAGCGTGTTGTGGTGGGTGCTATTGTTTCTGTACAACATGATGACTTCTTCGTTCTCGCAGTAAGTGGCGGAAGTGATAACCGGGCCGATCCCAAACCCGCCAGGCGTGAAGTTGCAGAAGGAGGGATTAAAGGTTGGTGTTCTTCTCTAACATACTAGTGTGAGGAATGAAAGTGAGGAGACACATGAGTTTCCATGTTTTATACTCTATATCAAAGGAAAAGGAAAATATTTTGCTCACTCATGTGGTGGATTCAATTGGTGTAAAAAGTTATGTTGAAGAAGGCAAGCCACATGAGCACGAGTTATTGTCTCTGAAACAGATGAAGGAAAGAAGCTTAGTGCAGTCTACCACGGCGCACAATAGAAAGAATGAAAAAGATGAGTTGGAAATTTTGAAGATCAACAATTAAAGAAAACGGCTGGAAAAATTGAGAAAGGGAAAATAGAGATATGGTGGTGTATATATATGTGGCGTGGGTGGGTGGGTGGGGTGGGGAAGAACACTTACTTTAATAAAATAAAGGGATAATTGCATCAAAAGTCTCCAATGTTTTAAAATCATTGAGATATGTCCCTAACCTAAAAAAAAAATAGCACCATACATCCCCAACGTATGAAAATTTTGGCGTGGTAGGTCTTTTATGACCAAATTGCCTTTCTTTTTTAAATAAACAAAAAATAAAAAGAAAAAAGAAAAAGAAAAAAGAAAAAAGAAAAACATAATTAAAAACTAACTATATGTACCCAAAAAATAAAAAGTAAAAAATATACCTCAAAAAAATAAAAAGTAACAAATAGGTCATCTTCTCCAAAAAGTCCTAAAATTTTATTTGTACCAAATTCGCCGGAAAACACCACAAACTCACCAAAAAAACCACATATTTTCTCGGATTCCAACCTCGAATTCAAAAACCACCCCTTGAACTGTGCAAGGTTGATGTAACCGTCGCCGTCAGAATCAACGAACTTGAATTTTAATTCTATAAAAGTATTTCAGTTCCAGCGGGAAGATTTCTATTAATTTGTTATTCTAATCTGTAGAAACGATGTTGGTTTGGTTGTTGTGAAGTTGATATAAATTACAAGTTTAGTATATTATTTCTTGCCCGATGATATTGATAATGAAAAATGAGAAAAACTTGACAGAGAATCCTTACTTGTGAAGCTATGCAGTTGATGGGTTGCTGCAATTGGTCCATAGTCCTCTGGAATAGCCCATGCTGTTTCCCATGTTGTGAATGAACTTCATGTGCCACTTTTGTCCTTTGGGGCTAGGGATCAACTCTTTCTGCTCTGCAATATCCATACTTCCTTCGAACTACGATAAGTGAACATTTCCAGATGTATGCAATTGCTGATTTGGTGATGTATCTTGAATGGAGAGAAGTACCATCAACGGACTTTTGAATTCGGGGTTGGAATCCGAGAAAATTGGTGGTTTTTTTGGTGAGTTTGTGGTGTTTTAGGCGAATTTGGTACAAATAAAATTTTAGGACTTTTTGGAGAAGATGACCTATTTGTTACTTTTTTTTTTTTGTACATTTTTTACTTTTTTTCTTTTTTTGGTAAATATGGTTAGTTTTCAATTATGTTTTTCTTTTTTTCTTGTTTCTTGTTTTTTGGTTTATTTTAAAAAAAGGGCAATTTAGTCATAAATGACCTATCATGCCAAATTTTTCATACATTGGGGATGTTTGGTGCTATTTTTTTAGGTTAGGGGCATATCCCCCAACGATTTTAAAATGTTGGAGGACATTTGATGCAATTATCCCTAAAATAAAATAGTTTATGATTTATTTGCATTTTTGAAAATGTTAAATGCCCAATTACAATGTTTTTATTATATTTTTTCCATATCATTTTAATTTATTTAAGTAAATGGGCAAAATTATCAAAGAATTATCAGAATAGTGAAAAATAGTGATTTGGGGACCATATGTGAGTATAAATGGAAGAATATGAATGATATTAGCTAAAAAAAATATGGATGAAATTGTTACAAACCTGAAAGAATTGTGATCATTAGTGTAATTAACCAAAAAAAATATGCTCTTGGTTTTAATTAGAAAAAAATTGTATTCTGATTCCTAACATTTACAAAATGTGCAAATTAATTTAGTGTATTCATTAAATAATATTTAATTTTATATACTAAATACATCATTAAATTTTTCATAAGAGAAAAATATAAAATTAGTGTGCTTTAAATATAGGCTTTTTTTGCACAAATGGTCCCTAACTTTTGCACTTAGTGCAAGTTAAGGACCTATCGTTTTATTTTTGGCAGTTTAACCCATATCTCAAATATTTTTTGTGGCAATGGTCCTTTTGTCAATTTCCATCCAATACTCCGTTAAATTTGATGATGGAAAATTTTGGATTTAAAAAGTAAAGGAAATTTTGTAGCAAAAGTCCCTAATCTTTCAAAAAGTGTCGAAAAGTCCCAAAACCTTCTAATCCTAACACATATGACCCTAAACATTTTTGACAATTTTACCCCTAACTTAAATAAATTTAAAATAACTCCTAAACCTTTTCAAAAATACAAATAAGTCCTAAATATTTTTATTTTTTTTACATATTTACACTTAAAATAATAAAAATTGTGTCATCAAGTCTCAAAACTTTTAATTTTGTTCACCAAAATGACATTTAAAATGTGTTTGATTAAAATTAGATTTTTTGGTAAAAATTGTTTAAATGCGTGGTTGAAAAGTTGTGGGACTATAAAATGTGTGGTTAAAATTAATTGTTGACTTTGACTTTAGCTTTTTAGCAAAATCAAAATTGAAAACAAACTGACTCTTAAAGTCTCTACAGATTTTGTCCAGTGGTCCGTTAATTAACAAAAAAAATTATACCCATGATCAAAATTTGACTAATTTAAATTTTTAATTTATTTTTCATACCAATAAAAAAATGGTGGAGGTGGGTTGGAGATGGTGAAGAACTTTTTATTATTATTATTATTATTATTATTTAGTAATTGGTATGAAAAATAAATTAAAATTTTAAATTGGTCAAATTTTGATCATGTATATAATTTTTTTGTTAATTAACGGACCACTGGACAAAATTTGTATAGACTCTAAGAGCCCGTTTGTTTTTAATTTTGACTTTGCTAAAAAGCTAAAATCAAAGTCAACAATTAATTTTAACCACACATTTTATATTCTCACAACTTTTCAACCACATATTTCA
This sequence comes from Forsythia viridissima, assembly GCA_030279155.1. Classification (NCBI taxonomy): domain Eukaryota; kingdom Viridiplantae; phylum Streptophyta; class Magnoliopsida; order Lamiales; family Oleaceae; genus Forsythia; species Forsythia viridissima. The sequence goes on along the minus strand of CM059033.1, from coordinate 37,234,732 downwards.
ACAACTATCAGAATTTCCCAAAAAATCTGATTTTAATCAAACACATTTTTAATGTCATTTTGGTTAACAAAAATATAAGTTTTGGGACTTGATGACACATTTTTTATTATTTTAAGTATAAATCTGTAAAATAAATAAATAGATTTAAGACTTATTTGTATTTTTGAAAAAGTTTAGGAGTTATTTTTAATTTATTTAAGTTAGGGGTAAAATTGTCAAAAAGGATTGGGGTCATATGTGTTAGGATTAGAAGGTTTGAGGACTTTTCGACATTTTTTTAAAGATTAGGGACTTTTACTGCAAATTTTCCTTTACTTTTTAAATCCAAACTTTTCCATCGTCAAATTTAACGGTGAATTAGATGGAAATTGACAAAAAGGACCATTGCTGTCAAAAACATTTGAAATAGGGGCTAAATTGTCAAAAGGGTAAATAGCACAAAACGTCCCTACTTATTGATGGTATTGTGGAAAACGTCCTTATCTTTAAAATTTTGGCATTTTCACCCTTACCTACTGGATTTCCTGCGCAAAACGTCCATACCTTCAAAATTTTGGCATTTTCACCCTTACCTACTAGATTTCCTGTGCAAAACGTCCTTCAGTCCAAAAATCAGCCATTAACTTAGGGGTAAATTAGTCCAACCACTTTTTTCACATATATATTACTTCTTTTAAAATTGGGGGACTTCCCATGCAATTTTCAAAATTGCATAGCAGGCCCCCATCCCCAAATCTGAAAAGCTGAAACAGTGGAAACCATGGCACCTTTAATTTTAAAAACCAATTTCCATGGCAACTCATTTCCATTTATTTCACAACACTGGAGTATTAAATTAAACATTAATCACAATAATTAAACATTAATCACAACACTGGAGTATTGAATTAAAGACAACCCATTTCCATTTATTTCACAGCATACATAAACATAGCAGTCGATCCATTTACACCGATCAAAAGAGTCTTGGAGCCGACAACAGTGCTCTATTACCTTAATTTTTACAAGATTATGACATTCAAATTCAGCTAATTAACAAACCCAGTAATTAATCAGATAGCTTTAAAACTCATTATCACGAAAGAAAATAAAACCATGGAAATTGCTCTCAAGCCTGAGCAAGAAAAGACACTATTTACAAAACAAACATTTGCATCTCTCTCGTCAACCTTTTTAACGGTGGTGTTTGCTCCTAGTCTCCCCACTGTAGATTTTGTACACGTTTGTGTATACTAGATTAGACAATACTCAGACAAGATACGAGGATGGGACGTACAGTAAAGTGTATTAGATAGTATTTGAAAAAGAAAAAGAAGCTAAAATCCGAATTTTTCAAGATTTTTATTTCTTGAATGAAAAGGGGTTCCACTGGTTTCAGCTTTTCAGATTTGAGGACGGGGGCCTGCCATGCAATTTTGAAAATTGCATGGGAAGCCCCCTAATTTTAAAAGAAGTAATATATATGTGAAAAAAGTGGTTGGACTAATTTACCCCTAAGTTAATGGCTGATTTTTGGACTGAAGGACGTTTTACGCAGGAAATCCAGTAGGTAAGGGTGAAAATGCCAAAATTTTGAAGGTAAGGACGTTTTCCATAATACCCTCAATAGGTAGGGACGTTTTGTGCTATTTACCCTTGTCAAAAATAAAACGATAGGTTCTCAACCCGTAGTAAGTACAAAAGTCAGGGACCATTTGTGCAAAAAAAACCTTAAATATATGTAATTGCTATGTGATATGAAAATTTTGAATAAAAATTAAGTTAAATAAATAACAAAATGACGTATATAAATTTATGATATTGAACTAATTTTATTATATTTTTATATAATATAAAAATACTAATAAAAATTAAAATATGAAGAATACAGTTAGATCTCTAATATTTGTAGTTAATAAACATACAACTCAATTAAATAAAAGTATTTAAGCATCAAATTTGTGACAAAAAAAAAAAATTGGTTATAAAGATAATATAAAAATTTAAAATTTAAATAATATAATTACTTAATAATAAAAATAATAATTTTATTTGACATGTTTATTAATAATTATGAACTTAAATTTTAGTTATTTTATAATAGTTCGTACAATATACAAAACAATATAATATATTATCAATTTGATCAATAGAGTGTTAATTCAAAAAAAAAATCGTTAGTTTTCTTTAATTTTTTATAAAAAAAATAAAATTATCGGACTCATTTGTATTTTTTTGCAAAAGTTAGCAACTCAACTACATTTTCTCCTTATTAAAATTAAGAATATATTAATTTTTTTCATCAAACAATGACGAATTACGTGTTGACATATGATTGACTTTAACCTTAATGTTTACTTTAACTTTAATATTTTGATCATAATAAACAAGTTGATCTTGTTTTACTAACAATTAGTTTAAAGTGTTTATTATCTTCAAAGCGTTCAATGCAAAATCAATTATCGTAAAAAAAAAAAAAAAAAAAAAAAAAAAAATCAATATCAAGACTAACATTATAAATCGGACTCTAAAAGAATGTCAACATCAAAGTCAATCATCCAAAACAAAAGTTCAAGATTCAAATTTCAAGAAATATCAAATATTAGATTTTTAGATCAAATGTAAATGTATTAATGTTTTAATCTTTAGCATTAAATGATAAAAGCTTGAAAATAATTTTATGCACCAAAAACTATGTTGATATCACTCGCACAAATTTTTTTAATCAAATTTAAAATTAATTTTTCAAAACTTATGGATCAGAATTTTTGATCAATTAAACTAGAGATAGGCTAACCAAACTTTATTAACCGATCGACCGGCTAGAACATAGGTCGACCGAACTCCCAACATTTAAAAATTTGATCATTCTGATTCTGACATTGTACTATTCAAAAGGCTATTTTTGGTCATCCGAACTCACATAGGTCGGCCGACCTATCATTTGACTTGACAGTAAATTTTGAAAATTACTCTCTATAAATTGCTTTATATTTGTAATCAATAAGCATACTTACAAGAGCATAAAAGAGATAATTATCTTGAGAAAAATCATTTGGACTTTCAATGCTTTTACTTATTCTACTTATTCATTGAAAATTTTTGATTGATTCAATCAAACTTTTAAATTACTATTTTTATTAAAGTTTTCTTCATAGTACTTTAGCTTTGCATTTATTACTATTTATTGAAGTGTTAGTCTCTTTTAGTGATTAATTTGTATCTATCATTTATTAAGATAGAAAAAACTATTGTAAATCAATTTTTTTATATCATTGGGTTATATTGAGGTCCGTAAAGCTTAATATTGTATAAGAATCAGTACTCTTTATTTGTAAGTCACTAGAAGCGTTGTAAGGATTTTTTACTACTCCATAAGTCAATAAATATAGTGAAAATGCCTTACTCGTGACGAAAAGTTTGGTAAGACATACATCAATGGTTTGGATCGAACATCCATAATCATATCGTCTGCACTTTCTCTACTCTTTTATTTATCTACATTGTGCTTATACTTATTATTTGACTAGTTAAGAATACGTGTTTTGCATGTGATTTTGTAATAATATTGTTGACGTCGGAACATGCAACGTCCACGTGTCAACAGATCTCCAGTCACTCCTCTGTCAACTTGTATGTTACATGCACACTCGGACAATCGTTAGGCATCAAGATCTCAGAAGAAAAAGGGTCTGGCGATCGTTGGTACTCCGACGATCAAGTCAATGGTCGATATAAGAATAATACACGGGGGGCGAAAGTAATTGGGTGTGGGAGGGACAAGCATGCAGAGATTTGAGCAGAGTTTAGGGTGCAATTCTAAGTGCAGGAAAAAAATGTACATTGGAACAACCGGAGACGTTGTATTTATAGTGCAAAAGTCCTAATTGATTTTGGAAACAAATCAATCAGATACCCGATCGGACCCTCCTTCCTTGCGGGATAGGGATCATCCATTGTCAAGGCAATCTCCAAGATTATCTTTCTTATTTGAGTTTATCATGTTGCCTAATTTCTAGGATATTACATTTTGGTTTCTTTGTGAGGATCCGTGTGCCAATCCAACACAATCTGTCTTTAATTAACTCTCTGGTCATTCCAGAATATCATACTGCCTGCTAATTGCGGTAAATACGAGGCCCGGCAAGGCCTTATGGGTCGGCCGTGAATGTCAAGGCCCTCTCTGGGCCTCACGATATTATGGTTCAAGAATGCTAAGATGTATGATGGGCCTCCGAGCCCCTTTTAGAGTTTGTGAAGCCCTCGCTGGGCCTTTATAGGACTCCCGTTGGACCTTTATGGGGCTCCCATTAGGCCTTTGCTGACGTGGGAGTCCTATCAAAATCGGGTGGTAACAAATATTATGAATTATTTTGTAATCATCGATTAATATAATACTTATAAGAAACTCTTTAACTCTTTTTCAATCATAAGTTTATCCATAAATATGTACCAATTAAGGAATAACAGTAAAGTGTTTTTGTAAAATATGTGGTTCATTAAAAAGTACACGGCCTACGTGAATGTGAAGTTTGAAAGATTACTGACGTAACATGTTAATATATTATTGATACTCTTTTAATTATATTTTGAAGCCTATATCTAATGGCATATCAAGAAAATACAATTTTCTTTTATGAAAATTAGTATCAAATTCTAGAATACATTGACATGGCAATGGGTCGAGCCGAGTCGAGCCAGCTCGGCCTGTAAAATACGAGCTCAACTCGTCTCCAGAAGAGGGGCTCGTGGGCCGAAAGAGCCGAGCCGGCTCAAATTTTTTTTTTTGTTTAAAATTTGAAAATAAGTCATTCTCTTTATTTTGTTAAAGAAAAAAATGTAAATATTTAAAATGAATCCTTTATCTTTATCTTTATGTTAAAGATTAAATATTTATCTTTATGTTAAAATTTTTATTGAATCATCATCTTGATTATGTTTTTTTAAAATCCTCATCTTTGACTCTTATGTTTTTGTTTTTGTTTTTGTTTTGAATTTGAAAATAAAAAAGAAATTAGAAATAAAAAATCATTTATGTTAAAAATTAAAGATTTAAAATCCACCTCTATTTTTTTGTGTTTTACATTTTTTAAAATTTGAAAATAAAAAAGAAATACCATATCGAAAATCTTTTATGTTAAAAATGTAAGATTTAAAACCCTCATCTTTTTTCTGAGCTTGGGAACGGCTACTTTAAAAGTAGGTGAAGTTAAAATTGTACACGAACAAGATGTTACGTGTATAATTTTTTATTAAAATAATGAAAATTCTTCAAATACAGAAATATTAATACAAAATAATACTTAGTACGAATATGATTAATCCATATTCAAATCTTCAAGTTCTTCAGACATTATTCTGTCCACTTTATCTTGAATTCGAAGTTCGGCATCATCCCAATCCTTTAGACACAGTAAACTTTCTAAAATGTCGGCTTTGAGTCTTGACCTGATATCAGATAAAACCTTGTCACTTATACTAAATGCAGCCTCCGATGCTACAGTTGAGATTGGAGGTGTTAGTAAATCACGTGCCATTTTGGAAAGAATTGGATAACTACGTTTATGTTGTCTCCACCATTTAAGTATATCAAAGTTTTTTCTCTCCTCGTCATCTAACATACTAAGCACATCATGCGCAAAAATACTTACCTAACTCTACATGTGTATCATTAGAACGAGGAATTGAAGAACTAGAAGAAGAACCAACTAATTGTTGACCTTGAGTGGTCCTATGTGTACTGACGTAACTTCATAAGTCAATATCATCAGTTGATGACGAAGTATATATTGAATTAGGAGGTCGTACAACGTTTGTACCAGCTTTTTCAGCATAGACCTCATACATAGAACATAAAGTTTGTTCTAAATTAGCACACGTGACTGGATTTCCATAAGTTAATTTATCTGAAATTGTCATTATTGTGACTTTTGTACCCTCTAAGTTAAGTCGAAGATCCATGATACATGCTAATGGAAATAACATAGGCAATTGTTCCCAATATTTCTTAAATTTAGCTTTCATAACATGTATAATACTAGTAAAAAGAGCAAAATTCTTATACCTATTAAAATTGTTAGTAATATAATAGAAATGATTTAAAACAAGTCGATTAGTTAGGTAATAAACACCAGAATAGGCATTTGTTGCGTCGTAAAAAATTTTAAAAAATTTTCTAACATGACCACATATTTTCCAATCATGTAATTTTAAATCATATTCTGAGCCATGTGAGTATCGACCATTATAATATACAGCAATACAATCTTCATAATCTTCACACAATTCAAGCATAAGATATGTTGAATTCCACCTATTGGCAATATCAGTTGCAAAACATTTTGATTGAAGCCCATTTTCTGTACATAGAGCAGTAAAAACTTTTTTTCTTGATAGTGAAACCGAAATATAATTAATAGCATATCTAATTTTTTCCAATTGAGGTTGTATAAATTTTAATTCATCTTGTACAATTAAATTAAACACATGACACACACAACAAATATGAAATAAAATACCATCAAATTGTGGATTACAGTGTTGCATTAATTTTTCAATTACTATATTATTTGGGCATGCATTATCAAATGTAAAACTACGAGCCTTATAATCACATATAAATTCATGTAACACACATAATAAAACTTGATAAATATTATTTTCATTATGAGGATAGTCTATTTGTTTAAATGCTATCACTTTTTTATGCATTAACCAACTATTATCAATATAATGTGCAGTTGCAACCATGTATCCTTTTTTGTTACAACATGTCCATAAGTCTGATGTAAAAGATACAACACCGTTGTAATTATTAATATCATTAATAATAGCTTATTTCTTAGTATTATATCTAACAATAGTATCTTTACGAAGTGTATTTCTAGAAATACTAACGTACCTTGGTTGTAGATATTTTTGGACGAATGATGTCCAATGAGGATTGTCCACCAAGCATAGTAGAAACTCGATATTTGCTATCAATTTCGACAGTCCTTCGTGTCGCATGAGTTCTTGTAAATATATCCAGTTGTTGAGAGCGGGACTACTGGACCCGGCTCCCGGATATCCAAACTGAAGTTGTGCCTGATTTGTATCCAAACCTCCATGTTTGTATTGACACTTTTTGAAGTGTCTGTTTAGATGGGTCGTGCCTATCCTCTTGTGCCAAGTAAACTTCTCCTGACAGTGTTTACACTGTGCTTTGAACTCAGGGACTCCGTTCACTAGTTTACCAGTCAACACCAACTAAAAATGCTACCATCATATAGCCTTTTGTTTGGTGGCTTTTTGTTTAGTACTAGAGCCAATGGTAGTTTGTGTATCGGTATCGTCATGAACGTCTTCCAAATCAATTGGATCAGTGCTACCACCAAACTGATTAATAATATCTTCTGGAATTGGAATGTCATTAATACCAATGAAATCATCATCACTTCGGTTGTATGCCATTTGGAATAATAGAATAAAGAAAATAGGAGAAGATGAAGATGTAGTAGAACTAGAACGTAGAAACTAGAAAATAAAAATGTAGAGAATTAGTAGAAGTAAAAAATTATATAGAGTAATATCTAGATAATAAGATACTAAATATAAATTAGAACACTAATATTGAGATAATGTAATTTGAGAATTGTTAATGGATTGAGTATATAATTGAATGAGAGATAAAAAATTGAAGTGTGAAAATATGAGTTTAGAAAATGGGTATTTATAGGAAAATATTGAAAGTAATAAAAAAAACACAAAAAAAAATAATAATATGGCCGTTTGCCAATGGTTACAAATGTGACCGTTGAATGATCATCCAACAGTCACGATTTCGTGACCGTTGGGACGAGCCACGAGCCACGAGCCGAGCCGGATTGTTTTTTGGATTCTTTGATATAGAATAAAAAAGAACTTTCTCCTGCAATATTCTCACTGAAACACTTATCAATGCTTCTCATGCATTCCTTCTTGTAATTTATTCTTAATAAAACTCATGATTTTAAATCATAACGTAAAATCAACTTATTATGATTGATTTACCTTCACCTTATGCATGACACGACTCAGTTTATCCAAGTTATGTAGTACATACTAACACTCTTCCTCAGTTGTGGACTTGAGAGAGCTAGAACAACACCGATCTTTTCTAACTTATTTTCTTCAATAAGTATATATTTAATTGCTTACAAAATGACATAAAATAACATTCGAGTTTAAATCTATTTGCTATCAAGACTACCACAATAATTAACATTTTTACCTTAAACATACGAATCAAGAAAAAAGATTAAAAATTGTCCATGCAAGTCTCAACAAATAGTGAATGCTTTATTGAAAAATTAACACATCTATCATTATCACATTACTATCAAACTAATCAAAGATTAAAAACTGTCCATGCAAGAGAGAAAAACAAAAAACAATCCCCGGCATAATTGAAAACAAAGAAAAAAACATATGAAGAAACCATGAATCAATAATAAGAAAGCCAAAATCCTTTTTTTTTTTGGTTATGTTGATCGAAGAGTTTGATTAAATTTTTATCCATAATAAGATTGACTATTAGAGTGTTTACTATTAAAGATAATAATTTTAATATATTAAAAACCTTATTAGCATTACATTTTTATTTATTTTCATTAATTACAATATATAATGAAATTTAAATGGGCAATCCGCCATCAATTATCCAAAATGCAATATTTATTTGGTATTAAATAATTTAATACATTAAAGCCTAAATAAATAATACTAATTGAAAGTGGATTTTAAGAATTATAAATTATTTGTAAGGGCAATATCGTCCATAAATATTTCTCACATTGGAAATTTTATATGTAATATAGATTAATTTATATTTCTCAAGTTTCATATTTTGATATTGTTTTTTTAAAAAATTTGTAAAAATCAATTCACACCCTTCTTGGTTAGTTGTTCTTGGTTATCATTACGCATCAAAACACATAGATCAAGAATTTTTATGTCAAAAAATAAACATTATGGACCATTTTCACACTGATAGCAAAGATTAGGGATCATTTGCGCCAAAATCCCAATATTTAGCAATGTGTGTGCAATTTACACAGTAGATTTTCACATAAAAGTCTGGTTGACTGCTTTTAAAAAAACTACTTGTAAATAAGTTTACTTAAGTAATTAAGAAAGTTTCAAAATAAATTAAGTACTTATTTGGTTTAGATTAAAATTTGCTAAAAAATTGTAGTTAGAAGTCAACAATTAATTTTAATCATATATTTCACAGAACTTATTACTTTTATTAACTTCTCAAATACCCATTTCACTAATTTTTGTCAAAATTTATTAAAAAGTTTTTCAAACAAGTCCTGAACTTTTATTGGCTCAAATTAGAAATAAAACTTTGTTTGTTGTTTTAAATTTTGTTAAAAAGTAGAAGTGAAAATCAACTATTATTTTAAATACATATTTCAACGGAATTTTGGCACAAATGGTCCTTAACTTTTGCCCTTAGTGTGGAATTGGTTTATAACGTTTATTTTTGGTAAACAAGTCCATAACCTATATGTGTTTTGATGTGAAATTGGTCCTTATGACAAATATGTCCTTAGTTTTAATTAAAAGAAATTGTATGTGGATTTCTAATTATTACAAAATGTGCAAATAAGTTCAATACTTTTATTTTTTTATAAAAGATTAAAGAAAACTAATTTTTTTTTTTTGGAATTAACACTTTAGTAATAAACATGTCAAATAAAATTATTATTTTTATTATTAAGTAATTATATTATTTAAAGAAGGATAAATCATTTTTCTCATTCTTTACTTATAAAATTTTTTCTCCCTCTTTACTTTAAAAATTAAGTTAAATAAATAACAAAATGACGTATATAATTTTATGACATTGAATTAATTTTATTACATTTTTATTTAACATAAAAATACTAATAAAAATTAATTTACACATTATGTGTTTTATTTTTGAACAAAAATAAAACGATAAATTAAAATATGAAGAATATAGTTGGATCTCTAATATTTGTAGTTAATAAACATATAATTCAATTAAATAAAAGTATTTGAACATCAAATTTGTGACAAAGTTATTTTTTTATACAACAATAAAATAAATTTTTAAATTTTAAATAATATAATTACTTAATAATAAAAATAATAATTTTATTTGACATATTTATTACTAAAGTGTTAATTCCAGAAAAAAAACTCATTACTTTTATTTAATTTTTTATTAAAAAAATAAAAGTATTGGACCTATTTACACATTTTGTAATGATTAGAAATCAACATACAATTTCTTTTAATTAAAATTAATGTCATATTTGTCTTTTTCATCCCATAAGGACCAATTTCGCACCAAAACACATAGGTTAGGGACTTGTTTGCCAAAAAATAAACGTTAGGGGATCAATTCAACACTAAAGACAAAGGCTATGGATCATTTCAACTCATAACGTTTATCAACTTTTATCAAAATTACAAAAAAAAAAAAAAAATTGATTTTTCAACAAAAAATCAAATGGACAATAAATAGTTGTAAATTTAAAAAAAAAAAAAAGGATAGTTACACTAACACCGAGTTAAATGTTTGAATAATCACTGAACTTTTAGTCTTGTCTTCATTTAGTCACTGAACTTTACAACGTTACTCGCCGTTACTCACTCTTGACGGTCCATTTGACGGAACAGCACACGTGGCAAACGGAGAGTCCACGTGGCATACATTATGCCAACCAATTATGAGTTGTCTGCCATGTCAACAATTTGTATTTTTTGAATAATTACTGAACTTTTAATCGTGTCTTCGTTCACTCACTGAACTTTTAGTCATGTCTTAATTCACTCACTGAACTTTAAAATGTTGCTGGATGCTCACTCGACTTTTCAAAGTTACACTTTGTTACTCACTCGTGACGATTCAACAACAGCCTATTGACGGAATGTTCACGTAACTAACAGAATGACCATGCGTTATCTATTTTGTACCATTAGATCTACCAATCAGAATAGACATGCGTCATGTCATCGAACGCATTTTCAAAATACATTTTTTAAGATGCTAAAAATCGTTAAACTTGCCCCAATTAAACAAGCAATTTCATTCCGATTGATCTCAAATTGATTTCTCCTAAACATTTCACCAATTGATTACCGGCTTATATCTAGCATAGGGTGCAGATCTGCGACATCAAAAAAATAACACGCATCTACCTTCATCCGTAGAATCTGCAACCCCTAAAATCGACGACCAGGGATAACTTTTCATCCAAAATATCTTCAACACTGAAATATTCCACAATAACACTATTTTCTATTCATAATCAGTAAAAAAATTAGAGTTTCCTATTCCAAATTGGTTCACCAGAGAAGATGGCTTAGGGCTGGGATTTTTGATAGAACATTTAGAAAAAGTCAATTTGAGATCAATTTAAATGAAATCATTTGTTTAATTGGGAGAAGTTTCACCATTTTTAGCATCTTAAAAAATACACTTTGAAAATGCATTTGATGATATAACGCACGACTATTCTGGTTAGTAGATTTAATGGCACTAAATAGATGACGCATGGTCATTCCTTCAGCCACGTGGGCATTCCGTCAATAAGCTGTTATTGAATCGTCACGAGTGAGTAACGAAGTGTAACTTTAAAAAGTTGAGTGAGCATCCAGCAACATTTTAAAATTCAATGAGTGAATAAAGACATGACTAGAAGTTCAGTGAGTGAACAAAGCACAACTAAAAGTTCAGTGATTATTCAAAAAATACAAATTGCTGACATGGTGGACAACTCAGCATTGGTTGGCAGAACGTATGCCACGTGGCCTCTTCATCTGCCACGTGTGTTGTTCCGTCAATTGAACCGTCAATAGTGAGTAACGGCGAGTAACGTTGTAAAGTTCAGTGAGCATTCAGCACCATTTTAAAGTTCAGTGAGTAAATGAAGACAAGACTAAAAGTTCAGTGATTATTCAAACATTTAACTCCACTAACACCACGTTTTTTAATAAATACACCATATTTTAATTTCATTAAAAGTTCTTAATATTTTTTTTATTGTCACATTTATGCGCTTAACTTTTCTTTCATTCCATTCTTATTTTTAACATTCTATTAATTAAAATATATTTTCCTAATGACAATTTTCATCTAAAAATTCTATTAGTTTGCTTTAAAATGAAGGACAAATGTTTAGTAGTAATTTTGTATTTTTTTTTCTTATTAAAAAATACAAGATACAAATGAGTTTTTTTACACTTTTAATGTAACTTTGGACGAAAACTGTTATTAAAGGCAATATGTTTTGATTAATAAAATTTGATAATAAGAATACTATAAAAAATTAAAGACATAAATATAATAATAAATAAAGATTGTGAACTTTTATGCAATTTATATATAGTGCACATTAGAGTATGAATATATTTAGCCAAGAAAAAAAAAAAAAAAACTATGACAACTACTTGAACTCTTGAAGCGTAGTCCTGATGGCGAAAGTCAATGCGGCAATAGAAGACCCAGGTCGTTTCATACAAGTCCATCCCCAATAACCTTAAATTGTGCAAATATTACAATAATACTTTCCTAGTCCATGCTGCATGCGAGTTTGGAACTAGAGATGGTAATGGAGCTGAACAGAATTGGAGACAACCCTTATCATCTCCACCCTATAAAGAATTTTTGAAATGTGGGGGTAGGGCTGGGCAAAATAACCGCAAAACCGCCAAACTGACCCGACCCGAACCGACTCGGGTCGGTTTGGGCGGTTTTCGGGTCGGTTTTCGGGTTGGGAAAACCCAACCCGAAACCGACTCGGTTTTTCCAAAAAAAAAAAAAAAAAAAAACTTGGACCCGAAACCGATAACCCGAACCGACCCGAGTCGGTTCGGGTCGGTTTCGGGTCCAAAAAATTTTTTTTGGTTCGGTTTCGGTTTGGCATTTTGCCAAACCGAATTTGGGTCGGGTTGGGTCGGGTTGGGTCGAAAACCGACCCAACCCGACCCACGCCCACCCCTATGTGGGGGCAGAGATTAAATTATCTCTATTTAACGTTCTGTTTAATTAATTAATTATTATTTTTAAATACGATTTATATTTTAAAATATAAAATAAAATCTAATAAAAATATTCGGAGCAAGTTTGAAAAATTCGGGGCAGGGACCATAATTTCCGTGCTCACTCCGATTACCTAACAGAGCGGGATAAAACGGAACAAGTCGATGACGAGGTATTTTATCATCGCTGTCGGATTTTGGCTCAATTCAAAATTTCATTTGGAAAATTATAATCCTTAGTCAATAGCTTAAAGTAAGTTCAACACCCAAAAAAAAAAAAAAGGTTTAAAGGAAGAGGGAATTTTCCCATTGGTCACTTGCAGCGAGAAAATGATTTGTGTTCACTACTTTTTAATTCTTGATAATGTTCATTTCATGACAAATATACCATTTTCTCTTCGAAACTTCAAAAGTCTATCAAACTATTTAAGCATTTTTTTCAAACTAGGTAAAATTGATGAGAATTTTTAATTTATTTAGACACTATCTCTCCTCTATTTTGAACGAGTTTTAAGACATCTAAACATTCTCGTCAAATTAGACAAAATTGACAAGAATTCTAGTTAATTTATATCTCTCTCTTTCCTTTTGCATGAATTTCGAAGCACCTGTGTATTCTCATGAAATGAGGAAAAGTCGATAGAGCAATGAAATATATTTTGTACTTCACAACTAAAAAATAAATGTGAATAAAAATTAGACAAATAATTTTTTTACAATTTTGATGATTTTATTTTAGATTAAAACTTCGACCCCCAAAATTTTAACATTTTACGGCACTTCTCTTTATGTATCAATTTTTTTGAATCAATAAAAAATAATTCATAAACAATTCACTATCTAGATAAAAATACCAATAAAAAACACTTTTTTGAACTATATAAATCTAGATCTCACATAAAAACGAATTAAAATATTCAAAATAAAAATTACTAGGATTTAGTAAGTCAATGTCAATCTATGCATCATAGAATGGACCAAGATTCAAGAATGAATCCCATTGGAGAAACCTACGTGCAAATGGACCCACATAAGAGACTTCAAAAGTCACTAAAGAAATTGGTATCAGGGTCATGATAGTAAATAAACCCCATGTTTTGGGGTCAAAATACAACCCATTTTCTATAATTAGCCCCGCAAAGAGAAACCCACACAACATGGCTACTCGGTCCAGGCACAGAGCTTTAGTTCAAATACTAACGTTATTAATACTGTTATTTTCATTCTGCAGCTCTTCCATTGCTGAAATCATTTTTGAAGAGCGTTTTGAGGGTAAGAAACTTTAATGTGGGCTTAAATTAGATTTTTTTTTTGGGGGGTGGGGGGGATTTGAACTAAAAAATAGTTGGTGATCTAGTTTCAAGGTTTTATGATTTGATCTTAAACTAGTTGAGTTCTGTTTTATATTTTCTTTATTAAAAAAAACCCTTATTTTCATTCTTACATGTAATTAGATGTGTAAGCAACCAAGATTACTTGAAAAAATAGATGGGTTCTTGGAATTAATTTATTTCAGAAACTTTACTCATTGCTGTAGTTCTTTAGCTTTAATGTTACTTGTGTTTTCTGATATGGGTTTTTGAGGATTGATGTGTATTAGATGTTCTTTTATTTTGGTTTTTCATGTAAGTGAATATATGAATTAATGTGTATTTTCTTTGATTGCTGTGGAAGATGGGTGGCAGAGTAGGTGGGTGAAGTCTGATTGGAAAAGGAGTGAAGGGAAAGCAGGCTCTTTTAAGCACACGGCGGGGAAGTGGCATGGTGATCCTGATGATAAAGGTTTTATTTCTTTAACTTTTTAATCTTCGACTTTTTAATATATTAACTTGAAGAAAATTGGTGAGTCTGTTTAGAATTTTGCAGTGTGTGATTATATCTTATGCAACACTTGAATTTTATGTTACTCCAACTTGTCAAAACTATTCAAAATGCGCAAGTAGCAGTGTTGAATACTTGATACTCGGACATGGGTACGGGACACATGTCCAATGTTTAACAATGATCATATATTTAGGAAGTGTATTGATGATGTGAATTAGTTATATGACTTTTCATATGTATCGCAATATGCATTTTGAACAGTTTTGATTGTATTAGACAACCTTTTTTGTATAAATAAAGAAAAAAGATTAGAAATGTTATGCCCTTTTTTAGTTTTAGCCACAATGTGGAAACCCAAAGACAAGGGGATTAATTTCTACTAAAAGAAAATAAAAAAGAAGTAATAAGAAAGCATCTTAAGAAAAAGAGGAACTCATAGTTGCATGTAATGTACAAAGCACTGATAAGACATTAAAGAAGAAGAGATAGTAACTATTGCACACTTCCCTGCCTGTCACTTGTCCATGCCTAGAACCTACACCGTATTGATTATCCCATTCTTCTATACATACATCAGAGGCCGTCATACTCTGGTGTGCACATTTCATTGAGCCAAAACTTTGTCAATTTGTTTCAAAATACAAAAGTTTCATACTTGAATTTGGTATTGGAGTGCGGTTGATCATCTACACCCTTTCTTTGGAAGGCCGAACAGGCTTACTTGTGTTTGTTTTGCGGAGTTTGAGGTGAGAATCTTACTTGGCAGTTGAGTGGAAGTATTAGTATTTTCTGTCATCAACAATAACAATTAATTTTTTTGTTGTGCCCATGTAACCAGAACCTAGAGTTCCAATTAACCCAACATTTAGACAAATTTACTTGTTCCTGAGTCCAAGTAACATATCTTGAATTAAGAAAGAGCATAGGTCAGGAATCTACATATCCTTGAACTCACGGGTGATAACTAGTGATGATGTGAATAATTTTGCACTTAACATATGTTAATAGGTTTGAATTAAAGATAATAACAATTTAGTTGAAGGCTGCTCAATGTGTACATGTCAGAGATAAAGCTCAATTTTAATGCAACATATTTTAAGATCAATTTTAAATGAGCATTGTCAAGCTAAAGGTTAGAGCATTTTTACGTAACCCAACTTGAGTGAAATCATACACAGAGAAGAGGCTCTAACATCATTGATTTTTTTTGTGCTATTTCAAAAAAATAATTTACAAATTGCATGGATCTCAATAACTTTAGGGTTCTAAATTTCTTATTTGTTTTGTTCTCTTTAATGTGTTTATCACTCTATAAATACGAAATATAAATGTCTCAGATGATTTTGAATCTTTTCAGGTATTCAGACATCTACTGATGCTAGGCATTTTGCCATATCTGCTAAGATACCAGAATTCAGCAACAAGAATAGAACCTTTGTCCTCCAATATTCCATAAGATTTGAACAGGACATAGAATGTGGTGGGGGTTATATTAAGCTTCTTTCTGGATTTGTTAACCAAAAGAAATTTGGTGGTGACACTCCTTACAGGTTTGTTTATTACATAATGCATACAATGTCAATTCCTCTGTGTGTCTCTACAAATTTTGTGTTGTCGCAATTTGTAATTTTAACATCTTAAGCAAAATCTTGCCAAATTTGACGTGTTTAAGGCTACACTTAGATTTATTCCTCTCACTTTTCCCCAGATCTGTATTATTTTTTCATGCTTTTTCATTCCCCTAGCTATCCATTTGAGGCATGTGGCTTGATGTTACAACCATTTATAGCCTTCATTTGGCTAAATTTTCATTTAGTAGTCTTATTCTTATAAAATCGTGGCACTGGATAAGGCTTTGTTCAGTTGAAATTAATCTTAAGTTATTAGGCCGGCATGCAGAAATATTAAGAAAAAGGGCCTTGATATGTATAGATATCACCCAAGGGTTCTGCTTAACTTTAATAGCAGTTGCAGATAAATATTTTTCTTTGTTTCAAAGAGTTACAACTAAATAATTATTTGAGAGCTAATTTTACCTTTCCTTTTCCATTGGTTTTGTCATATCTATAGTTTTTTTTCTTTTTTATGAAATGCCCTCAACATATTTGGATATATTTATTTTTCTTGCATGTCAAATTTATAATGTCATGGTCAAACACAAGAAACACTTAGCATTTCATCTTGCTTCACTTTTTACATTTGATGAAATTGGATGGACGGTGTAAGAGCTATGTAAAACTTTTGCAAAATTCTATATTAAAGCATTTTGTCTTTATGTCTTCAATCAAAAATCATTTTGTCCGTAGACAATCCATGAATATCTTCAATGTTTTAGAGACTTAGGAAATAACTGAATATTGTTTATTTGACATCTAGGGTGATTGTATTCTTGGTAGAAATTTGAAGTTAAATTTTTATGCTGTTCTAATATTTCTGTCTTGGTCCTGGAATAATGAGATGTTGCTATATTGTCGTAAAATTCTTTTCTGGCATACAGACATTTTGGGTTAAATCAACCAGTAGTCACCGAACTTTAACTTGGTTTTTACTTAACCTCCGAGCTTTAAAAGGTATATCAACGCACACCTAACTTTCAACTAAGTTTCTCATTTATCATCTGTTATTTATTCGCTTACAATACCTGATGGAATATTTTACATGGTAAAAGCTCTTTCAATATAGCATAATAACAATATTAAATCTCTCTCAATCAACAAAAGTGCACTACCTAAACACGCTATTTTTTCAAAGAAATTGAAAACGCTTTTAGTTTTTCTAACCAAATTCATGTCAATTAGACGTGTTTGAATATTGCGTTTTTGTTGATTAGGAGAGATTTAACATCATTACTACGCTCCGTCAAAAGATCGTTTGCCATGTCAATTATTGCAAGCGAATGGCTAACGGGTGATGGAAGAGTAACTTCGTTGAAAGTTGAGTGGGCACTGAGATACCTTTTAAAGTTCGGTGGCTAAATAGAAACAAGGTTAAAGTTGGGTGGCACCGGTTGATTTTACCCTAGACGTTTTAGTACAAATTTCTCCAGATTTTCCATTTATTTTAGTGTAATTTGCACTTTCTGTTTTGAACACATGGTTGGATTTTAAACCTGCCGTATAACCTTTTTTCTCTGGGGCAAACTCCAACCATCGAGTTGGGTACCTAGACCTTTATTCCCCACATTTCTTTTCACTCTTTAATTGTTTGAAACTTTTGTTTGTGTGCAGTTTGATGTTTGGACCTGATTTATGTGGCTCGCAGACGAAGAAACTTCATGTTATACTTTCTTATCAAGGCCAAAATTACCCCATCAAGAAGGATCTGCAATGTGAAACAGACAAGTTAACCCATTTTTATACATTTATTCTTCGGCCTGATGCAACATATAGTGTCCTGATTGATGGTCGAGAAAGAGATTCTGGAAGCATGTATACAGACTGGGATATCCTTCCTCCTCGCAAGATTAAAGCTGTGAACGCCAAAAAGGTTATTTTCAGCTGATGAATCTAATTTAGTGTCTCAACTTTGATTTTTTAATTTTTTAATTTTTTAAATTTTTTGTTTTTTCTAGTATTTGCTCAGCCTGTGTTGTCTCATAAACATTTTAATATTTATGTTAATCATCAATTATAATTTGAAATTTAATACTTTTTGTATAATTGAAAATGGTAACGATCATTTTATTTCAGTCGACGTACAGAGTCTATATATATATATATATATATGCATATAATGGTTTGCACACACATTTTTCTTATATCCCGAACTTTTATGACAGCCTGCAGACTGGGATGATAGAGAATATATAGATGATCCAAATGAAGTCAAACCTGAGGTATTGTACTTAGCAGCATTTAGTGTCTTTCCCAAAGTTGATTAATGATATTCATCATTCAATCTTATCTAAGCATCATATTCCAGGGTTATGATTCCATTCCACGAGAAATACCCGATCCAAAAGTAAAAAAGGTTAGTTGATTTACTGAAGATCAAGGGCTTCAGTTTCCACAAGAACTTATCTTATGCATTTGACTGAGTTTTGTTTTATTTAATGAATTCTTCTCTTGTTACATCTTTATTTTGTGTTTATTATATATGACCTCAATGCTTTGCCTTAAACATGCTTGAAACAGTAGTGTTTCTGTTTGTCTGTGTGCTAATATTCGCAAAATCAAATACATGAAATATAGAGATACGCTTCACTCATTTATGCAATTTTCCCTGATTAGCCCTATGATTGGGACGAAGAAGAGGATGGAATATGGAGACCACCAAAAGTACCTAATCCAGCATACAAGGGACCGTGGAAGCGTAAGGTATACCGAAGGGCTTCAAATGCTATTGAGTTTAGAGTGTAAGCTTATATTTCATTATTCAAATCTTACCTATGAATATTCCTTTTTTATCTAACAGAAAATCAAGAATCCGAACTATAAAGGAAAGTGGAAGATACCTTGGATCGATAATCCAGGTAAAGCATGCTTGTACAAACTCACCTACGAAGTTTGCAGTTTCAATACCTTTGCAAAATTTTCCTCTGAATTTTGTTCAATTTTTTTTTAAGTTTTCTATCCTTTTTACTTTATTTTTGCCTTTTCCCTTCTTCAGAATTTGAAGATGATCCTGATCTTTATGTTCTGAAGCCAATTAAGTATGTAGGCATTGAAATTTGGCAGGTGAAACTAAGATGTTATTATGCTAAATATAGCGTCACATTCATTTCACAGAAATAACATTCCCTTTTCTTTCAATTCTATCATGCTCTGCAGGTAAAAGCAGGTTCTGTCTATGACAACATACTGATTTGTGATGATCCTGCCTATGCCAAGCAAGTAGTGGAGGAAGTTTTCGCTAATAGGGAGGTGAGCCCCTGCTCCTATATCATGTTATGAGCACGTCGAGGTTGCTGGCCATCTCTGTCTTTTCCTCCAACATTTCTATCTCTTTCTGATATTTTAGGCTGAAAAAGAGGCATTTGAGGAAGCAGAGAAAGTGAGAAAAGCAAAAGAGGAAGAGGTTTCAGCCAAACCCATTGCTGACTTACCAGTTTCAGATAATAGATGAAGAACCTCAAAAGTGTTTGACCTTGTATGCAGGAATCCCAAAGAGCAAGAGAGGAAGGTGAAAGGAGGAGAAGAGAGAGGGATTATGATCGACGGCATCGAGACAGAGACCGTTACAGAGACAGATACAAGAAGGTTAGCTTCTTGCTCTGAACGGTGTCATCTAAAAGCTTAAGTGGACACCGTTATTTATTTAAATTTGGTCTTTAAAATGCCCTCTAACATGTAGGCCAAATTCAATTCTTCATCAATGGCCTTGCACGTATTGAAAATTGGTGGCGGCAAGACTTAACCTCAGATCTTTACATGTTCTAATACCATGTTGAATCACTTGATCTAAAACCTTAAGCCGTTAGAAAATGGACACATTTATTTAATTTAATTTAGTCTTCAACATGCTAAAACTTGGGTCTTTATTCAGTTCTCCCTTTGTTCTTTTCTTTTTTTTTAAAAAATTATCTGGGAAGTCATACATCTATTTATGCCCTGTGTTTCCATGTTCATTGATCTTCTGCTCATTTGTTATGACCAACAATTAACTCTTATTTAAGCTTTTGGTTTATTTCCATCTTTGCTCTTTCTGCTGTCTTGTTTTCTTGTTTCTATACATATGCATATTATATACTTGAATTTCTATGCCGTGACTTTTGTGATTAAACATATTTCCCATATGCACATGTAATATAACATCTGAACTCTGAATATCTATTTTGCAGCATCGCCGTGATTACATGGACGATGATTATCATGTAAGTTTTTATCAACCTCCTACTTTTATTTGTATATATGCCTAGTATTTCGAAAAACGTTGTTACTAATTGGACAAAACTTGAACCTTTACACTCAAATTCATTAGATTACTCTTATCTGGAATTCCAAATTTCATAGGTTAAGATGTAGCTTTGTACTTCTGTTTCGGAAAAGACGATATTAAAAATAATACCATGATAATCAATTTCAGGCATCATCACAGTGTTCTCAACTCCATAGCCCGCATCCTCCATCCATTATAAAATGGATAGATGCATCGGTTTGTTAGAACTGTATTACTTGCTCAAAAATTATAGAAATCGCTTAAGTTAAATTTCAATGAGAAGGTTGTCTTTTAGCTTTTATATTTCTTTTTCGGTCAGTTCAGACCCTACAATTTGAAAGATATGCTGTAAGGAAATCGAAACTTTGCGAGGTGGCTTAATCTTCAGTATAAAAATGCTTAGGAATTCAACTTACAGCTGGTTTTAAGAGAAACTTGCATCCATTTATCTTTAGATTGAAAATGATGGTTCTCTAACCTTCTCGTCGATTTCATTTTGTTTTGCAGGATGAACTATGAGTGTATCAACTTTTCTCTCTTTCAAGACTCAGGAAGTGCTCGCTTGATTATTTCCGTTTGTAATTGTTCGAATTGGACTGTACTTTTGTACACAGAATACAGATAGAGTCTGTTGTAATGCTATGCATCTTGTGCTATCGAAGGAAGCCAAGTCTATATTCAATTAGGGTCTGATTTATGTATTCCTCTAAAGCTCCTAAATGCTGTACTTTTCTAGCTCATATTTTGAGGATTTATTTTGAATGATATTTGTGGGTCTTAGATTTTGGAAGAAATCTTGCATATAACCAAACTTCATCTTCTTCCTCACCTCCGTTTATCCCAACTTTATTTACCCGACCCCAAGCCACCTGGGTGCCCAAGGAGAAACATGTCGTGGTGAAAATAGTAAATGTAGGTGGGTCAATCATGTGGGTTGACCCGATTCAAGTAGTTTGAGACGGGGGTTGGAGGGGTAGTTTCCGTTTCAATTCAAATTAAATTTTGACTTCCCTATGATCAAATTCCCCACACCTCAATGCATACAACATAGGGAGTTGCTCATTATCAAAATATCCAATCAAAATATGCAAATACGTGCACAAAAATAGCCATGAATTGGAAAGAAACGAAATCAACTTTTGTAAGTATTGTTAAAGAAAGTTGAAATCTTGTTCTCTCTATTTCTACGTTGTTGTACGGTAATGTACAATAAATAAATATGAGTTGTATAAAAGTACAAATTTTGGCATGTACAGATGATATACACTTGCCAGATATATAAATGGAAGTGCATAATTTGACAACTAGCTTTTACCTTATTTATCTGATGACAAAAAGATAGCATACCTTGTATATTACCTTGCCATTATTTTTTCCTAATATGGCTTTTTCCTGAGGGATTGATGCTTGTACATAAAGAGGGCAGATAGGTGAAACACTAGAAGACAGCTCTAAGGTTAGCCACATTGTATTTGTTTAAAGAACGACGCAACAGAATGGCATCGAAAACCGAAGAATTAGTAGAGACCCGAGACGGGTATTCACACGTGGCGCTACCAGATGATCTGATTGAAAAGTTGAAGGATATTAAGACTTGGGACGAATGGCCTTGTCAATGGACATTCGACGAGGAGAGATCGAGCTTGGCATGGTTAGAGTACCCTTTCATGGACCGTAAGAATGTAAATGTGCAGGTCCATGCCAATGAACAAGACAGAGAGCTTCCTCAAAACCAACAAGAAAAATAGGCTAGCATGTTCGTTTTTTTAAGCTTAGCCAAATATGGGAAATATTTCCCAATTCTTTCTGGTAGAAAGACACATATTTAGAAGCAGCTTCAAAGGGAAAATTTCTCTAAACTGTTTTTGATTATTAGATTTATTCTATTCTCTCTCCAAATATATATGATTAGAATGATTGTATATCACGAAAATAAAAAGAAGTCAAAATCCCATCTACTATATTGGCCGATGGCAGATACCCAACAACTATACGTCCAATATAACATATGAAACATTGTACTTTCATAGACATATTTTGAGTATTTTTCTCAAGAATTCAAAGATCCTTGGACCTGAAGAAACTTTTCTTCTCTGCAGCAGAAAAGGGGCATAGGAAATTCTGAAGTTCTGATGTACTGTAATTCATCTATATGAACAAATTCAGTGTATCACACGAACAAGGCCAATAATACAAAACAACACGAGACGAACAATCTCAGACCTGTAGTGAAACTTCTTACAAGACTACATGTGCGATTAAATGGGCAGGAAATCATGTATAGCAGTTACAGACGGAACAAGCTTTCCATTTAACCAGTCAATCTCCTGTCGTTGCTATTCCATAACCGTATAAATGTTGGAAAAAGAATACAGCGGGAAATGGAATCTCGATTATCCCCCTACAATGTCACGTTCATGAGGAGAGCTCCGCTCCTCTTGATTTGACATCAGTGGCAGAGGGCTCTCACATTCATCATGCGGCATTGGATTCTGTAACTTGGTTTTGGCATCTATAGAGGTTCTACTTCGGGTCAAAACATTCTCCGAGAACGAACGAACCGGCACCACTGGTCAATGCAACGCATGACTCTACCTTGGGCAGGCATCAGCCCCCATACATGGCTTAAACTTCATAAGTCCAATGGTTTAGGAGTCGATGACCCAACCATTTGCTTCTTTACAATATCAACTTCACCAATAAAAAAAACAAAACAAAACAATCAAAGATTGAATATAGCCTCTACAATGCTATTTACTATAACATTTTACACAGCAATCGCTAGACACACTCGGTTGATATAATAAACAGCGTCTCCGAATACAAATTTAGTCAAAAACCACTTTCCGAAATAGGCCAACTGACTTTTAGGATTTAATAGGCACATAAAACTGATGAAGATGGCATAAAGTTTCTCGTGACTAACTATTTCTGGAAGGTCTCTTTGTCGCATTATCATCAATTTAAGTTTCCTCTAGTCCCACAATTTTTCTTTTGAATTATAACTTAATTACACGGCTATGAATGCTACGGTCCCTTTATTTTTAGCTTCATTATCTTCTTGCATTCATACTGTATATGATGCATTCTGAAGAAATACACTATTAAGTCTGTAACAACTTCAAACTGAGCAGTTTTTCTTAAATATCATAATACGCAAAGAGATTACACGAGGCAAATCAAATGCAACATGATCCAAGACTATATTATAAGAGATTATGTAATGTATACTTGCAAATAAATGCACATGTAATGAAGCCAGAGATCATGGGGATCGACATGATTAGTGGCCAGAAAAAGAGATTAACTTCAAAATACATCTTAAAAATTGTGCAATTAGTTCGGAGACACATCCAGAAAAATGAAATTGCACCATTGTATTGTGGTACTTTCAATAAGCAATATGTAACATGGAACATTATCTTGCTTAACAAACATGCGTACATGTTAAATCAAGATCTAGGTAATCTGGCCTCTAACAAATTCTTAAAGTGTCTCCTCACTCTCCCATAAAATATCACATCTTTGTAAATAAATCAAGGATGGATATATATAACCACGGTACACTTATCGACAGAGTTTAAACACCTCGAAATAAAGAATTTCTGAAGTAGAGATGAATGGAAGATTAGTTCTTCAACACTGGTGAGAGTGCAAGAAGAAGATAATAAACTTCAAACAACAGTGAAGCCAGCCAAGTCCAGATTTTATATTAGAAGACATAGATCCGGTAATAAAGCTGATGATCAAATGATTATAAGATCTAAAATGTCTAATTTTAATAAAGATTTGGTAAGCCTAGCAAAGAACAACAAACGAGGAAATGAGTCCTAGATAGAAAGAAGTAACTAATAAGAGCTTAAAACTTGCACAGTTAGCTGATTGAATAGTTAAGAAACAATGGTACCTTTACTTGATCAACTATTTTCACAAGAGAAGAAAAACTAAAACGGCTTATGATTCAACAGCAGCAAGATTATCTTCCTCAGTAAATATGCTAAAAAGAAATGAAAAAATAAACTTCTGAAATATTCAGCCATAGAGAAACTTTGAACAGTGAGAATTTGTTTTTCTTTGGAGCAATACATTAAAGTCTATATAGTACAAATACGCTCAGAGTTTGTCAGGATCACACAACCACCACAAAATGTTAGAAAAATCAAATGAAATAATAAAAGTCAGGGGAAAAAAAAATAGGAAAAGATTATGCTAATTCCAAGCAAGAAATGGTTGTGAATGCAAGTTCAAGGGCTAAAACTATTTATTCATTGAGAAATATTTGGTTTCATACATCATTTGCAAGAAGACACATGTATTGTATTTATTCTTCTACATCATTCTTAGGGAATGTTTCAATTCATCTTCCCAAGCAGTGTATAAAACCATCATCTTCAGGGATTTAGTAAAGCAAATTGGCCGAGGATTGCAACCCACCACATCTGCTCTGCATCAAATGTCCATGGAGGAGGCCAGTCCTCCCAGATATTGAAGTTCTTTAAAATCTCAATTAAGTCATGGGGAAGCACCACATGTGCGTTTCACCATTCTCCATTGTCCTTCTCTTGTCAACACCACCCTCTCAGAAACAAGACACAATGGGCTCATCTAAAGCTGTCTTATTTTCTCTCACGTGTCCTTGTTACCCTGCTTCTCTTAGTTAATTTTCAATCGCTTTAATTGAAACCATATCCCATAGAAAAAGAGATAAAAGAGATGATTAAAGAGACTTGTATATGGTAATACATGGTGTCCTTACACCAGTTAAGCTGGCATTGGTTCGGTGAATCAGGCAAGCTGGCAATGACGATTTCCATAATTACTTTTTCCACTTTATCCTATGCATTCAATAGTTTGTAGTTTTGGCGAATTTAAAATCTTAACATGGTAATCTGTGGATTGTTATCTTTACAATACATTACTTGAAATGTTAAAACCAATAATTTTCTGACTTCAAATCTAATAATAAAAATATTTTAAACCATTCAAATAGTTACAGGCGACGCTGCACCAGTATTGTACATTGAGTTCCACATGCTCTATTTGAGGTATTGGGGAGATTCCATGTCTATAAATTTAATTAGGCTCAATTATTGAATCCTACTAAGAAGAAATTCATAAGAGAAGATTGATAATAATTCATTCCAACTATCAAAAGAAAGAGCTAAATAACGAATTGTATTAGAGTCTATAGAGAAAACAATCAAGCAAAATCTAAACTTAGAGGAATGAAAGAAATTGAGCTGATAAGAATGATAAGGAAGTCACAAGTATAAATTAACTAGATTATTTTTATCGCAAGAAATAATCAATGTGTCGATTCACCAACACAAAATTGATGTCTGAAAGACAACTACAGCATTAAGCAAATGAGAAACAATGTTGAACAAGGACAAAGCAAACAAACTGGTGAACAGTTCTTTAAGGTGCACTGAAATGTGAAATTGAAATATGTAATGAAACAGGTGATACATGACAAGTACTTCTAACCTATTCTCTCAAATATTCATTTTGATACTATTTTTCTCCTCAAGGACTCAATACCCAACACAAACTAGCTTCTTCTGGTACTGAACTTGAATATTTTCATACAAATTTCCTTCACATAAATCAATGAGTTGTTCTTGTGAATGGAAACCTTTTATCACTACTTAAAGAGGCAGTGATTTGTGGTCATATGACCAACTGAGCAAATGGCACGTCTCTCGCTAAAGTCTTAAATTAGGCATCGAATTTAAAACAAATAAATGAAGATACAATCGTAGAGAATGGCTGCTATCATCTCCCAAGACACCTAAAAAAACCATTCAAAAACTTCCACAGTACGAGACTTGTGAGTATGTAAGTCGAGAACAGTGCCCTTAAATTCGGATTTGCTGCACATGGCAAATAACTTCCATTCTCGTCTTAATGAATCACATCTCATGATATCCTCCTTTCTGAAACATGAGTCCACATTTAATAATTTCTTTCAAAAAAAAAATAATAATAATAATAATAATAACGAAAGAAACCATGACACGATCAAACAAACAGATGGGAGACACTCTAGATCTGTTTCTAGGATCATTGATCTAAAACTCTTGAGATTATGAAGCTGAAGATCAAATGATTATAAGCTCTAAAAGTTCTAATTTTA
Source organism: Forsythia viridissima (assembly GCA_030279155.1). Taxonomy (NCBI): domain Eukaryota; kingdom Viridiplantae; phylum Streptophyta; class Magnoliopsida; order Lamiales; family Oleaceae; genus Forsythia; species Forsythia viridissima. The sequence continues at coordinate 37,207,878 of CM059033.1, read as the reverse complement.
ATAAAGATTTTTAACCCTAGTAGAAATAAGAAGCAAAACTAGTAAAGAACTCCTGTAAAAGAGGAATGTATCTGAGAAAAAAAGGATGACAACAACAACAAAAAACTCAGCCTTATTCTATAATTATGGGTTCCTCTACATGAATCCATTTTCTCCATCCAGCTCGTTTCATTGCCATATCTATTGGAATCTTTATACATAGAAAAGGATCAATTTGAACAGTTTTGAAATGATAGTATATTTTGTTTGATCTACTTGTTCCTTCATTGTATTCAACTGTTTCACAAGAGGAAAACAAAAATGACTCATTAGCATCAACAAATTAAGCCTTGTTCCCATTGAATTTAGATCAGCTTCAGCAAATAACAAATAAGATAAAAAAGAGAACTTGGAAAAAATTTATCTTTAGAGAAACTTAGAACTGGAGAAATAAAGTATCTTAGGAGAAGTTTATTAAGGGCTTGTTTTATTTTACTTAAAATTTTGCAAAAAAAAAAAACTGAAGTGAAAGTCGACAAATAATTTTAACTACACATTTTATGAGACCCACAACTTTTATCAACTTTTCAACCACACATTTTATCAACTTTTAACAAAAATTTAAAAATTTGATTTTTTTTTTAAAAATCAAACGGACAATAAAGTTCTTATAAAACAAGAATATGCTCAAGATCACACAAATATTAGAAAAATCAAATGAAATAATTAAAATTGGGTAGGAATAAAAAAAATAAAGGAAATGATAAAACTTATTCCAAGCAATAAATGACTGCAAATTCAAGATCAAGGGCTCAAACATCTTTCATTTATTGAGAAATATTTGGTTTCATACGTCATTCACATGAAGACAAATATTATAATTATTTTTCTACATGATTCCAGGGAGTTTTTTAATTTTTCATCTAAACAACATACATCATCTTCCCCGGAAGTGTATGGACTATTAGCTTCAGGCATTTAGTAACGCAAATTGCCAAGGATGGCAATGCACCACATCTGCTCCTCGTCAACTGTCCATGGACAAGGCCAGTCCTCCCAACAATTGACATTCTTCAAAATCTCAATTAAGTCACAGGGAAGCAGAACGTGTGAGTTTTCGCCATTATTCTCCATGGTCCTTCTTTTGCCAACACCAGCCCCACAGAAACAAGACGCAATGGGCTCGCCTGGAGCTGTTTTTCTCCCTCATGTCTTTGTTACTCTGCTTCTCTTAAATAGATTTCAATCACTTTAACTGAAGCCATATTCCAAAGAAAAACGGACAAGGGACATAATTAAAGAGAATCAAGTGGAGATATGAAAGGCGATTTCATGTCATTACACAAGGTAAGCTGGCAACAATTCAGTTAATCGGGTAAGCCGGCCATGACAATATCCATAATTACTTTTTTCACTTTAAGATCCTATGCGTTTAATTGTTTGTAGATTTGGTAAATTTAATAACTATCATGGAAATCTGCATTACATTACTAGAATCGTCAAAACTGATTTATTGTTGACCGCAAGGTGGAGTTGTGATTTGTAAGGAATTTCAAATACAACTCGATAAACCAATAGCTCAACGTAATTGGTCGAATGAGATTGACATTAATTTCATATCTATTAACCAATTGGTATATAATTAAGGGAATTTGGCACAAATGGTCCTTAACGTATGCTCATTGTGCACAAATGGTCCCCTAACCTTTCATTTTTTTATGGAGAGGTCTTCAACTTATGCTTTTAGGTGAGAAATTGGTCCTTTTGGACGATTCCATCCATAAGGACCGTTAGTTTCGCACATGGTTTACACTCTCCTTTAATAGAGGAGTAAAATTGTCAATTCTGAAATAAATAATAAAAAACAAAAAGACAAATTATTACTTCCTCCGTCACCCTACTCTCAGAGTCTCACCCACCATACCCCATTCCACCACCTCTACGCCGCCGCCGCCACCACCACCATCAAATGGCAAAAACAAATGGGTCATTAACGATAGATTTATAGGAGGAGAAAACCCAAACCCCCCTCCCCCTCCCCCTCCCCCTCTAATAGATGAAACTAAAGCAATTAAGGAGGAAAAGTCCATGTGCCAAAAATTTAAGCAACTCTTTTAGATTCTTCACCACGTCCCAATAAGGATGGCAATGGCGCGGGCCAGGCCGGGGAGGCCATTACCATCCCTGTCCTGTCGGTGATTTTTGGGATGCGGGCCGGAATTTAAAAATCCTCATTTATCACCCCGTTTAATTAATTAATTAGTTAATTTTTAACATTAATTTTTTTAATTTTTAATACCATTCAAATTTTAAAACATAAAAATAAAATAAAACAAAAATATTCAAGACAGATTCAAAGAATTCAGGACGGGGACATGATCTCTGTCCACGCCTTGATTACTAACGGGGCGGAAGTTCCCCACCACATTCGAGGCCGAAAAAAGCAGGGTCAGAATATTTTGTCATCTCTATGTGCCAAGATTGAGCAAAACATTTTAAATCCTACAATTCAGCATTTGAAAACCTATCACTAAGGCTACTAGACCCAACCTCTTCCATGGCATCCAAGTACCCATCAGATCTGAAGTGTGTCGAGCAAAATAAAACTAATAACAATTGATCAGTGAAATTTAAAATTTTTGTTTCTTAAAGCCATTAAAACAATTTTATATCAATTCCACCATAACTCTTTTACACCACCAATTCATTTAAATCGCTCTACAAACAGTTCTATAAAGAAACTCTTCTTTCCAGACAATTTATACCAAAGGCATTTTCTTATAGATACTGATATAGAATACTAAAAACATATTTCCACAAAAGAAAGGTTTTAATGAAAAGAAACTACCTTTGATGTTGCTCTTTCATATAGGTAAAAGTAAGATGAGCAATCACGAGAAAAATGAAAAATTGCCATGTAAGAATTTGCAAAAGCCTCCATAGAACCAAACCCTCCCGCCTTCCAACCCCTAGAAAAGTGAGGGAAAAAAAAAAGAAGAAAAAAGAGTTCTGTGAATTTTTTCCTTCCAAATCAAATTTTGTTGGAGTTTTTGGTATGGACAGAATGATCAAAAATGAAAGTAGAAGATCAAGAACTCAAATTGAATAAATGACTTTACTTATTGAATAACCACTGTGGCTAATATATAGTTTTACAAGAACAGTCCATGATAACAGAATAACAAGTCACCTTACTAAATAGGGATTTATTTGAAACATAAATCAATCCTAAATATCCTAATATATTCTAATACCTATCATTAAATATCCTAATATATCCTAATACCTATCATTCTCTCCCTTAAACTAATTGCTATCAAGCAATTAGTTTATATCAAAAACTTCACACACTCCCAGCTGCTCTCTGAGCTTCTGAAATGCATCCAGTTTCAGTGGCTTAATTATCAAGTCTGCCACTTGATCTTGAGTCCCACAGTGAGCAAGTTCAACAGCCCCATCCTTAGTAAGATCTCGCAAGAAGTGGAAACGCACATCAATGTGCTTACTGCGGCCATGCATAACTAGATTTTTAGAAAGCTTAATAGTCGAGCTATTAACACACATCACATTGGTGCAAACTTCTAGTAAATGACCTAACTTCTTCAGAATTCTCCTCATCCAGACTACTTAACAAGCACAGGCTACCGCTGCCACAAACTCAGCATCAATAGTTGAGAGAGTAACTATAGGTTGCTTCCTTAAGGACCATGAGACTGCACCACCACTCATTAAGAACACATAACCAGAAGTACTTTTCATGTCCTCCAAATCACCAGCATAGTCACTGTCTGTGAATGCTATCAATTCTTCATCCCCTACCTTCTTGGCAGCTTGTAGGTGCAGCTATGTTGGTTTTGTCATGTATCAACTTATAAGACTTACAACAAACATCATATATGGTCGTGGCAATGAGATACATGAGACTCCCCACTATCTTCTTGTAATAAGTCTCATCAACCTTGATTCCATCATCATCCTTGCACATTTTAAACCCCGGAACAATAGGACTGCTCACTGAATTACTTTCATCCATACCAAAACGTTTCAAAACCTCCATGGCATACTTTCTTTGACATATGTAAATGCGATTAAATTTTTGTAACACTTCAATACCAAGGAAAAATCTCATCTCCCAAGTCAGTCATATCAAATTCCCTCATCATTGAATTTCTAAATTCAAACATCATAAGCTCATTATCACCGGTAAAAATGAAGTCATCCACATAAACACTAACAATTAGGATCTTACCTTCTTTGTTCTGCTTGATGAATAATGTTTGCTCACTATGGCACCTTTGAAAGCCTTCACTGATAAAATGAGCTTCAATGTGACTAAACCAAGCTCATGGAGCTTGTTTTAGTTCATATAAAGTCTTCTGCAACTTGTAGACTTTGTGTTCACTGTCCTTCTCATAACCTTTTGCCTGCTCCACATAGCCATCTTCATTCAGTTCACCATGAAGAAAAACAAACTTTACATCTAGCTGATATATCCTTCAACTTCTCTATGCTACAAAGGCTATTATCATTCTAATAGTATCCATTCTTGCTACTAGAGCAAATACCTCTCTATAATCCACTCCATGCTGCTGAGAATACCCTTTGGCCACCAAACGCGCTTTATACTTATCTACTTCTCCAAGCTCATTGAGCTTAGTTTTGTAGATTCATTTGACTCCTATCTTTTTGGCTCCAGTTGGTAACTCAATTAACTTCCAAGTTTGATTCTTCTCAATTGACTTTATTTCAGCATCCATAGCCATCCTCCATTTTGAGCTCTTCACTACCTCCTCAAAGCACAAAGGATCTATAGACACAACTAATGCCATGTTGATCTCATTTTCTTCTTCTAACAGCCCCTGTCTATTGACATAGTCTCTCATCCAAATAGGAGGTTACCTAACTCTCCCTTCACTTGCATTAATATCTTCTGCATTTGCAGAATTGGAGAAGCATTTCCTGCTCCTTCAACTTCATCACCACCTTCACTATCAGACTCATCTACCTCATCCATATTTGTACCACTCTCATCATCAACCCATTCCAAGTTCATCAGTAGCTGTTCCTCATAACTTGCACCCCAATCCCACTGTTTCTCTTCAAAGATCACATCCCAACTTATTACAACCTTTTTAATGATAGGGTTATAAAATCTATAGGCCTTAGACTCTTCACCGACTCCAAGCAGCACACAATTGAAACTTTTATTCTCCAACTTGGTACTTCTTACATTTGGTACATGAACATGTGCCACACAGCCAAATACCTTAAAGTGCGCAACTAAGGGCTTCACTCCACTCCAAGTCTCTTCTAGTATTACATTTTTAACAGTCAGGGTTGGACACCTATTCAACACATACACTGTCCAGTTCATTCCTTCAGGTCAGAAGGTTTTGCGAATCTTCTTTTCTGAAAGCATGGACCAAACCATATTCATCACAGTCATGTTCTTCCTCTATGACACTCCATTTTGTTGAGGAGTGTAGGTTGCGGTTAATTGTCTCTTGATTCCATTCTGCTTAAATTCCTCTGAGTTGAATTCTCCTCCTCGATCAGTGCGCAAGTATTTGATAAACAGGCCAATTTCTTTCTCAACAAGATTCTTAAAACATTTAAAAGAATTGAAAACTTCTGACTTCTCTATTAGAAAGTAAACCCATGATCTCCTACTGTAGTCATCAATGAAGCATAAGGAATACCTTTTCTTGCTGTTAGATGTAGGAGTGATTGGACAACAGATATCTGCATGGATGAGTTGTAATCTCTGTGATGCTCTCCATGTATTCTTCTTTGGGATGGGTTCACGATGCTACTTTCCAACCATACAGTCGATGCACATCACTGTTGAAGCAAGAAGGTGTGGCAAACCAAGCACCATTTTCTTAGATTACAAGGTTCTCAATCCTTTGTAGCTAAGATGACCATACCTGCATTGCCAAAGATGGGAGAGGTCCTCTGAAGTTGTATGAAAACAGAAAGCTTTATTTGCTTGTGACATGGCCAACAAGACAAACATCATGTTGGCTGTCATGTTGGTTTGAATGATCAAACCTTTCTCTAGATGATAAATTTTGCACGTTTATGATTGGATTAGGATGGCTAGTCTTTTTTCATGCAACTGTCCTATACTCAAGAGTTTGTTTTTCAGTTCTGGAACATAAAATACCTCTGTGACCACATGATTAAATCCATTCAAATACAGCCTCACATTTCCTGTTCCAAGCACATTCATCCTGATATTGTTTCTCAACTTCACCAATTGTCTAAAGCTTTCATCCAGCTCACTAAACACAGTCTTATCTCCACACATGTGATTAGAACACCCTGAGTTCAAGAACCATACATCATCTCGGTTGGCTTTACACATCTCTACGTACGACATTAAAAGCATTTCTTCTTCCTCATCTAACTCTGCATAATTGGCCTCTTTATCCCAAGTTGGACATTCATATTGGAAATGGCCAAGCTTATGGCATCTGTAGCATTCAACTGTAGCTCTGTTGAGGACTTGGCGTCCTCTGCCTCTGCCTCTACCTCTACCTCTACCTCTACCTCTAAAAGTGTTCCTGTCATGCTCTCTTCCTCTAAATCTTTCTTCAGAAGAGACCTTTAAGTCTTGTTCTTCTCCCTCTACCTCTTCCTCTAAAAGTGTTCCGGTCACGCTCTCTTTCTCTAAATCTTTCTTCAGAAGTCACCTTTAAGTCTTGTTCTTCTCCATTGCTTCTATGGAATTTCTGTTCATGCACTATCAATGAACTTTGCAGTTCATCTATTGAGAGTTCATCCATATCCTTAGATTCCTCAATTGAACAAACTACGTAATTGAATTTGTCAATTAAGGATCTAAGGATCTTTTCCACAATAGTCATATCCCTTATTTGCTCCCCATACACCCTCATTTTATTGTCAACTGGCATAACTCGTGCAAAATAATTAGTGACATTCTCACCTACTTTCATTTCGAAAGTTTCAAAATCCTTCATCAGTGCTTGTAGAATTGAACGCTTCACCCTAGCGTTGCCCTCATATTTCTTCTTCTTTGAGTCTCAGATCTGCTTTGAGGTGTCCTTCTTCAAGATGGTCTCCAGAATGGTTATGTCGATCACTTGGAATAGTTAGTTCTTCACCTTCAAATCCTTCAGTCTCAGCTCCTCAAGTCTTTCCTAATGCGCCTCTATCACAGTTGCTCCGACTTCTGGCTCTATATATCCTATCTCCACCAGGCTCCAATATTCTTTGGATCTCAGAAAATTTTCCATTAACATGTTCCAATGGTCATAGTGACCATTGAAGCGAGGTATTGCAGGTTGGACAAAATTTCCTTCACTCGTCATATCTCTCTCTTTTGTGTTTGCAAGTCACTCAAAAGGCTGCGGCTCTCTTTCAGGCATAGTGAGGGCTCTGATACTAATTTGTTATGGACAGAATGATAAAAAATCACAGTAGAAGGTCAAGAACTCAAAACAAAATGAATGAATAATAACCTTACAAGAACAGTTCATGATAACAGAATAACAAGTCACCCTACTTAATAAGGATTTATTTGAAACAGAAAACAATACTAAATATCCTAATATATCATAATACCCATCAGTTTTAGGACTTATTTCTTTCAGAGCACTAATAATTAAAATCAAAATTCAAAAGCATTAACCTTTTCCAGAATCACCCACATGCAAATGGGTGTAAGGAATGTACATGCCTATTATACATTTCCTTAAAAAATTAGTTTTTCAAATCTCTGGTGCGCATGTGCGTGTGCGTGTGCGTGTGCGTGTGCGTGTGCAGTCTAAAACCCAAAATCCCAATTTTTACAGAAAATGATTCACATATAAAACCACCTAAAATTCACATTGATAGCAAATGTTTGATCCGAATCAATTCACCTACCATGTCTACCTCCTCGAGATCTGTCGTTGATCCGAATCAATTCATTCACCCAATTTCTACCATTAATGGAAGATTAAAAGGGGGAGAAGTTCACATTTAATATACCATTAGTGGTAGCTTTGGTTTCTGGGTGGGGGGACTTCTCTTCGGCTGCCCCTTGTTTTTGCCATTTAACAGTGGTGGCAGTGGCAGTGACAGTGGCAATGGCAGTGACGGTAGTTGTGGTGGACGAGAGTAGGGTGGGTGGAGGAAGAAATATTTTTTTGTCTTTTTGGTTTTTTTATTTTTTATAATTTATTTTAGAATTGACTAATTTACCCCTCATTTAATGGAGAATGTAAAGATCAATTTGCGTACCTAAAGACATAAGTTGGGGACCTCTTAGCCAAAAAGATAAAGTTATGGACCATTTGCGCACAATGAGCTTACATTAGGGACCGTTTGCACCATTTTTCCTATAATTAATGAAGGGATTGTATTTCACACTAATCGGACATTTTAGGTCTTGTCATACCATATTACTTATCGTGTCACCTGGGTGGCCTTGACAAGTTGCTAGATGCCAATCTTAAACATTTAATATGGGTAGATTTATTGGTTGAATTAATCAATAAATTAAAATGGGCTTTAATTTATCTTATCTTAATTTGATATAGATAATAATCCGCATTATTTTCCATCGTAGTCAAGATCCTAATGGGTCACACACAAAAGGTGAGAAGTAGAAGATGAAAGTGAGGATTTAATTAATTGATAGATTGAACTACTAACTAATGGACCGAAATTATTCAATATGATTAACTAATTTTGAGTTTAGTTAATGAGCCCCAATAACTTTAGGACTTTTATTATCCGAACTATTAGGATTATTGAGGCTTTTCTTATTCTAATAGGATTATGATTATCAAAGTCTATATATAGTCCAACATTAGGGTCAACATATTGATGGATTTTTGCTAGCACAAAAATAATTCCTAAACCCTAATCTAGGCCGTAGAAATCTCCTATCTCATAATTCTTAGTGTAGGAATTTTTGTCTTCCAACTCTCCAGTATGGAATATTGTCATAGGCATGGTGGTAGATGAAGATCTGGAATAAAAGAATTGTTGTTTTACATGAGAAACCAGATTTCTATCCCAATTCATGTTATAACATCAAATTTGATTATTAAATTTTTTAGTTTCCGTTGTGTGCATCTGTTTTGTTAGTTTTAAATCTAGCTAACAATCAACCTAGAAGGGGGGTTGAATAGGTATCCTAATTGGCTCATATCAATAAATAAAATATAATTAAGTATGTCAAAAACCGGATTCTCTAACATGTTTAATTCCCAACAGAAACACCAAATTCCTACAAAATCTCTTACTTTCAACACACTTAATCTCACCAGAGGCACGGATACATTGCACATAAGAGCAGCACTAATAATTGATGGTAATTAACAGTGCCCCAAAAGTTACCTTAGTTCATCCATCTCTGATGTGCAACAATATAATAATGGAATAATGCCTCGAAATTTTATAAGATTATGCACCTCCTAGCATTGCGCACCCGCACACACTCACAAACAAATAAAACATGGACATAAACAAGTATAGACACTCACATAGTAGTAATGGTTTCGATTAGCCTCAATAATTTCACGTCTGGGAAAATGAAAATCGACCTGGGTTGCCACCAAATTTCTGTTATTCTCTTTCTTCTTCAGCACCCAACGGCCTCCGCTGCTTCTTCAATGCTCAGCCATCGCTCGTATTCCTCTTCCTCCTATATCCACTGGTATGCAAATGGAAAATAAATTCATGATTTTCAATGAATCTTTCGAACATTCTTACCTTTTGAATTTCAAAATCCTATGGAAAGAATCAAAGTACAAAACCCAGAAACTTGAAAGAAAAAGTGTATGATCAATTTTGAGGTCGTTGGGCAAGGATTAGCAATACTCTGATGCAGTTGGAACTTCTTTTTGCTTGAGGTGGTAAAGGGCGTTTTGGCTCAAACTAATTTAGACACGACGTTGGCCAAATGGTCGTGTCAAACAAAGCGAACCCAAAATTGCATAACTTATATCATTTAAATTGAAAATGTCTATTCAAGTCCGAAGTTTGTTTGTTAACATGACCTTACACATTTTTAATTAATTTTTCAATTAACTCACTTTAAATAAATTCAAATTTAACAAAAATTTAAATTAAAAATCATAATTCATACTTATACATATTTTTATGATTTATAGTATAAGAATAGTGATATAGCACTCACAATTGGTACTAATTATGGTGCTCATTATCTACGTGGCACCATCACATTAGTCACGTTTAATAAATTTGTCAGCAATTTTTTAAAAAGTAACCAATGAGGTGATGCTACGTGAACAGTGAGCGTATGCTATATTACCACTCTTATACTATAAAATCCACAATTTCTACCGTGAATTAAAAGAAAAAGATAGAGATAAATGAATTTATATTATGAAATGAGATTTCTTACTCATACTATTAAGTTTTGTTAACGGATCAAATTTTAACCGATCATAGTCTGTTAAAGTCAATTTTCACCTTATAAATTTATTTTAATTAACACACTTTAATATTTAACAAATGGAATCAAATTTACGTAAATTTAAAGCAAATATCACTATTTATACTGAAATGTATACACATTGTCATGATTTACAATACAAAATCCAACAATTTTTACAATAAATTGAAGGAAAAAGAAATAACCACACATTGTAAAAAAACTTTAGATGAGTTAGATTCTAATCTTGAAATGAGATTTTTTACACTTGTTTGAACTTATTGAAATTTCAATTTCTTTGCAAAATAGTAAAATTTGAAAGCTTCATTTCCTCTAGTTACATATAACTAATATAAATGAATTTGAAAGATGTAAAATAGAATAAGTGGGAAAAAAAATAGGAATATTTTCAATAAATTCGTCGACTTACTCGACTATTTACCACTATTCTCACGGTAGTACACTCAAATCTATCAAATCAAGAAAGAACAAATTTGTTATTTTAAGTTAAATTTGTTTGAAAAGTCAACAATTTCAACTCAAATAAACCAATATTGATTTATAAACTTTTATAATATTTGTCAAACAGGCTCTAAATAGGCCTGGTGTAGCTCGGAGCGGAATTACGTGACTATTTACCACCATTTTCACGATTGTACACCTAAATCAGTCAAATCAAGAAAGATGAACTAGATAGGCTTGGTGTGGCTCGAGACGGAGTTACGTGCTCGGCATAATTCAACCTTTGTTTTTTCGATTCAAGTTCCTCGACACCTTGGACAATTTGTGTGAGTATTGACTCTCTATGTGTACATGACTCATACCAGCCTCCTTTAATATTTTTGCTAAAGAACACTTGAAAAAATAAATATTAAAGAAAATTCTCTCTTTTTGGACGAATACACTCATCCCAATATTTTTCAACTTTAGTCCAATCAATTCCACTAGCTACAAAAAGAATTGAAGTTTTTTAAAATCTTTTATAACAAGAATATTTCAGATATTTCATATTATTAGAATAAAATCTATTTTAAACTAGTTAAAATAGGTAGTAAGATATTTTTTAATTTTTGGCATGTCGTACTATTCTCTCTCTTTTTTTTTTATTGAATGGGAAAATTGCACGATTTGATTCTTATAATAAGATGAGATAGTTCTTAATCTTTCATTTATATTGAACAACATGCACAATATAAACCTCCGTTAAAACTTGAGCAAAGGACGCTCGGTTTGCAACCCACTTGAAACCCCCCACCTAGGCAAGGATATGGGTTTTGGGGTAATTGCGTTTAAGTATATTTTATTTTTGTTGTAATTAAGGTAAAATTATCTTTTCAAATAAAAACATTTAAAGGAGAATCAGGACCTCCACTACAAATTTTCCCTTTTTGAATCGACTTTTTTGGTTTGAATAAAAACATGAAATCATATTAGATGAATTATAAAATGCCCGTCTTAAGAGTGTGACCAACTTGATTCTCAACTTGCTACAAAATTGAAAAATTGAAGACACTACCAAAATATATCACTGGAGGACCAACTTGTTACATAGCAAATAGGTTGGAGACCAAGAATGCAATTTTCACATAAATAACCGACATCAATGTTCAAGAAAAGATAATATAATAACAAAAAAGGACAAAGCTCAAAAGTGGCACCAAGTGGTTTCCCTATGTGCCATTTTATAATTCTAGGATACTGGCCACACTTGCATACACTTACCCATTGCAACCCACAACCAGGTCCTTCATCGAAATCCCAGCACTTTACGGAAACAACTAAAGGCTATATCCATTTTTTGTGTTGGCGGGTGGGGTGGGGACGGGGATGAAGAACTAAAGGATGAAGGTCAAAAATGAAGTACATAAGATTAGTCAGGTTTATCTAAAGATACATTCTCAAAAGTTACTAAGAAGAAATTATCTTCTTCGCACTGCATTAGTCTGACCACGTTGAACTCCTGCCACCGCTTGCTGCGTTTGAGCACCCGGTTGCCCAGTACCCGTACCCGGTTCCTCAGCCATGTTCATGGCTTGGGTGATGGCATTCATGACAATAAGTCCAAGAGGGATCAAGTACATCCACTGAGGAATACAAAAAAAATGGAAATAAATATGTGATTGGCTTTTTTGCGCTTAAGCAATTTTTTCGAAGAATATGAGGAAAATATAGTGGTATTGTTATATTTGAACTCACATATTTAGCCCAGAAGGACCTCTCTGGAGGCGGCAGTTCACCCTCTGCATTCTCACCAACTACTTCTTCAGTAAATACTGGAGTTCTGCTTCAAAAAATTCTACTCCAGTTCAAATATAGTCAACTAGGAAACCGTATGACCAAGTAAATTCCTACAAACTGGGGGAAGATTTATCATTGCATACCCCCACTACATGGGGCTTACTCAAAATTAAGAATATCTTCTCTGAATAGAGAATAAGTCGGTTGGGTTGATCTGATTCCCAATCCAGAAAAGAAGTCGATTAACGTCATTTGAGTCAATGATTTATTGAATGATTGACCAAAGCAACACAAGAAGCTAGTTCACAACTCACACTTTAAGAGGCAATTCTTTTTCTGACTCAAGGATAATTGAATATTAAAAAAATCAAGTTGCTGCAGTTATATTTGTCAGGCATGAATGTTTTTCTGTAATTGATGCAAAAAGCCGCTACCAGGAGCTTGTAAGGCTATAAAAACTTCCAGGGAGGAAAAAAAGACCATAAATATCTCAAGGTAAATTATATCAGATAAATCATATGCCACAGGAAAATCAAAGGTCAAAAAATAAAGTAAAAAATAATTCACCTTGGTGCCTGTTCACTGTTCTTCAAGACTGTATGCGACTTAAAAGACCACTTTGCAGGCTGACATAAAAACAATCAATGAACAACTAAGTAGTACACTTGCGGAGAAGCACAGATAACAATTGTAAAATCTCAGGTTACTTAACAAACTTTTGCACTTAGTCCAGAACAAACATAAGTATAGATAAATCACAGTTAAAAAAAATTCTGAGTTCCAGACTTACAATTTTCAATTGTCGTGGATACGGGCATGATCCTGGAGAACCATAGTTAACAGCCAAAATATTCACACCTTCCTGCAATTCAAATACAATAGACAATTAAAGAAAAGAAAAATTAGAATATGAAACAAGTGAAGCTAAGCTAAGTCATGAAACCAGAGAGAACATCATACACATTAGACATGGTCGACCCGGATTCCTTATGAAATCAAATACAACAAAAGCTAGGTATTATTTCCAATAAATTTGGGATCAGCTATAAGAATTTATTTTTGCAACTCAGTTGACTCCACCCATACATCTATCGGAAGATCCAATGAATTAAAATTTCGGCAACCTCATCAAGCTGTATTAATGATGATCTACTTCTCACTCTTCAAGAGCATGTTTGGCTAATAAGCCCATGGCTTATAAGCCATAGGCCCCATAAAATTATGTGATTAAAAATGTTTGGGAGTAGGTCCCACACAAATCAGCCAAAAAGTAAGGCTTGACTTGCTTATTTGGCTTATTTCAACCCCTCAAATTTTGTGGAGTCCCATGGCTAATAAGCCATGGGCTTTATTGCCAAACATGCTCCTAATCATTCTTCAGGCACCGTACCGTTCACCTGAACATAAGCTCGTTTAAGTCTACCCAACACATGTTCTTACCATCGTACTTTTAATTATCCTCTGTCACCCTATACATGTTGGAGTATATTCTCATTTCTCATTTCTTAAGTTATTAGTTATAGAATTAAAATAAAATCATCTTAACATCTTCATTTCTGATATAGTCATCTCATGGACTTTTTGTTATTTAACAAACCAACGCTTAGTAGTATAAAGCATAGTTAGCCACCCCCATGGCATAGCTCAGTTAGTTGAAAGGTAAGAGTGAGGTAATCTCAACTTCGCTGGTAGCTGTAGGGTAGGGTTCGATTCCTACCTTTGGTATGGAAGAGGCTCCTTGCAAGCAAAGGTGAGAGTGAGATAATCTTAACTTCATTGGCAGTTACAGGGTGAGGGTTCGATTCCTACCTTTGGTATGAAAGAGGCTCTTTACAAGCGCAGTTAAAAAACAAGTTCTCAACCCTGCTCCACTGAGGCACATCTTACGATTTACATCTTCCACCAAGGCCCAGGACAGGGGTGGTGAAGGCCATCGAAGTTGGGATTCAACCTTTATAAAGCATAGTTGGCCGAATAATTGTTCCATAAAACTTGTCTTTTGACTTTACAGACATCTCCAATCACATAGAATCTTTATAGCACTTTTCCCATCCATCCTCCTTAAATATGTAATCAAGGAATAACATACATTGATTGACTTCATCTTGGTTATGTCTCATAAGCACTTCTCGACTAAAGCGAAAAGAGACGAAAGCACAGAACTTCCATACAAGCTTATTGTAGTACCAAATTCTCAACTACTATTGTCATCACTTGTGACTACTCCATCACAAGTATCCTTAATAATATTAATATATCCAATAGAAATTCTTCTCTCTTGCACCCACCACAACATTTTTTTGGATGCCCAATACACTAATTAAACCAGGAGTAACCAATAGAAACCCTTTTTACTATTACTTTGGGTCCAGAGCTAATGCAATAATGGCCTAAGATGTTAAAGTAATGAGCAGGTATTATTTTTTATAGGAGCATCACAGAGGTGTACTCTTGGAGTAAAGAGAGAAACATGCTTAAAGTTGACACTATAGCCTAGTATTATTTACTCAAAAGAGAACATAGAACAGGAAACTTTTCTCAAAATTGTCTCAGGAATTGATGGGTCCCAAGAACAGAACTAAAAATCATTCTGATAGATTTTTCGTCTTCAAAAGCTTTCAGTTAAACATCGACTAGCACATTTAAATACATATTATATGACATGAATGAATACATATGTAAAGCTATTCATAGTCATTACCCTAAGTAGAGTAAAATATTGATAGTTAACTTAGTAATTGGCACAAAAACCCATCAAACCCCCTTCCTCGTTCCACTGCCAACTAACTCCTGCAAGGAGAAAGTTTGTCCAATTGTTTGTTCATGAATGCCACATCAATTTTTAATGCTAAATAAAATAGAGTTTTGCATTAGTTGTAGAATGCAGAACGTTGGCAGAAAGAAAAGGCGCGACCCTCTTTAGACCTTTGCACAGGCTCGTAAAAGAAGCAAAGACTCAGTCAAAATTGTCTATTTTACAGTAAATTCTATTCAGATAACTGCTAGCCACATATTAAACCATAGAAAAGAGAAACTATTTACCCAATTAACAGGTTACAAATTGAGTAACCCCAAGAAAATATCTCTCATAAAATTGGTTTTGAATCAAATACTTTTAGGAATAGGTTAAAGATTCCCCAATAAATTTTAGCATGGATGAGAACCAGAGTGCACATATGCATGTCTAAGAGAGGTGAAAGCAACAGCAGCTCTAATTTTTACCAATTCCGTCAATGTTTAGGGTTTAAGAGTAGTATAAGATGAGATGTGGTTGGGAGAAGCGGGGAGGGAACAGTGAGAGGATCTGATTTTGCATCTGCAATATTGACACTGTTTTTGCAGGAGGATAAGGATGCATTTTGAGGAGGTTTCACAGGTGGTGGTGAGTTAGCGACTGTCATCATGATCTATGGTTCTAACATTTCATTTGTTCACCTTTGGTCTCTATTGGGTGGTGGTGAGTTAGCCATAGACTGTCATCATAATCTATGGTTCTAACTTTTCATTTGTTCACCTTTGGTCTCTTTACCGAGTAAAGTACGTCCTGGATTGGAATTTGATGCAATTTAATTATTT
Source organism: Forsythia viridissima (assembly GCA_030279155.1). NCBI lineage: Eukaryota > Viridiplantae > Streptophyta > Magnoliopsida > Lamiales > Oleaceae > Forsythia > Forsythia viridissima. The sequence continues at coordinate 37,191,674 of CM059033.1, read as the reverse complement.
GCTTTAATTAAAGAGTCAATTAGTCATAGGGTCATTGTTTAGTGTTATGCAAGTCTTTGTTCAAAGTTAATTATGTCTTGAAATTTGTAGAGTCAAGGAGGTGTGTTCATTTTCTAAGATTAGATTGTGCATTTAGTTGATGTTTAGTAATTCTAAAAGTCATTGTTTAGTATAAAACAATGTGTCTGTTGAGAGAATGGTAGAACTTGAATTTAATTAACATATCATATTTTATATCTTGTTTCATTTTCAAGGTTTTCTTCCAGTTCCTTAAAGAAATTTGGACTCTGATGGTGATTGGAGTATCTAAATTGCCTTACACTAGAATTTGTCATGTTCAATGACGGTCAAGGTATATTTTCCCATAAATGAGGCATATATTAACTCTTAGGTTACAGGTCTAATATATAATTATGCAAGAGTTTCCACCAGTTTAGATCCATGTGCAGATGTCACCAAATAAATAAAGAAAACATAACATAGTCATTATATATTCAGGATTGGAATGTGCATTGCATTTTATCACATAAAACAACATTACTAAGGAAATTATTACCATGTGTATCATGAAATGCTCGTCCAGAGCATCCCGTGGAAGACATCTCTGCAAGCAGATAAAATCAGAAATCATAAAACTGTAATCACTCATTCTTACGGTTATCATGGTATCTAGCTAGTCATGATAGAAGAAAATGAATGATGTTACCCATTCTGATGGCAATGATAAAGTTATACAGTATAATTGTACTTGTACTATGTTTTTCAATATAGTTGGTTTTTATGAAGAAGCTTACCCCAATAAGTACGGTTGTCACAATTAGCACTTTGCAACACCAACTAAAAGGGCAGAATTGAGTAAGTTGTGGCCATTTAGTCCATATTTCACAACCGATAAATCCAATAGAATGTAACGGCTATGTTTGGTTTAAAGGAAAATCTTGGAAAAGAAATTAACCGTTTCAATGCTCGGTCAACGAGACCTTTGTTACACAAAAATACACAATCGCAGTCTGATCTTCAAGAATCACTTGAATAATGCGTCAAAAATAGTGAAGTTCAAAACTAATACCAGATGAATGTAACTAGATATTTATATTTTAGAACCTGTACCACAACAAATCATTAAGGTAGAACCAGATTTTCCTGATGATAAAAAATTTCAAACCTCAACAAGCAGGTGTATACAAAATGATAATGCTCATGGGTCGCATAATTTATTCATGACACGTTAGTCTTATGCGTGCCACAAAAAAATGCAGGGATTCACATATACACATAAACATATATGCATATCAAGTACACATAAAACACATTTCACAGGGTTGACTCCGAACTTACCGCCTTCACTGACGAGACAATGTACTCTCTACCTGGTGGAGTTAACACATTGGATGGTACTCTTATTCTATAGAAGTCGTCACCTTCCAATAATTTCTGCAATGTTATTTTGAAAGGTGTCATCAAACTGATTCACAAATTCAAATTACATGGGACTGAAATTGCAACTGAAAATTACTTTGAAATTCTCCTTCTCTGTCTCGCTGAGGCCATTCCTTGAGAACCGAAGCTTTGTAAGTGTCTGCCATGAATCATATCTTGTTAATCTTTAGCCAGAAAATAAATAAAAGGAACGAAAATCAACTATTGTTGACTATATTACAACTATTCAATTCAGATGTTTGTCTACAACTTAATGACTTGCTCAATCAATATACTATTATAATACATATGTGTAAAAATAGAAGCACTCCAACGCTCCTACTCAAAATATTAGATCTTCAATTAGTAGGAGGCTCAATTGTTGATGCATGACGTACAACAGTACCTGACCACCATGAGACCACGTTCTGAGGCGAGCAGAGAAGGTGCCGGCTGGCGAGAAATCTGAGTCTCCGAAGGCGTGTTCGAGGGAAAACTGGAATTTGGAATCCGGATCGGAAACCAAGTCCGATGAACGCTTCCGAACCGACGGAGGTGAAGAAACGGGTTGGGTCGGGACGGCTGGGTCAGGGGTTCGGCCCCCTTCGATCCCGAATTCTTCATCGTCCGCAAGAAACTCGTCCGATTGGAAAGCGAACGAATTGGAAACGAAAAGAGATAAATTCACAAGAAATATCGATAGGAACAAGAATGCGAGAGAAGATGAATATCTTGTCCTCATCGTTGGCTGCTGTACTGAGTGAAAACTGTATTGGTTTTTCAGTTCAAGGCGGTCTTCTTCGTGAATTATAGCACCTTTCTACCCCCGGGTTTTCTTTGGCCTCGGGTTTATTGTAGAAATTATTTTTTAAATACTTTTAAATTGTAATATTATTGATGAATATGTTGATAATAAATAAATAATAGTAAATTGTAGTTTCAACGAAATATGTGTAGATAAAAAAATAATATATTTGACTATGTTGACGAATTTAAATTATAATTGGAAAAATTTTGTGCCGATCACCGATAATGCTGTAGTGGACTTCAAAGTTATATGGTCTGAACTTATTTCAATTATATTCATACTTGATTGCTAAAAGAAATGTACTCCTTAAATTGTAAAAACGGCTCATTCAAACACGAAAATGCCCATTAATTAATTTCACTACCTATTTAAAACATACTCTGTTTATTTTTAGCAATCTTCATCTTCTTCTTGCGTTTAATTCTTCTCACTGAAATCCAATACAAAAACAATTTGAAGACTGCTACAAAATTTCAATGACAAAGATAATTTTTTTGTTTAAAGCAACCATTTTCAATTAAAATACTTATGAAAATGTTGAGAGACTATTCAAATTGAAATATATGCAATGGTATTAATTATTGGAGTTTGTTCAACTAGTTTTTGATAATGTAGTTGCTGTGAGTTCGGGTTTTCTATTAGAACATGTGATATAGGGCTTTGAAAATGCGTGCTACTATATACTATGTGTTGATGTTTTGTTGATTTTTTGGATCTATTGTAGAACGTGTGATTTATTCATGGAAAATGTTTGATATTGTACACCAGTTGCATTTTCATTACATTATACACATTCAAAATTAAATGTTTTATTGTTTTGTAATGACATTGTTTTCATTTAAAATACTTGATATTTTTCAATCTATAATAGTGTTCTTCTATTGTTTCTAATGATACTGAAATATTAAGGTACTTTCATCTATTATATTTGTTTGCTTAGAGCTCATTTGATATAGTTTATAAATTAGTTTATTTGACTAACAATGGTTTATTTGACCAACAATGGTAAAAAATATCAGGCTGCAAAAGAAAATTTCTTGGTCAAATAAAGTAGTTTATAAACTAAAACAAACAGTATTTTAATAAGTTGATATCTTAAGTCACTTTTATCTATAATGCTGTTTTATTTAGATAATATATTATGGTATATTTCTATTGTGCTTTTATTTTTAATATTGTTTTATTATAATAATGTTCCAATCTATGATATTATTATTGAGTGAAACTAATATCAATATGTGATACTATTTTATTATAATGTTGTTTCAATTTATGATATTGTTTTATCTATGATACTGTTTTATTTAGATAATATGACATGGTATAAGTGTGACATGCTTTTAGCTTTGATACTGTTTTATCAATGATACTGATTCAATCTATTATACCGTTTCAATTTATGATATTGTTTTATCTATGATACTGTTTTTATTTAAATAATGTGTTATGATATACTTATACTATATTTTTATCTTTAATACTGTTTTATCTATGATATTGTTTAAATCTATGATACTGATATTGAATGAAAACACTATCAATGATCTTGTACTACTAATGGAGTATTTTGAAAACAATATAATTACTTCAACCAATAAAACATCTTGTACTTAGTTTTATCTATGATAGTGTTTTATTATAATATTATTTCAATTTATGATTTTTTTCTATGGTATTGTTTTATTTTGATAATGTGTTATAGTATTCTTACACCATATTTTTATTTTTGATACTGTTTTATCTATCATACTGTTTTTATTATGACTGACATATTATCTATGATGCTATTTTATTTAGATAATGCGTTTTAGTATACTTATACTATGTTTTTGTTTTTGATACTATTTTATCTATGATTCTTTTTCAATATATGATACTGTTATATCTATGATACTAATATATTACTAGTATACTACTTCCTTACGATGGGATCCGACCGTAGGTTCTATTATGATGATAGATTGAGTCGGTAAATAGATTTCGGAGATGATCGATTGAGGGGGGTAGATTGAAGAGGTGAGCAGATTTTGGAGATGATCGAATCAGGGAGATGGATTGAAGCTGTCAGCAAATTTTGGAGGAGATAATTTTGTGTGGAGAGAAACTGAAGATGTAGTAACACACAGATATTTAAGTATTTTTTCTTTCTGCAGTGAAGAAAACTTCTTACGGTCGTGACAATACTATTTTTATGATACTGATAATAATGTGTTTTGATACTTCTGATACTGTAGTTATTTATGATGTAGCAAAACAAAAAAAAAAAACCATTGGATACAAAACAATCGATTACAAACAATACGAAAAAAAAGTTGTTCCTATTCGAAGAAAAATAATGTAGGTGAAGAAAGTTCACCTATAGCATCGGTCTAACCTCCAAATAGTATTCAGAGAGGTAAAAGGAATATCGTTAATAAAAGTACAAAGAACGAAATTTCCATTTTGGCATCTTGTCAAGTTGATCTTGGATGACAAGATTGACATTACTATTATCGGAGTGATATGGATCTATACAAGATCATTGAGTGCTTCGACAAGTCAAAAAAATGATGTTTTGATAAACGGGTCTCATCTCAAGTTCAAGAATGATGATGTGAAGGGTATATTTGACATCGTCGACGGTAAAAATCAGACTATGCCTCAGGTGTCAAATTTTTCCATCGAAGTTTCAAATCTTGTAGAAGATTGACAAAAACTATAATCTCTACATAGTTAGAGTTGCGGCAAATGGATACAAGAAAGAAGACATTGACGATATCTTTAGGTTGATGGTGATCTTCCTAATGACATTGTTCTTTGTTCCAAATAAATTTCTGACTTTAAGTTGGGATATGTCAAATATGTTGAAGATGTCAACGGGACGAAGACTTACAACCAATGTTCGAAAAATCGGACCGGACATCGACCCGAAAAAGGCAACGGGTCAAGGGTCAAAAGGTCGAACGGTCGAACCGGGTTGAACCGAGGTTGAACCGGTTGCAATTAAAAAAAAATAAAAAATTAATCTATAAATCTCACAATTCCTAAAAATAAGTTATTTACAAATAAACTAACATTTATAGACAATATAAGTCACAAAAATTAGCTTTAAATAGACTTTTATTAATATCCATATCCAATATTCGTAGAAAATAGTCCAAACTCGAAATACATGTCCAAAGTTCAAAATTTAAAGTTCAAAACATTAATGTAGCACAAACGGAATGAACAAACTACAACCAACCAAAGTGATTACAACTATTATGACTAAAGCAAAGTGAAACAAAGAAATCATGGTCAATTATCATCTGAATCAATCTCATCTATAAGCATGAATCTTTGCGGCGTCTCAAAATCACTTGAACCACCAAAACGACGAATGACATCCGGATCATCCACGTCTTGAGTTTGAAGCTCCTCCATATTTTGATTGTCATCTAACAAACATATATATTAAGAGAAATAATAATTAGTTATATTATATATATTTCACTTGTATAAGAAAAAATAAAATTGAACGAATAAGATAATTGTATATACTAACTTTGAGTTGAACCGTCATTGACATGACAATCAACATTGGGAATTGCATTGTCTTCGTAAATTGCAGCCTCCAACTCTTCATAATCAAGTTCTTGCAGTGGTGTTTCTTCTTCAATCCAAAAGTCCGTCTTGTCAATGCACTCATAATCAATTGGATCATAACTTCTCTTCTTGTAATGAAGTCTATAAGGTATTACAAAAAAAATAACACAAACAAATAACAATTTAACTAATACATTTTGATATAGAGATATTCAATTAAAATGTATTGAAGAGATATCATACCTATTATTCAATGGCAATTTAATGTTATAAGACACGTAAACAAGATCATTTAGTCTTTGATGTTCCAATCTATTTCTTTTCTTCGTGTGAATACGCTCAAAAACACTCCAATTTCTTTCACATCCCGAAGCAGATGATGTTTGACTAAGAATTCGAATGGCTATCTTTTGCAAATTAGGAGCACTTGCTCCAAATAGTTTCCACCATTCATCTACATATTAAATTAAAGTAAAATGATCTTCAATCAATAAATTAGATTATGTAAAAATAAAATAACAAGAACTACAATTTTAATGCTTACCAGGCTGCAAATTTTTGCAAGCTTTTAATGCAGATGGTCTACTGAAACTCTCTTGACGTTCTTGATATATCCTTATTTCTCTCATTGCTTGTTGCTCATCGGAACAAATACTTTTGATCTCAAGCAAATTGAGGAGACCATTCATGACTTCTACTTTTTGACAAAATCCTTCCTCGTAAATGAAAGCGGGATTAAGAAAGTATGCTGCTACATGTATGTCATGCCGAAGATGCTTGTCCCATCTTTCATCAATTATATCAATATAAGACTTGTACAACCTTTCTTTGTTCAAAAATATGTTCTTGATTGTCTTCTCTGCCCTATCCATGCCATCATACACATATCCTAAAGAAGGTTTCTCATCCGCATCGACAATGCGTAGCAATCTTATAAGCGGTGCCACAATTTTCACTATCATCAAGCAATCATCCCAAAATTTGTTATCTAAGACAATAGAGCTTACAAGTTTCCCTTTTGTAGTTCTTGAAAGTTTGTGGGTTGTGAAATGTCTACTTGTTACTAAACTTTGAAGTACTTGCTTGTGTTCATAAATGTTTTTCAATGTAATAAAGGTAGTAGCAAAACGAGTGGTTGCTGGGCGTACAATCTCTTTCCATTCGGGTCTTTTTCTCAACCAAGATAAAAAAATGGTGTGATTATACACAAATATTGTAATTTTTGAAGCACGCAATGCAAGAGAGTGTACATGATGCATACTACCAATATCCTTCAAAACAAGATTCAAACAATGTGCAGCACAAGGGGACCAAAAAATATGATCATATTTTTGATGCAACAACTTCCCCGCAGCTACGTAGTTCGTTGCATTATCAGTAACCATATGTACAACATTTTGTGGCCCAACCCATTCAACAACCTCTGTGAATAAATCACACAATGTGTTAGCATCGTTCACAACATCAGATGCATCAACAGATTTGATAAATGTAACTCCAGAAGAGCAATACACTAGAAAATTAATCAAGGTCCTTTGCCTTTGATCACTCCAACCATCTGTCATTAGTGTACACCTACTACTAGCCCATTTTTTTTCTATAACCATCGATAAGTAGTTGGCATTCTCTCTTACAATCTCTCAACAAATTAATACGAATATCATCGTATGATGGGCCTTTATATCCAGGGCCAATTGCAGAAGTAGCATCTAATGCAAGTTGAAAGTAAGGTGATTGCAAAGCATTAAACGGAATGCAAGCATCATAAAACCATCTAGCCCATGCCATATGTGCTTTTTTTATTGCTTCTTTACCAGCTGAAACACTCTTAATACTAGGTTGAGAACCTGGAGTAGTTCTTGGTGCAAAATAGTTATCAATTCCTTCCACTGCTTTTCTTTTTTCTTTTGATTTCTCACTTCCTTGTAAGTGGACACTTATCTCTTCTATATCATCATCCCTATTCTCTCCAATGTCCATAGGATCATCACCAAATGTATATTCATGAGCCTCTTTTGCTTGCTTTTTCTTTTGAGATATTTCGGTAAGTATTTTATGCATTTGAGACTTAACATCAAAAGGAACCCTCTTACATTGAGATATTTGACCTTTAATTCCAGCTAAGTGATATTTCATTCGGTTAATACCCCCACCCTTAAAGGTATTGCTGCAATAAAGGCATGTGTAATGAACTTTACCATCGTTATCACGAGTAGAAGTGAAGTGCTCCCATGCCGGATCACTCTTCCCACGAACAGAAGGAGTGGAGGCAGTTGATTGCCCCTCTGATGATGGTGGAGTGCTCATCCTACGCAATCAAGAAGCAACATGAGTCATGACATGAACAAATAGCAAGAAGAAGCAAACAAAAAATGGCCGTAAAATAAATTTCTTACAAGAACAAGCCAATATGCCAATAACGAACACAAACCCAACCACAATAACAATTACAAAATAATGCTCTAGAACAATTACACTCTTAATGGTCTACACTTTAAAAATATGAATTACATTTCAATCATTTCTGTTTCTTAGTATTAGGATAATTCTTTATCAGGTAGCAGCTGCATTTGATGTAAAAATCACTTCATTTCTGTGTTTTGCAGTCCATTTGATGAACAATTTGATGAACTTACAAAAAATTAGGAGGAAACTGATTGCAGTACACAATTATATCACTGAAAATTTAATACATCAAGTAGCTAAATTCTTATTTGCAGTACACAATCAATCCTCAATGAAATTCCAACACTTGTGCATAGAAAAGTGAGAAAACAGAGCTACATACAAATTAATTTCTATTTTTTCAGCATTCTGCTATAATATAGAACAACAATTTCTGGTTGGATTTGTGTTCGTTCAATGCAATTTGCAATTGGATAATCAGAAAACAAGAACAATGACCATTGAATTTGGAAAACGAAAATCAGACAGGCAAAAAAATGAAGAATCAGAACTCCAGAACATGAACATTAACCAAAAAATTTGATGCCAAAATTATTACATTACACAATATTAACAAAGACATTAAAAACCAGCAACAAACATTTATCACTCTATTGGAGCCGTGAAGGAAAAATAGAAATCCAGCAGCAAAAATTCAACAACAACAACCGAGTTTTAAGTTCTAAGTTCTAGCCTAATTCGAAAGTAGCAAACGAATACCAACATAAAAAAGAAACATCAATTTCCAATTCAAAATTTGGCACAAAACAAACTGAGTTCTAACCTAATTTTTGCGCGAACTCTGTTGAAGCCTTGAAGGAGATGACTTCACTTTCGCGATTCAACAACCAACCACAAGAAACTTTGATGGATGAAGAGCGCAGCGTTGAAGACAAGACAGAAATGGAGAAGATGAGTGAAATGAGGAACCAACCGCGTCGCCTCAGCGGGAAGAAGAAGAAAATTGGGAATGAATTGGGAAAGAATTGGATTTTTGACCTAAAAAGAATCAGATCGGTTACCCGCTTATGAAACCGGTTCACGGTTTCGCAGTTGAACTGCTCCCAAACCCGATTTTCGGTCCGGTTCTTCATTAGGCGGTTTGTATACATGCTCGGACCAGTTTTAAGGCCGGTTCCCAGTTTTTCCGGTCGAACCAGCCGGTCCGGTCCGATTTTCTGAACATTGCTTACAACTGGTTAAAGCACATCTTCGAATTCCTCCCTATGTAAAAATGAAGATCTAACGGACGTCATATGCTGTGTGATGGCTTTACAAGTAAGCTACTTGATTTTTGTATATTGTTTTGTTGATACGATTTTATTTGTAATACTGTTTTCCATTAACTGTGATATTTGAAGTAATAAATTTTTGTTTATGAAAATGCAGTATTTGTCGTTGGAAAAACTCAAAGATTACAAAGCTTTGAAGAATAATGCAGAACCAAGATACATTAAATGGTATTGAGAGATATGGCACGTAGTCTAAAAACTACGATTGTTCACTAACTATAAAAAATTTAATAACAATATCACCAATTCACATCATACCGTATCTTACATGAACAATTATCAACTACATTATACAGTATCTTATATAATATCTTCTATAGTTATCAAATTACAGTATACAAATATCCATTATATTATAAAAATACTACGCCATTGCAGATTGAGGAAGTTCAAGATCATACGGGAACTCAATAGAATTAAAATGAAAAGAGTGAAGATGATAAAAAAGATGAGCATGATTTAGGAGAAGACAGCAAAAATGAAGAAAGTGGCGATGTTAAAAAGACAAGTGGGGATGAGGATGATATAGGAACAGAATCAGATAGAAAAGAAAAAGATATAAAGGCCAATAAAGAAGGGCGTGGCGGTTTTGAAAACATTAAAAATGAGGAGGACAATTGGCTACACTTGCCCCTAAGTCAACTGGCAAAGGTTGCAATCAAGGATTCATCATCCAAGAAAGCCAAAAATAATTCTTCCAAACTTCTTGATAAAATGCGAGCCTCTAAGGAAAAAGAGCTTATCTTGTTAGATGTGTTGGATGAAAAGAATTACTATCTATGATACAACAACCTATGATATAGTTATATATTATACTGTTTAATTAAGATAATGATAATAACATGGTTTGATACTTCTGATATTGATAATAATGTACTTTTGATATTGTTTTGTTATAATATTGATACTATTTTATTATGATATGTTATTATGATAATGTTTCAATCTACGATATTGTTTTATTGAGATACTATTATCTATGATAATATGTAATTTTGATACTTTTGATATTGATAATAAGTGATTTTGATACTTTGCAAAATGAAAGGACTATAGAAGAGATTAAGGAGATGAGCATAAGGATATGCGATTTAGAAGATGAGCTACAAAGGCAAGGGCTTTGCATGCAACAATTTTGGAAGAAAAGCATAAGAGAATAATTTAAAAAGCAACAAGTAACTCTAGATTCTCTTGCAAAGGAGAATAACTCGCTTGTAAATGAGCTAACTGAGAGGGTGGTACATGAAGTCAATCAAGCAATGGCTTGATGATAAGGTTAAAAAAATGAAGAAAAGTCCAAATTCTCTTGCATTGACTACTGTCCCAAGGTCAACTAAGAAGGATGCAGCGAAGCAAACTTCAATGATGAAAAGGATAAAAGAGAAAAAGAAAGAAATACGATGATTTCACCTACTCTGCTACGAAAAAAGGTCGCAAGGGGTAAATCTCATGTACAAGAAGAAGAGGATGATGATTCTATCATCAACTTTGAGCACCTTCCCGATATTCCGACGAGGAAAAGGAAAAAAGAATTAACTAAAATCAATGCAAAATGGTTGACAGCAAAACAGTTGAGTGCCGCTGACAGGAAGAAGATTGTAAAGATCAGGAAAATCCAAAACTCATCATAAATCTCTTCTATACACTATTGTTTAATTTTTGATGTTGTGATATTGTTTTATTGCTTAATGCTGTTTTATATTGCAGAGCGACAATTTACAAGCTGGCCAGAACAAAATATTGATTTGTGACATTGGGTGATCTGTTTGATATTATGAGGGATGACGTAATACTGAACAATGTAAGATTATAAAAAGTAAAAATGTATATTTTAAACTTATACAAATAGGGATGGCAACAGGGCGGGGCGGTCGTTACCATCCCTGCCCCGTCAGGAATTTTTGCGGTGCGGGACGGATATAGAAAAATACATATTTATCGTCCTATTTAATTAATTAATTAATTATTAATATATTTTTTTCTTTTTTTACTTACAATTTAAATTTTAAAACATATAAATAGAATAAAATAAAAACATTTGAGGCGGGTTCAGGGAATTCGGGGTGGGGACCATGATTCTCGTCCCCGTCCCGTTTAGTAATTGGGATGGGGATTTCCCATCCCATTAGGGACAAGGCGGGGCGAGAGTGGGTTTTTTTTGTCATCTATATATACAAAACATAACTATGATACTGTATATACATGTAATTGATCCTTAAACTTAATAACGCGGTTGTAGAAAGCACTTACAATACAAGATTTTTCGTTTTTTATTCTTTAACTGCTATATAAACATTTCAATTACAAACTTAGTCCTAAAACAAATAGTTTCTTATATTGGTATTATACTTGATTAGTGCACCTATACATCACAAATGCTGAAATGTCAATTCCAATGACACAAATAATCGACGCAGAGTTGGAGCATCTCTATAACATCGGGCAGCCTCGACTCTTACTGTTCTCGATGAACTCAAATGGAGGAAAATGATCTAACATAGTTCTAAACCATTGGATGCTACTGACATTCGACTTGGATGTAGGTCAATGGACACATTACAACAGTAATTTGCCGAGAGACGGGACCTTAAACAAATATATTGAGAATGCTAGGATACTGGTAAGATAATGAGTTGTTAAAGTACCATATACTGTTATAGAATAAGTTTTAAAATATAGATCTAAGATTTTACATTGTGTTTTTTTCAAATATGACTAGAAAGAATATGTCAAAAGCAAACAAAAAAATTGTTTATAAAATCTCCCGTACAAATATTGTTGAGTGCAAAGAATAGAAATCAATCATCTATTGATCTTATACGAGAAATGTCTGCAACAACACATTGGGACGTAAGAAGCGACCACTCCATCAAATCTTCTATTTGTATTATCTTGTTTTAAATGACTATACACACCGACATTTACTATATATATCTGAATATTATATCTCAGTGTTGTTTGTGGAATACATGTGTATCATGTAATGTAGAGACTATCAAAGAATGAAGAGTTAGAAGAAACCATGACAATGAAGGAAGTGAGACAATATAAAGTAAATATTGTTTCTCACTTCATTAGGAATTTTGTTGTAGATGAATGAATATATTTTAGATAGATGTATTTCTAGATGAATAAATTTTCTAGTTGCGAATTTGGATTTAATATTGTATAATCTATTTGCAATTTTGTTTGATACTGAATACATGTTTTAGTTACAAATTTGTAGTTGCAATTTTGAATAATATTTAAAATGTTGCAGTTGAACATGACAGAACAATAGTGTATTAATGAAAAACAGTATCTTAAATGTAACAGTGTCATAGCGGGGATTATAGTCAGTTGTGATATTGTATTGTAACATATTGTTCTTAATAAGATATTGTTTATGATATTGTTTTGTGATATTGTTTTATTAAGATACTGTTTTGTGAAATAAATGCTGCTTTCATTAATTCGACCAACAAATAATTACAATATAATTGTGTTCCTATATAATTAAAAACAACATTTCTCCATCAAATTTTTTTTAAAAAAAGAAACACTAATTTCCTTCACGGGAATAGGCTCTTAGGTCAATGATTTCTTACAGGTTTTCTTATTGTGCTTGCCCAACTTTTCACACCTTCCACATCGTATCATCCGTACTTGTTCACTCCTTAATCTAATTCGTCTCTTTTTAGGTCTTTCAGGTGGTCTCTTTGTAAGATGAGGCAAAATGTCAAACTCGGCAGAATTTTCAAATTCCAACCTTATTGAGGTGAGGATATGATGTATAATTTCTTCATATGACTTGCAGAAGGCTGCAATATGAAAATAATAATCAACAAATTCATCACTACACCTTCCAGACCTATTAATTGCAGCAATTGAATTCACTCATGGAAACCCATTCAACTGCCACTGGGAACAAGAACACGTGCTTTTGCAGATATCTACACAAACCAATGGATGTGAAAATATTTCAAAAATGGTTTCAGAAGACCTTTTGATATTTCATGATCGACATTCATATGCATATCCCCGCAACTTCTCTATCATCTTTGGGCACAGACAACCCTGGTCTACTCATATGCATCATTCGAAACTCAAACGAAATCAATATCGACATCCAACACTATATTATGTGCCTGTTTGGTGGAGTTTTAAAAGTAGTTTTTTTTGTGAAATTTTATTAAAAGTTGATGAAACATGTAGTTAAAAAATTGATAAAAGTTGTGGGTCCCACAAAATATATGATTGAAAATAAATTTGATATCAAATTTATTTTAAACTCTACCAAACATATACTATGTAGCAACGTTGGTGCTTAGCACCAATTTTGGTGACACTTGGTCCATATTTTACTATTGATTATCAATTATAATTTTTTATTTTAATTAATGGTGAAATATAGAGTTTACTATCACGTAGACTAATGATCAATATTAGTGCTGCTACATAATTTTATTAATTAATTTACAAATTTTCTCTTGATGACGGTTTTAGTAAAGAAAAAGTTCTATAGGAGTCATAAAAAGACTTATTTGTCTCTCATATTTTTGAATAAGCAAAAAAAAAAAAAAAAAAATACAATAGTGTGACATGATATTTGCCATTCATTTCAAAGTGTGTTACCTGAATATTTGGCCATAACCATCATTAAGTATTAGATGTGCCAATTAATAGAATAATGATAATAAGAATGTGACAAAAAATGTGGAGAGATTTAAAACTTTTAGTGCAATTAAAAAGTATTATAACAACAGAAAATTATAGTGTAACTTATCTTTTTAAAAATAGATAAAAATAATGTCAAAAATTTTAAATGGCATCATACTTAAAAAGAACTATCTTCAATTCAATTTACAAATTCATTCGAACATTTTTAGCCCATCCATCTATTTCTCTCTTCTTCTTTTTTTAATAGTTAGTGTAATTTTCTGTTTTCTCTTCTTCACCCAATAAAACCCTAAAATCTTCTTATTCGTTGCATTTTCCATCCTCTTATCAACATTTGAATATTATAGTTGAGTTAGCAAATCATTCAGTTTTTTGAAAATTCTCTATGCATTTGGAGAAAAAAGAAAACAAAATGTACAAGATATGCCTATAATAAGCGCTTGTTTGTTCAAGCTTAAAACATAGAAATCTGATTTTCTAATTTTGAATTGGTACCCTCATATCACCAACTTCATGATCATATCATACATTTAATTTCAACCCTCCCAAATTTCCCTTACATATACATGAATGAAATTGCCATGAAATTTGTGCTAAATGAACGTGAAATAAATAAATTTGAGAAAAATGTTTGGAATCTCGCCTAAGATAACACATTTTTATACTAGAGAGCTAATTTTGTCAAGTAACAATGTTTTTTTTTCGACATCTTTAAATATTTTTGAATACGATATGTGAAAAAATAAGAAACTCATTGCACAACAGAAGAATTGAACTAGACACAATCTGACATCATTTTGTCCTACTGCAATTGTTGTGCAATATATTCTCGCAGTTGCTCCCACAACATGTTCTGATCCCCTTGCGCATTTAGATCTGCTGTGATTTCATCTTCCTTAAATGGTAATTCAACCTCCGTAGTGGCTTCGACATCTTGCTTGCTCGAAATCTCTTGTTCATAATCTATGATCATCTTAGAAGTCTCGTCTCTATGACAAAAGCTATTTGTGCATGAAACGAGTATCTAGACATCCGATCTATGTTTTGTCATCGTTATTTCTACACACTGAACATTCTCTCAATAACATTTTTGCATAACGGGTGGTGGGAGTTGAATCGCTCTTGTGCAATTAGAAACTGTCGCCTACGTTTGGTGGTCTCTTTACGAAACTCTTGGAAATGGTAATTTATGTATGATATGTACTCTGGTATGTGTACGAATCCTGAGTCCGCTAGGTAGTACTTTCGCTGGCTAGCTTAAGAAAATGAATATCTTTAGCATGGATCGCACTGGCCACACATGAGACTATCATGGGTATTACTTGTCTATCCAGTCATAATGAAGGTGAAACACTGGTTGAAATTACAGATAGCAATGATGTTTTGCGTTGGAACTCCTTTGCGTCCGATGAAGTATTGTCGTTGCTCAAGGGGTACAATTGCTTTGACATGCGTACCATCTATTGCACCGATATAGTTCTGCATATATAACACAAAGCACACACAACCAAAGTCGAACAACGCAGCCAAATGCTAGTTATGAACATACAAACTATGTGCTCCCAACACTAATAAAGTTGAAACAAACATTTTCTTAACAGTACATAGAATTACCTGATATATGTGGTATTGTACACGATCTGGTTACAGACTCTGGTTTTAGTTCAAATCTAGTTTAATGATACATCTAACAAAACTAACAACTGCATGCAATACAATACAATCATGAAGTAGTGGCTAATCGTCTACAGTGAGTGTCTAGACAATGTTTGTATTTGGTGATATCCTTGACCGTGTGCAAGAATGTATAAAACATATGCCAACTTGTTCATACACGTCAATGCCGGGGCCACTTCTTAACCCGTACTCGTCTCGTAGAATGTGCGTGAGTCATGTAAACATATGTAGATACATTCTGAACTCGTGAAATGTGATTTGACTGTTTACTTGTAACGCTTCCATCATGAACATGTGACCGTTGCGTGCCCTAGGAAGTTGTCTGCTACATCGACTGTAGTGACGAATATATTCACTAAACGCCTGTTCAGTTACACGGTAAAATTGTAGCCACGTCGTTATCTCATTCTCTAACATTGCCATGAAATTATCTTCTCTTACTCCTCATTCAAATTTTGGTTGCAAAGCACAGTCGAACTCATTGTCCGCCATGTTGTGTGAAGAAAAGATTTAGAAATTACAAATGTTCTAAGAACAACGAATTAAGCAAATACTAATGTGGGAAGAAAGAAGGGATTGCAAAGAATTGTGGATGTTGGAACTTTTTAGTTTGGTGATACCCACTCATAAGTTGTCAATTCATAGACAAAGCAATGATCAACTCCTATTCATTTTGCCTTCAATATAGAGGCACTAGTTCAGCTAGGTGGCAATAATACAATTTTTGACTTTATGGCAATGTTTGTGTGCCAGAGAATAAGTATTCATGTTCGTGGTTTTGAAAATAGGTTCATACAATCTCGAAAAACAAACAACGTACACTTGATTTGAACAACGAATAATACAAAAAGGGGTATATAAAATAAAAATAGTACAAGATACAAATACAATTGTTTACAAATTTATCACGTGAAAAGTAAATCAAAGTTTGACGCTGTGCTTAGATTGGTCCCCCATTTTGTTTCAGCCAGTTGTTGAAGTTTAACTCCATTTATCGGTATTTTGTCTCGATATCTCGACAAGCAACAAAGACTTGCCCATTTTCCTTATTTGACAAGTACGTGAGACATAAAAAAATGGGAAGATGTGTTTTTCTCTATTTTCTCGATTTCTTCGAGCTCCTAGATGCAATCGACAACTGTTGGTAGCTCGGGGATCCTCCACGAACAACTCACCAAAATGGTGAAAAGAGGAAGACAGCTTCATTGCACCACACTTTTTTCCCCATTGTCCATCTGCCTTCCATATTTACGCTTTTTATCGCTACAATTAGCTTAAATATCCATTCCCGAGGCTGTTATGCTCCTAGCTAGATTGTCACTAAAATCATTTATTTTTTACCTAATTGGTATCTTGTCGTTATTATTCTCATTGGCACTGTCATTGTGAAGCTTGAACCCATGCTGTGACAGTTTAATCGAGGTCATTGCATACTTTTTAGAGTCTAATGTATCTTTGTAAAAGGCCTGTAGCAATGGTATATGTCACAGCGGTGACGGTTCTTAAATTTTGCTGAGTCATTTTTCTCATGTGAAAAAAAAAATAGTTAACACGTGTACAAGTATTGCACTTGGTTGTGAAATAAAAAATGGACACTACCTATGACCATATCATTTTGAGACATTACTGTCACTCACAGGGAAATAGTAACAGAAGTTCCTGTTAGTGACTCCAAACATATTCAAACATCATAGCAATAACCATATTGACGTGTTATACCCAAATCCACAATCCAAACAAACTATCGATGCAACCCAACTAAAACCAGAAGACAAAACCGGGAAAGAGATGCATACTTCTTATAAATAGCTCATATAACTAAGGGCTTGTTTGGTAGAGTTTTTTTGGGAAAAAAATGGGTTTTTTTGGTTACTTTTTGACTTTTCAAATTTTTTGGTAGTGTAAAAAGGGCTGAAAAATCAAAAATTGTAGGCAAAAAAATGGGTTTTTTTTTTGGAGAAAATGGCAGCTGAACAAGCACTAATTCTTCTTGCCATCTAAGTTTAAACTAGGCATGGTATAATAGTCATGATTGAACATGAGATTTTATTCATTGAATTTCTTAATATAATCCTAATTATTGATTGCCTTTTTACCCCTCGACATAGAAATTGACACACTTAAATTTGTGGTAATGCACAACCATATTATTAGTAAATTGCCATTAGTACAATGATGGAAACAATTTCAGTTTAAACCACCAAAAACAAAGTACCACAAAAAACAAAGTGGAATCATACAAACTGTGAGTGGTCCTAAAATAATTTATCTAAAAACATGGAAGAAAGTATTCAAATAAAAATCCTAACTTGTAACGGAAACATATAAGGTTGATTCAAGTTTTTCCCAAGGACAGTAACCATTAAAATAGAAAACTCTCAATAATGCAACAATTGAAGGACAATGATGTGCCTTGATTTTCCTTTCCCACCACTCTTTATCTGTCAGAATTATACTATCTCGGTGACTGAACTCAATGCCAGTGCAACCCAACTGTTCATAAAGATGTTTGTATTCGCGTCGCATCCCATCCTAGTGATTCTTCAGCTGTGTTTGATTTTAGTTTTTCTCCAAGTCATTGTTGAAGATGCTGACGAGCCTCTTTACTTCTTGTTTGGTGAAGCACTTACCATTTGATCCTCCATGATTACTAGTTCGTACACAGTGATGAACAACTAATGCTCGAGGTCACTCCACTTTGCATTTACTCCACTTTGCATTTTTCCATTCCTGTTGTGCTTTCTTATGTCCATTGCATTGACCATTGGATGAATTGCCATGGCCATATGCAGATGCATAGAAAGGAGAAGGGATGAGCGCTCGTAGAACACTGTTAGTTTGAAACATGGTACAATTATAATTAGGTGATGGAAAGTGCACAAAATGTAAGAAAATGGTTTGATAATGGTTCCAATTACAGAGTTCGGCGTGTAGGCGGCATATGCCATCTTTAGTGTTGTAGTATCAAGCCAAAAAACATAGAAATGACATTTTTCAGCTGACCAATTGGTCTGGGTAAGACATGACTATAGCAAACGAAGTTGAAGTTGACCAAGGATGTGCTAGGTGATAGGATTTGTTAGCTAGATTTTATGTCGGAGTTAGAGAAATCACTGTATCATGGCTGACTCTTGCTGTGGAAAGAGGATGTAAAGAAAGAAAAGGTCAATAAAAATAGTTGCACTCAGTAATTGAAGGGGTAGAGATGGTAATTTCGCACACCAAAATTGGGTCTATAAAGTTCAATCACTTTGAAATGGGACGTTGTGTCTTGAAGTGTTTCTTGGCCCACATGGTGAGATTTTTTCTACTCTATTTTAGCAGAATATGCTAAAATAGACTCTTTAAGCACAACCAAACAAGTACTAAAAGAGGCTTGTGGTGATGGTACTATTCACACTTTGGTCCTAAACGACATTGTTTTAATTTTTTTCTACCTCAATTATTGTGTGAGGTGGAAAAGAATTGCAGACACCTCTCTCTCTCTCTCTCTCTATTGCAAATTCCTTTCTCTCTATCATTAACCATCAATTCACCTCAAATTTAACCCACCAATAAGATCTACTTAAGTCACAACCACAACTAGTAGTTATTACCAGGTAATTAGGGTTTCTTCATTGGGTTTTGGATTGTTATTTATCTGGGTTCTCTATGTACGACTTGGTTTGCATGAATATGATTGAATTCCTAGAGTTTCATTAGACGATTTTAAGATATTTTTTAGCGATGAGCTGTATGAAATTGTGTTTTTCTTATGGTAGCTGTATTACATGTAGCTTTTATTTGCTGCTTATTTTTCCTTATTTTGTTTGGATTGGTTGATTTTTTTTTTATTGAATCGATTATTTTTCTCGGTTTCATTGTAGAAATTGTGTTTTTGGCATGTTTATGATATTGTATGTGGTTTTTATTTTTTGTTTAATTTCATTTCTTTTCCATGGTTCGGTTGAATTGTTTTGGTATGGAATGATTCATTTTTCTTTGGTCAGTTGAAATTTTTCTTTAGTTTGTACGCTAAGTTTTGATTCCTATTCATTGGTGCATATGCTTAACAATTTTTTATTTAGTTTGCAAAACATGATGGATTTTTTTTCCATATATGTAGTCTTATGAATGGAATTTAATTTGTTAGATTTAATTTTTTTTTCACTGTGTAGATTTATCAATTTCAATCGAACCATGTTCTTCGACCAATTTGAGGGGGAGTGTTGAAAATTTTGTAGAATACTTTTTTAATTAATATTTGACAATATTGTAATTAGGCTAATTATACACTAATTGTAGTTTCTTTCCTAAAATAGTTTTTTTCCTTTTAGAAAAGTTCAATTTGTAGGCTTTATAAACTCATCATTGTATTAAGTTTTTTTATACAATAAATAAAAAATACATTTTCTACGGTAACAATAAAACTCATCCAAGATTTACATCATTTCCTGATTCACTTCTAGATGTTGTGGAAGTATTGTGATAACAAATGACAAATAGCACACCTCTATTTATAAAGATGCAATCTCGCGTTCAATGCCTGTGATAGTACAAAATTAACACATGAATAAAAGCTAAATCAGATATAAATGATGGAATAATGAAGATAGTGAATATTATATATTTATAAGTTTTTTAAAGTTGATACTCGTTCTCATTCCGAGGTCACAAAGAATGGTTTTGGAATATGAAAGGGATAATAGCTCACATGAATCAATTACTACATTACTTGAGTTGAAAGATTGAGATTTTTAAAGACTTTTAAGGATTAAAAAATTTAAGAGTATTTAGTGTAGATTTTTAAAACTTTCTAAAGTAGTGATGTATTCAATAGAAACTGCTAAAAAATCTTTAAAAGTTATGGGTTATGCATTTAAACTTTCTTCGAGTCTTTATAAGTCACTGGGTATTCAAATTAAGAATGAATTTTAGGAAATTATCTACTTACCAAACTTATGGAGACTTTTTGGTGGAAAGTATAAGTAGCAAATCTTTAAAAAAAAAAAAAAAAATCTCTTGTATACCCGTGAAATTTGCGAAGACTCTATAGACCCAAAATAAAGGACGTCTATTTTCTTTTCAAATCTCTTCTGGTAATAATTTGATTTTACTTTATCTAGATACGTAATTTTTTAATTTATGTAAAATTTGAATTTACTATTTTTCAGTGTGCATATTTCTTGGTTGCATAACGAATTTTTTTAAAATCAATCGGTTTTCGTTTAATGAGTTCTCTTGTAACGAGTTGTTTTACTTTTTAATTACGACAGTTTTGCCTTTATAGATTTTTTCGATGCATAATATTCTGGGTTTCATCTGATATCATATTCGTTTGCCATAAAAAAAATTATTGGATTCATGTGTTTTGTCTTGGAATCACTTTGCTTCTTAAGTTCGTTTTGAACATTAATTAAAAAGTCAAATTTCTCCCTCCACGCACACACACTTCCTGTTAATCTAATTGAGGCAGCTTAATTTTTTTTATATTTTTTAAGAAATTTTTTTATTGATATGAGAAATATGATTTATTACTTTAGGTTCTTCTGATAAGGGGAAAGTCTCGAAGGTGAAACCCTCCACCTGTGCCAGAGGTCCCTTGACCAGGCCGGTTGTAAATCGAGGGATGTGCACGAGTGGTAGAGACTTGAGGGAGGAAGCCAACAGGCCAACCTCTAGGACAGACCCCTACAATATTTTAGTAAAAATCTGCTCTACACGGGAATCGAACCTCCGTTGTCGAAAGATTTTTTCCCACATCATCTCAGGCCTTACCAACTCGCCTATGCCCCTGGGGGCACTTTACATGTGTTGTGGATGATTTCTACATGCAAAAAGTAGTTCAAAATAATATTACATTATACAAGAATTTAGTTTAGCATTTTTTTTAATGAATGTCTATAGAAGTCTACATAAGTCTTTAATGAAAGTCTACAAGTTTATAGAAGACTTTTATTAATTTCTAACAAATTTATAAAAGTGATGTTGAGATTTTTGTGATCTCAAATAAAATCAGGACTGTAATGATCAATCAGACCCGTTATATCTTCATAGGATTGAAGATAATTATTAGTCCACTCTACAATGTGTCAACCCAAATTGTATTGAAAGACTTTATGGACCACTTGGAGGTTTTAATGTACTTGTGGGTCGTTATTCAGTGGTTCAATGTATTTGACCCGTTTAAAGCTTGGTGGCTAGGATTTATGGTTATAATACATTAGGTAATATATTATAACATATATAGATTATATACTTATATATAATGGCTTTTGGGTTGGCAACCAAATCACCACTATATCACACGAAATTGATCCCAAGCAATTAACAGTAAACCAATTGTCTTCAACGAACCAAAAGGCCAAAAAGAAGAACCTATTTTTGTGCATAATTCTTTTGGTGAATTTCAACCGCCAGTTTTTTTTCCATTATTCTTCAGTGAATAAAACAGTGCCCATGCTTTTGTCATTCATTTATCTTGGTGTTACATTTGTAGAGTTGGACTATATTAATCAGAGTACTGTCTATTTTGTTGCAAGCAAATAATGATCCAATGAACTATTTTTCCAACAATTGGTATCAGAGCCTCGGTGGCATTCTGTATTGCAATAAAATTATTTTAGGTTGTCACATTAACGAAAAAGATGAATTTGGCCATCCATATTTTGGCCAAACCAGTCGTCACCTGAGTAAATAAAGGCCATATCCTGGCTCCTGATGTTGAGTCGAACTCAACCAACTGATGCATACAGTACATGGACGACTTGTTTGAGGAGGTTGCAGATCTCTTTTACAGATGCGTAGAGGTGCGTGAGGAGGTTTTCGAGCAAGTGGATGGCGGCATTATGATACTCTTGCTATTGTTAACATTCTGTGGTGGTGAATTCTATTTTTGGTGGTCTGGACAATTTGGACAGCCATTCAGTAGTGGACAATTTGAAAATTTATTTGTCTTGGGATGAGTTTTTCATAAGAAAACACTCAGCAGAGAATATGCGGAAAAAACTATATGAAAACATAAATGCGACATATCATCACTGTAAACATACATAAGAACAACATAATTTTGGTAGCGTGGAGCACATGCACTTAAATGTGGTTATTAATCACTAACATATATAAGTGATTACCTTCAATCACAATCATAAATTTTCTTCATAAATATTTAACATGGCATTCATTTCACGTAATAATTTCCCTAAAATAACTTTGTAAAACATATCTTGAGTTGTAATAAAAACTACCTTGAAAATAAAATTCCCGTCGAGTTGATTGGTGATTTAAAATGTCTGTTTCTTTTCCTCAAATGATGAACCCGTGCTCTATCTTTTTGTTCTCCCAAAATATAGAAATATATACGAGAAAGAAAGAAATTGATGGTCGAAAGTGGAGAGAAAAAATATGCTTCCACTCACTGCTGGGGCTGGTTTTTGTTGAAGGAATGAGGTGGTTTGCTATAGTGTTTTTGTATCTGAAATGGGAGAAAAATTAGGAAATTTTTTAGGCTGACAAGTGAAGAACAAAAGGGGAAAAAGAAGGAAAAATATTGCTGGGAAGAAATGAAGAATGCTTGTTGGAAGTTTAAATTATTACCTAAACTAAGTGGAGATGGGTAGTGTTTTGGGGGCTAAAAACCTAGGATTAAAGGGGAAACTTGCTGCTGGTTTTCTAGAGTGTGAGTGATAAATAAAAGGAGGAAAGGTTTAAGAGAGAGGGGGGAGTATGTTGGGCGGTTTTGAAGTAGTTTGAGTGGATAGGGCTGAAACATGGGACTTAGGGCAGTTTTATTCAGGTGAAAATAAGGAGAATATCAGGTGCTTAAAGACGAGTTTAAGGCTGTAAAACTAATAATCATTTTGTGACTAACAACTGTTGGAAAAAGGACCTACATGGCAATTTTCATCAAGTTTATGGAAAATACTTGGGAAGATTTTTCAACAAGTTAAGAGAGAACCTTGGGGACGTTTTTCAACTGTTTAGTTGGGACTAATTTAGCTGCAATAAGTGGGAAGAAGGTGGGTAAATAAATGATGATCATGGGAGAAGAGTGGCTGCAATGAAGTGGGAGGTTAAATCCTAAGTCTTTAAGGACTGTTTGGGGTTAACAATTTGCAGGGTTTAAGGAATCGACACCATCCTTTTACCATCGTTTGGAAAAAGGGTAGGGGCATGACCCATCTGATAGACACTTCCTAAAGTGTATACTCAAACACGGAGGCTTGAAAACTAATAAACGCAACTTTAGTTCGGATCTCCAGTGTAATTTCCAGTTCTAGTCCGAATCTTAACAACTGAGTATATTCACAAGAGAACTTACGCTGCGAATGCATGATGATATTCGTAGTTAGTGGTAAATTTCTGCTTAGCATAATGGAAAGCAACCACTATACCAACCTTGTATAAAGATAGAAAGCAACCACTATACCAACATCGTATAAACGTATCTCGAACCCATGTACAAATCTTATGCTAGAAACACTCTTCGTTCAGATAGTATTAGTTTATGCAATAAAAAGAAAGAAGATTTAATACGTGATTTAAATAAATATTCTGGTTTTTTATCATTTACGGTAGGCTTATGGTCCAGTAATAACCATAAAAGTTATATAATTTCCAGAACACACTACATAGATAAACAAATTAAACAATGAATAATAAAAATAAAAATCATTGCATTTAGAGTAATTGATTACCTTTACAATAGAATAAATATTTTTAATATTTTAATGAATATTGTTAGATAATTTAATTGCAAAAATAGAATCATAGTTTTACTTTTGACAATGCTACCTCCAACAATGCACTAAAAAAATTTAGTTAATCAATTAAACCTTGATTTTGGTGGCATATTATTTCTTGTTCATTGTGTCTCATATTTTAATTAATTGTCAGATAAGGGATAAAATTTATAGAAGAATAGCTAGAAAAAATTAAGCATGCTATAAACTTTATTATGATCACCCCTACCAGAAAACAAGTATTCAATAGTGCGTAAATTTATTTAAAATTTTCGACTTTTATAAAAAATTATACACGTAACTATTTGTTCGCGTACAATTCTAACTCTGCATATGGTAAAATTAACCGATCTCAAGCCTGAAAAAAGGAAGAGAGTTTCAATTTTCAAATTTCTCATACCGTTACTATCGTATTTCAGTTAATTTTTTTTTTAATTTATTTAAAAAATTTGCTTTCAAAAAGAGAAAAAAACTAGACGGCTCATGGACAGTTCAGCTCGTCGGCCCATAAGGCCCACGAGACATGGGCCGAATCGAGCCCCATAGTAGTTCACTAGCCGAGCTCAGTCGACTCGTCTCCACATAGGCTGAACTGGGCTCATTTGGACTCGTAGATCTTCTACACACTTATTTCACACAATCTCTCATATCTCATATTCTCTTCAAAGTTTTCATTCTTGCAATTTCGGTGTAATTGCTAAAACATAAATGAGAATATTCAATCTTTTAATAATGGCTTAATTTTAAACAGTATTAAATTCAAAAAAAAAATAAATAAATAAAGATTGGACCGGCTCAACCCAACCTTTAATAATAGTGGTTAAGTATATTAGTTTGGACCATATTTTTAAATGGTCAATTTAGGTCGGTAATGACTTCAAATGGACTAAATATAAACGAGTTGATTTGGACAATTCATCTATTTTTGACACCCTACCTAGCACCAATAAAAATTGTTTAAGTATAATTCAAAACATATGTGGATCCAGGGGACCAACCCTGGGCTGTAGTCCAGGGCTGCCCTCCAAGGCCCAATACAAATTACTATTTTTTTTTTTTTTTTAAAGCTTAGTGCTTGTTTTGTGTCCATTTTAATTGGTTTTCACCAAAATCCATTTTTTCTTGCACCACGTAGGGCCCAATATTATATAAAAAATTATGCAGTACTTTTGTCCCCAATGACATCATCATTTGTTTTCCTTAATGGCATAAATGCCATTTGTTGGGAGAAAACAATTGATGAAATTTTTTATGGCTAAGGGTAACTTAGGAATTGAGACAAATGTCACGTTACATTTTTGTTGGTATTAATGAGTGTCCAGTGGCCTCAATTTTTTTATTCTGATTTTAAAAATCCAACTGTCAAAATTTGGATTAAAAACTGATAAAAATTCTAGAATATTTGGTTATAATATTATCCTGTTGTATATGACTTACTTGTATGTCGTTTCATTAAATATAGAATTATAATAGAATTATATATAATACTATTAAACGGTTTAAATATTTTGTGCATCGATTATACAGCTTAATTTTAAATAAAATAGATATAGATTATATTATAAAACAATTTTTGTGCATCGACTACATGACAATTTTTGTTGAAAGGACCTTGTTAATAAAATAAATATAGATTTTATTATAAAAGAATTTGCAACTGTAAAAAATCATCGGACAGAACTTTCTTTACCTAGTATTTGATCTTGAATATTTTTGTGTAATGACTTCTTGAATAAAAATTAGCTAAGTAATTATAATTTGAGACGAAAATAATTGGGGGCGCTGCCCCGAATCTCCGTGAGAGGGTTCCCCCTTCCTCCAGCCAGTCCGTTATTTAGTCCTCATCAGAACTAGAGTCTGATTCTTCTTTAATTGGGATATGTTCAATGTTTTCAGGAATGTTTTCTTCTGATTTTGCAACAAGAATAATCTCTTGATTGTTTCCTCATCAGAACTAGAGTCTGATTCTTCTTTAATTGGGATAGGGTCAATGTTTTCAGGAATGTTTTCTTCTGATTTTGTAACAAGAATAATCTCTTGATTATTTATTGCAATCTTTTTGAAGATGGAAGCACTTTTTAAACGCATTCTAAAAATGTATTTAAACGTGGAGATTGATCGAAAATTTAAACAATTAATGATAATAGATACATCAGATACCAATAAACCAACCATCATGTAATAATCAAGATAAAGAAAATTTTCTCAGAAAGCCTTACTGTATTTTAATTGGTGCCTCCAAATATACTGCCCTGCCTTACTCACTGCTTCATTTGCACTTACACTCTGAAAGGTCACCTGCCTGAATGGTGTATTGGCTGGAAAAGAGATCCGTACAAGGTTTTATATATTATGAGTAGTGAAATTAAAACATAGTTTTATTCCACAAGGCTTAAAGAGAAAAACACTCTTTATCCAAATGGATCTAATGTATTTAAGGTAGTTTAGTTACAACTCATGTCTAAGGCTAACAGAATTTTACAAAGAAAATTTTTCTGAGTGAATTTGCCTCTGCCTTGAATGTCCAGATTT
The DNA here is from genome assembly GCA_030279155.1 of Forsythia viridissima. NCBI lineage: Eukaryota > Viridiplantae > Streptophyta > Magnoliopsida > Lamiales > Oleaceae > Forsythia > Forsythia viridissima. Next base: position 37,164,558 of record CM059033.1, on the reverse strand, counting down.
GCTTATTTAAATAGATGGATGAAAGATGCTTTCCCTGTTGCTTGGTTCCAGCTGTGGTTTTCTTTTTCAAAAGGTAATTTGGATTCTTCTACATTTTCACTTTTCTCCCGTGATTGCACAGTAAAAGAATCAATTTTTTACTGTTTGTCACTATTGATGAATAGTGATTTTGACTTTTTACTGTAGATAAACATTAAATTCTGTCGGCAAGTTCCTTTTTCAAAAAAGAAGATTCCCACTTTTCTGAATAATGTGATCCTCGTGGTCTGCAGAATAATGGATGGCTCCCACCACCAAATTTTTCAAAGATGCCATTTTTTGTCTGCCAAAAATGTTTGAATTTGTTTAAATGTGAATTTCTGTTGTTTTGGCACATGTTTCACCGGGAAACATCAGGCCAAAATTGCAGATCTGAATTTTATTCTGAATGGTAAGCACTATCAGCATGCTGACTTGTTTTCTCGACTCTGGAACATTCATCGTCCACAAAATCTTCAATGTCATCTAAGTGGATTTTTTCTTTTTCTTTTTCTTTTTGTTCTTTTGTTTTGCAAAACTTACAATTATGATAATCTCCTAAACTGGATTTAAGAGATTCACATAAGTGTCCATTAAACTCTGAAGTAGTGTTAAAAATGTTATAAAATTTTTTCTCAAAATTGCAAATGATTTTCACTGCTTCAGATGTAATTGGTGTTCCAGTTTTGCTTGTTACAAGAATGTATTTTGAATGAAAATTTATTTTGGCTTTTGACTCACCACTAAAGGTTTTTAAACTTGTAACAATTCTTTGAAATGACAAAGATCTCCAATCTTCAAGTATTAACTCACTAACACTTGATGACTGTCCTTATTTGGGTTGATCCAAATAGACTTGTTGAGTCGTTTTGATTTGGATGTGGTGATATCCTTTAAAAATAATATTATTTTCATCCCAAAATGGGATTATGCTTGATACTTTCAAATGATTTGTAGATCGGGGTTTTTTATCACATACTTTTTGAAATCCTTTAAACATTGTAAAAATTTAGGATCTATTAAGAATAATTCGTTGAATTCAGGACCCGGAATTATCATCTTAATAAGTCCACTGTAAAATGCATTTATCACAAATGTTGGTTCAGCTCCTTCCAAAATGATGAACTAACCAAACTTCTTTTCAAAAGTAACAAGGTACGTTTGTTGTGGTGCAGAGTCACCAATGACTCTTGCTTCTTCTTCGAGGGAAATGAAATCTTGAAGAGTAATGTCAGAAAGGGTTGGGGTTTCTTTGTTGGGTGTTTTTCCCAAACCTTTAAACCTGTCTGGAAGAATTTCAGGACTGGTTTGGACTGCTTCTTTATAAGAGAAGTTTCTGAATCTTTGGTTTTCTGAAACTGGGAATGTAGGCATTCTAGGTCGTGACCTAATATCCTTTTGGAATGGTTGAGGTCTCAATGATAGTTGAGTATGATCAATCATATGTCTGTAAGGAGTTGGGTTTGTTCCTTTGGCTTTATGGAATTCAATGAAAGCGGTTTGGGCTTCAATGAAAGTTTTAAAGCTTTTGTGTTTGTATGGTTTTCCTTTAACAAGGGGTTCAACTTGTTCCCAACTGGTGTAATATCCTCGGCTCAAGCCATCAAATATTACATAGAATTTCTTTCCAGTAATTGATGTATTAATTCCTACAAGAGAAGAAATGTCTTTTTGTTGGGGATTTGAAACTGGGTTTTGAATTTCCACTGGCTCTTGCGAGCTTGTTTCAAATGAATTCTTCACAATTTGTGGTAATGTATCTTTAGTTTCATTACTCTTGGTAATGTCACCTTTCAGTTTCTTTTTCAAATTAGAAATTTTCTTTTTTATTACCTGTATTTCCATTTCTTTTATTTCCAACTGTTCTTCAAGTTCTTTCAATTGTTTTTCAATGTCTGTCATTTTACCTGCATAGATGTAATTCACGTGTTAATGAATCAGCAAGATAATTATCTTTACTTTTAATAATTTCAATGTCAAAATCATAATGACAAAACCACATTTACCATCTGATTAATCTACCTTGTTTGTAGTCTGGATGTATCTTACAATTTAGAAAAGATTTACAAACTGAGGAGTCTGTTCTTACCAAAAACTTGTTTGAAATAATGTAAATCTGAATTTTGAAATTGCTTTTTTCATAGCAAGAATTTCTTTTTCATTAATGTGGTAGTTCTTTTCTGAATCTGTGAAAGTTCCAGAAGAGTAACTACACAATTTTTCTTTTTCAGAAAGACTGTTTTTTGCTTTTAATACTCTCCCCCAAAAATCTTGGAAAGTATCTGTTTCGATGATCATTTTATCATCTGGTAAAGGATGATAAAGAGAAGGAAGATTTTTTATTTTTGATTTAATTTTTTGAATGTAGACTGAGTCTTCATTCAACCATTGCCATTTAAAATTTTTCTTTAATTTCTTTTGCAAAGGTGCCCTCATTTTGGCCAAATTTAGAATAAATGCTTCAGCATAATTTAAACAACCTAAGAATCTCATAAGTTGCTTTTGATCTGTTATTTCGTTTGGAAAATTTTGAATGTGTTCAAGAATATGCGGTTTAAGTTGCTTAAAACCATAAACAATTTCTAAACCAAGGTATCCTATTTTTTCTTTGAATAATTCAGCCTTTTTCTTTGACAAAACTATTCATTCATTTTTAACAGTTTTTAAAACTTGTAAAATGTGATCTTCATGACTTTCTTCATTTTCAGAAAAAACAAGAATGTCATCGATGTAAACACAACAAAATTCATTGTATTTTTTGAAAGTATTATCCATATGTCTCTGAAATATACCTGGGGCTTGTTTGAGACCAAACGGTACAACTGTCCATTGGAAGTGTCCTTGAGGACAACTCAAAGCTGTAAGCGGTTTTGTTGATTCTTCAAATCTAACTTGATGAAAGCCAGATTTTAAATCAAAAGATGAAAAAATCTTTTTTCCTTTAATAAGGTGAATGAGGCTTTGCATGTTTGGAAGAATATAACCATCAGCTTTGGTTATTTTATTTAGTTGAGAATAGTCTATGACCATTCTAGCTTTTCCTCTTCATTTTTCTACTTCTTTTCTAACCATAAAGGCTGGAAAAGAGAAAGAAGATTTACTAGGTTCAATAACACCTAGCTCAAGGAGTTCTTTTATTTGAATAGAGAATTCTTCTCTATCTTTTGGACTGTATGTCATTGCTTTGGCACGAATAATTTTATCCTTGAATTCATCAAGAATTTTAATTTTTGCTGTGAAAATTCCTTTGTTGATTCTGGGATCAAGAGGATTTTCTGAACAACAGAGTTCAAAAAGTTTAGCAATTTCTTGCCTTTTTGTATTAATTTGAAATGTCTCTAATTCCTCATTAGGGATGAAAATATTTGAATTTTTTGCAATATTCTCCCCTTTTGGAAGAATAAATTTTTTGAAATTTTTAATTTTAAACATTTCTAAAAATTTTGTTTTTAAAGAATTGAAAGCTAAAGCTTTTCTTTTCTTCAAAATCCAAATCTTTTTGTTTTGTAATGTAAAACTGATCGAATTGATTTCTTGTATAAAAGGATGATATAACTGACCAAAGTTATTTCCTAGTATAAAATCAATACCAGATTCAAGTTGATAAACTGTTGAGATTTTGAAATCAAATGTTTGAAGAGAGGAGTTGTGAAAACCACAAATTCCTATATTGAGATTTTTAACAACTTTAGAAGATGAAACTTCTGAATTGTTAGCAATTTTTAATTTTAAAGTTCTTTCTGATTGAACCCAAAATTGTTCTGGAATTATCCATTTGTTTGCTGTACATACTGATGCTCCAGTATCAATGTAAGCATGGATAATGTACTTTCTATATCCTTCAAGACTGAGTTTTATAGGAATATAGATAGAATTTGGATTTGTAATGTTTTTATTACTCATAATCAGATGATGAGTCTGATGATGAATAATCAGAAGAACTGTCAGTAGACATGTAATACAGAGATTCTGTATCACTTGGGTCTTCAACAGGGTAAAACCCTTGTTTTTCAAATGTTTTTAATAGTTTGACACGGTCTTCGTTTCCAATTCTTGCTGGATATTTATTTGCATAATGTCATACTTCATTGCAGAGCCAACATCTGCAATTTTTTTTTCTGGGGACAAAATTTCTTTTTGTTATCTGTTTTTCCTTTAAAAGGTTTGCTAAGTTTTTTAAAGAATTTTTTCTTTTTAAAAAACTTCTTTTTATATGGTTTTTTGTATTTTTTAAATCTGTAACTCTTTCTTTTTTGTTTCCTAAAAATTTTCTTTTTTCTTTCAGGATAACATACATACTGTCCTGGTATCTTGTCAAGGAGGCTACAACATATCCTAGGATTTCTAGGGACTGTTTTTTCACTTGTTCTGACCAGGTGTCCTTCTTTACATTTTTCTGCAAGGAGATTTCTTGTAATGGTAATGGTTAACCCTAAAGAAGAGTCTATTTGGCCATTTACCTTGAAGTTTTCGGGACTTGGTTCTTGTATTTTAATTGCTTCATTAAATTGGATGATTACTTCATTATTAAATGGATATGGGAGTTTTCTCATGAATTTTTCAGTAAGTTGTTTCCATTCTGTTGGAGGGAAAATGTAAAAGTATTTTGAGAATTCGCAAGCGTATTATTCAAAATAACACATGTCACAAATTGACATTTTTTCCATGTGGTTTAAGGCATCTGCTTGATCTATCGTAGATCTAAAATTTTTGAATGCTTCATAAGTTTGTCCTGTGAATTGTTTGTAGATTTGTTCCACAATCCTTTTAATGAACTGGGGAATGTTTCCACGGGTTTCTTGCCAAATGGCATTTTTGGCTTCATAAGAGATTGTTTTGAGGAAGGCTTTGACATTTCCTCGGGTACTAGCAATTACATAGTGCCACGAGTTTTGCTCATCCCTATGTATTTCTTTGTGAATAATCATTGAGATCATGATATTATTATACCAATCTTGAATGAATGTCTCAGGATTTTTGACACAATCTAAATCAAAAATCTTGACATCAATTGGGGCTTTTCTTGGTTTATTAAGAAGTATGATGGATCAATTTCCTCATCATATAAAGGCATAGGTCTAGGAGTGAAGTCTCCTAAAGGTCTTTTACCATCTCTTTTCGGATTTGATGTTGAAGGTTCATAATCCATTGGAACTGTTTCTATTTTTGGTTCTTTAATTTCAATTCCTTTGTTAGCATTTCTGCCAGTAAGGAATCTTTCATGAATGATTGTTTCCTTATCAGAACTAGAGTCTGATTCTTCTTTAATTGGGATAGGGTCAATGTTTTCAGTAATGTTTTCTTTTGATTTTGCAACAAGAATAATCTCTTAATTATTTATTGCAATCTTTTTGAAGATGGAAGCAATGTTTTCTAGCTCTTTATCTTCAAAGGCTAATAGAACATCAAGATGTCCTAAGTTTTCAGAAGATTCATAAATGTCTTCTAGAGTTTTTCTAACATTGGTCATTCTGATTCTGAGCTTTCAAAATCAAATTTTCCTTTTCTAGTCATTTTTTGTTTTTCAGTAAATTCCCCCCTTTTTTGAAAAATTCCATATTTTATAGTTTTTTCCGATTTTGAGGTTGAGGCTATTGGTTTCTTAACTTCTGCTAAGATGATAGCTGAATGTTGATCTAAAGATTTTTCTGTTCTAGATTGGTAATCTTTAAGGTCTTCTTTCAATTCCTGAATAACGTTTTTTAAAGATTGAATTTCTTTTAGAATATCATTTAAAGCCATTATTGATTTCCAATAATAAGCTTAGTCAATTTATTAACATTTTCTTTTACTTCTTTAAGTTGTCTTGCTTGACTACTTTCTGGAATGTTTTCTTTCCATCTATAACTAGGATTTTTCCTAATTGATGTAGAATGTAAGAGTAAAGGTCTTTGTTCTTTGACTAAAGTCCTATTTTGGTCAACGTCAATTTGAAGGGATCTTCTTGCTGGCTGAACAAGCCAAGCAAACTCGGTTTCTTTGTGTTCAAGGTAGTCTGAGAATAAAGGAACAATCTTTATTCCTTTTGGCTCCTTGATAATAGTCATGTTGTGTTGGTTATGAATTGCATAACTAACAAGGTAAGAAATTGAGAAAGGAACATTGTTGTCTTTGACTAAGTCTTTTCTTCCGTAATTGAATACGAAGGAAAGAATTCCATCAAAGTCTTGGTCATGTAGACTAACTGATAGTCTAGGATGTGATGTGAAAATTAACTTTCCACATGCAATGTTTCCATTTAAGGTGCCTAAGCATCATTCTCTAGGATTTTTGATTATTTCATCAATCAATCCCATAACAATAGGTTGATCGATCTTGTCAGATAAGGTGCTACGGAGTTGAATCCAAATAGATCCTATCGTGATCCAGTAAAGGTTTTTACTGTCATCTAAGACAATCTTTTGCTTAGCCTTATTAATGTCTTGTTTAGTAAGAAGGGAAATTCCTATCTTACCATAAATATGTTGAATGTGAATAGCAAATTCCTTTTGGGAAACCCCATAGTAAATATGCTTATTTCTATTCATAAATTTGTTGATGAAATTTGGTTGTACAAACACTTCACTTGGATGTAATGTCAAGTTTGTTTTACAAATCTTTGCAAGTTTTTTGTTAGAAATTAAAATTTCTTTTGAATGATTTCCAAGTGATTCAGTTTGTTCAACAACTTCGTCAACTTCAAATTCAGTAGTAATTTCACCACTTATGATGAATAATGATGGTAAAGATAATGTATCATAAACTCTTTCACACATTCTACATATAATGTCTTATATTTATCTCTTTTTTGTCTCATACGGATTCTAACAGTACGATGAACGTGTTCAAACATAAGTTGAAATCTGTATTCTTCATAGTATTCATAAATGTTACATTTATTTGTCATGGAATGTATATAAGCAGTACAAATTTTACAGTCAATCATGTTGTATGATGATGTAAAACATAATGTATAATGAATGTTCTAACAGTTTCATTATAATTATTTAAAGGTGTATTCATTCTTTCTTTTTGCAAATTCATTACAATATGGTGACATCCCACTGTGCACATATATGTATATCTGTAGTAATGATATGTATACATAGCATAATGTCTAACAATTGTAATAATGTACATATTACATTAATAGCATTCAATCATTTATGTTGTATTTTACACTGTATACCAGGCTTTGATACCACTTTTTAAATGCATTCTAAAAATGTATTTAAACGCGGAGATTGATCAGAAATTTAAACAATTAATGATAATAGATACATCAGATACCAATAAACCAACCATCATGTAATAATCAAGATAAAGAAAATTTTCTCAGAAAGCTTTACTGTATTTTAATTGGTGCCTCCAAATATACTGCCTTGCCTCACTCACTGCTTCCTTTGCACTTACACTCTGAAACCTCTTATTCAAAATGTGTACAAAACTTTGGTATAATATATCAATGTAACAAGAGACAGAGAAGAAATTTAAGAAAATAATTTCAACTAATTACTTTAAATATTTTATATGTTGTCACAACTCGTGTATGCATATTTCGAGAAAATTAATTGTAGACTTTTAAACTAGTATGAGTTAGAAAACTTGTAATTTATGATATAGGTGGAGCCTTGGAGGTTGCAAAACATCTTATTTTGAATTTAACTTTTATTGAATTATCAAAATCAATAACTTATTTATTTTAATTTTAAATAATAAAAATATTTCCTGTTTCAAAATTTACTTATTTATGGCTTGTTTGATAAAAATTTTAAAAATACTTTTAGCAATTTTTGACAGAAGTTAGTGTAAAATGTTTATGAAAAGTTGATAAAAACTGTATATCCATAAAGTTTGACCAGTTGAAAGTTGATAAAATTTTAATTTCTTTTTATCAAACAAGAGCTTATATATAAATTTACTCATTTACGTCGCCATGCTCGGTTGGGAAATACGGCAGAGATGAGAAATATCCCTACTCCAAACCAGCTTCGACTCTTATTTTATATTTCAAAGAATATTTACAATAAATAAATACATAAAGAAATAGAAGGAGAAATGAAAATATTTTAATATCCGGCCCGTGTCAACTCAAAATTACAACATACTAGAGAAATAGGCGACCCAAGGAATGGGGGGCTACAAGTAATTTCAACAAATCTCAGGGCTTAAATGAAATTCACTTTCTTTACATAACAACTCCTCTTCTGACTACCAAACCAAACCCTAACAGTAAGGAGAAACGAAAATAGAGAGAGAAAGTACTAGAAGCTGCAATGGATGCGCTGAGGAAGCAGCTAGACGTGTTGATGGGAGCGAATCGGAACGGGGACGTAGAGGAGGTGACGCGAAAGTATTTCGATCGCGACGTCTGCCGCCTCTACCTCTCCGGCCTCTGCCCTCACGACCTCTTCCAGCTCACTGTACGTATGCGTGTGTGTTTGTACGTATATATGTCTACATATAGGCGATAATTCTTTAAAATTTCCAGGTTTTGGAAAGGCCAAACAAACCCAATAGAAATTTTGGAACTTTTTGCTTCTAAGAATTTGGGAAATCAGCTCATTCTTACGTTTGAGGACCTTTTTTTACCCGTTAACATTTATGTAAAAGTTTTCGGTTTGTTTAATATATTTATTGTCGTTTCATTTCGTGGATGCTTGCAAGTGTTATTTGTTTATTTATTTATTTTGGTGCAGAAAATGGACAAGGGACCGTGCCCAAAGGTGCATTCGTTGCAGCTGAGAAAAGAGTATCCTTTATGTGGCGTTGAAACATTTTATGTCTATTTTTTGTATGTTTCTCGTTAGTAGTTGATTTGCAGCAGTGAAATTGTAAAGACTAGTTTGTAAAGTTATTAATCGTTGTTTGTTATCATTATAACATAAAAAGAACTCGTAGAATATTTTTACATGTCTTGGACAACTATTGAGTTTCAAGAATATTAGAGAAAGTTATTTTATTTTTATAAATGGATTTTTGAAATTAAGTGCTGGTGTACAAGTGCCGAAGCAGAATTTTGAGAACTGCCCGTTCCTAGAAATGTGACCTCTAATTCGAGGAATATCATGTTATTGTCTATATGTTGCTTTTAACACTTGGTCAGATACCAGGAAGCAAAAGCAAAAGGTCTAGATAATTATGATAGGGACTTGGAGGATAACATAGACAGACTAATTGTTGAGTGTGACCGGAAAATCGAAAGGGCTCTGAGGAGACTTGATGAAGAAGACGCTAAAGCTGCTATTGCTATATCCGTGTCAGAAGTTACCCAAGTAATGACCTAACCTTAGCACCAGATTCTAATTTTTTCATTTACTGTTTTTCACTTCTGCATCGCTTCTCTATCCCCATGATACTTAACTAATTCTTTTGGATTCAGACACCAGAAATTCTTGAGTTGTCAAAACAAATAAAAGAGAAATTGAAAGAAGTTGATCAATTTGGTAAGTTTTCTGTGATCCATCTAATTCTTTCTATTGGAATTTATTTTTTATTATAAAACTATCTTCTCAGTGTTACTATACCTGGAAAGATGAGATGTAAAAATGTACTTTGAAGCATGTTCTGCCGCATTCAGTTTTGCTGCTGGGATGCCATGAATTGAGCATTGTTAGAAAACAAATATGACAAGAGAAACTGTTTTTACAGTCAGTGTTGTCACCCCCAATACCATCTAATTAAAATGTATATACAGTTAATCTATATAAATCATGCACAAAATAACTCATGTTAATGAGAGGGTTGGGCATTTAAGATTTACGAATTTAACTATCGTATTCTCGTTAACACATGTAACTCGAAACAACTTATAAGCTGTCAACAGTCTAGAAATACATCAAAATAAACCTGATAAAGGCAATTTACTCCCTAATTATTAGTTCACAGCATAAACATACAACTCAAGACATGATTCTAAACATATCCTCTACATGTCTACATGTGCTTATCCCGATGTTCAAAATACTTCTTGGGTGTCAACTAGTAAGAGCACTAAGGAACATTAAGTTCTCCATAGCTGTCTACAATGCAATAATACTATGTGGCTAAATGAACAACAAATGAAGACAATAAATAGCTACGAAATAACTACGAGCATGACTATCATAGCACACCTCAGGCATCACAAGAAGTTCTCATCTTTCACGCAAAAAAATGAACGCATAGTGTTCGAAAGCTATGATTCAAAATCATTTTCTTGGTCCCCTTCACCTATTGTTATGCTTATGGACTGGCATAACATGGTTTATGCATCTCCATCCTCCCGAGATTGCCTTGTGTCATCCCACCCCCTCGTTTCCTGTGATACCTAGGGGAAGTCATCCTGTCTCAGCATCATATCACATTGCACATCATTTGTCTTCAATAGCATATGTTCGAAATATCATTTTTTATAGAAATCATATTGGTTGCCCAAAACATTATCATGCATACCAGGATTCGTTATCAATCACGTTTATGCATGCACATGTTCCTGCGATGCCATGCTACCTATGCCACGAAAGGTGACACTCCTCATAAATCATGTCACATTGACCATATGAAATCATACTTCTCATATCCTCGCTCAAATAATTGGTATACCAAATTGACCTATGTATCTCAAATTGCATATAAATAATATGCTTGCATTATAGTTGAAATGAATCTCTTATTTCAGTAATAATTACTGGAAATGGTAGGAGTATTATAATATTAATAAGTCTCCCCTTAACCTTAGGCATGAATCAACTTGCTTATAACATCCCGATCATGTGTGGAATTCAAATTAATGAACTTGATGCATGTATCCTTAATTTATTCTTTACATTCCTAAAATTAACAAGGCTGAACAATATCACAAAAAATATAGACCTTAACTAGCACAATTCAACAATTTCATAAATATCCAAAGGTTTTCTAAAACATTTGAAACATTATTGAACATATGTTTGGTAGTGCTGAAATTATATTTTAAGCGTTTATATTATAAGTTGTGGGTGAATGTGTGGATAAAAAATGAGTTGTAAGTTGTGGGTCTTATGAAATGTGTAGATAAAAAGTATATTTGACCAGTTTGACCGGCCGAAATTATAATTTAAGAAGTGACAAACATGTGTTGAGCTTTCCACTCTAGTTTTCTTCTTAGATTTGATATTAGATATGCACTAATTTATTATTGGAGGCTTGGAGCTGTGATCCACCATGTCTAACGCTCATCCCAAATATTACTTTGCAATGAGAAAATATATTAGCAGTGTAAAAGTTTTACACAATCATTGTACATGTATAAATTATAATGTAGAAAACTTAAACCAACTTTTTAAAATAGTGCTCTAATTGGGGATAACTATATGGGAATTATGTCTATAACAATGGGATGGAGGGTACTCATATGCATCGTGTTCGAGGGAAATGTACTTAGCCAGTTGATATCCTGGAAAAATTAGCAGAAGTGATACATACAAGTCACTAAAAAGGCATAAGTGAATGTAATGCTCGAAATGATTTCAAGGTATACACATTCTTTCTGTGCGACCATTTCTCTTTCCTGGCACAATCATCTGCAAGTCTTTTTCAAGTTGATATGTGTATCCTTTGCTTTAAATTAAAGTTTATCTAATTGAGTTGTAGGTGCCTGCCAATAGTGATTTAATGATGTCAACTGAACATTATTTGATTTTATAGATCTTGAGGGCAAGACAGACATGAAGATTCGTGCTTTGGAAGAGCTTGAAGAACTAAGAATTAGAAGAGCGGACATGCAGGTTCTAAAGGCTATTATACATTTAATTATTACTAACTATTTATCAGTAAAATGATGCAGCTGAAGTTTCGTTATGTACTTCTGCTATGTAAATTAACATTCATATTGTATATGTGAGTTTTTAAAGTTTGATGTTGTTGAATGACAGTCGATGCTTCTTTTGGATGCTTTTAACAAAGACCGTGCATCTCTACCTCAGCCACCAACCAATCCTCCACAGTTGGCACCTTTGCCAGCAGCTACTCCAGATCCACGCATACAGGAAATGATTAATGAGAAGCTAAAGAAAGCGGAAGATCTTGGTATGATGTTTCTAAGCTTCTATACATATACTCGCTGTAGGTTGAGCGATAATGTCATAGTTTGATTTTGTCTTGTTGACTTTACACATCCTTCAGAATATTTGAATTCATTTTTTCTTGTTTAAACATAGGAAGACGTGGATGCCTGTCGTAGCCTTCTGTTGCTGAAATGTCTGAGGCCATCTTATGCCCTTTACTTGCCTTAACCCTTAGAAATTTTCAGCAAAGTTCATTTAGGCGGGTATATGTTCCCGTTGTCACATCCAGAAGACTTCACTTGGCAACGGGTTAGTTACTCTTTAGGCTGGTTCCTAGGCATTTATAGTATGGAAATTCGGTTCTATCCAAGTAAAATTCTTGTAACGACAACCATTGATATAATGTTTCCAAACAACCATTGGACTTGATTGATTGGGGACTATGTTCTACATGAATATTCAGCTAATTAGGCCTTTTCATAGCCTAGACTGCCCAAATATATTACATCTGTGCATGTCTTTGGTTGGGTCATGCTGGTGGGCTGACTTTGGGCCCTGCGATTGAGAACGTTGGTTTGGATATTTCACACAAGTTAGGCTGGTGCATTGGGCATAGGCAGCCATGTCCTTTGATACAGTTTTAGTTGATGAGACTAAAACGGCATTAAATCTTGAGTTGAAATTTGGAGTAATTTGGAATCTTATAGTTTTATGTTGAGTAGAAATAAGACAAAAGATATGCAATGCAAGTTCAGTAATAATAGGTGTACGCCTCATCTGAAACCAAAAAATGTCAAAATTATTAAAATGCAAATTAAGTGCATAATAAATCATAAACAATTCTCAAAATTTATGATAAAATAATTTAAAGTGTGCAACCAAACAAAAGAAAAATTTATAAAGTACCAAAAAGGAAATAATACTTTGGTTGGTGGAGGCAGTGGACTATTCCTACAAATTTGGTCTATGAGATTTTTTTTTTTTTTAATGTTTTAGTGGGACATTGGGCTATTCCCAAAGTGGGTCCATCTGAATTTTTAATGTTTAGTGTGCCCACATGTAAAGCAAACTAAATAAGTCTGAAAAATTAAGGAGAGTATACCTCACAAGGCTTGAGGCGGTTCTATGAGGCGTGTACCTCACTTGGTTGGGGCGTATGTCTCAAAAAATTGCCTCACAATCAGCGTTCATTCTGAGGTGGTTCAGTCGAGATTTTTTAAACCATGGATGAAATGAGGGGATCCATATCAGTTAAAAGTTTAGCATTCGTCTCACTTTGAGGTGGGCTTCAATCGAGAGTTTTTAACCATGGATGAAATGAGGGGATCCATAAAAGGCTACTTTTGCAGAAGAGTTTTTAAACCTGCCCTGTGTTATGGTATCAAGTGTTGGGTTAAATTAGGGGTAGGTATGTTTTGGTTTAGTCCGTTTTCGATAAGAACTAGATCAAACCGGATACCAAGAAGAATTCTGCACATGGAACCAAACAGTTTAATGTACAGACGGTCGAGTTCTTTGTACACTTCAAAAAAAATTGTGAATTATAAACTCGTATGAATTTTCTTGTTTAATTTTCATGCTTTTTTTTTTTTCAAGTGACATTGATTATTTTTACTAAATTTTGATTTATGTAAATTTGTCTAAATTAATTTAAAGTACATTTAATGTCGAGTTGGAACAGTATTGAAATTTGGTTCTATAGCTAGAACCAAGAACTGGACTAGAACTTTTAGTTTTGGTTATAAGAACCAGATCCAATCAAATTTTAACTGAATGCATTCTGAACCCACTAGTTTGGTCAGTTTTTGGTTCAGATCGGGCGGTTCAGATGAAAATGACCACCCCTAGGTTAATTGCCCGTCAAATGGATATAGCAGAAATAAGGATGTTGATATGGATGTGTAGTCATACTAAAATAATAATATAAAGAAATGATTATATAAGCCAACAAGTGGAGGCACTCCCAATTGATGATAAATCAAGGGAATGATGACTTGGGTACTTGTGGATGCTAAGGATATAGTTACTTTGGATCTTCTATTAGATCTAGCAATAAACCGAACATTGTAGAAAAAAAGAAATTAGCTTACTCCAAATTTATTTGGAGCATAGCTTAGTGCTTGTCTGGTGGAGTTTAAAAGTAGTTTTAGGAGATTTGAAAAGAGTTGGTGTAATGTGTGGTTGAAAAGTTGATAAAAGTTGTAGGTCCTACAAAATATGTGGTTGAAAATGAGTTTGGAAAAAAACTTGTCCAAACATGCTCTTATTTGTTGTTCTTGCACTCTAACCAAGTCGGGAAAAAAAGAGAGACTATAGTTACTCAGTGTAGAAAAAGGAACCTTTTGCAATATTTTTTTTATATGAAGATAGAATATAAGGATTTGTTTAAGTTAGATTTAGAGTTGATGGAACCTTGGAACTAAATCTTCATCATTTCAGTTTTTATATTTTGGTTGTGCTTGGAAGCTTGTGTGAGTTTCTTTTTTTTTTTTTGGGGTATGAAAATTAGATTTTCTTGAACACGTGGCTTTGGTGCTTCAGGTGAACAAGGAATGATAGATGAAGCACAGAAAGCATTGGAAGAGGCTGAAGCACTCAAGAAGGTTTGAATTTTGTTACTTGTAACTTATATAACCAAATATCTTTACTTCATTATTTTTGCTTTTACTCTATTATGTCATTTGTTTGCCCCTTCCTGTTACCATTTTATTGATGCAATTTATTTTATTCTTAGCATTTGATTTCATTTTTCTGTTGTCATCAGTTGCCAGCACGCCAGGATCCTGTAGTAGATTCCTCAAAATACACAGCTGCTGATGTGCGCATTGTAAGTCTGATTTCTTATTGTTGTACTGATATTGATTCGATAACATGTTCACTACCATTTCCAATTCACCTTCATTTCTTCAGTTGTTTGTTTCGGCAAAATGTCAATATATATGTTGGAAAATTTCAAGTCGAGGTCCATATTTTCAGTCTGCAAATAGAATGTCACCTTGTAGAAAGAATTTAGAATATCTTGCCTTTTATGGCGTCAACCATGGTTTGACTATGAAATTTAGGGTTTGATAATGCATATAATAGTTTGATTCTGATATAGTGACTTTACCCTTTTGACAGACTGATCAGAAACTTCGTGTCTGTGACATTTGTGGAGCATTCTTGAGTGTTTATGACAGGTAAATATTATGTCATTTTCTAAGCGAAGCTACACCTCACAACAATTTTAGGATGAGAAACATCTAGTTTCAAGAGTTTTGGGTACTTCATTATTTGACCTGGCGATTATACCTCCTTGTTACCAGCAGGCTTTTGGGCCCAGTTTTACGAGGATAACTTTTGCAGCTAAAGAATGTGCGTTATTTTTCTGTTTTATGTTTGTCCATGATGCTATCATTAGCTAGAAAAAATTGCGGGGTTACTGTATTACTATTTTGTCATTCTTATGGGTATTTTAATCTTGTTATGATCATATGCTATGTTGACCTTTATGTGGTTTCCAGTGACCGTCGCTTAGCAGATCATTTTGGTGGAAAACTTCACTTAGGCTATATGCAAATTCGTGAGAAGTTGGCTGAACTTCAGGTATGACCAGATAATCTATTATTTACTCTTGTTGACTTAACTTTTTTTTATTTAAGTATGATCCTCTACATGGTATCCATTGATGCTTTAGCTTTCCCTGGTGCTTTGCATAAAAAGTAGTTTTTAATTTGCTTGTACTGGCAGCCATTTCTTTTTAAAATAAATCTTGCATACGTCCATAAATTGGTACTCTAATGCTGCTAAGGTGTTTCATTGTCTTCTTTATAGATTGTTAGTTTTAATGTCCTCTAGTGAGTTCTTGTTATCCTTGGAGAAGTGTATATTTTTGTCTGGTTAAATTCTGAGTAATTTTTGAAAATTCCTGTTCACTTTAACTTAATTGATATTCATGGGAAACAGAAAGGAGACGGTTGTTTCATGTAAATTGTAATTCTCAATTAAATTTAGACAGCAGACAGATTCTAGAAATTCTCTGAACTGGAAATCGCAATTAACCAGGGGCACTTAAACTGCAAATTTTGGATGAATAAACTTGGTTAAAATTCAGATCAGGATTGGATATATCCACCAAGGTTAACCTGGCTTGCAGCATGTCTAATATCATCTTGGCTTCTCTTGCGGAAGAGAGGTTAAAATTTGTCTTCGAGGTACCTTCTCCATCGGGTTCGAGTTGATACAGGATGCCGTCTAAGGTTACACATGTACTATGTAGTTCCATGGGGTAGAGGTAGTTGTAGCATTCATTTTGAGATCTGTGCCTTCGTAATTTGTCTTCCGATAATTCCGGTACTTGTCTCCTTTATGATCGCCAGACAGTGATACAGTGTTGCTCATTCTTGTACTTGAGAAATGAAGTTTTATTTCTTTTCTAGTATATATTCAATCAGTGCTCCTTTCTCTCATTGTACTTGTTATTCGCTGATACAATTCAAATTGTTCTAGTGAAAACATCAATTCAAAACAAACTCAATCTTAGCACCCAAACTTGTCTAGCATCAATTGTGCTAAGCTGCACTTATACTCTGTTAACATCAAACTTCTCTTCCTTAACATGGCTGAGTGAGTGAGTGTAGACTAACTATGATTTGTTTTTAATTTTTCTGTAGGCTATCTTTTATATTTACAACGTACTAGCTGCAGCGATAGCTGCCTTTTGCTTTCAGTACTATTATTTCCTTTGGATTTAGTATTTTTGAATATTATTGCAGCCTTTTAGTTGCCAATAGTAACAAGTAGCGAAAGGGAAAAGATATGGAGTTTGAGAATGAACATACCCAAATAGACAGTTCTGGATTGAACTATTTTCAACTCAGCTGAAATACAGGAGCATATGTATTTGCAACTAGGTTTGGAAAATGGCTTTTTCTCCTACCATTACTGATCCATTTATTTATTCTTCTAATTTATGAGAGGGAATGCTTGAGGGTAAAGCTTCTTCAGTCCACGCCCGTCAATGTTGAGGGGAAGGAGATGATTGATGTGCATTCAGTGTGTTCTGTGACATTTCAATTGTAATCTAGTGGAATTTTGAACTGTATTCTATCAAATATTAATTTCTTTGTGATGAATTTCCAGGAAGAGAGAGACAAGAAACTAAAAGCCTATGAAGAAGAGAGGAGGTTGATTTGAGTTTCTGATTTTGTCATAATGGTGGCCTTTTCTCTATATTTTCTTTTTACTGTGGAAAGTGTTAATTTTCTAGCCTTTTCTCTATAATTCAGATCAAGAGAGCGGGGAAGCCGGGACCGTGAAAGGGAATCTAGCAGGGATCGTGGTAGAGGTGATAGCCGTGATAGAGGAAGAGACCATGACCGCAAGAGCAGAGATCGTGATAGACATTATGACCGCGATCGTGATTTTGACCGAGAGCGTGACAGAGATAAAGATCGTTCTCGCAGCTACGACTCAAGGAGTCGCCATAGATCTCGTTCGCGGTCAAGAGAACGTCCCAGGGATTATGATCGCCACAGGTTCTCTTTTTTGAGAGCTTCCATATTTTCGTAATTTCTGTTGCTCCTAGATATGGGTGTAGTCTGAGAGTTATTATGTCACGTGGTAGCTGAATGCACTATATATGGTGGTAATAATACACAACTGGATTCTAAAGTTGGTCAGAAGATCTGAAGTTCACATCTAATGAAGCATTTCACTCTTTATTATTCTTTTTCCGAGTCAACATTTATTTTTCTCGGTCTTACTTTAGTATGTTTTGAACTCTTAGAAGTACAAAGTTGACTGCAGACAAAATTTATATATTGTTAAAGAATTGCCAACAGTGTGCACTGTACATGTATGGTTGCAGTTCTTTTAGAACCCAGATCTAGGATGCAAGTGTTTAGACAATGGTTTTCTGTTCATTTTTCCTTGTTTACTCCCTCCCGATATCTACATTTCTTTCTTGTTCAGAAAGAGAGATCTTCTTTTCTTGTTCTTTTTGTGATACAATGATAAGGAATTTCTACTCTGGGTAAGCTTCTAATTACCTAAATGGTGGAGAAAGGTCCATGATTTGCACATGTCCACCTGACAGTTGAAGGATGTTAGCCCTTCAATTTCTTAGAAACATCAAAGAAAATGCTTAAATGTCTGATGTTCCTTTAAATTTTACTGTCTTTGTGTATAGTTCTTTCTTACTGTTTCTGTCTCTATTTCCATGTTACTGTAATGGGACCCACTACCTTGCATCTTCCATTCTTTTTTCAGTAAGCTACCATGACTAGTTACTCCTGTCACTGACCACCCTAAGCTTGCATGATCTGCTACTCGTCCCATTGGTTTAATACCTTATTTTCTTCATGACTAATTTCACTTTTGCTCTTCCAATGCAAGAAGCCATAATCATCACTCGGGTTCTTACCAATTAAGTGGTATCTCTCTCTAAAGTTTTGCTCCAGCTCTCACCTCATAGCCCAGCAACAATTGTAAGGGGAAAAAAGGGTTGTGTATTTGAGTGTTTGTGTGCTTGGTTCATGCATATGGATAATGTCTATATCCCAAACCTGATAACGGCTTTTGTTCCCTTCTTTGCAGGCGTCACGATCGTTACTAGCTGGAGATTTAGAGGAAAAATCTGAATTTGTATCTTATGTTAATCGACTGTTTAATATTCTGTAGGAGGATGTTTTGTTTTAACTTCAAATGAGTTTTAGAATTTGCTAATTGCTCCATATCTATAGGGAAGAGATGCTTTTGTATGCGAGTCTTATGTTATACTGCCTCAACTCCAGCTATCTATTCGTGCTTATTGTTCAGCATCATTACTTAGAGTTTTCTGATGTCACAACTGCACAACAGCACAAGTGATACATTGTTTTGACTGGAAATTTATCGGAGGACAGATCTTCGTTAGCATTGCTTCTTGTGATTACTACTTCAGCTGGATTGTTGGTTATTGCATATTCAACATACGTGTCGTGATCAGTTGGACTCGCTAAATTGCGGAGTAATGCTACTTATTACAACTGGTAATAATCACTAGTTTATGTGGTGGTATTAAATGAGAGGTCTAATAAAATAAGTTTTATATTTTTACATTTCATTAAACCTATCATTAATGTCAACATAATTGTCACATAGAATGGTGATAAATAATATTATTCTATAAAATGTGGGGATGTGTTATCTTTGATTGTAAGAATTTTGTTGGTTGGTTGCCTTCATGATTTCTCCTTCTATTCCAAGTTCTGCACAAGTTGATTTGCCTGTTGTGATGTTGAGTTCTTCGTTGCTCTCATTCTGTAATTCTCTGTTCATATGCAAACTTTCAAAATTCATTGCTCGCATTCTCCTCTCCAGAGATTATACGAGATGTGAACAATGTTTATTTTCTTTTCTTTTTGTCTAGCGTTTTAGAAAGCTGAAAATAGAGAAGCAAATTGATCGAGCCGCCTGTCGGCCTGGCCCGGGCCAGCTGAACGACGGACCTGCTTCCGGACTGGGCCGTAAAATAACTCACGGGCTAGCTTGTGGGCCCATGGTCCGTGATCCATTTAATATAAATTCATTTTATTTTATATTTAAACTGTAAGTGTATTTAATAATTTTTATAAATTTATTTTATTTTTATTCATTTTAACTTGTAAATTTTGATATTTAAATTTACAAAAAATTGTACACGTAATAAGTTGTTTGTACAATTTTAACTTTGCCTATGCTAATAGTAGTCGGTCCTAAACACGAAAAAAGGAGGAGGATTTGAATTTAAAATTTTATGATTTATCTTAACTTATTTCTTATTTGTTTTTGAACTTCACAAAAAAAAAAATTGTATTTCACGTTGGTCCGTGACTCGCGGACCACAGACCGATCTGGACCAAGATTTTTGGAAGGGCTGAGCTTAAGCTTGGCCCGTCTCTTCAAGGGCCGAGCTCGGCCCGTTACAAGGTTCGAGCCGGACCCGTTATGGCATGGGCCGAGCTAGTCCGGCTTGGCCCATTGCTATCTCTAGTTGAAAAAATGAATTTTCGAGAAAGATTGATTGCGATGAAATGGACATGTTTGAGGGTTATATTGTCGCAGTTTCTTTTTGTGCACCTACTTTTTATTTGTAATAGAAGTCTTCAATATTTGTTTATCATTTTTATGTTTCTAACAATTTTTTAATTGTATTCTTATTTTTAATCTATCTGTCCCAAAAAAGCACTTTAAAATAGCATAAAGACTTATTTTTGTTCTTTATATTTTTAAGAGATTATTACGATCCTTACTGTCTTACCTAGTTTTTTTTTATAAATATACTAGATTTTTTTTAAAATTTTTTTTAACATTATTATTTATCATATATATTTACTGTATTTAAAAATAAATTATAAATTTTAATTGTTTTGAAATTCAAATGTAATTAATAATCAAATTGTTATTTTTCAGATACTAAATTGTATCATTCTTAAATAGGAGATTAGTTAACCAAAGTACCCAAAATACTCTTGAAATCATTCTATTTTCATCTTCACCCCCAATGTAATTGGTTTCTTCACTATTTGAAATTCAAAATCCTTTAACCAACTCTCTTTTCATCATACAATCAAGCTCTCCTAAAATCAATTCCAGTGTATTTCCATCCCTTTAGATTAATTGAAAGATCACACCGATTTCATTAATGTGATCGTATATTACATTTCTTCAATTCCATTGTTAATTTACATAATTATCTATTTTTTTGTAATTTTTGATCAGTAGCATACTTTCTTCCCACTTTTTATGTATTCTCTTTTCTGGTTGATTATCTGTTCTAGTGTATTTCCCGCATTTTTAGTTTAACTAATATGGCTTTTTCTACAGCATAGTGTTACCATAGAGGAAGAAGAGATATATAATAAAAAAAAACTAAAAGATTATACAAACAAACATTGTAACATTGATTTTTAATGTCTAAGTAACACAATATGTTTAATGTTAAGTAAAACAATAGATTACCTATATTACTTACATGTTACATGTGTGCAATGTAGATTTTTAATGTTAAGTAACACAATAGGTTAAATGTGTTATTTGTATGTTACATGTGTGTAATATTGATTTTTAATTTTAAATAACATTGATTTGTAATGTCAACTAACATTATTGTATGTTACCTAGAGGTGGCGGCTAGGCCTGTTGGTCCATGAGCTCGGCTCGATTTTTTAATTTTTTTATATTGTTTCAGATAATTTTAAAATAAAAAAAGTGTGAGAATTTTTTAAACAAAGTTGAAAACCCCCATTTTTTTTCTGGGCTTGTGACTAGCTACTTTGAACGTAGGTGGAGTTAAAATTCTATACGAATAAGTCGTTACGCAAATAATACTTAATACAAATTCAAGTATTCCATATTCAAATCTTTAAGTTATTCAAAGATCATTCTGTTCATTTTATCTTGGATTCGAAGTTCGGTGTCATCACAATCTTTCAGACACAGTAAATTTTCTAATATGTCGGTTTTAAGTTTTGACCTGAAATCAAACAGAATCCTGCCACCTGTACTAAAAGCAGACTCTGATACTAAGCAGACTCCGATACTATCATTGATATTTGAGGTGTTAATAGATCACGTGTCATATTTAAAAGAATTGGGTATTGATGATAATTTTGTCTCCACCATTGTAGTATATCAAAATTTTCTTTTTTCATCATCTAAAATATTAAACATGTCATGCGCGAAATACATAGCTAACTCTAAAGGTATACTAGAACGGGAAATTGAAGAAACATAAGAAGAACTACTATCATGTTGACCACTCTTATATGAACTAATGTAACTACATAAGTCAATGTCATTAGTTGATGATGAAGTATATGTTGGAACAGGGGGTCGACGTTCCTACAGGCCTTTTTAGCATAGACCTCATCTCATATATTTGACATAAAGTTGTTCTAAATTACCACATGTTAGTGGATTTTCGTACGTAAATTTTTGTGAAATTGCTATTATTTTACTCTCTAAGTTAAGTCTAGGATCTATAACAGATGCTGTTATCACCCGATTTTGATAGGACTTCCACGTCAGCAAAAGCCCAACGAGCCCCCCCATATAGGCCCAGTAAGGGCCTCGTAAATTCTGAAAAGGGCCTCGGAAGCCCATTAGATATCTTAGCCTTCTGCAGCTAGAATACCGCAAAGCCCATGAAAGGCCTCGACACCCACGGGCGAGCCATAGGGCCTCGCAGGGCTTTGTATCAACCTTAACTAGCAGGCAACACGATAATCTGGGATGACCGGAGAGGTAATTGAAAACAGATTGCGTTGGATTGGCGCACGTACAAGGAAACCGAATCATAATCTCTTAAAATCATGCAACGTGATAAGCTCAAAGAAGGAAGATAATCTTGGAGATTGCATGGGTAATGAATAATCCCTAACTCATAAGGAAGGAGGATCCGATCGGGTATTTGATTGATTTGTTTCCTAAATCAATCAGGACTCCTGCGTTATAAATACAACGTCTCCGGCTGTTCCAAGGTACGCTCTTTTTACGCTTAAAATCCCACCCTAAACTCTGCTCAAATCTATGCCTGCTTGTCCCTCCCACACCCAATTATTTTCGCCACCCGTGTATTATTCTTATACCGGCAGTTGACTTGATCGTCGGAGTACTAACGATCGTCGAACCCTTTTTCTCTGGAGATCTTGGTGTCTAACGATTGTCCGAGTGTGCAGGTAACATACGAGTTGGTAGAGGAGTGACTGGAGATTTGTTGGCACGTGGACGTTGCAGGTTCCAACGTCAACAGATTGGCGCCCTATGTGGAAAATGAAAAAATGTTACACAACAAAAAACTTGTGGTAAATACATGTTTTCTACCAAGAGGAGCATGGCAACCGAACATTCTATGGAGGAAGAAGTCGAGTCTCACCACACTGACTTGCGACAAGAGAGCAGGACCTACAGAACGTGACCCGCCGCAAGAGGAGAAGACAACGGCAAAAGCGGACAGTTGAGCAGGAGAACCAGGAGCTGAAGTTGGACAATGCCCGGATGAAGGCCGCACTTGAACTGTTGGAGAATCAATCCCTCCAACATGGATCCAAGCGCAGTTGTGCCCGAAGGAGCCCTTCACGGTCTGGTTCACTAGAAAGCCGTTATTCCCAAGAGGAACTGCCAATCTCAAACGGTCGAAAACCTCGTAACTTCGCCTCGAAGCCCTCACAGGATGACCAGAGGGGGAGACCTTTCCCAGTGTAGAAAAATTTCCCCGTTTCTGCTGCTAGCGTGTTTGACAGGTTGGGGTGGGGTCTTCTATAGCACCACCCCTACCTGCACACAGCAGGCTCAGCGAGGCCCGTACAAAAAAGAAGAAGGACCCGAAGAGCTACGTAAAGCCCGAGGAGGAGAAAGATAGGCTAGAATGTTATGAGGATGACGATGACGAGAATCTCCCGTTTACCAGTTACATGAAGGCAATGGAGATACTCGCAAACTTTCGAATGCCTCTCATGAACAAATATAACAGGATAGGCGACCCTACGGATCATATAAATATATATAAGACGAAACTCCAAGGCCAGTCCCCTGCGGTGAAGTGTCGGAACTTCTATACCACGCTCGCATCCGACGCAAAGAGGTGGTACAATAAGCTGAAGCCGTGGAGCGTCCGAAGCTGGCCTCAACTCAAAAGGGAGTTTGTCAATGCCTTCATTGGCAATCAGACGATGATAGCTGACATTGCCCAGCTCAACGACATCCGACAGAAGGAATGAGAAACTGTCAAGAACTACTTCAAAAAGTTGAGTAACGTTGTCAACAAAATCGAGATTGTGACCGATGAAAAAGCCTTGGATGCATTCGTAACTGGACTGCACATGCGCACTCCCTTCTGGAGGGATGTACAGAATAGCCAACTGAAGATCTACAGTCAGCTGGTGGACTTGGTCCAGCGCAAAATTCGATAAGAGGAGACGATCGAGAACAGAGAGAAGGCCAAAAGAGAGAGAGAAGATCGTTACAGAAGAGAAGGACGACGCTCTCCCGAATCTCGTTTCTCTCGCTTTTAGAGAAGGCGCTCCCCTAGACCGCCAAACAACCATTACAGGAGGTTTAATCAGATGGAAGTAGCCCCTGTCACCCATCCTAGAGCGCCAGTAGTGGCTCCCTTACCAGCCGCAACACCGCCCAAGTTCTGTTGTATACACAGGACTAGGGTGCATAATACAGAAGATTTCCTAGACGTGAGAGAATTGATCAATCGCGGGAACTACAGACAGGGAGAGGGGAATTGACCTGTGCGAAGACGTTGAGGACCGTCCACACAGGGGCGAAGACCTCCTCCTTGACGCTAGAACGATGGATCCTGCCGCAATGAAAGAGGGAATGACGGAAACAAGGACCTGCGGAGGGTGGAAGGACCTGCGGGAGCCCCCCCTATCTGAGAGATAAATACGATCATAGGAGGGCCCTATGTCGGAGGACACACGATGAACTCGTAGCACAACTATGCAAAGGCGGCAAGGGAAGAACCCATGGAGAGTTGGCAGGTCCACGGACACCGATCAAGAGCACCGTAAATCTCGTTCATTGAGGAAGACGAGGCGGGCATACACTACCCTCACTGCGATGCCCAGGTAGTCCGTGTCGTCGTTGCCAGAAACGACCTAGGACGGATGCTGGTCGATGATGGGAGAGCCGTGAACATCCTGTTCAGTAGTGCCTTAGACCAAATGGACGTGGATCATGAACTAACGGCCATTTCGGAGCCGCTACTCGATTTCACGGGAGATAGCCTCGTCCCACGATGAAGGATTACCCTCAGGTAGACTTTAGAGAACCTCCGTACCACCTCAGGAAGTTCATAGAGTTTTTGATAGTGGATACCCGCTCCGCCTACCATGGAGTCCTAGGAAGGCCTGCATTGAAAGATCTGCAGGAAGTCACGTCCATACACCATTTGGCAATGAAGTTCCCAACACCCGGAGGGGTGGCCAAGATCCGTGGCAATTAGACAAAGGCGAGGGCATGCTATATGAACGCATAGCGGAAAGTCGCAAAACGCGAAGACATCGCCCCAGCAGTGATGACCATACATTCGGAACCAATGGGCGTTGACCACGAGAAGATGGACTAGGAATTGATACTAGACGAGGGCCTGGACCCTCGGATCATAGGCTCAGACTCTCTTACCTCTTCGGCTGAGGAGCTGGAAGCATTTTCGGTGAACCCCTTGTAACCAACCCAGGTGTTGCAGGTGGGAGACTCGAGGAAAAAATAAAGGAGGAACTGAAGCAGTTCATCCAGGAGAACGCTGACGTCTTCGTATGGAATCACAGCGATATGGTCAGGATAGACCTGTTTGTGGCGTGCCACGCCCTAAAAGTGGATCCGAATATACGACCCAGGATTCAGAAAAGAAGACATTTGAGTGCCGAAAGGTATAGTGTCTTAAATGAGGAAGTTGACAAGCTGTTAGCCAATGGGTTCATCAGGGAGGCAGTTTACCCCCAATGGGTATCTAACCCAGTGCTGGTAAGGAAGAGCATTAAGAAATGGAGGGTATGCATAGACTTCTCGGATCTGAACCAAGCATGCCCTAAAGACAGCTTCCTGTTATTGCGCATCGACCAACTGGTCGATGCGACTGCCGGTCACAAGTTACTTAGCTTTATGGACGCATACTCAGGCTATAACCAGATCCCGATGTTTACGGAAGATGAGGATCACACTTCGTTTATCACGGACCGAGGGTTATACTGTATAGGATGATGCCCTTTGGCCTAAAGAACGCGGGAGCCACGTATCAGCGGTTGGTAAACTGCATGTTCGTAGGACAGATCGGGAACACCATGGAGGTATACGTCGATGATATGCTTATAAAGAGCGTGAATGCCGAGGACCACATAGGGCACTTAAGAGGGATATTCGGAGTCCTTGGCAAATATCGCTTGAAGCTTAACCCCTTGAAGTACGCATTCAGAGTCACGTCCAGAAAGTTCCTCGGCTATATGGTCAACCAGCGCAGGATAGAGGCCAATCCTGAAAAGATTAAGGCGCTCATTGAGATGCGGTCACCATCTTCCCCCAAGGAAGTCCAAAACATGACGGAAAGGTTAGCGGCCCTGAATCGATTCATATCCAAGGCAATCGACAGTTGCCAACCCTTCTTTCAGACCATCAAGGGAGGAAGAGGTTTGAGTGGACCGAAGAGTGCGAGAAAGCCTTCCAGGACCTCAAGGTCTTCCTCGGAAAGTCCCCATTGCTGTCCAAATCGAAGAATGGAGAGACATTGCTTGTTTACCTCGCCGTATCCGAAAAGGCAGTTAGCTCGGTCTTAATCTGAGAAGAGGGTCCAGTGCAACTTCCTGTCTATTATGTAAGAAAAGCCCTACAGGACGCAGAAATGAGATACCCAGACATGGAAAAGCTCGCCCTATCTTTAATCACCGCCTCCCGAAAACTCTGGCTGTACTTCCAGTCCCATAGCATAGATGTCTTGACGAACTTCTCTCTGAGACAGATACTCCAAAAGTCGGACACATCAAGGAGGCTGATAAAATGGTCGGTCGAACTCAGCTAGTTCGATATCAACTACAAGCTAAGACCCTCTATAAAAGGACAGGCTTTAGTAGATTTTGTAGCCGAATTCGCCTACATCCCTGAGGCTTCGCTCGAAGCTCGATCCCAGTAGGTACCAACATGGAAGTTATATGTTGACGGATCCTCGGGTGAGGCCGGAGCTGGAGCCGGGATCTTGCTAGTTAGCCCTGACAGCCACAATCTCAACTGTGCGCTTCGCCTGGAGTTCAAAGCCTCCAACAACGTTGTAGAATACGAGGCACTCCTAGCAGGTTTAAGGTTGGCACATGAGATGAGGGCAAGGAAACTCCAGATTCTTCATAGCTGGTCGTCAGTCAAGTTAATGGGACCTTCACGGCATGCGAGCAATCCATGGTGGCATACTTGACAAAGGCCAGAGACTTGTTTTCCCACTTTGAGGCATGCGAGCTCCTGTAGATTCCACGAGTGGAATATGGTTATGCGAACGCCATCTCAAAATTGGCAAGCAGCAGAGACTCCGACTTGATGAAGGCCATCCAGATTGAGAGACTCAACCGGCCCTCCATCGACGAGTCTCTCGCACCCGCTGTCCTGACGATATCTGAATCTCCTAGGTGGATGAAGGAGATCATCGCATATTTGACCAACCAAATACTGCCCAGTGACAGACAAGAAGCACAAAGACTTCTCTGACGGGCTGCGAAGTTCGTACTACAAGACGATATCCTATACAAGAGGGGCTTCAACTACTCCTTTCTACTCTGTTTGACACAGGAGGAAGCAGTGTACGTGATGAAAGAGATACAGAGGAGATATGCGGTAACCATTCAGGAGGGATGGCCTTGGCACAGAAAACCTTGAAACAGGGGTACTATTGGCCAACCATAAAAAAAGATTCTTATAATTACGCAAAGAAGTGCGACAGATGCCAAAAATTTGCCACTATACCGAAACTTCCGGCTCAGAACCTTATCCCAGTCACCAGCCCTTGGCCTTTCGCCAAGTGGAGAATCAACTTTATAGGTCCCCTCCCGATGGGAAGGGGTGGGGTCAAATTCACAATTGTAGCGGTGGATTATTTCACCAAGTGGTATGAAGCCGAGCCTTTGGCCAAGATCATGGAGGAAAACGCATAGAAATTCGTGTGGAAAAATATTATCTGCCACTTTGGGATTCTCCATTCTCTAATCTCTGACAATGGCACACAGTTCGAGGAAAAGAAGTTCAACTCGAATTGCGAGAACCTTGGTATTCGAAGAGACTTTTCCACCCCTACTATTCCCAATCTAATGGCCAGGTAGAAGCCATGAACAAGATCATCAAGCATACCCTTAAAAGGAAACTAGAATCTGCGAAAGGAGGATGGGCTGAAGAACTACCCGAGACCCTATGGTCCTATCGGACCACTTATCGGACGGCTACTAGTGAAACTCCTTTCTCTATGGCATATGGAGCGGAGGTAATGATTCCCGTCGAAGTAGGGATACCCTCTCCCAGGCACCTGCACTTTGACGAGGTAACCAATGAGGGTTTGCGCAGGGCAAACCTCGATTTACAAGATGAGAGACATGCGGACTCGCAACTCTGTCTCGCAATTTACCAATGGAAGATGGCCAGGTACTAAAACTCCAAAGTCAAGGGCAGGAGTTTCCACATCAACGACTTCGTCCTGAAGAAGGTATTCCAAGCTAATAAAGAGATGGGGGCCGGAACCCTCGGGCCCACCCGGGAAGGACCTTACAAAGTCATTGAAGAAATCCGCCCTGGAACTTACAGATTGGAAGATTCGGAAGGCAGGGAGACGAGGCACTCTTGGAACATTGCCCATTTGTGGCCGTATCACCAGTAGTTTTATTTTGCACTATTCAATTTCTAGCATTTTGTCCAGCGCCTTGAGACACCGCGCCTTTTAAGAAAATTCATCGTTTTATGAATCAAGAGTGTTTCTCGTACAACCATAGCAAGTAAAAGTAGTTCGGAAGCGAGGGAGCGTGGTTTACGGCCAACTCTATCAACTCGCTGTATAAACATTCAATGCGTGAACAGGCAAGTAAATACATTCCGACAGTGAGAGAGTGTGGTTCGCACCCAACTCTATCAACTCGCTGGA
Organism: Forsythia viridissima; assembly: GCA_030279155.1. Lineage (NCBI taxonomy): Eukaryota > Viridiplantae > Streptophyta > Magnoliopsida > Lamiales > Oleaceae > Forsythia > Forsythia viridissima. The sequence goes on along the minus strand of CM059033.1, from coordinate 37,135,917 downwards.
TAAACATTCAACGCACAAACAGACAAGTAAATACAATCCTGCAGTGAGAGAGTGTGGTTCGCGGCCAACTCTATCAACTCGTTGGATAAATATTCAACACGTAAACAGACAAGAAATTGCAATCTGGTAGCAAGGGAGTGTGGTTCACGGCCAACTCTATCAACTCGCAGGATAAACATTCAACGCGTAAACAAGCAAATAAATACAATCTGGCTGCGAGAGAGTGTGGTTCGTGGCCAACTCTATCAACTCTCTGGATAAACATTCAACACGTAAACAGGCAAGAAAATACAATCTGGCAGCAAGAGAATGTGGTTCGCGGCCAACTCTATCAACTCGCTGGATAAACATTCAACGCGTAAACATATAAGTAAATGCAATTCGACAGCGAGGGAGTGTGGTTCGCGACCAACTCTGCCAAACACGCGGGATAAATATTCCACGCGCATTCAAAACAAACAAAAATAATTGATTTTCGTCAGCCCACGGGGCCGGAAAAAATAATTTATACAATAATATGCATCATAAGAAGCTTTACAATCCCAAAACCAAAAGACAACACCGTTAAGAAAAGTGCAATATTCCTACGTCCCTGTCAGGCCCTGGGGTTCGGCATAACCAGGGACCCCAAGTTTGGCCAATAGGCCCTGAGCCTTCGACAGCTCGTTTAGCGCCTCGGTCAGTTCTTTGTCTTTTGTATAAATTATATTTTGACAAGATTTCAGCTGCGACCTGGTCGTTTTCTGAGCATCGACACATGCCTTCTGGATTATCCGGGCTTTCACGACGTCATACCTAGCACGAGCCCTCGTGTCTTCGGAGAATATGAGTCACCCCCAAAGATCTTTGTTTTCTGCGCGTATCGCTTCAACATCTTCATCCTCCCCAGCGATAGAGCGCAGTTCATCAACCTTCATCTTCAACAATTTATACAACTCACAGTTAAGAACGTGACTGCAGGAGGTATACATTTCAACCAATTTCAACAACTCTGTCAATTTTGCATTATCTGCCGCTTTCCCAAAGGCGGAAGTCCAATACTTATGAACGGATGCCGCCGCTTTGGCAGTCGGAGGTGGCAGTTTTCCTAAGACCGTTGGGTCCAGCTCGTCCCGACGAGACCCAATGTTAATATATTCGTACTTGCCTGGAGGAGGAGACGTGGGAACCCGGAATGCTTCCTCTCCGCTCTTGGCGTTTGTCTTCCTTTTCTCCAATTGTCTAGCGCTCTCAGGCGAAGGCACGGGTCTTGCAAGAATTGATGTGGACGACACTTCTGATGTCGTCTCCGGTGTGGGTGGAATATAGGAAGAGTTATCTGTCGTCATCTCCGGCATCTGCCACACGGTGGTCCCCGGATCAGACGCCGCAGATGGTATCGGGAGTGGAGGAGAGATATCTTCGACAACCCCTCCTCTTAATCCTTGGGACTTTGGAAAAATAAAAGCCCGACATGGCTGGTAATAACCAGGATCTGAATATGGCAGTAGGAAAGCAAAGATGAGAACAATAAAGTAAAGTCATGCAAACACATAAATAGGCACGGCAGAATACTAACAGTCAGATAAACCAAGCATATTGGAAAGGAGTAAATGTACATCAGATAAACCCTAGGAAGATATAAAGGGCGCGTGGGAATACGCGCCTCGTAATTTGTACGAACATCAATGTATGGTAACACCACCAACGCCTACCCCACGTTGAAACATAGAGGGTGAGAGCCCCGCAAAGCAGGCGAGGAAGTCCTGAACCATATGCCTCGCTATAGTGCGATCGCCAAAACTTCAGTGGTGGAGAGGATGGTTGTGCGGAGGCGAACGCCAGAACTCCAATATGGTGCGCAGGTATTGACTATCCTTCGCGAACCGCCGAAGTCTGGTGATGCGCAATGTGTACCGTCGTTCGAGGCGTATTGGGTGGCTCCAAAATGGTACCTGTGGCTTCATTGGCGGCACAGAATGTCAACAAAGTCCATAGCCCAGGTACCACAAGCAATCAACACAAATGGAACTAACATGAAAATCTTGGCGCAATCTTATTTTATTCAATATATTTCGGAATACAGGGCAGAAACAAATACGCCTGATAATTATCCTACTACCCCGCTGCCTCTTTAGGTCAGCACATGTTGGGATATTAGATCTACTAAGCTTATTCCCTGGTCTTCGTCATCCCGAGCATCATCAGGAGTTGGAGATTTGATTCCACCATGATCGGAAGTCTCCTAGAACCAACATGAGTTGATTTGGTGACTAATTAGGCCACACTGCTCAAAAAATACTGTTGACGTCTTTTGACAGTGGGCTCCCAGTCCCATCACCCACGTCAAGGACGTGTCGTTCGAAGTTAGGCTAAGGCTACTAGGCCCAACCTCCCCATACGTTTGGTCTCCTGAACGTTGATTAGCTGGGCGTTTGGTCCTCCGAATGTTGATTCTCCAATTGGTAGGCATTCTGGACGTCGATTCTCCAGCCGTACTTCTATAACACGTTTGATACGAAAGGCTCGATCACACGACTCGGGAAATTTGGGGACACAAGAATCTAATTCACGCAATTTACTGGAGTTGCATTGGAACTTGACACAATGGAAGGCTCTCAATGTATTCTTTACTTATATATAGAGGCTGCATTGGAACTTGACACAAAACAATGAATACGAATGTTCTATGGGGATTTGGAACGCCACACAAATGGAGCGTCTCCCCAGGACATTGAAGACGCTAACTCTTCAGATTCTGCCAAAAGTTAGCACCATTAATGCCCAATGGAGTGATTCCTAGATTCTAGGAGCTATTCCCCGTGCACAATCATTCTTAAAATTAAATGCTGGGACAAGAATACATTAAGGAAAACAAGTTTGACAATTAATTCTGGAACATACGCGAAAGAAAAAGACAAGGTTCAAAGTCCAGATGCCCCGCCGCCTCTCTACGGGTCGACACATTGTGGGCCTTCTCCCACAACCGGTGGGGAGATTTGATCACTGGGTTCGCTGGGATTGGTTTCAGGTGTCAAAGCCTCGGTAGTAGCCTACCGAAGGAAAAAGATGTCCCATTCTGGATGGATTTCTGCGATCTGCTCTACCAACTGTTCGTCCCCAATGGTCATCAAGAGATGAGCGAGTTCCTAATACTCAGGTGTGTCCATGAACGCGTCCTGATATGCCTCCACCGCCCTGGCCTCGGCAGTTGCACATTCGACCTGGACTCTCTCCAACTCCTGTTTCATCGCGGCCAGCAACTTCACATTCTCTGCGAGGACAGTCTCTAGACTGCTGTTCGCAGTGGCTAATGCAGTCTCAGTCGCAAGGGTCCGGTCCTCGGCTAACTTCTGAGCCTCCTCGGTACGCTTCTAAGAAGCTTTGGCAGCCCTCTTCTATTTCTAGGCTTGTTTCAGACACTCTTTGGCGGCCTTCATCTCAATCTCATACTTGCCCTTCATGTCCGCCTCATTCGTCATAACCAAGTCCAGCTTGAGCTGAAGCCCTCCATTTTTTCAAACTCCAACTGCGCCTTCTCGAGACTCATGGCCTTCAGTTATTCGGCCAACTTACTGGACTTGGCCCCTTCCTCGCTACACTGGCCATCAAAGCTTTCCAAGGTGCTGAATAATTCCTTGGTCATAACCAATCTCCGTATCAAGTTCATATCTGCCATCTGCAGCCGCTCGCGAACAGTGGCTTCCTCGGCTGCCTTTTTCCACTTTGGGATCCAGTATTTGTGCACGCTCGCCGCCATCATTACATGGTAAGCAAGGAGCATTTCCATGACGGAGGTTTCCAGTTTTTCCTTGCATTGAGAAATGTAGACAGGACTCCCCTGCCCAGTCGAGGAGTCGGAATTCTTTGAACCCTCAGCCTGACTCGATTTGCAGGCATCCCTCATAAATCCTCCCACATCTGCAGTAGCCTTCTTTTTTCACGAGACCGCATCAACCGTGTCCTCAAAAATTCTCTTTCACTTATCTTTGGGTAGGACATGGCTGTGTGGGAGGCATGAGGAGGAACGTTCTGGCTAGAAACTGGAACATCGGAGGCCAGAGGATGGACGGAACCCGATGGCATAACATCCTTGACCTCTTACGATGGACCAGTCACCTTCTGCGCAGGCGTCTGGGCCGATGAACCCTCTCAACTGGTGGGACGGGAGAGACGGAGCGCAGGATTATTTTTGAACCTGAAAGCTGTTAACATAAACACCAATATGCAACACGTTCAGGCAACTCTTCACAGCGACACCGATATATCAAAACTTATGGGACTCACCCATCAGTATGCAGCTGGCCAATAAGTTGTCGTCCTTCAATAAGTTGGTGAGACTCCTGAAGTCGCTGCTGAGAGCTCGTACCTTATTCCACTTCGACCACAGCTCCCCTTGGCCCCTCTTCGGGATTGGTGGCTTTCCACAGTCTGTAAAAGCAAGAAATACATTAGGTCAGGAACTATAGTCAAAATTCCATACAAATGCGGCAGTATATACCAAGTTTCTCAAATTAACGAAGAATAGACACATGGAGAAGAGGGTCATCTGGCATAAATTCCTAGTCTCCGCCTACAAAGATGAACCTCTCCTTCCAGTGATGTACTTTGTTGGGACTTTCAGTGGCCGTCCTCCATTTCTGGCACGGCCGAGGAGACATGTTATACCAACCCACAGATCGGCAGGGTCGGTATATAGACTCAAACTCCTTCGGGGATAGGTTCCCTTCTGCCTCGGCAATGCCCCACAATAGGTACGAGGCCACAATCTGCCTCCAACCATTCAGTGTTATCTGACAAGGGGGCCAGATTCTAATCTTTCAGAACCTCGCGAAAGAAATGATGTATAGGCAGGCGAAGGCCTTGCTGCATCGCAGGTTCTTAAATCGTGACTAATCCTTCAGGAGGGTTGTCAGCGCATTCCTCTGGGCCCAGAGCCCTGAGTATTATAGACGCGGAAATATCATAGGATAGCCGTATATCCTCCAACTCCTCCTCAGCGATCCTTGATCGAGCCATAGATGCTTTGGTGGCCGACCGCTTCAGCTCCTCGTCAAGCACCTGGGCTGCCGGGGCATCCCTCTTATCAAGCGACCCCCTCATCTCAGGCACCTCGGTGTCCAGTCCTCCCTTCTCTGTGGTCTCTTTCGACGGGGCTGCTGGGCAAGCCCCCCTCCTACTTGTGGACGGAGTCGATGGGCGTACGTCAGAGGGAGCTTGATTTACTCTCCCTACGACCTCAGAGGTGGAAGACGATGAGGCAGACCCGTCCCGAATACTAGGGTTTGTCCGGGCGTCCGATTGATTTTGTAAGTCGTCGGTTCCGGAAGACATTACGAACCCTTCTCTACCTCGGAAGTTGATGCTCCTATTGTCGTCGGAACGCGCAACAAGATATAATCCCCACACTACGGAATCAAGAAATAATCACAAAAGCAACCAACGAAACAAATTACTGCAACTCTCGACGCGCTTACCTCGAAAATGCAGTTGGAACGTCACCCACACTTGGATTTTCTCGATTACCGGCAGAGCATCCGCAACATTCACAATGGGCACAAAAGCAAGAAGAAGTTGTAATGAAGGATGGCGCCAAGATTTATAGATTGAGGCATTCCAATCCCCACCGTCCAACTTCCAAGTGTTGCATCTGAGCCGTTGGATGGTGGACACGTGTTTAAAATTGGGCAACAAGCTAGAAACGGAACTCCAAGCGTTTAGTACAACAAGAACTCACGCGCCTCACGCGCGCCTCCATTATCAGCCACGTGCCATTGTATTAAATACATACATCCATTCACTCATGATTGCCTGACCACGGAATGACAGCCTTGATTGACAGTATCACACCAACCGTAGATACGTCACCAAAGGCCTGGGCCCCTGAAGCCTTCACCCGTTATGAATGTTGAGCCTCGGGATTGGGGGACTATACTGGATAATAACCCAATTTACGAGGACCATACGCTAGGAAGACGACGCGAAGACCACACTTCGTGCTTTCCGTTGAAATCCAAAATTTTTTATCAGAAATTTCTCCTCTCACTCTCAAAGTCCCACACCTATTATGAATAATAGGATTGGACTTGGGGGATTATTGTTACCACCCAATTTTGATAGGGCTTCCACGTTAGCAAAAGTCGAACGAGCCCCCCCATATAGGCCCAGTAAGGGCCTCGTAAATTCTGAAAGGGGCTTTAGAAGCCCATTAGACATCTTAGCCTTCTGCAGCTAGAATACCGCAAAGCCCATAGAAGGCCTCGACACCCACGACCGAGCCATAGGGCCTCGCAGGGCTTCATATCAATCCTAACTAGCAGGCAGCACGATATTCTGGGATGACCAGAGAGGTAATTGAAAACAGATTGCGTTGGATTGGCGCACGGATCTTCACAAGGAAATCGAATCATAATCTCTTAAAATCATGCAACGTGATAAGCTCAAAGAAGGAAGATAATATTGGAGATTACCTGGGTAATGAATAATTTCTATCCCATAAGGAAGGAGGATCTGATCGGGTATCTGATCGATTTATTTTCTAAATCAATCAGGACTCCTGTGTTTTAAATACAACGTCTCCGGCTGTTCCAAGGTACGCTCTTTTTACGCTTAAAATCTCACCATAAACTCTGCTCAAATCTCTGCCTACTTGTCCCTCCCACACCAATTACTTTCACCCCCTGTGTATTATTCTTATACTAGTAGTTGACTTGATTGTCGGAGTACCAACGATCGTCGGACCCTTTTTCTTCAGAGATCTTGGTGCTAACAATTGTACGAGTGTGCAGGTAACATACGAGTTGGCAGATGAGTGACTGGAGATCTGTTGGCATGTGGATGTTGCTGGTTCCGACGTCAACATATGCTAATAGAAAAAACAAAGACAACTATTCCTAATATTTTCTAAATTAAGCTTCTATTACAAATATAATATTAGAAAAAATAGCAAAATCTTTATACCTATTAAAATTGTTAACAATATAATAGAAATGATTGATAATTAGTGGAGTAGTCGGATAATACACATGTACATGCATTTGTTGCGTCGAAAAAAAATTTCAAAATTTTTCTAACATGAGCACATATTTCTAAGTCATATGTTTGCATATCATATTGTGGGTCGTGTGAGTGTCGGTAATTATAATATGCAGTAATACAATCTTTCTACCTTTCACAAATAAGCATGGGATATGTTGAATTCCACTTATGACCAACATCAGTGTAAAAATATTTTTCTTCCAGCCTATTTTCAACACATAGACTAGTAAAAACTTGTTTTCTTGCTGGTGAGGCCATAATATAATTAATAGCGTATCTAATTTTTTTTAATTAGAGATATTTTTGGATGAAGTTCGTAAAATAAGGATTTTCTACTAAGCTCAATGGAAACTCGACATTTACCACTAATTGCTGCAGTCCTTCACGACGCATGGTCTTTTGTAAATATACACAATTGTTTAGAGATTATTAGTGAAGCCGGCTCCGAGAGATTCAAACTAGAATTGTGCCTGATTTGATTTCAAACCTCCTTGTTTGAATTGACATTTTTTAAAGTGTGTTTAGATAGGTCATGTATATCCTCTTTTGCCAGGCTAACTTCTTTTTACAATGTTTAAACTGTGCTTTGTGCTCATGGACTCCGTCTATTAGTTTACCAGTGGGCACCAACTCAAAATGCTGCCAGCACCTAACCTTTTGTTTGACGGCTTTTCGTTTAGTGCTAGAATCGATGATTGTATGTGTGTTGATATCTTCTTGATTGATATCCAAATCAATTGGACCACTGCTATCTCCAAACTGATCAACAATATTGGATGAATTAGAATGTCATTAAGACTATTAAAATTATCACCACTTCGATTGTAGGCCATTTGAAACAAAATAATAAAGAGGAGTAGAAAATGTAGAAAAGTAGTAGAAGAAATAGAAAATTAAAATTTAAAAGTATAGACTAATATTTAGATAATGAGATTTGAGATAAATAATTATAAACTAATATTGATAGATAATAAAATTTGAGAATTGTTGTTGAATTGAGTATATAATAGATCAAGAGATTGAAGTTTGAAAAAAAAAATGAGTTTATAATGAGGTATTTATAGGAAAAAAATTTGAATATGAAAAAAAAAAAAAAAGACCTGCAACAGTCACAAAAATATGACCGTTGGACACGAGCCACAAGTCGACTCATCTTTTTGCCGAGCCGAACATACTCGGCCTTTTTTTTTAGAGCTCGGCCCTAGCTCGGACTCGTCGCGCATTATGGACCGAGCTTTAATAGGTTGTGTTGGCGAATCCACAAATCGCTCGATCCATTTGCCACCCCTAATGTTACTTGTGTGATTGTTAATTTTTTCATTTTGTTTTCTTTATGTAAGAAAGAGAGTTTATTATACACTTGAAAATTAGTACATCGGAAATGTTCTTATTTACTCACTCAACAATGAGTGTTACTTTGTAATGTAAATAAATAAAATTTAGCGTTATTAAAAATTAAACAAACAAAATATAGCAAATACATCGAAATTTTGAGTAAGAAGATATATATAATCAAAGAAATTTTAAAAAAAAAAAAAAACCACAAACAAACGACAACCAGTTATCATGAGTATTACTTTATAACTACAAGAAATAAAATCTCCAACTTTGTGGTCTTATTAAAAAGTAGGGGCCTTAATTTTGTTTTTGGCTGCTTTGTAGTCTTCATTTTCTTGTGCGTAATTTTGGAGTGGTTGAGTGGTGGGATGTGAATTCCTTAATTTTTGATCCATAATAGTGAGAGTTCCTAATTAGGAAGCCCAATTAAAGCTACAATCAATAAGTGAGGCTCAGTTTTATTTTTTCCATTTAATTTTGGTTACAATTTTGACCATATTTGCAAAATTTTATATTGAATACAATACTCTTTTTTCTAGTTTTCAACAATATGCAGTACCATTTTATTGGGAATAACAAGAGCATCTCTTATTACTTCAAAATATCCAATTATAATAGTGTATTTATGTAATTTTTCCTATTTTTAAATAGAGAATTTGGCGCAAATGGCTTCTAACCTTTGTCCTAAGTGTAGAAATCGTCCCTAATATTTGTTTTGGCACAAAAGTCTCTAACTTATGTGTTTTAGTGCACAATTGGTCCTTGTGTGATGAAAAAATCAAATATGCACTTAATTTTTTATTAGAGTAAATTGAATTTAGATTTCAAACATTTGCAAAATGTGCAAATGAGTCCGGTATATTTATAAATAATATTGGGATAATTAATTACATATTTGGTCTCCAACATTTCAAAAAAGTTAGGAATATACCTCTAACCTTTAAAAATAGCACTAGATATCTCCACCATTTGAAAAAATAGGTATGGTAGGTCATTAATGATGAAATTGCCATTCCCTTTAAATCAATAAAAAAAGAAAAAACAAGAAAAAAGAAAAAATGATTTCAAAATAACTAAATTTACCCCAAAAATATAAAAAGCAACAAAGTGGCAATCTTCTTCAAATTTAGAAGCATTGTTCTTCTCTTTCATCAAAGAAGAGTGATATTCTTGGCCATACCATTCTCTGCAGTTTTGTTATCTCCATTTCCAGCTACACTTTTCATTCCAGAACTGTACTATTATTCTTCTTCGAAACTTTACCTTTATCATTTATTTCTTGATTTTGGGTCTAATTTTTGGCAACTGGGGGTTGTATATTCAAACTAGAAAGTTCAAAATTGGTGTTTTTAGATCTAGTTCCATAATTGTGGACTTGTGTTGAGGACTATAGGAAAAAATAAGAGAAAAATGAAGAAAAATGAGATCTGTCATTAGAGAAAATTGATGATTTTGAAGAGCTTGAACTTGCAGTAGAAGTGAAAATGTTAGTGAACCACGAGGAAGAAGAGTTTGAAGAGGGAGTGAAAGCAAGAAAAATGGTAAAGCCAACAAAAACAAATGCAAAGCCATATGCAGCGATTCTTTTGGTTTTGTGGAGTGAGAAGTGGATTTTAAAGTTTGATATCAAGCTTCTGCCATTAATGGGTGCATATTTTGCAGTTGTTTTGAAAATCGAGAGAGAGAGAGAGAGCAAAGCATATTAGAGATTACACAACGAAAGCAAGAGAGAGAGAGAGAGAGAGAGAGAGAGAGAGAGAGAAGCAGATTAGGAATTACACAGAGAAAGCAAGAAAATAGATGATAGTTCATGGGGAACAATTTGGATGGTGGCAATACAGTGGTCGAATTGCCCTTTTGATAAAGGGTCTTGAATTGGGCCATAGTTCGAAGGTGAGGGTCATTTTGTTACTTTTTATTTTTTGGGGTAAATTTGGTTATTTTTATATCATTTTTTTTTTGTTTTTTTTAAAGAGAATGACATTTTCGTTATAAATGACCTACTATGCCAAATTTTTCAAACGTTGGGGATAACTAGTACTATTTTTAAAGGTTAGGAGTATATCTCCAATTTTTTTGAAAGGTTGAAAATCAAATATGCAATTATTCCAATAATATTTAATTTAACATATTAAAAATATCACTATAGTTGTGTTAATTACATTTTTCATAAGAGAAATGTAAAATTATTGTGCTTTAAGTATATGTAATTCCTATATGATTTAAAAAACTTGAATAAAAATTAAGTTGAATAAATAAAAAAATGATGTATATAATTTTATGACATTGAACCAATCTTAATATATTTTTTTAACATAAAAATAATAATAATAATTAATTTACACATTGTGTTCTTTACACGATAAATTGAAATATGAAGAATACATTTCGAACTCTAATATTTGTAATTAATAAACGAATATCTCAATTAAATAAAAGTATTTGAATATCAAATTTGTGACAAAGTTATTTTTCTTTTTATGTTGTAATGATAAAATAAAAGTTTAAATTTTAAATATTATAATTACTTAATAATAAAAAAATAATTTTATTTATCATGTTTGTTAATAATTAGGGATAATTGCATCAAAGGTCCACAACATTTCAAAATCGTTGGAGATATATCCCTAACCTAAAATAATAGCACCAAACGTCCCCAACGTTTGAAGAAATAGGCATGGGAGGTCCCTCTTCACACTTTCTGTCAAATTTCACCGTTAAAACCAAATTGTGGAATGCACGCTCTACAATTCTCCAAAAAACTCGACTGAAAATGGTAGACGAAAATTCCACATTTTTGTCCACTCCATGGAGGTATGTAACCTTTTTCTTCCAGTAGTTCATCAATTTTGAATTCTTTTCTCCAGGCGATCAGATTTTTTAGCATGAAAAAGGTTTCTTTAACCTTGAAGTCCCTAGGTCTCAAGATTTTGAGGAGAATCACATCACTATTTTCATCCACCAAAAGTGGAATTCTCCATATTTTAACCTCTTCAGGCGGCAGTGGTGGTGGTGCTGTTTTCTCGTCCTCCTTCTTTGGCTTCTCCACCTCTGGGGTAGGTGGGTACTCTTCCGCGACTGGTGGTGGTGCGGTTGGTGGAGTGACTTAATGTATTATAGTTTCTTTGATTTGATCAACAACTTCAAGTTTTTCTTCAATTTTTTCAACCACGGTTATTGGTGGTTTCGCAGTCGGTGGTGGAGTGGTTCCTCAAATTGACAAACACCGTCAGCAACCACGTCGGAATCTCCCACACGTGCAACAATCGGGTCCGTCCGCCACACTAGTGGTGGATCCACGTTAGACCATGATGAATTCAATGGGTCAAACGAGAATGAAAATTTGAAAGAAAAAAGCATGTAGAGAACATTGGATTGAGACGATTTGAGGGCTGAGATGAACTTAATCGACGGCTTCGATATTTTGATCCACTGGTTGGAACATGGGTCGTATGCATGTGTGGTGGTGGCGTAAGGCGAGCGGTTGGCTTGCTTGTGGATGACCAGCCATGGCTTCGACTTTTTGAGGTGGCGGAGGAAGGAAGCCACGACGGTGCACCACGACTTGGAAACACTGGAGGCGGGCACCAAATCGATGAGTGGCACGTATAAGAGTATGGCTTCCAGTATATCTCCATGAATTTCAACCTTTTCTTCTTCACGTGAGAAAAATTGAACTTCTGCTCTTGCCATTTTCGAATTTTTTTTATAGATCTTGATAATATCTCCATGAATTTCAACCTCAATCGCATTTTTTGGGAAATAATAGCGCGTGCAGTCCAGTTTTTGGTTTTAACGGTGAAATTTGACGGAAAGTGTGAAGAGGGACCTCCCATGCCTATTTCTTCAAACATTGGAGACGTTTGGTGTTGTTATTTTAGGTTAGGAGTATATCTCCAATGATTTTGAAACGTTGGGGGACCTTTGATGCAATTATCCCTAATAATTATGAGTTTAAATTTTAGTTATATTATAATAGTTCATAAAATATACAAAAAAATTTAGTTTATTATCAAATTGATCAATAAAGTGTTAATTCAAAACAAATAAAAAATTGTTTGTTTCCTTTAATTATTTTTACAAAAAATAAAGTATCGGATCTATCTATACTTTTTGTAAATGTCAGGAATCCAATTGTAATTTTTTCTAATTAAAACTAATGATATATTTGTATTTTTTTTAATCACATAAGGACCAAATGCGCACTAAAACACATATGTTAATATTTTTGCGTTAGCGGGACAATTTCCATAATGATGACAAACATTAGGGACTATTTGCGCTAATTTTCCTTTTAAATAAGTGAAATATATATATATATATAAAATACGATAATATTGTAAAATTATAAATAATGATGAAAGCCTATTTGACTTTATCTAGATGTCTATATAGTTACTTACTTATTCTAGTAGAGTGTATTGTAGGCATGGCAATGTGCCATGCCTAGCCGGCTCGGCTCGGCTCGGCCCACAAAATACGAGCTCGGCTCGTCCCCAAAATGCAAGCTCGGTTCGGCACACAAGCTCATGGGCCGAACGGGCCGAGCCGAGCTGCCCACGAGCTCGGCTCAGCCTTCAATTTTTTTTTAAAATTTTGAAAATGAGAGAAAAATACAATATCGAGTATCTTTTATGTTGAAATTTAAAGATTGAAGCCATTCCCCTTAGCATAAGAGTATTTATAGAAAAATAATGAAATTAAAAAACAAAAAATAAAAAAAAAATGGTTTAATGCACGAGCCACGAGTCGAGCCGGCTCGTGGCTCGTGATTTTGGGCTCGTGGGCTCGTTCCCATGTGCCCAACGAGTCGGCTAGTTGGGCGAGCCCACGAGCAGGCTCGTTTTTTGGCCGAGCCGAGCTAGCTTGGCCCTATTTTTTTTTGAGCTCGGTCCTAGCTCGTGCTCGTCTCTCGACGAGCCCGAGTCCGAGTTGAGCTGAGCTTTTATGAGCCGAGCCGACGAGCCCATGTTCCGACGAGCTTTTTTGCTATCCCTAGTATATTGTGCTCAGATTTTAACTCTCATTGGAACCCTATAAAAAATAGTCATTGTCATAAAAAATTTACACATTTGCTCTATTGAATATCTTATATTTCTCTCTCTCATTCTCTTAGTTTTATAATACGTTATCAGCACGAATTTAATTTTATTCACATTGAAGCATAAAATAAATTGGCCTTTATTTCTTAGCGCTTATTCTTAATGATAATTGGTACCCAAACTTGTTTACTTATATTAAATTTAATAATCAGTAAATGGTATAACTTTCGAAGATTAAAAGACGTGATTGATTTTGATCATGATAAGAAAAAGTTTACACAATGAGTATAAATCTATTAGAATGTATATGCATATCATTTCTACTGTGCATACTTCTACGTGCATTTTTAGACTATATTAATATTTTAGTGTTATATAATATTCTTTCAGATCTCAGTTTGTAATTTTTATTTGTTTTATTATTAGATTAATTTCTAAATATTTACAAATACGAGTTATTTAATACGTGGCATGTGATTGTTGATTGATATAGAATGATAAATTTGTTTGCAATATCACAATATTCCAAAAGAATATTACGTTGTAGATTTTTGAAATAACCTAAGAATATTTTATTGCTCCAAAATAAGAACAACTTTACATTATAATAATATTCCAGTAGAATATTAATTGCTCCCCAATAACCTAATTTTATAAGATCTAATATTCTATAAGAATATTATAATATTACTTTTAAAGAGTAAATCTTTACTTTAGAGTAAGTTTAATATTTTAAAATAATTTGTTGTTACTCTCGAAGATGCACAGCGTTATATTAATATTCTGACATAATATTACTTATACTCGAAGAGCGTAATTTATTAGATTCATTAATTATCTATTGTTCTTGAAAAACAAACATTTTTAAAGTTTAATATTTTAAAATAATTTGTTGTCGCTCATGAAGAAGCACAACATTATATTATTATTATGACAGAATATTACTTGCTTCCGAAGAGTATAATTGTATAAGATCTAACATCTATTATATTTTTGCTCCTGATGAGTAAATCCTTACATAATTTAATATTCTAAACAATAATATGCTGAATTAGCACAACATTATATTAATATTATAGTATAATATTATTTGCTCTCGAAAAACATAATTTTGTAAGATGTAATATTAAGTTATTGCTATCGAATAGCAAAATTTAATAAGATTTAATATTTTATATAAATATTATGTTATTGTTCAGCATACAATTTATATATGTTAATGTTTAAAAAAAAATATTGAGTTCGTCCTAAAAAAGAACAATTATTGTTATATTAATATTTTATAAATCGTGAATATCAATATTTTAAAGGAAAATGACATTGTTGTTTCTAAAGAAACAGAAAGTATAGAAATATTCTAGATTAATATTGTGTTGTTGCTCTTGAAGAAGTACAACTTAATTAAACGAATAATATATGATTACTCTTGAAGAAACATAAATTTGAACATATCAATATTTTAGAAGAATATTATTTTGTTGCTTTTGAGAAGCGCAAAGTTACATAAAATAATATTTCATAGAATATTATGGCATTTTCCACTAGAATGCATACATTTATATGCATCAATATTCAAGAAGAATATTTTGTTAATGTTGCCGTAAAAACATTCTTTCTTATATATCATAATACTCTTGACAATATTGTGTTGTTCTTGAAAAATATATTTTTGAACAAATATTGTGTTGATACTCCTGAATAATATCATGTTGTATTTTTTAAAGAAGCATAAACTTTATATATATTAATATTTTATAAGAATATTGTGTTATTACTCTTGAGGAGCGTACATTATAAGATTTTTTTTTTAATCGTTCTTTTTCTGAACAAACACAATTTTACAATTCTATTAATATTTTAGAAGATTATTATGCTGTTGTTTTTGAAAGAAAAAAAATACAACATAAACGTAGAAGAATATTTTGCTATTGCATCTGAAGAAGCATAAATGTATATTATGTTTATATTATACTTTAGTAGAATATTACTTGCTTATGAAAAAGTAATATTATAAGATCATTGAATTAAATATTGTCGCGAAGTCGAAGTTCGGTAATCCAAGAAATTTTATGTTTTGACATGTTTAGATCATTTAAATTTCAGAAATGACGGCAATTGTTGCGTACCTATTGTATATACACGCATCTCATGACTCCCTGAAGGAAACATACTAGAATGATGAAATAAATATTATATTATTCATTTTCTTTTAATTTGTACTACAAAATATTTAGTATATTTAAATCAAGTACTACATTGAACCAGAAGTTCATTGTCCTGAAATTCTTTATAAATTGGCATGATCGGTTTGACCACCCTGAATCAATATCATACAAATTATTAATGAGAATATCTATTAAAAATCAGAAGATTTTTTAATATAATGAATTTTCACGTTATACTTGTTCTCATGGTATATAGTTTACAAACATCCATTAGCTAAAATCGGAACTGAATTCCATGTATTTTTAAAAGTTCCTTAGGGTGATATATGGAGTTGTGTCACCTTCCATGTTGATCATCTAGATATTATTTGTATCTAAGGGCTCGTTTAATTTGTGGATAAAACTATTTTACTGGATAAAAATTATCTGGATAACAAGTTTATTATTATCCCGTTTGTTTTAGCTAGGTATAAAAATAAAAAAAGCACTACTTTCATCTCTATCATGTTTGACTCAATAACACTAGATAAATGATAAAATTGTTGAAATATCCCAAATAGCATTCTTGTTATAAAAGATTCAAAATAATAGCATTAATTATTTTTTAGTCCTAGTGGGTATTCACACGTAATTAATTTGTTAATGAAAATATATAATTATGCTATAAAAATAAACACAATAACTAGTTAATGATGTTTATGAAACATTAAATTTCAAAGATTTCAAATCCAAACAAGTTTTCCAAAACCAATATGAAAGTACTTATTGAACAAAAGTAACTCGTCCATCTGAAATTGATTTGGAGAATGAAAGAAGACGAATTGATTTGGAGAAAGAGAGATGTTGAAATTGATTTGGATGGGTGATGAAAACAAAACGTTTCCTAGGAAATGAATCCTATAATAGATGGGTATTTTTGTCTATTAAATTTTTTTAGTAATTTTTTATCAGGATAAATATTTTTGTCATCTTCTTTAAGATGATAAAAATTGTCATTGTTTTTAACTTAAAATTGTTATCAGGATAAACTCGGATAAAAAATTATCCGGATATTAGTTTTACCAAACAATATAAAATTAAATTTATCTATTATCTTTGTCCATTGATTGTTTACCAAACGGACCCTAATAGATACATCTACTATATGATTGTATGGTGCTATTATTTGCAACTTGAAATTTTTGAGATTACTTGCTCAAATTTTAAATTATGAGCATAATTTTTAGATTATACAACTAAGACAGTGGTGTGTTTTGTCAATACTAGTGAGTCTAAACTTCGAACTTTAAATAAATGTTAGTTGAGATGATATTGATAAATTGTTTAGCGATAAACGCCTTCAATTAAATTATAAACTATTACTATTGAGAGCAAAATACTTCTCATTTTTGTTAAGAGAGTGATATTTTATATACATCAATACTTATACGTATTATGTCAATATTAAAATTATTCCTGCTATAGTTGGTTTATGGTCAGAGTCTAATATTCTCATATAATGATTTTTGATAGTGTTATGTACAGTCGGTCAATTATAGTGTATTGAGATGAACATTAACGAATGTTTGAAAATACATATTTAGTTTTAAGCATTATAAAATATTTTGAATGGTCCATTGAAGACGATAATATGAGGTCTTGTGATTTTCAAGCTATAATCCAAGTACCATTCTTGAATGGGCACGCGTCATGTGGATCTCTTCTCAATAATTATACATCAGTTATGGATAACTACATTTCGACCACAAATTCATATTGCGCTTTAATAATTTCGAAATTAAAAAAAATTAAAATTATATATATAAAATAGTTTATTGTGGTTGTGTAGAATTATTAACTGACAATAAAGTCAAAAGCACATGTGCTTCTGATCATCAAATAGGGACCATAAAATTAGATCTTTTTAGAAAGTTGAAAGATTTGATCCCTTTTGAGATGCATAAAGTTTTACCAATTTAGGCAATATCTCGTGAAAAGAAAGAGACACGAGAAAGCATGATCTCCTATCAAATGTTGCGGCTGAAAGACTGTAAAGTTTTACATGTTTGTTTTTTTGTTTTTGTTTTTCTACGAGTGGTAATTGGATTAAGTCGACAGTCTCCATAACGAGTCAAGGAAAGAAAAAAAAAAGGATCAAGTTGACTCGGCCTTTGGATTATACGAGCCGGCTTGTTGGATTGGCTCATGGCCCGGCCCAACAAACCGATCCATGTAAATTTTTTTTAGTAGTCCTAGATAAAATATTACATTAAAAAAAATTTAACAAACTAGGCTTGTGAGTCAGTCCGGCTCGACCCATGACGCCCATGAGCTGTACAAGGTTGGCCTGTGGAAGACGGAACAAGCTCGACCCATCTCGGTCCATTGCAACTTTA
The DNA here is from genome assembly GCA_030279155.1 of Forsythia viridissima. Lineage (NCBI taxonomy): Eukaryota > Viridiplantae > Streptophyta > Magnoliopsida > Lamiales > Oleaceae > Forsythia > Forsythia viridissima. The sequence goes on along the minus strand of CM059033.1, from coordinate 37,117,980 downwards.
GATTTCTTTGACTCGATATAATATCACATTCAATCATAATATCAAGAATTGGACAAAATAGAGAGAAAAAAATTCTCAATATTTTATTAAAAGCGAGGGTAATATAATTATGCCACATTTTAATTGTACTTAACGTTCTAAATTTTTGTTAATTGTAGCACTCATGTCTCTAGTTTTTTTTTATCGTATTCTTATTTTAAACTTTTTATTAATTAGCATATCTTATGCCAATAACGAGTTTCGTCTAAAAAAATCTATTGGGAGAGAGTAAAACGACTTATTTACTCATCAAATTTAAAAAATAAAAATAATAATACAAAAGTGTGACAAAATATTTTTTCTTTATTTCATAGCACGCAAACAGAATATCTTGACATAAATGATCATTAAGAATGACATGTGCTAATTAATAGAATTTGAAGAGAAGAATTCGACGACAAAAGTTAAAAACCTTAAGTATAATTAATATGTGCCGCACTTAAAAAAAATTATAATGTTCAAAAACTAAAAGGTCACATTTTGTTTAAATAAGAAACATTATTAATTTAAATAAAAATAAGAAAAATACTGATTGCACACCCAGCTTTACCACTTTGATTTCTGCATGTGATAAATGACTAATATACCCCTCATTTGAATTTGAATTTACACCTTCACATTTTGACCTTACCACCTTATTTTCTCACAGTTATGGGGGCGAAAAAAAAGAGTTATGTTTATTTAGAAGAAAAAAAAAAGTTATGTTTATTAAAAAAAAATGTTGTAATCCTAAATTCGACTTATTGGAAAATTGTTGACCAATCCATTTATAATTTTCGTAAACTTAGAAGATAAAGACATATTACATGTTTGTGAACAAAATTCATTTTTTTTTTTTTTTTGCAATACAAGAACACATAAACTATCTTACTGCTTGTGGGGGTACGTGGAATCTTGAAGTGGCTATCAAGTTTGTTGAAATTTCTTCTTCAGATTGTCGAACTATATGATACATTGAATTCAATTGTTGACTCGACCCATATGTTAACACCAAGTTTACTCTGTAACCTGGCAGCCATGATTGATATTGAGCACCCTGCGATAAATCGAGGATGAGGTGATGGGCTTCGGGTGCTTGGATAAAGCTTTCACTAGCGTCATGTAAACTTTACGTTATTTTACTTTGTGTTACGTTATTCTTTTTACTTGAACTAGAAGCCACATGTGCAAATAAATATTACAATTAAGCAGCTAAAAAATGGTAGAGGAAAAAAAAAAAAGAAAATTAGCACGATGAATGGCCTGGGCGCAGTTTCTGCTAATTTCCAAGGCGTCACCCATGTCAGTTTTCCTTTTTTTTTTTGTTTTTTTTTTTTTAAATAAGAGATGTATTAACATACATTCATTTTTGATCTACCTATTTCCAATGGACCCTTTTCCCGAAGCTTCTTTGAAGCTCCCTTCGTCTTCGAGCATTTTGGATTCAACACGTGGACACTAGAATCCTTATCGACTAATCCTCGTTCATTGAAAGTTTGAACACGATAATGTTCGAAATGAGGTTACTACTACATGATGATTTGTTCTTTGAAATGTTCATATTAGTCTAAAAATACTTTGTCGAGCTCCTTAGACTTCATCCCTACCTCAGGTGCATTTTCATTCCGTTCTTCAACCCAATTATCATTTAAACCAAGGGAATTATCTATTTCTATCTCATCATCTTCCAAGTATTCATCATCAACCACAAACATATTCATATTTACTGTCGCGTATTCGAAAAGTGTAACGAGATTTCCTATATAAGAATATCGAAAATAAAAACTTCCATAACGTATGTAACACAAAAATAAATATTTGCGACTATGACAAATACATAACTTCCATAAGGTATATAATACAAAAATATGGTAAAAAAATGAACTTCGAAACAAGAACAAAAATTATAATTTTCAGACATAGTGGTGGACAACTTGAAAGGAAAATAAAGATTCAAGTCAAGATTGAGACTATGAAAGGAAAAATATCGTCGAAGAGTCGCCGAAAATGATGAATTGAGAAGAAAAAATGGAGTAAATGAAAAAGTGAAAATACCATTACATTTTGGTTGAAAATGTAATCAGGCGATAAGAAATCCATTTATTGCTATTTAATATGTGAAACCGATATTATATATCGCAATATTATGAAATATTGTAAATATCATCTTGCAATCATCCAAATAATAAAGTCTAGTGTACATGTAGCAGGACTCCAAAAATAAAAGGAAAATCTGGCTCTTCTTATCTCTTGCACCAACTCACATCAGTTAACCCTTGTCTCTCTTTGAGAGGTTCATACGTTCATGAATCTAGATATCATTTCCATTTACATGGGGCAACAGATGTAAAAAGGAAAAATTGAACGGACATTATTGTTCGTCAATTCGTACATGCTTCAACAATCGAGAATTTCTTTATGGTTGGTAAAGTTTTTATAAATTTTAAGTCGTAGATCTTATAAAATACGTAAATAAAAAATAAGTAAAAATTATAAATTTTATAAAATATGTAGATAAAAATAATATTTAATCAACTTTTAAATACTTATAAACACTTATAAACACATTCTTAATAAAATTAAATTGATTTTTTAACATGTTACTATAAAGATCTTTTATTTTTCATTGTATTTTGGCTGTCACCAACTGGCAGCCTAATTATTTACACCTGACGTTGGTGACAGCCTAATTATTTACACCTGACGTATTGGACTTGGACAGAACATTATTATAAAAGAGTAATAATATTATCATTAGTTGTAATCACCGCATGTCTAATAATATATTTGTGATTGCTTTTTAAATTTTATAAATTGATTAAATATTATTTTTATCTATATATTTTATAGAATTTACAATTTTTATTTACATATTTTGATAAGACCCTACGACTTATAATCTACAAATTTTTTTTACCAAACAAACATTAAGTGACACTGGCCCTCAGTATTGTTATCTAGGCATGTAATAATCACAATTAATGATAAATAACAATATTTAATTCAAAATAATTGTAATTATTGACTTGTATGGTCCAAAATATCGCCAAATAATTGTAATTATATATAACCTGCTGGCTCTCAATACTGTCACCTAGGCATAGAATAATCGTCACTAATGATAAATAATAATATTTAATTTAAAATAATTGTCTTGTATAGTCCAAAATCTTGTCAAATAATTGTAATTATATATATATATATATATATATATATATATAATGGTTTATATAGGTAAAGTATAAAATAAAAAGAGAGAGTTCACTAACTTAAAACTATCATTCAATAAAAAAATGTATTTTCTTGCTTAATCAAAATTAAAAGGGTAATTAGCATAAAACGTCTCTACCTTTTGAAGTCATTGTGCAAATAGTCTATACCTTTTAAAATTTGGCATTTTCATCCTCACCTACACCATTTCTTGCGCAAAACGTCATTTTCGTCCATTGTCATATATTTTCTGCTTTAATCTCACTTTCACAACACGAATCGCACCAATTTGGAAGGGTAATTTTGTCCATTTTGTCACTTTCTTTTCTAGCACCATCTGAGAGAGATTCACAGAGGCGGAAATTTTCAAAAAAAGAATTTGAGGTTAAAGTTCAAAAGAATGGAGTCACAGGTGTTGGACCGGAAAAGTTGTTGTATGAAATATTCAAGGAAGTGAGACTGGTGAGAAAAGTTAGTTTCTGCAAGTTCCTAATGGACTTTGGAATCTCTCTTGTGAGCAGATTATTGTTTAGGATAAGTTTGTTCAAGTAACTGAAATTACCAAAACTCCATGGAATCTTGCCAGTGAAGCTGTTTCTACTAAGATCAAGCTGCTCCAAATTAACAAGGGCCCCCCAACTGAGGCGCTATATCACCCGTTATATAATTATTGTGCACATTTAACAGCTTGAGAACTGTAATGTTAGCAATGTCAGAAGATAAATCACCATAACAATGGTTCATATACAAATCAAGAAACACAAGATTTTGAAGTTGTCCAATCTCCTTCGGAATCTGACCCGAAAGCTGATTTTCTCCGAGCTTTAATCTTACTAGAGACTGATATCTTGCTACACTACGCAGTAATCCTCTGGTTAAAGAATTCCCCAGTAGCAAAAGCTTGCTCAGTTTCTTTAAATTGAATATCTCTTGTGGCAATGGTATAATTATTTGATTTTGTAGTCCGGCTCTAAATAAATTTAGCATTTTTTCAATCCTTAGTCTTTGTACCCATGACATTGTAGATAAACTACAAATGAGGCAGAGATCTGAAGGTAGCATCAAAGCTTTATTAGCAATTGTGAGATGTAGACATCCCGTTCTCTCTCAGATGGTGCTAGAGAAAAAATTAACGAAATGAACGAAATTACTCTTTCAAATTAGTACGACTCGTGTTGCGGAAGAGAGATAACGTCATAAAATGGATGACAATGGACGGAATGACGTTTTGTGCAAGAAATGGTGTAGGTGAAGGTGAAAATGCCAAAATTTCAAAAGTAGGGACGATTTGCACAATGACTTCAAAAGATATAGACGTTTTGTGTTAATTACCCAAAATAAAATATCAAATATACTCTTAATTTTAAAAAAGTTCAACTCGTATGAATCTAATTGACACGTGTTATGTGCTTGTATACACTTGCGGATGGGGTGAAGCACAGCATTAATTTTTTTTTTTTTTAAATATACTTTTTGAAAAATTTAAAAATGAAAATTAGTATAAAAACAAAAACTTTAGTGCGTTACTAATAGTGTTCTACTTCCCAAGTGGTTCAAGTTTAAACTAGTTTTCTTGAATACAATGTTCACATGTCAACTATTAGTTTTCTATTTTCTTATTAAAATATAGTGCAATCAATCCTTAACCTTAGCAATTCCAACAAATTCATTTGTAACATTTAAAATTGGATTTTTTATTTCGATTTTTTTTTTTTTTATAATTCCGTCAAGATGTTAAGTTTTCAATTAATAAAATTGACAAAATACTATCAATAAAACCTAATATAAGTTTTAAGATCTAAATATTTCCTTCATTTTCAATTTCTAAATCCAAAAGAAAACTCTTGTATTTTAATAAATAAATAAATAAAGCTCTCACACTATACATATTGAAAATTTAAAAAAAAATTTTTTATTGAGAAAAATGATCATATATACACTTAGGCACATAAAATTAAGGGCCTCAATTTGACTTCCTGGAAAATGCTCATTGTTACATAACTGCTAAAATATTCAACCAAAGTTATTAATCATATTGGTCAGCCTCTGTTGCAGCACGGATAGATCAATCCCAGCCGTTAGATCACTAGCCTGCAAAAATGATCAAATACAAGAATTAAGATTAAAACAAAGAAATTATAAATAACAACATTTCTATGTTAATTTGTTACCTCAATCTGGATTCTATGAAGTAACTTGTCATTTACTTTTGTAGTTACACAGCTAGTAACATTTAGTCCCCTCTCAAGCAATTCTACTAGCACTCTAGAGAGATGGAACCCTTCTGGTTTAAGGCAGCTGATTAGAATCTCCACACCATCTCTGCAAGGGTTCAACATTACACTATGATTCGAACCAACACTCGAGCTTCTATTCTTAGCACCATTCTTTAGCTCATCTCTTCGCAAATTTAGTTCTTCGATGCTAGTTTGAACATGCTTTATGTAATTCACAGCCTCATGCATGTGATCTGATATTGAGCGTTTTCCCTAGAACACGATTATATATGTACACCATTAGATACGCGTAAGTTAATAACAAAAAATGACAATACTCGAGAATACTTGCTTATGTACCTTGAGGAATTCGACAGGAAGAAGGGATCGAAGCGAAGCACAAAGTTCAGTCATTTCTTGCCTTCTCTGCTTTTCAATCTCTCTACGCACAACTTTCTTATTATTGATTTCATTGCCATTCCCATCCTTGTTTTTTTGAATACCTACAGATGATATTCTTTGCCTCTTTTTGGTGTCTTTGTTGGTACTATTAGTGCCTGTACTGCCACTCAATAAAACATGATCTGCTAGCAGCTCTTCCAGGATTTTATCGTCTTCAACAGGAAAAACCAGCTCATTGCTTTGTTGGATAGTAAACATCTCAGAAGAATTTCTTCAAGATCTTCACAATCCTTCTTTCTTGGATTTCAATGGAGTTTCTTAGGATTCGAGATTTCGAGTGTGTTCTAACACGAAGAAGTAAGACCCAACAACCAAAATCTTAAATAAACAAAGAGACACAAATAATGTTCCCACTGCAACCAAACTTTCTGAATTCAGACATATTATATAGAATAGGACCAGTCTACCATAGTAACAGTAAAGAACATGTGACTAATTAGGGTGCGGTGTAAGAAATTCTACATTTACACATTGAATGAATGCTCGTGGGAAATGGAATAGTGTTTCTGTTTCTTATTTATCAGAAGAAAACAACAAATTATATACACGTTTTCCAAATGAGACTTTTAAAATCCCTGTTTGATGGTGGAAATTTTGCATAGTAATTAAACTTTATTTGAAGAAGATCGAGACAAAAAATAATATTATAGTATGACAAATTTATATCATTGCACCAAGCTAGGCCATAAATGAATTTCCACAAAGATAAGGTGACTAACCCTCGCCATTCGTAATTAAATAACCGGTCACTCTCTGAAATAAAATGACAAAATGAACAAATATCACCTTTGTCTTACTTGGGAGAAATGACATTTACAATTTGTTTGATTTTATTTAAAATTTTGTTCAAAAGTTCTAGTTAAAATAAATAATTAATTTTAATTACATATTTCATGGGACTTATATTAATATCTTAGTGTTATTTACTTATTTACTTATTCTAGAAGAGTATATTCTATTCAGATTGTAATTCTTATTGGAAACGTATAAATAAGAGTCATTGTTATAATAAATTTACACACTTGCTCTATTAATTCTCTTATATTTCTCTCTCATTCTCTTAATTTTATAACATGTTATCCGTCCGAATATAATTTTGTTCACATTGAAGCATAAATAAATCGGCCTTTATTTCCTAGCGTTTATTCTTGATGGCAACTGATACACACTTTTTTACTCCGTATTAAATTTAACAATCAATATATGTTATAACTTTTGAATATTAAAAGACGTGATTAATTTTGATCATGATAAGAAAAAGTCAACGCAATGAGTATAAATCTATTATGGAATGTATATGCATATCCTTTCTACCGTGCATACTTCTACGTGTATTTTTGGACTATAAGGTGTTATATAATTTGAGGTGGCAAAATTGGCCCGACCCGCGGCCCGCCTTTTTGGGTTGGATTGGCCCTGACCCAAATAAAACTGGGCCAAGATGGCCCGGCCCATCTAGCCCGCGGGCTAGTTGGGCCGGCCCGATTTTAAATTTTTTTTTTTGGCTCCTTAACACTAATCACTCATTTTGTAAATAGCCCCCAATACATAATTCAAATAATATCAATCTAAAATGATCTAAGCCAAAGTCACCAAATAAACATTAGTCCAAAAATCTGAAGATCCAACATAAAATTGTTTAGATTTAATTAAAATTTAGTTTAATTTAAGTTTCAATCCAAAATATATTTGGTGTGACAACTAAATTATTTATTTTAAATTTAATTATAAGTAAACCTTTTAATTTAAGCCAAACATACTTATATCTCAAAACAACAAGACTAGCATGCTTTTAACATTTATATTTTTTTTAAAAAAAGTGTCTACAAATATTTTACAATTAACAAAAGAAAATTATTATTTTGAAAGAAAATTGATAGCCCCAATTTTATAAATTAATCTCTTTAAAAATCTCAAAATATATAATTTAAATTTATTTAAGATTTTATTTGATGTAATGTATTAAATTGTATAAAAAAATTATTTAAAAAAAAAAAGAAAATTAAGACAAGTTGGGCCAATGGATGGACTGATATTTATGGCCCATACAAAAATGGGCTGGGCTAGCCCAGTCCAATTTCATGTGTGGCCCTGTTCCATTTGCCAACTCTATATATAATATCCTTTTAGATCTCAGTGTATTCTTTATTGGTCGTAATTTTTAATTGTTTTATTATTAGATTAAGTTCTGAATATTTACAAATACGAGTTATTTAATACATGCCATGTGATTGTTGATTGATATAGAATGATAAATTTGTTTGCAATATCACAATATTCAACAAGAATATTACGTTGTAGATTTTTGGAAAAAAAAAAATCATAACCTAAGAATATTTTGTTGCTCCAGAAGAAGCACAACTTTATATTATATTAATATTTCAGTAGAATATTAATTACCCCCAATAGCCAAATTTTATAAAATCTAATATTCTATAAGAATATTATAATATTGCTTCTGAAGGGTAAATCTTTACTTCATAATAAAGTTTAATATTTTAAAATAATTTGTTGTTGCTCTCGAAAATGCACAATGTTATATTAATAATCTGACATAATATTACTTGCTCTCGAAGAGCGTAATTTATTATATTTAATATTAATCTATTGTTCTTGAAGAACAAACCTTCATAAAGTTTAATATTTTAAAATAATTTATTGTCGCTTCTGAATAAGCACAATATTATATTAATATTATGATAGAAAATTACTTGCTCCCAAATAGTATAATTGTATAAGATCTAACATCTATTATATTTTTGCTCCGATGAGTAAATCCTTACATAATTTAATATTCTAAATAATAATATGCTGAAGTCGCATAACATTATATTAATATTTCAGTATAATATTATTTGCTCTCGAAGAGCGTAATTTTGTAAGATGTAATATTAAGTTATTGCTCTCGAAAAACGTAATTTTGTAAGATGTAATATTAAGTTATTGCCCTCGAATAGCAAAATTTAATAAGATCTAATATTTTATATAAATAATATGTTATTGTTCTATTGAAGCATACAATTTATACATGTCAATGTTTAAAAAAATTATTGAGTTCGTCCTAAAGAAGAACAATTATTGTTATATTAATATTTTATAAGTCGTGACTATCAATATTTTAAAGAAAAATGACATTGTTGTTCCTAAAGAAACACAAAGTATAGAAATATTTTAGAATAATATTGTGTTGTTGCTGTTGAAAAAGCACAATTTAATTAAACGAATAATATATGATTGCTCTTGAAGAAGCATAACTTTGAACATATCAATATTAAAGAAGAATTGTTTTGTTGATTTTGAGAAGTGCAAAGTTACATAAAATAAATTTTAATAGAATATTATGACATTCTCCACTAGAATGCATACATTTATATACACTAGTTAAGAATACGTGCGTTGCACGTGATTTTGTAATAATATTATAATTTTTTTTATTTTAAATTTATCGATGAATATAACACTTAAATGGAACTCATTTTCAATCATAAGTTCATCAATGATTATGACCAACTAATGAATTATATTCAAATTTCTTGGTAAAATATGTGGTTCATTAAAAAATACATGGCCTACGTGAATATTAAGTTTGAAAGATTATTGATACTCTTTTAATTATATTTTAAAGCACATATTTAATGGCATATCAGAAAAGGCAACTTTCTTTTATGAAAATTAGTATCAAATTCTAAAATACATGAAAATAGTAGATATAAGTATAACACAATTTTTCATTAATTTTCTATATTTATATTATTATAAAAAGCATACGAAAACAAAATATTTAGCCTTTTTAGGTAATTATTTCTCAGAAAAAGGAATCTCAAAATTCTTTGACATAAGATAAAGAAGAATTTTCTATTGCAAAATCCATTCAGTTTTAATGCACCCATAAATTAAAGGGTTTTTTTTTTATCCAAGTTATGTCTTTCTCAGTCGCGTGCTTGAAAGAGTTAGAGTAACACTAATTCTCCTTGTTCTAACTCGTTCTAACTCGTTCTTCCACAATAAATATACGTTTAATTGCTTACAAAATGACATAAAACATCATTCGAGCTTAAATCCATTTGTTATCAAGACTACCACAATAATTAACATTTTTACATCGAACAAATATTCTAAATCAAGAAAAAAAGTTATAGAAATCAAAATTTAAAATCAAAATTACCATCATATATATTCTTAAAAATAATGAATCATTCATGCAAAATTAACACATCAATTATTACCACATTACTATCAAACTAATTATCAAAGATTAAAAATCGTCATTGCGAGGAAAAAAAATATTCTTGGCATAATAAAAAACAAAGACAAATAACAAAGGAATAAAGTATGAATCAATAATAAGAAAGTCGAAATACAAAGTCAAATTCATCTTGTTTTGTTATGTTGATGAAGGAATTTGCTTAAATTCTCGTGCATAATAAGATTCACTTTTTGATTGTTTACAATTAAATATAATAATTTCAATATATTAAAAATTTTATTAGTATATTTTTATTTATTTTCATTAATTACAATATATATAATGGAATTTAAAGAGACAAATCACTTTCAATGATCAAAATGCAATATTTATATAGTATAAAATAGTTTAAATTAAAGCCAAAATAAATTATATTAATTGAAAGATGATTTTAGGAATTATAAGTTATTTGAGGGGCAATATCGTTCATAAATATTTCTCTCATATTTGGAACAGATGAAGAAAGTATGAATCAATAATAAGAAAGTCAAAATGCAAAGCCAAAATCATCTTGTTTTGTTATGTTGATAAATGAATTTGCTTAAATTCTCGTGTATAATAAGATTGACTCTTTGATTGTTTACAATTAAAGATAATAATTTCAATATATTAAAAATTTTATTAGTATATTTTTATTTATTTTCATTAATTACAATATATAATGGAATTTAAAGAGACAAATCACTTTTAATGATAAAAATACAATATTTATATACTATTAAATAGTTTAAATTAAAATCAAAATAAATTATATTGAAAGATGATTTTAGAAATTATAAGTTATTTGAGGGGTAATATCGTCCAAAAATGTTTCTCCCTTTAAGGGACTTTTAGAATTAGAATAGATTAATATTCTAGAAGAATATTTTGTTAATGTTGCCGAAAAAACATTCTTTCTTATATATCTTAATACTCTTGGAGATATTGTGTTGTTTTTGAAAAAAATATTTTCGAACAAATATTGCGATGATACTTGTGAAGAATATTATGTTGTATTTTTTAAATAAGTGTGGACTAGTCTTAGAGGAGGCTCAGTCATTTCAACAAGATCTTTTTCTTTTGTGGGAAAGAGATGATCAGGGAAATTTCCAAGAAATAATTGACATCTCAGAAAATCAATCCTATTTTGAAGTATCAGTCTTTTGACATATCGATTTTGAAGGCATGGAAATAAATCAATTGACAAAATATCTACTCTTGGAGTGAACATGAAACGATTGAGGTCATCAAGCAATTCAAGATCATAATTTTTGTAAATAATATTGTGAAATGATTCAATTGAACAATCAAAAAGATTTGAAGCATCCATATGAAAACAAAATCTTTTAATGTTTGTAGCATCCATATGAAAACATAATTGAAAACAACAGATAAATATTTGAAATAAGAACAGAAATTTTCTTACAGAGGATATTGGAAATTACAGAATTTTTAAGAAGGTAAAAAAAAACACACTCAATTACAGGACAAGGAGACATCTTAAATAGACACAAGAGAGCCTCGGATCCTCTTTGAAGGATTGACAGGAGAATCTCCTTTTTTGAAGATAGGGATCACCTTTCTTGATATTGGGAAAAGGATGTCTGCCATTTCTTTGAAAGTGGTACAGCTGTCTGCTTTTCACTGTTTTCTTTTTGAAAAGTTTGTCCGAATCCTGTAGCACTTTTGACTTTTGGGAATCTGCTTTTTGAAAGTTGAGATCCATGATTGATCTTTTGTTTCCTGATTGAAATCAATTGCCGACACTTTTGATTTGAAACTTAACCAAAACCACAGTTTTTCCCCGAAGGGTAATGATAAAGGGTAATTGGTTACATTTCAAAGAAATCCACATTGACACCAAGACAGTCGTCTTCATTTTCTTGAAAATAATCTGGATCAGACCCAACTTCTGAAGCATTACCAGATCCTCCTTTGCTTGACTCTGCTTTTGCCATGGAAGCCGCTTTTTGAGCAAGGACTGCAAAGACTTCCGGATCAGAACACTGGGACATTTGAGCAAGAATCTTTGATTTTTCCATCTGAAAATCATTTTGAAAAACACTTGAACTGGAACCAATTTTTGATTTGATTTGCTGATCAATCCATGACTGGACTGCTTTTGGACAGGCATTTGAATCGTTGAATTTTTCCCACCATTTCACCTTACAACGTCGAATGATGCATTTGAAAAAGTATGGTTCAACAGTGGAAGGGAAAAGTTGGAAATCCCAACAAAAAATCCATGCGATTTTGAAATTTTTGCAATATTGAAAGAGAAGATCTTCATGAGGAATTAAATTAATTCCTTTATTTTTGAAAAGTTTGAAACCTTCAGAAATCCTACTGGGAAAGATTTCTTCAGAAGCTCCAAAAAGAAACCACCATGATTGAAACCATTTTGGAAAGATTTGAGGACAATTTTGATCAAAGAGGATGAACCAGGAATGACTCGTAGGCCGGAAGTACAAGACATTATACCAGGCCTTCATGTAATCCTGATATGAAAAATGTGATTTTTGACCATTTTTGAGTGAAAAAACTTTTGTTTCCCAAGGTTCTTGATTCCAATCAGAAAGGGTAAGAATCTTAAGGATTTTGATTTTTGAAAAATCAATCCAATGTCCGTTTGGCTTATTTGGAGTATGCGAAATGATCGCAGATTTGGTGACTTTGAGGATTGACTCATACCACATTCGGGATTGATGGATTTGTTGAGGAATGAAATAAAATTCATTCAAGACTTGATATCTTTTGTCTGAGAAATTTAAAGGGTCATCGTCTTTGAGAAAGGGAGGAAAGATCCGAGCAAGACACTCTTCGAGAGATGGGTATTTCGCCCATTCGTCTTCGAATTCTGCGACTTGGATCGTTTTGTCTTTGAGGACATATTGAAATCGAGGGGTATTGATCTCGGGAAGTTTTCCTGATCCAGGGACGGTATCAGGTTTGACAGCATTTTTGTAGTTGATTTCTTTTTTACCTGAGAGGGGAGAGTTCCGAGAACGGTAAAAGGATTTGAAGTGGTTGGGTTTTTTGATTTTTGAGAGGAAAGGTTTTGAGTACTTTTGGAAGAAGAGGAACTTTCAAGAAGGTAATCTTCCGGAGTTCTTCCTTTGAATGCTGGCACTGCTGATTTCTTCGACATTTTTATTCTGCAAAAACTCTCTTGTTAAGAAATCTGGAAGTGAATTATTCTCTCCTTTTATAAACTCAATTGAGAAATCAAAACACGACAAAATTGCTTGCCATCTGGCAAATATTTGTTTTGAAACCAAATTTTTAACATCTTTTTGTAAAACGTCTTTGGATGCTTTGCAATCAGTTCTAACAAGAAATGTTTTATTGATAAGATCATCTTGAAATTTGGAAATACACAAAACAATTGATAAACATTCTTTTTTGAAAGTAGAATAATTCTTTTGAGGACCAAGCCAAATACCAGAATGATATCTGACTAATTGTTCTTTTTGACCATCAATTGACTGTTTGAGAATGCCACCATAACCAATGTCAGAGGCATCAGTTTCGACAATAAGGAAAGCTTTTGGATTGACGATACTGAGACATGGAAGGGTTTTAACACTCTCTTTGACAATCTTAACTGCTTGGGTATGTTTGTCTGACCATTCGGGAGGGACTTTCCTAAGTCTTTGGTATAATGGTTCACACATTTGTCTAATGTTTGGAATAAAGTCGGAGATGTAATTGACACAACCTAAGAACCTTTGAAGGCTGGTTTTATCAAGAATTTGGTCAGGGAACCTAGACGCAAACTCAAGACTACGTTTGACTGGAGTGATTGTTCCTCTAAAGATCTCATGACCAAGAAACTTGATTTTCGTTTGACATAAGACTATTTTCTTTTCTGAAACAGCTAATCCATTTCTCTTAGCTATAGAAAGGAAAATATGCAAATGTTTGAAATGTTGTTCAATACTGTCAGAATAAATAAGCACATCATCAATATACACAATTGAAAATTTTTGATAAGGATTGAAAATGTCATTCATAATTTTTTGAAATTCTGAAGGGGCATTTTTGAGGCCAAAAGGCATGACATTCCATTCATATTGACCAAAGGGAACATTGAAGACAGTTTTGTATCTATCCTTTTCATCTATCTGAATTTGCCAAAATCCAGATTTGAGGTCAAATTTTGAGAAGATAACCGCATTAACAAGTCTGTTAAGCAGGTCTTTCTTTTGGGGCATTGGATAACGTATCCATTGTAACACTTGATTGAGAGGTTTGTAATTGATGACTAATCTAGGGACTCCTCTCTCAATCTCACCATGGTTATTGACATAAAAGGCTGCACAACTCCAAGGAGATTTACTTGGCCTAATAAGTCCTTTTTCAATGAGATCTTGGATTTCTTTGGTACAGGTTTCAAGGAGTTCTTTGTTCATTTGAATTGGTCTGGCTTTGGTAGGGATTTGATTTTCACTGAAATTGGGAATATAAGGAAGAGTCACGATGTGTTTCTTCCTATTCCAGAAAGCATTAGGAATAGTCGAACAAACTTCTTTCCTAATAGCTAAATCAATCCTCTCAATTTGATCTTTGACATTCTTGGTTTCTAATTGCTCAGAAACCCTAGCAAATCTAATATCTTCTTTGAGATATTTAATATGCTGTTTCTTGAGGTTAATATTATTAACCATCTTTGAAATAGAATGTTGTTTGATAAGATTGATATCACGGATCGAAAGGAGATTAGTAAATTCGAAGAAAATCTCTTGATCAAGATATTTTGAACGTAACCCTTTTTCTGTGACAGAAATTGGGTATAATTGAACAAGAAATGGAGTACCGAGAATTATTTCTTGATCAAGATCTTTGACAAGGTAAAAGCTACTTTTGAAACAAACTTGGTTATTACAGACATGGGCTTTGGTGAGTTTGTAATTGATATGAAGACTTTTACCACTTGCTCCGTAAAGGTTTTCTGTAGTTTTTTCAAAATATTTGGTTGGGACTAATCCTTCACGGATACAATTTTGATCGGCACCAGAATCAAGTAAAACTCTGGTTTTGATTTTGAATTCTTTGTGTATAACGATTGTAGCAATCGTATATCACTTTTGAAGGCGAATTTGATTAATAACATTCATCGAATGTTCTTCATCAATAGAAGAAAGAGTTTGAAAAGGTTTTTGAATTTGAATGTCTTCATCTTCTTCTGAAAAAGCAGGAGAGGTTGAAGAGGAACTAGGAGTGCAAATTTTGGCTTTTCCTTTGATGGTAGTAGCCTTAAGAGCAGAGACATCAAATTTGACGGCTGCGAGTTCATCTTCTAACTTAGAAACTTGATGTTTCATAAGATTAACTTCAGAACTGAGATCTTGACTTGATGAGGCTTTGGTTTTCTTGAATCTTCCCATGATCTCGTTAAGATTATAGTTCTTTTGAGGAGGTTTTTCTTCAGGGATAAGGAGGTTTTGAAATTTTTCTTTGAGACTAGGTTCTTCAATTTGGTCAATGATCTCTTGGATAAGCTTTTGTTCGGAAGTTAAAACGTTGATTGAACTTGATTCATCACAGATACAGTTATCCTTGCAATTGCAAATCTTTTTTGAAACAGAGGATCGAGAGGAGTGAGAAGATGTGGAATTATCAGAATCTTCTTGAAGATTATAAATCACATCTTCGGAATCAGAAGAACTTGAAGATCTGATAAGATTAAGGAGTTGAACCTTTAACTCTTCATCAATCTGAAGGTTATTAATTTTTCTCCTTAGAGGACATTTGTTTGCAAAATGACCTTTCTTGTTGCACTTCCAACAAGTAATTTCAGAAGGATCTTTTGAAGGTTTTGACTGTTTGTCCTTAAGCTTGTAATAATCTCTCTTTCGTTTGTATCTAAACTTCTGAGGTTTGGGCTTTTTGTAAAAATCTGGAGTAAATCCCTTTTTGTAAGTTTTTCGAAATTTTGGAAATTTGTGGGGTTTTTTGTGATGTTTTGAAGGAGGAGGGTTGAGGCGTTCGAAATCATATTGTTCACAAAAAGATCCGAGTTCTTTCCTTCCTTCCATCCTGTCTGATTTCAGTTTTGCTTTGAGTTTGAGATTATTGCAAAGTTTGAGACCTTCTTTATTGATGTAGGAAATGATTTGTCCATAGGTAAGATTATCATAGGGGATGGTTGAGAATTCGTCACGAATTGATCATGACTTTTTGAAGAAAAATATCTTTGTACCATCTGAAATCTTGGAGTTTTGGACAATGAAGGTTCATCAGGATGTCAGAGGCTTTTTCTGTAATAGAGGAAGGGTCTCCAATAAAATGTTTGAGAATTGTAAAAAGGAGAGTGTTGACAGCATCTTGCTTCTTTGGATCAAGGTGACTATCTCCTTCTTTTTTGACGGCATTTTTGATTTTTTCTCTTTCGTCTTCAGTAATGTAATGGCACCACCAATTCTTAAGTTGTCCTTGAAAACCATTGATAAGGATGTAGGCAGACTCCTTATCAGAATTTCCTCGTGCTTCACAAGCACTTGCTGCCATGGTCATTTCAATGATGACATTGAGAATTTGTTGCTCAGAAAGATTGTCAATATCCCACGATACGACTTCAGTTCCTGAAAAAACCTTTTGAGGTCTTTGGGGTTCTTCTGTAAGCATATCAGGAAAGGTTGGTCTGGGGTAGAAATGAGGGATTTTGTGATGCTCAAATCTCCCTTTGAGCTTATTAACTGAAAGGTTTTCAAATTGTTCTTGAATTTCTTGGATAGAATCAATAACATTGATTCTGGAAGATGATTCTCTGTTTTGAAGTTGTTTGGCAATTTCGGAGAGGATGTCTGTAGCATTTGTTCCAAAAAGCTTGGAACCAAATCTAATACTTTCTTCCAAAGGCCTGATAAGAGTGTTTGAAGAGGCTTCTTTTCCTTTCTTCTTTCCTTCTTCAACCTTTTCCTTGGCAATTGGCTGATCAATTTGGTTAAGTTGATTAGCAACTGAATGGAGAAGAATGTTTGTATAGTTGTTTTGCTGCTGAAGTGTTTTGATATCTTTGACTGTCGGATTTTCGCTTTCAATCCTTTCTGAAGGAATTTGTTTGAGAGGTGTGGCAATGACCTTGACATCTCCTTTTGGGATAATGATCTCTTCGAGAGGAGGATGAACGGACTGAAAGGTATCTCCAGAGGGAGTTTTCCAAAGTTTGGATTTTGAATGAGTATTATTCACTGAGGGTTTTTTTCCGAAAACTTTGAATTGTGCCCAGTCAAAGAAACTGATATCTTCAGGAAAGGCATAGAATTCATCCCAGAATTTATTTATTTCCTTTTTTGAAAGCATTTCTTTCAAAGATTTTTTGAAGCTTCGAACTTCAGGATCTTTGGATTTTTTGAATTCTCTTTTCCTATCAATAGAAGAAGAGATAACGTTTAATTGATTTCTCATTTTTGAGAAAGTAGGAGACTCAGATCCTCTTTGAGTTGAGTCAACTTCTTCTTCATAATAGTGAGTTTGAGGAATATTTGGAGAGAAGTCAACACCTTTGAATTTCTCTGAGGGTTGCTTTTCTGCTTGTTTGAAAGTTTGAAAGGGCTCACGAGGAGAACAAAAGGAAGATCTTGCAGTTGATGATGAAGGGGCAAATTGAATTTGCACACTTCCATCCGCCAACTCAGTGATCTCCTTAAGCTTTGTCCTAGGAATTTCCCTAACAGGAGGTTGTTCATTTTCGAAAGTCCATAGAGGATTCCTAGTAACTTCATCCCAAGCAAGGCGACGAGGGATAGCAACGTTTGAATGGAGGGGATTGACTTCGATCAACAAAGTCTCATTTTTGGGTGAAGATCTAAGGGCTTTTGGACTCATATTCGTACTCATTACTTTGTAATAAATACGATAGATAATACAGATAGCCTTTGATCTAATATTCATATCAAGATTTTTGGTTTGAATATCTAAGCACAAACATTTCATAATTGACTCATCTGAAAGATCTAAAGTAAAATTTGGAAAACTATTACAGTAAGCCGGACCACTTTCAAGGTTTGAATCAATGATTGCAAGTAAATATTTTTCAAATTTTCCCCATCTCTTATCTCTAAGAGTAAGGCAAATAGGAATATCTAATCCCAACCTGAAAAGAGGTTTGACGGCAACTTGGACAAGACCAATATGCAAATATTTGTATTTCTGTCTATGTCTCATAATTGTGTCTTTTGTTAATAATTTAATCGTACCAGAATTAGGTTGAACAGAAATTGATTGCTCACAAGTTTTGATAGCATAATCAGTTTTGAAATCAAACGTGCCAATTTGATAAATTGTTTTTGGGTCAACTTTTG
This sequence comes from Forsythia viridissima, assembly GCA_030279155.1. NCBI lineage: Eukaryota > Viridiplantae > Streptophyta > Magnoliopsida > Lamiales > Oleaceae > Forsythia > Forsythia viridissima. The sequence goes on along the minus strand of CM059033.1, from coordinate 37,099,543 downwards.
GAATAGACCAATTATGAAGTCTTTGTTCAATTTCAGCAATTTGTAACTCACTTTCATTTAAATTTTGAGAATTTTCTTGAGAAATTTCTTCTTCAAAAGAACTATTGAAATTATCAAAAAGATCCTTGTTCGGGATCGAACCAGAACTAGAACCAGACACACTTCTAGAACGATTGAACCAAGACCTAGACCAAGACATAGCAAACGAAATAAAATTCCTGCAATATATATATATTATAAGAATATTGTATTATTGCTCCTGATGAGTCTACATTATAAGATTTGTTTTTAATTGTTCTTTTTCTAAACAAACATAATTTTACAATTATATTAATATTACAGAAGAATATTTTGCTATTGCACCTGAACATCACTACTATATATTATGTTTATATTATATTTTAGTAGAATATTACTTACTCTTGAAAAAGTAATATTATAAAATCATTGAATTAAATATTGTCGCGAACTTGAAATTCGGTAATCCAAGAAATTTTATGTTTTGACATGTTTAGATCACTTAGATTTCAGAAATTATGGTAATTGTCACATACCTATTGTACATACACGCATCTCATGACTCCTTGAAGGAAACAGACAAGAATGATGAAATAAATATTATGTTATTCATTTTCTTTTAATTTGTACTACAAAATTTTTAGTACAATTAAATCAAGTACTACATTGAATCAGAAGTTCATTATCCTGAAAATCTTTATAAATTGACATGACCATCCCGAATCAATATGATACAAATTATTAATGAGAAAATCTATTAAAAATCAGAAGATTTTTCAATATAATGAATTCTCACACGATGCTTGTTCTCATGGTATATAAACAGTAGACATTCATTAGTAGAAATTGGAACTGAATTCCATGTATTTCTAAAAATTCTTTAGGGTGATATATGAAGCTCTGTCACCTTCCATGCATGTTGACCATCTATATATTATTTGTATCTAAGAGACTGTTTGATTTGTGGACAAAACTATTTTATTGGATAAAAATTATTTGGATAACAAGTTTATTATTATCCTGTTTGGTTTAGTTAGGTATTAAAAAAAAAACACCACTTTCATCTTTATCATGTTTGACTCAACAACACTAGATAAATGATAAAATTGTTGAAATGTCCAAAATACCCTTCTTGCAATAAAAGATTCAAAATAATAACATGAATTATTTTTTAGTCCTAGTCGGTATTCGTACGTAATTAATATATTAATAAAATATATAATTATGCTATAAAAATAAACACAATAACTAGTTAATAATGTTTATGAAACAATAAATTTAAAAGATTTCAAATACAAACAAGTTTTTCAAAACCAATATGAAAGTACTCATTAAAAGTAACTCGTCCATCCGAAATTGATTTGGAGAAAGAGATTGATTTGGAGAGAAGTCGAAATTGATTTGGAGAATGAGAGATGTCGAAATTAATTTGGAGGAGAGATGAAAACAATATGTTTTCTGGGACATGAATCTAATAATAGATGGGTATTTTTGTCTATTAAATTTTTTAGTAATTTTCTATCCGGATAAATATTTTTGTCCTCCTCTTTAAGATAATAAAAATTGTCCTCGTTTTTAACTTAAAATTGTATCTAGATAGACTCGGATAAAAATTTATTTGGATATTAGTTTTACCAAAATAAAATAAAATAAAATAAAGTTTATCCATTATATTTGTCCATTGACTGTTTACCAAATGGACCCTAATAGATACATATACTAGATTATTGTATGGTGCTATTATTCGCAACTTGAAGTTTGCAAGATTACTTGTTCAAATTTTAAATTATGAGCATAATTTTCAGATTATACAACCAAGACTATGATGTGTCTTGTCAATACTAGTGAGTCTAAACTTCGAACTTTTAATAGATGTTAGTTGGGTTGATGATAAATAGTTTAGCGATATTGTGAACGCCTCCAATTAAATTATAAAACATTATTATAAGTGCTTCCCATTTTTGTTAAAGGGAATGCTATTTTATATGCAGCAACACTTATACACATCATGCAAACGTCAAAGTTACTCTCACTATAGTTGACTTATAGTTAGAGCCTAATATATCCATCTAATGATTTTTGATAGTGTAATATATGTACAATCGGTCTATCACAGTGCACTGAGATGGGTATTAACGAATGTTGAGAATACATATTTTGTTTGAAACTTTATAAAATATCTTAAGTCCTACGGGTGATATTTTATAATACAATTTTTCGAATGTCATTTTGATAAGACAGTTTTCTCAACATTAGGGAAAGAAATTAAGTGGTTGAAAAGAATACATAAAAATGCAGCATATTATGTTTCTAGATCCTTGCACAAGACAATACGAACCAGAAGTTCGACAAATAATTTATTTGTAGTCTATACAATTGACATTTATTGACCAAAGAGATTAACCAAGTCTCGTATACCAAATGTAAATGCTCCAATTCATATTGACGTCCTGGAAGGACAACCCGTTAATATTATATCTGATAAATTTAATGGCGTGTCTAAAGTTTGGAGACATTTGATTCTAAAACAAAAATCTTGAAAAGAAAACTGGAGCAAATACCAAAGATGATCCCATTGAGAAGGCGTATACTCTTGGAGAGAATATAGACATAACTAATTAAAAAAACTCAGCAGAGGTTCAGCTAGCTGAAATAATAAAATGAAGTTATGTCGTTATGGGAAAGAAATAAAATCAAAAAAGAAATGTTATTGATAACACTTTTGTACATAATGTAGCGTTTCATATTATGAAAAGTAATGAGAATATTGAAGAAAATCCGTCAAAGAATTAACTGGCCAAATAAAAAGATGCAATCCAAGTAAACTGAACTTACTAGACCTGAAGTTTTTGGACTTCCAGTCCGGACACCTAAAGGTGTATACTTACGCGAAAAGAAAATGAGAAAAATGAAATTATAACATGTAATGCACGATTTTTAACATTATGAATTTTGTAAAAACTTATGTAAAGCAATCACAAGTCGATATTTTGTTAGCCTGTCAATGCATGGCATATATGCATATAATGTAAATTGTAATAACAAACTCATCTGGCATGACTAATAAAACTATGTATATAAACCATTGGAGGATTCAATATGCCTGAAGCATATAGTTCAACTTTTTGAGAACTTAATTGAACTAAGTACAAATCTGAAGTGGTATTATAATTAAGGGGAGTAAATACACGTTGTACCCTTTTCCTTGACCGATGTTTTGTTCCATTGAATTTTTCTGGAAAGGTTTTTAATGAGTACATAAAAGAATTACGTACTCTTTTCCATTCACTAGGATTTTAATGAGGCATATTCTTTGTGTAAATGACATCCAATTGGAAGTGTCATAAATCTTATAGTTATGAACGTCTATGACCTACAAAATATTTACCCTCATCATAATCTTATGGTTATACTCTCGTGTGTTATCAATTATTTACGAAACCTCTGAAGGGAACAACAACAAGATATGTTTTTAATCACGACTATATAGAGTTTTCTCTACTATGAAAAAAAAGTACTTAAACAAAACGTGTGTGTGTCACTACATGCATATTCAATTTCTCCATTCACAAAATCATCTACTCTAAAATTTGCTGACCGCTTTAATCCATCTCCCCGATCTTGTCCTTCAACCGATCATCTCTAAAATTTTCTCACCTCTTCGATCTATCTCCCTCCACCGATCATCTCCAAAATATTTTTACCACCTCAATTTATCATCATAATAGAGAGCCTATGGTCGGATTCCATTGCAAAGAAGTGATATACTAGTATAATTGCATAAGACTATCATGCTGACTATTGTCAACTAGAGATAGTGTATGAAGATGATAATGCTTGAAGGTTATAACATGGAGCACATTTTATTAGAATTATTTTATACAAGTTTTAAAAAGATTGCGGCATTGAAGACATTGATGCACAAGATATGGATAGCCTGATACAAGCTTTTTTCATTGATTAAAATTAGGGAGAGTAACTGTACTATTTTTCCGTCGTTCAGGTTTTGTCTTAGTGGGTTTTCCTGACAATGTATGATGTAGCATTTAATTACTCCAAATTTTTGATAATTTTTTTTCATTCGATTGGTAATTTTGTCCTATTGAATTTTTACCAAACAAATTTTTAACGAAGCAATTATTGTATAAATAAGTCATTTAAGGAGGAGTGTTGTAAAATTATAGATAATGATGAATAACTATTTGGTTTAATCTAGATGTTTATATAGTTATCTATTTACTCTACAAGAGTGTATTTGCTCAAATTTTTACTCCCATTGAAACCCTATAAATGAGGGTCAATCCTATAATAAATTTACACACCTACTCTCTTAATTCTTTTCTCTTTTCATCTCTTGTTCTCATAGTTTTATAACAGATAAAATATTTGTCTTTTATTTTAAATTATGTTGACAAAATATTTAGATAGAAATTAACACCAGGACAATATGCACTAATTAACGAAAAGATTGAAGATAAGAATGTAAAAAAAAAAATGTAAAAATATAAGTGTGACAATAAGTAAAAATTGTGAATTTTTAATGCAATTAAAAAGTGGTGGAACAAAAAAACTTTTGTGCCTTTCAAAATTCATTCTTTATCTTTTCCATTTTCTATTACAATATTGTCCTTTAGTAGTTGAGTTTTCTTGTTAAGGACGATTTATTTTAGTAAGTCTACGTGGTATTACTTAATTGAAATAATTATTTATAATTGTTTATTATGAATAATATTAATTAATTATAGTAAATGTTACTCCAATTAAATAATATCGTATAAGTTAATTATTAGTAGTGAATGACTATGAATAACATTATTTTATTTAAAAACTTTTGCTGCTAGAATGCAGTGACCCCACTGCCCCCACTATAAATCCGCCAATGAGAATTGGGAAATTGAGATTTTTTTTTTCACATCAAGAACACATATAAGACATTGTTTTACTGAAAATTGTTTGTAGAAGTGGTGGGAGAGTTAGAACAGGTATGAGTAATAAAGAGACCCGAGCCATCTCCAATCATAATGTCATCTGAGTAGTATGCATTGAGATATATGTGTGATCAGATGTTACATGATGAGAGGCACCACTGTCCATAAGCCATGATGGATTAGTAGTGTTGGTGGAACTAGCAAAGTGTGCCCTTGGTTTCCATGGTGTTGTAGGATGATTTATTAGGACATTTGGGTTGTTGGACGATGGAATCGCTATTATCCTGAATGAGGGACATCTCTTTGCAGTGTGGCCTTGTGTCCTACATATCTGGCAGTATCCCAGATATGAACCGAAAAGTCGATTTCCTACATTAGATGTTGGTCCGCCACACGTTGATAGCGAAGATCGATATGTATTGTTGTTGGAGAGTCGCCACGAGGTGTTATTGAAGCCTGAGCTTGATTATGGGCACCAGTTTGATGTGTTTCTGTTGGTTGGATTTGCTTTAGTAGATAAATAAGATGGTTGTGGTTTAGTTGATAGTACTGATGCTTCAAAGTTGAGCAAATTTTCATGAAGCTCTTCAAATGTTATTGGGGTATCTCTAGCTTGAACATCACGAACTAGTTCCTTGTAGACATCATCGAGTCCATCTAGTATCTTTTCTAGGGGTGGACAAAAATACCCACCCGAACCTAGCAGTTCGGTTCGATTCGATTCGATTCTTCTTATGTTAAAATCAAGTAATGAGTATTAAAATCGAGATCTGGCTGTTTATGGTTCTGTTATCAGTTCTAAACTCAAAACCGAAGAATCGAAGTGACCTTATTGTTTTTTAATATTTTTTGAAAAGTTAGTCCATAAAAATAAAAAAAATTATTTTCTATGTTTGTTATTTTGTACAGAGATTGAACATTGTATTCAAAACTTGATATATTGTTGTTTTGTGAATAGATTAAGGTTTGAAAATTATAATTTTTTAGAATATTTTGTTGTTTCAAACAAGGAAATAAAAATACTTGTTAAAAATATGGCAAATTTGAAAACTTTAATTATCGAACTGAACCGAACCTAGTTTGGTTCTATAATTCAAGTTGGAACCGATGGTTCCAACTATAAGATACATAGTGGTTCTCATTTTGATTCGATTCTCTTTAGAACTGAACTGAATGATACTGCGTCCACCCCTAATCGTTTCTGTAAGATCCTCTGCATCATGTGGTACTCCAAGAAGAGAAAGTTCATTAGCTCGTGCTTTTATTGCCTACAAAAATGCAGTCACACTTTTAGGACCATTTATTATCTTCTTTAATTGGCTTTTAACCTATTTGATATGTCTACGAGTTGGCTTGGCATATGTGTTGGCCAAGATGTTCCATGCTTCAGGAGATGTTTTGGCTTGAGCAATAAACGGGATAATAGTTGGGGAGATTCCAATGAAGGCATTAAGGATTGGGTGTTGTGGTGCTGTTTTGAGTGAGGGTGGCTACGAGACATGGTTTTGATCCATCATTATAGCCTAGGAGATCATAGCCAATGAATAAGGTGTGAAATTACAACTTCCATGAGATGTAGTTGCTGGAGGTAAGTTTATGAGGGGTTTGTGCTGCGACATTAATGGTGATGAGGGTGTTATGAGAGTTATTGGTGTTTTGAATGGTGGCGGGATTGAGCTAGTGGTCATGGCTAATGAATTTTTTTTTTGGATTGGCTATCTCTTTAAAGATGCTCTAATACCATAAAAGAGTTTGGAATGAATGAACTTTTTATTACTTTCCATTGATCACTATAAGCACATCCTTACAATAATATAAGAGCCTTAAATTTGTCATAGTACAATTTTCGTCCAATACGCCGTCGTTTTACAACTATCATTTAATTTTATTACCTACTTCACTCACCTACTTTCTACCTTTTTCACAGCCAAATTTATCTTCATTCTCGATATTTGTTTCCATAGTTGTTCCATTGGAGCTTAGAATTTAGCCGCCAGATTGTTCGAACTCGTCGTCTTTCCATACTTGTTCCATTGGAGCTTAGAATTTAGATTGTTCTCATCAAACAAGTTTTGACAGCCAAATTTCTCTCAAATTATTCAATATCTTGCATAGTTCTTAGATTGGAGTTCACAATTCAGAGAGAGGGCTCGAAGTCGTAAAACAAGTTATCTGTAAGTGTATAGATTATTTGTACATTATTGTACATTGATAATCACTGTAAATATTTTTTATAGAACTCGTTATAGATTATTTGTAGATTATTTTATTTGTAAGTTTCTATTTTTAGAAGTCTAAGTTCTTATGTCTAGAACTTATCAAATATGTTAATTTGTACATATGTTTTAGAATATTTTACATATTTATTTGTAAGTTCTTATTTGTTTTCTTCAGCAATGTTTGAGGTCAATCACCTGACAAATTGAAATTTAATTAGCATCAATGGTAGAATGATTTTTCAGTAATGGAGGATTACATCACGCTGACTCGACAACCATGTTGGTTATTGAGTTGTATGAATTGTTATTTGTCTGAAGCTTAAATTTCTTGAGCAATGTTTGAGGACAATCAATCACCTGAGTAATTGAAATTTAATTAGGATCAGTAATGAAGGATTACATGCGTGGACTCGACAACCAACATGGTTGTCGAGTTACTGGACAACCAACATGGTTGTCGAGCTAACTCGACAACCTGGATGGTTGCCGAGTAACTTGACAACCATTGGTTGTCAAGCTAACTCGACAACCTGGATGTCGAGTAACTCGACAACCGTGTTGGTTGTCGAGTTACTCTCGACAACCAAGGTCCATCCATTTTTCAGTTTCTCTAGCATATGTATTACAATGATCATACATGTCCAAACACCCACCTCTAAATTGCTTCAGTGAAATCATTGAATGGTTAACTAATAGCAACTGTGTTAGGCCATGCCATTTCATCCTATATGAACACTTCTTCCAAGTTTAGATGTTCGAAAATATTTCACTAATAACGCTATGAATCATTACAATAATAATAAGGAACAACTAAATCCATCAAGAAGTAAATGGTTTCAGTTCTTCAAAAGAAAAACTCATTTATCTGGAAATAAATTTTTCGTCATGTACCAGAAGCATTTCTATGGTGGAACCAAAATTCGGAACAAGTGAAGAAAGTGAGGCTCAAAATATCATACACCAATTCAAGAGTGTTAGCAAAGGAAATGAGCTAAAAAGCCACACAAAAAAAATCTCTTTGAGTGAACAGTAACTCGAGTTATTGTTCAATTTTTTTTTTATAATGTTGTCGAGTTAATCGACAACTTTGGATTTGAATTTTTTTTTTAATTTTTTTTAATGTTGTCGAGTAACTCGACAACATTGGATTTGATTTTTTTTTTTTTTTTTTTAACAATGTTGTTGATTGTGGATTTGGATATATATATATATATATATATATATATATATATATATATATATATATATATATATATATATATTTTATGTTGTCGAGTAACCCAACAACATTGGATTTGATTTTTTTTTTAAACAATGTTGTCGAGAACATTGTGGATTTGGAATTTTTTTTTAATGTTGTCGAGTTACTCGACAACATTGGATTTGATTTTTTTTTAACAATGTTGTCGAGTAACTCGACAACATTGTGGATTTGTAATTTTTTTTTTTACACATGTTGGGCATTGGCCCATTTTCATTTTTTATTTTATTTTAGGAATAATTGCATGAAAGGTCCCTATCGTTTCAAAATCATTGGGAATATGCCTCTAATCTAAAAAAATAGCACCATACATCCCCCAACGTATGAAAAAATAAGTATCGTACGTCTCTCTTCACACTTTCTGTCAGTTTTCTCCGTTAAAAGCTAAAATTGGACTGTACGCGCTACATTTTGGAAGAGAGATGGATTTTTTATGCTAATCACCTTCAAATCTTCATTAAAACAACAAAAATAATAACAACCCATTTCTTTATCTTCTCTCCGATGATTTTCTCTCAAATGGGTGGAGAACTTTGTGCATGAAAACCACAAATACCACAAATTTATCATTTGAATTAGATAATAGAAAAAAAATAACTTATCCAATAGATAATACAAAGATAATAATTTTATCTTATAGATAATACAAAGATAATAAATCAAAAATAAGTTGCTAAAATTAAAGAGATGATTTAATCTTCTATTACAGAGAACTTTGAAATGAGAATATGGTTTCTATTAATGAGTGTATTGGAAAAGAATTTTCTTGAAATTTGAGCAAATGGGAAAACAATAAAGTTCATACATTTAGACGGACTAATAAGTTTGTAGCCAATATATCATATCCTAATAAATCAATACATGAATTCCTCACTTGGTTTCTAGACTCTAACAGTGATAGTAAGATCTGGTGTTGTGGGGATTGAATTTGAACTTCATACTGATGGTTGGAGGAAACAGGTTCATTCCCATGCACACTGAATTCTGTAACATGCTCAAGGGGGTTGTTCTTCGTTTTCATTGTTCTCAGGATGAAAATTAACAAGAAATTTCGTGACTCTAGGCTTGTCAACCAAAATATTTCTTTGGATCTTATCAATCGAAACCTTCTGAGAGATAAAAAACACAAGAAGTATAAAATATGGGAAGAAGAATTCAATCTTCAATAATCTGATTTCAATGACTCGAAGAAATACAATACATCACTATATATACAGAAATGTAAATACATACATTATATACAAAAACTAACAACCTACACACAACTTCTCTCTCCAAAATGTATTCACATTATTTCTATTATCCCTGAATTCAAGGTGAGGCTGCATGCTGTCATGAATTCTATTGGAGAAGTTGTACAGCAGATTCTTTTTCTTCAATCCCAGATATAGCACTTTTAGTAGAGTTGCTATTTTCTTGTATTATGTTTTCTTCTCTTTTGTAAATTGTTCCTTTGAGCCATGTCTTCTTGTCTTGTCCAACTTGGTCCACATGTTCATCTTCTTTTCTAACAGCCCTTCAAGCTGGGGATAGTCTCTGTAACTCCAAGCTTGCAGAGTAGGTATAGATGTCTAGAGTTCATTAAAGGTTTGATTAGAATATCAGCTACTTGATCTGCTGTTGGGACATAATTGATTATCAGTTGCTTAGCTAAAACTCTGTCACGGACAAAATGCACATCAAGCTCAATGTGTTTAGTTCGTGCATGGTAAACTGGATTTGAAGCCAAGGCACTTGCCCCTAAATTATCACACTAGATTCTGGAACCTTTGTCTGAATTATACTTAGTTCATGTATAAGTGATTGAGTCCAAATGATTTCAGCAGTGGTATGAGCTAATGTTCTGTACTCTGCCTCAGTGTTAGACCTTGCCACCACTTGCTATTTTTTGGAACACCAAGAGATCAGATTACCACCTACATAAACACAATAGCCCACAGTAGACTTCTTATCATCTGGGCATGAAGCCCAATCAGCACCACATAGGCAACAATATTAAGATCTTGTGCCTCTAGAATGATCAGTCCCATCTCAAGAGTTGCCTTTATATATCTAAACAATCGTTTTAATAAATTCCAATGTGCATTAGTTGGACTCTGAAGATATTGACTTACTCTATTCACTACAAATGTGACATCTGGCCTGGTATTTGTCAAGTATTGCAAAGCTCCTACTGCACTTCTGAACAAAGTTGGGTTCTCTAAACATTGTCCTTCTGTTTTACTTATTAACTTTCTAGCTACCATAGGTGTAACACTAGGCTTCAAGTTCTCAAAACCAACTTCTTTAGTGTATCCATTGCATATCTTTTATGTGACATATGCAGTCCAATCTCATCTCTGTAGAATTCAATACCCAGGAATTTCTTCAGGCCGCCCATGTCCTTTAAGGCAAAGGTTGCATTCAACTTTTCAATTAATTGTTCTACAGCTTCCTATTAATATAATATCATCAATATAAACTAGTAAATAGATCATAAAGTCCTATGACACTTGATAAAATACTGAACTATCAACCTTTGATTGCTTAAGATCCCACTGCAGTAATGTTTCTTTTAGTGTGTCATGCCAGACTCTAGGAGCTTGTTTAAGTCCATAGAGAGCTTTGCTAAGCTTGCATACAAAGAATGGTTTATCTTGATCTATAAACCCTTGAGGCTACTTTATATAGATAGTTTCTTCCAGTTTTCCATTAAGAAATGCATTATTAATATCCACCTGCCTTATTTCCCAACCTTTTGAAATAGCCAATGTGAGAATGATCTTTAAGGTTGGTGCCTTAGCCACTGGACTAAAAGTTTCATTGTAATCAATACCTGATGTTTGTTTTGCCACCAACCTAGCCTTATGTCTCTGAATTCTTCCATTTGTATCATGTTTCAGTTTATACACCCATTTGCAGCCTATCACTTTCATTTTAGGTTCAGGGAAAACCAACAACCAGGTTTGATTTCTGATTAATGCTTCGTACTCTTCTTTCATAGCCTTGCACCATTTTTCACTTTTCAAAGCTTCATGCACACTAACTGGTTGTGTCTCATCTAGTGAACTTGTTATAACATCAGCACAGAGTTTTGGTTCGAAGATCTCTGCTTTAGACCTGGTCACCATTGGGTGTTCTGCTAATTGTCCATTTTCTGGCATACCAACCTCACTTCTAACTTCAGTTTCAGGCTCTGGAGACTCAGGTTGAAAATCAAACTGTATGGCACTGTGTTCAGCTCATTGCATCTGTTCCATATCAAGGCCTTCATCATTCACCATTACCCCTTCATTACCATCTACCTCATTCACAATTGGAACTCTTTGTGCAGGTTCATCTATGAAATGTATTACATCAGCTGAATCTGAATTTATTCTGTAGGGACTTGACGCAGATGAATTTGTGAGTGTTTTGTGAGGACTGAGTTCAAAAGGTAGATGATGATGAGTAATAGGAGAACATTTATGTTGAGATGATTTGTTGAGAAAACCTTTTTTGAAGGAAAATGAGTTTTCATAAAAAATAACATGTCTGGAAACATAAATTCTACTACTAGAACTTAAGCACTTGAACCCTTTGTAAGATATCCTAGGTCCTATATAAACACACATTTGAGAATGAAAATCAAACATATGTTTTTGATATATAGTGTCTTAGACATGGATAACAGGAGCATCCAGACACTTTAAGGAGTTGGTAATCTATGTTGTGTTTGAACAAGAGCTCATAAGGTGATTTATGTTTGAGAATCAAACTAGGCATCCTATTTATGAGATAAGTTGCAGTTAGGAAAGCTTCCCATCAATAGTATAGAGGCATGTGTGCTTGAGCTAACAAGGTTAAACCAGTTTCAATTATGTGTCTATGTTTCCTCTCTGCCTTTCCATTTTGAGCTGATGTGTGAGGACAAGAGTACCTTAATTCAATTCTTGATTCAAGGGCTATTTTATCTAGGCTTCTATACTTTCCTCCCATGTCTGATTGGAGAGTTTTGATCTTTCTTTCAAATTGATTTTCAACTATTCTTTTGAATTGTGTAAAGTAATATAACACTTCAGATTTGTGTTTTATGGGATAAATCTAGGTATACCTAGTACAATCATCAACAAATAGAACATAATACTTAAATCCTGAGGTAGAATTAATAGGGACTGGTCTCCATACATTAGTGTAAACCAAATCAAGATGCACTTTTGCATGAGATGAAGACAATTTGAATGGTAAGGCATGTGACTTGCCAAACTGACAGACTTCACAAAAAGGAAATTTTTTTATTATTGATAAAGTTGAGTTTATTACAAGACTTCAAGAACTGAAGTAGCATATGAGCATGGGAATGTCCTAGCCTTCTACGCCAGGTTTCAATCTTTGATTCGAAGACATTGTCTCTAGTAGACTTTGCAGATTCAAGTAGACTTGTGTTGAGGACAATATGAGAAACTGATGGTGGTTGAAGGAACTTGTACTTGGGATTCTTGTGTTGTGGTTAGGTAGATTCAGTCGATATAATCCACCTTTAAGCTTCCCCTACACTAGAGCCTTTCTTGTTGGTAGATCCTTAACAACACAATTATTAGGAAAGAATTCAACTAAGACATTATTATTAAGAGTTAACTTTGAAACACTTATGAGATTCTTTCTTATTTTAGGCACATGTAACAGCCTAAACCAATGTTTTACTAGATTCAACATCAAATATCTTTGAACCAGTATGAGAAATCTGTAATGAAGTACCATTACCTACCAACATTTTTGCTTTACCTCCATATTCTTTTGCTTGAGCAGCATTGTCCTTATCAGTAGTGATATGATGGCTGGCTCCAGAATTATCAGTAGTTATATATATATATATATCTCTTTTTTCACATGTAAATTTTTTTATTAGGCCTGGGTTGCCCTAAGAAAAACTTCATTGCGACGGTCTTATATGCACACATGGTAAGACTGTACACACAAATCACAGCACTTCGGACTCTGAACCACTCATGGAGAAGATTTAAGGCAATATGTGATGACGACAAATGGAGATGCTACATATGGTGGGGCTATGATTTCTAAGGGAGGACAGAGACCACAACAGCAGCTTTCACTTCAATTACCATCGCAGCTTTCACTTCAATTACCATCAAATGGTAAGCTTAACATGATGACAAAATCGAAGTTGCAGGGAGAAAGAGGAGGCTGCACACATTGTGGGAATATAAAACACACTAAAGAGGCATGTTTCAAACTATATGGGTATCCAGATTGGTGGCACGAACTGAAGGCGAAGAAGAAAAATGATACATGTGGAGACGAAAATCACGGACGTCCAGCCCTTGTGAGCACCGAGTCTCAGCTATTTCCTGTACCAAAATGGGAGTCTCTTACCACTACAGATGAACAGATTGCTCAAAATGATTTAGGTAACAATGGTTATGCTCTATTTTGCTCCAAAGAAGGGACCATGATGGCTGTATCATCGATTCAGGGGCAACAGACCACATGACATTCGATCGTTGCGATTTTACTAAGACTAGTCAACCAAAACAGACGTGTATTGCCAATGTCAATGGGATAACATATCCAGTAACAGGAGGTGGAACTGTTGTTCTCTTTCCTTCTTTTTCATTACCAAATACCTTATTTGTTCCAACTCTTTCTAGTAAATTGTTGTCTATAGGACAAGCAACCGATGAATTAAACTGTTGTGCACTTATGTATCATAATTTCTGTTTGTTTCAGGATATTCTCACCAAGGAGATTATTGGTTGTGGTACTAAAAGGGGAGGGCTTTATTACATGGATGACCTCAGTTATGGCAAAGCAAATAATATGCATCACATTGGATTCAAGGAAATGCAGATTTGGTTATGGCACAATTGGTTAGGGCACCATTCATTTTGTTATTTGAGGCATTTATTTCCGGGTTTATTTTCAAATGTGAATAAGTAAAATTTTAGGTGTGAAGTTTGTATTCAGGCTAAGAGTCATCTTGTACCTTATCCAATATGTTTAAATAAATGTAAAACTCCTTTTGCACTAGTTCATTATGATGTTTGGGGCCTGGCTCCTATTTCAATTTCCTCTAGTGTTAGATGGTTTGTGACATTTGTAGACGATTATACACAAATGACTTGGCTTTATCTGATGAAGAATAAATATGAGGTGCTTGGAATATTTCAATCATTTCACAACATGGTTAGAGCACAATTCTAGGCTAAAATTCAGATTGTGCGATCAGATAATGGCAGAGATTATGACAATACACAATTACAAGAATATTATTGAGCACATGGTTTGTATCATGAGACTACTTGTTCGCAAACACCTTTAACAGCATAACTGAACAAAAAAACAAACATATCCTAGAAACAACTCGAGATCTCTTAACTGCTGCCCATGTCCATTAACGATACTGGACAAATGTTATGGTTACTGCATTTTGCTTGCTGAACAAAATACCATCACGAGGCTTGAACTTTAAAGCCCCCTTGCAAGTTCTTGCTCAGCATAGAACACTACCATCGATTCTAATGCTTCCCCCACGAAAGTTTGGTAGTGTTACATATGTTCATCTCCACAAAAATCAGAGAACGAAACTCGATCCATGCGCTGTTTGTTGTTTCTTTCTTGGGTATGCAAGCCATAAGAAGGGTTATCGGTGTTATGATCCTACTACAAGACGCCTATATACATGTTATCTTTATCGAATATGAGAATTTCTTCACAGCCAAGGTTTGAAGAAATATCAGTGTCAGATGTTGGCATAAATGAAGGCCAATGTGGAGATGCTGTGGTTCAGTCAGAAGAGCCAACATTGGGCCAAAATGAAGAAATCGAGTAAAATGTGTTGGGATAGGGCAACCAACAAGAGACAATCAAAGTAAAGAGGCTTCTGAGGAAGAAAGTGAGCATCCCTCCCCTTACCCGCTAGTACCATCGAACGACCAATCTTATGAGAATATCCTTGAGGTACAATCTCCAAACTGTTCTCAAAATAATTGTATAAACAAGTGCAGTGGTTACAAATTACCTTACATGCATAATCGTGGAAAACCTCCAGACCGTTGCTTACCTGATCGTGGAGAAAGCAAGTCAAAGTATCCGATTGCTAATCATGTCTCGACTCATAGATTGTCTGAGCCTCTTAAAGCATTTGTTCATAAATTTTCTGCAAATTATGTTCCTAAGTCTGTGAATGAAGCCTTGAAAGATCCCAAATGGACCCAAGAATTACATGAAAAGATGAAAGCCTTGCAAAAAAAAAAAAATGGTACTTGGATGCTTGTACCATTACCCAAGGAAAAGAAGATTGTGGGATGTAGATGAATTTTCTCTGTCAAACACAAGGCGGATGTGTCAATTTAGATATACAAAGCAAGACTTGACGCGAAAGATATATTCAAATATATGGAATAGACTACCAAGAAACGTTCACGTCTGTGGCAAAATTGAATACTGTGAGAGTGTTGATCTCTCTTGTTGCAAACTTGGACTGGCCACTACACCAATTTGACGTTAAAAATGCCTTCTTACATGGAAATCTTGAGGAAGAAGTATACATAGAGGTTCCACCAGGTTTTGCTGCCTCGTCACAAATGGAGGTAGTGTACAAGCTGCAAAAGGCGTTATATGGGTTGAAACAATCACCTAAAGCATGGTTTGGTCGATTTAGCCTTGCTATGAGGAAACGATGTTTCAAGCAAAGCAATTCGGATCATACTATCTTCTTGAAGCACCAACAAAGGAAGGTAACAACTCTAATAATCAATGTTGACAATATGATAATAACATGAAATGACAAGGAAGAAATCTCAACTCTGCAAAGGTATCTAGCAGCTGAATTCGAAATGAAAAATCTTGGAGGGTTGAAGTATTTTCTAGGAATTGAAGTATCTGGATCAAACCAGGGAATATTTCTATCACAAAGGAAATATGTACTTGATTTATTGTCAGAAATAAGAATGCTTGATTGTAGACCTATTGTTACTCCAATAATATATAATCATGGTTTGGGAAAATTCTCAGATCAAATCATTGTAAACAAAGAAAGATGCCAATGTCTTGTATGAAAGCTAATTTACTTATCTCACACAACACCAGATATTGCTTACGCCATGAGCTTGGTAAGTCAGTTCATGCATTGTCCTAATGAAGATCATATGAGTATGGTGGTTCGTATTCTATGATACTTGAAGTCTTCTTCCTTGAAAGGAATAATGTATAAGAAAGACCACCATTTGCTCATAGATGGCTATACAGACGCAGACTAGGCATGGATCACTACTGATAGAAAATCTACATCGGGTTACTTCACATTCATGAGAGGTAATTTGGTCACTTGGAGAAGTAAAAAATAGAATATGGTTGCTCTATCCAGTACAGAGGCCGAGTTCAAAGGCATGACTAAGGGCCTTTGTGAACTACTCTGGTTAAAAAGGTTGTTGGAAGCAATTGGATGCTCATATGAGTTTACAATGAACTTATTTCGTGATAATAAGGTAGCGATAGAGATTGCACATAATCCAGTTCAACATGGTCAAACCAAACATGTTGAAGTAGATCGAAATTTCATCAAGCAGAAACTCGAAGACAAAATAGTTCAGTTTCCATTTGTAAAGTCAGAAGACCAGTTAGCAGACATAGTTACAAATGCTGTCTCTAGCAGAGTATTCCACAACTCATTTGGTAAGTTGGGCATTGATGACATCTATGCACCAACTTGAGAGGGAGTGCTGGTGTGAGTTGCTGCAAGATAAATGCTTGGAGTGATTATAGGAATCAACCAATAATGAAGTCACCAGATTTATTTTTTATTTATTGAGTGATTGGAGATCTCCATGATTCTAGCCGAATATTGTAAAGAAATTGGTTTTCTCTTCCTTCCTAAAATAGGTTTCCTATAATTATATATATAGCTATTATATTGTTGTACTCAATATACAAGAAATTGAATAAGAATATTATTCCTTTCATCAATTCGTAAGAGATTTCGAATTGGAAAGGGTCGAGAAACGGCGCCGGATTGTCCAAAACAGTGACGTCTTCTATGTTGACAGCACTCATCGTTTCCGAATCACTTGGATACTACTATGATAATTGCAAATTCGAGCTCTTTTAAATAGGAATAGAAAAAAATCCTAGAAATGAAATTGAAACAGAAGAAGCAAAAAATTAGTGAATCAGATACATGACAGCAACTCGAACTTGGAATTTGGTGAGAGTTTTTTTTAGCTGAGAATGGAGGACCCGCCAAAATGAGGTGGGATGGGATTTAGAGTATGTTTCTGTGTGCTTATACTTATAAGTCGGTCATACATTATTTTCATCCACACATTTTGTAGGGTCCACAATTTTTATTTATTTTTTATCCACACATTTCGTAGGACCCATTGCTTATAATTTACAAAAATCTTTACCAAACATACTCTAAATTCTAATTACCACTAGCTTTAAGATTTGATAAATTGCGGTTCCGATCTTTAACATTTGCACTATTTTACACCTCTATCTCAATATTTTATTTTTTGGAATAACTATCCTCGATCTTTCATAGATTGGCTACCATCATCCTTACCGATGGTCTTCGTCCAAAATTACCGATAAGTAGGCATAGAAAGAAAAAATTACCCTCAAATTTAGAACAACAAAATAGTAAATACAAAAAGTACAAGAAAGACAAAAACATAGAAAGAAAAACTAGGACAAATATTCACGTCTTCCAAGCAACAGCCCCAACCCGCAACCCCTAATAGCATTTTCAAAAATACTAGACAATGGGGTTTCAATAAAGAAAATAGAAAGGTCGAGGAATTTATAGGTAAATGAATTGGAAAGCTATCTACTTCGGTTTGAGGGATTCGATGCACGATTTGCATGTTTGGATGGGCTTATAAAGTTCCAATAAAGTACATTATTTGCCAACCCAAACGTGGACGATGAGGTAATTACATAAAGAATTATTAATCAAAACAGATCTTTATAAAACAAGAAGGAATTTGTTCAAACTCGTAACATCAAAGTGGAAACAGAACATTCATGGCTTAGAACATTATACATTTTTGTTTCAACCCAGGAACCAGAATCAAAGAACACGGACTCAAAAGGATCTAACTGAGTTGCCATAATAAACTCAATGTAATTGAAAACCAGATCTCCTTCACAACTCTCTTTTTGTTTCACTCAGTACCTGTTTGACAGAAATTATAAACCAACTTATAAACCAATATTGGTTTATTTGACTTGAAATTGTTGACTTTTCAAACCACTTTAACGTAAAATGACAAAATCATTTTTACTTTGAAATAATATTTTGTTGATTAAGGATAACATGATCATTTCATGTTAAAAGTAGGTTGAAAAGCAAAAAAATTGGCTAAAATAAACCAATTTTGGTTTATAATCATTGTCAAATGGGATCTCAGAATCCTTTACAAAGAAGAATAGGAATAAGGAAAAAGAAGAAGATTCTCTAAAATCAGAGGTTTTCAAAGAAGACCAGAGAAGAAGACGAAAGAAATTCACACTAGAAAAGCTCTCTCTCTTTCACCAAAAGCTTAAAGGTTGCGGATTGATTCTCTACCAAAATAAGGCACACTAGAAAAGCTCTCTCTCTTTCACCAAAAGCTTAAAGGTTGCGGATTGATTCTCTACCAAAATAAGGCAACCAAGGAGTGTATATATATCAAGGTTCTAAAATGCGTAATGCGTGACGAGGCGGCAAGGTGAAGCATCAAGAATTGTAGGCCTAAGCGCGCCTATATGAAGCCTAGGCGCCAAAATGCGTTTTCGATTTTTTTTTTTAATGCTCATATTATAAAATTTAATAATATAGCCTACAATTTAATGATTTAGATTACAAAATTACAAACCTAGTACAATGAAGAAAAATTAGATTAATGTTAAGGCAAATATCATGGTTCAAAATATCACATACGTGGTTCAAAATAAAAAATGCATGCCTAATTTTAATAATGCAGCCTACAATTAGATTACAAAATATAAGGCCCATCATTACAGTTTTCAAAATCTAGTAAATTACAACTACCACAAATATAAACACAAAATACTTAATAATTTTCTACAATTAGATTACATACGAACATAGCCTAATTTTTGTTTAACTCTTTATCGGATTCTAAGTCAAGCTCTTCTTCTTCACCTAACTCGTCTTATGTGCCATCCGATACAAAATCATTTTCGTCGGGCTCCCTTATTTCATCTTGAACATTTGTAGTACCTCTTGTAGGTTGTAAAATATCAATCTCCACTTCCTCCTCATCATCATCACAACCCTCAACAATCCAAGATTGTGCATTACTAGCATCACTTGCTAGTAGAGTTTCTAATTTATCCTTCTTCCTCTTCCTTTTGTTCATCAACCTTGCATTAAATTGGACATAAACTATATTTTTCATCCTTGTGGCATCTAGGCGGTTCCTCTTCTTGGTGTGCACCTACATGAAAAAAGTTGGAAAATTGAAAATTTTTAGTATACTTTAAATTATCAAATCATTATCAAAGTAATAACTAAAATGTAACAACATAATTACTTAATTAGTACTTACACTTTCAAAGACACTCCAATTTCTCTCACAACCCGATGAACTCGTAGTCAAATCAAGGATCCTCTTTGTCATTAATTTCAAATTTGGTGTTTCGTTGCCATAGATGTCCCACCAACTTACTAGTAAATAGTAAATACAAAAGAAAGAGATAAAATATTATAATATACACATGTTGTATATTAATTAACAAGAAAGAAAAAGAAAATAATTTTAACATACCCGGATTGTAATTTGGAGTATTGTTCTCACATCCACTTGTTGCTATATTTCTTCCAAATGCACCTTCTTTTTGAGTGTATCTTTGCAACTCGATGTTTATAACATGATGTTGCATTTGAGTATCGGAAAAGAACTTCTCAACACAAATAATCACATTATTTGTTATGACTTGATCATCTTTGATACTTGGATCCTTGAAATAATAAAATGGATTCAAAAGATAAACCGTTGTATGAAGTGGACTATCAAGCCGATTCTTGGCTTTTGCATCAATAATGTTTAAGATTGGCTTATAGTCAATTTCCTTCTTCAATGTCTTTCTAATGTCATCATTTGCCTTTAGTAGCTCTCCATAAACAAAGCCCATCGAAGGCTTCTCTTCTCCATCAACTAATCTAAGTACTTTTACTAATGGAGTGAACACCATCAAACACAAATCTATCAAGTTCAAAAATGATTGGGAACAACAATATCAAACGCCTCTTTTCCCTTTTGGGTCTTAGACCATTTACAATTATCCCATTCATTGCTAGTCTTCATATTTCTCAACTCGTTCTTTTTATCAAGTAAACTTTGTAATGTTAAGAAAGAAGTTGCAAATCTAGTGACTCCCGGCCGAACTATCTCTCTTTTTGTAAACTTTCTCATTAATGCCAAAGTATTATGATGTGCATAGATGAAAATAGTGAATGATTTCGCCTTGTTAATCACTCCCTTGAATGTAGGAAGTTTAGAGATTCCTTCAAGCATAAGGTTCAAGGTGTGAGTCGCACACGATGTCCAAAAGATGTTAGGCCTTTGTAATGATAACAAATTTGCAGCGGCCATATTATTGGAAGCATTGTCGGTTACAATTTGAACAACATTTTCCTCCCCAACCTCTTTAACACATTCGTTGACATAGTCAAATATGTATTGAGCGGTGTGAGCATCATCGTTAGTTTCCTTTGAAGAAAGAAATGTGGTTCCCAATTTACAATTCACACACAAATTCATGATACTTCTTCTTTTTCTATCACTCCAAGCATCAGTCATAATAGAACACCCATTATTTTTCCACTCTTCTTCTTGCTTTTTAAGAGTTTCTTTTGTTCTCTCTACCCCTTTAAAAGTGGCTCTCTTAATTGGTATTGTGAAGGAGGGGTGTAACCCGGGCCATATTGACCAAGAGCTTCAACAAAATTTTCAAAACTATCATTATCAATGGCATTAAAAGGAATTCCGACTTCATATACCCATCTTGCCAAATATTGATGAACTTCTAGTAACCTTTTCTTAGCAATTGCATCATAGAAATTTTGTTGTTTCATTTTCTTACTAGCACTCATTGTAGCACCATCTATCTTGATTGGCCTTGAAAAATTACCCATGGGACCAACATGAATAGGCCTTTTCCTAGAACCTCCTTCAATGATTAAAATTTCATCCTCCTCTTCCTCACGTGTAGACAAAGACATAACTACATCATCCCTCAATTTAGCCTCATGCAATACCTTCTCTAACTTCTTAGACTTATACTCTTCAAGTGCTTCAAGACATTTGGCTTTTTGCTCTTTACTTGCTCTAGGACATGGTTTTACACCCTTTCCCTTGATTCCCGCTATGTGAATTTTGTGCCTATTAATTCCCGCCCGTGTAACTTTACCACACAATATGCATTTCACATCATTTGGTTTTGTAGGATCTTCAAGGATTCCAGTTTCCCATCCAATGTCACCATAATTTTTTTTTTTCAATTCATTATCTTCACCAGTAGAATTAGATGCCATTGAAGATTCATTTTGCTCCATTGATTCCTAAAGAACTAAAGTAGGAATATAACTTACCCACAATTCAGAAAAAGTCAAAAGGGATAAACAACTTCACCTACTTGTGAATAGCACCAGATCGACTGCATTATCACACAAACAAATAGTCAAATACTGAATACAAGAAGAGATGTAAAAAAACATTTAGAGTAATATTATGTGCAGGATCGTGAAATTGAATCAAAAGAATTTTAATACCCACGGTAAAACATTTCTAAATCTTTATCATTTTCTTTTCCTTCCTATATAACCATAACAGTCTTCTAACAAAACATATAGCTTTGACAACCAATCTTCAAGACATAAATAACAGTAGATTATCACCTATTTCTCGATAATACTTTTTCAGAGGTGCACATTTTCCCCCATGACTATGTATCAGAAGTTCAAATATTTTCAAACAAAATGACAATTCGAGAAAACTAGAAGAAATATAAATTAAAACTCCCTAACCTTCAAAATTTTGAAGAGGAGAAAAAATAAAAACCAAGAGGACAAAGGAACGAGATGGAGAAGAACTGAAGAACTGAAGAAGGATGTGCGCAGTGACTTTTTGAATGATTTGGTGAATGGTGAATGGTGATTAATTACATTTACACGTGAAGGGCTTGGTAGATTTGGGCCAACAAATGATTTGGGCTTGGTAGATTTGGGCTAAGGGTAAGGAAGGTTTGTTGTTAGGCTATTTTTTTTTTTTTATAAGATTTATGACATAATTTATTTTGGCCCACTTTAAAAATTATTTGTTGGCAGGGCTATCTAATGCGCGTTAATGCTCGCCTAGTCCCGCCTATGCGTGCCTATTCTTGTCTAGGCGGTCAACAAAAAGAGTTGACCTCATTTTTACGTGCATACTCTTAATGCGACGCGTTTTGCAAAAGCATTGAGCCTAGGCGCGCCTAGGCGGCGAATAGGCGCGCCTTTTAGAACACTGATATATATATACATGCTGCCAGTCATTGATATAGTATTAATCCAACGATTAGAGCCATCTCGAGGTAGAAGACATTTGGGCCCGGGTTCTTTGGGTCACATAGTTATCAGGCAATGGACCATCTCTTAGTTTGGGCATCAATCCCAATTCATCATTGCCTAGAACTTTGTTGGCAGCATGGCCCAACAAGAATAAAAAGCAATGGCAAAAGAAAGGTAAATGATGTTTACATCTTTAATGGTACATTGGACCATCGGCAGAGGAAAATGGCCACGCTTGAAGAAGATTTGAATAAGATGCAAAGGTGAAAGTGTCTCTCCATTTTTGTTTCGTTCCTTAGTTTGTTTTGGTTTGTTTAAATCTAAAGATAGTTACCTTAATTGATTTTTTAGAAGGAATCCTTAAGACGGTTGTCAACATTTATGAAAGATTGGAGAAAGTGATGTCAATAAACTAATATTAGGGAATATCTCTCCCAAAATGTATAATGGTTGAGAACTATGGTTGCAATTTAGCGAATTACATTAAAAAGCCAGTTGAAAGGCTATTGTTCCCAAGAATTCATCCAAAACGAAGCTGTTTTGGTGACAAGTTAATAATGTCATTTTTTTTTTTATTTTGCCATGTGGACGCAAAACGATGTCGTTTGAGCCTTAATTTTGGTTAGACGAGGTCGCTTTGTGAGGTTTGTTTTTTGGCATTATCATCAATTTTTTGCATAAAAAGTATGTTTGACCAACTTAAATTATAATATAAGTTGTGCCAAACAAATCTAAGTTCTTGTTTGGCTAAACTTAAATTGTAATTTAAGTTGGTCAAACATGTCAAATATATTTTTTATTCACACATCTTGTAAGACCCACAACTTATTACCCTCTTATTATTCACGCATTCTACAGATCTCATAACTTATAAGCATTTAAGTAATAATTGCAGTATTGTTAGACATGCACTAAAATAATACTATGACATTTTTGCTTTACCATTCCCATAAAAAAATTCTTGAGTTCTATTATTTTATTCTTCGGAAATTAAAATGTCAGGAAAATTTGAGATTACTTAATGGATTGATGCTATAAATTTTTTTGTCCAAGATTTTGTTCCTGTCCATTTAGCTTCTTGAATCAAACTCTTATATTTGCAACAAATTAGAAATTTCTTTAATTTTTAAATTTTTCTTCAAGTGGGCCGTAAGAGTTGAAGTTGAAAAAAAGTTTGCAGAAGTTCAAAAAGTTTATGAAGTACACTTTGAACAATTTCATGTAGATTAACACTATATATCATTCACCTTTTATTTATTTATTTATTTTTTTTCCTATTAGTTGAAATTGACATACTTGCTGCTTATGTCGAACTTAATTATTGTGTATTATTATTTGGTAATTAGGGTTTTTATGTTCAACGGATACAAGAACTTTATATATCTTTTACGACCATTCATCTATAGTAAACTTTTATGTCAAAATTTAGCATTAGAGTTGAGGTTAATTTCTTATTGAAAGTAGTTGTCAATATACTATCTAGGTTTCACAGTACATTTCTGCAAAACTTTTGCATACCAAATATTCAATAAAATATGCAGTCTTGATTCATTTAATTTCATCCAATATGCATCAAGTACGGTTAATAATAGATAAACTATCAAATAATAAACAAACAAACAAGCAAACAAGAAAGTTTAATACACAGATGCCGTTCCAAATTATCGAAGTTATATCATTAATCAACTTTCCTAATTGGAAACTAAAACAAATATTTTTCGTAATCATGGTTCAAATCTGTTGTCTTTTACAATTTACATTACTGAATGACAAAAGATTAATACTATAGTGTCTTCTGTATCTTCTTCATGCGGCTCCCAAACCCTCGTTTTGGCTTGCCACTGCGACCCAACCTTGGCGGCAGCGGGACGATGTCTTTCAAGTCCAAAATCTGCACCTTTTTCTTTGATTTCTCAATTTCCTCATTTTTTTCCACAAATCTTCTTTTCGATGCCTCAAATTTCAAGTCATATGAATCCACGACTCTTTTTTCACTCTTTTCCTCAATTTTTCTTTTCTTGTCTGCCTCAATCTTGGTTCCTGATCTGCATCTTTCTGAAACCTCAGCTTTCCTTTTCTTGTCTGGAACATTAACGTTGTTGAATCCAATCAGTTGAGCATAATCATCAAGTTCTTTTTCAAGAAGATTACCAAATTTCTTTGGCCTTTCCCCCGTAGATATATCATCCTTACAGTACGCCTCATCTTTGCAATCATGGATGACGTTCTTGCTTAGGGTTTCTGCAATCAGGAGTGATTCCTTTTTAGGTTTTGCTACGGCTTGAGAATCAGTTGCGAAAAGTGACTCAATAATCTGCAACCTTCTTGAGCGAAACTCATCATTTGGTTTCTTGAAAGAGGCGACGGTGATGGAAGCATTGATCAAGTCGAAAATATCAATTTTCCGAGCATCCTCTTCACTCGAAAAATACCGTTTCCAAAATGAACGTGTGGCGGAACCCATTGTAATTGTGGGTGAAAAACAGTTGTGAAGATTTTAAATGTCAATGGCTCATATATATAGTAAGTAATCTGGAATAGGAAAAAGGAAACATATATAAGAATTTAAGAAAATTCAAATCAGCCAAGTGAATCTTTTTCACACAGGGAAACGGCAACAGGGTAACGCATATATATATATATATATATAAGTCAATTAAGATTTATCAAATGATTAGAAAAAGAAAAAAAGCTGACACTTTAAATTGCAAATTTCGTGTCAAATTATTATATTTTATTCAATTACTTATTATATATAAATATTCTCAAAAACATAAAATATTTGTATACATTCGTCATACGTATACTTAATATGAAATGATCAAAGTGTCAATTGAATCACGTAAGACACAATAGTTCGTAGTCACATTAGTTATTTTATCTTATGTGATCTTGAGTTGACTTATCTTCATTCCTCAAGGTACATAGATACAATATTATATTAATAAATAATTTTAAGTGAAATAGTGAATAATAAGTAGCTTCTCACATAATCTTTTTTATGCTTGATGGTCCAACCATGTATAGTTCCGCTCCAAGTCATATTGTTTCCTTTTTGAGTGTAGTAGTACGCCGTTAACCCAAATTTCACGGCCAAACGTGGCTCCCACTATTCATTTTAAAACTTCTATTAATTCCACTAATAACTTATAAATACTGATTATAAATTAGATTTTCCTTTATCGAAAATGGCCGTTGCACTTCGGATTTGCTGCTCTCTCTTCTTGGCCTTTGCCATTATGTAATCAACTTTAAATACACATGCCATTTCGTTTTATAATTAGGTGTTATTTATCAATATATAATTTCCTATAGTGCATGACTAAGACATTTTTGTCCATAAGTCTGATTACTAAAATTATTGACAAGTAAATATGGTAGTTTAATGATTTCTATTTGTTAAAAGTTGAACATGAAAAGTAAATCTTCTATCATTTTTTTCAAGGAGTTTTAAGAAATGAAGAATAACAATAATAATATCAAGTGTCTTGAAGATGGGAGTATCAGATCAAAAGGATTCAAGGCTGTATGTGATAGAAATTTTGTGAATATATTTTGTGATTTATGTATTCTAGAACTCGAAGCAGGGCGGAGTCAATCTGGAAGCCACTTTACCAAAGTTAGATGGGATAACTTAGTCACAAACTTTAGCAAGAAAATTGAAAAGGATTATGGTAAACTACAATTGAAAAATAAATGAGATGCACTTAAAACTAATTGGAAACTATGAAAAGAACTTAGGGCGTGTTTGATTCCTTTCATTTTCCATGGAAAATGAAAATTTTCCACCCATTTTCCAGCTTTGGTCTGTTTGATTGGCAAAATTTTCCACGGAAAATACATTTTCTCACCTATTTTCCATCTTTCGTTTGATTGGAACTTTTGATTTTCCATAGAAATTTTTTTCCATGTTTTCCACTTTTGGCCATATTTTCCATGTTTTCAAGGAAAATATTTTCTTTGTGGGATAGGAGAATTTATTTTCCATGGAAAATTTGTTAACATTTTCCAACCCATTTATTTTCCATTGAAAATTTGTTAACATTTTCCAATCCAAATTTTCTTGGTAATTCATTTCCATGAAAAATATTTTTTTTCCACCCAAATTTTCCACTTGCAATCAAACACAACCTTATTGGAAAAGTTACAAGACTATGATGGAATCCTCAATTATATTAAATCATTTTTTTACATAATGTGCTTTGATCCGTCTTTGGCCCATTACTCAAGGTTAACTATAAAGTGTTTTAATCCGTCTTTGTAATTGGACTGCTTAATTGTTGGATATTGAATATTAATAATAAGTCTTCGATCATTGACAAAGTCTACGAAGTACAATTAAACCGACTCGTTTAATCATCATTACCTCTTTGTTTGTTTGAGAACAAAAATTCCAACAGCCGAGTCCTTGGTTTCAGTACTCTATTGAACCGTGCATAATTATTTCTCAAAATTTCCCAAGTTGATCCCCCAGATCCATCAAAGATCCGTGAAGAAGATATTATTAGAGTCACAGTACTACTTCTGACATGCTCATATCATGGACAAGAATGAGCAACTTAGAGAAGAACCTTCTCAGAATGTTTTGATTGATAAGATCCAAAGAAATTTTGGCTGACAAGCCTAGATTCACAAAATTTCCTGTTAATTTTCACCCTTAGAACAATGAAAACGAAGAACAGCCCCCTACATCATCAGAGCATGTTACAGAATTCAGTGTGCACGGGAATGAACATTTTTCCTCCAACCATTCAAATTCAATCCCCATAAACACCAGATCTTACTATCACTGCTAGAGTCTAGAAACCATGCGAGGAATTCATGTATTTATTAGGATGTGATATCTCGGCTACAGACTGAATAGTCCGTCTAAATGTATGAAATGTATTGTTTTTCATTTGCTCAAATTTCAAGAAAATGCCTTTACCAATACATTGATTGATAGAAATCATCTTTTAATTTCAGAGTTCTTAGTAATACAAGATTAAATCTCTTCTTGGTTTTAGCAACTTACACTACAAAAAATCGACTTTTCACCAACGAAAATTTGCAAACGGATTATTTTTGTTGGTAATCAGCAACTGATTATCCATTGATAAAAGTGATGACCTTTCATCTACGCTAATCAGGGACGGCTTTTCCGTTGGCAAAGTTAATAGTTTTTCACCAACGAGTTTTCATCTTCACCAATGGAATATTCGTTGGTGAAGAGTGATTCTTATTACCTACGGAAATTCCGTTGGTGATATTAATTAATTTTAAAAACCAAAAAATACTTCGACCTTTCACCAACGGAATATCCGTTGGTGAAGAGTGAATCATATTACCTACGAAAATTTCATTGGTGATATTAATTAATTTTGAAAACAAAAAAATATTTCAACATTTCACCAACGGAATATCCGTTGGTGAAGAATGAATCATATTACCTACGGAAATTCCGTTGGTGATATTAATATATTTTGAAAACCAAAAAATATTTCGACATTTCACCAACGGAATATCTGTTGGGAAAGAGTGAATCATATTACCTACGGAAATTCCGTTGGTGATATTAATTAATTTTGAAAACCAAAAAATATTTTGACTTTTTACATTACCTACGGAAATTTCATTGGTGATATTAATATATTTTGAAAACCAAAAAATATTTCTACCTTTCACCAACGGAATAGCCGTAGGTGAAGAGTGAATCATATTACCTACGAAAATTCTGTTGGTGATATTAATTAATTTTGAAAACCAAAAAATATTTCAACCTTTCACCAACAGAATATCCGTTGGTGAAGAGTGAATCATATATTTGAGGTACAGAGTGAATCACAGTTTTCAGATGTTAGATTTTAATTCAAACTTTGTATCATGTTTGAAGAAAATTCCTGGCCATATTTTGTATGACAAAATATAAATTCTAATACTTGTTGACGTCTGAACCTGCACCAGTCCACGTGCCAACAGATCTCCAGTCACTCCTCTGCCAGCTCGTATGTTACCTACACACTAGGACGACCGTTAGGCACCAAGATCTCCAGAGAAAAAGGGTCCGGCGATCGTTGGCACTCCGACGATCAAGTCAACAGTCGGTATATAAGGAATACGCGGGGACGGGAACAAAATAGGGGTGTGGGAGAGACAAGCAGGCAGAAGTTTGAGCAGAGTTTAGGGTGGGATTCTTAAGCGTAAAAAGTGCGTACCTTTGAACAACCGGAGACGTTGTATTTATAGCGCAAGAACTCTAATTGATTTGGAAGACAAATCAATTCGGTTCCTAATCGGATCCTCCTTCCTTATGTGATAAAGATACCCGAGATTGCCTACCTTCCTTGAGTTTATCACGTTGCATGATTTTAGGAGATCATAATTGTGTTTCCTTGTGGAGATTTGTGCGCCCAATCCAACGCAATCTTTCTTTAATTACTTTTCTGGTTGCCCCGGCGTATCGAGTTGTTTGCTGGTTATGAATGATGCGAGGCCTGACGAGGCCCTATGGTTCGCCTGAGGGCGCCGAAGCCCTCCACGTGACTCGCGGATTTCTAGCTGCCGAAGGCCCCAGCGCGTGACGGGCCCCTCTAAGGCTCTAGCAGGGGGTTTTTGACAGATTACGAACTGGGCCCTTACTGGGCTTAGATGGGGCTTGTGCTGACATGGTGGTCATATTGTAATCGTGTGGTAACAATAGATTGGCGCCGTCTGTGGAAAACGAAAAATCTTACACGACCCAGTGCTTGTGGTAAAGCGTGTCTTCTACCCAAAGAGGCATGACATCTGAACGATCCACAGAAGAAGAGGTGGAGTCCCACCACACCAACCTGCGACAGGAGAGCATTCAGGACCTACAGAACGTCACCCGTCGTAGAAAGAGAAGACATCAGAAGAAACGGACGATGGAACAGGAGAACCAGGACCTCAGGATGGACAACGCCCGGATGAAGGCCACGCTTGAATTGTTGGAAAATCAATCCCTCCAACATGGACCCAAGCGCAGCCGTGCCCGGAGGAGTCCCTCACCCACTGGTTCGCTGGACAGCCATGGTTCCCGAGAGGACCCCCCTGTTTCCAACGACCGGAACCCTCGGGGTCCAGCTCTGAAACCCCCGCAGGACGGTTACAAAGGGAGACCCTTCCCTGTACGGGAAAGCCATCCTGTCCCTGCAGCTAGCGTGTTTGACAGGCTGGGAGTAGGGTCCTCGATCGCACCCCCCCAGCCCTCGCACAGCAGGCGCAGTGAACACAGCGAGGCCCGTACGAAAAAGAAGAAGGACCCAAAGAATCAAGAAAAGACCGAGGACAAAAAGAAAAGACTGGAGTGTTATGAGGACGATGACGACGAGAATCTACCCTTCACCAGCTACATGAAGGCGATGGAAGTGCCAGTCAACTTCCGAATGCCCATCATGGACAAGTATAACGGGAGAGGTGATCCCACGGATCACATAAACACCTATAAAACAAAACTCCAAGGCCAGTCTACCGCAGTGAAGTGTCAGAATTTCCATACCAGGCTCACAGGTGACGCGAAGAGGTGGTACAACAAGCTAAGGCCAGGGAGCATCCGAAGCTGGCCACAGCTCAAGAGGGAGTTCGTCAACGCCTTCATTGGCAACCGGACGATGATTGCTGACATTGCCCAACTTAATGATATCTGGCAAAAGAAGGAGGAAACCGTCAAAAGCTACTTTAAACGATTCAGCAACATCATCAACAAGATCGAGACGGTGACCAACGAGAAGGCCCTGGATGCATTGATAACAGGGCTCCACATGCGAACCTCCTTTTGGAGAGACGTCCAAAATAGTCAGCCAAAAGTCTACAGCCAGCTGGTGGACATGATCCAACGCGAAATCCGATCAGAAGAAACGATCGAGATCAGAGAAAGGGCTGAAAGAGAGAGAGGAGATCGATACAGGAGGGAGGGGCGTCGCTCCCCGGAACCTCGGTTCTCCCGTTTTCAGAGGAGGCGTACCCCAGAACCCACCAACAGCCATTACCGGAGGTTCAATTAGAGAGAGGTAGCCCCAGCCCCACGGGCACCAGTAGTGGGAAACAAAAAACCTTACGCGTAAGAAAGCAAGTACAAAGAACACGGCAGCGAGGGAGTATGGTTCGCGGCCAACTCTGATTAACTCGTTGGGTAAACATTTTACGCGTAAGAAAGCAAGTACAAAGAACACGGCAGCGAGGGCGTATGGTTCGCGGCCAACTCTGATTAACTCGCTGGGTAAACATTTTACACGTAAGAAAGCATGTACAAAGAACACGGCAGCGAGGGAGTGTGGTTCGCGGCCAACTCTGATTAACTCGCTGGGTAAATATTTTACGCGTAAGAAAGCAATTACAAACCACACAGCAGCGAGGGAGTGTGGTTCGCGGCCAACTCTGTTAACTCGCTGGGTAAATATTTGAGGTGTAAGAAAGCAATTACAAACCACACGGCAGCGAGGGAGTGTGGTTCGCGGCCAACTCCGTTAACTCGCTGGGTAAATATTTTACACGTAAGAAAGCAATTACAAACCACACGGCAGCGAGGGAGTGTGGTTCGCAGCCAACTCCGTTAATTTGCTGGATAAATATTTTACGTGTAAATCAAATCTTGCAATTCGTTAGACAAACATCCGGCGCGCATGTGTGCGGTTGTCCGCATCTGACTCCATTAAACTCGACTGGAAAGGTACCAAGCGCGCAAACATTCGGAACAAACGAAAAAACTTCCATTAAAAACTCATTATTCGATTACACAAAAATCCATGCAACAGCATGGCTGGGGAAACTTGACCTATGCATGCAACACTATGTTTCGGTATAACCCGGTACCCCCAGCTTAGCCAGGAGGGCTTTAGCCTTTGCCAGTTCGTTTAATACTTCGGTCAACTCCCTATCTTTGGCTTGTATCATATTCTAGCAAGATTTCAACTGGGACTCGGCCTTTTTCTGGGCGACGATACATGTCTTTTGGATTGTCTGGGCTTTCGCAACGTCATACGTAGCACGGCTTCGCGCATCTTCCGAAAATGCGAGTCGCGCCCGAAGGCGTTTGACTTCGGCCCTCATCGCCTCGGCATTCTCATCCTCTCCCAGAGCAGACTGTATTTCGGCAACCCTCATCTCCAACATTTTATACAGCTCACAGTTTAAGACATGACTGCGAGAGGTGTACATTTCGGCTAGCTTCATCAACTCCGTCACCTCCGCGGTATCCACCGCCTTCTCAAAGGGGGATGTCCAGTATTTGTGGACTGAGGTGGCCGCAAGTGCAACCGCTAGGGGCAGCCTCTCGACGACCGAAGGATCCAGCTAGTCTTGACGGGCCCCAATGTTAATGTACTCACGCCTGTTGGGAGGGGGGGAAACAGGCGTTCGGGACGCCTGCTCCCCACTCTCAACCTTTGGTCTCTTTCCCGCTGACGACCGGACGTTCCCGACGGGGGACCCATGACAAGCAGAATCAGGAACACCTACTCTTACCCCCGGCGCAGGGGAAACGGACGGACCACCCGCCGTCGTTTTCGGATCCTGCAACCCTGTGGGCCCAGAACCAGGCACCCTAGATGATGTCAAATGGGGATGAGGGGCATCCTCCACTATCCCCCCACGCCTGATCTTGAATTTAGGGACTTTGAAAAAATGGAAGCCCGATATAGTCGACAATGATCAAAGGTCTAGGTATAACGACGAAATGACAGAAGAATGATGATTTAGGGATGTCCTGTCACATTATATAAGCCCAACGGGATACCAATAGTCGGGTGGGCCGACACGTGGCGGAGAATTTAAAACACATCTGATCAACTCTAAGGGGAATGTAAATATCTAAGCGCTTAGGGGCGCGGAGGGCGTGATTGCGCGAACGTTAAGGCACGATAAGACTACTGCCGGCGCCCACCCACGTCAGATCAAGTTCGTTAGACGCTCACCCTAACCCTATCAAAATTCCTGCATAACGGCGGAATACCAATCATGATTTGCGAACCACTCCGCGTCGCCGGGGATGTAGTTCGCCACCTCCGTCTTGTACCAACGACTTTGTAAAGCTAAGCATCGACGAGATTCGGAGCAAGTAAAACGTGGGCATCATAAGCACGTTAAGGGCACGCACATACATATATGAAGGTAACTCGGCACCCTTTTTATTACATACGGTAGACAACACAAAAGAAGATACAACTGCAGTATGTTCTAAAAATCCCCGCTGCCTCTCTGGGCCAGCACATAAATGGGGTAACTAGATCTACAAAACCTATCCCCTAGTTTACACTGACATCGTCCAGGTTAGGGAACCTGACTCCATTTTGATAGGGGGACCTCCGAGCCAACCTAAGTTAATTTGGTGGCTAATTAGACTATACTGCTCAAAAAAGGCCGTCGACGCCTTTCTTGGCAGCAGGAGAACCCCCTCCCCCGTCGCCCAATCAACTGTTCAGGGGAGGGCCGGACTAAGGCTGCTAAGCCTAGATCTCCACCCCGGACGTTTGGTCCCCTAAATGTTGGTTGGCACATCCTTTGGTCCTCTGAATGTTGATTCTCCGGTTAACGGGCATCTCGATTGCCAGCCTCCCGACCGCACCACCATCACACGTCCTCTATCTTTATCTCGATTTCACGGTAATGACAAGTTGAATACAACACGATAGAAGAATCTTGTTAAGCTTGCATCCTATTTATAAAGGGCTACATCGGAAAGAAGCGTAATGCAATAAATACAGTCATAACAGAGAACCTGGAATGACGCACGGACGTTCTACCTCCCCAAGGCATTGAAGACGCCAACTTTCCAGATTCCACCAGGAGTCTGCGCTATTAATGGTAGGGAAATGATTCCTCAAATTGAAAGCGTCTCCCTCCCCCACGCGCGCACGGAATCGAATCGTCAAAAGATTGGCCTGGCCCCTTTCAAGCCCTCACCCGTCATAAATGTTCGACTTCGGACTTGGGGGACTATACTGGGTAGGACGAATTACTCCCTGCCGAACCACCTTAAGAACACATTTTCAGACAAGAACACATTTTCCGCGAGACACATTCCTGCGAGGCACGACATCATTCTGTTTATCCTCAAAAGTCCCACGCCTATCATAAATAATAGGCTTGGACTTGGGGGACTATTGTTACCACACAATTACGATATGGCCGCCACGTCAGTACAAGTCCCATCTAAGCCCAGTAAGGGCCCAGTTCGTAATCTGTCAAGAACCCCCTGCTAGAGCCTTGGAGAGGCCCGTCACGTGCTGGGGCCTTCGGCAACTAGAAATCTGCGAGTCACGTGGAGGGCTTCGGCATCCTCAGGCGAACCATAGGGCCTCGTCAGGCCTCGCATCATTCATAACCAGCAAACAACTCGATACGCCGAGGCAACCAGAGAAGTAGTTAAAGAAAGATTGCGTTGGATTGGGCGCACAAATCTCCACAAGGAAACACAATCATGATCTCCTAAAATCATGCAACGTGATAAACTCAAGGAAGGTAGGCAATCTCGAGTATCTTTATCACATAAGGAAGAAGGATCCGATTGGGAACCGAATTGATTTGTCTTCCAAATCAATTAGAGTTCTTGCGCTATAAATACAACGTCTCTAGTTGTTCCAAGGTACGCACTTTTTACGCTTAAGAATCTCACCCTAAACTCTGCTCAAACTTCTGCCTGCTTGTCTCTCCCATACCCCTATTTTGTTCCTACCTCTGCATATTCCTTATATACCGACTATTGACTTGATCGTCGGAGTGCCAACGATCGTCGGACCCTTTTTCTCCGGAGATCTTGGTGTCTAACGGTCGTCCTAGTATGCAGATAACATACGAGCTGGTAGAGGAGTGACTGGAGATCTGTTGGCATGTGGATTGGTGCAGGTTCAGACGTCAACAATACTTTATAATACATTAAAGGGAAAGTTGCCTATAAGTCATTTGTACATGACTTGTTTCAAATTAGGTCAAAATATTTTTCTAAATTGTGATTAAGTCATACTTTTATCAATATTTTAAATTAATTCCAAAATCACCCCTTGCACAGCTCCAGCGACCTCCGCACTACCTCAACCTCCAGCGACCATCACAAACTACCTCTACCTCCAACGACCTTTGCGCTGCCGCTGCCACTGCCGTCGCCACCAATCAGCATACCAAACATGCATAAGAGTTTCAGTTTCTCTGCACAGCTGCATCATGCCTGCTTCTCTCAACAAGAAAATCTAGAACACAATGAATTTAGATTGGAAGAAAGAGTTTCTTAGTGCAAGGATTTCAGATTCAGACCTACAGACACTTTTTAGTTTATCAAAGGAAGGTCACTTTTTGGTTAAGCTGTCACTACAACATAAAATTTGCAGATGCAGGAGCATATGAGACTTTGTTACCCAAATTGCAGTCGTTTATACCCGATAGAGTGAATAATGATTGGGTTGAGATGTTTCTTAATTGTTATTGGAAACTATTGAATTTAAATGCCGCAATCAAGATGTTGGAAGAAAAGTCAAAATTTGAGGCAACTAATATTTAGAAACTTCATTTTGCGTCTGCTATGAGAACAACAATGTCGTGCTTGATTCAGATGCATTACTGTCCTGGATATATATTGGAGAACAATTGGCATCCTGGATATTTGCTAGTAAAGAGAAAGTACAACAAGGTAAGGAAATTCTTCAGTTACATAAGCATCATGGACATTTGCTAGTGAATGATCTCTGTTGCAAAGAGAGAATTAAAATAGAGCATGATGTCTCCCAAAGTTATGACTCTGTGCTGAAGAAGTGGCAAGAAGATCCCATTGTTAAAAGAGAGCATGATATTTGATAATGTATTATAGAAAAACAATATCACTGAAAATATTGTTAGTCATGTGTGTTGTTTGATACTGTATTATAGAAAATAGTATCACAGAAAACCTGAGTGTTAGAATGATTTTTCACTTTTTCATGGGACAGAAGCCCCTCAGAGCATGTACTACCCCAAAGATTCATGTAACCATATTGTTCAAGGAACGTTTGAAGTCGTCTCTTTAACTTAAAATAGCAATCTTTAATTTTTCTTGTCAAAACAGTATCATATATTCTCTAAAATGGTATCACAAATACTGTTTGATACTGTTTTAATCCATGATACTGTTTGAATCTATGTGGAATGGGTTTTATTTATGATACCGTATTTTTATCTTTGATACTGTTTAATTATGGCAATGTTTGAACCTGTGATACTGTTTGAATGTCTTAGTTTTGTCTATAATACTGTTTTAATCCTATGATACTGTTTGAATATCTTAGTTTTAATCTATGGTATTGTTTTATTTAGGTAATGTGCATTAGTATATTTTGATACTGTTTTATTCCATGATATTGTTTGAATCTATGTGGAATGAGTTTTATTTATGATACCGTGCTTTTATCTTTAATACTGTTTAATTATGGCAAGGTTTAAACCTGTGATACTGTTTGAATATCTTAGTTTTGTCTATGATACTGTTTTAATCCATGATACTATTTTATTTAGGTAATGTGTATTAGTAATTTTGATATTGTTTTAATCCATGTTTTAATCCATGATATTGTTTTGCATAATACAGTATCAAACAACACACATGACTAATTAAACAGTATCAAAGATAAAAGCATGGTATCATAGTCATGTGTGTTGTTTGATACTGTATTATACAAAACAGTATCACATAAAACAGTATCACAATAGAAATAAACATAGAATTCGCATATGTGCTCAGAATTTTTATTATAATATGTTTTCGGAATGGTCTCGACGAGATGGTCTAAAACAGTCACTTTGCCACTGCGTACGATGGATTTTACCCGTTTGAAATCGTCTCTTTAGCTTAAAATAACAATCTTTAATTTTTCTTGTCAAAACAGTATCACACATCCTTTAAAACAGTATCACGGATAAATATATCTTTATTGAAGTCACCCTTCATCTTTTTCTTGTTGAACATCCTTTGAACTTGATCATTTTTTATTAATACTCCCAGTTCTTGATTGATCAGATTATAAACAAGGTTCACAACAAGAATCATAAACTTGTACTTGACTACTCATAACACCAAAATTTTATGAATAGTCACCACAAAACTAGTGTTTGAATATGTTTTATGCAGAAAACATGGTCATATCGAAAATTCCAACATGGTCATATCGAAAACTCCAAGGTTTTAAGCTGATTCGTGAATTTCAAGGTAAGCCATGAATTAGATATTGTTGAAATTTCAAAAATTTCAATTTGTTAGAGAGATTCAATTAGGACATAGATTCTCATTGGATAGATAAGTATAAATATATAAGGTGTTTAATGGTAGACGAATTAATCAGTAGAGAATAAACAAGAAAATAATATTGTTTTTAAAATGTTCCATTAATAGTACAAAATCATAGGTTTAACAGTATCACATAAAAACGGTATCACAAAAAAACAGTATCACAACAAAACGGTATCACAAAAAAAAAAGTATCACAATAAAACAGTATCACAATTAGCGTTTTTTACAATTAAGGGTATGTTGGTCTTTTAGCTCTAAAATGTGACTTTAATTGAATTAAGTTTTGAGCAGATGACTTTAGAGTCCATAAGTGCCAAAACAGTGACCGACCTTGAATTTACCCTACATTAAATTAGTTTAGCCTTGTTCATATTTAATTAATATTATTGTATAAATTTTTTTATGGGTTGATATGGTGTATGGATTGAGTTTTATATATATATAATGCAAAGGAATATATAAAATTTGTTTTTGAAAAAATAGATAAAAAACCACATACAGTGAATGTTGTAAAAAATATTACAATTTTTAATACGACAACTTATTAAAAATTTTAATACTACAATTTGTGGAGAAATGTTGTTAAAAAGTGAAAACAACACACGAAAGAATATTGTTAAAAAGAAATAACAACATACAAAGAAACGTTGCTAAAAAGAAATAACAACGGACAACTGAACGTTATTAAAAAGTAATGACAACATGTAACAACAGACATTAGAATGTTGTTAAAATATCACACATCTAGTCTTACCACAACAAACAATGAACATTGTTAAAGCCCACAATTACGTTGTTAAAACAAAAAAGTTCGGATTTTTCACAATGAGGCGCGAACTCTTGTTGCCACTACCATGAGCTTGAGAATCAACGGTGAAAATAGACTTAATGATATGAGACCCTTCTCATGAGAAACTCAATTAGTTTCTTGAAAGAAGCGAAAGTAATGGAAGCATTAATCAAGTTGAAAATGTCAAATTTGCAATTATCCTCTTCATTTTGATGAAAATACCATTTCCTAAATAAACTTGTTGTTTGATTAAACTTAAATTATAATTTACACTGGTCAAACATATTTTTTATCCATACATTTCGTATGACCCATAACTTATTACCCACTTATTAATCACATTATTCCTTAAAATTTACAACTTATAAACACTTAAAAAATAATTTTAGAAATAAAATCAAATAGTGTATTGCATTATTGCTTTTAACATTCCCATGAAATTCTTTCCTAGATTCTATTTTTATTCTTTCGAAATTAAAATATCAGCAAAATTTTTGATTGCTTAATGGATTGCTGTACTATAATTTTTTGAGTCGAAGATGTGTTCCAGATCATTTAGCTTCTGGAATCAAAGTCTAATATTTGCAACAAATTAAAGAATATTTAAAAAAAAAAAAAGAAAAAAGAAAGAAAAAAATTTCTTCAAGTGAACTGAGAAAAAGTTTCGAGAAGTTCAAAAGGCATATGAAGTACTTGTCACTTTGAACAATTTCATGCAGATTATCACTTGAAAGGTCCTAAACTAAAATGCAAACATAAAATATGGCAGAAATCGTAAAGAACACAAGAGACTTTTCACCCACTAAGGGGTCCGGATGTTCACGTATTCTAAACGCTAGTCACCCGTTGAGCATCTACCAAAGTAGATATGGCTCTTTGCACTAAAGAATACCACGGTTCACAGTTCAGTTACAGATTACAGAAACCATACAAGACCTCACGATTACTGTTCACACACTTGTGAACAAACCTCCCTCAGTAATCCTCACAAAATCACTCAGATTTTGTACACAAAGTGAAAGAAAATAAGAAGGAGATGAAGTTCTAATCTACAGAAAAACGCCAGAAAACACAGGAATGTAAATCGCCTTTTTCTCTGGTTTTTTTCTCTCTCTCTCTCGGATGCTTCCCGAAGAAGAAGAAAATGGAATATAAAGTGACCACCAACTAACCCTTGATCCAACGGCAATCAACAAGCCACTTGTCACCATCTGAATGAGAAAGCCCACTTGCATAGGAGCCTTATCAGAGAATAGGAGTTGGGCCGCAATTATCAATAGGATCCATTTAGGAAATGAAACAGTGGTCCAGTAATATAAGCCCATTCTGAAGCAGATAACTCAACAAACTCCACCTTGCTGAAGAGATGGCTGAACCATTAGTGTAGTATCCTTAGTGAATTAAGCTGTATCAGTTTTGATTTCATTTGCTCAAATGTACCTGAAAATAAAATTGAAGTCAGTTGCCAAAATTAAACAAGTTAAAAAACAGAAAATGAAATTCATTACCTTTAATACTCAACATCAGAGATATTCAAGATATTTAAACAATTCTTGAATTTATTCAAAGGAAGAATTTTCGTACCAATGTCAGAAGGATTGAATTGAGTAGGAATTTTGATCAAATCTACTATATTCTTCTCAACCATATCTCTTACAAAATGGAACTTAATGTCCACATGCTTTGTTCTATCATGGTATACTGGATTCTTACTTAGATGTATAGCACTTTGATTATCAGTATATAACCTAATTGTTTCAATTTTGAAACCAATTTCACCAAGAAGACCTCTTAGCCAAAGTCCTTCTTTTACAGCATCACAGGCAGCTATGTATTCTGTCTCTGTCGAAGAGAGTGCTACTACCTTTTGCAGTTGGGACTTCCAACTTATACAACCATCACAAAGAGTAAACACATAAGAGGAAGTGGATCTTCTTTTATCCAAATCACCTGCAAAGTCAGAATCAGTATATCCCTTTAAGGTTACCCCTTCTTCATTTTTACTGAATTTTAAACTCAAATTACCTGAACCTTTTAAGTATCTTAGTATCCATTTCATAGCAATCCAGTGTGTTTCACCTGGATTAGCCATGAATTTACTTAAGATACTTAAAGCATGAGCCAAATCAGGTCTGGTACAAACCATAAGATACATGATAGAGCCAACTGTATTAGCATAAGGTACTAAACTCATTCTATCAATTTCTTCTTCTGTTTTGGGTGATTGCTCATTTGAAAGTTTAAAATGATTTGCTAAAGGTAATGAAACAGGTTTAGCATCATTCATAGAAAATTTTTCCAAAATTTTTGAAACATAAGAGGTCTGAAACAGATACAGAGTATTGTTTACCCTATCTCTTTTGATTTCCATTCCTAAAATCCTTTTAGCTTCTCCTAGATCTTTCATTTCAAACTCAGTTTTCAACTTTTCTTTGATAAGATCAATTTCTTTCCTATCATGACAAGCTAACAGCATATCATCCACATATAAAAGCAGAAACACAGAGTTATTATCATGAAGGCTTTTATAAAAGAAACAGGGATAAAAAATTGCTCTTATTAAAACCAAGAGTTTGAATATAAGAATTGAACTTTATATACCACTGTCTAGGAGCCTGCTTAAGGCCATACAAGGATTTTTTTAATAGGCAAACTTTTTCAATTTTAGATTTCAACTCAAAACCTTTTGGTTGAGACATATAAATGACTTCATCAAGATCACCATTCAAGAAAGCAGTTTTAACATCTAGTTGATCCAAATCCCAATTAAATTGAGCAGTTAAAGCAAGAAGAATTCTGATAGATGTATATTTAGCAACAGGAGAAAATATTTCATTAAAATCAATCCCTTCCCTTTGGGTGAACCCCTTGGCCACTAATCTTGCTTTATACCTTACTCTATCAGAGGCATATTCTCCTTCTTTAATCTTATAGACCCATTTACAATCTATAACCTTTTGGTCCTTTGGTTTATTGACTAAGGTCCAAGTATTGTTCTTTAACAAAGAATTCATTTCATCTTGCATTGCATCAAGCCAGAACTTTGAATTCTTTCCAGTAACTGCCTCTTCATAAGAGTTTGGTTCAGAACTAATCAGATCTAAAGCAGTGAAGAAGGTTACAAAATCCTCATTACTCACTCTAGATGAAGGAAATCTCACTCTTCTTTCTCTATCTCTTACAAGTTGATAATCATTTAGGTCAGATTCTTGTAATTGATCTTGATTGTCATTTGTATCATCTTCAGGCTGATTTAGATCAGGCTGAAAGGTCTCCACCTCAGTATGAGGTTCAGGAATAGTCTCATCAGAATTTTGAGGATTCAAATCTATTTGTTTGATGACACTATCTTTTTCAGGTATATGAGAATTCCCTTTCTTCAAGCAGGGCATTTCATTCTCATTAAAAATCACATTTCTACTAACTATGACTTTATAACCCCCTTTGTCTTTAACCCACAATCTGTACCCTTTTGTTTCTTCCCCATATCCCAGAAAAACACATTTAATGGATCTGGGTTCTAGCTTACCTTCATTTTGATGAGAGAAGGCAGCACACCCAAAGGTCTTAAGCCTTGAGTAATCAGTGGGACTATTTGACCAGACCATTTCAGGGGTTTTAAAACCAATGGCACTTGAGGGACTTCTATTTATCAGATATGTGGCAGTTTTTAAGGCTTCCCCCCAGAAAGATTTAGACAAACCTGAGCTTAAAAGCATGCATCTGACCTTGTTTAGCAAGGTTCTATTCATTCTTTCTGCCACTCCATTTTGCTGAGGAGTATATGTCACTGTTCTGTGCCTGAGAATACCACAATCTTTACAGAAAAGATCAAAGTCATAATTGCAAAATTCCAAACCATTGTCAGTTCTGAGAACTTTAATCTTCTTAGTTGTCTGATTTTCAATTAAAGTTTTCCAGGTTTTGAAATTTTGAAAAGTATCAGATTTTGATTTTAAAAGAAAAGTCCACAGTTTCCTTGAAAAATCATCTATTATCAAAAGATAAAATCTATACCCACTAAGAGTATTTACAGAAGATGGCCCCCAGAGATCAGCATGTAGATATTCTAAAATAGAAGTAGACTTGTGAGTTCCAATCATGAAAGGCAATTTACATTGTTTACCTAACACACATTCATCACAAAAGTCCAGTTTTTCTATACTATCCTTTCCAAAGGCTCCTCCATTCTTCAGAATTTGAAGGCCTTTATTGCCTATGTGTCCTAATCTTCTGTGCCACATAAGAGACTTACTGGTTTCAGAATTGATGACAGAAGCTGAAGTAGCTTTTTGGGGCTTAGCCTGTATAACATAGATACCATTAATCTTGGGTGAAGATAGGATTTCTATGGTATTAAGGAAGAACTTAACAGTTCCATTGTGTATCCTAATATCATAATCAACATCTAATTCTCCCAAGGAAATTAGATTCCTCTTTAGGTCAGGGACAAATCTGATCCTATTTAAAATCAGAATGTAACTGTTATTGAGGAGCAAAGTAATTTTACCAATTCCTTTGATCTTACAGCTCATATCATTTCCCATTTGGACCTGACCTTCACTGATTTCAACAAAGTCAGTAA
Organism: Forsythia viridissima; assembly: GCA_030279155.1. Classification (NCBI taxonomy): domain Eukaryota; kingdom Viridiplantae; phylum Streptophyta; class Magnoliopsida; order Lamiales; family Oleaceae; genus Forsythia; species Forsythia viridissima. The sequence goes on along the minus strand of CM059033.1, from coordinate 37,056,961 downwards.
ACCATTCTTTAACTGGACACATATGGAAGGTACATCCAGAATCAAGAATCCAATTATCTATATCCTTACTGGTTGAGGCAACCAAGACTACCCCATTCATTTCACCATTGTTATCACAGGCTAAGGCAGCAGACCCATTTGGAGAGGGCTTTTCTTTCATATCTGACATCTTTTTAAAACAATCTTTGATCATATGGCCAGTTTTTCCACAGTAATAGCACTTCTTTCCTTTTCCCTTATTCCTATTCTTCATCTTATTCTTATCTCTAGATTTATCAGAAGAGTTTTTACCCTTTTTCTGAAAGTTAGAGGTAGGAGTGCTATGGTTCTTACTTCCTGGTTTTCTCTCACAAACAACCCCTCACCACTCTTATTTTCTCTCAGATCTTCTCTCAACTCAAGATCTTTATTTCTTAAAGCAGAAATAACTATATCCATAGTCAAGTCTCCCCTCCCATATTCTAAGGCATTTCTAATATCTCTATATTTATCACCTAGAGAGTTAAGAAGGGCAACAACTTACTGATCATCAGACAAAGTTTCATCACAATTTGCCAAATCTTGAATCAGTTTGGTAAATTTATCAATGTTTTCCTCTAAAGATGAGGAAGTATCAAATCTGAAATTATAAAACAGTCTTAACAGATAGCATTTATTTGGCATTGTTTTTATCAGATATAAGTCTTCCAGTTTTTTCCATAAAGAATCGGCAGTGATTGTTTCACCCACCTTTCTAATCACACTATCAGATAAATGCAGAAAAATTGAACTCCAAGCAATTTCATCAAGTTCTTTTCTTCTATAAGGACTGATTTCTGCTGCCCAAGAGCAATCAAGAGCAGCAGCACATCTTTGTTGTAATAAAAGGGCTCTCATTTTCTGGCGCCAGAGACTAAAATCTCCAGTTCCATTCCATAACTCAACTTCAAATTTATGAGAGGTAGACATTTTGAAAAAACAATTTTTACAACAAGATTATAATCAGTTTACAAAACAGCTTAAAGAAGAACACAATACCAAACTGAAGCAAAGAACAGTTTTATTTCACAATAATTTCAGATAAGATCACACCACACAATAGATGAAGTCTAAGGGCTGAAAAACCCACGTTGGGCCAAAGTTCCCTCAAATTCCCAGATCCTCGCAGGAGATCTTGGACAAAGGTAAACTTTGACAGGGTTTTAATACCTTAATGACCTCCCAATCACACGCATACAATAAGAGCTAGGTTTAGAGAGAACAGAGATTACCAGATAGAAACCCTAGGTTTCTGATAATGAAGCAATATAAGAGAGACTTTTAGGCGAAGTACCAGACTATCACCAGAAACACAACTGAGTCACTAAGAGTTACCAGGGGAAGTGATTTCACAAAGATCACTACACAATCAAGATCGAAGAGAGGTTAGAACATAAAGATTCAGGAAATAAGATATTTTTACTGAATCTTGACAAACCATAACAGATCTTTAAATTTTTGCAAAGAACGTTTCCAAAATTTAAAGAAAACTTCCAAGATCTATGGTTTAACAAGGCTCTGATACCACTGAAAGGTCCCAAACTAAAATGCAAACATAAAATATGGCAGAAATCGTAAAGAACACAAGAGACTTTTCACCCACTAAGGGGTCCGGATGTTCACGTATTCTAAACGCTAGTCACCCGTTGAGCATCTACCAAAGTAGATATGGCTCTTTGCACTAAAGAATACCACGGTTCACAGTTCAGTTACAGATTACAGAAACCATACAAGACCTCACGATTACTGTTCACACACTTGTGAACAAACCTCCCTCAGTAATCCTCACAAAATCACTCAGATTTTGTACACAAAGTGAAAGAAAATAAGAAGGAGATGAATTTCTAATCTACAGAAAAACGCCAGAAAACACAGGAATGTAAATCGCCTTTTTCTCTGGTTTTTTTCTCTCTCTCTCTCTCGGATGCTTCCCGAAGAAGAAGAAAATGGAATATAAAGTGACCACCAACTAACCCTTGATCCAACGGCAATCAACAAGCCACTTGTCACCATCTGAATGAGAAAGCCCACTTGCATAGGAGCCTTATCAGAGAATAGGAGTTGGGCCGCAATTATCAATAGGATCCATTTAGGAAATGAAACAGTGGTCCAGTAATATAAGCCCATTCTGAAGCAGATAACTCAACATCACTCTATATATTATTCACGTTCTTTTTTTTATTCGCTGAAATTGACATATTTGTTGTTTCTGTCGAACTTATTGTTGCATGAATGATATAATTATAACTTTATTTATCTTTTACGACCCACCACCCATAGTAATCTTTTATGTCAAAATTTAGCATTAGAGTTGAGGTTAATTTCTTATTGAAACTAGTTGTCAATATACTATCTAGGTTTCAGTTGTGGGGAAGCTAAGATTAAAATGTAATTAATTAAGACTTCACAATACATTTCTGCCAAATTTTGCATACCAAATATTCAACAAAATATACAGTCTTGATTCATTTAATTTCATCCAATATGCATCAAGTACGATTAATAATAGATAAACTATCAAATAATAAACAAACAAACAAGCAAACAAGAAAGTTTAATACACAGATGCCGTTCCAAATTATCGAAGTTATATCATTAATCAACTTTCCTAATTGGAAACTAAAACAAATATTTTTCCTAATCATGGTACAAATCTGTTGTCTTATACAATTTACATTACTGAATGACAAAAGATTAAAACTATAGTGCCTTCTGTATCTTCTTCATGCGGCTCCCAAACCCTCGTTTTGGCTTGCCACTGCGACCCAACCTTGGAGGCGGCGGGACGATGTCTTTCAAGTCCAAAATCTGCACCTTTTTCTTTGATTTCTCAATTTCCTCATTTTTTTCCACAAATCTTCTTTTCGAGGCCTCAAATTTCAAGTCATATGAATCCACGACTCTTTTTTCACTCTTTTCCTCAACTTTTCTTTTCTTGTCTGCCTCAATCTTGGTTCCTGATCTGCATCTTTCTGAAACCTCAGCTTTCCTTTTCTTGTCTGGAACATTAACGTTGTTGAATCCAATCAGTTGAGCATAATCATCAAGTTCTTTTTCAAGAAGATTACCAAATTTCTTTGGCCTTTCCCCCGTAGATATATCATCCTTACAGTACGCCTCATCTTTGCAATCATGGATGACGTTCTTGCTTAGGGTTTCTGCAATCAGGAGTGATTCCTTTTTAGGTTTTGCTACGGCTTGAGAATCAGTTGCGAAAAGTGACTCAATAATCTGCAACCTTCTTGAGCAAAACTCATCATTTGGCTTCTTGAAAGAGGCGACGGTGATGGAAGCATTGATCAAGTCGAAAATGTCAATTTTCCGAGCATCCTCTTCACTCGAAAAATACCGTTTCCAAAATGAACGTGTGGCGGAACCCATTGTAATTGTGGGTGAAAAACAGTTGTGAAGATTTAAATGTCAATGGCTCATATATATGGTAAGTAATCTGGAATAGGAAAAAGGAAACATATATAAGAATTTAAGAAAATTCAAATCAGCCAAGTGAATCTTTTTCACACAGGGAAACGGCAACATATATATATATATATATATATATATATATATATATATAAGTCAATTAAGATTTATCAAATGATTAGAAAAAGAAAAAAAGCTGACACTTTAAATTGCAAATTTCGTATCAAATTATTATATTTTATTCAATTACTTATTATATATAAATATTCTCAAAAACATAAAATATTTGTATACATTCGTCATATGTATACTTAATATAAAATAATCAAAGTGTCAATTAAATCACGTAAGACACAATAGTTTGTATTCACATTAGTTATTTTATCTTATGTGACCTTGAGTTGACTTATCTTCATTCCTCAAAGTACATAAATACAATATTATATTAATAAATAATTTTAAGTGAAATAGTGAATAATAAGTAGCTTATCACATAATCTTTTTTATGCTTGATGGTCCAACCATGTATAGTTCCGCTCCAAGTCATATTGTTTCCTTTTTGAGTGTAGTACGCCGTTAACCCAAATTTCACGGCCAAACGTGGCTCCCACTATTCATTTTAAAACTTCTATTAATTCCACTAATAACTTATAAATACCGATTATAAATTAGATTTTCCTTTATCGAAAATGGCCGTTGCACTTCGGATTTGCTGCTTTCTCTTCTTGGCCTTTGCCATTATGTAATCAACTTTAAATACACATGCCATTTCGTTTTATAATTAGGTGTTATTTATCAATATATAATTTTCTATAGTGCATGACTAAGACATTTTTGTCCATAAGTCTGATGATTAAAATTATTGACAAGTAAATATGGCAGTTTAATGATTTCTATTTGTTAAAAGCTGAACATGAAAAGTAAATCTTCTATCATTTTTTTCAAGGAGTTTTAAGAAATGGAGAAGAACAATAATCATATCAAGTGTCTTAAAGATGGGAGTATCAGATCAAAAGGGTTTAAGGCCGTATGTGACAGAAATTTTGTGAGTATATTTTGTGATTTATGTATTCTAGAACTGGAAGCAGGGCGGAAGCCACTTTACCAAAGTTAGATGGGATAACTTAGTCACAAACTTTAGCAAGAAAATTGAAAAGGATTATGGTAAACTACAGTTGAAAAATAAATGAGATGCACTTAAAAATGATTGGAAACTATGGAAAGAACTTATTGGAAAAGTTACAAGACTATGATGGAATCCTCAATTATATTAAATCATTTTTTTTCATAATGTGCTTTGACCCGTTCATTACTCAAGGTTAACTATAAAGTGTTTTAATCGGTCTTTGTAATTGGACTGCTTAATTGTTGGAGATTGAATATTAATAATAAGTCTTCGATCATTGACCAAGTCTACGAAGTACAATTAAACCGACCCGTTTAATCATCATTACCTCTTTATTTGTTTGAGAACAAAAATCCCAACAGCCGAGTCCTTGGTTTCAGTACTCTATTGAACCGTGCATGATTATTTCTCAAAATTTCCCAAGTTGATCCCCCAGATCCATCAAAGATCCGTGAAGAAGACATTATTAGAGTCACAATACTACTTCTGACATGCTCATATCATGGACAAGAATGAGCAACTTAGAGAAGAACCTTCTCAGAATGTTTTGATTGATAAGATCCAAAGAAATTTTGGCTCACAAGCCTAGATTCACAAAATTTCCTGTTAATTTTCACCCTGAGAACAATGAAAACGGAGAACTGCCCCCTTCATCATCAGAGCATGTTACAGAATTCAGTGTGCACAGGAATGAACCTTTTTCCTCCAACCATTCAAATTCAATCCCCATAAACACCAGATCTTACTATCACTGTTAGAGTCTAGAAACCATGCGAGGAATTCATGTATTTATTAGGATGTGATATCTCGGCTACAGACTGATTAGTCCGTCTAAATGTATGAACTGTATTGTTTTTCATTTGCTCAAATTTCAAGAAAATGCCTTCACCAATACATTGATTGATAGAAATCATCTTTTAATTTCAGAGTTCTCAGTAATACAAGATTAAATCTCTCCTTGGTTTTAGCAACTTACACTACCAAAAATCGCCTTTTCACCGACAGAAATTTACAAACGGATTATTTTCGTTGGTAATCAGCAACAGATTATCCATTGGTAAAAGTGATGACCTTTCATCTACGCTAATCAGGGACGGCTTTTCCGTTGGCAAAGTTAATAGTTTTTCACCAACGAGTTTTCACCATTTACCAACGGAATATCCGTTGGTGAAGAGTGATTCTTATTACCTACGAAAATTCCGTTGGTGATATTAATTAATTTTGAAAACCAAAAAATATTTCGACCTTTCACCAACGGAATATCCGTTGGTGAAGAGTGAATCATATTACCTACGGAAATTCCATTGGAGATATTAATTAATTTTAAAAACAAAAAAAATATTTCGACATTTCACCAACGGAATATCCGTTGGTGAAGAGTGAATCATATTACCTACGAAAATTCCGTTGGTGATATTAATTAATTTTGAAAATCAAAAAATATTTCTATCTTTCACCAACGGAATATCCGTTGGTGAAGAGTGAATCATATTACCTACGGAAATTCCATTGGTGATATTAATTAATTTTGAAAATAAAAAAATATTTCGACATTTCACCAACGGAATATCCGTTGGTGAAGAGTGAATCATATTACCTACGAAAATTCTGTTGGTGATATTAATATATTTTGAAAACCAAAAAATATTTCGACATTTCACCAACGGAATATCCGTTGGGAAAGAGTGAATCATATTACCTACGGAAATTCCGTTGGTGATATTAATTAATTTTGAAAACCAAAAAATATTTCAACGTTTTACATTACCTACGGAAGTTTCATTGGGGATATTAATATATTTTGAAAACCAAAAAATATTTCTACCTTTCACCAAAGGAATATCCGTAGGTGAAGAGTGAATCATATTACCTACGAAAATTCTGTTGGTGATATTAATTAATTTTGAAAACCAAAAATATTTTGACCTTTCACCAACGAAATATCCGTTGGTGAAGAGTGAATCATATTACTTACAAAAATTCCATTGGTGATATTAATTAATTTTGAAAGCCAAAAAATATTTCGACATTTCACCAACGGAATATCCGTTGGTGAAGAGTGAATCATATTACCTACGAAAATTTCGTTGGTGATTTTGATTAATTTTGAAAACCAAAAAATATTTCGACATTTCACCAACGAAATATCCATTGGTGAAGAGTTACCTACGAAAATTCCGTTGGTAATATTGATTAATTTTGAAAACTAAAAAATATTTTGACCTTTCACCGACGGAATATCCGTTGATGAAGAGTGAATCATATTACCTACGAAAATTTTGAAAAAAAAAAAAATAGATTCAACTATATAGAATTGAAAGTTAATCACTTAAGGATTAGTCGTAAATTAAGTTTCATTAATTTAACATTCGAATTTTCTACAACGAAGTTATATATGTAATTACAAAAATAAAAAAAATTCAAACTATAATCCCGTACGAAGAAAATATAGGTGGAGTAGTTTACCTATTGTACGACATCCCTTTAGTTGGGCATTTCGTGTTTAAATGTGAAAGCAAATAATGTTTATCATCATTTCAGCTATAAAAAAATTTCGAACAATGTGATATTTTATGTTTAAGTGTTAACACAATGTGGAATTTGATTTTTCACTAATATTTCTTTTTTACTTCACAAGAAATTATAGAAAATGTTGCTCATTGAACTAATATATATATTATAAAAACAAATACAATTACAAGAATTCATTTGTTTCCAATGGTCTGATTGTAACTTCACAACTCTTATGTCAAATGTTCAAATCAAATTACATTCATTCTAAATTAATAATATAATAAAAATGCTTGACAAAGCTTAGTGGATTGGGTCGAAGCCCATAATTGACAAGTCGGGTCAAGCGTCCACCAAGTACATAAAATTAATTTTTTTTAATTATTAAAAATTTGCACTATTACCTACGGAATTTCCATATGTAAAGGCTTGGGACATTACCTACAGAATTTCTATTGGTAATAGTGTTTGTCATTTATGTTGCTATTTTAAGGGTCGCTGAAAGTTACCAACGGAATTTTCATTGGTAAAATCGTGTGTCATTACTAACGGAAATTCCGTTGGGACATTACCAATGGAAATTCCGTTGGTAATAGTGTGTCATTACCAACGGAAATTCTGTAGGTAATGGCACACGCTTTTACCAACGGAAATTCCGTTTGTGAATAAACGGAATTTCCGTTGGTAACTTTCACTGACCCTCAAAATAGCAACGAAAATTTCGTTGTAAATAGTCCGTTGGTAGCGACTATTTGGCACGAATATCGTGGCTTCAACAACGAAAAATTCGTTTATGAAGCCACGATTTTTTGTAGTGTTATTTTTAATTTATTGTATGTGAAATGATTTCCTCCCTATAATAGTGGGGAGGAGATATAAAGGCCATATGACACATGTCATCCCCATAGTAGTGGGGATGTGTCCTGTATAACTCATCTCCACTACTATGGAGAGGAGATCATTTCTCGTATTGTATTTGTATTATCTTATCTTAATATTATATATATAAAAGTAGGATAATCGTCAAATTGTTTTGACAAGTTTTTCCTCCAAAATATTCATTAACTAATGATAATTAATAATTAGTAAATAAAATATATTAATAAAACCATCCATTTGATTCATATTCCATAATAATTAATTAATAGTTAACTAACTAACTACACATTTTGCAATGTAAAATAAAAATAAGCCAATCTCATTTACAATATTAATTAAGGAAGACACGATTTGCAATGCCAAATAAGTTTAAGTCAACATTCATAATTTCAATAAGTGTTTTGTTATACATTTCATTTACATAGACATTGTGCATCAAGATAAATTAAGAGATAATATCAATAAAATAACAAATAGAAAATTGAGCTTCAAGATAAATTCTTATTAGTAATAAAAAAATTTGAATGCTACATTAATTAATCAATATAAGATTTAGAGTATGTAAATATTACTAATTGTCTATAAATAGAAAAACAATAAATTTACAGAATATCATTAACACAATCTGTATGTTTACAATTTAGAAAATCAAATTTTAAATTATAATATAAAAATTAGTGGGTTATTTAATGAGCCGCGCCAAAAACTAAGCCGAAAGCACTTTTTAAAAATTAGAAAATAATAATCAAGCATTCCCTTAAATTCTATTTTTTTCACGTTAACTAAGAAATAGATAAAATTAGTTACAATTTACAAAATATATATAAACACACAATCTGTTAAATAGAGATATGAAAACACATTCATTTGATTTAAACAAATAATAAGATGTAAATAACTGAAAAATCAATCCATCTAATAATAATCTATTATTAAAAAAACTAATCTATGTATACCCGAAAATTATTTTTCAAATTATAATAGAAAATTACTCAATAAATTTTAATATTATATTATTTACATTATATATTAAATAATATTAAAGTATTTATATTATAGTTTATAATAATAATATTATTATTTATATTTATGCATAGTTAGCAAAAAAATATAATTAAATCAAATGATAGAATTTTAATATTTTATAATATTAAGATTTAATTAATTTAAGTAATTAATTATCCAACTTCGGGTAATTAATAATCACTATTCTAATATAAATAATCAGTATTCTAATACAATTTAATCAAGATGAGCTTTCAAATGTTTCAATTTCCTATGATACTGTTAAAATGAATAATATTAATAATTAATATTTAAAAAAAATACACATCTTCCGGAACAAGATAAATTCACTTCAAAACACAAAATAGATTATACAAAGATTTAAATAAATCACGTTTTCAAAAAAAAAAAATGAAACATAAATGCACGAGAACTATTGACAATAATGCAATAGTTTTTCAAAAATGAACTTATTTTTCCAACAAATTTTTTATGCTTCCCATATTGAGTTTAAATAAGTTGCAGTTTCAAAAAAAGAATTAATACACAGAATACATATAATTGTGTTATATTATCAAAGAACGCTTATGAAACAATAATCCAACCGAGATGAGATTCTCAATAATTCATTTGTTAAGTAATTACCCAACTTCAGTTAATTAATTATCAGTATTCCAATACAGTATAAATAGTACTTCTGGTTCAGCTTCCCAATGTTTTGAATTTTTTATGATACTCGATAAAAATGAATAAAATTATGAATTAACATTTCCAATTAAAAAATACACATCTTCGAGAAAAAGATAAATTCACTTTAATTATTAGTAATAACAAATTTGAATGCTACATTAATTAATCAATATAAAATTTAGAATATGTAAATGTTACCAATTGTCTACAAATATATCATTAACGCAATCTGCATCTTTACAATTTAGAAAATCAATTTTCAAATTAGTGGGTTATTTAATGAGCTGCGCAAAAAATTAATTAATTGTCTCATACGCTATGACTATCAATAAAAGTCAGGGTCAATATTTCTCCCGTGTCTGAAAAAACCAATTTTTAATCATGGAAAACTTTATGTTGTATTGTCTAGAGTTACAAATCATATGGAATTGAAGATGTTGATATGTGATAGAGATGAAGTGCCAACCAATTCGACCATAAACGTGGATTAGAAATAGGTGTTTAAAAATTTGGATTAGTTATGTTTTTTTCAATATCAATGAGTAATCAAATGTTATTTATATGATACTTTTTTTTTATTTGAATGTAATAATAAATAAACAATATACTCTTAAAATATTTTAAAATCACTATTATAAAAAAACAAGTGTCGTGCATCGCACGAGTGATATACTAGTTAATATATTAAAGAAGTATAGCCTCAAAACATTTGCAAGGCTTTTCCCTTCAAAACTTGCCTCTATTCGTGAGATAATATAATAAATAATATACATAAGTCAAAATAATAGAAATGCATAATTCAATGTTTTTGAGTTTAAACTTCCAATGTATTATTAAATCATGTATTAATATATTATTGTTTAATTTAGTTAATTAATGTGCTTGAACCTTCAATCATTATTAATTACAACTATTCTAAAAAGTGACACTACGATTTTTCAGGTTGCTAACAGTAAATTATATTCCAATGGTAAACTTGGATCATGGAAATGAAAAAATATTAACATTAAATATTGAAAATCTTATAAATACGACAACTAAAAATATTAAATTATGAAAAATCTTATAAATATAAGAATTTACATTAAATAAACTTATTAAGAGCATCTCTAATGCTATCTTCTATTTTGAATGTCGAGTTGATGTGGCGATGAAGAAGTGTGGACAAAACTGATGTGGTAGCATTTATTGTAGAATGCCGTCCAACGTGTCGTCTAGTTTTAGACATCCTAATAGACACCTTCTACCAATTTTTTCATTGAATTGTGTCTATCTTTCATCTATTTTTCCTTCTCTTTCCTCTTTCCACTTTCCACACTATCTCTCCTCATTTCTTTTATCTCTCTTGCCACATAGATTTTTTAGAAGATGTCAAGTATTGGACACCTTCCACCTATTTTTCCATTAAATCGTGTCTATCTGTCTCATCTATTTTTTCTTCTATTTCCTCTTTTCATACTCTCTCTTCTCATTTCTTCTCTCTCTCTTGCTACATAAATTTTTTTAGAAGGTGTAGCATTGGAGATGCTCTAAGTATCTCAAAAACTAAAGGAAAGATGTCTGACAATCTATTGTTGTATTGAATGCACGTATATTGAAAATCCTATAAATACAACTAAAAATATTAAATTCTAAATTTTTTTTATAAATATAACAATTTACATTAAAATAACTTATTAAGTTTCTCAAAAATGAAAGGAAAAGATGTTTGACAATTTATTGTTGTATTAAATGCACGTATATTATTAATATGATTGAAAATTATTATCTAAATATTAATAATAATGATATTGATCTCATCTATAAGATATTAGTGATTAGTATTAGTAATATGATTTAACTAAATTTTTAATTAAATTTTTTGATATATGAATATGACTATTCGTTTTTTGATTAACTTCAACCTAACAAAAAATCATGCTCTATTAAATGACGATTCATATTTTCAATGTATCACGATGCTTTCTAATTTGCATTAGTTCACGTTTGAAATTGAACAATAAATAGGTTCTGCATTTTTTTTTTGCCTTTTGTATGATTAAAAATCGTGCTTTGGTATATATATCAGTAAGTTTAATATTAAAAAACTACAACAAAATCTGTGATTTGTTTGCAAGTATGTTTGTGTTCATATAAGTCTCCATCTGTGTTTCGAAATTGTGTATAAAAGGAAATTAAAATTTTTGCCTTTAATTTTTTTTTTCTTTTATTTAACCTTATCTAAAGGAATGGCGCAGATTTTTAATTTGGTCGAAGAAATCAATTCAACGAAAACACAATGAGATGTCAAAGTTTGAATTGTGCGCATTTGAGAGATACCCAGTTACGATAATAGTTAAGAAATTAATATAGTCTTGAGATGGTATTCGTTGATAGATATGTATTTTGTCCTATTTTTAAGCTCTTTTAATATTGTGCGTATCATTCCAAGTGATTAATATTTTATTAAGATAGTGTGAATACTAGATTATAATCGCTACCTAAATATTGTGTGTTAAAAAACGGGGGCAAAATGTCTATGAAGTTATTATGATATAAATAAAGAATTCAATATAACAATAAATACAAAACCCCTAGATTTTTTGCAAATAAAAAAAATAATTGATCTTGATTCATTCAGTATATTAACAACTTGATTCATGCATTAGTTGTACAAATAGGATAATTTGCATCATTATTTACTTCTTCGATTCATGCAGTATATGCAAAATAGGACATCATGTGTTTTAATACCTTTATTTTTCACGCTCAATATTACTGCAACTTTTAAAATCAGAAAAAAGTTTAAAATATGTTGTCACTTTGTATTTTACATTGGTAGACATTTGTTTTTGTGTTTTTATCATATCTACTAATTATCATTTAATTTTTTTGTAAAAACATTTTCTTTGTGGAGTAGTAATCACAACTTCTTACACAAAGCTTTTAAAATCTTTTCTAGGGTGGAAGAATTCATGCAAGTGTGGAACACAGTTTGGTTAAGACATTTAAGCCATTGATCCGCGAGGAACTGCTATATGTGATGAGAAATTTTGTAATTGGGTACAACAGTATAAAGTTCAAGGCCACAACCCATAAGTATAAGCTCAATTTTATGTTGAAGACGCAAATTATAGAAGTTGGGGATGATAGTTTTCCATCGCAAATTTATGTATTCAAGCCTTTCGATGAATTATTGTCGGCACCAGACGTTGATGAGACTGAGTTGTTTGGTACCGATTGAATAATATTTCATGTTTACATGTATTTTTATTTATCAAATAATTGATAACGTACAATTATTTTGATGGGTGGTGACATGACCCGAAAACGGTTATTCCCACATGGACACGTGTCCCTAAGGTTTCTATGATGTCCGACGCGAATAAAGGATATGGAGGGATTGGAGGCCTCTTTGATTTAGTTTGGACTAGAATGAAGTTAGTTTGGTCAATTCGTTCGCTTCATCATCCAGTGATGATGTGGTTTATCGTCTACAATCATTGTAACAATATCATCATTAAATGCAATGACTTAATATCAAATCTTACAAAATTACGCTATTCGAGAGCAAGTAATATTCTATTGGAATATTAATATTTAATGTTGTATGACTTCAAGAGCAACAACATATTGTTATTTAAGAATATTAGATTATGCAAGAATTTACTCATCAGGAGTAAAAACATACTAGATGTTTAGATCTTATACAATTATGCTATTCGAGAGCAAATAATATTCTAATAGAATATTGATATTTGCATAAATGTGTTTCTTTCAAAATATTATACAATATTTTTCTTGAATATTGATTCTTAGTAATAGACAATTCTTCAAGTATAATGATATAACTTTATTCAATAATATCGATACAAGAAAATTATGCTTGTTTGGGAGTATCAACTCAATATTTTCTGAAATATTAAATTTTTGATATCATGCTTTTTAGAGACAAGTAACATTTTTATAGAATATTAATATAATATTGTGCTTTTCGGGAGCGTTGAGATCTTTAAATTAATCGTTGGATTTAAATAACAATGAGTTTTGAATTTGCTGTCAAAATTTCATAACGATCAGCCTTTGAGCGTTGAGATATCAACATTTGATCATTACTGCACATGCTGCCCAAATTCTTCCACGAATTCAAAATTCGTTATTGTTCACACATAGATTTCTAACATATGAATCGTTTGATCTTGATCTCCATCATGGAATTAAAAAATAATGAGTTTTGAATGTGTTGTACAAATTTCACAACGATCGAACCACGAAACATTAAGATATCATTGTTTGATCACAGATGCGCAGGCTGTCCAGATTCTGCAAATTTTTTAAACTAGCTCTCGGATTTTCTCTCTATTTTGGATGAGCTCTATCGTGCTGCTTGTTTTGAAACTAGAAAAATAGAGAGAAAAATAGAAGAGAATAAAGAGAGTCAAAACTCAAGTGTGTGTGCATTGTCTGTGTCAAACTTGGTGCATATTATTGTCTAATAATTAGATTTTTTTTGTTGAAGTGATGTAATAACCTTATCTATCTTTTTTTACGACCCTCCACCCATAGTGAACTTTTATTTCAAAATTTAGCATTAGAGTTGGGTTTAAAATCTTATTGAAAGTAGCATGTCAATATACTATCTAGGTTTCATTTGTGGGGAAGATAAGATTAAAATGTAATTAAGACTTAACATTACTTTTCTGCCTAACTTTTGCATACCAAATATTCAACAAAATATATGAGAAATATTTAAACTATGATATACAGTCTTCAATCATATAATCCATTACGATTAATTATGATGCATGGTACTCAACAGAATTAATATATGCGAGAATATATAAACTAGCAAATATAATAAATAAATTCAACCGAACAAAATTATCGAAGTTATATGATTGTTCCTAGATTTTGTTCCTGCTCATTTTGCTTCTCGAATCAAACTCTTATATTTGCAACAAATTAGAGAATTCTTTTATTTTTTAAAAATATTCTTCAAGTGGACTGTAAGAGTTGAAGCTGATAAAAGTCTCAAGAAGTTCAAAAGGTATATGAGGTACTTGTCATTTTGAACAATTTCATGCAGATTAATACTCTATATATCATTCACGTTCCTTTTTCTATTCGTTGAAGTTGACATACTTGCTATTTGTGTCGAACTTGCTGCATGTTATTGATTGGTAATTAGAGTTTTTCCTGTTCAATGGATGCAAGAACATTATATATCTTTTACAACCCTCCACTTAATAGTAAACTTTTATGTCAAAATTTAGCATTAGAGTTGAGGTTAATTTCTTATTGAGTTATATTTATCTGATGCACACTGTGTACTCAAAATAGTTGTCAATATACTATCTAGGTTTCACGGTTTTTTTTTTGGGGGGGGGGGGGGGGGGGGGGGGCTAAGATTAAAACGTAATTAAAACAATACTTTTCTGCCGAACTTCTGCATACAGATCTTCAACAAAATATACATTCTTCATTCATTTCATCCACTACATGCAACAATATAATTAAATAAAGGGTTAGTTCCACTAATGGTCCTCATTCTTTCAAGTTTGTAAATATTTCACCCCCATTCAATTTTTTTAGCAGATATCATCTTGATTCTTCCATTTATTCTCACATACCATCCCCACTCACGGATGCTGTAAAAAACAGCCATTAAATGGGTTTCCATCACAATTTTTCTCTTTCTAAAACGAGGGCATTTTAGGCAAACCACCTAAAATTATTTGTGGAAGAAGATAACATACTTTTTGTGGAAGAAGATAACATACTGTAGCGAAGAAGAAGAAGAAGAAGAAAGCATGAATGTCACTTTTGTATATAGGCCTTGTAGCTTTTGAATATAGTGTGCAAAAAGAAGCATGTGAACCATGCCCACGATGTTTTGACAGAATTAAAGGCGATTCCAATGTTCAACCACTTTCAATTCTCATTTCCTCCTCTCAGTACAATCCTTATCTTGAAAATGACTATATTCCACAAGGGATTCCTCAGCACCAAGCTGTGTTTAACAGAAACTCATTTCAGATTTTTGACACAAATGATGAAAGATTGGTGAGATTGGGTTCTTCTACAACTAAAGAGGGCAGAAAGAAGATAATGGCCCGCCAAAGGCACCTCTATCTACACCATCATCGCCACCATAGCCACCACAATCAGCATCAAAATCAAACTAATGTTCATCAAGATGAGGAGAGAAAAAAGATAAGAATATTAGACTATGTAAAGAATGGGACTTACGCTGTAACTAAATATAAAGAATGGAACGGACAATGTGACTACATTTAAATAATGGACCTGTAGTACTGCTACAGCTTTCAAAGGAAAAATTGAACATGTCCACACACATAAATGACATCCCACAATTCACAACCAACAAAAAGTATGTTATTTTCTTCCACAATTCACGTCTTTTTCTTCTTTTTTGCTGCTTCCTTGGTGCCTGTGGTCCCTATTGAAGTGTTCTTGCAACCACGCACATAA
This sequence comes from Forsythia viridissima, assembly GCA_030279155.1. Taxonomy (NCBI): domain Eukaryota; kingdom Viridiplantae; phylum Streptophyta; class Magnoliopsida; order Lamiales; family Oleaceae; genus Forsythia; species Forsythia viridissima. The sequence continues at coordinate 37,040,841 of CM059033.1, read as the reverse complement.
ATGACATCCCACAATTCACAACCAACAAAAATTGAACAAAAAAACATGGTATATTCTTCCACAAATCTACAGTAGTGATAATTTACGCCTTTTTCTTCTTTTTTATAGCTTCCTTGGGGCCGGTGGTCCCTGTTGAAGTGTTCTTGCAACCATGCAAATAAATGACATCCCATGATTCACAACCAACAACAATTGAACAAAAAGTATGTTATCTTCTTCCACAAATCCATAGTAGTGATATTCATTCCTTCTTCTTCTTCTTCTTCTTCTCTGCTATAGTATGTTATCTTCTTCTACAAAAAGTATGTTATCTTCTTCAACAAATAATTGTAGGTGGTTTGCCTAAAATGCCATCGTTTTAGAAAGAGAAAATTTGTGATAGAAACCCATTTAATGGCTGTTTTTTACGGATTCCGTGAGTGGGACAGTATGTGAGAATAAATTGAAGAATGGAGATGATATCTGCTAAAAAAAATTGAATGTGGATAAAATCGTTACAAACTTAAAAGAATGGAGACCATTAGTGTAATTAACCCTTAAACAAATGTTGGCCTCGATCGTTTGTGAATTATTTTTCACAATTAACTGTAAAGTATAATATTTACAAATATTTAGTAGACATATATGAGAAAGAAATTCAAACGATCCAGCCAAATTATCGAATTTATATCATTGATCAACTGAAACAAATATTATTTTTCCCAAAGATGGTCCAAATCTCTTGTTTTTTACAATTTACATTACTAAACGAACCACAAAATTAAAGAATACTAGAATTGCTTCTTATAACTTTGACTTTTTATCTTCTTCATACAGCTCCCAAACCCTTGTTATGTCTTGCCATCGCAACCCAACTCTGGCCGCGGCTGGACGACTTCCTTCACGTCCAAAATCTACACCTTTTTCTTTGATTTCTCAATTTCACCAGTTTTTCCACAAATCTTCTTTTCGAGGTTCATATGAATCCATGACTCTTTTTTCACTTTTTTCCTCAACTTTTTTTTCTTGTCTGCCTAGATATAATTCTAACCAGGTGCCACTTCAAGATGTTTATCATGTCCCAGGAAAGAAGAAAAATTTGCTATCTATGGCTCAGCTGACATCATCATGACACTATGTCTTGTTCGGTCTCCGAGATGTGAAGATGTATTGTGACCTAAAAATCTCAGAAACACCGACAATGGAGGGACAATGATTGGAGTCAGTTTATGTGATGTCAGCAGAGTCTGCATATGTAGACACGACAAGAAAAAATGAGACAACAGATCTATGGCACATGCGGTTAGGTCACGTTAGCTATTCCAAGTTAAGTGTGATGGTGAAGAAGTCGATGCATAAAGGGCTTCCTCAACTAGATGTGCGAACAGACGTAGTTTGTGCTGGATGCCAATATGGTAAAGCACATCAATTACCATATGAAGAGTCGAAGTTTAAAGCAAATGAACCATTGGAGTTAGTTCACTTCGATGTATTCGAGCCTATTAAGAAACCATCAATTAGTGGTATGTGGTATATGGTGACATTCATTGATGACTTCTCAAGATTTTCTTTATGAAAGAAAAATCTGACACATTCTCAAAGTTAAAGAGTTCAGAGAGTCAGCTGAAGGAGAAGTAGGAAAAAAGATCTGTTGCTCGCGCACAGACAATGAGAGAAAATATAGCTCAAGTGAGTTCTTTCAATACCTAAGAGAATGCCAAATACATCATCAGTACACTTGTGCCAACACACCACAACAGAATGGTGTAGTGAAGAGAAAGAACCGACATTTTGCAGAAATTTGTCGGAGTATGCTACATGAAAAGAATGTACCTGAAAGGTTTTGGGCTAAAGCAATGAGGACTGCAGCCTTTGTGATCAACAGACTTCCTCAATCGAGGTTAGGATTTGTTTTACCTTTTGAGAAACTGTGGAACATGAAACCTACAGTTATCTACGTGTATGTTATGTATTTGTTCTTAATCATTTATGGAGCAAGTTTGACAAGAAAGCTGTTAGATGTATCTTTGTGGGATACGACAGCTAGAGAAATGGGTAGAAATGTTGCGATCCAACAAGTGAAAGATGCTACACTTCACGAGATGTGGTGTTCGATGAAGCATCTTCTTGGTGGTCCTCAGAGGATGAATGTTGCCAGACTCAAGAAAATTTGGAGACAAGCTGCAATAAAAGATAGGAGAGCATACAGTTCAACTCCAACCAAGTTCAGATGAATCAGGAGATCCAAATGATGATGATATCGAACAAAGAGTGACTCGAAATCCTTGGCAAACTGGCGTGTATCAACAACCAAACGAAGAAGGTGGGCCTAGTGAAACGGAAGAATCAACTCCACAATCTCAACTCCGAAGGTTAGCAAGAACACGAAGGCCAAATTCCAAATACGCCAATGCAGCCATAGTTGAAGAAATAACTATAATAGAACCTGAGACGTTCGAAGAAGCATCGCAGAGTTCTGAGTTGATGACAACTATGAAAGAAGAGATTGATGCACTTGAGCAAAATCAAACTTGGGATCTAGTGCTAAAGCCAAAAGATGTGTAACCCATATCTTGTAAGTGGGTTTACAAGATAAAGTGTCATCCAGATGGGTTAATTGAGAGGTACAAGGCACGATTGGTAGCTCGTGGTTTCTCTCAATAGTACAGACTAGACTATGATGAAACGTTTAGTCCAATGACGAAACTTACAACCGTACGAGTCCTACTTGCATTTGCAGCCAACAAAGACTGGAATTTGTGGCAGATGGATGTGAAGAATGATTTTCTTCATGGAGAGCTGGATCGGGAAATCTATATGATCTAACCATTGGGTTTTAAGAGCCAAGATCATCCTGAATATGTGTGTAAGCTGCGGAAAGCACTCTACGGATTGAAACAAGAACCTAGGGCGTGGTAATACGATTGCTGAATTTCTAACGCAAATTGGTTATTTAGTAACACCTGCAGATTCCAGCTTGTTTGTCAAAGCCAATGAAGGTAAGCTAGCTATCGTGCTAGTGTACGTGGATGATTTAATCCTAACCGGTGATGATTAGGCAAAAATTCTTCGGATGAAGGAGAATTTATCAGTTTGTTTCCAGATGAAGGAACTTGGACCACTCAAGCACTTTATTGGTCTAGAGGTTGGTCGAACACAATCGAACACAAGAAGTAATATTTCTCTCTCAACAGAAATACACCAAAGATTTGTTGAAGTGGTTCGGAATGCTCGAATGCAAGCTGATTTCGAAGCCAATTGAGCCAAATGCCAAAATGTGTGCACACGAAGGAAAAGATTTGGAAGATGCGACGATGTATCGACAATTGGTGAGTATTCTAATCTACTTAACCTTGACTTGACCTTATATTTCTTATGCTGTTGGTGTGATGAGTCGGTCCATGTAAAATTCAAAGAAGCCTCATTTGGAAGCAGTTCGACGAATAATGAGATATGTGAAGAGTACAATTAACTATGGTCTTTTGTATAAGAAAGGTGAAGACTGCAAGTTAGTTGGTTACTATGATGCTGACTTTGCAGGAGACCATGACACTTAGAGATCAACAACTGGGTATGTGTTTAAGCTTGGTTTCAGAACAATTTCTTGGTATAGCAAGAGACAGTCGACGGTATCATTGTCAACCACTGATCCTGAGTATCGAGCAGCAGCAATGGCAGCTCAAGAGAGTACGTGGTTGATACAGCTGATGAATAATCTACATCAACCAATAGATTATGCAGTTTCGTTGTACTGTGACAATCAGTCGGCAATTCGTTTTGCGGAGAATCTGATCTTTCATGCAAGAACTAAGCATGTTGAAGTACACTATCACTTTATCAGAGAAAAGGTTCTACAAGAAGAAATTGAGATGAGGCAAATCAAGACAGATGACCAAGTTGCGGACTTGTTCACAAAAGGCTTGAGCACCAGCAAGTTCGAAATCTTTCGCTGTCAGCTCGGCACAATGCAAATAGTGAGAAATGGTGTTGAGGGAGAGTGTTGAAGATCAACCCAGCCCATTACAAAGCCCAATCCATTTTTATCTAAACCCAAGACAATGGAAGCTTCTCAACAAATGTGGAAGGAAGATATTAGAAGGATGTAGAAAGAAGAAAGTGTGTAGAATGTGGTAATAATGCATGGCTAGGATTATTTCTCAATTTAATATTTGTATGATATAGATTGGATGATGATGACTATAAATATCCTCCCTTGCATTTGGGTTAGGCATCCTCCAAAAAATAAGTATTTGTAGTTTTAGTTTGAGTGTGGTGTCTTGAGTGTAAGTTGTGAGCTCCTTATTGAGTGTTTATTTCTCTTCAAATTGTGAGTGATCTTTGAAAAGTGTTGTAGTGTCTTTTATTGTGAGTATAATACAAGTAATTTGTTTATTTGTTTGGGTCCAATAATAGTAAGTTTAGAATTGTGTACTCTAAATTTTACTCTACATCATTGATCAAGTCGAAAATGTCGATTTTCCGAGCATCCTCTTCACTAGAAAAATACCGTTTCCAAAATGAACTTGTGATGTCAATTTCGGAACCCATTGTTCGAATTTTCCTTCCTTCTAACGTAAAAACTCTTCTAATTGTGGGTGAAAAAGAGTTTTGAAGATTTTAAATGTAATCTAATGTTGGGTGAAGTGAAGAATAGTGTTGGAGATTTTAATGTACGTAAGTAAACTTGGAATAAGAAAGGGAAACATATTCAAACATATTTGAAGGAAACATATTTCGAATAGGTGAATGAAACATATTTGAATTTGAAATAAGTGAACGAAATATATTTGAATTTGGAATACGTGAAGGATACATATTCAAACATATTTGAAGGAAACGTACTTGGAATAACTATTTGTCTACATAATTGTTCTAGTGCAGAATCATTATTTGTTACTGTTTGATTGTGTGTAATCCAATTATCAAATTTTATTCGAGATTACTTGTACATTTAAACATTAACTAGAACATCAAATAATTTCACGTCTCGTCTTGTTACTTCACGTATCACTTAACATGATTTTAGATGTTCTATAATTAATTATGTACTTTTATCTGTAAATAGAATAAATATCTTATTCCTTACCTTCTTGTTATTAGTTCAAAAGGTCCTACCATTTAGAGATAACAAGGGGGGTGGTCCTCTCTATATTTAGTCCCACCATGAAATTAGATTTTCAGGAGGTGGGACATAGTGTGAACTAAAATATGCTCATCTCCCGTCATGTTTTTTATTTACTTATTTACTTATTATTTTAAATAAAATTTATATTTAAAAATATAAATAAAATAAAAAGTAAGAGTCGAGACATGAACCTACCCCGATTTCCAGTTAACTGAGAAATTCTTGCCTCGAATAAGAGTGCACATTTTGCCATCCTACTATTATTATAAAATAATATAAACAAGATCACTATGAAAATAAATTCTTAGAAGTCAATACAATTGAATAAACTTTTTAATTCAAAAGACTCAAAAACATAAACAAATTATTTTACAAGTATATATAATAATGAGGATTGTTCCTCCAACCAAGATATTTGATATAAAAATTTAAAAAAAATAATCAAATCATTTTAAATCAAAGTAACGATCTAGATCCATTTCATTAACACCGTTCAACATTTCAAAATGGTACACAATCCAAAATCAGTGTTCTAAAAAGCGTAAAGCGTTGCTAAGCGTAGAGACCGAACTACCTAGTCACGCAACACTCACGTTTAAGAAAGCCTTTTATAACAATGCCAAAACCCTTCCCCCACCCTATCCACCTAAATCATGGCCAATCCCTCATCTCTCTATATATACACAGAGAGAGAGAGTTTTCCTTTAATCGAAGCATTTTGAGATACACTTATTCTGACATTTGTTTAGAACATATTTTCCAGTAAAAATTTCTAAAATAATATTTTCTTAGGAAAGATTAGTTTAGAATTCAATTGAAAATTTAATCTTTTTAATTCAAAATATTGCTATTAATAGGAGAGCATGATCGATACATTATTTGTTGCGCTTTTGGACTTAGTTAACAACTTATGATTGTAGATTAAGAAAGAAACCAAGAGCTAAAGCAAGAAATGACACCAAGATTGGTAACTCTGTTCTGTCAACAACTAACCTAAATCTGGGGGGCTCAGTGAGGCAGCCCAGGCACAAAAGATCCACTAATAACCAAGAAGATAACAATAGAGTTACACATGTGTGTTAATCATGTCCGATTCAACACACAATAAACCGAATAAGAATTTCTCCTATCTAAAGTAACCCAGGGCTTTCAGAGCAGCCTTGAATCCCACTTTGATACTGTAAATACAATGATCTATTGATTAGATATTGTATTTATGTTCAAAGAACAACATTTTCCCTTTCTTCGAAAAGATAAAAGAAAACTCAGAAGAAGAGTAGAAGTAGAAGAAACGGTGGAGGGTTTATGGAACCCTTATTCAGATAGCAAAAAGAATGGAGTAAAATAAAGAATGCTAATCTCTTAACTTATCTTCACTGTTCACATCCCTTTTATTAATTGGACTTTAGTGGATTCCACACGTAAGTCCAAGTGCCATCCAATAGAAAAAGTAACATATTTGTTTGTAGTTGCATAAGGAGGTTGAACGCTTTTATTTCAGCAAGGGAACCACGCTTTTATTCCAACAATCTCCACATTGGTTTACTTCTGATGCTTCCTTAAACTTGGTTATAGTTTATTAATCTCTTGTGCCATTAGACATCTCCTCATTCCTCATTACCCAGTTCCTGCAAAAGAATTCAACCATTTTCAATATGTAGAAATTTTAAACAACTTGAAAATTTGCTTACACTTATGGGTTTAGTACCCATGTCAGCAGGATTGTGATTTGTAGAAATTTTCTTCAAGATAATTTCTTTCTTTAAGAGTTTTTCTCTAACAAAATGGAACTTAACATCTATATGTTTAGTTCTTTCATGATAAATAGGATTTTTACTCAAGTATAATGCACTTTGGCTGTCAAAGAATATACATACATTGTCTTTCAACAAATTTAATTCAAACAGTAAATTTTTAAGCCAGATGTATTCTTTTACAGCTTCAGTTAAGGGAATGTAGCTTCAGTACTAGATAAGGCAACTATAGACTAAAGCTGGGATTTCCAGCTTATACAATTTTCTCCTAACATGAAGTAATAGGTAGTAACTGACTTTCTATTATCTTCATTAGATGCAAAATCAGAGTCCACAAAGCCAACCGGTTTTAACTCTGATTCATAGTTTTTATAACATAATCCTGTATTTAAAGATCCTTTTATGTATCTCATTAGCCAGTTAAGAGCTGCCCAATGAGATTTACCAGGATTTGACATAAATCTACTAAGTAAACTTATTACAAAAGATAAATCAGGCCTTGTACTTACCATTGAATATAGAGATGGCAAAGGGCTGAGCCGGGCTGGCGAGGCCCGTGCCATAACAGATCCGACTCGGCCCGTCCCAAAAATCTTGGTCTGGATTGGCCCGTGGTCCGCGAGCCACACAGGTCGACCACGGGCCGGTCCACGGACCAGTCCGTGGACCCATATGAAATACATATTTTTTTTGTGAAGTTAAAAAAAAAAAAGAAATAACTTAAGATAAAATTTGAAATTCAAACCATCCTCCTTTTTTTGGGCTTGGGACCGGCTACTATTAGCGTAGGTGGAGTTAAAATTGTACATGAACAAGTTGTTACGTGTACAATTTTTTGTAAATTTAATTATTTAAATATCAACACTTACAAGTTAAAATGAATAAAAATAAAATGAATTTATACAAAATATTGAATATACTTACATTTATGTACTCAGTTCGTTTATCTCTTCGACCAATATCAGGCTTATTTTATCTTGGATTCGAAGTTCTGCATCCTCCCAATCTTTCAAACACATTAAACTCTCTAATATGTCTGGTTTAAGTCTTGACCTCAAATCATTAAGAATCCTACCACATGTAATAAAAGCAAACTCCAATGCTACAGTTGATATCAAAGGTGTTAATAGATCACGTGCTATAATAGAAACAATTGGGTACTGGCGTTCGTTTTGTCTCCACCACCTAAGTATATCAAAATTATTTCTCTCATCTTCATCTAACATATTAAGCATGTCGTGACCAAAATATCTAGCTAACTCTAACGGTATATCTCTAATATTAGTTTTTATATTTGTGGCACGGGAAAGCGAAGAAAAAGAAGAAGAACTAGGATTTTGAGTTCCCTTATAAATAAGGAAACTTCAATAATCATTAGGATTATGGTTATTTGAAGAAGAAGAAGGGTTTGGTGCAGGAGGTCTTCTAACATTCCTACTGGTTTTTTCTGCATAAAATTCGTACATTTCACATAAATTTTTTTCTAAATTATCGTTTACCGTAACTCAAATTATTAAAAATTTTAGAAATATTATATTTAGTACCATGTAAATTAACTCTAGGGTCCATAATTGACGCTAACAGAAACAACATATGCAGGTTTTTCCAATATTTTCTAAATTTCATTTACTTTGTTTCAACAATATCAGAAAAAATTGCATACGTTTTATATCTATTAAAATTATTTGCAATAAAATAAAAATGATTTAAAACTAATGGACTTGTAGGGTAGTATACACCACCACATGCATTTGTGGCGTTGTAAAATACTTTTCAAAATTTTCGAACATGAAATGCAATTTGCCAATCATATGATTACAAATCGTATTGTGGACTGTGTGAATGTCGGCCATTATAATAAGCAGTTACACAATATTTATAACCTTCACATGATTCAAGTATTAAGTAAATAGAGTTCCACTTATTACGTATGTCTGTACATATACTTTTAGTTGGTAGAGAATTTTCTACCCATAGTTTATCAAATACTTGTTTTCTAGCAGGTGAAGCAGTAATATAGTTTAAGACATACCTAATTTTTTCTAATTGTGGGCCTATATACTTTAAACCATCTTGTACAATTAAATTAAAAATATGGCATACACATCTAATATGAAACAAAATTTCACTAAAATTCGGATGTAATTTTTCAATTAATTTTCTATTACAATATTGTTAGGCGGATCATTGTCAAATGTGATACTACGAATTCTAGATTCGCAATTAAATTCTCTAATAATTGTCATTAAATAATTAAAAATTTGTATGTCATTATGAGAGTAGTCAATTACTTTAAAAACAATTATTCTTTTATGCATAATTCATAATTTATCAATATAATGTAAAATAGCCTCAATATATCATTTATGATTTAGCCCGGACCACAAGTCCGAAGTGAATGATACAACACCAGCATATTTACTTAAATCATTTTTATATTTTGTTTTCTTTTATTATATGCAGTAATAATATCAGAACGAAGAGTTTCTAGCAAAGGGCAAATACCTTGGTTGAAGATACATTTGTACAAACCGTGTGAAGTGAGAGCTTTCCACTATGATAAGCCAGAACTCACCACTGGCCACCAACTAACACATGCCTTCCCGACGCATAGAGTCTTGTGAATAAACCCAATATAGATCCGAACTGTAGTTGAGCTTGGTTGGTATCAACTCCTTCGTACTTTTGCATACACTTTGAAAAATGTCGATTAAAATGGCTCGTTCCACCACTCTTTTGCCATACAAACAGTTGTTTACAATATTTACAAACTGCCTTAAAAATTGGTTGCCGTCTGTAGATGCACCGGTCTGTACTATCTTGAAATGATCCCAACACCGAGCCTTTTATTTTACGGCTCTTCGTTTAGTAGTTGATTGAGTAGTGTTGGTCATTTCTAACTCTTCGTCGATATCATCTAAATCGAAATTTGGATCAGTGTTCCCAACCTCAAAATCATCACCAAATTCTGAAATTGGAACATTATTTAAACTACTAAAATCATCTTGAATTTGGTTTTCAACAGACTCGATACTTCTTTGAAAATTGTATTGATCCATGAATAATTGTAGATAATAAAAATGTAGAAGTAGAAAAAAAAATGTGGAATGTAGAATACTAGAATGTATATTGGACAATTGTAGGAATGTAGTAGATTATAAATCTAGAAATTCAACAATAAATTGCACAATATAATTTTTTTGGATTGTTGTATGAATGTAAGATTGAGTTGAGAGATTTGTGAAGAATAGAGATAATTTATGTGGTATTTATAGGGAAAAAAATAATTATAGCCGTTTGAAAAAAAAAAAAAATTTGGGAACCAAATTGAATCCGAACCGTGGCCTGGTTCGTGGTCCATTGGTTTGGGAACCAAATTGAAAACGGTCATAAAATGGTCCGGATCCACGGGCTGATTCGTGGACTTCATGGGCCTAGCCTAGCTCGGCCCATGATTTATTTCACGGCCCGATCCGGGTCCGGGTCCGTCTTTTTACGGACCGGGCCGAAGGGCGGTTCGGTCCGTTTGCCATCTCTAATTGAATACATGATGGATCCAATTACATTTGGATATGGAACTTTATCCATTTCAGCTCTTTCATCATCTTTTAGGTGACTGCTCATTGGACAAAATAAAATGTGAAGCAAGAGACACATTAACATGTTTAGAATCTTTCATACCAAATTTACTTATTAATTTTTCCAAGTAATGATATTGAGATAGATTTAGCTTTGAATTTGATCTATCTCTAGAAATGATCATACCTAACATTTTTTTTCTACCTAAATCTTTCATATCAAATTCAGATTTAAGAACATGTTTTATTGAATTTATTTCAATCAGAATTGGTCCAATACGAAGCACATCATCAACATAAAGAATCAAATAAATTTCAGAACCCTTTGGGTTATCTTTATTATATAGGCAGCTATCATAAATACTTCTTTTAAAACAAATTTTTAGAATGAAAGAGTCAAACCTGGTATACCATTGCTTGGGGGCTTGTTGAGACTATACAAAGATTTTTTCAAGTGACAGACAAGCTCATGTGTACATTTCTCTTCAAAACCTGGTGGTTGAGCCATGTAAATCTCCTCGTCTAAGTCTCCATGTAAGAAAGCAGTCTTTACATCCATCTGTTCAAGTACCCAATCAAACTGAACAGCAAGAGCAAGTATTAATCTCATAGTTTTATACTTAACTACATGAGAGAATATTTCATTATAATCAACTCCTTCCATTTGATTAAAACATTTGGCAACTAATCTAGCTTTGTACCTTATTGGTTCACTAAGGTTTGATCTTTTTTTGATTTTAAACACCCACTTACAATTTATCACTTTAAGCTTTTTATCTCTATCAACAAGGACCTAGGTTTTATTTTCATGAAGAGAAGACATCTTTTCTTTCATAGCTTCTATCCAAGCTGCTGAGTCTTTAGAAGAGACATCTTCTTCATAAGAGGCATGTTCTATATTTTATATTTCTCTTCCAGCATGAAGAAGGAGACTTAGTAATCCTTCAGCAGCATACTTAGGATTAGGCTTCACAGTTCTTTTAGATCTGTCTCTTATCAATTGATAATTTTGTAAGTTGGTTATGTCAGTTTCTTCCTCAGAATCAGATTCTTCAAATTCAGTAATATTAAGAAGTTCAGAAGTATAGTTTTCATAATCCAAGGAAAGGCTAGGACTATCTAAATTTGAATACACTATTTCATGGATTGGTTCACCATCTGGTGTAGTTTCATCTAAGACTTCACCTCAATTTGAAATTTATCATTTTCTAAATCTAACATAGATTTATTTTTTTCAGTACCTGACTTATCAGTATTCTCAACACAAGGCATCTCATTTTCATTGAAAACTACATCCATGCTAACAATCACTAGAACCCATTTTTCTCCTTTTAACCAAAGCCTAAACCATTTTACTCATTCAGGATAGCCTAAGAAGACACATTTTAGGGCTCTATGGTCAAGTTTTCCCTTACTTTGGTGTACATATGCAGCACACCCAAATATTTTTAAGAAAGTCAGATCAGGGGGCTTTCCTTTCCACAACTCTTCAGGAGTTTTGGACTAAATGGAACTAGAGGGACTTCTGTTTATCAAGTATACAGCAGTAGCAACTGCTTCTCTCCAAAATCCCTTTGGAACCCCAGAACTGATAATAAGACATCTAAATTTATTCATGATAGTCTTGTTCATTCTCTCAGCAACACCATTTTGCTAAAGGGTGAATCTAACTGACCTATGCCTCTAAATACCATTATCTTTGCGAAAGTTGTCAAATTCCTGATTACAGAATTCTAAGCCATTGTCAATTCTAAGAATTTTTACTCTTTTATCAGTTTGATTTTCAGTCAACTTAACCCAATCTCCAAATTTCTTAAAGGCTTCATTTTTTGCTTCTAAGAAATACACCCAAGTTTTTCTAATATAATCATCAACTATAGAAAGAAAATATTTATTCCTTCCATATGTGGGGTAACTTTCAGGCCCCCACAGATCAGAATGAACATATTCTAAACGAGCTTTAGAGGTTTGAGCCAATTTTGCAACTTAGTCTAGTTTGTTTTCCTAGAATGCAAGTTTCACAAAAGGCAATTTTTGACCCTCTATCTCTGCCTAAAAGATTTTGTTTACTCAGTAAGGAAATACCATTTTCACTAATATGACATAACCTTTTGTGCCATAAGATTGAGTGATCAGCCTCAGTGTTACATAGAAGATCAAGATCTTTAGAGACAGTATGACCCATGAGAGTATATAACCTATCCTTCTTGACCCCTTTAAAGACAACTAAGGATCCAAAGATTAATTTCATAATCCCATCCTTAATTTTGCACTCATATCCCTCATTATCTAAGGCACCCAAAAAAATAAGATTTCTTCTAAGACCAACAACATGTCTGACTTCTTTTAAAGTTTTGATGGTTCCATCATTCATTTTTAACTAAACAGAACCTATGCCAACTATAGGGCAAGATTGATGTTTCCCATGTACACATTTCCACCATTAATTTTTTCATAGCAATTAAAGGCATTTATATCAGGACACATATAATATGAGCAACCAGAATTAAGAATCCAATCAATATCATGTTCAACATCAGAAACAGCATAAACTTGCACATTATCAGAAACTTTTGCTTGATTTTCAGAATTGTTATCAGTTTCTTTATTTTTCATTTTCTAATCATAACAATATCTCTTAAAATGGCCTAGCTTTCCACAATAATAACATTTTTTGCCACTTCTTGATTTTGACCTAGAATTTTCTTTCTTTTTACCTTTATTACTGTAATTTTGGTTATCCTTTTTTCCAATCTTCCTCTCACAAATAAGTTTTCTTCTTTGTTAGAAGATCTAAAATCTTGTTTAAATTCCAGTTCTCTAGATCTCAAAGCATCAACAATAATGGTAATGGACAAGTCATCTCTGCAATATTTTATCACATTTTTTACTTCTTTAAAATGATCAGGCAAAGAGTTTAACAAGATAACAAATAAATTTTCATCATCAAACTTTTTATCAACATTGGACAAATTTTGTACAACTTTGTTGAAATATCAAGATCCTTTGAAGGATCAATTTTGAAACTAAAGAGTTTTTCAAGAAGATAAACCTTATTAGGCAAGGTTTTGATCATAAAAAGATCATCTAATCTTTTCCAGAGTTCCACAGTTGTTTTTTGTTTAGTGACTTATCTCAGCACATTATCAGTTAAATGTAGAAAGATAGAACTATAAACAATTTCATTCATTTCAAGTATAGCATCTGGTTTTGCTTTGAGGGTTTCTGAGCAACCTTCAGGGTCCTCTAATGCTTTAGAGACCTTTTGTTGTACTAGAATGGCCTACATCTTTTGTTTCCACAAAGAGAAGTCCCCATTTCCATCGAACTTTTCAAGTTTGACCTTCGAACCCATAACAGATTCTGTAAAAGGATGGATTTCAAGAAACAAAGGTCTAAAGATTATTTTTAAACAAAAGAATGAAAGTTTAACAAAAGTAAATAACTGTAAATTTTAGCAAATCAAATAGTATCAAGAAACATACTAATTTCTGAAGAAATAAGGTCTAATACATTTTGTCAAACAAGAACCTTTAAGCAAATCAATTTTGTATACTAGTATCACAAAAAGATTTCACATTAGACACAGTCAAAACGTACAAACCACATGCAATAGATGAATAAAGGGTTAGAGTTTACCATTGTTGCGCTTTTGGACTTCGTTAACAACCAATGATCTCAGATTAAGAAAAAAACCAAGAGCTAAAGCAAGAAATGACACTAAGATTGGTAACCCAGTTCGGTCAACAACTGACCTACATCTGGGGGGGCTCAGTGAGGCAGCCCAGGCACAAAAGATCCACTAATAACCAAGAAGATAACAACAGAGTTACATCGGTGTGTTAATCATGTCCGATTCAACACACAATAAAACTGAATAAGAATTTCTCCTATCTACAGTAACCCAGAGCTCTCAGAGCAGCCTTGAATCCCACTTTGATACCGTAAATACAATGATCTATTGATTAGATATTGTATTTATGTTCAAAAAACAATATTTCCCCTTTCTCTGAAAAAGATAAAAGAAAACTCAGAAGAAGAGTAGAAGTAGTGGAGGGTTTCTGGAACCCTTATTCAGAGAGAAAAAAGAATGGAGTAAAATAAAGAATGCTAATCTCTTATCTCATCTGCACTTTTCACATCCCTTTTATTAATTGGACTTGAGTAGATTCCACGCGTTATTCCAAGTGTCATCCAACAAAAAAAGTAACAAATTTGTATGTAGTTGCACAAGGATATTGAACACTTTTATTTCAACCATGCTTTTATTCCAACAGTATTGAGAACGGAACGAAATGTATTTTGAAATCAAAGATTATGCAAAAATCAATTAAATAAAAAAAAGTAATTAAAAGATTCACGAATGAAATAAATTCTACCGAAATGATTTTAATTAAAACTTGATTAATATATTAAACAAAATTACAACATAAATATGAAATAATAAAACTTACAATTACTTGTTGGCTTGAATATTTTTCTTTCTCAATTTGATATTTCAAACTAAATTGACGGAATTTGTCAGAACAACCATTTCTATTTTTCAAAGACTTTTCTGCATTATTCCTTGGAATAGTAACAATTATTTTTCTTTTTGAAACACTTTTCTACATTATTCCCTTCAATAGTAAAATTGATGTTTATATCCTTGTGTTAAAAAGCCCGCATAGGCTTCACGCCTCACTCTTACATTGTCTTTGTCTCACCCTAGCCTAGGCCTCGCTTAAATTTAAAAAACTTGAAGTTACACCTCCACGCTTAACTACGTTTTACGCTTTTTAGAACACTGATTTTGATGTGTTAAATTATTTTGCTGATACTATTCTTTACTTGTCATAGTGATTCTTCCAAGAATCTTGAACATTTTATCTTGTGTCAATAATGCTTGAAAATTCCATCTTTTTAGTTCAAAACATTGTTGTTATCATGACTTTGATGATGGATTGATAAAGTTTGTTCCACAACATTCATTCGTGGCTTCAAATTTATTTATTTTTAGTTCTAGTTTGACCTAACTTTTTTTTAAAGTTTCCAATTGGTTCAGAAAGTGCCATTTTGATTATAGTTTCAGGTTCTAATTTGGATGTTGAGGATGATTATCAAGAAGATTGTAATTCTACAGTTTGAAGATACATTAATAATTACTCAGATGCATATGGAAGAATGTATGGTTCTGCATATATACATTAATGATAATTGTTTGGAATATTATTTCTCTATATTTTATTATATTCATTGAAAAAAACTTATTTTTATTTAATTTTGCTCATTTTTATTAAACATTCTTAAGAATTTTTGCCTAAAGAGTGACTCGTTATCATAAAATTCTTTTTTATTTTATTTATTATAAATTCTAATGTTAACACATTTTTATACTATCTGTAAGGAATTGATGTATACATGCACAACGAAAATTAATTGTTCAATTCCTTTAAGTTCGGATCAACCTTGTACTTAGATAGAGTTCGTGATAGAAGTTTACCTTTTGATGAACATCGTGAAATCTGATTATCTGATTGGCTTGTGGTGAAATCTTCAATACCACAGCTGTCCAATTACGCAACCTCCAATAGTGATCTACACAGCAAGAACAGATCTGGACTTCCACGATCAAAAACATATAAAAGCGAAATCTTGGGAGAAGTTGATTGGGTTGCCTTTTTCCTTGTGCTAGCAAGTAATGAAAACAACTCATGTAATTAATCTGCTGTGGCCTTGTATATATAGGTAGGGCTAACCCTAGCCCTAGTTCTAGTCCAACTAGAACCATCAACAAATGGGCCCAATTAATTAATCTAATTAATTAATTTGGTCCAATAAATAATTAAGTCCGACCCAACTAATTTGGACCTTGGACATTAATTCTTACAATCTCCCACTTGGACAAGGTCCAATTCCAGATGCTCAATTCTCACTTTATGTGTGTGACCCATTAGGTTCCCTTTCACGATGGCAAACGCAGTGATATTCTCATCGATTCACCGAGATCGATCAATTCACGTCGTCGTCCAAGATTGACATCTAGCAATGTGTCAAGGCAATCTATGTGAAGGAAAATGTCATGTGGTATGACAGAACCAATATATGTACGATTACCGTGGAAATATAATCCCTTCATCAATATAACCCAATTGGTTAAGAGATATGGATCAGCGTCAATCTCATTTCAACCAATTATATTATTCACCTCAACTCTTTGTTGATCTAATCTAGTTATGATTGAAACATTTTCAACTCATAACTCCACCCCGGCCGAGGAAATTTATATCAACTTAAGTGGGTAAAATGCAGGTTATAATCTCCTACTTTCCAGGAGTGACGAATCCTCATATTGGATATTCACAACCTTCATAGGATTCTCACTATACCCGTACGACATCTTCCTGGTGACTCAAATCTTCGAGCCCCATCAAACGCTCGCCAAAGTATAGTGGTTCTCATATAAGATTCTATGATGTCCTCAAGTCAAATGACCAAATCCACAACCGCGCATTAGAGATTTACCACTGACACTTGGATAGTTATCCATGTAGAATCTCTAGGCGGATCATCCAATGTCATGTTCTCATAATAATGCATTCATGTGTTCATTCAGATGTCACTCTACATCTTAGCTCGTGAGATCAGTTACTTTCTTTAAAAGAAATGTAACACATGCTAGTCTATCCGCAATAATGATATCCGTATCTCATTATTACTATGACTAGGGATATTTTAAGAATAAGTTACTTATAACTTGTATCTTACAATCATAACACTTTGTGATTAACAAGTTATTATGAACTTTTTTTCGGACTCTATCATTTTAAATAATGAAATTTAAATAATAATAATAGATCTGCCATTATAATGTAGACAAAATATTTAATTAATAAAATTATTCATACATTTCGATGTCTAACAAGGAGTATATATAATAAAACGTCCCATACAAACTAGATCCAATCACTCATGTATCTAATGCCAATAGATTTAGCATGACTATCATGCTTGTGTTAGGACAACGGCTTTGTCAAAGAATCTGCTACATTGTCGTCAATCGGGACTAGTTCTATCTTTATGTCATTTCTCAGGATTATCTCTCTAATGAGATGATATCGCCTCAATATATGCTTGGATCGTTGATGAGACATGGGTTCTTTCGCTTGTGCGATGGCTCCATTGTTATCGCAATACAGAGATATTGGATCAACAATGCTAGGAACTACTCCAAGTTCTGAAATGAACTTCTTGATCCAAACTGCTTCCTTTGTTGCTTCTGAAGCAGCTATATATTCGGCTTCTGTAATTGAATCAGCAGTCGTTTCTTGTTTGGAACTTTTCCAACTAACTGCACCACCATTTAGAGTAAATACATATCCAGATTGAGATTTTCTATCGTCTTTATCAGACTGAAAGCTGGCATCGGCATAACCTTGAACTCTAAGTTCATTTCCTCCATACACCAAGAACATATCTTTAGTTCTTCTTAAGTACTTAAGGATGTTCTTGACTGCGATCCAATGTTTCTCGCCAGGGTTCGCTTGGAACCTGCTTGTGACACTCAAAGCATATGAAACATCCAGTCGAGTACATAGCATGGCATACATGATAGATCATATTGCTGATGCATAAGGAATTCTATCCATGCGATCTCTTTCAATTTGTGTCTTTGGATACATCTCTTTTGATAGATTGATCCCATGCCCGATGGGACAGAGTCCTCTCTTGGACTCTTCCATGCTAAATCTTCTCAAGACTTTATCTATATACGTAGATTGAGATAGGCCGAGCATTCTTTTAGATCTATCTCTATAGATCTTTATTCCGAGAATGTACACTGCTTCTCCCATATCTTTCATGGAGAAATTTTTAGATAACCACAATTTTACTGATTTTAGCATTGGGATATCATTTCCTAATAATAGTATGTCATCCACATACAAAATTAGAAATACGACTTTACTCCCACTAACCTTTTTATACACACATGGTTCATCTTCATTTTTGATAAAATCAAACATTTTGATTGTCTCATCAAAACGAAGATTCCAGCTCCGAGAGGCTTGCTTTAATCCATAGATGAATTTTTGTAGTTTGCATATTTTGTTTGGCTCCATAGATTCAAAACCTTCGGGTTGTGTCATGTACACATCCTCACTAAGATTTCCGTTAAGGAATGCAATTTTGACATCCATCTGCCATATCTCATAGTCATAGTATGCTGTTATCGCAAGCAGAATCCGAATTGATTTGGACATGGCTACTGGTAAGAAAGTTTCATCAAAGTCAATTCTTTGTCTTTGCTTGTAACCTTTTACAACCAATCTTGCCTTGTAAGTATGAACATTACCATTCATGTCGACCTTTTTCTTGTAAACCCATTTACAGCCTATTGGTTTTACCCCTTCAGGCAGGTCAATCAAGGTCCAGACCTTGTTTTCATACATGGAGTTCATTTCGGATTCCATGGCTTCCTACCATCTCTTTGAGTCAACATTTGACTTTGATTCTGCGTAAGTAGTGGGTTCATCTTCCTCAATTAGCAATGCATCATTGGTAATTAAGAGATCGTATCTCCTAGGAGGACGAATGACCCTACTCGACTTACAGAGAGCTGCTGTGTCCTCGGGGACTAATGATTCCCCACTTCCAATATGTGCCTCATCAAATGCAGGCTCAACTATTGGCTCATCAAATTGGTCTATATTTGTGGTTTCTTGAACCTCTTCAAGATCTACTTTGCTCCCACTGGCCTCTCTTAGAATGAATTCTTTCTCTAAGAATACAGCATGTTTCGATATGATGACTTTCATCTCAATGGGATTGTAGAAATAGTATCCAATAGTTTCTTTTGGATACCCCACAAATAAGTATTTATCAGATTTAGCTCCTAGCTTGTCTGATTCTACGCGCTTCACATAAGCGTCGCAGTCCCAAACTTTCATGTATGAAAGATTAGGTCTTTTTCCTTTCCATAACTCGCATGGAGTTTTATCGACTGATTTAGATGGGACACGATTTAGTGTGTGACATGCAGTGTTAAGTGCATATCCCCAAAACGATTTTGGAAGAACTGCGCGACTCATCATTGATCGCACCATATCGAGTAAGGTGCGGTTTCTCTTTTCTGATACACCATTTAGTTGTGGTGAATACGGTGGAGTCCACTGCGAGAGAATCCCATTCTCTTTTAGATGGTCTAAAAACTCACCCTTCAAATATTCTCCACCTCGATCAGATCTAAGTGTTAGAATATTTTTTCCGTTTTACCTTTCTACTTCTTGCTTGAATTCTTTGAACTTTTCAAAGGCTTCGTGCTTGAATTTCATCAAATAGATGAAACCATATCTAGAATGGTCATCTGTAAACGTGATGAAGTAAGAAAAGCCACCTCTAGCATCTGTAGACATTGGTCCACATACATCAGTATGTACTAGTCCCAAAATGTCTGCAGCCCTGACTCATTTTCCAGTAAATGGGGTCTTGGTCATTTTGCCCATCAGGCATGGCTCACATCTATCAAATGATTCATAATCATTTGAATCAAAGTATCCATCTTTATGTAACTTGGTGATGCGTTTTTCATTTATATGACCTAGTCTGCAATGCCAAAGGTATGAGTTGTTAACCATATTGCCTTTATGTCTTTTGTTGTCTATACTCATTACAGGACATTCCAAGTCTAGAATATAGATGCCATTAAAAAAATTCCCACATCCATAAAACACATCATCAAGATATAAAGAACAACGTTTATCCTTAATCTTAATGAAAAACCCATCCATGTCCAAACATGAAATAGAAATGATGTTCCTAGTAATAGCAGGAATGTAATAACAGTCTCTTAATTCTAAAACAAGGCCCGAAGGCAACGGTAAAAAGTATGTCCCGATAGCCAATGCAGTAACTCTTGCTCCATTCCCAACGCGTAGGTCTACTTCTCCCTTTTGCAGTAATCTACTATTCTTTAGCCCCTGCATATTTGTGCAAATATGAGATCCACATCCGGTATCTAATACCCAAGAAGCTGAAGGAGTAGATAAATTAATTTCAATGAAAAAGATACCTGAAGTAGGAGCCTCAGTAGACTTCTTTCCCTTCAGGGTGGCGAGGTATGCCTTGCAGTTCCTCTTCCAATGTCCTTTGTTTCTACAGTGAAAACACAGATCATCAGACTTAAATTTTGTCTTGTCTGCTTTGACTGGTTTTTCAGCAGATTTGGCCTTCTTGGATCCTTTCTGAAAGGTCCTTTTTGATTTCCTCTTAGTGCCCTTAGAGGTATCAATAGCCAAAATTTGCCCCTTCCATTTGTTTATATTGGGCTCAACAGTCTTTAGCATGTTCAGCAACTCAGGCATGGTACATTGAATCTTATTCATGTTGAAGTTCATAATGAACTACGAAAAGCTATCAGGCAAGGACTGTAGAACCAAGTCAATACTCAGCTCGTGGTCCATGGCATAATCCAATTGGTTTATTTTTTCAATATAACCAATCATTTTCAGTACATGAGCACTGACTGAAGATCCTTCTGCCATCATACATCTGTATAAATTTTTAGATATCTCATATCGTTCAGTGTGTGACTGTTCATCATACACCTCCTTGAGATGAATTATAATGGTATAAGCATTCATACCCTCGTGCTGCTTTTGTAACTCAGGTGACATAGCTGCAAGCATCACACATGTTGCAGTATTTTCGTCATCGCTGTGTTTATTATAAGCCTGCACTTCTTCCGGTGTAGCCTTCTCAGTAGGAGCTTCCGGCATAGGTTGCTCAACGACATATCCAATTTTTTCATGCTTGATAACAATTCTCAAATTGCGGTGCCAATCCAGAAAATTTGGCCCGGTGAGTTTGTTTGCATCCAATATGCCTCTCAAACTCATATGGTTATTCATGATTCAATACTAAAATAACAAGACAGAAAATTAATTAAATATAGAAAATTAATTTAATTATGGACTTAAATTAAATTAATTATACTCTCACTGTTTAAATTGAATTAATGACCCTCAAACATTAATCAATAGAACCGGTTAGATTCCTAGCGGGCTAGGATCCCTTTTGTTTTATTAGAACATTGAGCGACTCAATAAGCCCTAATAAAATATCCAGGTAGATACTCTATCAATCACATCTCTATGTGACTCCTAGATCATCAAGTAGACAACTTATTGTCGTACACATCTTATGTGTTTTACTTGATTGTGCCCCTAAAATTTAATTTCCTTGAGCGACTCAACAAAAAATAAAATTCTAATTAAATTCGACCCATTGTTCAGAAACATCGAATGTTTCATAGTGATAAACATATCTATGAACGAGCAGCCTTGAGCGACTCAACAAACTGACATCGATAATAGACTCTGGTTTTTCACTATAACAATGGAAGGCACGTTGTATTAATCATTTAATACGAATTTAATATTTTGATTAAGAGGAGTTTGTCTCATCACATTTATGTATATTAATTAACATCCAACATGCAATCAATCATACATAATTATAAATGTGGATGATTATGGACTTTATCTATCTAATCTTTTTGAGCAAAAAAAAGATTAGTTGGTCAATTTCTAAGGGACGACGCATTTGTTCATCGAATGATAAATGCAATCATCTCTATCTTCTGCTGCAACCTGTATCCTATACTAGTTGGCACGAAGGCCCTGATCAATGGACACGCAGGCCCATAATAAATAAATAGCTCAAAATCTAATTAAATAAATAATAGGCTCGCAAGCCCAACCAATAATCAAAAGGAATAATTAACCATACAATCAATCACATGGGTCGAGTCCATAATCATCCACTAAACATTCATATTAATATCTAATATTAAAAAATATATTAATTTCTAAATTTGCAGCTTTGACAGTATAAGTCTAAACATTTTAGACATTTTGGAATAGATTAGACGGAATTAAATAATTAATCTAATCTAATTAATTAATTTTCTAACAATAAAATTAATCAATTAATCCAATTAATCAATTAATTTTATTCATAAAAGACATTTTCAAAATTTATTTTATCTACCAATTTAAAGTCATACTCTAATTGAAGATAAAATTTGTATATTGTCAAAATTTAATCCGGTCAAAAATTCATAATATAATTTAAAAATAATTTTATTTAATAATAAATATTTAACCGGCATTAAAAATTAAATAATTACATTTTCTCAAAATTTTACATATCTTAATTTTTAAAATCTTGAGGACTAGCTATGCAATTTCTAAAATTGCAACCCGTTTAATATTAAAATCAATGGCCTTTCCACGCAATTTCTCAAATTGAACGAAAGCCCCATTTTAATATTAAATCAGTGGGCCTCTCATGCAATTTCTAAAATTGCATGAGAGGCACCTACTGTTTCCCTTTCTTTTTTCTTTTCTTTTTTTTTTTTAAATTGGGGGGTTTCCCATGAAATTTCTAAAATTGCACGGGAGGCCCCCGTCCCCAAATCAGCCAAAGCAACGCAGAAACCCTTTAGGGTTTCTGCAACTTCTGCAAGGCGGCTTCGTTTGTCATGGCGCCGCCAAAAATCTACTGGTGGTGGTTGCGCCGGTATCTAACACCGGCAGCCACCGCCGTTCATCTTCTAACAGCAGCAAAAGCTGTTGTTCGAAAAAGAGCCCGTCGCCGCTGCTGGAAGCAGCTGTGGGCCATGGTTGTGCCGCTGCGAAATCAACGGCGATGACCTCTGATTTCGCGGTGATTGTCTGCTGCCTTCGCAAGGCAGCGGACCCGCTCCTACGGCGATGGATTTCCTACTGCCGCCTCCAACAACCTTTTCGACTTTTGGCCAATTTGATCCATTCCAAATAAACCCAAAACAATTTTAGATTTCTTTTTCAAAAATTCACAATTTTATTTTAAATTGTCAAAACTCAAATTAAATTAATATCACAATAACAATTATTGTTGTGATTCATCAAAGCAGTCTAACGAACTCTAACAAGTAACAAGGTAGACTCTGATACCACTGTAAGGAATTGAGGCATACATGTACAGTGGAAATTAATTGTTCAATTCCTTTAAGCCCGGATCAACCTTGTACTTAGACAGAGTTCGTGATAGAAGTTTATCTTTTGATGAACACTGTGAAATCTGATTATCTGATTGGCTTGTGGTGCAATCTTCAATACCACAGTTGTCCAATTGTGTAGCCTCCAGTGGTTATCCACACAGCAAGGACAGATCTGGACTTCCACGATCAAGAACAGATGAAAGATTCCAAAAGCGGAATCTTGGGATAAGTTGATTGGGTTGCATTTTTCCTTGTGCTAACAAGTAATGAAAACAACTCTTATAATTAATCTGCTGTGGTCTTATATATATAGGTAGGGCTAACCCTAGCCCTAGTTCTAGTCCAACTAGAACCCATCAACAAAGGGGCCCAATTAATTAATCTAATTAATTAATTAATTTAGTCCAATAAGTAATTAAGTCCGACCCAACTAATTTGGACCTTGAACATTAATTCTTACACTATCATTATATGACAGTATGGGTTGGAGACATATTCTCTGGAGAGGCATTTTCTTCAACATTATTGTAAAAAAGTCCAGGAAATTGGAAGTAAAATCAACTATTTTTAGTTTAGTCGATGACATTGAAGAAGTAGAATGTTTGGTCATTTGGAAATCAGACACAAACGATTCATAAAACTTTGAAGAAGATGAAGAAAATTGTATTTGAACATCACCCATGTGAGTGTTTAATGACTTGCAACAATTTCAGAGGATTTTTATTTCTTGGAGGAAAAACTTCATCAAGATTCTATATAGTGGATCTGGTAATTTGACCCCATGAAATTCTTTTAAGGATAATTATATTTGTATTTTCAATATTGACTTATCGGAGTACAGTTTCTCCTTTAGGATAAGATTTTATAGCTTTTGAATTTAAAGTTGTAATCATTTTATACTCTAAACATAACAACTATGATTGAGTATTACTTTTTCAATCCATATTTTTTGTTTTGATATCCAACATTAGTGACGATAATGTATTTGGGATCATTGGATAATAGTTAAAGTATACACGACCTCTTTCTAAATTTGGTTCTAATATTAATAATACAGAATTAGTAAATTTTGTATTTCTCTTGTCTCTTATTAAATAATATTGAAATATCTAT
Source organism: Forsythia viridissima (assembly GCA_030279155.1). Classification (NCBI taxonomy): domain Eukaryota; kingdom Viridiplantae; phylum Streptophyta; class Magnoliopsida; order Lamiales; family Oleaceae; genus Forsythia; species Forsythia viridissima. The sequence goes on along the minus strand of CM059033.1, from coordinate 37,016,271 downwards.
ATCCTACTCTAAATAAGAGTTTGATTGCTAGTTGAACTAATTCTATGTGCAAATAGTTACATTTTTCTTTATGCCTATTTATACTTTTGGAGAGAATAATTGAAGAGTTTCAATGTTTTGGTTGATAAATATTGTTTGTTAAATGTTGTCTTAATTGAATAATATTGAATAAAATCAAATCTTCCTACTTAATAGATTGTTTTGAGATCTACTTTAGGTTCGACTAATTATGAATTTTTTGTTCTATTTTGGTAATATTAATCTCTAAATTAATCATTATAGTTTGTTCTTCTAGAACATTATTCTCTCTACAAGATTAAGATGATAAAAACATAGACATCTTAAACCAATAATTTAATTAGTAACTCAAAAAATTCAAAACATTTTTAATTCTGAATTAGTCTGAGACCACCACATGGGAATATTCTACACCTAACATACTTACCAACACGACATAGGCTCACCAACACCTTAATCAATTTTACATGTTTTTTTTTTTCTAATTTCTTAAACTCTAAATTAAACCTTGAATTTTAATGTCTTGTTTAATCCAATTAATCTTATACAAAGATTATTACTCTTTTGTACTTTAGTATCTTTATGTTTTTTTTTGCACTTTTTTCTTATAAGCATAAAGTCTATTATGAAAACTTTAATCTATTTCAACTTTATTTAGTATATTTTCGATATGTGCTAAGAGAGCTTCTTCCGTACTTAACCTATAAAATAAGTAATAATAGAATGGTATGAAAAATTGGCGCATATCCTACCTATATTAAAAATGTGGATATTTGGTTTGTCATTCAAAATGGTGATAAGTGTATTTTATACGTTTATTTATACTTGTAAACTTATTATATATTCACTATATGAGTAGATTTCTATTTAAATGAGTTTAATTATTGTATACGTAGGTACAAAACCCAATTTGGATGAGTTTGGAATGAAAAAGAAGAGTTTGAAACTTAATTGACGCTTATTGTGGTGAATTTAAAAGTTTCAGGAGGCAAAAATCAGATTTCTAAAAGTTTGGGGACTAATTTGCACAATTTCAAATATTTGGAAGGCCACTTTGGAAGACTTTAGAAGGGTGATGACCAATTAAAATGTATTTGGAAGCTTTTGGATTGAATTGAGAAGATTTAAAAAAGAAATGACCAAAACCGTACATCAGAAGCCAAATCGGGGACCAAATTATAAGTTTTCAAAACTTATGTCACACCTGGGTAGTGCGACCTAGGTGCGGTAGTGAAAACTTACTGGAAGTCGCACCTAGGTAGCATAATGCATTTTGCGACCTGGGCGTTAAAGGAAAGTTTTAAATACGGTTTTCTGAAGTTAAGTGGGATTAGGACTCTTTTAAGACACAATTTTGAAGGCTTTTCAAGGACTATAAATAAACATCTTCTAGGTTTTTTGAAAGGGGTTACGCACTTGATGAGATAAATTTTGGGAACAAGAAACAAAGGAAGAATCGAAGATCGAAGAACAAGATTGAAAATTCTTGAGCCGAGATCACGTGTTTTATTTATTTATTTTTCTTATTCTTTTTTTCGAAACATGATGAATTCAATATTTGTATTATTTTACAAAATCATGTTCGGCTAATCCTTTATTACTAGGATGAACGATGAAACCTCGTGTTTTTAATTAATTGTAAGTTTTTCGATTTTAGTAATTAATTGATTTTGGGTTGATTATTCTTTATTCATTATTTCTATTATTTTAATGATTGATAACCATTATAATATATTGTGATCTATATTGAAGTCGAGAGATTCAATATAGATTAAGTACGTTGTATTGAATAACATAGGGTCCAATAATAGATAGAAATTACTATTATGCCTTATGAAATCTATTTAGGTGTTCTTGAGATTTTAATGCATATGTTTATGTTGGAAGCTTAATTAGAGATAATTAAGTTCGCATATTGTATAAAATTGATTGACCATCGAGAGAGACTTTTGATTATTTTAGGATCACCGATTTTCAATCTAATGTAATTATAGGCTAAAGCGATTAAACAGATAATTGATTATAAAATGTGTAGGTAGATTCACGAATCCTAGTGCTAGTAAAACTTGAATTCGTTCTCACACATTACTTTGATTGTTTGATAATTTAGATTTAATTAAATATAATTAGAATAGTTTTAGAATCAAAATCATTAACGAATCTGTGTTCTTCTTTTATTGTTAAAATTCAGATTATGAATTAATTGGTTAAATTGGTAGCTAGTCCTCGTGGGTTCGACACTCTACTTCTCATTTTATTACTTGTAACAATCCGTCCACTTGCGGGATTAAAATCACACAACAGTCAACCAAAATTGTTTCCTACCTATTTGGTTTAAAAAATTTACAAAATAATTATAAGAATCCAAAGATGATTCATCATAATTAAATATGATATTTGTTTACGTTTCTAAAATAATGATATGTAAATTGTAATTTTAAAAATTAGGTTTCCGCAAATAAATTTAGTATTTTAATGTTTTTTATTATTTTTATAGAGTTTTAATAAAACGTGAAATACATATGTAATTCTTGAAAATATAGCATGTAAAATGTAATTTACACTCTTTATACGAAAAACTAGAGAATGTTTCTTAAATTTGCAGGTTTAATATTCTCAAAAGTAACTTCAATGAATAGAATTTATAATACATTTTGAAATCCAAACCAACTTATGTAAAATGAAATCCTAGAGGAACTTCATATACATCGTTACGTTGGGTATAGAACTTGATCAAAAAGTGTTTCAACTTCGAATACAAATTTCAAGGTAATTGTGGCTTGTTTTTGCATAGACCGAAAGAAAGTGTATTGTGAATAATGCAATAAGGTAGAACACATTATAAGGGAGATTGGTATACCAAGATTACTATAGTAATACAATCAAAGTATCTTGAGATTTGCGTTTATTGAAGACACTTTATAGTTTTATTCAATTTTTTAAATTTAGAAATTTTAGTTTTATTTTATTGTAATTTGATAATACTGTCACTTTGAGATATTGTTTAACTTGAATTTTTCTTGTGATTAATTGTCGTTGAAAATGTATTTTCATTTGAGACATTATTTAATTTAGAATTTGGTTTGTTTAGTTGTAATTGAATAATATTATCATTTCTTGAACCATATGAGCATTGAATGAAAATTTGCTTGTTCCTTTTGAATATAGGGCTTTGAAATGCAGCATTTTAGTAATGTCTCAATTTATTGTCATTTTTCTTTTGAATATTAATGCAACTCTAAGGTATTATTTCTGAAAATGACTTGTTTGCACATTAGCAATGCAAACTCTACTTAGTGCTTTAGAAAATTGTATTTAAGATGCTACTTTTTACACACGGGTGATTGTAGAACAATTTTATTGTAATTAATATGTTTATTGACTTGTTTACTTTTTGACACTTTTGTAGCCAATTTTTGTCACAATCTCTTACTTGCATTAAATACATACAATTTCACTAGCATGCTTATAAATTAACAAACTGCAAATTAAGTGATTTATTTACTTTTAGATATTATGTTGTTTTAAGAGTTTTAACACGACCATGAAATGACTTGATCAATTAACTTATTGATTATCTCCATAGCTTCGTCTAAAGTAATAAATAAGATTTTTATGAAATTTTTATTCTGCCCCTAAACATTGCGATGATCGAATTGCTACACTTACCGAAGAAACTAATTTTTTATTTTTTAAAATTCAAATATTTGATGATGTAAGCTCAATTCAACAATCTCTTTATCTTTTATTTAAGTTATTTAAAAAAAATTGAAATTAATATGCAGATTTTGTTGTAGATACTTATGCCCAGAGTCTTATTCCAGAACAAATGTATATTTTCTTAATGCAAATGCATTCAGTTTTCTTTACATGATTAAAATATTATAAAGGAATGAACCCATGCTTCAAGGAGGAATGCAAATTCGGGGAAAATGGTACTTAAGAATAGTGGCTTTTATGAAGTAAATTGAATTCAATTTATTATACGTTTGAGTCATCTACTGTAATGAATTTTAATAAACTAGGTTTTAAGTTATAAGTAAATTATTTAGGTTTCAATCGCCTGATTTATTAATATTTAATTTTTTTTACTTAAATTATCAATATCAAATCAATTCGTAAAATGAAGATATAATAAACACTATTATGTTCTTAATTATCGATACATCACGTGCATCGCACATTTTGACACTAGTTTCATAAGAAGAGTATATATGACTTGTTTGTATTCTAGTTCTTTTAATATTACTAGTTAGACACACGTGTATTGCACGTGTTTTTGTAATCATGTTGTTAATTTTTAATATTTTTTAATTGTTAATAATTAAAATATTGAAGTAGCAATTGCAATAAAAATAAAAAAAATATGGTTGTTGATAACATATTGTTTTATATTTTTCAATGTTGATATTTTATTTACATTCATAGAAGTACAATTATAATCAAAGATAAATTTTATATAGTAGTAAAACGAATTCAGTGAAGAGCTTTTGGTGATTTGAGATTTGATGATTGACGAACCATTGATATCAAATCGTAAGAATTTACTGATGTACTAATTGGGATCTTCAGGGTTGTATTTTACAAAAAAAAAAATTAATAATTATTAATTTTATTGAAGAGAATGTAATGATTAACTATATAATATTGTACATTTGTTGGAGTAGTGACTCCTTGCAAAGAATATTATTTTTATATGTTCTATTTTTATTTAGCGCGTTTGATTTGACGATGTAAATGAAAACAATATAAATGTAAATGTAAGTAAGAAACAAAAAATAAAGAACGATTATCTCTTTCTCTCTCTATATATATATTAATTAAATTAAAAATAAAAAAACTTCGTCTATTAGTTGTCAACTATAATCATTGTAATCCAATCCAATGTATTCAAAACAATATTTTCATATCCATGATTTGAATTTGAATCCGATAATAAAAAAAGTTACAATTTTCCCATTAATATTTTTTTTGAAATCCATTTTTTATTTCTTTCATCTACGTAAGGCAAAAATATTTGAAATAATCTTTTCACATTCATATTTAATTTAATATATTAAATATTTACAAATTTTAAATGTACATTTAATAGATTGTTAAAAATTCAATATATGATAATAATGAACAATAAAAGAATAACAAATAAATATTAAAAGATAATTGCATTCATTTAAGTACAATTACAATTAGATATGAGTTTTAAATTAAAAAAAATAAAAAAAAGTTTCACACGTTAGTTCTAAATTATAGTATATGTTTGGTGGGGGTTTAAAGATTTTGAAAAAAATTGGTAAAATGTGTTGTTGAAAAGATGATAAAAATTGTAGGTCCCACAAAATATGTAGTTAAAAATGAATTTGAGAAAAAAGGAATTAAAAAAAAAGAACTGAATCAAACATGCTCGTAATCACTGTAATCTAATGTATTGAAAATAATATTTTTATCTCTATTTCAGTTGGGCAATGCTACTTGTACAGAAAATTTGTACAGATTACCATTATATCACGATAAATGCTAATATCAAAATATCATGATATTTTGAATCAAAAATAAAAAATTACAAAGACCCATTTCACATTTCACCCTTTTTTTCCAGCCATTTCTTCTTCTCCGGCGAAATTTCTCAACCACCGGCGACATTTCTTATCCACCGCATCCATCGTTGCTGGCGAGAGTGAGGTTTTTGGATATGGGGTCATACCCATTTCAGATTTCACCCATTTTTTTGTCCGCCATTTCTTTTCCACCAGTTAAATTTCTCAACCATCGACGACATTTCTCATCCACTGCATCATCATCCCCGGTGAGAGTGAGGTTTGTGGACATGGAGTCATACCTATTTCAGATTTCACCCATTTTTTTGTCCGCCATTTCTTCTCCACTGGTGAAACCCTTCATTTAATTTTCTTAGATCTCACAGAAAAAGAACAAAAAAAATGGCCATCGCTGCCATTTCCTCAACCGCTAGATTTGTATTCCGATCATCCACCATACGCAGCACTGCTACCAGGCTCGGCTCCCAATCAAAGGCTGCTCGGTGCCCATTCCGCCTTCCTTTCCGAAACCCCCTCACTCACTGCATCTTCCGATGTCCAGCCAATATGAGCGCGTGTGTGCTATAATGACTTCCATTTGGAAAACCATCAAAGACGGGCTTAATTCTTGTAATGAGTATATGCTTGGCTTACAATAGGGAAGAAACTAAAGTGATTTCTGATTAAAAAAAAAAAAGGTAGTGGGGGTGTTGGCTTGACTGATGGGTAAACTCTATACTTGGAGTATGCCGGAGATGCGCTTGTGGAGATTTGGGGTCGCCGGAATTGAGTTGAAATGGGAAATGAATTTTCTCCACGCGGCCAAATGAATTTCTCTCCAAAATTGGGAATTGTAAGATAAGGGTATAATGGACATTTAAGAAATGTGCCAAGTCAACATATGTAAAAGTTTATGTACATATTTTCTGTACAAGTAGCATTTCTCATTTCAGTTTTGTCATCTATGATTTGAATTTTAATACGGTGATAAACAAAGTTACAATTTTTCTCATTCATTTATTTATTTTTATTAAAACTCATTTCTCATTCATTTTATCTACTTAATGCAAAAATAAAAAATTGAGATAATCTTTTCACCTTCATATTTAATTTAATAGATTAAACGTTTAAAAAATTTAATTGTATATTTAGTAAATTGTTGAAAATTTAATGTATAATAAAAATAAACAATAAAAGAGTAATAAATAAAATATTAAAAAATAATTATATATTAATGAATACTAAAGGTTAATATGGAATTTTAAAAAGTTTGTAAGGGTAGAATGATCCAAAAATATTTCTCCATTTAAGTCCATTTTAGATTAATATAGATATAGATTAAGGTGGACTTTAATTAGTTCTAGAACGAAAGATGGATCACTTTTAGATAATTTATGACATCTAATTCGTTCATTTAATGCATTCTTATTTAAATTCTATTTTAATTTTGATCTATTAGTAAAGTATTTTATTCCTAAATTCATTTAAACATAACTCGATACCAATACAGAGCGGGATCAATATATTATTAAAAACAGAAACGAAATGCAGTTTGCAATAAAAGATTATGCAGAAATCAATTAAATAAGAAAAGTAAATGATAACTTTAATTAAACAATGAAAGTAATGGTAACTTTAAATTCTATTTTTATTTTTTTCGCTGAAATTTCTCATTTCTTTGCGACGGGTTGGTGTCTTGGGTCTTCTGTTCTCAAAACAAACATGAGATGTGTTTGACCTTCAATAAACTCGTTCGTTCAATTATACAGAAATCATAATTATTATTGTTGAGAATTGAGACCAATTATTTTATTACTCACAAGATATTTGTTTAGAGAAGAATAACGAAACAAAAAAATATAAAAGATAGAGAAAGATTTATGAATTATCAAAACTTTCACTATATGAAAAATTGTTATAATTATATGTATTTCACTCACCCAAATTCTCTAAGTACATTAAGAAAAATAATATCCTAAACTTTACCACACCCTCCAATTTCCACTATTTGTACAACATACAAAGAAAACAAGAAAAACAACTAGGATGATAAGCTTGCAATTTTTCTCTAAAAAACCTTCAAGCATGCATACAAAAAAAAAAAAAAAAAAAAAAAACAAACAAACTACGTCAATTTATAGTATGACCTAAATTTTTTCCAAGTTTCCACTGCTAAAGTGTCTAAGATTTGAAAACTTGTTCAATTTTAGTCATCAAATATAATATAATATCATATCATATCTTTTCCTTTTCAATAATTGGTGCATCTTTTAATTTTGGCAAGTTTTGAAAAAAATATCCCAACAATCTCCACCTTAACGAAAAACGAGTCAAAACTCAATCATCTTTTCTGTAGCTTTTCATCTCGATACTAAAAAAAATCGGTAAACTTTGACAATCATAATTCTCAAAACAGGGTATTAACATCCCCCACTATACAAGTATAATCATTTAGAATTAACAAATTCTAAGAATTTCATCAGCTCATGTCGAATAAATTTATTGAAATATTATAGTGCAACTCCCTTACTTGACTTATTTGGAAGTTCATCAATTCCATCACACACTTTGCATTAATGTCAAACACATGCATATGTGCAAAAATGTAAACCCGCTAGTAGTAAAACATCATTTATCATGGCAACTAGCGTATGCCACGAGAATGTAAATATTTACTCAAGCGACATCGTCGTCTCCCATAAAGAGAAACTATTGTCCGATTTGATATCGAGTAGTTAGCCAAGCCTGCTCCAACTTTTGGACAATTTTTCCTCACGTGACCAACTTGTCCACAATTCCAACAAAATACTTTCTTTTTCATGGAGTTATTCTTCTTCCATTTTTCAGCAACAAGTAACGAGTTTTCAGATGAAATATTATTTCCACAACTCAACCTTCTTTCTTCATAAATTAGTTTATTTTCAACTTTTTCAAAACTCACAGTTTCATGGAGTTATTCTTCTTTCATTTTTCAGCAACAAGTAACAAGTTTTCAAATGAAATATTACTTTCACCACTCAACATTCTTTCTTCATAAATTAATTTACTTGTAACTTCTTCAAAACTCACAGTTTCTTTCTCATACATAAAAATTGGTTTGATGTGTTCATAGGAGGATGAACAGACCAGATGAGTCTTAACGCTTTGTCCCCATCATCAATTTTAACTACAATAGCCTCCAGTTGAGGAACGATACTATTGAGAACACTCAGGTGATTTGAAAATTTTGTGCCTGCATTCATTCACAAAGAATGAAACTGTTCTTTCAATTACAACCGATTTGAAAGACTATTTGTTTGATACAACTGTTCAAGTTTTTCTCAAAGTTCCTTTGCAGCAGATGTTCCATAAATATTTGCAAGAACATTTTTGTTAGACATAGATGTATCGTACTTGCAGCTTTTAAATCCAAATCTTCTCAATTCATCGCTCATACTAGATTTTTCAGTATCTTTGTTAGAAATAGGAGTTAGTTTCCCTTTCAAAGTCTTGTGCAGTTCAAACTGAATCAAAACATCAATGACTTGTACTTGCCACAAGCTAAAATTGATTCTTCCATCAATCCACGTTATATTTGATAGACATTTTAATAGTACGCTAACACTCTGAACGACGTGATGCTTTGATACCACTGTTGAGAATTGAGACCAATGCCTTTATTGCCATAAGATCTTTGTTCAGAGAAAAATAACGAAATATAAAAATATAAAAGGTAGAGAAAGATTTATGTACTGTCAAAGCTTTCACTATATGAAAAATTATTACAATCATATAGATTTCACTCACCCAAATTTCTCAAGTATCTTAAGAAAAATAATATCCTAAGCTTTACCACACCCACCAATTTCAACTCTTTGTACAACAAGAAAAACAACTAGCATGTTAGACTTACAAATTTTCTCTCAAAAACCTTCAAGTCACGTATACAAAAAAGAATAAACATCAATTTATAATTAACATATAACCAAAATTTCTTCCAAGTTTCGTGCACCAAAGTGTTCAAAATTTGAAAACTTGTTCAGTTTTAATCACCAAATATCATATATCATATCATATCTTTTTTTTCAACAATTATTCATCTTTTGACTTCTGTAAATTTTAAGAAAATATCCCAACTATTATTGCATTTAATTTGTTGGTTTCTGTCATTAAAATTCTAACTTTTATCAGTGGTCTAATTTTTACATTTATGTATTACAAAAATACTTGTTTATATATTAAGACCACTGTCAATTAGATTGAAATGATTTCGAAATGATTTCTGGATTATTGTATGATGTGGAATGCTACAAAATCCTAGCAAATAAATTTGGTCCTATATTTCAGTTACATAGTGGAATATCAAGGAGATTATCACCATGTTTAGATTTTTACATGTCTTGGTTTGCATCATAAAGGCAAGAAATAATTGCTCATTTTATAAAAATTACTTATTTTGAAGATAAATTATTACAAGCAGCAGCAGCAAAAAGAGCATATATATGGGAGTATTGGGGAGGATTTTACTTTTTCTGCAATTACTTGTAAAGGCAGATTTTTCTCTAATACTTCAATTAGATTGCCAATCAAGAACAATGATCTCCTATCTCTTGGGGCAGGATAATTTTACCCACCTGCTGACACCTCTCTTGGGGGCAGGATAATTTCACCCACCTGCTGAGGTGTCAGCAAGTGGGTTTTTCTCTAATACTTCAATTAGATTGCCAATCAAGAACAATGATCTCCTATCTCTTGGGGCAGGATAATTTCACCCACCTGCTGACACCTCTCTTGGGGGCAGGATAATTTCACCCACCTGCTGAGGTGTCAGCAAGTGGGTGGTTAATGTTAAAATATCCACCTGCTGAGGTGTCAGCAAGTGGATGAAATTATCCTATATTTTAACATTAACCACCCACTTGCTGACACCTCAGCAGGTGGGTGAAATTATGGGGCAGGAGATCACCACCCTGCCAATCAATAGGTCTGCCAATGTACATATACTTGTTGCAATGATTTGCATATGGAACCTTATATTTCAGCGGGTAGTGCTTGTTGTACATGATGCATTATAGAACCATTTACAAAAGATGACGTGACATTGACAATAAATCATGAATTGATTTTGGAAAGCATGTGAGCTCTTTAAGTTGTTCATCTATGCTCTTTTCTTCAAAATTATTTAGCTGATGTTTGTTTAAGTTTTATTATTTTAATATTTTTAAAACTTATTTTCAACCACATATTTTATAAAACTCACAAATTTTAACTACACACTTTATCAACTTTTATTAAAAACTTCTAAAAAACTATTTTTAATTAATTTGCCATTTATTTGATTGATGTGTCTTACCGGCCTATTGTTGAATCCACATATTTTGTAGGATTCACAAATTTTAAACTTATTTTTGCTCTCTTATTGGCTTAAACTTATTATTGTATTATTGTGTTTTGTCGGTTTATTTTGTTGTCTTGTTAGCCTATTTTGTTGTCTTGTAGATTTTTATTAGATTCTTGACGGCCCATTGTTGAATTTTTGATAGATTGTTTTGTGTGTGTGTGTGTGTGTGTGTGTGTTGTTTTTAGAATTTATAAATACAAAATCGAGTTTTGCCAAGAGAATAAACACTTGTTTTTATTCTTTAAAAAGACAGGTTAAAAAAATAATTTCTTGTAAACTAATTTCCTGGATCCACCATTGATTGCACATTGTTTTTCATCACTGATAATTTAAATAAATTATTTAAACGGATGGAGAAGTATTAGATAGTGCCCAAAATCTAATTCTAATAAATTATCATCACTGATTAGAAAGAAAAAAAAATCAAAAGAATCATAATTTATTAGAATTGAATGTACGTTTTTCATTACTTTAATTAGATTGACAAAATCACTTTAAGAAACTTGAGCATATACCGCAACAACTTTTTTAAAAAAATGCTTCAACCATTTGAAGAAAATAAATAAAAATTATAAAATTAATATATTTATAAAAACATATTTAACTTAGTTCAAATCATATTAGAATATCAAAAACTTCAACTATATAGTCATCAAAATTTTCTTTGTAAATCATTAAAATCATAATTACGTAAATGAAATCAAATAAATGGTAGATTAATTAAACATAGTTTTTGATAAAAATTGATAAAATTTGTGGATCTTATAAAATAGGTGGTTGAAAATAAGTTTAAAAAAATAAAATAAAATAAACTTAAACAAACATTGCTAAATAATCTATACTAATTCTAAAAGTCCCTTATAGGGAAAAACATTTTTGAATGATATTGCCCCTCAAATAACTTATAATTCCTAAAATCATTTTTTAATTAATTTAATTTATTTTGGCTTTAATTTAAACTATTTAATACTATATAAATATTGTATTTTGATCATTAAAAGTGATTTGTCTATTTAAATTTTATTATATATTGTAATTAATGAAAATAAATAAAAATATACTAATAAAATTTTTAATATATGGAAATTATTATCTTTAATTGTAAACAATCAAAGAGTCAAACTTATTATGTACGAGAATTTAAGCAAATTCCTTCATCAACATAACAAAACAAGATGAATTTGGCTTTGCATTTCGACTTTCTTATTATTGATTCATACTTTCTTCCTCTGTTCCAAATATGGGAGAAATATTTATGGACGATATTGCTCCTCAAATAACTTATAATTCCTAAAATCATCTTTCAATTAATATAATTATTTTGGCTTTAATTTAAACTATTTAATACTATATAAATATTGCATTTTGATCATTAAAAGTGATTTGTCTATTTAAATTTCATTATATATATTGTAATTAATGAAAATAAATAAAAATATACTAATAAAATTTTTAATATATTAAAATTATTATTTTTAATTGTAAATAATCAAAGAGTCAATCTTATTATGTACGAGAATTTAAGCAAATTCCTTCATCAACGTAACAAAACAAGATGAATTTGGCTTTGCATTTCGACTTTCTTATTATTGATTCATACTTTCTTCCTTTGTTATTCGTCTTTGTTTTTTATTATGCCAAGAATATTTTTTTTCCTCGCAATGACGATTTTTAATATTTGATAATTAGTTTGATAGTAATGTGGTAATAATGGATGTGTTAATTTTCCACGAATGATTCACTAATTTTAAGAAAATATATGATGGTAATATTGATTTTAAATTTTGATTTCTATAATTTTTTTTCTTGATTTAGAATATTTGTTCGATGTAAAAATGTTAATTCTTGTGGTAGTCTTGATAACAAAGGAATTTAAGCTTGAATGATGTTTCATGTCATTTTGTAAGCAATTAAACGTATATTTATTATGGAAGAACGAGATAGAACAAGAAGAATTGGTGTTACTCTAACTCTTTCAAGCACGCGGCTGAAGAAGACATAACTTGAATAAAGTGAGTCATGTTATGTATAAGGTGAAGGTAAATCTCGTATTTTATGTGATGAGTTAAAATAATTGTCCAAATACTTGGTTGTTTTGAATTTTCTTGAAATTTAATAATATTTCAGATGGAATTAAGGGGAAAGAATGCATGAAGAGAACAAAAAAAAAAACCCTTTAATTTATGGGTGCATTAAAGCTGAATGGATATTGCAATAGAAAATTCTTTTTTATCTTATGTCAAAGAATTTTGAGATTCTTTTTTCTAAGAAATAATTACCTAAAAAGGCAATTTATTTTGTTTTCGTGTGCTTTTTATAATGATATAAATACAGAAAATCAATGAAAAATTGTGTTATACTTATATCTACTATTTTCATGTATTTTAGAATTTGATATTAATTTTCATAAAAGAAAGTTACCTTTTCTGATATGCCATTAGAAATATGCTTTAAAATATAATTAAAAGAGTCAATAATATTTCAAACTTAATATTCACGTAGGCAATGTATTTTTTAATGAACCACATGTTTTACCAAGAAGTTTGAATATAATTTCTTAGTTGGTCATAATCATTGATGAACTTATGATTGAAAATGAGTTTCATTTAAGTGTTATATTTATCGATAATTTTAAAATAAAAAAAATCATAATATTATTACAAAATCACGTGCAATGCACGTATTCTTAACCAGTTTTGAAGAAAAGAGCACAAATGAACAACTTATGGAGCCCACATACTTTCCTAAATCAATTTGCCAATGCCACGTTATCTTCTGTAAATGGTTCTATAATGCATTATGTACAACAAGCATTACCCTATTTCAGCTGCCTCGTGCTTACTGAGTGCGATTTGCAATATATGAAATTAGATAGAGTTTTGGTTATTATTTTATGTGACAACTTTTCAGCTTCCAGTGTAGCGAATTCATTGGATAATGTAGTTCAATACCAACTGAATGTGTTGTGACTATTTGGACTTGGGATGGAATGTATATATGTGCATGAAATGATTATTTCTGCAATAATTTTGTTTAAACTTGCTTTCCTCTGCTTCAGTTTTTCATCTTTGGAAGGAAGCAAATAATTGGAGGTCTCTGCAAGGGCATATGAGGTGATTGCAGATGTGCTACAAATTTTGAAATCAAAGCTGCTAGATGAGAAAAAATGTACTTCAAAGTTAAATCTCAACAGAATTTAGTGATATGTTTTGCCTTGTGTCTCCTCATGGTATTTATTGCATTGATGGTTGTGTATTATGTAATATCCCCCCTCAATTATGTACATTATGAACTAACTTATCTGAAGCAAATATATTAATTGCTTATAAGTTGTTAAGGAATATATATATATAATTTTTAAGTGCTTATAAGTTGTTTAAAAAAATATATGTTTTTGGTTTAGTATTCTAAATGGGTTTCCTTTCTGCTTTGATTTTGGTGACAATGGGACCAAAATCTATTTATTTCAACACATATTACTTGAGAGACATAATTTTTGTAAACTAAGTTGAAATTATATGGAGGTAGATGGTTGTTAAATATGTAATTATTTTAGAGGACGGCGCATCAAAAATAATATATGTATTCAATTTTAAATTTATTTCAACTAACTTTAGTCTATTATTATCATTCTAGCTAGTCGTGTATGCAAATGATTCAATATATTTCGAAGAAAATATGTATCATAGTTGGTTGTTAAGCTTTTGTGAAACATTGCGATTACCATATACAATCTACATCGTATTATTTTCAGACTTTTATTTTGCAAGTTCCTTCACTTATGCCAGCTTTATTTTATTTTATTTTCTCTTTAATTTGTTCATCAATTTAACTTAGTGAAATGTAGGTTAATTCATTCAAATATAGTATCTCGCTTCACTATAGTTTATTCTTGTCATACAAAGTCGATTGAGGGTTTAACAATGCCTTTATCAAATGATGTGCATACAAGTAAAGATGATGGAATTATAGACTATGCAAATACTTGTTGCCAACACTTGGGTATTATATTTGTCCTTTATTTTTAAACTTATATTACCAAAGATCGATACATTATAATTTTTAATTTTATTTTTATGTATTTTTTTATCGTGTAGCTCATTCATGCTCCTACGTTGGTAAGCTCTATACACATCGTAAAGAAAGAATTCATGTTAGAAATATTGAAATAGTAGTGTCGCCATAAATTGATGTGCTTACTGTTGAAAGATGTGAAACTCATTCAAGACGTACAAGCCGTCAAAGACGTATTGCATTCGATTATCTTGTCATACCAATTAGTAATATTTGTAGTAGTAGGAGGGCAGATCCATGCATATCACTACATCAAGCACCTGTAAATAGAGGAATGCATGTAGTTCGTTTACGTCGTACTTCATTCTCTTCTTTTATCATGCTATTAGAAGACAAATACATGTACATTCACCAAGAAACCTTAACAAAAGACATGCTAGATAGGCTATTGATACTGCAAGACGCGGAAAAGCATGTGCAAAGCAAACAAATATGCAACGGGCACATTTAAGAGCTTTAGATTGTGCTAGAAGAAACTAGCACGTGTTGTGCATACTAGTCAGCAACGAGCAAATGATCTTTCTATAGATAATGTACGTCGAAAAGGATTACGTGAAAGGACATACGAGTGAGAAACGATCAAGGGATTGAGGTTTACATATTCTTGCCATCGATGAAACTATGTTTAATCATCCATTCACACTCTCTAATGCACAATGTTTTTGGAAATCTTGTGGAAAACTTATGTGGGTTGGTTGCTCAGCATGTCGTATATCATTTATTGGGAATAAAAGTTTAGAATATGTACACATTGTTCAGGATAGATCCAACGTGGATTGAACACCTTTAAGTTCGGTGCAGAAAATTTAATGGATCATGTCATCGTTCCCATTGAATTATCACGATTAACCAATTTAGAGCAAATTCTTGTTGCTCTAGTATACCCGATGATGTCTATATATCTTGTCAAAGGCCAATGATACAAATACAGTGGTAATATGATAAACTTTGCTCAATATGTGAATTCAATAGCTACTGTTTTTCCGTTCAAACCGAGTGATTTATCTATGATATTGATTGTGAATAGAATTGGGGCACATGCTATTAAAGAATTCCACGTACGTTGTGAGTATGTTCGACAATCATTAGTTTGACTAAAATAAAATCATATTAATTATCAAGACATAACCATTGACGAGTGCTCATTGGAATTCTTACCATATGATGGCTACTTGAAGATATTCCGCATGCTCATGAAGATAATGCACATTATTCAAATGCAAATTAACTAACAAATATTGTAGAAGATGACATAGAGGGGACTTTGGAGATTGTTAACCAAAATGTTCACATTGTCGAGTTTCATGCTGTTGGGATTATTTTGGTAGGGCCTCAACCTAATCAACAGGTATGTATGCATAGGGCATTACATTTAGCTGATGCTGATTATACTATTTCTCTCATGCATTTGACAAATAAAGTTATTGATGAGTTTTCTACACCGAGGTATATTTCCAACACTATTTTACATGAAAATGCAGATTATAGACAAGCTTGTCCAAGGAAGTTGAATCCTTAAAAATACTTTGATGAAATATTTTGATGGATGTTTTGCTAAAGATTCAAGATTTTGATATTTTACTTGGAATTATATCTCAAGATGGCATGCTCTTACTTTAGTGATGTGTATGTGAAGAAAAATCTTACAGATGATGAGTTGTCTATACATGATGTTATATGGTTGCTTCTAGTGATAAACACCTTGCTACTCCTATTTCTTATTATGTCAAGTCAATCCAAGGAACACGTGCCTACTGGTATACAAGAATGAAAGAGTTAATTGCAACGGTAAAACAATTAGTGGACACCTACAATCTTTTTTACACTAAGTGCCGCTGACTTGCAATGACCAGAATTGTACGACTTGTTGGATCCTTCAATTAACCTCAACTGTTTGTCAGAAATTGATTTAAGGAAAAGACTAGGGAAGTTGCTTAACGATAACTCATGTATCGTTGCATGGTTCTTTCAAACAAGAATTGATATTTTCTTTAAACAATTTTTAATAAAGGTGTTTGACGTGATTGATTTTTGGTATCGATTTGAATGGTAACATCGAGAAAGTGGGCATATTTATGGATTTTTATAGATTAAAGATGCTCCAGATGTTAATCATATAACAACAATTGATGATGACATGAAAAGAGTAATCGAATATTTTGATCGACTTGTTTGTACTGAAAACCCAAAAGTTAATGTCTCTATCCCTCTGCAAAAACACCCTTGTACGCGCGTCTTGTCAATAGACGTTGATCTTGATTCAGATGAAAATGATTATGCATATTCAGTTAATTGGGTCATGCGACACTCTAAATGTAGAACTTATTATTTGCGTTTACATAAAACAACAAGGCAGGTGCTGTGTCGTTTTAGGTACCCTTTTGATGTTCTTGAACATTCTTCAATTGTTGAAAATCCTCCTAACAGTCATATGTTTCGGTTCTTAGGGCATTTAAATAATTTATTGGTGTGTTCTCATAAGAGAAAAGTCTTTCAAACATGGTGAGCAAAAATTGATTGGTCATTGGTTCTTTCACTTTAGTCACTAATACATTATATTACCAAATATGCTTCTAAAGCCGAACCTACATCGAAAACATTTACAGAGACTTTGTGAAAAATTGTAGATGATCTTTGTCGACCATGTCCAACAGTGAGATCTGCAATCAAACGTTTGTTGATTAAAAGTGTTTTCGAAAGGGATATATTTTCTCAAGAAGTTTGTCACTTGCTTATGAGTTACCTTCTTACAAGTCATCAAGAGAATTTATACTTTTAAATGTTAGCGAGAAAAGTATGTTCTCATCAAATGTATGACAAAGCCATGGTGCAAATTGTGAAGATGTTGTGGGAACATATCAAAGTTTTGAGATTCGATATATGTGCATTCCTTCTAATTACAAAAATTTGTCCTTCATTCAGATGACAAAGAAATACTACTTTTGCAAAAGTCGTTGGCGCAAATCTAAAGTTGAATCTATTGTACGTACCATTCTAGAAATTGAAGGCAGAGAACTTGTTGTAAATGGTGAAAACTGAGAATTATATTGTCGCCAACAAATTTTACTTCATTACCATTATTGCAGTTTAGTCGAAGCAAAAGATGAGTGTAAGATGTGGGCTACAAAATATTTTGACTTAGGTTTGGCCATGAATGATATTGTTCATATTACTGATTTGATTAATGATGAATTTGAGGAAGATAAAGATGTATATCTAGAAGTTGAAGGGGTTCTTCGTGAAGAATGGATGTTCGCAGCGTCAATGTGGCCATCATGTGACTATGGGGGGGAGATGTTGAATTGGGATTTAGAGATTTTGACACAACACACAATTAGGCAGAAGGTTTAAATCGATATCCGAACATTGATATAGAAAGAAAATTTATCCACAATCATTTAGGTATTGAAAATGATTCTAATAGTGAGTTGGTAAACAATAACGTTGTTGTTTCACTTACTCTTAACAACAAATGACTCGTGATTTAATATTGATTTTTCTTCATGAACAAAGACCTATCCATATGATTATTTCTGGAGGAGCAGGCACTGTGAAGTCCATACTCATTAATGCAATTGTGTACTCAGTATTTCATTTTTTTTAATTCCAACAAAGCAGTTTGGATCGTGGTTCCAACTGCAGTAGCTGCATTTAATATTGGTGGAGCCACCATCCACCATGAACTTGCCATAAGTGAATAGAGAAAAGCTTCTCAACCGTATACACATATCATTGGTGATTAATGTAGATGGATGCAAGAAGACTTCAAGGATACTAAATTGATGAATACATCATGTTAGAGAGATCAATGATTGCCAATGTTGACCTTCGTTGTCGGGATATATTTGCAAATAATGAATCATTTGGAGGTGTTTCCATTGAACTTGTTAGTGATATGCATCAGTTGCCTCCTGCATTTGATAGTCCATTACATTGAGGTAAAGTAAGTTATATGCAACAATATGGTACACTTGCATATTCTGTCTTTGAAAAATGTATTTGACTATCACACACATTTCGACAAGCATGAGAAGATCAGGCATCAATGAGAAAAGCTTTACATAGACTTAGTGATGGAACATCTACTATTGAGGATTTATATATGTTCAAGGCTCGTGATTACTCAACTCTAACTGCTGAAGATATGAATAATTTTAGGTACTCTCTTCGTCTGTTTCCTACAAAACAGTCTACTAATCAATATAATCAAGAAATATGGATTAAACTTGGAAGACCAATTGCACAAATAATTTCAAAAAATAATTGTAAAACTACCACGAAATTTGAGTCAAATCAAGCAAAAGGTTTGGAGAAAGTACTATATATATCCGTTGGATCTCGTGTCATGTTTCGTTCTAATCTTGCCACACACAATTGACTTGTTAATGGAGCAATGGGTACTGTTGTCAACATTTTTACGCAGTTAATTGTAAGTCGTTGTTTGATTTACCTTTTACTATTATTGTGGATTTCGATAATTATTGTAGTACTAGTTTTCGTGAGAGCGCCAACTTAATACCTATTTTGCCAATAACATCAAACTGGAAAGCATTCAAATGGTACCTATTGTCAGCGAACACAAATTCCAATTGTTTTGTGTGGGGCAATTACAATACACAAAAGTCAATGACCAACTCTTGATAAAGTGGTGGTAGATATTGGTGAGAAGGAAAGTCTTGGTCTAACTTTAGTTTCATTATCACGAACGAGAAGGTTTCAAGATCTAACATTTAATCCAATGTTTACTTATGAAAGAATACAAAAAATTGGTAAATGTGAAAGTCTCAAATGGCGACGATAAGAGGAGGAACACTTGCGTACTGTCAAAATTATAAGTGATTGATATTAACTTGGTAGGTACGCACAAATGTAAAATTTATATCTATGTTGGTGATATTACGTTACAAATTCAATATTATTGTTTAATATTTATTTTTAATAGGTTGGATGACGACAAGTTGATGATTGCAACATTAATAATTTTTAACATTTTACTTTTGTGTTCATCGTATATGATGATTTTGTTTTCATTTCATTTACAAATATAAATTTACTATTATTAATCATTTCTTAATTATTTTTTCGCAGTCCAGAATTGCACTATATCGTGATATTCACTTGTTATTGTATTTAAATTTTAATCCTACAATCGGATCCACCGTGGATAAGCATTATACTGGTTATTATACCATCAACAACAAAGAAAGTAGATTATAATTTAAGAAAGATAAATAAAAAAGCAAATATATCTTTATGCAAAATAAAGAACGGAGTAATAAAAATTATTATGATTATAGGGAGTTTTCTCTACTAATGGAAGAAAAAAGAATATATACGTTCGTGTATCTCTACGTATTCAATCTCTCTCCCAAAGGAAACTATCCTTCAAACAATCTTTTCCTTGCTCTACTCACTGTATCAATCCTAAAATCATAACCACTGCAACTCAGATCGTCATCCGCACCCACCAAGACTTCATCAAGAATAAAAGGGTAGCTATCTATTCTCATACATCCTGCAGTCAGATCCTACCGCGGAGAAGCGATATACTAGTAACCAACCGTAGGGAGATTTTCTCCACTACAAATAGAAAAAAGATCAGTTGTCACTATGTCACTACGTTTTCATCTCTCTCAAACAAAATCCTCTATCAATCAATCTTCTCCAAATTCTTCTCAACGTCTTCAAAATCAACCCCCTTCAAACAAAACCCCATCTCTCTCTCAATCTTCAACAAATTCTTCTCAACTCCTTAATTCATTAAAATCCTCAGTCAATAATTATCTCCTGATTTTTCTCAAATGGTTATTTTAATTAAGGAATAATTGTATATATGGTCCCCAACCTTTTAAAAACGTTAAAGATATATCTCTAACTTTTAAAAATAGTACCAGACATCCCAAACGTTTGAAAAACATGGCATGGTAGGTCCTTTATGACGAAATTGCCCTTCCCTTTAAATTTAAAAAAAACAAGAAAAAAAACACGATTGAAAACTAATCAAATATACCCCAAAAACTAAAAAGTAAGAAATGTACCCCCAAAAATTAAAAAATAACAAAGATATCATCTTCTCCAAAAATTCAAAATCCACCAAAAAAAAAAAAAAAAAAAAAATTCCAACTTGTACTGTGAAAATGGGCATCATCCTTTATACATCAGAAAGTTAATTTTCCCTTTGTTAAATCTCTTAGTTTACTCATTTGAAAATGGGCACTTTGCTTTGTATTGTGAACATATGCTTGCTACACTAGATGACTTAATCTCTGACTCTGTTTCTTAAGTTGTATTTCATAAAGAGAAACAAAATTGTATAACAAAATTGTAAAACAAAAAATGATCTAATTGATTAAATTGCGAATGGTAGTTCTCAAGATGGAAAAGCTTGCTTGTAGAACTTCAAGTTTTCAAGCAAAATCAATTGGAACACTAGTTTCAATGGTTGGAGCTAACTCTCTACAAAGGCCTCCAAATTCTGACTTCCCAATCATCTTCGATATTGCTTGATAATTATATTCAAACACCGCAATCAAGCTGGATTATTGGAGGATTATTCCTTGCAGTAAACTGTGCGGCGTCTTTGGGCTATATAATTGTACAGGTACAAAAACCCATAACAAAGAACAAAACAATGGAAGAGGGAGTGTAAGAAAGAGGAAAAAAAGGAAGAAGAAGAAGAAGCTTGAAAATATTTCTTGAATTTTCAATTTTTTAGGATGGAAATAATGTAAAATTTAGTGATTGTGGTTATGTTTCCAGTTGTCTTTTGAATCCTGTACAACTGTTTCATCAAGATTTGAATAAATTCTTGGGGCCCACTTCTCAAAATTAAAATAAACATTGTTTCTTGAATAAATTTTGGGTGGATTTTGGATTTTTGGAATTTTTGGAGAAGATGACCTATTTGTTACTTTTTTTGGGTACATTTCTTACTTTTTATTTTTTTGGGTATATTTGGTTAGTTTTTAATCATGTTTATCTTTTTCCTTATTTTTTGTTTTTTTTTTTTTTTTGTTTATTTAAAGAGAATGGCAATTTTGTCATAAAGGACCTATCGTGTCAAGTTTTTGAAATGTTGGAGATGTCTGGTACTATTTTTAAAGGTTAGGGATATATCTCCAACGTTTTTGAAACATTAGAGACTAAATATGCAATTATCCTTTTAATTAATTGATAGAACGAACAAGCGGCTAAATGATATTTTTATTTTTCTTGCGGTGATTATTTAAAAAAATTTATCGTGAAGCTGAAGATTTTGTATTAGATTTTACAGTCTGATGACGATGGAGACATGGCCGATTTTGGGCCGAGGCAAGTGAGGTGACCGTCTCGGGCCCAAAACCAAAGGGGCCTATTTGAGGGGGAAAAAAAAAAAGAAAATTTAAACACACACAGCAGTTCTGGTCGCCCAAAGGCCAAAGTCCAAAAGTCAAAACCAATCTAAACCAAGCCCAATAGTACCCACAACCCAAGCCCAACAAGAAAACTCACTGGAAGAAAAGTAAATTACGTCAACGACTCAACGCCTGCGAAGTTTCTGCGAGAGACTGCACCAACCCACAACCTACGGCCTACTACCATCAACGGCTCAACGTGCCCGCCAAGCTTCTGCGAGAGACTGCCTGCAATTCTGTGAATTTTTTTCAAATCACGAAACCAAAGACACGTTGTTTATGGAGTTATAGGTATCCTTCTAAGTTCTAAGTTCTAACTTCTTGTTCAATTACGTTACGTGGAAATGGAAATGCAAAATAGAGAACAAAAAATGAATTTTTGGGTGGTATTGAGTACAAAATTCTGAGAATACAGGCCCGATTTTGGAATATGCCTTGGCCTTTGCCTGTGGGCTGTGGGCCGCCACTGATGATTCAGTTTGCTGCCAACTCAATTTGGAGAAGATAGGATATGATGTAAATGCATCTTTGTTAGTGTTTTAATTAATAAGTGTTAATTGCTAATTTGATAGATTATTAGATTAATAATAAATCTGTAAATATGTACTTCTACTAATAGTCATTTTTCATCTTTTGAACTTATAGTTTGACAATCATTTTTTTTTTCCATTTTTGCCCTCTTTTGTGCAATGGTTGTATTGTACTTATAATATGTTAGTTTTCAAATCACATGATTGAAACTGTTTAACGGCATCACCGCATCAGTAGCTTTGGAAGGCAGATTTAGATAGTTATTAGAGTCCAAAAATAGCTTCCATTGCACAGATTTCATTTTTTATTTTATGAATACAAATTACAATAAACATGTGATTGAGTGAGATTTAAGAAATCTCTGGTAATGCCTGGCTGTCTATTGCCATTTGCCAAGAATGAGAAGTTGAGAACTAGCAAGGCAAGTAGAAAAGTAGTTCAATAGGAATTGAATGCTCTGTTTTGGGGGGATCCGCCTCAGCCTGTATGTATAATTGTATATTATATTTGTATACAATTTTCTCATTTGGGAAAATAGGAAATTAGGAATGAATTGAAGGCTCTGTTTGTATATAAGGAATTGAAGGAAATTAGGAAATTAGGATATTTATTTCAATATTCTAGTAAAGAAATTTGTATATTGACGTTCTTAGTTTTAACTTTTTTGCTCTATGTAGGTTAGCGAACGAGAGAATAAACTTTTCACTGAAAAAGAAGTTGGTTTTTCACATTTGTCATTTCATAATTGTCGCTCAAATCTCACTCTCAAGTAAGCAATGGTTATCCCTCGCTTATTTATTGACTTATTATAAATAGTTGAAGCCTTGCCGGCTTATATAATTGTGGCTTTGTCGGCTTATATGATTGTGGTCTTGTCAGCTTTAATTTTGAAATTATTAAAATATTTTATTAATTTTTTAGGCTAATCATGCCTCATAAATATGCATTTGGAGCTCAAAAAAGAAAACGAAAATGAAAAGAAATGGCATTAGTTCAAAGTCAAGCAGGAGATATGGATAAGTATTTTAATCAAAAAAAAAAAAATTGTGAAGAAACAGTGGAAACTGTTGTGATTGAGGAACAAGTGAACGTGGAAGAACCAATAGAGAATGTTGAAGATGATGTTCAGCATATAAATTTAAATGAAGAGGGTGGCTTACGTGAAAATTTCGAGGATCCCGGGAATTGGAAAAACATTGATAAAAAAATGAGGGATTATTTAGTTGAAATAGGTCCAAAAAGAGTCAATGGCATCTTATTTCCCAAAGATGGTGCACATAGTCATTTTGATTATTCACAATACATGCGATTACTACCAAATGGGCAGACTATTGATAGAAAATGGCTAGTATATTCAGTATCTTTGGATAGAATATTTTGCTTTTGCTGTAAGTTGTTTAAAACACCATCTACGATAAATAAAATAGGCCAATTGGGTAATGATAGATACAAAGATTGACATAATCAGTAGCGGTCTATTAAAAGTCATGAAGGAAATGAAGAGTATATACGTTGCATGTCTAGTTGGATTGATTTGGAAAATAGACTTCAAACAAAAAATACAATTGATAGAAGCGTGCAATTGGTGATTGATGAAGAAAGAAAACATTGGAGAGAAGTGTTAACGAGGATAATTGCTATTGTTAAAAGACTCGCCATGAACAGCTTGACATTTTGAGGAGATGATGAACAACTTTATCTTGAGAACAATATTATCTTTTTGCAAATGGTAGAAATGGTTGCTGAGGTTGATCTGGTAATGCAAGAGCACATTCGGCATGCTAAAGCACGTGAGATTCATTATACATATCTCAGTAAATCAATTCAAAATGAATTGATACAGATGTTGGTAGGAGAGGTTAGAAGTTTAATTTTCAAGAAAGTTAGACATACAAAATATTTCTCAATTATACTTGATTGTACTCCAGATGCAAGTCACGAGGAGCAAATGCCGTTAGTCATACGATGTGTGGATGATTTGGCAAAATCACTAACAGTAGAAGAATATTGGCTTGAGTTTTTGAAGGTAGATGATATGAAGGACTTGGACTTTTTCTCGAGCTTCAAAATGTTTTAACCAATCTTGAACTTGATATTGATGATATTCGAGGGCAGGGATATGACAATGGAGCTAACATGAGCGGGAGGCACAAAGGTGTACAAAAAATATTACTTGAAATTAATCCCAAAGCTTTTTATACTTCATGTGGTTGCCATAGTCTTAATCTAGCATTATATGATATGGTGAATTGTTGTCCTAAAGCTCTGTCCTTATTTGGAGTGATACAACGGATCTATACATTGTTCGTCTCTTCTCCTAAGTGATAGAAAATTTTCAAAGATAATGTAGAAGGTCTGACAGTGAAGCTATTGTCACAAACACGTTGGAAAAGTCATGTTGAAAGTATCAAACCTATAAAAGAGCAAATTGCACAAATAAGAAACGCTTTACTTGACTTGGCAGACATTAGTGAAGATGGTAAAATAAAGAGTGAAACTGAGTCTTTAGCGACATATGAACTTGAAAATTTTGAATTCTTGCTTAGCATGGTAATTTGGTACAAGTTGTTGTATGTAATTAATATGGTGAGTAAATATCTTCAAGCTGAAAACATGGATTTAGATTGTGCTATCAACCTCTTACAAGGACTTGTTACATTTCTCGATGATTATAGAGAAAATGGGTTTGCTATTGCCATGGATGAAGTGAAAACAAAAGCAAGTGAAATGAAAATTGAAGTTGTATTTTGAGAAAAACGCGTCATTCTAAGAAAGAAGCAGTTTGACAAAAGTGGCAGTGATGAGGTAAATCAATCAACAAAAGAATATTTTAGAGTTGATTACTTCTTTTTATCGTTGACCATGCTCGATCTTCACTTCAGACACGATTTCAACAATTTAAACAACTTGAAGAAACATTTGGACTTTTGTTTAGTTTGGAGAAGTTATATCGTACATCTTATGTCAGTTTGTTGAAGTTTTGTAAGAATCTTGAGCAGTATTTGAAACATAATAGATGTTTGGACATTAATGAAAATGATTTATGTTCAGAATTGATAGTCTTTAAGTGCTATTTACCAAGTGAAACAAAAAAAGCAATTGATGTGCTACATTTTTTGAAGACATTGGATAGTTGTTTTCTAAATACCTATATTGCTTACAAAATTTTGCTAACCATATCGGTTACAGTTGAATCTGCGGAAAATGAGTTTTTCCAAGTTGAAGCTGATCAAGACTTATCTCCGATCAACTATGTCACAAGAAAGATTGAATGTATTGACTATGATATCAACTGAGAAAGAAATTGTCGAACAATTAGATTACTCAAATTTGATTAATATTTTTGCTTCTAAAACCGCTAGACGAGTTGTATTTAAGTGATAGTTTAAAATATTTTCGGCATTGTTAACAATATATTATAATATTTTTTTTTTTTATAATAAATTTTGTTTGTCAATTTTTTTTTTTTTTGAGTTTTATGTTTGCAATTAGATCCGTAGCCTTCTGGATGTTAAATGCATAATACAATTTAAGGGACCATTGGGAGCTTAATTTCTGAACTTCGGGTCAAGCCTCGAAAATGTCAGAATCGGCCCTTGATGGAGAAAGTTGTGTAATAGAATATTTAATAGTGGGAATGGTGTTGAATGACCGGGTGACCTGACCAATTTTTTAAAATGGCCGTTGACCAATTTTGGTGTGTAAATTACCAAATATAACATTGCCTTCTTCCCCGCTTATAACCATTTCAAACAATTTCAAATTCATTTGTTTGTGAAAAAGAGAAGATTTCAAAGTTAGAATCTAACCCATTTCAATGTTAAAATCCAATCCATTTCATTTATGTAAGAAATTTCATTTCAAAGTAGAAATTCATCATTCTCCATCTTTTTCTTTTTATTCATAGTAGAAATTGTAGATTTTGTAATATAAATTATGAAAAAATGTATAAATCTGAGTATGAATTATGATTTTTATTTTAAATTCATGTAAATCTGAGTTGATTTGAGATAGATTAATTGAAAAAATAAGTTATAATTATATAAATCTACGTTAACAGACTTATAGTCTGTTAACACACCTGTTAGAGTCTGTTAAGCCCAAGGTCTGTTAACAAATTCGGGGTCTATTAATCGATGATCTGTTAATTGATGTTATAAAATAAGGGTATTTTAGTCTATATTACTTAAAAGAGGCATTTAAAACTTATTTAATATAAGTTAGACTCTTCTGCGATTCCGAGTGTTTTTTATGGTCGTTTCAAAAATTCACCCATATTTAATATCACTCAATGTGATTTACCCTTTTCATTCTGCGTGTCCCATAAATTTCTTCATTTTCTCCGTCTTTCCCTTCCGTCTAAACCCTAACCTCTAGAATCAAATTGAACTCTTTCCAAATTTTCATCCCCTTCTGCAATACAAAAATGGCAAGAAATATTTTTACATCATTACTGTTCTTCTCATTCTCATTATTATGCGCAAAATCCACACCATCAGATTCCCAATCCTCTCCATCATCCTCAATATACGACGTGTTGGAATCTCATGGTCTCCCAATTGGCATTTTCCCTAAGGGTGTTTCCAATTTCACCCTCGACCCCACGACTGGCAATTTCCAGCTCAATTTGTTGTCCCCTGCCCCGTGCGACGCGAAATTCGAGACGAGGGTTCG
This sequence comes from Forsythia viridissima, assembly GCA_030279155.1. Classification (NCBI taxonomy): domain Eukaryota; kingdom Viridiplantae; phylum Streptophyta; class Magnoliopsida; order Lamiales; family Oleaceae; genus Forsythia; species Forsythia viridissima. Next base: position 36,988,666 of record CM059033.1, on the reverse strand, counting down.
GTACGATTGTGACATTACGGGAACAATTGCGTATGGGCAGATTGCTAATTTGTCGGGATTAGCGGCGCAGGAATTGTTTCTTTGGCTGCCTGTTAAGAGCATACGAGTGGATGTACCGAGTTCTGGTTTGATTTATTTTGATGTTGGGGTGGTGTTCAAGCAATTCTCGTTGTCGTTTTTTGAGACGCCTAAGGATTGTAATGTGTTGGAGAGCGATGATGGGAATTCAATTGTTTTGTTTGATGACAGCGGGCGAATTGTTGAGGTTGGTAAATTTTGATCTTCGATTTTTTATTCCATTTTTATTATTTTCAGCCTTTTACATAATTCTATGTTTTGGAAAATGGGGAAATAGAATTAGGGTTTTCTGGTTTTGTACATATTGTGCCCATTTCTTTCTTCTTTAATTGTCCTGAATTATCTAGAACTTACTATGCGTGTGTATATATTGTTAACGTGGTTATAATCAATGAATTGTACTATTGATTAACAGTTGAATTGAGGACCAAGGGAGATTTATTGGGAATTTCATGCCTTATAAACCTTTCCCTTTTGTCCTTAAACTTGTGGTACTGGAGTTGCACGTGCATACAGAGATGTGTTTATATATGATGATTTGCATTCTAATTTATCGTGGGAAAATTCTTGTAGTTTGCCCTTTTTGGGTTCGTGCGTATATTTTCTTATAAGATTTTTGTCCATTATGGTTCATATAACCTTATGAACCCGGAATATATCTTTTTGTTGAGTTCTCCAGAATTTGCAATGAAATTGATAAATTGCAATAGAGAGTTGATTGTAAAGTTAATCACCTTTCGGAGCTTAAATATCAAGGTTTAGAGCTTGATAGATCTTATACCCCCTAAACTTTTTAAGGAAGGTTGAGTTGCATTTATTGAGTATTGACAAGTATTCAATATAAAAAAGATCTAGCATGCTTGTCATATTTCTCGGTCAGTTTATGCAACTATTAACTTACTAATAGATACATATTTCTGTTTTATCAAAATTTAAAGGGAATTTAGAATGAGAGATATTGAGCTTATTTGGGTGGGCTTATTTGCTTTCGAATAAGCAAATAAGTATGGTGTGTCATACTTATTACCCACACAAATATGTGTGGGACCCAACATATATGAGTGGAATCTGATATGATCTATATGTTTGTGTATGGGCTACATCCTACTGGCACCATTTCTTATGTCTGTACTTGTTAAGTTAAAAAGACTATGGGACGATTTGTGTTTTCCAATTTGGAAGAAAATAGTTAATTTGAAAATGTTCAAAGAAGACATGCAGATACGCCTGTTAATGTCCTTAACTGTAACGTTAGATATAATATTTCGTATGACCTGCTTGTTCTCTACTGTGGAAGTTTGAGAAGGCTTAACAAGTATGGATGTTGTGGTTGGAGGAATCTGATAATTTATGGCTTAATAGAGGCAGAACACACCACTCTATGGAATAATATTGTGTTTAGCTGTATGTTTATGAGATAATTAGGGAGAATCAGAATAAAAGGAACCGAGGGGAACCATAATTTTATATTTGTCCTAATATTTTACTTTCAAAACATATCTGCATGACTGTAACATGCGAGAGAGGGAGAGACATTATAAACCTGACGCTGGTGTGAATAATAGGGCATAGTACCACCCCCCTCCCTCCACCCAAAAAAAAAAAAAAAAAAGAAAAAAAAATCCAAATTTTGCAAAAGAACAAAGTAGTTGGTAACTTGGTGTATCACTTGGCCGATAAATTATTGTTAAATCATTGGAGTTGTAAATATTCTGAAGTTTTAATGCCTTCTTGTTTTGACCCACCAATTGATGTTAATTTGTTAATTTTCTCATGCATTATAGTCACAAGTTGCTAAAATTCATTGCAATGTTATTATTGCAGACCCAATATGCGAAGTTTGTTAGAAAACGTGGGGACAATGCGCAGAGAGCTGTTGCATGAATATGGAGGCTAAGGGAGTCGATATTAGGTAGAATCCTAATGGCAAGCTACCTGAAGATTCCAGTGGCCCATTATGTGTGATTGCTCATTTACACTATAGGCTTCTTCCCCAAAGCTTTCCTCCATATCTAGAGCAAGGTTGCAGTTTTGTTGACGACAGGGAGAACAACCTAACGAGAACTAGTTTTACCTTTTGGTGAACTGGGGAGAGGGTTGAGTTTGTGAGGGTTTTAGTATATAATTACACAAGATAAATGTTAGTTCTTGTTGTACTTTCTGTGCATATATGATGATGTGGAGTTTCTGTAAATCGCGCCAAAGCAGATTGTTCTTTGTATTGAACTTTGAGACACTATACGTTTTAATCTATGAAACGGATATGATTAAACTTAAAACCTTATGGAAACTAATCTATGAATGGTTTTCGTTATGTGGTCGATTGGCTTCACATTTGTGTATTTCATGGTTCATCCGTAGGCAATAGCTCTGTGTAGTCACTGTAGTGCAACTTGAGAAATGGAGTCTCTAAAAGAGATGAAGTAGACTGAAATGGATTTTATTCAGAGTTAATTTTTAACAAGTGTAACCGAAATATTTATATACAATTTTGGAATTTGGAAACTGATCTAAGTTTGTTTCTATACATTTTTGGAATTTGGTATCTTATCACCCCACCCCCCCCCCACCCCCACCCAAACTTGGAGGTCTGCAATTTGGCCAGTGAAAGGGACGTAGTGAGCTGTGAGAAGTCCTCGAGTGATCTTTTCCCGGATAAAATGGAAGTTGATTTTGATATGCTTGATACGAGCATGGAAAAAAGGAGTTTTGTTCATGTGGATGGCACTTTCGTTGTCACACATTATATGCGGAAGACGGTGGAGTGTCATGAAGGAGAAGTGAGCCATTTAGTTCGGTGATTGCGGAGGCTAAGGATCAGTATTCAGCTTTGGCACTAGACCGTGCAACTGTGTTTTTCTTTTTGGAGCTCCAAGAAATACAATTCACATCTAAGTAAACACAATAGCATGACTGCATGAGGTGCTTCGGCGAGTAATTGGACAACCAGCCTAGTCGGAGCTGGAGTTGGAGAAGGCAAACAATGTAGGTGAGCTTTGACAGAAATAAAGCAGACCAAAGCGAGAAGCCCTTGAGATGGCGAAGTATGAGTTTGACATCTCGGAGATCAGCTTTTGGAAGAGTTTGAAAATGCTGTCAAACGCGATTTACGGCATGTGATGTCAGACCGAGTGTGTGTGAGATATTGGAGGCTACCAACAAGAGTGCGTTAATTGGTGGCATTGACAAGTTGATGATCATTAGGAGGAGAAGAAACCTTCACTGCCATTGGAGTAGTAACTGAGGAGCAATCTTGCATTTGTGCTTAAGCTAAAAGATCTTGAACATATTTGGCCTGAGACAAAAACATACACCTATTAAAAACTTCACTTCAATTCCTAAAAAGTAATGTAGACGATTGAGGTCTTTGATAGCAAATTTAGTGCTAGGAGTTTGAATAATGGATTTGATGGTAGAGGAATCTGATCCTGTAATGATCACATCATTAACATAGATCAAATTGAAAATAAGAGTGCACTAGAACAGAAAATAAAGAGAGATGAGTCGGCCTTAGTACATAGAAAACCAAGAGCAAAATGAGAGCGAGAGCTGAGGGGCAATCAAATGATGCACGAGGAGCCTGTTTAAGCCATAAAGAGAACAATGTAGTTTGCAAACATAGGAAGAGAACTTTGGATCAACATAGCCCGGTGGTTGTTCCATGTTGCCCATTCCATTGAGATGACTATGGAGAAATGCATTTTTCATGTCCACTTGATGCCATTATAATGGAAAGAACATGTCGAACCATAACAAAAATAAAAGTGTCCTCAAAGTCCAAACCTGGAATTTGAGTGAATCCTTTTGCAACCAAACGTGCTTTGAAGCGACCAAGATACTTCCATCCTCTTTGTATTTGACACGATAGATCCATTTTGAACCCACGATATTGGTGTTGGAGGGCAAGGAACTAAGGTCCAAGTTTTGTTTTAAGGCTTGAAGTTCCTCATTCATGTCATGAATCCATTGTGAATCTCTAAGGGTAGATTTAAGGGTTTTTGGTTTCTTGGGATAGGACATGGTGGTATGAAGAGCTAATTCATGGAGTGGGTGTTTCCAATAGTGGATGTATTTGATCAAGAGGTAGGGCTGGAGGGAGCTAATGTTCATGAATTGAAACGAGTGTTTAGGTCAACAAATAAATTATGTGAAATATCTGAGTCATTTTCTGAGGTAGAGGTAGGATTATTTTGAGGACAAGTATTTGGTGAATCTTGGTAAGAGGAAACATGAGGATTAGGTGAGTCAATATGAATGGGAGACGGGTCACAAGACCGCTTCAACAACTTTTCAAAAAGGGTTGTCATATCGAGAGTTGATAAAAGCATTTTGTTGATTAAATAAACTGCAGTTAAAATAAAATCAACTCAAAATTTTAAAGGTAATGAAGCACGAAATATCATAGTAAGAGCATTTTCAACAATATACCGGTGCTTCTTTTTGGCCACTCCATTTTGCTCGGGTTTGGTAAGGCCACATTGTTCAAGATGCCTTCAAGAAATTTAGATTGCAGAATTCTCCTCCTCCATCACATTGAACTTTTTTTTTTTTCCTTTCTAAAAGATTTTCAACCTGCTTTTGAAATTTTAAAAAGCACTCAAAATTCAGATTTTCATTTAAGAGGAAATAACCAAGAAGATCTAGTACAATCATCAATAAATAGAGCAAAATAGTGAAAAATTTGAGAAAGAGGTGATGGGAGAAGGCCCTAATTTCATTATATAATCCAAAACTCAGTTTACAACTTTTCCTATGTTGCCAGGAAACACAAATCCTAGAATTTTTAGTCCAACTAGAAATATTAATATCTTTGGTAGATAGAGTTCAAAACTTCGTTTGACTTGGGTCCCCTAGTATTTGATACCAATCACTTGAAGTTTCAGCTCGACCACGAATGATGTTGAACACTTGATTTTTGAGATCCTCAAGAGTCAAGACTATATTGTTTGTTATGGTAGATAAATAATAAAATAGATTTGAGTTCAGTGTCAATTCAACGAAGATTGTGATAAGTGCGTTTTGTGCACTTATTCGGACTTTTAAAATAAGCTTTTAGTCCGTCATATTATTGATTTTATATTTAATTTAGTGTGTAATTCTTTATATTTCAGTTTTAGACCCGTATGTAAGAAATTGGAGAAGAATGGATGAAAAAACAATAAATTGGAAGATGTCTCGGAAATTTGTGAACTCAATTTCACTCATTGAAAAGTTGAAGGAATAAATTGGAGGACGTGGAAAGTTGAAGGATCATTCTGGAAGCTTTTGAAAAGATTGAGGACTAGAATAACCAAGATCCAAAATTGAAGGACAAATGCTGCAAATTCAAAGAAATCAAACTGGGCGATCACCCAGCAATATATGATACAAATAGTGAGCAAATCAGGCCACCTGGGCAATCGCCCATGCTATTTATGGTTGGCGAATTTTTATTTTTCTTTTTGAGTCATAATACACTTAGGTAACTTTCGGCCCACGTTTTTAAGGACTTTTAGGGATGATTTTGGGTAGTAATTGGGGAACTATATATAGGGAATAAAAACTTATAGTCGTGTGTTGAGATTTAGGGAGAAAAAATTACACAAAAACATCAATTGGAGATCAATAATTGTTCTTTCAAGAATCTAACGAAGATCAAGAACAAGACGTCATGATTTCCAGATTTTCTTATACTTTTTATTTCTTTATTATTAGTATGCTAGACTAGTTTATTTAATGCTAGGATTAAGATGAAGGTTTTCGTTTAAATTCTTATATTTTGAGACTTGGCTTTTGATGAATTATTTCAATATAGTTTTGAATAATTAATTATGATTTAATTGCATCTACAATTATATACGTAGTAATTGTATGATTGTTGTGGTTTGTTTTACTATCAAAAGATCAAAAGTATGCTAGACGCTATTTTAATTAACTTAAAGTCCGATAGGGGATATAAATATATCACTATGCTTTAGTTGATCTTTAATTATCCATAGAGACTTAATACATTCGTTTGTATTCGCATTCGTCATAGAGATATAGTCGAGTCATACTTATGAATATGTTTAATTTTATTCGAGAGAAACTGTTAAACAATCTAGGGATATTGATCTTAATAACTGATGTATTTTGTCAAAATCAAGAATCAAGATAGATGAATTAACAATTATAAGTAGATTCGGAATCCTAGTACTTTTCTTTCTTCAAATTAAAGTAATTTTCATTAATCTAATTTTTAGTTATCTGAATTATAATTATTTAATTGTTTTTCGTTCAGATTTTAATTAGTTCTTAAACATCAAAATTTTCAAAGTTCATTATATTCGGTTAAGATTAGTATAATTGAAATTAAATTATCTAAATCTCTATGGTAACGATACTTGGACATCCGTACACTTGCAGAATATTAAACACATAAAATCGCCGACAGATTGATCACTTGTTTATTAAATTACTTATTCTAATTCTAGTGAAAGAAAAATAAATTGCATGGATTTCCTTAAATTATATAACTAAGCAAACTAAGAGAGAATTCGAATATGAAAAAGTACTAGGACTCCGACTTCACTTATTTTTCTACTTTAATTAATATAATCTCGTAGTTGACTATACTTACCTTTTCTGACAATCAATATCTCTAAATTATCCGAAAATCTCTGTTTACATCGTTGTCTTAGCACGTAGGACTTAGCAAAGCATATTCAAATTACAAAAACACATACGAAACGACATCACCATTTTAGAATAACAGAAGAAAAATAGAAGATAAATTTTGAACCTTTGAATCTCCCCAAACAATCTTCAATTGTCTTCTTCTTCCTTCTTTCTTTGAACCAAAAAAACCCGGTTTTTATGCAATTCCAATAGAGATTTTTGTCTTTTTGGCTAAAAAATTGTATCCCTCTTAACGTCTAGGAGCAGGGGTGATTAGTGTGTTTTACACATTTTGATGCAATTCCAAGAGAGAGTTTTACCCGTTTGAATACATGTCCTTTGTGAAAGGGTACGGTGTATGTTGTTGTTTGAAATGAAAAGACAGTTATGATAAGTTGTAACTTCTGTGAAATGATGTATGTTGTTGTTTGAAATAAAGAAACACTTATGAGTAGTTGCAACATTGTACTTTTGATAAACATACAAAATCAAACTTGTATTCTCCTTCAATTCTCCTATTGTTTTCTTATGTAAAATACTTCACTATTTTCTTTCAAATTCTATTTTATGTTAATCTGCAGTAAAGAATATAAAGTATCTTGTATATGTTTATCAATTCTAAGTGTTTGAGTTTGTGGTTGTGAATGCACTAAAACACCAACAAACAACAAAGTTAATTTTATTGTATCTTTGAAGCTTCTTTGAATCCCGTGTTCACAATTTGTAAAGGTAAATATAGTCTTAAGGAGAACACAATTTTTAAAGGTAAATATAGTCTTAAGGAGAACATTGTATTACGTGCCTTGAAAATTTGTGGAGTAATCATTTTCTATGTCATTGCAAAAGTGTACTTACATTAACAGCCTTTCAATCAAAATTCTTGCTCATTGTTAGTGGTGGCAGGAAGGAAGAGGTGGTTCTTCCTATTTCCATGCTTATGAATGTTTTTATTTACCATCCTTAAAAGCCAGACCATTAACACAACAAGAAAAATGAAAAATGAAGACTAAATTGACAAAATTAAAAAATCCATTGTTCAAAGTTTATTGCAGACAGTAATTATCGATTGTGTTGATAAATGTTTTAAAAACAAAATATATGATGTTAAATATACATATTCAACGACGAATGTTATTGTCGTCGGTGAAAGTTGTCATAAAATTCCGCTAAATATTTTTTTCGACTCAATATGAATTTACTATGATAAAATTCTTTGTTGTAAAAACAAACATATTTGACGATCAAACAAAAATTGTCTGTGATTGTTTTGTCCAAGAGATAAATTCTAGATTGATAACCCTCTTTTCACCTTCACCATCAATAAACTCTGGTTAAGTTTCGGTATCTTTAGCTAAAGGTGACAAAATAACAGGGATTCTGGCCCAAAAAATAATTTATTTAATAATAAATTGGTCCACCACTCCTTATTGTAGACTTCTCTTTCAATACATTTATTTAAAGGATATGATATGAGATCTTTCCATACATTTATTGTTTGAAGTATTGAAATTTTACTAAAGTATTTTATTTTGTTCTATATCGAAAAACTATTAGAAATGGTAATGGAGCCGGTGCAGCCATTACCATTCTCTGTCTCATTTAAAAATTTTGGGAGGCGGAGCGGAGCGGAGCGGCGGAAAATTCCGTATTTATCGCAAGGTTTAATTAATTAATTAATTTTTAGTATTAATTTTTATTTTTTTAAATACGATTTAAATTTAAAACATAAAAATAAAATAAAATAAAAAAGATTTTGGACGACTTTAGAAAATTCGGGACAGACACTATGATCCCCATCCCGGCCCCATTCGAAGCCGGGCGGGGCAGGGCGGGGTGGGGTACAGGGTATTTTGCCTTCCCTAAAAACTATCATTCATATTAGAGAATGAAAGTTTATAAATAAATTAATTTTGTTTTATTATTTCATTGTCTTAATAACTCAAGTATTATTTTTGAATAAATTAATTTAATATTTGAAATATAATAATTAAAAATAAAAAATTACCTATGTAAAAGAAATAAACTTAATTAAATCCCAAAAATCTTAAATTCTTATGTAATGTTCGTCTATAAAAAATGAGTAGATCTAATATCTAGTTTATTAAAAAAAATAAAAACGAGTAGATCTAATATCTAGTTTAAAGACGTAGTCAGTGAAAAAATATGAACACGTAGAATCTATAGGGGTGCATGAAATTTATTAAGTTCTTAATAATGCTTAAAAACAACTTTTTATGAAAATAAATATGGTAGGAATCAAATATATTTATTTGTTTTGAACCACAAAAAATACGGGCAGACGTGTTAGGCTGTCATCCAAACTTGGGTCACGAAACTTATAAGCACAATCAAACATGTGCTAAGAACTATAGTGCAAAAGAATGAACAAAAGTTGACTGACTTTTGCTTCACGAATTTGTTAAATAGACTGCAACTCTCAATTTATTTCAAATTTTTGTTTGCCTTTCCCAAAGATGGAACCAAGTGTCAACTTTTGTTTTGTTTTTGGCAATTCCAATGGGGGCAGGGGTTCCCTGACCTTGTCTTACACCGTTACCATTTTAATAAGATTATTTGAAGTGTAATTTAATTTATAATCAATCAATGATATTTAAGAATCAAATAAAAATGATTAAAAAATTGGCTACATTTTAAAATTTTCAAAATATTTTAAATTTATAGATATATTTAAAAAAAATTAAAATTAAGGTCGAACTAGCACGGTGGTCCAAAATCGTGTTTGACTGGGTTGGGTTGGGCCAGCAATTTAAACTTACCTGCCTATTTGTCACATCTATCTTTAGCCATGTGATGTTCGAGTTCGAGACTCTTGACTGAAGGGAGAACCCGAGTACTCAATAATAGATAATTTTTGAAGGGATGAGTGATTTTGGTGGAAATCAAACTTGCACTCTAAGTTTTGGATGGTGAGTTTTGGTTCAGAAAGCCAAGGAATTTGGTATCTTATGAGCGCACAAGTTTGTTTAGAATGCTCTCCTCTTCAGAGTGTAGGCACTAATAGTAGTTTTACATATGAATACATAAATTTTTCAAGTAATGTTGACAAAGAACATGATTTGTCAATAATTTTGAGATTTGAGTGGAGAAGATTCAACAATTCTAGCATGTTTGGTAGTGTTAAAATTATTTTTTGAGTGTTTATAAATTATGGGTTTTATGGAATATGTGGATATTAAGTTGATAATAAGTCGTGTATCGTACGAAATGTGTAAATAAAAAGTATGTTCGACCAATTTTAATTTTAATTTTGGCTTAGCCAAACATTGGCCTAATGTATTATTAATTTCAAAATCACATGACATACACAAATTTGTTGTTGAAGTGCAATTAACTAGACAAATTAAAGAGAAACTAAATTACAAGCGACTTCACCAAATATTGAAAAATCTTAAAGTCAAATACATTAGATAGGAAGGGATGGAAAAACAATTAAGTTTAATTTTAGTTATTCAATTCAATATTAGACAAGTTTTAACATGTTTTTGACCTAGCATATATATTATTCTCAATCACCATTATCACAACTCAACTACTGGCGTGTATGTACATATTCAATCAATTCAAAGATAGAGCCTAGATGTAGCATTCAAGGGTGCGTAATATTGGCTACTTTGGCTAAATGGTCGTGTCAAATATTTCGAATCGCAAAAGCACTCAACTTATACAATTTAAGTTGAAAATGCCTCTTTTACATTGAATAGACAAAAATACTCTCATTTAATAAGTAATTTTAATAGACTATTTGTTAATAGATAGTCTGTTCACAGACTATTAACATACCAACAAGCATGTGGGTCTGTTAAGGCCAATTTTGGCCTTAACATGTTGAAAATTTGTTAACAAACTCATGGTTAAATATTTTAACTGATTTTTCAATTAACTCATTTCAAATGAATTCAGATTTACAAAAAATTAAATTAAAAATAACAATTTATACTCAGATTTATATATATTTTCATGATTTATACTACAAAATCCATAATTTCTACCGTAAGTTAAAAGAAGAAGATAGAGACAAGTGAATTTCTACTTTGAAATGAGTTGGATTGTAGCATTGAAATGTGTTAGATTCTAACTTTGAAATCTTTTCTTTTTTACAAATAGATGAATTTGAAATCGTTTAAAATAGTTATAAGCGAGAAAGAGAAATCATTGTTATATTTAGTAATTTACAGGCCAAAATTGGTCAAAGACCATTTTAAAAAATTGGTCGTGTCACCCAGCCATTCAACACTTATCTCACGCGTAATATTAGAGAATTGAGACTAATTCCTTAATTAGTCTACATTATTTTTGTTTACAGAAAAATTAAGAAGATAAAAATAAAATATATAAAGAAAAAATATAGATAGTGACAGACATAATTGTTACAATAATATAGAATTTCTTTGTGACCCAAGCCCTCAAATATCGTAGGAAAAATATTCACTTAGGATCACACCTATTATATTCTACTATTTGTATAAATCATATAGAGAACAATAAAAAAAATTGGATGTCAGACTTAACTTTTTTTTTCTGTTACGTATTGCACACAAGAGCAAACAACGTCAATATATAATGAATGATTGTAATATTTTACTAAAATTTCTTTCGTGTTAAGACTTTTTTTGCATCTTATCTTTCAAAAAAAAAAAAGATACATTTTTTTTTTGTAATTTTCCCTAGATTCTCTCTCTTTATGTTAGATATTTTATTTCCTTATGCTGCTAAATCCTATGTTAAAGATATTTAATCTTGTCCCACATTTAAGAGAGCTATATAAAGAGTGTCTAAGTTACATAAAAAAAAGTGCATAATACAATTGAGAGAGTCCAAGTATAGGGGAGAAAAATGATATTTTTCTTCATAATTTTTGAACTAGTTATTGTTTTGTAAGACTTGATGTATGATTGTTTTTAAGTCTTCTTGGAGTTTGGATGAGCGAGAAATTAATGCATAGTAAAATTTATGATACATGAATTTTTTTCATTTTTGAAGTTTTTTTTATTGAAGTTTTTTTTATGTAAAATCTTATTTAATTTTTTTTTCCACGTATTTTATATATTTTTGTCTTCTTAATATCTTGTTGAACAAGGATATGGGCGAATCAAGAATTAATCGCAATTCTCAACGCATAATAGTTCTATTTGAGTGCTCTTGTGTTGGAAGATGAATAAAAACGAACTGTTGAAATAGTAAAATGTAAAGTAGTAGAAGTATCAAAATAGTGATAGCAAAAATGATGAAATTCTAAATCTCTTACACTATGTACCCAAAAACTACCTGACCAAAATGAAACGCAGAAGAAGAAAAGAAAATGGTTTAAAAAGAAAAAAATCTTATCGTCCCTGACGTATAATACCAAAATAAGAACCCAAAAAACAGAGGAAAAATAAAATAAAATTCAAAATCTAATGAATTTTTGAAAGACCCTTGATCTATTTTCTCACAAGTAAATTCATCCCCAAAAATAAAGATTCTTTTTTCTATTTTTCCATCAAAACACCAGCCCCAAACATACATAGCATAGCCTGAATAAACACAAGGAAACAATAATAATGGCTGTAAGAGCGCCAATAACATGGATAAGCATGACTACTTCTTCTACAGTGAATACATCTGCTTCCTCTTGCAATAGAGGGGTGATTATCGTGAGGGCACAAGTTTTGGGACCATCTTTCTTTGGTAATGGAGGTAATTCTTGTTCTTACTACTTTTTATACTGTATTGGTTCTATTTTTGCAGTTAATTATGCAATAGGCAAATGCCCTTTTCATTTTTCGCCTTGTACAATAACGAGTCTGTGTCAATTTGCAATCTTGATGCTTAAGGGATGGGGAATTAGTAATGCCACAGCAAGGGTACTCCTTTTTAAGCACAAAGTACTCCTTGGCAGTGTTATTTTCCGTCTGAAACGTGCATTCGATGTTGCTTACATGGTTTATGGTGCAAAGGTTATTTCTTTTACGGTATTTGAATCTTCGTTTAGATGAGAATTGAATTTTTAATGCGATGTAGGAACTTATTAAGAGTATGTTTGTGTGTGCTATAAGCACTTATAAACCGGTCAAATATCATTTTCATCCATACATTTCATAGCACATGCAATTTTTATCTACTTTTTATCCGTACATTTCGTAGCACCCACTGATTATAATCTACAACATTTTTTACCGAACATACTTAAGATCTTGTAAATTGCCATGGCAGTAGTACTGTTGTTGCAGTGATTTGAAATAGTTGACTGCTGACATTGTCCAAGGATTGATGATATTTGAAGGGTGGAAGAGATACTTGAGACTTATAAAGGAGAAATTTCTTGCTTTATTTGTAAACCAATTGAAATTTGACGTAGGGCATTGCCACCACTTTGCCCAAAAGCTATTGCTTAAGTTACTAATGCAACCTATCTAATATTACCCAAAATCAAGCCTGTGAATCCAACCCAAGCCCACTCCCTTTGGGCCCACCTCCGTTTCAAGCATGCTCCTGCATAATCTACCCATTCCACGGGAGTGCTACAACATCAACTTGAATATGGGACCTCCAGCTCTATACTAATTGATGTGGAGCATTACCACCACTTTGCTCAAAATATATAACTCGTGTGTAATGAATAATACACGAGCATACGTGAAACAGGAGAGGGCTCTTGGGGTGGATTCTCGGGCATGATTCTAGGTAATATTAGGTGGATTGCATTAGTGCAATAAGCTATATCTTTTGGGCAAAGTAGTGACAATATCTTACATCGCGATTTTCGTGTTTTCATGCTTACACATGCACCACTCTACATCAGTTAGTATTAGAGGCTGGTTCGCTCATGTGAGCATGCTCTCAAGGAGGTGTTAGAACCGTGAATTACAACTAGAGGATGCATATGATCTTGACTACATGATACACACCGAACAACAGTTGGCATTGATGATAGACGGTTTGATGTGTTATTATTGGCCCAACAAAGCAAATTCGAGGACGAATTTTCTCCAATTAGGGGAGAGTGATGCAACCTACATATGGAAATTATCAATTATTTTGGCAGTTTTAGGATTTTAATATTATACGATAAGTTTAGATTTTTTCCTTTGATTAATGTTTTGCATATGGTAGTTTTTTAATGAATATTTTAGATTATGATTTTTATTATAGTATTTTGAAATTTTCTTATAGAATATGATTCTACTGCATTGTATAAATAAGGGCACCTGAGTCTTTAGAAATATGGGTTTTAATGAAATGAAAAATTGAGTGTTCTCGATATTTTGCGTGAATCAACGAGTCTTTGATGCCTAGTTTTCTGCATTAATGAGTGAATCAATAGAAACTAGAAGGTTGTTAGTGATTTTCATGTTCTCGCACTTTTGTACACGCTGCACTACCGTGCAGGCTTTCATTCCGACTCATTTATATTTTTTAAAGCATTCATCTATGAATCTCTTTCTAGTATCGTATCAATGTGAGGGTGAATCATAACCAAAATAACGCGAAGTTTCTATTGCTACAATTAAACTTTTTTAGTCTCATTGGTCTAAGGCATCAACTGGACAGGAAACTAGGCCCTTGCTGATGACAAAAGAACATGGGAGAGCTTAATGGTGTAAATTAAGCAATTTAGTATCAATTTTAATGCAGAAACATGCTTGAAAACAGGGTGGGCCAAAGGGAGCGGGCTTGGAGTAGATAACAGGCTTGATTCTAGGAAATATATGGTGAACTGTATTAGTGCATGTTTGGTAGTGCTGAAATTATTTTTTAAGTGCTTATAAGTTGTAGGTACTATTGAATATATGGATAATAAGTGAGTAGTAAGTTGTAGGTCCTACGAAATATGTGAATAAAAAATATGTTTGACTAGTTTGACCGACTGAAATTATAATTTAAGTTGTGCCAAATAAACTGTTAGTGCCATGAGCTATAGTTTTTGGACAAAGTGTTGGCAATACCTTACATTTATTGGTATCAAAGTTGGAAGTCTCATGTTCGAGTCGATGCTAGAGCATTCCCTTGGAGTGGGTGGATAATGCAGAAGTATGCTTTAAAAGGGGGTAGGCCCAGATAGAGTATGGGCATGGTTCTAGGTGATATATGGTGGATTGCATTAGTACTATAGCTTTTGGACAAAGTGGTGGCAGTACCCTAAATCACTCTAGCTAATATGTCACGGGAGCTTTCTAGTTTATGGGGAAGGTAGTTATCCCCTTGCGTGTAATGTCAAGCCTCATTGCGGACCGAATCCTTGAAATATGCCGGACATGATTCCTTTTGTTTGCAAAATTTGGAGAGTGCACAAATTAGTTTTGGAGGAGTTCTATTATCATGGTAGTGATGGTTGCTTGTTTGTTGTATATATCTAAATAGCAAACAGATTAGTTTTGGAAGAGTTCATTATCATGGTACTGATGGTTGCTTGTTCGTTTTAAATAACTACGGACTTTCTTCTACAGGTTTTTCACTTATGGCCTATTCTATGCACCGTTAGTATACGTACTGTCTACTAAAGTTGGAACCACTATTTACCATAAGTTCTTCTTAAGGGGGAGGTCTAAATACTGAACAGATATTTGATGCTTTATAGTGACCTTGAATTTGTACATAGAAATTGGCTAGGATGTGCATATAATATCAAATATTCCATGCTGAAAAAGGGTTTCAAAAGGAAGAGGACCTATGATGCCTTCCAAAGAAGACCCAAATAAGTTAAAAGCCCAAGGACAACGCACTAATGAGACTCGTAAATTCATCCTACAATCTACTCAGGAAGTTCTCAAATTTTAGAATGTCTCAAAAATGTTTCCCGTAGCATAACTTCTAAAAATCATGATTTGGGAACAAAATAATATTATTAGTAAAATGCTACAGTAAAATAGTATGATTATTCCTTTTCACCATAAGACCTAGAACAATAATGTTATGCTACACTTTTTGAGTATGCATGACCAACCTCAAACCATTCAAAACTAAAGTGAATGAAAAGAGGTGCACAATAAATTACATGACCTAGTCTACCTAGAAGCTAGGATTTCAAAACATTTTCATTGAGAAAATTCATCACCAAAATGTATTGGTATTGTTGGGGCTTGGAATTCAATGAAGTGAAACATTTGAGCTAACATTATGACATTGGATTTATGTCATTTTCAGATTGTCAGGAACCATGCTCTTACATATCTATGGCCCCGTTTGGGATTTCTTTTAGAACCCCAACTTCTAATTGTCAAACAACCACAACTATTTTAGTTTTTTGGTAAACTTAAAAAAAAATGATTATAGAAGAGTATGTACCATCTGATAGAAGATTTTGAGAAACAACAAAAGTGTAACTTCTCACATTCTAGTATTCTACTTTTAGCTTATCCAATTATACATCATTAAAATATCAAGTTTAACCCCATGAATAAAATTAATTAATTTTGTCCAAGGTTTGTTGGTAACCTACATTTATTGGTATTCTAAAATAATAAAAGCCTCCTCTATTGTTAATGTTAAAAAAATTCTTCAATTTTCTTTTTCTTCTTGGCCATTGATGGATCAAATTTCAAGGTACGATATAACTCTAAGTGTACTTTTTACGTGAAGTTTTCAAACTAAATCTGTTAATATGGCATATTGGCCGTTCCATATTTTTTTCTATGATTTTCGTGGGTTTAAAAATCCTAATTTTAGATAGGTTTTTTGCTCATAAAAATTGGATAATTTAAATTTATTGAAATTTTTTTCTATTATATAGAATCTACTTTTATTTTCTAATTTTATAAATTTTGAGATTTAATATTATCACTTTTTTCCATTTAAAATAACTATGGTGAAAATATTGTTTTGTATAAATATTTAATAATATTACACGTTGTTATAAAACTAAAAGTAAATTTTACAATACTATGAATGATAATAATATGTAAGAATATCATTATAATCAATGTCTATTTTAGTAATTGTGTATAAGCACAACAACAAAACATTTTTGTTTAAAAAAATGCTCAATACAGCAACTATGAAACTAAAGTTTACCAAACACCTAATTCTTCGTGGAGTTGATTCTTTCTTGAGTAGCTAAAGCTAATTCTCTTAAAATGTACAACAATACCAAATCAGGCACATGCTTATTGGTGACAAAATAAAATCTTAGATGCGAACATCATAATGGCAATATACAACACAATCATATTTTTAATCGTTCCACGAACTTTGAATGTTAATTTAAAACGTGTTCATTTATGTGTTTCTAGAGAGATTGGAGTTGAAGAAGCTGGTCCATGTAACTGACTCCTCATAAATAAAATTTGTTGAGTTGAGTAGTTAGGTTGATGGGTTCATTCCATGTTCGTTGAACTGTGCTGAAAGTTTATATGTTTGCATATTGGACTGCTTAGTTTCCTTAGAGAAAGGGTCCGTTCTTTATAGGCTCTGATGTTTCTTTATGGACAATATTTTAAATACGTTCTCCAAATGTTGCTATCATTTTTGTTTTTAATTTTTCTTTCTAGTTGTTTTATTTTCTTATATTTATGTTAAATGCTTAAACTAAAATTCATTTTTCTCTTTTGTAGTGGGGTCTCCAAAAGTTTCAGGAATACAGCTAACTTATTCTAGCAGATCCAGATGTAATAGTCATGGTGGGGGTGCCCTCGGTGCTCGGATGAACCTTTTTGATCGATTTGCAAGAGTTGTCAAGGTCGTTTGGGCATTCTTACCATTCTTGCGAGGACTATTGGCTTCAGTCAGAAATCACTGAAATGTTATTGACTCTATTTCATCTGTTTTGAGTGTAGTCATATGCAAATGCTGTAATAAGCTCCTTTGAGGACCCAGAGAAGATTTTGGAACAAACTGTGATCGAGATGAACGATGATTTGATCAAGATGCGTCAAGCTACAGCGCAAGTATATCCCCCTATGAACTCTTATTTTTCCCTTTCCCTTTTCTTTTAGGGTAACAACTGATTCTTTTATCTACTTAACCGAGATTACACTGTCTCTGTTTATTTTCTTAATTGAAATGAGAAAAATATTAAATCTAGAAGTTTGTACATAAAGAGTTTAGTTATTGGGGGAAAAGAAGTAAAAAAATTCAGCATTCCTCTTTCTTGTAGGTTTTGGCTTCACAGAAGCAATTGGAGAACAGATACAAAGCTGCACAACAAGCTTCTGAAGAGTGGTAAGTGCCCAGGAATTCTTCATTGAACTCATTTTGTTTTAAAGAAGCCACATTTTTATCCTTCAGTTTGATCATAGGTATCGTAAAGCACAACTTGCTCTTGGAAAAGGTGAAGAGGATCTTGCTCGTGAGGCTCTTAAACGTAGAAAATCTTATGCGGTAAGGAACTTTGAAGAAAAAAAAAATAAGAACCATGTGGCTCAAAAACACGCTAATTAGAGTTTCCAAGAACTGATATATATATATAAGAAACTTTTTGTAAGCTGCAACATATTGTATTCGCAAGGGAGTTGGTATCTAAAGATGGATTATGTGAGCTAATGATATTAGTTGTTGTGAAGAGCTCAACAGAACTAAATTAATTATTCAATGATTTTAAGGTATTATTTTTGTATTTTAATATTTTGATCATGGATTCTTGCTTTCTCAAGTTGGAAAGCCTGAAATGAACTGGACTAATGATCCTTATTCCTCAGCAGAGCTCAATGTAGAAAAAAGAAATTAACGTAGAGAAGGCTTTGTTTTCTTGTTTCTTTTCTTTTCTTTTCTTTTTTTGTATTTGTATTTGCATAGTTGTATGAACTAGTTTATGAAGCTTGGAGAACTGGAACGAGGGGATCCTTATGCAATAATGAATACAATTTTAGTTACAACTTGATAAATAATCTTATTTCATTCTTTTTCAGATGGTTAGTATAAAACTATGTGAGATTCTCATCCATTCTAAAAAAATTGTTTAGGCATGATAAAGTACCTTCAAAAGAATACCAAATATAGACTGATAAATTTGTTATAGTCAGTTCGTATTTGAAGAGTACCCTCTAAAAGTATAGATGCCAAAATTTCATGAGCGTAGCTAGCTGAGTTGAATTTTGGTTTCCTTTTTGACATAAAAACTGTTACTCTTTGGCTTGATTTTGTGGGGGGTAAAGGTACCTTTCAGAAGTTAAATTTCTTTATGATCCTATGTATTCTACAATGGTTGATTCACTAATATTTTGTCTTTCAATTTGGCAACACAGTTGAAGGGGATCTGATGAGATGACTGGAGCGTGGTTGAGTGTTAATATGCTTTATTTTGAGTCTGACCTCTCCCTCCAATCCCATAAGAAAATAATATTTCTGCTTTTTTTCGAGTTTCATTTCTTTATTGCATTGTGTGGTTTATTAGTACATTGCAATATTGCATTGCCTCTGGAAGGATGAGTAAGAAAATTGTTTTGCAGCAGTGATGTGGGGGTTGAATTGTGTTGTAATCATTCTACCTTGCTTTCACAAATTTACAGGACAATGCAAATGCTTTGAAGGCTCAGCTTGATCAGCAGAAGAATGTAGTTGATAACCTCGTCTCAAATACACGGGTATGTTGCTATACTCTCTGTTCGTCTTCCACAATATTTGCTTATTTTGGTTCTTTTCTTCAAATGCAATTAGAATTTAATACTAGTTTTTCTGCGTGTATTTATGATTGTGTGTGTGTGTGTGTTTGTTTTAGCCGTCTAATGAATGTTGCTCTTGCAGAAACATCAATTCTCTTACCCAACTTCTTTTCAAGTTGCTGTTCCATATTTTTTATGATTTGATGATTAATCAATGGTAGAAAGTTTTTGCTAATTATTTATAGACACATACATTTTCATTTGGCAGCTTTTAGAAAGCAAAATACAGGAAGCTAAGTCCAAAAAAGATACTCTAAAAGCACGTGCTCAGTCTGCTAAGTATGTTCTCAACCTTATTTGTTGTCAATTTTTCACATTGCAATTTACCTTTCTTATTAACTGTGAGGCCAATTTTTCTTCAGGACCGCAACCAAAGTAAGTGAAATGTTGGGGAATGTAAATACAAGCAGTGCTCTGTCAGTTTTCGAAAAGATGGAGGAAAAAGGTTACATGCTCCCCTTTCATTTCTTATCATTTATATTTTTGCTTGCTCTTTTGCTTCCTAAAGTGGGTGTACTGTTTTATGTAGATTCGATGTCTGAAATCCTTCGGTAGCCACAATATGAAAATATGTATTCAAGAAAATTATGTTGTTGGTAGTTCATAATGTTTAAAACTAAATTATGTTAAGATATTATCCATAGATATCACAGTTCATATGCCGTGTCTTGTAAAACCAAATGCCTTGGGAGCTTCAATGAGCTGGACTTGTGCAATTCTCTTCTCGCATTCACTACAATGTAAAAACTCAAGAATCCCAGCTTGATTTAAAATTCTATTTTTTTGGAAGATCATGCCAAGTCTGACATAGGCTCTTGTTGGCTGCAATTTCAATATGGCTCATCTCTATGCAAATAAAATATTTCAACACTGTCTCATATAATTTGAACTGTTCTATGCTGTTTGATCCACATGGATTTACATTCTATAAAATTTGAATTTTATTTTCTCAGTCAATAACGCCAAGCTTTTAACAATATGCCATGCTAATTTTAATTCCACCCTGCCCACGTCCACATTCTTTTGGGTGTGAATTCTAGCATTATACCATGGATTTGGCCTGACTAGAATTCATGTGCAAGCCAGTTGGATGTCTAATAGGACAGCCCTAGACTATGGAAGGTAGCAGAATGGGGATATTGTGTGACCTGTAGATTACCTTCCCCGCATATGTATAAGACCCAACCTGTTAGATTTGTATATTACTAATCCTTCACAGTGGCTGTGAATGATTTTTTTTCAATCTTTTCAATCTTCGTTCCGTAGAGCAAGTTAGAGAGATTGAGAAATAGAACCAAAATATCAAATATCAAATATCTCACATCAGACATTAGCTATGTAGTGAATCAACTTATATAGATTACAAGCCCAAGTTTGACCTGAGAATTCCGTTTTTCTCAAGCCATTATCATCGGCTCCTTTATATAGTCAGAAAAATAATACTAGTCCTCACCAGCGCCCTTCAGAATTTTTTGGTGATGAAATGGAATTTGCATCTCATTACCGAGCACCATTCATGATATCTTGTGAAATTAAATGATAACAAAAGTAGATCAATCAATGTAGACTGATCACTGATGTATAATGGCTGACGAAGTTGTCATTTTTCTTCCTGACAGTTTTGGCAATGGAATCTCAGGCAGATGCACTTAATCAGCTGGCCGGTGATGAACTTGAAGGAAAGGTAGCAATATTCTCATTGCCTTTAATTTTCGCTTCTCTCTCTCTCACTCACTCTCAGTAGGTAATTTTAGTTATCATGCACTTCTTTACCTCTACTCCAGCCCAGTAACGTCTTTAAGATATAAACAAAGTTATCAGATTAATGGGCTATCAGTGACACCAAAATTTTGAGAAACAATTGCAGTCATTTGCATGATGCTTTTCAAGAATTATGTGTTTAGGACTAGAATCAGATCATAGTGGACGAAATAGAATATGCTAAAAAAGTAACGAAGAAACCAACAAAAAAATGATATTGTGGCATTGAAAAGAGCTACCAGAAAGTATCAGTGATGCAGGTGATAAAATGTTAAACCACAAGCAAATCAGGATTTGTTGCCCCTTCAGCTTTAAGGTTCATATGAACAAAGAGGTGAAAAAAAATCAAAATATTATTTGTGCACTCTGGAACTTTTGGCGATGGTGATAATTTGCTAGATTTCTGCATGTTGTAGTATTATATTTATCTATCCAGGATATAAATGTTTTCTCGACATTTCTGAGGTGCTTGTTTAGATACCTATGAGTGATTAATCTCTCTGTGTCTGAATTAGAATGAAATAGTATTTTTCTTGCAATTTCTAACTTTTAATGGTTGGACTCCAATAAAGTTAATAAAAGAAAGATTCTTAGAAAGCCTTTAGATATTATACAAGGTTTCTTTACTTCCTCGAAGAGATTCTAAGGTTGTGTTCCTCGTCTTTTTTGTTTTTTCCTTCCATCCTTGTTCACTTTCTAGATCTTATTTTAATAGCTGGTCAGCTTTTAAATTCCTGTCGAGGGACATCGTGCATTAATCCTTGTATTAAATATTCATGCTACTATGCTATATATTTGTACTGCTGTTGGATTCAGGTTTTATCACCGAAAGATTATGCTTTGATTTTCTCAAGGTTTTGGATTTTGCAGTTTGCGTTGTTAGAAAGTTCTTCGGTTGATGATGACCTTGCCAACTTAAAGAAAGAATTATCCGGAAGCACAAAGGTTTCTCATTGTCCATGCATTATATTTTAGTTTTCTTCTTCTCCCGTTGAAGGATTTTTTTTTTTTCAATGGCTATGACGGCTTATGGAGACAATGTGCACCTGTTCCCTTTATTTTTCTCCGGCAGTGACTTCAGAATAATTATTTCTTTTATTGCCCGGCAACTTTACATTAGCAAATCCCCTCTCCAATATATGTTGTAAACGGGCTGTGTTAGATTTCACTTTTCAATGGTACGACGTTAGTTATTGATAAATAACGTCCTTTACTTAAACAGAAGGGAGAGCTTCCGCCAGGGAGAACGCGTGTTGCCAGCACAAGCTCAGCCTTAAAGTTTCAAGATCCTGAAATCGAAAATGAGCTGAATGAACTGAGGCAAAAAGCAAAAGAATACTAATAAGGATTCTTGACTTCGAAAATCTGGTTTTCTGCATGAGAAGGTTTATGCATTTTAGAACTCGATTAACGAGTAAAGAACAAAACAGAATTCTTATAATTTGTCTGTGTACATGGTTACAAATGCGTTGTAGAGTATAAGTTTGTACAATTACATGCTCTTGATTATTAGATAAAATTCGATTTTCAACTTCTTAGGTTCTGTATAAATTCGATTTGCTAGGAGTCTCATTTACAAGTCATTCGATGTTTATTATATATTCTGTGTTGGCTCCTGATTTTGTTTACTGCGGCTTTACTTTTAAGTTGTAATTCATTTTCAAGTTATCATAGGTTTCATCTCCCTGTTATACATTAGAATGTAACTAAAAGGTTTGAGAGAGATTTTGTTATGGTTTCTTTGATATAGAGTCTGCACGGAAGTGATATAGGGTTATAGAGACAAAGTATTAAGGTAGTCGTCTTCAGCCTTTACTCTTTTTGGACTCCTATTCTCAACCTTAATTTCTTGGTATAATTGCCCCAAACCTTTCATAAATTGGTGCTCGTGGTTCTGACGGCCATCTTGCCTTTGATGACAGTTTTTGTCCAAAATGTCCATTTGAAGGTGTAAAAAGACTTGTTCACCATCATATTTTTAAATAAGTAAAAAATAAATAAAACCCACTTAGGTGGGCACTGGAACCCCATCCTCAATACAATACATAATGGTAATTGAAGGAAACTGAACTTTAATTACAAAATGCATTTAAACTTTTTCACCGCAAATTGAAGAATCATAAATGCGTTAACCATGATAATAAAATTACAGGAGTCTTATCCATGCAAGACGATTCCAAGACATCAAAAACTCTTAAGACAACTATAGAAAGCAAATTATTCAAGGCTAGTTCAATTCGATTTCTAACTAAGTCTCATCCATGCAAAACCACCACTACTTGCAAGTATATGTTTTGTGCCGGTCTCAAAACAATTCCAAGACAAACACCATGCTTCCCTCAGTACCGCTTTTCACTCCATTGGCTCTATGGTTTGATCAAAAGGAGAGGCTGTAGAGAGTAAAAAGTCATGTAAGAACACACATTAATAGGCAAAGAAAAAAATAGAGGCAGTACTTGTCAAATTAGTCCAGATAACTCACGGTGTCAACACTGACGGGCTTGGCATCTTCTGCAAGGATCTCAACTACTGTTCCCGACTGATCAGCCTACATAGAGATGATTCGAGTCAGAGTGAGATAAACAAATCAAATAGCATCCAACAGTCAAACTATGATGCTATTACATAATGATGCAAAATTCAGCAATATATCAGGTCTCTTTACATTAAAGAATAATAAAGAAAGAAGAGGAAAAACTCGTGGGTACCAGTGTATAGACACTAGTAGATACATCCATGGAAAGAAAGACAGTTATGTTTACAATCGATTTTTTTTTATTTTTTATTTTTTATTATCACAAGATGCATTAATGTGGAAATCAAAACATTAATACTAAGAAACTTTCCAAAACAAAATTTTTAACATCATATTATTGGAAAGAGATAGCATTGCAGTTATGTCATGATATTGACAGGTGGCAGATCACATTAGGTTGCTCAAGCATGCATTGACCAGCCTCCAGTCTAAATTAGTCCTAATGTCCCAGCAGGACCCGGTATCTATCTTATTTAAAGACATCACATCAAATCCATCAAAAAATACGAGTCATCAGACATAGGATTTCAACAGATTCATTGCTATAATGCTTTCATCTATTCATCTATAGGTTGAGGTTTCAATTAGGGTAAATAGCACAAAACGTCCCTACCTATTGAGGGTATTGTGGAAAACGTCCCTACCTTCAAAATTTTGGCATTTTCACCCTTACCTACTGGATTTCCTAAACAAAACGTCCTTTAGTCCAAAAATCAGGGGGTAAATTAGTCCAATCACTTTTTTCACATATATATTACTTTTTTTAAAATTGGGGGGCTACCTATGCAATTTTTAAAATTGCACGGCAGGCCCCCATCCCCAAATCTGCCAAAACGATTCCTGCAACCCCGCCACCAGCGCCGTCACTGCCACACCAATTGCTTTGGGTGAACACTTTTTAACTGAGAAGTTTTAAAAAACTGTTTTAGAAAAGAACAAAAGCTCTGTTAAAATGGTGTACTCACAAATTGAATTCTCAGTACCTGTATTCATTCTTCAAATTGGACTAATTGAGTGTGAGTAACCTAATCTTGTTCTTAATAAAGTACTCAATTAGACCTTTATCTTCTACCTTGGATGTGACGTCAAATGCATATATATGTGAGTGAATGTATACGCGACAAAATTCTACACCAGCAAATACTCGGTGTAGACCAGTCTGGGGCCTGAATTTTCTTGAGAGTCCTAATCGGACGGGATTCTGCATTGAATAAAACCCAGATGAAGGAAATCAAAGAAACCCAACATTTGTTACCTAAGATGGAGCCAAAACCTCTAGAGGTTGAAACCCATGAAGCTCATTTTTCCAGTAATAATGGAAAAAATCTCCAAGAAAAAACTTGGGAAGAGTCGAAGAAGATGTGGGAAATCGCCTCCCCAGCTATACTCACTGCGGTGGCGCAGTTCTCTATTGGATTTGTTACCGTTGCCTTTGTTGGGCACCTGGGAGAGGTTGAACTGGCTGCTGTTTCTATTGTTCAGAATGTGCTCGAAGGATTTGTATATTGGGACGCCAGCTTCTGGAGTGTGGAAATCGCCATATTAGAGACAGAGAGCGGGATTTTCCGGAGAGGGCGGCCATGGGGAAACTTCTCATTTCACTAGCTATTCTCTTTTTCTCCTAAGTAGCCCTAGGGTTTACTCCCAACTGCAATATCCCAGAACAAGGCTCTACCATCCAAGTCATCCATGTCAACAGCCCATGCTCCCCTTTTAGGTCAAAAACACACTTCTCATGGGAAGACACTGTTCTGCAAATGCAGTCAGCGGACAAATAGAGGTTAATTTACCTCTCTAGCCTTGTCGCCGGTAGGTCTATTGTCCCTGTAGAAATCGTTAAATTAGATTTGGGGATGGGAGCCTGTCGTGCAATTTTAAAAATTGCATAGGTAGCCCCCCAATTTTAAAAAAAGTAATATATATGTGAAAAAAGTGATTGGACTAATTTACCCCCTTATTTTAGGACTAAATGATGTTTTGTTTAGGAAATCCAGTAGGTAAGAGTGAAAATGCCAAAATTTTGAAGGTAGGGACGTTTTGTGCTATTTACCCTTTCAATTACCACTCAACCAAAATTTCAAACCTGGGAAGCACGGACACTTTCCCCATACCAGAGTTATCTGTGTTGGACATTTGTCGAACACAAACCCCACTCACTTGAACACATCTTACGTGTGGAATGGGCTTGCGGAATAATTTTGCTATTTTTCTAATAGAGACACATGGGGATACAAAGGGTACACATTAAGTTCATTCTGAAGGTTTAGGGATCAAATGTAATTTTAAAGACAAAAACAATAAAAATAAAAATAAAAATAAAAACAGGTTCATAGAGAACAAAATTAGGAAAAAAAGGTTTAATTAAATTAGGAGAAAGGTCTCATATATCCACAGCATGTATATGCCTCATGTCCATGTCCTTTCTTCTTAGCTTTGAAGAAAAACAAGATGAGAGAGGAGGTGAAGGGCAAGGCAAAGACATTGGAAGAGGAAGACAATCATTGGCATGATTTTGAATGCAGGCATGAGTATTAATTAAGTGTGAGACATGCACTGCCTTTATTGCAACTCATCTTTGTAGTCTAACAAGTTAAGCAGGGATATTCTCAGACCATGAACTAGCTTTAGCTTACAGGTAATAATTTCAAACTTAGTAAGAAAAAATGGCATTTCTCAATAACTAACACTCAACACTTAGTTGGATAATTCCAAAAGATAGAAAGGCTGTGCTAATAAAAAAAGTAAGTGTACAAATGAGCATGAAGAAACTTTGATGAGGATGGTATAATTCCCAATTGCTAATGTATTGGAAAACAAAAACAAACACTATATTGCATTATTAATTAACTTTTGCACAGTAGGCTTGTTTTCTGACAAATTCTCATAGGATGATATTTCCATAAGTACTCGAACAATATTCTTAAAACAGTCATCAGTTAATGATATTGGACATGTTATTTCAGAGATCAGACTGGACTGTGAAGCTCGTGAATAGAAGATATCATTGATATAGTGCATAAAACAATATTTTAAGATTTCACTGCCTAAGCATTTAGCAGTAATCAACCTTAGCAAACCAAAAAGCAACAAGTAATCAACTTTATTGGCCTAATTGAACAAGAAACAGCAAAGCAACAACTAAAACCACAGTGGCAGAATCTGGAAACAACTGCAGATAGAAAAGAAAATGTACTTACCTCTATTTCATTCATCAACTTCATTGCCTCAATGATGCACAGAACCTGCCCCTTCTGTACTTTGTCTCCAACCTGCTCAAAAATGCTTATCGTAAGCCAAATGGAAGCACGATCGCGCACACACACACACACATCAAATGTGTTGTGCCAAGCTTCCAGTTAATCTGTGTGCTGTTATCGTACTGTTTAATTTAGCAGTATTTTTTGATTAAAAATTCAGCTTTTATAAAAAGAAAAAGAGAATGCACAACTACAGAGGGTAAAGCAGTCCTCATATTTTGTAACAAATTACATACCTATCTTAGAAGTCATATACATTCCTGCTTTCAGCATTTTCTATAATTGCATTTAGGCCACTCACCTTCACAAATGGCAGTTCACCTGGTCCTGGACTTCGGTAGAATGTCCCTGCCATGGGGGATTTAAGTGGCGGAAGAGACAACTCGGATGTTTGAGCTTTAGGAGGAGAAGGTGATGGGGCTGGTGCAGCAGAAGGTGCGGGAGGCAATGGAGAAGGTGCTGGGACTGGAGGCAGTAACACAGGTTGAGCATGTGAATGCACCATAGTCACAGGAGCAGAAGGTGGAGGAGCCAAAGCCTCCTTTTTACGTATTAAAACTTCACTGTCAAGTTGTTTTAATTGCAGTTCCACAATATCCTTAGAATCAACTAACCTGTAAGACAGATGAATATGTGACCTCACTCGTTCAGGAAAAAATGGAAAGAGTCAATCAAAAGAATATGTTACTGAGTGTGCTTACTTGACAAGACTTGCAACTTGAGTAAAAAACTCAGATAATGATTCTTCTGAGACCAAAGTGGGAGGTGGTGACTCAACTGAGTTCTTGACATCCTTGGCTTGTGCAGATGATACCTCTGATTTAACAGGAGTGGTGGCCACAGCATTTGCAGATCCATCCACAGCAACCTTGAAGGCAACAGATGGCTCCAAAAACGTTTCCACAAAGGAACGAAATTTGAAAAAAGTTCCTCAAATGAAAACCACTGGGAAAACCTTACCTCATTCAATTGAGCTCTCACCACAGCAGAACAGTTCCAACCAGACTGCAAACTCTATACAACAGAAACCAATTATCACAGACACATCATCATGAGAACTCTAGGATGACCAGTTGAGGAATAGAAAGGTGCATTCAATTTGTTTCCCAGAGTCCATAGCTCAGCTCTGAACAAGCAAATAAAAATAGCAATTTTGGTGTAATGGAACTGCTTTTCTCTGATTAGATATCATACTCAGTAATGAGGAAAGTCAAGATGAAGCAAAAGCCTTCATTTCATAATTTAAGCTAGAGAGCCTTTTCTTTTCATTTTCCTTTCCTGTTACCTTTCGGCTTTTCCTTGTTAAATCCAATTTATACATTATGAATGGTTAAGTTCAATGGGAAATCCCAAAAACCAATAAGCAAAAAGGTCTTCTATACTTTAATTTGGATCATGAACTTTAAAGGTAAAGAATTGCGCGAGCGAGCGCGCATGCGCGGGGTGGGGTTGGGGGGGGGGGGGGGGGGGTGAAAAGTGAAAACACTTTCCAAATGGAAACTTAAATTGAAGAATTAAACCATGAGTAATGAAATTTCATAGTTGCTTGTTTTCTATTTCTCGTCATTTCCCTTAGAGCCAGAACCCGCATCTCAATATAGCATCGGAAAAACAAATATTTTGGATCTTCTTCTTTGTATTTCCCAAGTGACAAATAGAAGGTACACTTTATCATCTCTCAGTGGTGGAAGAAATTTAAACAAGAAAGATGTTGTTATTCTAAATAACAAAAGCCATGCATCCACTTCTAATGTAGAGTTCTTCAAATACTATCTGTTGCCAAAGCAAATCTTTGTCACTAGTGAGGATTCACACCATTCTTAAACTTTCAAGTTTTTGCGAGTGTTGATCCAGATTGATGAAGTTATATTTTCCATTAAATTAAAAGAACAATGTATCCTGATATATTTGAAGACTTCATCAAACAGTGGATTAAGTGATCCATGCAACTTCACAGCATTTTTTCTTCATTCCTTCTTTCCAGCGATTAATTTCATGATGGGATATTTGGTCTAAAGTAAATGAAATAACTAGCTATCAGTTCAAGAGTTTTGGTTGATTTCACCTTGAAAGAAAAGAAATCCAGAGAAAATTAAACAAAAACAGACACATAACAACATAAAAAATATTTAAGAAAGAAAAGAGTGAAGTTACGTGTTGTAGGTCTCCTATCCTCATTCTTCTGCCGCTAAAATGTTGCAACTTCACTATGAAAATGGGTTTATCGCACTTCAATTATTGGAGTCTATGGATCGCCTGCTTCACTTGTTCTCTTCTCTTTTATCCAATTTTTTTCTAATTTTTATGGTTGAGTTATATATAAAATGGCTCAAAAAATCATTAACATGTTCTAGGCTATTGAAAAAACCCCAAAACGTTGAGACCGGTGATAAAAGGTCTAAACAAAAAGGTGTGACAAATGAGCAACCACCTAGGATTACGCAAAACATATGCCTTGAGAGCATGTTTGTGTGTACTTTTTCAATCTGGTAAAACTTCATTTTTTATGTTCATATTTTGTAGCAGCCACAACTTTTAAAAAGCTTTATAAAACAAGCACTAATAAATCGAGGCCTAAACCTTCACATATGGCACTCAAAGCATAAATACTCGAGGCCTGCACATGCCACTAGGCATAAGGAATAAGCATGCTATTCAAAACAATGAAAACGTAAATTGCATGAAGGAACTCATCTCTCACTGTTACATTTAATTAACTTTTTTTCTCAATGAAAATCTGAATTCATTTTTCCAGCTCGAACTCATAACAGCAAGAACGAAAGAACTAAATTTATGCAGATGCATGAACAGAGAGAAACTGGGACCGGTCTCATAAATCAGATAAAAAAATTACGCACAAAAATTGATCAAACAAACACACAATTATACTATTCCTTATCACAA
Source organism: Forsythia viridissima (assembly GCA_030279155.1). Classification (NCBI taxonomy): domain Eukaryota; kingdom Viridiplantae; phylum Streptophyta; class Magnoliopsida; order Lamiales; family Oleaceae; genus Forsythia; species Forsythia viridissima. The sequence continues at coordinate 36,958,898 of CM059033.1, read as the reverse complement.
CAATCAACAGCAAAATCAACGAGGAGATTCAATGTCATTACCTTTGAGTAAAACCGGAGCTTGGCCCTGTGAGAGAGGCGAAATGACACCTTGGAGCTCGAGCGGGAGAAATGGCGATGGCAGAGCGGTAAATAAGTGGACGATTTAAGGGCATTCTCAGGCACCGATGCCGTTGCAGCTCCAAACGACGCCGCCATTGCTCACACCAAACACACTCCACAACACAAATGTACAGGGAGAAAGATATATATATATATATAGAGAGAGAGAGAGAGAGAGAGAGAGAGAGTGTGTGTGTGTGTGTGTGAGAGAGAGAAAGAGAGAGAGTGTGTGAGTGTGTGTGTGAGAGAGAGAAAGAGAGAGAGTGTGTGAGTGTGTGTGTGTGTGTGAGAGAGAGAAAGAGTGTGTGAGAGAGAGAGAGAGAGAGAGTGTGTGTGTGTTTGGGGAATCCGCCAGAGGAGAAGAGAGAGCCAGAGTAGCTGATGAAACCAAGGAGTTCGGAGATAATACATGTGCTGTGCGTGACAGCGTGAGTGGGTTATACGGTGCCGTTTGTGCTAGACGACTATGATCCAGATCAGTCGTTATGTGGGATCCATTATCCATGATCTAGTTTGGGTGACGTGGACAGAAGGTTGTACTCGGTGCTGTGAGGGAAGTACTTGAAGATGTGTTTTGTGAATGTGAAGTGCGCAAGTTGATTTCAAAAATTTTAAAGTGAGGGTCCACTCAAATTTAAATGAATTTTAAAAATTTATATAAATTTAAATGTGTTCAAGTTAAATTTTAATAGATATCATTAAAATTTAGCGTTTGTTTGATTCCCATTAAAATGAGTTTTTTGTTTTTTATTTTTTAATTTTTAGGAAAAAATGACCAAAATGCCCTTTTACTTTCCAAAGTAGCTGCAATATTTGATTAGAAAAAATAGATATTTTAATCATTTTTTTCCAAAAGTCAAAAAATAAAAAATAAAAAACTCATTTTAATGGAAATCAAACAAGTGTCTTCAATAACTTTTGAACTTTAATAAATTCTCAATTTGAATTTAAATAAATTCTTTGAAAATTTAAGACTCTCCAATACTATTAGATTTTTAAAAAAATTATTAATTAAAAGATTTTAATAAATTTTGAGTACATAAATATAAATATCAAAATTCTTTAGAAATTATATTTCGATCTCTCAAAATTTCAATCTATCTCTTCTCTCACGTCCCTCTCTTCTATTTGTACCACAAATTTTTGTACTAAACCATTGTTCTTGACTTTTTATCGAATTGTTTGATTTCATATTTTAATATAGTTTTTTTTCTGTTTGGATTAATTTCACCTATTAAAGTTTCAGCAAAATTACAAAACGGTTACTGAAGTTATAAAATTTCAGTGGTATACTAACGCGTTTATCGACAGTCACTCGGTTAAATTCAGAGCATGAATTGATGATATGTTAAAGTTAAGTGTCCATATAACACACAATCGGTCGATATTTGACAAAAATTAATTCCACGTAGACTTAATGTATTAATAACAATAAATTCGAATCACAAAAGATGCACCTAAAATATGAGGACCTAGCTGCAATTTTTAGATAATATCTAAATAAGTTTTTCGAACTATTTTGCACAGCCTGATTTAACCATTTGAGGGGAAAATTAGGGTTTGGGATCGTTTTTGGGTAAAAATCAGGTTATGCTACTGGTTTGGAGATATGATTTAGATATTGTCCAAAAATTAACAAAATGACCGTTGGTGAACACATTAGTATACTTCAATGACCTGTACTGAAATTTTGTAACTTTAGTGACAATTTTATAATTTCATTGAAACTTCAGTGACTGTCAATGAAATTAACCCTTTCTTGTTTTGTTTTTGTTTTTACAATTGTTAAACCGGTTAATTTCACCAATAGACACTGAAGTTACCTTCAATTACAAAATGGTCATTGAAGTTCAAAAATTTTAGTGGTAATCACTGAAGTTAGAAATCCTTTCACTAATGGTCACTCCATTAAATTTTTAATTTAAAATAGTGATGTGACATAATGATGTGGTATTTATTTATTGCATGGTAGTCTATGTACTTTATATAATATTCACTTTAGTCCCTATATTTCAATTAAGTCATTCAAAAATTACATATTAGGTCCTTAATCTTTTACATCTTTATATTTTAGTCTCCAAATTTTCAATTATCTTTCAGTTAAGTCCTCTAAAAATTGTATCTCAAGTCCTTCAACTTTTTACATCTTTACAATTTGGTCTCCAAATTTTCAATTATCTTTCTGTCAAATCCTATAAAAATTGCATCTTTCTTTCAACTTTATACATCTTTAAACTTTGATCTCTCAAATCTTTGATTTTACTGGCCAAAATAGGTACAATTTTAGTGGTCAAAATAAGTGTACTTTCAATTAAATCCTTGACTTTACACTCAAATTTTCACATAAACGAACAAAATAATATAATTGAATAATAAACTATTTAGTGGTCAAAATAAGTGTAAAATTTGTACTTATCACTTAAAGTTGACCACTAAAAGTAGACATTTTAGTGGACAGACCCTATAATATTATTTTGTTCGTTTAGATGAAAATCCGAGTGTAAAGTCAATGATTTAATTGAAAGTGTACTTATTTTAACTATCAAAGTTACACTTATTTTGGACACAAAAATAAAGAATTTGGAGGGACCAAAGTTTGAAGATGTATAAAATTGAAGGACTTAAGATGTAATTTTTAGAAGACTTAACTGAAAGATAATTGAAAATTTGGGGACTAAAGATTAAAGATGTAAAAAGTTGAAAGACCTAATATGCAATTTTTGGAGGACTTCACTGAAAAGATAATTGAAAATTTGGGGACCAAAGTGTAAAGATGTAAAAAGTTGAAGGATCTAAGATGCAATTTTTAGAGGACTTAACTGAAGGATAATTGAAAATTTGAAGACCAAAGTGTAAAAATGTAAAAGATTAATGACCTAAAATACAATTATGGAAGGATTTAATTAAAATATAAGGACTAAACTAAAGTGAATATTAAATAAAGTACATGGACTATTATGCAATAAATAAATACTACATCATCATACCACATCACCATTTTAAATTAAAAATTTAATGGAGTGACTATTAGTAAAAGGATTTCTAACTTTAGTAACCACCGCTGAAATTTTTGAACTTCAATGACCATTTTGTAATTTAAAGGTAACTTCAGTGACTATTGGTGAAATTAACCCATTATTAAACATCACCTTTGAAATTTCATTCTTGATACTCTATGACTATTCATTGAACCAAACAATTGGATTGAAAAAATATAATCATATATTTATAAATCATAATTTCTAAGACTATATTTTAGTCGTGAAACCGAAATATGTATTTTGACCATTAAATTACACATAGATTTGGTTCCATTAAAATTTTATTAAGTGTTTGTTTGGTGTGGTTTAAAAATATTTTTTAGGAATTTTGTTAAAAGTTGATGAAATATGTTGTTGAATAGTTGATAAAAATTATAGGTCCTATAAAATATGTGGTTGAAAATGAGTTTAAAAGAAAAAAGTTTGAAAAAAATTTAACCAAACAAGTCCTAAAACATGAAGATATATACAAAGGTTACAAATTCAATAGAACTCATAGAAATCCACGAAAATCCATTAAAATCTCTAATGTAGAATTATGTTTAAATCTTATAAATTTTGTATAATTATTCAAATTTATGAAATCTATAAGAATTTATAAATATTAAAAAATCTAGTTGATGACACAGTTTGTTTGGTTTAATTAAAAAAATTGTTAAAAAGTTGAAATCAAAGTCAACAATTAATATTATGTTGGATAAAATTCAACATGTGGGGCCAAACATGTATATATATTAAAATGTGTGGTGCTATCTTAAGATTTTAGTCAATAAAGTGATCCACTAAAGACTATTTTGGACTAATGGGTATTAAGTGTCATGAGATTAAAGTGTAGAGACGGATACAATGTTTTAAATTGATGAGGGGCCGATTTAACAACATTGAAACATAATAACTGCCTTGCAGTTATATATACAGGTCATGGTCCCCAATTGAGCGTGGCTTTTCACAACTCTTTGTATCCCCATCAACAAGAGACACTAAGGAGAACACCACGGATCAATTGGAAGACCATAACCCAGTTCGATCAAACAGAATCATGGATTCAGGTACGCTTCCGCTTCAGTTTTTAATCTTGGTAATTACAGCATGATGGTTATTATGTCATAGATGTATAATCATCTGTTTATGGATTCGGTAAAATTAAATCTAACAAGTGGTATCAGAGCCACCTTCATGTTGTATTATCAGATCTATGTTTATATGGACATGATCCTTTTTTTATGAAATTTTGAATTCATGGCCGGCATATATTTCATGGAGAATTTATATATATTATGTATATATATACGTGCAATTGTTGAAAACTATGTTCATGTATAGATATATATGATTCCAATTTTATGCATGTGTATTCCAAGAATATATATATAGATATATATAGATAAATATATTCTTCAAGAATTTGGGATTTCGTTTTTCAATGATTGAATTGATTAGATTTTGTGGTCGGATTTGTGGGTTGTTGTTGGTTGTTGGATCTTGGATGATTGCCGTCGTCGGAGAAAGAACCTCACAGCGCCGGACGGCGCTGCGTGCGGCGGGAGGCAGCGTCGCTGCCGTGAAGAAAAAAAAAAAAACTGCAGCGCCGGAGATGGCGCTGCAGGATTGTCAACGCCGGCAGGTGAACGGCGCTGTCTCCGCGCCGCGATCTCCGGATTTGTTGGCGGCGGCGGCAGCAGCTAGAAACCCTAGCTGTTGCTTTTTTTTTTTTTTTTGGCCAAGGGACTTCATACGGAAATTAGAAGTCCAAAAGGGCTAGTTTGCAATTTTCAAAATTTTGGTTTATTTAATCTCTAGTCCTCCTGATTATTCCCTCATTTAATTAAACCCAAAAGTCTTAAAACCATTTAAGTTGGCCCTTTAGACTTCTGAATTTATAAAATAAGTCCCTACAGTTTTAGTAATCACTTAAGTTGGGCCCTAAAGTTCTGAATTTTATGATTCAGTCCCTAAAGTTTAAGATTTTAATTAATTGGCCACTAAAGTTTTGGTAAAATTGCAATTTAGTCCTTCAAGCTTAAAATTTTTCATAATTGGCCAATCAAGTTTAATTAAATTGCAATTTAACCCTCCAACTTAATGATTACTTAATCCTAAAGCTTTGAACTTCAAAAATTCAAATCCTAAAGTTTTAAAGATATGCAAAACAGTCAATTCAAGTTCAAATTTTGGTATGACGGACTCTTTTGAGAAATATGATATTCCAAAGTGAATTAACCTGACTTACGATAAGCTGTGAATCGCTATGAATTCGGAGCTTCCTTGCCTTCATCTCGCGTGCCAGTCTCAAGCCTGCTAGTAGAGCCTCGTATTCTGCTGCGTTGTTGGAGGCTTTAAATTCCAGGCAAAGCACGCAGTTGAGATTATGGCCATCTGGGCTGACTAGCAGGATCCCAGCTCCAGCCCCGGCCTTCCCCGAAGATCTATCGACATATAACTTCCATGTCGGTACCTCCAAGGGTCGGGCCTCAAGCAGACCATCGGGGATATGAGCGAATTCAGCCACAAAATCCGCTAGAGCCTACCCTTTTATCGAAGGCCGTGGCTTGTAACTGATGTCGAATTGACTAAGTTGTACTGACCATTTCATCAATCATCCTGACGTGTCTGGTTTCTGGAGTATCTGCCGTAGAGGGAGGTTCGTCAAAACATCTATGCTGTGGGACTGGAAGTATGGTCGAAGCTTCCTGGAGGCGATGATCAATGACAGAGCGAGCTTTTCCATGTCTGGATACCTTGTTTCCGCGTCCTGTTGGGCTTTGCTTACGTAATAGACAGAGAATTGTGCTGGACCCTCTTCTCGGATTAGCACCGAGCTAACTGCCTTTTCTGATACAGCGAGGTAAATGAGTAATGTTTCCCCATTCTTGGGTTTGGATAGCAGTGGGCATTTTCCGAGGAGGACCTTGAGGTATTGGAAGGCCTTTTCGCACTCCTCAGTCCACTCGAACCGCTTCTCCCCTTTTATGGTCTGAAAGAAAGGTTGGCAGCGATCGGTCGCCTTGGATATAAATCGATTCAGAGCCGCTAACCTCCCTGTCAGACTTTGGACTTCCTTGGGGGAGGACGGTGACCGTATCTCAATGAGCGCTCTAATCTTTTCAGGATTAGCCTCTATCCCTCGCTGATTGATCATGTAGCCGAGGAACTTTCCGGACGCAACTCCAAATGCACACTTCAAGGGGTTAAGCTTCATGCGATATTTTCGAAGGACTTCTAACATTCTCCTTAAGTGATCTATGTGGTCCTCTGCGTTTACGCTCTTCACCAGCATATCGTTAACATATACCTCCATCGTGTTCCCAATCTGTCCGATGAACATGCGATTTACCAGCCGTTGATATGTGGCTCCTGCGTTCTTCAAGCCGAATGGCATCATCTTATAGCAGTACAGCCCTCGGTTCGTAATAAACGAAGTGTGATCCTCGTCCCCTGCGAACATCGAGATCTGGTTGTAGCCCGAGTATGCGTCCATGAAGCTAAGCAACTTGTGACTGGCGGTCGCATCGACGAGCTGGTCGATGCGTGGCAATGGAAAGCTATCTTTAGGGCACGCTTGGTTCAGATCAGAGAAGTCGATGCATACCCTCCACTTCTTGGTACTCTTATGAACCAACACTGGGTTAGATACCCATTGGAGATAAATTGCTTCTCTGATGAACCCGCTGGCGCGTAGCTTGTCAACTTCTTCTTTCAACGCCTTGTACCTCTCGGCACTTAAAGGCCTCATTTTTTGAATCCTGGGGCGTACTTTCAGAACTACTTTCAAAATGTGGCACGCGACCGATGGGTCAATCCCGACCATGTCGCTGTGTTTCCATGCGAAGACGTCTGTGTTCTCCCGGAGAAACTGCTTCAGCTCTTTCTTCATCCATTCTTCGAGCTTCTCCTCCACCTGCAACACCTGGGTTGGTTTCGAGGGGTTCACCGAAAATGCTTCCAGCTCCTCGGCCGGGGAAACGAGAGAATCCGAGGCTATGATTCGGGGATCTAGACCTTCGTCCAGTATTAACTCCTCATCCAATCCTTCGCCGTCAACGTCCATCGACTCTGAGTGTATGGTCATTACCATTGGAGAGATGTCCTCGCGTCTGGCAGCCTCCTGTCATGCGTTCATGTCTTGGGAGCGGCGGCTGTCCAGTGAACCAGGTTGTGAAGGGCTTCTCCGGGTACGACTGCGCTTGGGTCCATGCTGGAGGGGTTAATTATCCAACAGTCCAAGCGCAGCCTTCATCTGGGCGTCATCCAACTCCAGGTCCTGGTTCTCCTGTCCAACCGTCCGTTTCTGTCGATATTCGGATGTCATGCTCTTTCAGGTAGAAAACACGTTTTTACCACAAGAACTTGGTCGTGTAATGTTTTTTGATTCCCACAGACGCGCCAATCTGTTGACGTCAGAACCTGCACCAGTTCACGTGTCAACAGATCTTCAGTCACTCCTCTGCCAACTCGTATGTTACCTGCACACTAGGACAATCGTTAGGCACCAAGATCTCCGAAGGAAAAGGGTTCGGCAATCGTTGGCACTTCGACGATCAAGTCAACTGCCGGTATATGAGAGATACACGGGGACAGAAACAATGTGGGTGTGGGAGAGACAAGCAGACAGAGATTTGAGCAGAGTTTAGGGTGGGATTCTTAAGCATAAAAAGTGCGTACCTTGGAACAACCGGAGACGTTGCATTTATAGCGCAAGAGTTCCAATTGATTTAGGAGACAAATCAATTTGATACTCAATCGGATCCTCCTTCCTTATGTGATAAAAATATCCGTGATTATCTTCCTTTCTTGAGCTTATCACGTTGTATGATTTTAGGAGATTATAATTCGGTTTCCTTGTGAGGATTCGTGCGCCCAATCCAACGCAATCTTTCTTTAATTACTTCTCTAGTTATTCCAGCATATCGATCTTCTTGCTGGTTACGAATGATGCGAAGCCTGACGAGGCCTTGTGGATCGCACGCGAGTGCCGAGGCCCTCCACAAGCCTCGTGGATTTCTGGTTGCCGAAGGCCCAAGCGTGCGATGGGCCTTCCAAGGCTCTAACAGGGCCCAGATAGGGTTCTTGATGGATCTTGAACTGGGCCCTTACTGGGCTTGGATGGGACCCCTGCTGACGTGGCATCCATATCATAATCGTGTGATAACAATACTAATACTAATATGCTTGTTATATTAATATAATAATGTACTTCTGATACTAAAATATTAAGATACTTTTATATGTGATATTGTATTGCGAGATACTATTATTAATAAGAAATTGTTTTATTAAGATAACAATTTTCTGACATAATTTGTGGTTATGGACCATGATTATATTGGGTGTTGCATTCACAATACTGATTTCTGGAACATTGTCAAAATCGAAACCAAGAAAAGATTGTGGAATTACACAACATCAGCTACTATCTATTGTAGAAATTTTGTGTTTCATTCATGGACTCTTTTTTGTTGCCTACTATGTTTCAGTCACTAGAGAAGAAAAGAAACGATGTCAACATGGAGGACATGAAAACAAACCAAATCAACATGGAGCCAATGCCTGATTCTCCACTACAATCTACTCATAAAAAAACTTTCAGAACTGTTGGGAAGTCAGAACTATCATGATGTTCTTGTAAGCAACATTTAACCTTCAAATTTTCTATTTTTGAAAAACTTAATATAAAGATCTCATCCCATTTTTGTTTCAACTCCTCAGAAGGCCACTTAAGTGAAATGAGGTTTTATCAACTATATATACATGCTATGTTACCCAACCAAAGCACTGCTATCCATCAATCAGAAAATAAAAAGAATCTTTTCCATCCCCATGTTCATAGAAAGGGAAAGTGATGTATGGTAAAAAGGGGGAAACATAGAAGAACAAATATATTCAACCAAGAACACAAAAATAGGAAGGAGAATAATTAATCATGGAACTCCAAAATGAACGTGTTGGGATAATGATTTGTTATCACGCGCTCAGTGTAATAATTTCTGTTCCTACTTTTCTGCAACTAAGAAGAACCCCTCCAATTTCGCCGCTGCTAGCATCTTTCCCAATACAGGATTATTCTTAGCACATGTCGATAACTTTTTAATTAAGGCTGGTAATGAATCCATTAACACTTCTTCCGAATCTCTGTAAAGGTCAATTGTTGGAGTTGATGTTTGAGGAGATGGTGGGAGTAGTGCCGAGGGTAATGAGTGTGGCAAATATGAATCACATTGGTAATTTTAGAATTAATATGAAATATTGATAGATAGTATAACTTAATGATAATTTTAAAAATTATTTTAACTTAATTTAAAACAAGTCATTTGCAAATGACTTATAAAATTATAAGCAATTTCTCCTAATTTGTACCATTACAAGTTCAATTTGTAAACAAAATTTTAATCAAAATCAAATAAAGCTTATCGTAATGGTGTCAATTCCCACTCAGAAAATAGAGTCCACATATTTCAGATATTAAACAAAATGTAAAATACTTTTCAAACTCAATGGAGGAATCCATCCAACAAACTAAAGAAACAGAGATTTTTTCTATTCGAAAATTTTTCCACATTTTTTTGGGGGTAAATTTCATCAGGAGTCCCCAACGTTTTATAAGTATGGGCACTTATATCCTCAATCTACAATTAGTTGTACCTAAGTCTCTAACCTTTTAAAATTCTAGTACCATATCCCAACTAACATAAAATAGTTATTTGAACATTAAAATGACCACGTGTCACTTACTTAGTATCAGAGACGTGTTGAAGTAAGGGATATATTTCATGAGCATTGAGAAATTTTACTCTATTCGAATTTCTAAATGAAAATTGAAGTAGTGTCCAATGTCCCACGACCATTTAGTGTTGAAATAAACGTTTTACGTTAGCATGGGACATGAGTGCTTCAATTTTAGAAGATTGGGAACCCTGATGGAATTTAACCATTTTCGTTTTTTTTTCCTTATTAAGGATTCTGATTGGCCGACCGTCCGCCTGAAATTCTTACAACGCAGGGCAGCCACAAAAATTAATACCTGAATTACCAAAAACCATCTAAGATATTAACACGAACTGAAAAGATCTCGGGGCTAATAGAGTCATTTCACATAGTAAATGGTCCAGTTTCGTCGACCGGCTCGCCCTTTAAATTCCACCATTAACATTCTTCTCTCTCACTCTTCAACTTCCTCTCTCATTCTCTAACACACACTATAACGTGAAGAAAATATAGTAGCAATTGATGGCTCTGCAGGTCATAGTATACAGGCCAGCTCCAAGGACCTCAATTGGGTCAGTGGTACAAAATTCTTCATCACAATCACCATGGTCTACGAAGTACTCTGTGGTCTGCGTCACAGGTGATTACCACCAGGTGATGAAGAGAAAAGAGAGAGGGTTATCCATGCGGTGGAGGGCCAGGGCTAGTTTGGACACCACAGCGGCTGCGGCCTCCGCCAGTGAGGATGTTGCGGTGGTGGGTCAGGTGACGGAGGTTAATAAGGACACCTTTTGGCCCATTGTTAAAGCCGCCGGTGATAAGACTGTTGTTCTCGATATGTATACTCAATGGTAACTATATTATTTCCACTTCCAATTTTCAAATTTTTTGAATACCTTACAATTATTGTGTTCAGATGCTATTGATCTTGTTGTAAACACTAGATGCATTTCTAGTTAATGCGAAAAACCGCTGTTGTCCAGACTCCAGACGGACTTCATATGAGCACAAATAATGTATAGTGGGAGACTTGAATTTGGACTCGAGCATGCTTTGATACGATATTTGATGTAAAAGTTTAAGTGATTAGTGTGTGGTAAGTATCTAATCAAAATTTGTATTTGGTTTTTAACTTGCAGGTGTGGTCCGTGTAAGGTGATAGCTCCAAAATTTCAAGCATTGTCTCAGAAATATGTTGATGTTGTCTTCCTAAAGTTGGACTGCAACCAAGATAACAAGGTTTGAAAAAAAATTTATTCCACAACTCCCTCTCTCTTACACACACACACACAGTGGTCTGATCCGATAAATTTTTAACAGCCACTGGCAAAGGAGTTGGGAATTAAGGTGGTTCCTACCTTCAAGATATTGAAGGATAACAAGATCGTTAAAGAAGTTACGGGAGCCAAATTCGATGACTTAGTTGTTGCGATCGAGAATACAAGATCCAGTTAATATGCTCTGTTTTCCCCTATGTAACTTGTTAATAGTACATACTTGAATTCAGTGGAAATGATAATTAAAAACCTGCTAGTGTTAGTTACTTGAAAGATTGTTGAGAAAGGATGAAGCGAATCAGTTTTTAACTGAAGATAATGATTCTTTCTGTATTGTAAATCTGTACTTTTAAGGGACCTTTGAGGGGAGAAATTTGGTGCTGTGTTACTTTTGGTGTGGAGTTCTGCAATGTATTCTTGTCTACACTTAATTACATCATAATTTGTAGAAGAATGACACTACTTTCGCTAGTCGAAATCTTAAAATTTGATCTTTAGTTAACTGAAGTCAGTATCATGTAACCTTATTAGGATCGTTCTTAATTGGCTGTTCAAGAATTATATTATTAAAAAGGGTATCCACAGTTCCAATTGAAATAAAATTGGAGTTGATGCAATCAAAAATCGATGCACAATGTGAAGAGAGAGAGAGAGAGAGAGTGATGGGCTTGAACAGGTGGGCTCGACCTATAGGATAGACTCGACTTCGAGCTTAGCTTGCAGGTATCTAAGAAAAAGGTGATGAGAGGTCGCCTCGCCGTCCTTCTGATGCTTAAGTTAGCAATTAGCAATGGTAGAAAAAGAATATATATGTAGAACAATAAACTGTATATGAAAAATGTACTTGAATAATGAGCGGATGTTGCATATTTATAATGGTTGGTGGTGTAACCCTAGGAGGAGGATTAGGATACTTGTGGATCGTGTATGATTGGATTGACTATAAGTCTTTGTGGACCTAAGAGTCCCGGTACAATTATATGTTTTAGTAGAGATAGGAGTTGTTTTCTTTGGTTGAGGTGTAATAGAATTCTAATAGTAGAGTTCAAGTAGGATTAAGTTGTCGCGGAGGTAAGGCCTCCATCTTGTTTCTAGATTGTGCTCGAGGTTATACCTCTAGTTGACCTGTAGGCGGACTATGTGATACCTCAGGCTGGAGTGGTCGGGCTATAAAGATCTTGTCAGAGACTTGTTAGGTGACCTCACGGTCAAGAGCCACGAAAATAGGTCGTCGTTGAGCTAGGATTATAGATTGTGGATTGTAAGGCCAATGATGAAACATGATCCATACTGAGGTGCCACCCCAGACTTTGGGCCGTAGGCACAAGGTTGAGATGACAGATATTGGTGCGAGAGTCTTGATGCAGACCTCGAGATGGAGAATCCACAAGATCGGGCCACTTTTCACTAGGAGGTATGATGGAAGCCCTAGGCATATGGAGCTCAAGGTTGACCTTATCACTTAGTAGAAAACTTATTTCTTTAGTTAATTTTTCATAATTCAAAAGTGTACATTCGAAGAGTTCGTCTTCCCTCTTTCTCAAGAATTCTCCTTTCTTTTCATATTTTAGCCAAAAATATTTGACCATGTGTGAATGGGAAAATTTGGAAGAGAGTAAATATAATAAATAAATTTGTGAACTTATATTTTTCACATTTTTGTTTCAAATCACTGGTAAAGTTTTCTTTAGTCTTGAAAAGAATAAAAATAAAATATGCGCTTAAGAGTGAAAGATCCAAGATCCATAACCAATGAAAATACAACAAATTTGTGGATTTCTAGTCAAGTTTTTGCACCACCACAATGTTGGAGTATTCATTTCCACACTTATTTCTCTGATGTATCAAAGCTTTTTAAAGATTAATCAGTTTGGCCAAAAGGGACAGCCACTTTGTAACGCCACGAATTTTTTCAACTCGGTCAATGAAATAAATCTCTCAAATATATATGAAGACTCCAAATAATATTTCTCATGCCCTTTAAGGGTTTTAAAAATGAAATTATAGCGGAAAAATAACAAGCGTGTAAGGGAAAAGAGATTTTCTTCAAAATTTTATAGTTTTATCTATACCGTGATAAGTGTCGCCACAATTTATTAGACCATTCAAATGAACTCCAAAAATTACAAAATTGGAACTGTAGATACTTGGGACTACAGACTACAACTTGTTAAAATTTCAAAATTTAGCTACGTCATTTGGTATGTGAAAAAAATAGCCGAATATGCTTGGAAAAACTGTCCCGTGTGCCTTAAGGCAGCCCGTTCAAACATCCATGATAAATTCATCCGATGAAATTTTTGAGTGATTCCAATTTTTGTTATTAGGCCACATATAGGGATTTCCATATCAACTGCTTTCACTCAAAGACTCCAACCGTAGTAGAAGTTATGATTTTTCGAAAAGGGGACAGTAAGCTGAAAATTCTAAGAAAAAAAAGAGCTAGGCAATTTCTAATTTAAAATTTTGAACTGCGATTAAACCAATATCTTGTTTTCCATACATATTACATAATTAAATATTGAATAAAATACTTAAAATATAGTAATTACATCATCATTGACTCGATCATCTCGACGTCAAAACTTAAACTAAATAAGAATTTCCATGACAAGCTCGTTAGCCTACCGCCATCGCATCAAAGCCAATAAGTTCAATTTAAAAATTTATTCGTTTTGGGAGTGAGTATTTCATAAGAAATACTCAGTATCAATACTTATAACATGTGGAAAAATTATACTTAAACATAAATTCGACATGCCATGATTTTTTAAACGTACATAAGAACATAAACATTGGTAGCCGGTACTACATAATGTCATACGTGATTACCTTCAATCACAAACATGTTAAAGTGATTACCTTCAACCACTATCATAAGTTCTTTCGTAAATAAGTTTGCATGGAATTCATAAAACATCATAATGTTTTCAAAATGACAATTAAAATCGTAGTAAAAACAATAAGTAAAACTACCTCGAAAACGAGTTTTCGGTTGAGGGTTTGATGAAGAAAAATCGTTTATGCAGCTTTCCAAAAATCCAAACTCGTACACTATATAAAAATATATGTATGTAGGGAACTTTTGAGAATTAAAAACAAAGGTTAACAACCTTCACTACTGGTCGAAAACTGAACCGAAAGTGAGGGAGAAAGGCTGGAAATTTGGGATTGGGAAAATGCAGAAAAAGGAGACTGTTTGTTGGGAGAAAATCAGAAGGAAAAGATGGATAATGCTGGAGTATTTTTGGTGATTTAGACTGAGGTTATAGGGCTTCCTGATGCACAAAATTGAAGAGAAGAAAAAAGGATTCTTGATGTTGAAATTTGGAGTACAAACTGGGACAGCTAGGGCCGAAAATGATAAGGGAAAAAGGGAGTTTTTGCTTAATTTAGGGACTAGTTTCTGGGCTGCTGTATGGGCGAATTTGGGGGTGATAAATTGCAGGCTGAAAGTGATGGAAAAATGGGGTAAAGTGCTGGAATGTTGGGGCTAAAACTGGGGCCGAAACTGGAGTGCAAATGAGGAAAAATCTGGACTTCTTGCTGTTGAATTATGGAGATCGACTGGGGTTGAAGGGGATCGACTTCTGAGATATTTTGAGGGGGGAAAAGGGTAGTTATTTTGGTGGTTGAAAGGTGAGGGTAAATGAGAAGATTGTTTGGGGTGGGGGTGGGGGTGGGGGTGGGGGTGGGGGGGGCGCAGTTGGCTGATCATGGAGGGCTGTTTTCAGGTGGAAGTGGGCAGTTAATTCTTGGCTGAAATTTGGGTCAGTTTTGGACAACTTAGTGGAGGGTTGTTGGTTGAGATTTGGGGCTGAAAATAGGGGATGATGGGGACTTTTTGCTGGACAAGAATTGCAGGGAGAAGAAGAGAAGAAAAAAATGGCTGGATGGTTGAAGAAACTTAGGACCGATGAAACTAGAGTATAAAGCTAGGATTTTGGGGGTGATCTAATGACTAAAAGTTGGGATCTTTGAGGACGGTTTTCAGCTGTTTGTTGGGGGTTAATTAGCTGCAATAGGTGGGTAACAATGTGGGTAAAAAGTGTTGATCATGGGAGAAAAAATGGGAAGAAGTAGGTGGTTCTTATTTAGTCATTAAAGGCTGTTTGGAGTTTCAAATTGGCATGGTTAAGGGGTTGTTTGGTATGTTAAATTTGGCAAGAAATAAGGGGTTGTTTGGAGAAGTCTTTCTTGCAGTAGAATAGTACGATAATGAAGTTGATTTAAGTAAAAGTTGGCTGAAAAAAAATGATCGAAACTAAGATGCATGAATTGACCGAAAATGGGTAGAGAATATGTTTTATTTTCGTTAGTTTTCAATTTTTCGGTTTTTCTAAAATAAGTCTAAAATTTACTCAAGATAAATTATTTGGGTAAAGAAAATTTAATGTGTCGGTAATTAATAAAATTTCATGTATGACATATTTAATAAAAGGCAAGATCGTGCAAAATAATCGCGACTAAAATATTTTAAATCAGACTCAAAAATTCGTAGCAACATCAGAGGTTAAAATTTTGTTTTTTTGAAATTAAAAAATGAAAATTTTTCTGGTCGTTACACACTTAATGCGTATGCAATGTTCTATGGGAGGGCCGATGGTGAGCCATTTGTATTTTGCAGATGAGACTATGATTTTTATTCGGGCAAAAGTGGAGGATTGTAGTACTTTATTGAATATTCTAGCTGAATATGAATCGGAATCTAAACAGGAAATAAACTTTGAGAAGTCATCTGTCACCTTTAGTCCTAATGTGGCACTGTAGATAGAGAGGTTATTTCTAATACGATGGGTATCCAGAATTTTGGACCTTATGACAAGTATATACTACTTTTCTGCCGTGGATCCAACCATAGGTTACGATTCAAATTCAATAGCAATTCAAATATACAGCAGATGAAGAAGAAGGTGGATTTGAGAATTTGATTTGAGGAGAAGGAATTTAAAGAACAGAGAATATATGATGAGAAAAATCAATTTTGAGAATGATGTGGCAGATGAAGAAGAATGTGGATTTGAGAATTTGATTTGAGGAGATTGAATTTGAAAAACAGAAAAAATATGAAGGAGAAAAATCAATTTTGAGAATGAAGATGAAGACAGATGTATGTGTTTTTTTGGGCCAATAGAAGAGAAACTCCCTATGGTTGTGATATATATTTGGGATTACTAGCAACAGTAGGGCGTAACATGATTTTGGATTAATGATTCTTTTTTCTGTTTCTTTTTTCTTTTTTGAGCTCTAGACATATATTTAGGACGGCTAACAAAATATTACTTGGGTTTACACTTTGCACTTTTGGATCACTCTGAATGGGATTAAGAGCAGAAATCAATACTTTTGAAATTGTAGCAAGAAAATGAAGAGCGAAAATTTTTTAAGTTCTAAAATGCGCACAAAAAAATAAAAATAAAAATAAAAATTCAATAAGCTAACAATTAAAATTTTCAATCCAAATTACCGACAATCAAACAACAAGTCATCTATAATAAAAGTATCCAACAATCAACACAATATGTCCATATCCAATGCCAACAAATCAAGCCAAATCAACAACAATCCAAGTATAATTCAACAATAGCCATGTCAACAATAATACACATTTCTGATAATTAAAATTAACTCAAGTCAACAATAAATTAAGTATCCATCAATTATCATCAACAACAAAATTAAAATCAACCCAAATCAATTAGTCAAGCAAATTCTAGCTGATGTGCTTAGTCGGTAGCTGTGTAGGGACTGAGATATGAGTGTGAAATTAAAAAATAACAAGAACAGCTCGTTTAGTACATAACTGTTACCTCTCGGTCATCATTTTCATTCTGCCTGCAAAGTTCAAGTCATTATGCAAGTTTCTCTTTAATGTATTCGATAAAAAAAAAAAAAAAAAAAAAACGTTTCTCTTTAATGTAGGTGGGTTCTCCTATTTTGAATACGGAAAGTGGACAAATTTTTAATATGATTTTTTTTTTTTTAAATTTTGAAATCCTTTCCTTCATTTGAGATATAAATTCTTAATGGACTTAGACAAACGAAAGGTAAAAAAGCACCATTCTTCAAAATTTGATGAAACAGTTACAAAGTCACGTAAATTAAATCCATAAATTAAATCAATAAGAGCTCAATTTTTTTCTAATCTCGCTCAAAACTGATTCAAAAATTTCAGAAAAAATCATAAAATCTAGCAAAAAACTCACTTGCTTTTGACTAGTCAAGAATAATGGGACCAAGGTCAAAGAATAATGTTGGACGGTGACACAACGCCGATTGTCGCAATCTTCCGGTGATCGGGGGCAATTTCATTAGTGATGATAAATATTTTTCTTATCCTCTAAGCACGGCGGCTATAATGGTGGAGACCTACAAAATAGTGGTGGAGCTTCTTTCCTCCAAGTCCACTCCAGTGTGATAATCAATATATGATTAAAACATATGTACATAATAGAAAAACAGAGTGTATGAGAGTTTCTAAGAGTTGGTTTTTTACCTGGGAGGTTGGCCTTTATTTATAGGGATGACTTACAGTTACGTCTTTCAATGATCATTAATAATAGGTGTCCCTTCATCTCCTTCATTATTAGGAGTTAATGAAAGATGTTTCATCTTCCTAATTGCAGGAGGTTACTGTTAGTCTTCGGGTTGCCTGTCTGGCTAACCTAATGACATTTAGGTTATTTCTGTTTATCTATACGAGGCGAGCTTATGAAACCAACGAGACAGGAAGCCCATTGAGGCGGGCGTGCCATGACATACCACCATTGGTAAATAACATATATCAGATGTCATTATTTCTATCATCAATTAAGTTTCAATTTGGGACAAAAATCGATTTTGGAATGAGATGAGAACTCATAACAGTCAGGCCGCTTTGGCTAAAAGGCATTGTCGATCAAGCTGGATCGTAAAAAGCTTACTTATAAAATTGTGATAATTAAGTTGTAAAAGTTTTTTTTACTAGTATATCGCTTTATAGGTGGTGAGATCCGATTGTAGACTCAGTAGATGAAGAATGAAGAATGAGATGAATTTGAGGAAGAAGAATGAAGAATGAAATGGATTTGTGAAGATAATTTGAATAGATGAAAATTGATAAATTGAGAAATATGAAGACAGACGTATGTAATGATTTTTGGGCCAGTAGATGAGAAAACTCTAAGGGCCTGCTTGGAAGTTTGTTTTTCATCGGTTTTGACCGGTTTTAGATGGTACCGTTTATGAAGAGTTGAAAAAACTAGTACTTGTTAGTTTTTTGGAACACCGTTTTTGGGCGGTTTAAAAAACGCCTAAAAACGGTGTAGTGTAATTTGAAATGTATCTCCCAACCCCCCAAATTGGTGGTTTTTGACCATTCTTCAAAATTTCTTTCAATTTTATCATCTCTCAAACAAATATTTTCAAACTTTTTTAAACTTAATGTTTGTAAAAATAAAAGAACATTTGCACAAAAAAAAAAAAAAAACAAAAAACAAAAAACAAATGCAAGAACATAAATTTAATTTCATATTTTCAATGATAGGTCGATATATAAAATTTTTAAAATTAATTTTTTTAACATATGGACATATATGTAATTTGATTCTTTTAAAAAAAATTTAGAACCGCTGGATAATAAACTCTCAAGTGTGTGTTGAACTGTTTCAAAAATCGCTACTAAAAACCAGTCAAAGCCGCTCTACTCATAAACGTTCAAAATCGGTACTTTAAAAAACTCTCATAACTGGTACTCCAGAAATCTCAAGCAGACCCTAAAGAAAAAGATGTAAATATCTTCGTCAATAAAATCTGTTAACATATCATTAATAAATAGTTTACTAACATACCCGTGGCATATTAACATATCAAATCTTAACAGAGCATGGTTAGTTTACACATGTTTGAACTGATTTTTTAATTAACCCACTTTAAATGGACTCAAATTTACAGAAATTTAAAGCACAAGTCACAATTTTCTACTTATATAAAAATTGTGAATATTAAGTTCACTATTCATAATGGTCAACCAAAAGGTAAATTAGCGCAAATGGTCCCTCACCTTTGTATTCAGTACACAAGTCATCCATAACATTTGTTTTTTACACATAAGACCTCTAACATATGTGTTTTAGTGCGCAATTGGTCCTTATTTGATGAAAAAGACAAATATGTTCTTAGTTTTAATTAGAGAAAATGGTAATTGGATTTCTAATCTTTACAAAAGGTGCAAATGGGTCCGATAATTTTATTTTTTATAAAAAATGAAAAAAAAAAACTAACGAGTTCCTTTTTAATTGACACTTAATTGATCAAATTGATATTGTACTAAATTATTTTGTATATTTTACGAACTATTATAAAATAGCTAAAATTTAAGCTCATAATTACTAATAAATATGTTAAATAAAATTATTTTATTATTATTAAGTAATTTTATTATTATTAAGTAACTTTATTATTTAAATTTAAAATTTTTATTTTATTGTTACAACATAAAAATAATAATTTTGTCACAAACTTGATATTCAAACTTTTATTAATTAAGCTATTTGTTTATTAACTACAAATATTAGTCTATCAGAGCTCCAATTGTATTATTCACATTTTAACTTAATTTTTAGAAAAATTGGCGCAAATGGTCCATAAATAAATAATAAAATGACGTATATAATTTTATTGTCATTTTCCTTTTGAATATTAATGCAACTCTAGAGTATTATTTTTGAAAATGACTTGTATGTACATTAACAATGCAAACTCTATTTAGTGCTTTAGAAATTTGTATTTAAGATGCTACTTTTTACACACGGATAGTTATGGAACAATTTTAATTGTAATTAATATGTTTATTGACTTGTTTACTTTTTTACATATTTTGTGGCCCACAATCTCTAACTTGCATAAAATATATACAACTTCTACTAGCATCATTAATTATCAACTATAACGTGATTTATTTATTTTTACAAATTATATTGTTTTAAGAATTTAAATTCGAAAATGAAACGATTTGATCAATTAACTTATTGATTATCTCCATAGCTTCATCTAAAGCAACAAAGAAGATTTTTATAAATTTTTTATTCTGCCACTAAATACCGTGATAGTTGAATTGGTACACTTACCGAAGAAGCTTAATTTGTCGTTCTTGAAAATCAAAATCTTTGATGGTGTAAGTTCAATTCAACCATCTCTTTATCTTTTATTTAAGTTGTTTGAAAAAAAAAATGAAATTAATGTAAAGATGTTGTTGTAGATACTTATGCTAAATAGTCTTATTATGGATCAAATGTGAAATTTCTTATTGCAAAAACATTCGGCTTTCTTTACGTGATTAGAATATTATAAAGGAATGAACTTAGTATTCGAGTGGGAATGCAAATTCTGGAAAAATGGTATTTAAGAATAGTGGTTTTTATGAAGTAAATTGAATTCAATTTTATCATATGTTTGAGTCATATGTTGTAATGAATTTTAATAAACTCGATTTTAAGTTATAAGCATGCTTATATTTAAGTTTCAATCACTTGATTTTTTAATATTTATTTTTTTCCCACTTAAATTACCAATATCAAGTCAATTCATAAAATAAAGATATAATAAACAATATTACATTCTTAATTACCAAGATATCACGTACATCGTACGTGCTTACACTAGTCATATTTAAATGTATACAAAATTTCGTGATTTATACTATAAAATCTACAATTTCTACTATAAATTAAGAAAAAGAAAAAGAAATAGCCACACATTTTGCAAAAATTTAAATGGGTTCGATTGTAACCTTCAAATGAAATTTCTTACTATGATGAAATGACATTATTAAAAATCATAGGGATAGTAAAAATATCCAATCCGTCTCAAATTCAATGAATATTTGTTCCGAGTGGAGCAAAAAAATTCCTGATCCGTACGTCAGCGGGACGGATTGGGGCAGATTATGGTGATCTGAGCTGGGGCGGATCAGATCATGTGCTCCGATTCGATCTGTCCAATTACAAAAATAAAGAATGAAAAAGAAAGAAAAAAAATAGTAAAATAGTAATGTTTTTTTTAAATGTTTGTTTAATTTTTTGAATGACAATTGACAAAAAAAAAAAAAAAAAAAATTAGCAAAAATGACAAATTTTTGTTCAATTATCATGGCTGGCACATCAAATTGTAGAAAAAGGTTATTTTATATTGGTATGGAAGGAAATTATGCTTTTACAGTTCTTGAGTGAGTTTTATAGCTTAGAGTTACATCATTTGACATTACCACCTAACTAATGTAACATGTAGGGAAGGCGTGTATGGTCCTAACTCATTTTTCAAGCACAAGAATCCTGGGTAATCTTTTGTGGACGTGGCAGTGGCAGTGTCCTCCTCAAATTTGTTATGTTGATTGTTTCTTCCAAGGCAGATTTAGTACTCAAATCTAGAGATAGCAATGCGCCGAACCAGCCCGGCTCGGCCCGTGGAGCAGTTGGTCCGGCTCGGCCCTTAATACGGGCCGAGTTCGGCCCGTGAAGATACGGGCCGAGCTAAAGCTTGGCCCATCGCCAAAAAGATGGCCCGGACCGGCCCTCGGTCCGCGGGCCACGGGCCGGTCCACGGACTGGCCCATGGTCCGCGATCCACGGGACAGTCTGCGGACCCACGTGAAATCTATATATATATATATATATATATATATATATATATATATATATATATATATATATATAAACTTAAGAACAACAAATAATAAGAAATAAGTCGATGAAAAAATTTTAAATTTAAACCCTCTTCTTTTTTTCGGGCTTGGGACCGGCTACTATTAGCGTAGGCAGAGTTAAAATTGTACACGAACAAGTTGTTACGTGTACAATTTTTTGTAAAGTTAAATATCAAAACTTACAAGTTAAAATGAATAAAAAATAGAATGAATTTATACAAAATAATAAATATACTTACATTTTACTTACTATGTATTCAGTTCGTCCATTTCTTCGGCCAATATCATGCTTACTTTATCTTGGATTCGATGTTCTGCATCCTCCCAATCTTTCAAACACATTAAACTCTCTAATATATCTGGTTTAAGTCTTGACCTCAAATCATTAAGAATCCTACCACCTGTACTAAAAGCAGACTCCGATGCTACAGTTGATACCGGAGGTGTTAGTAGATCACGTGCTATAATAGAAACAATTGGGTATTGGCGCTCGTTTTGTCTCCACCACCTAAGTATATTCATCTCCTCTTCATCTAACAAATTAAGCATGTCGTGACCAAAATATCTAACTAACTCTAATGGTATATCTCTAATATTAGTTTCAATATTTGTGGCACGGGTAAGCGAAAAAGATGAAGAAGAAGAACTAGGATTTTGAGTTTCCTTATAAATAAGGAAACTCCAATAATCATTAGGATTAGGGTTATTTGAAGAAGAAGAAGAAGGGTTAGGCGCAGGAGGTCTTCTAACATTCCTACCGGTTTTTTCCGCATAAAATTCGTACATTTCACATAATATTTTTTCTAAATTACCGTAAGTTAATGGATTACCGTAACTCAAATTATTAGAAATTTAGGAAATAGTATGTTTAGTGACTTGTAAATTTACTCTAGGGTCCATAATTAACGCTAATGGGAACAACATAGGCAAGTCTTCCCAATATTTTCTAAACTTCATTTCTATTGTTTCAACAATATCAGAAAAAATTGCATACGTCTTATATCTATTAAAATTATTTGCAATAAAATAAAAATGATTTAAAACTAATGGACTAGTAGGGTAATATACACCACCACATGCATTTGTAGCGTCGTAAAATACTTTTAAAAATTTTCGAACATGAAATGCAATTTGCCAATCATGTGGTTGCAAATCGTATTGTGGACCATGTGAATGTCGTCCATTATAATAACCAGTTACACAATGTTCATATCCTTCACATGATTCAAGCATTAAATAAGTAGAATTCCACCTATTACGTATGTCTGTACATATAGTTTTAGTTGGAAGAGAATTTTCTACACATAATTCATCAAATACTTGTTTTCTAGCAGGTGAAACAGTAATATAGTTCAAGGCATATCTAACTTTTTCTAATTGTGGGCATATATACTTTAAACCATCTTGAACAATTAAATTAAAAATATGGCATACACATCTAACATGAAACAAAAAACCACCGAAATCCGGTTGTAATTCCTCAATTAATTTTTCTATTACAATATTATTAGGCGGAGCATTGTCAAACGTTATACTACGAATTCTAGATTCGCAATTAAATTCTTTAATAATTGCAATTAAATAATTAAAAATTTGTAGGCCATTATACGGGTAGTCAATTACTTTAAAAGCAATTATTCTTTTATGCATAATCCATAGTTTATCAATATAATGTAAAGTAGCTGCAATATATCCTTTATAATTTAGACCAAACCATAAGTCCGAAGTGAATGATACAACACCAGCATATTTACTTAAATCATTTTTTATATTTTGTTCTCTTTTATTATATGCAGCAATAGTATCAGAACGAAGAGTGTTTCTAGCAAAGGGTAAATACCTTGGTTAAAGATACATCTGTACAAACCGTGTGAAATGAGGGCTTTCCACTATGCTAAACGGGAACTCACCACTAGCCACCAACTGACACATGCCTTCTCGGTGTATAGATTCTTGTGAATAAACTCAATTGTTAAGATTGGGAAAAGAACTACTAGATCCACCCGGAAATCCGAAATATAGTTGTGCTTAGTTGGTATCAACTCCTCCGTGCTTTTGCATACACTTCGAAAAATGTCGATTAAGATGGCTCATTCCACTACCCTTTTGCCATGCAAACTGTTACTTACAATATTTGCAAACTGCCTTGAAAATTGGTTGTCCATCTGCAGATGCACTCGTCTGCACTCTATTGAAATGATCCCAACACAGAGCCTTTTATTTTGTGGCTCTTCGTTTAGTAGTCGATTGAGTAGTGTTGGTCGTTTCCAACTCTTCGTCAATATCATCTAAATCAAAAATTGGACCAGTGTTCCCAACTCCAAAATCATCACCAAATTCTGGAATTAGAACATTATTTAAACCACTAAAATCATCTTGAATTTGGTTTTCGACAGACTCGGCACTTTTTTGAAAATTGTATTGATCCATGAATTTGGTTGTAGAATGTAGATAATAGAAATGTAGAAGACTAGAAGTACAAAAAATATATATGGAAATTGGAATGTAGGGATGTAGAAGATAAGAAGAATAATATTATAAATCTAGAAATTATATAAATTGCACAATATATGAATATAATTTTTTTGGATAATGGAAGTATGAATGTAAGATTGTAATTTGAGAATTGAGAGATTTGTGAAGAGAATAGAGTTAATTTATTGGATATTTATAGGAAAAAAAAATAGCCGTTTGAAAAAAAAAAAAAATAAATAAATAAATTGGGGACCAAATTGGCAACGGTCATATTTATGACCGTTGCATGTGACTGTTGCCAATTGCAACAATTGGTCCCTGAAGATGTGGACCACGGACCGGGCCTGGTCCACGGGCCGGTCCGTGGATTTCACGGCTCGGCCCGTGAAAATTTTTTTGGCCCGGGCCGGCCCGGGTCCGTCATTTTGCGAATCGGACCGACGGGCGGCCCGATCCGTTTGCCATCTCTACTCAAATCTTAAGAAACTACAGTTCTGCATTCCAACTAACTTAGTGGCTCACTGAATAAGAGAATAAAATTAGCACTGGTAAATGATTATGATATTTTTTTAGAACTTTCCTTTTTCTCCTCTGCTTCTTTGGTATACATTTATATTCTTTGATGATCATACTGTTGGATTTTTTATCTCTATAATGTACTACAATTGTATTGCAATTATATGGGCTATCTAATTAATAGAGTTATTAAGTGATCTGTTGATTGGGCCCTAGAAATATCTAAACTGAGTACGGATTTTGTAATGTGTAGAGACCGGATCCTAGTCTAATTAGGATTGATGGACTTCTAATTGGACTAGGGTATACATAATATAATAAATAGGGTTATGGTCCCTGGTGGAGGTGGCAAAATTGGCCCGGCCTGCGGGCCGGCCCATGTAGCCCACCTTCTTGGGTTGGGTTGGGTTGGGTTGGCCCTAGCCCAAATAAAACCAGGCCAAGATGGCCCGGCCCAACTAGCCCACATCTAGCCCGTGGGCTAGTTTGGCCGGCCCGATTTTGATTTTTTTTTTTTGATTTTTTTTGATTTTTTTTTTGTTCTTTAACACTAATTAACTCATTTTGTGAATAACTCCAATACATAATTCAAATAATATCAATCTAAAATGATATAAGCCAAAGTCACCAATAAACATTAGTCCAAAAATTTTAGTATCCAACATAAAATTGTTTAGATTTAATTAAAATTTAGTTTAATTTAAGTTTCAATCCAAAATATATTTGGTGTGACAAGTAAATTATTTATTTTAAATTTACTTATAAGTAAACTTTTTAATTTAAGTAAAGCATGTTTATATCTTAAGATAATTAGACTAGCATGCTTTTAATATTTGTATTTTTTTTTAAAAAAAAGTGTCTACAAATAGTTTACAATTAACAAAAAAATTATTATTTTGAAAGAAAATTGACTTTTATCTATTAACTAATACATGAAAGCCCCAATTTTATAAATTAATTTTTTTTATATATTTATACAGTCTAAATTTATCTAAGATTGTATTTGATGTAATGTATTAGATTGTATAAAAAATTTATTTTAAAAAAAAAGAAAAAAAAAAAAGAAAATTAAGATAAGTTGGGCAAATGGACTGGACTGGGTTAGCATATTTCTGGCCCATACAAAATTGGGTTGGGCCAGCTCAGTCCAGTTTCATGTGTGGCCTTGTTCTGGCGGGTTGGACTGGCCCAACCCAGCCCATTTGCTAACTCTAGTCCACGGGTCAATCACAACGTTTGCTCTTCTCTTCTACACAGTTATTCTACACCATTATAGACAAAGATTCCATTAAACACTATTGAGGTGATTAGACTGCGGAAGATTCAACCCTCTCAATTTCAACACCAATAAAGACAAGTATTCTTCTGAATTAATCATACTTGGTAATTTTGGCATAATATATGGATTCTTTAATTATTATTATATAATTAAAGACTTGTAGATTATATTTCTAACAATTGGTATCAGAGCCAATATCATGTTGAATTACCAGTATGATAATTATTTAATCAATTTATTAAATGTTCAAACCGTACACATGAAGAAAAAAGCGTTTGTCAGATCTATCTTTATCTTTTTATTTTCTGCAAAAATTAATTTGGAGATGATATGGTGAATATATATATTTTTATATACATATTTTGATTTTGGGTGAATATGCCTATACAGAATTAGGGTGAAAATCATTACGTGTATGAATTTATTTGGGTTGTTTGTTTGATTGTGAAAAATCCAAATCTAAAGAATTAAAGAATTAAAGAAATTAAAAAAAAAAAAAAAAAGAAGAAGGAACAGTAGCGTGCTGGCGCTACTGGAAGAAGCAGCGCCGGAAGCGCTGCTGGAGGCGAAACAGCAGCACCCCCACGGCGCTGCTGGAAGGATAACAGCGCCTCGCCGGTGCTACTGGATGGAGTAGGGGCGCTGCTGTTTTTTGTAGAGTCGCCGCGGCGATGCTGTTGTTTGCTGCGTCGGCCGGCGCTGCTGCCCCACCAGATCTGGAGGGGCGGCGGTGGTTGGCAGCTAGGGTTTCGAACCCTAGCTGCAATTTTTGGAACGGGACCTCAAAAGTAAATTTGATTAATTCAAGGATTAGGCTGCAATTTTGGAGATTTATGTTATATTGCACATTTAGTCTCTAAAGTTTAAAACTTAATTAATTAAAATCCCTCAGGTTATGATAATTTCAAACTAAGTCCCAAAGTTTTAAATATTAAGTCATCTAACCCTATAGTTATGGAATTTTAATAATTTAGCCCTTAAAGTTGAAATTTTTCATAAGTTGGCCACTAAAATTTTAAATTTTGCAATTTTAACCCTGAAGTTTTAAATTTATTTAAAGAAAGGCCATTAAAGTTTTAAAATTTAGGATTCATTCTCAAAACTTCATAAATCCTAAATTTTAAATCCCTAAAGTATTAAAATTTCAACTTTGAGGTCATCTAAGTTTTAAATCTTATAGTTTTTCTTTGAAAATTCTCAAATTCATGATTCAAATGTTTTATATTTCGAAGTGAATAATATTAATACGATATGTTGCCAAAGTAACCTCTATTGTGTTGATTTGTTTATTTTGCAATATAAAGATGAGTATATAAGTTACTTATGCGAACAATGATTGGCCCAAATGAAGGTTATTGTTTGGCCAAATAGCAGACATACATGTGGTAGTAAGTATGTGATAATTATAAAGATTTCATGTGGACAATAAGTCGATCCAAAAAAAGGCTTATTGTTTGATAGATTTATTATCTATATTTGATTACCGCGCGGAGAATACCACTTACAATTGATGTTTCTGTCCAAAGACTAAATGTCAATGTTGTATTAGGTATCTTGTGATGGGCCTACCAATAAAATACACATTTTTTGGATTTTTAGATTTAGTCCTTAAAGATTTGGATTTTAAATCTTAGGTCCTTAAAGTTTTCAGATTTTAAAATCTTGGGCCTTAATTATTTAGAGTTTTGAAATTAAGCCATTAAAGTTTTGGATTTTAAGATTTAATCCTTACAGTTTTGGATTTTAAATCTTAAGTCCTTCAAGTTTTTAGATTTTAAAATCATAGGCCCTTTAAGTTTGAAATTTTTGAATTTAATCCATAAAATATATTCAGATCCTTGAATTAATTGTCTTATATTTCAAAATAAATCAATTGAAACGATACGTTGCCAAAGTAACCTTTATCGCGTAGATTTGCTTATTTTGGAATATTAAGATGTGTGTGTATGTTGTTTATGCGAACAATGACCGGCCCAAAGGAAGGTTACTGTTTGGCTAAATGACAAATATACCTGTGGTAATAAATATGTGACAATTATAAAGTTTTTACGTGGACAATAAGTCGGTCCAAAGAGAGGCTTATTGTTTGACAGATTAATTATCAATATTTGATTACTACACACAGAGTACCACTTACAAGTTGATATTTCTGTCCAAAGACTAAATATCAATGTTGTGCTAGGTATCTTATAATGGGCCCACTGTTATATAATTTGTCATACATATGTTATGACATAATCATTAATTGTGAGCTTGAAATATTCTCTCGTTTTCAGTTTCTGCTTCTACAATATCTGCCAACATTAATTTCATTCATGTGCTTAATAGCAAAAATTTCAAGAATTCGAAAGAGAACGTTACGATTGTTCTCGGTCACATGGATCTTGACCTTGTGCTTCGAACAGAACGACCTCGTATTCTCACTGATGAAAGTTGCACTCAGGATAAAAGGGACTTGATAATAGGGATCGTTCTAACTACATGAGTCTTATTATTATGAAACGTTCCATTCCAGAAACATTTAGGGACGCTATGTTTGAGGAGGAAAATGTCTAATCTCACTTCTAAACTAAAGGCACTAAAGTTAGAGCTGTCTGAGGACTTGCTCGTGCATTTGGTTTTGATTTTCCTTCCTGCACAATACGGTCAATTTAAAGTGAGTTACAACACCCAAAAGGATAAATGCACTCTTAATGAGCACATATCTCATTGTGTGCAAGAAGAGGAAAGACTTAAGCGTAAGAGGACTAAAATTACTAACTCATCAACCACTCCTTAAGACAAGAAAAGAAAAAGGAAAAAATAAGCTGCAATTAGGGCACCACAACATAAAGTGCAAAAGAAACAAGATAAGGAGTTCACCTGTTACTTTTGCAAAAAGGGTGGACATATAAATAAAGAATGCCCCAGTTACGCTGCACGGCGTGTTAAGAAATGTATGCTTCTCGCTATGGTTGGTCTTGAATAAAAGTTTTATTATGGTTCTTTTCTTCTTAGAGCATGACTTAAATAAAATTTAATGTGATTTGTGATCAAGCATAGCATTAATGTAATGCATTATTGATTGAAGATACCTTTTGTAAGAATTTAATGTAAACTTTGAAGAAATAAAACTAAACTAAGAATATTTCAATTGTTGACAATTGATAGACAATCTGTTTGCAAATATTTCTTACTCTAAATTAACTTCATGAGATCTTATTTACTAAAGTGTGAAAAATATGGGGTGTAATGATAATTGATTTTTTATGACACAAATTCTAGTCTAAATGTGAAAAATATGTTTGCCTAAAATTAAAAGTACTACATATTTACTTTATTTTTACAACATTTAAATGTAGTGTCTAACTTTCTTAAGTTTAGTTGTCAGCACTATTTCATCCGATCGTAGTTGGACGTGGTGACAAGTGAATGGGGGTTTTCTTACAAAAGAATTTCTTAGAGGAGTTGAAGAGTTTATTGAATTTGCATACTCTTAGTCAGGAATATTTGATAAGAATAGATGCCATTGCCGTAAATGAAACAATAAACAATTCAAGAGATGATGTAAAACTTCACTTATACAGCAAAGGGTTTACCCATGATTATAATCAATGGCATGCACATGGTGAACAATACATTAGTCGATTTAAATCAGGTGGATCCTCAACTACAGAAGGACGAATTGAATGTACAAATTAAACAATGGTAATGGATGCTATGAGCCCTAATCTTTACAATACTTTTTTCAATTAGTAACAGTTTGACCCGGAAGAACATAACCCAAACCCTAAAGCTGCAAATTTCTTTAGACTTATTCGAGAAGCTGATGAATCTATATGGCCCAGTTATACTAAGTTCACTAAATTTTCAGCGATGTCAACTTTTGAATTGAATGTCTGAATTTAATATATCTGCAACTTGTTATGATCGTATGTTGTCCATAATTAAAGACATGTTGCCAAAATGTGCGCAGTTAGAAGATACATTTTACAGGACAGAGAAAATGTTAAGTGGTCTTGGTTATATGAAGATACACGCGTGTGACAATAGTTGCATGTTGTACTACAAAGAAACTAAGAATTTGACAAAGTGTTTGATTTGTTGTAAGGAACGATACAACGAGAAACCCTCTAGGTCAGGATGTAAGGTGCCATACAAGGTATTACGATATCTACCTCTAATTTCTAGACTACAAAGGTTATGTATGTCAAGGTATATTGCGGAATAGATCATATGGCATTCAAAAAAATAAATATACGAGTGGGGAGATATCACATCTAGTACATAGTGAGGCATGGAAGCACTTTGACACTACTTACCCATACTTTGCCATTGATCTGCGTAGTGTACGTCTTGGTTTATGCATTGATGGCTTCTGTCCTTTTGGTAGAAATTCTAAGCCATAATCGTGTTGGCCAGTTATCATCACCGTGTATAATCTCCCACCTTGGATGTGTATGGAGCAAGATAACATATTTTTGAGCATGGTTATCCTAGGTCCGAATAGTGTATGAAGAAATTTAGATGTTTATTTATGTCCTCGGATTGATGATTTAAAAATTGTGGGAAGGACTTGAAACTTATGACATACGTACGAAGCAAAATTTTCAAATGAAAGCAACTTTGATGTGGATTGTAAGTTATTTTCCTGGCTATGGCATGTTGTTCGGGTGGAGTACACACGGCACATTAGCTTGTCCGTACTGCATGAATATGACTAAATCTTTCAGACTTAAAACATGGATGCAATGGTTGTTTTTTTGATAGCCACCGTCGCTTCTTGCCACCTGATCATATGTTCAGAAAACAACGAGATAAGTTTATGATGCGTAGAGTTGAGACAGATTTGATGGTTACCCATTTATTAGGTGAACGTATGCAAAGTGTGGTTGAGAACCTCCCTGACATTCCTTATAGTAAAGTATCTAAAAGAAAAGAAATGGAAGGTTTTGGTGTTAACCACAATTGGTTGAAGAAAAGCATATTTTGGGAGTTACCTTATTGGTATACAAATCTCATAAGCCACAACTTAGATGTGATACACATTGAAAAAAATGTATTTGATAGTGTATTCAACACAGTTATGGATATAAAAGGTAAGACAAAGGATGATATAGAAGCAAGGATGGATTTGGAGATTCATTGCAACCGACCCGAGCTTCACTTAATTATAGACAGAAAAAAAAATTTATAAACCAAAGACCTCTTATACTTTGACAAAATATCAAGGAAAGTATGTGATTTGAGTTAAAGGATTAAGAATGCTGGATGGTTATGCTTCTAACATTGCTCGTTGCGTTAAAGGTGATTGTGAGTTTTACGGGATGAAAAGCCATGATTATCACATATTTATGCAAAGATTGATTCTGTAGCATTCAAAAATCTATTGCCAAAACCAATTTGGGAAGCATTAATTGAACTTAGTCATTTTTTTAAAGATATTTGCTCAATTGTATTAATAGTAGAAGACATGCAGCAACTGGAAGACAACATTGTTGAAGCATTGTGCTAACTAGAAAATATTTTTCTACCGGCATTTTTTTGGCTCAATGGAACATTTTCTTGTTCACTTAGCATATGAAACTTAAGTCGGAGGTCCTGTGCAGTATCGATGGATGTATCCTTTCGAGAGGCAACACGTCAATTGTTTACATTATCTATGACGTTTATTAATATGTATATTAACATAATACTTCTATATTTCAGGTACCTATTTCATTTAAAAAAGAAGATAAGAAATCGAAATCATGTTGAGGCCTCTATAGTAGAAGCGTACCTCGTAGCAGAAACATCTAACTTTTGTAGGTTATACCAAATGTAGAAACACGATTGAATAGTCCACCAAGGAATGATGATGGAGGGTTTTGTTAATCCACAAACAAGGTTATCAATTTTTAAACAGTTTGGTCAATTTCTTGGTAATAAGGCTCCAATTACAAAGTTAATGGCAGATAAGAAGCTACAAGCAGCATCATTATATGTGCTCTTGAACTATGAAGAAATTATTCTTTTGTAAGGTAAGTTGTAATAATATGCAATATATATTCCCTCGCCTGAATTAAAAATAGTTATATTCGTTTTTACGTCGTTATTTTATATGAACAAATGAGAATGGATTATCTTCAAGTGTCTGACGCACAACTTGTTCAATTATGCGACAAACATTTTCCCTATTGGTTGAAACAATATGTAAGTCGATCAGTACTAAATATACAACCCATAAAAGCTCTTAGTAAGAACATTTTGTTTTCTGGGGTTTTGGATAATAGAAATTCAGTGGATTCTCAAGTGAATAACATAGCTCTGGGTCTTGCTCGTAAAGTGAATTGTTACGATGGATACTTTGTGAACGGTTTAAAATTCCAAAATTTAGAATATGGTTTGTATAGAACGACTTTGAATAGTGGTGTATGTGTGCTCAGAAGTTGGTATAATGATTATGAGCGCGATTACTACGGTATGTTACTTGAAGTTTGGGAAATTGAATATTTGGGACCACATAATAGGGTTGTCCTATTTAAATGTGATTGGTACGACAATGAGAATGAGATTCGTGTGCATCCACGATTTAACCTTGTTGATATTAATCAAAAGAAGAAAGTAGTGATAAATGACGTTTTCATACTTGTCCAACAAGCCCAACAAGTGTACTACACGAAGTTCCTTCAGATTCTAGAGATAGAAGTGATTGGTGGGCAGTTGTGAAAACAAAAGCTCGACATGTCATTGATATTCGAGGAGTCGTATCAGAGAATGATGAGTGCAACATATTGATTTATCTTCCATTCCAAGAGGACCAACCTCCTAATAGACAACCACTTCGATAGCTCCAGAGTTAGATCATGAAAATCTAGTCCAGAATAATGTTTTCCTTGAAGAAGTAGAAGTGGAAAGAACTAATAATGTTATGAATCCCACATGCTAAGTATATAAGAAAGTGGAAAAGAAGAAGATTTTTTACCTGATTTAGATGATGACAACAATGGCTTTACATCGAATCCAAGTGAAAATGATAATCATGAAAATGTACGATAAAAAGTATCACTATTTGTATGTTTTGATGTTATTTTAAGTTCACATATATAACTTATTTATTTAGCACTATTGCTATTAAGTTATGCTCTTTCAAATTTTGATTATTGTTATATGAATTGGTTTTGCAAGCAGGATGCAAGTGACTAGAGTAGGATATAAATCTGGTCAAGCTAGTCAAGAGAGATCTACACAGAGCGGTGGTAGGAGATTTGCACACAACGATTATAGATGTGAGGCCAATATTTTGAATGACGAATTGGAAGATGAACATCTAGACGATGTGTTTCATCCAGAAGATATGTATAGATTTAATAACAAGGTCAGGAATCACATGTATCTTTAAATATATATACATATATTGTACAAATAGTAATTATGTATGTAAATGCTCAACTTTATTCATTGTAGATTTGGCCGAGCAAGTCAACACAGATTCACACAAAGTGTTGGTAAGGGATCTGCATGTGGCAATTAATGTGAGACCAATATTTCCAATCACAAGGTCAGAGATGGGCACATGGATAATGCATTTTATCCAAAAGACTTGTCTAGATCTAATAAGAGGGCTATGGGTGATAGGTATCTTCATTTATACATCTCTATTATTATTTTTGTGGTTTTGAAAACAATGTTAATTATATAATTAGCTCAATTTTCTAAATGGATATGTATGAATATAAATCAATTTTCTTGACACGCAGGATGTCGCCGACTAGAGGAGGATATACATATGGTCGAGCAAGTCAGCGGAGATCAACACATGGGGGTGGTACATGAGACAATAATGGACATCAATAGCCTAATACTCCCAATGATGAGTTGGTAGATGAGCATATAGATGATGTCACCAGATGTAAGAATAAGACCAGAGGTCCTATTCGTGGCACTTCAATACCTGTTGATCGATCTCAATGAATATAAATAAGTATTGAAGGTGACACGTAAGTATACATTTTTTAAGAATTGGGATTCATATATTTACAAACAGAGAATTGTTGGTGTTTAGTTATATATATTTGTGTTTGATATTGTGCATTGGTGTTTTATTGCAATTTGGTTGTGTAGACAAAGTGAAAATGTCTATTTTAATATGAGAGACTTTACAAAATGTTAAACTAGTAAAATGAATTGTTAATTGCCAGTGGACTGGGGTCATACATTTGCTGGTGGTGTTGGTTATTGCTGGAGGATGAGGATTTTTAATTAGATAGGAGGCTAACTGACACTGATACTTTTTTAGTTGCTCTGAATATGTATCTTTTTACAGAAGGATTAATAGAAATGACTACCGGGCATATGTATACATTTGTATATGAGATGGATGTTATGGAAGAATATAGTTGAGCATTTTGTTAAAAAAATAGTATAGTGAGTTAAATGATTTGCTTGTTTGAGATTTTAAATTATTTGAATTTTACTACTTGTGCTACCATTATAAATAGATACGAGAATGTAGTGATAAGTTTGTTATAGGAAGAAGGACTTGTTATGATTGCTAGAATGTTTAAATTTTGGAATAAGACTCTTTATCATGTACAATATTCGCCCCTTTATTTATATCTATTTCAGTGTTTAAGAAAACTTGTTCATTTGATTTAGTAACTCCCCAAATAGAAAATATATATTTCATATGAATTTATGCATAGTTTATCGAATTTTATGTTATTAGATTTTTATGTTATTTATGTAGTTTCGTCGAGACCTTCGTACTGTGTGACATCACCGCCACCATGAAAACATATTTTGATAGCCCATACCCTACATTTCGCTCGATACCACAATCCATAAGAGATGGTTTAAGGGATAGATTTTTGGTAATTTTTTTTATTATAGTTGTTAACTTTGATATTCGTATACACTTATAATTGATTTTATTTTATTAATTTACAAGGATTAAATATGTATGGCCAACTACAAATACTATTGCCAATGTGTATGACGCTTGAAAGAAGACGACAAAGGATAGATATAAATATATGATGAATGATGTTCGCAACCAAGCAAAGCGTAAAGATCAATCTAAAATACTGCCTATTGGTGAGGGCATGGCCCGCCCTGTATAAGAGCAGAACACTGGGATAGTCTTTTAAATTATTGGGATACCGAGAAGTGGAAAAACAATACCAAGATTGCCAAGGACAATCACCTTGGACAAGGTTGTGATGATGAAATAAAGAAGCTTACTGACTACCAAGAAAAGATTGGTATATTATTTCTGATTTGATTTATATTGGTAACACCCATCAACCAAGTATTTAATATACAAAAGACTGGGCTAAATACATACTAAACATGAGTTCTCGAAAGTCAAACATTAAATTTTCATGTGGAGTCAATATTTTATCACCGACCGTAGGGAGGTTTACTCCACTATAAGCACAAAAAAGTAATTGTTTGTCCATCACTACGTCTTCATCCTCTCAAACCAAAACCCATATATGTCTCTCAATTCCTCCATTTCTCCATATTCATCAAAATCAAACTCCCATCAAATAAAACTCTCTCTCTCTCTTTCTTCTCAACTCCTAAATCCATTAAAATTTTTTATGGTCGCATTCCACCACAAAAAAAAGCGGTATACTAGTAATAGAAGTGGACTAGTAGAGTTTATTTTGGTTTTACTCAGTTTGTGGTGAATTGGCGAGACAACTGGTTCCCAATATATTTCTTATGTGTTGGTATGAGGATTTCT
Source organism: Forsythia viridissima (assembly GCA_030279155.1). NCBI lineage: Eukaryota > Viridiplantae > Streptophyta > Magnoliopsida > Lamiales > Oleaceae > Forsythia > Forsythia viridissima. The sequence continues at coordinate 36,923,117 of CM059033.1, read as the reverse complement.
GTTGATTTTCAAGTTGGTTAAGTCTATATTATTGGGGAAACTTTGTCAAAATTTTTATAAAATTTTTTTAGTGAAAAAAAAGTCAACCAGTTATAGAAAAGTATAAGTAGCCTTAGTGGTGGGTCCGATATCTAACTATGATTATGATTTAACCAATTGTGATTAATTGTTCCAGTTGATACTTTGTATTTTCAATTATGGTTTAACTAATTGTGATTGATTAGATGCGTATTTTGAGGACAAGAATATGGACCATCACATGTCTCAATTAGAGCTCTTCAGTCATGTTCACATGACCAATCACGGGCTTGGAGATTTTATTGATAAAAAATCCAAAAAAGTTCATGTAGGTACGATTAGAGTTTGTATACAATATTTTTTTAGATAGTGAGAACGATATAAAATAATTTTTTTTTCCAAGGATATGTACGAAGCTTCTATTGAATTCAAGTATGGTACAGTCAGAGACGATTAGCTTGAGTTTGATCCCGATTCATGGATCAATGTTGTCAATGGGCCATCCAAGGGCCGTATTTATAGGTTTGGTCCTCAACAACCTGTTTCACATGTTTTTGGCACACATACTTCACCTAGACGTTCGATACTTGCACGACTGTATGAGTAATGAAGATGTGAATAATTTGAAGTCAGAGTAGACTAGTGCACAGAATACGATAGAAGAAAACAACGAAAAGATTGATATCTCATCGTACGTCTCGAGCGAGTTGAAAGAAATTACAAAGTCGAGTTGTGAGAAATAGTGCGAAGTATGCTTAGGGAACTAAATATTTCAAACAATCAATTTTCTTCTAGTTCCGGATCACGAAATAATGATATATAAAACTTATGGTACTTTTTCTTTAGAATTTTGATGTAACAACTTCTTTTATCAAAATTTTGTTGCATTAAGACAATAGTTTACTTTTGGTATATTGATTATTGTTAGCTTGTTTGTTTTAGTGGGTTTTCATAATTTTTCAATGATTTTTAAAAGAAAAAATCTTTACATACAGAAATTTCGCAGGTAATATTAGGTACATGGTAGATCTACGGAATTTTCATAGGTAATAGCGGGCCTTTTGAAATTCGTGAAATTCATATTACCTATGGAATTTCTGTATGTGAAGATTAATTGTTTTTTTATTTTTTTATGTGTATAAAATTATTGAAAAATTATGAAAACATACTAAAAAAACAAGCTAACAATAATCAATATATCAAATGTAAAATATTGTCTTAACGCAACAAAACTTTGATAAATGAAGTTGTTACATCAAAATTCTAAAAAAAAAAAAGTACCATAGGTTCTACATATCATTATTTCGTCATCCGGAACTAGAAGGATATTGATTGTTTGGAATATTTAGTTCCCTAAGCATTCTTCACACTGTTTCTCGCAACTCGATCTTGTGATTTCTTTCAACTCGCTCGAGACGTACGGTGAGATTATCAATCATTTTGTTGTTTTCTTCTATTGTATTCCGTGCACTAGCCAACTTCGACTTCAAATTTTTCACATCTTCATTACTCATAAAATCATGCGCATCAAACGTCTAAATGAAATGGGTGTGCCCAAAACATGTGAAAACAGGTTGTCGAGGTCCAAACCCATAAATACGGCCCTTAGATGGCCCGTTGACATCATTGATCCATAAATCGGGATCAAACTTAGGTTGATCATCTTTAACTGTACTATACTTGAACTTAATAGAAGCTTTATACTTATCCTAAAAAAAAAAGAAAATTATTTTTTATCGTTCTCACTATCTAAAAAAATATTGTATATAAACTCTAATCGTACCTACATGAACTCTTTTGGATTTTTTATCAATATAATTCCCAAGCCTGCGATTAGTCCTGTGGACATGGCTGAAAAGCCTTAATTAAGATATGTGATGGTCCATACCATTGTCCTGAAAATATGCATCACATTAATCTCAATTAGGTAAACCATAAATGAAAATACAAAGTGTCAACTAGAACAATTAATCATAATTAGTTAAATCATAATCACAGCTAGATACCGAACCCACCACCAAGGCTACTTATACTTTTTTTATGATTGGTTGTCTTTTCTTTGACAAAAGATTTTATAAAAATTTTGACAAAGTTTCCCCTGTAATATGGACTTAACCAACCTGAAAAATCAACAGAAATCCTCATACCGACACATAAGAAATATATTTGGAACCAGTTGTCCCGCTAATTCACCAAAAACTGAGTAAAACCAAAATAACTCGACTAGTCCACTTCTATTATAAAATATTGACTCCACATGAAAATTTAATGTTTGATTGTTTGGAACTCATGTTCATTATGTATTTAGTCCGGTCTTTTGTATATTAAATACTTGGTTGATGGGTGTTACCGATATAAATCAAATCAGAAATAATATACCAATCTTTTCTTGGTAGTCACAAAGAAGACTGAACTAGCAGTATGCTTCTTTATTTCACCATCAAAACCTTGTGCAAGGCAGTTGTCATTGGCAATCTTGGCATTGTTTTTCCACTTCTCGGTATCCCAATAATTTAAAAGACTATCCCAGTGTTCTGTTCTTATCCAAGGCGGGCCATGCCCTCTCCAATAGGCAGTATTATTAGATTAACCTTTGCACTTTGCTTAGTTGTTAGCATCATTCATCATATATTTATATCTATCATTTGTCGTCTTCTTTCAAGCGTCATACACATTGGCAGTAGTATTTGTAGTTGGCTATACATATTTATCCTTATAAATTAATAAAATAAAATCAATTATAAGTGTATTCGAATATCAAAGTTAACAACTATAATAAACAAAAATTACCAGAAATCTATCCCATAAACCATCTCTTAAGGTTTGTGGCATCGAGCGAATTGTGGGGTATGGGCCACCAAAATATGCTCTTGGTGGCGGTTATGTCACGCGGTACGAATGTCTCAACAAAACTACATAAATAACGTAAAAATCTGATAATATAAAATTTGACAAACTATGCATAAATTCATACAAAATATATATTTTCTATTTGGAGAGTTATTAAATCAAATGAACAAGACATGTTTTCTTAAACATTGAAATAGATATAGATGAAGGGGCGAATATTGTACATGGTAAAGTGTCCTATTCTAGAATTCAAACATTCTAGTAATCATAACAAGTCCTCCTTCCTAAATCAAAATTCTCACCACATTCTCGTATCAATTTATAAAGGTAGCACACATAGTAAAATTTCAAATAATTTAAAATCTCAAACAAACAATTAATTTAACTCAGTAAACTACTTTTTTTAACAAAATGCTTCCATAACATTATCTCATATACAAATGTATACATAATGCCCACTAGTCCTTTATATTGATCCTTCTGTAAAAAAATCCATATTCAGAGCAACTATAAAAGTATCAGTACTAGTTAGCCTCCTGTCTAATTACTCGACACCTACATATCTTCCGTAAGTGAAAGGTCGAAACAATTTTTGGTTTGACATGCTTATTAATATCACATACGAAAAAGCCGTATGTAATATAGATGACACTTTTAGGCACGACAAATTGGTTGGTCAAAACCTATTATTACCTTTGCAAATGGACAATACGTTGCTAATTATTCACTTTTACCAACGGATAATCCGTTGCGGATTACCAACGGTAAGAATTTGTTCGTAAATATCTGTTGATGAAAATGTGATTATTAATAGTGTTACTCCCTATTTCCCATTTCTTGATGAATTAATAAATTGATTTTAATTGAGACACTAGTTAAAGGAATATTAGAAATTGTATAATTATTGTGTCTAAATATTACATAGAGAACAACCATATTTATAGGGTTATATAAAAAACTGTAAAAAGAAAGATCCTATACTAATTACACAATCATAATGCTATGAAAATTGTATCATTACAATTTGGATCATATCACAATATCACGAGAATACTTCCATATCTTTAAAATTTCTCCTCAAACTCAGTATGGCATGAACCAAATTGAATTTGGAAACTAAATAGTAAGTAGTAGCCAACATTACAGGAAGGGAGTTTTATAGCGACGACAAAATTTGTCGCTAAAAGATCAATAGTCGTCATTTTTTATGTATAGAGACGACAATGTCGTCGCTGTAGGTCATCTCAATATATTAGTGACTCTAGGTAATTAGTGACTATATTTTCGTCTCTATATGCATTTGAATCTATACCGATGAAAATCATTGTCGTGCTCAATTTCTCGTAATCAGAGAAACTATGACGACAAAGTCGTCGCTATAAGTGTAAACAGTAGTGACAACATCGCCGTCGCTGTTACCTAATCATTGGCGACGAATTTGTTGCCACAATTTGTTTAGAATAGATAGTGACGACATTGCCGTCGCTAAAAGACTTGTCATGTTTTTCTTTTAGCAACGACAAAGAGGTTTTAATTTTTTTAAAAAATAAAAACAATTCAATTGTACATAAATGCTACGGATCCCCCAATCCCCCACCGTCGTTCTCGTCCTCGCCAACTACCTCAGCATCCTCTGGCACAACTCTCGGTAATCTTTGTTGTAGATTCACCGTAAGACGTGCAATTGTCCTTTCCATTCGGCGGAGCTGGGCCTCATACATTGCAAACCGATGATCATCATTTATGCTGTTTAGTGAGAAAAACAAATGATAAATAATAATACAATGTCAGATAAAATTAACAACATTAAAAAATAAAAATTATTCCTCACGTAGTCACCAGTCGCCTCCGGATTCACCCAATTGCCATCCCGAAAGGTGTGGAAAATCCGGAACGACTCAATAATACCCAGCCACTACTGGGTCTCTGGGTCTCTCTACAACAATTTAAGTGTGAAATTTAGTTAAAAAATATGTGTATGTAATGCATTGAAGATTTGTAAAATGAAAATGAAAATTTCTTGTACGTGATCGTTACGCGTAGCAGAGAAGCTCTTTGACTCCTATACGCTTGGGAATTTAGCTTTACCCCGATTGGCCTTATTCTTTGTCGACCGTTCCTTGAGACATAAAAAATAATTGATTACGTAACTCTGAAGTTTATAAAAATATTAACATAAAAACTAAAAAACTAAATGATAGTATGTACCACGAAATTAGGAAAATCAAGCCACTGTTAATTAAGAAAAATCAAGCAACTGTTAATTAATTAAAATCAAGCCAAAATTAATCCTAGATACCGAGATGATGAAAACGATAGAGGGTAGATGACGACGGAGGGAAGACGGCAGTGACGGTAGAGAATCTCCAAACACAAGAAAATGAAATGGAGAAGAAGAAGAAGGTTTTACTGTGTATTTTAAAATGGTTAACTCTATAGCAACGACAATTTTCATCACTATTCATTATAGCGACGACATTATTTTTAATTTTTTGGTGCATGTGCTTAAAACGTGCCGCCAAAATTTTTATCACATAGAGCAAAGACATGTCATTGCTATCTATGTCGTCGCCGTAATTAAACATTGTTTATTTGTAGTTAGGTCCATCAACTTTAAATCTTATTCATTTTGGTTCTTGTATTTCCTTTTTTATTTACAATGTAAGTCCTTCAACTTTTACGATGTTACATATAGGTCCTCATTTCCATGTCTTTGTACAATTGCAGTCCTTCGTCGCCTATTTTTCGTGAACAAAATTTCCAATTCTATCCGAACTCGGGTTTTGATAACAACAATAACAACGAAATTTTTATAAATTAATTTCATAAATTTTAGTGACGAACAACAACTTTCAATCTGATTCACTATCATGATACGTTTGATCTTCATTGTTGTCATTGTCATTCTCATTGTTTTCACTGCATGTTTCGTCATCCTCGTATTCTTCATGTGTGTCATCTTCTTGTCGTTAATAAACGAAGTATCTCTTACAGTATCAGACGATGCTCCCCTGATAAACTGTGCTCCCATCTCATCATCTTCACCATCATTCCGGTGCAAGTATATGTATTCTAAGTTGCCAAGACCAACGATCAGAGAAAAACGAGTAGAGTTGTTATTGTAGAGCAGGTCTATCTCAGTAATGTTAGATCCCATAATATCCCATGTGCTCTTGTGATGGACTTCTTGTACAACTCGCCAGTTCGAACCATGAGAAAGATCTTCAATGTAGAATACTTGTTGTCCTTGGTTAGCAAGTATGAAGTGATCATCATTCTACGCCTCTGCACTACTGTCAATACTGGTAACATTATTCTCAGTTACACTTCGTTTTCTATCACACCTAAACCATTTACATTAGAATGATAAAATTAAAAGTTCTGGTTCGAACTGTAGTTCCTGTATCTCTTGTAGCTGCTCAAAGTAAGTTTCACCCTAATCCCTAGGACAAACACACCACTGTTCTGCGTTTTCTTCGAATATCACGATCATATGTTAGGAACCGAACTTCTTTTACAACACAGGTCATGTAAGACATAATATTTTTGTAACATCCACTGGCCAACGAAAACAACTCATGAGAAACTTGAGGGGTGTTTAATGTATTTGATCGTTGTTCGTTTATAGAAAACAAAAATGTACACATATTTGAAATGTATTTGATCGTTCTTCGTTTATGTTTTTGTAAAACCAACTGTGAAAGTCTTTTCTATGTACCTGGTCAATGTTTGGGCAGTCATTGCGCAATAGCTCTTGCCTATGTTCCCTTTACAAGACATATAAGATCAACTAATTAGTTTGTTCAAAATGACAAGGTGATGAAGGGCATTGAATAATATTTAAAAACAAGGTCTTACCACAATAATGTCTCAATTTCAACATAGTTGTTGATGACGTAAAATATTGCCTGACTTTGAACATTGACACGAAGCGTCATTGTTGTCTTCTTTCCAATTGGGCAACACTACGACTGAAAAATTGAAAGTTGTCTTCGTAGAACACTTACATCCTCATTTCTCTCTGATCGGTTGAACCATGTTTCTATGTCACCAAAATACCTTGAAGAAAAAGTCAACACCTCGTCAACAACATATCCTTCAACTATTGAACCCTAGGGCCGAGCTCAATTTTTGACGTAGTTATCAAGTTTATTCAGGTATCGCTCAAATGGATACATCCATCTCATGTGTACCGTACCACCAAAGATTGCATCTTTTGGCAGATGCATTACAAGGTGAATCATACTGTCAAAGAAGACTGGCAGAAATATTCATTTCAACTTGCACAGGATGAGTATTATGTGATTGTGGGCAGCCATCATGTCGCTAACTTTTAGTCTTCTTGCACAAAGCTGATTGAAGAACATGCATATTTCTATGATTGTAGTGGAAATAGCATTATTCAAGAATGTGTGACATCCAACTGACAATAACCGTTGCATGATAATGTGGCAATCGTGTGACTTCAACCCAATAATGCGGCTATCATTAGGAGCAATGTTCTTCCGAAGATTAGAAGTGAAGCCATTTGAAAATTCTTAACTGATCGGATGAAGTTGGAAAACCTCTAACGGTTTGCAATGGACAAGGTGTATCATGCAGCAGGCTTCATATACCTGTTCCCGACATGATACAAGTGTAACTTTCTTTTAATCCCTAATTGCATTAGATCGCATCTGGCATTGACCATGTCCTTTGATTTGAATGGATCGTCCAGAACTGTACCGAGCAAGCTGTCACAAACATTCTTCTCTACGTGCATGACATTGATGTTATGTTTTAACTTAGTAGAAGACCAATATGGAAACTCGTAAAAAATGCTATATTTTCTCCAATTCAGCTTGTCATCACTTCTCATCTTTCTAGCACTCTCGTAGTCAGGGTGCTTTCTCGGAATACTATGTCTCACACAGTTTAACTGTGCTAAAATGTCTGCATGAGTTAACCAACACGGAGGTGGTTGCCTCTCCGTCCTTCCATCGAAGTCTAAATTGCTCCTAAAATGATGCATAGACGGCAGAAATTGTTGGTGACCTACTTAAGCTGTCTTTCCTATCACACGAACTGAATGCATTTCCTTGTTGCATGTAGAACATGCCATGTACCCCTTACAGCTCCAACCCAACAAACTACTTCTCACTGGGAAATCGTTAACTATCCACAATAAAGCTGCACGCATTCTGAGTACCGACCTATTATTGGTTCCAGCGTCATGCGTGTCAATCCTATTGGCCCACAACTCCTTCAACTCGTCAACTAATGGTCGTAAGAATACATCAATGTCTTTACTCGGTGCTTTAGGTCAGGTATCAAGAGAGTAAGCATGATGTATTCGAGTTTCATGCATAACCAATGTGGCATGTTGTAAACTGTTACAACTTCTGGCTAGACGCTGTACGCCCAACTCATGTAATGGATTGAATGTTTGTGGCCAAACCTAACCAGACATTCTGGATCTCACTTGCGAACAATGGATGTTCATTGTCAAAATCTCGCCATGCCTTCCCGTCTACAGGATGATGTATTTCATTTTCATCCCTAGGCCTTTCTGTACTGTACCACCGTATGAGTTTTGCAGTATCATTCGTCGCAAACATACGTTTTAATCAGGAGGCCAAGGGAAAATATCGCAACACTTTATGTGAAACATTATTCTCATTCACTCTCCTAGAAGTGTGCATCCAACGACTTTCCTATCAGATTAGACAAGTTTGTCTATTAGCATGCTTACCCCAAATTAGTGCACATGCATTCTTGCAGGCATAAATAGATTTGTAACCCAAACTAAGCTTTGTCATCATCTTCTTAACTTCGTAGTGGGAGTCCACTTGGTTCATGTTTGAGAAAGCAAACTTCAGCAGCTTCAAAATATCATTGACAGACTTATTCGTCCATTTATTAACAACCTTAATATGTATCAAGTTCACTAAAAAATTTAAGAAAGAAAATGATGAAACAACTGGGTATAGTTCTAAATGCAGAGCCTCAAATAATTCGTCATAGTAACCATCGGTGCCTGTACCAATATGCTGATCACTGACTATGTCGTCCATGACATCCATCATCTCATCCTCCACACGTTCTCTCTCACTCTGTGTATACACATTCCCAGTCTGAACTTCAGTCTTGTCATGGTATATCTACATTACATAACTTTCTGCAAAACCATGACGAAATATGTGAGCCTCGACAGTTTCCAATGGATGTGTGAGAGCGTTTAAACATCTTGTGTACGGACATTTAATCATTCGCATGTTGTTTACGTAAGCCCTAGCCCTGTTTATAAATGCTTACAAACCGTTCCAAAAATCAGACGATTTTGTGTGATTTCTAATTTTTGTCAAACTTTTATCAATATCCATACCTGAAAAATACTATTTTTTTGGTAGTGAAGTATAGAATTTTCAGAAATATAGTGATGAATAATGGAAAAAGCAGAACTGAAATAGGAGATTGAATTTGCAGAAAAATAGAGATGGAGATTGAATAAGAAGGTTGAATGTGCAGAAATACAGAGATGGAGAGTTAAAAAAATATATTCTATAGAGGCGATAACGTCGTCTCATTAGATCTAGAAAGTTGTCGCTATAGATAAGAAATGAGCGCCAATATTTTCGCCAGATTTGACAACTCTATAACAACAACATAAGTCGTCTCAATAGACTTGAATACAAATTACGAGGAGAATCATGACGTCACGTGACTAAAAACAATAGCTATATCTCTATTGTGGCGACATATGTCGTCTCTTTATGTACACAAAAATGGCGCGAATTATTCTTGCCATTTGGGATATATATTGCGACGACATTTTCAATATAAAGACGACCTGTGTCGTCGCTATAGAGTTGAAACTCCTAGCGATGATATTTTATTGTCGTCCACTATATAGAACAAGTAGTGGTGACATTGTGTCATCGCTAATGGTGTTGTCACAATAGGTACCTTTTCTTGTAGTACAATGATTGCTACAATATATCAAATCTTGATATTGCATACTCTCCAAAAGGATAATTTTTGGAAAAGAAAACTGCTAAAAAATCTGTAAATAAAAAGTAACCTTAGGAATTGATAAGAACCGGTGAATGAAAACAAAACCTTTAAAACAAGGTGGAGAACCAGTCGATAAAGGAACATTGGTGACAAGGTCAAGAATCGATTTGAAAAAAGAATCCTTGAAAATAAGATTAAGAACCGATCAATTAAAAAAAAAAAGAAAAACCTCAATAATAAGGTCATGAATTGATAGATTAAAGAAAAGTAAAAACCTTATAACAAGGTTGTGAACCAGGAAATTAAAGACGGAAAAACCTTAGTAATAAAGTCATGAACCGATAGAAAAAAAATGGAAAAAAATCTTAATAAAGAAGATATTAAACCAGTAGATAAAGTGGGAAAAAAAAACTTAAGAATAAAGTCATGAATTAGTAGAGAACGGAAAAAACCTTAATAGTAAGGTCATAAACCGGTATATAGAGAAGGGGGAAAAAAACTTAATAGTAAGGTCGTAAACCCAATAGATTGCAAAGAAAAATAAAAACTTAATAAAAGATCGAGAAATTCTCACAAAAGGATTCATTTTTTTTTTTTAAATACATGATTCTATGCAAACAAAAAAAAAAAATCATTTCCACATGAGAAAAGAAGAATTGCAGTGGGTTGAGAAACCCACGAATCAAAGTTAGACAATGATTTTTTTTTTTTTTTAATAATGGAAACAATTAAAGAATTTGGGAAGCATGGCTTGGAGTTCTAATTAACTTTGCAATAGAAGTTGCAGCATCACGTGGCCATAACTCTAACAGGAACTGAACTTGCTTTGAGTGCTTTGTGTACAGTTGATACGAATGGCAATTGTGAAGCTTTGATCTCTCTCTCTCTCTCTCTCTCTCTCTCTCTCAGGGGCTCAGATACCATGATGAATTAATAAACTGAATATAATTAAGAGTAGTGAAATGAATGTGAGAAATTGTATTATTATTGTCTAAATATTACATAGAACAACAATATTTATATGGTTATAAACAATTGTAAAAGGAAAGATCCTATACTAATTACACAATCATAATGCTATGAAATTTGTATCATTACGATTTAGATGAAATCACAATATCACTAGAATATGGAAATACTTCCATATCTTTAACATTTCTCAGTGTGGTTTTTCCTTTTCTTTCTATGAGCATATAAATATATGGATCCATGTTATTTCGATGCTACTGCCTGTAGCAATAAGGTAAGTGTTGAAATTGAGTTGATACAAAAATAAATAAAATAAAAGAGAATGAAAGATAAATTTGACAAATCAATAGAATTCATGAGTGGGTATAAATAGCTTGTTAGGTGCTTTAAAGGATTAGTAGATGTTTCATTTCGTCTTAACCTTACACTCTTTGAGGCAGATTAAGATTTTTTGTGGTTCTCCATCTCAAAGTTGTAGATCCTCTTCTCTATTGTATCTTAAACTTTAAATTCTTCTAAGAAGAATATTTTCTATCTTGTTTTTAGTTTGAATTACTGTTGTAGATTGTCATGTTGGGTCCTATTTTCTTTGGGCATGTGAAACTCGTGCTAATAAGTACTACTTAGACACGTGTGAATGAGGTTTCATATCTTACTTTTGAGCAAGGAAGCACGGGCACGGACAAGTGTTTGACACGACTCGACACGCACACGCCTACCCGACATTTTTATTAAAATAATATATATTTTTTTTAATTTTACAGTGTAAATTGTATACTGTGAAGATTGAACACTTGATTTGTTTCCATCGTAATTGAACTTGAGGGTTAAATGGTAATTTTGTTAGTTTAAAAGTCGACCTACTTTGAAAAGTAAAAAAGTCAGTGTTTGCCTTCATTAAAAAGTAAACATTGGTTACTTTCAAATGGTGACCTTTAAAAAAAAAAAAAGGTTTTTGGTTTTTCTGTTTAACAATTAAAGAGAAGGTTGTCTCCCTAAGAAATTAGGATTTCTTCATCAACTCCCAGCAGCGACCAACACCCATCGAAGCCCACCATTGCGAACAACACCTTTTGAGACCCACCATCCAACGTAATCGAGACCTAGCGCAAGCGTTACTCAGCGTAGGTCGACCATCTGCCTTCCTATTTCGCTTTCGGTAATGGAGTTTGATGTGCTAGTTTCTCTTTTCTTTTCTCTTTTTTTTTCTTTCATTATTTTTAGGAAAATTTTCATTTTTCGTTCCTGTCTTTAAAGTTTGTTACTAATCTATTCTTAACTTTTTTTTAGCACCAGACATCCTCAACCTTTCATTTATTACAAATCACATCCCCATTGACAAATTTTGACGAATTTACCCTCATTTTTGAATAAACAAAAATAAAATAAAACAATAAATCAACAAAAACTAAGAGAAAATTGCAAAAAAAAAAAAAAATCCCTTAACTTCTAAAAAAATACAAAATATCTTCTTTCTCACCCACCCTCTCAATCCATTACATCCACACTACCTCAATTTTTTAAATCTTCAATACCAGTAGTATACTACTAGTTTTGCACCATAAATTCTTCTGTGATTATTTTCTGGCTTGTGCAACACCAATTAATCCATAATGAAATTTGCACGAAAATGAAAACTCGACACATAGACCATAACCACCACCACACAAACTACTCACGAGTAACTTCAGAGTTGAAGAGAATATTATAAAGTGTGTTTTTTTGGATTCACAATCCCAACAAAGTATGAAATCTGCTATACAAATAGAAATGGGATTATGGAATTGATTAAAGATTTGAGTCTAAAGAGATGAGAATAAACTTGAGTTTTCTTCTTGTAGCCTTTTGTAGGTTTTTATGAAGCCAAGACCGGGAAAAAAAATAAAATTCCAACTGAACAACTTTAGTCTGTGTTAAACAAGCTTAAGAAAGCTCAAAATTTTTGCATAATGAAATGAGGTAGGGTAGATGTGATGGGTGGAGTGGGGTGGAAGTGGAAGAAGATACTTCATTACTTTGTATTTTCTTAAAACTTAAGGGACACCTATTTTTTTTTTTTTTGGTTGCAATTTTTACTTAATTTTTGTTGATTTATTGTCTTCTTTTATTTTTGTTTATTCAAGAGGAGGGCGAATTTGTTAAAATCTGTCAATGGGGATGTGATTTGCAATTAAATGAAAGGTTGGGGATGTCTAGTGCTAAAAACAAAGGTTAAGGGTAGATTAGTCCGACCAAAAAATGCTAAAATATTAAATCGAGCACGCCATCTCGCATATATAATTGACAAATGTCGACGACGTGTCGATGTTTGATGTGTGGCGGACACATCAGGTCAAGGAAATTGCAATTTATAGCGACTTTCACTAGCTTACAATGTGGATCTTCTTTCATTGCATATAACTCGAAGAGAGGATCTAAAGTTGAAAGAGGAAAGCTATATTTCCGAGTGAAAGGTATCAATTATTTTCAATTTACAAATATGTTTAGATAAACTCCTTTTTTTAATATAAAAATTTCTACAAAAATATTCGGAATAAATTTGAGATTGATTCGTAATTTTTTTGTAAATTATTGTTGTTTTTCAAAATTTCTATCAATGGTGTGCTTGATGTGCGCTCCACTATGCACGACTCTCCCACGCATGCCCATTGGTTGTACGGAGGTACAAACCTAACTGTCGCATTTTTTTTCTCCAAATTTGGCAATAGGGTGAAAGTGAAGTAATGCATTCTCATAACATTCTCATAAAAAGATATTATTATAATGGTAAAATGACATGAACGAAAACAAATTTTGTTGTATTGTTAGTGATATAGGATCAAATTATCGATCAGCGTATTGTGATCATATTATTAACCGTCTGGTGTGTCCATCAAACTTACAAGATTGAATACAAGAAAGAGAAGAATGTTAGAAGAGACTGATCAGTCGATTGAGTCCCCCGGTAGATTGCCATTCATTCAAATGATTCGATCGACCGTGTATATCGTTGTAAAATATATATCTTTCAGCCACGTTAGCATATTATAAAAAGTTCTATAAATAGAACTTCCTTGGTAAGAAAAAGGGGAAGTTTTTTTATTATTCATTTTTATATACATTTTATATACATTTCTTAATATAGGATTTGTTATCAACTAGTAACTTGTAACTTAATGCTTGAGACTTGTATGAGGTGTTGAGGAGTCTCGTGACCAAAATGAAGTCGTTTTGTTTTGTTTTGTTTTGTTTTTTTTTGGGTGGGTAAGGACGTTGTTTTATGTTGACGTATAAAAAGAATTCCAGATTTTTTCATCTCTGTGGAAAAACTCTAGGCTCGCCATTTACTTTTCTCTTTGAAACAGAACAAACTGGTGCGCGATTTTCATGCCAAAGTCGTCTTCCATCATTAAATGAACCATAAAATTGCCATTTGGTTTCTCTTTCGAATGTCCACAACCTAGAATCAAGTTTATTTGGTTGGATCCTGTGTTGTGTTCATTTTAAAAAACCAATGTTTTTTACACATCTGTTCAAAGCCTTTCAATTTCTCTCTCATTTTGTCCAATCAAGGGTATTTCTAGACTATTAGGTTTGATTTTCTTTTATTTGGTCCGTTTTTTTGCACTTTCCAGGTCGTCTCCTTGATTTACATATGTGTTGCTTTCAATTTGTGTATCATTTGGTCAAATCAGAAACACCTTTTGGTTTAATTTTTTATTGGTAGGTTTCACTTCTTGGCTTTCTCTTCGATCATGTTGTGGTAAAATGTGTTGATATTTTATGAAGTTGTTAGCTTTAGGTAATGATAGTTGTAGATTTTTATGATGTTTGGATTCTCTATCGTCTCTGCTCTAGATGTAAAATTTTTCCAAGATTTCCCAAAATTCCTTGTAGAATCCGGACAAAATAAAATCGTCAAGCTCAAAAATTGGCTCGTAACGGCAAGGAAATCTTCCCAAATCTCTGTAGAATTTTCAAAATCTCCATATAAAGGCTTGAATCTGTAGTAAATTCTTTACATATTTCAGATTTAGGTTAGGCTGTTTTGCCTTTTGCTTGTTTTATTTTCTTCGAAAATCAAATGCTATTTGTGGTTTTTTTTTTTTAATTTTAATTTTTTGTTACTTGTTGACTGTTGTGAAAAACCTAGTAGAGATTCAGTGGGGGCGGCGGAGGGGGCGGCGGTGTCGTTCGGACATCTAGTCATCGAAATTGGAGGTCAAAAGAAGATGAAATTCATTTGTAAGATTTTTTGTTGTTGTTAATTATTAGGTCTTTTAGTTCTCAACACGTTCATGCATTGTCTTGTGTTATTTGGTTCGATCTGCTTGTTGCCTTGTGAATTATTTTCCTTTCCACGTCTCTTTCTACATTTGTGCCTGCTAATGAGCTACTCTCCTTGTTGTCTACCCCTCTCTCTCTCTCTCTCTCTCTCTCTCTCTCTCTCTCTCTCTCTCTCTCTCTCTCTCTCTCTCTCTATATATATATATATATATATATATATATATATATATATATTATATCTTTTTCTATGGTAGCTTGTTGTATATATAGGTATATTTTGTTCTGTCGAAATGGGGAAGTCAATCCTTCGACTTCCTATTTTGCTTTTAGAAATGGAGTTTGATGGAATAGTTTATCTTCTTAATTATTTTTGTTGGAGAATCCGATTTTTATTGGCACACTTAATTATATTTTATTTATTGATGTGAGCCAATTATGATTCAATCATTATCTAGTAGTTGTATAAAAACCTTAATGCTATACTTATCCTAATTTATTTATCAGTTTTAATTATTCTAAAACTCTTGTTTCTTATGAGATAAATAAGTGATTGAGTAAATTGCATGTTAAGTATTCTAATTGAACTAGGTTTTTAAGTAGATAAGATATTGAAATATTATCTTTCAATTTATCTACTTAAATGAAAATATATATTTGGATTTATTTTCATATTCTTGTGATATATCTACCTTATCTTTTATAAAGTTTATTTAAACTTAAAGTCTTATTATATCTTATCTTTATATAAGATAAATATTAAGTCATTAAATTTAGATAAACTTCTTGTGCTATAAATAAGACATATGGTATTACAAGAATTCTAAGGATTTTGAAAGCAAAGATACTCAAGCATTTAAGATGAAATTATTTGTGAGTTGTGAGTTCCAAATAAATATTCAAAAGTCCTAACTCAATCAAAAATTCTATTTTTGTGAACGGCTATGGGAAATTGAGCGTTGAAGAAATTCATTGTGTGAGAGAACGGCATTTCAGTGGCAAGATAAGGACTGGGTCCTTTCCAATTTGCGGAGTCAATACGGGGACACTCGTGGAATGAACCAAGATCAAGACCGAAGTACTTGACTGCATTCTTTGACTAGTTAAAGAAGATATAAAACAGGAAAGTTTTATTGTTGTTCTTAACTAAGTTTTACTTCTTGTAAATTGATGATAAATTTTTAGATTAAGTCTAAAATTGTAATTTCAAAAAGTTGAGACGTGTGTAACTGTTCTAAAATAGTGGATTTATTTACCCGTGGTATGGGAGCCCATAGATGTTTTCATTAAGGGTTTACCACGCTATATCCGGTGTTAATCAATGTTTTAATCGTCTTACATATTAACTGTCTCGAAATTACGAAATGTTTAGTACAATGTTCTGACGTTCAAAAAACTTTCATCAACTTCAGAACATTAAAGTAAAGTTCTTTTTTTTTAAAAAAAATATTTATAGTTTTTGATTAATTTCAGTAACAACTTATTCAACCCCCTTCTAAGTTATTTTTTACCTAGGTTTAAAACTAACAATTGGTATCTGGAACCTTCTAGAAAGTAAGATTCCATGAATCTAGGTATGGACGGTGCCTCCTTTCGACCACCAATATTGGATGGAATGAACTATAATTATTGGAAAATACGTATGACTGTTTACATTCAATATCTAGATGAAAAGTCATGGCATTCTATCATTAGAGGTTATAGTCCTCCCACTATCATTGAAAATAATATTGAAATAGAAAAATCATGTGAACAATGGGTAATTGCTGACTTTATTAATGCTAGTTGGAATAGCAAAGCCTTGAATTCTAATTTTTGTTTTGTAGATGCTAATCAATCGAGGCTAATATCTAATTGTAGGATAGTAAAGAAAGCTTGGGAGATCCTACAAATCGCACATGAAGGAACTTCCAAGGTGAAAACATGTAAACTACAAAAGCTCACCACAGAATTTGAAAACCTACGCATGAAGAACAATGAAGCATTCAAAGATTTCTATGCTCGATTGTGTAACATATCAAATCAAGCACATGCCCTTGGAGAAAAATATTCCGAGTCAAAATTAGTCAGAAAGGTCTTGCGGTCATTGTCAAATAGGTTCCACTCCAAAGTTACTGCAATTGAAGAGAGCAAAGACATCGATGATATCAATATTGAAGAGCTGGTTGGGTCATTAATGACTTATGAACTAAATCTCAATACAAGAAAGAAAGAAAAAGCTACAGGCATAGCATCTCGTGTTGATGAAGAAAATGATGAATGTGATGAGAGTGATTCAGGCATTGATATTGTCATAGTAAACAAACAGTTTGACAAATTCTTGAAACGGGCTCAAAAACTTAAATCAACTAAAAATCAGGGATCATTCAGAAATAAATATCCTAACCAAAATAGACGGAATCAGTCAAATGTTCTAAGGAAAATTGAAAATCGTATATAGTGCCATACTTGTGAAGGATATGGTCACATTGCCTCTGAATGTGCTAACAATAAAAAAGGAACATTTGGTAAAAAGGCCATAAATGTAACTTGGAGCGAGGACGAAGAATCAACCTATGATCAATCAGAAGATGGGGAAGTTTCTAATACTCAATATATTTCATTTACAACATGCTCTATTTCTGATTCTGAATTATCGGATCTTTTCATGAATGTTCTAACATAGAACTGAATGTTGGAGCTGATGACATTGGGGTCAACCTAAAGGCTTTGACTAATGTGTCCATTATAGAACAAAGTTTCTCCAATAATAAAATAACTCATTTTGAAATAATGTTGGCTGATAAAAATAAATAATTGTGTGATTTGTAAGAAGAATTGAAACAAAATAGGGAAGCAAACAAACAATTGACCATTGGAGCTGCTCGACTGAATGAGGTGTTGAGCTATGGATACCAATATTAGACATGGATTAGGATATATTCAGTATGAGGAAGAAAAGAAAGCAAAGGAAATCATGTTTGTTAAATGAATGACAGAAATAACATCTGATGTTCTAAATACTGTTCTGGTGTCTACTAAATCTGTAACTAACGGTCAGATGTTGAAAGAACCAAGTATTGCAGAAAGTGCTAACACAAATGGAAACAAGATAACTAAAGTAAATGTAACATACACTCATCTCCTGCTTGTCCAACATGTGGTAAGATAGACCAAAATTGTGCTAACCTCTCAAATTATTCACCTAAGTACATAAAGCACAATAAAACTATTTATAGATCTAGCAAGAACTTGAAAAAGCTCTTATTGAATAAAAGAAATCGAACTAAAATTCGACAAATATGGTTGAAGAAAACAGATTTGATCTGTCATGTTTTGAATAGGGTTACCATTAGGACAGCACATCTCAAAGACCATATGAAATTTGGAAAGGTAGAAAATCTAACCTCAAGTATTTTCACACCTTTGGTAGTAAGTGTTATATTCTAAATGACCGTTAACAAATAGAAAATATGGATCTAAAAAGTGATGAAGGGGTATTTTTGGGATATTTAGAAAATAGTCAGACTTACTGGGTCTACAACATACGTACTCAAAATATAATTGAATCAGTCAATGTTGTAGTGAACAATACTAATAACTTTGCTGAGTATTCATAGGAACAAGTAATACAAACAATGACAGAAAAATTTGATGTAGCAGACGAACATCATAACGTTGGAAAAAACACTAACGGAAATCAGAACATTCCTATAGATGCTGCCAAAACTGATGCAACAAAGCAGTCAGATCAAAATGAACAGAATGATGTTACAACTGATATCACACACACACTCTTGGAGAACAAATCACCCGAAGAGAACCACCTACATGGATAAAAAAGTACACCCCACATCTAATGATGGTATGGTGACTCGAAGGCAAGTTGCAAATGAGATAAGTCATGTTTGTTACATTTCTCATATTGAACCAAAAAATGTAAAAGAGGCTTTAGAAGATGAATCATGGGCGTTAACCATGCAAGATGAACTTAACCAACTTGAAAGTAATAATGTTTGGAAATTAGTCCCTAGACCAAATAGTATAAATGCAATAGGAACTAAGTGAGTTTAAAAAAAACAAGTATGATGAACTTAGAACCATACTTAGAAATAAAGCCTGCTTAGTAGCCTAGAGATACACTCAAATTGAAGGATTAGATTGTGAAGATACTTGTGTTCCAGTTGCGAGATTAAACTCTACAAGACTTTTACTTGCTTTTGCTTGTCAAATGAAATTTGAACAGTTTCAAATGGATGTCAAAAGTATATTTTTGAATGGTGATCTTAAAGAGGAAGTCTATGTTGAAAAACCTAAGGGTTTTATAGATCCTCACTTCCCAAACCATGTGTATAAACTTGAAAAAGCTCTTTATGGTTTAAAACAAACTCCACGAGCTTGGTATGAACGTCTAACTACTTATCTCATTGAAAAACGGGTACAAGAAACGGATAGTTGACAAAACTCTGTGTGAATCTTCTTTGTACAATATATATATATTTGCATATATTCTTGAGTTGATAATGCAGGAAATACTGATTTTCAAAAGTGTTATTGCTTTAATGATAAAATTTGAAAATATAGTTTGAGTCTCCATATATTCGTATTTTCTTTTTGCACCTTATAGATGTCAAAATTGGGTTGATAATCTTGTGACAAATTCTGTATTTTACCCTCTGATTTACTGACTGGATATGGAATGAAGACTTATGGTCAGTATCTATATCTTTCGGTACCATAATATTATGTCCTGTTAACAAGTGGGTATATTTGAAGAGAGGTTTACCTTTCTCTGGATGATGAGAAGCCATCTTTGATAAAATAAATAAATAACTAGCTATGCAAACAAAAAATAAATGTGAAAGTGTGAAAGTCACTTCTTGTATACTTAACACAAAATAACTGGCTACTGCCTTGAAAGTGTGAAAGTCACTTCTTGTATACTCAACTGGCTATGCAAACACAAAATAAATGTGTAAATTTTTTAAATAAAAAAAAAAAGCCAGAGTTGAAATAAAAATAAATTTTTTTTTCACTCACGCATAGTAGGTCAAGTATTTTCTTCATAAAAAGGACAAATAAGATGATGGCTGATTTGAAACTTTATTATATAAAAGGTAATGTGATTTAGGGAGTGGTGCTGATTTGTCTCGATATTATTGATCTTAATTTGATTATTTATTCACACACTACACTTATCTTCATGATTAATATATGAGATTTTGAATTATGTTAACAATTTTCTATGATAAGGGCTCACTAGAAAGATGATTAGGATTTCTTCAAAGTTGCTCATGAATTTTTCATTTATATTTTAATTTTAGAAGTCTTAATTTCATAAATGTCCAACTTTAAAAAGAGTCATTTTTCATTTATTTAGCAAATAAGTACTTATAACTTCATTTTCCTCTTTTCTTTTCAAAAACCCTAAGCCCCAAAATTTTCTTGTGTTGATTCTTTGATTTCTTTGATATCACTTGATCTTGCAAGAGTGTGTAAGAAACAATTAATGGCAAGGACAAAGACCACCACTCATCACCCGGAGGTTCACCGTAGCCGTCGTATCACCGCCACTGCAACAGCCGCTGCTGTTCTTCCGGTGACCACACCACCACCGACACCAGTGTTTTCACCTCTACCTTCTACATCAGCACGTTTGCTGTCTCTACCTGTTCCACCTGTATCTGAAACCATTCCATCTTCTTCGACTCCTCAACCAACAGCCGCCGCCAGTAAAGGTCCTTCCACCGCAGTTATTCCTACATGAGTCACAAGTTAGGAGGAGTTTGATGAGAACATAGGTTCTGATCATGGAACTGGGTCTCAATCTGGTAGTGAGTCCGAAGACAGTTCGATGGAGTCTCCACAGACTAAGCATCTTGAAGAAGAACAGTAGAAATCAGGCTCAGATTTTGAGAATGAAATTGAAGAAGAAAAAGAAGAGTCCACAAATGAGGAAGAGGACAACTTAAGTGCTGAAGAAACTGTCCCTATCAAGCCCTCACGTGCACAGAAGGGTAAGTAGAAAGTTGATGAACGTTCAAACGTTGCTGATCTTCCAGCTAAACATCAGAACATTGGGCAACACGCCTCAGATGTTCCAACTTCAACGACTCATCATCAGTTGTTAGAACAAAGTTTGCTCTACAAAAGTAACCATGTCTTCGCTCATTTGAATTACAAATTTGGAACTCTTGATGCATAAGCTCAGTTTCACAAATTTATTTCAAATCGAGATTTTTTGATGGAAATTAATGTTAAATAGGATGTCATTAGATAAGCTGATTTGTTGAATAAATTGAGCATTGGGGTATACAAAAATTTTTGGATTGGACTGGGAGACCTCGTGAAACCTTGATCAAAGAATTCTTGGCTAATATTTTACGTTAGATTAAACAGTTGGGTAATAATTTTAGGTGGTCAGTCTATGTTAGGGGTCGGCTAGTGCCATGTAGTCCTTCCAATCTTTATCGTTGGCTTGAGTTATCACCCATAACTGAAGGAATGGATGAATTTGAAGAAGCCACTGATACTTTGGCCTTAGAACTCACTGGAAATCCTTGGCCTACTAGAAAAATGACTGCCGCATTGCTAACCCCCTAAGTATAAGGTGCTTCACAAAATTGCCTTACACAATATTGATCCAATTTAGCATCCGTCGGACATTGGGATGTATAAGGTTGAGTTTTTGTACAAGCTGGGCACTCTCTACCCGTTGGATATTGCCACAGTCATTTTTACTTCATGCCTATCTCCAGCATCATAAGGTTCCTATTATTCAGGATGACACATTCACCGCACCAATCCCGATCCTTCATCTTTCTAAGAAAGTCACTAAGAGATCAGCGCCTCCTGCAAGAACAATCCCTTTCAAGGATCACACTAGTTTTCTTGAAACTCAGGTGAGGCATTTAACTACTTTGGTCACTACACTGTTTGATAATTTTGAGCATCATCACAGATTCATTAGGGCTTTACTTGTGGTCTTGACCGAGCGGACTGGGACTCCTATTCAAGAAAAACATAAGATGCTGCCATGAATACTCTTCAAAATCCTGATATTTGTCTTGATAGAACCCAACATCCTGACACTGGCCTTGAGAATTCTCCATGCTCTGACTTTGATACTGATGTGCCTCCACATCAAAATATTGCTCCCATGCCTTCGTTCCCTAAGCGCCAAAAGAGAACCCAGACTGGTGGGTCAAAAAAGAGGACCCGCAAGGGCACCTCATAGAGGGGTTAACACTCAGTATCATGTGGTTGGTTGTTTTCTCCATTTTGCTTTCAGACCCTTCTTTAACTTAGTTTCTTTAATTGCTTTCGTTTTTGCTTTGGTCCCTCTTTATTACAAAAAGGAGGAGTAGTAAATTAGGAATTTCTTTTGCTTAATTAGGAATTGCTTTGGCTCGGTAATTAATAATTGCTTTAAATGAAATAGCTTGCTTTTTATTTTGGCAATTATGATTTATTGCTTTTAAAGAATCTCTTGTTCTTGACTATGATTTGCCTGTTTGCTCACCTCAAAAATAACTTGATATAAGTTTTGTAATTAAGAGATGCCAAAGGGGGAGATTGTTGGAGAATCTGGTTTTTATTGGCATATTTAATTATATTTTATTTATTGATGTAAGCCAATTAGGATTCAATCATTATCTAGTAGTTATATGGAAACCTTAATGCTATACTTATCCCAATCTATTTATCAGTTTTAGTTATTCTATAACTCTTGTTTCTTCTCAGATAAATAAGTGATTGAGTAAATTGCATGTTAAGTATTCTAATTGAACTAAGTTTCTAAGTAAATGAGATGTTGAAATATTATCTGATAAGTGCATTTTGTGCACTTATTCGAGTACTTAAACTAAGCTTTTATTTCGTTATTTTATTAATTTTCTACTTAATTTGGTGTATTATTCTTTATATTTCAGTTTTGGACCCGTCTGTAAGAAATTGGAGAAGAATGAATGAAAAGAGGTATAAATTGAAAGATATTTTGAAAGTATGAGGATCCAATTGCACTCAATTGAAAGTTGAAGGACCACATTGGAGATGATTGAAAGTTGAAAGACCAAATTGTATGTTATAAAAAGATGGAGGACTAAATCAGATGGAATGAAAAGTTGAAGGACCAAAAGGACCAAGACTCAAAGTTGAGGGACCAAGAGGAACGAACTTAAAAGAGCTAAGCTGGGCGATCGCCCAGCTTAAAGCTAGGCACGCGCCCAGCAATTGAGGAGGCCAACAGAGAGTAAATCAAGCCTCCTGGGCGATCGCCTGGGATTTGCCTAGGCGATCGCCCAGGCTATTTATGGCCGCAGAGGATTTTTTTCCTTTTTCGAGTTTAACGCCGATTAGGTAATTTTGGCCCACGGTTTTTAGGTCTTTTTGACATCTTTTGGGGCACCATTAGGGGAGTATATATATGAGTTATTAACTCATAATAGCTTGTTGAGTTTTTGGGAGAAAAACATAGACGAAAGCATCAAACGGAGATCAATATTGTTTCTTTGAGGAATTCAACGAAGATCAACAACAAGCAATTATTCTTTCAAGTCTTCTTCTTTTCCGGGTGATGAATTCCATGTTTTCTTCCCCTTCTTATTTTCTTATTATTAGTATGCTAGGCTAGTTTAATTAGTGCTAGAATTACGATGAAACTTGTCGTTTAAATTCTTTTATCTTGAGACTTGGTTTGTGACAATTTATTTCAATATATTTTTGAATAATTAATTTTGATTTGTTTGCATCTACAATTATATACGTAGTAATTGTATGATTGTTGTGGTGTGTTTTACTATCGAAAGGTCGAAAGCATGCTAGACGCTATTTTAATTATCTTAAAGTCCGATAGGGGATAGAAATATACCACTATACTTTAAGTGATTTTTAATTATCCACAGAAATTTAATGCATTTGTTTGTATTCGTATTCGTCATAGAAATATAGTCGAGTCATACATATGAATAGGTTTAACTATATTCGAGAGAAACTGTTGAACAATCTAGGGATATTGATCTTCATAACTGAAGTAATTTGTCAAGACCAAGAATCAAGATAGAAGAAATAACAACTACAAGTAGATTTAAAATTCTAGTACTTTTTCTTTTTAAAAGTTAAATTAATCTTTAATCAATTTTAATCTTTCAATTATTTGAGCAATAGTTATTTAACTGTTTTTAGTTTACTATTTCAATTAGTTATTAAATACAAAATCTTTCAAAGTTCATTAGATTCGGTTAAGGTTAGCGTGATTAAACTGAATTATCTAAATCCTCGTGGGATCGATACTTGGACTCAAAATTCATTTTACTACTTGATGCGATCCGTGCACTTGCGGAATTATTTAAGATATAAAATCGCTGACATTATCTTTTTATTTATCTACTTAAATGAAAATATATATATGAATTTATTTTCATATTCTTGTGATATATCTCACCTTATCTTTTATAAAGTTTATTTAAACTTAAAGACTTATTCTGTCTTATCTCTATATAAGATAAATACTAAGTCATTAAGTTTAGATAAACTTCTTGTGCTATAAATAAGATAGGTGATATTCCAAGAATTCTACGGACTTTGAAAGCAAAGATACTTAAGTATTTAAGAGGAAATTATTTGTGAGTTATGAGTTCCAAATAAATATTCAAAAGTCCTAACCCGATCAAAAATTCTATTTTTGTGAACAGTTCTGGGAAACTGAGCATTGAAGAAATCCATTGTGTGAAAGAACGACATTTCGGCAGCAAGATAATGACTGGGGGTCCTTATTTTGATTTGTAGAGTCAATCCAGGGATACACGTGGAATAAACCAAGATCAAGACCGAAGTATTTGACTGCATTCCTTGACTAGTTAAAGAAAATATAAAATAGGGAAGTTTTATTATTGTTCTTAACTAAGTTTTGCTTCTTGTATATTGCTAAATTAGTTTTAGATTAGGTCTAAAATAGTAATTTCAAAAAGTTAAGACGTGTGTAACATGTTCTAAAATAGTGGATTTATTTACCCGTGTCATGGGAGGCCGTGAATGTTTCCCTTAGGGGTTTACCACGTTATATTCGATGTTAATCAATGTTTTAATCGTCTTACATATTAACTGTCTTGAAACTGTGAAACATTCAGTGAAATGTTCTGACGTTCAACAAACTTTCTTCAACATCAGAACATTAAAGTGAAGTTCGTGTTTTTTTTTAAAAATATTTACAATTTTCGATTAATTTCAGTAACAACATATTCAACCCCTCTTCTATGTTATTTGTTACATATGTTTAAAACTAACAATTTTTAATGGATCTGTCGTTTCAGTGACATGTCCTACCAGCACTGCAACCAACACCCATTGAGACCCACTACACAACGCAACTGTGGCCTAGCGCCAGCATTACCCAATGTTGGTCGACCGTCTGCCTTCCTATTATGCTTTCGGTGATGGAGTTTGACGAATTAATTTCCTTCTTCTTTTCTCTTTTTTTTTTTCATTATATGTAATATGTCTATTGTGTCTGTGATGTGTCGACCAAAAAATGCTAAAATATTAAATCGGACACGCCATCTCGCATATACTAGACCATTGTCGACGATGTGTCAAAGTCTGATACGTGGTAGACATTGTAGGTCAAGGCAATTACTATTCATGGCGACTTTCAGTAGCTTAGAATGTGGATTGTTGTTCATTGCATATCACTTGAAGGAAGGATCTAAAGTTGAAAGACAAAAGCTATATTTACGAGTTAAAGGGATAAATTATTTTCAATTTATAAATATGTTTAGATAAACTAGTTTCTATAAAAATATTTGGAATAAATTTGAGATTGATTCACCATATTATTGTAAGTTATTGTTGGTTCTCAACATTACTATTATTGGTATGCATGATGTGCGCTCCACTGTGCACGACTCTGCCTACACAAGCCCATTGGCTGTACGGAGTTGTCGCATTTTTTTAAATTTGGCAGTAGGGTGAAACTGAGTTAATGCGTTCTCATAAAAGAATATTATTATAATGGTAAAATGACATCAATTTTTTTTTTTTTTGTTATTAACTTATAACTTAATGCTTGGGCCTTGTATGAGGTGTTGAGGAGTCTCATGACCAAAGCGACGTCGTTCTGATTTTTTTTTGGCAAGGAAATTGTTTTTTGTCGATGTATAAAAGGAATACCAGATTTTTTCGTCTAAGTGGAAAAACCCTAGGCTCGATGTTTGCTTGTCTCTCTGAAACAGATCAAACTGGTGCACGATTCTCATGCTGAGGCCGTCTTCCTCCAATACAAGAACCATAAAATTGCCATTTTTTCTTTCTTTCGAACGTCTAAAACCTAGAATCACAGTTTATTTGTTGGGATCCTGTGTTGTTGTGTTCATTTTATAAAACCAATTTTTTTTACACATCCATTCAAAGACTTTCAATTTCTCTCTCATTTCGTTCAATCGAGTGTATTTCTAGACTGTTGGATTTGATTTGATTTGATTTTATCTATTTTTACACAGCCCGGGTCATCCCCAAGGTGTGTTGCTTTCAATTTCTATCTTATTTGGTTGAATCAGAAACACCTTTTGGTTTGAATTTTTTTAATGGTCCGTTTCACTGCTTGGCTTTTCTCTTCGATTTGTAGGTGTGTTGTGGTAAAATGTGTTGAAATTTTATGAAGTTGTTAGCTTTAGGTAATGATAATCGTAGATTTTCATGATTTAGTTGACCCCTCTAGTGTTATAGAAGTTTAAACAATTCAAAGGAAGGGTCGTATAATTTTATAAACCTTCCCGTGCACGGGAATCAAAAATTTAGATCTCGTCTATGATTTGAAATATAAACAAAATAAATCATATAATTTTATAAATCTTGTCGTGCGCCGAAATTAAAAAATTCAACTCCCACCTCTGATTTGAAATATAAAAATTCAGTGAAATCATTTATCATTTACACAAAAAAAGGACAAAAAAAAAAGTCAAATTATTATGACCATTCTTCCATTACTTCAATAAAAATCATGTGTGCCAATGCAAGTACACGATTACCTATCGAGATTGTAAATGTTAATATATGAAAGTTAATCTATTGTGACCAAGCAATATAACTTTAATTTCTCTGGCCCCACCCGTGGTTAGAAAGTTAAAACAATTTAAATAACAGGTCATGTAACTTTAAAAAACTTGTTGTACGACTGCCTAAACGAAGTCAATGACCATTCATTTAATTACATAAAACTTGTCTCACGTCATAGTAAAAAAAATGCAACAAACGCCTATAATTAGAAATTTAATTTAGAGTGAAATCATTTATTAAAAAAAAATCATTTATTAAAAAAAATCATTTATTAAAAAAAATCATTTCTAACGTTCTTTCTTTTCTTCAATAACATTCTTGTGTGCAATTCACGTGCATAATTATTGTGACTTTCAAGGAATTAAGAATTTGAACTTATAGCTATTGAGATTGAGAAAAACCAGAATGATTAAAATTTAATTAATTGAAAAGTACTTAATCACAAGATAATGAGTTATAAACTAGAGAATCAATGAAGCCAATTTCCAAAGATACATATATAAAAACAAAATGTCAAACAAAAAATTGCATACAAGTTATTATAAACTATATCGAAAGTCAAGAACTTTATCAATAAATAATTAACTAACCCTCCAAAAATTCAATATTTATTTCACAAGAAATTTTTTTTTGGCATAGAACACGCATACACACTCACATCATTTGAGCATCCCAGTCATCTATGATGACGAAAACCAACTCTTCACTTCACCAACGACAAGAAAAAGGGAAAACAAGAATAACTTAAAACATCAAAAATAGAATTCAAGAGTTCAAAAATCTTGCTTCTCGAAAAATAAAGATGTTAACTAAAGAGAAACCCCATATATATGGTAGATAGAAAGAAAAAATAGTACTCGAAAATATGGTTTATGAGAGAGAAAGTCAATGAATGGCACCATGAGACTCTATATGTCGAATTCAGGCAAATATATCACCTAATTTACTTCATAACTCTATAACTGCTAATTACACGTGTCAATCAACGGTTATCAATTTTTGTTTAAAAAAAAAAAAAAGGAAAGTGAGGAAAGAGGATAGTAATTTTTTTTTATAAAAAAATCATACATAAAAATCACCACTCCATCTTCTTTCAATACTTCACTCATGTAAAGGTCAAACTCTTTCTAGACCAATTCTGGTAGTTTCATCAAATTCCATATTTGCTTGACTAGGAGGCAAATCTGCATACCCCAATTTCCACACGTGAGCAATTCAGTCCCAGTTGTCTTTCCCATATCTTCACGTTCTAACCTCATATGAGGCAGGTGCTTCCGTATTCTAAGGTGATTTTAAAGACTAACTCAAGAAGATTAGATATGACAATAGGCGAGACAAAACAAAACAAATGCTAATATGCAAGAAATATTGAAGAATAACATGTAGATAAGGAGCACTAACCATCATTTCATTCAAAATCCATAGTACTTTAGAGAAAAAAAAAAAAAACAGATAATTTCATGTAATATTTAAGAAACGATTACCTATGGAGAATGTAAAAGCTAATTTTTGAAAGTTTATGTATTGTGGCCATGCTATATAACATTTATTTCTTTGGCCCCACTTGTGATTTGAAAGTCAAAACCATTTAAATGACAACTCATATAATTTTAAAAACAATGTCATGCACGGGAATAAAAAACTCAAATCCATTCCGCCTATGATTAAAAATATAAACAATTACGATCAAAAAAAATATATATATATAAACAATATAAATGACAACTCATACAATTTTTGAAAACTTGTCGCGCGTCGTAATGAAAAAAGAAGAAGCTACAAACACCTGTAATTTGAAATTTAAATTTAGGGGGGTGTATTCAAATTGAGACTTTTAAAGACTTTTAATTATTTAAAAGTTTAGAGGTATTCAATGTAGACTTTTTAAGAATCTCTAAAAGTATTAGTGTATTCAATTGAGATTTTTAGAGATTTTTAAAAAGTTTTTAAAAGTCACGGGGTATTCAATTAAAACTTTGTATGAGTCTCTATAAGTTACGGGGTATTCAAATTGAGAAAGACTTCTAGAGATTCTCTATTTACCAGACTTCTAGAGATTTTTAGAGATTTTTTTAGTGAAAAGTATATATAGCAAATCTAAAAAAAAGAAAGTCTCTCATCTACCGTGAGATTTGTGAAGACTTCAGAGCCCCAAAATAAAGAACGTCCATTTTTTTTCACTTCTAAGATTTTTTTGTATCTCTTCCATTCAAGTAAGAATTTGTTGTAATCAATAATTTATATGCAATTGTATCTAAAATTTGCAGTAATCAAAACTTTGATATCACAGTAGTCTTGTGTCAAAACTTGAGGATATTTTACGTGATGAATTTACAGTATTTTGATTAATGTTAGTCGGAGTCAAATTTTTTGCTTAATTATTAAAAATTATTCCATGGTAATAGTTTGGTATTGTACTGGAAATCTTTTGTTTTACTTTGATTATTTTATTTATGTAATTTAGCCAAGAATTAATTTGGCTAATAGGTCAACAAAATAGGTGTGTCATTAGTTGTCTGTTATTTATATTATTATAAACACTGTTAAAATAATTTTGTGCCAAAAAATGAACATAGAATATACAATCTTTTATGATTTCTCTTTATTTTAGAGAAATTTTTTTTTTATTGAAAATAAAGAATGAATCGATCAATACTTATGTATATACAATAACATAAGTTAACCTATTTTATTAATTTCACAGCCAATAAGAATGACAGGCTAACAATGAGAAATATAATTTATTATTTTGAGTTCTTAATTATATGTGATGTGGATATTTGGACATATAAAATAATATTATAGTATATATAAATTTAGCTTAATATTTAAAAAAAAAATGAAAGTATATAAAAGTTTACAGAAGTCTTTAATAAAAATCTACAGCAGTTTAAAGAAGACTTTTATTAATTCTAAACAAATCTATAAAAGTCACTTAAAAGTCCACGAATTCTACAAAAATCACCCACTTATAGAAGTCTATAAAAATTTTTAAAAGTCTCAATTGAATACACCCCCCTTAGAGTATAATCATTTATCATTTATATGGAAAAAAAAAGTCTAATCATTTGTGACGTTAATTCTTTTCTTCAATAAAAATCTTGTGTGCAATTCACGCGCACAATTATTATACATTTCAAAGAATAAAGAATTTGATCTTATAGATATTGAGATTGAGAAAACTACATTTATTAAAATTTAATTAATTGAGAAGTACTTAATCAGAAAATACTATTTAGTATAAACTAGAGAATCAATGAAGCCAATTTCCGAAGAGACATTTACAAGAACGAAACTACCAACCAAAAAAAGGAAAATAGTTATTATAGACTACATAGAAAGTCAAGAACTTTATCAAGAAGTAATTAAACCCTCCACAAATTAAAGAATTACTTCACGAGAAAAGAAAATGGCATTGAACATAACAAACTCACATCTTTTGAGCATTCCCCTCGTCCATGATGACGAAAACCAACTATTCACTTCGCCAATGACAAGAATAAGAGAAAAAGAATAACTTAAAACAACAAGAATAGAATTCAAGAGTTGAAAATTCTCGCTTCTTGATAAATAAAGACGTTAGCTAAAGAGAAACCCCATATATATGGTTGATGGCAAGAAAAAATGGCACCCGAAAAGATGGTATAGCGAGAGATAGTCAGTGAATGGCACCATGCGCTTCTATATGTTGAATTCAGGCAACGAAATTACCTAATTTACTACTTTACTCTATAACTGCGTCAAGAAACGGTTTTCAAATTTGTTAAAAAAAAGGAAAGTAACAAAAGAGGAAAGTAAAATTTAAAAAAAAAAAAATTCATAAGTAAAAATTAGTACTCCATCTTCTTACAACACATCACCCACGTTAATGTTGAGCTCTTTCTAGACCATGTCTTTTTTATCACTTTCCATATTTGCTTGACAAGCAGGAAAATCTGCATACTCCAACTCCCAAACATGGGCAATTCTCTCCAGATTGTCTTCCCGATAACATCTCGTTCTATCCTCATATGAGGCAAGTGCTTTTGTATTCTGCAATAATCTTAAAGACTAGAAGTCAAGAAGATTGGACAAGACAAAATTCAAGACCTAAACAAATCAAATCTTACTATGCAACAAATATTGAAGAAAAACATGCACATACGAACAATAACCATCATTTACTTCAAAGTTCAAGCATCTTACTTTAGAAAAAATTAAAAACTAGTAATTTCATATAATATTTAAGAAACGATTACCTATCGAGATTGAGTATGTTAATTATCATTCAATTTCTTGAAACTGAATTTATTGTGCCCATGCTATATAACATTAATTTCATTGGCCCCTTTAGTGTGACAGATGTTTAAACAATTCAAGGAAGGGTTGTATAATTTTATAAACCTTCCCGTGCATGGGAATCAAAAATTTAAATCTCGTCTATGATTTGAAATATAAACAAAATAAATCATATAATTTTTTAAATCTTGTCGTACCGGCATTAAAAGATTCAACTCCCACCTCTGATTTGA
This sequence comes from Forsythia viridissima, assembly GCA_030279155.1. NCBI lineage: Eukaryota > Viridiplantae > Streptophyta > Magnoliopsida > Lamiales > Oleaceae > Forsythia > Forsythia viridissima. Next base: position 36,891,483 of record CM059033.1, on the reverse strand, counting down.
AATATAAAAATTCAGTGAAATCATTTATCATTTACACAAAAAGAGGGAAAAAGATCAAATTATTAAGACCATTCTTCCATTAATTCAATAAAAATCAAGTGTGCCATGCAAGTGCACGATTACCTATCGAGATTATAAATGTTAATATATGACAGTTAATTTATTGTGACCAAGCTATATAACATTAATTTCTTTGGCCCCACCCGCGGTCAGAAAGTTAAAACAATTTAAATGACAGGTCGTGTAAATTTAAAAAACTTGTTGTACACTACCTAAACGATGTCGATGACTACTCATTTAATTACATAAAACTTGTCACACATCGTAGTGAAAAAATGTAACAAATGCCTATAATTTGAAATTTAAATTTAGAGTGAAATCATTTATAAAAAAAAAAAAATCATTTCTAAAGTTCTTTCTTTTCTAAAATAATATTCTTGTGTGCAATTCACGTGCACAGTTATTATAAATTTCAAGGAATTAAGAATTTGAGCTTATAGATATTGAGATTGAGAAAACCAGAATGATTACAATTTAATTAATTGAAAACTACTTACTCACAAGATAATGAGTTATAAACTAGAGAATGAATGAAGCCAATTTCCGAAGATACATATATAAAAACAAAATGTCAAACAAAAAATTGTATACAAGTGATTATAAACTATATCGAAAGTCAAGAACTTTATCAATAAATAATTAACTAACCCTCCAAAAATTCAAGATTTATTTCAAGAAAAACAATTTGGCATAGAACACGCATTCACACTCACTTCTTTTGAGCATCCCAGTCATACATGATGACAAAAACCAATTCTTCACTTCACCAATGACAAGAAAAAGGGAAAACAAGACTAACATAAAACATCAAGAATAGAATTCAAGAGTTCAAAAATCTCGCTTCTCGAAAAATAAAGACATCAACTAAAGAGAAACCCCATATGGTAGATAGAAAGAAAAAATGGTACTCGAAAATATGGTTTAGAGAGAGAAAGTCAATGAATGGCACCACGAGACTCTATATGTCGAAATCAGGCCAAAATATCACCTAATTTACTTCATTACTCCAACTGCTATTACATGCGTCAAGCAACGGTTTCCAATTTTTTTTAAAAAAATCATACATAAAAATCACCAGTCCATCTTCTTTCAATACTTCACACATGTAAAGGTCAAACTCTTTCTAGACCAACTCTGGCAGCTTCATCACTTTCCATATTTGCTTGACAAGGAGGCAAATCTGTATACCCCAACTTCCACACGTGAGCAATTCTGTCCAGGTTGTCTTTCCCATATGTTCACGTTCTAACCTCATATGAGGCAGGTGCTTTCGTATTCTAAGATGATCTTTAAGACTAAAAGTCAAGAAGATTGGACATGACAATAGGCAAGACAAAACAAAACAAATGTTACTGTGCAAGAAATATTGAAGAATAACATGTAGATAAGTAGCACTAACCATCATTTCATTCAAAATCCATCTTACTCTAGAAAAAAAAAAAAAAAAAAAAAAAAAAAAAAAAAAAAAAAAAAAAAACAGATAATTTCATATAGCCTTTGTTTGGTTGGGTTTAAAAAGGGTTTATTTTGGGTAAGTCAAATAAACTGTTAGCTTGGCCCACCATCACTTTTGATTTTCAGACACAATCTTGGAGGATCAGACCAAATGTTCCCAAAATGACCCTCCTTTATACAAACGGGAATCACTGCAGACAGATGAAAAATGTTCTCTCTGTGTCTTCTCACTCTCATCCTTTTCTCTCACCGGCGGCATAAATCTGCCCGCACACAACAAGTTGGTCGCTGTCGCCTGACCTCGCGCGAACTGCACTTTCCGACCGCCGTTAACCATTCATTGTCCGACAGGAAGAAGAAAATGGTATGTAATTTCCTACATTTACAAATTTGGCCAAGAACGTTTGCACACCAATTTCTTCACTGCGAACTACACATATACATACCCGGATACTTGGAGTTCCCTTATAGACACAAATAGGGACTGATCGCATAACATAAATCTGTTGGGGAGTGTTCTTTCAGCCGACTGCCAACGTGAACAAAACAAAACCAGTGCATTTTCTTTCCGGCCAACGTGAAAAAAATACCCGATTTCAGTTTAGAAGGAGATTATATTTAAAGTCTGTTGGCCTCTTTTCTTCCATCACTTGTCTCCTTTGTTGTTGAAAACAGAAACCCATATGTGCATGTGATTCTGCCGGCTGATCGGCTTTTTGTTTATAATTATATCTGCAATGCATCGGATGCTTATTTTTAGCGACACGTACATTTTTAAATGCTTCTGTTTGCTTAATCTATATCCAATATCAGTATAAAGTTGAACCTTTTTCTTTTTATCTTTTTTGTGGTTCCCAATTTGTGATTTCATCAGAAGTTTGTCATATGATTGATGATGATTTAGAGGTTGTCTGGCACAAGATGTAGCAAATAAATTCACATTACCAAAACAGTTGCATTTTCGTGATTTAATATGGGAAGTACTTTAAAGGAAAACATTCTCTACAATGGGTTGCGATGTTTTGAAATTGGCCATCTGCTCTTTGCAGATGGGCCATCGCTTTTGTTCACTGTTTTACTGCCAAACAATAATGTTAAAGCACCACAAAGCCAGCATCCTTATATTATATCTTACGTTAGAACTCTCTCTAATATCTGGTAGAATAGAATGTATATGTTCCTTCCAAGTTCCAACAATTAGATGGCATAAAGTCAGCTGTAAATTTTGTTCCACCTCGTTCAATTGACTGATGTTTTCTTCTATTTGTTTGTCTACTATGAAATGCATTATACATGTGTTAATCTATTAAAGGTTATATCTTAGTAAAAGATTGCTCTTGGCTTGGTAATAGGTCTCTTTTTGTAACTTTAGAACGATATGTCTAGTTTTGCTATTTTTTTGAACTTCTTTAACTCAACACATTCAAGACATTCACATTTTCATAGATAGAATTTAGATTTGATTGGTCATAATATATGCTGCCTGTGTTTCTAAGACTCTACTAAATGGTCAGATAACATTTGTGCCGTAGCATATTTTGTTTTGGTAGTGAATTTTTCATGTTGGTCAGTCGTCAATTAACGAAAGTGACTATCACTGCGAGCAGTTTACATACTTTTGTAAAATTTGCAATTTTCAGTCGACCAGTACGCACCAACGTCAAAGTGCAAGATGGGACGATGATGTCCATCGAATATTTGTGAACTGCTGCGAACTCGTGATTGCACAAGGCTTTCGACAAGGAAAGTGTTTCTCCAAGACCGGATGGCAGCAGCTTGTCGCAATGTTCAACACCGAAGCCGGCAAGGACTGGAACCGCAGTCAATTGAAGAACCATTGGTTTCAAATGCGCAAAGATTATCAACAACTGCACGAAATACTCCGTTGCACGGGTATAGAATATGATCAGACTAGCAATCAAATTGTTGCTGATGATTGGTGGTGGGATCGAAAGATACAGGTGATTATTCCTTATTTATTTGCAAGTTGGTTTTGGAGTATTTCTTGATGCGTTGATTAATATCGGATACCGATACTTTTTATTGGAGTAGGTGAACAAGGATTTTGCAAAATTTCGTCGTCGAGATTGTGGCGAAATATTTCATAAGTACAGCCAGCTTTTCGGTGATGCTTACGACTCTGAAAAATATGCAGTAAGCCCTTCCAAGCTATCAAAAAAAGGATTTGATGATGATGAACTTTGGGACGATGCCCTCCTTAGCGACAAGTTGCCTGTAAACGCAGAGATGCGCGATCAGCACGACCCATCGAACGTGCAATGCAGTGGGTCGGCAATGAATATATCAGGCTTGCATAGCGGCGATAAGAGAAAATGTTCATCTGGCTCTGCAAAAGGGAAGAAGAAGCTCGACTCCCACTCTGCCTTATCGGAATCAGTTGAGAAACCGGCAAACGTCGGCAATGACCTGCTTGCAGCACATTTGAAAGTGAATTCGGGCCCGCCTTCGTTTGATGAGTGCATGGACGAGTTGCAGAGCTTTGGCTTATTGGAAGGTGATGAAAAGTTTCACTTGTTCGCCTTATCGTTTTTCGATAAGGCGCGGCACAGAACGTCTTACGCAGGTTCACGAACCCCACAAATGAAAATTAAGTTCCTGAAATTCAACTACAAGTCTTGGTGCCTTAAGAATGCTGCTGCATTTGATGACTGATTTGTATTATTAAGTGCGTTGAATTTTCATCAGTTGAGACTTTTTTTTTTATGATTTAATGTGTCGGATAATATAGAATTATTTTTCTAACTACTATTCAGACAAAATGTGTATTATTTTAGTTCATGCATCACGTGAGCTTTTGCCTGCAGATTACTATTTTCCCTATCAAGGAACATGTACTCTTTCCACATGGTGATTGACTAGTATTCATTTATATGCTATGACAATTCACAGTACTATTTGAGCCACCCACATTTATTTCCATTAACTACAAGCACACATGTATTCAAAACAATTATGACTAATAACTGCCAAACATCATCTACAAAAGGGGTGAGTGGAGGATCTTGTGTAACCCTATCACTTACTACTTTCAGTTACTAAACACACGTATTCATATTGCTTGGTTATTTCAGGTAATAAACTTTGTTACAACTGAATGGCTGAAGATTCAGAAGATGAAATGGTTTTCGAGACACCAGCAAATGACGATTCGGACTCCGATTCAGACAGCTCAGACGAAAAAGCATTGGGCAATTTGGAGCGTGATACACTAACATGGCTTATGTACTGTCGTACTGCTGTGAGTATCGTTAATGCATACATCGAACGCTCAAGGAGAAGGATACCCAGGTTTCCAAATGCTAGGAATGGGCGCATCTTTATGATCCAGGCACTCGAGGAAGATCCATATAAAGCATTCTGTGAGTTTAGAATGTATCCACCAATGTTTGTGCACTTTACACATCTATTGCGTGACGAATATGAACTTCGTAGCAGTCACAATGTTGACGTATACGAACAAGTTGGAATGTTTTTGTTTATATTGGCACATGGAAAAGGTTACAGACAAGTACGTACCGCATTTGGTCATTCTTTGCATACAATTCACCATTACTTCAATGTTGTGTTGCGAGCAGTAGTCAGACTAGGCGCGAACATAATTAAACCGAAACCTAACTATAATGAAAGTCCAACGGATCACAGACCCGAACCCTCTAGACACCCGTATTTTCAGGTACGACAATTCAATATTACTTATGGGTTGTTTTGCGATAAGTAAAAACAATGTTATATATTTTGTAGGATTGTATTGGCGCAATTGATGGCACACATGTGAAAGCGGTGCTACCAGCGCACGAGCGACTACACTTCATAGGCAGGAAAGGATATCCATCACAAAATATATTAGCAGCATGTGATTTCAATATGTGTTTCACGTTTGTCCTTCCAGGCACTACTGGAAACGTACACGATAGTCGAATATTGGCTAGGGCAATTCACAGTCCAGAAATTAATTTTCCTTTGCCAGCTAATAGTAAGTATTATCTCGTCGACTCAGGATTCGCGCATAGGCCCGGGTATATGGCACCGTATAAAGGCGCAGACATCAGATACCATTTTCAAGAGTTCCCTCCAGTAGCAAACGGTGAACGCAGGACATTCAGGAACGCGCGGGAGAGGTTCAACTTCAATCACTCGTCTTTGCGAAACGTGATTGAGCGTTCCTTCGGTGTCCTCAAGAAGAGATGGCAAATACTTGATCGTATGCCTAATTATTCGTTTCGGAAGCAGACCGCGGTCGTTGTAGCTACAATGGCAATACACAATTTCCTACGGCGCGTTGGACAATTGGACGAGGCATTCCAAGCTGTGGATGAAGTTGTGGACGCATCAGAGATTGATTTGCCAGATGAACCAGAGGAAACAATGGCTGAAACATTTGCGACTGGTAATCCGAATACAGAATGGGACCAACATCGGGATCGTATTGCGCAAATGATGAGATAGTGTATTTATGATTTGCAAATGTATGACGATTTCAAATTTTCAATTATTATAAAATAATAATATTAGGTTTATGTAATGATGAAAGGTAATATGAAAAAAAAATTCGAAAATTCGATTGTAGCAATTTTATTTTTATGTTCACGTGAACTTTCAATTTTGGGTCAACAACTACACTACCATGTACTTGCAAAATGTCAACAAAATGTTATGAAAAGCAAAAGCTGAATAGTAATCGGCCGGTCCCACAACATGCATTGATAAAGGCTGCAATTTCATGGTGCAAACGGTCAAATTTTGTGGCTGCAGCTGAGGGCAAATTTGGATAAATTCACATGTTGTTGTCTTACACAAATTGAGAATGGGGCCCAGCATTTAGTTTATTTGACTTGCCTAAAAATAAACCGTTTTTAAACTCAACCAAACAAAGGCATAATATTTAAGAAACGATTACCTATCGAGACTGTAAAAGTTAATGTATTTTGGCCATGCTATATAACATTTTTTTTCTTTGGCCCCACTTGTGATTTGAAAGTTAAAACCATTTAAATGACAACTCATATAATTTAAAAAGCCATGTCATGCGCGGGAATAAAAACTCAAATGCAACTCGTCTGTGATTTAAAATATAAACAATATAAATGACAACTTGTACAATTTTTGAAAAACTGTCATGCATCGTAATGGGAAAAAAAAAAAGAAACAAACAAACGCCTGTAATTTAAAATTTAAATTTAGAGTGAAATCTTTTATCATATATACGGGGAAAAAAATCTAATCATTTCTAACGTTCTTTCTTTCTTCAATAAAAATCTTGTGTGCAATTCACGCGCAAAATTATTATACATTTCAACGAATAAAGAATTTGATCTTATAGATATTGAGATTGAGAAAACTACGTTGATTAAAATTAATTAATTAAGAAGTACTTAATCAGAAAATACTATTTGTTATAAACTAGAGTTCAATGAAGTGTTTCGAAGAGACATTTACAAGAACGAAACTACCAACAACGTATACAAGTTATTATAGAATATATAGAAAGTGTTGGAAAAATATGTGTCATATTTTTCACTTTTTATATCTTGGCTATCTTAATAAATATAACTGATTTTTAATGTCAAAAGAGCAGGTCAACATTTGTGTTTCTGACTGGTCTGATTAAACGCCAGTTCTGACTGACTGGCTTGATAGGCGAATCAGTTTTCCAGATCAGCAAAAGCTACGATTTTATTCTGTTTCTATATTTGACATATTCTGATTTCATGAATATTAATGACAGTTCCTTTTGTAGGTTAAAGAATTTTTTTCTTATTCTTTTAGATTTGTTTAGGAAGGAAATATTTAGTTTCCTAAATTCTTTCCTACTACAAATCTAAGAAAATCTTTCTATATTCTTTCCTACTTATTCTCTTACCTTCTTTGTTGCATATTCTTAGGTAAGAAATAATTCCTAAATTGATTTCTACTTTAACTATAAGTAAGAGTGGAAATCAATAAGGAATTAACGCTTTGAAATATAATTTTTGGTCTTGGATTCTCTAAGCAAAAATCGGCCACATTCATTGGTGGAAAATAAGACATGGCGCATCATTGATTCAACTTTCAAAGCACAAAAGTTTTCTTCAAACTCAATGAAGAATCAAGAATTAATTGGTACTTAACGAACAATTCCATATCTTGCTCAAGCTACTTGGCGTGAAGTTAAGAACGGGGGTTCTTAATCCAAGTGGTGGTTGCGGTCAAGTACAATAGGGAAGTGGCGATAAAGTCAAGACCGGTGGGTTTGATTCCACTTCATCAACAAGTCAGAAGAAGAAGTATCACAGGGAGTTGATCTGTTTTCTTTTGATTGTTATTTTGTTAATTTTGCGAAATTACAAAAACTGATACTATTGTATTTTTGAACAAGATTATTAGTGGATTGTTTTTACACATGGCATGGGGGCCCGTGGATGTTTCCCTTAGGAGTTTACCACGTTACATCTTGTGTTCGTATTTAATCCTTTAATTTTCGCACTAAACAAGATTAGGAAACGAACACTGTTGTGCGAGTCAGAACTGTTATCTCTATATCCTGCCAGTTCTGACTACATTCCGTCCACTGCTTGTTTAATTAAAATTAAAATTCGTGTTTAATTTAATTAATCTAGGTTTTAGAACTTTCAGAAAGTCAAAAACTTTATCAAGAAGTAATTAAACCCTCCAAAAATTAAAGATTTACTTCACGAGAAAAGAAAATGGCATAGAACATGTTTACAAACTCACATCTTTTAAGCGTTCCCCTTGTCCATGATGACGAAAACTAACTCTTCACTTCACCAATGACAAGAATAAGAGAACAAGAATAACTTTAAACAACAAGAATAGAATTCAAGATTTGAAAAATCTAGCTTCTCGATAAATAAAGACGTTAGCTAAAGAGAAACCCCATATGGTTGATGGCAAGAAAAAATGGCACCCGAAAAGATGGTTTAGAGAGAGATAGTCATTGAATGGCACCATGAATTTAGGCAACGAAATTACCTAATTTACTACATTATAACTGCGTCAAGAAACGATTTTCAAATTTGTTATTAAAAGAGGAAAGTAAAATTTTAAAAAAATGTCATACGTAAAAATTAGTATTCCATCTTCTTTCAACACATCACCCATGTTAATGTCGAACTCTTACTAGACCATCTCTTTTTTATCACATCCCATATTTGCTTGACAAGCTGGAAAATCTGCATACTCCAACTTCCACACATGGGCAATTCTCTCCAGATTGTCTTTCCCATATCATCACGTTCTATCCTCATGTGAGGCAAGTGCTTTTGTATTCTACAATAATCTTAAAGACTAGAAGTCAAGAAGATTGGACAAGACAAAATTAAAGAGCTAAACACATCAAATCTTACTACGCAAGAAATATTGAAAAAAAAAACATGCACATACGAACAATAACCATCATTTAATTCAAAGTTCAAGCATTTTACTTTAGCAAAAATTAAAATCTAGTAATTTCATATAATATTTAAGAAACGATTACCCATCGAGATTGAATATGTTACTTATCATTCAATTTCTTGAAAATGAATCTATTGTGCCCATGTTAAGTGAAGAAATGAGAGAAATGAAAAGAAGATTATAACTTCAGAAATCAATGTATATTGATGTATCTTCAATAATAATAGAAAGAATGAAGGCTGCCTATTTATATACAATTATACATGCAATAGCTATATAAATACAGCTGAATATAATTAAAATGAAAATGAGGGAGCTGCTGAACGAATTCTGATACAACAGCGTGCAAGTGGGGAAGCTTCTATTCTCTTCTAATTCAATAGCAATCTGGTTTCAACTTTCACATTTTTTTTTACTTCATCATCCTTTGCTTTTCTGGTTTGATCATTTGGGTAATGTTTCCTTTTCTAACACCCCCCTTCAAGCTGGAGGCAACTTCAATTACTCCAAGCTTGCTGCGTAGATACAAATGTTTGGAGTTCATCAGAGGTTTAGTTAATATATCTGCAGTTTGGTCTGCTGTAGGGACATAACTTATTACCAACTGTTTAGCTAGAACTTTGTCTCGAACAAAATGCATATCAATTTCTATGTGCTTGGTTCGTGCGTGATAGACATGATTAGAAGCCAATGCACTTGTCCTTAAGTTGTCACACCAGATTCTAGGAACTTCAGTTTGTGTAACATTTAGTTCTTGTAGAAGAGATTGAATCCAGATAATTTCTACAGCAGTGTAAGCTAGACTCCTATACTCTGCCTTAGTGCTTGATCTTGCCATAACCTGTTGTTTCTTTGAACACCAAGAAATCAAATTATCACCTATATAAACACAATAACCCACAGTGGACTTCCTGTCATGTGGACATGATGCCCAGTCAGCATCTCCATAAGCAACAATGTTGAGATCTTGTGTTTCATGAATAATCAATCCCGTATTAAAAGTCCCCTTTATATATCTGAAAAGTCGCTTTAGCAAATTCCAGTGAGCATCTGTTGGATTTTGCAGATATTGGCTAACTCTATTTACAGCAAAAGTGATATTTGGCCTTGTATGAGTGAGATATTGAAGTGCCCCTACTGCACTCCTGAACTGAGTTGGATTTTTTAAGGCTAATTTTTCTTCTTTACCTACTAGTCTTCCAGCTGCCATAGGACTAGACTTCAAATTTTCAAATCCAAACCTCTTCAATATATCCATTGCATATCTTTTCTGTGACAGATGAAGTCCAATTTCATCTCTATAAAATTCAATACCAAGGAACTTCTTCAGATTTTCCATATCCTTTTAAGGTAAATGATGCATTTAATTTTTTAATCAACTTCTGTAATTTTGTTCTATAATTTCCAGTCAATATAATGTCATCAACATACACTAGCAAGTAAATTACAAGATCTTGTGATACCTGATAGAACACTAAGCTATCAGCTCTGGATTATTTAAGATCCCACTCCAGAAGTGTTTCCTTTAGTATATCATGCCAAGCTCAAGGGGCCCGTTTAAGTCCATATATAGCTTCGCTGAGTTTGCACATGAAGGATGGTTCATTTTGATCTATAAAACCACGATGTGGCTCCATATAAATTGTTCCCTCTAGCTTTCCATTGAGAAAAGCATTGTTAATGTCTACCTGTCTTGTCTTCCATCCTTTTGAAATTACAACTGTAAGGATAACTTTTAAAGATGGTGTTTTGACTACTGGACTGAATGTTTCATAGTAAACAATACCTGAAATTTGTGAAAACTCTTTTGCCACCAGCTTAGCTTTATGCTTCTGAATTTCTCCATTCGTACCAAATTTCAGTTTGTATACCCATTTGCATCCAATGATCTTCATTGTAGGTTCAGAAGGGACTAACATCCATGTTTGATTTTTGATCAAACTATCATATTATTCCTTCATTGTTTTGCACCACTGTCACTTTTCAGTGCTTCATCCAAGCTGACTGGTTTTATTTTATCTAGATAATGTAGGATAGCATCAACAATATAAGCTTTTGGTTTTACAATCCTTGCCTTGGACCTAGTTACCATAGGATGTCTACATTTATCTGCTTCCTACTCAACTTCTGGCATATCCACCCAGATTCTTATTCTAGTCTGAGACTCTGAAGATTCAGGCAGTATATCTCTTTGTTCAAGCTGTTGTGGCTGTTCATTAATCAATCCTTCATCATTTTCTATCACCTCTTTATTTTCAACAAAAGGTCTGTGTGCAGATTCATCTATAGAATGTATTATATCAACTGAATCTAGAGTTGTTTTGTGAGAGTTGAATTCAAAAGGAAGATGATGAAGAGTTGTAGGGGACCACTTGGATTGCTATGTTTTGTTGAGAAAGCCTTCTTTGAAGGGAAAAACATTTTCATCAAAGACTACATGTCTGGAGATATAAGTTCTACCACTAGAGCTTAAGCACTTGAATCCTTTGTGAGATGTACTAGGTCTTAGATAGACACACTTTTGGGTATGAAAATCAAATTTGTGTTTTTGATATGGTCTTAGACATGGGTAGCAAGCACATCCAAACACTTTAAGAAGTTTGTAGTCTGTGGTGTGTTTGAACAAGGCTTCATAGAGTGATTTCTGTTGAAGGAATAAATTAGGCATTCTATTTATAAGATGTATTGCAGTTAAGAAGGCTTTCCACTAGTAGTACAAGGGCATATGTGCTTGGGCTAATAGAGTTAGGCATGTTTCAGTTATGTGTTTGTGTTTTCTTTCAGCCCTCCCATTTTGAGCAGATGTATGAGGGCAGGAATATCTGAGGTTAATTCTTGATTCAACTGCTAATTTGTCAAGGTTTCTGTACTCACCTCCCATATCTGATTGTAAGGCTTTAATTTTTCTTTCAAATTGGTTTTCAACTAAACTTTTGAATTGTGTAAAGTAGTGTTGTAAAACTTTAGATTTGTGTTTTAAAGGATAAATCTAGGTGTATCTAGTACAGTCATCCACAAACAACACATAGTTCTTGAACCCTAAGGTAGAATTAATGGGAGATGGTCCCCAAACATCAGTATGGTTTAAATCAAGTGGCATTTGTGCATGAGATAATGATAGTTTGAAGGGTTCTGAATCTAGAAAATTATCACTAGTAGACTTAGTAAACTGGTTCATGCTGGTGTTGAGAAGAGTATGAGTATTTTTGGACTGATGTTAGATGGCTGAGCTTGTATTTGAGTTGTGGTGAAGCAGATTCAGTTGATATAATCCATCCTCAAGTTTCTCCTACACTAGAGCCTTCCTTGTTGGTAGATCCTTCACAACAAAGCCATTAGGAAAAAATTCAATAGATACATTGTTATCAGTAAGCCTTTTTTCCATATACTTCTCATCAAATTTGTTATAGCACCAGGCATCAGTATGATTGCTTAAACCACATATTTAACAAGGATGTCTTACTTCATTAGATCTTCCAAATCTCCATCCGCCTCTTGTTCTACCTCTGAAATTTGAACTTCTTCCACTTCTTCCACTATAAGAGTTTGCATTCTGTGGGTTTTCTTGAGTTAGATTAATTGATCCAAAGTTGCTCATTACTTGATTGAGATATTCCAACCTGCTTTCAAAAGTCATGAGTGTAGAAGATAACTCATGCTAAGACACTTGATCTTTGCTATTCACTTGCATCACAATGGGAGTATATTCTTCATCAAGTCCAGCTAGAACTTGAGTTACTAGATCAACATGATCAATTTTCTTTCCAGCTATTTTAAGGTTATCAGCAAGCTGTTTGACAGTGCTGAGATACTAATCCATAGTCATGGATCTTTTTCTGATTCTCTGCAATTTAGATGTGAGGAAGGTCACTCTAGACCTGTTGAGAATTCCATAATTTTCATTTATGGCCTTCCAAAGCTTGCTTGAGTTGTTACAACTCATGACACGCATCACAATTTTTGATGTCATGGAGGAATACATACATCCCATTAGGAGTTGATCAACAGATATCCATCTGGAGTACTCTGGATTATGAGACATCTCTACTGTTGTTCCAATTTCAATTATGACTTGAGAGCTGATGAATTGTGGCGGACATACCTTGCTACCCAGTGGATATCCTTCCAGGTCATGACCCCCTTACAATAGGCATTATAACATTTTTCCACTAGAGAAAGTTATCTTTGTCTAATTTCACAGATGCATGCTGCTTGAGTCAGATTCATGCCAAATGGAGCAAGATTACTCACATGAGCTAGAGCTTGAACCATGGAATTAGAATCTGAACTTTGAGATTGGTTACTGGAGTTGAAATTCGCCATTGAGTGGCTCTGATACCAAGTGAAGAAATGAGAGAAATGAAAAGAAGATTATAACTTCAGAAATCAATGTATATTGCTGTATCTTCAATAATAATAGAAAGAATGAAGGCTGCCTATTTATATACAATTAGACATGCAATAGCCATATAAATACAGTTGAATATAATTAAAATGAAAACGAGGGAGCTACTGAATGAATTCTGTTACAACAGCTTGCAAGTGGGGAAGCTTCTATTCTCTTCTAATTCAACAACAATCTGGTTTAAGCTTTCACGTTTTTTTACTTCATCATCCTTTGCTTTTCTGGTTTGATCATTTGGGTCCATGATCTTTCCTTTTCTAACATGTTATGTAACATTAATTTCATTGGCCCCTCTAGTGTTACAGATGTTTAAACAATTTAAAGGAAGGGTCGTATAATTTTATAAAGCTTCCTGTGCACGGGAATCAAAGATTTAAATCTCGTCTATGATTTGAAATAGAAACAAAATAAACCATATAATTTTATAAATCTTTTCGTGCGTTGGAATTAAAAATTCAACTCCCACCTCTGATTTGAAATAAAAAAATTCAGTGAAATCATTTATCATTTACAAAAAAAGGGAAAAATATCAAATTATTATGACCATTCTTCCATTAATTCAATAAAAATCATGTGTGCCATGCAAGTGATATATGATAGTTAATCTATTGTGACCAAGCTACATAACATACATTTGTTTGCCCCCCCCCCCCCTTCCCCCCCCCCCCCCCTTAGAAAGTTAAAACAATTTAAATGGCAAGTCATGTAACTTTAAAAAACTTGTCGTGTGCTGCCTAAACGATGTCAATGACCACTCATTTAATTACATAAAACTTGTCGCACGTCGTAGTGAAAAAAATGCAACAAACGCCTATAATTAGAAATTTAAATTTAGAGTGAAATCATTTATCAAAAATAAATAATAATTATTTCTTACGTTCTTTCTTTACTAAAATAATATTCTTGTGTGCAATTCAAGTGCACAATTATTGTAAATTTCAAGGAATTAAGAATTTGAGCTTATAGATATTGAGATTGAGAAAACCACAACGATTAAAATTTAATTAATTGAAAAGTACTTAATAACAAGATAATGTGTTATAAACTAATTAATTAGTCTTACTGTAATGTTAATAATAAAATTAACGTTAACTATGTTATTTATTATATGATATAAATAATATTTAATTCAATAAATATTATTATATATTATATTTTTTAAAAATAAATGAATAGAATAATAATAAAATTATTTTTAATTTAATAAATTTAATTATATTAATAATGTGGATGTAAATTTGGTGATAAATAAATAAGTGGTGGATCTAATAAAGTGGAATGGGGAGGAGAGGGGAGAGGTGTTTTAAATAAGTGGTAGGATTAAATAAATGGGAGGGGGGTGTTTTAAAGCAGTGGAGGGGTGCCTATTTTTTTTCAATTAGGGGAAGCGGGTGAGCATTTATTGCAGGGGAGGGGGAGGGGGAGGGGGAGGGGGAGGGGGGAGATGATCTGGACCTCGAATCGGGGTCCAGATCTTTTCCCTAATTTCAACAACCCCTTCTCTTTCTCTATCTTCCCATCCCTCTCTAAAATTTCATCTGCAACTATTCTTAATGACGAGAAAAGATCTGGACCCCAATTATCATTTTCCCGATTCTCCCACCCCCTGCAATAAATGATACCCCCTCCCCCGCAATAAATGCTCCCCCTCCTCTGCTTTAAAACACCCCCTTCCATTTATTTAATCCCACCCCCTCCACCCTCCACCCTCCACCCTCCACTTTATTCAATCCACCACTTATTTATTTATCACCAAATTTACATCCACATTATTGATATTATTAAATTTATTAAATTTAAAATAATTTTATATTATTATATTCATTTATTTTTAAAAAATATAATATATAATAATATTTATTGAGTTAAATATTATTTATATCATATAATAAATAACATAGTTAACGTTAATTTTATTATTAACATTACAGTAAGACTAATTAATTAGTTTATATTTGAGTAACAAATTAAATTTTACTTAAAAATAAATTTTACATTGGTCTCTTTTTTTTTCTTACAGTTTTCTATTCGCGTATTAAACTCCGCTTTACGTGCATATTGATTGTAAAAATTATGCGCTTCAATGGATGATTCGAATTCTTGACCAACATGGGGAATAACACTGATCGTAAAGATGCTGTGCCACGGTCTGGGAAAAGAAACCGTGGTCATGTACGTTGTGGGTGCAATGCTAAATTATCAGTGGTGTGCGTGCAATTATATTTGTGATGCATGTTTTAACACTTGTCACTAATTTATTACTTCTAATGTAATATTATTTTCTTCTTTGTGTGTGTAAATTATCAATTGAAGCAAATTTATTGTGCACGCTTTATTTATTTTTAATTTTTAAGTAAAATTTAATTTGTTACTCAAATATAAACAAATTAATTAGTTTCACTATAATCTTAATAATAAAATTAACGTTAACTATATTATTTATTATATGATATAAATAATATTTAACTCAATAAATATTATTATATATTATGTTTTTTAAAAACAAATATAATGAATATAACAATAAAAAAATATTTTTAATTTAATAAATTTAATTATATTAATAATGTGGATGTAAAATTGGTGGTAAATAAATATGTGAGGAATAAAAAATGTTGGTGATTGAAGAAAAGAAGAGATGCGGGGGGTGTGGGGGCCTTTTTTACAGAGGGGGTGCTTTATTGCGGCGGAGAGGGGGGTCTGTTAATTTGCAGAGAAGGGAGGGTGGTTGGCTTTTTTGGTTTGAATGGGAGGTTGACACGTCTCCATTCGGGGAAATGTTTTGGACCCCGATTCGAGGTCCAGATATCTTCTCACGTAAAATATCAAGAATAGAATTTAAGAGTTCAAAAATCTCGCTTCTCGAAAAATAAAGACGTTAACTAAGGAGAAACCTCATATTGTAGATAGAAAGAAAAAATGGTACTCGAAAATATGGTTTAGTGAGAGAAAGTCAAAGAATCGCACCACGAGACTTTATATGTCGAATTCATGCAAAAATATTACCTAATTTACTTCATAACTCTGTAACTGCTAATTACACGCATCAAGCAACGATTTTCATTTTTTTTTTTTTTGAAAAAAGGAAAGTGAGGAAAGTGGATGGTAAATATATATATATATATATATATATATATATATATATATATATATATATATATATATATATATATATATATATATATATTTAAAAATCATACGTAAAAATCACCACTCCATCTTCTTTCAATACTTCACACATGTAAAGGTCAAACTCTTTCTAGACCAACTCTGGTAGCTTCATCACTTTCCTATTTGCTTGACAAGATGGCATATCTGCATACTCCAACTTCCACACGTGAGCAATTCTGTCTAGGTTGTCTTTCCCATATCTTCACGTTCTAACCTCATATGAGGTAGGGGCTTTCGTATTCTAAGATGATCTTAAAGACTAAAGTCAAGAAGATTGGACGTGACAATAGGCAAGACAAAACAAAACAATTGTTACTGTGCAAGAAATATTGAAGAAAAACATGTAGATAAGGAGCACTAACCATCATTTCATTCAAAATCCATCTTACTCTAGGAACAAAAAAATAGATAATTTCAAAAAATATTTAAGAAACAATTTCCTATCAAGAATGTAAAAGTTAATTTTTGAAAGTTTATGTATTGTGGCCATGCTATATAACATTTATTTCTTTGGCCTCACTTGTGATTTGAAAGTTAAAACCATTTAAATGACAACTCATATAATTTTGAAAACAATGTCATGTGCGGGAATAAAAAACTCAAATCCATTCTGTTGTGATTGGTTGTTGCTTTGCTTGCTGACTTAGTTGTGCAGACTGTTATGATCTGTTAATAAAGCCCTTATTTGTAGGGTTAAGATTAGGCTTTGAATTATTCTTCCTCCACTTAGTCCACGTTGTAGAATGTGATTGCTTTTGTTATTGTTCCTACTTTGTAAAGGCTATAAAAAGCCTCAGTTATTTCATTGAATAAACAAGCTTTGAGAGCTCCCAAATACTTTGAGTGTTCAATTCCAACAAGTGGTATCAAAGCTCCATCACAGGGCCTGATCTAGAGTGAGAGAAATAGCAAATTTCTTAGAGAGAAGAAGAGGGCCAGAAAAGAAGAGAGAAGAGAGAATGGCATCGAGTTCAGAAGGGGGCTTTGTGCAGTCGGCCATACCAAAATTCGACGGCCACTATGATCACTGGGCCATGCTGATGGAAAACTTCTTGAGGTCAAAGGAGTATTGGCCATTGATTGAGGATGGAATCACAGTAGCAGAAAATGACGCAGCGTTGACAGAGGCACAGAGGAAGATCATTGATGATCAGAAGCTCAAGGACCTCTAACTGAAGAATTATCTCTTCTAATCCATTGATCGTATGATAATGGAAACAATTCTCAACAGAGATACAGCCAAGAATATTTGGGATTCCATGAAGCAAAAGTTTCAAGGGTCCACTCGAGTCAAGAGTGCACAACTTCAAGCATTGAGGAGAGAGTTCAAAGTCTTGCAGATGAAGGAAGGAGAGAAGGTAAATGAGTACTTCTCCAGGATGCTCGCAATTGCCAATAAAATGAAGACACGTGGGGAGAAGATGGAGCAGGTGGTGATCATCGAGAAAATATTGAGGTCTATGACCTCAAAATTCGATTACGTTGTGTGTTCTGTTGAGGAGTGCAACAACCTGGAGACTTTGACAATTGATGAGCTGCAGAGCAGCTTGCTAGTGCACGAACAAGGATGAATGGACATGTGCATGAAGAGCAAGCTTTGAAGATCAGTCATGAAGAGAGACTCGGTACAAGAGGTAGAAGAAGATGTGCGTTTCGAGGAAGGGGAAGAGGCCGAGGTAGACAGCAATTTAACAAGGAAATTGTAGAGTGCTACAAATGCCATAAGCTATGACATTTCCAGTATGAATGTCCTAGTTGGGAGAAGAACATAAACTATGCTGAACTTGATGAAAGTGAAGAAATGCTGCTAATGTCCTACGTTGAGATGCATAATTCCAAGAGAAATGAGGTGTGGTTCCTCGACTCCGGTTGCAGCAATCATATGACCGGAGACAAACAGTGGTTTCTTGAGCTTAACGAAACATTCAGACAAAATGTAAAACTAGGTAACAATACAAAGATGGCAGTAGTAGAAAAGGGAAGCATCAGACTGCACATTCATGGAGCTGCTCAGGTGATTACTAAAGTATTCTATATTCCTGAACTCAAGAATAACTTGCTTAGTATTGGACAACTTCAAGAGAAAAATGTGGCCATTTTGATTCAATATGGAGTTTGCAAAGTTTATCATCCTATGAAAGGGTTGATTATGGAGACTCCCATGTCTGCCAATAGAATGTTCCTATTGTTAGCTTTTGTACCAACTCATGTTTCGGGTCATCCTTGCTTTCAAACCACATCTGAGGACATGACTCAATTATGGCATAAGAGGTTTGGACACCTGAGTTTTAAAGGTTTGAGAACTCTGGTCTATAAGAATTTAGTGAAGGGTTTGCCGCCTCTCAAAGCCTCCCCCAAGCTGTGCATAGACTGTGTTATAGGCAAACAACACCGAGACTCAATTCTGAAGAAGAGCCTGTGGAAGCCTTCCACCGACTACAACTCGTACACTCCGACATTTGTGGACCGATTACTCCTGAATCCAACAGCCACAAAAGGTATATAATCACTTTCATAGATGATTATAGTCGAAAAGTATGGACATATTTCTTACATGCCAAGTCAGAAGCATTTATTACTTTTAAGAATTTCAAAAGCATGGTAGAGAAAGAAACGGAGAATTCCATTTGTTGTCTTCGAACTGACCGAGGTGGGGAGTTCACCTCATTGGAGTTTAACAAATTTTGCAGTTCAAATGGAATCAGTAGACAACTCACTACAGCCTACACCTCACAACAGAACGGGGTTGTAGAGAGAAAAAACCAAACCATTATGAACATGGTTCGTTGTATGCTCAATGACAAGCAAATTCCCAAAGAATTCTAGCCGGAGGCAGTAAATTGGGCCGTACATATCCTTAATCGGTGCCCCACACTGGCGGTGAAGGATAAGACACATGAGGAATCATGGTGTGGAGTTAGACCTTCTGTGGAACATTTTAAAGTATTTGGCTGCATTGGACATGTCCACATACCAGACAACAAAAGGCAGAAGCTTGACAACAAAAGTTTCAAGTGTGTGTTCTTAGGCATAAGCGAGGAATCCAAGGCGTACAGGCTGGTCAATCCGGAGTCAAAGAAAATCATTATAAGTAGGGATGTTGTATTCGAAGAAGAAGAGAAGTGGAATTGGGAAAAATTAGTTGAAGAAATCTGATGTGATATACTTGAATGGGGAGATGACGTAGAAGAAAAAGATAGTGAAGAAGAAAATGATAATGAAGAGGAAGAGTAGGTTGAGCAAAATGGAGAGGATGAAGCTACTGGTTCTAATTCTTCTTCAAGTGATTCAGCTGAAAACACATTGAGTCCGGTTCAAGGGAGGACACGAAGTGAACCGGTGTGGATGAGAGACTACACTAGTGGAGATGGCCTATCCGAGGAGGAAGAGATACAACAACTTGTTATGTTCACGTCAGCTAGTGATCCAGTTGATTTCGATAAAGCAGTCAAGTGTTCTACTTGGAGAGAGGCTATGGACCTAGAAATCAAAGCTATTGAACGGAATGGAACGTGGGAATTGACTGAACTGCCAAAATGGGCCAAGAAGATAGGAGTAAAATGGATATACAAGACAAAGCTGAACGAGAAAGGGGAGGTAGACAAATGCAAAGCTCGGCTTGTAGCAAAGGGGTACAAACAACAAGCTGGAATTGATTACAACGAGGTATTTGCTCCTGTTGCTCGTTGGGATACCATTAGAATTGTTCTTGCACTTGCGGCTCACAGAGAATGGAGTGTGTATCAACTTGATGTGAAAAGCGCATTTCTACATGGCGAGCTTAGTGAAGATGTTTTCATTGAACAACCTTGAGGATATGAAGTAAAGGGTGCAGAGAGTAAAGTTTATAAGCTAAAAAAAGGCCCTATATGGACTCAAACAAGCTCCTCGAGCTTGGTTCAGCAAGATAGAATCTTACTTTGCTAAAGAAGGGTTTGAAAGATGCTTGAGTGAGCACACACTATTTATAAAGTGTGGTGAAGGAGGAAAAATTCTTATTGTCAGCTTGTATGTGGACGACCTTATTTTCACAGGGAATGATGACAACATGTTCCAAGAATTCAAAAGTTCTATGAACCGGGAGTTCGACATGTTAGACCTTGGGAAAATGAAATACTTTCTTGGAGTGGAGGTGGTGTAAAGCTCGAATGGGATTTTTATAACTCAGAAGAAGTATGCCAATGAAGTGTTAGAAAGATTTGGGATGGAAAATTGTAATTCGGTGAAAAATCCAATTGTTCCGGGGAGCAGACTTGTGAAGGATGAAGGAGGGATAAGAGTTGATGCCACCACTTACAAACAAATGGTGGGCAGTCTTATGTACTTGACTGCCACCAGACCAGACCTCATGTATGTAGTGAACCTGATCAGTCGGTTCATGGAGAAACCTACAGAGCTGCATCAACAAGCAATAAAGAGGATCTTTCGATATTCACGAGCACAATTATTGTAAATTTCAATGAATAAAGAAATTGAGGTATAGATA
The DNA here is from genome assembly GCA_030279155.1 of Forsythia viridissima. Classification (NCBI taxonomy): domain Eukaryota; kingdom Viridiplantae; phylum Streptophyta; class Magnoliopsida; order Lamiales; family Oleaceae; genus Forsythia; species Forsythia viridissima. The sequence continues at coordinate 36,870,493 of CM059033.1, read as the reverse complement.
TTGAGATTGAGAAAACCGCATTGATTAAAATTTAATTAATTAACAAGTACTTAATCACAAAATAATATTTGGTATAAACTAGAGAATCAATTAAGCTAATTTCCAATCTGCTTCCACAATATTCTTAAATTGGTCCAAAAACAATTCAATAATCTTGTGTCCATGGTGGTGGTAATCAGAAATAAAAGAATGCTGTTTGAGGGTTCCATTGGTGGTAATCCAGGAACACTAATTTCACTGTCTGAAAGTGGAAGTTTGAGAACCACTTTGAAAGCATGGTAGTAAATGTAATTCACTCCACAAATCTCTTGGCTACATCAAGACCCCATGGAAGAAATGGATCGTAAATATTACAATCCACTGGATAACCATCCGAGATCGGTTTTGACAAGGGGGCTTCTCTTCATTGTAACCATCCGAGATTACTCCAGGGAAATATAAATGGGAAAAGAGAATTCTTGCATGGTCTTGAAAATGAGGTTAATGTGATTTTAATTCCTTTGAGAGCTAAATGTTTGGAGAATTGGAGAAAAGGTTATGTGACCTTGGACTGGAAATGGCAACATTAAACAATGTGCTTTATATTCTCCTTTTCCTTTCTCCATCTCTGCAAATATCAATCATTTACACACAATAACTTTTATGGTCATCTTTTTGCAAATAATTAGTTGAAAAATAATATAAAAATACATATATTTTTATAGTAAATTTGCGACGAAATTAATGGACAAAAAATATCCATGGTTAAGTATTCGTGCGCATGATGTGCACTCAAGTTCGCACGACTCTGCAAATGCATAACCATTGATTGTGCAGAGGGACGAGCTCAACTGTTGCATTTTTCTCTCTGAATTTGGCAATATGGTGAAAGTAAATCAATGTTTTAATCGTGAAAGAATATTATTATAATTGTAAAATGACTTGCACAAACACAAATCGTTTTGTTTTATTAGTACCACTGCTTTCAATTTGGCAATGGTGATCTTATTCTAAGTCCTCACAAGACAAACTAATACCACTAGTTTTTCTTTTTCCTTTTTATGTGGAAATGGTGTGCAAAACACAAATAATCAACGAACACCTAAATTCCGTACATGGTTGGTGTTCAATGTAAATTTGCCTTGTTTGTTTAGTTTGTATAAAATGATAACCATGTGTATATCGAGAAAAAAACAAAATATTATATTAAATAGATATGTAAAGTTGGAAAGACGATATAGCACTCATGGTGAGTAATAATTATAGTACTCACTTGACACGTGGCATCACCACATTAGTTACTTTTTAAAAAGTTGTTTATAACTTTTTAAACTTTTTAAAAAATGACCAACATAATGATGCCATGTGTCAAGTGCATACCATAATTATTATCCACCATGGGTGTTATATCATTACTCATGTAAAGTACATCATGTCAAGCAATAATTAATTAGACTTTTTGTATGTAGGCCCGTCCAAGTGGGCTAAAGTATTTTTTCTCTAAATTATTTATATTAAGAGTTTGGTTCCCCTTTGACTAGTTGACCTTGTACATTTCTATCATCAACACTCGACTTGTGTTAACTTGGAATTTGGGAACCTTCCAATTTTCTGAAATGAATTCTCAATTTGGTTTTTAAATAAGCAAAAAACTCCAAATAAAAGTATGTCAGTGATCTTGTGAGTTGTCTCTTTTAAGTAAAGCGACACCCATTCGTCAAAACCCAATAAAATTAGTTCGGATGGATTTTAGGTGGACTAGGCTTGGATGGGGGAGGTAGGATTTGTTTGCATTCTTTAAATTCCATCCAATCAAAATTCAAAATGCCAAACTATATTATCTCCATATTATGGACCTCCAATTTAATCAAATTCAAAATTCCTTAATAAAATTAAATCTTCATTCCAAGAAAAAGAAAGAAAAAAGTTACACAATTCTGTCAATTATTCATGTGATACGAAATTAACAAATTATTCTAACAATATGTAGTAACAAATGAAGAATGGTGTAGGATATGTGTGAATCAAAGGGAATAAGAAAGACGAGGATGAGAACGATGGAGTTCTTGATTGGAGGATGGAAGTCATTGTTGCAATAGATGAGAAATAAAATTTTATTGGATGGAGAGAGATTGTTGTTCTATGAATTTAAGTGTGATCAAATAATGATAATTGAAAATATATAAAAACTATATTTTTAATAATTCTCAAAATATTTTAAAGGTTGGTCAGCATTGACAAATATATTTCAATTTATTAAAGAAAAATAGGTAGAGACCCTAATTTTCTCTAATAAGAAATGAAGAGGGCCTGGCTGATTGTTAGTCTCCAAGCTATGTTAACCTACCTAATTTTATGGTGTGGTGTGTGAAGATAGGGTTTCCAATTCAGTGGATACCCGATACCCCTATATTTAGCATGAATTTCTTGGTGGCTGAAGGAGAAAACAATATTTCTGTTACCCCATCTTTCCCTTGTCCCAATGTCGTTTTTCCTTATCTTTCTAGGCGCATATAAATATATGGATCCAAGTTGAATCCACTGTTTAGGCTTCCAAAATTGCTTTTTTTTTTTTTTTTTTTTTTTTTTTTTTTTTCTGGCCAAAATCTATTGTTTGGATCTTCATCTCCTCTGATTTGGTTAGCATATATGGCTTCTACTAATGATGTCAATATTATTCATCCTATCGATATTGTTTTGGATAGCACCAACTATAATATTTAAACCCAACAGATGTCGATCTTTCTATCTATTGTTTTCTATCTTGTTCTTAGTTTGAATTACTATTCTAGATTGTCACGTTGGGTCCTATTTTCTTTGGACACATGAAACTTGTGCTAAAAAGTACTACTCAACATGTATGAATGAGGTTTCATATCTTTATTTTGAGCAAGGACACACGGACACGTGTTTGACACGACTCGACATGCACGCACCTACCAACACATTGATTAAAATATAATATTTAATTTTTTATGTTTAAATTTTATTTATTTCATATCTTGATTTTGAGCAAGGACACACGGACACGGACACGGACACAAACACGTGTTTGACACGACTCGACATGCACGCACCTATCGACACATTGATTAAAATATAATATTTAATTTTTTATGTTTAATTTTATTTATTTTAAAATTTTATAGTGTAAATTGTATACTATGAAATTTGTAAACTTGTTTTGTTTCCAATGTTATTGAACTTGAGGGTTAAATGGTAATTTGGTTAGTTCAAAAGACGAACAACTTTGAAAAGTAAGAAAATCCATAGTTGTGCCACATAAGATTTTGTCTGCCACATGGCATTTTCTGTTAAAGTTAATTGACGAAAATAAGTCGAGTGATAGATGAGTAATAATAGTTTGAGATAGATCAATGAGTAATGAGTAATACTTCAAAATTGAGTGAGCAAATAGTAATATTAGACAAAGTTTGATGATTATTTATTAAATATACTCAATTTTTTTATTTTCTCCCTATTTGTCCTAACAAAGGTCGGTGTTTGCCTTTATTATAAACGAAAATGGTTTTTTTACTTTCTAATAGTGACCTTGAAAAAGAAACGTTTTTGATTTTGTTGTTTAACAATTAAAGAGTAGGTTGTTTTCCTAAGAAATTGGGGTTTCAGCATCAACTCCCAGCGCCACGACCAACACCCATCGAAGTCGGGCACAAAATTCTTTTAACAACGTTTATAATAATATAAATGACAATAATGACGTTCCCACCTAAAGACTCTTATTAATGGCACACCTATTTTATTGACCTATTAGCTAAAAAATTATGCAGGATAATAAATTGAACACCAAATCAAATATTGGCTAAATTACATTAATAAGATAATCAAAGTAAATAGAAGATTTTCAGTACAATGTTAAACTATCGCCATAGAATAATTTCTAATAATTAAGCGAAAATTTTGACTCACCCTAAAATATTACTCAAAATACTGCAAATTCATTACGTAAAATATCCTCAAGTTTTGACACAAGACTCAATGTATTGTGATATCAAAGTTTTGATTACTGCAAATTCTAGATACAATTTCATATAAATGATTGATTACAACAAATTTTTATTTGAATAGAAGAGATAGGAAAAAACCATTGAAATAAAATTAAAAAAAAAAAAAAAGACTTTCTTTATTTGTGGCTATGAAGTCTTCACAAATCTCACGGTAGACGAGAGACTTTTTTTTTATATTTGTTATATATAATTTTCACTAAAAAGTGTCTAAAAATCTCTAGAAATCTAGTAAGTAAAGAATCCCTAGAAGTTCTTTTCAATTTAAACATTTCTTGACTTATAGAAAATCTTACAAAATTTTAATTGAATTGACTTTTAAATTTTTTTTTAAGACTTCTAAAAATCTCTGAATACACCAATATTTTTTTTTGTGAGTGTTAAAAAATATACATTAAGAATGGATATTTTGTACACCACGATTTGTTTAAAATCGAATCTTTTTCTCCTTCACTATTCTCAAATTGCCTGGAAACATGAAATTGTAGAGTTGGGTATGTTTTGAAAATTTTATACAAAGGGGACTATTGTTTTGGAAGTAATTTTTTCTGTTTAGAAATTTGATTTATGGGTAAGAGAGGAAGAATGCAAGTTTTGGGGTGTAAAAACAATGGGTTCTTGTCGAATTCTCAGTTGAGACTCCAATGGAGTCCCCAGGATTGCAACTTCTATCCAGGTGGTGGGCTATTTGCCTCCTAGGTCAAATGGACCACAATGAAAATGGCAGTTTTAAGTTTCCGTTCGTGGATTTGTTTGTTAAATATGTGTCATCGCCTGTGAGGTTTAAGATTTTGGGTGTGCAGGAGGAGGAAAAGGAGGAGGTTAAGAAGAAAAAAGATGGGCTTAGGCTTAAGGTTAAGATTGAAAATCCTTCGTTGAGGAGGTTGATTAGTGGTGCGATTGCTGGGGGCGGTTTCAATGACTGCCGTGGCTCCATTCGAGACGATAAGTAAGGACACATTTGATGGTTGGGAGTAGTGGGCATTCGACTATGGAGGTGTTCTGATGGATGGCCAGGATTGTTTAGGGGGATTTTTGTTAATGTGATTCGAGTTGCGGCAAGCAAAGCCATAGAGGTAAGTAAAAGAAAAAAGAACAATGCAAATGACAGTTATGCTATTTAATCTGAATTTTCATTAATTTTCTGTATTGGTCAATTGGGGTTTTGCTTATAATGACATTCTTTGTTGGTTAATTTTGACTCTCACTTTATCTTATTAGTTGCTAACCTATCTTGCTTGGTTGTATTGGCTCATGTTTGATTGATTCGGTGGTTTATGAATAGATGCTAACCCTAGTTGCAAGTTTTAAAAAAATTACAAATAAATCCCTAAACTATCTTGAAATAACATAGACTCCAACTTTAGTAATAATAAGAAAAAAGAAGACTCCAACTCGAGTTGGGACTTGGGATCATGAAGTTTTCCAGATATCCAGTTGCATGGACACGGCTGTGAGGAAGGAGAAGCAAATACTTTATTTATTAAATATTGGTGTGTGTTCAGGAGTAGACAAATTAAACGCAGATAACATGAAATACCAATTGATTGGTATATTATTATACTTCAAATGAGATACATGAGTTTACAAGAACAGAAAGAACATCATATATAATTAATTAGACTATGATAAACTTTGATGATAGTGGCTTTGAATAAAGAAATTTAAATAAGATATTTGACAAAACATGTGATAATATTCTCTTTAAACTCTATCAGAACTCATGTGCCTTGAGAATCATAGTTATTGAAATCTCTTTCGTGTAGGAGAAGTTATGGATCATATGGGGTAGCAACTACAAAAAGGTCTTCTTTTCTTGATGCAGTTATTCCGGAGTTCTCAGTCATGTCTAAATTGTTTGGGTTGATTCCTTCGGGGAGTTTCCAGTCGAATTTATTGAGAAGTTGAGCTAAAGGAAGCTCAACACCAGCTATACCAAAAGTCATACCGGGACACATTCTTCTTCCTGATCCGAATGGAAGATATTCAAAGTGATTTCCTGTGAAATCCATACCGTTGTTCTCAAATCGCTCTGGTACGAAACTTTCCGGGTTAGTCCAATACTTAGGATCCCTGCACATTTCCCAAACATTTACAAAAACTTTGGCGTTGGCAGGTATAAAATATCCATTGATTTCACAATCTTTCCTACTAGCTCTTGGGAGAAGAGGAACTGGTGTATGCATCCTCAAAGTTTCTTTTATTACCAACTTTAGGTACTTCAATTTTTGGAGATCAGTCTCCTCAATGACTTGGCGACCCTTAAAGATTTCTCGTACTTCAGCTTGTGCCTTTGTCATTACATGTGGATTCCTAATAAGTTCTGCCATGGCCCAATCAATAGTGGATGATGATGTATCGGTTCCAGCAGAGAACATATCCTACAAAAAATCCAGCAATCTTGTTGATGAAAACCACATAACAATGAATTAATACTGCATAGAAAAGATTAAATAATAGCCAAAATACTTACAGAAACAACAGCTTTGATGTTGTCATAGCTAATGGGTATGTCAAGTTCCCCACTTTCCTTTACTCGAAGGAAAACATCAATTAAATCTTCGTTGCCAAACTCTCCATTTCCCCTTCTTGTCGACTCTGCATGATCCAACCCTTTGTTCTCCTTGCTCATTTTTGCCAAATTCTCCCTGTGTTCATCAATTATTTCGTCAAGAATCGCATCAAGCTTGTGGCGCATCGCCCACAATTTTACCTTACTTGAACTGAAAAATCTAAGTATCTTGGAGGAAGGAAACAGGTCAGCCAGTTCAAAGCCTGCCGCTAAGGATACACCTTCCTGGAATAGTTTTACCAGTGTGTCTTTGTCCTTACATATTTTACCAAATGCTGCTCTTGCAGTAATGGAACTGGTTGACGAGAAAATCTTCTCCGTCAGATTTATGGGTTTTCCGGCAGATGATTTAATAGATCTGATGAGTTTAAGGACCTCATCACTCCTAATGGAAGCAAATGATTTAACCTGCTTGGAACTTAAGAGTTCCAAAACGCAGATTTTACGCATTTGTCTCCAGTAATCATTATGTGGACTAAATGCCATATCAGTATGATCATACCACAAAATCTCAGTAGACATGGTTCCTGATCTGGCTGCAAAAGTAGGGTCTTGAGTTCTCAAGGCCTCTCTGGCTATTTCGGGGGAAGATATAACAATTGCTGAAGTTTCACCAAGCTTCAAGTGCATCAATGGTCCATATGTTTTGGCTAACTCTTTGAAATCACGATGTGGAAGTAAACTTAAAAGGTGCAAATGTCCAATTATGGGCAACTGTTTGGGACCTGGTGGGAGTTTTCGGAGTTTACTAGGAGTTTGAGAATTTTTCCATTTGGTAATGAACAAGAAAACCAGGGACAGAAATAGAGCTAAAGCAGTGAAGTAAAAGGTGAAATGGAGATCCATTTGTGTGAAAGAGTAAAGGGTTTTATACTTAAGAAAAAATACTCTCTTTTTCTTATGATTGCATAAAATGGCTTGGATGAAACATTAACACAAACAAACATATATATACACAAGCATTGGGGTTTGATGTTTCAGTCATCTTCTCTTGAATATCTGTCTGTTTTGACCAGCTATATATTTTCTTAATATTTCATAAGTCGAAGACTCCATATATGGGACCGTAAATGGGCATGGAAAATCTTTTGGACCACGCCCAAAAGTAAACTTAATTTGGCAGTTGAATTTGGATGTTTCAGTCATCTCTTCTCTTGAAGAGCTGTCCGTGTTGACCAGCTATCTTCTTAATAATTCATATATTAAAAGATCGAAATGTGTGACCATAAATTTGTTTTGGTCTGCCTAATATTTTTTATCTTCACGACCAAGTAATAAGGTAAATTTAATATTAACTTATGCCCGTTTGACTTGCAATTAATGATTAAAGATAATGGATAAAATTTATCTTATTTTGTTTAAACGGAATTGATGTCCGGGTGCTCTTTTAGCCAGATAACAATTTAAGCCAAAAAATGAATATAAGTTTTATCTTTGAAAAGAGAAGACAAATTTTTTATACGAATAAAAATTCACTTATTTTGTTATAGGGCAGATGTACCTTTTATAATATAGAACAAATTTTTTTTAGACATCCATACCCTAGGCCCCCCCCCCCCCCTCTCCTCCCGGCCAAACGCCTTGCGCAACCACCACTGCCTGCTACTACTACCCTTCGCCACTCCACCAATTTTTCTCTTTAATTTTTTTATTTATATTTTTTCGTTTAATTAAGAATAATGATAGAATTGTATTTTTTACGAAAAAATTTAATTTTTAACGATAATTTTTTTCATTCTTACCATGTAGGATAATAATAATTTTATTATCCAAATAACTATTATTGAAATAATTTTTATTCAAATAATCATTTTATCCACGACCTAAACTGGTCAGTACTAACCGTGATGGGTAACGAGAGATTGTGCATTAAGCTGTCGTGAAATGATATAATGGTAAACATTAATTTTCTACCACAGTTGTTATAATAATTATAGACAATTATATTTTTTGAATATTTAAAATTTGTATACGACCACCTTAAAAGTTAAAACTAACCTTTGTGAAACAGTAATATCCCTCTACATGACGATTACTTACTTAATCGTGGGAATATAATAGACAAAAATCAATTTTAAATAACTGTGTGCCGTCGTAATTAAATATAGTGCTTCAAATCCCAAGTGGGATCACAAAATACAATACTCCTTCCAAGTCGCAGAGAATCTCCGTTATTTAAATTAATTTTTATATCTTGTCTTTGATAACGATTTTTGTCTAAATATTTTACTAATGTGCATTAAAATAAGAGGCAAATATTTTGTTAAATTTATATATTTTTTATTTATTTTACTTATTTAAAAATACAAGAAGCAAAAAATATTTTTTTTACACCATTCTCATTAACTTTTTAGATAGAAACTATCATAAAAAAACAAAGATAAGATGTGTAAATTAATAGATTGATGATAAGAATGTGATAAAAAAATAGTTGGAGATATAAATGTGAAAATGAGCAATAATTAAGGACTTTTATTGCAATTAAAATATTGTGTTATTAACCAAAAACAATAGAGTATGGATATAATTACTATATTGTGTAAATTATTGATCTTTATCTCTACCGGTAATTATTTTTATTTGTATGAGTAGTTGGCAAATACTATAGTTACCAGAGCCGTTCTAACCCCCACTGTGGGGAAAACTTATGGCTCCAACTGCTGATGTGGGTGTGCTGACTGTGATTAGTATTCCCACGTGGACAAATGGATCAAAACAATTAACATCCCCCAGAGCCGTTCTAACCCCCACTGTGGGGAAAACTTATGGCTCCAACTGCTGATGTGGGTGTGCTGACTGTGATTAGTATTCCCACGTGGACAAATGGACCAAAACAATTAACATCCCCAGAGCCGTTCTAACCCCCACTGTGGGGAAAACTTATGGCTCCAACTGCTGATGTGGGTGTGCTGACTGTGATTAGTATTCCCACGTGGACAAATGGACCAAAACAATTAACATCCCCCCCATAATCTCCCATTTCCGTCTCCCTCATCTCCCACACGGTATATCCCCAATTTCGTGCCCTAGAAATCCCCCACCCCAACGCGACTGCCGGCGAACGCCAAACCCATCGCCGCTGAACGCCATAGCTACCGGCGGTGAACGCTCTTGCGCTTTGGGCCTGCTCCCCTCGCTGTGAACTCCCCAATCGAGCTGTGGGTCTCCTCGCGGTGGCCCTTCCTCGCGCTGAAATTCCCACCATTGGAGGCCTAGCCGCCGCCGCCGGTGACTCTCCTCGCGCTGTGGGCCTGCTTCCTCGCTGTGGGCAGCCCTCTCGCGCTCTAAATCCGCGCTTCTCCTCGTGGTGGGCCTTCCTCGCACACAAAATCCCACCATTTGCGCGTAGCCGCCGCCGGTGACTCGCGCTCGCGGTGTGGGGCTGGTTCCTCGCTGTGGGCAGCCCTCTCGCGCTGTAAATCCGCGCGCACTGATACCATCATTGCCGCCGTGAAAAAATCCATTTCTGCCGTGACCCACTGTTTGTGTATCTCCACGGTACTGATAATTTTTGTACAGTTATCTGAGGGTCTAGTGAGACTGAGGTTTCCTACCCAATGATTTAAATTGATTCTGAAATTTTTTCTACATTTGTGATAATTTTTGGTACTGTGAAATTGTACAGTTTTGGTATTGAAATGGCATTTTCATAAAATCTGAAATTCGTGATGAATTTGTGATGATTTATGAATAATTGTGATGACTTGGGATGATTAGGAGTATTGTTGGTTGAGTTGCCTGATTTATGACTTGGGATGATTAGGAGTATTGTTGGTTGAGTTGCCTGATTTATGACTTGGGATGATTAGGAGTATTGATAATGGGGCTGTGATGATCAATCAATGTTGTTGATTTGTTGTGATTGTTGGAATTCGGCAACTACACAAATAAGTCCCGTATCTTGGCTTGGCAGCCCGGATGGCATGAGCGATGGGGTAGCCCATACGTTCATGCAACCGGTGTTTTACAGCCATGGCGGTGCTAATGAATGTAGACCGAAAATATGATCTGAGCCTCCAATGAATATGTGAATTTGTAAAATAATTTTGCATGTGGATCTTATTGGTATTCTTGTGATATTGTTGTGACATTCGAATAACAGATAGGTAAGGATCGATGTCTTCTTCTAGTGGAAATGTTATCCAGGCACGACTTAGATGTAGATGTGGTGGGTATATGAAGATACATACTTCACACTCCGAAAGGAACCCACACCGTCGATATTGGAGATGTCATAGTGTGAAGGTAATTGATTTTTAATTTGTATTGTTAAGATTGTTTAATTGGATTGACTTGAATGCTATTTTATTATTGCAGGATGGTATCATGTGCGGTGCCTTTATTTGGGACGACGAGGTCGAATCGAACTTTGGATCGCAGTATGCAGGAAATGAACAAACACGTTCAGAATTTGATGAACTGAAGTGTAGTGTGCAGAGCTTACTAGAAAAAGTAGATAAGCTAGAAAATAAAGTTCAGTCTTGTCGGCGTTTTAGAAATAGGGGTTACAATTGCGCAGATGTTGTAATTATTTCATGCATTGCTGTACTTGTGTTTTTTGTAATGAAAATGTTGGTGTAATTTTTAATAATAATCTTTCTTGCATAATTGTTCATACAAATTTTTAGCAAACACGCTCAAGATAACAATATGTGTACCACGATAAAGATAACAATATATTAGCAAACATGATCATTACACATACAGAAAATCATATAAAATCGCTAACAATTCATTGTTCCAAATACACAAAAATAGAAACATTGGCTAATAAAGTTCACAAGATAGGATTGTTTGAATGACATAAGGTAAACAGGTACAAAAGATTTGCTATAAATCAAATGTAAAATTCATTGCATCACTTGTCGAACTAAACGCATTTGATGTGAAAGTGGCGTCCTCTCCCCAACTACCTTGCAGGTCAGCGTATTCATGATGCTACTCGGGTATGGTTGGTACATGTGATCTACAAAAATAACGATATTAGTATAAATATAATAGTTTCATAAATTAACGGTAAAGCAAAAAATAATATTCACTGTTACCTATCATTAAATCTCGAGCAAGTTCTTTTGTCGTGTCCACTTCCTCCACAAATGGAACATTGTCTACTTTGTTTGGATATCGCTTTCTCTTTTGAAGACTTCAATCGTTTTCCACATCCCTTTGCTCGAACAGCATTTGGATCTTGTATCTCTTGTTGGACCTCACGACTTTTAGAACTGGACTTGCTCTTACCGACATTTCCACCATTGTCAATTTGGTCGACACTCAAATCCAACCTTTCAAACTCATCTAATAGATACGTACTACGGGCATCTGTTAAGGCCGACTTATCTACTAACATAGATGCCTTGTGTGATAACAACCCATGTCGGCCCATTAATCGTTGGATAGATGAGTCATCCATGTTGGAAGGTGCATTAGTGTCGTAGACATTACCCATTTTGGCATTCTTTGTCCAACGTCGAAGTATATATTTTTCTGGAAGTTCAAGAACTTGTTTTTTCTTCAAAAAACATATCATGTGGCGACATGGATAACCTTCAAACTCGAAAGTTCGACAACTGCATGATATGTAGTCATTCTCCGTGAAATATGTAACCTCACGTGACCGATCAACCATTTTGCCAGCTTCATATCTCTGCACACTGTAAGTTTTCCCACCGATGAAAGTTGATCTCTTCGAGCAAATGTATACATTACTCTTATCAACTTCTGTCTGAAACAACATGAACACCTTCTTCGTGTAGATTTCAACCATTTGGTGTTCCATCACAAGACTGGACATCAAGCGGGGTTGTTCGTTTAGATCAACATGGTTAGCAACTAGTTCTTCGTGGCGTTGATGAGTAAGTGCCCTATTGAACCTAGTAATGAATCCCATAAGTGAGTTCTTCTTATTCACGTACTTCTTTAGAAATGAGTGACCACTTTCAGATCATTGGCTGCTAGACATTCCAGCACTGAATATGTGCTTAATATATGATGGCACCCACCGACCCCGGATATCATACATCGATTGTAGCCATTCATTGCAATGTAAGCCTGTATTTACCATAGCATCATTCCACCGTTCCTCAAATTCAACCGGCGTCTCTGAATTTTTTATAATGTTAACTAACCTATGGTACTGCTCATTGTACACCATAGCGTTAATTTTCTCAGAAAACTTATTTAGAATGTGCCAGATGCAAAACCTATGGAATGTCAGAGGCAGAACTATTGATATTGCCTTCGCAATAGCAGCATCCTGATCAGTAATAATCAACGGGGGAGCATGATTGGAGTTGGACTCCATGAACTTCGACAACAACCACACAAATGACTCGGTCGTTTCATCGCTCAAAAATCCACACCCAAACACAACAGTCTGACCATGATGATTTACCCCTACAAAAGGGGCGAAGATCATTGAGTACCTATTGGTGTTATATGTGGTGTCGAAAACAACAACATCCCCAAAACAACGATAAGACCGTATAGATTCAGCATCGGCCCAATAACAACGATTCAACTTATTTGCTTCGTCTATCTCGTAGTCGAAGTAGAAGTTCGGATTTTTCTCTTTCTCAAATGTGAAATGCTCTATCAATGTTTCAGCGTCATGACCCCTTTGCTCTTCTCGAAGGTTTCTTTCATGGTTCCTAATATCTCTCTCCACACACCCAAGCGATGATGGACCACCAGAATCTATCTCCATAAGCCTTAATTGCTGGCATGTTGGTATATTAGCATCAGAAAATTGTTGAGCAAGTACTTTCTTTGTAGTCGACACCGTCCAGTGAGATCTCAACAAATGAACTCGACTAGGAGTAGTAAGTGCATGATTGTGTTCCTCGATAAAGTTGTTGACAATCCACATCTGTCCTGTTTGTTGCTTGACTACACTTAATCTAGCACCACAGCCAACTCGTGTTTGCCCATGCTTTCTTTCCCCAGCACGCGGCACAGAGTCTTTAATAAACCTCTGATATTTATCTTCTGTCTTTCCCTCCTTCGAACATACAAACATTTTCCAGTACGTCTCACCGGTTATCTTATTCTTTTTGCTGTTCTCTATTCGGGTACTAAATCCAGCCTCTCGAGCATAATTATTGTAGAAAGTGTATGCTGCCTCATGTGATTGAAATTCTTGTCCAGTTGCAGGGATACGCTGAACTGAAACTTGAGGAGTATACATATTGTCTGCACTTTGTGATTCCATTGCACGAATTCTGAAACAATCAACATAAGAAAAAAATCAATTATCTATACCGCCACTCATTCTGTATCCAGTTGCAGCTACTAGATATAATAAACATTCATGAATTGCAATTTCTGAAATTACATCACAATCTTAATCCCATTGCATCTAATTTTTAAAAAAACAATGAATAAACCACTTTCAATACATTTTATGAATTATTACATCCACTTAATGTTAATCCCATTGCAAATAATTCTTAAAAATATAAATCATTAACAATTTTCAAATTTTTCATATACACCCAACTCCCTGTCTGTATACTCCCTGTTCTCCTTGCATTTAATTATACAACAATCAACAATGATGAATTTCAATTGTTGTGAACTATCAGGTTTTACGAGTGTTCATCCCCAAACAATCATTACCGTGGATTAACACAAAACAAACACGGCGGAAATGGCACGGCGGAAATGGCTTTTTTCACGGCGGAATTGGTGGTATCAGTGCGCGCGGATTTAGAGCGCGAGAGGGCTGCCCACAGCGAGGAAGCAGGCCCACAGCGCGAGGAGAGTCACCGGCGGCGGCGGCTAGGCCTCCAATGGTGGGAATTTCAGCGCGAGGAAGGGCCACCGCGAGGAGACCCACAGCTCGATTGGGGAGTTCACAGCGAGGGGAGCAGGCCCAAAGCGCGAAAGCGTTCACCGCCGGTAGCTATGGCGTTCAGCGGCGGTGGGTTTGGCGTTCGCCGGCGGTCGCGTTGGGGTGGGGGATTTCTAGGGCACGAAATTGGGGATATACCGTGTGGGAGATGAGGGAGACGGAAATGGGAGATTATGGGGGGGGATGTTAATTGTTTTGGTCCATTTGTCCACGTGGGAATACTAATCACAGTCAGCACACCCACATCAGCAGTTGGAGCCATAAGTTATCCCCACAGTGGGGGTTAGAACGGCTCTGCTATAGTTACATGTATGTATAAAAGTAAGTATTTCACTCTGTACAACTCCTGTCAACTCTGTAAAGGGAACATCAAATGATCGAAATTTTGGTTAATTCTTTTACAAACACTGTATTTATTCTAAATTCTATAGTGCATGATGTTTCCTTAAAAAAAAAAAAAAAAAAAAAAAAAAAAAAAAAAAAAAAAAAAAAAACTTGACACTATAATAGTTTATGAAGGAAATAATAGAGGGCCAGAAAATTTTATTGGATGACAAAGAAATATTAAAGAATAGCAAAATAATTAATAAAAATGATATGTAAAGTATTACTTAATTTAATATGGAGAGTAACATTTGATGATAAATATTTTTCTCATCTTTCGAGTGCGGTGACGACAGTGGTAGAGACTTGCAAAATAGTGGCGGGACTTCTATCCTATGTGTCTACTCCGATGTGACAATCAGTAGATTTAGACATGGCAATACGAGATCTTTGGGCGAGCAGAGCCCGAGCCCGAGCTCGAACTCGACTCGGTCCTCAAATTTTTTTTTTAAATTTTGAAAATGAAAAAGAAATACAATATCGGGAATCTTTTATGTTGAAAATTAAAGATTGAAAACTCTCCTCCTTTTTCTGGCCTTGGGACCAGCTACTTTGAAAGTAGGCAGAGTTAAAATTGTACACGAACAAGATGTCACGTACAATTTTTTATTAAAATAAGAAAAAATATCAAATACTAAAGAAAAATATTACTTACTACAAATCTGAGTAATCCATATTCAAAGCTTCAAGTTCTTCGGACATTATTTTGTCCACTTTGTCTTGAATTCGAAGTTCGGCGTCATCCCAATCCTTTAGACACGGTAAGCTTTCTAAAATGTCGACTTTGAGTATTGATCTAATATCAGACAAAATCCTGCCACTTGTACTAAATGCAGCCTCCAATACTACATTTGAGATCAGTAGTGTTAGTAAATCACTTGCTATTTTTGAAAGAATTTGATAACTATGTTGATGTTGTCTCCATTATCATAGTATATCAAAAAAATTTCTCTCTTCGTCATCTAACATATTAAGCACGTCATGCGCAAAATACATAACTAACTCTGCAGGTGTATCATTAGATCGTGGAAGGGAAGAACTAGAAGAAGAACCAACTGATTGTTGACATTGACTACTCATATGTGTACTCACGTAACTCGATAAGTCAATATCATCAGTTGATAATGATGTACATGTTGGAACAGGGGGTCGTAAAACGTTTGTACCGGCCTTTTTATCATAGACTTCATACATAGAATATAAAGTTTGTTCTAAATTATCACACGTCACTGGATGTCCGTAAGTTAATTTTTGTTAAATTGCCATTATTATTACTTTCGTACCATCTAAGTTAAGTATATGATCCATAATACATGCTAATAAAAATAACATAGGCAATTTTTCTCAATATTTTCTAAATTTAGCTTCCATGACCTATATAATACTAGAAAAAAGAACAAAATTCTTATAATTATTAAAATTGTTAGCAATATAATAGAAATGATTTAAAACAAGTGGAGTATTTGGATAATACACACCAGAACATGCAATTGTTGCGTCGTAAAAAACTTTTAAAATTTTTCTAACATAACCACATATTTCCCAGTCATATAATTCTAAATCATATTCTAAGCCGTGTGAGTGTCAGCTATTATAATATACATTAATGCAATATTCGTAGCCTTCACAAGATTCAAGTATAAGATATGTTGAATTTTATCTATTGGCAATATCAGTTGCAAAAAATTTTGATTGGAGCCCATTTTCTACGCATAGAGCAACAAAACCTTGTTTTCTTGATAGTGAGACCAAAATATAATTAATAGCATGTCTAATTTTTTCTAATTGGGGTTGTATAAATTTTAATCCATCTTGTACAATTAAATTAAACACATGACATACTCAACGAATGTGAAATAAAATACCATCAAATTCTGAACTACAATGTTGAATTAATTTATCAATTATTATATTGTTTGGGCTTGCATTATCAAATGTAAAACTACGAGTCTTAGAATCACATTTAAATTCATGTAATACACTTAATAAAATATGATAAATATTAATTTCATTATAAGGATAGTATATTTGTTTAAATGCTATTATTTTGTTATGCATTATCCAATTATTATCAATATAATATACAGTTGCAACCATGCATCTTTTTTTATTATAACATGTCCATAAGTCTGATGTAAAAGATACAACGCCGCTGTAATTATTAATATCATTAACAATAGCATCTTTTTTTGTATTATATCTAACAATAGTGTCTTTACGAAGTCCATTTCTAGAAATATTAACGTACCTTAGTTGGAGATATTTTTGGATGAATTTCGTTCAATGAGAATTGTCCATCAAGCATAGTGGAAATTCGACGTTTTCTATCAATTTCGACAGTCTTTCGCGGCACATGACTTCTTGTGAATATATCCAGTTGTTGGGATTGGGACTACTGGACCCAACTCTTGGAGATCCAAACTAGAGTTTTACCTGATTTGTAACTAAACCTCCATGTTTGTATTAACACTTTTTGAAGTGTCTGTTTAGATGGGTCGTGCCTATCTCCTTGTACCAAGCTAACTTAACTTGACAGTGTTTACACTGTGCTTTGAACTCAGAGACTTCGTCCGCTAGTTTACTAGTCAGCGCCAACTCAAAATGCTCCCAGCACCTAGCCTTTTGTTTGGCGACTTTTCGTTTAGTGCTAGAGCCGATAGTAGTTTGTGTATTGGCATTTTCTTGAAAGTCTTTCAAATCAATTGGATCAGTGCTACCACTAAACTGATCAATAATATCATTTGGAATTGGAATGTCATTAAGACCACTGAAATTATCATCACTTCGATTATATGTCATTTGGAATAATAGAATAAAGAGAATAGATGAATATGAAGATGTAGTAGAAACTAGAAACTAGAAAATATAAATGTAGAGAATTAGTAGAAGTAGAAAATTACAACTTGAAATTATAGAGTAATATCTAGATAATGAGATATTATATACTAATTATAACACTAATATTGAGAGAATGAAATTTGAAAATTGTTAATGGATTGAGTATATAATTAAATGAGAGACAAGATATTGAAGTGTCAAAAAAAGAGTTTAGAATAGGAATATTTATAGGAGAATAATGAAATTAAAAAAAAAAAAAAAAAATAGGTGTGATCGTTGGATGATCATCCAACGGTCACGATTAAGTAACTGCTACACGAGCCACAAGCAGAGCTAGCTCGTGGCTCGTGCTTTTGGGTTCGTTGGCTCATTCCTACGAGCCGGCTCATTTTTTAGCCGAGTCGAGCGAGCTCGGCCCTCTTTTTTTTGGGGCTTGGCCCTAGCTCATGCTTGTCCCTCGACAAGTCCAAGCCCAAGCTAGGCCGAGCTTTTATGGACCGAGTCGGCTAGCCTACGAGCCGACTAACTTTTTTGCCACCCCTAAGTAGATTATTGAATTATGTATTCATAATAGCAATATAGAAAATATGGCCGTTCCGGAGAGATCAACCTCTATTTATAGGGGTGATTGGGGGAGTCTGTCTTTAATGATGGTGTCTTTTCATCTTCCTCATTACTCGGAGTTAATGAGGGATGTTACAATTTCCCAAATACCAATAGTAATTGTAACTCTATGGTTTATGGATATGATTGGTTCAACGACAGTCGATTTATTACTGTCTACATGTCAGATGTGAGCTATGAGCCCATCGGGGCGAGCGAGCTGATGAGGCTGGCGAATCATTAAGGCTAGCGTGCCAGAACGTGCCACTATTGGCAGATAACATATAACATCTGTTATCGTTTCTATCATTATAAACTCTCTACTTTTCATAGACTATCGTCAATGTGAAGTAGAAATAATTTACCGTTACTATTCCTCTCTAACTTTTTTGGCTTTTTATTGAGATGAATATTTATTTGTATGTTGTGTGTTATAAGTGCGTATAGCCCTAGTCAATGTTGAGACAGTGAAATAGTTCATAAAAATAGGTACGGGTAGGGCCCGCCCATTTGTCGAGGGGCTGACGTGTGCTTGCGCCTGCCCTTGGTCATGCGGGCGTGTGCCCACCCCTAGGCGTAAGTCTTCCCTTTCATTTTGTGTTCTAGTTCCATTGGAGTTTTGCTTATTTTGACTAATGAGGCTTATCGCCTTGTTTTTTAAACATAGGCTCATCACTCTGTTTTTAAACTGAGGCTCATCGCCTTGATTTTAAACAGGGGCTCATCGCCTTATTTTTCAGATAGAGGCTCATCGTCTTGATTTTTATATAGAGGCTCATCGCCTTGATTTTAAACAGAGGGTCATCAATTTTTTTTTTTTTTTTAGCAGTGGCTCATCGCCTTGATTTTTAGATAGAGGTTCATCACCTTTATTTATAGACAGAGGCTCATCGCCTTGTTTTTCATACAAAGGCTCATCGTCTTATTTTATACTTAATAAAGATTGTAGTAAAAATAAGAAGTTGCCACAGGTCGGGTCCAGTAGATGCATCAGGACTTTCCAACTAGCTTGATCATTTCTTGGTACCATTATCATTTATCCGCCTTAGATAGTTCATTTTCTGCTTGTGTTTGTTATCTCGAAGTTTATGCTCGTCCCGAGTCTTTCTTTTGTTAAACTCATGTTTCTTTTAATCTTTCGTGTCTTTGGTAATGAATATGCTTCATCAACATCTACATATTTATCTCATCTTTTTAGTAACTCATGCATCGTATATGGCGGGTTCTTGGGGAGTAAAATCTTGAAAGGGCGACTTCGAGTTCCACTTATCATGGCAGTGATTACAACAGACATCTGGAGTTCCTTGATCTCGTGGGTGGCCCTATTGAATCGGGCAATGAAATCTTTCAGCAGCTCGTCTTTGTCCTGGGTCAATTGCATCAGTCTAATAGATGTCGTCTTAACCCGATTGCTACTAGAAAATTATGCAGCAATCTGCTTAAAAAAATCATCAAACGTATGGATAAATTTTGGGGGAAGGGTTGTAACCAATCTCTTACCTCCCACCTAAGTATTGGCGGGACGACCCTGTACATAATAGCATCTGGGGTGACACGTAATCTCATCAAATTAACAAAAGCCCTAAGGTGATCAACAGAGTCAGATGACACGTCATATTTCTCCATCTTTGGTTGTTCAAAGTCTTGAGGAAAAGGAACAACCATCACTTCTGGAGCAAAAAGATCTTCTTCCAATACCATAGATTGTTGTTTACTACTTTTCTTAGACATAGCCTCTGCTATTTTCCAACCCATCATATCTTCTAACCGTTGCTCGAGGCCTAACACTGGTGTCTCACCTAGCGTAAGCAGAGCCACCCATGACGGTTGCCCCAGAGTAGATTTGAGCCAGACGTCAATGAATAAATGTGGGGTGCAAATGATGGAGCCAGAGAACCTGGGGTTAGTGGCAGAGCTACTGTTGGCAATGTTTTCATTGTTAGAAAGTTAGGAGCCTAGGACGGAGTACCTATCGATGACGGTCCCACCGGTTGAAGACTATGAGCTTGGGGTAGAGTCCCTGTTAGTGATGGTCCTACTAGAGGAAGACTAGGAGCCTGGGGTAAAGCCCTTGGCAGTGATGGTCCTACTGGGGAAAAACTAAGAGCCTGGGGCGGTTGAGACGCCACAGTGTTTCGATCCTAGAGTATAGCCGCCAAAGCCACCACCTGCGCTTGTAGTGCCGCTAGTTGAGCGGCAGGTGCAAAATCTTATTGTGGGTGGTTCGTGGCAGCGTTGGACTCAGTGTCATCATCCCCGATGTGGCCTAGATCGGTTACATTATTTGCTTTTCTAGTTCGAGTCATGATTTTTTGTGCGGATTTTCCACAAATGCTGCCAAATGACGACAAATATTTTTCTCCTCCTCCTAACGCGGTGGCGACAATGGTGGAAAGCTGCGAAATAGTGGTGGGATTTCTATTCCTAATGTCCACTCCAGTGTGATAATTAGTAGATTATCGAATTACGTATGCAGAATAGCAATATAGAAAATATGGCCGTCTCTTTTATCTTAAGGGATGAAACTCTATTTATATGGGGTGATTGAGAGAGTCTGTCTTTAATGACGGGTGCCTTTTCATCTTCCTCATTACTCGGTTTTAATGAGGGACGTTACAGCTTCTCAAACGCCAATGGTAAATGTTACTCCATGGGTCATGGGTAGACTGGTTCAACAACAGTCGATATATTACTATCCACCTGTCAGAAGTGAGTCATGAGACCATCAGGTTGGACGTGACGATGAGGCGGGCGAATCATTGAGACAGGTATGCCAGGACGTGCCACTATTTGCAGACAATATATAAAAACTGTCATCGTTTCTATCATCAGCATTTTTTTTAAAGTAATCAACATATTATTATGAAAGATCTCCACACACAGGGCGCGTAATAAAGATGACAGTATAATTAACCCTGGTTATTAGTATCTGGGACCGAAGTAGCAAATAATGTCAATAGATGTGGCAAATGGGCCATATGGGCTAGCCCTAACCCAATTTTACATAGACTCGTATTTATTGAGACAACCAGCCCGATTTTGGGTCACAAGACTACTAGGCCAGCCCAACATAAATTTTTAATTTATTCTTTCAAAAAAATAAAAAAGAAAAAAGAAAAGAAAAAACTTCACCATTTTCCTCCACAACCACCAGTGAGTAATTTACAGCAATTCGGGAGAGGCAAAACCTCCCACCTTGTTTTCGCGCTGGTGCCAAAAACAATGGGAAAAAATTCCCCTCTATTGCTGTAGTTCTTACTGGTGGAAAAGAGGGTGAGAGTAGAGATGGGTTGATAGATGGAGTCAAAAAATTTTATCGGGCCAGCTAGACTTTAGTCCAATTAGCGCAGTGGTTTAGTTGTACCGGGCCAAATTAACTCGATTTTTACTTAACTAATTTTTTATTGGGCCAATCCATTTTTACTACCTCTAAAAGTCAAGCTGTGGACTTATTTATTTTTCTCTCTTGAAACAAAGTGAGAAATCCCACGAGTCATCGTTTAAATGTATTATTATAAGATTATCGTGTTATGAAAATGATGTTGAGAATAAGATAACTTAATTCTATATCACCAATAATAATTATATATAAACATGCAAGTTTTATAGAGGTTTGTCTTAATATGAGATTACGTCATTTTCTTGCTATTGCAGTGATTCACTATAATAAAAAAAAAAATTTACAAGAAAAATTGCACATTTTCAAACTCTCAGTGTATTATTTTTTGTGTAGCCTATCTTTCCATTTTTCTTAATCATCCTATATAAACTCTAATGACGACTCCCTATTTATAAAAAAGATTAAGACAACTGAATACAGATGAAAGACAATAATTAGACTCTACAACTTAACAAATAATATGTATCTTCATGAAAGTTCATACAAAAGTAGAATAGTAAAGAGTCAATTTGGTATGTAGATGAAACTGTTTATCTAGATAATAGGTATTCAAATATCATGTTTGTTATTATCCTTTTTGGTTCAACTATGTATAAAAATCGAAAAAGTCATGTTTTCATAAAAATGACAATTCTATTTTTATTTTTAATTAAACAAAAAAATATAAATAAAAAATTAAAAGGAAAAAATAGATGGAGCGGTGAAGGGCGTTGGCGTTGGCGTTGGCGGTGGCTGGTGCGAAGGTGGCGACGACAGGTGGTGGCAATATTCCTATGATATGGATTTTTAAAAATAAATTTGTTCTATATTATTAATACACGTTTGTCTTTTAAAAAATGAGTGAATCATTATCTGGATAAAAAAATTATTTCATCCTCTTTTCGAAGACAAAGTTTATTTTTATTTTTGACTTATATTATTATTCGAATAAATATATATCCATACATCAATTCTACCTAATTAAAATAAAATAAATTTTATTTATTATCTTTACCCATTAACTATATATAATTCTATATATGCTAAATGGTCTTAAGAGGTAAACTTAGACACTTTATATTCCATACAATTTATGTAAAAAAGTAAGGCTAAATATAAATATATGCTAGAATTCGATGGCGGCTATATTAAAAATGTTGAACCCCAATTTTGAGGGCCCCTACCGCTCTTGTATTGGAATTTTGGTGGAGAATATAAATCGCAGGATGTGTTTAAGTGGAGTAGAGTCGATAGTTGCTTTTTAACTGCACATACAAGAGACCAAATTCATATCAAAGACAAGACTCAAACCTCTATACTGCAGTTGCCAGCTGGCGGCTATATTAGAATATGAAATGATTGGTTTAAGAAAAAATGATGAATAAACAACCAACATATTTTAAGATAAATCAATTTTAAAATAATAGAAAGATATTGAATAAATATCAAGTCTTTGTTGTATAAATGCACGATATTCTAATAAAAAAATTTTTTTGCACTTTTTAATATTAACTATATAATAGTGTTTAGATTATTAATTAACCCACCATGCCTTCCATACTTGGTACACCACCACATGTAATGTTTTTTTTTTTTTCCCTATGTAATTGATGTACGAGGATTTTATAATCAATGCACAAATATTAATAGCACAATATTAGGATCTAAAAGTAATTAACCAATATAAAAATGGTTATCCACTTTATCAGTCCTTCAACTCAATTTGCAATATAAAACCCTACGTTGATCAATCATAATTTGCTTAAGCAGATTTGTAACTAGATGTTCATTATTTATGTCTTTTAGCATGCCATTGTTCATTAAGCAATTTTGGTTTTTATGAAGGACAAAAAATTCGACAAAAACGTGAAAAATAGTCATACAATAATCGAAGGAGTGCCCATTTTAAATAAAAAAAAAAAGAAAAGAAAAAATTGCCTAATCACCTACAAGTAATTTGTTTCAAATTAGGTCAAAATAATTTTCAAAAATGTCAATAAGTCATACTTTTCAGCAATTTTTCATATTAATCCCAAAATAATTATCTCTGTGATTCATATTTGCCACAAATATTGCTCTTGGCACTGCTCCCGCCGCCGCCGCCGCCGCCGCCACCGCCACCGCCACCGCCACCGCCACAGCCACAAAACAAAGCTATAATATGAAATTCTCCTTTGTCAACAGCCTTGCAATTGCAAAAGAAGGCGAGTTGACGATTGGCACCATTGATGACATTCAGAAGCTTCATATTCGCTCTATCGCAATTGCGATTGACACTTGGTGAGCATGCACGCCGTATATGCCATCAGGAGCAGACTCATACCTACGCAATCTGTAATTTAACGTATAATCCATCATGTTTTCCGGTTGTAATTAAGAATAGGCAAAATTTTGTTATAAACTATTTTGCTGTGAAATTTCGAGAGCAGAATTATGTGGTTTCATTTCAATTTTTGTTGGAGTTCTGTTATGTTTTTTTGCTTTGGCAATTGTGAACTTTTCTTTATGTTGAAACAATTGCAGGGCAGTATACTGATTTTTACAGTAGAAGATGGAAAACTTCAACTAATTGCAGAGAAAGAAACTAAGGGAGGTGTTTACATTCTTAATGTGTTCAATGGGAAACTTCTTGATGCTATTAATCAGAAGATTTAGTTGTATAAATGGATGCTTCGTGTGCAATCTAAATGTGGACATCATGGACGTATTCTTACACTTTATGTGCAAATTAGAGGAGATTTTATAATTGTGGGGTATATGATGAAATCAATTTCTCTGTTAATTTACAAGGTAAACATGTCAAATCTATAGAAGTGGGTTCTTGATTAGTTTTTTATGCATTTATGCTATTCTTTAGAAGTGTTTGACTTTTGTGGTATGAGAAACATCATCATAAATATATTTATATCATGATACTGTATTATAAAAAATATTAAGGAATATTTGTTTGATGAATTTCTGTAGAGTTGCCATGCTTTGTTGTTGTAAATAGCAGCTTGAATTTCTGTATGAATGAAAAAGTTCGATGTGGGCATTGCTATGACGAAAGTTGGCTATTATATTATTCTCTGTGTTGTTAATTAGTCATGTATGTTTGATACTGTATTATAGAAAAACTATATCATAGAAAATACTATCATAACAAAACTGAGCATATAATTCGTATACGTGCTCAGAATTTTTATTATAATATATTTTTGGAATGGTCTCGACGAGCCGGTCAAGACCAGTGACTTTACTACTACGTACGATAGATTTTAGCCGTCTGAAATCGTCTCTTTAACTTAAAATAGCAAAACTTAATTTTTCTTGTCAAAACAATATCATACATACTAAAAATAGTATCACATATAAATGTATTTTAATATATTAGTATCATATATGAAAATATCTTAATAAAACAGTATCACATACACAAACTACAATCCAATAAAATAACAGTATCATAGATTAAATAACAGTATCATAGGTTGAAACATTATCATAATAAAACAGTATCAAAGATAAAAATATAGTATAAGTATACCATATCACTTTATCTAAATAAAGCAATATCATATATCTGTTTTACTGGTTGAAGTAATTATATTGTTCTTAAAATGCTCAATTAGTAGTACAAGATCATTGATGCTGTTTGTATTCAATAACATTATCATAAATTAAAATACTATCATAGATATTTTAGTAGTTGAAGTAATTATATTGTTCTCAAATGCTCCATTAGTAGTACAAAATTATTGATATTATTTGAATTCAATAACATTATCATAGATTAAAATAGTATCATATGTTGAAATATTATCATAATAAAACAGTATTAAATATAAAAGCTTGGTGTAAGTATACCATATCACATTATCTATATAAAATAGTATCATATATAAAACTAAATACAAGATATTTTAATGGTTGAAGTAATGATATTGTTCTTAAAATGCTTCATTAGTAGTATAAGATCATATGTTTAAACATTGTCATAATAAAACAGTATCAAAGATTAAAAAAAATAGTATAAATATACCAATGTATATTATCTAAATAAAATAGTATAATAAATAAAATAGTATGGCTTTTTTGTACAAATGGTCTCTAACTTTTGAACTTACTGTAGGTTGAGGACCTATCATTTCATTTTTGGCAGTTTAGCCCCTATTTCAAATATTTTTTGCGGCAATGATTTATTTCATCAATTTCTGTCCAATTGTCCGTGAAATTTGATGGTGGATAATTTTTTATTTAAAAAGTAAAGAAAAATTTGCAGCAAAAGTCTCTAATCTTTTAAAAAGTGTCGAAAAGTCCCCCAACCTTCTAATCTTAACACATATGACCCCAAACCTTTTTGACAATTTTACTCTCAACTTAAATAAATTAAAAATAACTCATAAACCTTTTCAAAAATATAAATAAGTCCTATTTTTTTTTTTTACAGATGTAACTTAAAATAATAAAAAGTGTGTCATAAAGTTCCAAAACTTTTAATTTTGTTAATCAAAATGACATTTAAAATGTGTTTGATTAAAATTAGATTTTTTAGTAAAAGTTGTTGAAGTGTATGGTTGAAAAGTTGTGGGACCATAAAATGTGTGGTTAAAATTAATTGTTGACTTTGACTTTAACGTTTTAGCAAAATCAAAATTGAAAACAAACAGGCTCTTAGAGTTTCTATAGATTTTGTCCAGTGGTCCGTTAATTAACAAAAAAATTATACCCATGATCAAAATTTGACCAATTTAAAATTTTAATTTATTTTTATTACTAAATAATAATTAAAAAACAAGTTCTTCACATTCTCCAGCCCACCACCATCCTTTTAATCAAATTTTCATACCAATTAAAAAAAAAAGGTGGTGGTGGGCTGGAGATTGTGAAGAAGTTTTTTTTATTATTATTATTTAGTAATTGGTATGAAAAATAAATTAAAATTTTAAATTGGTCAAATTTTGATCATGGGTATAATTTTTTTGTTAATTAATGGACCACTGGACAAAATCTGTAGAGACTTTAAAAGCCCATTTTTTTCAATTTTGATTTTGCTAAAAATCTAAAGTTAAAGTCAACAATTAATTTTAACCACACATTTTATGGTCCCACAACTTTTCAACCACATATTTTAACAACTTTTACTAAAAAATCTGATTTTAGTCAAACACATTTTAAAATCATTGTGGTGAACAAAATTAAAAGTTCTGGGACTTGATGACACACTTTTTATTATTTTAAATGTAAATCTGTAAAAAAAAAAAAATATTTAGGACTTATTTGTATTTTTTAAAAGGTTTATGAGTTATTTTTAATTTATTTAAGTTGGGGGTAAAATTGTCAAAAAGGTTTGGGGTCATATGTGTTAGGATTAGAAGGTTAGTGGACTTTTCGACACTTTCTGAAAGATTAAGGACTTTTGCTGTAAATTTTCCTTTACTTTTTAAATAAAAAATTTTCCACCATCAAATTTCACATACAATTGGACAGAAATTGATGAAAAAAACCATTGCCGCAAAAAACATTTTAAATATGGGGCTCAACTATCAAAAATAAAACGATAAGGTGGTGTTCTCTTTGTGTTTGAGTTTTGTGTTTTGAGTTTTGAATTCATTTTGTATTTTGTGTTTTGAGTGTTTGTTTTGAGATTTTTGAAAATGCGTTCTTTTTTATGTTTTCGAAAACAGAAAACTCGAAAACGCGTTTACTTGAAACATTTTAGAAATTTGGATTTACTTGGAATTAAAAATAATTAGTAATTCAAAACAATTCAAAATAATTATTGTTGGAATTAAAAACATTGAAAAAATTTGGAATTATTTGGAATTAAAAATAATTATTAATTAAAAACATTTAAAACAATTATATACAATTATTTGGAATTAAAAACATTTAAAAACATTGATTGTTGGAATTAAAAATATTTAAAAACATTTAAAAACAATTATTTAGAATTAAAAACATTGATTGTTGGAATTAAAAATATTTAAAAACAATTATTTGGAATTAAAAAAATTTAAAAACATTGATTGTTGGAATTAAAAATATTTAAAAACAATTCAAACAATTAAAAAAAATTATTTGGAATTAACAACATTTAAAAACATTGATTGTTGGAATTAAAAATATTTAAAAACAATTATTTTTGGAATTAAAAACATTTAAAAACAATGATTGTTGGAATTAAAAATATTTAAAAATAATTAAAAACAATTATGTTTTGAAATTAAAAACAATTAAAAATATTTACAAATAATTATTAATTAAAAACAATTATATTTGGAATTATTTGGAATTAAAACAATTTAAAACAATTAAATTAATTCAAAACACTAAAAAAAGGAACCGCTCATGTGAGGAGTCGAACCCGTGACCTCCAGCAAACATTTAGTGCGCGCTGACCATTGAGGCAAGGAACCGCGTTTTGTTAAAAAAACGCGGAAATTGATTATATTATAAGTTTTGTGCACAGCCTAAAATAAAAAAAAAAACAGAAACGCCGGATTGATGATTCGAACCGCCGACCTCCTCGGCCAAAACGCGCGTTTTGGCCGTTTTGGCCATTTCCGCCTTTTGTTAAGAAAACGCTCAAAACGGTAAAAAATGTGTTTTCCATTTCCTTTGTAAATTTTGTTGGTATTTTGAAAAATGCATTTTGGAAAACAGAAAGGAGAACACGTTTTCACTATTTTCAAAAACACAAAACGGAAAATGGGTTGAAAATGGCAAAGAGAACAGGCCCTAAGTCTTCAACTCGCAGTAAGTGCAAAAGTCAGGGACCATTTGAGCAAAAAAGTCAAAATAGTATCATACAAAATAGTATCAAAATAAAACAGTATCATACAAAACAATATCACAATAAAATAGTATCGCAACAAAATAATATCACAATAAAACAATATCATTAAATTAGCATCTTTTTCAATTGTAAGGGTATGTTGGTCTTTTATCTCAAAAATGTTATTTTAATTGAATTACGTTTTGATCATATGACTTTAGAGCCTATATATAAGTGTCAAAATAGTGACCGGCCTTGAATTTAGTCCAAAAAATTGAAGCCCATGCTGGCAGCAGTCAACAACACATTTTTAATTTATCAATTACCAGAGAATGCAGAGAAGCCCATTTATCAATTGTCGTGAACCAGAAAATGTAGTCGGCAATTGCAGTAGGCCATCTCTCTCTGGCTCAGTCTCTCTGTCAGAGTTCGGACCGTCTCCGGTGATCAGTTGTCATGATTCATGACCCAATCTCATCTCTATTCTCTAACCTCGGTCTCATCAGGTGTATTTCTTTTTTTTTTTTAGTTTCTTCATTTTTTTATTGTTAATGTTGATTGAAATCTGAACTCTAAAGATTATGGATTTGTGGGTTTTGTGATTTTTCTTATTTTGTATGCAATTAGTCCATCACAAATTCACAAATTAATATCTTTTTTTTCTTTTTTATTCAATTCTAATTTGATTTGAACTCTAGCAAATCTTGAATCGAACTATTGTCCATAGTATGTATATTTGTTTATGTATAACTTTTAATGGAGAATTTAGAAATCTAGACAAATGCAGAGTGTACTTTTAAAAAATAGCAAATTTTAATAACATTTGCAAAAATAAAAACTTTTTGGGACAAAAAGTCATGTATTCTTTTTTACCGAAAGACAGTTGAACTTTCTTTTTTACCGAAAGACAGTTGAACTATCGAGTATAAAAAAAGAAAGAAAGAAAGGAAAGGAATGAAAGAAGGAAGGAATGAAGGGGGGAAAAAAATTTATTACTGCCCACAATAACTATTGGGCAGGAATGAAAGAAGGAAGGAATGAAGGAGAAAAAAAAAATTTATTATCTGCCCACAATAACTATTGGGCAGAAGGATTTTTTTTTCTTCTTATTCCAGACATTTCAAACAAGAGTTGCACAACCCACTTGGTTTACTTTTTCCGTTTTTACATTCTTCTTCTTCAACCATACATTAATCCATGAACTCAATCTCTTCCAATAATTTTTGAACAATTATATTCAACATATTTTCAGATCTAAAGACAACCAAAATAATATAGCACACAACCTTTTGAATTTTTGTTTTTTTATAATCTAAACTCATCTATCAAAATAGTAACTTAGTTGTAGTGGTTAGTTGGTGGCGAATGGTGGCGCGAAGGTAGTAGTTGGTGGAGCAAGATTTGATTTTATTGAAATAAATAATTTGATTTTAAATTAGATTTGACTATGATATAATGGGTGTTTAAGTAATTGTTTTGAGTTATATTTGTCCAAATTGACCATTGTTTAACTAGTTCTTAATAAAGTTGCCATTTTTCAAATACACCACTTGCAAATAGACATTTGCTATAATTTTCTCAATTTCAATATGTTGTATGCTTATTTTCATTTTACCCTTCCTAATGAGATGTTCTAAAAGTCAAGATTATTTCAATTTGAAGCAAACTTAGATCAAGAAATATTAAAGTTGATCAAGACTTAACTCCGATCAAATATGTCGCAAGAAAGATTGAATGGATTGGATGTGTTATCAATTGAGAAAAGAAATGGTTGAACAATTAGATTATTCAAATTTGATTAATATTTTTGTTTCTCAAACTGCAAAGCGAGTTATATTTAAGTGATAGTTTAGAACATTTTTAGTCTTGTTATTTGAATATAACATAAATTTTTTGTATAATATATTTTGTTTATCATTTTTTTTTTAATTTTGAGTTTACAATTAGTTTCGTAAAATACTTATGGATTTTGAATGTATAATACAATTAGATAGCTCATTGGGACCCTAATTATGTGGTTCACCTTAGGCCCCAAAAATCACAAGATCTAACCCTGACAATAATGTAGAAATTACACTCACTACTTACCATTTTTAAAATATTTCTAATGTTACAAACTTAACTTTTTTATTTTAAAAATACTGCTCATATATTATTATGTTAATAAATAAAATCAAAACAAAATATAACATTATACACAACCGTGTTTACAAATTGCCCTTGGAATTTGCACAGAAAAGAAAACTACCTTTAAATCATGCGAAAATTTGTTATTTCCAAACACACCAAAATCTTCTATTTTTTATATTTAAATGTTCTTGATTGATTTGTTATCCGAAATACAGAATATGTTATACAATTTTTTATTCTGTAACACCGACTTATAAAAATGTTAGAACTTGTTATTGATTAATTGCATGTAACACGTACTATTGATACACTGTTTTGTAATACTGATGTTAATATGATGTTTTGATTGAGCACTCTATTTTTTATATTTAAATGTTATTGATTGAATTGTTACACGAGAATACAGATTATGTTACACAATTTGTTATTATATAACACATGTTACATAATTAGTTATTATACAATACTAAATGCTAAAGATGTTACAACTTGTTATTGATTAATTGATATTTAGTATGATGTTTGTAACATTGATGTTTAATATGATATTTTGATTCTTAATGCAGATTATGTTACCCCTAATTGATATTTTGTATCATTGATTGATACACATGATATAATTGAGTATATCATGAGTTTTTTGTGTGAAAACTGGTATTATCTATTACATCTCAATTTGTAACATAGATTGTTACAAATGTTAGAATTGAAGAGATCATGAGTTCTGTTTGTAGTTGTTACGGCTATTTCTAATACAAATGATATATATTTGACATTAATCTTACACTTTAATTATGATATGTAGACGATGATAAGTTTTTTTTTTTTTTTAAATTAAATTTAGGCCAAGAATCAATTAGCTCCATTGTATGCCAACTGACAACAATAAATTTTTTTTGTAATATATGTATTTCAATCAATTTCGATTTTTAAGGATTCAGTTACTATAACAATAAAAAATTATGTAATATATGTATTCTACTCAATTCTAGTTTTTAAGGATTCAATTACTATATGTAATATATAGTATAATAAATTAAAATGTTAATTCTTTAAAAACAATTTTTTAGAATATATGTAACAAGAATGAGTTTTTGCAAATCTTTTCAAAAATTAGCTCATTTATGAAAAAAAAATCCCGACAATAATAAAGGGTTTGCAACATCGCTATTTGTAGACAATGTAAAAATTTATTGTAAATTTTGTATTTTCAACAAGACTCATGATGGCTAGTAGGCTACTCGTTTAGAATAACATTTTGAAAATATAAATATTAAAAAAAAGGGATAATTGCATATTTGTTCTCCAACCTTTCAAAAACGTTGAGGATGTGAACCTCCCCCCCAAAAATTTTGTATTTTCAACAAGACTCATGATGGCTAGTAGGCTACTCGTTTAGAATAACATTTTGAAAATATAAATATTAATAAAAAGGGATAATTGCATATTTGTTCTCCAACCTTTCAAAAACGTTGAGGATATGAAAACCCCCACCCCCCCCAAAAAAAAAAAATAGCATCAGACATCTCCCAATGTTTGAAAAAATAGGCATGGTATGTCATTTATGAAGAAATTGCCCTTCACTTTAAATTAAAAAAAAAAACAAGAAAAAAGAAAAAAAAAATGATTGAAAACTAACTAAATGTACCCCCAAAAAATTAAAAAGTAAGAAATTTACCCCAAAAAAATAAAAAGTAACAAATAAATTATCTTCTTTATCAAACCTCAAAATCCAAAATCTACCAGCATCGCCAAAAACCCGAAATCCACCCAAAATGCATCTCAAAAACTTATCCAAAACAACCATAAACCCCAAATTGAAAATATTTAATCCAAAATAGCAAAGTTAAAATATATCAATCCATTGCATTCTCCTCTAGCAACAGCTGCCAGTGTCAAAACCCAAGACTTGAAGCAACTAATCTCCCCTCGCACACCTTATAATGACCTCACAACCTCTGCTATAAGAATTAGTAACACCCTTACAGTTGTAATGCCCTCTTCAACTGCACTTTCTGGGCAATCACTGATATTTCCTCCACAAACCCTTTTCACCATTGCATCTAAATCATTAGTTTTCAGTGAATTCACCTCCAGAATTGACATCCCATTACGTAATTTCATTTGGGTTTGCAAGAAAAGTAGGGATACTAAGAAGAGAAACCACAAATGATGCACCATTTTGTGTAGTTTCTGTATTTTGGGAAAATAGGAAGTAAGATATCATATCATATTGAGGAGAAAAAATGGGAGCAAGTGGAATTAAGGGTTGGTACTTGAGAGTTGCGACAGTATTGGGCAGCATGAGTGACTCTTCAGGCTTACGTCGGTGGAAGTTGCGGTGACAACCACATGCATCACATTTTAGAGAAGTGGGGACTGCAGAATCGGCAGTAGAGGAGGACATGAACTCTCCACAATTGTCCACAGTGTGACCACCCATGGTGGCAGTGTGGTTCTTGAGACATTCTTTGTACGTCACCACAATGGGGTAGTGGTGGTAGTGGAGCAGCTGGGGCGCTTCAGGATGCTATTGGTGAAGGATAAATGTTTTGTTACTTTTTATTTTTTTGGGTATATTTCTTATTTTTTATTTTTTGAGGTACATTTGGTTAGTTTTCAATTATTTTTTTTTTTTATTATTTTTTTGTTTTTTTTATTTAAAGAGAATGACAATTTTATCATAAATGACCTACCATATTTATTTTTTTAAACGTTGGGATGTCTGGTGCTATTTTTAAAGGTTATGAGCATATCTCTAATATTTTTAACATGTTAGAGACCAAATATACAATTATCTCTAATAAAAATGGTGAGTTTTGTTATTGCTTTCTACAACATCTACACGCTACAAAAATCTTATTATTAATGCAATGTACTTTATATAATTTTAATGAAAAATTTTATAAATAAAAAAATAAAAAATGAAGAAAAAATTACCGAAAAAATTCTATTGGTAATTTATTTAAAAATTAAAGATAAAAATTTCAAAAATGTAAACCTAATAAAAATTAGTTACAGAAATATTCTATTCTTATTCTATGTAAATAATTAAAAGCTTAGAAATATTATATATATATATAATCAATTTTTATATTTAAATTTTATATTTAGTTACCTTTTATATTTAAATTTTAGAAATTAGTAAATTTAAAACAAGTGTTTTGTTGGTAGGTTTTTTATAACGTGGAAAGAAAAAAGTGAACTTTAAAACATTAGCCAAAGTCATTCACTAATTTGTTTAATACGCAGTAACAATTAACAAATACTAGGCCAGATCATGCATGCTGTAATGGATACTATGAGACTATAGTATCAAGGAAAATAAATTGATTTAATTTTGGGTTAATTACACTAATGGTCCTCATTCTTTCAAATTTATAATAATTTCATCCACATTCGTTTTTAACAAATATCATCATCATTCTTCCATTTATACTTACAGATGGTCCACAAATCACTATTTTTCGCTATTCTGACAATTCTTGGTTAATTTTGTCCTTTGACTTAAATAAAATAAAATGATAAGAAAAAAAATACAATGAAAATATTGCAATTGGACCCTTAACCTTCTCAAAAGTACAAATAAATATTCTTAAACTATTTTATTTTATTTAGATAAGTGTTCTTCCCCAAACCCACACCCACACCCACATTCACACCCACACCCACTCCATAAGAGAAATAAATGTCACACAAGATAATGATAGTCAGGCCATGGAAGATGGGCTAATAGAGGAAGTAGATTCCTGTGCCTTATTTGTACTTGGTTGGGTTCTTGGATTTCTAGCCGTGGAAGAAGAAATAAATGGCAACACCACATAAGCATAAGAAGAAGAAGATGAAAATACTTGGTTGGGTTCTTGGATTTCTAGCTGGAGCTGGAGCTGGAGCCAGGGCAGTGTTTTTGGATTGGTATTTTCACTTCTCTTCAAGTTTATCATGTTCTTGATTAGAGGCCGTAAGAAGGAAACAAGTTTAGCAATTTTCAATCAAATGATCAAGAATCCAAAAGACCTAGCTTTCCTGGAGAAAGAGGATGGATTAAGTGGATTGAATATTATAGGAAGAGGTAGACGTGGAGAAGTTTATAAGGCAACTTTACTAGGAACTCACAGGAAGGAAATTGTTATAAAGAAGATAATTCAACCTCCTCGCGACGCTGGAGAACTTGCCGAAGAAGACAGCAAACTTTTGAACAAGAGAATGCGACAGATTAGATCAGAAATTCAGACGGTTGGACAAATAAGGCACATGAATCTACTTCCACTATTAGCCCATCTTCCACGGCCCGACTGTCATTATCTTGTGTGACATTTATTTTTCTTATGGAATGGTTTATGGGAGTGGGAGTGGAGGTTCCTTTTTAATTGGGAAGAACACCTTATCTGAATAAAATAAAATAGTTTAGAATTTATTTATACTTTTGAAAAGGTTAAGGATCTAATTACAATGCTTTTATTGTATTTTTTTTCCTATTATTTTAATTTATTTAAGTCAATAGGCAAAATTGTCCAAGAATTGTCATAATAGTGAAAAATAGTGATTTGGAGACCATCTGTGAGTATAAATGGAAGAATGTGGATGATATCTGCTAAAAAAAGAATGGAGATGAAATCGTTATAAACCTGAAAAAATAAGGACCATTAGTATAATTAACCCTTTCATTTTCTTCTTTATTATTTTAACATAAGGCTAAATTACGTATTTTGTCCCCAACCTTTTACCTCCGTTGCATCTTTGTCCCCAACCTTTTATTTGTCACAGTTTTATCCTCACCTTTGATTAATTATTGCTTTTTGTCCCATTTAAGTTTTCCGTCCAAATAAATCGTCAAGTCATCAGGTTTAGCTCACGTGGAATCAAGATGAAGGGCAAATTCATCAACCTACCATGTCCTTCTCTCCAACCAATTTAATATTAACATTAATTGTCTTAATAATCTCAATGACGTCATTGAAATAAACCATAATTTTCCTACACTTCACCATTTTTACATTTCATGTTTCTCTTCTCTTCCGTAAAGAAACAAATGGATAGTCAGACTCTGCAAAAGTGGAAACCCTTTGGAGCTAAAGACATCTTGAAAGGAAGAACCTTTTTTTGTGTCCACGACAAATATGCATTGAAACCCTAATATTTTTTTCTTGGAATCATAATTAATTTTTCTTTTCAACAAAGTTGGTGTGCATGCTTTGTGTGGTATGAGCCACTTATATGTCCCTGATTAAAGGATCGAAATGGATGTCGATGCTTTGAATCAATATAAATTGGATTTGGGTTGTTGCAGCATTATTCGTGTTTCAGTGGTGGGGTGTGTTTGACGGCTTTTGGTATTGTGGTGTGGTTTACGTAATTTTGTTGTGAGTTTGCTATTGGAAGGTGTAATTTGGTGCTCAATGTTAATGAAAATCTGTTGTTTAGACTCAGTCATTGTGTTTTAAGTTTGAATTACTCTTTTGGTTTGATAAAATTTTGCTCTTTTAATTTCAATTTGAATAATAGAGGCTAAGGAAAAATTAAATATGTTCAACACTCATCATTTTGATTCAGTTTTATAGCTTCTGCATTTAGTTAAAGATAAATAAAAATGATTATTTCTTTTGGTCTAGCTTCTAAAACAAATAATTCCCAACACAAAAAAATTCTGAAGTAGGCACCAAAATAACCAACTTAGAAATGAGGGCCCAATACTAGTAGCAAAATAGTGATCAAAAGCCTAATTAAAAGAAGCCATGAACCTTTGTGATAAGCAATAGCACTAAAAATCCTACCACCAGCTGCTTGCACTAACTTGTCTTTGTAATCATGAACCCATATACATAGCATATAAGTCCCACACGAAAGATTTTCCACATGAAAATTGGAATATTTTTTATGTTATTTTTCCAAAATTCAAATTAATACCAAAATGCCAAAATTCTGAAATAAAACATATTAACATATGACACATGCACCTACCGTAGTTGGTAGCGGGTTCATCAATTGCACGACGGTGAGCCATTTTTTGTTGACACAATTTCTATTTACCCAACAAAATAATGAAAATTTCAAGAAAATGGGGAAACCTTATCGTACATTAGCAAAACCCTTAAAAACCTAACTAAAATCGAACATAAATTTAAAATTTGGAAGAGGAATTGGAATGAGAACTGGCTATTTTTGTGAAAATGATTAGCCATAGGGTTTTAACTTTTCAAACATGTTCGTTGGAGAGAAGGACATAGTAGGTTGACGGATTTTCCCTTCATCTTGATTCTACATGAGTTGCACCTGATGCCTTATCTATTTATTTGGACGGAAAATGTAAATGAGACAAGAATAGTTAATTAATCAAAGGTTGAGGGTAAAATTGTGACAAATAAAAGGTTGGGGACAAAAATGCAATGGAGGTGAAAGGTTGTGGACAAAATGCATAATTTACCCTTGAAATAATTTGATTTAAAAATCAGTAACAATTAACAAATACTAGACCAGCTATGTCGGACAAAGTCATTCTTACGATGCCAAAATATGTATTAAATATTGGCTGGTCTACTAATTATTAAACAGTTAAGAAAAGAATAATATTAAAATTAACTAAACTATATTGAGGTTTAATTACATTGTCCAAAAGTTTAAATAATTAGTGATTATATAAATTTATTCGTAATTGGAATCATATCTTCTCGTGTGCAAGTCATATTCAATAGTGGAGTACAATTTTTTTTTTTTTGTTATGGCATAAATTAGTCTAATTTTTTGTAATGCATCTTTTCAATTAAAAAATCGTTAAATGACAAGTTCTAAACTAAACCAAAGAAGGCAGTTTAATTCTCATTTTAATATCACTTCTTTAAGCTTATTTTTTGAATACGTTATTTATAAAAGTGTCAATCCGGGTCAAGCGGACCGAGTCGGCCTGCCTCAGACGAAGTCCGATGATTGCCCACATTTAAAAAAGCCTGCGCCAAAGCGGGTTGTGGGCCGGGTCAACCCAACCTACAAAAATTGAATACGAGTCCGGCCCACCCATCGGCCCATACGGGTCGAGCCCATATGAACCGCGGTTCGACACGGTTCGGCCTGTATGAATAAAAAATTAATTTTTTTTAAAAATTACTAAAATAAAAATTAGTAACTGATGACTGCAGCAGCAGTCAGCAATCATTTAAAAAAAATTACAGACCTTTTTTTAATTCATTTTTAATATTTTTTTGTGATTTACCACTTTAACAGCTAACAGCAGCAGCAGTCAGCAAACAGTGCAGCAGCAGGCTGCTTTGTTACTTTAATGAATTGGTTGACAGCCACTGCAAAAGAGGCTCTCTGCCTTTTTTTTTTAATCAAAATGGGCCAGCCATCGGTTAATCGCTGACTCGTTAGAGGCCGAACCGGCTGGGCCCGCGGTTCAGCCTCTTTGGCCCGTGAATCGCCCGCTCGGTTCACAGGTCGGTCCGTAGTTTCGAGTCGATGAGGGTGGGCCGATGCGGGTTCGGTCGATCAGCCCGTCTTGACACTTCTAATTATTCACTTGCCATGATAGGTTCTTGGTAATACTGTTTTGAAGTATTCATGGCAAATTTTGCAATACAACTTTTAAATTGAAAATTTGTTAAATGACAACTTCAAAATAACAAGTCAAAAATGGACTACTATAAATAGGTTTAAATAATTTAATAATTTATCTTTTAATCCTCATTTTTACTTCATATCTTTCGGTTTATTATCGAGCTATGCTCTTCCATAATGGTAGATCTTTAGTACAGTGTCGAAATATTCACGATAGACTTTGTAGTGCGTTTTTCAAATTGACAAGCTTTTAAATGGTGAGTTCAAGTTAACGAGTCAAAAATTACTGTTTGAAATAAATTCAATAATCTAATTTTTGTCTTATAATTTTATTTTGACGTTACCTTTTTAGCTTAATTTTAGACCATCCAGCTAGGTTCTTGGTCCCAGTCAAAGACTTGAATTCAATACTTTTACACTTAGCTTTAATTACATAGCTATTATTTATTTTTACGATAGTAAATCTTAACGTCGTTTCTAAAAAATTAAATTTTGTTAATAATAAAGTAATATTTAAATTCATATATGACAAAGTCTTTGTTTGATTTTATTTAAAAAGTTGATAAAAAAAATTAAGTCAAAATTAACAATTAATTTTTATTACAAATTTAATAGATATCACAATTTTTTTTTTCAACTTTTCAATCATATAAATTATCACCTTTATCAAAATTTATTAAAAAAATTAATTTTTAGAAAAACTAAACGAATACAAAATAAGTAAATGTAAACAGATAAATAGACAGGTTATTAAAAAATTTAAACCCTTAGCCGTTCTATATATTTAAATTAGGGTTATTTACACTCACAATCCTCATTCTTTCAATTTTGTAACAATATCATCTATATTATTTCATTTTACTTACACAGATAGTCTCTGAATGACTTTTTTGACAATTTTTCATTTGATTTAAATAAATTAAAACGATAGAAAAAATAAACACAATGAAACAATTGTAAATTGGTAACTAACCTTTTCAAAAATACAAATAAATCATAAATTTTTTTATTATTATTATTATTATTTTACAGATTTTCACTTAGTGGGGTGGGGTGGGGTGGGGTGGGGTGGGGTGGGGTGGGGTGGGGTGGGGTGGAGACGTTGATGATTTTTTAAAAAAATAATTTGAATAATAGAATGTAATAAATTATTTTGTATTGGTTAAATTGGTCAAATTTAGGTTACAAGTATAATTTTTTTGTCAATTAATGGACCACTAGACAAAATTTGTAGAGACTTCAAATGTCATTTTGATAAACATAATTAGAAGTTTTGGAACTTAATGAAATATTTTTTATTATCTTAACTGAAAATCTGTAAAAAAATAAATAATATTTAGAATTTATTTGTACTTTTGAAAATGTTAGGGTTACAATTATAATTTTTCCATTATATATTATTTTCTATCATTTTAATTTATTTAAGTCATGAGTAAAATTGTTAAAAAAATTATTTAAAAATCATATGTGTGAATAAAATGAAAGAATAAGAACAATATCTATAAATAAATTAAATAAAGATGATATTGCCACAAAGTTGAAAGGAGTATAAATGTAATTAACTCATTTAAATTATGTCACAAAATTGATTGATGGGCAATCTTATATGATAGACTTGACTGATGAAATAAAAAATTCCATTCAGACTTGAATACTAGTTTTCAAAGTCTTTTATCAATTCAGTCGCCTACTTTGTGTTGACTTTTGACAACTGCCCATGCATAACACGCACTTTTGACTTTGGGTATCTTTTAATTTTTTTTTTTTTTTTTTTTTGATACCCAGGTATCCTAGCTTCGCTAGACTATATCCTGGACCCACAAGACCCTTGCCCCTAGAACCTTGGAGGAGGTAAATCACGGGTTATGTCTCAACTGGCTCCCAGGTTCCCCTCATCAGACCGTACACTTCTGCGCACAAGGAGCCGCCTCCAAAGTGATTGCTCCATACCGAATAAAATCCAGCCGCAAGTTTCCACCAAGATTCGAACTCCCACCCTGCCGCTGGAAGCAAGCCTTATGTTGATTGTTCCACCAGTTGAGCTATGCCCCGGGGGGCATCTTTTAATTTTTATGTATAATTAAGTAGGCACAATAAAAAAATATCAATAATTATCTAACAAAAATTAGATAGAAAAATCAAAATCCAATTAAGAATTGAAAGCACTATATTTAAGAGTGTTTGTTATTGCTTATTGTTGGGATTTTTGGTCCCAAACAAACTAAAGGGCAGTGATGATTAATAGATCTGTTATATCTTCATAGACTTTGAGCTCAAGATTGAATGATAATTGTATAGTCCACTCCACAAGTGTGTTAGCCCAAATTAATGAAGGACGTGTGTGGGTCACTTGGAGGTTTTAATGTATCTTTGGGTCGTTGCTCAGTGGCCCAGTGTGTTTGACCAGATTAAAAGTGGGACGGCTAGGTTTAGGAAATATATATATATATATATATATATATATATATATATATATATATATTAGGGGGGTATAATATAATATGGGTTATTATATTATTACCATATATACATATATATTCCATACCATATATACATATATATATTATACCATATATATAATATATATTACACTATATATATATACTCTTGGACAGAAGATGACCTACCACAAATTACAGCAGCCACCTTATAATATACCACACGTGAACAGCCAAGCAAAACAAGAAAAAGGAGAACTTCTGCCATTGATTTGATATATATTTTCTTTGTGGAAATTGCAAACCTTTCATCCCTTTATTTCTTTTGGTGAAATAGGTCCTTCTTAGTTTGTCCTTGTAACTTGGTGTTACCTTTGTGGAGTTGGACAGTATTAATCTGAGTCCTGTCAATTGTTCTTGAAAGAATCAACGATCCGGTGAATTATTTTTTCCCCAACAATTGGTATCAGAGCGTGGTTGACTTTTGAGAATACATTAGACTGGAAAATTCAACGGTGGACAACGACAGTAGAACGGCAGCAGCACAACAGACTACCTTTTCAGCCAAAAATTTATTTTTTTCATAAATTAATTGTTTGGGCTGAAATAGCTTATTATGCGATCTGACTTTTTTATTTTATTGATTGCAGGCTAAGTTTTTGGACAACAGTGTATTTATTGGACAGATTGAATTCGAGCTTGGTGTCATCTTTCTGCTCCAAATCTGCTGAAACTTAAAATTTGCAAAAGTGAGAATAAAATAAATAAATTCGCATCTCTCCAATATTACGGACCGTCAGATTAGTCCGCTCTGGTAAATTGGCTGATCCCTTTTAAATTCCTGTAATAGCAGGCCATCGTGTGGGGTGGCCATTAGGTTTGGGGTTACCGTGTGGGGTAACCATTGCCTGTTGCTAGGAATTTAGGTGCCCATTATTGTGACTTGTATTAGCTTTTGTTTTGGTGCTGATTATTTGCGATACTTTATTTCTGTGCATTATTTTTTAGAACTGTCACATAGACTTTACCCGTTTGACAATTCCCTTGATCTGAGATCACGAATCTCACGAAACCCTGGGAATCTAAAACGGTGTATATTGAGGCCTTTAGGTTTTTCTGCGTGATTATTTTGAGGTGCCTGTTAGTGTGTATTCTTTTTTGTTAAGATGTCTGCACATCGTTTTGACTTGAGTGTCTTTACTGGTAAAGG
Organism: Forsythia viridissima; assembly: GCA_030279155.1. Taxonomy (NCBI): domain Eukaryota; kingdom Viridiplantae; phylum Streptophyta; class Magnoliopsida; order Lamiales; family Oleaceae; genus Forsythia; species Forsythia viridissima. The sequence continues at coordinate 36,828,778 of CM059033.1, read as the reverse complement.
TGATTTTTCTATTTGGCAACAGAAAATGAAAGGTATTTTGGTTCAGCAAAAGGTTTCAAAAGCTATTGATAATTCTTATGGTCCTAATATTACTGAGGATCAGAAAAAGGATTTTGATGAATTTGCTTACACTTCTATCATATTGCATTTATCAGACCCTGTTTTGCGAAAAGTTGGAAAATTTGATTCCACAGAAAAGCTTTGGAAAAAATTAGAAGAGCTTTATTTAATCCAATCCACTCCAAATAAAATTTATCTCCTTGAAAATTTTTTCAGCTTCAAAATTGATCCCTCAAGGGATTTGGATGACAATCTTGATGTTTTTAATAAGCTTGTGCAAGATATTACAAACTGTGGTGAAACGGTCCCTGAAATTAACAAAGCTATAATTTTGTTAAATGCTATTCCTGATTCATATAAGGAAGTCAAGAATGCAATTAAGTATGGGAGGGAGACCCTTACACCTGACATTGTCATAGACTCTTTAAAAAGTAAGGAGAGAGAGTTGAAGTTCGAGAAAAATGAGAGAAAAAATGGTGAGATCCATTTTGTGAGGGGTAGACCTCAGTCAAGGAGAGGGAATGTGAGTGGAGGTGGAGGTGGGCAAAATAGTGGTGGCAATAGAAAGGGTAGAAGTCGTTCTAAGTCACGGGGTAAGGCAAAAGGGAAGAAGTGCTATGGTTGTGGCAAGTTAGGCCATTTCATTAGTGAATGCTATAAAGAAAAGAATAAGCAGAGAGACCAGAGAGAAAATAATGAGACAAATGTGGTAGTACCCAGAGAGGAGTCTGGTGAGGTTTACATACTTTTAAATTCCGAGCCTAGTAAGATTAACCTGTCTATGAGCTCCCATATGGATGAGTGGATTCTTGACTCCGGTGCATCTTTTCACATTACATCAAATAAACACTGGTTTGATCATTTGGATGAAAGTAATCATGGGAATGTCGTTGCATGGGGTGGTGTTGCATATAACATTACTGGCATTGGTGATGTGACTGTTAGATTTGATAGTGGCTTTGTGCATACACTAAAGGGAGTTAGATACATTCCACACATGGGTAGAAATTTAATTTCTGCAGGAGAGTTGGAAGATATAGGTTTTGTTGGTGTGCTTGGCAGTGGCATGTTAAAAATGACTAAGGGTGCACTTAGAGCCTTTAAGGCTGTTAGAAAAAATGGCATTTACATTGCACGTGCTGAAGTGGTAGGTGGTCTAAACTCCACTATTGCTTCCATTGACACTGATCACACACAGAAGTGGCATAATAGACTTGCTCATGTTAGTGTTAAGGGACTTAAGTTCCTTAAGGATAAGGGTGTGTTTGGTAAGGATCAGGTGTCTGACATGTCATTTTGTGATCATTGTGTGCTTGGAAAACATCGTAGGATATCGTTTTCATCTAGCACACACAAGACATCTAAAGTGTTAAAATACATTCATACAGATTTGTGGGGTCTTGGGAGCAATCCCACTTTTGGTGGTAACAAATATTTTTTATCTATTATTGATGATTTCTCCAAACGTGTGTGGGTTTATCTGTTGAAAGATAAAAGTGAAACTTTCATTAAATTTAAAAATTGGAAAGTTCAAGTGGAGAATCAGACTGGCAAAAAGATTAAATATTTGCGTAATGATAATGGTCTTGAATTCTGCAATGTTGATTTTGATAACTTGTGTAATGAGTGTGGCATTACTAGACATAAAACTGTGCCTTACACTCCCCAACAGAATGGGGTTGCTGAAAGGATGAATCGTACTTTGCTTGATAAGCTTAGATGTATGATGTTGAGTTCTGGTGTGCCTAAATCGTTTTGGGGTGAAGCTGTTATGACTGCATGCTATCTGAATAATTTGACTCCATCCGTTGTTTTAAATGGTGATACTCCTTATAAAAAATGGCATGGTAAATGTGCTGATTATACTATGCTTAAAACCTTTGGCTGTACTGCTTTTTCTCATCAGAGTGAGGGAAAACTTGAACCTAGAGCTAGGAAGTGTGTCTTTCTGGGCTACCCTGAGGGAGTTAAGGGATATAGGTTGTGGGATAGAAGCCAAAGTGGTGTGAAGATTATCATAAGTAGAGATGTCAAATTTAACGAGTCAGAGATGCCTTGTCTAGAGAGTGAAAAACAGCAAGAAACCATTAGTGGTGAATCTCTTATTGAGGTGGAGAGAGTGAGCATCCCATTACCCGTTTCTCCTAGTGAGGTAGAGAGAGATAACCAACTAGATCAGCAGGTTGTAGAGAATGAGAGGGTCGAGGATGTGATAGAGGATCATCACGTTGACCAAAACCCTTTAGCTGATTATCAATTAGCTAGAGATAGGGAGAGAAGACCACGTAGGGAACCCCAAAGGATGTCTGACTATACCATAGCCTATGCTAGTTATCAAGAACTAGTAGATATGGAGCCTAATACCTATGAGGAGGCTATGAGGAGTGAAAAGTCTAAGGAGTGGGTGAGTGCTATGAGAGAGGAGATGAGCTCTCTAGCTAAGAATCAAACTTGGGAATTAGTACATAAACCTAAGGATAAATCCATTGTGGGATGTAAATGGGTGTACAAGGTAAATGAAGGAACCACTAAGACTGAACCTATGAGATATAAGGCCAGGTTGGTAGCAAAGGGATATACACAGAAAGAAGGGGTTGATTACAATGAGATTTTTTCGCCTGTTGTTAAGTATACCACTATTCGTATCATGCTTGCATTGGTTGCTCATTATGATTGGGAACTTGAACAACTTGATGTAAAAACTGTTTTTTTACATGGTGACCTTGATGAAAAGATTTTCATGTATCAACCAAAAGGTTTTGAAGATAAAAACAAACATGATCATGTGTGTTTTCTTAAAAAATCTCTATACGGTTTAAAACAGTCTCCTAGACAGTGGTACAAGAAGTTTGATTCATATGTTCTTTCAATTGGTTTCAAGAGGAGTGAGTTTGATCATTATTTTTATTACCAGCACCACAGCACAAATGATTGTGTGTATTTGTTACTCTATGTGGATGACATGTTATTGATTGGTTCTAACATAAAAGTGGTAAACAATATTAAAATTGAGTTAAGTAAAGAATTTGATATGAAAGACCTTGGGCATGCTAAAAGGATTCTTGGCATGGAAATAAATAGAGATATGTCTAATTCTTACTTAATTGTTCATCAAACTCCATATGTGCTACTCCATATGTGCTTAAGGTTTTGAAAAAGTTTGGAATGCTTGATTGTAAACATGTATCTGTGCCTCTTGGTAATCATTTTGTTTTGTCTAAAGAACAATCACCTAAAAATGAAGAAGAAGTTGCATATATGAATAAAATTCCATATTCAAATGCAATTGATTCTGTGATGTATTTGATGGTTTGTACTAGGCCAGACTTGGCTTTTGCTGTTAGTACTTTGAGCAAGTACATGTCTAATCCAGGACCCACTCATTGGGAAGCTTTGAAATGGTTGCTCAGGTATTTGAAAAGTACCTATGATGTAGGGTTAATATATAAAACTGTTTCTAATGGTGTGAAACTAAAGGGTTTTACTGATGCTGATTATGGTGGAGATAGAGATAATAGGAAATCTACTTCTTCCTATGTGTTCACTTTGTGTGATTCGTGTGTTAGTTGGAAATCTCAACTCCAACATATTGTTGCTCTTTCCACTACTGAATCTGAGTATATAGCTGCTACTGAAGCCTTTAAAGAAGCTATGTGGTTTAAAGGTTTACTTAATGAACTATGTGTTTTAAGCGATAATGTGACTATATATTCTGATAGTCAATCAGCTATTCATTTGTGTAAGAACCCAGTTTTTCATGAACGCACTAAACATATAGATGTTAGACTGCATTTTATTAGAGATGTGGTATCTCAAAATTTGATTAAACTTGAGAAAGTGCATTCAGATCATAACCCTGTAGATATGGGCACTAAGGTGCTCACTTTGGTAAAGTTTAGAAGTTGTCTTATACTTCTAAACATTGGTACAGGTACGTTGAGTTCTAATTAGTTTAGAATTCATTCATTTGTCATCTACTGAGTATGTGTCTTTATTTGTATTTTGCAGATTTTTTGTTTGGAACCAAAGGTGGAGGTTTGTTGGGATTTTTGGTCCCAAACAAACCAAAGGGCAGTGATGATTAATAGACCCGTTATATCTTCATAGGCTTTGAGTCCAGGATTGAATGATAATTGTATAGTCCACTCCACAAGTGTGTTAGCCCAAATTAATGAAGGACGTGTGTGGGTCACTTGGAGGTTTTAATGTACCTTTGGGTCGTTGCTCAGTGGCCCAGTGTGTTTGACCCGATTAAAAGTGGGATGGCTAGGTTTAGGAAATATATATATATATATATATATATATATATATATATATATATATATATATATATATTAGGGGGATATAATATAATATGGGTTATTATATTATTACCATATATACATATATATTCCATACCATATATACATATATATATATTATACCATATATATAATATATATTACACTATATGTATATACTCTTGGACAGAAGATGACCTACCACGAATTACAGCAGCCACCTTATAATATACCACACGTGAACAGCCAAGCAAAACAAGAAAAATGAGAACTTCTGCCATTGATTTGATATATATTTTCTTTGTGGAAATTGCAAACCTTTCATCCCTTTATTTCTTTTGGTGAAATAGGTCCTTCTTAGTTTGTCCTTGTAACTTGGTGTTACCTTTGTGGAGTTGGACAGTATTAATCTGAGCCCTGTCAATTGTTCTTGAAAGAATCAACGATCCGGTGAATTATTTTTTCCCCAACACTTATAAATATTTATAAGTTAATCAAACATTATTTTTATTCATATATTTTGTAGGACTTACAACTTTTATCCACTTTTTATCTACACATTCCGTAAAACACACTGCATATAATTTTTAAAAAATCTTTACCAAACATACTCTTAATGCATTTCAACAATTTACCAACATTTACAAGTTCAAATCCAATTATCTTTCATTGTCGCAATAATGAGATCTAATGATTTTCTCTAGGGATGACAATAGAGCGAAGCAAAGGTGGGGAGGCCTTTACCATCCTATCACATCAGGTATTTTTCGGATGGGATGAGATGGGATGGGATGGGATGTGATGACAAGGCAGGGCAGGGATCGGAGAATTTGAGGCGGGGACCATGATTCCTGTCCCTACCCCATTTATCTAACGGGAAAAGGATTCACTATAAGAAATTTTACTTTTAACGACAAAAATTTTGATCTTGTAAAGTCTATTGACGACTATTTTTTGACAAAACAATCTAAAAATGACTTTCTACGACAAAAAATTGATTTGTTAAAAGTGAAATTTCTTGTAGTGATTTTCCGCTTCATTCGGGGCGGGCCAATGTGAGGAGGGCGGGTGTGAGTTATTTTGGCATCTCTAATTTTCTCTAATACAACTAGGCGATGCAAAACAATAATAATGTCGGACCAACCTAAATCAAGAATTCACAGCTAAATCTCAAGTTATTCGATATTATCTAATAATAACTCTTGAGTAGAATTAATCATATTTCATATACAAACTAAAATATTCCTATTCCGGATTCGAATATATAAAATCGTATTTAACAGCAAGATTATATAGTTTGATGCCATCAAGTATAGAAGATTATTCTTAAATTCTATAAGACTTAGTGTTGTTTGTCAACAATGAGTTAAACCTACCTAGAACCTCCCGAAAGGAAAAGGAGTCACAAATATGTTCAAAAGCTGATCAATCATTCAAACGGATATTAAACAATGTCACTAATAAATGAAGCACAAATTAGGACTATAAACGAGAAATTTTGAATTAAAATTTCAACTATTGGTTTACATCATCATAACTAGCATAAGGAATTTAGCCTATGAAGTTTGAGTTACAAAAATACAAAAGTGATTGAGAATTTATCACCCGAATTATTTAATTACAATAAGAAGCTTTGAACGTTAATATCGTACCCTTTGAATATCTTTAATGGAATGTCCAAAAATCTTCTACATATTCCTTGCTTGAAACCTCTACAAAAGTTAAGCCAGATGAAGAATTCTTTGTGAAAACCTGTGTAATTGGTCTTTGTTCTTCAGTTTTGGAACCCTAACTTTTCCATTTTTTTTCTCCCATTTATAGCTCTTGATTTAGCTAGGGCCCAAAATCGTGCTCCAAAAATAAAAAAACCTACCAAAAATAGAGTCACAACTAAGCTGAATAATTACTTAGTGCTTGTCCGCTCGAGAGTGGGTGCCAAGTCCGTTCCAGCAGACAGAGCATGAGAATTTATAGTGTCTGGCTCACTCGAGCTGCCAGATCACCTGCTTTTTCACCTTAGGCCTGGTCGAGCGGCCAGTTGTGTCTTAAATTTCCTTTTTCTCCCTCTTGCCTTCCCTCGGGAGGGATTCTATGACGCTCGGCCGAATGCGAATACGAAGTATCTCGTACTTTAGCCTCGTTTGCCTTCATTTCCATTCAAATTCGATTTTGTTCCTAAACAAGATAAACAAGATAAAATCAACATAGTTTATTCCAATAATTCAAAATGTGCTACGAAAATCTAATTGAGACGGCCTAAATGAGTGTATAATATGCACTTATCAATGCTAATTAATGTAATATTGATGATGAGGTTGCAACAACATAAAGGTAAAGACATAAATCCAACAATAATCAAAAATAAATTTAGAAGGGTGTCATTAACTTGAATTTTAATAGGCCTTTTAAAATTTAGATGTCCTCAAGTAGATTTTGAACAATTTCATTAATTTTATGGATTTTAACAGATTTCAATAGATTTAGAACTATAATTGTAACTACTATTTTTTTAAACAATTCTAATTTTAAACCTCCAATTTTCAATTAGTTTTCTCTCTCTCTCTCTCAAATTTCTCACCATTCATATACGATTGTGCTAGAAATCATTTTGTACTAATTGGCTTCTCTTCTCTCTCTCTCTCTCTCTCTCTCAAATCTTCCACATTTCATATAGGATTTTATTGGAAATTTTTTTATACCATTTGTATTTCTTCACGTCATTATTTCATTTGTCTCCAAATGTTGTCCATATTTCTAACTTTTTGATTTTCTTTTAAATGAAAAAATTCTTTGTTTTTTTAATATACGATAATCTTATTAATTTTATTTTCTAATCACAATGTTAGAATTTTTCTTCTTTTATTGATCTAGTAAGAAGTTAAACCATTTTCTTGTTTTATTTTTTTCTTAAAAATCATATTCAATTTGTGCACAATGAGTGATTAAAGTAAAAAAAAAAAAAAAAAAAAAATTTGTATGAACTCCATTAAATTCTATAATTTAGAATTCTATTAAAATTAATAAACGTCCCGTTACTCATTTGTAATATTTAAAAGTTAAATTATATATATCATGTTTCATAAATTAGTTGTTCATTTCTTTTTTGTTTTTTTGGCTATTAGTCTAAGTTTTCAACAAAGAAAATAGTACACTTTTGTGTAGTTTGCTCATTCAGACATAATTTGGTTTGAAAAAAAAAAAAATAGACGTGAAATAGTAAGGTAGAATTTTAAATTTTTATCTAAAATTCTGGTTGACAATTTACTTTTAGAAATTAAGGAGGTAAATATTATAATTTTTGATAAAAATATTACAAATCCATTAAAATTAATGAAATCCATGAGAATCTATTAAAATCTATAATATAGAAATCTATTGAAATTTTATGAATTTTGTGAAATTCTATTAAAATTCGTGAAATTTATAAAAATTTATAAATATTAAGAAATATATTAAAAATTGAGTAAAAGACACTCCATTATAATATTTAAAAAGTGATGCAACAAAAAAAATGTGGTCAATACAAAAAACCTTCGAATATATAATATATAAACTGTGTATTAATTTGAGAATCATTTCATGGACAATTTTATCCAAGTCATATTTGTATTATTTAAGTCATATTTGTATTATTTAAATACTATCCTTTTGTTGTCATTAATATAAGGATAAATTACTCTCAGGTCCCCATCCTTTCTAATTTTTGATAATTTCATCTCTATTTAATTTTATTCGCACGTATAATCCATATCCTTTCAATAAGTTAACGCAAATAATCATTTTTTATAATTTTCTCTCCAGTTTAAATAAATTAAAAAAAGATAAATAGAATGAAAAAAAATAATACTTAAGGTCCCTAACCTTTTCAAAAGTGCAAATAGATCCTAAACCTTTTTTTATACATTTTTTCACTTAAAAAATTAAAAAAAAATTAAAATACAAAAAGAAAAGAGAAAAAAATAATAAAAGAATCAAACCTCTCATTGCGACTCCCTAAAGGAGAAATGAAAAAATGATAGAAATTAATGTTAATACAATATCACGTTCTACATATTTGATTGAAGTCTCTACAAGAGCTAATTTTTTTGTTAAGTGGATAAAAAAAAATTAATACCGTAATCATTTGCTCCCTACTATATATAAAAAATGTACATGCTATATTGTATTAAACCAGATGTTGAATGATCCAAAAAATTTATTGTTTGGTATAATCGGTTGGGTCAACTTGTGTTGAAGGTAATCTAAATATTATTGATGAATAGACATTTATTGAACAACTAGAAGATTCTTCTCTAATTGTTTCACGAGTCATTAAATGAAGTTGGGAATATATTAGTGATAATTTCATCATATACTACAAAATATAAAATATTTCTTAAAATACTTGTCATACTTTTTTTATTATAAAAATACTGTTTTTTTATTTTTGTAACAGTTGTTGTTACATTTGTTATTTTGTTATTATAACTAAAATAACAAATGTAACAATAACTGTTACAAAAATAAAAAACAGTATTTTTATAATAAAAAAACATGACAAGTATTTTAAGAAATATTTTATTTATTGTGGTTATTTGTAAAAAAATCCCAATATATTATATATGTAGGTACATTCCCCTTCAAGTAAAAAATATATCGGACCTCTTATGGGTACGGTGCTGTTTGTCAACTGTTTATTTTGACATTTTTTTCAACATTAGGGAAATAAATTAAATTGCTAGAAAAATACATGCATCATAGTTATGCTCTTACAAGGTAATGTGAATGCCTGACACAACAAACAGAGGTAGCCCTAAAGGTGTGCAGGTGGTGCAACCACACAGGGCCTCAACATTATAGGCATGCAAAAAACTTTTTTATTAAATGTGCTTTATATATTTAAAATTTTAGAATATTTTTTTATTATAAGTTTTCCCAAATATTTAAAATAATGCTTCAAGAAAATTTAAAATGTTTTATTAAAATATTTATAAGCTTTCTCAAATATACCATAATATTTATGAACACATATATTTATTTAAGGCAATGAAATGTCTTTAGATCTTCAAAATTTATTAAAAACAACTAATTATCAATAAGTGATAATGTTCCCATAAAAGAAGAAGGAGTCGAAGAGTTTATCGGTATGTTATCAAGAAAATTTTTATGGTCTTTTTGTAAAAAAAAATTATAAGTATCCCTTTAAAGAAGAGGGAATCAAATGGTTTTTTCACTCTCTTTAAAAGATTAAAAATTCATATTCTTTAATATTCAATCAATCTTTATTTTCCTCATTTATTCTATAGCTGATGAATAGTCGAAACAAAAGCAATTTTTCAGGTAATTAAATCTACATACATTCTGATTTGTTCGTCCATGCTTAATTTTTTATTTTATTTCATAGTCTCTTAGATAGATAATGACTTTTAGTATTTCTAATTCATCTATATTTCTATTTGATTGGTGGTACACAGGTTTTGAGGAAACAAGTAGCTTTAATTAAACTTATAAAGCTTTTGCTAGTTTAATCCTTAATCAGGTGCTACACTTAATTTTTGTGATCTCCTTTGGCTTTTATTTAATTAATTACTTTCATAACTTTTATTTTTGTTATAAAAGTTTAAAATACATCATAGAAAACAACAATCAGGATTTGAAAAATGAATTTTTTTTTTTTTTTTGAGGAGTTGACAGAATCTCAAAAAGGTGCTCTTGACAGATTTATTGTTAAAAAAGCCAAAAATATAGACCAAGTACTTGACAATGATAAAAATGAAAGTGGTGAAAATGATGATGTTGAGGAAAAATTGAGACTTAATAAAAATAACAAAAATGAAGATGTTGATGGTGAATTTCTTAAGGAAAATGATACTAATTAAGATGTAGATGGTTTAATTCATAATAAGTCCATTCCCAATAATATATATGATCCAAGAACTTGAGATAATCTTAACATAAAATCTAGTGATAAATGGTACTATAAGAGATCTTTCACTAGAATAGGTAGGAATGGCAAATGGGCTTGTCGGCTCGTGGGCTCGCTTGCTCGTCCCATGAAAACTCAGCCCATATTGGGCTCGGACATGTCTAAGGACGAGTCGAAAAAAAAAGAACAGGCTTGTGGGCACGAGCCCACGAGCTAGACTCGTAAGTGCATGAGCGGCTCGTGGCTCATGCTAACGGTCACATTTGTGACCGTTGGCTAGCTTTTCAAAATTTTTTATTTATATTTAAATTCAATTATTTTTCTATAAATACCCCATTCTCAATCTATTATATACTCAATTCAATAACAATTCTCAAATTTCAATATCTCAATATTAGTGATATAATTAATATCTCATATCTCATTATCTAGATATTACTCTATAACTTTAAATTTTAATTTTCTACTTCTTCTAGTAATTCTCTACATTTATATTTTCTACTACATCTTCATCTTCTACTTTTATCTTTATTATTTTATTACAAATGACTTACAATGGAAGTGATGATGATTTTAATGGTCTTAATAACATTCTAATTCCAAACGATATTATTAATCAGTTTGGTGGTAGCACTGTTCCAATTTATTTAGATGACGTTTAAGAAGATGTCGATACACAAACAACCATCTGTTCTAGCACTAAAAGAAAAGCCACTAAACAAAAGGCTCGATGCTGGTAATATTTTGAGTTGGTGTCGACCAGTAAAATAGTGGACGGAGTTCTTGAGCACAAAGTACAATGTAAACACTGTAATGAGAAATTAGTCTGGCAAAAAGGGATAGACACGACCCATCTAAACAGAAACTTCAAAAAGTGTTAATTCAAACACGGAGGTTTAAAATCAAATCAGGCACAACTCCATTTTGGATTTTTCGGAGTTGTCCAGTAGTAATCCCAATCTCAACAATTGGGTATATTCACAAGATATCATGCGACTCGAAAGGCTACCAGAATTGGTGACAAATGCCGAGTTTTCACCGAGCTTGGTAGAAAATCCTCATTTCACGAACTTCATCCAAAAATATCTCCAACTAATGTACGTTAGTGTTTCTAGAAATACTCTTCGTCAAGTTACTATTGTTTTGTATAATAAAAAGAAAGAAGCTATTATAAATTATATTAATAATTCTAATATTGTTTTATCTTTTACGTCAGACTTATGGGCATGTAATAACAAAAAAGGATACATGGCTGCAACTTCACACTATATTGATAGTAATTGGATAATGCATAAAAAAAATAATAGCGTTTAGACAAATTGAATATTCTCATAATGGAGTTAATAATTATCATGTTTTATTGGGTGTGTTATGTGAATTTAAATATGATTCTAAGATTTGTAGTTTTACATTTGATAATGCATGCCCCAACAATATAGTAATTAAGAATATAATTCAACATTTTAGTTCAGAATTTGATAGTATTTTATTTCACATTCGTTATATATGTCATGTGTTTAATTTAATTGTGCAAGATAGATTAAAATTTATACAAGAACAATTAGAAAAAATTAGATATGCAATTAATTATATTATGGTCTCAAAGCAAGAAAACAAGTTTTTGATCCTTTATATATTGAAAATGGGCTGCAATCAAAATATTTTTGTACTGATGTTGGTCATAGATAGAATTCAACAAATCTCATGTTTGAATCTTGTGAAAGTCATGAAGATTGTATTTCTGTATATTATAATGACCGACACTCACACGACTCAGAATATGATTTGGAAGCATATGACTGGAAAATATGTGCTCATGGTAGAGATTTTTTTAAAGTTTTTTACGACACAGCAAATGCATGTTCTGGTGTATATTATCCAACTACTCCACTTGTTTTAAATCATTTCTATTAAATTGCTAACAATTTTAATATGTATATGAATTTTGCTCTTTTTTCTAATATTATACATGTCATGGAAGCTAAATTTAGAAAATATTGGGAACAATTGTCTATGTTATTTCCATTAGAATGTATTATGAATCCTATATTTCACAAAAATTAACTTACGAGAATCCACTAATGTGAAGTAATTTAGAACAAATTTTATGTTAAATGTATATGTTGAAAAGGCCGGTACAAACATTGTACGATCCTTTATTCCAACTTGTACTTTGTTATCAACTGATGACATTGACTTATGAAGTTACGTGAGTTCATATAGGAGTGGTCAATGTCAACATTCAGTTGGTTCTTCTTCTGCCTATTCCCTTACCCGTTCTAGTGATGCACTTGTAGAGTTATTTAGGTATTTTGCGCATGACATGTTTAGTATTTTAGATGACAAAGAGAGAATTTTTTTTATATACTACGATGGTAGAGACAACATCAACGTCAATACCTAATTCTTTCAAAAATTGCACGTGATTTACTAATACCTCCAGTCTCAACTGTAGCATTGGAGTCTGTTTTTAGTACACGTGGCAGGTTCTGTTTAATTTTAGGTCAAGACTCAAAGCCAACATTTTAGAAAACTTAATGTGTCTAAAGGTTTGAGATGACACCGAACTTCAAATCCAAGACAAAGTGGACAGAATGATGTCCGAAGAACTTGAAGATTTGAATATGGATTATTTGGATTTATAGTAAGTATTATTTTGCATTAGTATTTGATATTTTTTTTGTCTTATTTTAATAAAAAATTGTACATGTAACAACTTGTTAGTATACAATTTTAACTCCGCCTATTTTTAAAGTAGCCGGTCCCAAATCCGAAAAAAGAATGAGGGTTTTCAAACTTGAATTTTTAACATAAAGCATTTCCGATATTTTATTTCTTTTTCATTTTAAAATTATCCAAAAAAAAAAAAATCAGGGCCGAGTCGAGCTTGTGGTTAGCTCGGCTCGGCTCATTCGGTCCACTATGAGCTCGTGGGCTGAACTGAGCCCAGGTTTTGGGGATGAGCCGCAGTTCATCCATTTGGGCGAGCCGAGCATTGCCACCCCTAAAAATAGGGTCCTGAAGATAATTTGTCTAGATATTTTCTCTTCAAACTTTTACACTTGTTATTTGTCACAAATGGTGAAAAAGTGATAGGCCATGGTTGGTTTATTCAAGTGATTTTAATAGAGTTTTTTCTTTTTGTTGTAAATTATTTTAAAGAGGTTTATAAAAAGGAAGTCGATCAATAAATGTGTAAAAAATAAACAAATATTTAAATGTCATATTTTTGTAATAAAATTAGAATATAATTTATTTTTCTTAATATATTACTAATTTAAATAAAAGTAACACTATTTTAAATTGTTGCACAAGATATTCAAAATCTCATGACCGACCTGACAACAAGGTCGCATATCAGTAGAAAGCTTACAGATTATGAACTGGTTTTCCTCAATAGAAGAAATCATTATTTTCTCCCATGTTGAATATTTTAAGAGGAAATGGGTATGAAAAGCATAATATGCAACGTGGCTCATATTAACAGTCTAACATCACCAACTTGTAAAGTTTAATAATTTATTTTTCTAAATATATTGAAGGAGACTATGAAATTGAAAACAACCATTACGACTAGGAGATTAAATAAATATTATATTAGAAAATTGCATGGTCTGTCTTCGATAACGTTAACTATTTAACTTTTTTGATAAAGTTTCACGTGACTTTTAAAAAAACATATGTTTTGCTTCAATTTTACGTTGCTGGCATGGAAGGTTTATAGAAAATAAATAGAAATTTAACAGATGTTATAATCCCCTCCCTAATTTGATATTTGATAGATTTTGCCGGGATTAAATTATTTGTTAAAAAGGTGCTGTTGCCACGAACGTATTAAATAATTATTGTTAGTTGGTCTATCAAGCTCATAAATCAAAAGAAATAATATTTATTATTTAAAATTCGTGGTCAAATGGGAAGTAGGTTCAAGATAAAGACTAAAACCTAATATGAAATTTATTCTTCATTGACATGTAATAAATTGTGTTATAAGGTAAAGACTAAACCTAAAAATAGCTGTTAAGTTGCAACTTAATTATTGGAGATAAATGAAGTCTTGTGATTTTATTTGTTTTTATAATATATAATAGTTCAATGAACAACATTTTGTTCTTTGACTAAATGTATATTAAATATATTTTCAATATTAATTGTTTATAAAGTATAAAATATATTATTAGTGCTAATCAAATTCCACACACAAGTTTTTTTTTTTTTTACTTGTAGTGACGACATTGTCGTAGCAATACATAGAAAAAAAGCCCTAAGTTCTCATCATCTTCCAAACCTATAGGGATGACTTTTGTTGTCGCTATAGATGGCAAAAAAAAAAAAAAGCAGCCAAACTTTCTCCAATCTTCTAAAATAATAGCGACGACTAAATTGATTTATAGCGACGACTCTCTCCCCATACTATAGCGACGACATGACTGTGTCGTCACTATATCCGTTATCCTATAGCGATTACTGAAAAATCGCCACTATTTGTCGTTGTTGTTGTCACTATTTCTTGTAGTGTACATCCAACAAGGCATGACAACGTCAAAAGCATTTAATATGGCACATGTGTTTACATACAATTTTCTAGGGTTAAATTTCATGAGTTCATATAAGTAATGTAGTATAGAACTAACAACCTCAAGAAATGAAATTTTTGGCTGAAGTGGAAATGGAGATTTAAGTGATGCTGCACATTTCCAAAATTATCTCCTACGCTTGCTTTTTTGTTTGTGAGAAATATGTGTTGTAGAAAAAATTTAGGTGAATATATTATATGTGAGTAGAGGCCGAATTTGGGGATCACTTTGGGAGGAATTTAAGGGCCGGGAAATGGTGGAAATGAGAGAGTGAAGGGCCAGTTTCTAGAAGGGAAAAGGAGAAGAAATTTGGAATACTTTGGTGTTGGTTATGGTGTGATAAAAGGACTGGAGAGGATAGAGAAAGGTTTTTGGACTTTATTGTGAAAATTATGTGATTGCAAGTAAACAATATCGCATACAAGTAATAAAGTGGACCTATTGAGTCCGGATTATCGTTCCCACGAAGACTATTTTATTTGGATATTAGTTCAATTAATCTCAATAATAATGTATTGAAAACATTTTAAATTAAATTGATTTGAGAGTTTAAATTATAACTATGAATTTAAGAAAATAATGTAATAACTTATGTGAAAGCAAAAATTAAGAATTTAGAAAATATGGTTATTAAAGCGTTTGGATTCACGAGTTCACCATAATTGTCATCTCTAATTTTTCCTCTCAAAATTTATTCATAAAGTTGTATTCGGTCGAATTCACGAATTTAACCTAATTCACCTCTCTCGAGTTCAAGTTAGTCATTTCTAATTAAGTCAGCTTATGAAGTCAGAATTGTCCTTAATTAGATGCATTAAATCTCTTAAAAATTCAATTCAGACCACGACAATAACAAAAGCGTATATCTACCTTTTATTCAATTGTCAGATTTTACTACGTGATCTAGATTAATAATTTACCCCTCAGTTCATTACAGTCTACAATTCAATGACAAATAATGACCAATTATTTCAAGCATTAAGAGAAAAAATAAAATTAAATACTTAATTATTTTATAGTTCAAAACTTAAGAGTCGAAAATAAAGAATTAAACTAGGTTATATCGTTCATTTAAACTTTAAGTTTAGCTATTCATAATTCTAGAGAAAAAAAAAAGATGAAGATATTTGAATACATAACCGGATATTGAATAAAAAATGAAAAGAACTTGAATATCTTGTACCAAGAATTCTTCATCTTCACGTTCCAATCTTCAAGATCTTGGTTGTTCTTCGTATTTTTTGCCGTTCTTTCATTCCAAATTTTAACAACCTAATTATGAGTTAATGACTCATATATATGGAATAATATTATTTGGTTAAATCATCCTTCTTATTTATATGTCCCAAAACTCTAATATAGTGTAGAGATGTTGTCCCCCCAAGAATTACCAAATTAGAGTTTGACTAAAATAAAAGAACTAAAATTCTGTGCTGAAGTTCCTGTTTATTTGCACGATAAGTCCTTCATCTTTTGAATATTTGCAAGTTGGTTCCCATTCTCAAGTCTTCGTGCACTTTCAGTCATTTTTCGCATATTTTGCTTTTTGCTTTTCTCCAATTCTTTCCAAACTTGGGTTTTGACCTAAATCAATCAAATCAACACACAATTAAGTAGAAATTCACTTAAGAGTACTTACAATCGTTTACTTTTGATGGTCCAGATAAGTGTAAAACGACACTTATCAAATACCCCCAAACTTGAACAGTTGTTCGTCCTCGAATATGACTATTTACTTAAACAATCAAGTAAATAATATTAAATTTACTATAATAGATAGCTTGTCGTATTTGCCTCATATTTTTGAAACAATCAAACAATTAAAAATATAACTTCTAAATCATGCCACCAAAATTAATTATTTTTACTTATCCGATGCTCGATAGACATATGTGTGTGCGCATAGTCAATCTAATCAACACAAACCTTTAGGATGGTAATACTCCGCTCCCAATGGTCAAATATATAATTTCTCTCTCGTAAGAATACACACTCCCATATTGATATTCGAAATCTCTCACCCAAAGTGTTAACTCTAAGGAAGGTATATTTAATCTAGATTTTTAAAGACTTTGATTGACATTTTTGAAGTGATTAATTTTGATAGATTTCATTAACTTTTTTTGACTTTTATGGACTTTTATAGATTTTTATATATTTCATTTTGAAAGATTTTCCTAGATTTTCCCAGACTTTTATGAACTTTTATAGACTTTGCTTTTTCAGTTAAAAATTTTGAATATAAAAATTTAATATCCTACAGTTAAAAAAATTTGTCACAAGAGAAAATTTTAGTAATAATTTATTTAATTATTAATATTAATAAATTCATAAAAATTAATGTTCGACTTAATCGCTGCAAGTAAACTACATCAAAAGTTAATGATATAACTAACTCTATTTTTTTTTCTTTTAGGCAAAACTATAAACTTTTAAATAGCTTGTAGATAAATTCAAAAAATTATGGCATGCGACTCATTTTAAAGTATTTTCCAACAAAAAAATTTATCCAGTTCATTATCTCCCTTATTTATAGGTAAAACGCCATTAGTCACCACAATTGCATAAATAAATAACAAAAGTACCAATTTAGACGAAGAAAAAAATTACAACCATGTTCATCAAGATAAATAGAAAAAACAAGAATTAAAATATAAATAATAAATAATAGTTTTTAACTTGATGAAATTCATTAATAACTGCAATCAACAATTATATAAGAATTTAATTATAAATTTATCTTATTTTTTAATAAAACATAGAAAAATGATAAATAAATAAAAAGACAGAGAGAGAATGGTTACGGGAATATTGAAAAGAAAAAAAATTACATTGTCTTTAAAGGTTCAAAGAAGAAAATGGGAAAATAGTAAGGAGAATATTGAAAAAAAAATTAAATTGAATAGAGATAAAAATATTAAAAGAAGAAATTGGGAAAAAAAAAAGTTTGGATAATATATTGAAGAGGGAAAAAAATCACAACAACCAACCTAACATAAGGATTCTAGCTCGTGCCCACTTAGAGAAGATGGAGATTCTCGGACAGGGAAAGAAAGAGAAGAATATTGATATTGACTCTATAGTTTGTTGAAAGAAAAAGAAAAGAGAAATGTTGCATAAAAAAAAAAAGAGAACGAAAGATTTTTTTTTCTAAAGTCTTTCAAAGTCTTAGGGTGAATGAGAGAGAAATTGTAATTTATTTTATTTATACCTTGAGCTTTAAAGTTACTACATATAAAATTCTCTATAAAATCATTAATAGTCATCGACATTTTGAATACCTCTGAATTTTGTAGAATTTTAAAAAGTCTGAATTGAATATCGCATGACTTAATAAGATTTTTTAAAAGTCTTTAAAAATCTATATTGAATACCCTAAAACTTTTATGGAGTTTAAAAAGTCTGAAATAAATACACCTAGACTTTAAACTCGATAAAAGTCCTATTAAGTATTAATTGAATATACCCTCCTAAAGTTGCCTTTTAAAACACTTAATATTTTACCGCTCAAACTTTGGTTAGGTTTAGCCAATACAGTTACTATCTAGATCTGTGAAGATTTTTTTTTTTATTGAATGCTTCGACCATCAAGCTTCCACTAAGTAAGTCAAACCCACTAGTTATCTAAATTCCTAAGTTATGCACACAAAAGCTCAATCTATCTTTTGCTTATATATATATATATATATATATATATCTTATGTGTAAGACCTCACTCCCTTAAGCTTTCTATATGACCTTTGTAGCTTGCTTTAGGCCGATGGCTCCCAGGTCTGATAGACGTTAGGGCACCGACTTTTGGGAACCCCAACGAGGTTTATCATTTGAGTCAACTAGGCTACAGATAGAGGTATAAGATAATGTAAGTGCAATACCTTTCATTTTTTTATTTTGTACAAGATAAATAAGTGGGGATTAGATTCTTAGCATCCGATCAATACCTAGATTCCACTTGGTAGCCAAATACACTTCACACAACTATTACTCATGCACGAAATCAACACCTATCTAAATAGTTTTTGCATTGGTTTAACCACCCACAAACTATCCTTTCAACTGATTTAGTAATTGAGTTGTCAATTGGTAGTTTTGGTTTTCACAACTTAGGTTCAATAATCTTTTATTGTATTCTATTCAATAAACAAATAAAAGGTAATATTCATAAATATTGTGCTCACACTTAATCAAATCTCACATAGATAAGTATAGTATATAAAAAAGTATAAGTAGCATCACCTAGTCATAAATCATGAATCGATAACAGTTTCAAATAGATATTATCATTAGCCGGCAAGGCTTTCCAAATACAAGCACACAAATAAAAAGAATTTATTTTACTCACATAATATTATTAACAGCACACACAAATATAACAAAAATAATAAAGTCATCACCCCAAGCTTAAAGTACACATTGTCCTCAATGTGAGCAAAAGAAAGCAAAATAAATAAAAAAAGAAAGAATGTACTCGATTGCGATGGCGTGTAGTAACCATATGAATGGTTTTCGATCAGTAAGTATCGGGAGGTAAGTTTTCAAGACACCTTTACTTTTGTGCAATTCTAATAGAGAAGATAAAAATGTAAGAAGTGGACTATGAATTGTTACCATTATATGATAAAACTAACAATTTAGGATGAGTGTGAAAGGGTAGGATGAAAAAAATTTGTTCGTTGGGGAAAGAAAATGAAGTGTAAATAAAAAAGAAAAAAATTTTTTTTTTTAATTTTAATTTTTTTTTTGAAAACAACATTTTACTGTTTACCGCGGGTCAACCGCAGTTGACCATGGTCAATTGTAATTTTTTTTTTACAAACCTGAACGACGATGCTTAGCCAGAGTTTAGAAAATTTAAATTTGCTTAATTACTAAAAAATCGGGAAACGTATTCTAATTCATAATACAATCCTAAATATCTACATGCAATGCAATTAATATATAAGAGATAGAAAAATGGGTTGCCTCCCATTAAGCGCTCGATTTATAGTCTAGAGCTCGACTATTTGCAAGTATCATTTATGGATGCTTGAATTGGATTTTGAAAGTTTTGTATTGATTGCAATTACAAGCTTTGCACGATTTATCATTTGCTCTCCATATTTTAAATTGGCCATTTTCATCTTTAATTGTTGCAACTAGTCCACATGTATCCGGTTTGCAGTTTTCTTAGCCAATTTTCACTACTTCATCAACTCTAAAACACTCTTCGAGGTCGATTGGTTGTTCGAGTACGTTGTACATACTGAATATTGCTTGTTCGTCATCATGTACCCTCAAGATTAGCTCATATTTTTCAACATCAATAAGGGCTCGACTCGTCGCTAAGAATGGTCGATCCAATATGACTGGCATATCCCGATCCTCTTCGATATCAAGGACAATAAAGTTAACCGGAAAGAAAAACTTATCCACCTTGATGAGCACGTCATCAACCACACCCTATGGGCGCTTGATTGATCTATCAACAAGTTGTAGAGACACAGTTATTGCTTTTACTTCTCCCAAACCTAATCTCCTGTAGACAGAAAGGGGCATCAAATTTACACTTACACCTAAATCACACAAAACATTAAAATTATAAAATTTTCCAATTGTGCAAGGTAATTTAAAACTCCATGTATGTTTTAACTTCGAAGGTAACTTATTTAGCAGAATAGCGCTACATTCCTCAGTTAAAGCTACTGTCTCGTATTCATCTAGTTTTCTCTTTTTGGACAACATTTCCTTCATAAATTTTAAATACAATGGTATCTA
The DNA here is from genome assembly GCA_030279155.1 of Forsythia viridissima. Classification (NCBI taxonomy): domain Eukaryota; kingdom Viridiplantae; phylum Streptophyta; class Magnoliopsida; order Lamiales; family Oleaceae; genus Forsythia; species Forsythia viridissima. Next base: position 36,808,202 of record CM059033.1, on the reverse strand, counting down.
GGCTAACGCTTTGGCGAAAGGAATGTTGATGTGCAGTTTCTTGAAAACTTCAAGAAATTTTCCAAATTGGTTGTCAAGCTTGTACTTCTGCAACCTCTGAGGAAATGAAATTGGTAGCACATAAGCTTTGACAGGAATTGGCGTCCTCACTTTTGATGATTTAGCAGATTCTTTTGAAACTTATCCTTCTGAGTTCGCATGTTGTTGTCCAGTTTCTTCTTCCTCAATTACCAAATGTTCGTCATTTTTTTCTGGTCTTTTCACGTGAATTTCTGGCAGGTGTACCCCACTCCCAGTAGTGATTGCATTTACTTGTTTTTTTAGGTTTGTCACTGTATTGCTAGGCAAAGTGCCTGGTTTCCTATCTGACAATTACAAAGCTAACTGGCCAATTTGAGTCTCTATTTTTCTGATAGACACCTGTTGATTTTGACAGTTTGTGTCCAGCCACTCCAATACCTTATCAGTTTTCTTCTGTATATAATGTTGAAACACCTCTCTCAAACTTGGTCCTCTTTCTTGCTGAGCATTGTAGGCATTGCTACTTTGTTGATTCTCAGACCATCTAAAATTTGGGCGTTGCTTCCAACCCAGATTGTATATTTGTGAATATAGATTATACTGCTTATATGTATTATTCTGCACAAAATTGACATGTTCTGGAGAGGCCAATAACATACAATCTGACGTCTAGTGGTTAGCCCCACAGTTTTTGTACATGATGGTTGCTTGGATTACATTCACTCTTTGCATTTGTGTTCTGACCAAGAGCTCCACCTGCTTTGTCAATGCAGTAAGTTGTGCATTAGTAGCTGATTGATTGTCAATCTCATGTATACCTACTACTTTTCTTAGAGTGGCATGATCAGATGAAAACATGGTATGTGTATTTGCAATCAATTCATATAGATATCATGATTCGTTGACATTTTTATTCATAATGGATCTGTTTGCAGAGGAGTCAACTATCGATTTAGATTGAGGAGATAGCCCAGAGTAAAAATATTGAGCTTGCTGGCCCTTTTTAATGCCATGGTTTGGACATTTTCTGAGCAAATCCTTGAATCCGTCACAAGCTTCATGATACTTTTCCCCCTCCATTTGCTAAAATGTAGAGATTTCCAGCTTCATCTTGGCTTAGTTGGCAAAAAATATTTGTTACAGAATTTTCTAGCTAAATTATCCCAAGTGGTGATACTAGCATGTGGCTCCGAGTCCAGCCATTCTAGAGCCCCATCCTTCAATATATATGTAAATAACCTCAGTCTGATTACATAATCATTCACCCATTGAAACTGAAAGTTTTGGAACATCCGTAGGAATCTGGAAAGATGAGTATTCGTATTTTCATATGCCTTTACATAGAATTGCAAATTATTGCTAAGGAGATTGATTAGATCGGCCCTCAATTGAAAGTCATGCCGACCAAAAGTAGGATAAACTATGCTTGAACGTTCAGGAGCTGCTATTGGAGTTAAGAATTGAGCCATTGGCATATTTCCATCACTATCTTCTTCTTCATCATAATGTTGCTGAATTTGCTGAGCCGCCAATCGGGTTGCTTCTTGTTCAGCTTCTCTTCTTACTTGTGCATCTGCCATTTGAATTTTTTGCTGATCTTTTTGTTTTATGGTTGTGTTCTTTACGTCTTCGTCTGAAAGTACATTCAATCCCATGATCGAAAGTCTCAAGATTGCAGCCTTGTGTACGGAGCATGCAACGAACACATTTTTTGTAGTAAGAAAACAAAGAAGACAAATAAAAAGTATAATAATAAAAAAATAAAAATAAAAAAATAAAATAAAATAAAAAATTAAACTAACACTAATGATTAATCTAAACTAATTTAAAATAATAATAGTCCCCGACAATGACGCCAAAAACTTGTTGTGAAAATTATGTGATTACAAGTGAACAATATCGCACACAAGTAATAAAGTGGACCTATTGAGTTCGGATTATCGTTTTCACGAAGACTATCTTATTTAGATATTAGCTTAATTAATCTCAATCCTAATATATTGAAAAGACTTTAAATTAAATTGATTTGAGAGTTTAAATTATAAATATGAATTTAAGAAAACAATGTCATAGCTTATGTGAAAGCAAAAATTAAGAATTTATAAAATATGGTTATTAAAGCGTTTGGATTTACGAGTTTACCATAGTTGTCATCTCTAATTTCTCATCTCAAGATTTATTCCTAAAGTTGCATTCGGTGGAATTCACAAATTTAACATAATTTACCTCTCTCGAGTTCAAATTAGTCATATATAATTAAGTCAACTTATGAAGTCAGAATGATCCTTAATTAGATGCATTAATTCTCCTAAGAATTCAATTCAAACTATGACAATAACAAAAGCGTGTCTCTACCTTTTATCTAATTGCTAGATTTTACTACGTGATCTAGATTAATAATTTATCTCTCAGTTCATACAATCCTCAATTCAATGAAAAATAATGGCCAATTATTTCAAGCATTAAGAGAAGAAGTAAAATCAAATACTTAATTAATTTATAATTCAAACCTTGAGAGTCGAAAATAAAGAATTAAACTAGGTTACATCGTTCATTCAAACTTTAAGTTTAGCTATTCATAATTCTAGAGAATGAAAAGATGAAGAGATATGAATATATAACTGGATATTGAATAAAAGATGAGAAAAACTTAATTATCTTGCACCAAAAATTCTTCGTCTTCACGTTTCAATCTTCAAGATCTTGGTTGTTCTTCATATTCTTCGCCGTATTTTCCTCCCAAACTTCAACAACCTAATTATGAGTTAATAACTTATATATATGGAGTATGGAAGATGGAATATGGAATAATATTATTTGGTTAAATCCTCCACCTTATTTACATGTCCCAGAACCCTAATACAGGGTAGAGATCTTGTCCTCCAAGAATTACCAAATTAGAGTTTGACTAAAATAAGAAAACTAAAATTCTGCACTTAAGTCACCGTTTATTTTCACGATAAGTCCTTCATCTTTTGGATGTTTGTAAGCTAGTCCCTATTCTCAAGTCTTCGTGCACTTTAAGTCATTTTTTGCCTTTTTGCTTTGTTTTTCTTTAATTCCATCCAAACTTGGGTATTGACCTAAAGCAATCAAATCAACATACAATTAAGTAGAAATTCACTTAAGAGTACTTACAATCGTCTACTTTTGATACTCCAGATAAGTGTAAACTGACACTTATTAGACTTCTTGATGGCTGAAATTGAAGGGAAAAAGAATGACGTTTTACTGGAGTATTGTAGTTGATTTTTGAGAGATGATTGAATGTTCACTACAAGAAATTTCACTTTTAACAGTGAAACTTTTTGTCGTAGAAAGTCATTTTTAGGTTGTTTCCTCGAAAAATAGTCGTCGAGAGACTTTGCAATATCAAAACTTTCATCGTTAAAAGTGAAATTTCTTGTAGTGGTTGTTGGAAATGGAAAGAAGAAAAGAACAATATTGCGGTGACTTTGAGGGCCGAAAGGAAGAGAATTTTAGTGGAAAGTTTTGGGATTTTATCTTGGACTGAAAAATGGAAGAAATAAGGGTATATCGGCAGATTTTCAGAAGAAGGAAAGTGAAAAATAAACTAAAAGGTAGGACTGAAATTAAGAGGGAAAAGTGGAGGAAGTAAGTGCGAGTTTACCTATAGGTAATGGGCAGTTTTTAGTGTGCATGGATGTCCTTTTTTTTTGGGTATGTGATGGAAATGGACAATTGGCTGGAGCGGAGGGTCTAAGTTTTCTGGGATTTGGTGGGTCAGGTTTATTGGAGCAACTATAGATGATATTGATCCATATGCAGCAAATCAGGAACCAACATAACAACCAGCAGTGAAGGAGTTGCACAGATCCTGGAAAATATTATAACTGAATTTGTTAGTAGATTTTATGTACTTTGAATTTTGAATTGCACCAGTAGATTGATGATAAGTTACAAAGCATGTACTATAAAACCTATAAGATGTACACACCAAAAGAAGTGAAGAAAATATTATTTTTCCATACATCTGTCTTTAGTTTCTACATGGTATCAGCCTTTCTGATTCACGTCTAAACACTCCTTCACGTTCAAAATGTCTACGTCTCCTAACTCCTCAACTTCTGATGCCACTGTTAACCCACTGCCTCTCTTTTCTCCCACCACCACTATAAATGTCACCAAGCTCTCCCGTACCAACTATCCTAATTGGAAGACTACCATTCTTCCCTATCTTAAAGGGCAAAAAGTCTTTGGCTACGTCGACGGTACCATCACACAACCTTCGAAAGAACTCATTGCACCTGATGGCACCAAAACAGCCAGCCCCTTTTTTGACACCTGGAAAACACAAGACAACCTTATTCTCAGTTGTCTAAATGCATCCCTCTCAGACGAAGTTCTAGCCTAGGTTGCTCATTGCACTTCCTCCCATAATGCTTGGATTGCTCTCAGCTCCGCATTTGCTTCCCAGTCTCGTGCCAAGGCAGTGCAGGTACGCTCACAACTAGCCACAGCTCGCAAAGGAAACCAAACGGCAAATGACTATTTCATGCATATTAAAAAGCTTACAGATGATTTGGCGATTGCTGGCCAAGCAATGAAGTGTGACGACATCATTACATATTTACTTGCTGGCTTGGGTTCAGAATATGACACACTTGTTGCCACAATCTCCCACCAACAAGATACTGTCACTTTGGAAGAGGTATATTCCATGTTACTCACATGTGAGACCCGTATCCAACACAACAATCAAGTCATTCCAAATGCCACTGCCAATGTTGCCACTAGACAACACAATTTCTATGGCACTCAGGGTAGAGGAAATCCTTTCAATCCTCGAGGCAGGGGGCGTGATCAGCACTCCACAATTTATAGCTCAGGTCGAGGTAATTTTAATCCTACAAACCTTTCTAACAATTATCCTAACAATACATTGTTGTACCAGCTTTGTGACAAACCAGGCCACACTTTCGCCCGTTGCTTTAAACGGTTTGATTTCAACTTTTTACCACAACCACCTAGACCGACTCCTCAAGCTAATTTTGCTTCATACCAAATGCTTCAACAACCAACTGATCGAGAATGGCATGCTGACACTAGAGCAACTCATCACCTGACCAGCAACTTCCATAACCTCCATGTTCATGGAGACGAGTATGTGGGAAATGATCAAATTCAAGTTGGTGATGGCACATGTTTGGATATAACACATATTGGCTCTGTCTCCTTGACTACCCCCTCGAAATCTTTTATCTTAAATCAAATTCTAGTCGTTCCTCAAATAAAAAAGAACCTGCTATATGTTCAACAATTTGCAAAAGATCATAATGTTTATTTAGAGTTTCACTTTTCTTTTTTTCTGATCAAGGATTACTCGCGGAGCATCCTGCATAAGGGTAATCTCAAAGATGGTCTTTATTGTTTTTCTCAGCCTTTTCGACAAGTTCTACAAGGTTTGTGCTAGCTGATGGCCAAAAAAGGTTGTGGTTTATGGGTTGAAGTTTTTGTGCTAGAATGTGTCGGATCTTAGTGCTATTAATTGTGGGATTGAAGGGCCAGGATATGGGATCAGAACCAAGTTGATTTTTAGATAAAAATGGCAGACAAAATAACTATGAAATTAACTCGCGCAGGTGAGACTTTTTTCTTTCAAACGACGTGATATTTAAAATTTACTAATCCAAGAAAAAATTAACGAGGCTTGTTGATAAAATAATATTCCACATTCATTAAAAAAAATTTAAGCAATTGCGCGCAACTTTTTGAGGTGACCAAAATATTTAAATTTGTAATAGAAAGTTCATAGCGACGTGAATAATTAAAAACTTTTATTTCTAGAAATTTTTTCTTTTTCCAGTCGCAACACTAGGGTTACCAAACACATATCTTGACTTCTTATTGTAGAGTTTTCATATGTTTATGTGTTTTAGAATTAATAACTACTGAATTTTAGTCATTTTCGTGATTGTAGGATAAAATACCTGAACTCGAGTTACATTGTTGAAATCGGTGAGAAAATGAGAAGAAATTGAGGTTTCAAAGTGAAGATGAAGAACTAAATATTGGAAGATGAGAAAGAATTATAAAATCAAGAAGTTTAAGGTGCTTTGGAGTGAAAATCAAGAGTTGAAGTGAAGGAACAAACTCCCGAACGACGAACAAACGAATTGAGAAACCTACGACCGTAGCATGTGGGAAATTAGAGAACAAACATTGGTACAAAAATATCCATAAGGAAACTAATATACCATTGAAAATATAATTGAATTACAAGTCCAACGGTTTCTACAGATCTTCGGAGTTTCTTACGAGAAGTTATAGCCATTTAAATATCAATCGCCAGGGGAGCAACTCTTTGTCCGATCGAGCAGGCCTTAATAAAAAAACAAAATCTGCATGTCTCTATTCGCTCGAGTGGGCCGTAAGCTCGCTTGAGCGGATGTCATAGGTAGGGGTTTTCAACTTGGTTATAACTCTATTTTTGGCAGGTGTTGTGAGATCTTTGGGGCACGATTTTGAGCCATAAACTAAGAATTATAAATTGGAGAAAAAAAGGCAACAATGAGGTTGGAAAGTTGGAGAGAACTAAGAGCAAAGACATTGTTTTTACACAAGAATTCTTCATTCGTCTAAGCTTTTAGGGATTTCAAGAAACAAAAAGGTAGAAGACCGTGGGCACTCTATTGAAGACATTCAAAAGGGACGGAATCTACCTTTAAGCTTCTTCCTGAAATTAAATAATTTGGGTGATAAATTCTCAATTAATTTTGTATTTTTTAAACTCAAACATGGTAGACTAAATTTCTTATACTAATGATGATGACGTAAACCATTAGTTGAAGTTTTCATCCAAGAGTTATTGTTTCTAATCTTCATTTTTGATTGATTGATTGGTGTCATTGTTTAATATCCGTTTGATTGATTGATCACATTTTGAACGCATTTGTGACTTATTTTGCTTCCGGAAGGTTTGAAGTAGGTTTAACTCAATGTGACAATCAATACAAAGTCCAATAGAAGTTATGAATAATCTTTTATAATGTGTGCAATCAAACTAATAATCTTGTGGTTAAATGCATTTTTACATATTCGAACTCGAATTAGAAATATTTTGGGTCATATATGGAAATATGTTTAATTGTACTCAGTAGAGATTATTAGACAACTTAGGATTGTCGATTGAAAATTGAAGTATAAATTGGATTAGAAGTGAGTTTTCAGAAAATAAAATGGATACTAATAGTGGAGTCGGATTCCTTGTCTATTCCACCTTTCTCCAATAATCAATATTTGCACTTATTTTGAATCATTTAGGCCATGTTCTCTTTGGTGTTTTTAATCCGTTTTCTATTTTGTGTTTTTGAAAATAATTAAAACGTGTTCTTTTTGTTGTTTTCAAAAATGCACTTAAAAATTTACAAAGGAAACATAAAATGATAAAAAAGCCGTTTTGCATTTTGTTAACAAAATCCGGGTGTTTTCCAAAACGGCCAAAACGCGCGTTTTGGCTGTGGAGGTCCCGGGTGCGAATCTTGCTTCCGCCCTCTTTTTTTTTTTTTTTTTTTCATTTTGGCTGGTCAAAATAATCATGCTTTAACCATTGTCTGCGTTCTTTTTAACAATACGCAGTTGCTGTCCAAAGTGGTCCAGAGCGCCATTTTGTAAGCATGAGGTCCTTGTTCGATTCCCTTCTCCTATCCAAATTTTTAAAAATGTTTTTAATTCTTTTTAATGGTTTTAAAATGTTTTTAATTCTTTTTAATGGTTTTTAAATATTTTAAATTCTATAATTAAATGTTTTTAATTGTTTTTAAATATTTTTAATTCCATAATTAAATGTTTTTCATTGTTTTTAAATGGTTTTAATTCTTTTCAAATGTTTTTAATGGTTTTTAAATGTTTTAATTCTATAATTAAATATTTTTAATTATTTTTAATATTTTTAATTGTTTTTAAATGTTTTTAATTCCATAAATTAATGTTTTTAATTGTGTTTAAATGTTTTTAATTCTAAGTTTAAATTGTTTTTAATTCCAAATCCAAATTTCTAAAAAATTTCAAGTAAACGCGTTTTCAAGTTTTCTGTAACAATTTTCAAAAATTCTAAAAAGAACGCATTTTCAAAAATCTCAAAACAAACACTCAAAACACAACACAAAATGAATTCAAAACACAAAACTCAAAACTCAAACGCAAAGAGAACACCATCTTATTTATCATAGCTATAAACATCATCATTTGATCAAACAGTCTATTGTGAATATTCTATTTAAGTTCCAATTGATCGAATTTAGGTTGAAATCTTAGTCAAGTCCTCGTGGGAACGATATCCCTTTTACTCATTTTTACTATTACTTGTCAACAAATCCGTACGCTTGCAGGATTTTACCGTACAAGTTTTTTGCACTGTTGTCGTGAATAAGATATTTAGCTTAAATTTTATTAATTTTAGTTTGAATTTGAATTTTCTTTTTATCATTTATTTTTATTTTTATACTCAAGTGCTTATTTTTTGCTCTTTTCAGGTTGTTGCAGTTGGTGCATGCAAGATATCGACATTTTTCTATTTGACCCGAGATCGAAAGAACCATTCGACATTGAAAAAGAGAATAGAGAGTAGCACGACAAAACAACAACAAATCATCATGACAGACAAATAAGATCAAATTGTTGAAATTGATGAGGAAGATTTTCCAATTGGAGAATTCATGACCCCACCAATTGTTCAAAATCAATCAAGCATAGAATACCCTCCGTATCGACAGCCGATTTTTCAATTACGACTAGATGTGATGAATCTATTCTAGAATTATTTGCAATTTTATGGAAAGTCAAATGAAAATCCCCATGGCTGCTTTTTGGACCTGTGTAGTAACTTCACTTACCACAGAGTAAACGCTGATGCTATCAGGATGAGGTTACTTCCACATACACTGAGATTTGGAGTAAGAGAGTGGTTAGATTATCATCTTGCCAAAGTATTGTTACGTAGAACTACCTGGTTCATAAGTTTACCACCAAATACATTCCACTAGCTAAGATTACCAACTAAAGCACGACATATCTATATTCTGGCAGCTTGATTCAAAAAAACTTCACGAAGCTCGAAAAAGGTTCAAAGAATTATTATACAAGTGTCCAAATCATGATATCAAAAAGGGACTTCAAGTCCAATATTTATAAGCAGGGAGACATATGCATTGTTTGAAAGAATGGTTGAAACTAGTGTTATATGGCCATCAGAAAGGAAAATGTCGAGAAAAATAGTAGGATTTCATAATGTTGATGTTATTTCAGCATTATCTTCTCAAATAGAAGCTTTGAGAATGAAGATGGACATCATTACTCAGTTAGTCAACATGGTACATGGTCTTATTTTCCTTTCTGATGGTCATATAACACTAGTTTCAGCCATTCTTTCAAACAATGTATATGCCTCCCTAAATGTCTTTGTCTTTATTAAATGTTGAAATTATTTATGCATTATCTTCTCAAATTGAAGCTTTGACAAAGAAGATGGACATCATCACTCAGTCAGTCAACATGGTAAGCATTCCTTTTTCAGTTTCTGAAGGTTGCAAAACGAATCACTAAACTTCAGATCGTCCATTGACTGAACTTTCATATCTAATCCTAAAGAGGACAGTTATGCACGTAACTTCTTGTTTTCTATCTGAGATGGAGAAATCATACCAATTTCTCTTGGAGCAACAACCAAAATCAGGAAAATCATAATTAAGGTAAACCACCAGGGTTCTAGCAGCAGCATGAAAAAAATCTTTCGTTGGAAGATTTAATCTATCAATATATTACAAAAACTAATAGCACTCTACAGTACCAATAGGCATCTATTAAAATCCAGAGACACAGGTAGGACATATAACTATAGCATTATCCGGAAGGACACATGGCACCCTACGTAGTAACATTGAGACAAATCTATGGTAACAGGTTAATGCCATCACCACACATAGGCATCTATTAAAATCCAGAGACACGGGTAGGACATATAACTATAGCATTATCCGGAAGGACACATGGCACTCTACGTAGTAACATTGAGACAAATCTACAATAACAGGTTAATGTCATCACCACATATAGTGGAGTTCAGCTACCCGAGATACATGTGAAAGTGTCAGTTGCTAAAGAAGACAAGGTACCTACCATAGACGAGGAGCAAGTAAAATGTCTAAACAACACTAGAAAAAAGTCACAAACAGAATTTAGACACTCTACAGGTTAAGACAACTGTCATATCAAGGCATACGTGCCTCCTATACCATTTTTTCAAAGATTACAAAAGCACAAGTTGGATAAGCAGTTCATGAAATTCCTTGAAGTCTTTAAGAAGTTGCACATCAACATCTCCTTCATTGATGCGTTAGCTCAGATGCCAGTGTATTTAAAATTCATGAAAGAAATATTATCAAAGAAAATAAAACTTGAAGAGTTTTGGACAATGACTTTAACCGATAGTACAATGCTATATTGTTGAATAAATTACCTTTGAAGTTAAAATATCCAGGAAGTTTTAAAATTCCTTGTACTATAAGAAGCAACTTAAATTTTAATGCATTATGTGATTTATGTGCAAGTATTAACTTGATGCACTTTTTGTTTACAAAACAATAGGTTTGGAGAGGCCAAAGTAACTACAATTAGCTGACACATCGATCAAGCATCTCAAGGTATGGTTGAGGAAGTGCTAATCAAAGTAGGCAGATTCATATTTCTAGTTAATTTCCATCATCTTGGAATTTGATTCCCAAGCTTTGCACATATTTCTATACATTAAATTTCATGATAGAGTTTGTATAGTAGTGTTGGGTTTTGAAAAGCAAAAAATAATTTTTTGTGTGTGCAAAGAGGCATTCTCTGGCGGCTCGAGCAGACACTAAGTCAGCTTGAGCGAGTGTACCTGGGGTTTTAAATCCCCAGATGTTGACATACACACTAACACACAAATTTAAAAACTCTCCACCTTCTTGCCTCCAATTCCTCCCCATCTTCACTCTACCCGAATTCAACCACCATACCATCCCTATCATTGCATTATCCATTATCACCAAGTCACATTGGAAGCTCCAAATCAACTCCCACAATGTAAAATGGATTCAACTCTCTTAGGGTAAATTTCTTTAAAATTTGAAATTGTTGTGCAAGACTAATGTTTGAAGAGGTTGTGCTTTTTCTATTAATTGGATAGATGGTGATTGTGGTGTAGTTGCTTGTGATTTTTTTTTTTTTTTGGATTATTGGGTGCAATAAATTTCACTTATTTTCCATCTTCTTGGTTGGTGTCCACCAAGTGTTTGATAGAATGTCCAGCCTATCATTCTCACTTCTATTGCCTACTTTGTGAACTTAAGCATATCTGTAGTAGTGAGCGTTAAATCCTAACACCATTGGGAGATTACTTTGATATCAAAACAACACACCATGAACACAACCTTAGACAATGCATGAAATTTGAATGTTTTAACTTTCCAAACCTTGTTCAATTTCAAGGATATGATGTTGCCATTCTCTTGTGATAGGTATGATGCCCATGTCAAATAAATATCACAAGATGCGAGTCCAAGAGGAAAAAGAAAGGCTCATGCAAAGAAAAAAATATGTCACATTTGTCATCGAAAAACCTCAATGGGATGTTATCTGTCACATTACGTGCATGGTTTTATGTATTAGTTAATTTGTTGACATTATAATTAATTTTTAACTGAAATATTTGTAACGTGTCAATTGAATTTAACATTCATCGTTCTCATTGCCTTAACACACTTACATTTAATTGAGGATGGTTCTTGTTAGCGACATAGAGCATATAAAAATGATCCAAGTGTAAAAACTCAACTAATCGAATAACAACTATTTGTTTGGTTGTCTCTAGATCGATATGTGTTATCATGCCTATAAATCTTAGAACGTGATGATTTTTTGTGAAACAAACTTTAAAGAAAACAAACAGGTCAAACAACACCAAAACACAAGGATTGTTTGCCCGAAGGCCAAGAGTTTAGCCAACCACCGCTTACTTCTCTGTTGTAGCTCCACTGAAGTTGATTCGGCTCCGTTCCACTATAAAACTAAAGGTTCAGATTACAAATGAGGGAACAATGATACATTCTTGATAAATTTCCCAGAAAGTGGAGCATTCTTCTAAAGTACTCACAACTTATTAGAAGAGTGCACTCTTCTAATGCACTCACATTACACAGAGTATTAGTACCTTCTGCACTAAATTACTCCAATCACTCAGATGAGAGAATACAAAGATGAGAGAAAAAATGAAAGATCTAGAATGAAAACCCTAACCTGGTTATGTGAGGCTTTTATATCCCTCTGTCAACGGCTTTGATTTAATCCTCCATTCCAACGGTGTAAGAGTACTCAGAGGTTTGAAATCTCGTTTTCCATTTTATTACTAAAGTTGCATTATTAAGAAACGCAACTTTTCTGGTATCACTTAATAATAAATTTCCAGGTTAGTGTTCGTTTCTTAAATACAATACATAATTTTAAAAATTTAGACGCTTTGTCGTATTTTAGAATTATTTACTCCAAAATTAAGCTGTTGACATTACCATTATTGAATTTTCTGTATTTTCATAACAATCATAAAAAATAATGCAATGAATTGAGTCGAATATGTTGTCAAACTGATGGGAACAACCGAGAAAAACAGAAAAACAGAAATGTAGAAATGAGACGAAGCTTGGTATGTCGTAGCAAATCTCCTTAAGACAGATTTTATCTTCTGCAAAGGTTCTAATAGGATCAAAGGACATCTATCTCCCAAGATACAACGCTTCTTACAAAGTCGGTAATGCACTTATCAACCTTGCCGATAAAACTAAAGAATGACTGCACTCTTCTCGGAAGAAGAAACAACAATATTTTGAAATACTTCAGAAATTATTTAAGCAGAATTTTAGATAGAAAGAGATAATTTAAAATCAATTAACAAAAAATCAATTGATTTTGTGTGAAAAAAATTGAATTTAGGGTCCTTATTTAGAGGATTTGAAGTGTCTCTTCGAATGAGTGTGTGCATCTTCATTAATAGGTACACATTTGATCTAATTAACTTAAGCCCTTAGATAGCACTATTTCATATTTTTATGTGATATGATGGTTCAGTTTAAATCTTGAATGAGTGTATCAATTCATTATACCTATTCACCAATTATGAATAAATGTATCTATTTATCATACACATTCACCAATTACGTGTTTTTTTTTTATTGGAGACTTTTTCAATTAAACCAAAATTAATTGTAATGGCCTACATCATTAATTAAATATATTTAATGATTCAACTCGATAAAATTCAATTAATTCCAACAATCTCCTACATGAATGGAAGAAGTCGACTCAAATCAAGAAAGGCAAAAGAAGAGTACTATTTGAAAGATAACGCATCAAGATAAGTAGATTTCGTTTTGAACCTTCTTTAGTAAGAATCTATCAAACTCGCTTGGCTAATCAGTAAACCTTTGAACTGTCAACCGTTATTGCAAGCTCAGACAATAGATCAATCATATCATCTCTTATATCAAACTTGGTTCTCTATTGTGTTCATTATTTCGTCCCTGAACTACTTCGATTCTACGAGTGCTTTAGAGAATTTGCCCAAGTACAATTCTTAAAGAACTTACCATGTGCACACTAACATAGGCGATGTTCTATAAAGAGTACCTTACAATACTCCACTTATTCCTTTACATAGTCATCATTAAAAGCAAAGCTTATCCTAATAATCTTTGTAGATAGCACTTTTGCATCATAGAAATAGAGAGTTAAAACTCCAAAGTGCTTCTCATCTCATGGGAGGAGGCAATCCTAAAGAAGTGCACAATATTGGAAAATATGTCCCAGAAAGATAATTCCAAAGTGTGATCTCTTTTTGCAATGACCAAGCTTGTGGAGGCCATTTCAGTACTAAAAAGAATACTGCCAAAATTTTACAATATGGTTTTTATTGACCTACTCTTTTTCGTGACACTTATATTTTTTGTTCTTCATGTGACAAGTGTCAACACATGGGAAGTATTTCGATAAGAAACATGATGTCGCGCAACCCTATTATTGTAGTTGAGATCTTTGACGTATGGGGGATCGATTTCATGGGACCTTTTCTCCCATCATTTGGCTATCATTACATATTGGTAGCCATCAATTATGTTTCCAAGTGGGTCGAGGCAATTCTATGTAGTACCAATGATTACAAAAGTGTGGTTGCATTTTTGAAGACCAACATTCTATCTCACTTTGGCACTCCACGAACCATAACCATCACAGCGATGGTGGATCTCATTTCTTCAATAAGCCTTTTCAAACCCTATTAGCAAAGTACTCCATCACACCAAGGTTGTAATCCCATATCATCCACAAATTAGCGGTTAGGTGGAGGTTTCAAATCAAGATATAAAGTAAATTTTGGAAAAGACAGTTCGACTTGATAGAAATTATTGTTTCAACGACCTACTGATATATTGTGGGCATATAGAACAACTTTCAAAACACCCATTGGAATGTCCCCTTATAGACTGGTGTATGGAAAAGCCTGCCACCTATCGGTTGAGCTGGAACATCAGGCTTATTGGGCTATCAAAAAATTTAATTTTGATTTGTAGAAAGCTAGTCAAAAAGAAAGTTGCAACTAGCGGAACTTGAGGAGATTCGAAATGATGCTTATGAGAATGCAAAGATATATAAGCAAATAATGAACTTCTTTCATGACAAGCACATAGTAACAAAATCGTTTACTCCAGAACATAAAGTATTTTATACAATTCTCATTTGTATCTATTTTCAGATAAGTTATGTTCTAGGTGGTCAGGTCCTTTTATTGTTCGTATAGTTTATCCCCATGGAGCGATTGAGGTTGAAAACCCAAAAAATGGTGATATTTTTAACGTTAATGGCAAAAGATTAAAACCATATTTGGAGTTCAACTCTCAAGTGGGGGAGGAAGAAATTGATTTGAGTGATCCTATCTATCCATCTTTAAAAAAACTAAAAAATATAAAAAAAATAGAAATACAAAAAAACGAAATTAAAAAAAATTGTGGTTATCTTATTATTATTTTTCTTAGTAGGAGTGTGTTGTGGTACTAACGATCCATTTACATTCCTTTCAACTTATTCTCTTCTCTTTTTGCTCTCTATATACTGGTTAGATTTGCATTCATTTAACTAAATTGTATAAATTGAAACATTGAGGACAATGTTTAGAATATATTTTGGGGGTAGGGTGTTTAAAAAAATTAAGCACTGCGCATGGACTTTGGAAATTGGATGAAGTAATGACTTTTTGATTTTAATACCTTGTATTGTCTTTGGCTTGGAGTAATTTGACACCATGTTTACCAGTTTTGCATGTTGAGGTTAGTAAAAACTATGAAAAGAGAATTTTGACGAGTGAAAGTGATTAATCTATTGAAAAGAATTCACGTGTTAAATAAAAAAAAAAAAAAATCAAGTGAGTCTTGAGCCTTATATCTTCTTGGAGACAACCCCTTTATGCATAATTTTTACATTCACTATAGTCAGTTTTTTTTAGGTATCACTACACTTGAAAGCCCGTAAGAATGGTGTCGTTGGATGACTAATTTGCTCTCTAGAAAGTGATAGTGAGGTCATCTTTGATGCGTGAGCCTTTCTAGTCTATCTAATAAAAATTAATCCCTAGTAACCCGTTTGAAGCATTAGGCATAAAAAAGAGTAAAAAGCCTTGAATTTTTCTTTGTTAGCCAACTATCCCTACCCTGAAGCCAATCTACGTTCATAATGTAATCCATATTTCATGTCCTTTTTATGATTAAGAATGTAGAGAGAAATCTATATCAAATGGTGGTGTCAGAAAAAAAAGATGGGTGAACAAGGAAGAATGAGAGGCATGAAAAAAAAGCTTAAACTAAAGAAGATAAAAATAGAATCCGAAAATGAGGATGAAGGGTATGAAGTGAAAGAGATCAAAGTCAAAAAGTATCTCTTATGAAAAAGATTAAAAACAAACAGGGGTTGAAAAACGTGCACTCACTACATATGGTGCATTTAGAAGAAAAATATTATTTGGAAAAAGTTTGAAAAAAAAGGGAGAAAATGCACATGTCAATAACCCTAGTATTAAAAATATATAATGTTTTCACTCATATTTTGTTTATCTACTTTTCCAGTCATCTGATTAGCCCTGTCCCAAGCCTACATTACAACCAAATAAAAGTTCATCTTGATTTTAGAGAGCAAAGGTCTAAAGTCGATGGTAGCATTGTGGGTTGTAAGGAGTAGTGATATTTAGGAATTTTTTTTTTTTTTTTGTCTTTACTAGTCTACTAATACCTGAGAGATTGTACTCACTTCTAAATTATTGACAAGTTTCCTTTACATGCACATCTTGAGGGTGAGTGTGTGATACCATTTTTATTTAATGTCACTCACTTTTCCATGTTATTTGATCACATATAAATTGAGATTATTTTCTTACATACATGTTGTAAGATTTGGGGATTAAAATGATATTCTTGAAAATTTTTTGGTCAATGTAGCTTTGATAGCAAATCTAATTGTACAAGTTTAGTAACTGATATATGTGTGAATTGATGGGTGTGAGAGTGATATTTCTCCATGTATTTGATAATACTTGTACTTTTATCCATTAATTGTTATTAGTTTGATTAATGAAATGAATGTAAAGTGCCTTAACAAAAAAATAGTATTTTAATCCCAATTTTTGCTCGAGGACTAGCAAAATCTAGGTTTTGGAGTGTTTGATGAGTGCAATTTTAGTATATATTTTACCAATTTATCTTATTTTGTTAGTAAGTATTCATTGGTAAAAGTACTAATTAATATCTTATTTAAATTAGGACCAATTGTGAACAATCATGAAAATTTGAGGACCAATGTGGAAGTTTTTAAAAGTATGGGATCAAGTTTAAGGTTTTGGAGCAAAACAGACTAAATCTGCATGGAGAATTTGAAGTGGGGACCAAATCGCAAAACTACTGAAACATTGAGGGCCAAACATGCCAAATATAGAAAATTTACAACCTTGGGCAGAAACTTAGTGTTTGTTGCGGTCAACCGCAACAAGCAAACTGAAGTTGACTGTGGCAATTAGAAATTTCATTGTTTTTCATTGTTTGCCGCGGTTTGGGCCGTAGCAAGCAAACCTCAGCTCATCCAACCTTTTTTGTATTATTTTAAGTCAAAAGTCGGGGCCTTTTCCATCCTTTCACGTGCACGAGTTTTAATGCAAAGTTGGAGCTACATAAAGATCGAATCTAGGTCGAATTGAAGGAGGAGAAGGACTGGAAACAAGCGAGAAAAATCACGTGGCGATGAAGACTTTTAGAAGATTTCTTCTCCTTCAATGCATGCTGGGTTTTATCAAATCTTTTGTTTTTAATTTAATTACGTTCTTCTAATTTTCTTGAGCCAAGGTAGACGATGAAATTTTGTTTAAACGAAGTGATTATCTTGTTATCATTTTAACTAGTACATTACCCATGCGATGCACAGAGTTGACCGTTTCCAATTTAATTACCTGAACCGATGAATAATATTTGTTATATTTGTATATAAACATTAATTTCAGTAATTAAATTGCACATAATAAGCATATTGTTGATTACAATATATGTGTAACTAAGAAACCACGAAAATACTATTCTAAATTTTGTGGTTTGTCTAGACAGATCCTTAGTCTTTGGGGTATCTATAGCAACAATCTCGTCAATGATGTCTTTTTGCTTATATGTTAGTTGTATTTAGCAAATTATTCAAAAAATTTGACAGCAAAATGTAATAACAATAAAAATCTATAAGAAACATTGTGTGCGTAAAAAATATATGTATGTTATCAAGTATTAACGAACAATTCAGTGTAATCGAGATTTGTCAAAGATAGAATGTCATTGAAAGCCTTTAATTGAAAAACGTGGTTGGGGAACCTATCATTGCTTATCTCATAGATGTGAGTCTTGGTTATGAAGTTAATCTTGTACTTATGGCGGGTAGTTTTGTACTTCAAGTTATTGACCCCGACAATAAAATGTCATATCACATAAAGAGTCCCTTCCTGAAGCAAACGTAAAGGTATGTATCAACGATTGCTTTATGGACACGTGAATACGCTCACCATAGAAACAACATGTAAATACAATGACAACAATTTAAAAAAGACAGAATTGTATTAATTTTCATTAAAACTCAGAAAATGTAAGAATCAAGACAAAAAAAAATTATATAAACTTGTACTGAAAGGCAGACTACAGATAAGTGAAACATACATTCTAAAAATTAGAAAATGTACATTCTAAATTATTTCTAAATCATTATTGAAATTCACGCAATATTAAATTGTAATGGTAAATTTAAACTACAAAATAACAGCTAAGAAATAACAAATATAATTCAAAAAGTAAACTGAAATTACTTAGTGATAGTAAATATAAACAAAAACCACAGCAAATATTTCAAATATTTATGTAAAAATAAAAATGCGTATATACAACTGTTTTGTTTCTAAAAATGCGCATATGAAAAAGCATATTAAGAAAGCGTAATCATGTACTTGCCAGAAGCTAGTTCTTAATGGGGTAGTACAAAAAACAAAACAATATCGTGATCCAAAAGTGAATTAAGAATAAATCTCTTATATATAGCTTAAACAAAATTGCACGTTTTACAAAACGAAGTATAATCCCAGATGAAATATCACACGTAGACCGATGCAGTGATGCCCCTTTAAAAATGTCAATTAAACTGTTTGAATACCATAGAGAAGGTCAAAAGATGGTTTCATAAAAAAAAAGATGATAAGTCCAATTGTTAGTTTCTGAAAAGTTGTTGCATTTATCCATATTTGAGTACATTTCGCAAAGTTAAATTAAAAAAAAAACAAAATAGTATTCGAACATAGTAAAAAAAAAAAAAAGAAACAAAATTCGAAAGTGCAAATAATTTACAGAAATGATTTTAACAAAAAATAGGAAATAAACAAACTATTCGAATAGCACAGAGAAGCCCAAATGACGGTTTCATGCAAAAAATAATGACGAGTCCAATGCGTTTATGAAAAGTTGTTGCATTGATCATTTAATATTAAATGTTACACTTCATTTTTTGCTGGAAAAGGGCAAAAATATTTAATAAATAATCAATGTATGAAAGCAATTAAAGAATCTGAAATTGTTGCATTTATCATCTATAATATTAAATGTTACAATTCGTTTTTTTGCAGGAAAAGGAAAAAAATAAAAATAAAAAACAATCAATGTGTGAAACCAATTAAAGAATCTGAAAAGTTATTGCATATATCATATATAATATTAAATGTTACACTTCGTTTTTGTGCAAGAAAAAATAATAATCAATGTGTGAAACCAATTAAAGAACAAACTCTTATGCATAATTTATGGTGGAACTTACCAAATCAATGTGTGAAATCAATTAAAGAAAACAAACTCTTATACAACATTTATGGCGGAACTTACCAAATCTGGAAAGAAAAAATGATGGAAAAATGTGTGCGTGAAATTTTCGACGGTTATCCTCTCTCTCTCTCTCTCTCTCTATATATATATATATATATATATATTTCATTTCTAGCTTAAACTTTCATGGTTCGTTCTTGTTGAATTAATTAAAATAATATTTTTTAATCTTAAATTTCATGTATTTTTTATAGTCAGATATTAGTTGATTAATTCTTGCGTAGTGTTTGAATGTGGTTTATTAATTTCTTTTGATTGTATGTTATCTTGTTATCGATTTGAGGTAAATAGAATACTTAAGATGTGTAACCTATGAATCTTTATTTTCTGAATTGTGTTTAATACGGGAAACGCTTAAGTAATTTAAGATTTAAGCAAAGGAGAATCGATATTATATTTTCTTTTAGGACTTAATTGACAAATATTTTGTGACAACAATAGATTGGTTTCAAGTTGTCATTTGATTTTGGAAATTAATATATAATTGGATGATTGCTAAATTAAACAATGGTGGATTCCAAAACCTTGGTACTTTAAACCACTTGATTATTCAACTCATCTTTCTAGCAATAATTTAATTAGTCTTTAATTCAAATTCTATTAATCAAATCTCTTTCGAACCAACTAGCCTAGAATAACGACTAATTCGGATTAAATTAGACTTTCTTCATTACAATCCCTGTGGGATCGACCTCGTTACTTCCTTTCTATATTCTAATAAATTTGTGTACTTGTGAGTTATTTAAAAGTTGACAACATTGATATAACTCTTTGTATTATGTGCTAAATTAATATTATTGTTCTTGTTCCTTTTCAGACAATTCAGGTGATGATCATACTTTATGTACAACTAAAAAAAAGTGAATGCTTGAGAAGGGATTGGTGGTATATTACTCCCCACCCCGCCTGCCCTAGCTCCGGAAGTCCTGGGCAGGGCGGGGAACGAGGACGGCCCCATCCGTCGCCATCCCTAATTATTAATACTCATATATTTATAATTTGTTAAATATAGGCTTCAAAAGAAAATGTAATACGCAGATACTTTATATTTTGAATGAGTTATGGACTAAGTGAAAATTATTGAAAATATCCCGTCATGTAATAAAAATTGTTCATCGCATGTGAATGAGAATTCATAACTTTCTTTTTAGGGTTTATGTTAATTCATTTTTCAAGTTTGATTCATTATTTACATCCAGAACATCAAATCTAACTTAAATTGCAGAAAATTAAATCCTGGCTAAATTCTCTCTCCACTAATAACGTTAACGTTTTTAATTATTACAATAACATTTTAGTAATAATATCTAAAATTAATTTCATGTTTTTTCAATCATTAAATTAATATTGCTATAATTGGATCCTATATTGTGTTTGTCCTGTTTCATTTTGGGACAAGTCATACATCTTCTGATAAGGGGAAAGTTCCGAAGGCGAAGCCCCCCACCTGTGTCAGAGGCCCCTTGACCAAGCGGGTTGTAAATCGAGGGATGTGCACGAGTGACAGAGACCTGAGGGAGAGAGCCAACATGCCAACCCCCATAACAGACCCCCACAATATTTCAGTGAAAATCTGCCCCACACGGGAATTGAACCTGCGTTGCCGGAGGATTTCTCCCCACGTCACCTCAAGTCTTACCAACTCGCCTATGCCCCTGGAGGCACAAGTCATACATCTTTTACTTTCAAGCTTTCAATTTAGAAATATTCTTTTATCAAGAATAATGCAAATTTTGATGCGAGAATGGTTCTTAGTTTTATGATTTTTCATTTTGTGGTTGTTGACTATTATTCAAGTCTTTCTTTGTTGAGTTGATTTTCGGAGTTTTACATTAAGCAAATCAGTTTATGAATTATTGAAATTCAAAGAAGAAGGTGACACTAAAAATAGGGATTAATAGGGCAGAGAATCATTTACCATCAGTTGTTTGCACTGTTGTGTGCTCTATTGCGTAAGGCTTAGCGCACGCATGCGCATTAGTTGAGCGCAGGAACGAGCTAAACTGCTGTATATATTCTAACACAGTGATGCATAAAGTAAGATTTGTCTAGCTATTTCTCCTACTAGAAAATACTTCCTGTTAGAATATCAAAATATATACCGTAAAAATTTGGGTGGTTGCAACTGTGGCTATAGCCCACATCTTATAACAACATTCCTGGGCGAACACCTCATTGTGCTTATATACTTTTGAGTTTCCATTGTGTTTCCTACTGATCATTTACTTTCAAGTTTTCAATTTGTAGCCTTTACTTATCATGAATAATGCAAATACTGATGCGAGAATGGTTCTTAGTTTTGTGAGTTCCAATTTGTGGTTAATGACTATTGTTTGAGCAATTCATTGTTGAGTTGATTTTTGGAGTTCCACATAAAAAAATTAGATTGTGAACTACTGAAATTCCAAAGAAGGAGACACTGAAAACAGAGATTGACATGGCAGGTAAACAATTACCATCATTCGTGCGCATGATGTGCACCGTGTGCGCACGACTCTGTCAATGCATGCCCATTGATTGTACAGAAGGACGAGCTGAATTGTTACATTTTTCTCTTCGAATTTGGCAATAAGTAGAAAGTGAATTAATGCTTTAACCATGGAAGAATATTCTTATAATTGTAAAATGACTTGCACAAACACAAATCATAACTTTTGTTGGCACCTAATTTTCTAATATTTGTCTGTTTTTCCTTTATACACTCAATATAGATTTAAAAATGTGTCAAGTCAAGGGAATCAAGAATCCCGTCAGACAAATCCCACAATTATCTGTTTAGAGATATGTCCTAAGAGCTGGTGCCACAATGTAGCGGAATCCTCATTGGTTAATTTGCATTTTGTACCACGTGAGCCGGTATGCAAAATTTCATATACGAGGGAATTGTATCCAATAAATGTAGGTTATCATTAAAAGATAAGGAACGAATACCAATAAAATTTGAATCACGAAAGAGACTAAATTTATTTTATTTTTCAAATGAATAACAATAACCTAATATGTCCAATGCACGAACATAAATTAAATTCCGTCTGAACGACGGTGCTACATAAGTCTCTTCCAAATTCAAATAATGACAAGTACTTAATAATAACCCAAAAGTCTCTATAGCCTCAACTGCAACTGCTATGTCATCGACCACATATAGATGAATCTTTCAGCATCACTTGGTTGTCAGCTCTACAAAAAACCCTGCATAGAAACACTTATGTGAGTGGTAGCACCAGAATTCATCCACCAAGTATGCATAGGGACAAAAGCTAAATTAACTTCAGAACAAACCATAGCGAGAAGCATACATTCCTTAACACGCCATGCAGCATACTTGAGGCATTTCTTTATCATGTGTCTACCTTTCTTGCAAAAGTAACAGGTGAACTCCTTTATCCTGTTTCTTTTACACTTTATGTTGTGGTGCCCCAACTGTAGATTTCTTTCTTTTTTTACTTTTCTTATTGATAAGTTAGCACTTTGACACTTTCACTCCTCTCATGCTTAAGTCTTTCCTCATCTTGCACACAGTAAGATATGAGCACATTAAGAATACATTTATCCTTTTGGGTGTTATA
Organism: Forsythia viridissima; assembly: GCA_030279155.1. Lineage (NCBI taxonomy): Eukaryota > Viridiplantae > Streptophyta > Magnoliopsida > Lamiales > Oleaceae > Forsythia > Forsythia viridissima. Next base: position 36,785,137 of record CM059033.1, on the reverse strand, counting down.
ACTCACTCAAAATTGATCGTATTGTGCAGGAAGGGAAATCAAAACCAGATGCACGAGCAAGTCCTCATATAGCTCTCATTTTAGTGCCTTTAGTTTGAAAGTGTAAACATTTTTATAATGTACTCCATGTGTTCTCTTTTCCTTCATACCTCATTGAAATAATGTGATCTAGAAGAGTACTTGTTTTAGCCTTTTCGTTTTTGGCAAAATGCTTTTCAATTTTCTCAACCAACGTCTTAGCATTTTCTTCCTCACACATAGCGCCCTTGAATGTTTTCGGAATTGAACGTTTTATGACCATAAGACTCATGTGGTTAGGATGATCATATTTTTCCATGTTCCTTTTATCGTGAGTGAAATTTCATCAACGAGAGAGAATGTCGTCCAAAGCACAATGTCAAGATCCATGCAATCAAGAACAATCATAACGTTCTCTTTCCAATTCTTGAAATATGTGCCATTAAGCACAATAATGGAATTAATGTTGGCAGATATTGTAGAATTAGAATTAGAATCTGAATTGAAAAGGAGAATACAACAAACTCACCGTCAATGATCATGTCATAACATATGCATAATAATCCAATAGGTATATGTATGACAAATTATATAATGGTGGATCCTATCAGAAAATACATCGCACAACATTGATATTTAGTCTTTGTCAATAAACATTAACTTGTAAGTAGTACTCTGTGTGTAGTAATCAAATATTGATAATTAATCAGTCAAATAATGAGCATTTCTTTGGACCAACTTATTGTCCACATGAAAACTTGATAATTATCCCATATTTATTACCAAAACTATGCCTTCCATTTGACCAAACATATTTATTATCACATAACCTTCCTTTGGGCCAATCATTGTTCGTATAAGCAACAGACGCACACATCTTAATACTCTAAAATAAACAAATCTACGCGATAGAGGTTACTTTGGTAACATATCATTTCAATTTATTTATTTTGAAATATAAGACAATTAATTCAAGGATCTAAAGATATTTTAGGGATTAAATTTGAAAATTCAAAACGTTAAGGACTAAATCTTAAAATCTATAATTTAAGGGCCTAATTTCAAAACCCCAAACATTTAAAGTCCAAGATTTTAAAATATGAAAACTCTAAGGACCTATTATTTAAAATCCAAAGCCTTAAGGTCTAAATCTTAAAATCGAAAACTTTGATGTCTAAGATTATAAAATCTAAAAACTTTAAGGACTTGAATAAAAAATTGTACCTTAATCCTTGAATACGTCAAGTTTACATATGAGGTCCCGTCCCCAAATTTCACAGCTACGATTTGAAACCCTAGCGCGCACTAGCCACATTCGCACGCCCCTCCAAATTTGGCTAGCGACGACACGGTGCCTTCACCACAACAGCGTCAGCAGGTACTGTAACTTCTAGCAGTGCCACGCGTTGTTGCTGCTGTGAAGATATGCAGCGCGTGGCACTGCAACTTCCAACAGCGCTACAAATAGAAGCACCAGTTCTGCAATCGTCAGAATCTAACCTCATTCTTCCTCCCCCCATGCACTACAACTTTCAATAATGCTACAAACAGAAGCACCAGTTCTGCAATCATCGGAATCTAACCTCATCCCCCTCTCCCTTTTTTTATTCTTTAATTATTTATTTTCCTCTAAAAATCAATTGAAAAAATTAATTATATTCATACACATAAAGATTTTTATCCTAAAATACATTATGGGCATGTTCATTCAAAATAAAAAATAAAAACATGTATGAAAAAGCCTAATAATCTAACATGATTTAAGCTCTAATACCAGAATTTAAACATATATCTTTAAATATAATCACATAATTAAAGAACTCAATATCTTCATGTTAAATTATCAAGCATAGGTGTCAAGGAAGAATAATTGAATCCATTGTGTTGAAATTAAGATATTTATGATATTCCACATTCAAATCCCTTTAGTGGTCAACCAGATCTCGCTCCAAGATGGGGATAGAGGAGAAAAGATAAGCTAAGCTAAGCTAATTTAATGATTTGACCTTGGGGACCTAAGCATATAAATTTATTTAGGAGAAATTGCCTATAAGTCACCTGTAGGTGACTTGTTCCAAATTAGGTCAAAATATTTTTCAAAATTATGACTAAGTCATACTCTTCATCAATATTTCAAATTAATCTCAAAATTACTCATGTGATCTATATTTTCCATCGGCGCATTCTTCCACCTCTGGCGAATGCTTCTTCTACAGCGCAGTGGCAGCCTTCTTCCACCTCCACAATCTCTTTTGAAGTGGCTAAGCAGCATACGGAGAGTGCTTCTTCTACGGCAAAAGTGGATTACTGGGCTTGTAGTCGGGCTCCTTGTTGAGCTTTCAGCAGTTGCATACTATGTAGCTAGCAGCATGAAATAATTGCTATAAATAGTTTAAATTTGATGAATTTCTGTAAAGTGACCATGATTTGTTGCTGTAAATAGTTTAAATTTGATGAATGTATGTAGAGTCGCCATGATTTATTTCTGTAAATAGTTTAATTTGATGAATTTCTGTAAAGTGGCCATGATTTGTTGCTGTAAATAGCAACTTTAATTTCTATAGGGATGATACTGTATTATAGAAAACAGTATGGATGATTTGTTTGATAAATTTCTATAGAGTGGCCATGATTTGTTGATGTAAGTAGCAGCTTGAATTTATGTATGGATGATACTATTTATAGAAAACGGTAATGATAATTTATTTGATGAATTTCTATAGAGTGGTCATGATTTGTTGTTGTAAGTAGCAGTTTGAATTTATGTAAGGATGAAAAAGTTTGATGTGGGCATGCTGTGACGAAAGTTGGCCATTAGATTATTCTTTGTATTGTTAGTCATGTGTGTTGTTTGATACTGTATTGTAGAAAACAGTATTACAGAAAATAGTGTCATAATAAAATAGTATTATAAAAAAGAGTATCAGAATAAAATAGTATTATAACAGGAATGGGTATAGAATTCACATACGTACTCAGAATTTCTATTGTAATATATTTTCAAAATCGTCTCGACAAGCCGGTCAAGATCAATTGCTTTGCCTGACAATGGATTTTAGCCATTTGAAGTCGTCTCCTTAGCTTAAAATAATAATATTTAGTTTGTCACGTCTTAATAGTATCATACTAAAATAGTATCTTACTAAAATAATATCATAGATAAATGTATCTTAATAAATCAGTATCATGCATAAAAGTATCTTAATAAAACAGTATCACATACATAAACTACAATCCAATAAAATAACAGTATCATAGATTGAAATAGTATCTACGATGGTATTTTGAATAAAAACAGTATCATAGATAAAACTAAGTACAAGATGTTTTAAATGTTGGCGTAATGATACTGTTCTTAAAATACTTCATTAATAGTATAAGATCATTAATACTGTTTGTATTAAATAACAGTATCATAGGTTGAAACATTATCGTAATTAAACAGCATCGAAGATAAAAGAATTGTATAAGTATATCATCGCACTTTATCTAGATAAAACAGTATCATAGATAAAACTAAGTATATATATTTTACTGGTTGAAGTAATGATATTGTTCTTAAAATGTTCCATTAGTAGTACAAGACCATTAATACTGTTTGCATTCAATAACAGTATCATAGATTGAAAACAGTATCATAGGTTGAAACATTATCATAATAAAACAATATCAAAGATAAAATCATGGTATAAGTATACCATAACACAATATCATAGATAAAACAGTATTATTTATAAAACCAAATATAAGATATTTTAATGGTTGAAGTAATGATATTGTTCTTAAAATACTCCATTAGTAGTACAAGATCATTGATATTGTTTGTATTCAATAACAGTATCATAGGTTGAAACATTATTATAATAAAATAGTATCAAATGTAAAAGCATGGTATAAATATACCAATGCGCAATATCTAAATAAAACAGTATAATAAAAAACAGTTTCATAATAAAAGAGCATCATAGATAAAACAGTATCATAGAAAATAGTATCATAATAAAACAATATCATTGAATTAGGGCCTTTTTGCAATTGTAGGTGTACATTGATCTTTTAGTGCTAAAATATGACTTTAATTGAATTAAGTTTTTTACCATATGACTTTATAGCCCATAAGTGTAACATCAGTGATCGACCTTGAATTTACCCTATTATTTATATACTAGTTAATTAGATTCCCATCAACCATAATTAAACTAGTACTAGGTTTCTACACATTACAAAGCCCATACTATTAGATGTTTCTAGAGCCCAATCAATACACCACTTATTTGACCCTATTAAATTAGATAACCTATAATATAATTGTATTTTAAATATGTAGTCCACATAAAAAATAAAATCCAACACCTTCATACTCTACCCAAAAAAATTTGTGGTGCTACTTACTTTAACTTTCATTAACCATATAGTCTGCAACTGCATTCTCTTTCCGAAAATTAAGAGACACCCGCACCTTGAATTATTTTAAGTTGTAAAATCGACTGTCTCATTAAACCTGTTTCTGTTGTGAAGAGTTTGTGGATGGTTAGTCCACGTGGTGGAACGTGATTGGTGTATAAGTATTAACATATTTGTGTTTGTATGCATTGATCTTATATAGTAATCATTGACTTGAAACCTATTAATATAAAGTGGGAATCACCGCAAATGGCCTTTGAACCCAGTCTTTAGACTTTTGAAGCCTTTGATTAGAATTAAGGAAAACAAAAGGAAAGAAATTGTGTAATTTGTGTTTTTCCATTTACCCCTTATTTCAACGTGATTTTAATTCCTATATTTCATCTCCATCCAGTTAACTTCTGTCTTTCCTCACAACGTTAACCCCCATCCAAAGAAGTGAAAAAATTGTAACGGTACTGATGTTCAAATTCGACAACATTCCCATGATCATCGAGGCGCAAAGAAGAATGTGAAAATTTATATGGCTAAGATATACTGTTTATTTGTTATTGATTTTTCTAGAAGCTATGTAGAGTTTTTTTTTACTGTTTATCTCTAATCTAAGTCAGAACTTCATGGGTAATGGTAGCCATATGCAATTGCCTCTTATGCTTGATATCTGTTAAAGGTATGGTTGATGGAAAACTCAAATGTGTAGAACGATTTGTGAAAGATGAAAGTCGCCATGGAACGACAATAGTCGTTGAACGACTCCGATCGTTTTTAAACAATTATTGTCGTTTTTTACGCATTTAAAAATATGGAGGAAAATAATTCAAATGGTCACTGAGGCACTGAGGCTTTTCCCATTCCCTTTTCACCTTCGATTTATGTTAATGAATGTTGGTAAATAATAATTTGAACGATCACTGAGGAACTGAGACTTTTTCCCTTCCCAATGTGTTAATTACTTTTGATTTGCTATGTTAAGTGCTATAAATTTGGCGTCTTATGCAAATTTTTTATTATCACTTTCTATTGGTTTGTCTCCTTCTCTTTTTTGATGGCATCCAAAGAATCTCTTCTTCAACCAATTCAACACCAACCAGCCTCAGCTGCATTCTCTTATACTGAGGTATACCAGTATTATTTCAGTGCCACACAATTCGTCCATCTCTCTCATAGCAATCGACTTGACAATGTGGTAAGAGTTTCCATTAGTGGTAGGGATCATTTTGATATTTTCTTCTTCAACCATTATGTTTCATTCACCACAGTTAAGGTATAGTTAGACGAGCGTATATTTGATGGCTTTCTTGCGAAGCATGGTCGCCAGTGGAAAGTTCAGGAATACCCATCAAACTTTGTTGTACTGCGAAAAGTGGAAGCGTTGCTTGTCATGTTTCTGCACCCTTCTAAGTATTTCAAAAAAGTCTACTCTCGCTTTTTGGAGGCCGAAGACATGGATGAAGAGATTGAGCAGTCGGAGAAAGGGTATTAATAGTCGAGATTGTGAAATTTGTCTTTGTCGCTTGTTTTATGGTTTGTGTTGGAAGTTCGTCTGGAAGGTTATCTGCAAGGTTTTCTAAAAGATTGAGTAGTTGTAATAGTTGTGTTTTAATAGTTGTTTGAAAGGTTTTTTGTTAGGTTGTCTGGGTGGTTGTTTTGAAGGTTGAGTAGTTCAAATAGTTGTTTGGAAGTTGTATGGATGGATGTATGGTTTTGAATAGTTTCCTGGAAAGTTACTTTACATTTAAATAGTTGTGTTGAAAGTTTATTATGAATAAAAAGTTGTTTTTTGCAAAATGTTGTTTATGTTCTTTAAATCTGATCGAATGAACCATTTCTATTTTTTTACTGCAAAAACAACAATTTATTATCAAAGTTTCACAATTATAGTCGTAGTGAAACTGAATCATCGATTTATTATCTGGATCATTTGCAAAGTTGTTTCATCAACCTCCGTTGCAATAACAACACTATTGGCAGCTTTAATTCGTAAAGTATCCAACTGTGGTCATAATAAAGATATAATAAATTTAAATAAGTAAAAGCCCATTGACAAACTGAATGCAAACACATTAATTAACCAACAAACGTCTAAATTCCACAAGTTCTTACAACCTTCAAAAAAAGTTCTACCCAAACGACCTAGTATGTTTAGAAAATGATAGTAAACATGTTTAAAACTACTACTGATGTTTTGAAACGACTATTAACCTGAAATGTATATCTTAACTAACATTTACAACTGTCCAACATTGATCTCTATAGAATTTAAACCATACAACAACATATCAAAATCAAAATCAAAAATAAAAAACCAAAATACAAAAAAAAATTAATAACTATGGATATTAAAGTAAAAAAAAAAAAAGGAAAATTGGCGCAAATGGTCCCTCACATTTGTCATAAGTGCATAAATCATCACTAACGTTTATTTGTGGCACAAAAGATCCCTAACCTATGTGTTTTGATGCACAATTAATCCTTATTAGACGAAAAAGATAAATATGCCCTTAGTTTTTAATTGGATAAAATTGTACTTTGCAAAATGTGCAAATGGGTCTGATAATTTTATTTTTTATAAAAATTAAATAAAACTAATGAGTTCTTTTTTTTTTATTGAATTAACACTTTATTGACCAAATTGATAATGTACTAAATTATTTTGTATATTTTACAAACTATTATAAAATAACTAAAATTTAAAATCATAATTATTAAGAAATATGTTAAATAAAATTATTTTATTATTATTAAGTAATTATATTTTTTAAATTTTATTTTATTGTTATAATATAAAAAAAAAATTTGTCACAAACTTGATACTTAAATACTTTTATTTAATTGGGCCATTCGTTTATTAACTAAAAATATTAGAGCTCATTGTATTCTTCATATTTTAATTTTTCGTTCAAAAAAAATATATAATGTGTAAATTAATTTTTATTAGTATTTTTATGTTTAAAAAAACATAATAATATTGGTTCAATATCATAGAATTATATACGCTATTTTGTTATTTATTTAACTTCATTTTTATTCAAGTTTTTCAAATCACATAGCAATTATATATATTTAAAGCGCAATAATTTTACAATTTTCTATTATGAAAAATTTAGTTGACACAACAATAGTGATATATTTGTGATGCTAAATTAAATATTATTTAATAAATGTATCGTACCCATTTGCACATTTTGCAAAGATTAGAAATCTAATTACAAATTTATCTAATTAAAAATAATGGTATATTTGTCTTTTTCATCAAATAAGGAACAATTGCACACCAAAACACATATGTCGGGGGTTTTCTGTGCCAAAAATAAACGCTATGGATCATTTCTGCACTGAGGACAAATGTGATGGACCATTTGCGCCAATTTCTTTAAAAATAGTTTTCAAGTGGCAGATTTGTAAAACGGCTAGAGCTGTTATACAACGACGAAGTTGTTTTATTCTTGTTAATCTAAACAGCTCTAGTCGTTTTGAAAAACGACTAGAGATTTCTTCAAACACGACTATAGTCATTTTAAAACATATGTGTCGTTCTAGTATATCATCGACACGATCGAGTTAGACAATGGTCATCAGAGCGTGGATTATCTAAACAGAATGTATAATGGGGTACGACGTAGTATACATTTCATCGACATGATCGAGTTAGAAAATGGTCATCAGAGTATGGATATGTATATGATTACATATGATCAACTTGAATTAGTCTTTAATCATACATGTAAGTTAAGGTAAGAATTTATATTTTTTTAATAATATGAGTGTGTGTGTGTGTGTGTGTGTGTACCTTTAATTATATGTATGATTTAAGTTAATCACATAATCATATATGTGTATATAAAATCATATACACATAAACATCTAATCAACTATTTTAATTTTTATAAATATGCAATAAGACATTAATTATATATATATATATATATATATATATTAAACTACATGCATGATTTAAAATAATCACATAATCATATATGTGTAGATACAATAATATAAACATTAACATCTAATCAACTATTTTATCTACCATATATATACAATAGGACATTAAACATATCTATTTTTAGCAAATCATTAGCAGAAAAGATTATTGTTCACAACAATAATCATGGGGCAAAAATCTGCATATTTTTAATAATTGCAGTTAGGTCCTCGACTATGAGCAAACATGTAATTTGATCCCTAGACTTTCGTGTTTGTGCAATTAAGCCTTAAATTCCAATTTAACGACTAATAACAAAATTTTAGGGAGTTATAGCACGGGTATGCACGCGCATGCATATTAGTTGTGCACAGGGCGTGCTGAACTGCTTTGTTTTTCTCTCCTAGTTTTACCTTAATTTTTAGATTTATTTTTGGTTATGTGCTTTTATCAACTATTGCGTTTTTCTCAAATATTATGTCGACGGAACTGTTCTTTAACTTTCTAAAATATTTTTATCATATTATAATTTCACTTACACCAACAAAGATGCTTAAAATATTTAGTGCATCTTATATTCGTTATGGCACATATATTCTAACTTGGTGATGCATAAAAATAAGATTTGTCTAGATTTGCCTAAAACATAACAATAAGATTTGTCTAAATAAGATTAGTAGATTTTGTCAAATGAGCTCTATTTCATAATTAGGGGAAAAATCAATTCTTTAGTATGCAAGATTATAGGATTCTAATTATTTTCTAATTATTCTCTATAATATTGTATTTTTTAGATTAGTCATTCTAAGCTTTATATATAACTTCAGCATCATTATATATTCAATATATCAATATATGATTTTTTTTCACCCACTTTGAGATGGTATAAGAGCCGGTTCTTCTCCACTAGAACAGACTTTGATTTTTATTTTTATTTTTTGAAGCTCTTTTCCAGCTTTGGATTAATGTTGTGTTGACCTATGGTTAACTTTAAACCTTAATGTTTTGATTATTACAAACAAATTGGTTATGTTTTCTAACATTTTATTTTCAAGCAATATTCAAAGCACTACAAATCGAACTCTCAATGTCAAGATCGAACTCTCATGCCATGTCAAGATCAAAGTCAAATATATACAAGAGTTCAAGCATCTCAAGATTCGAGATTCGAGGTTCAAAGATCAAGATCGAGGAATAGATTTTTTATAAAATTGTAAAGGTATTAACTCTTTAATCCTTAGCAATTAAATGAATGAAAGCTCAAATATTTTTATGCACAAAACATATGTCATTATCATTGCATAAAATACTTTTATCAAAGTCAAAAAATCAAGTTTTTTGAAACTGCAGAAACGGTCATCCGTTTGATCATCCGGTTGATCATCCGTTTGAACAGAGAGTTCAAACGGTCGACCGTTTGGATGAACCGGTCGACCGGTTGGCTGTCCTTCTCCAAAAAGTGTCCGTTCTGATTTTTTTTTCAGTTCCAACGGCTAGTTCTGACTAAGTAAACGGTCGACCGTTTGGTCATCCGTTTGGGTCATCCGTCTGGACAGAAAGTGACGAAAATTCATCTCTATAAATACCACTTCATTTATTATCATTCAACAACACTTACAAGAGCATTTATAGAGAGAATCATATTGAAAAATTTCATCCAAAGCTTTATTGCATATATACATTCAATATCTCTTATTGGAAAAACTTTGTTTGATTATATCAAATTCTTGATTCATCATTCTCAACAAAGTTTTCATCTAACACTTGAGCTTTCCTCATCTATTGCTATTCATTAAAGTGTTAGTCTCTCCTAGAGCTAAACTTGTATTGATCATTCATCTAGAGAGAAATACAAATCAATCTCTTTACATTTTTGGGTCATATTGAGGTCCCGTGAAAAGCTCAATATTGTATAAGGATCGGTGCTCCTTGTTTGTAAGTCACCGGATACATTGTAAGGGTTTGGATTGCACCATAAGTCAATCAAAATAGTGGAAAGGCCGTGCTCGTGTTGGAGAGCTTGGTAACGGGGGACGTAGATCATTGGTTGGATCGAACCTCCATAAAAATCGTTTGCACTCTCTCTTCTCTTTTATTTACTTATATTGTGCTTATACTTGAGTGAATCAATTTTTATTTCTTAAATTTCATTTTTAAGAATATTTTTCGAAAAAGTTTGAGAAAACCAATTCACCCCCCTCTTGGTTAGTTATTCTTGGGCTATCAATTGGTATCAGAGCAAGGTGCTCATTTTTTTTGATTTCACAATCTTGAGTAATGGCTAACCAAAATTTTCAAAACCTTGAAGGTCATTCTACAAATCGTCCTCCCTTCTTTAATGGCTCCCACTACAATTATTGGAAAACTAGAATGATGATCTATATTCAATCAATTGATTATAACATTTGGGAAGTCATTGAGTTTGGTCCATATGTGCCTACAAAAATTATCAAAATTGATGATAAACCGGACCAAACTACTCCTAAGCCTAGAGAGGAATATGATGAAGAGGATAAAAGAAAGTTGTCTTTGAATGCTAGAGCCAAAAATTTACTCTATTGTGCTTTAGACAAAAATGAGTTTAATCGTATTAGCACATGTGATTCCGCATATGATATTTGGCATGCATTAGAGATAACTCACTTAGGTACCAACAAGGTTAAAGAAACCAAAATAAATCTTTTGACAAAAGATTTCGAAAATTTCTTTATGAAACAAGATGAACCTATTGTTGACATGATTACTCGTTTCACCGATATTATTAATGGCCTTAAGGGCTTTGATCGAAAATTTACTAACGGTGAACTTGTGAGCAAAATGCTTAGGTCTTTATCGGAAGATTGGAGCTCCTTGAGGATGTTGATAGAAAATACAAAAGATATCAACACTTATCCATTAGAAGAGCTATATGGAACATTGATGACATATGAGCTCAACAATGCCGAAACAAAGGAGAAAACGAGGAGAAGCAAAGAAGAAATAAAGGAGCCTCCCAAGAAGCAAATTGCTTTGAAATCAACAAATGATGAAGGATCCTCCAATACAAACATGAGTGATGAAGAACTTGATGACCTAGTTCTTCTTGTCAAGAAATGGAGAGGATTTCGAAACAATAGGCGATTTCAAAAGAAAGAGGACAAAAGTGAAGAAAAGAACAAAAAGATCATATGCTATGATTGTGACAAACCCGGTCACAAGAGGACCGAATGCCCAAACAAGAAGAAGTTCATCAAAAAGAAAGCACTTCAAGCTACATGGGATGATAGTGATGAAGATGATCAAGAAGAAGATGAAATTCAAGAAGAAATTGCTAACATGTGCTTCATGGCTATTGAGGATGAGGTAAGTACAAATACCAATGATTCTTACATTGACTTATCTTCTTCCTATGATGAAATTCTTGAAGAATTTGAGAAACTTATGTCAAAATACTCTATTCTTAACAATAAACATTCTTTGTTGAAAAATGTTGTCAAGAAGCTCTTTATTGCTCAAAAGGACTTTGAAAAAGAGAAAGATGATCATAAGTCCTTAATTAAAGAAAATGTTTTATTGAAAGAAAAAGTGGATGATTTAACAAGCATTGTTCACAAATTTACCCAAGGAAAGAAAAATTTTGAATTAATGCTTGGTGAGCAAAAATGTGTGTTCAACAAAGGGGGAATTGGATATAAACCTCTCTTGAAACAAAAATCCCTTGAAACCATTTTTGTAAAGTCATCCAATTTTTCCCATCAAAACATCACATGTAGTTTTTGCAAGAAAAATGGTCATGTTGCTTATAATTGTTTAATTAAAAAGAAATTATACTTTGAAAGGAAACACAAGTGGATAAAAGAATCCACAAGCTCTAACTATCAAGGACCCAAACTTATGTGGGTACCAAAAATCAAAAATTAAAATTATTTTTGTAGGTACCACAAAAAGTCAAGAGCAATTGGTTCTTGGATAGTGGTTGTTCGAAGCATATGACGGGAAATCGATCTTTACTATCAAATCTCAAAAGAAAAGATGGAGGTCATGTGACGTTTGGAGACAATGCCAAAGGAAAAATCATAGGCATTGGAAATATTGGTAATCGTTCCTCTCCATCTATTGAAAATGTTTTATTAGTTGATAACCTCAAACATAACTTACTTAGTATAAGCCAATTGTGTGATAAAGGTTATCTCATTAAATTTGATTCTTCCAATTGCCTCATTGAGGATGCTATATCTAAAGAGGTATTGTTCATGGGGAGCCGAAGTAAAGATGTTTACATCATATCTATTGAATTTGAACTTGAAAAGGAAATAAAATGTCTTTCAAGTATAAAGGATGATTCTTGGTTATGGCATAGGAGATTAGGTCATGTTAGCATGGACTTACTTTCAAAAATCTCCAAAAACAACTTTGTAAAAGGGTTGGCAAATATAAAGTTTGAAAAAGATAAAATTTGTGATGCTTGTCAATTTGGAAAACAAGTAAAGAGTTCTTTCAAACTTAAACAACACTCTTCTACTTCAAGACCTTTACAACTTCTCCACATGGACTTGTTTGGACCCTCTAGAACCGCTAGCTTAAGTGGAAAATATTATGCATTTGTCATTGTTGATGATTTTTCAAGATATACTTGGGTCATTTTCTTGAATTTAAAAGATGAAGCCTTAAATGCATTTAAACATTTTTGCAAAAGAGTCCAAAATGAAAAAGGATACACCATTACCACAATTAGGAGTGATCATGGTGGAGAATTTGAAAATATAGCCTTTGATGATTTTTGCAAATCCAATGGATATGAACATAATTTCTCGGCTCCTAGAACTCCTCAACAAAATGGTGTAGTAGAAAGGAAGAATCGAACATTGCAAGAAATGGCTCGGACAATGTTGAATGAAAACAATTTACCAAAATACTTTTGGGCCGAAGCCGTAAACACTTCATGTTATATCTTAAATCGAGTTTTGGTAAGTCGAAAGAAAACCAAAACTCCATATGAACTTTGGAAAAATAGAATTCCCAATATTGGATATTTTAAAGTTTTTGGTTGCAAGTGCTTTATTTTAAACACAAAAGAAAACTTGGGAAATTTTGATCCAAAATTCGATATTGGAATTTTTCTTGGATATTCATCTACTAGCAAAGCTTTTAGAGTTTTCAACAAAAGGACTTTAGTAGTTGAAGAATCCATGCATGTTGTTTTTGATGAAACTAACTCAATTGGGCAAGAAAAAGTCTTTGATGATGAAGATTTGGAAATCTCATTTGAGCAACTAAGTGTTCAAAATCAAGACAAAGGGAATCCAAATAACATTGAAATTCAACATGAGGAGGAAACAACTATGCAACAAAATGAAGAAGAACCTCATGAAGATCCCAACACTTCATCATTACCAAAAGAATGGAGGTTTGTCCCCTCTCATCCAAAAGATCTCATCATTGGTGATCCATCAAAAGGGGTAAGTACAAGAAATACTTTTAGAAACTTTCATAACAATTGTGCATTTCTTTCACAAATTGAGCCAAAGAATTTTAAAGAAGCCGAGTTTGATGAATTTTGGATTCTAGCTATGCAAGAAGAACTAAATCAATTTGAAAGAAATCATATTTGGGATTTAGTTGCTAGACCAAATTCACAAACCGTAATTGGCACAAAATGGGTTTTTCGAAACAAACGAGACGAAAATGGTATAATTGTGCGTAACAAAGCTAGATTAGTGGCTCAAGGTTACAATCAAGAAGAAGGTATCGATTTCGAAGAAACTTTTGCCCCGGTTGCTAGATTAGAGTCAATTCGTATGCTTCTTGCTTTTGCATGTCATAAGAATTTTACTCTCTTCCAAATGGATGTCAAAAGTGCGTTTTTAAATGGAGTCATTCAAGAAGAAGTCTTTGTCGAGCAACCACCCGGTTTTAAAAATCATAAGTATCCGGACAAAGTTTTCAAACTTAGAAAAGCCCTTTATGGTTTAAAACAAGCTCCTAGAGCATGGTATGAGAGATTAAGTAAATTTCTCTTATCAAATGATTTTTTAATGGGTAAAGCGGATACAACATTATTTATTAAAACCAAAAAGAATGATATGATAGTTGTTCAAATTTATGTTGATGATATTATTTTTGGTGCTACTAACATTTTCCTATGTGAAGAATTTTCTAAGTGTATGAGTAGGGAATTTGAGATGAGTATGATGGGTGAACTCAAGTTCTTTCTTGGTCTCCAAATCAAACAAACCAATGATGGAATATTCATTAGTCAAACTAAGTATATCTTGGATATGCTCAAAAAGTTTGAAATGGAAGGTTTGAAGCCAATGAACACTCCAATGAGCTCATCAATCAAACTAGACAAAGACGAGCAAGGTACTTCCGTTGATATAACAAAATATCGAGGTATGATCGGATCCCTTCTTTATTTAACCGCTAGTAGACCCGATATTATGTTTAGTGTATGCTTATGTGCTAGATATCAATCTAATCCTAAGAATTCCCATCTTAGTGCCGTAAAACGCATTTTCCGTTATCTTAGTGGAACTAGATCTTTAGGTCTTTGGTATCCCAAAGAAACTCATTTTGATTTACTTAGCTTTTCGGATGCCGATTGGGCCGGTTGCACAATTGATCGTAAAAGTACTAGTGGAACGTGCCATTTTCTAGGCTTTGCTCTAGTTTCATGGTTTAGTAAGAAACAAAATTCCGTTGCCTTGTCAACCGCCGAAGCCGAATATATCTCCGCCGCTAGTTGTTGTGCTCAAATCCTATGGATGAAGCAAACTCTAAATGATTATCACATTTCATTTGAAAAAGTTCCTATTATGTGTGATAATACAAGTGCGATCAACTTATCTAAAAATCCCGTTTTGCATTCTCGTACCAAACACATCGAGATTAGACATCACTTTTTACGAGACCATGCACAAAAGGGAGATATATCTTTGGAGTTTGTAAACACCGAAAAACAATTGGCCGATATTCTCACAAAACCATTAGCTCTTGAACGATTTTCATACATTCGACGAAATTTAGGTATAATTGATGAATGTGAAATATGTGGCTAAATCTTTATGTTTTCTATGATTGATTGCTTTATATGTGACAAACATGCTCTAAGATTATCTGCCAAAAGACAAAATTATTGATTATGGTGATTTTTTTTAACCGGTCGACCGTTTCGTAAATCGGTCGTCCGTTTTATAAAACGGATGATCCGTTTGATCATCCGTATGAGCAGAAACTTTTGCCAAAATTAAAAAGGTTAACCGGTCGACCGTTTCTTAAACCGGACGTCCGCATGATATTAACCGGACGACCGTACATCATCCGCCTACTCATCCGGTTGAACAGAAAGTTTGAACATCATTTTTTTGGTCAAACCGGTCGACCGTATGAGGTTACCGGTCGACCGTATAAGCGGAAATCAGAGTTTTAAGGTTAGAAATTTTTCAAATTTCTTCATTCCAACTTCCCGCGAACCACGTTTTCTCTCCAAATCTTCCTCAAATCTTCCAATCTTCCCAAAATCTTTTCAAATTACTTTCAAAATCTCAAAACCCATATCATTTCACGCCTAAATCTTCAAAATCCCCAATTTTTGTCCACCAAATCGCGATAAATCCCCCAAACGGACGATCTTCAACCCTAGGCTCCAAATCCGGTTTCTCAACCATGCCTCGAAAGAAAATGGCAGCCAAACGACCTAGGAGAGAAAGGCTACCATCTCCATCCTCCTCCTCCGACGACGACAATCCTCTATCCAAGCGCATCGAAGGAAGTCCGGTTCTCATTGGTAAGAACGTCGATCTTGCCTCTTTCACATACGAAGCACCATCTTTTAACATTGAAAATCTCTTCACGGGTATGGGGTGGGTTCCTCTTCTCACTATCAATGAAAATGTATACCCCCCCATTATCAAAGAATTTTACAAAAATATGACTTATTCCCCGGGGTCGGGTATTTCATCATTCGTTAGGGACAAACGAATTAAGATCACTCAAGATCTTATTCGAACCATTCTCCATCTTGAAAATGGTGGTATGCGTCTTTATACCACCAAGACAATTCCTCACACCGACGAGTATAATCCCGTCGAAGCTTGTTGTAATGTCACCGGCAAGCATTTTGAGGCTGCCGCTCGTCTTAGTTCCAACCAACTTACTCTTCCTTGTCGTGTCCTCCATAACATCATTGCCCACATCATTGTCCCTCGAAAGGGTCATTTGGATGAGGTCAATCATTTTGATGCTTTTGTACTCGACTCAATCCTCCGAGGGCGTAAGCTCGATTTCTCCTATATCATGATCCAACACATGAACTATGCCCTTAGCGGCAAGAGTTCTAAGGCACTTCCCTACGGCATGATTCTTACCAAAATCTTTCAACACTTCGATATCTCCTTCCGTGATACAATGATCCTCCTTCCAAAAGCCACCGACACCATCAATATTCTTACTCTCAAAAGAATGAAAATTGTAAAGGAGAACGGTCAATGGGTGGCCAAGTCAAAGGGCTTTGATGAAGAGTCGGGACCCTCGACTCTACCTTTCGAGGGGGAAGATATCGACGAAGATGCTCCTCCGTCCCCTCCGCGGCAAAGAGCACAAAGGCCGTCGTCCTCCACTTCCGGTCATAACGAGGACCAATTCACTTTACTGCATGGACGGATCGACTCACTCACTTCTTCAGTCGAGGGCCTACACCATACCATGGGGACTCTCCAGCACTCTGTTGCCGACATGACGACATTGCTCCGAGATCTTCACTCCCGTCTCGATGCCGTGCTTCCTCCACAGCCGCCACCGGAGTCTTAGTTTATTTTTGCTATTTTTGTAGCTATGTTTTTGAAAATGAAGTCTATGTTCTATCTTTATTTTATGAAATTATGCTTGTTTTTAAATTTTAAGTTTATCAATGAATGGCATATGTTATTTCGTTTAAACCTTAATGTTTTATCAATTAATGTTTTTGCCTTTTTGTTTATGCCAAAAGGGGGAAAATACATATGTGATGTGATGAACTTGGCATGAAATATGTAATGTGATGTGATTATATGTGATGAAAATTGAATTTGATATATGATATATGTGATGTGATTATATGTGATGAAAATTGAATTTGATATACAATATATATGATGAAATTGGGAAAACAAATTCAATCAAATGAACGTATCATGTAATACAAATTCAATCAAAACACATGTTCACTTGAAAAAGAAAGGGGGAAATTTATATGTCTATTTCATCTCATGATTCTATATTCTCACATTGTTTGTCATAATCAAAAAGGGGGAAATTGTTGACCTATGGTTAACTTTAAACCTTAATGTTTTGATTATTACAAACAAATTGGTTATGTTTTCTAACATTTTATTTTCAAGCAATATTCAAAGCACTACAAATCGAACTCTCAATATCAAGATCGAACTCTCATGCCATGTCAAGATCAAAGTCAAATATATACAAGAGTTCAAGCATCTCAAGATTCGAGATTCGAGGTTCAAAGATCAAGATCGAGGAATAGATTTTTTATAAAATTGTAAAGGTATTAACTCTTTAATCCTTAGCAATTAAATGAATGAAAGCTCAAATATTTTTATACACAAAACATATGTCATTATCATTGCATAAAATACTTTTATCAAAGTCAAAAAATCAAGTTTTTTGAAACTGCAGAAACGGTCATCCGTTTGATCATCCGGTTGATCATCCGTTTGAACAGAGAGTTCAAACGGTCGACCGTTTGGATGAACCGGTCGACCGGTTGGCTGTCCTTCTCCAAAAAGTGTCCGTTCTGATTTTTTTTTCAGTTCCAACGGCTAGTTCTGACTAAGTAAACGGTCGACCGTTTGGTCATCCGTTTGGGTCATCCGTCTGGACAGAAATTGACGAAAATTCATCTCTATAAATACCACTTCATTTATTATCATTCAACAACACTTACAAGAGCATTTATAGAGAGAATCATATTGAAAAATTTCATCCAAAGCTTTATTGCATATATACATTCAATATCTCTTATTGGAAAAACTTTGTTTGATTATATCAAATTCTTGATTCATCATTCTCAACAAAGTTTTCATCTAACACTTGAGCTTTCCTCATCTATTGCTATTCATTAAAGTGTTAGTCTCTCCTAGAGCTAAACTTGTATTGATCATTCATCTAGAGAGAAATACAAATCAATCTCTTTACATTTTTGGGTCATATTGAGGTCCCGTGAAAAGCTCAATATTGTATAAGGATCGGTGCTCCTTGTTTGTAAGTCACCGGATACATTGTAAGGGTTTGGATTGCACCATAAGTCAATCAAAATAGTGGAAAGGCCGTGCTCGTGTTGGAGAGCTTGGTAACGGGGGACGTAGATCATTGGTTGGATCGAACCTCCATAAAAATCGTTTGCACTCTCTCTTCTCTTTTATTTACTTATATTGTGCTTATACTTGAGTGAATCAATTTTTATTTCTTAAATTTCATTTTTAAGAATATTTTTCGAAAAAGTTTGAGAAAACCAATTCACCCCCCTCTTGGTTAGTTATTCTTGGGCTATCATGTTGTTTCTATGGAACTTATTGCCGAGTTATCAAGCCATTATTTGAATATGTTTTCAGCACTTATTGCTAATTTTATCCAGTTTTTTTTTATATTCAATTTCCCAGATTTCTCTGTGCAGTCATCATCATGGTTGGTGAAGATGAATTTATATCAACTCCAAGCTTACGTGATGGTGAATCTAATTCGTCCACTCAGATTGTCACCATCCAAGGAGATCCAACTTCTCAATTGGAATCAAATTGGATGAACATAATTATTCTCTATGGCATCAAGTTATAGAGATGAAGATTGCTGGACGAGAGAAACATGGCTACTTGACAGGTGATAAAACCCAACCTGCAGCCACATACCCGACATGCAATAAATGGCGTGCGTTGGATTGCCAAGTCAAGAGTTGGCTATTTGATGCCATGCAACCTAATCAGATGAAATGGTTTATCCGTTATGACACAACCAAGAAAGTCTGGGATGCAATCAATAAAACATATTCTGATGGTTCTGATAAGGTAATAATTTATGATTTACATAAGAGATCATTCACAACGAAATAGAATGGAGCACTAGTTGACAATGCGAATTCATTGAGATATTTTAGGAACTTGACCAATTAAATCCAAACAACATACAACATCCATCAGACATTGAAACTAGATGCAAGGAGATTGACCGCCTCCGAGTTTATATTTTTCTTGTAGGATTGGACAATAATTTTGATCAAATCCAAGGAGAAATTTTGAGGATGGTGCCTAAACCCGAACTTGAGACAACCTATGCACATATTAAAAGAGAAAATAATCGAAAGAGAGCCATGTCTGAATCTAGCGTCACATCTGAAGTAGCAGCCTTGGTTACAGCAAAGCTGAAGCAATCTCAACCATCCATTCAGAAAATCTAACTCCACTCATAATCGGCTCCCAATGAAGTGTACCAATTGTGATCTAGACAACCATACAGGGTTATTATGCCATTGTTGGTTATCCAGAATGATGGGTTCACAAAGAGAGAAAAAGGGTTTCCAACATAGCCTCATGTATATTCGCTGAGTCATCTCATGAAACCATATCAGAACCTTCATCAGGTACATCTGGTTCCAAGGCCTTGGCAACCTCAGGTACTTCCTCTTTCATATCTTCACTTACTCTTAATAGATCATTGATTATTAACACTAGTGCAACTGATCACATGACATCTAGTTTTATTAGGTTACACTCTACCAAACCATCTAGCCAAACATATGTTACCAGTGCCAATGGAACCACATCTCCAGGAAAAGGGTCCATATCTCTTACATCATCATTAAGTCTAGATCATGTCTTAGTCGATTTAAGTAGCAACGTATTAAACAATTTCATCAATACGTTGCTACTCAATTTGATAAGAAAATCACAGTACTTCGGTCTGAAAATAGATGAGAGTACGTCAACAATGATCTCCATAATTTTTTGAGTCACAATGGTATTGTTCATGAAACTACATGTGCCTATACACCACAACAGAATGGTGTAGCAGAATGTAAGAAACGTCACCTCTTGGAAGTTGTTCACACCTCTTTATTTGAGGCCCACATGCCCCATCATTTTTGGAGAGAAGCTATCTATTCAGCCGCTTACCTGATTAATAAAACACCATCCAGTACTCTTCAGTATCAGACTCCATTTCAGACATTGACCACCCTTCTTACTTACCGTCCGTTCCAAATCTTGAACCACATGTCTTTGGTTGTGTTGCTTATGTCCAGGTATATCCAAACCAGTGCAGCAAACTTGATCTATGTGCACTACAGTGTGTCTTTGTAGGGTATACTGATACTCAAAAGGGGTATAAGTGTTTTCACCATCCTACTCAGACCTTGTACATTACTGTAGATGTTACTTTCTATGAGAGTGAATTCTACTACTCATGAGGATATTCTAAGCATCACTTGTAGGGGGAGAGTTCTATCTTTGTAGAAGATACTCAGAATCAAATCATCCAAACTTCAAAACAACTTGTGTATGAACAGCTTCCGAAAACACTCGAGCATGTAGCTAACTCACCAGCTAAAATGGTGCAACAAGACCAAGAGTTTCAAGAATTGGTAACTCCAAATAATACTACAACTTCTCCTATAGTGCCACTTTCACTCATCCAATCAGGTCTTGAAAATTCTCCACAAGTAACTGAACATTCAAACCCAAACACTTCAACTAAGTTGAGTCATACAAAAAACACAGGTTATCAGTTATCCCTTCGCACAACTAGAGTGATCCCTAGACAACAATATGATCCTGTCCCTAATGCAAAAGTTAAATACCCTATCACTAATCATATGTCTCTATATAGGCTCTCTTCATCATGTGCATCATTTGTATGTCAATTATCCCATGTTTCTATTCTATGTAATGTACAGGAAGCTCTGAAAGATTCCAAATAGACTCATGCAATGAATGAAGAAATGGAGGCCCTCTAGAAGAGTTCCACATGGAAAATGACTATGCTTCATGTAGAAAAAAGAACAGTAGGTTGCAGATATATGCAGTAAAATTCACAGCAGATGGCACCATTGATCAATAAAAAGCAAGATTGATAGCAAAAGGATACACTCAGACTTATGGGATTGATTATGGTCAGATCTTTGCTCCAATAGCATATATCAACACAATTCAAGTATTTCTATCTTTAGTAACAAACATGGACTGAAGTTTGATGTTAAAAATGCCTTCCTGCATGGAGACCTAGAAGAAGAAATCTATATGGACCCTCTTCTAGGATACAAGATAGGGCCAAGTTAGAGCAATGAGGTGTGTAAACTGAGAAAGTCTCTTTATTGATTGAAACAATCACCAAGAGCATAGTTTGTGAGCTTCAGCAAATCAATGAAGAATATCGGCTACAAGCAAAGTAATTTAGATCATACCCTTTTCTTGAAACATAGGAAAGGTAAGTCACTGCCCTTATTGTGTATGTCGATGACATGGTGGTCACCGGGATGACCCAGAAGAAAGTACAGCATTGCAACGTTATTTAGAGAATGAGTTTGAGATGAAGGACCTCGGTGCTCTAAAGTATTTGTTGGGTATTGAAGTGGCTCGTTTGGAACAAGGAATATTTTTCTCACAACGGAAATATACCTTGATATTTTTCCTAAAACTGGAATGTTACCTTGTCAATCTATAGAGATTCCAATGGAGGACTAGGTTCCCACCAACAAAGAAAGATATCAATGCCTTGTGGGTAAGTTGATATATCTATCACACACTAGACCTAATATAGCATATGCAATGAGTATGGTGAGCCAATTCATGCATGTGCCAAGTGAAGCTCACATGGACACTGTGAACAGAATTATGAGATACTTGAAGTCAGCTCTTGAAAAAGGGTTAATGTTTTAACGTCATGGTCATCTATATGTTGAAGGTCATACTGATGCAGATTGGGCAGGTTTTGTTAGTGATAGGCGATCTAGATCTGGATATTTTACCTTTGTAGGAGATAATCCGGTCACTTGGCGAAGTAAGAAACAAAAAGTGGTGTCAAGACCAAGTGTTGAAGAAGAATATAGGGGTATGGCATATGGAATATGTGAACTACTCTGGATTATAAACTTGATGATAGATTTGGGATTCAAACCTAAACACGCCATAAAATTACATTGTGACAACAAGACTGCAATTGACATTGCACATAATCCAGTTCAACACGATAGAACCAAATATGTTGAAGTTAATAGACATTTTATCAAAGAAAAGCTTGAGGCTAAGATCATTGAGGTACTTTTTATTAAATACGAAGATCAACTTGTAGATGTCCTCACAAAAACAGTTAAAGGCAGAGTTTTTCATAGCTCAAGACGACATATATGCTCCAACTTGAGAAGAATTGTCAAATGAGTTGTATTTCATAATTAAGGAAAAAAATCAGTTCTTTATTGTGCAAGATTATAGGATTCTAATTATTCCTCTAATCATTCCCTACAATATTATATTTCTTAGATTATTCAATCTAAGCTTTGTATATAACTTCAACATCATTACATATTCAATATACCAATATATAATTTTTTTTTCCACCCACTTTGAGAGATTTTTCATTCTCTCTTAAACTATAACTATCTACTCTCTCTCTCTGGCTAAAAATTAGGATTTTCAATGGTTCTCTGTCTCAAAGATGTAGATCCTCTTCTCTATTCTATGTTTCTAGCAAATCTTTGGGTGTTTTTTGTGGCTCGAAGGTTAGATCGAAGTTCTCTTTAGTTAGTTCTAATGTTGCGAGTCAAAAATATTTTGATTGAGAATTTTTGTTACTCTGGAAATCTTGTAATCTTGACCGAGGAAGATAGTGCATCCTAGTTTGAAGCTCAACGGAACTGATTGAACCTTGGTAACCTTTGAAAGTTTTTCCCTTATGTTTACATATGCTGGGGAGCAACAATGCGGTTCTTAGACTCGTAGATTAGATTACTCAAATGATAGTAGTTGAATGATATAATAGGTTTAGCCTACCATTGCTAAACACCACTTGTTTTCACATAAATTATTAATGCCCGATCAAATAAGTGGTACCACAGCTATGGTCATAGGTTCGAATCACAAGATTGTTGGAGAGTGAGAATGGCACTCTTAAGCTTTTGGGTTGGGTCATTCAAATAATAGTGGTCGAATGAAATAAAAGACTTAGCCTGCCATTAGATGGGTAAAGCCTAATCTTACAACAAATTTTCTATATTGCTTTGATACAAGTTCTTAACAGATTCTCACATGCAAAAGCTCGTACAGTAAGCTTAATTTTTTTACTTTTTCTAGGAGTATTATCTCTTGTTTTTAGTTTGGATTATTGTTGTAGATTGTCGTATTGAATCATTTTTCTTCGTGCATGAACTTGTGCTAGTAAGAAGTAGGGCTGAACAACGAAATCGCCAAATTACAAAACCAAACGAAAATCGCTTTTTCAAAACCGTTGGTTTGGGTCCACGTGGATCCGTCAACGTTTTGGTTTTGAACTGAACCAAACTACTTTTAAGTGATTTGGTTTATGTTTCAATTTTTCCAAACCGTTTCAAACTGCCAAACTATTTAATAAAAAATAAATTAATTTAAATTTTATTCAACTCAATTAAACCTAAATCCATCAATTATCCATATTAGACCCAATCCAATTAAACCAAATACCCAACCCACCACCCATCATCCATATTACCATTTCTCTCTTTACATTTTGTTCTCGATCCCGACCGCCGCTCCCAAAACCATTGATTCGCCTTCGCCTAAACAACCATACCTTAATTTTCTTTCATCAAACTTCCTATGAGTTTTGAAGAGTGGTTCGATCTGTAATTCAAACAAGTTCTCTATTTTACTTGTAGCAATTTAGTTTATTTTTGCCAGATTTGTGGATATTATAAGAAAATGATGACTACATCATTAGTTCCATCAAAAGATGCTACTCAATCTGATAGCCC
Source organism: Forsythia viridissima (assembly GCA_030279155.1). NCBI lineage: Eukaryota > Viridiplantae > Streptophyta > Magnoliopsida > Lamiales > Oleaceae > Forsythia > Forsythia viridissima. The sequence continues at coordinate 36,760,823 of CM059033.1, read as the reverse complement.
AAGTCTTTCACAAGCTCCTTTGGGTATTTTCAAACTCATTCCATCAATTTTTAAAGCTAGACTTGTTCGAGAAGCTCAAGATGAGAACAATGATTTGATGGATTACTTAAATGATCATTGTGAAGATTTGACCAATGAGCCTTTCGACATATTACTTAGTGAAAATTAAATGTAAATAAGTACAAGATTGTCTCCCAAATTGCCAAAGATGTGTTAGCCATTCAAATATCAACAGTTGCTTCAAAGTCTGTATTCTCTTTTAATGGTCTCAATGTATTATCGTATTTGATAATTATATTCATTTTCTTTTATTTACTAGCTTTATATCATTTAATTATTATTAACGAATACTTTGCTTTATTCTTATCTTTATGCAGAGAATGAATCATGTGTTACAACTAGAGATATTACGCCAATTAATATCGACTAAGAGGTTACTCTAAAATATTGATATCATGTTATTTCATTATAATGATTAGGTTTGAAAGTATAGAAATCTGTTTGGAATATCTTGTTTTGGTTGACAATGATGCTAATCATAGTTATCAAACTCGGCCCGGACATCGACCTGGACAAGGAGGTGGGTCATCGTGTTGTTGGTTCAACCGGTGATTCGATGGTTCAACCGGTGAGTCAATTCATGTCGAACCTCTAAGTCTATTTTTGTTAAATATTACATAAAATCATGAATTATTACACTATAATAAATAAACATTATATTAATTTTGTTACTAAATATCACTATACAATTCCAAGTCAAACAAAAAACTACATATATAGTAGAAAATCATCACCATCACGAATGTATTTAGCAAAATAAGTATGAGACTACTAGTATTATGAACTAATTCTTGTAAAAAATAATATAAATTATTATACTTCATTAGATTAACTTCTTATTAATAGAATGGAGAAGAAATTGGTGCATCTTTTAGGTAGAATAGGGTAATAAGAAAAATAAAAAATTTCATTATGCAATGACCCGGACGGGTCACCAGGTTAGTTAAAAAACTGGCGGTTTTTTCGAGTTATAAACGGTTCGATTGTTGGACGGTCCAATTAAGAGAACCGGACTAGTTGGGGCACCGAGTCACCGATTTTTCGGTCAGATCGGCCGGGCCGGTCCGGGTTTGATAATACATTTTGGGTAATTATATTAACACTACAAAATTTATTTGTTGCACCACATTTTAATTGTATTTAAGGTCATCAATCTTTATTCATTGTAGCACTTATGTCATCAATTTTTTTCGTCCTTTTTTTATCCTCAATCTTCCATTAATTAGCACATCTCGTTTTTAAAAAAAATATTTAACAAAAAATTCCGTTTGTAAGGAGTAAAACTACTTATTTGCCTATCATATATTTTTTTTAAAAAAAAAATAAATACAAAAGTGTGACAAAATATTTTTATCTCATTTTAAAGCACGCAAAATAGAATATTTTAACAATAATCACCATCAATGACGAGATGTGCTAATTAATTAAAAGGTTAAAGATAAGAATTTGATGGAAAAAAGGTTAGGGACATAAGTATTACATTAGGCAAAGATTGAGAACCTTAAATTTAATTAAAATGTGGTGCAACAAAGAAAAATTGTCTTTTATTAATACTAATATTTATGTTTTATCGTGATATTGTATACTAATATTTATGATTTAACTTGTTCGATATATATTTTTTGTTTGTTTGTTAAACCGTGGTTTTAAACCGAACTAAACCACAAAAAGTGGTTTGGTTTGGTTTAGTTTGAAAAAATTTTAAATCGTTTTAAATGGTTTGGTTTGAAAATTATTCACAAACTGTCCAAACCGAACCGTGTTCACCCTTAAGTAGTATTCATCATGTGTGAATGGGGTTTCATAACTTGATTTTGAGGATTTGTGTTATTTTAATTTTTCATGTTTTGTTCAAAGTTAACTCAAATTGCAAAAATTAATTATCTCGTCAAAAAATCTACTGAAAAACGTTAATGTTTTAGAAATAATAGTTTGAATCAGGTCGTATCGTGTGTCATTGTGAGGCCTATAGATAATTTACATTCAACTTTTCAGTTTATAGTCATTTATTATTAATAATGAAAATATTGATGCGAGAATGCTTCTTAATTCTATGGTTTTCATTTGCGGTTATTGAGTTGATTTTTAGAATTCTACATTAAGAAAATAAGTTTGTGAATTATGGAAAATTCTTTTAGTTTTCAAAATATTTTTATTTTAATAATTTCACTTATGACAACAACAATGCTTTAAATATTTAACTCACCATATTTTCTTTATGGTGGAAAAAATTGTAAGTTGACAATCCATAAAAATATATACTTTAATATTCATTTTTTAATTGTACAGCTTACCATATATGGAATGAAAATCTTAAAATCATATAATTTACCTGTCACATATACTTCAATAGATAGAGTACATTAGAGATGCTCTAATGGTGATTTAAGTGTTGGGTACAAATTGGTGAGTTTAGTACTCTTAGTAGACACGTACAACTATTGTTGAGACAATATAGTTAATAAGCATCATTGACAAGTCTACTTAAGTGAGTGGTGGAAGCGTGACCATTTTATTTGAATTTGGGACTTTTAACTATAAGACGCTTAATGATATAAAAGATAAACAAAAGGTCATTAAGGTTCAAGATGCCAAAAGAGTAGAAATCTTGTGAATGACACAAGTTCGACTAGCCAATACAAACAGTCAGGAGAGAGATAAATGAGAGAGATATCTCGACCTCTATTACATACATGTAAAGGGATTCTAAAATTCAAAATAGATTACAATACACCTTAATCAACCTCATATCTTTATTCGTTACAATTTGTTAATAGATAAGGACACGGATATCAAAAACGGACTTCAAACACACTATACACAGATAATGTCACTGACTTGACACTTCAAAAATGCATTAGTTCTTCTCGTAATCCTTTTTCCTTGTGTTACTTTGCATTGTAACCTGTTGTCCAGCAACCTGCATAAGAAACAACATGAACAATTTCAAAACTATTCAACATAACGGTTATGAAATCGACCATAGATCAATTCCCCTTTTTGGTTGGGAGTATTGATTACACCCCTAATTCTGAGATGGAAAGTATTAAGGAAAAAAAAAAAAAAAAAAACTAAATTCATGAACTATCAGTTCTGTGTCTAATATTGTGTACCAAATATGCATTTAAGACATGTCTCTCAAACCCAATTGAGACCTCCAATATCCAAAGATAGGTGTAGAACCCAAACTGTTTATGTGAGTGTAATTAGAGTCATGCTTGAAAGTTAACGCATGACTTCTTTAAAGCATAAACAAATATCAATAGAAGTGAGTAAATTTCCAATTTTTAAGAAACAACAAGTTCTGCATTTTAAGAGATTTCCAAACTCTGCTTGGAAGGATGAAATCAACTTCATTAATTGTTGATACTGACATTTATGTTTGATTAGAATATCATAAAAAAGGGGCATATAGTTGTGATTTGATGATAAATCAAAATTTATGCATAATGACAAACCCAAATGGAAAGAAGCTATTTATGAGGAAATGAGGCTTCGAAAAAGAACACCACGTGGGAACTTATTGGTCTTCCACTAGGAAAGAGACCAGTGAGATGTAAATAGGTGTTTACGGTGAAAAACAAGGAAAATTGGACAATTGAAAGTATAATATAGACTTGTTGCAAATGAGTTTACACAAATTTAAGGGGTCGACTATCAAGAAGCTTCTGCCCCTGCTACAAAAATGAATTCAATTCGAGTTCTATTATCTTTGGCAGCAAATTTGGACTAATATCTTGAGCAACTTGATGTGAAGAATCCATTCTTGCACAGGAATTTAGTAGATGAAGTGTACATCAAGTTACCACATGGCTTTGAGGACGTGCTAGGGCAAAAGAAAGTGTGCAAGTTGAAAAGTCCTTATATGGACTAAAGCAATGCCCCAGGCTTGGTTCGAGAAGTTTACCAAGGCAATTAGCCAGTAGGAATATACTCAAAGCTAAGGTGATCATACTTTGTTTTATAAGCACTCTAAAGGTGAGAAAATTACTATTTTGATAGTTTGTGAACACATCATTGTCGCTAGTAATGATATTGATGAGATTGGAAATCTTAAAAAAATGCTTGCAAAGGAATTTGAGATCAAAGACTTGGGAAAGTTGAGATATTTTTCACATATCGAGGTTGCAAGATCTTCAAAGGGGATATTTCTGTCACAACAAAATGTCTTAGATCTTATCAAGGAAATAGGTGTGTCGGGCAGCCAAACCAGGAGATACTCCAATTGATCCAACACATAACTTAGGAGCTATTGTCGAGAGTTCTGCAATTGACAAAGGGTGATACCAAAGATTGGTTGGTAAGCTAATATATTTGTCTCGCACTAGACTTGATATTGCATTTGTTGTAAGCAATTAGTATATGCACTCTCGTGAAATTCATATGGACGCATTTTTGAATATCCTACAATATCTGAAAAAAACACCCAGTAAGGGCTTAGTTTTCTCGAAGAATCATCATCTTCAAGTGGAAGCTTATACGGATGCTGATTGGGCAGGCTCAATAGAAGACAAGAGGTCAACATCCGGATATTGCAGCTTTATTGGAGGAAATCTAATTACTTGGAGAAGTAAGAAACTATTTGTGGTTGCTAGGTCCACTGCAGAAGCTGAGTTTAGAGCTATGGCGCAAGGAATATGCGAGTTGATGTGGTTAAAGACATTGCTCAAAGAACTACGAGTTTCTGGAGAGAAACAATAAAGCTCAGTAGTGATAATAAAGTTGTCATAAGCATTGCTAACAATCCAATTTAGCTTGCCAGAACTAAGCATGTTGAAATTACACACTTTATCCAGAGAAGGTTGAAAGTGGTCAAATTTGTATTCCATTTGTCACTAGTGGAAAGCAACTAGTAGATGTTCTTACCAAAGGCCTATCTCGGCCTATGTTTCTTTCGTGTGTTAGCAAGCTGGGTATGATATATATCTTCAAACTAGCTTTAGGGGAGAGTGTGGAAAACATGTGTAATATGGTTGTCATATAGTCGTAGTTGACAAAGCTTAATTTGAGACCTAATTATGTTAAATGTATGCTTAATTTTAGAAGAGAATAAAGTAGGCTTAATTGTAGGAGATAATCATGTAGCTTAATTGTAGGAGGGAATTTTGTTAGCTTTGTGTAAATATACCAGCTCCTTTCTATTCTTTTATACAATGAAATGAAATTCGGAAGTTCTACATAACAAAGATATTATGAAAAGGAATCTCACTTTGTGTTTCCACTTTGAAGGATGAGAAGAATTAGTTTGAGGATTACCGAACCTGCACGTTAAAATGTTAGTTTGGAGCACAAACTTGGCAGCTTTATCAAATACACGGTCCAGAAGGCATTTAAATTAAACAAGCATTTCACAGAAAATAAGAATTGGTGTCACGATCTGAATTTTCTCTTTGGTGTAATATCCAAACAGGAGATCAACTGTTTGACTCAATCCCATGACTTCCATTCAGATTCTTATCATAAAGAAATATCTGTGAATCTGTAGTCCATTCCAGATTTGTAAATCAAATGCAATAAGAAAAGTTTGAAGTGGCAACAAGCCACCAATAACGTGACCATTACTGCGGAATATAACCAAACAAATGATGATTAGAGTTCCAACGCGCACACTTTTTTCGTGACTTGAATTCAAGACCTTGCAGTCCCGGGGTCTTCAATTCTCCCATTTGATCTAGGTCTCACTGGTATTGAAATTTTATTCAGGCAGAATATATTCAGAAGTTGGCAGCCAAATTGACTGTTAAAATGGAAAATCTTTGTTCCCTAAAATAGTATAGGCTGTATATATATTATTTACATTATCCTACATGTTTTCCTTACTGTATCTGATTATTATTTTAAAATTGTAAATTGATTCTCCTTGGAATAGCCGGATAGCTAGGATAGGGTAAATATTGTTTTTCCTTTATTAGTTTTCTTATGCACCTATTTATAGTTCCTTCTACATGTCTAGAATTGATCAATGGAAATGTTAAGCAATTATTTACAATATAGTATCAGAGCCTCTCTAGAATTCTAAGATTTTTTTGTCATGCCGAGCCTTCGTTGCCGGACTTGTTCCCTAAATTTGATTGCATAACCGCGCCTTCATTGCTGGTTTATTCCCTTCCTAAACACAATCTATATTATCAGTTCTACTTCGCCTAAACAATACCTAAACAGAACCTGTCCTAAACCAGCCAAATACACAGCCATGTCTCAAAATTCAAACTCAGATAAGGTCCTAAAGCCCAAACCAATTCCAATCCCTTGAATAACTAGTCCGGTGATGTGGCCTCTCTTAAAATGCCTAGTAAACTAAATGGCAGCAATTTTCTTGAGTGGTCTCAATTAGTTAGAACCTTTATTAAAGGGAGAGGGAACTTGAGCCATCTTTTAGAGTCTGAACCGAGTAACAAGGATCTAAATATAGAACTTGAGATGTAGATGACTCAATGATCATGTCCTGGGTTTGAAACTCCATGCAACCTGAAATCGGTAAGACCTGTATGTTCCTCAGCACTGCCAAGGAAGTCTGGATGATTGCACATATTTTTTAGATCAAATGCAAGGTTTATGAAACCGAGCAAGGAAGCAAATCTATGAACACTTCAATATGATGAAGGGACGGTGGCTCAAATTGGACCACAGCCAGAATATCAAGGAGTGTGGTAAGGATATATACCACCAATCTTCTAAAGTTTGAAGAAAGGGAAAGAATTTTTAAGTTCCTTGCAAGACTCAATTCTGACCTAGACCAAGTTTATCGAGGCCTTAGGTAAGGATTCTTAACCCCCATATTTTACATACTCGACCTGGTCATCAACCTGGTCAAGGTATTGTGTCACTGGTAGAGCCGGTGGGTTGTTGTTTAGAAAATTATATAAAAAATTTGAAAATGTAAAATTTCTTTTTTGACAAAATAAAAGCTTTAAATTCTTGGTCATTAGTAAGTTATATATTCATGTCTACAAATTATTGATATTATTAACTAATTTTGTTATCATAATTTGTTATTTTTCATTTTTGTATTCTATAGTATTTCTAATGAAGCTTATATTATCCTCATATTTTTTTGTAAAATTCATTTCTCAGTTAAGAATTAGATTTGTCTTGATTAAAATTTATTTTTCTATATATCTCAACAAATTCATAAAATAGTCACTATTAAAAACTAGTTAAGTGTTGTCTTCATGTTCTTGTACTTATTATTAAATATATATACAATAAGCACTATAAATCAAATTGTTAGTTCTTTTTAGGTGCAAATTGAAAAAGAGTTGAAATTAATGAAAAGATATAACAACATAGTTCATTTCTTCTGTCATTAATATGTATCTAATAAATACCAATTTATTAAGAATCAAGAGGCTGTCCTAGTGGTAAATTCCCACATTCTAGAGCAGAGGTCACAGTTTTGAAGCTTTTAGCTAACATTTTTTTGAACCCATCAGACCAGTTCACAAACCAGGCGACACCTATTTACATGAAACCAGCAGGCTTACCAGTTCTTGACCGGCTTAGTTGCTATGTCGTCAACTACCCTATCCAGACTGGTTTAGGGCAAGGTTCGGTGGTCCAAGTTTTTAAACCATGCTTTACCCTAAGGGAAGTTTTTGCAATTGTAAGAGGGGAGGACAGCAGAAGAAATGTCGTGCAGGAAAGCCATCCTCAAGAAGGATCTACCATGTAGTCTCCAGCACAATAGTGAAACTGTGTACACACTGCAACTTCTGGAAGATTTAATGGAGGTCCGGTGAAGTTGGAATGGAGGAGATGAGAAATGGTGCTCACTGGTGCAGTTACTGCCATAGACCTAGACACACCAAAAGAGACTTGCGAAAAACTCCACGGCAAAACATTCTTTACTGGAAAACCAATTGGGGGAAGGACATGGGATCTGGGTACAAAGGTTTTCAAACAACCTTGGCAAATGTGTAGGACAAGACTCCAGCTCTTGCTGAACCTGCAACTCAGAACAGCGAAATCAACAATGATGACATAGATAAGATCACAAATCTTCTTGCCAAATAGAAGCAGAAAGATCTTGTTTTATTGCCCAAGCTGGTAAGTACTCAATAGTCTACAGTTTGAAGTATCTCAGGGGACTCTGATAAGAAGCAGTCAATGGCGACAAGGTCTAGTGCAGAAGCTGAATTTAGAGCTATGGCACATGGTTTCTTTGAATTGCTATGGAAAAAAATTATCCTCTCAGATGTGAGAGTGAATTGGAAGGGACCAATGACACTAATGTGACAGCAAATCTGCAATAAATACAGTCCTCATTCCTGTCCAATATGATAGAACCAAACATATCTAATTGGATAGACACTTTATCAAAGAAAATTTGAAAAGTTCCAGGGGCTCATTTGCATTCCCAATGTCTCAACAGGGCAACAACTTGTGATATCAAAGAGACTACCAGCTACGCCATTTCATACAATTACAAACAAGCTAGGCATGAAGAATATCTACACACCAATTTGAGGGGGAGTGTTAGAAAGAAAAATCTTTATTTTTCCTGGAATGGTATAGGATGTATATTTAGTATTTTCATTATTTGACCTGTTTTCCATATTGTACCTGGTTTTATTTTTTATTGTAATTGATTCTCTTAGAAATAACTGGATAGCTAGGATAAGGCAAAAAAAATTCCCTTCATTAGCTTTCTTGTACTATACTACCTATTTATAGTTCCTAGTAAATGTTCAGAATTGATGAATGGAAATATTAAGCAATTATTTCAAACGTTGGCCAAATAATTACATTTAGGGTCTAAACACATTTAATCCCATTAATGCATTATCAAATGTGCATTTTCTTAACATCAGCATATATATTTGCATATCAACGTAAGCAGACATTATAACTCCAGCATTTAGCACTAGTTATTGACCAAAACTGCGTGGGAATGGATAAATTATTTATACATCTAATTAAATACTTGTAGGGATAACAAAACATGTAATGACATAATCAAATATTATTGACAGCGATAATTAAGCCATACCTTTTTCTTTGTGCGACTCTTTCTAGAATGAGATTTTTCAACTGTCAGGCATGAAAGATGGTATCCCTCCTCTGGTTTTAGCAGAGAACTAGGTCTCCCATCCCTTTTCTTCACAACAAGAACATCCTCACTGACTTTCTTTGTCGCATCTACATCGAGCTGCTTGTTAATTTGATCACAATGGTCTAATGGTTTTTTTGAATTTGCATCAAACTTTTCTTTATTCCTCACATCAGATGTATTCTTGTTCACCATTGATTTGGTTGGTAGGAATTGACCAACATCTCGGTGACCAACGGCGACTGCTTGAAGCTGTACAGCATCCTAGTAGGACCACACAAAACCAAAGGAGGATTATCACCGTCACAGATATAATAAATCATCAATTTGAAACCACCTAGTCTGAAAGCTTAACGCTAGAGAGGGAACACATTAATTTATTTAAGTTTAGTTTTCAACACAGCTCCTCACGTGCTTACCGAATTCATTTTTATGAAAAGGTCTTACACGTGCACAATTCACAAATGACTAGCAGTATGACTAGAACCACATCATCTAAAAGCTTAAAACTGTTAAAGATGGGACACAACTATTTATTTAGTCTTCAACAAAAATCGTAAATAATCATTAGAACTAAATAAATTTCCTGTATTCATCTGATTTTATTCTCGCAACCTATTACACAATACTACTTATACATCTGCTATTTCTGTATACAATGGAGTTAACGAGATTTAGCAGTGGGGGCCTGGGCAGGAGGTCATGAATAGGTTGGAGGATAACAATACTTTAACACCTAAGGGCAGCAAGTAATATTCCAATTTTCTGGAAACAACGAGTAACACATCTTAAAAGCTTTCTAAATTCTACTTGTAAAGACGAAAAGGTTTAACTAAATCAACGTGCATTGTTGAAACATATATATTGTTTGATCAGTATATCATAAAAATGAGCATATATTTCACGTTCTCATGAAAAATCAAAATTTATGGGCTCCAATGATGAAAGAATCTTGCCTATAAGACCCACGCCGTTAGCTACCAAAGAAGCCACCACAGGCCCACCACACCTGGACAATTTATTAACCTGAGTACTCTTATACCATGTCTATTTCCACTGAACGGCTTTCCATTAATAATAAAACATTGTTCTTCTCCGTGTCCAACATGCTGCAATAAAGACAATAGGGCGGCAGATTTTCGTAGGTCACCTCCTGCCAAAACCACTCAGTACAATCACTCTCACATAGTACCCAAAATGGCATATTGAATATCTTCTAATAAATTGATTTCATTATAAACTCTTGAAACGCCCAGCGTAGTCCCTGCTGCAATGGCTTCATCCAACTTTAGGGGCTTTCCAGTTGAAAGATAAAAAATGCCAATATTTCAAAAAGGGAAATAGGCAAACTAGGAAAGGTAACCCACACTCGAACAACAGCCAGTTCTACATCATATCTAAACGATGTAGTCCATTTTAGAACACTCATTGGGTAATTTTCAATAAAGACGGTTTTCTTCAACCACAATCTTTTAAAATCTTCGTCCATGAAAAGTTAACGATCATGTGTTTATAATCTTCAACCAAATGTAAATCCTTCTGTAAATCCAAAGTATGCAAGTGCTTACATAAGTGCTTACATAAGTGCTTACATACCTTTAACAACAATGGCTTACCATGAGAAAATTTCCCTATAAGAGAAAACTTGAATGGTAAAGACAATTTCTGCACTTCTTCCTTGTAGATAACCATTGGTCACCCTTCATGAGCACGGTGGTTTGGGCGTCACAAATGGTGTAGATTCTTTTGTAAGAAGAGATGCAAAAAACGTTTGCTACGTTCTTGATGCATTGAGCGTGGTGGTGCAGGTGGTGGTTTGGCAGTTGTGGTGGGTAGTGGGAGGCAGTGTGTCAGGTGGCTTAGGCGGGTTGGAACTTTCGCCCAAGGGAGGGGAATGAGGTAATTCTAGAGAAAAACCACAGAATTTCATAGAGAGAGAGGGAGTTTTCATTCAGTATGCCATTTTCAATGCAATCTGTCCAATACTGTTACCTCATTACCTGCCAGACTTGGATATGGGAACAACAGGGTCAAAATACAAACCAACACCCCAAGGGCTGTGCTTGCAGCTACATGGATAGGATGCAAGTTGCAAGTTGCAAGTTGATCTCAAATCTATTCAATGATAACAAGCTAAGCATTCCCAACAAATTTAGGGGTTGGCTACATGATTGATTTTAAGCCATTCAATACAACTAGATAAAATTGAGAATGATAATCAAGCAATACCTTTTTCTCCATGAAAGTCTTCTTAGAATGAGATGTTTCAACAGGCAGCCATGAAAAATCATATCCCTCCTCTACTTTTAGCTTAGTATTGGGTCTCCTATCCCTTTTCTTCACGTAGGGAACATTCTCACTTACTTGCTTGGTGACATCTAGACTCGTCTGCTGGTTGATCTGATCAAAATGTTGTTGTAATCCTTTTGATGAATTTGCATTAAAATTCTCTTCATTCCTCACATGGCCTGTGTCCCTGTTCTCAAGTAATTTGGACTGTATGGATGGACCAACTTCTCCAAGACCAGAAGTAGCTGCTTGAAGCTCTTCAGCATCCTGGCAGAATCAGACAAAACCAAAAGGGGACTGTTATTGTTACGTACATAAACCATCAGAATTGATAACTGGAACTAAATAAATAACCACTTATGAATTACTACTTATACATCTACTACTGTTACAACAGAATAGCATTAACAATATCCATACTGACGTATATGTCCAAACGTGGGATAATATAGGAACCACAGTTGCCACATCTGGATTCAAATCTAGAAATTAAATCATAATGTAGAATTACAAATCAGGAATTGAATAAGCATCATTAAGAACACTTTGAACGGTATGTTTTAAAGAATAATTTATTTAAGGAAAACACTCTACTACAACATGATCATGTATCCTAAAATGTAAATAGGTACTTTCATCACCACATATGAGTTCAATCCACATTAAAATTTAACCTAAGAATCGCTAAATTAGAAGCAAATATGAAAATATATAAACAAGATATGCCAAAACAAAAATAAGATACGAAGATATGGGCAAATAGACATAGCAGTAATAAATGCATCATGCACTAAATAAATGAAAAGAAATTATTAAAGACACCACAAGAGAAAAAGTTAAAAGAAAACTTGAGAAAGTTCAAACAAATTTGAGTTACACTAACTTAGAAAATTTTAGATGAAGTTGTGAAAGAAACAATTTTTATTTGAATTCCTTGTTGGAAAATGTAACAATCAATCGACTGTACTCGATATTGTCAGGTTTCGGGTGTTAAACTGTGGAGCCTAATTTATTGCGATATGCGGAGACCTAGGTTTCCGTATGGGTTGGAAGGGGGTAGGCGGCCCCTTCAGGGACAATAACGGCTGAAGACATGACGTAATCTTACATTGAAATGAACCTGTATAAATCTTTGTGTTCTATAGTTTTCGCCCTTTATTTATTGCTCTAATTCTAACATTGGACTCATCTCAAAGCATCTACCCCAGTTTAGGTCCACATGGAGAAGGCCTCAATAGTGGTTTGACTCAATCTTAGCTTATAGCCTTTCCTTCCCTGCCCATGTGGGATCCTACAATCTACCCCCTTGGGGTCCCAGCGTCCTCATCGACACACTTCTGCCCAACGTACTGAGCCTAGTACCATTTTGTAATGAACAGTCAACCTAACCGCTTTGCTTCCATATGGGAAAAGCCTTGATAGAGATTTGACTCGATCTTATATACATAGGACACAACCTTTCCTTCCTGGGAGATGTGGGATTCAGCAAGAAAGTGTGGGTTGAAGGACTTGACATTTTACATAATAGAATATCACATTAAAGAGTGGAGGGTGTGCCACTCTTTTTGAAACTGTACTTGTGATATTAAAACTAGAGAACCAAAAGAACCAATCAAAAGGCACGCTATGTTGGCAAGAGAATTTGAATGCAACGAAGAGATCCATAAAAACAATAAAGAGCTTTGAAATGTGCGGACCTTCCTTATAGCTAAGGATTTTAAATACTAAACAAAAAAGACAACTTAGAAGTTTATTATTTAATTTTCTAGAACATAATTTTGGCTGTCCGTGAATCATAAAATGGAACATTGGTGGAATTCTATCAAAAACGATAAGCAATATCAATTCTTATTCCCAGACACAAATTACCACATTTAGACAAAGTAAAGAAAACCAAAAATGATCTAGGATCGTAAATCGTACAATTTGATAATCATGGTAGCTACTATTTTAGATCTCAAGTTAATAGTTATATTATTAATTTTCAGAAATAGCTGCGGTTAGGCATGAAAGCCTTCATCGGAGAGTCGTGAACAAGTGAAAGAAGTTCTTATTGAAATCTTAGATTTCATTCTTTATTATATAGAAATATTGTCTTTCCTTTCCCTTAATATGTCTTTTCTTTCCCTCAATATAGATTTGATTCTAGGTGATTTGATTTTCCATATTCAAATTATAAGGTGTAAATATAAATTAGCACTATTATTCATTCATCAATACAAGAAGAAAATATATTTGCTCTCAATATTCAACATGGTATCAGAGCTAGGGTTTTTTCATTCCTTAACAATTGAAAAAGTAGAAGAGCTGCCAGATAAGCAAAGAATCCATGTCATCAAAATTCATCGACAACAAGATGGAGACTATGAACACGAATGGATCAAAAAATTCATCTTTTCAATTCTCGGTAGAAAAATTGAATGGAAAGAACTTCCTAGAATGGGCTCAGTCGATCAAACTCGTGATAGACGGCAAAGGAAAGTTGGGTTATCTCACCAGAGAAACAAAGAAGCCACCCCCAACCAATGGATCTCTCCAAAAGTGGAAGTCTGAGAACTCGATGGTGACTGCGTGGTTAGTGAACTAAATGAAACCCACAATCGAACAAAACCTATATGTTCCTTCCAACAGCAAAGGACTTCTAGGATGCCTTCCGTGAGACATACTCCGACATGGAAAATTCTTCGAAAATCTTTGAAATCAAGACCCGTCTGTGGCAGATGAAACAAGACGAGAAAGAAGTATATGAATACTACATCGAGATGAGATCTCTTTGACAAGAATTGGATTTAGACTATAAAGAAAAACGGGAGTGTCCCGGTGACAACATGAAATATAGGAAGAGACTCAAGAATGAACGAGTGTTTGAGTTTTTGGCTGGGCTAAATCGATATCTGGACGAGGTTCAAGGAAGAATCTTGGGCCGGAAACCACTGTCGTCCACTTGTGAGGTCTTCTCGGAGGTTCACTGAGAAGAAAATCGGAGAAAGGTAATGCAGAAGGACATTGGTACTTCTAGGCTTGAGTATTCTGCGTTAATACTAAAAGGGCCCTCTAATAGGCTACCTCCTTTTGGACCTATTGGGTCTTCTGGGCTATCTAGAATAGTTCAGCAAGACAATAAGTTCAACATAACATTTAGAGTTTGGATTGGTAAAACTTTACTAGCATTGGTGCAACTTTAGTTAGACAAGGAACTACTTAATGTCCCAAAGTAAAAATGCAATATAGTTTAATTAAAGGGAGTTGATTGGCCTAAACACATTATTCTATCTACCACCCACAATCATAGACATTATATCATTTTTTTCATTTTCTGTCCTCTTCTTTCCTTTGAAAGTAGGACCATTTGATCTCTAGAGTAATATGTTTAGTACTAAATAATTTTTCCTCCAGAAATACAATAATCTTTATCATGATCATCTTTGTAGATGCTCCCAAAAATCTGCCTTCCTAGCAACCTTTTTAGGCAAGAATGAATAATACATTATCCTTCATTACTTCTTGACCCCGGATTTCAAAGATTGTTGGAAAGATTGTTAATTCCAAATCATATGAAATTAGACGCACTCAAGGATCACTAAATCATTCCTTGTTTTTAGTCTCCTTTAATTGAGATTTGTACAACTAAGTGATAATGGCATTATAGTTTTTCCTTGTTTAGGATTGGTAGAAAACTATATATAATATCTTTTATACAAAACTACTCGAATAAGAGAATCCTATATCCATTAAAATCTTATTGCCTTTGGTTTATTCGTATAGTCATGGAGAAAGCTGATAAAAATGATAAGAACACCCAGAGTGTTTTTTCCATGCATCCTTAAGATAATCACAACAGTTCTTGTGTCTTTTCCTCTAAATGGAGAAAAAATATACAATGTGATTAAAAGCTATGATGAAAGCTATAAGCACGAAAAACAAATCTAGATTTGTCAATGGGGCTATTTCCAAGCCTTCACTCGAAGATCTACCATTTTTAGTTTTGGAAACAATGTGATGATATGGTGGCTTTGTGGATCGTCAATGCTATTATCCCATAACTTGCAGGTATTGCTCTCTATACAAAAAGAGCTACAGACCTTTGGTTGGATATTGGAGAAAGATTCTCGCAGATTAATGATCTGAGGATTTTCGAACTAAAATAAAGGATTAGTTCCATATTTCAAGGTTCTTCATCTATAAGTACTTCTCACCCAATAGATTAGTTTTTATCGTGCGACAAATTCTCTTCCTCTCTCCGTTCTTTATTAACTTCTATCTCTTCTATCCAAAAAATGAAATTTTTTTTCACACAATGCTTGATACGAAGTGGAGAGAAGCCATGGGTGAAGAAGTTAAACTTTAGATGATAATTACACTTGGGAACTTACTTCTTTGCCCCCAAACAAGAAGGCTATAGGTTGTAAATAGGTGTTTAAAATCAAAAATAAACCCGATGGCACTATTGACTGTTACAAAGCTCATTTGGTAGGTAAAGGTTATGACCAACACGAAGGACATGACTATTAGGAAACTTTTGCACTAGTAGCCAAGCTAAACCACAATGAGAACTCTACTAGCCATTTCAGCAGTTAAAAACTAGGATCTTTACCAACTTGACTCGAGTAATGCTTTCTTCCAGTGCGATATAGTATGTTTGGTAGTGCTAAAATTATTTTTTAAACACTTATAAATTGTAGGTTCTATGAAATATGTGGATAATAAGTGTGTAGTAAGTTGTGGATCCTATAAAATATATAAATAAAAAATATCTTTGACCATTTTGACCAGCTTAAATTATAAGTTAAGCTTAGCCAAACATAGGCTTAGAAGAAAAAGTTAACATGTAGCTCCTACTGGGGTTTCAAAAATTTAAAAATGAGAATATAGTGTGGAAACTCAAGAAATATCTATATAGCTTCAAGCAAGGTTCACAGCTTTCTAGTCAATGTTGAATGCAGGTTGCACTACTTGATCTAAAAGCTTAAACTGTTAGATAATGTCAAATGCATATCATTTAAAATTATCTTCAACACGTTCCGTCACGTGTAGGCTGGTCATTTTTTTACCCATCAAAGCACAGCACATGCACAATTTCATATAAATGGGTGGCAACAAGGCTTGAAATAGAACATTTGACAACTCTGATACTATGTTTAACCACTTGATCTAAAAGCTTATGCTATTAAATAATGTTATATATATATATATCATTTAAATATTGTCTTCGACAGTGCAGGATACAAACACTTGTTCATTAAAATAATGAATATATCTATTAGTTTTATTCTTGTCTACGTTGATGATATGATTCTTGTAGGAAATTATCTTATAGAAATTCAGTTCAAGAAGGAATTTCTTTGAAATAGGTTTAAAGTACCTTGGACATCTTAAATCCTTCATTGGAATTGAAGTTGTATTGACCAATGAAACTTGTCCTTGAGTTGCTTGAAAAGTTAAGTCTTCTTAGCGCATATCACTTGAAAACACCCATGGAACAAAATCTGAAGTTGAGTAAGTCAAATGGAGAATTAATTACAGATGGCACAGGCATTTGACCAGCTGATTTTTGTACCTCAAGTCACTAGGCTAGACATTGCTTATTGTGTATAGGTTCTTAGTCATTTTCTTAACAAATTTAGACAACCACACTATTTGGCTCTCTCACGAGTTTTAAATTACTAGAAGGGTCAACCTAATAAAAGGAATCCTTTTTGTATCTAGTTCTCTTCACACTTTGTGACTTCACAACATACCCATTCTCAACATTCTATCACAAGGCATAGTGTGGTGATTAGAGATTCTTACTTTACTTAAAAGAAAGGCATGGTAAAGGAAAACTGTATTTTGCATCTAGTTCTCTTTACCTGCCTATGCTTTGTGACTTAACATGCCCATTCTCAACGTTCTATAACAGGGCATTGTGTGTTGATTGGAGATTCTTCAATTTCTATATCACAAGAGTATTGTATGTTGATGCAGACTATCGAACCGTGGCGTCAACCAGTTGTCAAGTTAGTTGGCTAATATATTTAATTGAAGACTTTGGCATATTAATCATACTCAGATTGTGGCATTGCATGCAGCAGGTGTTTGTACAAAACACACAGAAATAGTCTGTCATCAAGTTTTCGAGAAGGTTCGGCAAGGAACTATAGCAAGCATATGTTTGTACTAAAGCTCTTAGTGTGGACATCTTCCAGCGTTTACTTTTCAAGAAAGGCGTTCAAGATCTACAAATGCCATCTCGAGGAGGAGGTGTTGGAAATTGTGTTGATTACAAATCACAATCAAACAAAATCAAGTATCACTACAATCTTTCTTTATTTTTAGTTTCCTTTAATTGAGATTTTTACAACTAATAGATAATTGCATATATAGTTTTCGCTTAAATAGGATCACTATATGAAAGATTGCATTGAAATAACCAAGCATATCAATGAAACACATAAATGCTGATTGGTCTATACTTCATGTTAAGATGAAAAAGAAGAAAAAAAACAATTATCATTTTTGAACCATTTTAGATGTAGCTACCACGAGATCAAAGATTAAGATTGAAAAACCAGAAAATAACAATTATCTACCCTTTCAATATTAGCACACACATTCAATTTAAGTTTGACTGGGACTAGGAGAGAAACACTACCATATTTTCCCTTTGAATTGCACCCTGGCATATGGATGCAACTATATTTGCGTAATCACCGAAAGAAATGCCCATGCAACTCACTGCTGCTTGGAGATAAAGCTTGAGTTTAGAAGCACAGTTTTCAAGAACCCTCTTCCCTAGCTTGAAGGAAAAAGGAGATAGACACTGTATTAAAAAAAAAAAAGTTTATTAATTTAGTTATAAGGAGGTAAGATAAAATTCGAAGAACGTCAATCATTAACTTCAATTACATGATTCTCCTTCTTTACACTAGCTAGAAGGATATGCAGAAGATCCAATGAGATTTTGTCACTGTTGTCTATTGCCACATTCATGATTTTCTCCATGCTATAGAATACAACAGGAGGGTGGATAGACCTAAAATTAACAAATAGAAGTCAGATGTAAATATTTGCAATAGAAACGGTTATTCAAGAAAGTCAAGCGTCCTTCACGTTACCATGTAAATCATGTACAAAGTTCATGCACTCATATACAAGTACTTTCCTATATACGCATATGGCACACATTCTAGCTTCCCTTGAGCTAATTTTCCTGAATTAATAAATGCATCAATTGCCTATTATTACATTAATTATCCATCATAATGGCATTTTTTATCGAAAAGAAAGCTAGGTTTAGTAACAAGGCCTTAGAGAGTCATACCTAACATAGTTTTTATTTCTACAACAATGAAATAAAAAGAAATAAGACGAACTAACAAGACAGTGCCTCGGCAATACCATGGTATCCATTTTTCATCAATGACCACTCCTCAAATAGTTGAGTTTTAAACAACTTAAATCTTGCAAATTGACACACACCTTGGGTTTGGGGATAACTCTCGCTATTATTACATTGAGACGCAACCATGGTATCGAATTCAATTTTATGGCCTTCTGTGAATTGGTTTCCAGATGCTAGGAAGGTTCAAAACTAATTTTATGAAAAGTTTTCAAGAAACGAAAGTACATGAAACTTGACTCCTCATTTCTGCAAAGACATCGGACACTTGGAAAGATAATGTTGTACCAGTACAGCGAAACAAAGGAAGAGGAGGGAATTTCTGTTTTCATTAATCCAAAAATCAACTAGTGTTACATTTTTTCCAATGGGAACAAGTCAAAAAAGCCAACAATTGGGTTCATGCAAGATACTTATATTCCTTTCTAACAAGCAATGATCCATTGTTTAAAGGGAAAAAAACATTTGCCAACATGTGACATGGCCATGTACATTGTCCACGAAGACTTCCTTTTTTGAAGAACTAGCCAATGAAACTGAACTGAGCCCTCACTGACCTACCTAAAGAACACAGAAAAATAAGAAGATGCGCGAAGTTGGGAATTCCAAATAATAAAATCCTGTTTCCATAAAAAAAATGTTGAAATTTTGAAATAATGTCATAATTAATGAAATATCTCGCATTTCAAGAAAGGTGTCAAGCTTAAAAAATGTTAAGAAGAGGAAGCATTGAAACAAAGAAAAGTATTAAGAACAGCTCCACGGATAAAAAATGATAGAACTGGAAGGACTCTTACATTATGGTATTTAAGAACTTCTGGAACAACTCCACAATCAGTGCATCTAGCTCCAGATCCCACATCACCACGCATAAATGCACGTCTGCAAACACCTGAAGCATTGAAAGAGCCTTCGAATAGCAATGACCAGTCATGCATGACAATTTTCCAAATGCCATCACAGCTGACCGAAAATATTCCTGTATAACAATTAAATGCAAAATCAACCAATTGTGCATCAATGATTTCACGTGATTATTGAGAAGCTGTACATAAACTATTCAATGGAAAAGAATGGCAGCATATCTATAGATGTTAAGTACCTTCATGTTATCATCATCTAAAGGCTCATTTGGGGCTGTTATTCTCATTAGCTCAGTGAGGCATGATGTCACAGAAATCTTGACATCCATTTCTCCATGTCTCAAAAGTCCCACCAGTGCCTTCGTTGCAGGTCGCAGCACCTTTTTTAATTTTCTTTGCTTTATCTCTTGTCTTACTTTCGACAAGAGATTCTCTAATTTCTATATGCCCAACAAAAACCAATCAATTATGTTACACCAGGCATAAACATTATCAAAAGAAAGGAAAACAAGATAATGATACAAGGAGTAGAGACTTTTCAAAATACTGAAAAGATAAGATTGGCATTCTTAGTATTACTGTCAAACAGAGAATTATGGAGATTGAAGATAATGAGACAAATATGAAAGTGAAATAGAAAAGGAGGAAGTACAATTGACGTCAAAAGATCACAAACAATCAATGTTTCTTTGCATTGCAGAAACCTAATCCTAGATCTAAACAATTACCAAATAAGTTAAGAAGGTTCCAATTCAATTGTGGAAATCATCCTAAGTCATTGGTAATCATAAGTGTCTCTGGCTTTCCTCACAATCAATTACAAAATTCTTAAATGCTGCTCCTTCAATGAACCAAAATTAAGATTACATAGAACACGCCACTACCTATCATGCCTCAATGTTACAACAAGATTTTAACCTGAACTGTCTAGCAGTGGTCAATCCAGATTTTATACCTTTATACTCTTAACTTGTTTAGTATGTGTGTTTTGATATTTTAACCAAAGCACTTCTTCCTGCACTGATGGGATATCTTGAGGATCTCAAGGAAATTTTCAGTACTTAGTAGAGGCTTCTGTTCCCCCATGCCCCCCCATAGTTCGCCACTTTACCCAACTGTAGCTGCTTTTCTGTGTCAGTACTATGGTTACGTGGCCAAATTTATATTTCATTTTAACCACATCCCTCAAAAAATGTAACTCCAATGACGCTACCACTTCTAAACCATCAATTATTCACACTAAAAGAACCACTTAATGAACGAGAAACTTTGCAGATTGATCCCACATTAGCTAATAACCAACAAAACATCATCAACCCGCAAAGTTTAATTTTCTAAAGAATCTTTTAACTTAAAATGCTGATGCTTGTCAATAAACATCAACTAAATCATCCATAAACCGGATCAAACACATATGGATCTCAGTTGACAAAAAGACAACCTACAAAGAGTTTAATTATCAAAAGAATTAACTTCAGAATCTCATGCTTTGCAATTAAACAACAATCAAATCATCCATAAATTCGAATAGAAGTCATATCTGTCTCAATTTATAAAAAGAAAATCATCAAACAAAAGAGTTTTAATTTGTTGCCAACCAACACTTAAAGCAAAAGTCCTTATGTAGCGCAGGCTGAAACATTGGTGTAAATTGTTGTAATAGACAAATGAGGCTTACATCCAATTCTTGCAAGAGCTCCTCGTTGGTAAACGCGAGGTCAAGAAGAGCTTTCCCTGCCTGAACGATATGTGTATTTAACTGCTCCTCAGCCTCCTCTGAAAGAACATCATCAGAAGCCATTCTTTGTTCTTGCAAACTGGAAGATGAAGCCACCATTTACTCCTTCCCCTCAAAAACCCAGAAAACCAAGTGAAATCCTACGGAAACCCAAAACAAACGAACCGCAAATGCAAGAGAAAACTAATAGATGCAGCAAGTGAATGACAAAATAACGCAAAGGTGACACAGCCCAGAATTTACTCAAAAAAACGAAAGAATAATGCCACCAAATTACGGATTTTATGAAAAGTGTAATACATGCAGCATTTTCGAAACGTGGCATTGCATTTGCAAAAATTTCAAATTTCAGTAAAGAAAAAAATCCAAAAAATTTTAATGTGCTGGTACCAACCTACTGTTCTGCTGTGTATCAGGCGGGATGGCTTTGGCTTTCCTTTCTTTTTCCTTTTCCATTTTGTAGAAATTTTTCTCTGCATTTATTGTCAAATTTGTTCTTCGGATTTTCCTTCAAAATTTCTCTATTTTTGCTGTTTGAACTTCGATTTTCTGATTCTGTAGATTCAAGTTCTTAGTTTATATCTGATTATTAGTGGGCCCATTCATTACAAGTCCGTTTCATTTCATGCCAGAATGGCAGAATCGTGTAAAGGCTATGAACATTTATTATTATAATATTCATTTTTTTACTTTATTTGCAGAGTTTGGCCCCTTTTTTCTTAACTTTTATGTTCTTGCTTTCTTTCCAAAATTTTCAATTTGTGATAAAACATTTTCATATTTCTTTTTGAATTTCAAGATTTCGCATGTCCAATTTAATTTATTTACCTTTATATAGAGATGTCAATCCGGGTCAGGCGGGCCGGATCGGCCCGCCTCCGATGAGGCCCGGTAACGGCCCGCGTTCGAAAAAGCCCGCGCCATTGCGGGTTGCGGGCCGGGTCGGCCCAGCCCACGAAATTTTTTCAAAAGCCCGGCCTACCCATTGGCCCATACGGGTCGAGCCCATATGGGCCGCGGTTCGATCCGGTTCGGCCCGTATGAATAAAAAATTAATTTTTTTTGAAATTACTAAAAAAATTTAGTTACTTATTGTAATTCAAAAAAAAAAATGTTTACATATATAACAAAAAATGTGTTAAATTACTAAATAAAAAATAAATAACAATGATAAATTCACATTTGTTAATTTTTTAATTCAATTTCTATTATTTATTTATATATTTAAAAACTAAAACATGAATGCATCTATCACATCTTTTACTTTAAACGGCTCTTTGCCATTTGTTTTTTTATTTTTTTTTTAAATATCATTTCAAATATGAAAGTTTGAATTTTCTGCCTATTTTTTTTTTTTAAAAAAATCAAAGCGGTTCACGGGTCGGCCCGCGGGTTTGCCTCTTCGGCCCGTGAACGGCCCGCGGGTTGGCCTTCTCGGCCCGTGAACAGCCCGCTCGGTTCACGGGCCGGCCCGCAGTTCCGAGTCGAGGCGGGTGGGCCGATGCCGGTTCGGTCGGCCCGCCCGTCTTGACACCTCTACCTTTATATGTTGGATATGACACATGTTTTTTATTAATGTTGTCGTAGCATTTATCTTTAAATTTAAGAAAGATTTCAAAAATCCAAAAGAAAGAAATTTGTTATTTTAATTAATAAAGCGTTTGTCATGTTTAATTTAGAACGAGTTAATACGATTAACGAAAAACAATATATTTGTCTATTATATTATCTAATTAAGTATACTTAACGTACTATCATCTAAAATAGGGATTTTGATGCAAATAGTTATTAATCTTTGTTCTGAAATGGTCTCTAACATCTATTTTTTTATATAGAACTCTATATTCTACGTATTTTAGTGCATAATTAGTCCTTATTTGATAATAAAGACTAATATGCCCTTAATTTTAATAAGAAAAATTGCTAACTTTTACAAAAAGTGCAAATAGGTCCGATGTTTTTATTTTTTATAAAAAAAATTAAGAAAACTAACAAGTTCTTTTTTTTTTTTTTTTGAGTAATACTTTATTGACAAAATTGATATTTACGAAAAATTATAAAATAACTAAAATTTAAATTCATAATTATTAATAAACATGTTAAATAAAATTATTATTTTTTGTTATTATGTAAATAATTATTTCAAATTTAAAATTTTATTTTATTGTTATAACAAAAAATAAATAACTATGTCACAAATTTGATACTCAAATACTTTTATTTAATTGAGTTATAAATTTATTAACTACAAATATTAAATATCCAACTATATTCTTCATGTTTTAATATATGATTTTATTATCGTTCAAAAATAAACAAAACATTATGTGTAAATAATTTTTATTAGTATTTTTATGTTAAATAAAAAAGAATAAGATTGGTTCAATATCATAAAATAATATGTCATTTTGTTATTTATTTAACTTAATTTTTAATCAAATTTTTTACATCACATAGTAAATTATATATATTTAAAACACAATATTTTTATATTTTTCTCTTATGATTTAATTCACACCACTATAATGATATATCCAATATGCAAAATTAAATATTATTTAATAAATATACAAGACATATTTGACATTTTACAAAGGTTATGAATCTAAATGCAATTTTTTTTCTAATTAAAAATAAGCGTATATTTGTTTTTTTATCAAATAATGACCAATTGTACACCAAAACACATAGATTAAGAACTTATGTGTCAAAAAATATATGTTAAAGACAATTTCCACATTAAAAGCAAAAGTTAAGGAATATTTGCGTCAAATTCCCTTTAAAATATCGACTCATTTTGACTTGAGTGTTTTAATAATTAAGAAAAAGACCAACAAAAGTTAAATTTCATAATAAAATGTAAAATATAATGGAGTGAGATAAACAATCAAAATGGCAATAAATAGATTAGCAAGTGGTCCTGTTAAGACATTAAGAGTTTATAATTACACTTTAAACTCATAATCATAATTGCTATTGTCATCTCATTTAGTGCTAATAAATCATTAAATTACATTACAACAAGGAGCGGACCCAATATTATAGTTCAGTCGGGACGATACACAATTATGTAAAAAAATAATTTCAAATAAGACAATAACAATAATATTCAAAATGTAATAATTTTTTTACAATTTTTCCTAATTAAGAAAGAGAGAGAGCAAAAAAAAAATTACAAAATTTTGCCTTTTCAAACTCTTCTGCTTCTAAAATGTCGAGTGTCGATTTCAGTTGAAAATTGGAATCGCACTCGTGTACTTGCACAATATCGCAGTTGCAAGATGTGATTGTGTTTAGGAATTAGGATTAATTGGACCATTGGTGGAAATGAATTAATTAAATTAGTATTATTTGGGTTTTGAAAACAAATTAATTGGGCTGGAAAGGAATTAATTAAAGTGATAATTTCACCATATACCACAACATATAAAATAATTTAAAAAATATTATCTAATTTTTTTTATTTTAAAAATATTATTTTTTTATTTTTGTAACACTTGTTGTTACATTTGTTATGTTTGTTAATAACAAATGTAATACATTTATTGTAAACAAAATAATAAATTTAACAAAAAAATTTATAAAAATTGAAAATAGTATTTTTATAATAAAAAAAAAGTATGACAGTAATTTAAGAAATATTTTATTTATTTTGGTTAGTTGTGAAAAGACCCTTAATTAAATTAGTATTATTTGGGTTTTGTAAATAAATTAATTGGGCCATTAGGGAAAATGGTTTATTGGAAACCCAGCGGGGGCAATTGCACCTACTGGGCCTTAATGGGTTCGCCCCTTATTACTACTTGATAAGATATCATTTTCTCGTAACGATAATTGCATTCTAATATCATCTCATATTAAATATGTAGAGAAATTTACAAAATACACAATATATTTATCATTCGTGGGCGCCCACGAGACACTAATAGTGATAGTGATGTATGTTATCATCACATCCAAAGCATTGTTTTTTATTTATTTGGGCAGAGGACTATGATAACCAGTGGTAGCAAATAATATGTCAAGGGTGAATCGTCACACAGCTAATGTTTACACCACAACGACGGTTGTTCTCTATGTTCTTCGTAGACCTTGTGGTCTATTAAAACAAAATGAATTTCAAATGATATTTTTAAATAAGTTCTGTTTTCTCCGTTGAGACCTTAAGATATCCCAACGCATTCATTTTCATTTGTAATTGAAAATTAGGGCTATTTTGCTCTATGTGAGTCATTTATAATGACATGTGTAACTTTTTCTCATCTTTTTGATAAAAATTTAACCGAATAATATATTTGATAAAAGATTACATGTTGTTTGAATCAGGCAACATCCTGACTCTCGCAGGGAATGGGCCCCCACACATACAGGGGCCCACCTATGTGAGTGTCAGGATGTTGCCCGATTTGGGCAACATATAATTACCGTATATTTGATACCATTTCTAAAATCTAAGTATTTAATTTCTAACTTTTAGAGTTTGGCAAAATTTTTGTTTGTGCTTAAACGAATATCAAAATATTATGCTCAACAAAAAGTTTAATTGATTGAATTTAGGTTTCAGCTTTCCGCTCACACATAAATCTCTGAAATCCAGCTCTTTGCATTTTATTTTTATTCAAACAAAGTCTCTTTTTCAAGAAATATAATATGACATACCATGAAAGAAAATAAAATTGTAACTTTTGTAAGAAAAAACAAAAAGGCACATGTATTAAATATAAAAACAAAATACATAAACAACATTTATCTATTCGGACAACAACTTGGCAACGACGGACGATTTGCTTCTCAACGGTGGTTTTTCGTGGCAGAGGATGGCAAGATAGAGGTGCTTTGTGATAGCAACAGAATATTTTGGAGAAGATTTTGGTGATTTGATAGAGAGGGAGAAAATAGAAGAGATAAATGAGAGACAAAAGAGAAAGATGTTATTAACACAGAATATTTGATTATTTGAACGAGAATGGTGATTCGAAAAGTATTTCTAGGAGCATAGACGGATTTACTTGAAGACTAGAGGGGCCAGGCGCCCTCTCAATTTTACACCACTTGAGGCCCAATGAAGTCTCATTCCCATGCCCATACCCAAGCCTCTCAAATATAGTAAATATTAGACTCTCTACCTCTTTTTTTAAAATATTTGAATTATTTTGTATATATTAAATTACTTGTTAAAATATTTTATAAAGTTCAATTTTACTTGATATAGCATTTAAATTATTTAATTAATATATTTCCATAATTATCCTGTAACTGATGAATCCATTTATTTAGAGACAAAATTTTATCAAGATCGTAAATTAAGGAGCAAATTACATTCAGATACAGGATCTACTTCTTAGCATTCATTCAAAATCCGACTCTGACTGAAACTCTATCTTCCCAACGTCATCTACAGACTAAAGTCCCAAAATCATGAAGACGGCATATATTTTCAATTCTCTCACCCAACGTTCATGATCCAAGATATTCAAACCAATTAACTGATAATGGCATCCGCTCGCAGCAGTAGCAAATTGAGGCGCAAAAACAAGAACAAAATAGGCAATTTAGCGGTGAAGGAAAAAAAGATAATCAAGGTAAATCAAAAACAAAATTGTGAAGAAGAAGATCAACATTCCAATTCAACAAGGATAAAATGTTATTTTTATACATTTTATTATGCGGTTATATGCGTACATTACAATTTTTCAATTTTTAGGGTTTGGGTAATGACGAAAAAATAATTAATTGGTGCCATTTTCGAATTAAGCCATATTATGTGGATGGGATGATGATGCATGTTCATAATACCAGAAGAATTAAATTTTTGATACATGTATATGAGTTTTTTTATCCCGTGTATAGTTAAATCAAGATTTTGGCTTTTTGGGCATATAATGTTTTATTCCTTTATAACCACTAATTTTGATTTCATTGTAAGCTGTTTGCATTTAACGATCACACTATTTGTTGTAATTGCTAGATGTTTTGTTAACAAAGAAATACAAATTTTTTGATGAACTCAGTCAACATAAATGGATATTTAACTGAATGAAAATCGTTTTGTCATATTTTATCTGAATTTCGTACTATATTGCAAATTTTTTGTTTTTTTATGTTGTTGTTATTATGCACAACAATCAATTCTATTCGGTTAATATGCACAACAATCAATTCTATTTGGTTGTTACTAATCTTTCAACAGGAAAGAGTTCTTTTATTCACCTATTGTATGATAGTAAAAAATTGTCATGTGCAGAAATTGCAGTAAACATCTCAAAAAATGTATTGTGTTCATATTATATCATTAGATTAATAGTCGTCACCAATGGGAGTTAACAAGCTGAGCATGTGTCTATGTAATATGAATGATTATTGTTAATAGATATCGAAATTTGATACATTCTTGTGTGCACCATAATATATGAAGTACATTATAATGTTAATGAATAATGTTACTTACATTTGTCTTAGGTTTTGCTGCAAATGACTTACTTGATACATTCTACTAAAACTCATTCCCTTATTACCTTTTTGTGTGAACAAAATTTCTTGGACTATATTATAATGTTAACGAACACCGATACTTATATTTGTACCGAGTTCCTGATGTGAAGAATTGTCTTGATACCTCTACAAGTATCTTTCACTTATTACTTTTCTATGTGAACTATATTACTTGATACCGTAATATGACATTTTCAAGTTTGTTACGACTTCATGTTACTAATATCCCAAATGATAGGTTGCTCATGTTTTGTATTTTCTTCAATGTAAATGATCACCGGTATTTACATTTGGTGCCACTTTATGCTTCAAATAAGAGACCATGTTTGCATGCTTTCATGACTGTTTTGTGTTTACTAAATCAACTTTTGGTTGATTAGAGTATGTTTGCGTTAGATTCATTACCAATTAATGTCAATAAATTTTGGTTTTGAATAGGTAATTAAAGTTTTTCTTCTTTGTATTATTAAATTGTAAATGAGCACCGATACTTACATTTGTGATCATGTACTTCTACAAATATGAGACTGTATATATGTGTTTTTTGTTCTCTAAATGTTAAATGATTCATTTGTTATTAATTGTAATTCATAAATTTAAATTAGAGTATCTTTAATTTCATTATGACTACCGTTTATCTTGTTTTAAAATGCTAATATTTTGTTGACTTCTAACAAGATTGGGAATATCTCATTAAACTTCTCATTAAAACATGTGCAATGGTATCTCGGTAAAGTCAATGCCTTTTTTAGAAATGAGGTTATATCCACATTGCGAGGTATGATGTCTGATGTTCAAAGGAAGATATTTTTCTGAATCATGCTTCGGACATTTTCTTGAAGTGAATGAGATTGTTTTAAATCATCAGCTCATTCATCAAGTATTGCTTAGGGAAGTAAAATAGCCCAACATGGATGAGATGTGGTTCAATTTGAGCGGCAGCCTCGTACGTTTAAGCTTGGAGGAATTTTGCTTGATAAATGGGTTATGATGCTTCGGTGAAGAGAAACGATCAAAGTATGACGAGATATATTGCAGGATCAAACATGAGATACTAGGAGATTTACCTAATGTGCTACATTCGGGTGTTTATGATACTTTTCTCCATAAAGTACAGCTTAGTGTACAATTCTATTTACAATAAACTATATTTACAATTTTAACACATTATTTGACAAATTATAGGGTTATTACACTAATGGTCCTCATTCTTTTATATTTGTAACGATTTCAACCTCATTCAATTTTTTTTAGCAGATATTATCATCATCCTTTCATTTATTTGCACAGATGGTCTCCAAATGACTATTTTGACAATTTTTTGACAATTTTGCCCCTAAGGTAGACAAATTAAAATGATAGGAAAAAAAATACAATAAAAATTTGTAATTGGGACCCTAACCTTTTCAAAAATACAAATGAATCCTAGTTTTTTTTTTCTATAATTCAAAATAATCTAAAAAAAAAAAAAACCCCACTTCATCTTCCCCAACCCACTCCCCTACCCCCCCCAGTGTCTTCCATCGCGGTTTTTCTTTGCTCGAAAACCAATTTGAATAAAAAATAAAAAATAAAAAATAAAAAATAAAAAAGAGAGAAGAGGAGGGGAGGGGGTTTTTGCTGATTCTTGCTCTTGTCGATATCTCCATTTCTTGATTTCTACAGTTTCAAAAAATAAATAAAACATACGCGTATATGTATGTGTCTCTTGTTGTGAAAATAATGTAATTGCAAGTGTACAATATCGCAAACAAGTAATAAAGTGAACTTATTGAGTCCGGATCATCGATCCCACGAAAACTATCTTATTTATATATTAGTTAAATTAATCTTAATGCTAATTTATTTAAAACAATTTGAATTGAGTTGATTTGAATATTTAAACTAGAATTATGAATTTAAGGAAATAATATAATAACGTATATGAAAGCAAATATCAAGAATTATTCAAAAATGATGGTTGAAGAATTTAGATTCACGAGTTCACCATAGTTATCACCTCTAATTTTTTCTCTCAATATTTATTCCTAATATTGTATTCGGTCGAATTCACGAATTTAACCTAATTTACCTCACTCGAGTTCAAATTAGTCATATCTAATTAAGTCAACTTATAAAGTCAGAATCGTCCTTAATTAGATGCATTAAATCGCTCTAAATTGCCTAAAAATTCAATTCAAGACCGCAACAATAATAAGAGCGTATATCTATCTTTTATCCAGTTGTCGAATTTTACTACTTGGTCTAAATTAATAATTTACTTCTCAGTTCATTACAATCCACAAAATCAATGACAAATAATAGCCAATTATTTCAAGCATTAACAGAACAAGTAAAATCAAAACATAATTAATTCATAAGCAAAACTTGAGAGTCGAAAATAAAGAATTAAACTAGGCTACATCGTTTATCCAAATTAAATATTTAGCTACTCATGATTCGGGAGAAAGACAAGATGAAAAATTTTGAATATATAACCAGATCTTGAATGAAAGAGGAGAAAACGTTGAATATCTTGCACCAAGAAATCTTTGTCTTCATGTTCCAATATTCAATCTCGCCGTCATTCTTCGTCTCTTTCAATCTCTCTATCTCCAAAATTCAACAACATTCTTTTGACTTAGATTAGATCTTTATATAGTCTTAAGCCCATCCGACTTCTTTTAATTCAAAAAGGACACAAATATTCATGAGTTTCAACTTTAAAAAAGTCAAAAAATCGCGTTTCTCTGTTTGTCGCAGTCTAACCACGGTTTGCAAACCGTTGCCGAATCGTGGCAAACAAAAAATGTTTCTTCAATTTGCAATTTGGTCCCCGAACTTTTAAAGTTGTATATTTTGGTCGCTTTTTACTCCAATCCTTCAAGATTGATTTTAAAACTTCCAAAAACTTCCAAATTGGTCTCAAAACCTCTTAAGTCATCCGAAATTGGTCTTTCACAAGTTTTATAAGTGTACATTTTAGTCCTCAAACTTTTTGTAAGTTAAAATCCACTCCCAAAACTTGTGACATTCCTCTAATGGCTCTTTTAATGGTTCTTATCACATCCATGCTATCATGTTAATCTTCAAACGCTTCCAATCAACTCCAATTAAGCTCCAATTCTCACTTTTTGTTATATTTACCTTCATTTCGGGTTTTTCCTACAGTCACAATATTTTGTACGAAATTAAATAGAAATCCGCTCAAATCACAATTAAACAACAAGTTTATAAGCTAAGATAAGTGTATAAAATACACTTATCACCTCTATCTCCTAATTTTCTCTCTCTATATCTATATATCCCTGCATAATATAGCCAGTCTTGCCTATTGTGTCCAGCAATTTAAATCTGGCCCTTCACCTTCTTCAGTTATTTGCTTAACCCTTAAGCCAACTCACTAAACAACATAGATCAGCTCCCTTCAGAAAGTTCTGTAACTTGTTCATGTTTGTGCAGCAGAATTTATGCACGCGAACACGCATATACTCACAACGATATTTTGCTTCTTGTATTCTCCCTTGAAATGCTGTGTACGTATATCTTGTTAAAGGTGTAAATTTTCCTACTATGTTTGCCATCGAGGTGTTATTTGCAGAGTCAGTAGTCATCACTACTTGTGAGATCCTTGAGCAGAATGCATCTTCAGCTTGTTCTGCAGTGAAACTTATGGGGTATGGTGGATATCCATCTCACATTTTCCATACAATTAATGATCTATATTAATTACATTTTTTTAAAATTATTTTGAATAATAGAATATAATAAAGTGAAGTGGGGTGGAGTGGGGTGGGGTGGGGTCGATGGGGTGGGTTTGGTTTTTTTTTCTTAAATTATTTTGAATAATATAAAAGGTTTATAATTTATTTGTACTTTTGAAAAGGTTAGGGGTCCAATTGCAAATTTTTCATTGTATTTTTTTCTATCATTTTAATTTTTCTATCTTAGGGGCAAAATTGTGAAACAATTTTCAAAATAGTCAAACAATTGTCAAAATAGTTATTTAGGGACCATCTGTGCGAATAAATAAAAGGATGTGGATGATATCTGCTAAAAATTTGAATGTAAATGAAATCGTTATAAACATGAAAGAATGAGGATCATTAGTGTAATTAACTCCAAATTATATTAACTACTAAGTGTTGCATATACATCCTTACAACTTAACCATTCAAGACTTTACGAATTAACGCATATCACTAGTGTTATGTATATTAATTTCAAATTTCATTTATTTGTTAACCTAGTATTATTCCTTTAAGATATCCATATCAATCATTGATTCGAACAAATGGAAAAAATATATATATATACAGCAGATGTACAAGTGGTTAACTATCGCATGAATTAAACTTTTGTGTTACTAAATTCGATAAAAAAAAAATTATTATCTGTAATTGAATCGAATATATCTTCAAATGATGTTTCTAGAAATTATTCTGCAAACTAAGACGCCAAATGATGGATTGAAATCTGATGACGGAACCAAACTTTTTTTTTCTTGCAAGATCCTCGTTTCAAGAATGAAAAACAGTACCCGATTTCACCTTTGAATTTTGAAATCGCCATTATCAAGCTGATAACTCTCACAGATTTGTAATGATCAAGCCTTATCCGTGAAATTTCTATTTTTGGAAGATGAGATAATAATGAGTTTCTTATCAATCTGTTAGTGAAAGGCGAGCATCATGGGCCAGTACTTTTCTAAATTCCCATTTTGAATCCAAGTAATTCTCTAATTTTTTACAAAGCCCAGTAATATTGACATTTAATGAAAAAAGTAGTGTGTATATGTTATTTTCCCCTCAAATATACACCACAATTGTTAATTGCTAATTGTTGAAATGGTTGTTCCAATTATGCATTGGACTTTTTCAACTTATATAAGGTCATAAACCATGCAAGCTATAACATATGTTAGAAAATAGCACATTATGATTCAATACTAACAATAGCTTCCAAACGCATTAATATGTTGAAAGTTGATTTTGCAAGGATCCAATATCGTAATGTACTACACTGGATATTATGTTGAAACAGCCCACCATATTTCATTTACAACACTGATGCCGACCATATTTTATCTATTATATTAATTTTGTTTTCTATGTATAATTCGTGTTGAAATTTTTTTTCCTTATGGTTTACATAGTGCCCCCTCTTGAATAAAATTCTATATCCGAGTTTATTAAAAAAGTGGACATTTTGGCAACAATTACGAATAGTTGAAGTTTTTTTAAAGTGCTTTGGTAAATTGAGTATTGGTAACATTTTTTTGTTGTTGTAAATTTCTCTAATAAAAAAGTTTTAGCAGAAAAAATATTGGTGTTGAAGTTCTTTATTTTCTCCATTCTTTAACTTCATAAGGGACGTTATTTGGACTTAAAAAGTGGTCGAGAGCTTGGATACTGGTTCACACACGCTATGTGGAAATAGGTAAGCTAATTTTAAAGTAATCTAATGATGTTCAATGTAAGTATGATTCTAGCATGAAAATTAGCACTTTCATGAAAAATGTTATTATAATTAAAAATGACATGATCAAAAGGAAATCTCGTTTTTCTTAGTAATTTCTAATTTGATGCTTCGAACTTGTATGAAGTATTGAAGAGTCATAAACCATATTGATTCTTCATTGTTCAACTTAATTGAAACAAAATATTGAATAAATGTTTATAAGCATTGCAAATATAGAGCAAAAGAGAAAATCACTTGAACAATAAATGATTAGGAGGAATCATTTTATTTGGGTGGCTTTTGTTGATAAGACTTGATAAAGTCTTTCATCAAATTTTGTTTGAGCAAAGGAGAACTTATTCAGAGTCCTCACAAGACAAACTTTTAGCAAACAACTAGCCTTTTATACATATTCAATTTTTTAATTATACACCTCACTGATGAGTGCATTTTGTGTACTTATTCGAACTTTAAAACTAAGATTTTGTATTATTAGTTTGATGATTTTCTATTTAATTTAGTTTATTTTTATTTGTTTTCAGTTTTGGACTTATTTATAAGTAATTGGAGAAGAACGGGCAAAAAAGCAATGATTTGGCGAATATATAGAAAATATGGGGATTCAATTGCACTTAATTGGAACTTGAAGGACCATATTGAAGGCTAAGGAAAGACTTGAGGACTAAAGTGACCAAAATCTGAAATTAGAGGCAAAACAAGCAGAATAAAAAATTTTGTGCTAGGCAATCGCCCAACTTAAGTATAACCAGGCAGATTTTAAAAACTTTGCATGGGTGATCGCCTAGGTTTACATATCGCCCAATGTAATTTAGCACTAGTGGAATTTTTCGCGTTTCGAATTTTACTCCAACTAGGAAACTTTTAGGTTCGCAAATTTTACAATTTTTTGAAATCTTTTGGGAGACTTGGAGAAGGCTATAAATAGGAGAGATTAACAGTAAATTATGGTTGGCAATTTTGAGAATTTTGAAGAGGAGAAATAAGAGGTGAATGATTGAAACTCATTCGGGCAAGACCAAACGAAGAACAAAGATCACATATTGGAATTTCCTCTAATCAGGGTGATGGATTTCTATCTCTTCTTTTTGTTTTTTTGTTTTTTCTCTTAGTATGTTAGGCTATATTCGTTTTGTGCTAGGATTACGATGAAACTTGTACCATGATTCTTTAATCCATTAAACCTAGTTTTTGATCTTCAATCATGTTGTTAATTTTTGAACAAATTATATAAGTTTATTTTCTCTACAATTAATTGTGCAATGTTTGTATGAGTGTTGTTGCTTGTTTTGCTTTCTAAAGATTGAAAATAAGTTAGACGTAGTATCAATTGTAGTATAGTCCGATAGAAGATAGATATATACTGTTATGCTTTACGAGATCTTTAAGTATTCACAAACATTTAATGCATTCGTATATATTCGTGTCCATCATAGAAATATAGTCGGATCACATATAGGAATATGTTTAATTATACTCGAGAGAGATTATTAAATAACATAGAAATTTTGATCTTCGAAATTAAATCATGTTATCAAATTCAACAGTTCGTGTTAAAGAGAATTGGTATACGCGGATTTGGAATTCTAGTGCACTTCTCATCTACCATTTGAATTAATGTGCGATGCTAGTGACTATGCAGTGGGAGCAGTATTGGGATAGCGAAAAGATAAGATTTTTCATCTGATATACTATGCTAGCAAGACATTGACTGATGCACAGCTCAATTATGTCACCACTGAGAAGGAGCTCCTAGTTGTAGTCTATGCCTTTGATAAATTTCAATCCTATCTTGTTGGATCAAAGGAAATAGTCCACACCGAACATGCATCTTTGAAGTATTTGACATCAAAGAAAGATGTAAAATCAAGGTTGATCATATGGCTATTGCTCTGCACGAATTGAATTTGGAGATAAGAGGCAAGAAGGGAAGTGAAAATATAGTAGCTAATCATCTATCCCGAATTAAGAAATGGGAGCAAATCGAGACTAAAGATATAAATGAAGTTTTTCTAGATGAGCAAATTTTTAACTTTGAGGTGGCACCATGGAATGCATATATCATGAATTTTCTAGCCAAGTCTATTATTCTACTGGATTATTCAAGTCACTAAAAGAAGAAATTCTTTTCTGACTTGAAATATTATTTTTGAGAAGATCATATTATCTACAGACAATGTACGTATCAAATTATTAGGCAGTGTATGCCTGAAGAAGATATTCCTCAGATACTCGAGCATTGTCATGCCTCAACCTATGCTGGACACTTTGGTGCTACTAAGACAGCTGCTAAGATTCTATAGTTCGAGTTCTACTGGCCTTCACTATTCAAAGACACTTATATTTTTGTAAAAAAGTGTGATTGATGCCAGCTCACAGGAAAAATCTTAAGAATGAATGAGATATCTCTAAATAGTGTCCTTGAGGTAGAGCTCTTTGATGTGTGGGGTATTGATTTCATGGGGTCATTTTTCCCATTGTGCTCAAATCAATATATTCTTGTTGTGGTTGACTACGTCTCCAAATAAGTTGAAGCAGTTGTATTACCTACAAATGATGCTCGAGTGGTAGTAAATTTCTTGAAAATGTATATTTTCACTTGCTATGGCACCCCCCAAACCATCATTAGTGATGGGGATAAACACTTATGTAATGGTCCATTTGATTGTTGGCTAAATATGGCGTCCAGCATCATATTACTACCTCTTACCATTCTCAGAATAGTGGGAAGTTGAAATCTTCAACCAAGAGTTGAAGCAAATTCTTGAAGTAACAATAAATTCTTCAAGAAAATATTGGTCCAAGAAACTCGGTGATACCTTGTGGGACTACCGGACAACTTTCAAAACCCTATAGGCATGTCCTCATATCAGCTAGTTTTTGGGAAAGCATGCCATTTACCAATTAAGTTGGAACATCGAGCATATTGGGCAGTCAATAAACTAAATTTTGATTTAGAGGCAGACGGTGAAAAGAGACTACTTCAATGAAATGAGATGAATGAGTTTCGTTTGGAAGCGTATAAGAATGAAAAGTTGTATAAGGAGCGACCAAAAAGTGGCATGATCAACATATTCAGAGAAGAAAATTTGAGGTTACGCAACAATTGTTGTTATACAATTTTCGCCTCAAGATTTTTCCGGGCAAGTTGAGGTCAAGGTGATCGGGTCCGTACACTATCACTAAAGTCTATCCATATGGGGCTGTTAAGATAACCATGAGAGCAAAGGAAAGTTTAAAGTCAATGGGCAGTGCTTGAAGCAATATTAGAGCGGAGAATTCTCGAAAGAGAAGTCCACAGTTCATCTTTCAACATTGCAGTAATCAACCAAAACATTGAGCGAGACTATAAATAGAGAGCTTAATAAGAGGCAACCCATTTTTTTTATCCCTTTCTACTTTTTTAGATTAGTTTTTTTTTTTTTTTTTCATTACATGTAGTTATAGGGATTGCATTAGATTTTAGGCAAATATTTTCTATACTTCGGCATTTAAGTAGTTTTGATTACTTTTTAGGTTTTTAAGTTCATGGTAGACTCTCTAGCACAAATGTGAGCTTAAACGTATTGAAATCTGTCTTAAAAACACATTAGCACACACCACGAGTTATAATAAAAAAGAGGGTCTGCTGATGGCCTGGGCGACCACCTAGGCTAAAGGCTTGGGTGATTGCCCGAAGCCTCACGGGGCGAGCAACCCCGTGAGGATAAGAGTGGGCGATCATCCAGTGTAAAAGAAAAGAAGGGTTGCCTTTTCAAAGCAAGCTCAACCTACACCACTCTACTCACTTTCCTCTCATTTTCCTTTCAAATTCACACATAATTTTACCTCTACTTTCACTAGAACTCTCATTATATCAAGATTCAAACAAATTCACTTGCCATTCCATTGCATTAACATCAATCTCATCATTAGGGCAAAGATTTTCCAAGGTATGAACTCTCTCCATCAACTTGAGTTCTTCCAAATTATGCTTGTGTTGAATATATATATATATATATATATATATATATATATATATATATATATATATATGTATATATATTAATTCTTCTTGACTAATTGAGGAGTATGGACTTAGGTAGATGATGGGTTATTGGATTGTTTGTTGGAGTGTAACATTTTGGCTAGATTTAGGGCCCCAACGTATTCAACATCAACATATAAAGAGAGTGCCTTCAAGGTGTTCAATGAAATGTCTAAGTTGAAATTCATGTGCATTTAGGTATAATCTTGATTTGACCAATCTTGATAGTTATGTAGAGTTGATAATGGTGTAAAAATTCATTAAGTAGGTGTTAGAAAACCAAGCTAAACACTTAGGCTAAGTTAGCACACCATGGCATGCCATGGCTAGGCACCAAACACTTCACGTCACCAACTTTGTGCCCCTCTCGTCTAACCAAAACAACCTATGTTTTACCTCAAATTTTAACATGATGGAGACCAACCTATGAGTTTACATGTTCGGAGATCACTCGGCAAAACCTTAGTAGTTCAACGCATTTTTTGGTGGCCAAAGTCGTGGTCGATCTAGGTTTTAAATAAGCAAATTCACCTCTTTTATGCTAGTTTGGGAGTGTGGGCAATATTTTCTTACTATATTGAGCATATAATCGGCACCCTAAGCCTCCTATTTTTGAACATGGCCTAATTAGTACATTGGGTACGCGACTTGGGTTTCACTAATATATGATACATAGAGTAGGGTAGTTTGGAGGTAGCCCCCCCAATTGTATTCTATTTTGATTTTTATTACCTATCTTGTTAATATTTTCTATGTTTCATATATTTATACGTACAAATGGCACTAAAACGAAAGACCACAGCACAAGGAAAAGGCAAATAAAAGGCGGGTGAGACTTCTACATGTCATAGACATGACGAAGAACCAAACAGTGATAGAGGTACACCAAGGTTCCAAACTACAGAAATACGAAAAATGTATGACTAAAAGTGGAAAGGCAAGGACTACCACCAAGAGAGAAGAGTAGAGAGGGCAGATTATCAGGAGCACCTGCTAGAGCGAGTGATACAACAGTGTCGATGGAATAAATTTGTTGGACCTCCACATGCGGCATACATCACTTTGGTTAGGGAGTTCTTTACCAACTTCAACAAGGACATTGATAGTCCATAATCTTCTATTAGGTAGAAGACGTAGGTGAGAGGTAGGTGGATCTAGTTTAGCCGCACTATTGTTGATCTCTACTATGAGCTTACCCATACAGAGATTTATCATCTACCTAATAAACATGACATATAGTCAGTGGCGCAGTTTTGGCACGGTCGAGAGAATGTATGGCCGTTGACCACTACTCACTTTAAACATGATGAGCTAACTAGGGAGCTTAGAGCTTTACACATCTTTGTGTGTACCAACATCAATCCTACCACTCAATGGACGAGATTTACCACAGAAATGGCTCGCCTACTATACCATTTGACACGGGGTTGGAAAATGAACTTGGGGACACACACCTTCGAGTTTGTTAAAGAGTTGGAAACTTCGATAGATACTCAGTGAACTATTATGTTCTCTTGCCCGATCAGTGGATCTGTTTAGAGGTAGAAATACTCCTACTGCCATTTGAGAAAGCTGACACTCCTGATGCTATAGCTTGCTCCAGTTGTACATCCAGATGAGGGAGATCATGATTAGGCACATCCAGCACCACAACCAGCTGTAGCCGCTGAGTCAAACCTTAGCATACAGTTCACTCAAATCTAGATAGCCCTAACAGAGATTAGTATATCAATGAACAACATGCAGGGTACTTTGATAGATGTTCAGCACATACAAAGTGATATGCAGCAAGAGCTGCAATGCGTGAGTACACAGGTACGTGGACTACAACACGATAATGACAGAATTTGGTCGGACCAATACACTATAACATATGCATATGACTAAGTGAACAGAAGGGTACTACACTTTGGAAGTCAACTAGAGATGATTGACAGGACAGTCTCTCAGATATCTGAGACCATTGACTATTTATGGCCTTCCACTTCATCTGGATTGTCCGATCAACCCATGTCATCTTCTCCACATCTACCTCTGGAGAGTACTTGATCATTTTCTCCTCTAATTTGCTCTTGATGTTTTCGTTTTTGGGTGGGATAACTATCAGGATACTTATTTCATTTTTGCTTTAATTGATATTCGGGTCTATATAACTATTTAAATATTAAAAAAAAAACTTGAAAAAACCCAAAACAGTGTCTACTTAATGATTGAACTGCTTGCCACCGATGATGAGATTTATGTGTTTGAGTTAAGTACAAATTTTGTTAGAATTGCTAGGCAACACCTTAACTTGTGTTTTTACTATAATGTTTATCCATATTAGGCTTGATTAATTGAGCACTTAGCCACTTTTGACTCGTCACAATATTGGAGCATGGCTTGGGTTTAGTTGTTGATATTTTTGACCTAGGTGAGTTGAAAAACCCCGTAGCCAAAAGCTTAATTTAGAAACCAAAATGCTTGAGAACAATTTGGGAGTGTTAGGGTTTGTGCGTGTGTTCGTCTAAGTTTGACGGTTTGGATTTTCTGAATCCCATCTTTGGTTGAATAGGTTCTAGTCAAGGAATCTAAATCTGGCACTTATTGTTGAGAATTGAATTCCATGAAAAAAAGAAAAAAAAGAAAGCAAATTACATCTTGCACATTTTTTATAGCCTGTGTAACTCGATCAATTAAGCCTGTTAGGGTATCTTAAAACGTGGTGCCATATGGTCGTCTGACTTGGGAGTCATCGGCCCAAAACTAGCTACATAGGTCATATAGAAAACTTACGAGAGAAAAGTCTTGCACACAAGATGTAAGAATATATATGTTAGTTAAATAAAAAAAGTCAGAGGTACTCATTAAGGATTTTTAGGCTACGACTCCAGAGACTGGAGATGGAAACTTAGAAATTGATCAACATCCTTCTTTTAGGAATACGAGTTTCTAATTCTTATCGCTTTGTATGGAAAAAGTATTGCATTGATCCATAGGAATCAATTTAGCTAGAACATTTCGGAATGGGAGAAAAAAGTATCAACAGTGATTACACGAGAGGTGTGAGACAAAAGTTGACCACAAGGGGCCCAATATTGTGAGTATACTATAATGGTAGTGCTCTAGTATGGGTGTGAGTTCAATATTGGCTCACAAAAACACCGGTGGTCGAGCATTGGATAAGAAAAATTAATTTTTGGCGTTGTTTGATTTTTCTAAAGTGTTACCTTATATTTGAACATGAGGCATATGGTAAGAAATCAAATATTGAGTCCATTAATTGTGGTTTTATTAGCTTAGTTTTGCAGATGTACCTTTGTTTTGTTTTGTTCGAGGATGAATAAATATTTTAGTTTTGTGGTGTTTGATAAGTATATTTTGTACACTTATTTGGATCTTAAAACTAAGCTTTTGTTCTATTTGTTTAATACTTTTCTACTTAATTTAGTTTACTTTCATTTGTTTTCAGTTTTGGACTCGTTTATAAGCAATTGGAGAAGAAAATACGAATAGAGCAACAATTTGACGAATATATAGAAAATATGGGGACTCAATTGCACTCAATTGGAACTTGAAGGACCATATTGAAGTCTAAGAAAAGAGTTGAGGACTAAAGTGACCAAAATTTGAAATTAGAGGGTGAAACACGCAGAACAAAAAGTTTTTGTGCTTGGTGATCGCCCAAGCTCTAAACTGGGGGGACTGCCCAGCTTAAGAATAGCCAAGCAGATTTTAAAAACTTTTCCTGGGCGATCACCCGAGTTTACGCTCAGTGCAATTTGGCACAAGTGGGAATTTTTTTGCCTTTTTGAGTTTTACTCCAACTAGGAAACCTTTTAGAACACATTTTTTTACAATTTTTTGGGATCTTTTGGGAGACTTGGAGAAGGCTATAAATAGAAAAGATTAGCTCTAAATTAGGGTTAGCAATTTGGAGGATTTTGAAGAGGAGAAAGAATAGGCAAATGATTGAAACTCATTCAAGCAAGATCGAACGAAGAACAAGGATCACATATTGGAATTTCCTCTTATCCGGGTGATGGATTTTATCTCTTCCTTTTGTTTTCTTCCTTTTAGTATGTTAGGCTAGATTCGTTTTGCGCTAGGGTTACAATGAAACTTGTACTATGATTCTTTAATCCATTAAAACTAGTTTTTGATCTTCAAGCATGTTGTTAATTTTTGAACAATTGATATACGTTTATTTTC
This sequence comes from Forsythia viridissima, assembly GCA_030279155.1. Taxonomy (NCBI): domain Eukaryota; kingdom Viridiplantae; phylum Streptophyta; class Magnoliopsida; order Lamiales; family Oleaceae; genus Forsythia; species Forsythia viridissima. Next base: position 36,719,279 of record CM059033.1, on the reverse strand, counting down.
TCTACAATTAATTGTACAATGGTTGTATGAGTGTTGTGGCTTGTTTAGCTTTCGAGATATTGAAAATAAGTTAGACATAGTATTAATTGTCGTAGAGTTCGAAGAGGGTAGAGATATACCGCTATAATTTACGTGATCTTTAAATATTCACAAACATTTAATATATTCGTATATGTTCGTATCCGTCATAGAAATATAGTCAGGTCACATGTAGGAATAAGTTTAATTTTACTCAAGAGATATTATTAAAAAAATTAGGAATATTAATCTTCGAAATTAAATCACATTATATTCCACAGTTCAGGTTAAAGAGAATTGGTATAAGCAGATTTGGAATCCAAGTGTGCTTCTCATTACTACATTCTCATTATATTTGCATTCATCTCAACTATTTATTAATTCTAGTTAATTTAAGTATTGCGTTGATTAAGTAGTTAAGTTGTTTATGAATTAAACCTTAGAAATATCATTGATTTCTTTTGTTTCATTTAAGGTTAAGTTAATTCGAAATTAGACTAACATAATCTATGTGGGTACGATACTTGAACTCAATAAAAATCCACTTTATTACTTGTCAACAATCCGTGCACTTGCGGTTTTGCATACTCGAAAAATAATTTCGTAACGCTCACCATATATATTTGTGATTACTAAAGTTGGCCCAAAAAAATATTTGTGCAAATATGGCCCAAAATCGAAGAGGGCCCATCTTTATTACTCTGACCCATATTTGCTGTTTTTTAGTTTTAATTTAACAATTAATTCCATAAAAGACTTGTTGGTTTTGAATGTATGCTAACAATTTGGGAGCCCATTGGGGGCCTAAGTTATGGAATTCACCTCAGGCCCCGAAAATCAGAGGACCAACCCTGCATATGTGGAATAACAAACTTAGAATACATCCATCAATTGTGCTTTGGGATTTTTCCTATTTCTCGTGGCTATCATCTAATCAAAATAATGTGAAGAAAAATTTAGTTCTCTGAGGATTCGTTGACAAGTAATAGTGAATATGGTGAGTAAAGGGATATCGTCCCCATGAGGATTTAAAGTTTAACTTAAATTCGACCAATTTAATCTTAAATCGAATACACAATAAAATTTCCAATCAATTGACGATCATTATATCTATGCTAAATCAATGATTGAAACTAAGTGCAAATATAGAATATTGGAGAAAAGTCAAGTAAACAAGTTATGCTACGAATCAGACTCTACTGTTAGTATTTGTTTTAATTTCTAAATTCCCAAATTTATTCCAACTTATGATTAAATTGACAACTAATAATCTTAAGTTGTCTAATAATCTCTCTACAGCAGAATTAAATCTGTTTTTATATACGAATCAAAATATTCCAATTCCGAATTCGATTATAAAAAACACATTTAACAACAATGATGAGTTAAACCTAAATTGAACCTCTCGGAAGGAAAATACGTCACAAATGCATTCAAACGGTGATCAATTATTCACCATCATCCTTAGCATAAAGAATTTAGCCTACCATGTTGGAGTTACAAAAGCACAAAAATAATTAAGAATTCATCACCCAAATTATTTACTTACAAGAAGAAGCTTTGAATGTCTTCAATAGAGTGCCCACGAAACTTCAACATTTTTCTTTCTTGAAATCACAAAGAAGCTTAGCCGGATTATGAATTGTTGTGTAAAACCCCCGTCTTTGCTCTCTTTTCTCTCCAATTTTTGAACCCCTCATGTTGCTCTATTTTCTCCTCTTTATAGCCCTCAATATAGAGCTTAAAATCATGCCCCAAAGACCCTACAACACATGTCAAAAATAGAGTTCTAACAAAGTTGAAAAATCCCCCAACGAACGTCCGCTCAAGCAGACGTAATCCTGTCTCAGGCGACTGATATCCGATCAATCATAACTATTCTTTGAAAACTCCAAATTGCAATGTGTAAAAAGCATTGAACTCATAATTCAATTATATTTTCAATGGTATATCGCTTGCATTGTGGAGACATTTGTACCAAACTTTATGCTTTAATTTCCCAACATGCTCCAATTGTAGATTTCTCAATTCCCTTATTCGACTTTCGGGTGTTTGTTTCACTTTAACCTTTCATTATCACTCCAAAGCCTCTTGATTTTATCTTCTTTCTCATCTTCTAATGTTTAGATCCTGATCTTTACTTCTAAACATCAATTTCTTCTCATTTTCTCACCGATTTCACCAATATAATTCGAGATAGGAAATTTCATCATATACTCACGAAAATGACTAAAATTTAATAAACATTGACTCTAAAACACCTAGAATTATAAAAAAACTATTTATTATGGAGTCGAGTTAAGTTTATAAATTACATTTTATAAGAGTTTACAACCATTCTAACGGCGATTAAGTGATTGCTACCAAATGGTGAGTTTAATGCTCTTAGTAAACACATAACAACCATTGTTGAGATATTATAGTTAATAGGGTATCTTGACAATATAATTAATAGTTATCATTGACAAGTCTAACTAAGTGAGTTGTGGAAGTGTGACCACTTTATTTGAATTTGGGGCTTTAACTATAAGATGCTTACGATTAAAAGATAAAACACAAGGTCATTAAGGTTCAAGATGCCAAAAGGGTAGGAATCTTGTGAGCCACACAAGTTCGACTAGCCAATATAGACTGAAGAAATATAAAAGAGAATATGTGTGGAGAAATAATTCTCTTTGTAAGAATATGTGTGGAGAAATAATTCTCTTTGTATTGATTCAATTGAATAATGATTGAATATAATTGAGACATAGTATAATTCTTCTGTCTAATTATTACAAGGTATAAGACGTTATTTATAGTGTTACAATAGTCCTAAAAGGAAAGATTGTGTAATAACCACACAATCAACTATAAAGAAAAGTAATCTCATACATTAGGAAAAATATCAAATAGAATAATACCACAATATTTTCATATCTTCAACATAAACAGTCAAGAGTGAGATAGATGGGGAGAGATGTCTCGATCTCTATTACTTCCAATAGAGGTGTCAAGACGGGCAGGTCCGCCGAACCCGCATCGGCCCACCCGCCTCGACCCGAAACTGCGGGCCGGCCCGTGAACCGGGCGGGCTGTTCACGGGCCGAGGAGGCCAACCCGCGGGCCGTTCACGGGCCGAAGAGACCGAACCGCGAGCCGGCCAGTGAACCGCTTTGATTTTTTTTAAAAAAAAAATAGGCAGAAAATTCAAACTTTCATATTTGAAATGATATTTAAAAAAAAAAAAACAAATGGCAGAGAGCCGTTTCAAGTGAAAGATGTGACAGATGCGTGATGTTTTAGTCTTTAAATATATAAATAAAAAATAGAAATTGAATTAAAAAATTAACAAATGTGAATTTATCATTGTTATTTATTTTTTATTTAGTAATTTAACACATTTTTTGTTATATATGTAAACATTTTTTTTTTGAATTACAATAAGTAACTAAATTTTTTTAGTAATTTCAAAAAAAATTAATTTTTTATTCATACGGGCCGAACCGGGTCGAACTGCGGCCCACATGGGCTCAACTCGAATGGACCAACGGGTGGGCCAGGCTCGTGTTCAATTTTTGTGGGCTGGGTTGACCCGGCCCGCAACCCGTCATGGCGCGGGCTTTTTCTAATGCGGGCCGTCACCAGGCTTCATCAGAGGCGGGCCGGGTGACCCGGATTGACACCTCTAACTTACAAGATACTTATAAAGGACTCTAGAATTCAAAATAGATTACAATACACCTTAATCAACCTCATATCTTTGTTCATTACAACTTATTAATAGATAAGGGCACAGACATAAAAAGCGGACTTCAAACACACTAAATACAGATAATGTTACCGACTTCACACACTTCAAAAAATGCATTAGTTCTTCTTGTAATCCTTTTTCCTTGTGTTACTTTGCATTGTCACCTGTTGTCCAGCAACCTGCATAAGAAACAACACGAACAATTTCAAAACTATACAACATGAAAAAGCTACTAGTTCAGTTCGAGCAGGGCATTCGTGTGCAGAGAACCAAGGGCTTAATAGGTACATAGAAATGGATAAAATGAACATTAAAATGGACATTTATGATTGTGAACTACCAAGGCGTCCATGGGCGATGGATGAATTGTGTATCCTATCGCACAGGAACAAGTCGAAAAATAGTCCTCAGCTTTTTCCCTTTACCTGCATCTGTTTATTTACATTCCAAGTGAATCGAACATAAGAGATGTTAAAAACCAAAAGTAAATGACATCATAGAGTTTTTATGAGGTTAAGGATACATGAAATTTTGTCTTTGCTATGTTACTATGAATCCTAATACTGTCAAACTAGCTTCAAAGGAATGGGGAAAAAAAAGAAGTAAAGGTATAGTAAAATGAAGCTTAGGTGATATAACAGTGGTCGTGTCTTGACTATGTTGGATATTGTCAATATCATCCCTCCTCCATTAGTAGATACTTCCAGGAGGCTTTGCCTGGAATGAAAGAACAAAAATGGAATGGTATGTTCTGGGTTTGGTTATGAAATCGACCATATATCAATTCCCCTTTTGATTGGGAGTAGAAAAAGAAATTAATTTATGAACAACCTACTTCACTACTCTACAATATTGTGTACCAAACATGCATTTAAGACATCTATCAAACCCAATTGACACCTCCAATATCCAAATATAGGTGTAGAACCCGAACCAAACATGTACATGTAATTAGAGTCATTCTTGAAAGACTTCCTTAAATATTAACAAATATCAATAGAAGTTAGTAAATTTCCAATTTCAAGAAACAAGAAGTTCTGCATTTTAAAATATTTCTAAATTCTGCTTGGAAGTATGAAATCAACTTTTAATTGTAAACACTGACACCACATGTGCATATACTAATATTTATGTTTGATTAGAATATCATAAAAACTGAGCACATAGTTGTGATCTGATGACAAATCAAAATTTATGCATAAAGAAACAATGATTGTATTTACTTATTACGTACTTGTCTGACTTACATAGATATACAGTTATGTGTTCATGAACCAATGAATATATGAAGATGTGAAATAACCACACAAGGGATTGACAGTGCAGAAAAAAATGGGCAAGGAAACTAAAAAAATAGATTTGTTTCTTCATTTATTTGCCATCTGAATAACAAATCGAGTGATCGTGTAAGCAACTCCATCATCTCGTTACCAAAATTTAATCCTTCAGCAAAATAATTTTGTGAAAGATAACAAATTTAATTCATTTGAATTTTTTTCTGTTCTTGTGGAAAACATGCGTAATATAGTTCTCATACAATTGTAGTTGACTAGGCTTAATTATAGGCCTAATTATGTTAATTTTATGCTTAATTGTAGAAGAGAATTAGGTAGGCATAATTGTAGGAGATAAATATGTATAATTGGGAAGGAAATTAATGGACTTTATTTCTTTGAAGCTGAACCTACTAGTTCACGGTGAAACATAAGGCTAATTGGACAATTGAAAGATATAAGCGAGTCTGGTTGCAAAGGAGTTTACACAGACTTTAAGTGGTCGACTATTGGGAAACCCTTGCTTGTGTTGCAAAAATGAATTAAATTCGAGTTCTATTAACTCTGGCAGCAAATTTGGACTGGCATCTTGAGCAACTTGATGTGAAGAATGCATTCTTGCACGGGGATTTAGTAGAGGAAGTGTACATCGAGTTACCACATGGCTTTGAGGATGTGCTAGGACGAAAGAAAGTGTGCAGGTTGAAGAAGTACTTATACGGACTAAAGCAATCACCTCGGGCTTGGTTCGAGAAGTTAACCAAGGCAATTCGCGGTTTGAATATTCTCAAAGCCAAGGTGATCATACTTTGTTCATTAAGCACTCTAAAGGTGAGAAAATTACTATTTTGATAGTTTATGTGGACGACATCATTGTTGCCGGTAATGATATTGATGAGATTGGGTGCAGAAGCTGATTTAGAGCTATGGCACATGGTGTCTGTGAATTGCTATGGATAAAAATTATCCTCTCAGATGTGAGAGTGAATTGGGAAGGACCAATGACACTAATGTGACAACAAATTTGCAATAAATACAGCCCACATTCCTGTCCAATATAATAGAACCAAACACATCAAATTAAATAGATACTTTATCAAAGAAAAATTGGAAAGTGCATGGGCTTATTTGCACCCCCAATGTCTCAACAGGGAAACAACTTGCGAATATCAAAGAGACTACCAGCTAAGCTTTTTCATACAATTACCAACAAGCAGGGGGAGTGTTTGAAAGAAAAATCTTTATTTCCTGGAATGGTATAGGATGTATATATAGTATTTTCATTATTTGACCTGTTTTCCTTATTGTACCTGATTTTATTTTTATTGTAATCAATTATCCTAGAAATAACTGGATAGCTAGGATAAGGCAAATTTTTTCCCCTTTATTAGTTTTCTTGTACTGCCTATTTATAGTTACTAGTACATGTTCAGAATTGCTGAATGGAAATATTAAGCAATTATTTCAAGTGTTGTCCAAATAATTACATCTAGGATCTAAACACAAATTAATCCCATTAATGCATTACCAAATTTGCATTTTCTTGACATCAGCATAATATATTTGCATAGAAGAGGACAAGTGGAGATCAAAGAAAGCAGACATTATAACTCCTTCAGCATTTCACAAGCAATTAGCACTAGTTATTGACCAAAACTATGTGGCAATAGATAAAATATTTATACATCAATACTTGTAGGGACAACTAAACATGTAATGACATAATCAAATATTCTTGACAGCGATAAAAAGCCATACCTTTTTCTTTGTGCGACTCTCTCTAGAATGAGATTTTTCAACTGGCACGCATGAAAGATCATATCCCTCCTCTGGTTTTAGCAGAGAACTGGGTCTCCCATCCCTTTGCTTCACAACAGGAACATCCTCACCTACTTGCTTGGTCGCACCTACATTGATCTGCTTGTTGATTTGATCACAATGGTGTAATGTTTTTGTTGAATTTGCATCGAACTTTTCTTTATTCCTCACATCAGATGAATTCTTGTTTACCAGTGATTTGGATGGTAGGAATTGACCAACTTCTCTGTGACCAGCAGCGGCTGCTTGAAGCTGTACAGCATCCTAGTAGAACCACACAAAATCAAAGGAGGAATATTACAATTATAGAAATAATAAACCATCAAATGGAAACCACCTAGTCTGAAAGCTCAAGTGTTTTAGAGGGAACACGTTTATTTATTTAATTTTAGTCTTGAATACACCTCCTCAAGTGCAAACCAAATTCATTTTATCAAATGTCTTGCACGTGCGCAATTTTCAGAAATGTGTAACAGCATGACTGGTACCACATCATCTAAAAGCTTAAAACTAGAGATGGGACACAATTATTTATTTAAATTTAGTCTTCAAAAAAATCGTAAATAATCAGTAGAACTACATAAATTTTCTGTATTCATCTGATTTTATTCTCGCAACCTATTATTACCCATTACTAATTAATATAACTGCTACTAAATGGAGTTTAGGAGATTTAGCAGTGGGGGCCTGTGCAGGAGGTCATAAATAGGTTGGAGAATAAAGAATTCTTTAACACCTAAGGGCAGCAAGTAAAATTCCAATTTTCTGGAAACAACGAGTAATGCAAAGCTTTCTAAATTCTACTTGTAAAGACGAAAATGTTTAACCAAATCAACTCGTATTGTTGACACATATTTACTGTTAGATCAGAACATCCTAAAAATGAGCATATATTTCACGTTCTCATCACAAATCAAAATGACTCCATTGATGCAAGAATCTTGCCTATAAGAACCAATGCCCCTAGCTATCAAAGCAGCCACCACAGGCCCTCCACGCGCCTGGCCAATTTATTAACCTGAGTACTCTATGTCATGTCTAGTTTCACCAAATGGCTTTCCATTAATAATAAAACATTGTTCTTCTCCATGTCCGACATGCTGCAATGAAGACAATAGGGCGGCATATTTTCGTAGGTCACCTCTTCCCAAAACCCCTCAGTACTATAACTCTCACATAGTACACAAAATGGCATGTTGAACATCTTCTAATAAATTGATTTCATTACAAACTCCTGAGACAGCCTAATCCCTGCTGCAATGGCTTCATCCATCTTTAGGGCCTTTCCAGTGGCACTTGAAAGATATAACAATGCCGATATTTCAAAGAGGAAAATAGGCAAACTGGGAAAGATAACCCACACTCGAACAACAGCCAGTTCTACGTCATATCTAAACGATGTAGTCCACTATAGAACACTCATCAGGTAACTTTCAATAAAGACGGTTCTCACTTTTAAAATTTCTGTCCAAGAAAAGTTGAAGATCGTGTGTTTATAATCTTCAACCAAATGTAAATCCTTCTCTAAATCCAACGGATGCAAGTGCTTACATGCCTTTAATGACAATGGCTTACCATGATAAAATTTCCCAAGAAGAGAAAACTTGAATGGTAAAGACAATTTATGCACTTCTTCCTTGTAGAAAATTTAACAACAATAACCGTTGGTCACCCTTCATGAGAGCACGGTGGTTTGGACATCACAAATGGTGTAGATTCTTTTGTAAGAAAAGATGCAAAAGATTTTGCTACATTCTTGATGCATTGAGGATGGCGGTGGAGGTGGTGGTTTGGAAGTTGTGGTGGGTGGTGGTAGGGTGGGAGGCAGTAGGTCAATTGGCTTAGGCGGGTTGGAACTTCCCCCCAATGGGGGAATGATGAAATTCTGGAGGGAAGACAGAATTTCCTAGACAGAGAGTTTTTGTTCAGTATGCAATTTGTCCAATACTGTTACCTCATTACCTGCCAGACTTGGATATGGGAACAACAAGGCCAAATACAAGCCAACACCCCAAGGGATGTGCTTGCAGCCACATGGATAGGATGCAAGTTGCAGGTTGATCTTTTATATATTCAATGATAACAAGCTAAGCATTCCCAACAACTTTAGGGTTGGTTACGTGATTGATTTTAAGCCATTCAATACAATTAGATAAAATTGAGAATGATAATCAAGCCATACCTTTTTCTCCGCACGAGTCTTTTTAGAATGAGATCTTTCAACAGGCAGCCATGAAAAATCATATCCCTCCTCTACTTTTAGCTTAGAATTGGGTCTCCTATCCCTTTTCTTCACGTAGGGTACATTCTCACTTACTTGCTTGGTGACATCTAGACTCGTCTGCTGGTTGATCTGATCAAAATATTGTTGTAATATATTTGATGAATTTGCATTAAAAATCTCTTCATTCCTGTTCACAAGTAATTTGGACTGTCTGGATGGACCAACTTCTCCGAGACCAGAAGTAGCTGCTTGAAGCTCTTCAGCATCCTGGCAGAACCACACAAAAACAAAAGAAGGTTGTTAGTGTTACATACATAAATCATAAGAATTGATAACTGGAACTAAATAAATAACCATTTATGCATTACTACTTAGACATCTACTACTGTTACAACAAAATAGCATTAACAGTATCCATAATGACGTAGATGTCCAAACGTGGGATAATATACGAACCCCAGTTGCCACATCTTGATTCATATCTAGAAATAAAATTGAAATATAGAATCACATATCAGGAATTGAATAAGCATCATTATGAACACTTTGAACAGTATATTTTTAAAGAATAATTTATTTAAGGAAAACACTCTAGTACAACATGATCATTTAGCCTAAATTGTAAAGCAGGTACTTTCATCACCACATATGAGTACAAATCCACATCAAAATTTAACCGAAGAGTTGCTAAACCAGAAGCAAAAAAGAAAATATATAACTAAGATATGCGAAAACAAAAATAAGATACAAAGATATGGACAAATAGACATATAACAGTAATATATGTATCGCCACTAAATAAATGAAGAGAAACTATTAAAAACACCACAAGAGAGTCAAAAGAAAACTCGAGAAAGTTCAAACAATATTGAGTTACATAAAGTTAAAAAAGTTTAGATGAAGTTTTAACCATAATCAAATGTGAGCCATGTGAAAGAAATAATTTTTATTTGAATTCCACGTTGGAAAATGTAACAATCAATCAACAGTACTCGATATTGTCAGGTTTTGTGCTCATCTCAAAGCACCTGCCCCAGTTTGGGTCCACATGGAAAAGGCCTCAATAGTGGTTTGACTCAATCTTATATTTATAGCTCATAACCTTTCCTTCACTGCACATGTGGGATTCTACAATCCACCCCCTTAGGGTCTCAGCGTCCTCATCAACACACTTCTGCCCAAAGTACCGAGCCTAATACCATTTTATAGATGCTCCCAAAAATTTAACTTCCTAGCAATTTTTAGGCAAGAATGAATAATACATTATCCATCATTACTTCTTGACCCCGTGGTTCTATTTGAAAAACAACGAATTCAAAGATTGTTAATATTGTTAATTCCAAATCAATTGAAATTAGACGCAATCAAGGATCACTACAATCATTCCTTGTTTTTAGTCTCTTTTGTACAACTAAGTGATAATTGCATTATAGTTTTTCCTTGTATAGGATTGGTAGAAAACTTTATATAATATCTTGTATTATTCTCTGCACAATTATTCGAATAAGAAAATCCTACATCCATTAAGACCTTATTGCTTTTGGTTTATTTGGTTTTCAATGTCTACCATCATGGAGAAAGTAGATAAAAATGATAAGAACACCAAGAGAGTTTTTCCTCTACATCCTTAAGATAAACCGCACAGTTCTTGTGTCTTCTTCTCTAAAAGGAGAAAAACTATACAATGTGAAGCAAAGCTATGATTAAAATTCTAAGTACGAAGAACAAATCTGGATTTGTCAATGGAGCCATTTCCAAGCCTTTACTAAAGAATCTACCATTTTAGTTCTAGAAGCAATGTAATGATATATGGTGGCTTCATGGATCGTCAATGCTATTATCCCATAACTTGGAGGTATTGCTATCTTTACAAACACCGCTACAGACCTTTGGTTAGATCTTGAAGAAAGATTCTCGCAAATTAATGGCATGAGGATTTTCGAACCCCAATAAAGGATCAGTTCCATATTTCAAGGTCATTCATCCATATCTACTTCTCACCCAATACATTAGTTTTTCTCATGTGACAACTTCCTCTCGACGTTCTTTCTTAACTTTTATCTTTTCTATCCAAGAACTTCTATCTCTTCTTTACATAGACAATGCTTTGTATGAAGTGGAAAGAGGCCATGGGTGAAGAAGTAAAAGCTTTAGAGGATAATTACACTTGAAAACTTACATCTTTGCCCCTAAACAAGAAAGCTATAGGTCGTAAATAGCAGTGTTCTAAATTGTGTAAAGCACAGCTAGGCGTAGAAGACGAGTTTCAAGCTTATCGCCTAAGCGAGGCCTAGGCGAGGGCGAAGATAACCACAATGAGAACTTCACTAGCCATTTCAGCACTTAAAACTTAAGATCTTCACCAAGTTGACTCAAGTAATGCTTTCTCGCATAGTGACTTAGAAGAAGATGTTTACATGTAGCTCGTACCGGGGTTTTGAGAATATAGTATGTAAACTCAAGAAATATCTATTTAACTTGAACTAAGGTTCATGTCAATAGTTTACAAACCTTTCTAGTCGATGTTGAATGCATGTTAGACCACTTAATCTAAAAGCTTAAGTTGTTTGATATAGTTACATATGTATCATTTATAATTGTCTTCAACACACCCCGTCACATGTAGGCGGGATTCATTTTTTTACCTATCAAAGCATAAGTGCATAATTTCATATAAATGGATAGCGACGAGACTTGAAATCAGGACATTTGCCAGCTCTGGTACCATATTAAAATACTTGATCTAAAAGTTTAATCTTAGATAATGTTACATGCATATTATTTAAATATCGCCTTCGACAATGCAGGATACGAACAGATAAAGGAGGATTATTCCTTATTCATTAAAATAATGAATACATCTATTATATTTATTCTTGTCTACGTTGATGATATCATTCTTATAGGAAATTATCTTAAAGAAATTCAGTTCGAGAACGAATTTCTCTGAAATAGGTTTAATGTACCTTGGACATTTGAAATCCTTCGTTGGCATTGAAGTTGTGAGCTCAAAGAGTGAATTTATATCGGCCAACGAAACCTTGTCCTTTAGTTGCTTAAGAAGTTTGGTGTTCTTAGCGCATGTCACTTGAAAACACCCATGAACAGAATGTGAAGTTGAGTAAGTCGAATGGAGAATTAATTACAAATGGCACATCTCACAGGCATTTCACCGACCAATTTTTGTACCTCACAATCACTAGGCTAGACATTACTTATTGTGTATAGGTTCTTAGTCACTTTCGTAACAAATCTAGATAGCCACACTATTGGACTCTCCTACAAGTTCCAAATTACTTGAAGGGTCAACCTGGTAAAGGAATCGTTCTTTTTGTATCCAATTCTCTTCACACTTTGTAACTTCAAAATATGCCCATTCTCAACATTCTACCCCAGGGCATAGTGTGTTGATTGGAGATTCTTACTTCACTTGAAAGGTCGACCTGGTAAGGGAATCCTTCTTTTTGCATCTAGTTCTCTTCACCTACCTACGCTTTGTGACTAAACAGCATGCCCATTCTCAACGTTCTATAACATAGTATTGTATGTTGATTGGAGATTCTTCAATTTCTATCACAGAGTATTGTATGCTGATGCAAACTACCGAACCATGTCGCCAACTAGTTGTGAAGTTAGTTGGCTACTCTATTTACTTGACAACTTTGGCATTCATCATACTCAGACTATGGTATTGCATGCAGCAGATGTTTGTACTATACACGTAGAAATAGTCTATCATCTAGTTTTTGAGAAGGTTCGGCAAGGAATTATTTCTACTGAGTTAGTTATTATCATAATCAGCTAGCAAGCAGGTGTTTGTACTAAAGCTCTTGGTGTGGACATCTTCCATCGTTTACTTTCCAAGAAAGGAGTTTAAGATCTTCACATGCTATCAGGGGTTGTTGAAAATAGTGTTGATTCCAAATCACAACCAGATGAAATCAAGGATCAAGTATATGAAAGATTACATTGAATAATGAAACACATAAATGCCATTTGGTCTATACTTCATGTTAAGATGCAAAAAAAACACAATTATCACTTTTGCACCATTTTAGATGTAGCTACCACGAGAGTAAAGTTTAAGATTGAAAAACCAGAAATGAAAAATTATCCACCCTTTCAATATTAGCACACACATTCAATTTAAGTTTGGTTGTGACTAGGAGAGAAACACCACCATATTTTCCCTTTGAATTGCACCCTGGCATATGGATGCAACTATATCAGCATAATCACCGAAAGAAATGCCCATGCAACTCACTGCTTCTTGGAGATATGGCTTGAGTTTAGAAGCGCAGTTTTCAAGAACCCTCTCCCCTAGCTTGAAGGAAAAAAGAGACAGACACTGTATGAAAAAAAATGTTAATATAGTCATAAAGTGGTAAAATAAAATTCGAAAAACATCAAACATTAACTTCAATTACATGATTCTCCTTCTTTACACTAGCTAGAAGGGTATGTAGAAGATCCAATGAGATTTTGTCACTGCTCTCTATCGCTACATTCATGATTTTCTGCATGCTACAAAATACAACAGGAGGGTGGCTAGACCTAAAATTGACAAATAGAAGTTAGATGTAAATATTTGCAATACAAACAGTTATTCAAGAAAGTCAAGTGTCCTTCAAGTTACTATGTAAATCATGTACAAAGTTCATGCACTCATATATAAGTACTTATCTATATGCGCATATGGCACATATTCTAGCTTTCCTTGAGCTAATTTCCCTGAATTAATAAATGCATCAATTGCCTATTATTACATTAATTATCCATTGTAATAGCAATTTTATAGAAAAGAAATCTGGGTATAGTAACAAGGCCTTAAAGAGTCATACCTAACATAATTTTTGTTTGTACAACAATGAAATTAAAAGGATAGGACAAAAAAGGACTCTCGATGCAAGAGTGAAGAATCAGATCATTGAACATGAAAATGAGGAAGTTATCAACTAACAAGATAGTACCTCGGCAATACCATGGTATATATTTCCCATCAATGACCACTCCCCAAATAGGTAAGTTTTAAACACCTTAAATTTTCCAAATTTGACACACCTTGGGTTTGGGGATAACTTTCACTATTATTACATTGAGACACAACCATGGTATCTATTTCAATTCTATGGCCTTTTGTGAATTTATTTCCAGATGCTAGGAAGTTTCAAAACTAAGCTTATGAAAAGTTTGGAAGAAACGAAAGTACATGAAACTTGACACTTCATTTCTGCAAAGACGTCTAACACTTGGAAGGATAATGTCATACCAGTACAGTGAAACAAAGGAAAAGGAGAGGGAGGGAAGAGAAAGAGAGATATTTTGAGAGAATTTTCTATTTTCATTAGTCCAAAAACCAAATAGCATTACATTTTTTTCCAATGGGAATAAGTCAAAAAAGCCTACCATTGGGTTCATGCAAGATACTTCTATTCCTTTTTAACAAGTAATGAGCCCTTGTTTAAGGGGAAAAATACATTTGCCAACATGTGACATGGCCATGTACATGTCCTTGAAGATTTAATTTTTTGAAGAACTAGCAAAAAAACTGAACTGAGCCCTCACTGACCTACCTATAGAACACAGAAAAATAAGAAGATGCACGAATTTGGGAGTTCCAAATAATAAAATCCTATTTCCATACTAAAAATGTTGGAACATCAAAATAATGTCAAATCACTCGCACTTCAAGAAAGGTATCAATTTTTAAAAAAAAAATTAAGAAGAGGAAACATTGAAACAAAGAAAAGTATTATGAACAGATCCACAGATAAAAAATGATAGAACTTGAAGGACTCTTACATTATGGTATTTAAGAACTTCTGGAACAACCCCACAAGCAGTTCATCTAACTCCAGATCCCACATCACCACGCATAAATGCACATCTGCAAACACCTGAAGCATTGAAAGAGCCTTCGAATAGCAATGACCAGTCAAGCTTGACAATTTTCCAAATGCCATCACAGCTGACTGAAAATATTCCTGTATAACAATTAAATTCAAAATCAACCAATTGTGCATCAATGATTTCACATGGTTATTGAGCTGCTGTACATAAACTATTCAATGGAAAAAGAAATGGCAACATATCGATAGATGTTAAGTACCTTCATGTTATCATCATCTAAAGGCTCATTAGGAGCTGTTATTCTCATTAGCTCAGTGAGGCACGATGTCACGGAAATCTTGACATCCATTTCTCCATGTCTCAAAAGTCCCACCAGTGCCTTCGTTACAGGTCGCAGCACCTTTTTTAATTTTCTTCGCTTTATCTCTTGTCTTACTTTCGACAAGAGATTCTCTAATTTCTATATGCCAAACAAAAACCAATCAGTTATGTTACGCCAGACACAAACGCTATCAAAAGAAAGGAAAACAAGATAATGATACAAGGAGTAGCGACTTTTCAAAATACTGAAAAGATAAGATCAGCATTCTTAGTATTACTGTCAAACAGAGAATTATGGAGATTACAGATTATGAAAACAAATATGAAAGTGAAATAGAAAAGGAGGAAGTACAATTGACGTCAAAAGATCACAAACAATCAATATTTCTTTGCAGTGCAGAAACCCAATTCTAGATCTAAGCAATTACCACATAAGTTAAGAAGGTTCCAATTCAATTGTGGAAATCATCCCAAGTCATTGGTAATGAAAAGTATCTCCGGCTTTCCTCCATTGTCCATTTATACAATCAGTTACAAAATTCTTAAATGCTGCTCCTTCAATGAACCACAAGATATTGACAGAATTAAGATTACATAGAACACGCCACTACCTATTATGCCTCAATGTTACAACAAGATTTTAACCTGAACTGTCTAGCAGTGGTCAATCCAGATTTTATACCTTTATAATTTGACTTGTCTAGTATGTGTGTTTTGAGATTTTAACCAACGCACTTCTTCCTGCACTGATGTGGATATCTTGAGGGTCTCAAGGAAATTTCCAGTACTTAGTAGAGGCTGCTGTTCCCCCATGCCTCACCATAGTTCGCCACTTTACCTAACTGTAGCTGCTTTTCTCTGTCAGTGCTATGGTTACGTGGCCAAATTTATATTTCAATTTAACCACATCCCTCAAAAAATGTAACTCCAATGAGGCTACCACTTCTAAAGCATCAATTATTCACACCAAAAGAACCACTTAATGAACGAGAAATTTTGCATATTGATCCCACATTGACTAATAACCAACAAGACATCATCAACCCACAAAGAGTTTAATTTTCTAAAGAATCTTTTAACTTCAAATTCCCACACTTCCCATTAAACATCAGCTAAATCATCCATAAACCGGATAAAACACATATGGATTTCCGTTGATAAAAAGACAACCTATAAAAGAGTTTAATTATCAAAAGAATTAACTTTCAGAATCTCATACTTTGCAATTAAACAACAATCAAATCATCGATAAATTCGAATCGAAGTCATATCGGTCTCAATTTATAGAAAGAAAATTATCAATCACAAAAGAGTATTTATTTGTTGCCAACCACCACTTAAAGCAAAATCCTTAAGTGCCAACAGTCCATAAAGAGTTCGATTATCAAAATAATCAACAGAAATTATTCAAGTAAAATCCTTATGTAGCCCAAACTGAAACATTCATGTAAATTGTTTTAATAGACAAATGAGGCTTACATCCAACTCTTGCAAGAGCTCCTCGTTGGTAAACGCGAGCTCAAGAAGAGCTTTCCCTGCCTGAATGATATGTGTATTTAACTGCTCCTCAGCATCCTCTGAAATAACATCATCAGAAGCCATTCTTTGTTCTTGAAAACTGGAAGATGAAGCCGCCATTTACACTAAACCAGAAAACCAAGAGAAATCCTACGGAAACCCAAAATAAATGAACCGTAAATGCAAGAGAAAACCAATAGATGCAGCAAGTGAATGACAATATAACGCAAAGGTGACACAACCAGAATTTACTCAAAAAGCGACAGATTATTGCAATCAAATTACAGATTTTATGAAAAGTGTAATACATGCAGGATTTCCGAAACGTGGCATTGCATTTACAAAAATTTCAAATTTCAGTAAAGAAAATCCAAGAAATTTTAATGTGCTGGTACCTACTGTTCTGCTACGTATCAGGCGGGATGGCATTGGCTTTCCTTTCTTTTTCCGTTTCCATTTTGTAGAAATTTTTCTCTGCATTTATTGTCAAATTTGTGCTTCGGATTTTCCTTCAAAAATTCTCTATTTTTGCTGTTTGAACTTCGATTTTCTGATTCTGTAAGTTCAAGTTTTTAGTTTATATCTGATTATTAGTGGGCCCATTCAATACAAGTCCGTTTCATTTTCATGCCAGAATCTTGTAAAAGTTTATGAACATTTATTGTTCATTGCATTGTATATTATTCATTTTTACTTTATTTACAGACTTTGGCCTCTTTTTTTTTTTTTCCTACTTTTATGTTCTTGCTTTCTTTCCAAAATTTTCAATTTGTGATAAAACATTTTCATTGTTCTTTTCGAATTTCGAGATTCTGAATGACCGATTTAATTTCTTTACTTTTATATATGTTGGATATAAGACATGTTTTTCATTAATGTTGTGGTATAGCATTTATTCTTAAATTTAAGGAAGTTTTCGAAAATAAATAAATAAATAAATTTGTCATTTTAAGACTAGTAACGTATTTGTAATGTTTAGATTAGTACGATTTAATATAATTAATGAGGAACGATGTATTTGTTTATTATATTATTTAATTAAATAATATCTAAAATATCGATTTATTTTGATTTGAGTGTTATACTTTGATAATTAAGACATAAAACGAACAATTAAAATGACTAACAAAAGTTAAATTTATAATAAAATGTAAAATATAATGGAGCAAGATAAATGTTCAAAATGGCAATATATAGATTATCAAGTGGTTCATTAAAATGTTCGATTTTGATTAAAATTAGATTTTTTATAAAAATTGATGAAATGTGTGGTTGAAAAATTATAAAAGTTGTGAGTCTCATTAAATGTGTAGTTAAAATTAATTATTGACTTTGACTTTAGTTTTTTATCAAAATTTTAGTGCTAATCATAATTGTAATCTTATCTCATTTAATGCTAATAAATAATTAAATTATGCCAACACTTCGTAAGATATCATAACCATAATCGTAGTATAATACCATCTCTTGTTAAGATATAAAAAAAATTACAAAATACATAATATATTTACAGTTCAGATTGAAACGATGATAGTGATTTTGTGATCATCACATTCAAAGCATTGCTTTTGATTCATTTGGGCATAGTACACCGATAACTTGGGAGAGAAAATGACATGTTGAAGGTGGATCGTCATACAGCTATTGTTTCTCTTCCACAATGACAATTCTTCTATGTTGTCTCTAGACCTTGTCGTCTATTAAAAATAAAAATAAAAAATTGAATTGCAAAGAATAATTTTACCCGAAGTCTGAATTTTTCCGTTGAGACCTTTAAGACATCCCAACACATTCTTTTTTGTTTGTGAATAAAATTCAATATAATAAATTAATTTTAAAATGATTTGCAAAGTGTTGCAAACTAATTTATATAGGCTTTTTATGTGTAATTTTGAAGTTAGGGCTATTTTGATCTGTGTGAGTCAACTGTCAACTATATAATGACATATTCGTAAATTTTTTTGATTTTTTGACAAAAATTTAACAGAATATATTTGTTACCATTTCTAAATAGGGATTTTGAAATATGGCCAAAAGTGGGGTGAATTTGAAATATGGCTAATTTGAAAATATTTTTAAAAATGATAATTTTAAAATGAAAAGTGTCTAATATACCTTTTTACAAAAATAATCAATTTTTTTGTGGTTAAGATTTCATGTACTATCAAATTAGATCTTGCAATTACACACTAGATAATGTTAATTAGCTCATAATCACAAGATAAATCTCATTTTTATAATATTTTTTCATGGTTGAACTATTCGTTAATTACAGAAATGATTTAATCCAATTATCCCAATGAAATGTCGTTTAAGGTTTAATATTCAATCCAATAAACTGTCAAACTCTTGGTGAATTAAATATACATTTTCATAATCCAAGTAATCATTGAGTTCGACAGTGAGAGTAACTGTGACAATTCCTCCTAACATTATATTCGGGTTCAATTCTCAACAGTTTCCTTAGGGGGACTGTCAAAACGACAATTTCCTGAGGGAAATGTCATAAAATTAACAGTTCTCTCCAAGGAGAACTGAAATCGATAGTTTTTTCATGCAGTAATTGTTGTTTTGACAGTGTCTCGAGAAAACTATCGAAAATTAGCAGTTTTCTCATGGCGGAACTATCTATTCAACTGTTCCCTCTAAGATGAGATTTGTATCCTAGCAAAATGGGCCACCAATTTGTTTTGACTCCTTGTGTCCTTCGAATTACAATTGTATAAATTTTTCACCAACTTGACACCCATTTCACATTCTCATTTGCACCACCTTCCAATTATACTAAATGTAGAACCCCGAAAATTTATAAATTCTCTCACATACTTTTAATTAGTCAATTAATAGGATTGTCATATCTAGACATTATGCAAGCTATTTTGCTTTGCTTAACCGTTAATTAGACTTATATGAACGTTCTTGATAGTCAATAGACCAAACTATAGTTTTGAATAGTTATAAAGTCATGAATAATTATTAGAACTTTTTTGATTAACAAATAATTAAAATGACAATAAATAGATTAGCAAGTGGTTTATTAATCTTAAGAGTTTATAATTACACTTTAACCCCGTAATCATTGTTGCAATCTTATGTCATTTAGTACTAATAAATGAGTCAATATCATCTCATGTTAACATATAGACAAGTTTTCAAAATACACAATATATTTATAGGTGGTATGTATCGATACGATGATAATGATAATGATAGTGATGTATATGATCATCACATCCAAATCATTGCTTTTGATTCATTTGACGATTCTTTTCCATTTTCTCTCTAGACGTTGGTTTATTAAAATGAAATAAATTTTAAATAATATATTTACGCAAAGTCGGATTTTCTCCATTGAGACCTTAAGAAATCCCAACGCATTCATTTTCATTTGTGAATAAAAAACAATATAATAAATTAATTTTAACATGATATGCAAAGTGCTGCAAACTAATTTTTATAGGCTTTTATTTGTAGTTTTGAAGTAAGGGCTATTTTATAATGACATATTTGTAAATTTTTTTGATCTTTTTGATAAAAACATTAACCGAATATATTTGTTACCATTTCTAAAATATGAATTTTCAAATGTGGCCAAAAGTGGGGGGGTTGATTTGAAACATGGCTATCTTCGAAAATACTTGCAAAAATGGCTACTATCATATACAAAATATCAAATATATGACTACTTTTTTTTTATACGTGATTAAAATTTCACGATACTTGACACCAATAAAATAGCTTTGAAGAGAAGCTATCAAAAGGGATCTTGAAATTACACACAAGATAATGCTAATTAACTCATAATCACGAGTTATATCTCATTTTTATAATAACTTTTTATGGTTAGAACTATTTGTTAAGAACATAATGTTTTAATTCAATTGGTCCAATGAACTGTCGAATTCCTGGTGAATTAGATATATAATTTCATAATCCAAAGAATCATCGAGATCGACAGCAAGAAAACTTGTAACAGTCATCCTAGTTGGATTGTCAATTTTCGATAGTTTTTCTTGAGAGAATTGTTTGTCAAAACGACAGCTCGTCCTGAGGGAGCTGTTAGAAAATTGACAAATCCCTAGGAGGGGAAAGGGATAACTGTCAAATCGACAGTTTCCTCAAGGAGAATTGTTAAGTTGATAGTTTTTCCTAAAGAAATTGTCTTTTTAACAGTTCTCCCAAAAAGAACTATCAATTTTTTTATAATTCCTGGAGGAAATTGTCTGTTAACATGACAGTTCCTCTAAGAGAGATATCAGAAAATTGTTACTTTTTTCTAGGGGACTGTCAAATCAACAATTAGTCCTACGAGAATTGTCTATTTGACAGTTTCCCTAGAGGAAACTGCATGTCAAAACGACAATTCTCTTTGAAGTAGCTATAAAAAAAATCGACAATTTCTTCTAGTGGACTATCAAATCGACAGTTCTCCAATAAAATTTTAGTTTTGATAGATCTCCCTGGGAGAATACCAATAGTTCCCTCCAAGTTGATTTTTGTATTCTAACAAAATGGGCAACCAATTTGTTTTGGCTCCTTGTGTTCTACGAATTACAATTGTGTAAATATTTCACCCACTTGCCACCCATCTCTCATTCTCATTTGCATTACCTTCCAACTATACTGACACATTTTTAGAATTCATATTTTAGAAATTATATTAGATAAAATATTAGTAATCCAATGAATTGTCATCAAAACGACAGTTCCTCACGATGAACTGTTGAGTTTGTGAGTTCTTGAACTGTATATGCTTGAAACCAATAGAAGTTTCAAGAGATGGAGAACAAGATTTCTCAGAGTAGAGAAATGAGTTTCGAATGTGTTCTCTCTTTCTGTGATGGAGAACAAGGGTTAGGGGGTAATTGGGTTTCGAATGAGTTCTCTCTTTTTGACAATGAAAACAAGGGTTATAAGAGGAAATTAATAAGTATGTGATAGAGAACAAGGGTTAGGGAGTAATTGGGTTTCGAATGAGTTCTCTCTTTTTGACAATGAAAACAAGGGTTATAAGAGGAAATTAATAAGTTCTCTTTTTTGAGGATAGAGAACAAAATTACATTCCCTTTCCTTGTTATTTCCTGGTAGGTGAGAAATTTTTCGTTCACTTCTGCAACAATTTTGAAGAGAGAGAGAGAGAGAGAGAGAATGTCAATTCGGAATGGTGAGAGAATTTCAAAATTGAGTTTGGAGAGAGAATGTGAGAAGTGACTATTGACAAGAATTTATTAAATTTGGTGATGGCATTTTTATCACGTTTTGAATAAAATGGTCAATTGGTCAAATATTTTAAAAAGTTGCCGTATATCAAAATTGGGGTGGGAAAACGAACATTTATCTAATTTCCTCTTTCTAAAAACTGTGTATGTAATTTGTAAAGATTGTATGAAAACTTCAAAGATTGTATAGCAAAATTTTTGTTTGTACTGAAATGAATATCATACACTCTTAATTTATAAAGTCCATACTCCAATTCAAATTTAGTATGTTTAGCATGTAGTTAAGGTTCGAAAATCAAAATTTTGAATTGTCTCAAATCCGAAATTTCGATAGCATTGCACGACTTTATGAAAATGCCAGTAACTCAATGTAGGACATTCTAAATTACGAACCCCTTATATTATTTCAAAATAGACTCATAGGACTGGCCAATTGTATAAGATTTATGACCTGAAAACTTTTGAGTAAAAGCAATTTATTCACTAAAGTATAAAAAGAAATAAAAATTAAAATTTTTTGAGGCATTGATAGTTTTGTGCGACTTTGCAAAAATGTACATAACTCAATATAAGAGACTCCAAATTACAAACCTTTTATTAAATTTGAAAGTAGACTCATAGAGTTTTTCATTAGAGTGGTGACATAGCACCCACAATAGGCACAAATTATGGTGTCTGTTGTCCACACGTCGCCACCACATTGGACACTTTTTAAAAAATTGTTGACAACTTTTTTGAACTATTTGAAAAGTGACCAATAAAGTGATGTCACGTGTACAGTGGACACCACAATTAGTACCCACTGTGAGTGCTATATCACCATTCTTTCCCATTATATAAGATCTATGATATGAAAGTATTAATGTAAAACCAGTGGATTCAGAAACTTGGTTCAAATATATCAAAATATTATGCTCAGTACGAAGTTTAATTGATGGAATTTAAGTCTGCTCACGCATAAATCTCTGAAACTTAACTCTCTACATTTTATTTTTCTTCAAACAAAGTCTCTTTTTCAAAAAATAAATAAATAACATAATATACAATGAAAGAAAATAAAATTGTAACTTTTTAACAAAAAAACAAAAAAGCACATGTATTAATCAAACATAAAAACGAAATACATGAACAACATTTATCCAGTCATACAACAACTTGGCAACGACGGATGGTGGTTCTTTGCGGCGGAGGATGGTGAGATGGAGGTGTTTTGAGACAACAATAGATGATTTTGGACAAGATTTTGGTGGTTTGATAAAAAGTAAGAAAAAATGGAAGAGACAAAGGTGAGAGAAAAATGAAACACAAAAAAGAAATATGTGATTAAGAGAGACAATAAAATTTATAGTTCTAAAGGTATTTCTGGAAGTTTCATTAAAAAGTGGAAAAAAAAAATTTATAGTGCTTTGGTAAATTGAGTATTGGTAACAATTTCCTCTTATAAATTTCCCTAACAAAAAATTTAGCAGGAGAAATATTGGAGTTGAACTTCTTTCTTTTTTTCATTATTTAACTTTATAAGCTGTGTTATTTGATGAAAAAAAAAATGAGGTAAACGTGTACGTTCTGATTGGATACGTTGCTGTCAATTCTTAATGACTGAAATGGTAAACAGATTTTTATTCCAGATCTATGGACTGCGTATTTTATTCTATTTCCTTACAATCTGATCACGTGAATATCAGGAACAACTCTCTTATAGGTTAAAATACATTCTCTTATTTTTTTGGATTTGTTTAGGAATAAAACACTTAAGGATAATCTTGAGTTTTTTAAATACTTTCTTTCTACAAATCTAGAATATCTTTTTGTATCTTTCCTACTGATTTTCTTACCACTCATATGGAAAAATTTTAGATAAAAAAATAATTTTTAATTTTGATTATTATATTACCTATAAGTAAGAGTACAAATCAATAAATAATTAAACTTTAAAATTACAATTATTGTTCTTGTTCTCCAAGCGCTCTCTCTCTCTCTCTCTCTCTCTCTCTCTCTCTCTCGAATCCGTGGTAAATGAACAAGAAATAAAGCTTCATTGATCAAGTTTAAAAGCAAAAATATTTCTTCAAACCCATCGAAGAATAAAAAGCAAATTGGTGCTCAAGAAACAATTTCATATATTAATTAATCTACTCGGTGTGAAGTTAAGAACAAAGTTTTTAATCCAAGAGGTGATTGCGGTCAAATAAAATAGAGAAATGGCGATAAAGTCAAGATCGGTGAGTTTGATTCCACTTCATCAACAACATAAAATGAGAAGTATCACAAGGAAGTTGATCTATATTCTTTTGATTTTTATTTTGTTAATTTTGTGAAATTACATATCTATGACATCGAGTCATCTTTGAATATGTTGCTAACCGGATACTATTATATTTTTAATCAAGATTATTAGTAGATTATTTTTACCCATGGCATGTGGGTCCGTGGATGTTTCCCTTCGGAGTTTACCAAGTTACATCTTGTGTTCGTATTAAATTCTTTAAATTCTGCTCTAAACAAACTACTGTTAAATGAACACTGCTTGAACCTGCTTGTACGAGTCAAAACTGTTTTTCATTGTAACGCGCCAGTTGTAACAGCGTTCTGTTCACTACCTGATAAGTGTAAATCATGTCAGTTGGACAAAATGACCAATACACTCTTTTCTAGAAAGAGAGTCAAAGTTGCAGACATTTTGAGTCTTGTACATATCGATGTGTATAGACAAATGTCTAAAGATGCTAAATGTGGCATTTCTTACTTCATCATATTTACAGATGACCATTTTTTATATGGTTTCATATGCTTGATGGAATTCAAATGTGAAGCTCTTGAAAAGTTCAAGGAATTCAAGCAAGAAGTAGAAATGCAAAGTGGGAAAAATATTCTAACACTTTGATCTGATTGAGGTGGAAAATATTTGAATGATGAGTTTTTAGACTATCTAAAAGAGAATGAGATTCTCTCGCAATGGACTCCACCGTATTCACTACAACTAAATGGTGTATCATAAAGGAGAAACTGCACCTTACTAGATATGGTGTGATCAATGATGAGCTGCATAGTTCTTCCAAAATCGTTTTGGGGATATGCACTTAACACTGTATGTCACATACTAAATCGTGTTCCATCTAAATCGGTCGATAAAACTCCATACAAGCTATGGAAAGGAAAAAGACCCGATCTTTCATACATGAAAGTTTGAAGGTACGACGCTTATGTGAAGCGCGTAGAATCAGACAAGCTAGGAACTAAATCTGATAAATGCTTATTTGTGGGGTATCCAAAAGAAACTGTTGTATACTATTTCTACAATCCCATCTAGATGAAAGTCATCATATCGAAACATATTGTATTCTTAGAGAAAGAATTCATTCTAAGAGATGCCAGTGGGAACAAATTAGATCTTGAAGAGGTTCAAGAAATCACAAATATAGACCAATTAGATGAGCCAATAGCTGAGCCTCAATTTGATGAGGCACATATTGGAAATGGAGAACTTTCAGTCCCCGAGGACACAATAACTCTCTGTAAGTCGAGCAGGGTCATTCGTCCTCCTAAGAGATATGATCTCCTGATTACCAATGATGTATTGCTAATCGAGGAAGATGAACACACTACTTATGCAGAATCGAAATCAAATGTTGACTTAAAGAGAAGGCAAGAAGCCATGGAATCCGAAATAAACTCTATGTATGAAAACAAGGTTTGGACCTTGATTGACTCGCCTGAAGGGATAAGACCAATATGCTGTAAATGGGTTTACAAGAAAAAGGTCGACATTGATGTTAATGTTCATACTTACAAGGTAAGATTAGTTGCGAATGGTTACAAGCAAAGACAATAAATTGACTTTGACGAAACTTTCTCACCAGTAGCCATGTCTAAATCAATTCAGATTCTGCTTGCGATAGCAACATACTATGACTATGAGATATGGGAAATGGATGTCAAAACCGCATTCCTTAACGGAATCTTAGTGAGGATGTGTACATGACACAACCCAAAAGGTTTTTAATCCACAGAGCCAAACAATGTATACAAACTACATATATGGATTAAAGCAAGCATCTCGGAGCTGAAATCTTTGTTTTGATGAGACAATTAAAATGTTTGATTTTATCAAGAATGAAGATGAACTACGTGTGTATAAAAAGGTTAGTGGGAGTAAAGTCGTGTTTCTAATTTTGTATCTAGATGACATACTATTATTAGGAAACGATGTCCCAATGCTAAAATCAGTAAAATTGTGGTTATCCAAAAATTTATGCATGAAGGATATGGGAGAGGCAGTGTACATTCTCGGTATAAAGATCTATAAAGATAGATCTAATAGAATGCTTGGCCTATCTCAATCTACGTAGATAGATAAAATATTGAAAAAATTTAGCATGGAAGAGTTCAAGAGAGAACTCTGTCCCATCGGACATGGGATCTATCTCTCAAAAGAGATGTGTCCAAAGACACAAATTGAAAGAGATCGCATAGACAGAATTCCATATGTATCAGCAATAGGATCTATCACGTATGCAATGCTATATACTCGATCGGATGTTTCATATGATTTGAGTGTCACAAGCAGGTTACAAGTAAACCCTGGCAAGAAACATTGGATCGCAAAAACATCTTTAAGTACTTAAGAATGACTAAAGACATGTTTTTAGTGTATGGAGGAAATGAACTTAGAATTCAAGGTTATGCCGATGCCAGCTTTCTGTCTGATAAAGACGATAGCAAATCTCAAATCCAGATATGTATTTACTCTAAATAGTGGTGCGGTCAGTTGAAAAAGTTTCAAACAAATGACCGCTGATTCAACTAAAGAAGCCGAATATATAGCTGCTTCAGAAGCATCAAAAGAAGCAGTTTGGATCAAGAAGTTCATTATTGAACTTGGAATAGTTTCTAGCATTGTTGATCCAATAACTTGTATTGTGATAACAATATAGCCATCGTACAAGCGAAGGAACCCGGGTCTCATCAATGATCTAGATATACATTGAGACAGTATTATCTCATCAGGGAGATAATATTAATAAATAACATAAAGTAGAACGGGTCTCGACAGATGATAATGTAGCAGATCTTTTGACAAAGTTGTTGTCCCAGCACAATCATGATAGTCATGCTAAATCTGATGGTATTATGATACCTAGGTGACTGGATCTAGTTTGTATGAGACATTTTGTGATATACTCTTTGTTAGACATTGAGGTATATGGACAAATTGATTAATTAAATATTTTCTACATTTTAAATGACAGATCTGTTATTCTTAAATTTTATTATTTAAAATAATAGAGTTCGAAGAAAAGTTCATAGTAACTTGTTAATCACAAAGTGTTGTGATTTTGAGATACAAGTTATAAATAACTTATTTTTGAAATATCCCTAGCCATAGTAATAATGAGATACGGATATCATTATTGCAGATAGACTAACATGTGTTGCATTTCTTTTAAAGAAAGTAGCTGATCTCACGAGCTAAGATGTAGAGGGACATCTGAATGAACACATGAATGCATTGTTATGAGAACATGACATTGGATGATCTGCCTAGAGATTCTACATGGATAATTATCCAAGCGTCAGTGATAAATTTTTAATGTGCGGTAGTGGATTTGGTCCTTTGATTTGAGGACATCATAGAATCCTATGTGAGGACTGCTATACTTTGGCGAGCGTTTGATGGGACTCGTAGATTGTGAGTCACAAGAAAGACGTCGTACTGGTATAGTGAGAATCATATGAAGGTTGTGAATGTCCAATATGAGGATTCATCATTCTTAGAAAGTATGAGATTATAACCTGATTTTTGCCCACTTAAATTGATATAAATTTCCTCGGTCGGGGAGGAGTTATGAGTTGAAAATATTTCAATCATAACTATATTAGATCAACGAAGAGTTGGGTGAATAATATAATTGGTTGAAATGAGATTGACGCTTATCCATATCTCTTAACCAATTGAGTTATATTGATTAATAGATTATCTTTCTACGGTAACCGCACATATATTGGTTTTGTCATACCACATGATATTTTTCCTTCACATGGATTGCCTTGACACATTGCTAGATGTCAATCTTGGACGGCGATGTGAATTGATCGATCTCGGTGAATTGATGAGAATATCACTACGTTTACCATCGTAAATGAGAACATAATGGGTCACACAGATAAGGCGAGAATTGAGCATCTGGAGTTGGACCTTGTCCAAGTGGGAGATTGTAAGAATTAATGTCCAATGTCCAATTAGTTGGGTCGGACTTAATTAATTATTGAACCAAATTAATTAATTAGATTAATTAATTGGGCCCGTTTGTTGATGGATTCTAGTTGGACCAGAACTAGGACTAGGGTTAGCCCCGCCTATAAATACAAAGGCACAATAGATTAGGGTTAAGAGTTGATCTTTATTACTTGCTAGCACAAGCAAAAGACAACCCAATACAATTACTCTCAAAAGGTTCCGCTACCATTTGTTCTTAATCGTGGAAGTCTAGATCTGTTCTTGTTGTATGGATTACCATTGGAGGCTGATCAATTGGACAGCTGTGGTATTGAAGTTCGCACCTCCAGCTAATTAGATAATCAGATTTCACGTGTTTATCAAGGTAAACTTCTATCACGAATTCTATCTAAGTACAATGTTGATTCGGCTTATAGGAATTGTAGATTTAATTTCTACTGTGCATGTATACTAGAATTCCTTTCAATTTTGAACCCTTTGAATATCTTCAATAGAGTGCCTACAAAACTTCAACATTTTCCTTGCTTGAAATCACCAAGAATTTATGGATTGTTGTGTAAAACTCGCATATTTGCCCTCTTTTCTCTCCAATTTTTGAACCCCCGTGTTGCTCTCTTTTCTCCTCTTTATAGCCCTAAATATAGAGCTCAAAATCATATGACAAAGACCTTATAACACTTGTCAAAAATAGAGTTCTAACAAAATTGAAAAACTCCCTATCGAACGTCTGCTCGAGTAGGCGTCAAGTCCGCTCAAGTGGACATAATTCTGTCACAGGTGTTTGATATCCAATCGATCATAACTTTTCTTTGGAAACTCCAAATTGCAACCCATAAAAAGCTTTAGACTCATAATTCAATTATCTTTCCAATGGTGTATCGCTTGCATTTTGGAAACTTTTGTACCAAACTTTGTGTTTTAATTTCCCTACATGCACATTCTTAAGTTTCTTAATTCGCTTCTTCGACTTTTGAGCGTACCTTCATTTCAATTCTTTATTATCACTCCAAAGTATCTTAAACTTCTTGATTTTATTCTTTCTCATCTTCTAATGTTTAGTTCTTGATCTTTACTTCTAAACCTCAAGGTCTTCTCATTTTCTCGCCGATATCACCAATAAAATTCGAGTTCGGGACTTTCATCCTACAATCACGAAAATGATTAAAATTTAATAGACTCTAAAACACTTAAAACTATACAAAAACTCTTTATTATGGAGACAAAATAAATGTATAAATTACATTTATCTGATGTTATAAGAGTTTACAATCATTCTAACGGTGATTAAGTGATGGCTACTAAATGGTGAGTTTAGTACTCTTAGTAGACACAACAACCACTGTTGAGACAATATAGTTAATAGGTTATCTTAATATAGTTAGTAAGTATCATTGACAAGTCTAACCAAGTGAGTTGTGGAAGTGTGACCACTTTATTTGAATTTGGGGCTTTAACAATAAGATGCTTATGATATAAAAGATAAACCAAAAGGTCATCAAGGTTCAAGATGCCAAAAGAGTACAAAAGGCCATCAAGGTTCAAGATGCCAAAAGAGTAGAGTGATACAAGTTCGACTAGCCGATAGAGACAGTCCGGAGTGAGATAGATGGGGAGAGATGTCTCGACCTCTACTACTTACAAGATACTTATAGAATTCAAAATATATTACAATACACCTTAATCAACCTCATATCTTTATTCATTACAACTTGTTAATATATAAGGCCACGGATATCAAAAACGGACTTCAAACACACTATATATAGATAATGTCACCGACTTTACACACTTCAAAATTACATTAGTTCTTCTCGTAATCCTTTTCCCTTTTGTTACTTTGAGTTGTCACCTGTCTTCCAGCAACCTGCATAAGAAACAACATGAACAATTACAAAGCTATTCAACATGGAAAAGCTACTAGTTTAGTTCAAGCAGGGCATTCGTGTACAGAGAACGCAAGGGCTTGTTAGGTACAAATAAATGGATAGGACAAACATTAAAATGGACAAAATTTTAGTTTCTTTTTGTTATTTATGATCGTGAACTACCAAGGCGTCAATGGACAACGGATGATCATGTATCCTATCGCCCAGGTTAAGACTGTGATAAGCAATTACCTCGGGAGAGACGGGACCAAGTCGAAAAATAGTTAGCCCTCAGCTCTTTCCCTTTACCTGCATCTGTTTCTTTACATTCCAAGTGGATCGAATTTTTACAAAGTAAAGGATATACTTGCAATGTGTCCAAGAATCCTAATACTGTCAAACTAGCTGCTCTTATCGCTACCTACGTTATCAATTGGATTCCATCAAGGGTCTTGCATAACACCACTTGACACACTAAAAACGATAATCCTATCATCACATATATTTTCTTCTATTTCACCAGGAGTTTTTGGTTGTGTAGCATATGTTCACATACATGACCATAATAGGGAAAACTAGATCAAAAGACTCTATGGTGTGTTTTCTTAGGATATTCTCCTAATCAAAAAGGTTACGAGTGATATTATTCTCCGACAGGTAAAACTTGTGTACATGGATGTTACTTTTTTTGAGAATACTTCTTTTCTCACCAAAACTTCTCTTCAGGGAGAGAGTTGCAATACGAAAGATTCGTGTTGGTCTACTCATCTTACTATCTATGGATCCCCTTCTCATGTTTCCCATGTTCTACCCACAGTCATTTCTAACATTTCTGATATTCTTCCTGATAACTATTATTCATCATCTCCAATTCATCTGATTCCATTTCCAATTCCCGTAACTCATTCTTCTCAAGTTTCGTAACTCTACTTGAGTGTATTCACATTATAGACCGAGAACTAAAAGTTTATTTGAGAGGAACATGACACATATTCCTCAACATCACAATCATCTGAACCAACGCAGAGATTCTGGAAAATACTGAGATTCTGGAAAATGCTGGTAATTAATCGGTTCCTAATCTTTCTAAGAGTCTCGACTTGCCTGATATTTTTGATCTTGAAGTTTCAATTGCTCATAGGAAAGATGTTAGATCTTGTAGACTTGTACTATGCATCTTATTTCAAATTAAGTTTCCTATTAGAGGTTGTTTTCTTCTTTCAAAGCATTCCTGCGTCTTCTTGTGAACCTATTCCAAGTACTATACAGGAAGGTTTTGCTGTTCCAAAATGGAAATAAGCTATTCATGAGGAAATAAGGGCTTTGAAAAAGAACGATACATGGGAACTTATTGATGTTCCTCTAGGAAAGAGACCAGTAGGATGTAAATGGGTTTTCACGGTGAAACACAAGGATAATTGGACAATTGAAAGATATAAGCGAGACTTGTTGCATAGGAGTTTACACAGACTTAAGGGGTTGACTATCGGGAAACTTCTGCTCCTGTTGCAAAAATGAAATCAATTCAAGTTCTATTCTATCTGGCAGCAAATTTGGACTGGCATCTTGAGCAACTTGATGTGAAGAATTCATTCTTGCACGGAGATTTAGTAGAGGAAGTGTACATCGAGTTACCACATGGCTTTGAGAATGTGCTAGGGCAAAAGAAAGTGTGCAGATTGAAGAAGTCCTTATGTGGACTAAAGCAATCACCCTGGGCTCCGAGAAGTTAACCAGGGCAATTCGTCGGTTCGAATATACTCAAAGCCAAGGTGATCATACTTTGTTCATTAAGCACTCTAAAGGTGAGAAAATTACCATTTTGAAAGTTTATGTGGACGACATCATTGTTGCTGGTAATGATATTGATGAGATTGGGTGCCGAAGCTGAATTTAGAGCTATGGCATGTGGTGTCTGTGAATTGCTATGGATAAAAATTATCCACTCAGATGTGAGAATGAATTGGGAAGGACCAATGACACTAATGTGACAACAAATATGCAATAAATACAGCCCACATTCCTGTCCAATATGATAGAACCAAACATATCGAATTGAATTGACACTTTATCAAAAAAAAAAATTTGAAAAGTAGATGGGCTCATTTGCACTCCCAATGTCTCAACAGGGAAACAACTTGGGAATATCAAAGAGACTACAAGCTAAGCCTTTTCATACAATTACAAACAACCTGGCATAAAGAATATCTAAGAAAAATCTTTATTTCCCGGAATGGTATAGGATGTATATTTAGTCTTTTCATTATTTGTTCTGTTTTCCTTATTGTGCCTAATTTTATTTTTTGTTGTAATTGATTCTCCTAGAAATAACTGGATAGCTAGGATAAGGCAATTTTTTCCCCCTTTATTAGTTTTCTTGTACTGCACTGCCTATTAATAGTTCCTCCTACATGTTCAGAATTGATGAATAGAAATATTAAGCAATTATTTCAAATGTTGGCCAAATAATTACATTTAGGGTCTAAACACATTTAATCCCATTAATGCATTACCAAATGTGCATTTTCTTGACGTCAGCATGATATATTTGCATAGAAGAGGACAAGTAGAGATCAAAGTAAGCAGACATTATAACTCCAGCATTTCACAAGCATTTAACACAAGTTATTGACCAAAACTGTGTGGCAATAGACAAACTATTTATACATCTAATTAAATACTAGTAGGGATAACTAAACATGAAATGACATAATCAAATATTCTTGACAGCGATAATTAAGCCATACCTTTTTCTTTGTGCGACTCTTTCTAGAATAAGATTTTTCAACTGGCAGGCATGACAAATCATATCCCTCTGGTTTTAGCAGAGAACTGGGTCTCCCATCCCTTTTCTTCACAACAGGAATATCCTCACCTACTTGCTTTGTCGCATCTACATCGATCTGCTTGTTGATTTGATCACAATGGTGTAATGTTTTTGTTGAATTTGCATCAAACTTTTCTTTATTCCTCACATCAGATGTATTCTTGTTCACCAGTGATTTGGATGGTAGGTATTGACCAACTTCTCTGTGACTAGAAGCGGCTGCTTGAAGCTGTACAGCATCCTAGTAGAACCACACAAAACCAAAGGAGGAATATTACAGTTACAGATATAATAAACCATCACGTGGGAACCACCTAGTCTGAAAGCTTAAGTGTTATAAAGGGGACACGTTTATTTATATAAGTTTAGTCTTCAAAACACCTCCTCAAGTGCAGACTGAAATCATTTTTATCAAAGGTCTTACACGTGCACAATTTTCAGATATATGTAACAGCATGACTAGAACCATATCATCTAAAAGCCTAAGAGATGGGGACAAAATTATTTATTTAAATTTAGTCTGAAAAAAAAAATCATTAATAATCACTAGAACTATATAAATTTTCTGTATTCATCTTATTTTATTCTCGCAACCTATTATGCATTACTACTTTACATATCTGCTCTTGCTGTACAAAAAGGAGTTTAGGAGTTTTAGAAGTGGGGGCCTGGGCAGGAGGTCATGAATAGGTTGGAGAATAACAATTCTTTAACACGTAAGGGCAGCAAGTAAAATTCCAATTTTCTGGAAACAACGAGTAATGCATCTTAAAAGCTTTCTGAATTCTACTTGTAAAGACGAAAAGGTTTAACCAAATCAACAATCTTTCTAAATTCTACTTGTAAAGACGAAAAGTTTTAACCAAATCAACTTGCATTGTTGACACATATATAGTGTTAGATCAGTACATCCTAAAAATGAGCATATATTTCACGTTCTCATCACAAATCAAAATGACTCCATTGATGCAAGAATCTTGCCTATAAAACCCAATGCCCCTAGCTACCAAAGCAGCCACCACAGGACCTCCACGCGCCTGGCCAATTTATTAACCTGAGTGCTCTATATCATGTCTAGTCCCACCGAATGGCTTTCCATTAATAATAAAACATTGTTCTTCTCCGTGTCCGACATGCTGCAATGAAGACAAAAGGGCGGCATAATTTCGTAGGTCACCTCTTCCCAAAACCCCTCAGTACAATAACTCTCACATCGTACACAAAATGGCATGTTGAACATATTCTAATAAATTGATTTCATTACAAACTCTTGAAACAGCCTAATCCCTGCGGCAATGGCTTCATCCATCTTTAGGGGCTTTCCAGTGGCACTTGAAAGATATAACAATGCCGATATTTCAAAGTGGAAATTAGGCAAACTGGGAAAGGTAACCCCCACTAGAACAACAGCCAGTTCTACGTCATATCTAAACGATGTAGTCCACTTTAGAACACTCATCAGGTAACTTTCAATAAAGACAGATTTCTCTTTTAAAATCTCCGTCCAAGAAAAGTGAAAGATCATGTTTCTATAATTTCAACCAAATGTAAATCCTTCTCTAAATCCAAAGGATGCAAGTGCTTACATACCATTAACAAGAATGGCTTACCATGAGAAAATTTCCCAAGAAGAGAAAACTTGAATTGTAAAGACAATTACTGCACTTCTTCCTTACTGGTAGAAAATTTAACAACATTAACCGTTGGTCACCCTTCATGGGAGCACGGTGGTTTGGGCATCACAAATGGTGTAGATTATTTTGTAAGAAGAGATGCAAAAGATATTTGCTACGTTCTTGATGCATTTGGTGGTAGAGGTGGTCGTTTGGCAGTTGTGGTGGGGGTGGTATGGTGGGAGGCTGTGGGTCAGGTGGCTTAAGTGGGTTGGAACTTCCCCCAATGGAGGGGAATAAATTCTGTAGAGAAGCCAGAGAATTTCCTAGAGAGAGAGTTTTCCTTCAGTATGCCATTTTCTATGCAATTTGTTCAATACTGTTACCTCATTACCTGCCAGACTTGAATATGGGAACAACAGGCCCAAATACAAGCCAACACCCCAAGGGCTGTGCTTGCAGCCACATGGATAGGATGCAAGTTGCAGGTTGATCTTTTATATATTCAATGATAACAAGCTAAGCATTCCCAACAAATTTATGGTTGGCTACGTGATTGATTTTAAGCCATTCAATACAATTAGATAAAAATTGAGAATGATAATCAAGCCATACCTTTTTCTCTGCACGAGTCTTTTTAGAATGAGATCTTTCAACAGGCAGCCATGAAAAATCATATCCCTCATCTACTTTTAGCTTTGAATTGGGTCTCCTATCCCTTTTCTTCACGTAGGGAACATTCTCACTTACTTGCTTGGTGACATCTAGACTCGTCTGCTGGTTGATCTGATCAAAATGTTGTTGTAATATATTTGATGAATTTGCATTAAAATTCTCTTCATTCCTTACATGGCCTGTGTCATTGTTCAAAAGTAATTTGGACTGTCTGGATGGACCAACTTCTCCAAGACCAGAAGTAGTTGCTTGAAGCTCTTCAGCATCCTGTAAGAACCACACAAAACCAAAAGAGGACTGTTATTGTTACATACATAAACCATCAGAATTGATAACTGGAAATAAATAAATAACCATTTATGCATTACTACTTATACATCTGCTACTGTTACAACAACATAGCATTAACAATATCCATAATGATGTATATGTCCAAAAGTGGGAAGATATAGGAACCACAGTTGCCACATCTGGATTCAAATCTAGAATAATATTGTAATGTAGAGTCACAAATCAGGAAACCATCATTAAGAACAATTTGAACAGTATATTTTTACAGAATAATTTATTTAAGGAAAACACCCTGGTACAACATGATCATGTAGCCTAAATTGTAAAATAGGTACTTTCATCACCACATATGAGTACAAATCCACATCAAAATTTAACCTAAGAGTCGCTAAACTAGAAGCAAAAACGAAAATATATAAACTAGATGCACCAAAACAAAAATAAGATACAAAGATATGGACAGATAGACATATAATAGTAATAGATGAATCATGCCCTATATAAATGAAAAGAAATTATTAATGGCACCACAAGAGAAAAAGTTGAAAGAAAAAATGAGAAAGTTCAACAATATTGAGTTACACAAAGTTAGAAAACTTTAGATGAAGTTTTAACTATAATCAAATGTGAGCCATGTGAAAGAAATAATTTTTATTTGAATTACACGTTGGAAAATGTAACAATCAATCAACTGCACTTGATATTGTTAGGTTTGGGCTCATCTCAAAGCACATGCCCTAGCTGGGTCTACATGGAAAAGACCTCAATAGTAGTCTGACTCAATCTTACATTTATTACGACCGTATGGAGTTTCACCTCTACTGGTCCAAAAATCCACTATACGTCTATCTTCACCTTCTCCAATTTTTTTTCAATTTCTTCAATTCTCTCATTCCCAATTCTCTCTCATCACCATTCTTCTCCAAATTTTTCCTTCTCAATCTTGTTTCTCCTATCAATCTCCATTTATTTTTCTACAATTGAATTCTACTGATAAACAGTATACTAGTAGCTCATAACCATTCATTCCCTGCACATGTGGGAACCTACAATCCACCTCCTTGGCGTCCCAGCGTCATCAACACTCTGCTGCCCAAAAAGTGAGCCTAATACCATTTTGTAGATGCTCCCAAAAATTTGCCTTCCTAGCAACCCCTTTTAGGCAAAAATGAATAATACATTATCCTTCATTACATCTTGAGCCCGTGGTTCCATTTAAAGAGCAAAGATTTCAAAGATTTTGGAAATATTGTTAATTCCAAATCATATGAAATTAGACGCAATCATTCCTTGTTTTTAGTCTCCTTTAATTGGATTTGTACAATTAAGTGATAATTGGTAGAAAACTTTATATAATATCTTCATTATTCTCTGCACAATTATTCAAATAAGAGAATCCTACTTCCATTAAAACCTTATTTCTTTTGGTTTATTCGTTATTTTCAATATCTACATTCATGGAGAATGCAGATAAAAATGATAATAACACCAAGAGTGTTTTTTTCCTTGCATCCATATGATAATCTGCACAGTTCTTATGTCTTCTCCTCTAAATGGAGAAAAACTACAAAATGTGAAGTAAAACTACGATAAAGCTCGAAGTACAAAAAACAAATATGGATTTGTCAATAGAGCCATTTTCAAACTTTCGCTTGAGAATCTACCATTTTAGTTCTGGAAGCAATGTGATGATATGGTTGCTTCGTGGATCATCAATGCTATTATTCCATAACTTTCAAGTATTGCTATCTTTACGAAAAGAGCTACAAAACTTTGCCTAGATCTTGAAGAAAGATTCTCGCAGATTAATGGAATGAGGATTTTCGAACTCCAATAAAGGATTACTTCCATATTTCAAGGTTCTTCATCTATAAGCACTTCTCACCCAATACATTAGTTTTTATCGAGTGACATATTGTCTTCCTCTCACCATTCTTTCTCAACTTCTACTCTTCTATCCAGGAACTGAAATATTTTACACAAACAAAGCTTGGTACGAAGTAGACATGGGCCATGTGTGAAGAAGTTAAAGCTTTAGAAGATAATTATACTTGGGAACTTACTTCTTTTCCCCCAATCAAGAAGGCTATAGGTTGTAAATAGGTGCATAAAATAACAAGGTGGCACTATTGATCGTTACAAAACTCGTTTGGTAGCTAAAAGTTATGACCAACATGAAGCGCATGACTATTAGGAAACTTTTGCACTAGTAGTGAAGCTAAATATAATGGGAACTCTACTAGCAGTTTTAGCGGTTAAAAATTAGGATCTTTACCAAGTTGACTAAGTAATGTTTTCTTGCATAGCGACGTTGAATAAGAAGTTTACATGTAGCTCGTATACAGGTTTTGAGAATGTAGTGTGTAAACTCAAGAAATCTCTATATAGCTTGAACTAAAGTTCATGTAAGCGGTTTGCAAAGCTTTCTAATCGATGTAGAATGCATATTGAACCACTTGATCTAAAAGTATAAGTTGTTAGATATGTATATCATTTTTAATTTTCTTCAACACTCCTTGTCACTTGTAGGTGGAGATTATATTTTACCCATCAAAGTATAGCACGTGCACAATTTCATATAAATAGGTGACGACGAGACTTGAAATCATGACATTTTCTATCTTTGATACCATATTGAACCACTTGATCTAAAAGCTTAAACTATTAGATAATATTACATTCATATCATTTAAATATCGTCTTCGATAATGCAGGATACGAACAGATAATGGCGGATTATTCCTTATTTATTAAAATAATGAATATATCTATTACATTTATCCTTGTCTACGTTGATGAAATCATTCTTGTAGAATATTATCTTAAAGAAATTCAGTTCAAGAAGGAATTTCTTTGAAATAGGTTTAAAGTACCTTGGGCATTGGAAATCCTTCATTAGCATAGAAGATGGGCGCTCAAAGAATGGAATTTTTATCGGCCAACGAAAACTTGTCCTTAAGTTGCTAGAAAAGTTTGGTCTTCTGAGCACATGTCACTTGAAAACACCAATGGAATCGAATCTGAAGTTGAGTAAGTCGAATGGAGAATTAATTACAAATGGCATATCTCACAGGCCTTTGACCGACCAATTTTTGTACCTCATAGTCACTAAGCTAGCTAGGCATTGCTTATTATGTATAGGTTCTTAGTCATTTTCTTAAGTAATCTAGGCAGCTACACTAATTGTTTCCCCTACGAGTTCTAAATTACTTGAAGGGTCAAATAAAGGAATCCTTCTTTTTGTATCTAGTTCTCTTCACACTTTGTGACTTCACAACATGCTCATTCTCAACTCCTATCACAAGGCAAAGTGTGTTGATTGGAGATTATTACTTTACTTGAAAGGTCGACCTGGTAATAGAATCCTTCTTTTTGCATCTAGTTATCTTCACCTGCCTATGGTTTGTGACTTAACATGCCCATTCTCAATGTTCCATAACAAGGCATTTTGTGTTGATTGGAGATTCTTCAATTTCTTTTACAAGAGTATTGTGTGCTGATGTAGACTATTGGACCATGTCGTCAACCAGTTGTGAAGTTAGTTAGCTACTCTATTTACTTGAAGACTTTGGCATTATCATGCTCAGACTGTGGCATTGCATCCAGCAGTGTTTGTACTAAACACGCACAAATTAGTACAAATAGTCTGTCATTAAGTTTTCGAGAAGGTTCGGCAAGAAATTATTTCTATCAAGTTTGTTCTTTATCATAATCAGCTAGCAAGCAAATGTTTGTACTAAAGCTCTTGGTGTGGACATCTTCCATCATTTACTTTCCAAGAAAGCCGTTCAAGATCATCACATGCCATCTCGAGGAGAGGGTGTTGGAAATAGTGTTGATTCCAAATCACAATCAGACAAAATCAAGGATTACTAAAATCTTTCTTTATTTTTAGTTTCCTTTAATTGTGATTTTTACAACTAATAGATAATTGCATATAAGTTTTCCCTTAAATAGGATCAACTATATGCAAGATTAAATTGAATAAGCGAGCATATCAATGAAACACATAAATGCCATTTGGTCTATACTTCATGTTAAGACGCAAAAAAAACACAATTATCACTTTTGCACCATTTTAGATGTAGCTACCGCGAGAGTAAAGGTTAAGATTGAAAAACCAGAAAATAACAATTATCCACCCTTTCAATATTAGCACACACATTCAATTTAAGTTTGGTTGTGACTAGGAGAGAAACACTACCATATTTTCCCTTTGAATTGCACCCTGGCATATGGATGCAACTATATTAGCGTAATCACCGAAAGAAATGCCCATGCAACTCACTGCTTCTTGGAGATATGGCTTCAGTTTAGAAACACAATTTTCAAAAACCCTCTCCCCTAGCTTGAAGGAAATAGGAGATAGATACTGTATAAAAAAAAAAAAAATTGTTAATATAGTTATGAAGAGGTAAGATAAAATTCGAAGAACATCAAACATTAACTTCAATTACATGATTGTCCTTCTTTACACTAGCTAGAAGGATATGCAAAAGATCCAATGAGATTTTGCCACTGCTCTCGATAGCCACATTCATGATTTTCTCCATGTTATAAAATACGACAGGAGGGTGGCTAGACCTAAAATTGACAAATAAAAGTCAGATGCAAATATTTGCAATACAAACAGTTATTCAAGAAAGTCAAGTGTCCTTCACGTTACTATGTAAATCATGTACAAAGTTCATGCACTCATATACAAGTAATTTTCTATATACGCATATGGCACATATTCTAGCTTCCTTGAGCTAATTTCCATGAATTAATAAATGCATCAATTGCCTATTATTACATTAATTATCTATTGTAATGGCAATTTTATTGAAAAGAAAGCTAGGTATAGTAACAAGGCCTCAGAGAGTCATACCTAACATAGTTTTTGTTTCTACAACAATGAAATAAAAAGAATAAGACAAAAAAGAACTCTCAATGCACGAGTGAAAAATCAGATCATTGAACATGAAAAGGAGGAAGTTATCAACTAACAAGACAGTACCTCGGCATTACCATGGTATCCATTTCCCATCAATGACCACTCCCCAAATAGGTAAGTTTTAAACAATTTGAATCTTCCAAATTTGACACACCTTGGGCTTGGGGATAACTCTCACAATTATTACATTGAGATTCAACCATGGTATCTATTTCAATTCTATGGCCTTATGTGAATTTATTTCCAGATGCTAGGAAGGTTCAAAACTAAGCTAATGAAAAGTTTGGAAGAAACGTAAGTACATGAAACTTGACTCTTTATTTGTGCAAAGACGTCTGACACTTGGAAGGATAATGTCGTACGAGTACAGCGAAACAAAGGAAGAGGAAAGGGAGGGAAGAGAAGGAGAGATATTTTGAGGGAATTTTCCATTTTCATTAATCCAAAAACCAAATAGCGTTACATTTTTTTCCAATGGGAACAAGTCAAAAAAACCTACCATTTGGTTCATGCAAGATACTTCTATTCCTTTCTAACAAGCAATGAGCCCTTGTTTAATGGGAAAAAACATTTGCCAACATGTGACATGGCCATGTACATGTCCTTAAAGATTTCATTTTTTGAAGAACTAGCAAAAAAATTGAACTGAGCCCCCACTAGACCTACCTATAGAACACAGAATAATAAGGAGATGCACGAAGTTGGGAGTTCCAAATAATAAAATCCTATTTCCATACTAAAAATGTAGGAACATCGAAATAATGTCAAATCACTCGCACTTCAAGAAAGGTATCAAGTTTTTAAAAAAAAATTAAGAAGAGGAAACATTGAAACAAAGAAAAGTATTATGAACACATCCACAGATAAAAAATGATAGAACTTGAAGGACTCTTACATTATGGTATTTAAGAACTTCTGGAACAACCCCACAAGCAGTTCATCTAACTCCAGATCCCACATTACCACGCATAAATGCACATCTGCAAACACCTGAAGCATTGAAAGAGCCTTCGAATAGCAATGACCAGTCATGCTTGACAATTTTCCAAATGCCATCACAGCTGACTGAAAATATTCCTGTATAACAATTAAATGCAAAATCAACCAATTGTGCATCAATGATTTCACATGGTTATTGAGCTGCTGTACATAAACTATTCAATGGAAAAAGAAATGGCAGCATATCGATAGATGTTAAGTACCTTCATGTTATCATCATCTAAAGGCTCATTAGGAGCTGTTATTCTCATTAGCTCAGTGAGGCACGATGTCACGGAAATCTTGACATCCATTTCTCCATGTCTCAAAAGTCCCACCAGTGCCATCGTTGCAGGTTGCAGCACCTTTTTTAATTTTCTTTGCTTTATCTCTTGTCTTACTTTCGACAAGAGATTCTCTAATTTCTATATGCCCAACAAAAACCAATCAATTATGTTACGCCAGACATAAACATTATCAAAAGAAAGGAAAACAAGATAATGATAAAAGGAGTAGCGACTTCTCAAAATACTGAAAAGATAAGATCGGCGTTCTTAGTATTACTGTCAATCAGAAAATTATGGAGATTAAAGATTATGAAAACAAATATGAAAGTGAAATAGAAAAGGAGGGAGTACAATTGACGTCAAAAGATCACAAACAATCAATGTTTCTTTGCATTGCAGAAACCTAATTCTAGATCTAAACAATTACCACATAAGTTAAGTAGGTTCCAATTCAATTGTGGTAATCATCCTAAGTCATTGGTAATGAAAAGTATATCTGGCTTTCCTCCATTGTCCATTTATACAATCAATTACAAAATTCTTAAATGCTGCTCCTTCAATGAACCACAAGAGATTGACAGAATTAAGATTGCATAGAACACTCCACTACCTATCATGCCTCAATGTTACAACAAGATTTTAACCTGAACTGTCTAGCAGTGGTCAATCCAGATTTTATACCTTTATAATTTGACTTGTCTAGTATCTGTGTTTTGAGATTTTAACCAAAGCACTTCTTCCTGCACTGATGTGGATATCTTGAGGGTCTCAAGGAAATTTTCAGTACTTAGTAGAGGCTGCTGTTCCCACATGCCGCACCATAGTTTGCAACTTTACCTAATTGTAGCTGCTTTTCTCTGTCAGTACTATGGTTACATGGCCAAATTTATATATCAATTTAACCACATCCCTCAAAAAATGTAACTCCAAAGAGGCTACCACTTCTAAACCATCAATTATTCACACTAAAAGAACCACTTAATGAACCAGAAACTTTGCAGATTGATCCCACATTAGCTAATAACCAACAAGACATTATCAACCCACAAAGAGTTTAATTTTCTAAAGAATCCTTTAACTTAAAATTCTCATGCTTGCCAATAAACATCAGCTAAATCATTCCATAAACCGGATCAAACACATATGGATCTCAGTTGACAAAAAGACAACCTACAGAGAGTTTAATTATCAAAAAAAATTAACTTCAGAATCTCATGCTTTGAAACTAAACAACAATCAAATCATCGATAAGAAGTCGTATCTGTCTCAATTTATAAAAAAGAAAATCATCAAACAAAAGAGTTTTAATTTGTTGCCAACCAACACTTAAAGCAAAATTCCTTATGTAGCGCAGGCTGAAACATTGGTGTAAATTGTTGTAATAGACAAATGAGGCTTACATCCAATTCTTGCAAGAGCTCCTCGTTGGTAAACGCGAGCTCAAGAAGAGCTTTCCCTGCCTGAATGATATGTGTATTTAATTGCTCCTCAGCCTCCTCTGAAAGAACATCATCAGAAGCCATTCTTTGTTCTTTCAAACTGGAAGATGAAGCCGCCATTTACTCTTTCCCCTCAAAAACCCAGAAAACCAAGATAAATCCTACGGAAACTCAAAATAAATGAACCGTAAATGCAAGAGAAAACCAATAGATGCAGCAAGTGAATGACAGAAGAACGCAAAGGTGACACATACCAGAATTTACTCAAAAAACGACAGATTATTGCATCCAAATTACAGATTTTATGAAAAGTGTAATACATGCAGGATTTCCTAAACGTGGCATTGCCTTTACAAAAATTTCAAATTTCAGTAAAAAAAATCCAAGAAATTTTAATGTGCTGGTACCTACTGTTCTGCTATGTAACAGGCGGGATGGCTTTGGCTTTCCTTTCTTTTTCCTTTTCCATTTTGTAGAAATTTTTCTCTGCATTTATTGTCAAATTTGTGCTTCGGATTTTCCTTCAAAATTTCTCTATTTTTGCTGTTTGAACTTCGATTTTCTGATTCTGTAGGTTCAAGTTCTTAGTTTATATCTGATTATTTGTGGGCCCAATCCCATTCATTACAAGTCCGTTTCATTTTCATGCCAGAATCTTGTAAAAGGTTATGAACATTTATTGTTCATTGTGTT
Source organism: Forsythia viridissima (assembly GCA_030279155.1). Taxonomy (NCBI): domain Eukaryota; kingdom Viridiplantae; phylum Streptophyta; class Magnoliopsida; order Lamiales; family Oleaceae; genus Forsythia; species Forsythia viridissima. The sequence goes on along the minus strand of CM059033.1, from coordinate 36,675,462 downwards.
TTACCAAACGTGCAGTTATATTATTCAAATTTTACTTTATTTGAAGACTTTGGCCCTTTTTTTCTTACTTTTATGTTCTTGCTTTCTTTCCAAAATTTTCAATTTGTGATAAAACATTGTCATAGTTCTTTTCGAATATCGAGATTCTGAATAATTAATTTAGTGTATGTTTGGTAAAGTTTTTTATAGATTATTGGTAATAGATCTACGGAATGTATGGATAAAAATAATATATGACGAACTTATAAGTACTTATAAGCGTTAATAAACATACTCTTAATTTCTTTAATTTTATATGTTGGATATGCCACTTGTTTTTCAAAAAGCAAAAAAAGTAAATTTGTCATGTTTAAGATTAGTAACGCGTTTGTTATGTATAATTTACTATGAGCTAATATGATTAAAGAAGAACGGTGATTTATCTATTGTATTATCTAATTAAATACATTGAAATGTACTATTATCTAAAATATCAACTCATTTTGACTTGAGTGTTGTACTTTGATAAATAAGAAATGGTACATACAATTAAAATGACCAACAAAAGTTAAATTCATAATAAAATGTAAAATATAATAGAGCAAGATATAAACAGTCAATATGGCAATAAATAGATTAGCAAGTGGTTCATTAACATTAAGAGTTTATAATTATATTTTAAACTCATAATCATAATTGTAATCTTTATCTCATTTAGTGTTAATAAATAATTACATACGATCATAGAGAATTTTCTTTGTTACGGGAAGAAAAAATTATTTAAATATTCATATGTTACTACGTCTTCGATTTCTCACAAAATCATCTTCTCCAAAATTTGTTGATCGATTCAATACAATCATCTCTAAAATCTGGTCACATCTTTAATCCATGTCTTTCAATCGACTGTCTCCCGATCATTTCCAAAATTTATTTACCGTCTCAATCCATTATCATAATAGAACTTACGGTCGAATCGCAAGAAATCGATATACTAGTTAAATTACGCCACTTGATAAGATATCATGATAATTGCAGTTTAATGTCATCTCGTGTTAACATATTGAGAAATTTACAAAATACATAACATATTTATAGTTCGTACGGTGATGGTGATGTATGTGATCATTGCATTTGAAAGGTGGTAGCAATGTATATATGTGATCGTCACATTCAAAACATTGCTTTTTATTCATTTGGGCAGAGGACACTGAGAGCCTGTGAGAACAAATAATATGTCAAGGGCAAATTATCATACGACTATCGCTCTGACCTGAACCACGATACTTTTTTGTGTTTTCTCTAGACCTTGTTGTCTATTAAAACAAAATGAATTTCAAACAATATTTTTACACAAAGTCTAGAATTTTCCATTGAGACCTTAAGAAATCCCAATGCATTCGTTTTCGCTTGTGAATAAAATTTAATGTAATAAATTAATTTTAAAATAATTTGCAAAGTGTTGCAAACTAATTTATATAGGCTTTTTTTTTTTTTGGTAATTTTGAAGTTAGGGCTAGTTTGGTCTGTGTGAGTAGTCAAATTATAAAATGACATATCCGTAAATTTTTCTGATCTTTTTGACAAAATTTAACTGAATATATTTATTACCATTTCTGGATATTTGAATTGTGGTCAAACTTGTGGGGTGGATTGAACTAATTTTGAAAATATTTGAAAAAATGGTCCCTTTTCACAATACAAAAATGACTTTTGTTTTGTATGATTAAAATTTTGCGATACTTGAGACTAATACAACAGCTTCTAACATAAATTGTCAAATTAGATTTTGCAATTACACACCAGATAATGTGAATTACATCATAATCACAAAATATATCTCATTTTTATAATATTTTTTTTATGATTGAACTATTAGTTAATAACAAAAAGCTTTAATCCAATTAGCCCAATGATTTGTTGTTTTAAGGTTTAACATTTAATCTAATGAACAATCGAATTCATGGCGAATTAAAATATATACTTTTGTAATTCAATGAATCTTTAGGTTCGACAACGAAAGTAATTGTGACAATTCCTCTTAGAGGAAGTAACTGAATTGTCAATTTTCGATAGTTCCCTCATACAATGTCAAAACGACAATTTTCTTTGAGGGAGCTCTCAGAATTGTTAGTTTTCCCTAAGGAATTGTTGTTTTGACAATTCCTCTAGGAAACTGTCGAAAATCAACAATTTTTTGAACTGTCTATTTGATCAAAAGTTCCTCCAAGTCGATATTTGTATTCTAGCAAAATGGGCCACCAATTTGTTTTGGCTCATTGTATCTTGCGAATTACAATTGTGTTACACCCACTTGTCACGCGTCTCACATTCTTATTTACATTACCTTCCAACTATACTTACTAGAGCTTCGAAATTTTATAAGTTCTCTCTCGTATTTTTAATTATTCAATTGATAGGATTGCCATGTCTAAGCATTGCACAAGCTATTTTGCTTTGCTTAACAATTAATTAGACCTATATGAGCATTCTTGATAATTGATGGACCAAACTAAAATTTTGAATAGTTATGGAGCCATGAATAATTATTAGAATTTTTTTTATTAACAAACAATTAAAATGACCAACAAAATTTAAATTTCATAATAAAATCTAAAATATAATGAAGCGATATAAACAGTCAAAATGACAATAAATAAATAGATTAGCAAGTGGTTCATTAACTTTAAGAGTTTATAATTACACTTTAAACTAGTAATCATAATTATAATTTTATCTCATTTAGTACTAATAAATGAGTCAATATCATCTCGTGTTAAAATTTAATAATAATGATATTCATAGTCACTTACTATCGTAGTCAGTATATGTGACATTACTCAATTGTAGTAATTATGGCATTACTTAATTAGAGCAATGAATAAATAATATAATTACTACAATTGAGTAATATCACATAGATTGACTATGGTAGTCAGTGACTACGAATAGCATTACCTAAACAGGTTAATGTTATTTATAGGTTCTGACTATAGCTTACATGTCATTACTCAATTAGGATAATTATTTATAGTTTCTGACTATAAATAATATTACTCAATTGGAGTAAATAATTATCTCAATTGATTAACGCTACATAGTCTGATTATGGTGGTCATAAATTATGAATATCATTACTCTTTGAAATATGGCTGATTTTGAAAATATTTGCAAGATGACCACTTTTAGATGCAAAATGTCAAATATAACTTTTTTCCAAAAATGACCATTTTTTTGTATAGTGAGACTAATAAAATAGCTTCTAAAAAAAACTATCAAATTATAGTGAGACTAATAAAATAGCTTCTAAAAAAACTATCAAATTAAATCTTGCAATTATACACCAAATAATACGAATTAGCTCATAATCATTAGATATATCTCACTTTTATAATATTTTTTATATTTGAATTATCAGTTAAGAACATAAGGCTTTAATCTAATTAATCAAATGAACTTTCATTTATATTTTAGCATTTAATCCAATGAACTGTCGAATTCATGGTGAATTAGAAATATATTTTCATACTCTAATGAATCATCAGGTTTGATATATACTTCAGTGAATAAATTGTGACAGTTCCTTATGGAGGAAGGGGTTGAACTTTCGATTTTCGATAGTTTCCCCTAATGCAAAATGACAATTTATCTTGAGGGAGTTGTCATAAAATTGTCAATTCCCTCTAGTCCCTCCCGAACAATTGTTAAATTAATAGTTTCTACTAAGGGAATTATCATTTTGACGGTTCCTCGACGAAAATGTCTTTCCAAATGATGAGAGGGCTATCAAAAAATTGGCATTTCTCTCCAGGGATTGTCAAATTGACAGTTACTCTTAAGGAATTGTCTTTTGATAGTTACCCTAGAGGAAACTGAATTTTTTTTGACAATTCCAGGAGTGACCTGTCTATCAAAACGACAATTCTCTTTGAGGGAGTTGTCAAAAAATCGACAATTTCCTCTATGGGAACTGTCAAATCAACAAGCGGAGTTCTGTATTCTAACAAAACGAGCCACCAATTTGTTTTGGCTCATTGTGTCATACGAATTACAATTGTGAAAATATTTCACCCATTTGCCGCACATCTCACATTCTCATGTGCATTATCTTCTAACTATACTGACACATTTTAGAATTCATATTTTAATAATTATATTAGATAAAATATCAGCAATCCAAGAAATTGTCATAAAAATGACAGTTTCTTACGATAAACTGTTGAGTTCGGTAATTCTTGAACTGTATATGCTAGAAACTAATAGAAGTTTCAAGAGATGGAGAACGAGAGCAGAGAAATGAATTTCGAATGGATTCTCTTTCTTTCTTTCTTTCTTTCTTTCTTTCCTTTTTTTTTTTTTTTTGTGTGTGATGGATAACAAGGTTTCTAGAGGATGGAATTGAGTTTTGAACGATAATCTCTTTTGATCCTTAAAACCAAGGGTTATAAGAGGAGATGAAAGTATTATCTTTTTGGGGGTATAGAGAACATAATTACCTTCACTACCCTTGTTATTTCTGTATAGGTCAAAAATCTTTCGTTCGCTAGTGCGACGATTTTGAAGAGAGAGAGAATGTCGATTCTGTAAGGTAAGAGAATTTCAAAAATGAGTTTTAGAAGAAAGAATGTGAAAAGTGTTTAAAAATATTGACAAAGATTTACTAAATTTGTTGAGAGCATTATGATAACTTTTGAATAAATTGGCCGTTTGGTCAAATATTTTAAAAAGTTGCCATATTTTAAAATTAGAGTAGGAAAATAGACATTTATCTAATTTCCTCTTTCTAAAAAATGAGTAAACAATTTGGTAATTTTAGAAAGATGGTATGAAAACTTCAAATATGCCTTATACAAAGGCGTGTTTGAAATTTGGTGAATTTTGCAAAACATTCACTTTGCCAAAGTAGTTTTAAAAAAAATGTTTATAATACATAATTTTTATAAAAATGTCAAGTTTGTCCTAACTTTTTGCATTATTTTAAACGAATTTACGAAAATGCTCATAAATATACATATGAGAAGTATACTCAGGAATTTCAATTATAGAGCATTGATCTCCTGCCTCCAAATGAGCAGGATATCCTGCCCACCAGCAGGTGGACAGTTGATGATAAAACACTCAAATATCATCAACTGCCCACCTGATGAGACCTCAGCAAGTGGACAAGATATTATGTCCCCTTGAAAGCAGGAGATCAATGCCATTCAATTATATTTATTATCTTTTTTTTTTCTAACCTATATTATAAGAGTGAATAAGGGTACTATTCATAAGCCATCGTCCTCAGAGTAAGCCGTCTAAGCCAGAGCCGTTTTGGTCCCTTCTTCCACACGCCCTACGCTATTGTCTAAAGTCTAAACTATAATAGGCGTGATTTTTCTCTTTCTTTCTTCAATCCATTCATTATCTCTCCCCAATACTCTCTCTTCCCAACACCGATCTCTCATCCGCGTTCAAAAATCATCGTCTTCGCGATAATGTGTCGGACATTTCAGTTTGTTCCCATTTCAGCGATTTCGGCGTCAGTCGAGGCTTTGTTCTAGGGTTTTTGTTCGATTGTTGCTGGTCTACGTTCGAATCTGGTTCTGGGGTTTCTTTCCAGGAATCAACATTAATCTGCACTCCAATCAATCCAAATCCAGAGTTGTTTGTTGCTCTGGCGCAGGCTTTTCCGTTACCCATTTTCTGCGATTCTGCCATCTCAGAATTTTTGTTGCTTCATTTAAATTTCATAGTGAGTGCAGGTAATGTGGCTGATTCTTGGTATTTTCGTCTTGTTTATCGTGTAAATATCCATTGTAATATGTGGTTATTTCTCTGTTGCAGAAATTAGTACTTTTCCCCAATTTTTCTTTCCTAATTGCCGTTTACGTGTTGTTTATCAGTTAGCATTATCTCTCAAGTCTTTCACTTGTGTGAAAATTACCTTTGGTGATGCAGCTTAATCAACTTGACAAAATATTTAAGGTCCTAGGTGAGAAGGTTCTTTAGTCATCCTCTTTTTCAAATTTGTTCTCGAAACAATTGTTGATGATTGATTGTGGCATTAGGTCATCCCACACAAGAGAAGTGGCCTACGCTTGTGAACTTTCCACACTGGCAGTTTGATTTACAGCACATTCAAGGCCACAAGTAGTAAGTTATTTTCAGCTTCTTCCATGTTTAGGATTTTAGTGTTTTTTATAGTCTTAGTTTGTCAGCTCTCAATTTTCTAAACCACCTTTAGCTAATGCCTTCACGATCTTTCTTTTCTTGGGACTCTATTGTTCTTCTTTTAGTGAAACTGCTGGGCTCTACAATGTAGTTCATAAATATCCAGCATATGACCTCATTCCAAGATGCCCGAGAACGTGTTTATCTCTCAGTTTGCATGCTTCAATTTTCTTTTTTCTTTGCCAAGAAATACATGATATTGATGTATGCTGAAAGATAGAAAGTTATATAAGGCATTTGGCTCTAGATTTGTAAATTTATTCTGTAAAAAGTATTTCAAGAGCTGGAAATTGGATTTTGGATCCAATAGTTCTTCATTGTGTAACAACTTTGTTTCAATGAACCCAAGAACAAAGAGTTACTATTAAGGGACCATTTTTTAGTGCAAGAAAGGCCTGAGGACGTCTCTCACATTTAGAGTTCACTTTCAAATCTTTGTGTGCTTTGCTCATCTATATTGTTTTTCCCCATTACTATTGCTCTTGAAAGTAGGAATTAGGTGTTAATCCATAACAATCCAAGTTTTTACTTGTGCTAGCTCTTTTAGGTTTGATATTTGGTGAGGAAATTTGATAGACCACATGAATACAAGCCCTTTATTAGCAGATGCTCTACTCTAGGTGATCTAAAGATTGGAAGTGTTCAAGAGGTGAATATAAAGTTGGGACTTCCTGCCATGACCAGCACCGACAGGTTGGAACTCCTTGATGACAAAGAGCACATTCTCGAGATCAAAATTGTTGTGTTGATCACAGGCTAAAGGCAAGGGTTTTTTTTTTTAATTATTTACATACATTATTCCTATGTTCTTGATGCAATATTTAAATTATAGAATCAATGATTATTGACCTTATTGTGGTTGCTCAGTTTAATATAGTTGACTTATTCATAAAGAAACCATATTATCACAAATTATGCAAGTTTCTTGAGGTGCAATATTCATCTGTTCTTGAGGCAATATTTGCATGATAGAATAAATGATAGTCCACCCGATTGCTGGTTGCTAAGTTTAATGTAGTTGAATTTTTCTTAAAAAATCACATTATCACAAATTATGCAAATGTGCATTGCTACTTTTTCCTCAATAATGGAAAAGAAGAAACTACTTAACAAAAAAAATGTGATGATGGCAACAACTATAAGTAAAGCTTGACAAACTGGGAGCCAGCTCGACAAATTGGGGGTTAAAATTTGTGTTTTCTTCTCCGTCTCATATGTGTGAATGGAGTTACATTTATGAGATTCTCGTGGCTTTTGATGTAAAATCATTCTTATAATTGTGATGCTAGATTGTAAAATTTACAAGTTTTGATTGGTTTCAACAAATTGAAAGAAGTTAGTACTTGACATTTTTATTCTCTTTCTTTTTCTTTTTTGATTTTAATTCGTTTTTCTCTAGGAAATTATTTTATGTGTTATCCATTAAGCAATCAAATGAGTTTGTGACTTTAATTCTCTCTGAATTTATTTCCTTTATCCATTGCATTTTCTTTACTTTATTGTTTCCATGATCCAATTTGCAGATAATTTCAATCAGTTAAGCATGCTTTTAGTCTATTGATTTTGGATAATTACTCTTCAATCATTAGTGTTCATCCCGATATGATTGATGGAAACCAGAACCTTAGTTATTGAATCATTTGTGGTGGATTTGCCTGAAGGAATCACTCAAGAAAAGACGTGCTACTTTGTGAATGCTCTAATAAATGGCAACCTCAAGTCTTTGGCAGATGTATCACAGCGAATGGCGATGCAGGATTCGATTAAACCCATCACCTGATTCTGAATATGCATCATCGGTTGTCTATTATTTTTAACTTTCTTGTGGAGAAGATTTAATTTTTTGGTATATTTCAATTTGTTTAGGTCGTTAACACTCTTTTTCATTAGAGATTTTGATGACACCAGATTTTGGAAACCTAATATTTAGTCTTTTGGTTTAGTTGAGGTTTTTCTTTGTGTTTTTTCTCTTAAATATCCATTGTTCTGATGCGTTTGGTGTGCTTGTTGTTTTTGTTGACTTGGCTTATGGAGGTCAACGAAAAATTTGATTTCTAAACAGAGTTGCATACAGTTTGAGTGCATGCTGAAGACTTGAAGGAATGTCAGACTTGTGCTTGTAACAGGTGATGTTTCTTTTTAAATTGCCAGCCCGGTTATTATTTTCTTCTTCTCTTTTTTTTTTTTATAATGCTGCTTTTAAATAAGAAATAGAAAAAAAGTAAACTTAAAATTGTTTTGTTTCATATTTGTGTTTCTGGACTATAACAAATTTAGATGGAAAAATAGATGCATCATGTATATAGAAGTATTAGCAATAAAATTAATAAAATGTGTGGTTCAATCTATTACTTAGTTTGAGAGAGAGCTTATCTATTTGATTTCTAGAAAGGATAAGAAGATGGGCATCAATTATACCCTTTATCTATTTCTTTAGTTGGAAATACGAGCATGAGTTTGTAGAGTGTCTCCATTTTTAATGCACATGTGATAGTCATGGAGAATGTGCTAAAGGATCAGAAGTAATGTAAAATGTATATCGGAAGCATTTGTGGCATATATGATTCACATTGGTTGCAGAATTTTATCTAAACTATATTATAAGAGTGAATAAAGTTACTATTCATAAGCCGTCTAAGCCATCGTCCTCAAGCCGTCTAAGCCGTCTGCTCTGCTCAGATTCTCAAGCCGTCCATATTTGGTCCCTTCTTCCACACTTCTCTACTTTTCTCTCTTTTGGTTTCTCTCTCTTCGTCCATATTTGATCCCTTCTTCCACACTTTTCTACTCTCCTCTCTTTTGGTTTCTCTCTCCTCTCCACTCTTTATTTTTCTATTTATTCTTGTTCTCCTTTCTTCCTCTTCACCTTGAATCTCCTAGCCCACACCATTTTCCTCTTCTTCTTTTCTCCAACCGGTGTGTTCCCCGGATTGATATTTTCCCGTTCAATCGATCTCGATCGGTGGTCCAGGTGCACTCTTTTGGGGGTGGGGGTGGGGGTGGGGGTGGGGGTGGGGGGGGTGTATTGCACTGCAGCGACCATTTTCTTCTTCTTCTTTTCTCTTACTGGCGTGTCCCCCGGGTTGATATTTTCCCGTTCAATCGATCTCGATCGGGGGTCCAGGTGCACTCTTTTGGAGGTGGAGGTGGGGGTAGGGGTGGGGTGTATTGCACTGCAGCGAAACTCGCTTAAACTCGCTTAATCTTCTTCTCTGATAAAAGTTTCAGTCGAGAGTAGCAAAATGGGGAAAACCTTATTTTTGTGTAATAATCTTTTGATTATGTTAGTTATGATTTTGTTGTTGTTTTTATTAAATGCCTTTTCATGTATGTGAACCTAAGTAATTTGTAGTATAGTCAAGGGGACGCCAATCTTATTGGATGCAATTTGAACAAAGTGCAGACTTCGTGTTGTTTTCTTGAAGATAGGCAACTAAAGGCAGGCTGAAAGAAGATTAAGCAACAAAATATTTTCAGCAGCTCATCAATGCAGTAAATTATTGCCATAGCAGAAGCGTATACCACATAGACCTGAAGGTAAAGATGTTAGTCTTTTCCTGTTGCTCTTTTAATTTTTCCATTGAAAATTGGAAATGATGAATTTTTGGAGACTACAAAAGATGATTTTTAATTTAATTGATTTTCATGATTTGTAGCATTTCTTTGAGGAAGATTCTAAGCTTGCACTTGGATATGGTTGCTTTAATTTATTCTTTAATTGCAATACACCTCAATACCCTTTTTTCGTACCTGTTTATTTTCCATTATGTTAAATTCTGAAAATTTCAAATGAATTTTCCAGTTATCAAATGGCCTCAATCTTGATTTCTTTTGCCATGGCATTCTGCAAAATGTTCAAAAATTTCTCTCCATTAATTTCTCTAGAGCAAGACCTGTGTATAATCCATGACTAGACATGGAATTGAAACTTAATTTTTTATATCTCAAATAGCATGAATGAATTCTCATTTGATCGATTGTTATAGAAGTTGTTTTAAAGGTAATACCTGCACAAGAACATGAGAGAAAATGAAGTATGAGGTGGCCGGATGAGTGGTTAGTGGTCTCGAGAAAGGAGTGAATGCAAGCAGTATTGGTCTCATTTTTATGGCATGTGGACTTCGCGTTACTTTCATCAAGATTGGTTAATTTTTCTCCTTATCCTAATCTAAACTATATTATAAGAGTGAATAAGGGTATTGTTCATAAGCCGTCTAAGCCATCGTTCTCAAGCTGTCTAAGCCATCTCCACAGAGGATGATACGACGCTGTGTTTGGTCCTTATTCCACACACCTACGCTACTTTTCTACTTTCCGTCTCTTTCGATTTCTCTCTCTTCTTATTTCTCTTTCCTCTTCACTCTTTCATTTTCCTTTTTTCTTGATTCATTTGGTGGCCCGACAGGTATGTAATTTTGTAATTTCTGATTGGTTTTCCTGCTTGGGAATGACGGTTTCTGGTCTGTGACAGTCTTCTGGTCGGAACGTTGCCATCATAATTGGACGTTTCACGATTGTGGCATGGATCAAGGTCCCGATCTAGGGCTTTGTTCAACTATCATTACTCCATCCATTTATGGTTTGTTTTCTTGTCGCAAAAACTAATCACAATTCCTCAATATTCTTCTAATATTATGTTCTTATCTAATTTCTATGTAATTTCTTTCATTTTGCAGTCTAGCCCGCTTCATCTCTCTCTAGATTCATATATAAAAGGTATGCTTATTTAATTGTATTTTCAGTTTGCATAATTATGCAAAATCATATATGTATATATATTTATGTGTATGGATGTATGAATCTATATTTTAGGTATCAATGGTGTGTTTTAGGTCTGAATATTGTATGGGCAGTAATTTTTTGTTGTGTTTATTGAAGTTTGAAGCCGAATTTGAAATTTTGAAGCAGGCTAAGGTATAAGGTTTTTTCGAGTTTGGATTTGGATATTTTAACTAGAAACAGGAAAAATGAATTTTTGTCTTCCATTGATTTTTTCTTGATTCGTATACCAAGTGTATGCACAGTAAACCTTCTCATTATGAGTTTTAGTTGCTTTGTGACACTGGTTGCATAAAGTCACCATTTTCTACTTCTGGGTACATGTAACACTATTTTGAATTTTTTGTGCAAACAGTCGAAATTTACTTGAACAGAAGCTAGCTGATGCTGATGTGTATCAGAGGAAGATCAAAGTAACCTTAATAAGTAACCTATTAAAGTTTTTAGAGAAGAAGGAAACTGAATGTATGCGCCTTCAGAGGCACAAAATAGGTGTTGTTGATTTTGAGTTACTGACAATGATTGGGAAGGGTGCTTTTGGGAAGGTAAAGATCATTAATGAAAATTTCGACAACAACCCAAAACAGGCTTCAGGATTTAATGCAACAAAACAAGATTTAGTAATCAGATTTACTTGATGTTTATGGTAGTGGTTTTGGTAGGTGACAATTGATGATGGATAAAAGGAAAATTGAAGGGAGGTTGTCCCCAGCCAGTCGATGACTTGAGTTGATGATGAAGATGATGGGTAATGCCATGATGGTCCCTAATGACTTTTGCTGGTGGTGGTGTGGGATCGTGCTTGGGTCATGAGGTTTGCAGTGGTGTGTTGTGATGGCTGGGAGGTGGAGTGATGGTGGTCTTAGTTTGTTGATGGTGTCGGCAATGGGTTCAAACTTTAAAAGTGGAGGTTGGCTAAAAGAAAAGAACGTAGTGGAAGAAGATGAAGATTATATAGGTTCTTTCCAAAATTATGATGAGTTGAAGTCCTGTTTTGGTTAGGGCCTTGGTGAGTCTTTGTGGGTTATATGACACTGTTTAAAAAACCTCCAATAAAAAAAGGGGAACGTTCATTTGAGATATAGAAAGTATAAATATTTGTCTGGCGAGCTTAATAACTTGGCATGATCTGAACAAGTAGATAAGACCAACTTTGTTTGTTCATTTCAAGTTTGGGTATCTATAAGATCAGCCTAAAATGCTATAGCTTTACATTTCCTTCATTTGTTGATTATAGATTTCTTATAAATGATATCTCTTTATCTTGTGCCATTAGGAGCAAGTGTTTATTACTGAGGCTTGTTTATAATACGACCACCAATAAATGATTTTGTTTCAGATGTAAGGTATTCAATTTTTGATGAACTAATTCTTTGGTAGTTTGTCTTAAGATGAAGTAAGCTGGTCAAGAAGCTAACTTTTTTCTCTTTTGAATGAACAAATAATGATTGGATTAAAGTCTTAGTTAGTATTGATTTCCTATTTCAAATCATAAGAGATGACAACTTATCTTATTTTGAACTAAATAAAAAAGAGTGAAGCTGTAGGAGCGCCACCAACAAATTTCCAATATTTTTGTTTTTTTATTGAAGTTAGGGACATGTGCCGTCGGTTGGATCATGGGGATGGGGAATAACAAAAGGGTATGAACCATTTTTTCACAGCCATTGTTAGTAAGTACGAGTGCTTTTGTGATAACTAAATATTTATAAAATAGTTCGTATCATTGGAAAATTGCTATAGGAAGATACTTTGTTCAAATACTCAAATGGTATATTATGAGTATAATTTTGTATCATTACTTACCATTGCAATGATTTTGGTGAACCTGGCTAAGAAGCGGCAGGAATTTGGTGAATTGGCTAAAAAGCATACGAATATTATTCCTATTATTGAAGACCTAGACATCCAGGGAGGAAAGTACATGATACTTGTTGGCATGGTTGATGTGGTATTTTTCGATGTTGCTTAGCCCGATCAAGTTTGCTTTTTATTCTATAGCCTGCGAATTAATATTTTATTTCAGAAAATTATAATACTACATATTTTCACGATTATGGATTAATGCTTTTCATTGTCTCATTATTTCAGTTTATGCAGTATCGGAGCCATTCTTGTGGTCTTGATTATTTCCAGCATCTTTAAATGTCCATATACATATATGATATATTCCTAAATTGAAACACCAGCTACGTGTTGTGGGCTGGTTTGATTAATTTTTAGATTCTCATCATTACTATTATTTTATTTTTTTGGTTTTGTACATGAACAAAATTGCATAAATACGTGGTTTTGGTTCCAATTGCTTTATTTTTGACAATTCGTTGGCAAGGGATGTTTGTGGTCTAATGTTATTATATTTTTTTCGATCCATGTAAATTGTGCTATGATGAATTACTCGGGTTCTCCTTTAAGACATCTTGGGTGATGTAAAAACCGAGTTCTAATGCACACAGCTGAATCATAGTTACTTTTCTCAAGCCATCGTTTTTTTTTTTCTTTTGTAACATTTGGATGTTTTGGAAGGTTTAATATCTCTTCATTATTGACTTAATATATTTTTTTATTGAAATCATATTAAGCAGCAGATGATGAGTTACTCGGATTCTTTTGTGAATGTTCTGCACTTTATATTTGCTGACTCAAGTAGCTTGTTGGAATAATATTTTAGAACTCCATATGTAATTACTCGATAATGTGATAATTTGATTGACATGCATTAAGTATCTATTCTCTCTTTGCTTGAGTTCTTTGATTGTTACATGATTTTGGTTGAGTTGTTTTAGTTACAAATTAGTTAATTTGTAAATAAGTTATAAAGAAGAGAGAGAGAGAGAGAGAGAGAGAGAGAGAGAGAGAGAAGAGTTTTAGCATAAAGAAAAGAAGAAAAATATTTTGAAGTGTTACTGTTAACAAATTCATTTTTGGTAATTGCAGTGTCTCGTGATTGATGAAGCTAATAGGATATTGGAAACAAAATATGAAGAACAAATGAAGCGGATTATTACAATTTTACCAGAGGTATTTGTGGTGATGGTGAAAGTAGATTTTATTCTACGTCCACTCTTCTGAAGATATGGGATGATGTTCACAAAGAAACTCCCTTCAGTGAATTCAAAAGTTCGTGTTGCTCACTGTAGAAGTTTTAACTGGGGCTTATTGTAGATTGTAAATATAAAGAAATATTTGATTGGTGAATAATTCAATGTTTAGTGGTATGAATTGAGGTTGGTGAGAATTATAATTGATTGTGATTGGCATGTAATTCCCAGGCCCAATACCTATTTTTAACTTTATATTCATGCATTAATAGATGGCTGCTTCGACAATAGATGAATTGGAATTTTCTTTTTGACAATAGATGAATTGGACTTTTCTTTTTGATAATAGACTTATCTGAATTTACTATAGAAAAAGATTTTCATAATGTTTATATTTTGCTAGAACTCTTCGTCCATAAACTTTGCATCGAGCAAACTCAAGGTCACTCTCTATTTCGCTTAGCTATCAATACAGTTGGAACTGATAATATGATTATTTTGGACTTTCTACTGCCATTTAGAGGTATACATAATTTTAATTGATGCATGGACAAACTATATAAGACCAAGTTCAATTTTTGCTCATATTGAAATTCGTTTAACTTAGGGGACATATATTGGTGCAAGACAACAAGAAGAATATGACTACAGTGTCTTAAGAGAAATCTTGCACAAACTGTTACTTCAATCGTCATAAATTACAAAGATATAACTACATATTCCATAACTAACGAGGAGTTAAAATTTGAAATTAGTCACGTCAGAATTTTTTGATACGCTGCTATTCACGTAAGTACATGACAAGAATAAAATAGTTACACAATTGTTTATACTTAATATCGAATCATACAAATCTAATTCTAGGCACACCTTCTATGCAAGCTATGATCTTAGGATAGTTTGTAAATCCACGTACAACAATCCAAGGAACACCTTCTTTTATTCAAAAAAATTTCAATTATAGATATAATGTCTAACGGTAGCCTCGAATCACAGTCAGTGATAAAGGCCTTTCACTACCCACCAACGCGGACAATGGAAATTGAAGCAAATTCGCTGTGCTAACTACTATGGGTGGCTCTTACAAATCTTCACAAAATAATAAATAAAATCAAAAAAATACTATACTTGATTTTAAGTGAGTCAATGAGTTCTAATTGAGTTCAATACATATATTTTTTTTAACGGTCTTCAAACATAAAACTATAAATAATTCCGACATCATTGAAGAATATTTATGTATAAACTTTTTTAATATAATCTTAAATCAATTTACAGTGATTATACTATACAAAAAAAATTAGTAAACGTTGCATATTACTATAATAGGTTAAATGGTAGTCTTATGTCCTTGAAAATATTACTTTTGTCAAATAACTTTATTATTTCTTCGCATAACAAGATTTATCTTCTCTCAAATTTTAAATTATTTATGTGTTATTTCTTAGTTACTTCATTTTCTTTCATATTAACATTTTTAAGATCCTACAATACTGATATTTAACTTAAATATTATTAAAAATTTGGAGACATAATATTAATGCTTATTCTTCTTTTAAACTCTATTTTATTATCTATTACATGTTGTATTCCAATTTTATCATGTATTATAGTTGATATCCGTGAGTTTTCTCATTATAATTATTACTACTTCATATTTATTATATTTAGATTCTTTTATTATATTCTTTGTTACATACACATTCTTATATATAGTCCCAGTCTTATTGTAATCACAATTTGATGTTTCTACTATTTAATCTCTTAATATTGATTAGCTACAATTTTTTTTTATTCAATTTACATTTCTCAACAATGCTGATATTTGTTCTACACCACTAAATAGTAAATATTTAATGACGACGCTATCACGTGCAACGCACGTGGACTCACTAGTTTTAATAAAAGCATAATGGTACAAAAAAATAATAATTCAAAATCCAAAAGTTTCATGACATTGATAGTTTTATGCGGCTTTACAAAATATTCATAACTCAACGTAAGAGGCTTTAAATTACAAATTGTTTGTTTTATTTAAAAGTAGACTCATATTATTTTCCAATGATACAATATTTATGGTCTAGAAAAATTGGAGTAAAAGCATTTTATTCCCTTAATTACAGCAATTTTTTTGTTTGTGCGGAAATGAATAGCATATACTTTTAATTTACAAGGTCCAAACTCCAATTCTAATTCAGTATGTTTAGCATGTAGTTAAGATTCGAAAATCAAAATTTCAAAAATATCGAATTGTCCCAAATTTGCATGACTTTACAAAAATGCCTGTAACTCAACATGGAAGATTCTAAATTACGAGCCGTTAATTTTTTTTTTTTTTTTTTTTGACTCATAGGCTGTCCAATTATATAATATTTATGATCTAAAAGCAATTTATTCACTAAAGTGTGTGTTTATATATATATATATATATACCTATTTAAAAAAAATTCGAAACATTGATAGTTTCTGCCCATATTCGTTGGTGGTTCTAATGGTATTTCTGGGAGTTTCACTAAAAAGTGGACATTTTGGCAGCAAATGAAAACTTAGAATATATTCGTTGATTGCTCTTTGGGACTTTTCTTATTTCGTCTGGCATCTATTCAAAATTAAGTGAAGAAAAATGTGGCTTCCCCAAACAAGGCCTTAAGTTAAGCGATATCCGTTTAGCCCATAATGATCCAACGGCACATGGAAGGACAATGTGGCATGAGCTATTCAAATAAAAAAAACAAAGGTTGAACCCCAACCTTAAGGGCCCCAACCACTCTTGCTCTAGAACTTTGGTGGAGGATGTAAATCGCATGATGTGCTTCAGTGGAGCAGGGTTGAGAGTTGCTTTTTAACTGCGCTTACAAAGAGCCAAATCCATACCAAAGGCAGAACTTGAACTTCCACACTGCAGCTGCCAGCGAAGCTGAGACTACCTTACTCCCGTCCTTTCAACCATTGAGCTATACCCTGGGGGCGGCATGAGCTATACAATATACTTGGGCAGATGGGTAAAGATTCTAGAACTAACCTTGTTAAAAGATTAGGGTGTTCCAAGGAAATTTGATTCACTGCTTTCATTACTCGCGCACACACGCACACTCTTTCTCTCTCTTTTCTTAAATCTCTCAAAATTCTCTATTTATCTCCACTTTCAATTTCAAACTCTGGTTGTGAACAATATTTTGCTTAAAATGGTATGTAATTTGGGACTTATTCTAAAGATAGAAATTGGGACATTTGAGATATGTGGATAGATCTGATAAAGAGTTATCAATAGAGGTATATTTCATAACATTCTTTTTACAATTTTGTTTACTATGTATTGGCTTATTCTAGTAGATAGAAATTGGGGTTTTTGGGACATGTAGATAGATTTGATAAAGAACCATCAAAAGAGGTATGTTTCATAGCCAATTGAAGAGTTTTGTTTACTATTTATTAGTTTATTTTGTTGATCGACATTGGGGATTTCAGGACATGTGGATAAATATAATAAAGGGCTATCAAGAGAGGTATACGTAGCGTATTGAAGATTTTTGTTTTGTTGTTTACTTGCTAATTTTGTAGATAGAAACTGGAGCTTTTGGGACATGGATAGATTTTACAAAGGGCTATATTTCATAACCTATTGAAGACTTTTGTTTACTGGCATATTATGTAGATCGGATTATGACATTCGGGACATGTGGATAGGAATGATAAAGAGCTATCAAGAGATATATATTTAACATATTGAAGAGTTTTGTTTACTTATTTTGTAAATCAAAATTCTCTCTTTTAGGACATGTGAATAAATTTGATAAATGGCTATCACGAGATGTATATTCAGCATATTGAAGAGTTTTTTTTTTAGTGTTTACTGGCTTATTCTATAGATAAAAAGTGAGGCTTTTAGGACATATGGATAGATTTGATAAAGGACTATCACTAGAGGTGCATTTCATAGCATATTGAAGAGATTTGTTTACTGTTTACTAGCTTATTTTGTAAATTGAAATTGTGGCTTTTGGGACATGTGTATAGATATGATTAATGGCTATCAAGAGGTATATTTCATAGCAATTTAATGTTTAGTGGCTTATTTGTAGTTTGAAATTGGAGCTTTTAGGACATGTGGATAGATTTGATAAAGGGCTATTCTGAGAGGTATATATCATAGCATATTAAAGAGTTTTGTTTATTGTCTACTGGCTTATTTGTAGATATCAATTGGAGTTTTCAAGACATGTGGATAGATCTGATAAAGGCCTATTCAGAGAGGTATATTTCATAGCATATTAAAGAATTTTTTTAGTGTATACTGACTTATTTTGTAAATAGAAATTGTGGCTTTCAAGACATGTGTATAGATCTGATAAAGGACTATCAAGTGAGGTATGTTTTGTGTTGTATAATGTAGGTCTTGTAAATACTCCATCACATAGTGCACGCAAGCTCTATTATGGACCTCAACATAGATGTGGGTTATTTAACCAACCACGGGAAATTTTGGTGTTCTTGTGTTATTTTTGTTTAATTTACATATTTTAAGGTCTCTATGTTTTTAGACACCTTACAATTACTAGTATTTTGATAATATCTAGCACTTCTAAATGTAGATCTCCAATGGAATGCTATGCTTATATAATCTTATATATGTTAACCATGGATATAGATTAGTAACTTTTTGAAATCTCAAAAAAGAAAGAAGATATGGGTGATAATATATTTTTGACAATTAATAATTCTCTCAATCCATATGACATTTCATGTCATTACACTTACAACATTTGACGATTTTTACTAGCTTGGAATGTGGATCGTTGTTCATTGTGTATCACTTGATACAGAGATCAATGTCCAGATCAAATCATGAAAGGAGATGCACATGGTATATATTTGTGAAATCTACAAAAAAATAAAAATAAAAAAAAATAAAAAAATTAATAATAATAATAATAATAACTTGTTAGGTTAGCCGTACATTTATGTTCTAATTTAGCTACAAATTTATCTGTGACGCCATTTTGTTCTCAAATGGATATTGTTTATATTTAAGCCATTATAGTCTATGTCCCTTTGTACTACTAATAGGGACCTCCAATTGTCATACAAACTAAACGTCCACGAATGATTGAATTGATCTTGGAATTCGAAGTCTCAAGTCTATGTATTTTATTTTTATTTTTCACCTTAGGAACTGCAAAATTTATTTAATTGTTTTTGTTCATTTTGAAATAATTCAAGCAATGATCATTCATTCGGACACAATTAAAAACGCTTACCTCAGTAGTTATTGGTCAACACCTTCAACTACACTTAGACAATAACAGTAACCCAATATTCAATCCCAACGAATCTTGTGAGCTAGATCAATCCACCAATGTAGAAGATCCCGAAAGCATATCTTGTCAAGAATCCAAGATCTAGAAGGAGAACAAGAAAGCAGATGAATGGTTATTGTAGTGAGATCGAGCATACTCATTTCAAATTTTTGAAAGATATGTTCTAGTAAATTTGGTTAACGGATCATCTAAGAAATGTAGCGAAAAAATTTGTTGCTGTAATATATGGTCGGATGCTCATATGCTGTCTAGTATGTTTGTTAGTTCTTATAAGCACTTACATATTGTTCAAATATCATTTTTATCCAAACATTCAGTATGATTCACAAATTTTATTTATTTTTTATCAACACATTTAATAGGACCAACTACTTATAATTTGCAAAAAAAACTTTACAAGTTAGTGTTGAAAAGATTGTTTCCATTTTGCTGCTTTGACTTTTATGTATTACTTGTATCGAACCTATCCATTTTGGAAAACTCCGATTAGAAACTCTCATTGAAGAGAGTCCTCAAGGGTTGAAAATCGTGTTCAATCTTTAGTTTTCTACTATAGCGAACTGTCTAACGCATTGTTTGAAAGGATTCCATGGTTTTCAATATTGTTATCTCCCTCATATTTAGTTTATACTTTGTAACAATGATTTTATACTTCGTGACAATGATAAAGTGTTTAATTTTTGTGTTGTTGTGTCATAAATTTTATTTTGTTTTGAAAGGACGTCTTAGATGGTTGCATAGTGATGATGCTAATAAAACATGATACATACACCAAATTAACACTGCCTAAGAGTGTCACAAAGGGCTTGGTATTCATACACTTTTCAAAACGACTCTGAATTTTTAAAATGAAGATTTTTTTTCCTTCCTAAGATTGAATTATAAATTTTCTTAGAATTTGCATACAACAATGTGTACATATTAATGATGCTTAACTTTATACTATGACAAGTCCCGATGAAGCATTGAGGAAGAGAAGACATTATTGACATGTTTAATAATAGATATTTGACAATATTAAAACAAAAAGAAATTATAATCCTATTTAAATTAATTACAAGCCCAATGAGCTCTAAAAGTTCTTTTAGGTGACTTTCTTTGAAAAAGTGTAAATGAAAACTCGATAGAATCATGTCATTCATATGAAATTAATTATAATTTCTTTTGAAAAATGGTAAGTTCATATTTTTTATCAGTATTATTAGATAACCTGGCCTGGCTCACTCATACTTGAAACTGGACTGGGTCGGTCCAGCCTGATTTTGTGCAGACTAATAATATACTGGTCCAGTCCAGTCCAGTCCAGTCCATCGGGTCAACCCAGTCTTAATTTTTTTTTTAAATAATTGTTTTATACAATTTAATATGCATCAAATACAATTTTAGTCGTCATGTTCAATTTGACGTACCAAATTATGTCAATAATATAGAGTATTGATCATTAATACATCCACACACAAAAGACACAATTTGATATAGAATTAATATTGATAACTTTCCAGGAACTAAAGGGCCAAAAAGTTCTTCTATCCAGGTTAGAGAATTATTTGATGATACTAGATGGAACATTGGCAGACTTATTCAGCTTGTACCATATATTATTGCTGAGCAGATAGGGAACATCCATATCAATGCTGAGGTACACGATCAAATTATGTGGAAGGAAACTTTAGATGGTAGATTTGCTACCAAGTTTGCATGGCAACTAGTTCGCACGGGGCATACTTTTCAGGTTGTATACAGTATGATTTGGAGTTCTATTATCCCGACGATTGTCGCTTTCTTATGCTGGAGACTATGGCAGGGTCTTATCCCAGTTGATGTTGTGATTCAGAGGCGTATTGAGAGTCATATAACTCGGCTATTGAGACTATTCAGCATTTATTTATTGATAGTTGTATTGTCGACCAGGTTTGATGCTATTTTTCTGACATTTTTCATATATCCTTTTGGCCTATGGAGGGTTTGCAGTATCGCTTCAGTTTTGGCATTTCTTAGGTCAGTTTGTCGGAAAGGATTATATTTACACGATCATTCCTCTTTTGATTCTTTGGTTTATTTGGACTGCGAGGAATGATGCGAAGTACTATGATATCTCTATGTAACCGAGACGGATCATCTGGAGAGTATATCATACTATCTCCCTATTACATACATGCCGTTTATTTCGAGTTATTTATTAGCAAGGGGATATGGATATTGCTCATCTTTTTGGTATATCTTTTACTATTCCATCCCTTCCTCCATCTGTTTTGGTTTATTGGCATACTCTACCAGTGAGATCTTACAAAGTCAACCCTGATGAATGCGTCAAAGATAGATTTGCAAGTGGATGGAAGATTATTAGGGATTCATCAGGTCAACGAGCTTTCTTCTCTTTATATGTCGAGTGCCCTATTTTGGAGGCCGAGATCAGGGCTATTATTGACGGTATCATTCTTGCTCGAAGGACCGTACTATCAAATTTATGGATTGAGGCCGACTCTACTTTGACCATTCACTGCATCACCAAAGGTGGAGGACATTGGTCTATTCAGGCCACTCTTCGTCATATTAGACATCTCCTTGCCTCCGACCGCGATACTATTTCTCATATTTATTGAGAGGATAACCAAGTGGCTGATTTACTTGCTTTAGAAGGTTGTGATCGTCGTTGCTATTTCGAGTACAACGCTCAAGACTTACCGCGGCGATACCGCAACTTAGTTCAAATTGATAGACATGTGCTTTCTACAATTAGGGGTCTATAGAATTTTTAGGACTTTTTGTTTGGGAGCTAGTACCTCCTTATTTATTGCTTTATTAATTACTTAATTATTTGTTTGTTTTAGCTTTTCTGATTGGAGGACAGGTTTTATGCCCCCCTCTTATGTATTTTTTATGAGTTATTTATATAAGGTTGGGATATCCGAACCCCATATCCTTTCTTAGTGATTGGAGGCCTGACAACCACATTGAAAATGTGGTAGTGTATTGACTAATTATTATTATTATTATTATTTTTTTATACCAAGTATAGCACCTTCCAATTCAAATATATTTTAAACTAAACCGTCTTTGGGACATGAAATCTCTTGTTTTTGTTCTTTAGTCAATGTTGCCTTTGAATTCAATTATGCAGCATGCTTCCACTAGTTTTATACCAAAATAACATGACCGAGAGAATTAATTGATAAACTTCAAAATGATCTCACCAATTTGGCTTATGTAAGTGTATCGACTTATTTCATATTATGGTTTGGGTGTTAAAAATTGGTGATATGGTTTGTTTATTAATTTAATTAGATTCTGCAATGAATTAAACTAAATATTAAAATTATCATGTCAAATATAATTTGACTTGAAACTTGAATTAAACTAAATTTTAATTAAATTTAAACAATTTTATGTTGAAGTTTGGAATTCTTAAACTAATGTTTCAAAATAAGGTAATTTAAGTTAGAGACTTGGGTTTATGCTATTTTAGATTGATATTATTATTTGAATTATGTATTGAGACTATTCATAAAATGAGTGATTAGTGTCAAAATGGAAACAAAAAATTTATTTGTGGGTCAGTCGGGCCAGGCCATTAGGGCCCAGTTTTGTTTTGACCAAGGCCAACCCAACTCAAAATTTGGATTATATAGACCGACCCACGGGCTCGACCAATTTTGCCACATCTAAGTGTTATAATATACCTAAAAATAAACATTATAATCAAACAATTTATACATATCTAGCTATCAATTATTCAACTTTAAGAAAAAATTTCTTTTCTTGTTACATGAAAATTGTAGATGTACCATTATTCAATAGTAAAGTAGTTATCGATATTCTTTTTGCACCTACATCAATTAAAGTGTAGTACTAAATGAGCATTTGTCCCTCAATCTTCAATTTTTGAATTTTAGAGATAAATTTAGTTGAAAACTATAATTAATTAATTAACTAATTAAGCTCTTGGCACTTGACACGTCTGAAGGGAATAATATGTAACACATGATCAATCATTATACAAGGGAAATGTTTGATTTTGAATTGTCCACGTACTAACACTTCAGCAGGTGGATAATGATTTCTTACTCCCAAAGAGTAAGAGATCAGGACTCTATTGTATAAACTTCAAATAAGCTACTTATAAGCTTAAACAATAACATAAATTATAATTTGTCACACTTCATGATCAATCACAGTCATTTTGGTGTTTGGAGGGAAAGGGAACTTGTCTAGGTAGACTGTTTTTTACCCTTTTTCTTAATTGGCCATTTGTCTGTAGGAACTCAATTGTTACAAACATTAAAAGTATTTCACACCAATACAACCTGCACAAAACAAAGTACACACATTGTTTTTTAGCAAAGTCGCTTGACGTGTTGTATACAGTACGATACGAGAGATAGCCAGCCCTGTTGTGTAATTAAATAAAAAAAATAAAATAAAGGAAATATATAAAAATTATAGATTTTCTTCAGTTTATGGATAGTGAAATCATTGAAAGAGATGGGGTGTCATATTCAGCACCGGCACACACGAGAGAATGTAAGTACAAATATATAGCAAACAAAGCGTGACTGCGTGAGGTTACATGACGTACGCTAAATCTCCCCCCTTCTTCTGCTACTTTTCAGACACCACACCCAGAAAGTGGAGTGGGATGGGGTGGTGAAGATAGAGGGATAGAGGGAGGGAGGGAGAGATCTTGAAATTACGTGGAGAGCATTGGACTTTAGCAATAAATTCTCTCCAAGAATCCGCCTTACGTTGAGTACGAAGCTTGATAACAACTCACCTTAAAATTTACTATATTTAAGACTCCCTTTGTCCCTTTATCCGTTAATCTCTCTCTTTTTTCTCTATCTTTCTTACGTTGTCTTCTCAGCCCTCCCTGTCCTCATCTGCTCTTTGCCTCTTCCTCACGACCCTCCTGCGGCCACCCCTTCAAGAATTGTGATATTTCACGTTTTTTTCTTCTATCAAACTTTCTACTTATTCAAGAATTTTTCTTCAATAATTTGGGTCATTTTCGCAACTTTCCTGATTAATTCTGGCGGTGGCTATGGATTTGAGGAGGCGTTTGGTGCTGTTTTTGTTGTTGGTTCAGTTGATATGTGTGGTGAAGGGCAATGTGGTTTTCAAAGTTCAGCATAAATATGGAAGCCGCGGGAAGGGGGTGGAGGCCTTGACTGCTCTCAAGGCTCATGATTCTGGCCGCCATGGCCGAATGCTGGCAGCCGTTGATTTTCAGTTAGGCGGTGATGGGAAGCCCACCGGTGCTGCGTACGTATTATAATCACAGGCGTTTTTGATTTATTTTTATGTGTTACATGCAAGCATTTGTGTTTATGGTATAATGTAATTGTCGATTTATTGAAAATTAGGTGTATATGTATTGTTTTGGTTATTAGGAATGTTATTGAGGAATTTGAATTAAAATTTGTGAAGAAACAACTTGAATTTAACTGAAATCATTTCTGATTTGTCACAGGCAGGTTTAAATGAAAGCATGTTCTTTTGATTGATGAGGATTCATTGGGGTTGGCATGACAGTTTTGATCCAAGCTACCTCAATTTTGTGTCTTGTTCTTGCTTTAGTATTAAGAAATGACGGGTTTTTCAGTTTATTTTATGTTATTTGATTTTGTTTATATATTTGTAGAGGCAATCATTAGTATATGTGTTCATCATGTGATATTCGTACAACATTTTCCTTGGCTCCTAGAATAAGGGGAGTTAAAATAATGTGAAATCTCGAAAAGGAAGTATATGGATGTTTCGATATCTTTGCATCACTTTGTCGTTTCGTTATATGTACAAAAGGTTTGTCGTTGTTCAAGAAGTTGGAGTTTTCTATTGATTACGAAGGGAACTCTAAGAAAGGAAAGATAAAACAATTAATGGCGTAAGAACTTCAATAGGAAGCACAGGTGGAATAGGAATTTGGAATTTGGAATTTGGAATTTGATTGGTGTTGGATTTCGGTCGGATTAGAGGATTTTTCGGGAGATACAGTTCACTTGATGATGGGATTTGACATACACTTTTTGTCATGTTTTTTCTCTCACTACTGTGCGTGTACATGAATTGCTTTTCAATGCAATTTTTCCTTTTCAGAAATTTTAAGAAAATATTACCATGGGATTATGAGGTATGGAAAATTATAGTTAAAAATTGTTTTAATTTTCTTTTACTTTAATTATTGCGTAGGATTGATTTAGTAATTAGTAGATATTCTGCAGCAATGTGATGTGAGATTTCATGATCAAATTATATATGGGATTGTGGGAATGCAGAAGGTCGATATTGATTAAAAAAATGACTAATTTTCATTTACTTGTGTTTTTAATTGATAGCTTGAATAGACATAATAAAAATGTATAGTCTATAACAAACACGACTAAATACTTGGGGGCAAACTTGTCATTATGAGATATTATATAATAATTGCGTATATGAATATATGTGTACATGCATGCACGTATTTATTACTATTAGCTTTCCTTGCAAAATGGTAGCAGCTGTCAGAATCTCTATCTATTGCTCAGTTCTGATTCAGTTTTTCTGCTAAATAGCATTTTATTGCACCAACTTTGAACAACAAAAAATTGCACATGCACTCTTAATTTGTTTCTTGACATTGGTTGTATGAATGAATTGTTGCAGGCTCTATTACACCAAAATTGCTCTTGGGAGTCCTCCAAATGACTATTATGTACAGGTCGATACAGGAAGTGACATTCTCTGGGTGAATTGTAAAGACTGTGACCGGTGTCCCACAAAAAGCGACCTTAATGTATGCCTTCCCTATTATTTTTTGTTTGCTTTTAACCTTCTTATCTGAAAGATCATGAATTGAGCGGTTAAATACAGAATCTGGTTACTTACATATTTCACCAACTGATGCATGCCACTTAAGACATGTTTGGTACTCTGTACATTAATAGACAAGATTCTAGATTCTTTTTCTTTCTTAATATAGTTTAAGTGCTATGCATTCCATCTTACAAAACGTGCCATTAAGTGCTTTTCATCCTGGAATTGGAATGACTTGTTTAGGGTGTGTTTTCATCCAACAGATACCCTTGAACCAGTATGACATAACGGCCTCTTCTACTGGCAAGAAAATCATGTGCGATCAAGAGTTTTGCAGTACTGTGTTCACTGGTCCGAATACAGATTGCAAGGTTGGAATGACCTGCGAATATGCCGTTACTTATGGAGATGGGAGTAAAACCGAGGGCTATTTTGTCAGAGATTACGTCAGACTTGATCAAGTGTCAGGAAACCTTCAAACCACAACCATGAATGGGTCCATAGCATTTGGGTGAGTTTTCATTTCTGTTCTTAGAGCCTTCTGTTAGGACTCTCTGTAATTTGATTCCAACGCTTTTAACTGCTTTCTATATTATTTAGGCATTGAGCATGTTTTGTTGTGCTTAAAAGTAAGTCAAACTTACTTCTAAGTTACTTATTTTTTCAGACATGATTTTCAAAGCTACTTTTTTTACTACAAAACTTACTTCTTAGAAAGCAAGTCTTGGTTTTCGAGAAAAGTAACTTTTAAGCACATCAAAACATGCTCTCAGCTGTCTGCAGTACAAAATTGAGTTCTTCAGTTATGTTATATGATTAAATGATTATACTTGCTTTAAATTTCTTGAAGGTAGTCCTCAGTTTGCATTAAGTACTTGAATGCATAATCTTTGTTCATTTGCAATCTGACAATATTTTGAAGCCATATATAGTATCTGTTTACTTATATTTTTTACTTTGTTCACATGGAGATAATAAGACCGTTCAAAACTAAATGCACAATGCGTTATTCTTTATTATGGTAAAAACTGACGGCAAAGGTTTTTTTTCCTTCTTTACACAATGAACAAGCTTTGATATATTCCTTCAAAATCAATATTTGTATGCCTGTGCAACATGCACATTCACTCTCATGTTACCATTACAGGCTAAATGCACTTAATTAGTTCAACTTGTGTCAAAAACTTCTGAGAAATAGAGAAAAACACTTGTTCTCTTGTATGAACCTCAGGTTCTTGTAGAAAATATAGACCCATATATTTCAACGACACCAGTATAACTTAAAAGTGTTTCTTGTAATTGAAATCATATACTATCATAACTTTTGCCGTGGAAAAGACTGGAGCCATACTTCAAACTGCTTAGATTATTTGAACATCAGTTTTCTAAATAAAGCCTCCGTATATTAATTATGGGAGTTAAACTTCCGCTCAAGTCAGTTGCAAGATATAGGTTCTAGTGAGTAGACTGATTATTTAATGCATACAGTAATTTCGATATGTAAGGCCAAGTCATCTAATTGTTAATGTCATATATAGCTAATTATACGAGATTGCTTTTGTCTTCTCGCAGCATTTTATCTTCAATTATTCCTTTTCTTTTGTTTTTGGCTTTCTGCAAAGTTCATAAAGGTCTTCTCTAACTGGCTCGGGATATATCTAAGGTAATGACTGAGTGTCTGGTGGAGGTATTTGGATTGTATTTAGTCTTTCCCTTCAGCCTATGTTATATAAGTCATTTATTTTGTGGAAATGAGTCTTGCTTTTGCCTGTCGAACAATTTTACCATCTGTCTAATTTAAAGTGTAACCTATTCATTATGCTGCTTTCTTTAGCTTACATGTTAGTGATCCAAGATAGGTGCTCATCTAAACAATCTGGAGGGTTAGGTTCATCCTCTCAAGCAGTTGATGGAATAATTGGTTTTGGTCAAGCAAATACATCCGTTCTTTCACAGCTTGCTTTGTCTAAAAAGGTGAAAAAGGTATTTTCACATTGCCTGGATGGTAGAATTGGAGGTGGCATATTTTCTATTGGAGAATTGGTGCAGCCAAAAGTAAATTCAACACCACTGGTCGAAAATGAGTACGTGAATTCATAACTAGTTTTGTATCTTCTAATTTTTTGGGAGAACATTGGAGTTATTAGTGGTAAATATACACAATTTGTTTTTCTTATCTATATTGTGTGTGGGCGACTAGGCGTAGTTATTATTGGAACTATCTTTTAATTAACAACTATTCAGGAACTTAAAGTTCTTAAGGATAATAGTTATATGTTTCCAGCATATAATTGGAGAATCCGATCATTACTGTGGAGGAAAACTTCCACTTTTTTCCATGTCATATTATTCTTGTTTTCTTTCAAGGTGGTCAGTGTTTAACGAGTAGGCAATGAGAACATGCGAAATAGGTGACACTGGTGAATTTGAATACTTTAGGGTCATCTTATTAACTTGGTTGATTGAAAGGCATGTTCACTTTGATGAATTTCTATAAATAATGCTGGAAAAGAAATTTAATGAGTAAACGAAGACAAGAACATACCTTCTGGTCAACAGAAGTTTTTCGATGATGCTACTTGTCACTAAAAAGTGAAAAAAATGCAATGGAAGGAGAAGTGGTAATTTTTGATGCACAGTGTTCCTACTATCCATTCATTGCCTCCAACTGGGACATATTTCGGTTATTTTTTCACCGCAAAATAAATAATTTGAAGAAATAAATTGCGTTCAGATTCTTTTTGAAATAGAAAAATCCACTCACCAATTTTGTCTAATTACAACAGTGTTTTCGTTTTCAGTTTCCTAAATGCCGTGACCTTGCCAATATACTGAATCCTTCAGTTTCCTAACCTTAAAATTTGAAACTCGGCTATGTATAATACCTCTACCTCTATAATGTTACAATCGAAGGCTGTTATTCTTACGTTTCTTGTGGCTGCCATTTCTTAGTTACAAATTAATAATTTAATCTGGTGCAGAATGTGTGCTAGTTCAGGTTTGTTGCCGCAAACGGTGTATATGGAATTTACATTCGTTTTGTATACCCTTCGTGAAATGTTTGCTAAAAGAAATATTAGTTTGTCTATCTTAACTACGTATTTGTCTTTAATTACAGTTTTATTACTCTCTTAGGGCGCATTACAATGTTCTTATGAAGGCTGTTGATGTGGGTGGTCAATTTCTAGACCTTCCAACAGATTTGTTTGGCTTTGATTCCAATAGAGATACAATAATTGACAGTGGTACAACGTTGGCCTATCTTCCATCCGGGGTTTATAATCAGGTTATTGAAAAGGTATGTCTAATGCTTCAAGCTCGGTCATCCACTAATTCATCCTAAAAATGAACACTTACATAGTCATTACTTCTTCCTCAATCCATCTTCATGTGTACGTGTGTCTGTTATCCTCTAACCTCTCTCTCTCTCTCTCTAGATGATGGTACAGCAACCTGATTTGAAAACTCATTTAGTCGAGAAGCAGTTCAAATGCTTATGGTACAATGGAAAGTAAGGCTCCTTGCTACTCCATGGTTGTGGGTGTGTGTGTATGCATATACGTGCACACAGACATGAAAGACATGCTCCTTGCTGTTATTTATTGTGATATTAGGTTTGCCAAACTAATGTTCTGGTATAAATCTAGTACAAACTATAATCGGGAAAGAATTTATATTAGCTTATGTTTTCAGGTCCTTTTTAAGGGGGAAAGCATTCAAAAAACCCTTAGATAAGTTGACCATCTAAAATGTCCAAGAACATGAACACCGTTATTTAATATTTGTATCAAGACAAATATACCTGTAAATAAACAAAGTAGTTGTCTCATTGAAGAAACCCTTATGAACAATACTATTGATTTTGCCCAAGCACCATTCAATTGAGTTCTCCCTATCTCACCAAAGCCAATAATTTGAACAGTGAATGAAGTGAAATAGGAAAATCTGGAATCAATTGAGTTCTCCATCTCTCTCACCAAAGCCAATAATTTGAACAGTGAATGAGTTCTCCATTGGTTTTATAAATTCATTGCGCCCATGGTCTCAACATTTCAGACTCTTTTGGTCTACCACCTGATGTTGGACATCAAAATTTTCATATAAAAGATAGTTCTTGGTCCATGATGCACTTATCCATACAAAAGAATCACGCTGGAATAAGATGTCTTTAAAATCACAGTTTTTTTTTTCTAATGAGATATAAATATTGAAACACAATTGCAGTATCGTCATCTTGACATGGGGTCTTATATTGATATCTGTCTGGAATAACATATCTATCTAAAGAGTCATGAGAGGGTCATAAATTTTAACTTTCTTCTTTTTGCATACTTTTTTCTTTTCTTGTTTACCCCTTTAACTTGATTGACTTTTCTATATAAAAGCTAAGATATAAGTTCATTTACTTTTATAGTAAGCTAGTAAATTTATCTTTTGCATTCGTGATTATCATATCTAAAATAATTATACTGAGCTAGTAATGAAAAAGGTTTCTCATCTCTTCTTGCATTGACTTCCTCTAGTGAAAAATAGTTGAGATTATTTTCAGCCATTAGAGAATATGTCATCCTTCCTGCATCTCTGCTCGATTTAATTTATAGGAGGTTTTGGAGTTTTGGGAATAGCAAAGAGGCTAAATGCCATGGTTCTGCGCTATGACGTTTAACTTGTTCAATGTGGTTGGAGAAGAATGCTAGAATCTTTCGGCATTATAGTAATCCTCATTACTAGAGGGATATAGTTGTTTTTGTCATCTTTATTGGCTAAAGCTGACGGACTATTTGCTGGTTTAGAATTTTCGTGTGCATTGTGGTTTGAGGGATTCATTTCTTCGATTGTCCTTTTTTTCCTTTTCCTCTTCTTGATTGTTATTACTGAGGATTCCTTGTCCAGTATTTTTATAATTCTCCCTATTAATATATTTCTTCTTTTATAAAATTCAAATCAATCTTTGGTTTCATGTGTTTGTGCAGTGTTGATGATGGATTTCCAGTTATAACTTTTCATTTTCAGGGCAAACTTCTTTTGCCAGTTTATCCCCATGATTATCTGTTCGAAGTTCATGTAAGTAAGCTGGATTAGTTTTATTGCATAATTTGATATTTACTCGTCGATTTGGGTTGCATTTGATTCCCAAAGTGCTTTCACCATAAGGTGGCAAATGTAGCATTCCTTGATCCTGCAGTTACGTGGTCCTGGGCACTGCAGCTGCCTCTTTAGTCTGTATATATATTAATGTATAAGGAATATTGTTCTCGTTCCTCTGAAAATACTATAGTCTATATATATTAATATATAAGGAATATTGTTCTTGTTCTTATGAAAATGTAACACGTGTAAAAATATACTGTAGAAAGTTAGATATTTCTGGCTATAATGGTAACAAATAGATGCCATGTTTCTAAATTGGTTGATTTTTGGAACTTCAAACATGATGTTATTATGCCATGTCAATTTTCTTATATTATCATGGATAATATTTAAGACAACCATATGACGCATTGGCCGTTAGATGGTGTCCGTTAGGAGAGTTAATGGCAACAGCGAGATCCAGCTAAGGTAAGGTCGTGTTGTGGCTAATCCACTCCGCTGCAGTCTCATGAACTGAACTTCATCGCCTTCCCTTAGTCAAGCGAATGGGCATGCTATGCCGTGGGTCAGTTTTGGGGCAGAGAGTGAAGATAGACCAGAAGAATGATTCGTTTCGATCGACAAAAAAAAAAAAGAATAACAGTGGTAAACCTAGTGATGCAACATTACATGGAATACGTTAACTAAAAATGAATTTGAGCCTTTATGGTTTAATTTTAAAGATGAGCCATGATAGAACACAATGGAAGTAGAGGATCCAGATAGTAGATCATAGATAAATATGGGTAATGCTTTGTTGACTTGAGATTCATATAACACAACTTCAATTTTGTAGGATAACGAGTACTGTATCAGTTGGCAGAGCAGTGAAATGCAGTCGAAAGATGGAAAGGAATTGACTTTGTTAGGAGGTACATTTCAAGCTTACCTTCTTATATTAAGTTATTCAGATTTTACTTAACTTTTGTTAAAGCATGCAGTTATTATCTTAAAATGAATTTTTCTTTATGTATTTTCTATAAGATTTGAAGTACGGGGATTTGGAGCTATAAGTTTTGGGTAGTGATACTCAGACTTTCTCAAGTCAGTTCCCATTAGTCAAATTAGTCAATGGACGGTTAAGATAAAACCTTGACACTAATGAAATTGCCAAAGTTTTACTTTATCTTCCCAGGAAATAAATTATGGTTTGTTGCCCATATTGTTTCTAAATGTGGTGAGTTTCCGTTCCGTTCCTTAACTTAGTAGTGTTCATTAGATTTAATATTCGGCTTATTGTTTTATTATGCACATAATATCGGGACATTAACTTCAATATTGAAATAGCCAATAGTTGACTTCCATGTACCAGAAAGCCATGATAGTAGTAAAATAATTATAGGCATATATCTCGATGTACACAAACACTCATTTGTGAAAAGAGAAGAACTATATGCATTTAAATTTGATTTTATAGACATTCACTTTCTTTCCTTGAAAAACTAAGTAAATATCTTGAACTTGCGAAACTAACTTGTGGGGGTTGATGGAGTGAAGTGTGGAGATGTGTGCATGCACGGATATGCGTGTGCCATGAGCTGGACCTCATCTAATTACTTGGTTTGGGGTTTTTTTTAGGTAACATTTAACTAAAACTTACCTTCACAGTGATTCTTGACTAGCAATACATGACAAATTATGTTTGTTAGTGCTTATAAGCACTTATAAGCTGGTCAAACTTTATTTTTATCCACACGTTTCATAAGATTCATAACTTTTATCAATTTTTTTATCCACACATTTCGTAATACTCACTGCTTATAGTCTACAAAAATCTTTATCAAACATATTCTAAGTCGATAACCAAATTGAATAGAGATAAGTTTTAGAGTTTGAACCACACATTGAAATTCTTGGATAGTCACAGTAAATTCGGCTTACCCCATTATTGCCCCTTGTAGCAGTTCTCCACTGTTCCTTGCATTTCCCCACGACCATTTACCAAGCAAAGCTCTTTAAGGAGAAAATTTCGACAACCACCTTTTCCACGTACTTGCTGAAAGCTTCAGTTTCGGAATGAAAATTTAATTGAGGATTGAAATGTCGACATGAAATGAAAAAAAAGATCATCTCAGTCAATATCACCAACTTCATTTATTTGACATAAGAGGGGCATTTTTCTTATGGATCTTCTGAGAAGAATAATGCATATATGGCTTATATTAAGCGCATGTTTGGTAGTGTGAAATTATTTTTTAAGTGTTTATATTATAAGTTGTTAGTGGATGTGTGGATAAAAAGTGTGTTCTAAGTTGTGGGTCCTATGAAATGTGTGGATGAAAATTATGTTTAACCAGTTTGACCAGCTTGAATTATAATTTAAGCATATCCAAACATGTGCTAAGATATATAATGTGAGAAACACTTTCAGGAATTCCTTGAGGGGCGAGAATTGAATTCTCATTTGTTGCTTATATTTAACTTCTTTAGATGAGAATAACTTGCCAACCATGATTACTTTTTTGAGATGTTTTTACATTATCCTGTCTTAATGTTTATCGTCCTGCATAGTATTAATTACAAGATGCTCACACTATCAAGTAACAAGTGTTGAGACTTTTTTCGTAATTGTCTCAGATTAGATAGACTAATTGACGACTAACTTGATATTAACCTAGTCGATTTTTTGACTCATTGCAAATGCAGATATTGTGTTAACAAACAAGATTGTTTTGTATGACCTCGAAAATCAGACAATTGGATGGACAGAATACAACTGTGAGTACAGTTAATTATTGCATATTGCAATGCTTCTGCCTTACAATTTGATTTTATGATTTAATTCTCCTTTTCTTGACTTGTCAATGTTGAATAATTTTTGTAGAAATCTGTGCTATCGTTATACTGATAATCAACTTGTACTTTAGTAACAGTTGTCTTGCACATTTTTCATGAGAACATTTGTTACTATACTCTATCCTTTGCTCCACACTCCTGCGAGTACTTATGCGACGTGTTTGGTGGGGAGAAACTAAGGTCTTGTTTGTTCTAGTGTCTAGCCTTGTTCAATAACGAGTACCAAACATGTACAGATCATAACATTGTCAAATGTGTGCATTCCTCTTTTGAAGTTTTGATAGCTTGTGAATCCTCATTAGGTTTTGTAGTGAAGTTGATGGTATGTTCTGAGTTAAGAAGCTTCACTAGACTCAGATTTTGACATAATCGGTACCATATTGTCGCTTCGTCCCTCTGACTTCAATTACACAGATAATCAATTTTTTATTCGGCTCCTTATATATCTGCTTCTCCCCGTCCAAACTTCAACGAATATTGGTTTTGGCTCAAGTTCTGTTCCAGGATCAAGTATACAGTTGTTGTATCTCAGAATAACCTTTGAATCATTGAACTTTATGCTGGATGAAATTTTCACGAAACAGGCTTTCTCTAAGTCATTTTGTTGTTGATCTTAGGCTCTTCAAGCATCAAGGTGAAAGATGATGCATCAGGGAACGTTTATTCCGTGAGCGCCCATGATCTCTCTTCGGCTTCCAGTCCAATTAAAGTTAATTCTATATCGATCCTTTTGTTAATAGCGATCCTGCTCAATCTGATAGAATGATATGTTTCAAAAGAATCAACTTCACGAAATGTTGTTCGTGTTGTATGACAATAAATGGTCGATGTTGAGCAGTTTTGTATTGAATCTTTGGGTTCATGGTAAAATGCAGTTGTTGGAAGCTTTGCAGTGTTTCTTTGACACCACATTCTCCTCTACTCTGTTTCACCCCCAAAGAATGGCTGCTTCTAGCTCCAATAGGGCCCCGAAGGTTGGATTTTTACATTTTGTTCCTCCTTCTTTGACAGAGGAGATTTTACAGAAGTTACACAGAGAGAACAGATGTAGAACGAAAATATTTTTTTTTTTTCTTCAATATTTATATATATTACCTCTTATAGGATATGTCGGGCATGGAAATCTATTTTCTTACACCACATTAATAATGGAAAAGTTGTGACAAAACAATAATGACATGTTTGGTAAAGAGAATTTGACGAGACTGAATAGTAAAAAGAAGAGAAAAAGATTAAAACACTGTACTATTTAGTTTTATCCAGTAATGCTAACCAATCATACATGTTCTTATTCTTTGTTTGGTAAGGAGGATTGCAATATTAAAGAAGTAAAAAAGAGTTAAAATCGTGTTCATTTGCATTACTACATGTGCCTATGAACAATGATTTTTTTTTTTTTTAAATATAAATGGTAGTATGTATGTATATACTGCATACATCATCAGAAGGTTCAGAGAAAATGTGTGCAAGTGATCAGGCTTTACAAGGTTGTCCTCAAGAACTGTACAACAAAATAGACAACTGCAAGAAATAGTGCAATCTGGTATACATCTCTCTGGAATCCATCATCTCTCTGGAAAAACTGGATCAAGAAATATAGTATCGCATCAGTCAGGTGTATATTACATGGTAGTTTCAGAAACAACGATCTACATGTTTGGTCGGAGGATTGTACATTAATCGACAATATTAAAGAAAAAGTTAAAATCTAATTCATTATACGGTTTGTGTTTCTGGTCAAGACAGAAGCAAGAAAAAGAAGATTATTTTTTTAGAAGAATTACCTTTGTTGGATCACCAGTAGGGTCTGGATAGATCTCCAAATTCTTATTCTCCGTGGTAACACGGTTCTTCAGGTCTTTAATGAAATCTCCAACATCTTTTCCAGCTTCGACTGTAGAAAAGAGCCTTCGTGATGTCCAGAAATATGCTTGAGCAATGAGGGATGAAGCCGACAAGTCCCAGAGTTCTTCATGCTCGATCACTTGTCCACTTATCTGATTCAGAGTAAACTTGGAGTTCACTTTCACAATCAAGTCTCCTCCAAGACTGAAAAGCAGAGATTTAGGCTTCCCTTTTATTGTCCACTTGATATTTAATACACTGGTTGATAGCATCATCATCTGCTGTACACTCTGTAGAAACAATTACATGAATCAAAACAAGGTCATTTCATATTCAAGGCCATGAAATTAACTACGAGAGATGATGCAAAAAATGTCCCAATTTTCAGAAAAAAATACGCTCATAACATGTAGAACTCACTACTGTGGGATTGTCTAGAGCATTGGTTGCCCACAATTGTCTCTTGTACTTCTCTCGACCCGTAAAACTTCTAACTGGATCCTGCAATTACTTCTAGCAACAAATTTAGAAACTAAATCACCAGTACTTAAGTGACCTATCAATAGCAAATTGATGCCAACAATGTTAGCAGAAAAGAATATATTCAAGTTTGAAAATCTAATAATCAGTAAGTAAAAGATATTATATGGTTGTGTAAAACTAGATCTGCAAGCTCTCTTTAGGTAGAGACAATATAACAACCAAAGGAAGCATTAATGCATTCACGATACTGAATCTACCAATGCTTTGGCAGCAAAGATAAGGGCAAGTACCTTATATTTGACAGAAACTGCATAGGTCCCCAGTGCTCGATTGCCTTCGCGAAGTTCTAGAATGTCACGAACAAGTTGTCTCGCTGTGGCTTCAATAGAGGGACTGCTGATGCACTCGAACTCATTACAAAGTTCACCAAAGTCCATACCATCTACGATCTTGTCAGCCTCTGATCTTTGAGAGGTTTCATCAGGGGACACCTCAGTTCTACGTGAGTCATTTGTAACTGCAGTAATGTCGAAGCTGTCTCAGTTAGATAAGGCTGTCTTAACAATAAAATTGTTACAGATTAAGCCTTCATCCCTTCTTAAGACGGCAATAATAAAATCGAATGGAACCAGGAACAGACAAAGCAAACGCACAAATTTCTAGTGGTTCACCAGCAGCATTTTGATAGCTACATTCATTTAGTGTCACTATATTGGAGAAGAAGAGTAAAAGTTTTCTCATGCCCCTCACACACCAACCACCCCTTAAAAATGTTTTGTATAGTAGGAATATTAGGGCGACCTAGTAAGTGGACGGATCTGCAGTCAAAGGGATAAGCGTGCAGTGTAATTAGGCTCCACAAAGTCCAACAAGATTTATATGATTGGAAGGAGTTCAATTGAACTTAATGAGAAATGGTCCCTGTCAAAACTTTAATATGTTCAAACTCAGATATCATAGACAAGCCTAAAAAAATTGTTCAACTTTGCTTGTTTATTTTTCAGCCTTGAACAAGCTCTTTTCAAGCCAAATTCAAGTCAAGCCCAAGCAGCTTAGTTAAATCATGTTGTACTTTAAACATTTTAACTGTTCCAAGTTAATCCAGAGCGCCTCTAACCTATATACACCCTCAAGTTGAGATCCTGCGATGATTATTGGGAGAGAAATGACAACACATTGAGTAGTCATTTCTCGAAATAATAAAATCACTAAAATATAAGTGCAGATTATATATAGCAATGCTACACAATTATATATAAATGATTAGCTCAAGTGTGTACAAAGTAAGATCAAATTCTCTATCTAACTTTCAATTTATTTACAACATTAAACTTCCTATCCTCTCTACTAGTGGATATACAAAAGCAGAAAATCCTTCATTGTCTTTCCTTCTATTATCCTTCAGTTTTCTTCAAAGTGAACGTCATGGAGTTCATACACGGATTAGCTCTATGGCAGCAAATAATTAATACATACGAATCTGATGCACGACAATAAACTAAAGACATAAAGGGAAATATAATGCTAGATGTGCTGGTGCAGAACATAAAATGGAATTCTGTTATGTATAACCTACGAATGATTGCTGAAAAGGCAGCATCAGTGAGTTCAGATTTTGGCAATGTATTTGCCACCTCTTAGTCCATCCATTTCATTCTTTCAGAGAGACTCACTTGACATGTCCATATAGAGTCGAAGTAGCTCTACAGATGACATAAATTTTAGTTTATACAATTATACTCGTCTTGAGGCTAATCTATGTAAAACCATACGAGAAATTTTAAAGAACTTATATTCAGAACGAGGGTGACCCGTGAAATTACTTAGCGGGACGGCCGAATGCTGTTTAAAAGATTAATTGAAAATGCATACAACTAAAAGAACACTAAAATGCACACACCAAATCTCAAAAAAGAACAGAAAAGAAGATGCAAAAAACCCTTTTCCACTAGTTTGATAGTGCACGATTTCCATTAAACAACTTCTTTTTAAGGACTTCTTTATCTTCAAGACAAATACAAGACCCAGTTCACAATAGTATTATACTGTGCTATTTGTTCGATAAAACAAGAATAAATAAGAATGTACTCGGGCAGGTTACCTCGTAGGGAAACTTTGTGCAGACGATGAAATGAAGAAGCATGAAGGTTGAGGGCATGACTAAAGATACAAGGAGGGATGGTGCAGCGGAAATCGCTTAGTTTACGGCGTAATAAAATGGTGGAAAAAGCTGAAGCAGAAGAAGAACTCATATCTCTCTCTTTCTTCTTCCCATTCTATCGAGAAGCTGGATTGAGCAGTCATCAAATTTTCTTGCTCTGTTTCGCTCTCTCCCCACCTAGGATTAGTTAGTGGATAAGGAGTGAATATCTTGTGGTGCATTTTATTTTCAAACTAATTCCTACTTTTCTCTAGAAATAAGAAATATTTGTTAAACTAAAATTTCCAGAAAAATAATAAAATAATCGGACATCGACATTAAATTAAAGATGAAAATATAAATCAAGACTCATAGATCATTGAACAAATAAGACAGGACACGTAGAAACTTGCCAAAAATTTGGCCAGCATACAATGCAATGGGCACACGTACGCTGAATGGCTGGGCGCACGCATGCCAGCACACTGCTTGGCAGTGCAAGTGTGCTGTCTGCTAACACACCCCGCCGGCTTTTCGACTCAAAACTGAATTTGAATGTTGACTTTTGGATTTTATTTTTTTGACTTTCTTTGACGTATTTCAAGTGTAAAAGTCACCTACCAATAATTGCAACTTATAGGAAAATGTCTAATTTATTATAAAATTAAAAGAATAGGGAAGAATAAAGAGAGTCAAAACTCAAGTGTGTGAATTTATTATAACAATGACTTTTATTTATAGGGTTACAATATGAGTTATAATTCTTCTGGAGTAAATAGATAACTACATAAATATCTAGATAAAACTAAATAGTTATTCACCATTATTTATAATTTTACAACACTTAATGACTTGTTACACAATAACTGCTTCGTTATTTGACAAAAATCAAATGGCACAAAAATACCAATAGAAGGAAAAAAAATTATCAAAAATTTGAAGTAATCAAATGCTGCCTCATTAAAACTTTATCAGGAAAACTCATTGGGACAAAACCTGACCGAAGGAAAAAGAGTACAGCTACTCTCCCTAATTTCAATCAATAAAAAAAATCTTGTATCGAGTTATCCATATCTTGTGCTTCAATGTCTTCAATGCCGCCATCTTTTAAAAACTTGTATAAAATAATTTTGGCGAAATGTGTTCCATGTTATAACCTCTAAGCAATATCATCTACATACACTATTTCTGATTGACTGTAGTTAGCATGATAGTCTGATGTAATTATATTACAAACAAATCTTGTTGTTGTTCCCTTAGGGGTCTCATATACAATTTATAATACACAGAAATATAATCATAGGGTTATGATGAAGGTAAAATGTTTTGTAGGTTATGGACATCCATGACTATAATATTTATACCACTTCCAATTATATGTCATTTACAAAAGGAATATGCCTTGTTAAAACCTTACTAGAAAAAACACGGTAGGCAAAAATTCTAGTGAAGGAAAAAAAGTACATAATTCTTTTAATACGCCATTAAAGTTGTCTTATTAAAAACATTGCCAGAAAAATCCAATGGGACAAAATCTTAGTCAAGGAAAAGAGTACAACGCGTATTTACTCTCCCTCATTATAATATCACTTCATATCTGTACTTCGATCGATTAAGTTCTTGAAAAGTTGAATTATATGCTTCAGACATATTAAATCCTCTAGAGATTTATATACATTGTTTTATTAATTATGCGAGATGAGTTGGTTATAATAATATTCATTGTATGCATATATATCATGCATTGACAGGCTAACAAGATATCAACTTGTGATTACATTACATAAGCCTTTGGAAAATTCATAATGTTAAAAGACATGCATTACATGTTACGACTTCATTTTTCTCATTTCCTTTTCGCATAAATATACACATTTAGGTATTCAGACTATAGGTTCAGAAACTTCATGTTTCTCTAGTCAGTTCAATTTACTTGGATTGCATCCTTTTATTTGGCCAATTTATTCTTTGACATTTTACTTTCAATATCCTCGCTACTTTTCATAATATGAAGCGTTTTATTATGTACAAAAGTGTTGTCAACAATATTTTTTTTTGAATCCATTTCTTTCTCATAATGACATAACTTAACGAGATATTTTCATTTTATTATTTCAGCTAGCTGAACCTTTTCAGAATATTATAATTAGTTATGTCTATATACTCTCAAAGAGTATACGCCTCATCAATATGACCATCTTTATAATTGGCTATATTTTTAATTTAAGAATTTTTTTGGAATCAAATGTCAACACGCTTTAGGTGTGTCATTCATTTACCAGATATAATGTTAATGAAAGTCCTTCAAGGACGTCAATATAAATTAAAGCGTTTAGAGCTGGTATATGAGATTTGATTTAATCTCTTTGGTTAGTAAATGCATCTGTCAATTGTATAACTTATAAATGAGTTATTTGTTGAACTTCTGGTTTGTATTGTCTTGTGCAAGGAGTTAGAAAAAATAATATGCTGCATTTTCATGTATTATTTTCAGCTACTTAATTTTATTTCCCTAATGTTGAGAAAACTGTGTTATAAAATATCACTCGTTAGGACTTACGATATTTTATAATGTTCCAAATTAAACATGTATTCTCAGTATTTTTTAATGCTCATCTCAGTGCACTATGGTGGATTGATTGTACATATATTGCACTATCAAAATCATTAGATGTGTAGTATTAGGTTTTGACCATAAGCCAACTATAGCGGACGTAACTTTGATGTTAGCATGATGCGTATAAGTGTTTCCACATATAAAATAGCATTCACTAGATAAAAATGGGAAGCGCTTTGTTTTCAATAGTAATGGTTTAGAATTTAATTGGAGGTGTTAAAAAATAATATTGCTAAACCATTTAACATCATCTCAACTAATATTTACTAAAAGTTTGAGATTTAGACTCACTAGTATTGACAAAACACATCACCATCTTGGTTGTATAATCTGAAAATTATGCTCATAATTTAAAATTTGAGCAAGTCATCTCGCAAATTTCAAATTGCGAATAATAACACCATACAATTATCTAGTAGATGTATCTATTATATACAAATAATAAATAGATGGTCAACATAGAGGGTGATGGGGCCCCATTAATCACCCTAAATAATTTTTAGAAATGCGGAGAATTCAGTCCTAATTTTACCTAGTGAAGGTCTACTGGTTTATATACAATGGGAACAAACATCACGTGAGAATTCATTATATTGAAAAATCTTCTAATTTTCAATAGATATTCTCATTAATAATTCACAACATATTGATCCGGGATGTTCTAATCGGTAATGTCAATCAATAAAATTTCAAGATATTGAACATCTAGTTCAATATAATTTAACAAATATATTTTTCATTTATTTGGGGAACAAATTTATGTTTCTTATCTCACAATAATAAAGAAATGAAGAATTGATAATTGTCTCACAAGTTTATTGTATTTCTTTAAGAGTATCAATGATCTAATATTACACAACGTTAATATTCTGAAATTGTAAAGTTGTGCTTCTTCAAGAACAACAACACAATATTTTTTTTCTAGAATATTGATATGTACAAATTTATGCTTCTTCAAGAGTAATCATATAATATTCGTTTAATTATGTTGTACTTCTTCAGGAGCAACAACACAATATTCTTTTAAAATATTGATATTCATAATATTATACATTTTCAGAAATATTAATACAATATTTTTATAAAATAATAGATCTTATAAAATTAGCTATTTGAGAACAAGTAATATTATACTGAAATATTAATATAATATTGTGCTACTTCAGAGACAACATCATATTATTATTTAGGAATATTAAATTATTTAAAGATTTACTCATCAGGAGCAAAATCTTAATAGATGTTAGATATTATACATTTATGCTCTTCGAGAGTAAGTATTATTATGTCAGAATATTAATATAACGTTGTGCTTTTTCAAGAACAACAACAAATAATTTCAAAATATTAAATTTTATAAAAATTTGCTCTTCAAGAACAATAGCATAATATTAGATATTTTAAATTACGCATTTGGGGAGCAAAAACTCAATATTCTTCTGAAATATTAAATTAATGATGTCACACTATTAGGGACAAGTAACGTTCTTCTAGAATATTAATATAATATTGTACTCTTTGGGAGCATTAAAATATTTATGAAACTTGGACTTGTATAAAATTAATCTTCAAGACTAACATAATATTCTTCTAGAATATTGATTTGTATAAAATTTTGATTTCTTCATGAATAACAAAAAAAAATATTCTTCTTGAATATTTATTGTGTTATGTTTCTTCAAGAACATTGACACAGTTTTACTTTTTTAAAAGTATTTAATTTATTAAAAAAATATATAAAAAAATTCACAAATAATGTAAATTTAATCCTACAAAATATAATCAAAAGATTTGTAAGAATAAACTTACTTGGAATAGGAAAATAGTCATTTGTTGAAATTAGTACCGATTCAAAATTTACTACTATTCACGTAGAACTATCTCATGAATGAACCGTTTGATCTTGATAGTAACTGGTGGATTTGAAGAACAATGAGCTTTGAACTTGATTTCAAAATTTCATAATGATCGGATCACGAAGCGTTGAGATATCAATGTTTGATCACGACTGCTCAGGAAACCCAAATTTTTCCACGAGTTCAAAATTTGTTACTGTTTATACAGAGATTTCTCACTAATGAACCGTTAGTCTTGATCTCCACATTTGGATTTAAAGAAATATGAGTTTTTCAACATTATGTACAAATTTTATAACGATCAGACCATGGAGCATTAAGATATCAATGTTTGATCACATATGCGCAGGCTGCATAGAATTTTACAAATTTTCTAAACTAGCTCTCGAATTTTCTCTCTAATTTGGATTAGCACTATCGTGCTAATAATGTGTTATGAAACTAGAAAATTATAGGAAAATAGAAAGAGTCAAAACTCAAGTGTTTAAATTTATTATAACAATGACCCTTATTTATAGGATTACAATGAGAGTTACAACCTGACTATAATACACTATTTTAGAATAAATAGATAACTACATAGACATTTAGATAAAATCAAATAATCATTCACCATTATCTATAATTTTACAATATAATTCAATATTTATTTAATTAGATATATAGATACAGATTCAATATTTTTTTGTTATCTTACAAGCTCTAAAATTTTCTTAAGTTGGATTGTAATTGCAATTTAAAATACAAAACAAACACGTAGACATATAAAATAATTAAAACTCAATGGTGTTATTGTGTCAAATTGTATATCCAGCGGTAATCCAATAATTAAATTGCATATAAATGAAATCATAACTTACTTGGTTTGTAGTGCGACATATCTTTGCATGCAAAACAAAACATTCCTCCTTATATGTCACATACATCCTAGAATCTATAAAAATGGTAAAATTAAAAAAAAAAAAAAATCTTGGAAATTGAAATGTGATATTATTCTTGGATCAAATGATGAAAATATTTGAAAATAATCTAAGTACCCCTACTCACGTATCAATGAATAATCTATTTATCATTCATTTGAAGGTACGCAAATTACGCCCCATTCGCTTATTATACATACATCTTGAGCTAATGTTTTGTCAACTTTATCCTACACTAAAATTATGATCACTGATTTGATCATCAGAGTGCTTATGGCCATTGCACCACCCTGTAGGATTGGTCTTCGGTAGTCTAACATGTCAAGTGTGCAAGTTAGAAGTACATGGATTGTGATGTGGTTCATTTCCA
The DNA here is from genome assembly GCA_030279155.1 of Forsythia viridissima. Lineage (NCBI taxonomy): Eukaryota > Viridiplantae > Streptophyta > Magnoliopsida > Lamiales > Oleaceae > Forsythia > Forsythia viridissima. The sequence continues at coordinate 36,631,183 of CM059033.1, read as the reverse complement.
TTGGCATTGAAAAGTTAAGCCAGATTTTGAGGTCAACAGTTAGTATTCCAATAGAATCTATGTACATTGATACAACATCATATTCCATGTGACATATACATGTATATAGCAATAATAGTACATCTCATCTATTAACATAAGAGCACATTATAATTTAGATACTATTATTTTGCATTGTAGTTGGATTGTTACTTAACTCTATCATTGCCTAACCTAGCTCCATATCTCATAAAGATCATCCACTTGAAGTCTAAAGTAACCAAAAATAATCATATATATCATATTTAGGGTTAAATACATCAAAAAAGAATCCACCAAGGTTAAAAACACTAGAACAAGTTCTAGAGTTAAAATTGGATAAGAGTATCGACCCTATGGGCTTGTGTGTGGACACCCTGCACCTAAGCTCAGGGGGTGTCGAAAGTCTCTAGTAGTGTCAACCTCGATGGGTGGGGTGTCAACCCCTACCCAGCAAGGGTGTCCACACCTAAGCTCATGGGGTGTCAACCCCTACCCAGCAAGGGTGTCCACACCTAAGCTCATGGGGTGTCGAAAGTCTCTAGTAGTGTCAACCTCGATGGGTGGGGTGTCAACCCCTACCCCAGGCATCATCTTTTTGCCTTGTTTTTTGCACACCGTGTGCTCTCCACTACGTCGGGATCATTTTTACTGTCTTTTTATTATTTTGCTCATTTAAAATAAATTATAACTGTAATATAAAGGGAAATTACTTTTTCCAACTAAGTAGTCTGATTCCGAGAGAATTTCAAAACCTTGAAAATGAAAAACCCCTACTCATATTTATAGTTTTCTACATGTCTTTTCCTTTTTTTTTTAAATTGTTTGAAATGATTGAATAGGAAGAGGCTATTTTGTCCTAGTTAAATTGATCAAATTTAGGTCACGGGCTTGATTTTTGGTCAACTAACAGACATTTTGACGAAATTTGTCCAAACTCTAGAGAGATCTTTCCGGCGCATAATGAAAGTAGATGTTAGGATTAGAAGGTTTCAGACTGCACATTATTTATTATTTTAAATGAAGAGTATAAAGGTTTATTTGCACTTTTAATAAGGTTAGAAATCCCAAGTGCAATTTTTTTTATTTTTTTATTATTACCTTTTTATTGCTATTTTAGGGTGTGTTTGATTTAATTAAAATCAGATTTTCTATAAAAGTTGATGAAATGTGTGGTTAAAAAGCTATAAAAGTTGCGGGTTCTATGATATGTGTGGTTTAAATTAATTATTGACTTTGACTTTTTTTTTTTTTTTTTTTTTTATCAAAATCAAAAATGAAATCAAGCAAAGGGTAAAATTGTCAAAATAGACCATGTGTACGAATTAATGAAAAATTAGAAATGATAAGTACGAATAAAATTGAATGAGAACGAAATTACTACAAACATGAAATTATGGAGACTGTGAGTTTAATATATAGTTCAAAAATTCACTACAGAATTTAAAAGGCTATAGAGGAATTTTATAGGTATTTTTTATACCATTAGTTACAATATTAATATTAAGAGCTTGTTTGGTAGAGCTTAAAATTCTACTAAAAAGATGAAGTTAAAATCAACAATTAATTTTAACCACACATTTTATAGGACACATAATTTTTATTAACTTTTCAACCACATATTTCATCAATTTTTTTTCAAAATATGCTTAAAAGATTCACCAAACAAGCACTAAAGATCTTTTTCGTGGCTTTTCACATTTCTTCATTATATGACAAAAAATGATTATTTTCTACCTATAAAAGAGTACTATGTTGGTCGACAATCTATGTCTTCATTATAAAAGAGTACTTTGTCGGCAATCTAAAAGTCATTTTTCATCTCCTACAAGTTATAAAAATTTATCTCTACAGTTCTCTTTTTAGGATCCTTGAAATAAACTTAAAAGCAAACAAAGTTCACTTCTCTGCGTTTGTTTCGTGCGTTTTTTTGATTTGGATTCGTGCTAACAATTAAATGATTATTCAGACAATGTGTAAGGAACAAAACCTTTTGAGACAAAGTCTCAACAAGGGGTGTTGTAATTGAAAGATTGTTTTACACAACTTACCTCCAAGGGGTACAAGCACATAAAGTTACTAGATTCGAAAAATAAAGACTAAAAGACTTGAATGTAAATTCACATATTTCTTTATGAGATATTTGTTCGTTGTCTCCGTTTCTTCACTTGCTCCGTTTTATTTATAGTCGATCACCATGATTGCCATAACTTTCTATAACTGTCATAACTTTCCATAACTTCTCATAATTTCTAAAACTTCCTATAACTACCATGATGTCTTTTTCACTAACTCATAGTTATCTCGGATTGTGGATTATGTGTAAAACTGTTTTATTAGCAGCGAGATGTAATTATTCATTCATTCGCCCAAGCCTTGCCCTATCATTCAGGCCCTTGCATGTTTAGGCAACTCTGGGCCTGGTCTTGGCAATTCGCGCAATTCGCTCAAGCTCCACGTTTGGACCTCTGGTTTGGAACCTTTGTTTTAGGCATTTATGTTGGGAATATTTTATGCATCAACAATTACCCCCAAATATAGTTGAATTAATGTTAATCATTAATTTTGCCATATTCATTTCTTTGTTTATCTTTATATAACCAGTCGAATATTACATCGGCTTTTGTTAAATTAAATAAGAATGTTCTAGACTTTTTATTTTCTTCTTTTGTTGGCTCATTCTTAATAGGCACTTCTAACTTGGTCAACATAGGGCTTGTATATACATCTCCGTTGACCAATTCGGCCAGATATACTTCAGTTTCGTCCTGATCTTGGCCAGTGTCTATAGCGTGGATGTCAAAATTTGGATCCCTATAATAGGCCCCTTTACTAGAATTCTTCATTTGTTCTTCTTCTCTTAACAATCGCCCATACCTTATCACATTCGCGCTAAGTTGAAAGAGACCAAAGAATTTCCTATCTTGGAACTTCTTTTTCAAATCAAAATTCAAACAACTTTGGGTGATTTTGACAAACTCTTTTTCAGACAAATGAACAAAACACTTGTTCCTGGCAGTTTTAAACCTTTGAAGAAAATATTCAGCCCATTCATTTGGCATTTGATGCAAATTTGTTAAATTTTCCAAAGTGACTTCTGATTCAATTTTGTAAAACTGGGCATGAAATAAATATTCCAACTATTGCCAAGTTTGGACAGAATTTGCTGGCAAGTTAATGAACCGTGAAAATGCTACCTCGGTTAGTGAATTTGGGAATAATATCATATTGTGGAAGTCAATTACTTTGCCACATTGCAGCGTGAAATGCCCTATATGTTTCAAAGTGGATACTTCTCCCAAGCCAATGAACAAAGAAAATTCGGGCACCTTATAACCTCTAGGCCAAGGATATGCTTGATCTACCCAATCTGGGTAAGACTTTTTTTACGTTGGTCGAATCACTGGTCGTATTCCAAAAGCCAACTGATCTTGCATGATTTCTACAACTTGATCTCTTAACGTGGCATTAGGATCAAAAGGAACTCATATGGGTTGATGTACGTTTGACATTGCTTGAAGCCTAACAAGGTTTGGCCCTATATTGGGCATGAACGCGCCATTATTTGGCCCATTATTGCCATTGATATGTAGGTTTTCTCCATCATTAACACGTGTAGTATTTTGTCTCATATATTGAACGTTTTCTCTTATATTAAAACTACCTCCCATGTTTAGATGTTCCAGCAACCTCTAAGTTGGCTGTAGCTGGTCCCATGTGAGATATTTATACTCATTGGCTTGTGTCTACAACTGGTAAGCCATCACCTAAGAGACTTCTGGTTTGGAAACGATTTTCCATGCCCAAAGGATTTGATTGACACACTTGGCTTACCATTTTGTTCATAAGTTCGTTCAACATACTCAATTGTTTAGCTATATTGTCATAATGATTGTTTTTATTTTGAGTGGGTCTGTCTGCATTATGAATGTTTTGCAGACTTATGTGTGAGTTCGCCTAGCAATGTACGCATGGTGCAGGGGATCAACTCTGTCATTGATCGTAACAACTTTCATTTGGTCTTCCATCTCTGGGGTATCTTGTTGACCCTTAAATTGCTCAATCATAGAATGGACAAACTATTGATTTGCTGGCTCCTTGCCGAAATTCTTTTAAGGCATGATGCTTTCAATCTTTCTAACACCAAATGTCCCACCGAGCATGCCAAATTGTTTAGCGCATTTTTTTATTTGGATTCGTATTAAAAATTAAAGGATTATTCAGATGATGTGTAATGAACAAAACCTTTTAAGACAAAGTCTCAACAAGGAGTGTATAATTGAAAATTTATTTTACACAACTTACCTCCAAGAGGCACAAGCACACAAAGTTACTAGATTTGAAAAATAAAGACTAAAAGACTTGAATGTAAATTCATATATTTCTTGTGAGATATTTGTTCGTTGTCCCTGTTTCTTCATTTGCTCCGTTTTATTTATAGTCGATCACCATGATTGCCATAACTTTCTATAACTTTCCATGATTGCCATAACTTCTCATAACTGCTATAACTTTCCTTAACTTCTCGTAACTTCTATAACTTTCTATAACTGCCATGATGTCTTTTCCACTAACTCATAGTTACCTCGGATTGTGGATTACGTGTAAAACTGCTTTATTGGCTACGCGATGTAGTTATTCCTTCATTCGCTCAAGTGTTGCCCTATTTCACCCTATCGTTCAGGCCCTTGCATGTTTAGGCGACTCTAGGCCTCGCCCTAACAATTCGAACAAGCTCCACGTTTGAGCCTTTGTTTTAGGCATTTATGTTGGGAATATTTTATGCATCAACAGCGTTCAAAAGTTTATTCAATTTCTATGAAAATCAAAGGTATGATACAGTAACTACATATAAATTAATTTGTTGGATTATTTTCAAGTCACCTACATAAATGAAATGTGAGTCTTTCAGGATTCTGCAACAATGAAACGACTTGTCCTACGGGATTAGAAGTTTTTTTAAAAAATAATTATAGTGGTTCTTTTTTGTGATTGACCAATATTGATATATAAATGATGATATGAATGTTTGATTATGTTAATACTATATATGTGCATGTTTGACCAAGTTTAAATTACTAGTATACCACTTCGTTGCGGTGGGATTCGACCGTAGATTCTATTGTGATGATAAATTAAGGCAGTGAACATATTTTGAAGATGATCGATTGAGAAAGATGGATTGATGATGTGATTAGATTTTGGAGATGATCGATTGAAGGAGAAGATCGAATTAAGAAGATGGATTGAAGCATTAAGCAAATGTTGGAGGAGATGATTTTGTTAAGGGAGAAATTGAATATGTAGTGACACATAGACGTTTAAGTACTTTTTTCTTCCTATAACGGAGAAAACTTCCTACGATCGTGATAATTTAAGTTAATCAAATATTTTTTTATCTACATATTTTGTAGGACTTACAATTTACTATACACTTATTATTTATATATTCAATAGAATTCACAATTTATAAACACTTTAAAAATAATTTCAACACTATTAATTGGCAATGTGTAAATGTTCATCTCATTAACAATTACAGATTAAAGAGAATTGGAAAGGATGGGTGCTAGAGAAAAAAAATTCCAAAAGTAAAAGTATTGTTTGTTTTGTTTTTAGCGTTTTAAATTTTAGAGTTTTGAAATGATGTCGTATTTGGTTCAAGGAAATATTTATCTTGGAAAATTATGGTTTTTACCATGTGCTCGTTATGTTTTTTGAAAAACAATGAAGTTTATGTTTTTGCAAATATATATTATTTCACATTTTACATTAGTTGATTTAAATGTTGAAATTTTTGTACGAAATAATATGAATTTTAGTATCATTTTGAGTTAAAAAATCAAGATGAGTGTTCGCCTGTCGTAAAACCTATGAGATGGGGTCGCCGAAAATTTTACTCTAAGGACCAAGAATGTGTCTTCGATATTCCAATAATCTGAAGAAAAAAAAAGACGGGAAACTCTTCTTTGTTTTTTCCTCCAGTATAAAAAATAGTTCTTTTTTAGAGAAAGAAATATTTCAAGTATTTAATATGGTAAAACAAGAATAAAATCACTTAACTTGAATGTCTTGGGATCATCACGTTTATATAAGAGGGGATGTGAAGGATGTAGTGAAGGATGTAGAGCAAGGATCTCAGAAGAAAATTGATGCGTTTTCAAATTATGGATCTAGGATTTGACTTTATTAGAACTATGGCATAATGATTTTGTGACATGTGTTCGGTTTTTGAAAGTTGGATTTAGGGTTGGCCTGCATTGATATATAGTTTTAAGGATCCACAAAGAAAAGATTCCAAAAGTAAAGAGATCGTCTTCAAGCATAAGTGGTTGGGTGGGAATCTGCCCACTGAACCTTTTGAGGCTGAGTAACTTGTTACCTGCCCTTGGGGACTTTTGTGCCCGAGTATTATTCTCCGCGGCCACAAAGGCCTTTAGAGGTCGAGTAGTGTGCTTCTTAGCCTCAAGGCTTCTTGTAGCCAGGTAGGTTCTTAGCCAGTCACTAGCCCTTGGAGGCCAGATATGATCCCTACCCAGCCAAGCCTTTGAAGGCCGGGTAGAATGCTACCCGACTTTGAGGCCTCTTGTGGCCTGGTAGGTCCTTACCCAACCACTAAGACTTTTTGTGGTCGGGTAGCACGTGTTGTGGCTAGATAGGGTGCTACCCAACTCATAGAATTTTGCGATTAAGTGACGGTCAGTTGTTAATTACTCGGCCATCGATGGTTTTGGCAGATGTTTCGATGCGAATTTTACAATTTTTATATTTCAGTAGCATCATAAGTTCACATGCTCTTCAATGAATTCATCGTTGAGGAGTGTTAAAATTTAAATTTATTCATAAATGAAAATTGTCTATATGTAATGGTAAACTTTGAGTATGTGAGATATTGTTCTTCCTTTTTCAATAAGTAGTGGAGTCGCTCTTGCTCATTTTCAATGTGTGTGATTTTGTTCTTTTCTTTTCAAGGTAACCATACTTTATGTTCTCTTTCTTTCTTTTTTTATTTTTATTTTTTTAAGTCAAAGTCTCTCTTTTTTTTTAAGCAAATACACCTCTTTTAGTTTTTCAATGTACAAGTTCTTTGTTACGCCAAGTGATGGTTCAAGTCGTAATGCCAAAAACCATGATAGTTGATCTAGCGATCCGTAGTTTAGCGGGGTCAAACGTCTTCTCCGATCAACGACCATGAACGAGAACGAGTGGCTCAAGAGTTTCGACTAATCGATTTTGATGTCTAGCGACCCTCAATCACTCTCTCTCATGAAGTTTTCGAATGATGGTGAGAATTCTCCAGTTGAAACCGATTCGGTGTGTTATCTCCCATACATGATTGTTAGGATATTTTCTCAAAACTTGCCAAAATTAAAATATGCACCAATTGTTGAAAGGAAAGACATGTAGGTCGAATAAAATTGAACAAGTTTCCAAATCTTGGACACATTGGTAGTCAAAACTTGGAAGACATCTAGGTCGACTAAAATTAAACAAGTTTTTAAATCTTAGACTCCTTGGCAGTCGAAATTTGGAAGAAAATTAGGTCATACGTTAACTATAAATGGATGTGGTCTCTTTTGCAGATGTGACTTGAGGGTTTTTGAGAGAAAAATTGTACGCCTAGCATCCTAGCTATTTTTATTGTTTTCTTTGTGAGTTGTACAAATAGTACAAATTGGTGGGTACGGTAAAGTTTAGGATATTATTTTTCTTGAGATACTTGGGGATTTGGGTGCGTGAAATCCATATGATTGTAACGATTTTTCATATATTGAAAGCTTTGACAGTCCATAAACTTTTTTCTATCTTTTATATATTTCTGTTTCGTTATTTTTCTCTAAACAAGGATCTTGTGGACAATAAAGGAATTGGTCTCAATTCACAACAATGATGTCAGAGCATCAGGTCGTTCAGAGTGTTGGCGCACAGAGAAGATATGTCTATCAAATATGACGTAGAGAAATTTGATGGAAGAATCAATTTTTGTTTGTGACAAGTACAAGTCAAAGATATTTTGATTCAATCTGGACTGCGCAAAGCTTTGAAAAGGAAACAAACCCCTATTTCTGACAAAGATATTAAAAGAAAAGTATCTTGTTAGAATTGTGGACAACCTGGTTACGTGAGGAAAAATTGTCCAAAAGTTGGAGCATGGCTAACTACTCGATATCAGATACGATCAATATGTCTTTCTTTATGGGAGACGATGATGTCGCTTGAGTAAATATTTACATCATCGTAGCATGCGCTAGTTGTCATGATAGAGGGTGTGTTACTACTAGCAAGTCTACATGTTTGTACATGGGCATTGACTTGACATTAATGCTAGGCATGTGGTAGAATTGATGTCGGTGGCTGATGGACTTCCAAGTAAGTCAAACAAGAGAGTTGCATCATAATATTTCAGGAAATTTATTCGACATGAGCCGATAAAATTTTTAGAATTCGTTAATTCTAAGTGATTATATTTATATAGTGGAGTATGTTAATTTTCTATTTTGAGAATTGTAATTGTCAAAGTTTATCAATTTTTTTAAGTATCGAGATGAAGAGCTACAAAAGAGATAACTGAGTTTTGACTTGTTTTTCGTTAAGGTGGAGATTGTTGGGATATTTTTTTAAAACTTGCCAAAATCAAAAGATACACCAATTGTTGAAAGGGAAGACATCTAGGTCAATCAAAATTGAACAAGTTTCCAAATCTTAGACACTTTGGTAGTCGAAACTTGGAAGACGTCTAGGTTGACTAAAATTGAACAAGTTTTCAAATCTTGGACTCCTTGACAGTTGAAACTTGGAAGAAAATTAGGTTATATGTTAACTATAAATTGACGTGGTGTGTTCTCTTTTGTAGATGTGACTTGAGTATTTTTTGAGAGAAAAATTGTAAGCCTAGCATCCTAGTTGTTTTTCTTATTCTCTTTGTGTGTTGTCCAAAGAGTAAAAATTGGTGGGTGTGGTAAAGTTTAGGATATTATTTTTCATTGAGATACTTAGGGATTTTGGTGAGTGAAATCTATATGATTGTAACGATTTTTTATATAGTGAAAGCTTTGATAGTCCGTAAATCTTTTTTAATCTTTTACCTTTTTCTGTTTTATTATTTTTCTCTGAACAAGGATCTTGTGGACAATAAAGGAATTGGTCTCAATTCTCAACAACGCGGTCGGATTTTGTTCGGTTAAGTTCCCTACCCAGCCATGTCCCTCCTCTATTGGGTCCCTCTCAGTCGGGCTTAGCTTGGCCAAGACTAGATCTCGTTCAGACGAGATTGAGGACTACTTGACCTTGGTTGATCCTCCTCGTGTCTATCGTGAGCAAGACTATCCGATTGTTGGTAGCCGAATCAGGGCCACAGAGGCCTCTTGCGAAGGAGCAACCTTAGTGAGGTGCTGAGGTTTTTTTTGAAGTTTGGTGGAGTTTCCAGCGTAGTTTTAGAAAAAAAGGGAGAGGACGCACAAGATGGGGCTTGAGATTCCAAGTACACATAACAAGTAGACTGAAATCCAAATGATCTGATTCTTTGGGAAATTTGATCTATTTTAAAACTATGTTTACCAGGCCCCTCGCCCGAACGAGGGTTTCTCTTATGGCGAAGGTGGTGAGACAGTCGCATATCCACAACATAGATGGTGGGCTTATGTTTTCTATCCATCATTTTCTTTGTTATCCTATTTAGTGAGTATCATCTCACCCTCGGCCAACTAATTCCCTAAGCTTGGATGATGGCCATCTACTTTTTGTGCATTTACCTTCACCACCATTTTGAGCCGTTAGTAAACTTTTTAGGTATATCTTTCAAACATTTTGAGCCGTTAGTAAACCTTTTAGGTATATCTTTCAAATGTACTTAGGAGTAGACCACAATTGTTATGCTTATTTCACCATTAAGAAGTCTTTCTCGATTCATTAGTATCTCACCTCGAATAGCAGGTGAAAAACTCTTTTTTTATTTGACACTTCGTGGACAGCCCCTTCAAAGTGCTAGAGACGGTTCTCTTTGTTTGTTTGTTTGTTTTTTTTTTTTTTTTTTTTGTAAAACACCAAAAACTTAATTTTCTAAAACACGAGAAAAATTTATTTAAATAAAATTTCCAATATTCTAAAATTTAAAAACAAATAGTTTAAGCCCTTTTTGGTTATTTAAATAAAATTTAAAATGATTTATTTAAATGAAGAAAGATAAAAAAATCTTTGTCCGCGTCATTAATTTTTATTGTTTATTTTTTTATTTTTTGCCAAGTCAACTAACTATCTTTCGTATTTTACTTTTGTAGATGAAAAAGATATTGTACACCAACTTTAAAATGTATATATTACTTGATAATATATTAGCATAAACTTGTTGTAACTTAATGAATAATTATATTCATTGAATAAAATGTCATAAAACAAATTTTTTTCTAAAAAATTCTAAACCAAACATATTTTCTAGTTTTTTGTTTTAAAAAATAGATTTTTAGAATGAAAAGCCAAACACATTTTCAGCAATCTTAAAACAGACTATCAAAATAGAAAATTGAAAATGAATCCACAACTCAAAACTGAAAATCGAAATGGATTAAGAATGGGCTCTTAGTTACTCGAGCGATTTGCAACCTAACTTTGAAATGCTATGCAAGTTGAAACTTCTAGACCCTCACTTGAGTGTTGTTTTATCCAATGAGAACTTGCCTCGTATTGGGGATTGATTGTCCCATTGGTGGGTTTCTATTATCATTTTTCTATTAGCTTTGCTAGTCACTTAATTCGATTTTTGACTAATTTGTTCTTTGATCCATTGTCAGCTATGGACTACAACTTTGATGATGTGTTGAAAGTGGCAAGATTTTCTACTGATGAGAAAATGTATGTTACCTTCCTCTCTCAGCAATCGGTAAAAAAGGCAAAAGCGGACTTCCGCCAAGATAGGGAAGTCGTCAGTGGAATGAGGTGCTTCGGCCCCTATCGAAGTTGTGGACCTCCTTGAGGACAACTGTCTTGTTGTTGATATCGAGATAGAGTCTGATAGAGTCTGAGCTCTTGGCTCATCATGTGAATGAGTCCATAAGTGCGAATTTCCCAAATACACGTTCATTTATTGTTAGAAAGACAATGTTCGCTTTTCAGCGGCTAGTGACATTTCTTCATTTGCACTTCTCTTTAGCCTATTAATTTTCTCTTGTTTAGAGTTTTCGTATTCCGTTTTGTAACAAGGTTATTTTTTTCATGCTAGTTTAGTTCAATGTGAGAGCTCCTTTACCGAACAATGGGAACAATGGAGAAGGTTGAGGACCTGATGCATGAGTGAGAGGCTACGAAGAAACGTTCTACAGCAGTTGATGTTCAGCTGAAGAAGAAGAATGATGCCCTTCAAGACGCTGCTACAGCTGATGCGGTTGAGTCATACAATTCCTATGATGAGTTCAAGTTTTGTATGATTAAGTTTGGGACCGAATCGCTTAGAGGGGGCCATGGCACGAACTAAAGCCAGTATCGCAAGGGATCATTTCGACATTGACCCTTTAGGCTTTGACAAAATCCTGAAGAAATTCCACTCCACGGGACATCGTTAGGAGTACAACCGAAGAGGGATGGCAGAAAGAAGTGATGGTATTGAAGATCCATAGGGTCCTCTGAAGTTCATTAATTAGTGTTTATATTAAGAATAATTTTTATTTTTCTATATCTGAAGGAGACTTAATTTGTAATATTTTGGGCCAGAATGTTGGGGTGTATTAGGGTGTTTATGTAACTTTTGTACTCAACTATATGTGTGCTCTTTATTTTATGCTATTCTTCAGCTTGAATATACAGGCATGTTAGGATGTTTACACAATGTTTTGTGAGTTGTGATTTCTTGAGGTCTTTTTGACTTGTCACTAGAGCCCTCAACCACAAATGTTTTGCTCTTATGCTTACAATCTTTGTTAATTCTTTTCGATCGGGTATGTTCGCTTTGTGCCTACCAACCACAAGGGACAATTTTTGGTCTACTTGGTAAGTGTAACCATAAGGGTGATTATTATCTAATCGATTGAGTTGTTAGTCACATTGATTGAGGAATTTTGCAGCCTACTTGATTTATTAGCTTATTACTTTGGTTGACGGTTTTCGACACCTACTCGATTGAGGGTATTCGCTACCTACTTGATTGAGTGGTTTTTCATTTATAAATTAATGGCATTAGGAAGTAACAAACTTTTATATAACTATTGTTATTTGTCAGTTCCAATATTTAATTGATCTTTATAAAACGAGATGACTTATTGAAATACAAATGTGAGGACCTTTATCAAGACCAATAACTGGTTATATAGGAAACAAAATAAGATAAGCTACATTACAACTAAAATCATTCATTAACCAGCCAATTTTAGTTTTCTCATATGAATTTGGTTCTTAGCTAGTTGATCACACCAGCTCTCAAGGTATAGTTAAATGTTTCTCTTTTCTCCGGTTGGTTTATGTTGGGATATTGATGAAATTGTCTTGTTTGGCATGAGTTCATTATGGGAATTTCTCTTGTTTGATTGTGGTTCTCTATGATCCGCATGCTCTTGGTAATTAGTATTGTCTCCTCAACGTCTATGTATTTAATGCCTCTTTTCAAAAGTTTTTGGATCAAGTTAGGAGGACTTGGAGAGTGATTTCTGGTACAGTTCATCATAGTAGTTACGACAGCGAATATTTGGAAGTCCTTGATGCCTAGGGTTGAATCTAGCAATGAACTTTTTAAGTGGTTCATCTTTTACTTGTACTAGTTGCATAAGCCCAATGGCTGTCTTCTTATTTCGTTTGCTACTAGCAAATTAAGCAGCAAAGCACTTTAAGTAGTCATCAAAGTCCTTACGGATTTCACAGGTAAAGTTTCTATCCAGTCACAAGCTTCATACCTTAAAGTCGGTGAGAAAGCCTGACACATCATAGCATCTTGCATTCTATGAAGTCACATTAGATCAATGAAAGTGGTTGAATAGGTCCGTAGTCCCAACATATTTTTCAATATCCAGTCGCTCAAAAACCCCACGGTAGAGACTGTCATAACTTCTGGCACAAACGATTCATCCTCCAACACCAATTGTAGTTGTTTATATTATAGCATTGCTATAATCTCCTCAATTTTAATGTCCATTAGCTCTTTTATCCTTTGATCCAAACCTAGAAGATGGTTGTTCAGCAAGTCGATGGGGGCACTAGAGAGCGCTTATGTTGAGTTGTAGGTGGTGTTTTTGGTGGTTACTGATTGGCCCTGGTGTCGAGCCTTATTGGCTTGATTCTGCAATAATGCTAGCAGGGTATCCACATGGGTGCTAAGAGCGTTGAATTAATCTCTAGTTACGAAGTCGGATAATGAGAGTGCAAGCTGAGTTTTTTTACTCTGACTTGGTTGGAGGTGGCTGGGGTGGTACTGATGTTGTCCAATTCCTAGCTCTAACTAGTCTCACTATAACCTTTTGTTCAAGTTTTCCAGAAAAGGTGTCAATGATAATATCTACAAGACGGAGACACCGAAAATGTTACTTTGAGGACCGGGAATATGTCTTTGATGCTACAATAACCTGAAAAAGAGACGTAAAACTCTCATGTTGTTCTTCATGTGTGAAAATTAGTTCTTTCCTAGAGAGAAAAATATTTCAAATATCTAATCTGGTAAAAGGAGAATAAAATCACTTTACTTGAATGCCTTGGGATCATCACTTTTATATAAGACATAATATGAAGGATGTAGCACAAAGATCTCGGAACACGTGATTGGTTCTCGAATGTTAAATCTAGGGTTTGACTTCATTAGTACTATGTCGTCAGGATTTTGTAACATGTGTCTGGTTTTCGAACGTTTGATTTAGGGTTGGCCTACATTGATAAATAGTTATAAGGATCTACGAAGAAAATATTTGACAAGAAAAGAGATTGCCAGCGCTTTTATATCTTTATAATTTCCGCAAGTGCACGGATCGCTCAAGTAATAAAGTGGATTGTGAGTCCAAATATCGTTTCCACGAAGATTTAGATAATTCAGTTGTAATTATATTAACCTTAACCGAATCTAATGAACTTTGAAAAATTGGTGATTTTGTAATTAAAAACTAATTAAAACACAAACTACGAACAATTAAATAATTTTGGCTTAGTTAATTGAAAGATCAAACTGGTGAAATATATTAATTTAACTTTAAAAGGAAAAGTACTAGAATTTCGAATCCACTTATAGTTGTTAATTCTTCTATCTTGATTCTTGGTCTTGACAAATTACATCAATTATGAAGATCAATATCCCTAGATTATTCAACAGTTTCTCTCGAATAAAGTTAAACCTATTCATATGTATGACTCGACTATATTTCTATGACGAATGCGAATACAAACAAATGCATTAAGCCTCTATGGATAATTAAAAATCACCTAAAGCATAGCAGTATATTTCTATCCCCTATCGGACTTTAGGATAATTAAAATAGCGTCTAGTATGCTTTCGATCTTTCGATAATAAAACAAGCTACAACAATCATACAATCACTACGTATATAATTGTAGATACAGATAAATCAAAATTAATTATTCAAAACTATATTGAAATAACTCGTCAAAAACCAAGTCTCAAGATGAAAGAATTTAAACAACAAGTTTCATCGTGATTCCAACACTAATTAAACTAGCCTAGCATACTAATAATAAGAAAATAAGAAAGAGAAGAAAATATGGAATTCATCACCCGGAGAAGAAGAAAACTCGAGAGAATAATTGCTTGATCTTGATCTTCGTTGAATTCTTCAAAAGAGCGATCTTGATCTCCGTTTAATGTTTTAGTCTATGTTTTTCTCCAAAAAGCCAACAACCTATTATGAGTTAATAACTCCTATATATACTACCATAATGGTGCCCCAAAATATACCAAAAATATTTAAAAATCGTAGGCCAAAAGTTACCTAACTAGATTAGAATTCTAAAAATGACAGAAGAAAAAATTATGCACAGAAATAGCCTGGGCTGGGCATTACCGGGCGATCGCCCAGGCGAGCCAATTTCTCACTGCTTTATTACTATGTTGCTGGGCGATCGCCCAGCGTTGATCTGGGTGATCGCCCAGCTTAGCAATTCTAAGTTCCCTTAATCTGGTCCTTCCAGTTTTTACAACCTCCAACTTGGTCCTCACGCTTTGAGTCTTGGTCATTTCAGTCCTCAATCTTTCCCAAATCTCCCAGAATGGTCCTTCAACCTTAAATTGAATTCAATTGATTCTCCATACTTCTGATACATCTGTCAATTTTTTTTTCATCCATTCTTTTCCAATTTCTTACAAACGGGTCCAAAACTAAAATAGAAACAATAACAAACTAGATTAAGTAGAAAATCGATAAAATGACGTGATAAAAGCTTAGTTTAAAGGCCCGAATAAGTGCACAAAATGCACTTATCAAACACTCCCAAACTAAACATTTGTTCGTCCTCGAACAAAAATAAAAATAATCCATAAATTTAAACTTAGATAAACAAATTAACAGGAATTGAGTTTATGTTAAATTTCTTACCATATGCCTCATGTTTGAAAAATAAAGTAACACGTTTAGAAAGAGATCAAACAACACAAAAAAAAATTTCACTTATCCAATGCTCGACCTTTAGTGGGTGTGTGATTAGCCAAAAATATAACTTGCACATGTATTAGACCACGACCAATATTGTGTTGTTAATATTTTCACCGTCCTGAACCCTTTGTAGGCATTTCTTCCTTACAACTCTCATAAATTATCACTTCTAATGCTTTTCTCTTCAATCTCGAGGTGTTCTAGTAAATTTGGTTCCTATTGATCAACACAATTCTTTTTTTTTTTTTTTTTGTCAAATAAAGTGATAAAAATTAGAACTTGTATTCTCAGAATTAGGATGGTGAGTGATTTCTAAATTCTCATCTTCAGTCTCTTAGGTTCTAACCTAGCAATCCTTACCGAGTACTTTAACTCTTTTTATTCTATTTAACCAATATAAACGATCTTACATCTTGTGTAATACTTCTCTCTCACTAGCTTTCTATATGATCCTTGTAGCGAGTTTTGGGCCGATGACTCCCAAGTCAGATGACTATAGGGCACCAAGTTTTAAGATACCCTAACAGGTTTAATTGCTCGAGTCCCACAGGCTAATAGAGACGTGAAGACATAAAAAAAAATTTTTATATGACCCATGTAGCGAGCTTTGGGCCGATGACTCCCAAGTCAGATGACCATAGGGCACCAGGTTTCAAGATATCCTAACATGCTTAATTGCTCGAGTCAGATATTTTATTTTATTTTATCAGCAGAGAGTAGTACTCGGTTTAGATTCTTTGACTATAACCTATCCAATCAAAGATGAGACCCAGAAAACTCAAACCATCAAAATTCTCAGAACACAAGTAGTAACTTTAACACCCCCAAACTGTTCTCAAAACAGTTTGTTTACCAGCTTAAGGATTTAGGGATGAGATTTTCACAATAATCCTAGGTCAATAATATCAGCATAAACACTCAAGTCATGTTTCCATATCAGTGATAAGTCAATAGTGGCTACGTGCTTTAATCTAGTCTAACATGGATTATTGTTCAGGTAAAAGCACAAGTTAAAGTGTTGTCGAATATTCTAACTAAAAATGTACTCAAATTCAAACAAATATCATAATTGGTAGCAAGATGTTCAACAACAACTAGAATTTTTTTTACAGACCCGAATAATAAGAAAATTCAAAAGCTTTCAGTTATACAGATCCGAGTGATTTAAAAGCAGCCATTAATTATCCTGACACCCAACCCACCCCTAAATAAAAATATAACATTGTCCCCAATGTAAGCAAATTAGAACAAAATTAAAAGAGGAAAAGATCAGGTACTTCCCGGGGGTAAATGTGGAGTAGAAGGTCGTGGCTGACCAGATAGTCCAATAGAAGTGGGAGGTCGAGGTCGCAATAAGTCAAAGGCCTCGGCTATCCGGGAGACAGTCCCATCAATAGTCTCGAGTCGACTTCCAAAGTGTATCATCCTTTGGTTGACGTCATCAAATGAGTAATTGATAGTACACTGCTGTGACCTAATGTCGATGTCTGTGTGCTGCAATCTACGTACATGCATACTTACTCGTTCCAGCTCCTGCTGCATGTTATGCTTGCGTGTGCTGTACCTCGAGCAATGTGTTGCATGTTGCTCACTAATCTACTAATCTCTGTTAGAGCTACCTGGATCTGGGTGAACTGAATGCCAAGATGGGACTCAGCAGCTACAGCTGGCTGGGGTGCTGGAGGTGCCTGATCATGTGCTTCCTCATCAGGTTGTACCGCTGGAGCACGCTGTGCTCTATCTCTCTGGCTCGCATCCGGGCCTCGGAATTGTCAATAGTCTTATGGGTGAGAGGGGCCTCAGGAGTGTCAGCTTCCTCAAAAGGCAACAGGGGAACACCGACCTCCAGACAGATCCCACTAATCAGACATGGAAACATAATAGAGCGCTGGGAGTTGGAGTCAACCGACGTTGTTAACTCCCGAACAAAGACAAAGATAAGTGTCCCCAAATCCATTTTTCTGCCTTGGGCTAAATGGTAAAGAAGGCGAGCCCTTTCTCTAATAAACTGTGTGCGCTGAGGTAAGATTGATATTGTTGCAGACAAAGATGTGTAAAGCTCTAAGCTCCTGAGTCAGTTCATCATATTTGAATAAAGCTCTAAGCTCCTGAGTCAGTTCATCATATTTGAATTGTGAAGTGGCCAACGGCCATGCATTATCTCTACTATACAAGAACCGTGCCACTGACTGCATGTCCTCTTCAGTAGGCATAGGAACTATCCCCGTACGGGTCAGCTCATAGTATCTATCAATCATCGTAGGGCTGAAACAAATCCACTTGTCCCTTACCCATGTCTTGTGCCGATGAGACGATTCTGGAGTATCAATTTCCTTGTTGAAGTTGGCAAAGAATTCTCTAACCAAAGTTATTTAAGCCGGATGTGGAGCTACAGCCACTTTACTCCAACCACACTGCTGGATCACGTGTTCCATCTTGTACTCGTCTCTCTTGGTAATAGTTATTTCATTTCCATCTTGTATCATATCTCTCTTGGGCTTCTGGAGTTCGGAATCGTGGTATGCCACCATCACTAGATGGTTCCTCGGCCTGTTTACGACAGGTCGACCTTTTCATTTCCCTTTTCTTGAGCTGTGGTTTTCTATTTTGGTGCCATTAATACCTAAAAGGATAAGATAAACATATTTAAGCATCGAAATAAACTCAAGCATTAACAAAACATCTCAAAGGAAGATAAAAGTGGTCAATTTTCGTAGTTTAAACATAGACCATACACTACTTTTCACCACTGGGAAACGTGAAGAAATATTGAAGTTTTCCCAAGCCATCTTTGGACACAAGTTACTACACAGATTGGTCTTTATCATGCTCAAGATTGAGGTAGAACGGATGGTCAAATGAGTTGGACGTGAGGGAGACGAAGTTGGGAACGTGAAGTGGCATGTGCCTAGCCATAGCATGCCATTGATTCCTAATATGGGGCCAAGTGTCTTGGCCAAATTTTGAATGTGTTTCCATTGAATGTATACACAATTAGCAAGCTTAAAAGTATGTCAACAATGCCTAATCGAGGATTAGCCCTAATTGTACAAAAATCGCCACTTAGACATTTCATCAAACACTTGGTAGGCTACAATTCTTTTCAAGAGTAGCAATGATATGATTATAGGAATCAAGCCCAAAAATTTCCATCTAAAATCAACAATTCAATACTCCAACATCTACCTAAGCCCATTCTCCTCAATTGAACAAGATAAAAATGGAAAAAAAAAGAGTAAAATTTCACGTCCAAAGCATAAATGAGAATAGATGAGGAAAGAGGATTATACCTCGGATGTCCAGAGCTTTGCCACAAAGACTAATTTGATGTTAATACAGTGTGAAAAGAATTATTATGTGATTGAAGATTGATTAATGGAAGATTGAAATGTGATTGGAATTAAAAGTGGAGAGGGATAAAAGGGATAAGTGCGTGTTGCTTTGGGTTTGTGTGAGTAGTGGCGCGCGGCTGGGGTTAATTAACCCCAGCGCGCGCCTGGGTGATCGCCCAGCACTAACTGGGGCGATCGCCTAGTTAAGCGCTGGGCATTCTGCCTAGTTGTAAAGGACCTGGGCAATCGCCTGGGCCATTAAATTGGACGATCGCCCAGTTTTCTGGAACTATTTTTTTTTTGCAAAGACAACTGTATGAATGTAGCATGTACTTAAAATGTTAAACATTGATGACCTGCGAAAATGAAACGATGGTGGCATGCAAATGTAAGTGTGATTAACTAAATGCAAAAAGAAGCAAATTTACTTAGGCATAACTTAACATGTGAATTTTTAAGCACACGCCTAGCTGAAAAATAGTGAAAAATAAATAAACCTTGCTAAGAATCACTTCATGCATTTGACTAATTTATCTAGGTCTATATGATCATATGAAATCTTAAATTGGTGTTAAATTGAAAATGATGACTAAATAAAGCTAAAAATTAACTAAGTGCAAAAAACTAATGCAAAACCAAAAACTAATGCAAAACCAAAAACTAATGCAATAAAACTATTCCAACTACATGCATTGAAAGAATTACGTCTAAAAAGGAGAAAGTGATAGAAAAATGGGTTGCCTCCCATTAAGCGCTCGAGTTATAGTCTAGAGCTCAACTTTTCGGGTTGATCATTTCGGGTGTGCAAGATGAACGGTGGACTTTTCTTTCGAGAATCCACCATTCCAATAGATCTTCAAACGATACACGTTGACTTTAAACGTACCTTTACTCTCATGACTGATTTCTACCGCCCCATATGGATAGACTTTTGTGATTGTATACAAACCTGACCATCTAGATCTCAACTTGCTCGAAAAAAGCTTGAGGCAAGAATTATACAACAAGACTTGCTGCCCAACCTCAAAATTTCTTCTTTGAATATACATCTCATGCAACTTTTTGGTCCGCTCCTTATACAATTTCGTGTTCTCATAAGCTTCGAACAGAAACTCATCCATTTCATTCAATTGAAGGAGTCTCTTTTTACCAGCTGCCTTTAGATCAAAGTTCAACTTCTTGACAGCCCAATATGCTCAGTGCTCCAACTCAACTGGTAAATGGCACGCTTTTCTAAAAACTAGTCGATAGGGAGATATGCCTATAGGAGTTTTGAAAGCTGTTCGATAGGCCCATAAAGCATCATCTAGCTTCTTTGACCAATCTTTTCTTGATGAACTCACTGTTACCTCAAGAATTCGCTTCAACTCCCAATTGGAGACTTCCACCTGCCTATTTGTTTGAGGATGATAAGGAGTAGCAATACGATGCCGAACGCCATATTTAGCCAACAAAGACTCAAACTGACGATTGCAAAAGTGCTTACCACCATCACTAATAATAGCTCGGGGTGTGCCATAATGAGTAAAAATGCATTTTTTTAGGAAACCCATCACATCCCGTGCATAATTAGTAGGTAAGGCGACGGCTTCAACCCATTTGGAGATGTAGTCTACACCAACCAAAATGTATTGATTCGAGAATAACGAAGGAAATGGCTCCATGAAATCAATACCCCAAACATCAAAAAGCTCAACCTCAAGTATACTGTTGAGAGGCATTTCATTCCATTTTGAGATATTTCCCGTAAGCTGGCACCGATCACATCCCTTCACCAAAAGGTAAGCATCTTTGAAGAGGGAAGGCCAGTAGAACCCAGACTGTAGAATTTTAGCAACTGTTTTAGAGGCACCAAAGTATCCAGCGTAGGCTGAAGAGTGGCAATGCTCAAGTATCTGAGGGACTTCTTCTTCAGGAACACACTGCCGACAAATAAAAAATCTGTTCATCTGGAAACACCTCATTAATGTCTAAGCTCTCGATCTGCTCTTCCTGCTCAAGTCTGGATAGGTGATCAGCTACTACATTCTCGCTTCCTTTCTTGTCTCTTATCTCGAGATCAAATTCTTGTAGAAGTAATACCCATCTAATCAGCCTCAGTTTTGCATCTTTCTTTGCCAATAAATACTTCAAGGCTGCATGATCAGTGTAAACTATCACCCTTGATCCAACAAGATATGATCTGAATTTGTCAAATGCATAGACTACAGCTAGGAGCTCCTTCTCAGTAGTGGCATAATTGAGCTGTGCATCATTCAAAGTCTTGCTAGCATAGTGTATCACATAGATTTTTTTATCTTTTCGCTGCCCTAACACTACTCCAACTGGATAATCACTTGCATCACACATCAATTCAAATGGTAGACTCCAATCAGGTGCAATAATCACAGGTGCTGAAATGAGTTTCTCTTTTAGAGTGTTGAATGCCAATAAACACTTTTCAGAGAAGACATAGGGCACATCCTTGACTAGCAGAGTACACAAAGGCTTTGTGATTTTCGAGAAGTCTTTGATGAATCGACAATAGAACCCAGCATGCCCAAGAAAACTTCTAATACCCTTGATAGAAGTTGGTGGTGGTAATTTCTCTATAACCTGAATTTTTTCTTTATCCACTTCAATCTCCTTAGCTGAAATCCGATGTCCCAACACGATACCCTTTTGAACCATGAAGTGACACTTTTCTCAATTAAGAGCTAAGTTTGTATCTTCACACCGCTACAAAACCAGGTGGAGGTGCTCCAAACACTCATCAAAAGACGAGCCAAACACCAAGAAATCATCCATGAATATTTTGATGAATTTCTCCACCATATCAGAGAAAATGGCCATCATGCAATGCTGAAAAGTAGTAGGAGCATTGCATAGACCAAAAGGCATCATACGGTAAGCAAAGGTGTCATAGGGACACGTGAATGTGGTCTTCTCTTGATCCTCAGGTGTTATTAGAATTTGATTATATCTTGAGTATCCATCTAAAAAGCAGTAATGAGAATATCCAGCCAGTCTTTCCGACATAAGGGGAAAGTGATCTTTCATAGTAGTAGTGTTGAGTTTGCGATAATCAATGCAAACTCTCCATCCTGTGGTTGTTCTGGTTGGAATCAACTCATTTTTTTCATTCTGAACTACATTGATCTCTCCTTTCTTTGGCACTACTTGAACTGGACTGACCCAAGCATTGTCTGAGATTGGTTAGATAATCTTGGCTTCCATTAGCTTCATGAATTTTGCTCTGACCACTTTTTTCATATTAGGATTCAGCCTCTTCTGATTGTCAATGCTTGGTTTAAAATCATCATCTATGAGGATTTTATGCATGCACAAAGTAGGGCTGATACCCTTAATGTCAGTAATAGACCACCCAATAGCTGTCTTTTGTTCTCGAAGCACTCGGAGTACTTTTTCCTCTTCAAGCTTATTAATAGAATTTGCAATGATTACAGGCAAGGTAGATGATTCCCCCCAGTAGGCGTAACGGAGATGAGATGGCAACTGCTTGAGCTCTATTTTTGGAGGCTGTTGAACAGAAGGTAGATGTTTTGTAAAACCTGTGCCTATCTCCTGAAAGCGTGGTCGGCGCATACATGGAGGGTTAGCTTCAAGATACCTTGCGTACATCTCAACCTCAACAGAATCAACGTGAGAGGATTGAGAATGCACAATGCAGACCTCCAATGGATCTGATAGATTATTAAGATGGAAATTATCATGAACTGCATTATCAACCACGTCAACTTTGAAACAGCTATCTGACTCGGTTGAATATTTGATTGCCTTGAAGACATCAAATGTGACCTGCTCCTCGCTAAGCCTCAGAATCAGTTGGCCTTTTTGTACATCGATTAGAGCTCTACCAGTGGCTAAAAATGGTCGACCAAGAAGAAGTGGAATATCTTTATCTTCCTCCATGTCGAGAATGATAAAATCAGTTGGAAAAATGAATTTGTCCATTTTTACCAAAAGAATTTTTAATAGACCGATCAGTTAGCTGCAAAGTTACCGTAGTTACTTTAGCTTCCCCCAAACCTAATTTCCTGAAAATAGAAAGCGGCATCAAGTTAATACTAGCTTCTAAATCACACAAAGCTTTATCAAAACAAAAATCACCAATTGTGCAAGGTATTGTAAAACTCCCTGGATCTTTTAGTTTATGAGGTAGTTTATTTTGTAACTCTTCTGTCAACATCACCGTCTCATGTTCCTCTATCTTGCGTTTATTTGAAAGAATGTCTTTCAAGAATTTTGCATAACTAGGTATCTGCGCAAGTGCATCTGCAAAGAGGATGTTGATATGTAGTTTCTTGAAGATTTCAAGAAATTTTTCGAATTGTTTGTCTAACTTGTGCTTTGTAACCTCTGAGGAAATGGGATCGGAGGATCATATGGCTTAATAGGAACGGTTTCCTTAACCTGTGGTGTACCTGAACTCTCTTTCATAAATGTTGTCTGCTCAGTCTGTTCCACGTGTTCCTCATCAGTGGAAGGTACCACTTCTTTATTTGCAACTGATCTCTTTACATGGATTTCTGATAACTGAATCCCACTTCTAGTAGTAATAGCTTTAACATGTTCCTTGGGATTCACCTCTGTATTACTAGGCAAAATACCTGGTGCTCTGCCTAATAAAACAATTTCCATCTGACCCATTTGTGTCTCGAGATTCTTTATTGAAGCGCCTTGATTTTGAAAATTAGTCTCTGTCTTGTGCATAAACTGTTTGGTTCTCTCGATAAATTTATTGATTGAGTCTTCTAATGATATACTATTTTCTGGCTACTGAAACTGTGGTCTGAAATTATTCTGATTATCTTTCCAAGAGAAATTTGGATGGTTTCGCCACCCTGGATTATATGTATTGGAGTACCGGTTATTTTGTTGGTGTTGACCACCCTGAATGTAATCGACCTGTTCGGGCTGTAGTGATAGAATAGGACATTATGATGTACTATGACTGGCTCCGCATTCTTCACATGTTGATTTCTTTATTTGCACTACATTGACTGAATATGACATACTTTCCACTTTGTGTGCCAATGACTCTATCTGTGCAAATAATGCTGTAAAAGTATCTATCTCATGTACTCCTACAGTTCTCTTTTGTACGACTCTATCTGATGGCCATATGGCAGTGATGGTAGCTACTATTTCAAACAAATCTAAAGCTTCAACCACTGTTTTGGTAGATAGAGAACCGTTGGATGAAGAATCAATCATGCTTTTAAATAAAAGGAGTAGTCCAGTATAGAAATATTGAATTTGTTGCCCCCTGCCAACACTGTGAGGAGGGCACTTCCTTAACATATTCTTGAATCTGTTCCATGCTTCATTAAAAGATTCTGTTTCTGACTATTGAAATATGGATATATCATACTTCAACTTCGAAACCTTTGCTGATGGGAGGAATTTCGTGCAAAACTTTTGGGCTAGATCATTCCAGGTAGTTATACTATCAATTGGCAGTTAGTCCAACCACTCAAGAGCTTTGTCCCGAAGAGTATGTGGGAACAAACGTAACTGGATGGCGTCGTCTAAGATTCCTTGATACTTGAAGTGTTGACACATTTCCAAGAATCTCGAAACGTGTGTATGTGGATTCTCATCAGTCCTGCCATAGAATTGATATCTATTCTGAAATAGACAAATGACATTAGTCTTCATCTGAAAGTTCGGCTGCCCAAAACGTGGGCAGACTATGCTAGATTGGCTCTAGATGATCTGTGGAGTCAAAAAGTCCCCAACTAGCATATTGTCTTCGTCAATCTCCTGTCTTGCACGAGCGATCTCGTTGTTCTACATTTTGTCTTACTATTTTTGGTCTTTTTGGTATGTTTTTCTTGCTTCTCTCTGCCTACGATGAAAAGTGCGTAAATCTCTTGATCAATTGGAATTAGAGACTCGTGTCTCACACTTCGCATGCAATGGTCTGAAAAAAAACAAAGCAAACATTGTAATAACTAAAGAAAATAATAATAAGCAATCAAAGAAAATAAATAAATAAAAATTTGAATTAGTGTCAAAATAATTGAAAAGAATTAAAACTAAATCTCCGGCAACGGCGCCAAAAACTTGTCAGCGATTTTGTATCATAAATAATTCCGCAAGTGCACGGATCGCTCAAGTAATAAAGTGGATTGTGAGTCCAAGTATCGTTCCCACGAGGATTTAGATAATTCAGTTGCAATTATATTAACCTTAACCGAATCCAATGAACTTTGGAAAATTGGTGATTTTGTAATTAAAAACTAATTAAAACACAAACTACGAACAATTAAATAATTTTGGCTCAGTTAATTGAAAGATTAAACTGGTGAAATATATTGATTTAACTTTAAAAGAAAAAGTACTAGAATTCCAAATCCACTTATAGTTGTTAATTCTTCTATCTTGATTCTTGGTCTTGACAAATTACATCAGTTATGATGATCAATATCCCTAGATTATTCAACAGTTTCTCTCGAATAAAGTTAAACCTATTCATATATATGACTCGACTATATTTCTATGACGAATGTGAATACAAACAAATACATTAAATCTCTATGGATAATTAAAGATCACCTAAAGTATAGCGATATATTTCTATCCCCTATCGGACTTTAGGATAATTAAAATAGCGTTTAGCATGCTTTCGATCTTTCGATAATAAAACAAGCCACAACAATCATACAATCACTACGTATATAATTGTAGATGCAGATAAATCAAAATTAATTATTCAAAATTATATTAAAAAAACTCGTCAAAAACCAAGACTCAAGATGAAAGAATTTAAATGACAAGCTTCATCGTGATTCTAGCACTAATTGAACTAGCATAGCATACTAATAATAAGAAAATAAGAAGGAGAATAAAATATGGAATTCATCATCTGGAGAAGAAGAAAACTTGAGAAAATAATTGCTTGGTCTTGATCTTCGTTGAATTCTTCAAAAGTGCAATCTTGATCTCCATTTGATGTTTTCGTCTATGTTTTTCTCCAAAAAGCCAACAACCTATTATGAGTTAATAACTCCTATATATACTACCCTAATGGTGCCTAAAAATATACCAAAATTATCTAAAAATCGTGGGTTAAAAGTTATCCTAACTAGATTAGAATTCTAAAAAGGAAAGAAGAAAAAAATCTGCGCAGAAATAGCATGGGCTAGCGCCCAGGCGAGCCAATTTCTCAATGCTTTGCTGCTATGTTGCTGGGCGCTCGCCTAGCATTGATCTGGGCGATCGCCTAGCTTAGCAATTTTAAGTTCTCTTAATCTGGTCCTTCCAGTTTTCACAACCTCCAACTTGGTCCTCACGCTTTGGGTCTTGGTCATTTCAGTCCTCAATCTTTCCAAAATCTCCCAGAATGGTCCTTCAACTTTCAATTGAATTCAATTGAGTCTCTATACTTCCGATACATCTTCCAATTTATTTCTTTTTCATCCATTCTTTTCCAATTTCTTACAAACGAGTCCAAAACTAAAATAGAAGCAATAACAAACTAGATTAAGTAAAAAATCGATAAAATGACATAATAAAAATTTAGTTTAAAGGCCCGAATAAGTGCACAAAATGCACTTATCAAAGATCATCTCCAAGCATGAGTAGCAAAGTGGGAATCTGGCCACCAGACCTATTAAAGCCGTGTAGCCTTTCGTGGCCAGATAAAACCTTACAAGGTCTTCAAGCCATTGAAGGCCGAGTAGGGCCTTTTGTGACTGAGTAGGATTTTACCTGGCCACATAGATCTTTGAAAGCCGAGTAGTGTGCTACTTAGCCTTGGGGTTTTTGTGGCTGGATAAGGTGCTACTCGGTCCGAAGAATTTTGTGATTGAGCGACAATCGGGTGTTATCTGATCATAGATAGTGTTGGTAGATGTTCTCCGATGCAAATTTTACAATTTTTTGTTTTGACAACACCAACCTGAGCTCAACAAACTTTAGAATTATATAACAAAGATGGAGCTCATAATTTTTTGTTAGAACATTTTAATGTTAACAATATCTAATTAATTTAATAAAAGATGAAGTGTTTGATTAGTTACGTCATGTTAATTGTGAAACTTGTTATACAAATTAGTTTGAAGCTCCACGTGAATATGCATGGAGAAAAATGGTTCTTTCTTTATATCGATATCTTTATCCACGAGACAAATAATTATTTGTTAATTAAGGCAAGTGGCACTAAAAAGCTACTTTTTGGCACCTGTTGGACAAATAAAAAAGCCATCCTTTTTCTAGAATTTTTATATATTTTTTGCTTAATTAAAAAGCTACCATTTTCTAGAATTTTTATGTAATTTTGCTTAGTCCAAAAGCCACCTTTTTCTAGATTTTTTATGTATTTTTTGCTTAATTAAAAAGCCACCCTTTTCTAGAATTTTTATGTATTTTTGCCTAAAAAATGATACCCTTTTTCAGAAATTTTATGCATCTTCGCCTAATCCAAAAGCCATTCTTTTTTGAATTAGTTTATTGTGTTGGTCATTTAAGAACAAAAAATGAGAATGGAAGAAATTCCATTCTTGCATCTTGCTATAAAGTTGTCTAAATTCGATAATTGTGTACGATCTAAGTCCAATTTTAATCGAGAACAAGCAATGTGGTAAACTACACCATCTAGAGACGTGACATTGTGACTCTCTCTGTAGGCTCCCGGCCAACAGGGTCGGCCCATGCAAGTCTTTTTTTTTTTTTTTTTAGATTTTTCAAAAAATTAATTAGTAAATTTAAGTTAAAAATTGTTGGTCAAGCCAAAATGTGAGTTATACAAAGCTACTTC
This sequence comes from Forsythia viridissima, assembly GCA_030279155.1. NCBI lineage: Eukaryota > Viridiplantae > Streptophyta > Magnoliopsida > Lamiales > Oleaceae > Forsythia > Forsythia viridissima. Next base: position 36,603,500 of record CM059033.1, on the reverse strand, counting down.
AACCGGACCCACACTTTAGAACTCTAGATGCATTGACAGTTTAAGAGAATAAAATCAAATGATCTACGTTAGAATGACATAGACCAATTCTTGATGAGGGAACAAGGAAACATGTCAATCGCAAGAAATAATCCCCGTACAAATTTATGGGGTAATTATTATTTACACTTCAATAATCTATGAAGTTCACATAGAAATAACAAAAGAGGTCTTCAATTTTATGTTGCTCATATGTTTCAAGGAAGTAATTTATTAAGAAAAAGAAGAAGAAGAAGGAGATAAATTGGCATACAAATCACAAATTGATATTCTTTTATTCAAGTTTAACTGAGAGTCGACTCATCAAATATCATTCAAAATTGAATAAATTGATTATTTGAAAAACTAAGGTTATATTAAATTAGTGTTTAATGTTTGTCCTCCTCCTTTTTGAAAGATTTTCACAAGACAAAATTCCATGTTGTATTGAGACAAAATGAGACTTTTAACGTAAGGGTTGTATTTCTATATATTATTTATTTTAAATATTCCTCGTCTCCTAAATATCCACAACGACTTCTGTTCCATGTACCCTATTTAATAATTAGAATTGAGCCTATCAAAGTAGATGCACTCAACATCATCTTTGTCTTTTTCGAGTTCAGACAAATAGGGATGGCAAAATTACCTGCGACCCGAGCCTTGACCCGCACTCCGCCCCGCCCCGTTAAAAATATACCCGCCCCGAATAATCGAGTATTCGGGGAGGGTACGGGGAGTTAAAACCGCCCCGGAGCGAGTACGGGGCGAGGGTGACCCGCCCCGTACCAGTCCCGTTAATTATTATTATTATTTTTTTTAATTTTTTTAATTTTGAAATTAACAGTTACAAAAAAAAATTAAAAAAAATAAATAAACGGGGCAACAAACGGAGCGGTAAGCCACCCCGATCTACCCCGATTTAAACGGGGAACGGGGCGGGTATGGGGGTCAAAATTCCTCGATGAGGCGGGGACGGGGAGGGCCGCCCCGTTGCCATTCCTACAGACAAAGTACATGTTTAGTAGTGTTGAAATTATTTTTAAATACTTATAATTAATTATGGGTTTTATGGAATATGTGGTAATAAATGAATAATAAGTTATGGGTTTTATAAAATGTATAAATAAAAAATATATTTGATCAATTTAAATAATTTAAACTATAATTTAAGCTTAACCAAAATGTTGTCTTTAATCTTTAGAAATATCAAAATGTTGGAAAGTGGGAGTGTTGTTCTCTTTAGTCTTTTGAAACATGATGTAGAATGATTGAAAAGACTACTAATATAAACAAATTTCTCTAACATGGATCATTGAGGCAAACTAGCACTCCAATTCTAACCACTCATAACAAATCTATTTTGCTAAAATAAGATAAAGTCAATTGATGGATTTTCTCAGTTTTAAAGTCAATATTTGGATACTAATATTTTTTCTATTTATTCTTTACAATGACATGTTTAGTAAGTAAGATCGTACAAAATTTGATAATAAGTCATGATATATTCTATCTTATATATCTATTATTATTCTATTTAAATATATAAAATTTAATATCCTAATCATATTTCATCGGTACCCTACGTAAAAGTCAAAGTAGTACATAATAAAAAATTAATTATCAATTATTAGACATGATATAAAAAGTAAATATGAGGAAATGACATGAGGTACGATTGAGGTGGCATCGTAATGATTTTTTGCAAAGAGAAAAGTCAAGTGGGAAAGATTGACAAAGATTTGAGACATTCAAGGGCTTTTTCTTATAGGTGGAAAAGTTTCGAGTTGTAGATGAATTTACAGCTATCGTGGAATTTTGAGGAAATACATAAACTACAATTGGTTTACTTTTGGAGTTGGCTAAAATATGCCTTGTTGTTCATTCCTAATTAGTGTTGTTGTATCTAAAAATATATACATTTTACTTAGATGTTTTATAAAGTTAAGAGTATAGTTGGTATGATATTAAAGGGTTATTCAGCGATCTTGCTAGATGCCTACGTTTTAGAAATGAGGATTCCATGTCGGCTTAATTTGTTTGCTTCAACAGACAAAGTGGAGTTTATAGCCTTGTCTAGAAGAGAATCGACGAGGATGTCGGCTTAATTTGTTTGCCTCGACAGACGAAGTGGAGTTTATAGCCTTGTCTAGAAGAGAATCAACGAGGTAGAAATACTTAAAACAAATGGAGATTTGAGAAATAATGCCCATGTAGCATTGGACATGGACGAAGCCTCATAGTGCAGATTTGGACAAATCAATTCTAGTATTAGTACGTAATTTTGCTTACAGAACAAAATATTCCCACTTACATATTGTATTCATTCCTCAGAATTCATAAAACTTGTAACATTGAGGACCCTTGAAAATTGAAATAAAAAAATTCTTGGATCAAATGATGAAAAATATCTAATAATAAAAATGGCCAAAATACCCCTATTAATTTATTTATAAATGCTTTATTCCTCGTGCATTTGAAGGTACGCACATTTTACATAATACATGATTTTTGGGCTAACTTTTTTTCTATTTAATCTCTCACTCAAAATTTGATTACTGACTTGATCGTTAGAGTACTTATGGTCATTGCGCCATCATGTGGGATCAACCGTTGATAGTCTAACGTATTTTTCCAAGTATGTAAATTATTAATACGTACGGTGACATGGCTCATTTCTATTGACATTGAAATTAAGCAAGATTTTGAGGTTGCCAAAGCCAACACAACTAAGCTTATCTAGATAATATTATCTTTAGGTTCAGAATCCTTCATACTCTTGTCACAACTAAAGGAAGACATTTTAATAATAAAAATGATAATTAGCACAAAATATACATGCCTTTTGAAGTCATTGTGCAAATCATTCATACCTTTGAAATTTTGACATTTTCACCCTCATTTATACATTTTCCTGCGCAAAACGTCATTTCCGTTCATTCCCATCCAAAAACTATCGTTAACTCTCTTCCATAGTACGACTCATACCACAAAGGAAGGGTAATTTCGTCTATTTTGTCCACAAAAAAATAACTCATTTAGAACCCACATTCCAATCCATTTCTTACTGCTTCTCTTTTTCATTTTCCCTCGAAATCGTCATTTAGCAGCATTTTCACTTTCTTTACTCAACCCACTTCCCATATGCAAATCCTTCTTCTTCGCTTCCTCATTTCTACTTTATTCTACAACTATAGAAGACAATAAGGAAGAGGGTTCATTTTTATTCTCGGCTTTTACATAAAGATTCAATCTTTTGTATGAATGATTGGTCTTCTGGCCAAAGGAGCATCGAGGTAGAGAAGAATAAAAAGACGAAGAAGATGGTATATAAAGTGGGTTTTTGCCGAGAGCCCATGAAGAAGAAGAACAAGAAGTGGTAAAAAGAGTTGTCATATCTTTGATTTTCTGAAATGAAGAAGACGAATCATGGAATTTTGCTGAAGAAGTGGGATTTTTTAAATCATGGATTGAAATGGATTGAATGTGGGTTCTGAATGAAGCAACCATTAGAACGAATTTCAAAGATCCAAAACCAATTTTGCAATATATAAATATGGGTTCTCAATGAGTTATTTCTTTGTGGACAAATTTGACAAAATTACCCTTCCTTTGTGGTACAAGTCGTACCGTGGAAGATAGTTAACATTATTTTTTGAATGGCAATGGACAGAAAGGACCTTTTGCGCAAGAAAATGTATAGATGAAGGTGAAAATGCCAAAATTTTAAAGGTATGGACGATTTGTACAATGACTTCAAAAGGTGTGGACGTTTTGTGCTAATTACCCTAATAAAAAGTTGCAAAAGCTTAGTGATGATCTAGGAATTCAGAAAGAATTCTCTACTATGTAACATCCTCGGGCATTTGTCTACGCTGAAATAGTAAATAAAATCAAGTATGCTTTGAAAAGGAAGTCCGATGCCTTCAAATGAGCCTAGTTAGATGAGCTTCATAATGTTTTGTGAGCCTATCGGACAAGAAGTTATCGGACAAGAAGTCGAACATCTACTGATGAGACTCCTTTCTCCATAACATGCGGGGTCAACGCTATGGTGCCAGTTGAGGCTAAACTGTAGTCACGTCGATGGATTCAATATAATGAGATATCTAATGAAAAGTTGAGGCAGACATGGCTTGACTACCTGAACGAAGCTAGAGATCAATCACAAACAAGACTTGCAACTTATCAAAGGAAAATTGCCAAGTTTTAGAATATCAAAGTAAAGGAGAGATCCTTTGGAGTTGGAGACCTAGTCCTAAGAAAACTGTTTCTGGCAACAAGAGAAGTTACTTCGAAAACCCTTGGGCCTTATAAGATAACCTCTGAAGTTCATCTCGGGCCAAACATCTACAATGGTATTATCAATAAACAAGTTTGCTAGCTTGTCAGATGGTTGTAATTATTTTGGAATGCATAATTGTTGATTTTGTTCATGTTAATCCTATCAACTGAGTAAAGACTATTTGCCCGTTCACTTTGTAAATACAATTGTTGATGTTCATTTTTAATTATTATAATTACTTGATAATTATATCAAAACAACAATTATACTACAATCAAGCTAAGATATGAGACCTGAAAAGTAATGAATTCAAATAAAGATGAATTTGAAGTACAAGAAGTGTTTAAAAAATAAAAGAGAAAAAACAAAACAGTTATAGCCACCTCAATGGGTCGGTATAGAGTGAGAAATAAAAAACTAAGGATTAGCATCAGCAGGAGGGAGAGTTGGATGAGCATCTTCTGCCTGAGGGTTCGCATGAAGGTTTGAAGCATCAACAGAAAGTTGCAGGGTTGTAGTTTGTCTTCGTCTATCTCTTTTCTTAGCTTCAGGGAATTGAAACTGACGGAGTACCTTTCAACATCTAAGTTGTTCACCCCTAGTTCCGTAAAGAACTCCAAGTCCGCATCTAGCAGCTTAAACTTGACTAACTTCTTAGCATTTTGTTAGCCAGGCTACGGAAATAGTCAGCCATCCTCTCGTAGTTAGGTGTCAGGGGATCGATACTATGCCACTATCCTGCTACCTGCCTCATCAATCTCAGGCTTCAACACTCAGCTTTATATGACTCCGGACTGACCCTAAGTTCGACAACCTAATTATTCAAAAGAAAAATCTAACCACCTTTTTCTCTCTCTCTCTTTTTTTTTTTTTTTTTTTTTACCTCGAACTCTCTCATTTTCTAGTGAGCAAACAATAGTTTTTCATTCACCTTCTCGTACTTCTGGGTGAGGTCTTCAAAGTCAGTCTCCTTGTCACAGAGTTTTTCTTTCAAAACCTCGGCAGAGGTAACAGTTACAATTTGACCCTTAAGCTTGGAAATGTCTGTTTTCAAAGCCTCATTATCCTGTTTTAGGGCTTCAATCGCTGTACCAATAGCCTCTACACCTTGTCTACACTTGGACTCTTCTATTAGTGCATTATATAATTCAAAGGTAACGTTGGGCGACCTCATTGCAGCGCATATGGCCATCTCAGCTAGGCTTCTATCATTACAACTGTCCGTCTACCTCTGCCAATCCTCTATCCAGTAGCGGTGACTGGCTCTAGCAGCGATAGAGGGAGCCGTCGGCAATAACTTCAAAATTTTGTAAGCTAACTTCTCTCGGCTCAGCTTCAAGAAACTATTAATCTTGTCCGGAGTAGTCTCAGTGCGCTACCTCTTGGCCACTAGATCAGCCCAGTCAGTAACAACTTTCTTTTTTTATTCCTCGATCGATTTCTTCTTTACCACTTCGGTCGCCTGGTGCCGAGCAACGAACTCCAGATTTGTCAACTGGCAACAACAGTAGTTTGGGCTTCGCCTCGTTGTGAGCTGTTTGGTTCCTCATCTGTCTGCATTGAACAAATAATTTATTTCTATCAATCAGGCTGGAAGATGATATTTTTTTGTCTTGATTTTTGAAAAGCCTGTTGACGTCATCATTATCTAACTCTAAGGGTGTATTTGATTCAAACATTTTCCATAGAAAATGTCACTTCCATGAAAAATCTTGTCAAATTCAACACTTTTATTTTCTCACTTTGTTGTTTGATTGGCACATAGAAAATCTAATACATTTTCTAGGTACAAGCATTTAAAGCATGAATTTGTCTTCTTTTTTGGAAAATATTTTCTTGCCTAGATAGTGAAATTTATTTTCCCACTTCCATGGAAAATATTCTCATTTTCCACCCTTTTTCTATGCTACCAATCAAACACACCCTAAAAGACTTGGCATTTTGCAGCTTTTGTGCATAAGAATGGATTAAGAGCATGTTCGGTAGGGATTGTCACTAAAAAAATTCATTTTTTAGTATGATTTTTTTTTTATTTTTCAAAACAACTTGAAATGAAATGAACAAAATACCCTTCTAACTTTTAAATGACATTTCAATGACTGAGGGCTATTTTGTCATATTACAAAAAGTGTATAAGAACTTTTCAGTCCGTGGCCCACCACATTAATTTCAAAATAGATTTTGGAGACTAAAAAAGGGCAGCCGAACAAGCACTAAATATTAGAGTCGTATAAAATATTTTCAGTTACAATTGGAGAATCTACCAAAATAAATTAAACCCACGGATGAGGTTATATTTCCTGGGAATCTTCACATTTGGCCAAGTGTCCTCCGGATAAAACTTCCATTCACCTCGCCTGTGTATGATGACAAGTATTACCAACCACAAAGAGCCTGTCCTGGTACTTTTCAAAGTTTGTAAATGGATTTGAAACTTTAAGAAGAACGTCTCACTCATTCATGGCTATCTTCTATAATAGGAAGGCCCAAGAAGATACATCAAACCGTTAAGAAGAAGTTTGGTGGGTACAATCATATAATTGCTTAGAGCCTCGTACAAAAGGGTGTAAGGAAACCTCAAACCAAGCCATACAATCTAGATGAGGATTGTCTTTCTTATCATTTGGCCCCGGTACAATCAACTCAATCATGTCAGGGATGCAAAAGATTTCATGTAACTTTATTAAATCTTCCTTAGTAAGAACCAATGTTGCATCCGACCCAGCACACTGCCACAACTGTCTACTTCAGCTCTCACCACCTCAACCTCAGTCTTCCTTCCAACTCTCTCCTCACCGGGTTCACTCTTTATTCTCTCATGCCGAAGCAGCTTCATTCCTAGAATTTGATCTCGTGGCTATGCCAGTACCATCCCAGTTAATGGTCCAATCCCTAAATGTTGGTTTTTCAGTGACCAACCACTATATTTTTGTTCTCAAGAATGGCACCACTGGGGTGGATGGCTCTATTAACTCAGACAGTTAGAGAAGCAGTGCTAGATGATGTTGACACCACCACTCTAAACTCCTCACAATCACTATTCTCAGAGCTTTCTTCAACTTATTGAACTTAAGTTTTGTGGGGTGACATTTGTTTTTTTCTTTTTGGGAAGCAAATAGGTGAATATAAGTAGATAAAACTATAAAAAAAAAATGGGAAAAAAAAGGTTGTACCTACGTTGCTTGCTCACCGGTGAATCTTCCACTCTCTCAAACTACAATGGTCAAAGATGCAAAACTCTAATGATATCAAAAGTAAGGTAAAAAAACACATATGTAAACTTTTTCCCTTTTGTAGATATTCTGCCCCAAGATCTATTTGTTGGATCAGTTTGTCTCAAATCTCAACCATTGATTCAAAACTACATTTGGCCCTTAGAATTCGTAAGAGTGCCAAGTGTGAAACAATATAGAATAGACAAAACAAATAACAATAAGAATCAAAAGAAAATGAGGAGGGTAGGGTTCCTTTGGCATAATAAAAAGTAATACAAAGTCTGAATGAAACCTAATTACAAATAAACTATATATAGGCTAAGATGTAAATACTATTCTACCCTTAATAAATAAATAAAACAATATTTATTAACATTCCCCTCAAACTCACGATGTAGCAGCAACAAGCATCGAGAGTTTGCTAACGAGAAAACGAAAACGAGAAATAGAATGCGACTTGGTAAAGAAATCTGCAATCTGCGAAGAAGAGGAAACAAAAGGCAAAGTGATGGAGCCATGCTTGAGATGATAACGGGTAAGGTAACAATCGATCTCGATGTGCTTGGTTCGTTCATGTAAAACTGAGTTGTGAGCAATCTGAATAGCACTCTTATTGTCACAATACATAGGAGTGGGACGAAAAAGAAAAACTCTCATATCTACAAGTAACCAACGTAACCAAACAACCTCTTTGATAGTAGATGCTATAGCACGATATTCTACTTCGATAGACAATTGAGAAACAATAGATTGTTTCTTGCTCTTCCAATAAATGAGAGAATCACCCAGAAAGATACAGAAACTAGTAACAGACTTGCAATCTGTAGGATCACTGCCATGATCAGAGTCAAAGTATGCACACAGATCCAAAGAACATATGGATGAAAATAGAAGACTCTGAAAGACTGTACCTCGAAGATATCGCAAAATGCGAAGAACAGCGGCCCAATGAACTGTAGTGGGAGAAGCAACAAACTGACTGACAATATGGACAGCATATACAATATTAAGATGAGTAATAGTGAGATAAACCAAGCTCCAATAATAGTACACTATAAAGTAGGATCTGACAAAGATATACCATAAGAAGAAGAATATTTGGCGTTAACCTCAATGGGAGTATCGATAATCTTATTATTAGTAAGTCTAGCTCGCTCAAAAATATCTGCAACATACTTTGACTGAGAAAGAAGATAACCTTTGGGCGAGTAGGCTACCTCAATACCCAAGAAATATCGGAGAAGGCCCAAATCCTTCATTTCAAACTATCTAGCTAACACTGTCTTCAAAACTAAAATACCAACAACATCATCACCAGTAATAATCATGTCATCAACATATAACAGATGAATAATACGACCTACATCAGTGTACTTAACAAAGAGTGCAGAATCATGACTGCTAAAAGCAAAACCAAGATAAGAGATCACAACAGAAAATTTCTCAAACCAAGCATATGGTGCTTGTTTGAGACCATATAAAGCATTCATGAGCTTGCAAACATACTTTCTTCTTGGAGATCTCCATTCAAGAAGGCATTTTTAACATCAAGTTGAGAGATATCCCAATTTCTAACCGAAGCTACATCAATAAGAGTACGAAGAGTAGGCATTTTCGCAACAGGAAAAAGTCTCATCATAATCTATACCATACTGTTGTGAATATCCTTTTACAACCAACCGAGCTTTGTATTACTCAATAGACCCATCAGAATGAGTCTTGATCTTATACACCTAGGGACAACCAACAACAGTCTTACCAGAAGGGAGATGAACCAAATCCCAAGTACCTGTCTTATGCATTGTAGAAAGTTTTTCATCCATAGCTTGCTGCCAATGTAGATCAAGAATTACCTCTTTGTAGGAAGAAGGCTTGGAGAGACAATGAATAGAAGCTAAAAAAGAAGTAAAAGATGAAGAATAACAAGTATAAGCAAAATTTGGTAACCTTGTGGACTTACGAATGCGGGTGGACTGACGTAGATGTAGATCCACAATCTTAGACGAAGCTTGATGGACTGTAGGAGAAGAGGGGGCTTCAGTACCTGTAGAAGTGTTAGTAGGAACTTGACGAGTATAATACAAAGGTAACGGAAGAAGGACACGACAAGGAGGTTTTGATGTAGTAGGAACCTGTGACGACAAACTATCAGAATCTTCAGAAAAAGAATCAATCGAATAAGATCAGGTCTAGTCAAGTCCTGAGTAGCAGACGGAATAGAAAAGAAAAGTATATGCTCAAGAAAAACAACATGACGAGACATATAAAGTTTTTGAATAATTGGATCAAAACACCAATACCCCTTTTGACCTTGACCATAACCAAGAAAGACACAAAGAGCATATCGAGAGGACAACTTGCTGCGTTCTACATGAAAGCAGAGAACAAAGCAAGTACTACCAAAAACTCTAAAGAATGAGTAATCTGGAGCATATCCATACAATTTTTCGAAAGGAGAGATACCTAAAATATGAAAAGATGGAATGGTATTAATCAAAATCACTGCTGTCAGAACAGCTTCACCCCAAAATGCACTAGGAACAGAGGCAGACAATAAGAGAGATCGAACATTTTCAACAATATGTCTATATTTTTTTTCTGTAACACCATTTTGTTGAGGAGTATCTATACAAGAAGTTTGGTGAATAGTTCCATGTAAGGCAAGCAACTCACAAAATTTGTTAAAAGTATATTCCCCACCCAAATCACACCTAAAACATTTGATAACAGCAGAATGCTGATTTTTTACAAGGGCTCGAAAAGCAGTGTATATCTCAAAGAATTCAGAACGATATTTCATTAAGTAAACCCAACAATAACGTGTATGATCATCAATGAAAGATACATAATATCGAGACCCTTTTTTAGTGGGAACAGGAGAAGGTCCCCATACATCAGAATGAATCAAATCAAACGGAGAAGAAGAAACATAAACACTTCGATTAAAAGGTAAAGCTGAAAATTTTGCCAGTTTACATCCACTACAATCAGAAATATCACAAGTTTGCAAATTGCCTAAAGTACCTGTAGACACTAAAAATCTCAAACGAGAAAATGAAAGATGACCAAGACGAGAATGTCATAAATAAAAACTAGAAGAGCTATGACTCAAACGAAAAGAAGACAAATCAACACTAGTAGTGGCAGCAACTGGTACTTTTAACTCATCTAGAACATAAAGTCCCTCCTACCTACGGCTTGTCCAAATCAGCTTCTGAGACTACAGATCCTGCACAAAACAAGAAGAAGAGGAAAAACCAACAAAATAATTAGAGTCACATAACTGACCTACAGAAGCAAGATTTAATGTGAGTTGTAGAATATGATAAATATTATAGAGAGACAAGTTAGGAATAACAACATAACCAACATCTGCTAAAGGCATAGGAGTGCCATCAACAGTCATAACAGGGATAGATGACGAATGAGACACATATGCAAAAGACGAAGAATCTGGAGACATGTGATGTGAAGCACCAGAATCCAAGACCCATAAAGAAGATGACATACTTGACACACTAGGAGGGAAATGACCTACGGAAGAGGAGGCAGACAGAGCTTGTGGCTGAAGGGAGAGAAACTTCTGAAATTGCTCAGCTAGAGTACTTGGATCAGTAAAAAGACTTGATGAGGCGACTGCTGCAGTATTAGACTGTGGTGGTCTGTAATCCTGAGGTGCTCTATAATACTGAGGTGCTCTATAATCCTAAGATGGTGACTGGTTGCTAGGCCTCCAAGTCTGAGATTGCTGCTGCTGTTGTTGATTCTGCTGTCTCAACTTACGACACTGAGTCTTCCAATGACCTTTCTTCTTACAGAAACTGCACTTGTCGAAGGCATGCCTTGTGTAAGGTCTATTCTGATTATTAGAGGGTGGCTGAGGAGGTACTGCTAACACAGAAAGAGTCAGAGTCGAAAACGTTTTCTTTTCGGCACCAGACTTTAGACGTACTTCTTCAGCCAACAACTCACTGACAACTAAATCAACTGAAGGAAGCGGAGAACGATGTAGAATAGAACCTCGAAGTCTTTCAAAATCACTGTGAAGGCCATCAAAAATTGCACTAACTATTGCCGCTCTCTATGAGCAATGTAGACATTAATTGTTTTTAGTTCATCATCTTCTGTAAGAGCCAATTGATCCCAGAGATTTGTCATAGCAGAATAAAACTCCTGAATACTTATATTATTCTGCTGAATAGCTCGAATGTCATTTTTCAATTGATATTGCTTTTCAAAATTTGACTAAGTATATAACTTCTGTACATGATCCCAAACCTCCTTTGCTGTGTCATACTTAGCCAATTGTACACCTATGAAATGCTCAACAGAATTGTTAATCCAAGTAATATTTTTTGCATTATTGGCGTCCCAGGTATCTATCAAAGTAGCATAATATTCAGCAGTATTCATGGGTCTCACACAAGTGCCACTAACATATCTCCACAGCTTTTTACCTTTAAGAAAATTTCTCATTACATAATTCCAATACGATTAATTTTTTCCATCCAACCTCACACTCACATCTTAAAGGGAATCATCTCTTTCGGTAGCCATAATCAAATACACAGAAAATAGAAATGCAACGAAATACCAAATTGCAGATTGTAAATACCAAATTGCAGATTGTAGATACATAACGAACAATGAACAAAAGCAAAACGAATACCTCAAACGCAGAATATCAAACCATAGGCGGAAACTTGAATACCTCAAACGTCGAATATTAAACCACTGGTGGAAACTTCAAACTCTCAAAATCCAAACGCAATTTCCCAAAAAAAATTGTCTATCTTTGATACCATGTGAAACAATATAGAATAGACAAAACAAATAACAATAAGAATCAAAAGAAAATGAGGAGGATATGGTTCCTTACGCATAATGAAAAGTAATAGAAAGTCTGAATGAAACCTAATTACAAATAAACTATATATGGGCTAAGCTGAAAGACTATTCTACCCTTAATAAATAAATAAAACAATATTTATTAACACCAAAATCAGTTCTAAATGAGCGATCCAGATTTTCCACGCATCGTGCACTTGTCATCGTCCATTGTACTTCGTTCCACGCCCTAATGATACGTATGTAGTCATTATTTCTCAAGATGTCAACTGTCGCACGCATTAACCTATACAATTATAATAGTTGCAAGTAGTATCTATCACCCCTTTAAGCTTCCAACAATCCAAGGTACGTAGATTATACATTATACATACATTTGGGCCAATTCTTTGTCCATTTAATTTCTTACTCAAATTTCGATAACTAACTTGATCATCAGAGTACTTGGGACCATTGTACCACCTCGTGGGATTGGTTGTTGGTAGTTTAACGTGTCTCCAAGTGTGTAGATTATCAGTACGTGGACAATGACGTGGCTCATTTTTGTTGGCATTGAAGTCAAGCAAAGTTTTGAGGTCAACAAGTCTCACACGTGACAAGAATTGTCTAAGCCTATATCTACAGCTGGATCGATGCTTCTAAAGCTGGGCCACAGTGGGTCCAAGAGTAAAGGCGCGCAACCCGCATGGGATGACTCGCGTGTGTTACATGAAAAAGGAAAAAGAATTGAAGATGCCATAAATGTGTCAAAAAGTGTGTCTGGATTTTAATTCCTAATTAGTCTTGCATGTGAAAAGCACTGCTACAAGCTGCATCTACAGTTGGATCCATGCGGATTGTATGCCTCTGTGCGGGTTGCATGTTGCATGCCTCTATAGATGGGCCATAGTCAGTCCAACACTAGAGGCATGCAACCTACATGGGACAACTCACGTGTTACTAATAAGTGTGGTTTTATACTTATTTAGACTATCAAAAGTAGACGATTATAAGTATTCTTAAGTAATTTTTTACTTAATTGTGTGTTGATTTAATTGTTTTAGATCAAAGCTCGAGATTAGAAAGAATTCGAGAAAAACAAAGTAAAATAGGCAAAAAAATGACTAAAGGCATACGAAAACTTGGATATGAAGACCAACTTGCAAACATTCAAAAGTTGAAGAACTTGAGTTGCAAATAAAAGAGGACTAAATTGAAATGAAAGAAGAAATCAAATGACTAAAGAGGACAAAATCTAAAGTTTAAGGACTTTGGCTACACATAAGAGGACAAAAGACAAATTATGAACAAATATTAAGTGGGGACCAAATAAAATACACGTCAAAACTTGGAGGACTAAAGTTTGCAAATATGATTGGAACCAGAATTTGGCAACAATTATCACTGTTTGCCGCATTCAAACCGCGGTTGACCGCATCAACACGTGGAAATTTCGTCTGGATGATTTTTAACTTATTTTCAACTCTAGTCGGGGCCTTTTTTATCTTTTCACGCACATGGGTTTCAAAATTAGTAAAACATTATATAAAAACCTAACATATGTCAAAAGAAGGTTGTTGAATCTTGGAGACAGAGAGATTGAAAAAGACGAAGAACGACGGCGAGATTGAAGATTGGAGCGATAAGACAAAGATTTCTTGGTGCAAGATACTCAACGTTTTCTCCTCTTTTAGGAAAATTGGCCGAAAACGTCCCTAACGTATAGATCCAGTGCCCAAATCATCCATACCTTTCAAATTTTGGCAATTACATCCCTCACCTATCCATGTAGTACCCAAATCATCATTTTGGATGAAATCCATCCAAAATTCCGTTAAATCCTTGGGATTTTGGCGCAAATGGTCCCTAACATTTGTTATTAGTGTGGAATTGGTTCCTAACGTTTATGTTTTGGCAAACAAGTCCCTAACCTATATGTTTTAGTGCGAAATTGGTCCTTATGGGATGAAAAAGACAAATATACCATTAGTTTAATTAAAAGAAATTATGTGTGGATTCCTAATCATTAAAAAATGTGCAAATAAGTCCAATACTTTTATTTTTTATAAAAAAAATTAAAAAATTAATGAGTATTTTTTTTTTGAATTAACACTTTAGTAATAAACATGTCAAATAAATTTATTATTTTTATTATTAAGTAATAAATATATTATTTAAAATTAAAACTTTTATTTTATTGTTATATAAAAAAAATAACTTTGTCACAAACTTGATGTTCAAATACTTTTATTTAATTGAGTTATATGTTTATTAATTACAAATATTAGAAATCCAACTATATTCTTTATATTTTAATTTATCATTTTATTTTTATTCAAAAATAAAACACATAATGTGTAAATTAATTTTTATTAGTATTTTTATGTTAAATAAGAATGTAATAAGATTAATTCAATGTCATAAAATTATATACGTCATTTTGTTATTTATTTAACTTAGGTCATGTTCGGTAGAGATTTTTTTCAAAAAAATTTATTTTTTTGTTTACAATTTTTGACTTTTCAACCCTTTTTACACTACAAAAATATTTGAAAAGTCAAAAAGTAACAAAAAAAAAAAACCCATTTTTTCTCCAAAAAAACTCTACCGAGCAAGCCCTTAATTTTTAAAATAAAGAGGGAGAAAAAAATTTATAAGTAAAGAGGGAGAAAAATGATTTCTCACAATAATTTCTCTTTATTACTTCATAATAAAGATAATAATTTTATTTGACATTTTTATTACTAAAGTGTTAATTAAAAAAATTCTTTAGTTTTCTTTAATTTTTTTATAAAAAATAAATGTATTGGACTTATTTGCACATTTTTTAATGATTAGGAATCCACATACAATTTTTTTTTTAATTAAAACTAAGGGTATATTTGTCTTTTTCATCTCATAAGGACCAATTTCGCACTAAAACACATAAGTTAAGGACTTGTTTGCCAAAACATAAACGTTAAGAACCAATTTCACACTAATAACAAAGGTTAGTGACCATTTGCGCAAAAATCCCAAAGGTTTAACGGAATTTTGGATGTATTTCATCCAAAAGGATGATTTGGGCACTACATGGATAGGTGAGGGATGTAATTGCCAAAATTTGAAAGGTATGGATGATTTGGGCACTGGGTCTATATGTTAGGGACGTTTTCGGCCAATTTTCCTCTCTTTTATTCAAGATTCGGTTATGTATTTAAAACTTTTCATCTTGTCTTTCTCCCGAATTATGAGTAGCTAGATTTAAAGTTTGGATGAATGATGTAGTCTAGTTTTAATTCTTTAATTTCGAATCTCAAGTTTTGATTTATAACTTCTTTAAGTATTTGATTTTACTTATTTTCTTAATGCTTTGAATAATTGGCCATTATTTCATTGATTTTTTGGATTGTAATGAATTGAGAAGTGAATTATTAATCTAGATCACGTAGTTAAATCCGGCAATTGAATAAAATGTAGATATACGCTTTTATTATTGCTGTGGTCTTAATTGAATTCTCGGGTGATTTAAATGCATTTAATTAAGGACAATTCTGACTTTATAAGTTGATTTGATTAGATATGACTAATTTGAACTCGAAAGAGGTAAATTAGGTTAAATTCGGAAATTCGACCAAATACAATATTAGGAATAAGTCTTGAGAAGAGAATTTAGAAATGACAACTATGGTGAATTCGTTTGTCCGAGCTCTTTAATAACCATATTTTATTAATTATTGATATTCGTTTTCATATTATTTTTGAAAATCCAAAGATCTAGTTTAAATATCTCAAATTAATTTATTTTAAAGTATTTTATACAGATTAATTGAACTAATACTTAAATAAAATAGTTTTCGTGGAAATAATAATTCAGACTCAATAAGTCCACTTTATTATTTTTGTGCGATATTATTCATTTACAATTATATTATTTTCACAACTTAAACAAATGAAAAAGGAAAAAGAATTAAAAATGGCCTAAATATGTCAAAATGTGTCTAGTTGCTCATTTATAATTAGTCCCGCACGTGAAAAGCACAGGTCAAGTCTGACTCTACAACTGGATCCATGCAGATTGCATGCCTGATGCCTCTATGCGAGTTGCGTGCCTCTACAGCTAGGCCATAATTGGTCCAACACTAGAGGCTTGCAATCCGCATGGGACGATTCACGTGTCACATGAAAAAAAAAAAAAAAAAAGGTTAAAAAAGGAGAGAAACTAATGCAACATAATATATGTGCTTACATGGCACAAGGCACGACAAAGCAAAACACATCACGAGCTGCGTCAAGCCTACACTGTGTGCTAAAAAGTTTGTGTTAGGCAAATATGACTCAGGGGTGATTTACTCCCCACTAGTGGGGAGCTTATGCTCCCTACTAGTCCACTTGTCCAACATTGGTTGGACAAGTATAAAGTAACTTTATACTTGTCCAATCAATGTTGGACAAGTGGACTAGTGGGGAGGAGATCAATTTTCTGACTCAGCATATATTAGGGTGTATTTGATTCCAAAATTTTCTTTGGAAAATATCTAATTCATAGAAAATAATGTCACATCAATAGAAAATATTTTTCATCTTTAACTGTTTGATTGCACATAGAAAATAAAAATAATTTTCAAGATACAATCACTTAAAATATGACTAAGAAGGAAAAGTTGAAAAATATTTTCTTACCAAAATAGGAGATTTTGTTTTCCTTCTTACATTGAAAATATTTTCTTTTCCACAGAATCCAATCAAACACGCTCTTAGATTGTGTTATTCAAAGGGTTAGTGTCACATAGAAGAAGAAGAGAAGGAATGAAAACTTATTATTTTCAATATCTTGAAAATGTGACTTTTTATTTGTAATCCCTTAACTAGATCCTCCTATAAAAATTTCCTCTTTTTGTTACTAAAAATTTACATATTTTTGGGTGGGAAAGCCCTCACAATGATATTGAATCGATTGTCTTTCTATTTATTTTCATTTATCTCTTCGATAATAATGACAACATTTTTATAATATATGTCCACATTTGATTTTATGACAAATTAATGCATATAAAATCTAATAATTACGATCATATGGAATTTTATCCGTTACTAAAAAAAAAATATATATATATATATACACGTCCGTGTTTGTATGTCTACAATATCTCTTTTAAACAAAATTCTTCCTCTAACGATCTTTTTTGTACTCTACTCACTACTTCAATTCTAAAACTATAATCACTGTCATTTAAATCATCAATTTAGATCATCATTCTCGTCTATTAAAATTCCATAAAAAACTAGAGAACGCCAATGTTAGTGAGTCATTCTCATACATTCAGTCGGACGCTACCGCACAAGTGGTATACTAGTTTTATACAAATTATGAAAGATTCCACAAATTGATAATGACAGACACGGTCCAGGATTTTTGTCTAGGATGTTTCTCACACACACAGACCAAGCCTTCTCTGCCTCGTAATTTTTTCCCTGTTGTAAAAAGTCTTATCGGCGGCATTTTTTGCGAATCCCACCCCTCTCTCTCTCTCTCTCTCTCTCTCTCTCTCTTCCATTTTTGCTATTAAGTCTCTCGATTCAGTTTCTGTTTCTGTTTCAAAGGACCCTCTTTTCTCTCCTTTGATCTTGGCCGTTTGTTGCTGTACTTTTGATTCCAGAGTTCAATTTTTCTATTAATTCTTGAAAATTGTGTCAATGAATAAATGCCTTTTATGGGTTTGATCTGTTGTTCTTCATGTTTCAGTTTTTCTTTCTTGTTTTAGTTCAATTCTTGGAATTCATTGAAATTTCTTGCTTCGCTGGGCAGGAATGCAAGGGATTTTTTGGAGTTCTTGAATAATCTTGAGCTCTGATTGATCTACTTGAATTTTTGGGTTTTCAGGCAATTGAAGTGTCTTTCACTGTTCTGAAGGATATTGAAGTGCTACCTTTTTAGCTTTTTGCATTCCATTATAATTATTAATATTATAAAAAAGAAAATAGAAGAGGGAGAGAATAAGGTTATAGTTTATGTATATTATAGTTATTATGTGTTTAGGTCCTTTTAAGGATGAAGGTATTTGAAAATTAAGCTTATTTGTGTATTCTCAGTGTGTAAACAGGTGAATTTGCTCAATAAAAGAGGATGAATTTTGTAGATAAAGAAGATGATTTGGTGGTAAATTTAAGTGGGTTGTTGAAATTCATTTCCTTTTTATATTAAAAGCTTCCTAGAGGGAATATGATGTGATTTTTCTTGTTGGAATTTAGACTCTGGGTGGAGGGGTAATTCATCTGGATTGAGTGGAGAATTTGAGAGTGTGAATCGAAAGATCTCGAAAGAATTTTAATAAGGATTTCTGTTACGGATCCAATCACGGAAAATCAGGGGTGCAACTGTGTTGCTGGTCTGGAGTGCATACTGAACATAATCAGGGCCCTAAGAATGGGGTCCTGCTTGTCAGGGGATAGCAGGAGCCCTCGATCCGGTTCTCCTGTGGGGTTGCGGAAGAGAAAGGGCTCGAAGAAGAGGCTTGGGTCTCGAAATTCGTCCTTCGACTATAGGAGGGAGGAACTGCTACATAGGACACCCGGGCGTATGTTCTTGAACGGATCAAGTGAAATTGCCTCACTCTTCACCCAACAAGGCAAGAAAGGAACCAATCAAGATGCCATGATTGTTTGGGAGGTTATCTCCTCCCCCTTTATCTCAATATGATCAGTTTGAATAAAATGAGTAACCCAGAAAATAGTTATTATGATTGTGTATTAGACTAATATTAGTTGTTCTATTGATTATACTCATGCTTCATGAATTTCAAAGTATTGCTTTGGTTTTGCTTTCTGCAAGCCTGCACAGTAGTTAGGTGGCAAATTGAATAATACTATTTGTTGTGTATTGATAGTTCTTTTGAGATCCTTCACGTTTCATGAATTTCGAACTATTGATTTGTTTCCAATGTCTTTCTAGGATCGTTACTAATTAGTGTGATGCATTTTATTTATTTTATGTAAGAGTTAGTTTCCCCTTTTATCTTTTGTTTCTTCGTTGATCCGTGCTTTTTTAATTGGGTAAAAAATGTATTTTATTTTCGTATCTATTTCACTTTGGCAACTTGGGTGTCTGTTTGATCCTAAGAAGTACGGACATGCCACCGGCACCGGCGTGTCGGTACACGTATCGGACACCAACACATATTAGACACTACGCCAAGTATTTGTTTTGGGTTTAGAAAAAATAGGTCAATCCTTATGGGTCGATTAACATTTTAAATAGGCCAATTATTTGTTTGTTAATGTTTAAATGGGTCATTCATTTTTGAGTATTTGTTTTTCATGCAACTATAGAAAATTTTCCTTTCACTATAAATTTTATTTTTTTACAAAAAATAAAAAATATTAAAAAAATTTAAATGACTTATGTGCAGCGTGTCAGTGTCGGTGCTTTTTTGACAATTGCGTGTCGACGTATCCCATGCATGTCGTATCGGACACGCATATCCGTATCGGTGCATCATCTTTGATCAACATAAGTAGCACACCTTCATATAATTTAAGGTTCCAGGAAATGAGACCTTATTCTTGTCATCTTATATATTTTTAAACATTTGCTATGTTTGATATCACAGTTTTCCGTGGACAATATTAGAAAATGTATTTATCATATAAATATAATTTGGAATTTCATCTCCGTTCTAGGGTATTTTGTCAAGATACGAGCTATATTTAATTTTAGTTATATCATGTCTTCCCTAGTAATTAGTTGAGGATGGACACAATATCCTCGATGTACTTTAGACTTCGACAGTTTATATTGAATACAAACCTTTTAGACTCGTATTTTTGTATATTATACACTAATGCTAGTATATTATACCTTAATGTTAAAATCCATGCACCAGCTAATATCGAATATTTAGGTTTGTGATAACCTGATATACAAATGATTGTTTTCTAGAGATGAGAATTCATGGAAAAAAGAAATTATTCATTGGAAGTCTAATCAGATTACCAATTGGTGTCCTCTGTTTCTTGATCAAGCCTTCTAGAGCCTAAGAAAGTGATTCTTCTTTTAATTTGACACCACCAGTTTCTTCTTTAAATGCATAGACTGAACTTTATATACGTCAAAGACTCTTGGTGATAGTTTTGCCAGATAAACATCGAGTATGTACTCTTATGCATCAGTTTATTTTTATTATCTGTCTTAAGTTGCTTTCGAGAGATTTCTGTTTACTGATACTTTATGAAATTGGATATCCAGAATTTTGGTTCAAGAACGGACACGGTTTTCTGTGGTGTTTTTGATGGCCATGGCCCTTACGGTCATATGGTTGCCAAACGGGTTAGAGATTCTCTTCCTTTGAAGCTAAGTGCACATTGGGAAGTTAATATAAAGAGCGACGAGGCTCTTCGGGAGGTCAGTTTGAATACTAAGGGTAGTATGTGCTCAGAAGATACCTCCTTCTTATCGGCTGACGAGGAAGCTAGAGCTTCTATCGATTTCGAAGAAACGGGAAAACATCCTGAGATTTTTCAGACATTGAAGGAATCTTTCCTAAAGGCTTATAAGGTTATGGACAGGGAACTGAGAATGTATGCAAATATTGATTGCTTCTGCAGCGGGACAACAGCAGTGACTATGGTGAAGCAGGTATACGCTAAGTACAGTACTGATGCTGATGGGATTTTGTGGGAAGAATATTTTTGTACTTAAGAATGTCTTGATTATCTTTTGAAGGGTCATGATCTTGTGATTGGAAATGTTGGAGACTCGAGAGCTGTATTGGGTACAAGAGATCAAAATAATTCACTTACTGCAGTCCAGTTGACTGTGGATCTTAAACCTAATCTTCCATGTCGGTACTCTCTCTCTCTCTCTCTCTTCAAAATAAATGATCTTAAACCTAATCTTCCATGTCGATACATTGACTGATTTCAATTCACAAGTTTATGAAGTAGGAACTATACTAGATTCTTAGATCTTCTGGTTCTATCCCGCTAGGTAGATGTTAATATTTTCTGATGGTGGATCTTTAGCCTTTTGAGTCTAAATTATTGTCCTCTCTAATGTATTTATAATATAACCGAATATGTAAGAGTTCTTCTAATTGTACCTCAATTATTTATCTGCAAATACTTGACATTGGCACACAAAGACTTGCCCAACTATCAATTATGTCTACTTTTCTCGTGTTCTTTTTGCCACTGCAAGTAGTTATCCTTAAATCTTTTACAAGTTATGCACTTTTGCAGTACAGCAAAGACCTGGCACATAAACATTGAGTGATTTACTTTTTGTCCCTTTTATATTTTAAATTCCTTCTTTGGCAGTTGTTTAGCAAATACCTTATTGTTGTTTTACACATTCTGCATGTTCATGTGCCTATTGAAATATGTATACAAGTGTCCAGGTGTTGCAAGGAATCATATACATAAAACTAGCTCTCCAGTACTGATATTTGGCATTTGTTTCCAATATTTTGCTAAACTAAATTTACCTCATGTGAGTAAATAAGTTCTGATGTGGGATCCTGTCAAAATTTAATAACTCCATCCTTAATGATCTTATAGCCGAAGCAGAGAGGATATACAAATGTAGAGGACGAGTTTTTGCTCTTCGGGATGAACCTGAGGTTTCAAGAGTGTGGCTGCCAAATAACGACTCTCCTGGCCTCGCAATGTCTCGTGCGTTTGGAGATTTCTGTCTCAAGGACTTCGGTCTTATCTCCGTGCCTGAAATTTGCTATAAACGTATTACTGATAAGGATGAGTTTATAGTCTTGGGAACAGATGGGGTATGGCACTCAAGGTTTATATTGATGGACTACTTTATACAATTTCTTGACATTTGTTTTGGGTTTGGTGTAATTTTTATCTTCATTTCAGATTTGGGATGTGCTATCAAACAAAGAAGTGGTAGACATTGTGGGTTCTTGCCCCACGCGTTCATATGCAGCCCGTACTCTAGTAGAGTTGGCTGTTCGGGCTTGGAAGCTCAAGTATCCAACTTCTAAGGTTGATGATTGTGCAGTGGTTTGCCTCTTTCTTGATTCAAACTCAAATGACTCAACTATTTCAATTGCAAAATCCAAGAAAAATATTGCTGCTGAGGACGATTCTCTTTATCCAAATCCAACTGGAATTAACCGCTCTGGTACTGTTAGAACTAGTGAACAAGTTCTTGGAGAAGAGAATGAGGAGGCTTCGGAAGCAAATAAGGAGGAAGTCTCTGACCATGAAGAAACGAACATGGAGGTTGGAAAAGAGTGGTCCGCTCTAGAAGGAGTCGCCCGTGTGAACACATTATTGACCTTGCCAAGATATGTGCCACCCAAAGAAGAGAGAAAAGCTGCAAGAGATACAAAGGGTAGGAAATGAAAGCTAAAAAAACCTTGTTTGGATTTATTCTGTAATTTCTGTTTTCCTAGATATGTTTTTTCTTTCTTCTCTCTCAAAAAATTAGGGCCTTGGATGTTTATTCTGGACCGGAGAGGTGGGCCCGCCCGGCTATATTAGAGCGTCTGGGAATAATCCTTTTCCACTTATAGTGTAGGTAGAATTGGAATTTTTTGCAGAATCTAAGGTGGTGTTCTCATTGCGTTTGAGTTTTGAATTCATTTTGTATTTTGTATTTTGAGTGTTTGTTTTGAGATTTTTGAAAATGCGTTCTTTTTGGTGTTTTCGAAAATTGTTTCCGAAAATAGAAAACTCGAAAATGCGTATACTTGAATTTTTTTAAAAATTTGGACTTGGAATTAAAAACAATTTAAATTTGAAATTAAAAACAATTATTGTTTAAAAACAATTTAAACTTAGAATTAAAAATATGTAAGCACAATTAAAAACTTTAAAAAACAATTAAAAATATTTAAAAAGAATTAAAAATATTTAATTATAGAATTAAAAATATTTAAACACAATTAAAAATATTTAAACACAATTAAAAAAATTTAAAAAGAATTAAAAATATTTAATTATAGAATTAAAAACATTTAAAAACAATTAAAAATATTTAATTATAGAATTAAAAACATTTAAAAAGAATTCAAAAATTTGTACATGAGCTGGAAATTGAACCTGTGACATTTTGTTTCCAAACCCAAGCATCTGGCCAGTTGGACAAACATCCACTGTATGTCAAAAAAAATGCGGGACGTGGTTAAATCATCTCTTATTTAAACCAGGGGGGGAAAAAAAAAACGTTCGGCAGGATTCGAAAAGCTGACCAAAACGGCCAAAACGATAAAAAGGTCGTTTTTCGTTTTCTTTGTATTTTTTTGTCTTTTCAAAAATCCCTTTTCAAAAATAGTAAAAAGAACACGTTTTGACTATTTTCAAAAACACAAAATGGGCTGAAAACACCAAAGAGAACAGGGCCTAACTCTCATGTCTTTCATTTGTTTTGAAATTTTTTGGTCCTGAAACTCTCCTGTTGATAATATTTGTGGTAATGCACTTCCTTTACTTCAACTTGTATACTCATTGAGGCTTTTATAATTTCTCCACTCAGATATTTATGGTCATTTTTCTTTTTCTTTTTAAGAACAACTTTGGATTGATAGATGCTCTCTTTGTCTCTCTTACTTTGAGTCGCGTCTTTCGTGAAATGTTAATTTATAAGCACATCACACACTCTTAATAAACAAGTTTCAAGTGTGGATTTTACCTAATGTATTTGTCACACTAGTATCAAGATACAGTTTGTTTAGGGGGTGGGGGGGACTTGTTGCAACTTTATTGGAGGGGTTTACTTTTAATAAAAAAACACTTGTTGTGTAGAGTCATCTAATTGGGGAGGTAAATGGTCATACCTGGAAATCGATGTTTCAACGATTACTTCAAAATTTCTCGTACTCTGTGAAAGTTCATTTCACGAGTATATAAGCTCATTGTATACTTTCTAGTAGAGATGTCAAGACGGATTGATCGATCGAACTCGTATCGATCCATTTGTCTCGACCTGAAACTGCAAGACGGCCCGTGAACTAGGTGGGCAGTTCACGAGCCGAGGAGACTGAACTGCCTGGGCGGGCCAAAAAATAAATAAATAAGTGGCAGAAGAAAAACGTGACAGCCACTGTCATCTTTGCTGTGTTGCACATTTGCAGCATAGCAGCAGTAGGCTACTTTTGTTGTTAGATTTAATTAAAAAAATAAAAAAATAAAAAAAAATAAAAAGTGCAGCGAATTTAAAATTTTGAATGCAAATTATACTGGAGCAAGCTACTTTGTCAAATAATATATAATTTCTAACAATTAAATTACAGTTAGGTAGGTGCCAACCTGATTGGATGTATTTAAACTATAAATATGTAAATGATTGATAGTTGTGTACATGTCAATCTAATTGGGATGTACTTTAACTATAGTGATGCATTTAGTAGTTATTTGTTTGCATTTTATTTAAATTCACAAAGTTATAAATAATTCAATGTAAAATAAGATATAAATTCTATGTAAACATTTTTTGTTATAAATAACAAATGTGAATTTATCATTTTTATTTATTTTTTGTTTAGTAATTTCACTTGTTTTTTTTTTTTTTTTTTTGCTATAAATGTAAACATTTTTTGAATTACAATAAATTAATAATTTTTTTAATAATTTCAAAAAAAATAATTTTTTGTTTATACGAGCCGAACCGGGTCCAATTGCGGCCCCATATGGACTCGACCCAGATGGGCCGACGGGTGTACTGGGCTCGTGTTCAATTTCATGAGCTGGGTTGATCCGACCCACAATCTGCCGTGGCGCAGACTTTTTCTTATACGGGCCATCACCAAGCTTCATCTGCCTGACTCGAATTGACACCTCCACTTTCTAGCTATAAGACTATTAATGTATTATAGGTTATTCAATGACTTGTGCATAACTAGGCATGGCAATGGGCTGAGCCGAGCCCATAAAAAAAGGAGCTCGGCTCGTCTCCAAAGTTGGGGTTCGGTTCGGTTCGACCCACAAGCTCGTAGGCCGAACGGGCCGAGCCGAGCTACCCATGAGCTCGGCTCACCTCGGCCCTCAATTTTTTTTTTTTAAATTTGAAAATAAAAAAGAAATACAATACCGAGAATCCTTTATGAGTTTATGTTAAAAATTAAAGATTGAAAATTCTTCTCTTTTTTCCGAGCTTGGGACCGACTACTTTGAAAGTAGGCGGAGTTAAAATTGTACACGAACAAGATGTTATGTGTACAATTTTTTATTAAAATAAGAAAAAAATATCAAATACTAATGTAAATTAATACTTACTGCGAATCTGATTAATCCATATTCAAATATTCAAGTTTTTCGGACATTATTCTCTCCACTTTGTCTTGAATTCGAAATTCGACGTATCCCAATCCTTTAGACACGGTAAAATTTCTAAAATGTCGGCTTTGAATCTTGACTTGATATCAGACAAAACTCTATCACTTGTACTAAATATAGTCTCCAATGCTATAGTTGAGATTGGAGGTGTTAGTAGATCACGTGCCATTTTTGAAAAAAGTGGGTAACTACATTGATGTTGTCTCCATCATCATAGTATATTAATATTTTTCTCTCTTCGTCATCTAACATACTAAGCACATCATGCGCAAAATACCTAACTAACTCTACAGGTGTATCATTAGAACGGAGAAGGGAAGAACTAGAAGAAGAACCAACTGATTGTTGACATTGACCACTCATATGTGTACTAACTTAACTCCATAAGTCAATGTTATCAGTTAATGACGAAGTATATTTTGGATTAGGGGGTCGTACAACATTCGTACAGGCCTTTTCAGCATAGATCTCATACATAGAACAAAAAGTTTGTTCTAAATTAGCACACGTTACTGGATTTTCGTAAGTTAATTTTTTTGAAATTGCTATTATTGTTACTTTCGTATCCTCTAAGTTAAGTCGATAATCCATAATACATGCTAATGGAAATAATATAGGCAATTGTTCACAATATTTCCTAAATTTAGCTTCCATAGCATGTATAATACTAGAAAAAGATCGAAATTCTTATACCTATTAAAATTGTTAGCAATATAATAAAAATGATTTAAAAAAAGTGGAGTAGTTGGATAATACACACCAGAACATGCAGTTGTTGCGTTGTAAAAAACTTTTAAAAATTTTCTAACATGACCACATATTTTTCAGTTATGTAATTCTAAATCATATTGTGAGCCGTGTGAGTGTCGGCCATTATAATAGACAGTAATGCAATCTTCATAACCTTCACAAGATTTAAGCATAAAATATGTTGAATTCTATCTATTGGCAACATCAGTTACAAAACTTTTTGATTGCAACACATTTTCTATATATAAAGCAGTAAAAATTTGTTTTCTTGATGGTGAAACCGAAATATAATTAATAGCATATCTAATTTTTTCTAGTTGGAATTGTATAAATTTTAATTCATCTTTTACAATTAAATTAGACACATGACATACATAACGAATATGAAATAAAATACTATCAAAATCTGGACTACAATGTTGCATTAATTTTTCAATTACTATGTTATTTGGACTTACATTATCAAATGTAAAATTACGAGCCTTAGAATCACATTTAAATTCAAGTAACACACCTAATAAAATATGATAAATATTATTTTCATTATGAGGGTAGTCTATTTGTTTAAATGTTATTTTTTTTATGTATTATCCAATTATTATCAATATAGTGTGCAGTTACAACCATGTATCCTTTTTTATTACAACTTGTCCATAAGTCCGATGTAAAAGATGCAATACCGTTGTAATTATTAATATCATTGATAATAGCTTCTTTTTTTGTATTATATCTAACAATAGTGCATTTACGAAGTGTATTTCTAGAAATATTAACATACCTTGGTTGGAGATATTTTTGGATGAATTTCGTCCAATGAGGATTGTCCACCAAGTATAGTGAAAACTAGATATTTGCTATCAATTCTGGCAATCATTCGTAGCGCATGAGCTCTTGTGAATATATCCAGTTGTTGAGAGTGGGACTACTGGACTCGGCTCCCGCAGATCCCAACTGGAGTTGTGTCTGATTTGTATCCAAACCTCCATTTCTGTATTAACACTTTTTGAAGTGTCTGTTTAGGTTGGTCGTGCCTATCCCCTATTGCCAAGCTAACTTCTGGTGACAATGTTTACATTGTGCTTTGAACCCATGAGAGACTCCGTCAACTACTTTACCAGTCGGCACCAACTCAAAATGTTGCCAGCACTTAGCCTTTTGTTTGGTGGCTTTTCGTTTAGTACTAGAGCCGATTGTAGTTTGTATATCGGCATCTTCTTGAACGTCTTCCAAATCAATCAAATCAGTGCTACCACCAAACTGATCAATAATATCGTCTGGAATTAGAATGTCATTAAGACCACTAAAATCATCATCACTTTGATTGTAGGCCATTTTAAATAATATAATAAAGAAAATAGGATAAGATAAAGATGTAGTAGAAACTAAAAAATATAAATGTAGAGAATTAATAGAAGTAGAAAATTACAAATTTAAATTATTAAGTAATATCTAGATAATAAAATATTAGATACTAATTATAACACTAATATTAAGTTTGAGAGAATGAAATTTGAAATTTATTAATAAATTGAGTATATAATTAAACGAGAGATTGAAGTGTAAAAAAAATAAGTTTAAAATAAAAATATTTATAGGAAAATAATAAAATTTAAAAAAAAAATTCAGCTGCCATGTGACCGTTGGGGCACATGGGTGCGTGCCCACAAGTCGGCCGAACGAGCTTGATCCTCTTTATTTTTTTCTTAGCTCAGTCCTAACTCGTACTCACCCTTAGACGAGTCCAAACTCGAGATGGGCCGAGCTTTTATAGACCAAGCCCACAAATTGAAAAACTTTTTTCCCACCCCTATGCATAACAGGCTAGAAAGCCATAAATTGCCCTTCTTTTATGAAAATTAATATAGAATGTCAATATGAAGAGTGCAGAGTAACATTTACATCAATCATTTGTCATATTGACTTCACTTAATTACAAATAACCGGTAATTATCCGTTAAAGTATTGGTTTGATATAAATAATATTAAACACATTTATGATTGCTATAATTTACATATATAATTATTATAAATCAATCATATTTAACCACTTCACCAGTAGGCATTATATCTCCTACTCACCATAGATGAGTAGGAAATCAAGCTCCAATAAACTAATATTAGTTTATAAACTAATTTATAATCTATATCACACGGGTGCTTAACTTTAACTCAATGACTAATATAAAACAAAGTTCATGTTAGTTCAATGTGAATGTTTCCATGCTCCCCTGAATTTGTAAAAGACAGATATTCAAAGCACAAATCAACAAAAGTAAACTTCGGATTAAGGGTGCAATTTTCCCCATCCAATATCTAGAACAATACGAAATGAACAGTTGTATAACTTGACACGATTAATTCAAATCATACAAAGATATTTAGCCTTCTTCGGACAGCTGATGATACTCGTAGAGGCCACATCCAAGAAAGTAACAGCAAACAGACAAAGCAATCAGAATGTCACCCAGATACTTAATCCTCTTCCTCGGCCTCCTCCAGCCACTTCACAAAGGGCTCTAATCCCTTCACAAAGGTTTGCCTGTAGCAGCAGCAACAAAAATAAAAATCAATAATGATCAGAAAGAGAATGCATCGGGTATAGAGAAGTACAAAGAAAAGGTGACAGCTGATGACGAGTTCCAACTTTATCACATCTGCCCTTACATTCTCATGTGGTGAAGATCAGAACCTGATCAGCATCACCCATCAATTCAAAGCATGTTCAACTCACGTGCAACTTAACGTAATGTGTCAACTGCATGTTCTTCCACTGAAAAAGGAAAGGACAAAAGCCATTTTGGGTGGGATTTCATTTTTCAATTTTCATCTTCCGTTTTTCTTTCTAAAAAAAAAAAAAAAAAAAAAAAAAAAAAAAAAAATTTCATATTTTGTGGGGTTTGAGGGTGTTAGTGCAAGAGGATAAAAACATGGGGAGGCCAAATAAAATTAGAGAAATCTGTCAAAGATCACTAAACAAAAATGGTATTCCTTCAATTAAAAAAAAAAAAAAAGGAATATGCAACTTTTCTAAATGATCTTCATCCACCAATTATTCACTTCTATCTTCAACATATAATCTTCCAGGGAAAAATTGGTAGTAAATATACGCAGTTTGATTTCCTGCATGATTATTTGTGCATACTACAATTAAAAGTAAGAATTAGCAGCTGCCAGAGATCAACCTGATTCTTTTAGTAGTATAATATTTGCTCCTCGTCAAAGGAAAGGTAGAAAAAGGAAACAGATACGAACAATAAGTCATTGAAGGATTTACAGTTGCGCCAAAGAAATTACCACAAAATAATAGCACTCTTTAAGGGCAAGGAATTATGATGCAGAATTAGTGGCTTTGCCAGATAAATAGCAAGCATGACTTTGACGGGAAAATCATAATCAAGCATAATAATATAACAGGTTGCATACCTGCCCTTAGGGTTTGTTCCTTTACGGAACCAGTGAAGAATGATGTCTTCTGCCAGCACATCCTGGTCATATAGTGACCTTATGATTTCAGGAAATAGCTTCATCAGTTTAGCGTCCTCATAGCACTGGACCTGAATTTTGTACATAAGTTCCAGCTCGAGCTTTCCAGTGGTGCAGAAGGCATTCAACAATTTTGACCATGTTTTTACCTAAATTAAAAACGAAAATTTACAATATTTTAATCAGCCAGTTCTTCACCAGTGGTTCACATATTGTATTATGTTTAAACCAAAAAAAAAAAAAACTGCAGCAGTGCTCTAGTCATAATTAGGCAAAAGAAAGACAACCGTAAAGAATGATCGAGTTATTCATAATGTACACCATTTGAGAAGTGACACTATGAATTCATCTCAAGTATATACCAAATAATAGTCATCAAACTATGCTTTCAACCCCTAACACTTGACCCAGAAGATAAAACAAAAAAGTTTTAAAAAAAAGACCCCACCAACACCTCAAAACATTTCTAGAGATCAGGTTCAGTTAATCACTTTTGTACCTTCCACATCAAATATCCAACATACTACTTAAGTTTTGAAGTTGCATGTAGTATAAACCCAAAGGTTTCATTTGAATAATTTTGCTATCAAGCAAAGCATATCATTGATAGTCAAGAATTAATATTTATCGACTGATAAATTTTGCAAACAATTTCAAGAATTGATGTGTATGATGTAACAAAAACCATAATTGTGTATGAACAACTCTTACACCTACCTGACGAAGAGCTGCATTAGCATTCTGTTGTTGATTCTTTCCAGACCACTGCACGGCATCCATCATGATATCCCACAAAATCCGCACAATCTCAATATCAGGAAATTTAGCATCTTTCACATGTTGCTTCACAGTTTCTATGACATCAGATATGTCAGCTTCCTCGGCCATCTGACCTGTTAGGGCAGATTTCATTTCCTTGAGCGTCACCTCAAATATTTTCTTCTGATTATATTCAACCAAGGGTAGAAGCCCTGCCTTACTGAGAGATAAGATAATTGAAGATCATTAGATTCAGCTCGCAAAGGAAGTAAACTGAGAAAGTACAACACTTACAAACAATTTTTTAAAGAAAAACATTCTTTTCAAATAATCTACTAAAAGCATCTCCTATGTCAATGTAACAAGCATAAATTTTTCCTGGATGATAAGCTCGACTCAAAATTCACTACTGCTAGTAGTGTATTTTGTCAGCATATCATAATATTCTATGCTCTAAACACATGTATTGATTTCAACCAACTGAATGGGCAAATGGCACCATAAATCCTATTGCTGAGACAAAAAAAAAATTGACTGACAATAACACTAGTATGTAAATGTGAAGCAAGATGCATGATGAAAAATAGTGAAAGAAGCCACCATATGCATTGATTTACTCGAACAAGAAAATGAAAATACTTGGCAATTTTACTCGACACTTCACTATATGTGATCTATAAATTATTATTTGTATGTTGTATCAAAGCTCATTGCTGCCATATAAAAAGATGCTAAAATCGACCTCTGACTAAACTTCTAGGTATTCCAAGTACAACGAATCAAAGAAAAATAAATGGTTCCCGTTCTTTTAGATGTATTTAGGAAGTAAGCCTACGAAGATTGGATTGAGTTCATACATATTGCCAATCTTATAGGCATAGCTAATCCAAGTCAATCTTGTAACGACGAGTCAAGGAGTCTTCTTCTTTAAGAAGTAGTCGAGTGGGAGAAAGCTTTCTAACATGTCCAATAACAATAAAATAATTCAAAGGATTCTTAAACACTAGGTTATTAAACTATAAGAAGACAACAAGATTTTAGAACTTTGTTATTGTGGAATAATATAATTTGGACAAATGTAACCAAAAAAAATACTGAATTTTCAATATCAACACTGAAAAGAATAACAGGCATATTAGTCAAGGCATTCATTGACATAAAATAGATAAAAAGCAACCAAAGACTTCAACAATTCCTATAGCTGATTCATAAAAAGAAAGTTCCATTAACTGCAACCCATGTTAATTCAGGAAAATGATAATGCTTACGTGAAATGCTCGGAGAAAGCATCAGGTGTCCTCTTTGTAGAAGGGAAGAAATCTAGGAGATTGTCCTCCATTTTACCCCGTTTTAGGATTGAAATCAAATCATCAAGGCTATTATCAACCAGATATTCCTTGAAGAAATCAGTGATGAATGAGAGAACTAGCCCTTTGGCAATAAGGTTATCTTTGTGCAGTGGCTGGAATACAGTCTCTGGAGGAAGACCAGACAATTTCTGGGAAAACGCGAGGGCAGTGAAAATTGCAAGCATCTTCCTTTCATTTTCCTCAAAAAGTTCCAACGACTGCAAGAATCTTTGCATAACATTTTCAAGATTCTTTATAAGAAAAGGCCTTCTCCGTAGGATCTTCTGTATATATATCACAGATGGCAAAATGACTTCACGTTTAGGCTCACAGTCAATTATAGAGTAGGGATGACACTCCCCCTCATCAGGTTTAATAGTGCCGGGTTGTGTACGAGCCCCCCTGAAGACAACCTGTTATCAATCAATAAATAAGTTCTATCTACAGCAGAAATGGAAAAGTAAGACATTCTCATGTAATAAATAAGATAATACATTACAATCAGCACAAACTTGATATTCATTTTTGCATACATTGGATAGCATAACCAAAATCCAATAAGAATGAACATGTGTCTATCAGAATTCACAATGCAAAGTGACGGTGCGACCAACAATGTCCAGCATTCCAACATTACATGTTATTTATAGCAACAAAAATTACACAAGCTCTTGTGAAATAAAAAAGCAAGAACAAGAATCCACTATTACAGATCCAAAAGATCAAAGATCACGGAGGTACATTGTTCTCGTTTGGAACAATGGTTGGGTCATGTTTCTTCCATCAATACTAAGACAACTCTTTCAAAAATATAGAAATCAAAAAAGTTGCCCCCATGTGGCATATTGTCCAGCTTTACGAAGCATATACATAGAACTAAAAAATTTGGAAACATAATTTTAAGCATGAACAACAGTGGAAGATTTTGCTCGTGGTGAACCAAATGCTCAATTTGATGCATGAAGGAAACAATTCATAGATAAAATTGAAGTTATACTATTTATCAAGCAATTTTGTCATCTGGAATAAGATTTGGAAAGATGCTAGCCAAAATTTGGAATTCCTGCTCCAGATTGGATGGAATCAGACACGTTCTTTGAGTTCTTTTGACAACATACGATAGTATTTTTATTAAATGTACAGTCATGTACAAGCATCAATAATATTTCTGCCCACTTGGTGCTCAACACCAAACTTTTAGCTTCATTTCTGTCCATGGCAAGCTAACTTTACGTGCATAGGTAGAACGAAAAACAGTACTCTTCTTGCTTATAACGTGAGAGCAAAAATAATATATGCTTGGTGCATATTTGATAGTGCTGAAATCATTTTTTAAGTGCTTATAAGTTGTGAGTCATGTGTGGATAATAAGTGGTACTAAGTTGTGGGTACTAGGAAATGTGTAGATAAAAAATATGTTAGACCAGTTTAAATTATATTTTAAGCTAAGACAAACATGCACTATGTATCAAGGGAAAAATATGTTGGTAGTTTCAAGCTATCAAATTATTAAACTTAACAAAACGAAAAACCATCATGCTTACCTCAAAAAAAGTGTCACCGTATCTTGAGAAATTAAGGTCTGAAGACTCGATGCTCTTAGCAACAAGTTCCTGCATAACAACTCATTTGCATAAGTTATCTCTAGCATATCCTGCACCCACCCCAATGATTGTGGATGCACACATCCAATTGAATGAGTCGAACATGGGAGAATAAAATATTCAATAAAACAAAGATAAGAAAAATTACCAGATCACCAGCATTATCCAAATAAATCTGGACCACTGCATCCGAAAATGATGCAGGGTCCAGCGGTGCAGCAATGTTCCGTTTGCGGGTCTTGATCCGCGTACCACTGTAATTACATCCAAATTATTGTGGAGAATATAACAGAAATCAAAAACAAAAAATCCATGCAAGTACAGCTGGTGACGAAATCCAAGAAACATCAAATCAAAATGACAAAAAAAATAAAAACTATTACATATCCTAGAATAAACTATAAGATGATTTACATAGAAACTAAAAAATTGTATCGTGAAATTACCTCAACACAATCCCATTAAATTGACAAGAAGTCTCTTGAAACGAATCCAAAACCAAAAATTAAAGTTTAATTTATAAACAACATAAGTTAAATTATTATCAAGGTCACACGCCTGGTTTTTTTACACAAGTTTGCTGATACCTATGCTTAAATACTTTCTTGAAGAACTATTAAATACTTACCCGAGAGTAGGTTTCTCCTTCGAGCTGCACGAAAAGATAAAGAAATTAGTATGCATATACCGATCACCATTAATATCAAAATAAAAATGTATTATTTCCGTTCAGATCTCAACAAAAAAATTATTTTACAAAAAATGAACACAATAATTACTACAAATAAGAGTAAAGATACGTTTTTAGATCTACAGTAAGAAATCAAAACAATTAAAAAAATTCAAGAGTTCTATAAAACATAAATCAACTTATTGATTGCGCGTCTTAAAAAGAAAAAAAGAACGCCGGATCTGAAAAAATTTGTCCAAATTATAAATAAAAAAAAAACTATAAAGAGGAAAATGAACATTAAAAGAATAAAAATTGTTGGATTTACAATAGAATTTCACCTCATAAACTAAGATCGAGGGGATTCGAAGAGAAGGCAGAGTCTCGATAGACCCTGAGTTGATGCGACTCGAAAAGAAAGTTTAGCGAAGAGAAAGTTGAGAGAGAAAGAGAGAGAGATGGAGAGAACAAGAGAAGTGCCTGTAAATTGGGTTAAGAATTAATATATTAGGTTGTGTTTGATTGCTCAAATTTGTCATGGAAAATGCAAATTTTTCACTCATTTTCTACCTTTTGACTTGTTTGATTGAACCGGTGTTTTCCACCAAAATGAGGAAAACATTTTTTTGGCTAATGAGGAGCTCAAATTTTCCAGGGAAAATTTTTGAAAGCAAGACCTTTTACCAACCTTATCAATTTTTAAGCAAATTATTATTTTTGCTTAAAATTAATAATTTTTAAGCAAAATTATTAATTTTTAAGTTGGCAAAATAATTTCTTGGCAAAATTATTAATTTTTAAGCAATATTAAGTTAGAAAATACTACATTTTCCATGGAAAATAAAGACAATCAAACACCAAAAGATAGAAAATCACAACATTTTCTAGGACGAATTTTTATCCAATCAAACACACTACATTTACAATTCCCAGGAAAATATTTTCTTGACAAATCATTTCCATGGAAAATGTTTACTTTCCACCCATTTTCCATGCTTGCAATCAAACGCACCCTTAGAATGGGAACTTTTCTTCTGCCAAGGAAAAGTCCGAAGGCGAAACCCATCTGTGTTAGTAGTTTTTTGATCAGGCGGATTGTAAATTGAGAGATGTCCACGAGTGGTAGGGACCTGAGAGAAAGAGCCAACAGGCCAACCCCTAGACAGACTCCCATAATATTTTATTGAAAATCTGTTCCACACGAAAATCGAATCTGCGTTGTCGAAGAATTTCTCTACACGTCATCTCAAGTCTTACCAACTCTTGGGAACAGAATGGAAACTTTTCTTGAAAGGCCCTTTTCCAACTTTAATAGTGGAATGAGCACCATCATTTAATATTTGAAGTTTACTACAAGTAATTATTTTACGTGGTATTATTCAAATAGATGAATTATTTATTTTAATTGATTAATATATTTATAGTCATTAATTATAAATAATTCATCTAATTAAATAATATTATGTATAATAACTATCGGTAGTGAACGACTATAAATAGCATTATTCTTAAAGTTTTGTTTAAAAAATCCAATTTGGACATTATAAATACGGGTTGGGCATATAAGTCGCGAAACTGAGATCGCGTTGGCTAAATAGTCTTGTCAAACATGTCAACTAAGTAAAGAGTTTAACTTATAAATTTTAAATTGTAATTTTTTTTATCATTTTTTTTGTATTCAAAGACTTAAATATCCTTATCGATTAAGGTCAATTAGGAATTAGGCCTTAACTAACTATAAGTGTACTATAAACTAAATAAATAAGAAATAACCACACATTGTAGAAATTTAGATTGGTTGAATTCTTAACTTGAAATGGAATTTTCTGCACTTGTTTGATATTGTTTTGAGATTAAAGACATGCCAAATTCTTTGCAAAGTAACGAACTTTGAAAATCTCATTTTCGACAGTAACATATAAGTCACATAAATGAATTTGAAATTGTATAAAATAGAATAAATTGGAGTTTACACATAGGTATATTTGTTAATTTGTTTTTTGATATATTCTTTAAGAGGTTTTATATTGTAAAATAGATCAAAAACTTTTAGATAAATTGACTGGGTCAACCAACCATTTACCACTATTCCTACTGAAATCGACCAAACTGATCGAACCGAGTTGAGTTGGTACGATTTTTCACCTCATATCGATTCGGTTCGAGTTACTGTTGAGGGAGAAAATGGTGATTCAAGTCTAGGATCCGGTTGATTCCAAAACCCAACCCAACCCAACGCGAGATATAAAATATATAATTATTCGGATTTCTCTCTCTTAGACATACAGTCAACAATCATATCGTCTCTCTCTCTCTCTCTCTCTCTCTCTCATTTTACTCTCGACATAAACCGCAAATCAGACCCTTAGTCACTTTGTCTCTAGCCAGCTTCTTCTGGTGGTTTTTGTTTCATGATTTTTCCCAATTTGCAACCCATATTCATGGTAATCTCACTTTCCAGACTCCAATCCATCTCTAAATATTTATCTCTCAATCTCATTCCTCTATTTCTCTCACCGTCGAACTTTCAATCCACGAGGACCAAACAATCGACTCATCTCTCTCAAGGCACAAGCCTCAAATCAGAAACCTTAGTCCCTCCATCTCCGGCTAGCTCATTCTCCAACGGTTGTCATTTCTGGAGTTTTCCAATTTGCAACCCATCTCTTTACCGTAGCAAGCAACAATTTCACTTTCTAGTCCATCTAGTAGTTAGTTTTACTTTTAAGCAATTTCTCTGTTCTAAAATTGAATCTTGATTTGAGATAGATTTTGTTGCTTGTGGTTGAGGTTTAAAAAACAGGTCCAAATATAATTTGCTTGTATAAAATTATTTTATCCAAATTGATTTGGGCTCAAGCCCAAACCTCATAGTCCAAACCTAACCTATCCAATATTGGTCAATTCAATTATTGTCACAAATTTGGGTTGGCCTGGTCAGTTCAATTTCGGGTTGGGCCGAAAATCGAATTGACTCAACCCATCTCCATCTCTAATTATAAATCTATTGTAACTTCTAAATATAAACTATATTATAAGAGCAATAAAAGGGATGCACTGTTTATACCACATGGTCCTCAAAATGACAAAAATAGTGTCGTTTCATATCAGGCTCTCAGTTGGGGTTTTTCTTCTTTCTTTCTTCAATCCATTTCATTTGCTCTCTCTCATTCATCCATCTGCAATCATTTGCCCTCCCTCTCCGACTCTCTCTCTCCCTCATTCATCTGCAAACCATGTCTCCATTCTCAAGTTCGCATATTTGGAAAAAAAGTCGTCCCTGCCGTCTTATGGTTGGAACTTCGTCGTCATATTTGGAAGTTAAGCGATTGTGGCGTAGATCGACGTCCCAATTTAGGGCTTTGTTACTCCATGCTCTATAATCCATTTATAGTTTATTTTCATCTCTGGTCTCTCATATTCTCTTGCAATTTGATGATTTTATGCAAAAACTAATTATAATTCTTCAATATTTTTCTCGTATTATTTTCTTATCTAATTATACTATGTAATTTCTTTCATTTTGTAGATATTTCTTGAAATGGGTTTTAGCAATTGGGTTTTAATTTACATAAATAGAGGCAAATTGGTATAGGATTTTTAGAGCTACTATCAGTAGGTACAGGTTTTGCTGCTGAGGCCATGATGATTAAGGTATGTACGCTTTAACTTACATACAACACCATTTCGGCCACAGCAAATGCCTCAGCCACTGCATCTCTCGGTTAGGTTAGCTTTGATAATTTTTTTAAGTTTTATTAACCTGAAATTCTTCTTCATTTTCAAGAAAAAAAATATTTTGTCAGGTTTTTGTGTTATGGATGGCTGTTGCTTATAGTGGTGGAGTATTATGGTTGTTTTTTGACAATTGAAGGTTAGTATGAATAGGGATAGCATCTTATTCTAACATGTTCAGCTTTATTATGGTGCTTGTTGCTATTTCAGTTTAGGATGACAAAAATGTGGCATTTTATCTTTTCAGTTTGTAGTCAATTTTTAATTGAAGTCTTGTAGGCATATTTTACGTTGGAAATATACAATTATATCTTGTGTTACTCTTTACATTGTCACATATTTATATATTTCTTTACAGTTCAAATTTACGAGTGTGTTGATTAGAATAAGACCATATAATGATGTAAGTCTACTTGTTTAAAAAAATTGTGGTTTATGATGATTAGAGTAAGACAATATAATGATGCAAGTCTACAATTCAAATTTACGAGTGTGTTGATTAGAATTACACATTACTTAGAGTGGTCTATCGGTGGTTAAAATTACGCATAACTATGGTTTTTGAAAATATTATTTTTGAGGATGTATTTAATTCAGAATGTTACCGTAACTACAATTTTCGACACAGTTCCAATCACGATGTTCGAGAGAAGTAGATATTAGATAGCATGGATACCAGACTCGACACTTGGTGATGAACAAATTGTCCAGGGATTAGTAATTTTGCATATTATTTAGGCGACTTACTATGCAATCTAATATCATGTTGAATAATGTAATTAAAATGTTACACTCAATTTTTCCAATTTCACTTTATTAGCCCCTTTTATTTGGATTTATATGTGTAAGATTAGTTCAATTAAACTACTGCTATTTTGATTTAGTATTTTTGTATATTTTAATTGTGTTGTCACTCGTAAATAATTTTTTCTTGTAATAGCTTTTTGATATGCAATCGGGGCACTTTTCCACCATATCATCTGGATGGCACATATAAAACTCGCTAAATATGGGGGTAGTTGACATAGACTTTGTATTTGAAAACGCTTAAGCGAAACGATGTCGTTTCTATTGCCCCCCACCTCCAACTCCCCGTCTTTTTCTCTTTTCCACCAGTATGTCTCCCCAAGTTAATTGTTTGTCATTCACACGCACCTGAAGAAGCTTTCCAGCTAGATATCTGATACATCGACGGTTTGTATCTTTCCAGCTTGAGATTTTGACTTTTCTAATAATTCAAATGGTGCCTAGATAGGGGAATGAGACCAATTCCTAATTTTCTGAAGGAATTGGGACTTCAGGGAATAATACTACAATATAAGTAACAAGATGCATGAATTATTCTATATGCCGTGTTGATAGTTAGCTTGTTTATTGCTTTTTCTTGTATCTCAATCTAAAGTGGCAACTTTAAGATGCTTGATCATCAATTCATATGAAACATATCATTCATCATCAAATGAGAACATCAATATGGCTTTGTGATTCTGCTATTTATGTACCTTTCACATTACAACAAGAAACAGTTCTCTGCAGTATAAAGAAATTATTCTTCATGGAAAAAGTTGGAAAATAAGTAACAAGAAGGAGAATACTAAATTGTCAATACTACATAACTATTAATACTAATTGTAGAGTGCAATGATTGCCATTCAAATATGCCTTCATTATTTGGCTATTAATGGCATAATGTTATAAAAATGCTACCAAGTTTATTTTGCTGCATTTAATATTGTTTGGTTTTGCTGAATTTAATCATCTTATAATTGTGAGGATGGAAATGGGGTTTTAGTAATTCACATGGGTACTTTGCTTCTCAACGGACGCAAAGAGTCGTCATTAAGAACCAAAATTGTAACTTGAGAGATTGCACTTAGGGTGTTACTGATGAAGAGTGTCAACTTGTATTCTTATTTCAAAAAGCGACCTAAACCGACCTGATTTAGTTCATGTTGGGTCGGATTGGCGGTTTCACGGTTAATTTGCCCACACCTAAGTGTCAACATCAATTTCAAAAAAAAAAAAATTTATTCACATTTTTACTTATGCAAATACTGTGCGTTTGCTCTAAAATTTATAACTACAATTGAAATACTATTGTCTTTTATCATTTATATCACAAACAATAAAATTATAATTATACATAAATTTCACTTTCGTAGCACATTGGTGCCAAAAAAAAAAAAAAAAAAAATTAAAGATGAACTAACTAAAATTCTTTTCATATATCGAACAATATGTTATATGACAAAAACTGCACGATCAATTAATAAACATATTCACATTCACAATACGTACAATGATTAATATGCTATCCACATAATATAAAATAACTCAAATTATTTTCCTGCATCAAACAACAAGCTACGTGACAAAAACTGCAATTTCAATTCATAAACTCATCCGCAGTACCTACAATGTCTACAGAATAATTCATTAATAGTTAATTCACCAAAAGTCCAAACTATACTCATTTCTACATATTCTTAAACAACTAAAAGACAATGCTGTAAATAGAAGCATATAATTTCAATTTTTAATACGACAAATCACTCCCCCTCTTCATATATAATCAATTTATTCTATACCTAATTACTATATTCCAAACACACTACGTTATATAAATGTTCCAAACATTAGCGTCAATTCAAACAAAAATTCGAACAATTTTCACATTTCAAATTCTGCATGTATTTCATAATTTTTACAACTACATTTGAAATAATATAAATTTTTTCTTTTTTTCAAGACTAAAAATCAAATTACAAATAAATTTCATCTACCTAACACAATTTCGGCCCCAAAAAAAAAGCCATAACCCCACATAGAAAAAAATAAAATAATTAAAATGTTTTTCCCATATCAAACAACAAGCTACATGACAAGAACTACAAGTTAAATTGATAAACTCATTCACATTCACTGTACATAAAATTACTAACCAATAGTTCGCCGAAAGATAATTCACCAAAAGCCAAAACATTGGTATTTCCAAAATATACTCAACCAGCTAAAAACACAATGCTAAAAATACAACCACGCAATTTCAATTTACATTGCCACAAATTACTCTCTTCTTTCATATTGATTCTATACCAAAATACTGAGTTCCAAACAATTCCATTATATAAATGCCACAGATGTAAACATTCACTCTAACAAAAAATTACAAACTTATTTACATTTGAGCTTTTTCACTTATCATTACTTTCTTTCTAATTTTTACCAAACACAATAATAATTCATTTACATACATTTAATATTTCTAATGCATTAGTATGTAAAATATTTATTTACAATTTCCTTTTTGCGAAAAAAATTTATGATTAACAATTGAAATTTAAAATTTTGTGTAATTGTAAGATTTATCTTCTAATATTCATATTAATAACACTTACTTATCGTCTTAGCTTATTTTTTCGTCTAGAGTTCATAATGGCCGATACCAATAGTGACAACATAATTGTAAAGCTGTGGACAGTAAAAGTAGTAAATCTACCAATACACACTGAGAATAACATTCGTGTTGATAACTGTCATATCAATCTCAAACAGCGTTGGAAAAGATAAGGATATCTAATCAGTAATTTTCAAGCACTGTATGATTATAAAGAACGCTTTGGATTCGCCCTCGTTGAATTTTCAAGAGACATGGAAGGATTAAAATCTGCCTTCCTATTTGACATTTCGTTCGCAGAAAAGGATAAAGCAAAAGCAAAAGCAAAATGGGAGGCAGCATCAAAACAAACAGATGAAATTTTTGCATGGATGGCATGCATATGCGGTTTTAGCAAATCCCAAGAGGGGGGCCAGGACCCTCTCAATTTTATGAAAAAATGGGGATTAATTCAAAGTTTATGAGAAGTCTTCTATAAAAGTGGTTGATTCGATTTTATGAATACCATATGGTTTTAATGTTTGCTTTCATGGAAATAGCTTCCAAGTCAATTTCATACACTCTCCTCTTTTGCAAAACAAATAACTCTACTAAACTATACTATCAATTATCCTAAATATCTCACAACTAA
This sequence comes from Forsythia viridissima, assembly GCA_030279155.1. Classification (NCBI taxonomy): domain Eukaryota; kingdom Viridiplantae; phylum Streptophyta; class Magnoliopsida; order Lamiales; family Oleaceae; genus Forsythia; species Forsythia viridissima. The sequence continues at coordinate 36,561,505 of CM059033.1, read as the reverse complement.
TTTTCTACATTCACTTTTCTCACATTCCCATTAAATTATGTCTTCAATTTTTAGACTGAAAGTAAAATGAGGTTGCAGTTTAATGGGTTCATTAATACCTATTCCAGGATTACTAAATGTAACCAATCTTAGCGATTCACCGTTCTTCTTGAAGTTAGAGGGTCTGTCATTTTTTTTTTCATTATTGGTGTATTTTTATCTGTTTTGTACGTTTATGTTAGTGTGCATTTTTTGCTGCTTTGGCTTCGAGTTTTGTATATCTCTTTGTCCAATATTTTGTCGTATATAGTGTTTGAATTCAATTTTTGGCTTAATTTGAGAAAATTAGAAGTGTAATAAAGGGGAAAAAAGTTCTACTCAAGTTGTTAGAAGGGTGCAGATCTTGATATGGATATTAGTTACGATATTTGGCAGGCATTGAATTGGAGCATTAGAGCTGCAATAAAGGGGAAAAAAAAGTGCTACTCAAATTAGTGACTTCCATATATTTTGCTTATGGTTTACAAATGCCCCCCTTAAGTAAAGTTCTATATCCGCCATTGATGACATGCGAAGAAGACTACAACAAAAATGATATAGTAGGGGTGTAACTTAACCTACAATAGAGATCTCACATCCATGCCAAATATCCAAATGCAAGAAGCAAAATATTTTAGAATAGTTCTTTCTAATCTCCGAGAAAGTCTATATTCAATAGTTCAAAACATACAATGTTCAGAGTTTATTTCGAAAGTTCAAATTCTAATCCAAATGGTAGACAAGCACGAGGTTTAACTAATGCCTCTATCTTTGTCATTTAATTATTGTAAGTGTGATATTAAATTATTCACATTTTATGAGTTTTACTAAATATTCCGTGTATAATTAAAATAATAGGAAAGCATAGAAAAATTCGCACCCATGATTCTCGAACTTCTGGACATGGTAGATGACGACCTTACAATCTAGTCTAAATTACAGGGGTTGAAGATCTATATCGACGAACTATATACTTCAATTAATGATTAAAGAAAAATTATCTATATTATTATTATATAAATTAAACAAATGTATCTCCGATAAACTTAATTTTTGTCCTACTTGTTTGTTAGTAAATCTTATATTTATGACTAATAATTCTTGTTATTTGTACACATTTTATCATTAATTATACAAATCATACAAGCTGTCTAGTAAATAGATAGATAACCATTTTCTATGAATACATTAATAATTGTTTCATATCTTGCACCCCATATTTTATTTCAATATAGATATTCATTTTATATTATTATTATTATCAAATTTAGTACTCTACCACGCGCAACGCACGTGCGTTCACTAGTTATTAAAAAGGCTTCATTTTCCATTGTTGATTCAACCTTCTACTCGACTGACAGTGAGTAGAGTCGAGCAATTGCACGACTATATATCCTAAATAGAGTCGAGTAAATAGAGTTGAACAAATTTGATCACTTTTTCTCTCCCAACATATATATTACTTATGGGTGAAGTAAAAAGCAATACACAACACAAACAACATGAAAATGAGAAACTATCACTTTGCACAATTGGTGACAAGTAACGACAAAGATAAGTTTGCATGTTTGATTGTGTTGAAATTATTTTTTAAGATATTTATTAATTGTGGGTTTTATAAGTGAGTAGTAAATTGTGAATAAAAAATATATTTAATTAATTTAACCAACTTAAATTATAATTTAAACTTAATCAAATAAGCTATAAAAGAGACTAAGAAGATTTTTTAATTCCTGATGTTATATACATCATAAAAATTAGTAAAACATTGTGGGTGGGTGGGTGGGTGGGTGGGTGGCACGGAGAAGAAATGGTAATGGTATATTACGAGTTTGACATAAAAGAAATTTACTCACCTAATTTAAAAAAGAAAAGGTCTAATTTCATTTCAACTAAAGTCTCGAGTTTTAAGTTGAAGCGACAACAAATATATTCTTAACGCATGTTTGGTAGTGTTGAAATTAATTTTTAAATAGTATATGGATAATAAATAAATTTTAAGTAGTAAGTTGTGAGTGTATAGATAAAAAAACATATTTGACCAATTTGAACAACTTAAATTAAAATTTAAGTTAAGACAAACAAGCATCTATCAAAGATAGTTGAAAAACCATTATTAATACGTATATTACTATAAATGGAAACAATTATAAGCATTTATGTATGTTTGAAAGTGTTTATAAACATTAAAAAGCTGGTCAAACATTATTTTTATTCACACATTTTGTAAGATCCACAACTATATTCACTTTTTATTCATACATTCCGTATGATTCACTGTTTGTAATTTACAAAAAAAATTCTAACAAACAAGCAAGTCTAAATAAAATATTTGTTATATTTCATGTATAATAATTTAAAAAATTAAAATTTTATATACCGTAACTAATACAATTCTATTAATTTGAATGAAAATTACCAAACACACGTGAAAAATCTATTACATTAAGCATATGTTTGGAGGTGCTGAAATTATAATTTAAGTGCTTATATTATAAGCAGTTGGTAAATGTGTGGATAAAAAGTAGTTGTAAGTAGTGGGTCTCATGAAATGTGTGGATGAAAATTATGTTTGACTAGTTTGACCAGCTGAAATTATAATTTAAGTTATACCAAACATATGCTAAATAAAATTACCAAATGATTGTTATCAAACGATACAAGGGCTCTTCCATTTGTACCAAAATATGCAAACCTCCCCTTTGCCTCCGTTTAGAATATGTTTGTGGGTGGCCCCCAGGGGTATATGCGAGTTGATAAGGCTTGAGGTGACGTGGGGAGAAATTATCCGATAACGCAGGTTCGATTTCTGTGTGAGACAGATTTTCACTGAAATATTTTGGGGGGTGTGTTATGGGAGTTGACATGTTGGCTCTCTCCATCAAGTTCCTGCCACTCGTGCACATTCATCGATTTACAACCTGCCTTGTCAAGTAGTCTCTGACACAAGTGGAGGTGGAGGTGGAGGTGGAGGTGTTTCGCCTTCGGAACTTTCTCCTTAACAAAGAATATGTTTGTGAGTGTTTATATGTATTTATAAGCTGGATATCATTTTCATACACACATTTCGTATGATCCACAATTTTTATCCACACATTTCGTAAAATCCACTGCTTATAATCTATAAAAATCTTTACCAAACATATTATTAAACATTTCTTTGGGCATATTGGTATTTACCTAACATTTAAGGTGTGATGAGACACAAGTTTGTGTATTCTTTTGACACAAAGGGAATGATACCGACGTCTCTTAAAATTTGTCGAAAAAAAATAAAATAATCAACCAAGAGAATAAAACGATGTAAACTAAGAACCCAACTATCACTAATGTGATACTTGTGAGTTAAAGTGAGCCTTTTGACATTTATCTGTCTATAAAGATCAACGTAGATAAAAACAATTGCAGTGTGATTTGCTCTACAGTATTAGATTATATACTGCCACGTCAAATACATAAAAGTATTAGAGCTCTCTGTACTTGATATACATAAACATTTATATTGCTTTATTTTATCTTCTCCATAAACTAATTCACACACCAAATGGTAAACAACCTCTTTTTTCATGTCATTGGAGCGGTGTAACTCATTCCGGTGACCTCCACTTTTTCAAATATCATCATTAGGGAAGAAGAAAATTTATGCGTTTGAGGAGAAGTAAAAAGGAAAAAACTAGTCACAAGGATTTGAGTTGTGGACAAGTTCTAATAAATATTAACATCGTACGTGCGTTTGTGCCAATATGTCAAAGAAGTGTAGTCGACAGTCGACTCTCTTATAATTAATCTTATTTTGTAATATAAATAACATCCTATAATTTATAAAGTTTTAAAAATCAATTTCGTGTGAGAAATAACAATAAGGAGCATTGTTCATGAAATATCATTTAATAAAGAATTAATTGAAAAATGATAAAATTATAAATGATTATGATTGGCCACAAATGATAGCCAAGAGAAAAATTTTACCAATGTGCTACTAAGTCTTGAGAAAATTACAACTTTATTTATAGAGTAATATTTCAAAGAAACTACGTAACATGGATCAAGACTAAAGAATTTAGTTGTAATTGATCTTCCAATAGATGTAACGTCTAGAGTCGAGCATTGAAAACATGTTTTACATAGATAATATCAAATTTATTAAGACGAGTTAATTTGTTGTTTATGCAGTATTGGACATTTTATACACTTGTATAGAGGTGTAAAACATATTAGCTAGACTACCGAACTCAACAATTTTTTTTTTCTTTTTTTGGTTAATTTTCAAATCATATTAACGCTTATAAAGTGGTTAAACATCATTTTTATCTATACATTCCGTAGAATCCACTGCTTATAATCTAGAAAAATATTTACTAAACAAGAAAAAATCACATAAACTAGCTCAAAGCTCGTCTGGGGGGCTTTATGTTTTCAGAAACTAGACTCTGAATTCTTCAGACTTTAGTATAGGGCTCATGGTCTAATTATAACGCCAAGAGTCTCAAATATGGTCGTGAACAGAAGGCTATAGCACAATGGTCTTTGCAATTTTTAAAATTTCTACAGGTGTACTTTATATAGCTGGGAACATGTAAGAGCAGTTCCTCGCACTTAATGGCCATACTTTACATCAATTGCATTTATAAAATCACATTCTAAGCGTGATTTAATTAAATATTCGGGCATATAATTCGGCTTATTACAAACAACCCGGCTCTTCGGATATGCTGCCCTCATGACACGACAGTCTTAGGCCGTGTTGAGCCGAAGTTAGACCGAACAAGGGTGAGCCATCCAACGCTTTTCGGACACCTTTACACTTGTATCAAGTAGTTTGGAACAAGGTTTCCAACACTATGCAAAAGGGAGACACAAAGGTTGAGCAGCTAACTAATTTGCTCTACATAGGCCATAGGGTGTTAATTTATGGATGAACTAGTTTCATTTTACTATGAAAGAATTTCATTTCATGAAAAATAAAATGTATTTACATGAATGTAGATAAATTATTTAAGCTGGGAACAGAAAATTCAAAAATTCGAAGTGCATGCATTGCAGCTACACACACCCAGTCAGGCAATTCATCAAACACGTTATACCATATTCAAAGACCCATTCAGGCAACTGATCAAACACCTTATATAAAAGCATTCAGGCAATTTATCAAACACCTTGTACCATATTCAAAATCTTACAAGCAGCGCCTGAAGCTAGCAGGAAACACACTATGATTTCTCTTCTCCAATCACTTGAGTAGAATCGCACGAGTTTTTTTTGTCAGAAGGTGGGTCGATGACATGGGGAGCTTGTTCTTGGGCGTTGATGAGTTGCTCCATGTCTCTTATTCTGGTCCTCACAACATTGGTCACCAAAACTGCAAATCGATCAGACATTAAATTCAATCACAATCACAAATGTAAGTATGTATGATATATCGATGGAGGTGGGATTACCAGCTGCAGTTCCGAAGGTCCAAATCCAGAGGATCTTTACGCCAGGACTCTTGTCTCTCCACATTTCTGTCTTTCGGATTTTGCTGCGACGAAATTTGCGCTGCTTTATGTCACCGTTCTTCTTTGCATTAGTTGGATCGCCTTTACTATTTTTAGAAATTGGCGGATATTATAAACCAGCTAATAAATTAAGTAATCGATTTGATAGGGATTATAAATTAGTTTATTTGACTAAAACAGTTTATTTGACGATAAAAAATAATGACTATCAAAGCAAATTTTTTTGTCAAATAAATTATTTTTGGTCAAATAAACTGGTTTATAAACTAAATTAGTTTATTTGAGTAGAAATTATTGACTTTTCAAATCACTTTAACGTAAAATGATAAAATTGTCATTTCTACTTTAAAATGACATTTTGTTGTTTAAGAATAATATGAACATTTTATGTTAAAATTAGTTTGAAAAATCAAAAAATACGATTAAAATAAACTACTTTTAGTTTATAATCTGTATCTGTTATCAAACGGACCTTACTTGCTAAGTTAAGATTTATCCTTATTCTATTGCCAAAAATTCTCTCAAAAAAATTGAAGATAATATTGACCATTAGTCGAGAACATGTATTTGGAAATGAGCAATCATCTAGGAAAATTTTTAAAATAGCCCATTTCGACCATTAGTCGAGATTAATACTTGGGATAGAATAATAGTATTTGTATAAAAAAAAAACAGTTGTTATGTTATAGATAGAGGTACAGATATAAAAGTTATATAAATAGTATGAAATAAACTTATTGTCTCTGTCAATTCTTAACTTGGATCCTTGACGAAAGAGCACCCACCCACCCATAGAGACCTTACGGCCCCCACTCTTTATGGTCGCAACTATTGTAGTAGTAAAACAAGGTACCACTTATCAACGCCTAAGAACTTACAGGAGGCTGATTTTGATCTTGTTCGGATGAGGATATTTTTTCTTGCCTAGTACAGCGCAGAGTATAGCTGCAGAGGTGATTACTCTGCCACTTGCTTCCTAAAATAGATTCTGATACTGCATTCACGGTCTGGAAGACAAGAAGAGAGCCCTCATCGAGCAAAAAGAGCACATTTTGCAAAAAGAAAGAGGGAGATGACTATTTTGAGGCTACTCGACCTGATGTGGAAGGGCTTTCTTGTGGTGGGCGGACTAGAACTCATGCATACCCAATACCCATTTGGTGTATAGTCACGTAACACAAGAAATTATTAGCAAAACAATCACATCTTCCTTTCGAGGATTAATGTCCAAAAAAATAAAAGTTACTGGGTAAAAGAACAAAACGGTTCAAGACTGAATTTTAAGCTTATACATATGCTAGCAATACAATCCATTTTCCTGCTAAGCAATGACTACACATGATAAAACTTAGACCAAATAGCCCAGAAGTTATGATGATATTAACGATTAGTCATTTAGTGACCAAAAAAATAAAAAAAATACAATTATTTGAATAATTTGAACAAAATCACGACATTACATTGATTCCTTCTCAATCCTCTACAAAAGGTACATCTCAAATGTAGTTCAACCAGTCCCGCTTTGGGTAATCCCTACCTAATTTAATGATGTGAAAGTGAAAGCCGCGTGTATTCTCAATGAGACCCGTCTTCTTCCTATCAAGTTTTCCACAGGTAACTCACATGCAAAACCTGCAGATTGTAACGGCTTAAAATTTGAGGAAACAAAATAAATGAGAAAACATTAGAAAACAATATCAAAATATGCCTAACGCACAGAAATATAGTTCATAGCAAGAAACACAGTTTCTTGAGAATCCCTTGTATCAGTTTGTTACCCCTTGAAAGTGAAAATGATTTTCACGAGTAGTTTGGAAAGAAGAGGGCCTTCCTGTTACGTAAAGGAAGATACCTGTGGGTGATTTTACCCCTCACCATATGACAAACTAACCAAAGCAATATGAACATGTTTGGCTAAGCTTAAAAAATATATTTGTAACTAAATAAGATTTAAAACAAATATTTTTTTATTTGTAAAAATTGGAAATAAGTTATTTTGACTCTAAAGTAAGAGACTAGAGTCACTTAACAAGTAACTTTGTTTTACTTGAAAGTAAGAAAAAAGTAACTTAATCAAACGTGTATGCAAACAAAAAACTTTACTTAAATGTAACTTTTAGTTACTTTCAAGCTTAGCTAACTGATGATCAAGGTCAGAAAATAAATAGGAAAATGATGAGCATATACCAAAAAAGAAGATTAGCTTCCTCCTTTCTGCTTGAGAGTGATCTTGTCACCCAGGCTCAGAGCAATTCCCTGGGTCTTGCTCCTAATCCTAATATATCCATTCAGTTTGCCATCGGCCGGTTTCTCGACGCTAATATTCAACAAAGCATCCTCTCCAAACACACTCTTTGCGTACAAATTTGCAGCCAAGAACCCGCATTCACCTTCCAGAGCAGACCTGAATGTAATCATGGAACCAGAATATAAGGCAAAATTACACCTCACCATCCGCAGCCTGCTTAAATATTTGACCACGAAACGAAGGAAAAAAAGGTACAGACTTGCCATTGATATGCCACAATTGGAGTAAGAGAGAGGACCGATATTGCTATAACTTACCCTTTCTTAACAGTTACCTTAACCGCAGAGATTCGTCCCACAATTTCACAAAAAGATCCCAAAAAAGTCGCATAATGCAAAAGGCAGAATTTTTTCCTTGATAACTTAATTGGTCATGACTTCTTGCCTCTTAGAACTAGAATCCATCCTATCTATTTGTTATTTCACAACCATCCCTCCATAGGATTGTGGAAAGCTCACACAAAGATGCTAGACCAGCACATTTATTTATTAACTTACTTGTTAAACTTCTTGTTATACTATAAGATTCAACATGCCTTCCCAAAAGGGTCTGCCTAGGATCATTTTCATGCCACGTACGCTCTTAATTTGGATTATCATCAACAAGCTTCTTTGGCTCTTCAAAAACTCAGTTTCAAATTGCTGGACTTAAAAAATTTCCAGTTTTGTGAGATTATTCAAGCACTTGGATGCTGAAATAATTTTTGGCCTAGCTATGCTCGGCATTCTGTACTATCTAAAAAACACCCAACAAGTGACAACCATGGAGTACCTATAAAAGATTAATTTCTAAAATAATAGGAATGATTGTATTACAGAAAATGGCAGAACCTGTAAACAAACTATCTAAATTGAATTTGCAATCAATGCATTCTTAATGGGGAAGACCCTTTCAGCTCTAGCTAAGAAAAACACCAATAAAGCCCTGGGAAAACCAACACCAAGTCCCACTCTCTAATAATAGAAAATAGCATCATTGCTTATATAAATGATTTGTTTTTATCTAAAAACGATGTATATGATTATCATGCATGTCACTAAATCTAATCCATGGCCACAAAGCCTATGTTTGATTGGGATTTTAAACAGTTTATTTGGACATGGTCAAATAAACTCTGCTGCCAGGCCCACCATCACTTCACAGGTAGTAATCAATATTTCCTTTTCAAACATTATATTCCCATAATAACCCTACTCCTGTATATGTATACAAACGTGAAAAACTCCAGAAAAATAATTAGTCATTTGTATATGGCCAATTGGAATATAACATTTGAAAAGCAAAAGCTGAAACTTGGCTGCTGGTCCCATTGCTGTTTGAAAATTGTGGCTGCACGTGGCCCATCTCCAGGGAAAAATTGGAAAGAGAGAAATATTGTTTACAGACAAATTCAGTGTTGGTGGGCCCGGCAGCTGAGATTATTTGACCACATCCAAATAAACGGTTTAAAAACCCAATCAAACACACTGAAAATTTCAACACAGATGTAACGAATAAATACTAACGGTGCAGTTAGGCATTTCATGTTGGTGGATTTGATTATATGGTCAAGAAATTCCTTCTCATCTGTTATTGTAGTGTTGACTGCAACCTGCCAAGAGAAAGGAAGGGAAAAAAAAATTCAATTAATAACACGCAGTTGAGTAAAATTCTGAAAACAAGAAAACAAGAAGAAACTCGTTTCAACACTAAAAGAATCTATATGAGTGGAGCAAAGCTAAAGACATCAGTAATCTAATGAAAAATGCTTTCAATAATAAAGGATTATTAAACACAAACCAATATAGAGTGACGTAAGAATATTGCATTAGCGCATTCATTTTAAGGTCAATTCAGTCCTTTTAGGGAAATTTTACCCAGAATCAAACCAATCACATTATCATGATTGGGTGTTTTCTCAAAATAAATAACTTCAAAATGCTGTATGATCAGGTACCCAATAGCTATTGTATGAAGAGGTGCCATGACTGTTCCATAGACAAGATTGTTTGAGATGTTCTGTTTTCAAACTCGAACATCTTATATGCAGCTTTGTATGCAAATATTATAGAGAAAATAAAAGGCTGTTTGGTAGTAAATACAATCCAGTAAATTATTTGAATTAATCACGACCATATATATATATATATTCTTCCAGTAGCGGAGAAAACTCACTAAGGTCGTGATTAGTTCAAATAATTTACTGGATGTATACATATACGTCCGTGTGTCTCTACATCTTCAATCTCTCTCTCAAACGAAACTCTCCCTCAAATGATCTTATCATTGCTCTACTCACTGCATCAATCGTACAACCACTATTACTGCAACTCAAATCGTCATCCTCGCCCATCAAAATTCCATCAACAACAAAGGGATTCAAATTTCAGTGACCATTCTTTTAGATCTTTCTGTCCGATCCCACCGCGGGGAAGCGGTATACTAGTTTAAATAATATAAACCAAATTACACCCAAACCAATAAACATTTACTTCAAAACTTTCACTAATGAGATGGATAATAAACACTTCAGCATGCTGATCAGCATAAAACAATAACAGGGACACATTTGATGGGAGTACGAAAAAGATTTGCTATCAAGTGTATTCATTCGAGTGTATCTGCGAGGTATGCTGGGTAAAGAGATTCATCTTAGCTCCGAGGATATTGATATGGAATTTATCAGAATATTGTAATCCTTGATGGCTTTACTCCACTCATCAGAGCAGTATTTCAAATACCAAAAAGATGAGAAAATCAAGGGAAAATAACAGGTAAATGAAAAGCAAATGCAAAAAATGAATATAACAGTAACACAAAGGATAATGGTACCTTGTTTTCCCACTCGAATTCTGCCCACATGGTTCTAAAAGCAGAATCACTACACGCAGCAGGAGAAATGTAGTCCATGATATCAATATGGATATCATTGAGGACGATAACAGTCCTCTCAAGCACATTGGAAGTCTCATAGACAATGTTGCCAAAAATGACTCCGGTCTCAGTAGAGGAAACCTTAATATTTGCTTTTATTTGCTTGCTTGACTGAGGTGCTAGAGTATAGTTCTGTGGACGCTCAACAAGTTTAAGGTCACCCATTGTAGCCAGCTCCAAACACAAATTCTGAAGGGTCTCCTTAGTTCTATTGATAACTGTAACATCTAGGACAATATCATATTGATGAACCGTCACATATGCTTCAGCATAGACTGGGTCACTAAATCCTGTGAGTTGAATAATGCGATTTAGCTTATTTGCATCATCAGCGTCCTTAACAAATTCCCCAGTAGCGCGTTTCAAATCATCTTGGACCTGATCTTCCAACTCCAGCTGGCTCATGCCCTGAAGAGAAGACAACTATATCAGGATATCATAAAAAATATTTGCGTGGACGGCCTCGGGTAACTACTAGAAACTTTCTTCATAACAAATTTTGTGGACAACCTATCAAACAATGAATAATATTGGTGGAGTCGACCATCAATTTCAAGTGAGCTGTCCCACCTAAGTACATAGCTACAGAATAAAAGTGCAAGCATACACAGACTAACATGATGCATGGAAACTCCAAAAGGCTAATTTGTACAATCGTTCAGTTTGCCACATCCTCTGCGTATATACCCACGCAGACAGACACAGGTCATCAAGAAGAATATGACATGCAAGGCCATAACTCTCTCGAAAAAGCAAGGTAGGTTCTCATAGCAATCTGAAAACACGACCGCAAAACCCTTTTTTTCCTATATAAACGATAAATAGGGATCTTTAATATTCATCGCATGCATAAGGCTCACTAAACAAGTATTCTTACCTTCCTGCTCTTCAAATGGTAGAAGTCAATAAGGTCATCAGGCTGGGAATGAGAAATCTGAGCCTTTGCTTTAATTTCCTCAGTTTCACGTAGCTGTTTATCTGAAAGCATTTTAACAAAACTCTCACGGCAAGACTTCAACCAGATTTTCCTGACAGCGTCCCCTGTGTTACACAGCAATCTTATGCAAAGAACAATCCTGTCATAAGAATCATTATCAATCGGATGAGGGAGAACTGAAGATTGTCCAAGCTGTAGCATTGAGACCATGATCAGTAACACATCTGTTGATGCTTTGTTCACTTCAAGCTTGGATGGTTGAACCTCTTCCAATCTTAGTATCAACTTTGTCAATGTGCATGCAACAACTGCCCCAAGGAAAAAATCACCAGTGAGAAGAAGTGACCTCAAATTTCCAGTACTCAGAGATCCCTGAACTACACTTTGGGGGGCGAAAGTAGTTTCAGAGGCAGCACTTTGGGTTGCATATGTCCCATCTGCAAGGATAGCTGGCCTTCTAGACGAGACAGTAATGGAGTTTGCCTGCTGGGATTTCTTTGTAGAGTCGGTAACTTCCTCTTCTTCGGAAATTGAAAAAAAGGGTAGGTCTCCAAGGCACTGCTTTATGGTTGCGATGCCACTCTCAACTTCAGATAGAGATAGGCAATACTCTCCGATGATCCAAAGAGCACAGGAACAAACCCTAGCTGCTCGGATCTGATAAAAAGTATCCAGAAGCCTGGTGACAATGGAAACCCTTAATTTTGGGTTGGTTTCTATTATCTCTCGTACAAAAATGACAACGTCCATAGCAGAGGCAACATTGTTGTCTCCCAAGAAATCCATCAATAAATGAACCACTGTGCTTGCCACTTCAGGGAACTTTATAGCACAAGTATGGATGGCTTGAATGAGCATCTGGCGGTACTCTCCATTCTTCTCAAGCTCCCCGCTTTGAGTTTTCATGACTTCCTTCTTCAAAGTAAGAACCACCTCATTGACATTTCGGGGGGTGATAAGTTCAAGAACAATATCTAGTGTTTTCCTGCGTATGTCAAGGTTGGGGCTTGACAGAGCCCTCAAAACGTCCATAATCATATCAACCATAATATCCCTGTGGGAAAGCTTGAGTTCGTTTAGGCGATCAAGCACAATGAGCTTAACATTGTTATCACTCTGAGAGAGAAGAAGCTGGCAATATGTATTGGCTGCAGCTCTTATAGCCGTAGGAGCAGAAGACAAAGAAACAAGGGTTCCTGCACATTCATAGACAACGGCAGCTGAGGGAGCATTCAGTAGTGATATGATGATCTTAATATACTTCCCTTTTTCTGCTTTGTTTGTCCTACAAACTCTACGGATCAACTCCAAGACGACCATCTGCATTAATTCCCCCCAGTCAGGTACTCTGTCAACATTGGTCAAAAGATAATTAATTGCACGATCCTGTGCACAATTGAAAAGCATCAGAAAGGCATTCCTCTTAGCTGATGCATCCTGCTCCGTTGATAGAAACCTTTCAACTGTCTCTGGTGCATCAACCAAGAGCTGCTCGCCTTGTGGGAGCTTGTAAATTGTCATCACGGCAAGAATGGCATTTCTCCTAACATAAGGGTGCCGATGTTCCAAGTTTGAGATAATGGAGGGGATCAATGGCTCAATGATCTCCACCTCTTTCAGCCGGCAAAGAAACCTCAATGTAACACCACGGATGTATTCATTTGGGTGCTGAAGATTATTCCTCAGATTTTGACAGATCAAGATCATTTCAGGCAACACACGCCCTTTGCCGTCAGTTTTGTCGATGAGCTCCAAATAAAGCAACAGAAGTTTCTGAATGGTATGGTCCTCAGAGGGTAACACATATCTAACGATGGTAATGAAGAGCTGAGGTAGAGTTTCACCATTCAGCAAAAGCATGATTGCATTTTTCATGCCATCAATTTTGGCGGGAACATCGTTCCCTTCAAGTGCCTCTTTGATCTCATTGGCAAGTGCTGGTGTGCCCTTGTCAAAGTGTACCAGCAAAGAGCATGATTTCTCCATTTTGCATTCGTTATCTGGACATGCAAAATTTAAAATATTTTATCAACACATAAGAGCAAAATTTACAAAAAGAAAAGATTACATAGGAGGAAAATGATTGAAACATAATGATGCTCCACCTAGTTACTTCCTCCATCAGTAATAATTTTCCATCACAGATTTATTTGATTTCACATGTAATAAAATGGCTTGTAAAGAGCTAATAAGATTGAAATGAATGAGAACGTTGCCTCCTGATCCAATTAATGTGTTGTGATTATCAAATGTAATCTATAGAAAATGAAGAAACAGAATGTTTGAGACCTTGAAATTAATTGAAATTTATCACTCAAATGTCCTTTATTGAATAGCATAAGTTTTAGAAATATAATGTGATTTTTCCAGTTCTTGCTTTCTGAAAAATTAATATTTTGGAGCAGTTGGGAAGAACACATGCCGAATTCCTTTTTAAATCCTTAGATCTAGAAGCTTGGTCACCAGCAACACAACATTAGAATTCAAAATATAACGGTGAAAATGATTGAATTAAACAAGTTCCATTAAATTAAAAGAAACCCAAAAACAATAATAATAATAAATCCATGGAAAGCTAAAAGATCAGACTTAACTAGCCCTCCCTAACTTGTAAATTGATTCTGAACAACATTCAGTGAAAAAGAAAAACTTATTAATCTCATTAACAGATCCGTGTCAATATACATAATCACAACCCACTCAAAAAGACCCATAAAAAGTGATGAATGAATACATGATCAAATTCAAGAAACACTAAATCAAATTGTGCATCTAAATATTTGTCCAAAGTTTGTTCGGTTTGATGCATACATTACAGACATTGAATTAAGTCGTGAAATTTCAGATCCGGAATAAAACTTTTAACATATCGGGACAAATCGAAAAAACGAAAGGAAATTAAAAGAGAAAACAGTGAATTTACCGAAAAAATTTCGTCGAGATCAGATTTGGTTTGCCCACTTTTCCTCAACCACTGTTGGATGTGCGCGGTATGTGCAGTGCTAAGTATTTGGGGCCTCTGGGAGATCTGAATCTCGCTCTCCCATTTTATTCTCTGTTCTATCCTTCCTACTTCAGAATATAAGTCGCGTTTTGAATGTTCCTCCATCAATCGCTTTGTAAATGCGTTTTTCTTATTCCTTTTTCCATTTTTTCTTTTTTTTTTTTTTTTACCTCGCAAAAACTATTGCAAACTTGTTTATCCCGTGTGAAGACATTCAAAATTGAACATCACGAATATCGAGTTACATTCTTTTGATTTTGTATTTACTGCTCCTACTATTATTGCTTGCAAAAAAATGTGATAAGGACAATTCTCGAAAAACCTTTGACAATAAAATTAGAAAGAGTGATATAATGTATACTTATACACAAATTGAGTATTATGTTTACACGTATCTTTATTTTGACTCTCAAGTCTTTTGTTTGAGAGATGCAATGTGCTATATTACTAATGATCAATTTTAAATATCACTCAATTAGAGGAGAAGATAAACAAGAATAGTATAATCATTTAATTTTAATAGTGGAAGGGAATATTGTCGATCTATTATTGGTATCATTATTATTGATTATGTTTGTTTTCAAAAAAGTTGGAATCGAAAAATAATAGAGACTTTATTTATTAAGCATGAAAATGCACTAATCTACCTTCGTATCTTTATCTACGCTATATGATAAGTGCGGTTTTCGCACTTATTTTAGCATTTAAAAATGGATAATTGTGAGTTCTTTAGAATTGTTTACCGCTTATTTTTGTTCTTTTGTTTATTTAGGTAAAAACCCGAGCTTGGATGGTGATTGGAAGAGATCCACGCGAAAAATGAGCAAAAATGACTAAATTTGTGCAAATCAAGAATCTTGGGGACCAAAAGATAACTATGTTTAAAGATGGAGGACCAATGTTGCAATTTATGGAGGACCTATATGAAAGGCAACCAAAATTTCAAGGACTAAAGTCAACATCTCAGATAGTTCAGGGACTGGAAGTGCAATTAATCAAAAATCAAAAGCAGTCACTTGGGATTTTGGCCCATGCGATCGCATGGGCATATTGGTGTGCGATCGCAAGATTGCATTAATTCCAGCAGAATGCATTTCGCCTCTACCATGCGATCGCATGGAGTATAACCATGCGATCGCATGGTTCATTTTTTGATCCTCCGCGAATTTTTGTTCAGTTTTTCAGGGACATTTTGGGAATTTAACTTTTCACGAATTTTAGGGTTTAAGTAGCCGTTTTTCTGCATTTTGAAGGGACTCTCATTCTTACATTTCTTCCACACATTAGAAAGCTCTCCAAGGAAGAAGAAGAGGGTTAGGGTTCTTGAAAAACTCCATGGCAATGGGTTTTTCTTGACTTTTTGTACATCATTGTGTGTATTTTGTAAATAGAGGAAGATGGATGGAGGTTTATAGTGGACAAATGAAGACAACCATGGGCTCAAGCTAAATCTTGCATTTCTCTTGACTTTATCAAACCCGGTGATGTATTTTGTATCTATTTTCCATTTTGTCTTTGTAAATACTATGGGCTAATTTTATTTACTAGGAATGAGATGAATCCATTTATGAAGCTTTAAAGTGTATTGTTCTTGTTATTGATTCCTTATGTTTGGTTTTATGGTTGTTGATTATTGGGCTTTATTGTGTATTGAGATGATTGATCACCATTGAAATGCTTTTGTGACTTAGTTGCTACCGGGAGGTTGAAATTAGGTTTAGCACATTTAATTAACAACACAAGGTTTATGGAATGTAGGAATACTTTTTCATACTTTGTGCAATCAATTTTGAATGTTCTTGAGTTTTAATGCAATTTTACATATACGTTCTCTCGGTAGGAATGCTTGGGGGTCTTGTGTAAATTTAGGTTTGGCTCTACTCGGGAGAGATTGCTAGACATTTTAGGAGCATGGATTGCCATAGTAACCTTATGTTGGAATTGATAATGGGAAATGAAACTTTAAAGTGGAATAGTTGGTGAAGTCGAATTCCTAGTATTTTCTTTTAATTGATTTTATTTCCTACAAATTTCTCTTTTGATATTTTTTCTTATTAGTTTATTTTTCATCATCTTTGAATTCTAGGTTTAATCATCAAAACAAAATGTTTTATTGTGTGTTTAAAATAGGGCTAGATTGATTTGGAAGTTAACAAAATTATCTATCCTCGTGGGTTCGACACTTTCTCATCACTTTATTACTTGAACGCGACCCGTGCACTTGCGGTACATTTTTAGCGAACAAGTTTTTGGCGCCGTTGCCGGGGATAGATTTAATTAGTTAGATCCTTGTTATTTCTAGCTTTACTTAGTTAATTTTATTTTATTTTTCCATTTAAAGTTCAAGTGCTACCTTTGTTCTTTTCAGGCATATCTTCTTTGGTGGATGCAAGATTTTGAAAATCTCGAGAATTTGGTGTTTGACCCCGAGATTGAAAGAACTTTCAGACACCGAAGAAGAGAACAAAGAGAAGCACAACATAGAGTGAACACCATGGCAGACGAAGAAGATCAAATGGTTGAGATTGATGAGGATGACTTGTTAGTTGGGGACATTATTACTCCAGCTGTGGTTCAAAGCCAATCTAGTATTGCATATCCAACTTATGGGAAGGAAAATTTTCAATTGAGACCGGATGTCATCAACCTCTTCCAGAATACTCTTCAATTCTATGGGCGTTCAAATGAAAACCCTCATATGCATCTATCACGCTTCTTGGAGACAGTGAGCAATTTTGAATATCAAGATGTCAACATGGAAGCTATCAAACTCAGATTATTTCCACATACTTTGAGAGATGGAGCAAGAGAGTGGTTGGATTCACATTCTGCGGGGAGTATTACTACTTGGAACGATCTTGTCCAAAAATTCACGAACAAATACTTTCCTCCCGCCAAAGTTGCAAAGTTGAAGCATGACATCTCCATATTCAGGCAGCTAGACACAGAAAACTTTCATGAAGCTTGGGAGAGGTTCAAAGAGATGCTTCGGAAGTGTCCTAATCATGGTATCAAGAAGGCTTTGCAAGTTCAATATTTCTATGCCGGATTACTTCCACATTGCCGCTCTATTGTTGACTCATCCTCAAATGGGTCAATCAACACAAAGACAATCAAAGAGGCATGGGTATTATTTGAAAGAATGGCTGAGACAAGTTCAAATTGGCCGGCTGATAGGGGAGTAACTAAAAGGGTAGCAGGGATGCATGAGGTTGATGTTATATCTGCTCTTTATGCACAAATGGCCGCCATGGAGAAAAAGATGATGGATACTATAGCTCGCAATCAAACAGCTCATGCTATTCAGACACCTACTCTTGAATGTGATGGTTGTGGAGCAAATCATTCAACCGGAAATTGCCCACTGTTGACCAGTTCTTCGACACCCACTGAGCAAGCTTGTTATGCTCAGAATCATCCTAGTCAGCAAGGTAATATCTACTCCAACACGTATAATCCAGCTTGGAAAAATCATCCGAATTTTTCATGGAGCAACAACCAACACCAACAAGGTGCTCCGAGACAACAATCAAATTTTCAACAAAAAGGGGGTTGGGAAGAAGCTTTGGCTCAGTTGGCACACCAACAGTTAATATTTCAAGAACGAACTGAGGAATCTATTCAGAGTATCAGAGCATCCGTGAAGGGCTTGGAGAATCAAATGGGTCAAATGGCAAAACTTCTCTCTGAAAGACAACAAGGGCAATTACCGAGCAACACTGAAACTAACCCAAGAGAGCAGCTCAAAGCAATTACTACAAGAAGTGGGGTTCAGTTGCCTGAGATAGAAGTTAAAAGAAATGTTGCCACTCATGACAAGACACCCTCTATTGATGATGAACAAGGGGATCAAGCTAATACACAACATGATGCTAGTCAAGAAAAAGATTTGGGTACTCCACCTACTAAGGCAACTCCTCAAGTGAAAGCATATGTGCCTCCAATCCCATTTCCACAAAGATTGAAAAAGCACAAGTTGGATAAGCAATTTGAGAAATTCTTAGAAGTCTTCAAGAAATTGCAAATCAACATCCCTTTTGCCGATGCCTTAGCTCAGATGCCTAGCTACGCAAAATTCATGAAAGAGATCTTATCTAACAAGAGGAAGCTAGAGGAGCATGAGACAGTGATGTTGACCGAAGAGTGTAGTGCTATCTTGCAGAACAAATTGCCACCTAAGCTTAAAGATCCAGGGAGTTTTACTATTCCTTGTACCATTGGTGATATTGATTTTAATAAAGCTCTTTGTGATTTAGGTGCAAGTATTAACTTGATGCCATTTTCTGTCTACAGGAGATTAGGATTGGGGGAGGCAAAAGCAACAACAGTTTCTTTGCAGTTAGCTGATCGCTCAATCAAATATCCTAGGGGAATCATTGAGGATATCTTGGTAAAAGTTGACAAATTTATTTTCCCTGTCGACTTCATCATTTTGGACATGGAAGAAGACAAGGATATTCCTCTGATATTGGGTAGACCATTTTTGGCTACTGGAAGAGCTTTGATTGATGTGCACAAAGGTCAGATGATACTGAGGTTAAATGATGAAGAGGTGGTGTTCAATGTTTTCAAGGCAGTCAAATACCCAATGGATTCTGACAGTTGTTTCAGGGTTGATGTGGTAGATGAAATGGTGGGAGAATCGTTTGCATTAAATCATCCTCAAGATCCGCTTGAGATGTGTTTGGTTCATTCTTTTACCGAGGCTTGCAATCCCGAAGAAACCAAGCCCATGGTGAAGCAACTAGAGGCAAATCCAGCTTATAAGTGGCAACCATCTTTCCAGGAGCTTGGAGAAAAGTCAACAAAGTTACCACCATCTATTGAAAAGCCTCCGCAGTTAGAACTCAAGCAATTGCCATCTCACTTGCGTTATGCTTATTTGGGCGATGATTCTACACTTCCGGTTATCATTGCAAACTCCATCAGTAATTTGGAAGAGGAAAAATTGCTACGAGTCCTTCGAGAGCACAAAACTGCAATAGGATGGTCTATCTCAGATATCAAAGGCATTAGTCCTACAGTCTGTTTGCACAAGATTCTCATGGAAGATGATTTTAAGCCATCAGTCCAGCGTCAAAGAAGATTGAATCCAACACTGCAAGAGGTAGTCAAGGCTGAGGTGATAAAACTTTTAGATGCGGGGATCATCTATCCTATATCAGACAGCGCTTGGGTCAGTCCAATCCAAGTAGTACCGAAGAAAGGAGGGATCACAGTGGTGCCCAATGACAACAATGAGCTCATTCCAACCAGAACAGTTACGGGATGGCGAGTTTGCATTGATTATCGCAAACTCAACACTACAACTCGAAATGATCATTTTCCTTTGCCATTCATCGATCAAATGTTGGAAAGGTTAGCCGGGCATTCACATTATTACTTTTTGGATGGGTATTCTGGATATAATCAGATTCCGATACCTCCAGAAGATCAGGAGAAGACCACATTCACATGTCCCTATGGCACATTTGCTTATAGAAGGATGCCGTTCGGCCTATCCAATGCTCCAGCTACTTTCCAGCGCTGTATGATATCCATATTTTCAGATATGGTGGAGAAATACATTGAGGTCTTCATGGATGATTTCTCAGTCTTTGGAGCATCTTTTGATGAGTGTCTGCATCATCTATCTTTGGTTTTGCAGCGTTGTGAAGAAACCAATCTTGTTCTAAATTGGGAGAAGTGCCATTTCATGGTCCAGGAGGGAATTGTATTGGGGCACTTAATTTCAGCAAAGGGCATTAAGGTTGACAAAGCAAAGATTCAAGTAATTGAAAAGTTGCCGCCTCCAACATCGGTAAAGGGAATTCGGAGTTTTCTTGGGCATGCAGGCTTCTATCGTCGTTTTATAAAAGATTTCTCAAAAATCACGAAGCCACTTTGCAACCTTTTAGAGAAAGATACTCCTTTTCACTTTTCTGAAGAGTGTTTGCATGCTTTCAACACTCTTAAAGAAAAGCTTATGATAGCACCAGTTTTGGTCACACCTGATTGGAGTCTACCATTTGAGCTAATGTGTGATGCAAGTGATTTTGCAGTTGGGGTAGTGTTGGGGCAACGCAGGGATAAAAATTTTCATGTGATTCACTATGCCAGTCGGACCTTGAATGATGCTCAGCTAAACTATGCCACCACAGAAAAGGAGCTTCTTGCAGTGGTTTATGCCTTCGATAAATTTCGGTCCTATCTTGTGGGATCGAAGGTGATAGTTCATACAGATCATGCTGCTCTGAGGCATCTATTTGCAAAGAAGGATGCTAAGCCTCGACTCATCAGATGGATACTTCTATTGCAGGAGTTTGACATAGAGATCAGAGATAAAAAGGGGAGTGAAAATGTAGTCGCCGATCATCTATCTAGGCTTGAGATAGGGGAAGAGTCACGAATTGGAGAGATAAATGAGGAATTTCCTGATGAGCAAATCTTTGCAGTTGAGGAAGCACCGTGGTATGCAGATATTGTCAACTTCCTTGCCAGCAGTATCACTCCACCAGATCTCTCTAGCCATCAAAAGAAAAGATTCTTTGCAGACATCAAGCACTACTTTTGGGATGATCCGATTCTTTATAGAAGGGGACCAGATCAGATAATCAGGAGATGTGTGCCTGAAGGAGAGATGATGGATATCCTACAGCATTGTCATTCATCAGAATATGCCGGGCATTTTGTGGCCTCTAAAACTGCTGCAAAGGTGTTACAGTCCGGTTTCTACTGGCCTACCTTATTCAAAGATGCCTACAGAATTGTGAAAACATGTGATCGGTGCCAAAGGACAGGGAATGTTTCAAGAAAGAATGAAATGCCTCTTAACAGTATTCTAGAAGTTGAAATTTTTGATGTTTGGGGTATTGACTTTATGGGACCATTTCCACCATCATTCTCTAATCAATACATATTGGTGGCGGTTGACTATGTCTCGAAGTGGGTGGAGGCCGTAGCATTGCCCACCAATGATGGCCGGGTCGTGATCAACTTCTTGAGAAAGCAAATTTTTACCCGTTTTGGCACTCCACGAGCAATAATCAGTGATGGGGGTAAGCACTTTTGCAATCGCCAATTTGAGTCGGTGTTGGCTAAGTATGGTGTACGCCATCGAGTGTCCACTCCTTATCATCCTCAAACAAGTGGGCAAGTCGAAATCTCCAATCGGGAGTTGAAAAGAATTTTGGAGGTAACGGTGAATGCTTCGAGGAAAGATTGGTCCAAGAAATTGGACGATGCACTATGGGCGTACCGCACTGCATTCAAAACTCCTATTGGTATGTCTCCATATCGTCTAGTGTTTGGAAAAGCATGTCACCTACCCGTAGAGTTGGAGCATCGTGCTTATTTGGCAGTGAAAAAGCTAAATTTTGATTGGAAAGAAGCCGGTGAGAAAAGACTCCTCCAACTAAACGAAATGGATGAATTTCGACTTGAGGCATATGAAAATTCCAAAATCTACAAGGAGCGCACTAAAAGATGGCATGACAACCACATCCAAAGAAGACAGTTTGAGGTTGGGCAACAAGTTCTGCTATTTAATTCCCGGCTCAAGCTTTTTCCAGGAAAGTTACGCTCTAGGTGGTCGGGACCATTCACAATTAAGCGAGTGTATCCATCTGGGGCTGTGGAAGTTGAGGATGAAAGCAAGAGGGCATTTACAGTGAACGGTCAAAGGTTGAAGCATTATTGGGGTGATGACTTTTCCAAAGGAAAATCAATTGTCCATCTCACCAATCCCGCTTAATCATGTGCTAAAAGTCTAGCTAATGACTATAAAGAAGCGCTGAATGGGAGGCAACCCATTTTCTTTACCTTACTTTTTGTTTTGCTAGTAGTTCATTTTTTTGGCATGATTTAATTCCTTGGACATTAAATGAATTTTGATTTTGTGTTCTTGTTTGGCAGGCCTCATAGCAACGAATCCACAACAAGAAGAAATTTAGTCTCCAACAATCTCCATTAGTCCTAACAAAGATTTCTCCAACTTGAAGTTGCCATCACCAACCAATTCACCCCAGGGGAGTTCCTATTTCTCCTCTCTTTTGATTTTTAGTTTTACATTGAGGACAATGTACATTTTAAGTTTGGGGGTATTTGCTTGAGTTTTTACTAGTTAGAAAGCCTTGCCGGCTAATTTAGGTATTTTGCTTGTTTATGCTTGTTAGAGAGCCTTGCCGGCTAATGTTGTGATTTTGTTGAAATTGCTGTGATTCATGGATTGTAGACATAAATGCTACTTGTGGTTTTCGATAATTATACTTTTTCCATGTTAGATACCCTTTCTAGCACTCTTGTCATGATGTTCATTGCATACAAATGTTGAGTGCACTTGTTTTTCATAAGCGATTTTAGAACTCAAACAGTGCTATCCATTACCTACATGTCATCTCTTTAATTTGTCCAAATGGAAGGATAGTTTGGGAATGATTGAGCCGTGATTTATCTCCTTGGGAGTGTGTTGATTCCATGCTTGTTGAACATGTGTGTGGAGTAGTTTTGACTAACTAGCAGAAACTTGGTAATGACCATATCCTTGGAATCTAATCCCTATATAAAAAGTTTGTTAGTTGTGCTCAAGATGGCTATACTTTTGCTCTATTTTTAATTCTTTTACCTTACTTTGTAGCCTTTTTGACTTGAGTGATTAAGTCCGTTGGGGCATTTCAAAGCCCGGTACCCTTTGGTTTCTTTTAAACGGGGGAGTTACCGACCTAAAGCTCGTTACATAGGTCAAATAGAAAGCTTAATGGAGTAAGGTTGCCAAAAAAAAAAAAAAAATTATCATGAGATTTTCATAGCAAATCTTGCAAATTTGAGCCACTATGACTACTTTTCGGGATTTAGATGACTTGTGGGTTTGAATTACTTGGTGGAAGTTTATTTGTTGAACTACTCAATTTTTTGGAGAATCTTCACAAGTCTTAGTGGTTACAATCATTGGCTAAATCTAACCAAACTTGAGCGGGAATAATTGAGTGGCTTGAGAGAAACCATTGAGTAGACACCCCGGGTTAGAGTGAAAATATCAAGTTTGGGGGAGTGCATCCAACGAGAATGAAAGGAAATTTTGACCATTGAGGGTTGGGTATTCACCAATTTTTGTTTTGCAATGATTCAAAGTGACTATGCACACACATACATCTAACATGGATTAAGTTAAAAAGTTTCTTTTATTTTTAGCATTTGTGTAGATTTTTCATGAATTATAAGCAAGCTTCAAAAGATCATGGTAAGGTGGCAAGCTCCTTAACATTTCGCGTGTTTGTTGTCCTTTTATAGTTTGATTGTGCTTGTGTGCTTGCATGACGTTTTAGATCATTTTGCTTGAGGACAAACAAAAATGCAAGTTTGGGGGTGTGATAAGTGCGGTTTTCGCACTTATTTTAGCATTTAAAAATGGATAATTGTGAGTTCTTTAGAATTGTTTACCGCTTATTTTTGTTCTTTTGTTTATTTAGGTAAAAACCCGAGCTTGGATGGTGATTGGAAGAGATCTACGCAAAAAATGAGCAAAAATGACTAAATTTGTGCAAATCAAGAATCTTGGGGACCAAAAGATAACTATGTTTAAAGATGGAGGACCAATGTTGCAATTTATGGAGGACCTATATGAAAGGCAACCAAAATTTCAAGGACTAAAGTCAACATCTCAGATAGTTCAGGGACTGGAAGTGCAATTAATCAAAAATCAAAAGCAGTCACTTGGGATTTTGGCCCATGCGATCGCATGGGCATATTGGTGTGCGATCGCAAGATTGCATTAATTCCAGCAGAATGCATTTCGCCTCTACCATGCGATCGCATGGATTATAACCATGCGATCGCATGGTTCATTTTTTGATCCTCCGCGAATTTTTGTTCAGTTTTTCAGGGACATTTTGGGAATTTATTCACGAATTTTAGGGTTTAAGTAGCCGTTTTTCTGCATTTTGAAGGGACTCTCATTCTTACATTTCTTCCACACATTAGAAAGCTCTCCAAGGAAGAAGAAGAGGGTTAGGGTTCTTGAAAAACTCCATGGCAATGGGTTTTTCTTGACTTTTTGTACATCATTGTGTGTATTTTGTAAATAGAGGAAGATGGATGGAGGTTTATAGTGGGCAAATGAAGACAACCATGGGCTCAAGCTAAATCTTGCATTTCTCTTAACTTTATCAAACCCGGTGATGTATTTTGTATCTATTTTCCATTTTGTCTTTGTAAATACTATGGGCTAATTTTATTTACTAGGAATGAGATGAATCCATTTATGAAGCTTTAAAGTGTATTGTTCTTGTTATTGATTCCTTATGTTTGGTTTTATGGTTGTTGATTATTGGGCTTTATTGTGTATTGAGATGATTGATCACCATTGAAATGCTTTTGTGACTTAGTTGCTACCAGGAGGTTGAAATTAGGTTTAGCACATTTAATTAACAACACAAGGTTTATGGAATGTAGGAATACTTTTTCATACTTTGTGCAATCAATTTTGAATGTTCTTGAGTTTTAATGCAATTTTACATATACGTTCTCTCGGTAGGAATGCTTGGGGGTCTTGTGTAAATTTAGGTTTGGCTCTACTCGGGAGAGATTGCTAGACATTTTAGGAGCATGGATTGCCATAGTAACCTTATGTTGGAATTGATAATGGGAAATGAAACTTTAAAGTGGAATAGTTGGTGAAGTCGAATTCCTAGTATTTTCTTTTAATTGATTTTATTTCCTACAAATTTCTCTTTTGATATTTTTTCTTATTAGTTTATTTTTCATCATCTTTGAATTCTAGGTTTAATCATCAAAACAAAATGTTTTATTGTGTGTTTAAAATAGGGCTAGATTGATTTGGAAGTTAACAAAATTATCTATCCTCGTGGGTTCGACACTTTCTCATCACTTTATTACTTGAACGCGACCCGTGCACTTGCGGTACATTTTTAGCGAACAAGTTTTTTGCTATACAAACAAGAAAAGGAAGAAAATGAAATTCAAAGTCTTAGAGACAGTAGCACTTAAAAGAAGTATTTAAGTTACAAGTCGAAGAGGGTGAAAATACCTAAAGACCCTGCACTCAAAATGGAAGAATCATGGAATGATGACAAATCAAAACTAGATAGTAGGGATAGCAAAGGGGCTGGGCGGCACTTAACATTCGTGTCTTGCCGAAGATTTTTGGAAGACGGGACATGGATTAAAATATTTTCATTTATTGACTCGTTTAATAAGATTTTTATTTTTATTTTTTTAAATACAATTTATATTTCAAAACATAAAATAAAATAAAATGATACGGGGCAGGTTTGGAGAATTCAGGATAGGGACCATAATTTTCGTCCTAGCCTCGATTATCTAACAGGGCGAGGATCCTCCATTCCATTCGTGATAGGATGAGTCAAAGATGGAGTATTTTGTCATTCCTACTAGATAGTGAAAAGAAAATGTGATGCATATACACAGTCTTTGTGGGAACGATAATTCGGACTCAATAGGTCTACTTTATTACTTGTTTGCGATATTGTTCACTTGTAATACATATATTTCTCACAACAATATGCATCTTCAAACCCTACATGTCTCATCTTTTTCCTTTCTATATGGTTCGGTTTGAGTAGTTTGGTGAAGGAACGGAGCTTCAAGCAAGATGTCCATCATACTCGTTCATGTTGTTGCATAGTACACACAAGAAGGCATCAACCACAACAATTGATCGACCTAGACCACACAATCAATGGAATGTGTTGTTTCCGTCTCCTACTTGGAGCAGAACTTCAAACAAGACGGTTGAAACATCTCTCTAGCTTAGTCCTATATTTTGTCTCTTTCATTCACTCAACCCGCAATTTCCATGGATTGACCATAACGTCAGAGATCCTCCCTATGTGACTAATCCCAATCATGAGACTTTTCGAAAACTTATACATAATTTAATTTTTAAGCACGATTGCATAATTACATATCACTACAATGTCATGGTATAAATGACACTACACCATGATTAAATTTGGTGGACAAAAATGTTCTTCATTAATATAATAAATAATGTTTTCATTTATTTTTTGATATTGTGCAATCTAACTTACGAAAGATCAATGAGATTTGTTAATAATCCAATTTCATATGGAATTTTCCAAGTGAAACAGTTGTTCTGAACTTGCAATGACAATAAATGGGTCCAATTTATGATGAAATAAGGAAATATTGGACTATAGAAGGATATACTTAACTTAGATAACTTGGTTAGATTTGTCAATGAGAAAGGCAATGGTCTAGTTGCATAATTCACAGCTAAAGCCAATATTAGATACTGGCACGAGAATTAGTCACAAAGTAATTTTTTTTAATTCAATAAATTAGAATCTTTGCTAGGCGTTCACGTGTTTATTATAATAATTAAATATTAATAGTTTAGTATTGTACCTGAATCGATAAACGACATTGGATCTTGATCTAATTTACGAATTTCTCGTTTTTTGATTCACGAACTTAGTGATTCCAATGTTCAAGTCTTCTATGGTATCTACCTAAGTATACATTACATCGGCATGTGGGCACCTTTTAATTGAATCAAAAACTAATTTCTAGACTAGACAGATTTAGAAAACCAAGAAGATAAAATTCAAGTCAAACAAGACTTAAGAATTTTTCTCTCTTTTATTTTCTTAATTATTGGAATTAATTTACGTCACGTGAAATGTGATATAAATAGAACAAGCATCTTGATTGCAAACAAGGACAAGAGTTCTAATTGCATCCAAGTCTAATTAGCTTAGGATTGATTTAATTACACATGTAATCCCTGAATTTATATCACAACTATAATCAAGTCCAAAACTTTCATATTAATTGTGATTAAAGTCAAAACTTTATAGAGCTATCATAGAACTTGTCCAGACATATATTTTTCAAATTCCATTAAATAGATTCTGTCTAGTCCACCCAGACCGCTCAATCTAATTATTAGTCTCTTGCTTTTTCTACTAACGGCAAAAGACTACATTCTCGGAATATATAAGATTACAAAAGCTGTAATACTTTCCTCTGACTTACGTATATATATTTTATCCCTGTTTGAGATCTGATAATTAGGTATGAGCATAAATAATCGTTTTGTTCTTCTAATTATTCTCACTAACTTGAAGTTATATTTTCTTGAATGGTCATGTGAACTAATTCACAGATGTCAAAGTTTAGCCGTCGCTAAACACTGGGCTCATATTTATAACCGTTCAACAAAAATACTTAAATTATCACTCGACCCATTTTTCAAGGAAACAATTCCCAACACGAATTCGTGTTCTTTACTTCGCTCATTTTCAAGCTTCCAACTCACCGAGATCTCACTCATTGGTGAATCAAATAACCATCAAACCAACGAAAAGATGTATATAATCATGTCAAGGGATTTTGATGAAATATTTGGTGATCAAGTGAAATTTAATTCTTTGCACGATCATGCTAAATAATTAAATTTAACACGTGGTCTGTTCAATATACTCCAAGTATACTAGTGCCATCATTAAATCATTTCTACGATAAGGACATGATTAAATAGTCAAGACTACAACCTTTCGGTACAAGACGCCAACCCTCATACATTAGTTGTGAACAATTTTATTCATGATCAAAATATAAGTTGTCACACTATATTTTTCAACGCAAGCACCCAACTTGTATTAACACAAATGATCATTGACACTTTATTTACATGCTCAATATTAAACAAATACAATAATAATAAATGAATACAAACCAAAGTTTTATTCAATATAAATTGTCATTTCATCAAAATAAAATTATACTATTTGGGCATACATCCCAACAGTCAAGTGGTTAGGTTTGTGCACAGTCCAAGCTCTGAAGGAATTATGGAATTCAAGATATTTATCATGAGATCTAGTTCTCGAAGATTTCCAAGTAAGCCTAAAGAAGAAGGAATATTTCTTTGAAATAAATAGTTATACAGATAAAGAACATATAGATTGGGAATAAAGAAAAAAAATCAGGGATTGCACCAGAAAAGAAGGTAGAACTCATGGCAAAGGCCTTGAAATATATTACAAGTAAGGTTTAGATGCTCAAGCTTGCCTAGATTGGTGAACAATGATTCTAGAATTTGACCAGCTAAGTAGTTTGGCGACAAATCAAAATAAGTAAGGTTCTGGCGAATGAGTATAAAATCTAGTAATCTTGATGCGAGTTCCCTGAGGCGTGTCACTAAGCGTAAGCTCCAAAATTTAGACTATTCAAACATCTCCAAGTAACTGAATCCAAAATCCAAGTACTTTTTGAAGATGACAAATTTGATATAGAACTTGACCATTGAGATTGTTGTCATAGAAACTAATGTAGCAAAGCTATGTCAAATTTCCAATATCCACTGAAATGTAATTCATGAAGGAATTGTTGCAGACATCCAAGAAAGTGAGCTTGGAAAGACTGTCTAAAGTAGATTGTGTGAATTTCCTGAAATTATTATTTTTTAGTTGAGACTTGTGAGATTTGGAACTGAAGCAAAATTGAGTTGTTCAAGCATCCCATTAATTTTTTCATCAGATAAATTTATCTCAGAAAGCTGTTGCAAACAATTCTCTTCCATTTATAGAGATTCCTACCATTGTTTAAGTTCCAAGAGTCGAGAAAATCATGAGATGGTAAGGAGTTTTTCCTCCTTAAAAGAGCCTCTACTTTTGTTTCGGTAGATGCTAATATATGCATGTTCGTTGAAAATTGTAAGTGTACAATATCGTGACAAGTAGAGTATTAATCATACATGTTACTCGAATCAATGCAAAAATCTAACAGGAGAATTGATTTTTACTGAACTAATATCTAAACTAAGAATTCACTAAAGTGATCAACAATCGAAGATTTGAGAAAATTTTATAATTTTAAAGGTGTTAGGACTCACCATTTCATCGTAGTTATTGTGTTTAACTCCGCCTACTGAGCTATGATAATTTATTTCATCCGTGTTGACGGTCAAATTTATCTAAACTATTTGACAATCTCTCTCGAGCAGAACCAAACATATTTAAATAAGTAAATCCACTATATCTCTATGTGAATTTCAACATATCCAAATACATTAAATTGCAAAAAATTCAATAAAAGAACGCACAAATTATAGAAGTATATCTCTATCTCCTATATAAATTCATGATTTTTACCGTTAGAGCTAAATTGGTGTTTTACCTCTCAATTTCAACACAAATACACAAACAATTCATATGGTTACATGAAAAGTAATTACATCTACGATACAAACAATTAAATCTACGATACAAATTCACCTTGAAATCTCTTTCTTCAATTTCAATCTTTAATCCCAAGTTTGAAACCTAGAATTTTTGTATATGTGATGGCGTTTTTTCTCCAATATTGTCTCCTCTCAATGACTTCTACTCCCAATATATATAGTGTCCCAAAGAGTCCTAAATTTTGCGTCTTAACTTGTCAAAAACTCATCTAAAAACATCATAATTAGAGTCAAATTGAATTCTTTGACTCGAATTCTAGTGAACATTGGCATGCACACGTACCACTGGCACGTTTGCGCGCTGTAAGTATGTGTAACTTCAGTGAGTCGGCGCCTTGCCTGGTTCCAACTGCTTGTCGAACCAACTTCAAACGTGTATAATTTTTGACATACAACTCTGATTTGTGATCTATAAATTGTGTTGAAATCCAAATTCGATGATCTTTCCACTGTTATATTATATTCCTAGTGGAATTCCAAAAATATTCTCATGCTTCTCTAAAAAGTTCACTCGTTTCTATTTAATACCCGTTTTGTTTTGTTCTGTTCTTTGCCAATGTGTTTCCTAACCTTAGAGTAGTTTGTAAGATATAAAAATATGGTAAAAATTAATAGATACTCAAGCATATGACTAAAAATTGTATTATAAATGGATACTAGATAAGTGTTTTATACACTTATCAAACATCCACAAACTTAAACGTTTTCTAGTCCTCAAGCAAAATAAAGCTAAACTATGAGAATAAACAAACAATAGACATACAGAAGACTAGTCCAAACTAGTAAACTTCTTACCGTTTACACCTCAAAGTTGTGTTCAAGAAGTTAATTCAAAGGAACGTTCAAATATCACTCATTGAAAGAGTTGAACACTTATCCCATGTTCGATTATTCACATGTGTATGTGTGTATAACCAATTCCAATACTACTCTTCACCTAGAAAGAATTAAGCAATTAAGTTTTCTCTTAGGCTTCTAATTTTTCAATCCCAAACCCAAGATGGTCAATTGTATACCTTACTTCACTCATATGGATCACATCATCTCAACATTTTCATTCAAACCCAATGGTGCCCTATCTCAAGCAATTATTATTCTCTCAAATTCTCATCATTTAAGGTTGGGAGATTAAATTGATAACAATAGGCACTTAAATATCCAATAGTTACATGGTATCCACACTTTTAGTATCCAAGTACTTGCTGAGTAAGTCAAAATAACTACTCATCTAGTTCTCCGATTTAATGTCCAAGACTTAGTAAGGCTTGCATAACTTATCTTGTTTTTTGCTATTGCTTAACTCTTTTTTGTTTTCTTTTAATAGGTAGCTTTCGCTCCGGAACTAACGCCAGTCTTCTTCTTTAGTAGATGTTCTCCTACATATTTGTGATACATATGGCCACATTATTCAAGATTAGCTTTCACTCATCAATATAAGCAGTTTTTTCCTATTTACCTTGACTAGTGCAATGTTTTTTATTGGAACAGATAGTTGAGAATAGAATCCTAGTATATAGTCAATGCTTAATTTAGACCATTCAAACACTTGGTAGTTGACCTACAAAATTAATTGGAATAAGTGAATTGAGAGCTTAGAGTAACCCAAAATTTTAAAGCACGCAACGTTCAATCATCTATAATCTATTTCATATAATGCCCCAATTCCTTCCATTTCACAAATAAGCAAAAAGTCCCAAATTTTTAGAAAACAAACCCTTCTCAAGAGTTAGCTATTCTTACTGTAAATCGTGTGTATCAAAACCCGTTTAATGGGGCTATGGCATTTGTCCACTTGGCAAACATTAATTGGGCAATTTGGATTCACTCAGATTGTGCTCGTTTGAATTAATCTCAACCATTTGTTAAATCAATGGCTGAGATTATTTCCACGGTTAATTTTTTAAAAATAGATTTTATATTCAACAGCTATTCTTCTTTGACTTTTTCACTTTTGGCTGCTGGATTGGCTGAAGAAAATATTCATTTTTACTGCCTCAACTGTGTGCGATACACAGGGTTCTCTGTTCATCTCTTTTTTGGTTAACTTCTTGGCCGAAATCGCTTCTTTCTTTCTTCATCATATGGTGAATGCATATATTGGTATATGGTTTCTGATGGAAATAGGAATGGTTGGATTTTGGGTTTAGTCTAACGATCCGGTGAGACTCGTGCTCATGTTCTCGGAAGGTTTAGGCTATGGTTCTAAGGCTATTTGTCTGAGCCCTAGAAGTTGAATGATAACCAGTGAGCCGGAGATAATGATGGTCGAATCCTTCATTCGATTGAGAACACACGGCTGCATTTATAGGGGAGTTATCTGCTTTTATTACTTTCTTTAATATGTATAAAGTTGGTATAGATTTCTAACTTGATTCGTTTGATTTCTTGTGGGTATTCTCAACAAAATTGGTATTAGAGCCCTAACTATTCTTGGGGGAAGAAATCAAACGAGAAAGTTCAGATTCCAGTCAGATAATAAGTGTTTTCGGAGAGTGGACTTCAAATTTAAGTTCACAAGGAAAAAATATAACTCTGACTGTGGCGCGTGAAATTCCAGTGGTGGTGCGTGAACTCCAGCAGCAGCGCGTGTGACGCGTGAATGGTCTGTGTAATACAGTGGTTGATTCTCCTTATTATTTTGGTCTTTTAATCTCCTCTAGGGTAGTAATCTATGGTCCTAGGGTAAGAGAAATTCGCATCTCTCCTACAAACACGAACAATCAGATTATGTTCGCTCGGTTTGCGCTCTCTAAACCTCATTGTCTTAATTCAGAGTCTTCAAGTGTCTATTGAACATATTAGTACAAGTGTCATAATTGTAGATCCTCTTACAAAGGGATTACCACCTAAGGTTTTTCATTACCACCTAAGGTTTTTCATGAGCATGTGGCTCGTATGAGTGTGGTTTATCTTGACGACATGCTTGTATAGTGGGAGTTTGTTTATTAATGTTCAATCGTAATTGACAAGTTTTGCTAATGAGACTAAAGTATTGTTCTTTCTTATTTATTCAAAACTCTGAGATAAAGTTATATTCTTTCAATTGTGATTATGCATAAAGTTTTGAAAGTATAGTATAGAACTCTTTTAAGTTATAAAGTAGAACCTGTTGGAAATAGTCATGATATGGGATCACATCACATGTAATTTCCATGCTACACAACCATTATATATCGTTGATAATATTGATATTTGTGACCATTGATGTCTAGTTACAGAATTGTGACAAAGATCGCTTTGATCCTATATTGATATTGTTGATGGACAAGATTGTTTAGAGATGATACTTAGTTAAGATAGAAAATTTTGAGCTCATAAAGTTATTCAGTAGTGTACAATTGTTGAATGACATATGTAGCCCAAGTGAGAGATTGTTGAGAAATTTATAATTTGGACCTACATATTAACATTATTTGTACATTATGTGTTGTTTATTTATTAGCCCAAATAAAAGTGATCAGTTAGGCTAACTAAGTTATTAGGCTTATAAGACATCTCATTTTACGGTATGGACTTTGCAATGTGTAGAGACCATGTATTTTATTTTAGGGTAAATTCAAGGCCGGTCACTATTGTTGCACTTATGGACTCTAAAGTCATATGGTCACAACTTAATTCAATTAAAGTCACATTTTAGTGCTAAAAAACCAACATACTCCTAAAATTTTCAAAAAACACTAATTCAAAGATACTGTTTTATTATGATATTGTTTTTGTATAATACTATTTTTTATGATATTGTTT
Organism: Forsythia viridissima; assembly: GCA_030279155.1. Taxonomy (NCBI): domain Eukaryota; kingdom Viridiplantae; phylum Streptophyta; class Magnoliopsida; order Lamiales; family Oleaceae; genus Forsythia; species Forsythia viridissima. Next base: position 36,527,860 of record CM059033.1, on the reverse strand, counting down.
TATCTATGATACTGTTTTTGTATATTTATATCATGCTTTTATCTTTGATACTATTTTAGTATGATAATGTTTTCAACCTATGATACTGTTATTGAATAGAAACAGTATCATTGGTCTTGTACTACTAATAAAGTATTTTAAGAACAATATTATTACTTCAACCATTAAAACATCTTGTACTTAGATTTATATATGATACTATTTTATCTATGATACTGTCTTATTTATATAATGTGTTATATATGATACTATATCATTACTTCAACCATTAATAACATCTTGTACTTAGATTCTATATATGATATTGTTTTGTCTATGTTTTATTATGATAATGTTTCAACCTATGATATTATTTATATCTATGATAATGTTATTGAATGCAAACACTATCAATGGTCTTGTTCTACTAATCGTATATTTTAAGAACAATATCATTACTTCAACCAGTAAAACATCTCTAATTAGTTATATCTATGATATTTTTTTATGTATAATACTTATACCATACTTTTATATTTGATACTGTTTTATTACGATAATGTTTCAATTTATGATACTGTTATTTTATTGGGTTATAGTTTGTGTATGTGATACTGTTTTATTAAGATACTTTCATGTATGATACTGATATATTAAGATACATTTATCTATGATATTGTTTTAGTATGTATGATACTGTTTATATAAGAAAAATTAATAATTGCTATTTTAAGCTAAAGAGACGACTTCAAATGGCTAAAATCCATCGTCCGTAGTGGTAAAGCCACTGGTCTTGACCGGCTCGTCGAGACAATCTTGAAAATATATTATCATAAAAATTCTGATTTTTTATGAGCACGTATGTGAATTTTATGCCAATTTCTATTATGTTGCTGTTTTTTTTATAGTGTTTTTCTATAATTCAGTATCAAACAACACACATGATTAACAACACAAAGAAATAATCTAATGGCCAACTTTCGTCATAGCATACCCACATCAAAAATTTTTATTCCTACAGAAATTCAAGCTGCTATTTACTGCAAGAAATCCTGGCAACTCTACAGAAATTCATCAAAAAAATATTCCTCAATGTTTTCTATAATACAATATCATGATACAAATGTGTTTATGATACTGTTTCTCATACCACAAAGGTCAAACCCTTCCAATTCTCATACCCACCTCAATTCTGCAATATTTTACACAAAATTACACAATATATAATAACATCCTAAAAGCCTTCTCCAAAAGTAGTGGTCAGATTAATATGGAGAATTCTGTCATTTCTTGTCATTCAAAGAAAGCTGCAGCAGATAATTATAATAATACTCTTGAAAGCCTTCCATATCAGTTTGTCCTGCTTTATTTTCCCTTAAAGTTATGAGGCCGTTATTAATGGAAAAATAGCTTATAATTCAGATGATACTGCTAAATCATCCAGCCAAAGATCCAGCATTTTCTCTCGAATTATGCACTGGTCTAGATTTTGGAGCTCTCCAAACTCTGTTCACACAACTGAAGAATTTTGAGAAAAAATTAATCAGTTAAAAAATGATAATTAGAAGCAGGTTGTTTTTGCAGAATAATCCTTTTGGAAGAAAATCAAGGCATTCATGAAAACATCTCAAGCTTTTGCTCTCGTCTTGCTATCAAAGACCAGGTGTAGACTTCAATATGCTTTTTTCTCTATTAAATGAGCTGACGGCGGCGGCGGCAAGAGTGACAATGGCAGTGGCGGTGGCGGTAGTGGGAGCAGTGCCAAGGGCAATGTTTGTTGTAAATATGAATCATATGGACAATTTTGGAATTAATATGAAAAATTGTTGAAGAATATGACTTTGAAAATTGTTTTGACCTAATTTGAAACAAGTCCATTTTTTTATTCAACATACAATCACATCCCCAATGTGGTTTTCAAGCCTCTACCAGGAAAGGATTGGGAGGGTTCGGATACCCCAACTATATATAAATAACTCTTAAAAAATACATGAGATGGGAACATAAAACTTGATCTACAATCATAAAAGTTAAAGAAAACAAATAAATTAATAATTAATAAAGCAATAAAAAATGAGGTACTACTTCCTAAATAAATAGTCTGAAATATTCTATAGACCCCTAACTGTAGGTAGCCCGTGTCTATCAATTTGAACTAAGCTGCACTAACGTCGCGATAAGTCCTGTGTGATGTACTTGAAATAGCAACGACGATCCCAACCCTCTTAAGTAAGTAAGTAAGTCAATCACCTGGTTGTCCTTGTAATAAATATGAGAAATAGTATCAAGGTCGAAGGCAATGAGATGTCTGATGTGGTGAAGAGTGGCCTGAATAGACGAATGTCATCTACCTCTAGTGATGCAGTGAATGGCCAAAGTAGAGTCAGAATCAATCCATAAATCTGAGAGTACAATCCTCCGAGCAAGAATGATACTGTCAAGAATAGCCCTGAGTTCGATTTCTAGAATAGGGCACTCGCCATATGAAGAGAAGAAGGTGCGAACACACTGACCTGATGAATTCCTAATAATCCTCTATTCACTCGAAAAATCATCTTTGACGCATCTATTAGTGTTGACCTTATAAGATTCTACTGGTGGAGTACGCCAATAAACTAAAATAGGGGAGGAAGAAGGGATGGAGTAGTAAGAGAGATACCAAAAAGAGAAGCAATATCAATATCTCCTCGCCAATGAATAACTCATGTATGTAGTAGGGAGATAGTATGGTATACTCTCTAGATGATCTGTCTTGGCTCCATAGAAATATCCTGGTACTTCGCATCATTTCTCGCAGTCCAAATAAACCAGAGAATCAAAAGATGAATGATCGTGCGAATATGACCCTTCCTGACAAACTGACCCGAGAAACGTCAAGATTGAAAGCGATACTGAAAACCCTCCATCGGCTGAAGGGTTATATGAAAAATGTCAAAAAAAATGGTGCCAAACCTGGTCGGCAATACAGATGTCAATTAATAAAATGCTGGATAGTCTCAATAGCTGAGCAATACTGACAACAAGAAGTCATATGACTCCCAATCAGCTTCTGAATCACAATATCAACTGGGATACGACACTGCCATAGTCTCCTGTAGAAGAAAGAGATAGTCGTCGGGATAATAGAACTCCAAATCATGATGTATACAGCCTAAATAGTATGTCTCATGCGAATTAGCTACCATGTAGACTTGGTAGCAAATCTACCATCCAAAGTATCCTTCCATATAATCTGATCATGCACATCAGCAGTTATAGATATGCTCCATATTTGGTCAGAAACAATATATGGTACTAGCTGAAGAAGTCGATCAATGTTACATCCAATATCATCAAATAAGTCTCTAACCTGGATAGAAAAATATGGCAAGTGTGGGTGCTGATCAGCTAATGTAGACTCGCCCATCCAGCAGTCATGCCAATAGAATATCCGCTCACGCCCTAATTGCCATGCAATGTGTGTCTTCGCCTGTGGGCCTATATGCTTCAGCCTATTCCATACAGCTGAAGCATAATAGCCAGTAACGGATGGGTACCCTGACAATACTTACTCAGTAAAAACTAAGGCCATAATGACCGCTGAGATCTAAATAACCTCCAGGGCTTTGTGGAGAATGTATTAACAAGATCCTGCAGTCTCCTAAAGCCCATTCCACCCTCCTTGGTAGGAATACAAAGGTCTTTCCATGTCCTCCAATATAATATGTGTGCATGGTATTTGGAGTCCCAAAGGAACCTAGCAAATATGCCTCTAACTTCTTCAAGATAGTCTTGGAAAGCTTCATAATCTGAAAGAGATAGAGAGGAATAGAGGATAGCATTGATCGTATCAATGCAATCCATTTTCCATATAATAGGAGTCTCGTGCCCAGTCAGAAATTTTACTCCGGACCTTTCTGGACTAAGTCATCATACAAGAAGATCTTCCTGGCTCTTTTAAATAAAAGAACACCAAGATAAGTTAAGGACTACTGCTGATGACGAAACCCTGTCAGATGCTCCAGCCTGTGTCTCTGACTAGTATAAAATCTCCTAAGAAAGATAATCCCTCTTTTATCTCTGTTCACCAACTGTCCAGAAGTCCCATCATAGTGCTCAATACACTGTAAAACTCATCTGATAGACTATTTCTGGCCATTGACAAAAATAATCATATCGTTTGCAAAGGACAAATGAGAGATAAGAGTGTCATCTCCATGTTTGTATGCCATCGAAGGAGTATGCTAATACTTCTGAGTGAGTAGTCGTGAAAAATAATCTGCAGCAATAATAAACAGCGATGAAGATATGGGATTACCCTATCTGAGCCCCCGAGATGAAGAGAAAAAACTACATGGCATTCCATTAAGCAAGATCTAAAATCGACACTCTGAAATACACCTTCATATCTATTCAATCCAAATAGCATCGAACCCAAAACCCTCCAAAATAGATATCAAGAAGCCCCAATCCATGCAGTCATAGGCCTTAGTCATATCAAGCTTGAGGTAACATTATCCCATCGCACTTTCGTATCAAGTATATGTAGTAACTCCTATGCAAGGAGGACATTAACTCTAATGACCCATCCCGAGATGAATCTGCTCTGAAGATCTGTGATGATTTGATGTAGTAAAGTGCTGAGTCGTGAATTCATTAGCTTCGTAATCAACTTATTAAATAATGTACATAAGCTGATAGGATGAAACTCTGACCATCTATGGGCATTGTCCCGTTTTGGAAGCAAGACAATAGAAGTAGCTGCAAAACTCCTAGGTAGGTACCCTCTAGCAAAGAAGTCCAAGACTGCCTGAAACACATCTTCTGATTCTATGTCCCAACAGACCTGAAAAAATTGAGATGAAAACCCATCTGGCCCAGTGACACTGTCTGGATCAATACTAAAATAACATCTCACACCTCAGCCAAAGTAGGAGTCTGATTAAGCTGCAAAGTACAAATTGTCCTCATTTGACACCAATTTAGGTATAATACTAGGTCGAACAAGGTCGACAGACTAAGGAAGGGCTAATAGAAGCCCCTGGAAGAAAGATACTACTGAAGGCTGAATAGTTTTAGGAAACTCAAACACCTCACCCAAAGCTGAAGTAACAGATCAAATCCTGGCTCGAATGCGTCGTCCCTAAACTATAGAATTGAAATATCGGGTAATATGATCACCCTCACAAGTCCAACGCGCTCCTACATTCTTCTTTTTTACCAAAATGCCTCTTCAACAAATAAAGTACGGTTCAAAACTACCTGAACTTGATGCAAAGTATCATGATGAGAATGAGAAGGATCTCTGTCATGGTCTAACTCTGCCTCGTCTACCATACACTCTGCATCCCTAACCCTCTGAAAAATATCACCAAATAAATGTCGATTCTACCAACAAAGGCCCTGTTGAGTCTAAAGATCTTCTCCCAGAGAGCAGTCATTCTCGTAAGATGGGTAGGAAATGACCACTTCTGAGATACAAAGCCCAGAAAATCGTGATGCCTAGGCCAAGCATTGAAGAATAAAAAAGGACGAAGCCCCAAATCATCGTCAGGAGACCACTGAATAAGAAGAGGAGAGTGATCAGAAGTGTTTCGATTTAGATGACAAATCGAAAATCAAGAACAAAATGAGGCAACCAGTGAGTTAGTCAAAACTCTGTCCAGACGTTTCCAAACCCTTACATTTGTCCACGTGTACTAACTTCCAGAATACTCTGCATCTGTCAAACCACAATCCATCATCATATCTACAAAGTCTAAAATGCCCCTATCACGAGTATTCTTACCAGTACGCTCACCATTGTGAGCGATCACATTAAAGTCTCCTCGAACTAGCCACGACCCATCCATAGAAAGGGATATCTAATGAAGACTCGCCCATAAATTCCTACGTCCAACCGATGAGCAAGAAGCATAGACCGGAGTAATAAACAACAGTCTGGCTAATATAGAATCCTTAACTATAATGTGAAGAAATTGGATATGATCAACAATCGAAGTAATAGTAGTCTCCAAATTCAAAAAACACCAAATCTTATCCGACTCATTCTGTAATTCCACATCAAAAGAGAAAAATTGTCGAATAAAGTCAAAGTTCTTCCTCAAAACTAACGGCTCCAACACCACAAAAAAATACAGTTGGTGAAGCCGAACCAATTTCTTAAGTCATCTACGAGTAGCAATACTGCGCACACCTCTCACATTTCAGATGATAACACTCATAAAAAAGACTGGCTACGTGATGAAGCATTTGTCTGACTACGAGTCACCCGTTTGATCAGATGTGGGATATTAGTGACTTTTGAATTTTTCTTCCTTTGTACTGCAGTAAAACCGTCGGCCTCCTACCGCTTATCTAAACAAACCAAGTCATCAGAAGAATTTTTATGAAAGTACCCAGGCTGATAAACCCTAGCTGAGTAGAACTAGCAGTATCTAAAGGAATCAAGGCCTCTATATTCTCATGACAACTAAGGCGTGGATTGACATGTGAATCAATATCAAAGACTGGTTGCACTAGCTCTGACAAAATAGAAAACTCAAGAAGGGCGGACATCATGTGATCTAAGAGTAGATAGAAAAAAACAGCATCATAAAAGGGCTTTGAAGCCACAGTGGTGGGAATAGTATGTCCAGGCTGATAGGTGGGTCCCACATGAACCACTGGATGTGGTATAGCAACAACTGAAGAAGAACCAACAACTGGGACCCACTGCTTAGGAGCCTCAACAACAATCTCATTCTCCTTACCTTTCCCACTGCTTAAGCACCTGAACATCAACTGGTTTAGGAGCCGGAGCAACAACATGCTTAGGAGCCTAAGAAACAAAAGGCTTAATAGCCTGGGTAACAATAGGATCTACCGATGGGTTACCTACTCTGCACTAATCAATAAGATGGCCCATATGATGACACTTGGTACAAAAATGTGGCAACCTCACATACACAATAGGCTGCCAAAAACTACGGGATTCACCCCGATCAATCCAAATCCTATCTGGACGCTTATACTCCAGATTCACCTCAACACAAACCTTGGCTTCACTTGGCCACAACAAATCAGCAGTAGCCTCATCAATCCTCAACGGCACCCCAAAAATTTTAGATAAAGCAAATAAAAATTTATTTGCATGTAAATGAATAAGCAATAAATGAAAAGATATCCATACTGGGGCAATGAGGGTCTCAGCATCGGGGTGAAAATCACAAGTCCACTTAAGCACACGTATAGGGAAACCATCAATAAACCAAAGTAGTTTAAAAAACAAATGACTATAATCATCCTTGTGTGTTAAGTAAATCAATATGTGCTTGTAATCAATAAGCCCAAGTTTAAATTCTCCACAAAAGCCAAATATTTGAAAACTATTGCGTACCTCCACCATTTTGGGCTTGCGATGAGAAAATTTGCCAACAAGTGTGAACTTGAATGGCTTGATGAGAGAAGCCTCTTCGTCTGAAGTAATAACCAAAGCTGGCTCACCACGATGTAAAAAAAGCTCATTAACCACAAACTGGTAACAAGTAGAATCTGGTGAAGCCTGAATGATAAAAGTAGACTGAGCTTCTTGAGAAAAAACATGTGGGCCTAGAGCAATCGAGGCTGAAAATTTAGGCAAACAGAGTGGACCGAAAAAACAACCGAAGACGCGCGTGGCAACCTGCGCGCGCCCAATAGAGCGCACACCATTAGTTTCTGGGTTGCACACCACCCCTAGCGCGATCCTTTGTTCAGAAAGTGAGCCACCCACGTTAGCCACGACCGGAGAAGACAAACCAACAGGGGCTTGCGAAGTCTGAACGACTGGGCAGATGGGCGTTTCAGGGGACAAAATTGAAGGGAACGCCACCCCAGGTTGAACTCCTTGATCTGAGATGGGTATACCATTGTTGAGCATGGCCTGAAGAGAAGAAGAGGTGGGTGCGGAGCTAGGGTTTACACCTAGGCTGTCGCGGTTGAAGGCTGATTTACGGGCAATAGGTTAAGGTCCAGTCTAAATAATACGTTTTGTTATTTTAGTCATATCCATCATTGAGTGAATTAGATTCACTCTACAAAACATAGTTTTAGATGTGGAAGACTAAAAACCGCAACTTCTTGTGCCTCAACAGATTCATGTATGATTTCTTTTAATTCCTTGATAATTTGACATGTGATCCTGGCTTGGTGAAGAAGGTATTTTTCGCCGATCTATTATTTCTAACACATCTAGACAAAAGTTAAAAAGAAATTTGTGTTGAATTAATATTTGAAAAAAAATTATATAAAAAATCTGTTTTTTCAAATTTCCTTTTCGAGTTAAATGTTTGAATAATCACTGAACTTTCATCTACGTCTTGGATTGCTCACTGAACTTTAAAATGGTGCCCATTGCTCACTGAACTTTTTCACGTCACTCACCGTTACTCACTAATCACTGTACACTAACACCCATTGGACGGATTTGCCAACGTGTCAAACGAAAATCCTATGTGTTACCAAACGTTTGAAAAAAATCTGACATGGCATGCCTCGTCATAAAATCGCACCACACTTAACACGATATAACTACTAAAATGGGGGGAAACACCACAAGAACGCTATTTCCCATTCCCCCAAATACAATTTCCCCCATTTCCCAAATTGGCAACCCTAAATCTCTCATCTCCGACCACCCGCAATACAGCTGATCCATGGAAAACTCTTGCAATTGTACGCCGATACTGAAGAGGAAGCTATGTTATTGTGGTGAAGTCCCAATATTGAAGACATCGTGGACCGAAATGAACCCTGGTAGGCGATTTTGGGGCTGCAGATTTTATGGAAATGTAGGTGCGTGTGATTTTTTTGAATGGGGTGATCCTGCACCGCATGCTAGATACAAATCTGTAATGAACGGGCTTTTGAGGAAGAAGAATGAGGCCGAAGAAGAAATTGTGAAAATGGGCAGAACTATGAGAAATTGGAAGATTGCTTTATGGGTTGTCCTGATGTTCATTGTAGTTCGTGAGGTGTGTTAACAAAATCAGAGGCATTGCGGATGAATTGGAGCTTAGTTAACAAAATGTAGGACAATGTTGTAGGTATTTGTTAGGTTGTTAGTTTGTAGCTGTATTGCGGATGTAGCTTTGAGGATGATTAGAAGAATTCAATGTTTGTAATTTGTCTCCTAATGTATCTGGTAATTTGTCTGCTAATGTATCTGGTAATTTGAATGCAATGTATATTTTCCCATGAAAGCAGTATTTTGTTGATTTATTTGAATGCAATTCATTGTGCTATGAGTAATTTTCTTGCGTTGGGTCCAATTATGTAACCAGATTTTTATTCACAAAGCAGAAGATGAATTGAGTGAGTTGGAATGTCAAAAATAATTTCCCTCTTCATCCCTTCAGACTTGTTTGAGTTTTGAGGTAATGTTTGTAGATGTTGGTATATTTCCCTCTATTTTCGTTTTGTGGTTGGAGGCCATCAGATTGCATGACTACAGAGTGCTTGATTTGGAGGCCATCAGATTGCAATTGCCATCAGATTGCATGACTTCCGAGTGCTTGATTTGGAGGCCATCAGATTGCATGACTTCCGAGTGCTTGATTTGGAGGCCATCAGATTGCAATGTTCAGAGTGCTTGATTTGGAGGCAATCAGATTGCAATTGCCATCAGATTGCATGACTTCAAACAGCTTGATTTATGAGCCAACATTTTGCAATTGCCATCAGATTGCATGATGAATAACAGCTTGATTTGGAGGCCATCAGTTTAAACTCACCAGCAGATTGCACTTGCCAAACATTACTAATAACTTTGCATATGTGTCTGGCATCTAGCCTTCAAAAGTTAATGAATTAACAAGAAAATATTCGAATCATGAGTTCATGACAAATGCAAATTTTGAGTCATTTGAAATTCAAGCATTAACTCTTCTTCAACCATTTGAAGTCATTTGAAGTTCACACCCCAGCAGTATCAACATCTATGTCAGCACAACACAATTGGAAACCCAAACCTTAAGCATTATTCAAAAAGCCAGAAGCTAAAACACCACAAGCAACAAATAAATCCAAACTCCATACATGTATATTAATGGTAGACCAAAAATACATATATATTAACCAAACCACAAACGCAGAAGCTACTACCAATCTGAAATATTATATTCACTTGTCTTAATTGCAACCAAACATACACACTTTATGAGCCAACATTCCTACATATGTTCAGTTCTTCAAAATGGAACAAAGAAATCAGACAACAAAAGGGACATTTACATCAGATTGCTAATTTCTGGACAAAGTCTACAAACATAAGCAATAGCCCAAACACATAGAGACATCATCTTGATCTCGGAGGTACAAAACGGGATGATCTTTTGGTATAATTTCTTCTCGCATTGGCTCTGGCTGATCTACTTGTAACTGCTTCTTCATCATTTAATCTTTGAAGTTCCTCAACCATTGAGCTAATATCAACTCCCTCTATTCGAACATTGGGTGTAGTTGCAGTTTCTTTTTCGTTTCCTCCTTCAACATCTGTTGAAGTTGCCGCTGGTCCTTCTTGTAGTCCTCGTAAGTCCACTCCAGGTGTAGGCATGAACTGGCACAATGTATCCTGTTGATGGGCTTGAGTTGATGGGCCCTCATTGCCTCTATTTGGAACCAACTATAAGGAGCAAAAAGAAAAAAAAAATCTGTCAACAGAATATTGTGGAATGTATGACAAAAATGTTTGTTTTCGATGATAACCTTTGTCCTTGTGCCTATTGGAGTCTCCATTTCATTCCCCACGGGGTGTAGTGGGGCATTATACCATTCCTACATTGTATACAACTCAGTTTAAACTCAGTTTCATACATAAGGAGAAAAAAAAAAAACAACTCAGTTTCATACATAAGCATATGGTAATTTACTTACATCACTTGGTGCGTCGGGCCTCAAATGATATCTCTTGTTGTGTCCTTGCAAACCACACTCTGAGCATGTCATAACCACTTGACCTTTCCTCTTCAATTTCGTTTGGGACTGCGACTGATGAATAAAGTCTTCATCTGCCTGTCTCCGTCTCTTCTTTTTTTGTCTACCTTTTTTTGGTACAATCCATGTCGGGGCTTTTATATGACACTCAGTAACTGGCCAAAGTTCTTTCCCATTAATTGGCAGTAGAATATTATTGTAGCATTGAAGATACGACTCAACTGTGTAACAATTATCAACGTAGTTTTCTGGCTCATTTCTCATGTCCCGTATAACAGCTACAACATGACAACATGGAATCCCAGTTAAATCCCACTTACGACAAGCACATGTACGAGCCTCCAAGTCGACAACGTATACACCTGAAGGGCTATTCACTTGATATTGCGGTCCTCCCGACCAATCTAAAGTACAACCCTCTGCCATCGTAATCTCTCTTGCTAACTTTCTCAGAATCTTTGGACACAAGCGTCCAGTGTAACGTCTCATCCTATCTCTTCTCAAACGAATCCTTTTCATGAAACTTTTTTGTATGGATATGAGCATACTTAGAATCATCTTCTCTCTATCATCTAATAATGTTTTGTTAAATACTTCACAACCATTGTTCAACAAAATATCACTCTTCACTTTGACTGAGAAATGTGACTTACTCCACTCCCGAGGATCTCTTTCGGTCAACCAATGGTATGCCTCATCGTCAATGTTCCTAATTTGTTGCATCCACTTTCTAAAATCAGCAACAGTAGTGGCCTTCGCAGCCCGCCACAAATAATCTTTAAATATTTTACCCTTGAATCCTTGGTTGAAAAAATTTGTGTACATATGGCGTACACAAAACCTATGCTCAGCCGATGGAAACAACTCGTCTAACACATTGTGTAATCCCTTTTGCCTATCAGTCATAAAGGTCCAGTCACAATTGTTATTAATCCCTAAATCCTCGCCCAAATGGGTGATGAACCATCTCCACGAAGATGTATTTTCCTTTTCAACAACTGCATATGCCACGGGGTATATGCAATCATTTGTGTCAAGTGCAACGGCTGTAAGTAGCTGACCACCATATTTACCCCTCAAATGACATCCGTCAAGCCCAATCAACTTCCTACACCCTCTCACAAAACCCTCATTGCATGCATAAAAGCATATGTAAATGCAATGAAATATTTGCTCATTTACACCTATAACCACACTAGATCCCGGGTTTGTCCTTAACACCTCCGCGGCATATGACCTCAACAACGCAAATTGTTCCTCAATTGTTCCTTCTAACAAAATTCTAGCATGTCTCCTCGTTTTCCATGCAACATTCCTACTAATATCAGTTTTTAAATCTCTCTTAACCGTAGCTATGATACTCTTTGTTTTCCAATCTGGATCAACTCTAAACGTTTCAATGTATCGATTAGCCAGGTAAAGATACGTGCAATGTCTATTGATTTGGTCTCGGCTGCAAGTGTGCTCAGGAGTATAAGATTTTATTTGGACCGTGCTAGTACTCTTCACCTTTGACGCCCAAATTTTCCACCTACATCCTAGTTTGCAAACCGCTTGTGCCCTAGATTCATCATTTGCCCTAAATTTGACATTATACCTATTCATAGCCCCGTAACTTCTCACTGCCTCCTTGAACTCTCCTATTGACCTAAACTTCTGACCAACTACAAATTTTGGATTATGCATATCATTTTCAGCAACAAACTCTGGAAACCTATACTCACTTTCATCACTAGATTCATGTGCACTTAGCAATTCTTCGGATGAAGGGTACTCTAAATCATCTATTTCATCCTCGGCCTCTTCAATTTCATTTTCTTCGGTAACATTCTGTTCGTACAACATATCGTCGTCATTGTCCAATTCATTTTCAGAATCAATGAAGTCTAGATCCGACCCCAAATCTGAGAACACAAAAACAAAAAAATGGAATCAGAAAAAAGTTGAAGATTTTTTATTACTAAAAAACTCAAATAATGATAATGATTGGTGGTTGGTCCTGCGAAACCATCACTGCTCAGTAACAGGGAGCATACCACACATATTGGAGCGAGATTTTAATAAATACATGATATTTTGAATTTGTCACAACAAAAATAAGGACAGAACAAGTGTGGTGTTCCCTACGAATCCGACATTGCTGAGCAATGTTCGCATACTACACAAAAAATAAAAGCATATTCCAAAAACAATGAGTGACCCACCTCCATGTGGTCCATCCAAATCCGACATTCTTTACTATTCAAAGAAGTGGTGGTCCTTGATTGTGGAGTCAGCTGTGTTGCGGGTGGTCGGAGATGAGAGATTTAGGGTTTCCAATTTGGGAAATGGGGGAAATTGTATTTGGGGGAATGGGAAATAGCGTTCTTGTGGTGTTTCCCCCCATTTTAGTAGTTATATCGTGTTAAGTGTGGTGCGATTTTATGACGAGGCATGCCATGTCAGATTTTTTTCAGACGTTTGGTGACACATAGGATTTCCGTTTGACACGTTGGCAAATCCGTCCAATGGGTGTTAGTGTACAGTGATTAGTGAGTAACGGTGAGTGACGTGAAAAAGTTCAGTGAGCAATGGGCACCATTTTAAAGTTCAGTGAGCAATCCAAGACGTAGATGAAAGTTCAGTGATTATTCAAACATTTAACTCTTTATTTTCTTATACTTAAAAAAAAACAAAAAAAAAAAAATTGATTCAATGGAAACTCCATCACAGAGATGTCCTTGTATTCGCTCCTGACATGGACATTGAAGAAAGTCTTCCACACTAAGATAAAAAATTCGAGACATTTTCCCTTTAAAAGACTAGTATAAGTCTTGCTTAAAGTTTAGGTCAAAATCAAGTCACTAAAGCAATCAATTTGTACAAATCATTTTCCAAAAGTCACTCTCTCGTTTAATAAATTTGGGAGTATTACCAAAACATTCTACTTAGTGTGTGGTCGATTTATTAAAATAAAAATAAAAATTGAGAGTATGAAATCTTTTACATGTCTTGTGGAAAATGCTGCAGTTAAGACAGACTTTTATGGTACTGGCCTTTTAGGTCACATAAACATTTTATGAAATTTATTTCATATGATTGTACAACACTCCCAAAATGGGTAATGCATTTTCCCAATTCCAGTTGCTGGTTGAACTTCATTTTCTTACTATCGAATCACTAAATTTATACTTTTGCTTCAATTAAGTCACCCCTGCTATATTCTTTAGTTCACTGTAATGGAAAAGAGATATGACACTCTATGTGGTTAATTATGTCGTATAGGCTGACAAACTATTAAGACGAGACAAAACACTCATAAAGATAGAGTTTGTGATCAAATTCAAAAGTTTCGCACGAATTTCATGAATGACATGACCAACAAACCAATAACATCATAACATCTCACCTTCAAAATAAATGTCAATACTTTACTTAAACTTTAGAGTAAAAACTATCAGCGCCTCTCTTTTACATAAGCTTTGGGAGAAGAACGAAGAGAGAGGATACTAAAATCTGATGATGAATCACCACCAACGAAGTTGACGTCGAGGCTCACAGTGGATTTCAACATCAACCGTCGGTGAACAATGGAGAGCAACAATCATCTTTCTCTATCCTTTTCTTGATTCCATGTAACTAGATAAAATCATAAACCTCGACTACAATGCACTTTGCACACTAGCATACAGATGTAAATGCTTGCAATTATAATTGTGAGAGACATGGTTTCAACTTCTTTTTGATGAAGCACATCAAGAAAACATCTTCTCCATATTATAGTATGACTAGATGTGTTAAAACTGGGTCGAGCTGCCAACACCCCATGCAGCCCGGCCTATTAAACGTCCAGTGTCAGGCTCTATATCCCGCTTCGGCCATATGGACCAAGATGAACCACGGAGAAATGTTGCCTTAAATCAGCCTGGTCTGCCTGGTTGACAACGCTACGTACGACTAGCCTATGCAAATCAAATAGCAACTTGTCTAATGTTGGACTTCGTCTCCATATTTGATTCGTGTATGTATGCACGTGTGCAGGCACTGAGATACAGCATAAAACTAAAACTTCATTAAATTAATTCACACTGCAGAACTGCAAAAATGTGAAGTTTGGGAAAAGAATATTTACAGATAGTTCTATGCATCTTATGCAGAAGAATACGAAGCAAAAGACACTTTTAACCACCAAACTGCACGAGAATTGTGCCTCTGGCAATCACTGGAGAGTACCAGCTGTGCTAAGCTTGATTTGAAAGAGCCAAGAGAAAATTGTCGATCAAGATGGGAAATTTTCTATAGCCCTAGAAAAACCTGTCGATGATGTTGTATTTGTATGATCAGGAATGGATAGGCAAGCTTCGTATAATTCATCGTCATTATCCTTCTGCTCCTCTTTTGGCTTCAGAATCTTCGCATGGCACTCTCTGATTGGCTGCCCTTGAGTCGAAGACTGAATATTAGCACCATTTGGCACCACATGATTGCCGAAGTGAAAATTTCCCAGATGGACGTTTGCTGATCCAGAAAGATGATTCATCGGCAATGGCATTGGTGCATAACCTGGCACCATAGGATAAATATTCGAAGACTGGTATGTATCCATGTCACTGGCGCTCATCAGAAGAGATCCACAAGGTACAGAATGCAATGAAGGAGACGCAAATTGGTAAATAGAAGAAGCTCCAAAGTTCATATCACTGACAAAATTTCCAAGAAAATTGGAGCTCGTGAATTCATTACTCAAGATGGGCTTCCTTTCCAAGTATAAGGGCAGATCTTGAACCTGCATTCCAGCTTTTGACATGCCTGGATTCTGAGGCAGTGACGATGATGTAGATTGAGTACCGTTAGTGACAGCAGGCGGTAAATTTGCAACATTAGGTATTACAAGGCTGCCAGTTTTGGATGAAGGCACTTCATGGTTGTGCTTCCCCTCATATGTTGTGATTACAGATTTTAAATTGTCAGCAGCTCTTTCCACGTGCTTTCTCACAGGGCATCCAGGAGAAGTGCATTTGTAGTAACTCCTGCAGAATACAAAATTCAAGACCATAAATTCTTGCTTTTTTGGGAGGGAGAAAGGAAAAATAATAATTCCTGGATTTAATTTTTATAATTCTTGTTTTCCGTTGCACTTTAATTGTTTTCATGTTATAGCTGTCATTAATTTCTTAGAACCAAAGTAAAGAAAAATGAGTCTTGGAATGGTCTTCGAAATGTCTGATAATAATTTTTAACCAAGTACATACCTCGGGTTTGGATTTCCTTTTACAACCTTTTGACCATACTTCCTCCATCGATATCCATCATCCAGAATATCAATTTCACTTTCTATCTGGACAACTACTCGCGGTTCGCGCGTCGACCTTGATGATATAGTGGTTTCAATTGGGAAGCTGTCTTTCTTCCTGAAATGAAAGGTAGTTGCTAATTTTGTATCTGTTACCAAATAACAAGTAAAATTATTTAAAAAACTTAAGAAAACATTTATTACCTTCTCTTAGGATCGGATTCATCATTATCGTCATCGTCGTCATCATATGATGTGCTATCTGGAGTGGCCTCATCTTTATCAATATCACCATCTTGACTGGCAAATGTAGATGGAAATTCTGGAGTTCCTACTGGTTCAAATAAGTTCATTGATTTTGATAAAAACGGTGGATAAGAAAAATCGTGTAAATATGATGTGGAAGACGTCCTGTTCAAACCATCAGGCCTCCAATCCGAGCCATACCGCATATCCCTACACCCTGGCACGATGTTTCTCCAAGCTGTTCTACCTTCAGCTCTCAAATATGATCCACTACCTTCACTTGTCTCTTGTAAGTCACATCGCCTAAAGGGCTGAGGTTTTGGGTGATTATGAGAACCCTTATACACGATTTCTGTAATTTGGCCATCATGTGAGCGCTCAACCTTTTTCTTCACCGGACAATTTGTATTAGTACATTTAAAATAGCTCCTAGGAAATTCACTTCCTTTCACATGTTTCTGTCCATATTTCCTCCAGTTGTATCCATCCTCGGAATTCCTGGATGCTTCCTTAGAAAAGTATGCCGCTTTTGGATCCTTTTCAAGATTACGACTGGGGCCACTTTCTTTGATATCGCTTTCTGCATTTATAACGTGCAACTGTGAACTAGGACAATTGGCATCCGGGAATTTATTTCCCGACACTTCAGTTTCAGCAGCTGCATCAGCAGAAGAGTCCCCTTTAGCGGCATCTAGCAAATGCGAGGGATTTTCAAAATTCTCAGGTGGCTGCATAGGGCGAAGGACTTTTAGGCCACCTCTTAAAACTTTAAGTAATATTACAAGCGGTGAAGCAAATGCAGATGATAATTTAATATCAATTCACTATTGAAATCCTTCACCAAAACACAAAAATTCCTGGATTATGTGAAAAAATATCCGTTTAAAACAATTTTCCCATTTATCGAAGGGCTGAAGATATCGACATTATTGGAAACATTTAATGAACCACAAAACATTATTTTGAAAGACAAAGGCATCTTCATCTCCTCAATTTTTTTGTATTATTTTCCATCAAGTTATTACATTAAACATGTAATGTGATTTTTGCTTCAAATAAAATTGGTTTAACTACAAGAAAAAGAAGAGCAATTTGTTAGACCAGGAACTGGTGTAACTTTTATGTAGCAAGTATATTTATGACTTCGCTATCAGATTACCTTATTTCCTGTTGTCAACCTATTTGACACCAAATCAAGGTCATTTTGAGCCTTGGATCTGAAATTGAACTTTAATAAGCTCTCAAGATTGCACGGAGGAAATTGGAAGGTTCCAGTAGTAGGAGAAAGTTGTGCCTGTGGAAGGAAAATAAGAAAAAGGTCAAGAAACAAGGCAAACCAACACTATAAAGGATAATGACAGCATGTTCAACAAGATTTTCTGTCAATACGTAATAAAAAATAATCAACATAGAAATTTCAAATAAGCATCCTTTTATCTTACACTTCTTTTGCTCCTACTTCCCAGTATTATATTTAATTCTCAAGCAATGTTTTACTTTTTATTAATTGTGCGAAATTAATTTTTTGAAGTAATACATTTTCCTGGGTATTCTCTTATCCATCTAGTGTAATGTTTCCTAACAGACAACAAATATTGACAAAAACAAAATATGTTCAACCTTACAACTTCCAAGGTCAGAGAATCTTCTGTCTGACTTGAAATAGAAAGTACTATGAAACTGCATTTTGTCTCGTACAGATTAGCAAAGAGAAAAAACAAGGCTAATGTGCTTGTTATATGTTGAACAAGGCAAGTGGAACCAATTGAATAGAGGTACAGGGGTTGGTTGGGTTAAGTTGAATCCTAGTTAGTTAGAGGTACTATATGACAGGTGGTTTGTTCACGTGGGAAAATTTTTGAATAAGGGAACTCAAGCCCAGCCGAAGGGAAACAATAAACATCGAGTAGGCTTATTCACAGAGAATAAGTTTACTCCAATCAGGTAGAGTTACTAGAGAAAAAGATAGTTTGTGTACTTAATATTGAACCACTTTTTCTAAAAGTTCAAGCTCTTGGGCCACATGTATATTATTTAAATCTTTTCTTCAACATGCCCTCACGTGAAGGTGGAGTTTATATTTTTCTATCAAAACCTAAAAGGTTCACAACTTAATTGAATTGTTGGTGTTGAGACTTGAACTCAAGACATTTGCCTGTTCTGATACTATGTTGAATCACTTAATCTAAAAACTTAAAATGATAGAGAGCGCCACATGTAGATCATTTAAATCTCGTCTTCAACACTTAATAAAATACCACTAAATAAGGCAACTTGATTCCCATATGGGTTACAAGTACTAAAGGTTCAGGTTGGTCACAAAAAATATGTTACATAAGGCAACTCAACCCAAGCCGAGGAGATGTATGAGGGATCAAGTATTGTTTACAAATAATATGTTGAAGAAACAAGACAACTCGATTCTAGTAGGGCAGTGGTACTAGGAATCGAGTGGACTTGTTCACTTATGAAATATGTAGACCAGGACAGTTTGACCCCCAAAGTTAGGTAGAGAACTAGAGTCAAGTAGGTCATGAAGTTCATTGAACAAGGCAACTTGACTGCAGTGAAATAGATGTACTAGGGGGGGCGTGGTTTGGCACTTCCTATTATGAATAAGGCAACTCAGCTTTGGTCAGATAGGGGTACTAGAGGTTGAGTAGACTTGCTAGAAAATACGTGAATAAGACAACTTAACCCACTCACATATAAGTATTAGGAATCAAGTGAATGATTAGGAAATACAGTTAACTTGACCTCAATATGTAAAGGTACTTGGTATTGAGTAGATATTTTGCCTTAAATATTCTGAACGAGGCTACTCTATCCAAGTTAGGTAAAGATAACTCAAGGACGAGAAAGCTTATTTACTTGGAAAATATGTTGAACTAGCTTTCTCGACTCCGATCAAGTTATAAAAATTGGGGTCGTGTGGCATTGATCAGTTATTTTATACGTTTTTATTTATTTTTATTATTTAGTATTTTAAATAATGTGCAAAAAAAAATTTACCCAAAGATCACCAACAAAATGATCCATTACAAATAATAAACATTTAAAAGATGGATACACTACCCCCAAAATTTTACCAAAATTGCCAATGGAAACCATATTTCAGCCTTACAAATGGCTCGAAATCCATCGATAACATACTTACCAACCGATTTTTCTTTCTTGTTTGTCTATAAATGGTTGTTTTCTCTCAGTGTTTTTTAGGGTAATGAGCTTATTTATTTTCCTTGTTTCGTCTATATGAATAACATATATAAGAAGACTGAAGTGCAGCCGAAAATAAATAGTTACAAGATTTATTTTCTAGTGTAGATCAACAAGGTAGTCTCTACAATGTAAAAGAGTTAGTTTTTTGCTACAAATATGTCAAAACACCCTAATTAATAAGGTGAATTAAACAGCCCCGGACAATAATAAGAAAGAAAAAGAAGCTAAAATATTGTCCATCGTATTGTCTAGTACGGTCTAATATCGTGACCAAACATGCTTTCAAGGTATGTTTGGTTGTGGAAAACAAGGGTCTAGAATCGGAATCAGAACGGCTATTTCGATTTTGGCCACAATGAGAATCCAGTTTCTATTCCATCCCCTCCCCATTTTTAGCTTAGGAATCAAAATCCAGAATGACCATTTTTTTTTTTTTTTGTGTTCAAGCATATTCAAGATATTTCATTATTATTTACATATTTGTAAATTTAATTTTTTCTAGATGTATTGTGATTCCTTATTGAACCAAACAATGTACAGTGTTCTTCATTATACAAATTTTCTTTCTTTTATGCAATTCCAAAATTTTAAAATTCAATATTCTCATGTATAAACAATACAAGGAAAAAGAAAAAATAAGCTAACTGTGGAAATCACAATGGCATGGAGAATTTCTAACCTGAGCATTTGGAAGCATGACAGGAGAGTCAAGCAACGCGGCCGGGCTAATACCAGGAGGTATAGTGAAACACGGTGACCGGACCACTGGCTGAGCCACCACTCCGGTGGCGCTGTTGAACCGGGAAACGTCGATTTTCGAAGCATTAAAACCACATTTTGCAGCCCTTCTCTCAGCAATGCTGCCTTTATTATTCCAATCCGAAGAAGGAGAAAATTCATTCAACTGATTTGGATTGGAACCTTTAATCACACCCCCATCGATTTCTTGATTCGTTTCCAACTTTAACCTTTTATTTTCTTGATTATTATCAAGCAATGGGCTCGAATCTAATTGGTCATGTTTGACAAATGGCCCTTCAATTTCCACCATTTTCAAACACTTCGATTTCTCCGAGAATTTAAAAAAAAAAAAAATTCAAAAAAATCTGTCTGTCTCTCTACATGACTGTCTGAAAAACACAGTATCAATCAATTAAAAACCCTCAAAAGGGTTTTCAAGATTTTGATTGATACTGTGTTTTCTCGTACCAGAAAATCAAAACAAACAAACAAACAAACCCACTGTATCAACAAAGATTTATCCAACCCACAAAAAATTTGTTCAACCCCAAATGAAATCTCAAGTCTATTTCAAGCTAACACATTCCTACTGCGTTTTTCGCGTTTGAACATCCATTTCTTGATACAGAGAGAGTGAAGGAGGACTGTTGCTTTTAGCGATAGGGACAGTTTTAGAGAGAGATATAGAGAGAGAATGTATGTGTATCCATACATGATACATGGTGTGCTTATATTTGTTTGGTTAGCGAGCATTTTGCAATGTTTATGGTTCCCCGCGAAAATTTGTTCGGAAGTTTAGATGCACAAAATATAAGGTCACGTGCGAAATCAAGGAACCCACGTGTCATATAAACCTCCTAAATTTCGTTTGTTGTTACACATCAAACAACTACACTCTTGAACAAAACTATTCTATTTCCTATACAAACAATATGAAGAGATAATTCACAAAAGAAATTAAAATCGGCTTATTTATGTTTTACTTATAAGTGCCCAAAAAAATGGCATGAAATTGAATCCTAATGAGTGTTTTGAGCAAGTCTTTGTTGTATGTATTATATTTTATATATTGTGCTTAATAAAATTAGATATATTTCATACGTGATTTTTATTTATCAAATAAATTTTCTCTTCTAATATTAGTTTGTGACATTGACTTGTGTGAAATCATAATTTTGAACTTGTTCTTTTCATGTTCCCTCTTAATTGAGGTGGGACATCAATACAAATTTGCACTTTTAATACGAAAATAGTACTATTAAAATGTAAATTTTAATATAGTCTATATAAGAAATTTTTTTGGCGTGTAAACGTTAAACTTTACTATGTTATTGATAATCAAATTCAAATGAAATTGTAACTTCATAGTTTGATTTTGTTGAGTTTAATGTACCAACATTAAGTGTACTAAATAAGAAAAAACCACAAGTACTTGTTGGTCTATCATTTTGTTTTAATTTTGTTAAGATTAATGTATCAAAGTGTGTTATTATTAGTATATTGTTCTTCCGCGGTGGGATTTGACAGTAGGATCTAGGAGAATTATGAAAATGGGTCACTGAGATTTCAACCACATTGTTCTTGATGGATGTAATCTTGATGGATGAGGATGAGGATGAGGACGATGACTTGAGTTACGGTGATTATGGTTTTAGAATTGAAGCAATGAATTAAACAAGAAGAAGATAGCTTGAGGGAGAGTTTGATTTGAGATGTAAAGTGAAGACGTAGAGACACACAGACGTATATGTTTTTTTTTTCTTTCCAATAGTAGAAAAATCTTCTTACGGTCGTTATAACATATTTAATATATCAAGGTAAGATATAAATATGATTAACAACGACCGTATCATAAAGTATTCTTCAATATTGTGTATCAAAGTTACAATTAAACAACTTCAAAAAAATGTAACACGCCTTACTAGTTATTACTATTATATATTACTAGAATAATCTAAACTTCAATTTGTAGTTGCATTGAGCCAAAAACTAGAGAAAATTATGACATCTATCTAGTTGTTATAAAGAAAACGAAATATAATGGATGATTTTAAAATTCTGAAGAATACTGACCAATATACAAGTTTAAATGATAATTATTGGATATACAAATTTTAAAATTTGATAAATATCACATTAATTACGAATTTAAAGGACAATAACAGAAAAGTCTCAAATTAAGCTACTAATCGAAATTACACAATATTTTTTACACTTTATTACATCACTTCAATCCAGAGTATGACGGCAAAATATCCAGCCCCACCCCACTGACGCATTGTAGGCATTGTTAAGCAATATTCAAGACTAATTATATATCTTCTTTGTTGGGTTGTAGTATTCATGCAGAAAGAAGGCTTCTTGTTTATGAACTGCTGGAGAGTGGATATCTGGAAACTCAATTTCTTGGTAAAAACATTTTAACAAAGTTGAATCGTATAAGATTCATTTATGGATTATGAAAATCAATTACGATGTTGGTGGGTAATGCATATGTTGTTGCAGATTGTTACTTCATTTTATTAACTTGTTGGCGGATACTGCATTTTGTTACCACTGTCGAAAATGAAATATGATATCAAAAATTGTTTTTTCAACGTCGAAATAATTTTGTTAATGTTTTCCAGTTGTCGGAACTTCTTCATATTAGTTCGAACTGCTGATTTGGTTTGAAATCCTAGGAACGATAATATATTGGTGACTTTCAATTTTAAATTTCAAAATAAGGGTTTGTTTGATTTCACTAACAATTTTATTAAAAAGTTGAAGTAAAAGTCGGCAATTAATTTTAACCACATATTTTATAAGAACTACAACTTTTCAACAACTTATTTCATCAACTTTTTATAAACTCTTACAAAAACTTTGATTTTAATCAAAATCAAACATACCTTAAGAGAATTTTGTGAGATAAAGTTTTTAGAAACGACACTTAGAGCCCGTTTGATAGAGATTATAAAGTAGTTTATAAACCAATTTTTGGTTTATTTGACCAATATTGGTTTATTTGAGTTGAAATTGTTGACTTTTCATGTTAAAAATGGGTTGAAAAGTCAAAAATTACGGCTGGAATAAACCAAAATGGGTTTATAATCTATGCCAAACAAGCTCTTATATTATCAATGAATAGTAGATTGCAATTTAATTATATTGACCATTATTTTTTAAATTTATAATAGATTAGTGTATACTTGTAATTTACCCCCAGAACTACTATAATTCAAAGTATCCACGTTGGGCTGAGCATGGACTTGAAGATGGTTTGAGGATACTTAAAATATGTTTGCTATTACTTATAAGTATTTATAAATTGATTAAATATTATTTTTATCTATATATTTCATAGCATAAACAATTTTTATCTATTTTTTATTCACACATTTTGTAGAACTACTGCTTATAATTTACAAAAATATTTACCAAACATATTCTTAAACAACAAACTAAAAATTATTTTTAAATAAATAACTTATTAATTTTAACTTTCGAAGTTGTATATTTTAAGATTTACTTATCTATTTATAATCTAGATTGCCCGGAAATTAAAATGAGAAACGATATGCGACACGGTACGTCACTGAAAAATGTTATTGTTGAGAAAAGTAAAAAACAAAACCCTGTGAAAATGTGGTACAAAAATTATAATTTATGTTTATAAATTAAGTATTAAATTATAAAAGACCTATATTAATAGCAATTTACACTCTAATCACTTATAATCTTTATTTTATTATAACAATTAAAATCTGAAATTATAAAAATTGTTCGCCCAAATTATTTTAGTTAACGTCCACAAAAAAAAAAAAAAAAAAGTCCATAATAATGTGCAATTTTTAATATAAGTTTTTAAATATTCCTAGTAAAACTTTGTTAGGATTTTCAAATTTTATTAAATATTTAAAAAATATGAAACTTTTTTAAGTGTTTGTATGGTAAAGTTTTTTATAAATTATAAACAGTAAGTCTTACGGAATGTATAGATAAAAATTATAAATTTTAAAATATATAAAAATAAAAATAATATTTAATCAATTTATATATATATATATTTTTTTTTATGACTCAGTGTTCAAGCTTCGCTTGAAGTAATCATGATGAGTGGCGGCCTTCCTCTATAGTTCGCCACTCAGGTAAATTCGGATGGATCACAAGTTATACACACACTTGAAATGAACATTCGACGGTTCTCCTCCTCGTAGATCTTTGTCTTCCAACATTTTTTTTAAAGGATTAATTTCACTGACGGTCACTGAAGTTACCTTCAAATTACAAAATGATCACTGAAGTTCAAAAGTTTCAGTGGTGGTCACTGAAGTTGGAAATCCTTTCACTAATGGTCACTCTATTAAATTTCTTATATAAAATGGTGATGTGGCATTTATTTATTGCATGGTAGTTTATGTACTTTATATAATATATTTACTTTAGTCCCTATATTTCAATTAAGTCCTTCAAAAATTGTATCTTAAGTCCTTAATCTTTTACATCTTTACACTTTAGTTCCTAAATTTTTAATTATCTTTCAGTTAAATCTTCTAAAAATTGCATCTTAGGTCCTTCAACTTTTTACATTTTTACACTTTGGTCCCCAAAATTTCAATTATCTTTCAGTTAAGTCCTCCAAAAATTGTATATTAGGTCTTTCAACTTTTTACATCTTTACACTTTGGTTCCCAAAATTTTAATTATCTTTCAGTTAATTCTTCTAAAAAATTACATATTAGGCCCTTCAATTTTATACATTTTCAAACTTTGATCTCCCAAATCCTTGATTTTAGTGGCCAAAATAAGTGTAATTTTAGTGGTCAAAATAAATACAATTTTAATTTAATCCTTGATTTTACACTCGAATTTTCATCTAAATGAACAAAATAATATTATAGAGTCTGACCACTAAAATGTCTACTTTTAGTGGTCAACTCTAAGGGATAAGTGCGAATTTTATATTTATTTTGACCACTAAATAGTTTATTATCTTGTTCGTTTATGTAAAAATTCGAGTGTAAAATCAATGATTTAATTGAAAATACACTTATTTTGACCACTAAAATTGTACTTATTTTGGCCACTAAAATCAAAGATTTGGAGAATCAAAGTTTGAAGATGTATAAAGTTGAAGGACCTAAGATGTAATTTTTAGAAGACTTGATTGAATGATAATTAAAAATTTAGAGACCAAAGTGTAAATATGTAAAAAGTTAGAGGACATAAAATGTAATTTTTGAAGAACTTATCTGAAAAATAATTAAAAATTTGAAGACCAAAGTGTAAATATGTAAAAGATTAAGGACCTAAGATACAATTTTTGAAGGACTTAATTGAAATATAAAGACTAAAGTGAATATTATATAAAGTATATGGATTACCACGCAATAAATAAATGTCACGTAATCATGCCACATCATCATTTTAAATTAAAAATTTAATAAAGTGATCATTAGTGAAATGATTTCTAAAGTGACAACCACTGAAACTTTTGAACTTCAGTGACAATTTTGTAATTTGAAGGTAATTTCAGTGACCGTTGGTAAAATTAACCCTTTTTTAAAATGTTACCTTCCAGCCGTCCCAAATTCAAACATTCGATGTTCCGTAGATAACTTTACTACTTTACCACAGCACAATGACCGTCGACATCAATTTATATATTCTTATAAATACATTTAATCATGCTTTAAGTTTTCGATTTTAGAAACGTGTCCGAGACAAAAGGCTAGCTTTGCTGGTTTCAAGACTCATAGTCCACCTGTCAACTCTTGAAGCCATGCAATTACAGGTGGTGCACATAAGGCACCCAAAATATCAACGGCCCTTTCTCTCTCTCTTTCTCACTCTCACACGGAGAAACAAGCATGGAGGATCAGCCGGTGAACAATTACCTTCCTATCCCCTCCCCATCCTTTTTGTTAACAAATATCATATCACTTCAAGCAGAGATAATTTCCAGCTGTGTAATAGCCCTTGTGTCACCGTTCATCTTTTTTATATCCCTCATTTCTGACTCCTTCCACCGGGCCGAGGAGGGGAAAGAAACAGTCGAATCCGCCGTGAATGCGGAGGCCGGAGTCCTCTCTACCGTCTTGCACGGAGGTGGCCTCCTACTGAGGAAGATGGCTATGGGGTTTCTTGGTGCTGCATATGTTTGCATGGTGCTGATAATAGTAATGGTTGTGGCTTTAATATTGGGTGTAGGGGTGGTGAGATTATGGGTGGAAGAGCCTGTTTTTATTAGGGAAAGTTTGCATTTTGACTATACTGATGTTCATCCAACTGCTGTCTTCTATTTTGGTGGTGGCGCCGCCGCAGGTGGTGGTGGCGGAGTGCCAGTTGGGCACACGTTTTATGTTTCCATGGTTCTTGTGATGCCGGAATCTGATTACAATAGAGATATTGGAATATTTCAGGTGCATTGAATTTCTCAAGTTCTTATTTTTGTGCCCCATCTTTCAATTATTTTATTTATGATTTTGTGTCATAGTGAATATTTTGGAGTGTATTTTCCAAATAATTAAAAAAACTTGTTTAAGCACATTAGCAAATTATTTTGATATTCTCTGAACTATGTTAGTGTATGTTTGGCGGAGCTGAAATTATTTTTTAATTGCTTATAAATCGTGGGGTGTGGATAATAAGTGAGTACTAAGTAGAAAATCTGTTGATAAAAAATATGTATTACCCGTTCGACCAACTTAAATTATAATTTAAGTTAGTGGCAAACAATTGGTATGGTAAACTGAAACCTAAGCGGCATCAGACAACCCCGAGGGACAAAATTGTAACCTTTTGCCCTTGGTTTTGATGCATACCAAACAGGTCATATAATGTCCTAAAGTGTTAGGTTAAGTCTCGCAATAATCGCAGCCCTACTCCAAACGAAAGTAAGATTGTTAATTTTATGTGATGGTGGTGTTGGGGTAGGGGGTTCCAAGGAAAAATAAGCTCCCGCGGAGACGAGTCCCCCTAATGGGTAACCTTGATTCAACAATATAACTACGGGGTCTTTACCCTTGTTTCCTTCTTGGGGAATTTTAGACTAATAGTAAATAACATGTGAATAATCCTTATAGACATAATTTTGAGTAAATGATTAAGTTTAGCGTACCAAACATGTCACTAATCATCGTAGACATATAGTTGTAAGTAAACAAACCATGATATTCTTCAAGCTACATGTAAAAGTACTTTATTTTCCGAAATTGTACTAAGAGACTAGATTCGTAACAATTAGCAAAGCACTAAAACACTTGAGGAAAGATTATAGGGATATATAGGATCGGTTGTTTATTGAAATTAAAATTAAATTATCCGCCTTGATTAATTTGTTTGGTGTTATGGGATTGTGCTATGCTCGTTTTGAAATACTTGTCACTTGTTCTTTTAGTTAACTGCTGAATTAATATCAACCAAAGGAGAAGTAATGGTAAAATCAAGTCGTCCTTGCATGTTACACTTCAGAAGCTGGCCTATTCGACTGATGAGGACATTTTTTATGGGCATCCCCTTGCTATTAGGGATTGCGACCGAAACTCAAAGGATTTCGTTTCCTATATTGAAGCACAAGGAAGGTTATCCAAGAACAGAAGAAATGAGAATAACTTTGATTCCTCGGGCTGGAACTTTGTTCCTTCCACAATTTTATGATGCTGAAATTGTCATGAATTCTCAGCTTCCTTGGAGAAAAGAATTGGTTTACAGATGGAAATGGACATTTTATGTTTGGACTTCTTTATATATATACATCATGCTTGTAATGCTGCTTGTTGTTTTCTTTAAGCCCCTCATCTTTCCTGTTATGGATACTTTTGGCAACGCTGGTGAACAAAATTCGTCATTGGAAGTGTCGAAAGAGCCACGAGTACAAGAGGAGAGAGAGGTGTCAGAGTCAGTGAGAAGATGGCAACGAAGTAGAAGCAAAAGAAAGGCAGCACTGCTTCATGGGCTGATGCCGGAACCTATTGGTTCATCGGCTTCCAGTATTACAATAACCAGGGAGGAGACGGGAGTGAGTTTCGAAGAAGGCACAGGAGATTCTGAGTCTGTATGTTTCAGGGGATTTGATGAATAGATGTAAAAAGTTTGTCTTCAAAGAAGGTTTTATTTCTATCTTGTATAGTGAGCTTGTCTTCAAAAAAAAATCTGTCATTTGAAGTTTATTTGTTGAATTGAAAGTATTTTCTATCATGGAGATTTATTTGTTTTTGACGAAACAAAATTCGTCATATCAGTTCATCAGTTTTTTTGTAATGCCTACCGGAACACTTTATACTCATCCAATGAGTGTTGAACTGGGACAAGTGTCTCGGTAGGCATTATAACAATTCCTACCGTGGGCATTAGAAGGAAGTGATCAGTTCATACAATTCTGTCATTATTTTTGACTCCACAAGCTCCACCACTAAAAAGGTTGGGTACATGCCCTATATTTCATATTTGTGCACATAACCATGGAGGTTTGAGAGGGTCATGGATGGGTCGTCACTGGTTCTGAAACCTTGAAACGGATTTTAAAAAACTGAAAATTTAAAATCTCAGCAAATCACTAATTTAAAGAAAAATTCCAAAACAATATTTACATGTCTATTTCATGAACAGAATCGAAACCCTAAAGCCCATTAAAATTAACAAGAATAGGAAGAATAAACATGAATCAAAATGTAAAATTTATTACTGATCCGTGGTGAATAAAATGAGCGAGAATCGGTGACGTTTGGGTGATTTCTGTAAATGGGTTCAGGGCAAATCCATAAAACATCATGGGAATAACAAATTGGAATAAGGGAACTTTTCGTAAATGAGCCACATTTTTAAAATAATTCTAAAAAAAATTTTTTGTTGCAGAAATTTTAAAAATATTGTTTTTTTAAATATATTTATTCTATTTTCATATATTAATTAATAATTACTAGCTATAATTACCAGTTGTAACAGTAAGCCTGAAAAATGAAGATTTTCGTTATTTTCATTAAATTGGATATCCCAATTGATTTTTTGTCAAAATAGAAAACAAACAATTTTAGAAAATTAGGCAAACATCATTTATTGAATAACATCAGTTGGCGAAGAACATCAGTCCACAAAGAACATTAGTTCATGAAAAACTTTCGTATGTGAAGAATATACAGAGAAGAAAATCTGAACGTGAAAATCAAAATAATTACATAAAGTTAATTATTGTAATCTGTTTATCAATCCAAATATATGTAATCTGATTTTGAATAAATGTGATTATATGTAGCAGTCCAAAAAATTCTTTATTTGAATACATATGTTACAAAAAATTTCTGAAATTCATGATATTCTATGTTTATGTTACAATGAGAACATTTGTACATGTTACATTATATTTCATTTATAATCTTGTAACATTTGGAAGTTTCTGGTTTGTGGAGAGTCGGAGATGTCTATTACATTTAGAACATTTGTATATGTTACAATCGCGCATATTACATTTCCGTATGTTACATTTGTGTGTGTTACATTTACATATGTTACAATAACATATTATTTGATATTATCATCACTCTAAAACAAATGTTACAAAAAAAATCAGAATTCATGATATTTTGTGTTTATGTTACAAAAAGAACTTTTTGCATATGTTACATTATATTTCTGTTATGATCTTGTAACATTTGAAAGTTTCTGGTTTGTGTAGATGTTTATTACATTTAGAACATTTGTGTATGTTACATTTCAATATGATATATAACATCAGTAATATATATTAAAACTCATGATTTTATCAATTGTAACATATGTAACATCAGTGGTAGAGAATACCAATACATGTAGCATGTACTGGGTAAAATAACATGATATCATCTGTAACATATTCAGTGATACATTATGTTGTTTGTAACATATGTATCGAATAGTGATACACTATAGCATTTGTAACATCTGTATCAGACCATGATATTAAAAAGAATCTGTTACAAATGTTACAACTGCAAAATCAACTATAAACTTCAATAAATTTCGTATTTACATACATATTGGACTCTAAAATAAATTGACACATTGTAACATCATAATGTAACATTGAGAACAAATTTAACTCATGATTTAATAACATAACCCAATCTGTAACATAACTTAATTTGTAACATATTTAGTAACTTATTAATTACTACAAAATATCGATTGTAACATATGTATCAGAACTTGATTCATAACATCATTCCTAACATATGTATCAAACATTCATACACAATATTATTTGTAACAACAAAATCAAACATTGATATTAAAGAGGATCTGTTACAACTGTTAAAACAAAATCCAAATTTCAACAAATTCCTATTAATATATACAATGTACTGTAACAGACCTATAGATACATATTATGTAATAAAAAAAATGTTTCATAGAGATTTCCTCTCGCCTAATTGAGTTTAGATCGTCTTTCATCTTCATTGTCTCTTTCGTTTTGAAATATTTAGTGGGTGTCGAGAATCT
The DNA here is from genome assembly GCA_030279155.1 of Forsythia viridissima. Taxonomy (NCBI): domain Eukaryota; kingdom Viridiplantae; phylum Streptophyta; class Magnoliopsida; order Lamiales; family Oleaceae; genus Forsythia; species Forsythia viridissima. The sequence continues at coordinate 36,497,013 of CM059033.1, read as the reverse complement.
TATTCGCCGAAGACTGTAAATATTGGACTCTGGTTTATTTTCTCCACTAGGCGACGCTCCCTTCGACTCATGTCAATCTGCGACTTGGAGTCTCTATTGTTCAAAAGAAATGAAAAATGTTGTGATTTAGGGCTTTGGGACGAAAATTTGCAGAGATTTGAAAAAACTTGCACCAGTTTGATAATGGAAAGTTTTTTCATGGTTGGGGTTTTTTCACTGTAGATGGTGTGTAAATCTAAGAGGGTTAAAGTGGTAATCCTAATTTATGATTTTAAAACTATTTTTTATCCATTATTAATTGAATATTAAAATAATTAATTTACTTTTAAGAATGTAGTATTTTTTAAATAAATAACCTAAGTTGTTATATTTAAAATTATTTTAATATTTATAAGTAGTGGGTGTAATATCCACTTGCAATAATGTTCTAATACCTACAGTGGGCAATGTTATAATGCCCACTTGGACACTTGTCCAGTGAGCATTGGATGAGTGTAAAGTGATCCAATGCCCACTGGACAAGTGCCCAAATGGGCATTATAACATTGTCTACTGTGGACATTAGTACAGTGCTTTAACAAATTGACAAGGACACGTTGCGCATGAAGTAATTGAGGAAGGTGAGATTTTCAAGGAATAATTCATTTTTTCTTCTTTCCCCTTTTCTTAATTTTCTTGAAGGAGAAAAAAATGAAATGAATTTAATTTTACATTGAGAGATACAGCAATACTTGTGGCATACCGAATTCTTACCCCTAACCATTATATTAGAATTTAAGTCTTTATGAAAGTTTAGAGAACCGGTGGCATATATATATAGGAAAAGAATATATAGCAATAAAGAGTGATTGTAGTTAGTATGAAATTATGTCATTAATTAAGTGTAAAATATAGAATGATGTGTGTATAATAAGAAATAAATTTTTTTTACATTTCACACAAACTAAGGAGAACAAAACTTTCTAAAAAATATATATATATTTTTAATTTTTAATTTTTTTTAATAATCAACCAAAGTAAAAAATACTAAAGCTCAAACACAACAATGAATGAAATAAACGAATAAAGTCCAACAAAATTGATTCATCTAAGATAACTTATTCTTCTTCATAGACACAGTTCACGTTCACGTCTTCAGACTTTGACACACAAAAATTAATTTCGATTTCATCTTTAGCCTTTTTTATTTAAGCTAGAGATTTTTTTTTCTTCTTGCTATGGTAGAACATTAATTCTACGAAATAAATTCTAGTTCGAGTTCAAATCGTGATTCGTTTGTTTTTGGCGAATTCTCAAATTGGTAAAAAAAAAAAAAAAAAAAACTTAGTCTCAGAAAACATATTGAAAAATTTAGTAGTACACACAACCAAGCTCGAATTAAATTTGAATATTCAATGACCAAAAACAAAGTATTGAGACTAGTCTTTTCAAGCAATCAGAATAAACACAAATTATCGAATACGTCTAATTGCATTGTTCGATATCTTGTAAGTTTTTTTTTTTTATAGATTATGACTTATAAAAAATATTAGATTCTCATAAAAATGGATTCGGTAATTGTGGGTTCAGAAAAAAAATTCGGCAGCCCACTCCTATGCCATATCCTAGCTCTCACACTGTTTGAGGACCCCCAACTTAAAATGTCTGGCTTCGCCACTGAATTTGACATAACCCTAAAGCACATGACACATTGCACCACTTTCATTTCTCTCTTTACTATATATATACACGCACTCACACAAGTATAGACCCCATCCACACACACAGTTCGAGGTTAGAAATACAATCAACAATTTATCTTTATCCTTAATTATTCTCACGTAATGGTAAGTGTGTACACATATTTTATTGTAAATATATATTTTTTAATGTATTTCTACGACTATGTTTTAGTTTTAGTCCATATTATGTAAGATATAGTAAGAATGGACCGGAGTTTAGTAGTGCTATACACGGAGATTGTCACCATTTAAGTTGGTCCAATTTTCGTGACTCTCTATGCATATATGATTTTTTCCGTTGAAATATATATATATGTATGGATTAATTATTACACACATTTAATAGGATTAATTCTCACCTTTTTTATATTTCTTATTTCAAATAATTGATTATTCGAGGCCATTGGCACAGGGATAGTATAGATCCTTTTTAAAAAATAAAAATATAAATAAATTTTTTCGTAGAGCTAGTTTCATGTTTCTTTTGAATTTTACAACTTTAAGTGTTAAGACATTTTTCTTTTCTAAGATAAATAATTTGAATTTATGGTTTGGAAGATTGACACTCATTAATTCATTATTATTTTTTGTTTAATTATTTTTTGAGTCCTCTCAAATAATTTAAAGTATGTTTGGTGACACTCAAGTCGTTAAGAACTCGGATTGACACAGTTGGTATCAGAGCATTTACAATCTTGTAAACTTCCAAAAAAAAAATTTGGGATATATTTTACGTTCATGAACTGTAACACACGTCAATGTTTGACAGTGACGTGAACAGTGCCCATTGTTCACTAACATTTTTTTAATATATAATAATAATAATAATAATAATAATAATAATAATAATAAATAAATAAATAAATTATTTCAAGTAATTTTTTTTTTCAAATTATGTTTAGAGTAAGTTATTAGTGTTAATATAAGTACTTACTTTTTAGATATAAGTTATTGATTAAAGGAAGATTAATTAATTAATATAAATCACCCCACTACGTCATACCCCAAGCAGATTCTTCGAATTAGGTAACTTGTGTGCTACATTGTTTGCTTGTTAAATTTTTTTGTTTTGTTTGATTTTCATTATGTATATTTTTAAAAAATATGATTTATAAACGTATGTATAATATGTGATATGGTGATAGCTTAAAAGGTTCAGATGCTTAGGATTAATTGTGTGTGCTAGCGATATATGTTTAGTTTTCGTATACAACATGTTTTTAATTAAGTGTATGCCACTTAAATTATACAATATGTTTACAATTAATCATGTGTTACTCGCCATCCAAATTTAAATTGTTGAGAATCGTTGCCGAGGATTTCTATATTTATGCAAAACCTTTAAGTTTGAGAGTGTTGATCACGATACCCAAGTAATAAAATGTATTTTTATACACTTCTGTTTCTACTTATTGTATGAGTTTTTCTAATTTGTGTAGTCGCAAAACTGAAAGGCTTTGTCAAAAAGACCTAAACTGTCTAAGGAGAATTTGAGATTTAAGTGGTCCACTTGTGGTCCCTACCTCACCTAGAAGCCTTTCAGTACGTGTTATTCAAATTTGCAAAACAAGTACAATATTGTAATCTCGTTTTAAATTTAGGAAGGTCTCAATCTTTAGAAACTTTTATTTTTATATAAAAAAACCTTAAAAAACCTTTTGTTCAACAAAACTCATATCTTATGAAATTTCCATTTTAGAAACCTCTTTAGGAAAAACTTTATTTCAAGAAACTTCTATTGTTTGAAGCTTCAATTTTTTTAAACTTCTAAATTTGGGAAATTTTCATTTTGGAATCCTAAATACAAACTAAGGTATTTATTAGTTTTTATGTCTTTTCATAGATAGCTAGAAGTTGAGCTCAGATGAGAAGAGACAGGGTCAGGAGACAAAACATGTCAAGATTCATGCATCTCCTTAAGTTTTATACTAGAAACTCAAACCATGATCTCATGGAACATTTAGATGCCAACGAAGTAATTCATTTGAGGGATAGCCCAAATGGACATGAGCTTTAATTTGTAGAGACGATACAGTTTTCCACATCCTCAGAACCCTTACTAGGTATTGAAAAGATTTTGCTGAACAGCTTGATGTAATGTTCGATAGTTAGATGTCTACCAAACTCTTTATTACTAACCTTAGGGAGAGACAGATGATCAACAGTGAAGATTACAAAGTTATGGAAAGGCCGGCAGGGTATGAACATGACTGCCGTCGGCGCCAGCCTCATAATGCACCATGAGAGAGAGGTTATGAGTAAGTACCAAAGGTGGATAGCGATGGTGACATAATAGAGCATGTTCTCGGAGACCCATAAGAAGATGAGGATCTAGAACCACCATCACCACCACATCAACCGTAGGCACCGATGACGGTGGAGGACACAAGGATTAATAATGCTGCTGTTATCTTGGAGCTATTCAGGAAACAACACCTCCAACTTTTGAGGAAAGTGTAGACCCCTTAGAAGCAAAGGATTGGCTGGCAGGTATGGAAATAATTTTTTATCTCATCAACTGCATGGATCCCATAAAGGTTACTTACGCAACATTCATACTGAAGAAATGTGCTGGACGCTGGTGGGACTCAACCGCTAGGTCAAGGGCCCATGGGCATAACTGGACATGGAACGAATTTAAGGAAATATTTTTGAAGAAGTACTATCCCACAAGTGTTTGAAATCAGAAGAAGGCTGAGTTTATTACTTTGACACAGAGCTCGATGTCTTTAACTAAATATAAGTGGAGGTTTGAAGATCTAACCCATTATGCCCTTACCTTTGTGGACATGAAAGGAAAAAGATGATACATTTCGAGTAGTGGTTGAGGAATGACTTAAGGCATGTAGTAGTAGTGCTTGAACTGGGGACCTACCATGAAGTGCTAGCAAAGGTGCAATTGGCAGACTTTGGGGGCTACTCTAACAAGCAGCATCCTAGACATGTAGAAAAGTGCAAGTGGAAAGATAACAAGGGCAAAAAAAGATAGAACTATGCTAAAAAGGGCAAAGGGGGCCCGACCCTATGTAGAGATAAGAGCTACTCACTTTGTAATAAATGCCAGAAAGACCAACTGGGGACTTATCTTATGAGGACGAATGCGTGGTTCCGGTGTGGAGAACAAGGGCACGTGGTTATGTTTTTCCCTATGAATAAGCAACAAGAGAATGCACAGCAGAAGCAATGAAATAAATCTAAGGGGCACGCAAGGATCTTCGTGCTGACATAATAGGAAGAAGATTAGAATCGCAATGCTTTAGCAGGTAAAGTCTTCATATTTGACTTACTTGCCTATGTACTAATAGATTATGGTGCCACTCACTCCTTTATATCCCATAAGTTAGTATGAAGACTTGATGTGATTATTGAACCTGCGTGTTTGCACATAAAAATATCTATCCTCTCCAGAAGTGTGTTGAATACAAATATCATAGTTAAGGCTACAAGGATAGAGATTGACGTTAGATCTTTAGAGATGGAGCTGTGTGTACTAGATTTGCACGAATTCGACATTATTCTTGGAATGGACTTGCTATCTATGGAATCTTGCGACAATTTGTTGTTTTGAAAAGGAAGTGGTCTTCCAAAAGCCAAGAAAAGAAGAATTTTGATTATTTGTAACAAAGAATGGTTTCTTGTCCTATGTCGTTTCTGCATAGCAAGCATGACAGATCTTACGATTCTTTATGTCGTTAGTAAGCCAGTAAGGAGATAAAGAATTGACTGTCAATAATTTTAGAGTGGTACAAAAATACTCCGACGTTTTTCCAAAAGAATTACTAGGCATACATTCGGAGCGAAAAGTGAAAAGTGGAGTTCACGATCGATCTTATTCTCAAGTCAGCACCTATCTCTAAGGCTCCTTATAGAATGACATTGAAAAGCTATATGAATTAAAAGTACAGATAGAAGAACTGTTAGAAAGGGGTTTTATCAGTCTCAGTGCCTCTCTATGGGAAGTACCAGTATTATTTATCAAGAAGAATGATGGATCGATGAGGATGTGGATCGACTATCGAGAGATGAACAAGATCACTATCAAGAACAAGTATCCTCTTACCAGGATCAAGGACTTGTTTGACCAATTTCGAGATAGGTATTTTCCAAAATCGATCTACGATCATGCTACCATCACTTAAGGATCAAGACTAGTGATATTCCAAAGACGACCTTTAGGACTCAATACGATCACTACAAATTCTTAGTTATGCCATTTGGTCTGACCAATGCTCTCGAAGTATTCATGGATTTGATGAATCGTGTCTTTCATGAATACCTTGATCGATTTGTTGTCATATTCATCGATGATATCCTAGTCTACTCAAGAAGTAAAAAAGAGCATGGAGAACACTTGAGGATTGTGCTGGAAACTTTGAAGAAAGAGAAATTGTATGCTAAGCTTAATAAATGTGAGTTTTGATTGGAACGAATAGTATTTCTCGGACATGTTGTCATAGCTTGACAAATAGAGGTAGGTCCAAGTAAAGTGACAGCAATTCTAAATTGGTCAAGGCCAACTAATGTGAGAGAAATTTGTAGTTTTCTGGGCCTAGCCAGATATTATAGGAGGTTTATTGAGATTTTCAAGAATAGCTGGACCATTGACACAGCTAATCCATAAGGATGCAAAATTTGGTTGAACCGATAAGTTTGAGCATAGTTTTGAAGAGTTGAAGCAAAAGTTGGTTAACGCACCGGTGTTAGCTATTCTAGAAGGGTTAGAATGTTTTGTAATCTTTAGTGATGCATCTAAACAAGTTCTTGGTTGCGTCTTGATGCAACAAGGAAAGGTGGGTCGCCTACACTTCGAGGCAGTTGAAGCCATATGAATAGAACTATCCCACGCATGACTTAGAACTTACTACGGTAGTCCATACCCTAAAGATTTGGAGGCACTACCTCTACGGAGGCCCAGGTGTGACATTTATATAGACCACAAGAGTCTCAAGTACATCTTCACTAAAAAAAATTGAACACGAGACAAATGAAATGGCTTGAGTTGGTGAATGATTATGAATGTGAAATCTATTATCAACCTGGCAAGGCGAATGTTGAGACTAATACCTTGAGTAAGAAAACAACTAGTCAAGTGGCAATGTTGACTGTACAGAGACCTCTGTGGAAAGAGTTCGAATGATTAAGTCTTAAAATTATCACATTTCCGCCTGATGCTATCACTCGGATGACAGCACTTTCGATCTAACCAGCACTCTATAACAAGAGAATGCACAACAGAAACAGAGATATAAATCTAAGGGGCACACAAGGATTTTTGTGCTGACAGAACATGAAGATGATCAGAACCGCAATGCTTTAGCAGGTAAAGTCCTCATATCTGACTTACTTGCCTATGTACTAATAGATTTTAGTGCCACTCACTCATTTATATCCCATAAATTCGTACGAAGACTTGATGTGATTATTGAACCTGCGCATTTTTCCAAAGAAGTATCTATCCCATCCAGAAGTGTGTTGAATACAAATATCATAGTTAAGGCAGCAAGGATAGAAATTGACAGTGTTTGCCCATAGAATTATCTATCTCCTCCAAAAGTGTGTTGAATAAAATTATCATAGTAGAGGAATTTTGATTATCCGTAACAAAGAATGGGTTCTTGCCCATGTCATTTCTGCATTGCAAGCACGACATATCTTACGATCGAAAGGTGGTATGGGATTCCTTATGTCGGTAGTAAGCCATGAAGGAGATAAAGAATTGACTGTTAATTATTTTAGAATGGTACGAAAATACTCCGACATTTTTCCAAAAGAATTATTGGGCGTGCATCTGGAATGAAAAGTGAAAAGTGGGGTTCACGATCGATCTCATTCCCGAGTCAGCACTTACCTCTAAGCCTCCTTATACGATGGCGTCGAAAGAGCTATAGGAAATAAAAATACAGATTGAAGTTTCATCCATCTCAGTGTATCACCATAGGGAGTGCCAATATTATTTATCAATAAGAATGATGGATCGATGAGGATGTGTATCAACTATTTAGAGCTGAACCAGATCCCTATCAAGAACAAGTATCCTCTTTCCAAGATCGAGGACTTGTTTGACCAACTTCAAGGTGCAACGGTATTTTCCAAAATCGATACGATCCGGCTACCATCATTTAAGGATCAATACTAGTAAATTTCCAAATGCAGCCTTTAGGACTCAATATGGTCACTACGAGTTCTTAGTTATGCCATTTGATCTGACCAATGCTCCCAGAGTATTCATGGATTTGATAAATCGTGTATTTTATGAATACCTTGATCAATTTTTCATCGTATTTATCGATGATATCCTAATCTACTCAAAAAGTAAGAAAGAGCGTGGAGAACACTTGATGATTGTTCTGGAAACTTTAATGAAAGAGAAACTCTACTCTAAGCTTAAGAAATGTGAGTTTTAGTTGGAACCAATAGTATTCCTCGGAAATGAGGTAGATCTAAGTAAAATGGCAGCAGTTCTAAATTGGTCAAGGCCAACAAATGTAAGAGAAATTCGTAGTTTTTTTGGCCTAGCCAGATATTACAGGAGGTTCATTGAGAAATTTTCAAGAATATATGGACCATTGACACAACTGATGAATAAGTGTGCAAAGTTCAGTTGGACTAAAAAGTGTGAGCATAGTTATGAAGAGTTGAAGCAAAAGTTGGTGAACGCACCAGTGTTAACTAGTCTGGAAATGTCAGAAGGTTTTGTAATCTTTAGTGATACGTCTAAGCAAGGTCTTTGTTGCGTCTTGATGCAACAAGGAATGGTGGTCGCCTATGCTTCGAGGCAGTTGAAGCCATATGAATAGAACTATCCCATACATGCCTTAGAACTTGCTACAGTAGTCCATACCCTAAAGATTTGGAGGCACTACCTCTACGGAGAAAGGTGTGACATTTATACAGACTACAAGAGTCTCAAGTACATCTTCACTCAAAAAAATTGAACATGAGACAAAAGAGATGGCTCGAGTTGGTGAAGGATCATGAATGTGAAATCTATTATCACTCCTGGCAAGGCGAATGTTGTGACTAATGCCTTGAATAGGAAAACAAATGGTCAAGTGGCAATGTTGACTACGCAGAGACCTCTATTGAAAGAGTTCGAATGATTAAGTCTCAAAATCGATCGAAATGTGGTATGAGATTCCTTGTATCTGAATATATTAAGAAGTGTTTAGTATGCCAACAAGTGAAGGCCGAACACCAATGACTATCTTAGTTACTTGAACCATTGGATGTTACAGAATAGAAGTGGGAACATGTGACGATGGACTTTGTTGTTGGTTTTTCAAAGTCAACAAGAGGTCATGAGGCCATTTGGGTCATTGTAGATCGACTCACTAACTGTCTCATTTCTTGCCAGTACAGATGACATTTTCTATGGGCCAATTAGCACAGTTGTATGTGAATGAGATAGCAAAACTGCATTGGGTACCCATTTCGATTGTTTCAGATAGAGACCCAAGGTTTACATCAAATTTTTGGAAGGGCCTATACTGAGAATTGGGGACTAAGCTTAAATTTAGTACAACCTTCCATCCTCAAACAGACGGGCAATTTGAGGGGACGATTCAAACATTGGAGAATATGCGTAGGATCTGTATTTTGGAGGGCATTGGGAGAAGCACTTACCATTAAATGAGTTTGCTTACAACAACATTTATCATGCCTCATTAGCATGGTAACATAAGAAGCATTGTATAGAAGAAAGTGCATATTGCCAATTCATTGGAATAAAGTTGGCATGCGTAAGGTTTTGGGCCTAGAGATCATTGAACAAATAGTGTAGGCTATTGAGAAAATTTGAAATAGTATGAAAACAGCATAGGACAGGCGGATAAGCTATGAAGATAAGAGAATGAAGGAGTTTAAATTTTTGAGGGTGACAAAGTGTTTCCCAAAGTTGTATCCATGAAAGAATATTACATTTTGACAAGAAAAGAAAGTTACGAACAAGCTTTATTGGCCCGTTTGAATTATTGAAAAGCGTTGGAAAAGTGGCATATCAGTTGGCCTTACCCCCAGAACTTTCAGCAGTACATGACATTTTTCACAATTCTATGCTTAGAAAGTACATACCTAATCCGAGCCATATAGTTAATCATCAGTCATTTGAGTTATAACACGGCTTGAGTTACGATGAGTAGTAGCATGTGAGAATCATTAATCATAAATTTCAGGCGCTTAGAAATAGGGTGATTCCCTTAGTAAAAGTGCAATGGCGTAATCACTCAGCTTAAGAAGCAATTGGAAGTGAGAAGCAGAAATGTGAGCCAAGTTCTAGCAACTCTTCAAGGAATTTCAAGGTAAATTTCGAGGATGAAATTTATTTTAAAGGGAGTAGATTTTGACATCCTGAATCGTCACCTCTGGCGATTAGATTTGAATTTGAGGCTTTATGAAAGTTTAGGAACCCATTGGTGGTTGATAAGTGCGGTTTTCACACTTATTTTAGCCTTTAAAAAATAGATAATTGTGAGTTCTTTAGAGTTGTTTACTGCTTATTTTTGTTCTTTTGTTTATTTAGGTAAAAACCCGAGCTTGGATGGTGATTGGAAGAGATCCACGCGAAAAAGGAGCAAAAAGGACTAAATATGTGCGAATCGAGAATCATGGGGACCAAAAGATAAATATGTCTAAAGATGGAGGACCAATGTTGCAATTTATTGAGGACCTAGATGAAAGACAACCAAAACTTCAAGGACTAAAGTCAACATCTCAGATAGTTCAGGGACTGGAAGTGCAATTATTCAAAATTCAAAACCTGGCACTTGGGAATTTGGTGTGCGATCGCGAGATTGCATTATTTCCAGCAAATTGCATTTCACCTCTACCATGCGATCGTATAGATTATAACCATGTGATCGCATGGTTCATTTCCTGATCTCCGCGAATTTTTTGTTCAGTTTTTCAGGGGCTTTTTGGTAATTTTGCCCTTCACGATTTCTAGGTTTAAAGTGCCATTTTTATGGATTTTGAAAGACTCTTTCCCTATTCTCTCATACTCCTTTTCCCCATAGAAAGCTCTGTACAAAGAAGATAGTTAGGGCTCTTGAAAAACTCCATGGAAATGGGTTTTTCATGATTTTTTGTCATCATTGGGTGTATTTTTGTAAATAGAGGAAGATGAATGGAGGTTTATAGTGGGCCAATGAAGATAACCATAGGCTCAAGCTAAATCTTGCATTTCTCTTGACTTTATCAATTCCGGTGATGTATTTTGTATCTATTTTACATTTTGTCCTTGTGAATATTATGGGCTAATTTTATTTACTAGGAATGAGATGAATCCATTTATGAAGCTTTAAAGTGTATTGTTCTTGTTATTGATTCCTTATGCTTGATTTTTATGGTTGTTGATTATTGGGCTTTATTGTGTATTGAGATGATTGATCACCATAGAAATACTTTTGTGACTTAATTACTACCGGGAGGTTGAAATTAGGTTTAGCACATTTAATTAACAACACAAGGTTTATGGAATGTAGGAATATTTTTTCATACTTTGTGCAATCAATTTTGAATGTTCTTGAGTTTTAATACAATTTTACATATACGTTCTCTCGGTAGGAATGATTGGGGGTCTTGTGTAAAATTAGGTTTGACTCTACTCGGGAGAGGTTGCTAGACATTTTAGGAGCATGGATTGCCATAGTAACCTCATTTTGGAATTGATAATGGAAAATGAAACTTTAGAGTGGAATAGTTGGTGAAGTCGAATTCCTAGTATTTTCTTCTAATTGATTTTATTTCCTACAAATTTCTCTTTTAATATTTTTCTTATTAGTTTATTTTTCATCATCTTTGAATTATAAGTTTAATCATCAAAACAAAATGTTTTATTGTGTGTTTAAAATAGGGCTAGATTGATTTGGATGTTAGCAAAATTATCTATCCTCGTGGGTTCGACACTTTCTCATCACTTTATTACTTGAACGCGACCCGTGCACTTGCGGTACATTTTTAGCGAACAAGTTTTTGGCGCCGTTGCCGGAGATAGATTTAATTAGTTAGATCCTTGTTATTTCCAACTTTACTTAGTTAATTTTATTTTATTTTTCCGTTTAAAGTTCAAGTGTTACCTTTGTTCTTTTCAGGCATATCTTCTTTGGTGGATGCAAGATTTTGAAAATCTTGAGAATTTGGTGTTTGACCTCGAGATTGAAAGAACTTTCAGATACCGAAGAAGAGAACAAAGAGAAGCACGACATAGAGTGAACACCATGGCGGACGAATAAGATCAAATGGTTGAGATTGATGAGGATTATTTGTTAGTTGGGGACATTATTACTCCAGCTGTGGTTCAAAGCCAATCTAGTATTGCATATTCGGCTTATGGGAAGGAAAATTTTCAATTGAGACCGGATGTCATCAACCTCTTCAAGAATACTCTTCAATTCTATGGGCTTTCAAATGAAAACCCTCATATGCATCTATCACGCTTCTTGGAGACAGTGAGCAATTTTGAATATCAAGATGTCAACATGGAAGCTATCAAACTCAGATTATTTCCACATACTTTGAGAGATGGAGCAAGAGAGTGGTTGGATTCACATTCTGCGGGGAGTATTACTACTTGGAATGATCTTGTTCAAAAATTCACGAGCAAATACTTTTCTCCCGCAAAAGTTGCAAAGTTGAAGCATGACATTTCCATATTTAGGCAGCTAGACACAGAAAACTTTCATGAAGCTTGGGAGAAGTTCAAACAGATGCTTCGGAAGTGTCCTAATCATGGTATCAAGAAGGCTTTGCAAGTTCAATATTTCTATGCCGGATTACTTCCACATTGCCTCTCTATTGTTGACTCATCCTCAAATGGGTCAATCAACACAAAGACAATCAAAGAGGCATGGTTATTATTTGAAAGAATGGCTGAGACAAGTTCAAATTGGCCGGCTGATAGGGGGTAACTAAAAGGGTAGCAGGGATGCATGAGGTTGATGTTATATCTGCTCTTTCGGCACAAATGGTCGCCATGGAGAAAAAGATGATGGATACTATAGCTCGCAATCAGACAGCTCATGCTATTCAGACACCTACTCTTGAATATGATGGTTGTGGAGCAAATCATTCAACTGGAAATTGCCCACTGTTGACCAGTTCTTCGACGTCCACTGAGCATGTTTGTTATGCTCAGAATCACCCTAGTCAGCAAGGTAATATCTACTCCAACACGTATAATCCAGCCTGGAAAAATCATCCGAATTTTTCATGGAGCAACAACCAACACCAACAAGGTGCTCCGAGACAACAATCGAATTTTCAACAAAAAGGGGATTGGGAAGAAGCTTTGGCTCAGTTGGCACACCAACAGTTAAAATTTCAAGAACGAATTGAGGAATCTATTCAGAGTATCAGAGCATCCGTGAAGGGCTTGGAAAATCAAATGGGTCAAATGGCAAAACTTCTCTCTGAAAGACAACAAGGGCAATTACCGAGAAACACTGAAACTAACCCAAGAGAGCAGCTCAAAGCAATTACTACAAGAAGTGGGGTTCAGTTGCTTGAGATAGAAGTCAAAAGAAATGTTGCCACTCATGACAAGACACCCTCTATTGATGATAAACAAGGGGATCAAGCTGATGCACAACAAGATGCTAGTCAAGAAAAAGATTTGGATACTCCACCTACTAAGGCAACTCCTCAAGTGAAAGCATATGTGCCTCCAATCCCATTTCCACAAAGATTGAAAAAGCACAAGTTGGATAAGCAATTTGAGAAATTCTTGGAAGTCTTCAAGAAATTGCAAATCAACATCCCTTTTGCCGATGCCTTAGCTCAGATGCCTAGCTACGCAAAATTCATGAAAGAGATCTTATCTAACAAGAGGAAGCTATAGGAGCACGAGACAGTGATGTTGACCGAAGAGTGTAGTGCTATCTTGCAGAACAAATTGCCACCTAAGCTTAAAGATCCAGGGAGTTTTACTATTCCTTGTACCATTGGTGATATTGATTTTAATAAAGCTCTTTGTGATTTAGGTGCAAGTATTAACTTGATGCCATTTTCTATCTACATGAGATTAGGATTGGGGGAGGCAAAAGCAACAACAGTTTCTTTGCAGTTAGCTGATCGCTCAATCAAATATCCTAGGGGAATCATTGAGGATATCTTGGTGAAAGTTGACAAATTTATTTTTCCTGTCGACTTCATCATTCTGGACATGGAAGAAGACAAGGATATTCCTCTAATATTGGGCAGACCATTTTTGGCTACTGGAAGAGCTTTGATTGATGTGCACAAAGGCCAGATGATATTGAGGTTAAATGATGAAGAGGTGGTGTTCAATGTTTTCAAGACAGTCAAATATCCAATGGATTCTGACAGTTGTTTCAGAGTTGATGTGGTAGAGGAAATGGTGGGAGAATCATTCGCACTAAATCATCCTCAAGATCCGCTTGAGATGTGTTTGGTTCATTCTTTTACCGAGGCTTTCAATCCCGAAGAAACCAAGCCCATGGTGAAGCAACTAGAGGCAAATCCAGCTTATAAATGGCAACCACCCTTCCAGGAGCTTAGAGAAAAGGCAACAAAGTTACCACCATCTATTGAAAAGCCTCCGCAGTTAGAACTCAAGCAATTGCCATCTCACTTGCGTTATGCTTATTTGGATAATGATTTTACACTTCCGGTTATCATTGCAAACTCCATCAGTAATTTGGAAGAGGAAAAATTGCTACGAGTCCTTCGAAAGCACAAAACTGCAATAGGATGGTCTATCTCAGATATCAAAGGCATTAGTCCTACAGTCTGTTTGCACAAGATTCTCATGGAAGATGATTTTAAGCCATCAGTCCAGCGTCAAAGAAGATTGAATCCAACACTGAAAGAGGTAGTCAAGGCTGAGGTGATAAAACTTTTAGATGCGGGGATCATCTATCCTATATCAGACAGCGCTTGAGTTAGTCCAATCCAAGTAGTACTGAAGAAAAGAGGGATCACAGTGGTGCCCAATGATAACAATGAGCTCATTCCAACCAGAACAGTTACGGGATGGTGAGTTTGCATTGATTATCGCAAACTCAACACTGCAACTCGAAAGGATCATTTTCCTTTGCCATTCATCGATCAAATGTTGGAAAGGTTAGCTGGGCATTCACATTATTACTTTTTGGATGGGTATTCTGGATATAATCAAATTCCGATAGCTCCAGAAGATCAGGAGAAGACCACATTCACATGTCCCTACGGCACATTTGCTTATAGAAGGATGCCGTTCGGCCTATGCAATGCTCCAGCTACTTTCCAGCGCTGTATGATATCCATATTTTCAGATATGGTGGAGAAATACATTGAGATCTTCATGGATGATTTCTCAGTCTTTGGAGCATCTTTTGATGAGTGTCTTCATCATCTATCTTTGGTTTTGCAGCGTTGTGAAGAAACTAATCTTGTTCTAATTTGGGAGAAGTGACATTTCATGGTCCAGGAGGGAATTGTATTGGGGCACTTAATTTCAGCAAAGGGCATTGAGGTTGACAAAGCAAAGATTCAAGTAATTGAGACGTTGCCGCCTCCAACATCAGTAAAGAGAATTCAGAGTTTTCTTGGGCATGCAGGCTTCTATCGGCGTTTTATAAAAGATTTCTCAAAAATTACGAAGCCACTTTGCAACCTTTTGGAGAAAGATACTCCTTTTCACTTTTCTGAAGAGTGTCTACATGCTTTCAACACTCTTAAAGAAAAGCTTGTGACAGCACCAGTTTTGGTTACACCTGATTGGAGTCTACCCTTTGAACTAATGTGTGATGCTAGTGATTATGCAGTTGGGGTAGTATTGGGGCAACGCAGGGATAAAAATTTTCATGTGATTCACTATGCCAGTCGGACCTTGAATGATGCTCAGCTAAACTATGCCACCACAGAAAAGGAGCTTCTTGCAGTGGTTTATGCCTTCGATAAATTTCAGTCCTATCTTGTAGGATCGAAGGTGATTGTTCATATAGATCATGCTGCTCTGAGGCATCTATTTACAAAGAAGGATGCTAAGCCTCGACTCATCAGATGGATACTTCTACTGCTGGAGTTTGACATAGAGATCAGAGATAAAAAGAGGAGTGAAAATGTGGTTGCCGATCATCTATCTAGGCTTGAGATTGGGGAAGAGTCACGAAGTGGAGAGATAAATGAGGAATTTCCTGATGAGCAAATCTTTGCAGTTGAGGAAGCACCGTGGTATGCAGATATTGTCAACTTCCTTGCCAGCAGCATCATTCCACCAGATCTCTCTAGCCATCAAAAGAAAAGATTCTTTGCAGACATCAAGCAATACTTTTGGGATGATCCGATTCTTTATAGAAGGGGACCAGATCAGATAATCAGAAGATGTGTGCCTGAAAGAGATATGATGTATATCCTATAGCATTGTCATTCATCAGAATATGCCGGGCATTTTGGAGCCTCTAAAACTGCTGCAAAGGTATTACAGTCCAGTTTCTACTGGCCTACCTTATTCAAAGATGTCTACAGAATTGTGAAAACATGTGATCGGTGCCAAAGGACAGGGAATGTTTCAAGAAAGAATGAAATGCCTCTTAACAGTATTCTAGAAGTTGAAATTTTTGACGTTTGGGGTATTGACTTTATGGGACAATTTCCACCATCATTCTCAAATCAATACATATTGGTGGCGGTTGACTATGTCTCGAAGTGGGTGGAGGCCGTAGCATTGCCCATCAATGATGGCCGGGTCGTGATCAACTTCTTGAGAAAGCAAATTTTTACCCGTTTTGGTACTCCACGAGCAATAATCAGTGATGGGGGTAAGCACTTTTGCAATCGCCAATTTGAGTCGGTGTTGGCTAAGTATGGTGTACGTCATCGAGTGTCCACTCCTTATCATCCTCAAACAAGTGGGCAAGTCGAAATCTCCAATCGGGAGTTGAAAAGAATTTTGGAGGTAACGGTGAATGCTTTGAGGAAAGATTGGTCCAAAAAATTGGACGATGCACTTTGGGCGTACCGCACTGCATTCAAAACTCCTATTGATATGTCTCCATATCGTCTAGTGTTTGGAAAAGCATGTCACCTACCTGTAGAGTTGGAGCATCGTGCTTATTGGGCAGTGAAAAAGCTAAATTTTGATTGGAAAAAAGCCGGTGAGAAAAGACTTCTCCAATTAAACGAAATGGATGAATTTCGACTTGGGGCATATGAAAATTCCAAAATCTACAAGGAGTGCACTAAAAGATGGCATGACAACCACATCCAAAGAAGACAGTTTGAGCTTGGGCAACAAGTTCTGCTATTTAATTCTAGGCTCAAGCTTTTTCCAGGAAAGTTACGCTCTAGGTGGTCGGGACCATTCACAATTAAGCGAGTATATCCATCTGGGGCTGTGAAAGTTGAGGATGAAAGCAAGAGGGCATTTACAGTGAACGGTCAAAGGTTGAAGCATTATTGGGGTGGTGACTTTTTCAAAGGAAAATCAATTGTCCATCTCACCAATCCCGCTTAATTTTGTGCTAAAAGTCTAGCTAATGACTATAAAGAAGCGCTGAATGGGAGGCAACCCATTTTCTTTCCCTTACTTTTTGTTTTGCTAATAGTCCATTCTTTTGGCATGATTTAATTCCTTGGACATTAGATGAATTTTGATTTTGTGTTCTTGTTTGGCAGGCCTCATAGCAACGAATCCACAACAAGAAGAAATTTAGTCTCCAGCAATCTCCTTTAGTCCTAACAAAGATTTCTCCAACTTGAAGTTGCCATCACCAACCAATTCACCCTAGGGGAGTTCCTATTTCTCCTCTCTTTTGATTTTTAGTTTTACATTGAGGACAATGTATATTTTACGTTTGGGGGTATTTGCTTGAGTTTTTACTTGTTAGAAAGCCTTGCTGGCTAATTTAGGTATTTTGCTTGTTTTTGCTTGTTAGAGAGCCTTGCCGGCTAATGTTGTGATTCTGTTGAAATTGCTGTGATTCATGGATTATAGACATAAATGCTACTTGTGGTTTTCGATAATTATACTTTTTCCATGTTAGATACCCTTTCTAGCACTCTTGTCATGATGTTCATTGCATACAAATGTTGAGTGCACTTGTTCTTCATAAGCGATTTTTAGAACTCAAACGGTACTATCCATTACCTACATTTCATCTCTTTAATTTGTCCAAATGGAAGGATAGTTTGGGAATGGTTGAGCCGTGATTTATCTCCTTGGGAGTGTGTTGATTCCATGTTTGTTGAACATGTGTGTGGAGTAGTTTTGACTAACTAGCAGAAACTTGGTAATGACCATATCCTTGGAATCTAATCCCTATATAAAAAGTTTGTTAGTTGTGCTCAAGATGGCTATACTTTTGCTCTATTTTTAATTCTTTTACCTTACTTTGTAGTCTTTTTGACTTGAGTGATTAAGTCCGTTGGGGCATCTCAAAGCCCGGTACCCTTTGGTTTCTTTTAAACTGGGGAGTTACCGACCTAAAGCTCGTTACATGGGTCAAATAGAAAGCTTAAGGGAGTAAGGTTGCCAAAAAAAAAAAAAAAAAAAAAAAATTCATCATGAGATTTTCATAGCTAATCTTGCAAGTTTGAGCCACTATGACTGCTTTTTGGGATTTAGATGACTTGTGGGTTTGAATTACTTGGTGGAAGTTTATTTGTTGAACTACTAAATTTTTGGAGAATCTTTACAAGCCTAAGTGATTACAATCATTGGCTAAATCTAACCAAACTTGAGCGGGAATGATTGAGTGACTTGAGAGAAACCATTGAGTAGACACCCCGGGTTAGAGTGAAAATATCAAGTTTGGGGGAGTGCATCCAACGAGAAGGAAATGAAATTTTGACCATTGAGGGTTAGGTATTCACCAATTTTTGTTTTGCAATGATTCAAAGTGACTATGCACACACATACATCTAACATGGATTAAGTTGAAAAGTTTCTTTTACTTTTAGCATTTGTGTAGATTTTTCATGAATTATAAGCAAGCTTCAAATGATCATGGTAAGGTGGCAAGCTCCCTAACATTTCGCGTGTTTGTTGTCCTTTTATAGTTTGATTGTACTTGTATGCTTGCATGACGTTTTAGATCATTTTACTTGAGGACAAACAAAAATGCAAGTTTGAGGGTGTGATAAGTGTGGTTTTCGCACTTATTTTAGTCTTTAAAAAATCGATAGTTGTGAGTTCTTTAGAGTTGGTTACTGCTTATTTTTGTTCTTTTGTTTATTTAGGTAAAAACCCGAGCTTGGATGGTGATTGGAAGAGATTCACGCAAAAAATGAGCAAAAAGGACTAAATTTGTGCGAATTGAGAATCATGGGGACCAAAAGATAAATATGTCTAAAGATGGAGGACCAATGTTGCAATTTATTGAGGACCTAGATGAAAGACAACCAAAACTTCAAGGACTAAAGTCAACATCTCAGATAGTTCAGGGACTGGAAGTGCAATTATTCAAAATTCAAAACCTGGCACTTGGGAATTTGGTGTGCGATCGCGAGATTGCATTATTTCCAGCAAATTGCATTTCACCTCTACCATGCGATCGCATAGATTATAACCATGTGATCGCATGGTTCATTTCCTGATCTCCGCGAATTTTTTGTTCAGTTTTTCAGGGGCTTTTTGGTAATTTTGCCCTTCACGATTTCTAGGTTTAAAGTGCCATTTTTCTGGATTTTGAAAGACTCTTTCCCTATTCTCTCATACTCCTTTTCCCCATAGAAAGCTCTGTACAAAGAAGATAGTTAGGGCTCTTGAAAAACTCCATGGAAATGGGTTTTTCATGATTTTTTGTCATCATTGGGTGTATTTTTGTAAATAGAGGAAGATGAATGGAGGTTTATAGT
The DNA here is from genome assembly GCA_030279155.1 of Forsythia viridissima. Lineage (NCBI taxonomy): Eukaryota > Viridiplantae > Streptophyta > Magnoliopsida > Lamiales > Oleaceae > Forsythia > Forsythia viridissima. The sequence continues at coordinate 36,477,499 of CM059033.1, read as the reverse complement.
GGGCAAATGAAGATAACCATGGGCTCAAGCTAAATCTTGCATTTCTCTTGACTTTATCAAATCCGATGATGTATTTTGTATCTATTTTACATTTTGTCCTTGTGAATATTATGGGCTAATTTTATTTACTAGGAATGAGATGAATCTATTTATGAAGCTTTAAAGTATATTGTTCTTGTTATTGATTCCTTATGCTTGGTTTTTATGGTTGTTGATTATTGGGCTTTATTGTGTATTGAGATGATTGATCACCATTGAAATGCTTTTGTGACTTAATTGCTACCGGGAGGTTGAAATTAGGTTTAGCACATTTAATTAACAACACAAGGTTTATGAAATGTAGGAATACTTTTTCATACTTTGTGCAATCAATTTTGAATGTTCTTGAGTTTTAATACAATTTTACATATACGTTCTCTCAGTAGGAATGTTTGGGAGTCTTGTGTAAAATTAGGTTTGACTCTACTCGGGAGAGGTTGCTAGACATTTTAGGAGCATGGATTGCCATAGTAACCTCATTTTGGAACCGATAATGGAAAATGAAACTTTAAAGTGGAATAGTTGGTGAAGTCGAATTCCTAGTATTTTCTTCTAATTGATTTTATTTCCTACAAATTTCTCTTTTAATATTTTTCTTATTAGTTTATTTTTCATCATCTTTGAATTCTAGGTTTAATCATCAAAACAAAATGTTTTATTGTGTGTTTAAAATAGAGCTAGATTGATTTGGATGTTAGCAAAATTATCTATCCTCGTGGGTTCGACACTTTCTCATTACTTTATTACTTGAACGCGACCCGTGTACTTGCGGTACATTTTTAGCGAACAGTGGTTGGCAAATAGTTGAAAGACCATGGTACAATTTTTTGCAAAAGTAGTTTTTTGGGAACTGCTACATACCTGAATTTAAAATATATATATTGTTTATGTCCATTAGATTATTATTCTAAATTTTTATTTAGGGTAAAAATAGAAACTCTATATGTGTATATATGTAAATAGGTAAAGAATATATAAGAATGAAGAGTGATTATAGTTAGTATGAAATAATGTCATTAATTGGATACAAAATATGGAATGATGTTTGTGTAACGAGAAATAATTTGTTTTTTTTTTTACATTTCACGTAAATTAAGGAAGACAAAAATCATTCATTGCCATATGAAAGTTGATATGATTTGACATAACCCCACCATATTTAATAGGCACCAAAGCACACGCCACTTTGCACCACTTTCATTACCCTCCGTCTCTCTAAAAAAAAGAATATATATATATATATATATATATATATATATATATATATATATATATATATACATAGACCACCACTTATACACGCAGTTCGAGGTTTGAAATACAATCAACAATTTTTCTTTATCCTTAATTATTCTCACATAATGGCAAGTGTGTACATATGTTGTATTGTTATTATAATTTTTTTGTATGTATTTCTATGGCTATGTTTTAGTTTGGTTCATATTATGTAAGATGTAGTAAGAATGGACTGGAGTTTAGTAGCGTTACGCAAGGAGGTTGGCACCATCTAAGTTCGATCCAATTTTCTTGTTTTTCTGTGCAAGTATGAATTTTTTCGTTAAAATATATATGTATGAATTAATTATACACGTACACTTATTGAAATTAATTCTCACCCTTTTATGTTTCTTATTTCAAATAATTGATTATTCGAGGCTGTTGGCACGAGGATAGTATACAGTTGCATATCCTTCTTAGGATATAAAAATATAAATAAATTTGCTCATGGAGCTAGTTTCATGTTTCTATTGAATTTTAAGACTTTTAAGTGTTAAGACATATTTTCATTTCTAAGATAAATTATTTGAATTTATAATTTGGAAGATTGATTTGTTAAAATAAATGTTTCACTATTTAATTCATTATTATTTTTTGTTTGATTCTTGTTTCAGTCTCGTCAAATAATTTTAAAAATCATCTAAAAATCATCAAGATTTTATATTTTTTTTTTGGAAAATTACGAACTCCTCAACGTCTAAAATCTGTACTTTAAAAATTCTCATAATCGGTACCTCAAAGCTCCCAATCATGCTGTAAGAGTTTATATTTTTTGGAAAATTACAATTGCTATCTCCAACCTTTAGTCTTTTTGCACTTCTATCCCCAATCCTTATTTTTTGACATCGCTATCCCAAAACTTTCATTTATTAACGGCAGTTGCCCTCATTGACAGATTACGTCCAAAAAAAAGTGTTAAATTGGCATGTGCAGCTCACATGATCAAAAATAAGAAAGGGTAATATTGTCAAGTATTAAGTACATGTTTGGTTAAAAAATTTGTAAACTAGATCTTGCAAAATATGTGAATAAAATAATTATATTTGTCAGACAAATCAACACTCCCCATTGAGCATGTAATAGAACTTCATCATATAGGGATGGCAAAAAACCCCGCCCCGCCCCGCCCCGCCCCGATTACTAAATGGGGCTGGGGCTGGGGCTGGGGCTGGGGCGGGGATCATGGTCCCCGCCCCGCATTCCCCGAACTCCTCCCGAATATTTTTATTTTATTTTATTTTATGTTTTAAAATTTAAATTGTATGTAAAAAAATAATATAATTAATTAATTAAACGGGACGGTAAATGGGGATTTTTCTATACCCACTCCGATACCCGCTCCGCTTTCCAAAAATCTCCAACAGGACGGGTATGGGAATGGCCGCCCCGCCCCGTTGCCATCCCTATCATCATATTGCATTTTCCCAACATGAAAAAAATAAATAAATCCCTTAAATTTGTAATGATTTTAAGAGATATAATTATAAAGGATTTTTATAGGGTTAATTTCACAGATGGTCACTAAAGTTTCATTGAAATTACAAAACAGTCATTGAAGTAACAGTTTCAGTGGTGGTCACTGAAGTTTACTAAAGCTTACACCAAAGATCACTCGCTGAAATTCTCTAATTAACTTAATGACGCGTCACTGTAAATGTCCATGTGGCACACATTTGTATGGCACGTGGCAAAATTATTGACATGTGGACTTTACCCATTAATTATAATAAATTTGGACATCAATAAATACATCTATAATATAAGAACCTAGCTAAAAATATTTTATAATAAATACCTAAAAAAATTGCATCTAAGATCCTTCAACTTTTTATATCTTCAAATTTTGGTCTCCAAATTTTTCAAAAATTGCATCTTAGGTCTTTCAACTTTTTACATCTTTACACTTTGGTCCCCAAATTTTCAATTATCTTCCATTTAAGTCCTTCAAAAATTTACATCTTGGGTCCTTCAACTTTTTACATCTATACACTTTGGTCTCCAATTTTTCAATTATATTTCAGTTAAGCCCTCCAAAAATTACATCTTAGGTCCTTCAACTTTATACATCTTTAAATCTTTAAACTTTGGTCCTTTAAATTCTTGATTTTAGTGGTCAAAATAAGTACAATTTTAGTGGTCAAAATTATTATTTAATTATATTATTTTAGTACAATTATTATTTAACTATATTATTTTGTTCGTTTAGGTGAAAATTCGAGTGTAAAGTCAATGATTTAATTGTAAATAATAATTTTGACCACTAAAATTGTACTTATTTGACCATTAAAATCAAGGATTTAGGGGACCAAAGTTTGAAGATGTATAAAGTTGAAAGATCTAAGATGTAATTTTTGGAGGGCTTAACTGAAATATAATTGAAAATTTGAAGACCAAAGTGTACAGATATAAAAAGTTGGAGGACCCAAGATGTAATTTTTAGAGGACTTAAATGAAAGATAATTGAAAATTTGAGACCAAAGTGTAAAGATGTAAAAAGTTGAAGGACCTAAGATGCAATTTTTGAAGGACTTAACTGAAAGATAATTGAAAATTTGGGACCAAAATTTGAAGATATAAAAAATTGAAGGACCTTAGATGCAATTTTTGAGGTATTTATTATAAAATTTATTTTAAAGTATTTTCAGTTAGGTCCTTATATTATAGAGGTATTCATTGGGGTCCAAATTTATTATAATCAGTGGGTAAAGTCCATATGTCAATAATTTTGCCATATGTCATCCAAATGTGCGCCACATGGACATTTACAAGTGACACGTCATCAAGTTAATTGGAGAATTTCAGCGAGTGACATTTGGTGCAAGCTTTAATAAACTTCAGTAACCACCGCTGAAACTTTGTTACTGCAGCGATGGTTTTCATGGTTTTGTAATTTCAATGATATTTTAGTGACCATCAGTGAAATTAACCCGATTTTGTATAAATAAATTACTATTTAAAAACAATTATAGAAAAATATATATGTATTGTATATTATAAAAATACGGGTACCGTCATTTTGTTTATAATTAGTAATGTTATTTTTTAATTACATTTAATACCATGACTGAAAGCTAAATATAGGACAGCATTATTTTTAAAATGGTAAGAATCAGAAATCACACATGAACTTATTTGTTATAATTTGTGATACATATGATACTATTAATTCTAACAGACAATTGTAATAGATAAAACTACAATTGTAACACTTCATGTTAATAAACTGTTACATAAATCACATTTGATACACGCCGTAAAATATTAATGTAGACAATTCTACACAAACACTATCACACAGTTGTCAACCCCATAACTATCACTTGAATACCATTTGTAACACTAAATGTTACAAATGGTATGTGGGCAGCCACGGAAGGCAAGGAATAATTACAATTAAATTCACATCTACTAGACCTTTGATCTTTTGGGGACTCTTTTAAGGTTGAATATTTCATGCGCCGACGAATTGAAACTTTACAATCAGGCCGATTTTGTTCAGCCGACGATTCATTTTCAACTTCGACCGAGATACGCGAACGCCGCTTGGTGTATCTAAACAAATAACATTATCCTTTGGCGCAACAGGTGACTCAACTTTGGTTATGGACCAAGTTACCCTATGATTTGGAGTGTTCATTACTGCAATTTTTGTTCCCCAGATTATGAGCTTCAAACTCTTGAAAAAGATGATAATAGAGTTCTAGATGTTTTAGGGGTTTCACAATTTAAAAAAAAAATGAAGATAAAATGTAGGTATACTACTTCAAAATTGAAGATACCTGCAGTTTGAGGATTCTATTCAAAATAGAAAATGGCTGCAATTTAAGAATTCATCTTGAATTTTGTATGCGACAATATATGAATATGATAGAATTGCTATCCATGTTTTTCAATCTATTTTAATTTAATATATTAAAAATATAAAACAACATACAGTATTTTTAACAATAAATGACAATGTTTACAATATTAAAATTATTTCTAAAAATACAAGTATTTGGTATAATTTCCACTAATTATAAATGGTGAGGAGTATATGATGATTAAGCCCAAAGTTTATGAAGTCCATTATGCTAGCGTGACTTGTTGGAAGTGCGCTTTTAGTCCATCTTCAAAAATGCATTTTTTGATTAAGTGGCTTGAGTATGTCTCAGCCTTTAGATTGATAGACTTGATCTCAACCGTTGGTTATATTATATATAAATGCCTTTTTCTCAGGTTAGGAATAGTGTGTGTGTTGGGAAAATTCGACCAATAACAAATAAATATCAAATACAATATATTAGAAACAAAACAGCGGAACAAAGATTCTCCTTTCTTGTGTAAACCTAATAGGAATTAGTCAAATAGAGCAATAACCAAACTAAATAATGCGCAAAATAAACAACATAATATTTAACGTGTTTCAGAAACGTGCCTACGTCTACGACCTAACTCTAATTATCTTCCACTATAATTAACAATAATGGGTACACTGTTCTTCTCTAGATACCACTAGAGGCACACCAAATCATCAAGAAATAAACAATTCTTGATACCAAACTGTCATCTAACAAAGATAGAAATCCACAATGTCTCTGTAGTCAATATTAGAGGCACAATCAACATCAAGAAAACAAGTCTTTGCACACAAATAATCTTCGTCTATCAAAGACGGAATCCCTCAAAAGAAATACTAACAATATATCCAAGCACAACTCTCTCAAGAACAAGTTCTTGACAATACTACTCAAAAACAACAAAAAAAATATCTCACCAAATTCATCACTGTTCGGATAACAATTTCTCCCGAATGAACCATCAGATCTTGATCTTAACAGTTGAATTTGATCTTTAATGAGTTGTGAACTTTCCATCCAAATTTCACAATGATCAGACCACATAGCGCTAGGATTTCAACATTTGATCACCGCAGACACAAGCTGTCAAAATTATACGAATTTGCTATATTGTTGCTCTCGGATTTTCTCTCTATTTTGGGTGAGTTGGATTCTCTCCTTCATGCACTCACACATGGATTCTAATCTCCAATGCTTCAATTTTTAATATTAATTAAGGCATCAAATAAAATCCTAATGGGATTTTCCTTCTGCAATCACCATTGGACTTCGAATCTTTGCTACACCAAATTAATTACCATTAGGACTTTTTAATTTGGGGTAATTTGTTGGACTTGGCCATTTGATCTGCTCCAAGACATGGGGATGATACCCAAAAAAATTTCCTTTCTGCCTCATGTCGTGGAAGGAGTTGTCATCCCCACGATGGGATGGAAAAAATCAATGTACTCCCTTTTTGGCAGTACATTAACAGATTCCTCTTTATGTTGCAACTTTTCTAAAAATCTTTGACACTCTCTCATCAATAACTAATCTATATTCATCGAGAGAATGACACATGGAAGGTTGTCCATCTATCGTAGACCTTTTTAGATGAATAGTTGTTAAAACTTTTCAGAATGGTAACTGCTCGTGTCTATCTTCATCTCTTCCAAACTATAAAGTTGGGCAGTTGAATGTAACTTTCCCTTGCTTCCTTATCAAGCGACAAACACATTTTTGCAACTCTATACTCTTCGTTCTAGATCCAAATTTTTTCTCGACTTGCAGTTTACTTTTCTTCACGCTTTTGTGAGTTAGCCTACTGTGACTAAAGTTAACTACTCTCTCATTTTCCACTACATTCACAATGTCTTTGGAGAGTTTTGCCTTCAACAAGTACTATGATAAATATTTTCTGCCACTGGCCATAACCATAACACCTTTTGTAAGTTTCCACTCACCATTACAGGAAGAATTGTAATATCCTTCGTCATCGAGTCTACTGGTAGAAATCAAATTCAATCGCATGTCAGCAACATGCTTTACATATTTGAGAATCAATCTTGTGCCATTGTTGGTTTCTAGGTCTACATCTCCAATACCCAAAACTATTGTCAAGCAACCATTACCCATCTTTATAGCTCTGAAGTCACCAAATGTATGAGACATGAATAATTTTTTTGAGAAGTATCATGTCAACCTCTCAAAAAGTCTCATGACAAGCTAAGTTGATAGCACCATCATCGTAGACGATATAAAAATCATCTGAAACGGTAGAAGCTCGATCAACATCGGCATCCTTATTTTTCTGTTCACATAACGGTAGAAGCTAGAAAAACTTCTTGATGTACTCATTTTTACCATAATGATATGCTCACATCTCTATTCTTCGGATCTCGGCCCTAACTCATCCATCTATTCTCAACAACCAAAGCATCTAACTGTAAAGAGTTCTCGTGTGTCTTTCTACTCATCTCTTCATTTAAGACACTACTTTTGACTTAGTCCATTGATCACACCATCTGAGGCTGAGTTAGACAATGACTTTCTAAACGTTCTCCAAGAATCCAGCAAAGTATGAATGAGTCACAATCCTTGTATCTCGTCTTCAAATTTGATACCCATTATAGCCAACTGATTAATAATACCCTTAAATGTATTGAGATGGTCTGTTAAAGAAATTCTAGCATCATATCTCAAAGCCATCATCTGTTTTATCAAAAACAACTTATTATTTCTGGTTTTTCAAGCATACAGTTGCTTTAGCTTACTCTACAAACTATGTGCATGAATTTCTTCACTGATATGGTTCAATACATTATCATTCACCCATTACCTAATGTAACCACACACTTGCCAATGAAGCAATTTCCTCTCCTCGATGGTCTTATTAGCGGGTTTTTCCTCATAAAACACTGGTTGATAATAGTTCTTTACATAAAGAAGGTCTTCTATCTTTCTTTTCCAATTATGATAATTTGAACTATTCAGAGTAACCATTCTATTTATATTAATCTCAATCGTTCAACACTATAATCCTAAAGCAACGACAACCGCCTCTCTGATAGCACTTGTTGGAAAAAATCACCCAATAATCAATAAATATTGAATACGATATAAATTCGACCAAATATCAATATTTTTTGCACAAATGGTCTTTTTCTTTTACATTTACTGCGAATTGAAATATATATATATATATATATATATATATATATATATATATATATATAATCAACAATAATGAGTACAACGTTCTTCTATAGCTATCACTAGAGGCACATCAAATCATCAAGAACTAAACAATTCTTGGTACCTAATCGTCATCTAATAAAGATGGAAACCCACAAAGTCTATCTAGTCAATATGAGAGGCATCACAATCAACATCAAGAATACAAGTCTTGCCACACAAATAATCCTCGTCTATCAAAGTTAGAATCCCTCAAAAGTAATACTAACAATATACCCAAGCACAACTCTCTCAAGAACAAGTTCTTGGCAATACTACTCAAAAACAACAAATAAAATATCTCACGAATTTGTCATTGTTCGGATAACAATTCCTTCTAAATGAACTATTAGATCTTGATCTTAACTGTTGGATTTGATCTTTATTGAGTTGTGAATTTGCTGTTCAAATTTCACAACGATCAGACCACGGAGCGCTGAAATATTAACCTTTGATTACCTCAGGCGCAGGCTGTCCAGATTTTACGAATTTGTTATATTGTTGTTATCAGGTTTTCTCTATATTTTGGGTGAGTTGAATTCTCTCCTTCATGCACTCACACATGGATTCTAATCTCCAATGACTCAATTTATAATGTTAATTCAGGTATCAAATAAAATCCTAATTAGACTTTTATTCTCCAATTTTCACCCAAAGATACCCTAATCATAATTGGACTAGGAGTCTTCGCTATACTAAATTAGACTAATTTGTTGGGTTTAAGCATTTGATCTACCCCAAGACATGGAGGTGGGGCGGATACCCAACAGTAACACAACTTCTCTTTGTGATTCTTTTGTTGTTTTTTTTTCTTTAATATTAAACTTTTAATTCTATAGTTATGCTATGAAATTTGTGTCGCTAGAGTAACCGTGCTTCTAATAGTTGGTTTCTGATCTATTTTGGTTACGGGTCATTTGTGTAATCTTTCGGGAGATAATTGAAGAATGTGAAAGTACGAGTAGATATGGGTTCCTGAGTGAATTACCCATTGTAAACTTCATTTTTGACCATTTTGCTAGTTGATCTAATGCAATAAAGGCCGATCTCCAATTGTAGAGCTTCAAAGACATAAGTAAACGTCGTACTAAGCCGAACTACCTAACCCTACAAGAGAAACAAATTCAGTATTATTTTCTTTAAATCTGTTATTTTTCTTATTGATTGATGTTGGTGAATGTTGGATATGAGTGTCAATTGCCACAAAAATATTCTATTGGATGTGTTTAAACGCATGTTTAGTGATGTTGAAATTTTTTTTTAAGTGCTCAAACATTGTGAGTCCTATAGAATGTGTAGATAATAAATATTTAGTAAGTTGTGAGCCTTACAAATCTGTGGTTAAAAATTATGAGCATGTTTCGTGTGGATTTATTTTAACTTTTTTTTTTCAAACTCATTTTCAACCAACTCACAACTTTTATCAACTTTTGAACAACGCGTTAAATCTCCTAAAATTTACTTTTAAATTTTACTAAACAGGCACTATGTTTGACCAATTTAAATTATAGCTTAAAATAAGACAAATAAGCACTTAGCATTACGCAATTTTTAAAAATCCTCTAGCTGGTGGTGGGGTGTGGGAGCTTGAGGTTGTGGTGGGGGCCATAAAGAAGATGACTGCTGTTCATGTTTTTTTTTTCTTTCTATTTGTTAAACTTTTAATACTTAAATGGTGAACCGAAAATATTATCTTTCTTATTTTGATAACATACGCATCTATTTAACGGTTTTTCTAGACATTATTTGTTAGTGAGAACAGCGGACGCCAATAAATAAAAGATTGGAAATAGCAATATCAAAAAATAAAAATTGAGAATCGAAGTGCAATAAAGAATAAAGATAAAGATTAGAGACTGTGGCTGCTATTTTCCCTCCCTTCCATACCTTTCATTTTTCTTCAGTAGCTTGAAAATCTGTCAACAACTCAAATTGGGGGAGAAAATAAGAGCATGTAATTTTAGCAAATGCAAATGTAAAACATGTGTCTTAAAAAATATACCAAATAGGCAAAATATTGATGATAGCACAAAACGCAGAATGCTAGAACCTTTGGCTATGCAAAACAAAAACTGGAAATTTATGAAGGTAATGGCTAGAGCTCAACAAATTAATCTTTATTCCCGAAAAATTTAGAATTTTAGGGTTGGCTATACCAAACATTTTCTGGATACCAATCTCATGTGCAAAATAAACTTTTGAGACCACCTAGTACTTGGCTCAAAACAAGTAGTCTATCCAATTTTAACAGTACATGAAAACTTTAAAATCAAATCAAACATGTAGATTGAAAGAACAGACCATCTCGGTGTAGGGGATGCAGGATATTTGCAATTCGTCGGGAACAGATTCTAAAGTAAGAGGTGAAAGAGTTGGCATGCATTCCCGAAGGAGTCCCACATCCTGTCCAGATCGTGCTAGTTTTGTTTTGTTGCGCCATTGTTATCCCTCCCTGCACATACATAAAAAGTTACCCGAGTCATTGAAATTTTGCCGAATCACTTGAGCATATAATTTATAGTGCCTTCAACAAAACAGAAGTTAATCACAATAACAGATTTATCAGGGCTTAAAAATCCCTTTTGAAAAGTGGATAATGTCAAGCGCAATACAGTTTACACTTAGAAGCTGATCAGAGTTGAGGAGAGAGTAGGACATGAAGTCGTGATGTGGAAGTTACAACACAAAATAGAACGAAGTCCTCTTTTAGAAGTATTTCATTTCTCTACTCAATTCTAATAATTGAAAAAACAGAGAAATTTAGAATACTGGGTATAAACTCTAGAGAGTTGATATTCCTGAAAATTAATTCTGGCCAGAAATGAATACCTGTAGTGATTTTGGGTAAAACTGGGTAGTTCCACCTAAGAAACTGTCATGCTATAAGAAACTCTTGAAAAACTATATGGAAAATTGAAGAAAGAAAAGGTAGAACTGTCTATAGTTAGAAGCCTATTCCATAGTTGATTCAAGTAAAATAACCTAAAAAACTGCACATATCTAACCTAACTTGAATTTATTTTGAGTTTGAAGCGTTAGGTGCTTTTACACCCTTTCTTTTCCAGTTCTCGGGACGGGAATTAGAACAATAGAATATCAGTATCGTGTGATATAAAACACCATACCTCCTCAGACAAAGGAGAGGGAGTTGGCTTTCCCAAATCTACAACTATAAGGTAACACGAAAGAAAAAGCAGCAAAAGCACATCTATGATCGCTTTGATTTTGCAAAAGACACTCTCTTGCACGTTGATGACCAAAAATATGATTGAACCATGAATGGGGAAATATTGGTTCAGATAACTGATATTTTCATGTTGAGCTAATATAATTTGACAATATGCTATATATAACTCCGGCATTATTATGTTTCCCAAACTTTTTCATGAATGGAGATATTTCAGATAATAAAGCTGTTACCAGTTTTCATTTCTGTAATATTTCTCAATGAAAATTAGCCAGAAATATTAGTATATCACATCCAAAATAACATTGCAAACAACAGCCTGAGGTCATTCTGACTTCTGAGCATTTAGTGATATATAAATACAAGAAGCTTTGCCAATTGATCACAATTCTATACACTCCATTTACTATATTCCATGGGAATTCATTAGAGGGATGTTTCCATATTTTGGCTGAACCGTATCTTGCTGGGTGGGACAGATAGAAAGGACAGTGGAGAACAGTACTTCTCGACCCTGATTCCGAGGCGAGGGACATGTGAGACACGTGAACTCTCAGTGAGAAATACATTAAAGAGTGCTACAAAGAACCAAAATTCAGAAAGAAAGCGAAAACTATTTCAAATTACTCTTCATACCTTTGAGATTTCCCCCTTATAACATCCTTGAGTGAAGTGAAGCTCGGAAAATAGCACATTGCTTCTACCTGTGATTGAATTCCATCAATTTCAACCCTTTTGAAAATACATTTCTTTGGATCATAGAAGTACAACCGGAAATTACACAAGACGAGCAGTCCCCGAGATGACTTCAAAACTCCTAACACTCGAAAACCAATTGGATCCCACCAACTTTGTCCTGGATCTCTCACAACAAATTTTCTAGTCCAGGAGATCTTGATACCATATTCCTCCATCACCCATATGTCCACAGTGTCAGCATAATTGTCTAAGCAACAAGTAAGATAGAGGCAATCTTCCAATACCCCTGGATTCTCCCAAAACAAACGATTTTCAGAAGGTCTGTAAGCAGGGGGAGGTGGAAGTGCTCGGAACTGTTCAGTTTCAAGATCAAGGCAGCAGATCAATTCAGAACCCCTGGAATAATCCGCAATCCAATGAAGATTTCCATGAAGAAATGTGCCAAAAGATGGAGGAGAGAATAAAAATGGAACATCCCCAATCGACCTCCATGTATCAGATCCCAACGTCCACATTTTTGCCTCCATTTTATCATCATCAAAACTCAGTTTAGGGACAATTTGAATCAACTTATACTGATTGTCCTTTTGACTAAATCCCAACCCACACACCAAAGGAAATGTTTGATCATCCACAGCACTAGGAACACTCAAATACTCCCGAATCACCGGATTCGACACATAAATCGGCCCGTTTTTCTGACGATCATACATGCACATCAATCCATTACACGATCCCACAAGCTCAATCCCAAAATTAGGAAAATCAGGCGTGTTACTGATCCTCAAAATCGCATCACCACTAGGCAATCCAAGCTGAACCAATAAGAGATTTTGCGAATTCCTCTTAAAAGACCTATTAGAGTGAAGCAAAAAGCAAGTGGGCGCTCTTGAAAAATGCAACTTAGTGAAATGAGGATCGGAGAACAATGCCCGCCAAACCTTACACACACATCGGCATTGTACTAGGGTTTTCACTGGTAATTTCAGGAAAATTTCAACTATTATATGGAATGGTAATCTCAAAATATAGTCCCTAAAATCATCAATTTCATTTCCACCAACACCAATTTCGCAACTCTTGGCCCGCTTATTTGGATCATTCTCAGTGCCAGCCATCTTACTGTGGAGAAAACAGCTCAGATTTCACTGTGGATTCACAATAGATAAAATCATTACATACAAGAACATCATAATACTGGTATATGACGGGAAAAATCTAAATACATAATCCATGATGTGAAAAATGAGCGGTACCTTCGAACCGAAACAAGAGCGACATTCAGGAGATGATCAATATCAAGCCTCCACGTACAAAATCAGTGACAAGTTCATGTATGGTTGTGGGGCATGAAATTGGACTAAATCTTTTATAATGAAGAGACATATTTATTTATTTTAAATATTGTCTTTATTCGAGTCAAGGTTAATACTTGGCTTGCTACAATTCATTTGCACAAAACTCAAAAGTGTTATTTAGTAAATTATCTCCGTTATATTAAAAAAAAGTCGAAATATGTGATAAATAAAATAAATTATATTGTAAAATTACAAAAGAATACACATGTTTTTAAATGTCAAGTGTGTTACGAAAATATGATAGAGTACGTGCCTATGCGTCGCTGTTGATTTTTTTTCAAAATTTTCATTTGAATTTATTATTAATTTGAGTAAAATTCTAAGTATTACATGTTTGAAAAATGAGCACTTCCATATCGAAGAGGGACAAGAAGACAACCATGATGTAGACCATTTTTGCTTATATAAGAAGGTGAATGAGGAGTAATATGTCATGGCAATGGCATAAAATTTGTTTAAGAATTGTCCCTTCTATAATCTTATCGATAGCAGATTTGATTGTACTTAAAAAAGTAATTTGAAACTTACTTTTTTTGAAAGTACAGTTTTAGATAATTTTAATAAAAGTATGTTTTAAGTTACTTTTAAATACAATCAAACATATTATCAATCATACAAATTTTTTAACTTTACTTATCAACATTAACATATCAAAATAGCATATTTGGCGGTACTGAAATCTATAAAATGTGGATCCTATAAAATATGTGAATAAAATGTATATTTGACCTACTGAAATTTTAATTTAAGTTGAGGCAAACAAGCTATATAAAAAAATTGTTCTTCAAAAAAAAAAAAAAAAAATAGTAAAGAAGATTGAACAAATATATTCATACATGTCTGGTCGAGTAAAACCCTGAATATAGTCAAATCCAACTTCGGCCAACAAAAAATGATTCTATTTTATGGAACACAAACACTCTTATTCCAAAACACATTGTATTGTATCGATCACCAACATTCCTCTAATACTCTAGTCTCTAAAGCGTGTACTATATGCAACTTTCTTTCTCTAGCAGAAGTAATATATACTTTGTTATTTTAACGGGGTTCAACAAGCAATCGGCATTTCATGATTAAGGATATAATATTCTTTGTAGTAGCAGTCCTTATATATTGTATTAACAATTGAAATGTGAAAAAGAAAAAATCTCTATTTTAGAAGACTTCTTCATATACCTATGAATTCTATTGGACTCAAAAATGAGATGTTAAAAGAACCTGTCCTTCAATATCAATAAGTTGATTGTTTTGCTACTGTATTTCCAATAAAAATAAATAAAATAGTTACTCATCCCATTTAAAAGACTTCACGAACAAAATCAAATTAAAATAGTATTGATTTTATTAAAAAATAAATATATAATACATAAATCTACAATTTTTAAATAATTTAAATTAACATCGAAACACATCCGTGTCCTACTTTTCTGAAAAACCTTGTGTCAACATGTTCATGTCCTAATTTTCGTGTCTTGCCGTATCCTGTGCTTCTTAGTTCTCATTTATAAGCATCATTTCAAACATTGCAGAATAAAATAGTAAGCAGTCATTTTTTAGCTATTTCCTGATGGTACCACTCTGATATATTCCATGACAACACAGGAAATTCAACAAAAAACTTGGTAGTAATATAAACAAAACCAATAAATACATAACAACGCATTTCTTTATTGAGTTCTAATTGAAAAGCCAAATAAAATACAGTGGTCTAACACACAAGCTATGCAAATTCATAAGAACATTCCTCATGTAACTGGCATAATCGAACTTTATTGGTTTCAAGGACCACTTATCAAACAAGTTATTTATTTCAATAAACTGAAAATCTGCTACGAAATACCATATTTAGCTGACTGCGTTCCTAAGTCAACTTGTGAATGGTTTTCATATCAGCTGCTTCACTCAGAGTCCCTTTCTCCACATGATCCCACCACTTGAACAGGAAGTTGTCAACAACCAGTCGGAACCATGGGGACAGCTTTAGACCCCCCTCACCAGCATCTGCCTTTCTCAACAGCTCTTTCAACTGTTCTCTATTCACGTACTTGACATCAGCTACCTCATCGGGATTTGGGTTGACATTGACGTCCCGAACAATGAAGAGCAGGTAATCAACTACAGAAAAAAAAGGTGGATCAGACAATACCCCATAAATAAGGACATGCAGAGACAACGAGAAATACAATAAGTGAATGCTAGGTATGTAGCACTAGATACAACTGAGCAGTATATTGCACAAGGTTTTGATTTCTTTTTCTTATGTCCAGTATTATCTAATCCACGCACTAAGTGGCTGTTTGGTTATATTTGATGAAGATCATAAGTAAACTGTAACTGACAATAAAAAGTTACTATCAACGAAGAGCTTCAATATAAATCAAAGTATGTATTATTACGTTCGTGCTCTCCCCACTTTCCATCGGATGGCGCTTTGTACAGAATGCGGCCCAATGGCGTGAACTGATCGACTGGGACATCTTCAGCAGGAATACCCAGTTCATCCAAGAGCTTCCTTTGAGCAGCATTCCTCACCCCTTATATTTGAAATGTGAAATTTGGTGAATAAAAAGATTGGCAAGTGTGTAGAATTATTTCTGAAATTGAAACAGAACAGAATAAATACCAAGTGCATTCTCAGGGATAAGCTCAGACTCTCGGTAAAGGGGGTGGCTGCAGCAGGTGTTCGTCCACACCAAAGGAAAGGTGACCTTTGTTGCAGATCGTTGCTGCACAAATAACAAACATAAGAAAATGTGTTAGCAAGCCTTCTACATAGATTATTGCAGATTCTTAGATGGGAATTCCACACATCATTCTAAAGTTTCTGTTCAAAAATTATGTTTCCTCAGCGTATCACCAAATAAGACATTTATATTTGGAAAGTCCGTCAAGGATAAAGAGGCTTGAGCGAATTGAGAGGAAGCAGAAGAAAAAGAGAACAAGCATGGTGATGAAGACAGCCTGGGATCATGAATGATGCGATGCGCACACTCCATAGGCACGCATAAATGTGTTTCTATCACAAGCATAATTTAAAGACACACAAACATTTATCATTACGTATATAGAGGTTATGATAACATTCAATGATCAAATGTGTATCGACACATATCTTCTTTATATAATAATTATTAATCAATAATAATCTGTGTTGAAATAACTAGATGAAGTCACAATATGCCTACAGAACCATTGGAAGAACATTTTTAAGTAATCACAAATTTGTAATCTGTTCACGCGCCACTATTGGTCAATTTTATATGATAAGCAAGCACGCATACATAACTGATAGCTTCCAGAGTACTAAGCTCAAAACCATAAGGGTTAGGAACTTCACTAATAAGCTGCATTTGAAGCTTAACAAATGTACATAGCCGTGAAGTAGCACTCCACACTTTCAGTGGAATGTCTCATCACATTTCTGTCAATGAGTTACTAAAATGATCTATATATTGTCTTTTTCACGACTGAAGATAGTGGGCAACAACTATGATTGTCAAGCAGTTTTTAATTTTGCCGCCCATAAGCGAAGATCACAAAATTTGCATTTCTCCAAAAACCGAACCAAGCAGATTTCTTAACAGTTATTCTAATACACACAGGTGCAAGTCCAGAGTTTATAACTACCCATAAAGCTGACGGTGTAAAATATTTGTAAGGGCCAGAGCATCAACTACTTTTCATACTTTTTAAGTCTAACATCTGAACTAGGAGCATGGCATAACATGAACTGCCATATAATCTTAGAATTCAACATGATTTAGCCGGAAGAATGAGATAGTCTCTCCGTTGTTGCATTTTAGAAGAGGTTTACATCAACTTTTCTTTCGACCTTCTGACATTCTCATTCTTACACACTATTTGGGACTCTGATATAAAACAAATGGACAAAGAAAATGACATAGTCCTGGATTGAAGAAATGTGAAACAAAGAACTATAGGTTCAGGATAAGCACGTCGAACTGGAAGCCAAAGAATTGTTTATCCACCAAGTAGATGAGAGGTTTGAAAGAAGAAAGAAGGTTTTTCGGACTCCAGTTAAGGTAGTAATATCGAGGAAAGTTGCAGACAGTGCGGGAGACTAGACAGGGTTCTAGAAAAGTAAGTGGTGGAAGGGCCACAGAGGTCAATGCAGCTCCTACATTTACACAGTCTCACATGTTCAAATTAATAGTAAATTTAGATAAGTTGTAAAAGCAACAGTGTCTTCCTCGCACTACAAATTTTGTTGCCAGTCAATCTGGGATATTTAATTTGAATGGAAGGTAGTTTTTAGTAAGAAATCCTATTTTAGTAATGTCTTCCCAATGTGTCTGAGAATATTTTTTGTATACTAAATCCCCTACATTTTTCCTAAAAATCTTATGACATATCATTGAGATACACATCGATGCAACATCAATTATGCTCATTTGTCTTGAAGGGAAAGATAAGCTTTTAAAACCCAATTAGGTTCCTAGTAGCACAATGCATCCAACACCCCGGATTAACGCATACCTGAAGCAAAAGCTCATATTTTGTGTTAAAGAGAAACACACTGAAAGCTCTGTGCAACAAATTTTCAGACTCGATCTTCTCCATCAGGTGACCTGCATATTAGAGATGTTGACAAGTCAACAATGCAATACCCAAAGCAATTTGATCTACATCAAGCAGAAGAATGCAGAGCTCCCACATAGTATGTACCAACTAAAGCCAAAAAAGACAACAATTTATGGATACACAATATCCAGTTACAAAGTTATACTTTAGAAAGTGAAGACTAAATAAAACTGTAGCCCTAGCACATTTCTGGAATAACTGGATGGCAAAACTTTCACTCAATGATAACACTGAGTATTATAAAGAAAATGTGACAGGGAGATAACGAAAGAGTAGAAATTTTTAACATATTCAACCGGTAACTTTGATAAAACCCAATTTCCAACATATTCTCAAGACATCTAAAATTACCCATATGAAAAGCTAGTGTCACATCATGAGTTCATCTATTTTTTAAGATTAAATGACACACTCATTTATGCTGATAGATAGGGAATTTTATGACATCAGAAGTGTTGCAAAAATCAGTGTCCATATGTATTCTGTTTTTCTCTCAAGAAGAGGAAAGTCTTTCAACACATAGATATTTGATTCCCCTATTTTTCTCAGTATAAAGAAGTAAAATATATTGTTTACCATATAATGTCATTTTACTGACCACAAGTGAACAAAAACATCCAGAGAAGTATTTGAAACGTAAAAATGACGAAGATCTGAGAATAAAGCCCATTTTAAATGAATGCTGTAATATTCCGCACACTATTAATGCAGTATAATTTTCTTCCTTCTTTATCCTTAAAATCTAAAAATCCTTCATTTATTGGTGTAACCCTTTTAGGTTGCATACCAATGAGACCTCTTTGCGTTATCAGGGTAAGTTAAAGCACAGTTGTTTAAAAGCTGATTCCCAATATTTGAAAGTGTACTTTGACATAAAATAGTAAGTAGGAAATCTGAATAATGATCAAGTGATAGGTCATATCTCGGTTTTGAAGTGCAAAGTTATAGGTAGATCAAATAAACTAGAAGGAACTCCAAATGCCATAAACTGCAGCTGCATGACTAAAGGGACGGTAACTGTGTGATCAGTTTCTCCATTTCTCAAGCATTATGACTGCCAAGTAAAATTAAATATCATGTATATGTAAAACTGTCAACTCGGGACTTGTTCCAACCATGTCTCCTTTGCAATTACACTTAGGTCATGTTCGGTAGCCATTTTTTTCCAAAAAAAACCTATTTTGTTGCCTACAATTTTTGACTTTTCAACCCTTTTACATTACAAAAAAATTTGAAAAGTCAATAAAGTACCAAAAAAACCTATTTTTTCCTCAAAAAAACTACTGTGAACATGCCCTTAATCAGTTGTTTGAAACATATAAAAAAACAAGTTCCAAACAACACCATTAATGTCAATACATCAAACGCCAGCATAATCCAGGATGCAAGCAAAAGGTTTGAAGCACGCATTTTTGAATAAAATATTCCCAAGTCTTTGTTTAGATACTGTATCTCAGTGAGGAAAAGGAAAGAAACACACACAACACTCTCTCTCTCTCTCTCTCTCTCTCTCTCTCTCTCTCTCTCTCTCTCTCTCTCTCTCTCTCTCTCTCTCTCTGTTTTGTTCTTTTCTTCTGGATCCTGGGGAAAAAACAAAGAAATGGGGAGACAAACACAAGTTAGAGGAACTTAAAAAAATTTACGCGTCACTTATCTCTCCAGTTTCATGATGTCCAATTATATTGAGAAAGCTCTAGATTCTCTTTTCAATTTATTACGAGAGGGAAACGTGGGAATTCGATGTTGACTACTTTTATTTTCTTTACCGGTCACCAAATCCAGGAACCAAATGTGATCAGTGATCTTGATCCAACTAATGTAAAGAATTGATAGACACAGACAAATTCATAGTGGATCATGTATGGACAGTATCTTACTAAAATAAATTATACGGTTCCTGTATTCTGGGCATTCCAATTCCAGAATCTAGTAAAAGGACGAAATATTAGACCAAAGTAGGATCATAATTGGCACGGTAAAAAAATGATTGCTTTTATCAGAGTAACTAATGTCCAATCTCATACCAGAAACTGATCCAAATAGTTTCAATGCTCAAATCTACATAATCATATATGTTATTACTCCAGACGAAAGATCAAACTTACAATTGTATTTGGTATCATGACCTACGACATTATCATTCTCGTCCACCAAAATACACCTGCAGAGTCATCAAAAGTGACAGAACTGTCGTTAATTAATACAACAGCTGAAGATCTAATATATCTTCGATCTGATGTACAAAAACAAGCATAAAAGGGGGACGGATATCTATTTATATATATCTCTATCTGCCTGTGTGTGTGTCTAGAGAGAGAGAGAGAGAGAGTAAAACCACTCTTACCATCATCAGGCCCTAAACCTAAAACCACATAAGGATTTTCGCCAAAATTGTTAAAAATGGAACTAATATGATTTCAACATAAGAAGATTGCAACGTCAGGATAAAGAATTGTTGTATTTGTCCACCAAAACTTTTCAAAAAATAAAAATAATAATAAAAAAATCTTTCATGAACAAAAAACAGAGGAAAAGCAAAGTTCCAAAGCATTCAGTTCAAAATCCGAAAAACAGATAATCATAATCCATAAAACATGTAAATCATCACAGCCCACTTCAATAGAACCCCCAAAATGCAGCACATAAAAACATGTCTATGTATTAGTATAAGTGAGTGTCTATTTGCATGCATCTATGTTTAAATGAATCAGGGTGCAAGGTGGATCTGTCACTTACTCGTCATCGAACATAAGGCGCCTCTGGACAGCATCCATTCCGGAATCAGCGACGGCGTCACCCATGGCGGTGGATGGAGGAGCGACAAACGAATAAGAACCCGACACACGGAGAACAAAAGGGTTTCTTCCGGCAGAGGTGGAGCGATTAAGGACTGAAGATTTGAGTGGAGAAGGAGAAATGGAGAGCCTCTTTGTAGAAGTAGAAGCGGCCACCGCCAGCAAATGTTGAATGGGGAAACCAGTCAACAAAGACATTTTTTAAATGCAGATTTTGGGGTTTTGGTTTGGGATCTCCGCCATCAGATGTTGATTATTGCAACACTATTCCAATAATAATAGTAATAATGAGGAAAGCTCCTCCCTCCATACGTAAATATTTATTACTTTTCGGGTCAACTTGATTGGAACAAATAGAAAATTACTGAAGAAATTTCACTTCGTTAAGCAATAAAATTTTGCACATATTTCTTCTTATTGAGATGATCTTAAACAAGAATACACTCTAATTAATCAAATTTTTGCTTAAATAGTTAATATTTGTCCCGTCAATTTAATCAGATCAATGAAAATATAAAGTTGGTAGAATTCTATTTCGTTAAGCAATGACCTATTTACGCCAACGATATTCTACAAAAATATGTGTAAGAAATAAATTTTTAGAATTTGATTTATAAATTTTGTACACAAATATTTAGATCGGAACAAATAAAAGACTGAGCTAACTGCGTTTTACTTCTTTAAATAAGAACCTAATTTATCGATCATTCATTAATTGTTGAATAAAAGATAACTTATCTGTTAGCATGCAGTTATGATCCATATATTCCGTAATGGAATATGAACATTTGCGAATTTAGAATACATCGAATCATAACTTCGAATATAGAATTCAGAAGGGATCAAATAGGAAATGATACTTTGAATCATAAAACCATAATGAAATATTGATCAACAAATAATTAGCGGATTTAAAAAAGATTCAGTTCGATTCTCTTATATTTTGCTCATATTTGTGTCAGTTTAGATGATCTTAAACGATATTACACTTTAATTAATGACTTCTATACTTTGATAATTAATAATTGTCGTGTCAACTTTATTAGATCGAGACTTGTTTAGTAGAGTTTAAAAATAATTTTTTATAAATTTAAAAAAATTAGTGAAATGTGTGGTTAAAAAATTAATAAAAGTTGTGGATTCTATTAAATATGTGATTGAAAATAAATTTAGAATTTTTTTTTTTTTTTTTATAAAAATCTATACTAAACATATTTAGAGTGAGGGGAATTTCACTTTTATAAGAAATAACTTTTTATTCTTATTTGCTCAAATTGATTTAAAATGAGATTGCATTATTTGCACGTAAAAAAATTATATTTAAGTGTATTCGAATATATTTCTCTTCTATAAGAAATGGCTTTTTGCTCGTATTTGGACCTCAAGATCTTATATATATGCCACGACCACACTAATTCTTTGTTGTGTTCTTTTTTCTTTTTTTATTCTTTCTTTCTTTGGCGGGTGCTTTTAGTTTCTTATTACACGCGTGCGTTGTACTTGCTTTTATAATTATATTATCAATTTTTAATATTTTTAAAAAAATTATTTTTTAATTATTAATAATTAAAATATTAAAATAGCAATTATAATAAAATAAAAAAATACGATTCTTGATAATATGTTGTATTGTATTGTTCGATATTAATATTTTATTTATATTAATAAAAGTACAATTGTAATCAAATATGACTTTATATAGTGGTAATACAAATAGTAACTTAAACACATTAAAAAGTTTTTGGTGATTTAAGCATTGATGATTGACGAACCATTTATATTAAATCTTATGGAATTAATGATGTATTAATAGGCATCATCAAAGTTATATTTTACTCGACAAAAATTAATAATTAATAATTTTATTGTGAGAGAATATAATGATTTAATATATTAAATGTTTACAAATTTTAATTGTACATTTAATAACTTTTTAAAAATTTAATGTACGATAATAATAAATAATAAAAGATTAATAAATAAATATTAAAAGATAATTGCATTAATGTAAGTACAATTATAATCAGATATGAGTTTTATATAGTGATAATACCAACGATAACTTGAATCCAGTAAAGACCTTTTAGTGATTTAAACTTTGAAATTTGACGAACATTTGATATCAAATCTGCTGCATTTTAAGAAAAATAAAATCAATAATTACTAATTTTATTGTGAGAGAATATAATGATTGGCTATATAATATTGTATATTTGTTGGAGTAATAATTATTTGTGAATAATATTTTTTTTATATATTCTTTTTTTATTAGACGTGTTTGAATTAACGACGTAAATGAAAATGTCATAAATGTAAGTAAGAAACAAAAATTAA
Source organism: Forsythia viridissima (assembly GCA_030279155.1). NCBI lineage: Eukaryota > Viridiplantae > Streptophyta > Magnoliopsida > Lamiales > Oleaceae > Forsythia > Forsythia viridissima. Next base: position 36,454,152 of record CM059033.1, on the reverse strand, counting down.
AAAAGTATCAATGCTTGCTTATGTTATGAGAATGTTGTTGAGAGACATAATTAAGATGAGAAAAACGTTCTATATATATTAATTAAATTAAATTAAATTAAAAATAAAAAAGTTCCACATGTTAGTTCTAAACTATAGTATATGTTTGATGAAGTTTAAACATTTTGAAAAAAAAATTAGTAAAATATGTAGTTGAAAAGTTGATAAAAGTTGTAGGTCTCACAAAATATATAATTGAAAATGAGTTTGAGCAAAAAAGAATTTAAAAAATTGAACAAAGCATGCTCATAATCACTGTAATCTAATGTATTAAAAATAATATTTTTATCTTCATTTCAGTTTTGACAACTATGATTTAAATTTTAATGCGATAATAAACAAAGTTACAACTTTTATTATTAATTTTTTTTTTTGTTGAAACCTATTTTTCATTCCTCTAATCTGCGTAATGCCAAAAATAAAAAAAAAAAAAATTGATATTATCTTTTCACCTTCATATTTAATTTAATAGAGTAAATGTTTAAGAAATTTAATTGTACATTTAATAAATTGTTGAAAATTTAATGTATAATAATGATGAACAATAAAAGAGTAATAAATAATTATACATTAATGAATACTAAGGGTGAATATGAAATTTTAAAAAATTTATAAGAATAAAATAGTCCAATTATATATTTTTTTTAGGATTTTTTAAATGTAGTATAGATAATTAAGAAAGCATAAATATATTTCTATTTTAGTATTTAAAGAGGGAATAAATGAAAGAAAAATCACAATTAAAGATATAACTGAATTATTCATATGATTGATGGGTTTTTTTTTTTTTTTTTTTTTTTTTTTTTAGGGTTTGGCCATAGCAAGTAATGGATGGTAGGGCCGCCTTATTATTTGTTGTAATAATTTGGTGCACACATTTAATTATGTACAAACAGCAAATAAATTCATATTCATTGCCATTGGTGTACAAATTGCAAATCATAGCAAATTTATTGGATTAGGGTGTGTTTGGTTGGTGTTCATGGAAAATGGTGGAAAATGAAAAAAAATTTCATTTAAGGTGGAAAATCAATTCTACTATATAGGTGAGAAAATATTTTCTAAGAAAGTAGAAAAAAATGTGTTTTAAGTGATTGTATATTGAAAATCAATTTTCTTTTCTATGTGCAATCAAACAACCAAAGGCGGAAAAAAAAACCCATGAATGTGACAACATTTTCCATGAATGTGATATTTTCCATGGAAAATGTGCCAATCGAACACACCCTTAGTTCCACGTGAGTCGGTCAATGTTTCAGTTTTAAATTAAACTAAACCATTCGAAAATAGTTTAGTTTAAGTTTTAATATTTAAAAAATTGTTTAAATCGAATCAAATTATTTTTATTTTATTTTATAATTAAAAATAAATTAATTATACTTACTCACCCATTTATAAAGTGAGCAAAGTACAATGTAATACTAAATTTATTGGATTGGCTTATTTAATTTTTGCCAAATGATTGGGTCACTCGCCCATGACCAATGTCGATTTCGAGTCGAAGCGAGTGAGGCAACCATCTCGGACCCAAAATCGAAGGGGGCCATTTTCATGAAAAAATAAAAAATATATATATTTTTTATAACTTTAGTTATTCAAAAAAAAAATATTTGTGTAAAAGTTTGATGCCCAGCAAAGCAAAATAAGTCGCATTTTCATAAGTATCGTGAGTATTATTAAGTAGTAGTCCAAAATCGAATGAACCCATTAAAAAAAAAAAAAAAAAAAACAATGAAGCTTAGTCCACCAGTAGTCCTACTCATGATTTATCAGACTTTGCCTTGGAGCCTGGTGGTCTAATTTTTAGACTTCGTCTTGGGCCTCGAAATTGTTAGAATTTGTCCTGCCCATGACCCAGAAGTTCATTATTTGGTCTAAGTATTTATTAATTTTTGCCAATTTCCTTTTTATTCTTATTTCCTTCTACGACAAATTTTAATGTAACGTAACTATTGAAACAAATATTAATGTAATATAACATTTATGTTTAAAAACTATCAATTTAAGCTTGTATTAAGAATTTTAGAACAATTTACTTATATTTTAACTTGTTTTAAATGCGTTATTATTATATCGATAAGTAAACTGTAGTATAAAACTAAACCGAAACGCAAAAAGTAGGTTGATTTAGTTTGGTTTGGAAAATGAAATGGTTTGATTTGGTATGTAATTTTTTTCAAATCATTTTAAATGGTTTAGTTTGAAAATAGTTTAAAAATCGTCCAAATCGAACAATGTTCATTCTTATTTTTAATTAATTGCATGATTGTGAAATATTCTTTTATTTTCTTTTCATTTTAAATCTAGTTAAATTAATGTTATGGCTCGTAACAAATTAAAACTTGTGTATTTAGAACTTAATAACTTCATTTGTCACGTGAATATAGGTTAAAATGTGTGAAAATATAATTGAAAATTTTTAAGAAGTCGGTTTAGAAGAAAATTATAATAAAATCATAACAATTTTAGTTGATTGTTTTTTACTAACATAATAATATTTAATGCCAATTATAGAACTTAAACGTTGAGTTGATGTAGTATGTAACGAGTGCGAGATGATAATTGTTAAAATTATAAAAAAAAAAATTATATTATCGTGAAGAAGATTCTTATTTTTGTGAAGAATATTCATAAAGTAATGATCCCCTCCTCATCATAGAGAGGCTTTATAAAGACCACAAAATATGTGTCATGTAGCTATTGAATAAGAGAAAAGTAATTAACATAAATGTTAATTACTTGTCCAATGGCCACGGAACACGTATCATGTGGTCTTTATAACTCTTTCTCATAGTAAGAAAGAGATCATTTTCTTCTTATTTTATTGCAAGCACCGTGCATCGTATTTCCCTTGAAAATTTAAATATTTTTTTTTTTTGTGTTTTTAATATAATTAATTAATATATTTTTCGAAATTTGCTAACTTATTAGAACTAACCGCACTCGTGGTGCACGAGGATCTGGGTCCCATTTGTTGGTATTTCAGAAATTAAAAACAAAAAAGATTCCAAAGAGTCAAGAATAGAGACAAGAAAAGGTTCTTGTTTTTATGCTTATTAGTTATTATTGTCATTACAATAATGAGCACGAGGGACATGCGATGACCCAAAAACTACATATGCACAGTATTGTTGAAAATTAAAAGGATAAATTACACTCAAGGACCTAACTTTTGAAGATTATCTCAATTCTATCATCATTCAATTTTATTCCAACGTATAATCTCTAACTTCATTTCAAATTACTTTGCCTCCGACTTTCTTTTTTTTTTTTAAATTCAACACACCATCATATCTCCAGTGTGGTTGTTAAGCCTCCACCAGGAAAAAATGGTAGAGTTCGGATACCCTAAGCATATATAAATAACTCATAAAAAATACATGGGACGTGAGCATAAAACCTGATCTCCAATCATAAAAGCTAAAGCAGTATCAATATATTTCTTCGATGGCATATAGACATGGGGGTGATACTCTCATCTCTTTGCCTCCAACTTAAACAAAATAAAAATAAAAAGAGAATTTGCAAAAGTGATCCCAAACTTTTAAAAAATATGCAGTAAGATTCTAAACTTTTTAATCGTAACACCCAAGTCATAAAAAAAGAAAAAAAAGAAAATAAAAATAGAAAAATAAAATAATTAAAAAATAGAAAAAATGAAAGTATGTTCTTATCCAAAATTCTCTCTTCTTCAAATCTCAAACAACCCTCATCCCAATCCCCGTTAGTCCCCACCCTACTGTCGACCTCAAAATCTCTCGCCAGTACCTACCCAAAGCCCCACTTGCGAATCTCTCACCTGGTGCTAGGAACACTTGAGTTTGCAATGATTTTTTATTGTATTTTTTTTTTAAAATGATTTCTCACTCTTATACCTTGCTATACGAGGATGATGCACCATATGCCATTTTATACTCTCTATCTCTCTCTATTTTTCTCTCCAAGAGGTAGTTCACAAGACTTTAATTGACCAAGTAATTAAAATTTTGTTGATGGTTGTAGCTAAATGTTTACATATCTGATTCACCTCATGGATGCATCTCCCTGCAACTTCTTATAAGTTTCTTGTAGAATCAAATGGACTACGATTTTTATTAGAAGAGAAATCCATTGCAATTTTAATTGTGTTAATCTCAAAGGACAAAAAAAATTGTTCAATTGTTTGTTATTATTGCACTATAGTCCCCTCCTTTAAAAAAAAATGACACACTACGCCAAAACCACCATCCATTAATCTCGAAATTACCATCACCACTTCCAGTTTGGGGGAACCAGAGGGAGAAATCCCCTCGGTCAGAGGCGGATCCAGAACATGACAAAGGGGTGGTCGACGATCTTTTACAGCTGCGAAATCTTCTATAATATAATCTATATCTATTATTTTTGTTTGGGATATGATAGATTTTAATGTGTAATGATTTAAATTTTAATTTAGCCCATTTAAGAAGTTGGCTATTTTTTTGTTTGGAGTGGAAAGGATTTTAATGTGTAAATGATTTAAATTTTAATTTAGCCCATTTAAGAAGTAAGCTATTTTTTTGGGGGGGAATGGGATGGATTTTAATGTGTAAATGATTTAAATTTTAATTTAGCCCATTTAAAAAGTGGCTATTTTTTTTGGGGGCCGAACTATTGTTTAAAACGAGAAAAAAAACCTACCCTTGGTTAGTGACAATGCGATGGCGCTATTGCACTGTCGGCTTGTTGTGGTTGTGAGGGTGGGGGGGAATTGGAGAAGAAGAACATTTTTTTAAACTGATGGAACATATTTCTTTAAATATTTACCATTAATAAACCTCATGTGCCTTGTACCATCCAAATCCTCTAAATGGTATGCTCCATTTGGTAACACATTCCTCACTCTGTATGGTCCTTCCCAATTTGGTGACCATTTTCCATACTTTGGACTATTGCTATCTAAAGGAAGTATTATCTTCCAAACTAAATCATCTACACTGAAACACTTGGCTATAACCTTTTTGTTGTAATATGAAGCTATTTTCCTTTTTTAAATTTGCAATCTATCCAGGACGTTTAACTTCAATTCCTCCAATTCCAATAAATTCTGAACAAGTAATTCTGTATGTTCGTCGTCACTTACGCTATTTTGTAAGCGTATTCTAATTGATTGTACATTAATCTCCATAGGCAATACCGCCTCTTGTCCATAAGTAAGCTGGAAAGGAGTCACATTAGTGCTTGATCGTGGAGAAGTTCTATAAGCCCGTAACGCTCTATTCAAACACTCATGCCAACCTCTGGCATTTTCACTTATCATTTTCCTTATGATATTTTTCAAAATTTTATTAGAAGATTCTGCTTGGCCCTTAGATTGGGCGTAATAAGATGTAGAATTCACCAATTTGATTCCAAATTCGCTCAAAAACTCTTTCACTTGATTCTCATTTAAAAAGGTTCCATGATCCATCATTAAAGTTTGGGGTATCCCAAATCTATATATGATGTGATCACAAATGAATTATATGACATTTCCTCGAGAGATCTCCTTTAAAGGTATCGCTTCTACCCATTTAGTGAAAAAATCTATAGCGACTATTACAAAAGTGTGTTTTTTGGACGATAGAGGATAAATTCTCCCTATCAGATCTATCGCCGAACTTTTAAATGGCCAATGCTTAATAATAGGTGCCATTTCTCTTGCTGGCATTCTTTGGATTCTAAACAACTCTTAACATATTGAACACACAATTCGCCCATCTTAGGCAAAAAATATCCACTCCTAACAATTAACCATCTCATCTTTTGGCCAGCTTGATGTGCTCCGCATATTCTTTCATGCACTTCGGCCATAATTACTTTAGCTTCTTGTAAATTTACGCATTTTAATAGCACACCATCTGAGCGTTTCTTATATAATTCTTCATCTATCAGCACATAATTCAATGAGCGTAATTTCACTTTCCTATAATTCTTCTTATCAAGTTTCTTTAAGAACCTTCGTATTTCTTCTCTCCAATCTATTGCGTCTCCATTTTGTATACAATGTACATCAACCTTTTTCGCCCTTCATTGAACTACAGGCAATATCACTCCATATTCACAAGTAGAGTCTTCATTTAGCATTTTTGAATAACCCGAAGCCATTTGGGCCAGCTTATTTGCTAAATCGTCATATACTCTGTTAACATATTGAAGCTCTACTTGATCAAATTCTTCCAATAACTTCTGAGCGATGTCATATTGGCTTATGACAGAATTACTTTGGCATTTAAAATCGCCAATCAATTGATAAATCACTAATTGGGAATCACCCCTGATGAGTACATTTTTCGTCCCCAACTCCAACAATAACTCTAACCCCACAATCAATGATTCGTACTCATCTTGATTATTGGTACACATTTTATTCAGTGTGAATGCGAATTTGTAGTAAATCCCCAATGGATTTATTAGCACTACCCCTACTCCTACACCTCCAGCAGTTTTCGACCCGTCAAAGTATAAAACCCAAGGTTTTAATTCGAACGAATCGACTTCTAATTCAATCTCTTTAGGTACGTCTAAACATGGATGATCGGCTAGAAAATTAGCCAATGCTTGATTTTTAACAGCTTTTTAGGGTATGTACTGTATTTCAAATTCTGACAGTGCTGAAGTCCAAAGACCAGGCCTTTGATGTAAAATAGGACGAGAGACATGTACTTAATTAAATTCACTTTGGAAATTTAATAAATGGTCACGGGCCGCAAGTAAGCCCTTAATTTAGTACATGTAAAATATAGAGCAAGACATAATTTTTCAATAGCAGAATAATTACATTCACATTTTGTTAGTCGTCTACTAAGATAATATATCGCCCTTTCTTCTCCAAATTGATCATCTTGGGCGACCAGTTCAGCTATTGATTCTTATTCAGCCGATATGTATACTTTCATTGACCGTCCTTGGGTAGGTGAAACTAATACTGGTGGATTTGATAAATATGTCTTCAAGCTGTGAAAAGCATTTTAATGCTCTTCACTCCAGACGAAATCGTCCTGAATTTTCAACTTCAAAAGAGGCAAAAAAGCTTTCGTTCGCTCTGCACAATTAGAGATAAAACGTCGTAAAAAGTTCATTTGACCTAAGAATCTTTGCAATTATCTCTTGTTACTAGGTGGTTTAGTCTCTAAAATGTCTTTTGCTTTATTTTTATCAAGTTCAATTCCTCTTTTATGCACCAAAAAACCCAGGAAATTCTCTGCATTAACACCAAATGCGCATTTCAACGGGTTTAATTTTAATGTATATTGTCTCATTCGTTCAAATGAACGTTTCAATTGTTGAAAATGATCTTCTTCTTTAAGGGATTTGACCACTATATCGTCAACATAAACTTCAACGAATTCGCCTATCATATCATGAAAAATCAAATTCATTGCCATTTGATAAGTGGCTCCTGCATTTTTAAACCAAAAGACATAACTACCTATTCAAAACATCCTAAAGCACCCGGATATCTAAATGCAGTTTTGTGTACATCTTCCTCAGCTATATAGATTTGGTTATATCCTGAATATCCATCTATAAAAGAATACATTACATGTCCGGCAGTTGAATCAACTAAAGAATCTACCGTTGGCATTGGGTACTCATCTTCACCACAGGCACGATATTTGATAACCATTCAACATATTTGGTTGTCCTAATAAAACCTGCCTTTAACAATCGTTCTACTTCTTTCTTTACTTCGGGTAATACATTAGGGGCAAAATGCCTAGGGATCTGTTTATGAGGTTTAAAATGTGATTTGGTTGGTAACCTATGTTCTATCAAATTTTTATTTAAACCAGGCATGTGTTCATATTCTCAGGCAAAACAATCTTTGTATTCTTTTAACAAAGCAATTAACTGTTCACTTACCTCTTTGTTAAGCATTTGACTGACGAATGTTGGGCGATCTTCTCGTCCATCTCCAATGTTCACTTTTACCAAAGGATCTTGTGTTTGAGCGTGCCCGGGTTTCATGACCCCCATCACATCATCGTCCAGATTTTTTGTAGTTATCACTTCTTCTTCCAAACAATCCACCTTATTAATTTCTCGGCTGATATTTTGCTCTAACTTGAACACTGCTAATTTGTTCTTCAGTATCTCTAAAGCCGCTTCTTCTTTCATTTTTTCTTTACACTCTTTATTAAAAGCCACTAAATTGGCTTTGACGGCCCGAAGGTTGGCCATATTCTTTAACATTTATTGATTGTCTTTTTGCCAATTACTGGCTCTTCAAGGGCCACTATATTTGGCCTCATTTGATCAAACATTTCAGTAAATGCATCTACTGAGAATGATTCTTTGCTTTGCGCGATAATTCGAGTTTCTTTCCCTTCTTGGACTACCCTAACAGGCCCATAATTTCCTTCGTACATGAACCTCTCCATTGAGTTTGCTTCTGTGACAAAAGGCCTATGATCTGCCTATACCACCTCTGTTTTACCTTTATCATTCTAGAAAACTAGACACTGATGGAGCAACAAAGGTATACAACGATTTCCATGAATCCAATCTCTCCCTAATAGTACATTGTAGTTAGTAGGACCGTCTATTACAAAGAACACCTTAGTTTTAGTAATAGTTCCCACCGTTATGTCTAATGGCATTACCCATTTGGCTGAAGTTGCTCTTCCATTAAAGCTCGTGAGAATGACCTCCATTGGGATCAAATCACTTTCTGTCTTTGCAAATTTCTTTATAATCCTGGATGGGATAGTATTTATAGCTGCCCCGTTGTCAATGAGAACTTTGGCTACTGAAATGACATTGACTAAAGCTTTCACATATAACAGTCTTAGGTGTTTAGTTAAGCTTACTATTGGCCTCTTAAAAATGACTTTTTCGGCTGCCTCTATCTCTACTTCTTGCTCGTCTTCTCTTGAGTCAACTTCCTGCACCAAATTTACGTGCAACATTTCACACTGATCTTCTGTTTCTGCCTTTTGAACTTCTATATCGCTCTCCTCTTGCATCTCATATCCACTTACCCAACCAGTAGAGGGTGACAATATCGTTGGAGGTGATCCATATTTTTCAAAGCGTGGTACCCTTACTTTTCTCTTAGGTGTCCCATATAATACGTAATAATCAAAGGATCACCCAGATGATTCACCCAACAAATTCATTTCTCGGATACATTCTTGATAAGTTGTTTCAATAAATTGTTATATGAGACTCCCATTCTTCTTCTTTCCGTCTCCATGTCAATTTCTTCTTCAATATCAGTCTTACCATCATCTTCTTCTTCCTCACATATGTTTCGAGATGTTTGACCAATTCTTTATCCGCATTCCAACGTGTATGCTTCTTCCTCATCATCTTCCTTTGTCTCCTCATCTTCTTTACTTTTAAACTCGTTGGCCAGTAAATAATTATTAGCTAAAACTGGGGACAATGTACCAAATTGAATGGTAATGGATTGCGCTAGATCGTCCTCATTTTAATTTTTCTTACGTCATTCAAATTTCGACTTACTAGAAGAACTTTCTGGTAATCCTTCCATCGAATCGCCCATATTGTCTTCTTTCTCATCTTCGAGACCTTCTTTATTAGTTGCCTCGGATAAATCAGGCATTTTAGGACGTACTATCCCCTGTTGTTGCCTCATCATTTGTCCATAATTCCTCTGATGACACCTTTGTTGCGTCCTAGTCATTTCATCAAATGGTATCACCATTCCTGCACTATATTGGAATGAATGCCATACATTTGATTGACGAGGCTGTGGTTTGAACGTTCTACCGTCGTGCATCGGTCTGAATTGCCTCTCGAAAGGAGGCCTTTCATAAAATAGTACATTTCACCTTTAAATGGGCTGGAAATTTGGGACCATGTTAGGACGATGGTGACGTCCCCATACTCCTGTTTTTTCTACATTCTCATTTACTTCTCCGCTACATCTTGCACACAAAACTCTTTCGTCTCTTTTAACTTCTTTTCCTTTGAGATGTTCAAGTGCACTAGGATGTTGTTCAGGATCCTCGTCTCCGTTATCTACTACCAATTTGAATTTAGGTAAACCACTTTTGAAACCAGTTATCATATTCACTCCAAGTGGCCGCGGAAAAGGATTCTCATCCACTGCCATCTTCTTCTTAGCTTCAAAAGTTCGCCCTGATTCTATAGCATCCTGTAACACATGACGGAAAACCAAACAATTATTAGTCGTATGAGACCATGCATTGTGCCAATTACAATATTTTTTATCCTTAATTTGCTCAGGATTTGGCAATTTGTGCTTATCGCTAAATTTTATTTGTTTGTCTTTATACAATCTATCAAATATGGTATCAGCTTTGGTTATATCAAATGAGAACACTCTAGCCTTTTTGTTTGTATCTCTCATAGGCTCATTTTTTACCGTTATTATTGAGTTGATCACCAAAGGACAATCATACGCGTCTCCTTTAACCAATTTGGCCAGACATATTTCAGTCTGATCATAATGTTCGTCTACAATATGAACGTCAAAGTTCGGGTCTCTATAATAAGTCCATTTACTAGAATTTTTCATTTGTTCCTTTTCTCTTATTAAACGTTCATACCTAATCACATTGGCCGTTAATTGAAAAAGGTCAGAAAACTCCCTATCTTGAAACTTCTTTTTTAAGTTAAAACTTAAACAACTTTGAGCGATTTTAACAAATTCATTTTCAGGTAAAGGTGCAAAACATTTGCTCCTAGCAGTTTTAAACATTTGAAGAAAAACTTCCGCCCATTCAGTTGGCATTTGACGTAAATTCGTCAAATCGACCAAAGTAACTTCAGACTCGGTTTTATAAAATTGAGCGTGAAACAATTGTTCCAATTGTTGCCATGTCTGAACAGAATTTGCTGGCAAATTAATGAACAATGAGAAAGCTATTCCTATTAACGAACTAGGAAACAACCTCATTTTGTGATAATCCGTTACTTCGCCACATTGTAATATAAATCACCCTATATGTTCCAACGTCGAGACCTCTCCCAAGCCAGTGAATAATGAGAATTCTAGCACTTTATATCTTCTAGGCCATGGATATGCTTGGTCTATCCAATCAGGATATGGCTTCCTATAGGTCGGCCTAATAAAAGGACGCATCCCAAAGGCCATCTGATCTTGCATTATCTCTGCGATTTGGTTTCTCAAAACCACATTGGGATCATATGGGACACCTATAGGTTGGTTCACATGTGGCATCATTTGAGGCCTATTATTTGGCCATGGATTTGTGGCAAAATTACCATTATTTAAAGCAATATTGCCTTTCACTTGAACATTTGCCCCCATCGTTAACGCGTGTGGCATTTTGTCCAATATTTTGGATATTTTCCCTTGCATTCGAGCTACCCCCAAGTTAGACGGCCCATTATTATGACTTGAATTTGCTATTCCGCCTCCTCTTGCATTCGACATTGATGGTATAAAAGGCGTTTCTATTCCCTGATTTGGAGTCAAAATTGGAGAGTTATGCCCCACGATTGTTCTAGCTTGGAAATGATTTCCTATATTTGGCAAATTTGGTTGGCATATCTGGCCCACTAACTTATTCATAAGTTAGTTTAAAGTGCCTAATTGTTTGGCCATGTTGTCATAGTGTACATTCTTAATTTGGATAAACTTTTCCATATCATGAACATTTTGCAGACTTACCTGTCCAACGACGTCTTGTGTGAGTTCACCAAGCAATGCGCGCATGGTGCGTGGACTCAATTCTGTCATTGGTTCATAACGGCTTTGATTCTGTCCATCTGTTCCTGGAGTATTCTGCTGTTCCTCATATCGCTCGATCACAGACTGGACTCGTTGGTTTGCTGGCTCCTTATTTGAATTCTTATGAGGTATATTGTTTCATTTCCTGTATCTTCTAACACCAAAGGTCCCACTAGGCGTGCCAAATTATTTAGCGCATAAATGAACTTTGATAATAATTAAAAAGATTCAGACGATGTGTAAGGGACGCTAAACGTTGTGAGACAAAGTTCTAACAAGGGGTGTTTTATTTATGAAGATTACAACTACAAGGAAAGATGAAAGGACGAAACAAAACGCCTCCAAGGGGCACAAGCACACTGGAATACAATGCAAATAAATGCTTAGAACTGAAAGGAAATGAAATTACATCTTTATCTGTTTTTGAGAATGATTGATCTACCTCTTCCGTTCAATCTTCTTTCTTTTATACTTTACCAAACGGTTTCCTTCAATTTTGCATTGAAACTGCTCATCGCCCAATAACTACACACTCCCTCCATAATTGCTAATTTATCGCACATAACTGCGGTTTATGATTCAACCGTTTGTAACTCCTTGGATTGTGAGACGTGGGGATTTGATAAGAGGAAAAGAAAACCGTTTAATAACAGTTTATTCACAAGGTGAATAATCGTTCCATTCGCCAAAATTCTGGGCGTTCACTAGGCCTGGGTGACATCTATCCTGGGTCTATATGCTTGGGTGACATCCTAGGCCTGTAGTTTCAACTGGGTACCTTCTTTGGGCTCGCCCAAATCTAGGGCGTTTAATAAACTTGGGCGACGTCTTGGGCCCATAGATAAATTCACCTGGGCCTCTTTTTGGGCTCCTTAAATGGGCTTTTATTTCTGCACGCCACAATATGATTTCCAACCAATCCCAGTCTTACGAAGAAAATGGAAAATAGTTTTTTGGTGAGTGGTGATGGGCGGCGGCAGTTGTTGGTGAAGACGAGGTTGGATTGGGGGTTAGTTGCAATTTTTTCTTTTATATTGGTTGGATTTTAGCTGTAATTTTTGTTTTTCCCTTTTATTTTTCTATTCTTTCTTATCATTCAATTTAAGGGTAAAATGGCCCGTTTAACAAATTTTTGACTATTTAACTGTATAACTACGGTTTCTATAAAAAAAAGATCTCGGGTGCTAATGTTTCAAATATTAGGGACCTGAGTGCTAGAAATTAAAGGTTCGAGACTCCATCGTCACAAAATTAAAAATTTTGGGACCCCTTGTACTATTTACCCCATTATTTATCCTAATAAAAGACAACACTAAAAAAAATTATTGTTCAAAGAATCTCTCTTTTTGTTTGTTGGTTTTATAAGAGAATCGGGCTTCTTCGATGGGTGTGGTGGTGGCTCTTTATAAAATTATTATATTCATTTGCAGGCGATGGTATGGGTAGGGTGTGTTGGCTTTGATTCGTAGTTGGGGGTGCAAATTGGAAATGGGTCAGTGGAGAGGATAATATTAAGTAGGGGCGGATGGGTTGAGGTGAAGTTGGGAGGGTTGGCTTTATCTAAACGTATTCATTCAAAAAAGTAATAATACTTATAAACAAAATAATTCGAATGAGTTTTGTATATAACATGTCAATTTATATTCTTATGGATTATTTTAAATAAATTAACTACAACTAATTATAGAAAATTTCATCTAATTCACAAGGGTATTTTAGGTATATTAACCTCATTTTAGGTAGAATATAGTTTAAAAAGTTATCACAGATGAATATGATACTCAAAATTAAAAATACGAAAAGTTATTGTGATTTTTTAAACACGATGGAAATATTTTTGAATGAAGTTGAGAATGTTCAAGTTGGCTTAACATTTACGTGCCATTTTATGTGCTCTTATGCCTTTTTTATAATTAATTATGTTAAGTATAAGTTTAATGAAATGTTGTTGAATATGATTGTGCTAGAGATCATATTGATACATGCATGATTTGCTTATACAAATCTTTATGATTATAATCCGACAAGTTTAATGACAAAAAATAAAAATTACTTACAAGAAAAAATTAAACTATGTTGTAAGAATGAAAAATAAGTGCCATATATATTAATTAGGAGTCTGATGCAGATTTCTATGAAATGATGTTGTTGAATATCATATTAGACTTATTAAATTCTTGATAGATCAATTGGGATATAAAAATAAAATCAACAATTTGACTAGATATGTGATTGCATTAATATTATAATCAAAAGTTGGTATATGGGCTGTAAAATATTGTCATACGAATCCAAAGTAAAAAATGGTGTGCTAAAAGGCGCAAATTGCAAATTTAAATCATATTAAATAATTTTTTATTTTATTTTATGTAAGAGTAGTTAGTAAATTGCAACGAAGATGGCTGTTGCTTAAATAATTAATTTATTCTTTGACGTATTATTAATATTCTTTTTTTGTTTTTGTTTAGATATCATTGAGAATGTATTATCAAACTTTTTGTTTAAATAATTGCAACGAATATTCTTTGACATATTATCAAACTTTTGTATTAAAATATTCTATTAATGTGCATTGAAATGAGAGACAAATATTGTCAAACTTTTGTATAGTTATTTATTTTATTTATTTAAAAATACGAGAGACAGAAAAAAGTTCTGCGCCCTCATAATTAATTTTTTGAACATAAATCATCGTAAAAAACAAAAAGTAAGGTGTTCAAATTCATATATTGATGATAAGAATGTGATAAACAGTTGATGACATAAATGTGAAAATAAGTAATAGTTGAATACATTCAATGCAATTAAAATGTGGTGCGGCACTTGAAAAGAAAAATAACTTACAAATATACCCCTTAAGCATCAGATGTTATGGTGTGAAAACAAATCGAACTGTGAGTGGACCGATTCGTAAAAATAGGCCTTAAGGCCGGCTTGTCAAATGGCTTGGGCTGTCCCTATGGCATTGGACTCCTTTCAAAAAATAAATAAATGGGGGCTTTGCTCCAATAATCCATTGTGTAAGAAATTGAGGATTGTGTTTGTTCTATGTATTATACACGAGTTGGTTAATGTTCTACCTCGAATAGAATTAGTTAGCCATGTCTTATAAATAAAAGCGTCTTCATTGTATTTTGTTGAGATAGTTATAAACTATTTAAGAAGTGAAATTTGAAAATTCTTTATCACTACTCACTATTAAAGTTTTCTTGGGTATACTTTGAATTTGTGGTGTGTGAGAGTAATCATGTGATGGTAACAATTTTTCACATAGTACATAAAATCGTCTTTAACAGTCCATAATATATATATATATTTGGGTAACATGGATCTTGTATTATATTTTCACAAATGAGGATCATAGAAGGCGGAGTAAAGCCCACTCTCAACATATTGTTATGGAACAGCCTACTTTAAGAGCAAGCTGCACAAAAGACCTATTTTTGGTTTCTTTTTCTTTTAATTTGTAAAAATAAAAGGTTTAAGATTTATTTTTACTTTTAAAAAGGTTAGAGTCCAATTACAATTCTTCCATTGTATTTTTTCTATTATTTTAATTTATTTACGTATGGGGTAAAAGTGTCAAAAAATCACTTGAGGACCATGTGTACATTTAAAATAAAAAGATGTGGACGATATCTGCGAATAAAATTGAATGCAGATAATATTGTTACAAAGTGAAAGAATGGGGACTGTGAGTGTAATTAATCCTTTTGAAATCAAAGTAAAATATTTAACATAAAATTTGGAACAATTTTTTGACATTTTGAGTGAATGAAAACACCATAAAACTCAAAACAACTATAATCACTCACTCAAACTCAATATTCGGCGGGGGACAGAAGATGTAGAAACGAAGGGCACAATCATGATTTCAAGACGACGCCCCTTCTCATCTTGTTAACCAGCTTCTAAAGTTGGGTTTTGCTACTAACAACTATACTTACGTCAATATGCCAACCCATTTTCTCAATCCAATGCTAACAAGATGGTTTCAATTGAGGAACAATATTTAAATTTTAGTATAAAATGTTGTTGGACAGTACACATTTTAATTGAAATGTGTACAGTTTAAATTGATTGTGGCTTTAAATTTTTGAATTTGTCATCAACTCCAGTTGGTCAAGCAATGTTCTTCACTGACAAAGGGGATTGTCGCTCACCGATCCCTTCCAGTTAGTGACGATGGGGTCTTTGAGAAAAAATCCTCACTGACCTCAGTTTATAAGAAACAGTCCTCACTGACTCCTACTTTTCAAACTAAACATGTTTTCCATTTTTCTATTTTGAGAAATAGTTTTTAAAATGAAAGATAAACCAAACATATTTTCATCAATCTTAAATAAATCTTCAAAACAGAAAATTGAAAATGAATTCAAAACTCAAAATCAAAACACAAACCAAATACACCCTAAATACCGCAAATGCAATTTTTCAATTTCGCTTTTACAGCAATTCATAAAAAATTTAAAAATAAAATAAAATAAAGAGTTGCAATTCTTATTCTCTAAAACCTTTAACACTTGATTCTCATTCTAATTTTCTTGACAGAAGATCTAGAAATTGCATTTTCATTTTTCATAGCAAATAGTTTTTTCGAATAGTGTGTCCAAACAAGACATTAATTCGAGTATTTTTGAAAATCAGTCTTGTCTTTTTTTTTTTTTTTTTGTCATCGTATTTCTCTTTCATTATCTATCTAGTTTTAATAAAAGAAAGCTCGAGATTTTAATTAAATCGCACTTATTTGATTAATTGACCGCAACATTATAATTAGTCAAGTTTAGAAATAACTTACCATAACCTAAGAGGTTCTGAATTTCAATTTTTATTTTTTGTCTGCCATGCTGTTTACTTCATTTTAGTTGCTTAGAGTATGCTAAATTTACTTTTAACTCAATTATTTTGGCCGAAAATAATTTTTAAAGTTATCTTTTTTACTAACAAAATTTACTTTTTTTGGAATCCCTTTATCCTTTCAAGATGGAAACAATTGTCACTTAAAAAACAAATGTTCATATTATTATTCATCAAGCACTTTATAGTAATAAAAGTTATTCATGACTGAAAGGTGGGACAATGTGATTAATCCTCAAAGACAACATCTAATATTACTCTCTCTCCATTCACATGAATCATAAAGATCCATACTGCAGTGACTAGGAAGGTCAATAGTGTGAGTTCATGCACTTATTTTTCAGGAGCCACCTTATACACTCTATGACTTTGCGATCATATCATCGATATAGAACTCCATTTTCATGTGAATCATATTTAATGAAACAGAGCAATCATGGCTCGTGGATATATCATCCCAATAAAAAAGATACGCCTTGATTATATTTCTTAGTTTGAACAAATTTAGTATCGAGCATGACAATCGTATTGTTCCAATAGCTAGAAGTCGTGAAGTTTTTCAAGAGAAATCACTACTTTTCTGATACGTCTAAATGCAATTTCAATATTGTTATGGTTTAACAAAAAACATAAAAATTGTGATTAAGAAAAAATAAAAAATCAATAAGCTAGTTAGCAATAACTCACTTTAGGCATGGCAATGAGCCGAGCGTCGACTCGGCCCATTCAAAACGAGCTCGGCTCGTCTGGGGACAAGCGCTCATCCCCAAAATGTGGGCTCGGTTCGGCCCACGAGCTCGTGGGCCGAACGAGCCGAGCTACCCACAAGCTCGGCTCGGCCTTGATTCTTATATCGGAAATGCTTCAATTGAATTGAGTATATAATAGATTGAGAGATTAAAGTGTGGAAAAAAATGAGTTTAGAATAGAGTATTTATAGACAAATAATTGAATTTTTTTTTTTTAAAAAGTAAAAATATGACCGTTACCACGAGCCGAGCGGCTCGTGGGCACTGTCCACGAGCCCAAAACGAGCTCGGCTCGTATTTTGCCGAGTCGAATGAGCTCAGCCCTTTTTTTTTTTTTTTTTTTTTTTTTTGAGCTTGGCTCTAGCTCGTGTTCGTCCCTAGATGAGCCCGAGCTCGAGTTGGACCGAGCTTTTACGAGCCGAGCCGACGAGCTTTTTTGCGACCCCTAGCTCGCTTAGAAACATATGTTTGATCCGTCTTTGTTTCCTCAAAAAAATTTGGGCATGGCAAAATGTTCTTTGTCATAAAATGTAAAATTCGATCTCAATACTGTCTCGTACTATCTAATTCTTTGTCAAATTTAAGTGGTATTGAACAAAATTACACTAATAATCAAATGCATCTTAAAATATCCCAATTAAAAAGTCCAATCTATAATTCATGTAAAAGAAATCCAGGTAGACTTGACAAGTTCTTCTTTAGTTTTTCACTTTTTTGTCTTCTCTTAAAAAAAATACTCTCTCTATCAAGTCTAAAGTCTTAGAGAATATGCATTTGGAATACATAATAATAACAATTACGGTAGAAAAGAATAAGTAAAAAATTGTGGGTTTGAACTTTTGTGTAAATTTAAAAATTTATAGCCGTTAAGTGTCTTTGTTGACAGTAAGAAAGAAATACTTGGTGAAACCCATAAGGTAATATTCCAAAAAATTGTAATCAAGAAAATCTTCATTAGGAAACAAGATCTCTAATTATATTTTTTTGCAGATTTTCCCCCTCTCCCTCTCTATATTCTATATAAGAAGCGATTCATTACTTACATTAAGCAGTTTGAGAACGGAGAATTGAAGCCCAAAATTCCTAAGGTAATTTCTTCATTACACTTCTTCTTCTTTAATGAGAATTAATAGTTTTTTGCTGGTTTCTTGATCAATTATTAATTAAGATTTAACGGTTCTGTTTTTTTTTTCTCAATTATTAATTAAGTTTATGTTCTTGATTTTTTCATGTTTCTGGAGAACAAATGATTTATTATACATAAATTCGAATGTGAAAGGCTATAAAAAGTTTTTTTTTTTTTGAAATCTTTATATAATTTCACTTGCAGGTTAGAATTTATATGCCCTAATTTTCCAGAAACTATGTTTCTATTCGAATTTGTAAGGAAGCACTTACAAGATTTAATTATAATTTGAGTTTCACTATAGCAAGGTTTTTTTGAATCCAACGGTCCACATTTGTGGTCCCTCGACCGCAATTGCAAATGGAGTGAGAATCAAGAGAGAGAGCATAGATAAGCAGGCATAGTAGTTCATTCCACTATCAGACTAACCCTTCATGCCCCTCTTGGAAAATATGTTCCGGAATACAAACGCCAAATTCGATATCATGGCCCCCATAAAACCTGACGTGAACAGCCAACAACCACATACATAAGCATAAGAAAACAACATGAATACTGGGAATTTCCGTTCAAAGCCCCTACAAGTTAATTCAATTTTCAAAATTACAAGAAAATGCCAACCACAGTCATCTACTTAAACAGAGCCATAAAGAATTTATTGTGTTTAATAGTTCTTATAATTTCAGTATCAAAACTTAAATTTTTATATAAAGAAAATAGGGACTGAGATTCTGATTATTGTGATTTTGTTTATGAAGATGGGTCGAGCAAAACTATCCATGGAACTTAGAAGTGACAAAAGGACACGCCGTGTAACTTTTGAAAAGAGAAGGAAGGGTTTGGAGAAGAAGGCTTATGAATTGTCGACACTGTGTGGTGTCAAAATGGGCATGATTCTCTACGGGCCAGCAGACGGTGACGAACCAGTCAAGCCAATAATTTGGCCCGAAAACCGTGATGAGATCGAAAATTTGATCAGCTCCTACAAGAAGAGATCAGATGATGACTGTAGACAAAGAACCTATGATTTGTCATTTTACTTCAAGGATCAAGTGAAGAAAGTCCAAGAAGAGCTCGTGAAAACGCGCAAAAAGAACATTGAAACTAAGTACCCAAATTGGGATAAAACGTATGACAGCTTAACATATGATGAGCTGAAATACTTTGGTAATCTTCTGCAGGCTAAGATTGAAACTGTCAAGTCAAGAATTAATTTGATGAAGGGGACTCAAATTATGATGAATCAAAATCAAATGGATGCTCAATCAGTTCAAGAAAGCAAACATGCAAGTATGTTGAATTACCAGCAGCAGCAATTTTCAGTGCCTACTTATGATCCACAAATTATTGATGGTTCATTCAACTTGGCTAATCCGAGGGTGACGATGATGCCGATGAATGGTGGTGCATCGTGCAGCAACAGCATCAACTATATATGTAACGATGAAAATACTTACGGCAATTATATGTATGGTAGTGGCGCTGAAATCTCGGGCAATTATATCTATGGTCAGGGTGAAATCCCGAGCAATTATGTGTATGGTAGTGGCGGTGAAATCCCGGTCCCCCATGATTTGGGGTTCGGGATGCTAGACAATGTTTCTGTTCCCAATGGTGAGCCATCCATGTTCTGTTATTTGCCAACCTTGAATCCAATGCCTCAATACTCGCAATATCCAATGTTTTCGAGTCCTCCCCTTCAACTGCAAACTACTAAAACTGAAGATTATTGCGAATGGCGTGGTTGTCAGCTCAAGAATTCAATGTAGATGAAATTTCTGTCATAAATTTAGCTTAGGATTTGCTGATTAACTTTAGAGTTTAGACTCATTAATCTGTATATCGAAGTAATTCTGCTGATTACAATATAGTTGTCTTTTGCATATACATACTATCCAATTCCAGGTTTTTTGGCTATTGATTTTGAT
The DNA here is from genome assembly GCA_030279155.1 of Forsythia viridissima. NCBI lineage: Eukaryota > Viridiplantae > Streptophyta > Magnoliopsida > Lamiales > Oleaceae > Forsythia > Forsythia viridissima. The sequence goes on along the minus strand of CM059033.1, from coordinate 36,433,767 downwards.
TCTCTTTTATGTTCTGTTTACCGTTCTAAATGGTAATTGATCCCTACTTTAATTGACTTTAGAAACCTATTTTTATAGAGTGGAAAATTGGATGTGTCATACAAATTGAAATTATTTTTTTTTATTTTAGAAAAATATTGACATGAGTTTATAATGTCCAGTCTTGTTCGAATTGTAATGGTCATAATTCTAGTTCATCGATCCTCTATTAAAAAGCAAATTCGAGAATCTAGAAATATTTTGTATTTCTTATCAAAGTAGCAAAAAAACATACAACATATCTGCAAACTAACCAGTAGATTCACTACTTACCCGAATTATGACAACAAACAACAGATTTCACAATTAACTATGAACATGGAAGAAGCTGGGAGATATCATGAAATTGAAGGCACGGCCACATGAGATAACAAATTTCAGCAAAACCTCGGCCAATATATAAGATTAAGCGTAATAAGGGCAATGAAATTTAGTCCAACAAACACAAGCCAGTACAAAGAAACATAAACTCAAAACAAAGAAGCTTTGAATTCCACTTAAAAGATGGCAGTTTGACAGCTAAGAGTAGTTGAAAACAGTCTCTATCTGAAATTGTGTGGATGATAAATAGCATTACGGTGAACTTACATCTAATTTACTAATGCCCTTAACACAGAGAAATGAATTGATAGCAAGAAACATAATTATCCACAAATGACAATGAAATAAGCACTGATTCAAGACATTTGAATCCAATGTTGTAACGGGTAAGGAATTTTGATCCGTATTAGAATCAAGAACACTCTTCTCATGGAAAACAAATAATAACAAAAATCCCATGCCTAAAACTAAATAGATCTCAAAAGCAACAAATAAGCTCCTACTACTATAAACAACAAACCTGTCCTGCAATACCAAATGCAAGCACGGAATAAGCATAGTAGATCACATTAACAGTACATGCAAACACAATATTCACAATAACTAAAAAAGAAAATACGATTATCTCTACGATCAACGAGAGTTCAACTAACATAAACACAAAATAGCTGTACTCAATCAAAAAATTAAGACACCGTCCCGCAACAGTAAACGCAGCAAAAGATGTACAAAAGCAAAAATATACAGTAGTCTTGCCCTTTTAATATGGCACATGCATAAAGCATTCCAGACCAGATAAGGCATTCTACAATTTATATAAATATACATTTTTATATAAGAAACTCAAATATAATTGGGGACCTGGCTGAGCATCAGGGATTTTTTACTTCATTGTATTAAAGAGCAATAGGACCCTCAGCTACAGGAACTCCTCCAAAAAGCTAGTCTCTCTGCATCGTGCAGGTGCACAAATTGTGACCATAATTAAGTTGAAATTACATCTTAATTTCCATTATAACAACTAATGCCCCTAAAATAAAAACAAAGAAATATGAATTCATACCAAGAAACATAATTTCATCCACAAATACCCATCTCTAGGATATTTTGATCCCAATATTGGAATGGGTAAAGGAATTTTGATCAGCGTTAGAATCAAGAACAATCTTGTCATCGTAAACAACAATGAAAGTCTTAACAACAAAAACTCCCACGTCTAAGGCTAAATACACTACCACCACCACCACCACCAACAACAACAACAACAACAAGCAACAAATAAACTCAGAGCAGCATAAATACATAACTTTTCCTTAAAATCACAATGCCACACAAATGCAAGAAAAACATATACAACAATAGTACGTGCAAAAAAATTATTGATGATGACTAAAAAGAAAAACTGATCAGCACAGCGATCAAGAACAGAGTTCAATTAACATAATCACAGGAACATGGCAAAGAACTACTAAAGCTGGACCCTTTAATATTTTCTGTTTTGTTATAAACTTTAAAATTGGATATAATCGTGCAAATTTAGATTTCTTGAGTTGGGCATCGAATTTGAGAATTGTAAAAGATCAACTCATATCCTGCAAGGACAATATCTAATCGCAATCCTGAGACCTCTATTCCATGCCACAGGCATTTCGGTTCTAAATTGAACAAGAAAGCAATAGTCATTCAACCAAACACTGAGACAGCAGAAATTACTTCATCCCCATTGATATGGATAGACTTGTACTCATAATAAAAAAACAGCACAGCACACCATTACAGCAACACAAAAGCAGTGAATAAGCACTACAGCAACAACCTGCGTCCACTAAATTATTAACCATATCAAGACGCTGATGGTTTACCAATGCCAATACCACGATAACTTTTTCTCCTGTAAAATAACAATAACATCAACAAAGACGCATCCGTGAACGCAATTCACTTCTTGAGGCTACCACGAATACCAGGCTTGGTCTTGGAAGAGTCACCAACAAGAACCGAGTGAAGATTCGAGAGCTTGGACTCATCAAAGGGGACTTTTGGGTGGCGGGCATCGTGGTGGATCTGCATGGTTTTGATGTCGGGGGCAGTGATTTTGCAGTGCGGACATTCCAGCTTGGCGTGGCCGCCCTTCTCCTGGCCGGACCTGTCGGCTAAACCCGCCTTGCCTCCGCCTCTGTTGGTGGTGGCGGCGTCTACCTTCGCCGCTATTTCCTTCGCTGTGTGCTTCTTTGGCTTCGCCTTCCCTGTCATGATAGATCGATGATGATCAGGCCGCTCAACTGTGTATTTGTGCGTGTGATTTTCAGGGTGCGTTGAGGAGGGCAGTGGGGTTTGGGAATTTGGGAATTTGGACAATCTGATAAGAACCCTAGATCTCTCTCACTCACTCTCTCATCTCTTTTCTTCTCTCTCTCTCTCTGTATATATATACATATACACAAATATTGTATGTATGTATATCATGTGAAAACATTAGCCTAATTGCTATTTGTGTTAATGCGGGATTAGTGAAAATAGTAAATTTCATTTAATACTTTACAATTAGGGAAAACTTTCCCAAACCTTTTGTAAGTGTGACACATAGGACCTCTATTTCAATTTGTTCCACTCATATCTTCAACATTTTAAAATGGGTAATTAGCACAAAACGTTTTCACCTATTAAAGTTGTTATGGAAAACGTCCTAATTTCTATTTTTTGGCATTTAACATCTTCACCTACTTCACTTCTTGCAGAAAACATCTTTCCATCTAAAAAATAGCTGTTATCTCAACGGACCAACATGATTTGTGTTATAACTTAAAGATATATTAGTCCATCAACATTTTTCTCACACTCCATTCTCTCTCTGCCGCGCGTCTTCTTCACATTCTCCATTTTCTCTTTGCAACCGCACATTTTTTCTCTACAACCGCACTATTTTAGTCCATCATGCTTGGCCTTGTTGAATGGGGTGGAAGAGATGAGGACGGAAGCGTCACAGCCACCCATGAAGCAGTCGTGGAAGAAGAGGCGCGAGAGGATACCGATGAATAAAACTGCTGGCCAACAAAGCCATATCCTTTTTTCTTTCTCTTCTATCTACAACAGTACTAGTTCACCGAACTGCTGGCCAACGGAGCCATATCCTTTTCTCCTTCTCATCTCTCTACAACAGTCCTAGTATCTCTTTGGGTTTTTGAATTATGCTTGGCTTTTTCATCACAATTATTTATATTGCCGTCAATCCCAAAGTTGAGTTCTTGGTGGTCATCTGATTGTCACTAATTGCATATCCAATAAAGAAGCAGTTAATCAATATAAATGCCCACTAAAATCAAATCAAACATATCCAAATTTAATGTTTAACAAATCTTTAAAAAAAAAAAGGAAAAAGAGGATAACTTTTTGAAAATTGAATGAAGGAAAAAAGATGGGAAAATTAACTGAAAATAACAGGAGTAGGTAATGGAAAAAAAAATAAACAATGGAATTATAAACCCAATTATTACACAATTTCTTGTGGGCTTTTGCTTTTAAAGAAGCAAAAATTTATAGGAACACAAAAAGATGTAAGCTTTGAATGTTCATTATTGGCATAAAGGACAAAACTTTGGCCGACAATTCAATTCACCGGTCTTGGCGTGGACAACCACTTCGAAACTGTCAAATCTTGGACATGTTTTATGGTAATTACTTGTGCTTAAGAAGGTGTTGAGATATTTTCTCAAAACTTGTCAAAATCAGAAGATGTATCAATTGTTGAAAAGAGAGATATCTAAGTCGACTAAAATTACAAGTTTCCTAATCTTGAACAATTTGGTAGTCGAAACTTGGAAGACATCCAGGTCAACTGAAATTGAACAAGTTTCTAAAATTTGGACTCCTTGGTAGTTTAAACTTATAAAAAAAATTATGTCATTCGTTAACTATAAATTAACGTGGTTTATTCTCTTTTGTGGTGGTGACCTGAGGGTTTTCTGAGAGAAAAATTGTAAGCCTAGCATCCTAGTTATTTTTCTTGTTGTCTTTGTGGGTTGTACAAAGAGAAAAAATTGGTGGGTGTGGTAAAGCTTAGGATATTATTTTTCTTGAGATACTTGGGGATTTGGGTGGATGAAATCTATATGATTGTAACAATTTTTCATATAGTGAAAGTTTTGACAGTCCGTAAATCTTTCTCTATCTTTTATATTTTTCTGTTTCGTTAATTTTTCTCTGAACAAGGATCTTGTGGGCAATAAAGGAATTGGTTTCAATTCCCAACAGTGGTATCAGAGCATCAGGTCGTTTCAGAGTGTTGGCGCACAGAGAAGATATGTCTATCAAATATGATGTGGAGAAATTTGACGGAAGAATCAATTTTGGCTTGTGGCAAGTACAAGTCAATGATGTTTTGATTCAATCTGGACTACACAAGGCTTTGAAAGGGAAACCAACCCCTGTTTCTGACAAAGATACTGAAAAATCTAGTATGAGCGATGAGGTTTGGGAAGATTTGGATTTGAAAGCTGCAAGTACGATACGTCTATGTTTAGCCAAAAATGTTCTTGCAAATATTCATGGAATATCTGCTGCAAAGGAACTTTGGGAAAAACTTGAACAGTTGTATCAAACAAAGAGTCTTTCAAATCGGTTGTACTTGAAGGAACAATTTCATTATTTGCGAATGAATGCAGGTACAAAAATTTCAGACCACCTAAGTGTTCTCAATGAGATCGTTTCTGAACTAGAGGCTATTGGAGTTAAACTTGATGATGAGGACAAAGCATTAAGACTCATCTGGTCTTTTCCATCTTCCTATGAACACATCAAACCAATTTTGACGTATGGGAAAGAAACTGTGAGTTTTGAAGAAGTTACAAGTAAATTAATTTCTGAAGAAAGAATGTTGAGTGGTGGAAGTAATTTTTCATCTGAAAACTCGTTACTTGTTGCTGAAAAATGGAAGAAGAATAACTACATGAAAAGAAAAGTATCTTGTTGGAATTGTAGACAACCTGGTCACGTGAGAAAAAATTGTCCAAAAGGTGTAGCAAGCTCGGCTAACTGCTCGACATCAGATACGGACAATATGTCTCTCTTTATGGGAGACGATGATGTCACTTGAGTAAATATTTACATCCTTATGGCATGCGCTAGTTGCCATGATAGATGATGTGTTACTACTAGCGGGTCCACATGTTTGCACACGGGCATTGGCTTGATATTAATGCAAGGTGTGTGGTGGAATTGATGTCGATGGCTGATGAACTTCCAAGTAAGTCAAGCAAGGGAGTTGCACCATAATATTTCAGTAAATTTATTTGACATGAGCCGATGAAATTCTTAGAATTCGTTAATTCTAAGTGATTATACTTATATGGTGGAGTATGTTAATTCTCTGTTTTGAGAATTGGGATTGTCAAAGTTTACAGAATTTTTTAAGTATCGAGATGAAGAGCTATAGAAGAGATGATTGATTTTTGACTTGTTTTTCGTCAAGGTGGAGATTGTTGGGATATTTTCTCAAAACTTGCCAAAATCAGAAGATGTATCAATTGTTGAAAGGGGAGACATCTAAGTCGACTAAAATTACAAGTTTCCTAATCTTGGACACTTTGGTAGTCGAAACTTGGAATACATCCAGGTCAACTGAAATTGAACAAGTTTCTAAATTTTGGACTCCTTGGTAGTTTAAACTTTAAAAAAAAATTATGTCATTCGTTAACTATAAATTAACGTGGTTTATTCTCTTTTGTGGTGGTGACCTGAGGGTTTTCTGAGAGAAAAATTGTAAGCCTAGCATCCTAGTTGTTTTTCTTGTTGTCTTTGTGGGTTGTACAAAGAGTAAAAATTGGTGGGTGTGGTAAAGCTTAGGATATTATTTTTCTTGAGATACTTGGGGATTTGGGTGGATGAAATTTATATGATTGTAACAATTTTTCATATAGTGAAAGCTTTGACAGTCCGTAAATCTTTCTCTATCTTTTATATTTTTCTGTTTCGTTAATTTTTCTCTGAACAAGGATCTTGTGGGCAATAAAGGAATTGGTTTCAATTCCCAACAGAAGGGCTGTTGCTGCCGCTGGGTATGTGCAGGGATGAAAAAGAGCAATGGGACTGATAGCAAAAGAAGCAATTGCAAAGCCATTATTTCTCCAGTTCATATACTCCGGTTTCAAACAGAAGAGAAGGGAATAAAAGTGGCTGGACTAATTTACCCTTAAAATTCATTACGAGTCGTGCTGGTATGGTTAGTTAACAGCTGCTTTTTGGACGGAAGGACGTTTTCCGTAAGAAGTGGAGTAAATGATGATGTTAAATGCTAAAAAATAGAAGGTACGGACGTTTTGCACAATTACTACAATAAGTAGGGACGTTTTGTGCTAATTACCCTTTTACAATCATCGCGTCCATGCCCTAAGAAAATGTTTTTTTTTTTAAAATATTAAATAACCACGTGATACTCACGTTATGTCGGTGATGGATTAAAGCAAAGAGATAGAATTCATGAACACTGAAGAACCTTATTCAAATTTCTAAATAAGAGTTGAAATCACAATTTGGCTTGTCCTGAAATAAAAGAAATTTTTATAGACAATGTTACATTTTCAGTCTAACATCGCACTAGTATTGCATGACCATTTAACTTCCAAATAATTTTTTTTTTCATTAGATGGGGACATAAGTGCTACATGTTTAAAAGATTGGAGACACGAGTTCAACAAATGGTAGGTTATGGACATTGATGTCACACTTATGAAAGATTAAGGATCCTTGGTAAAATTTACCCAAACAATTAAATCCATGATTTCTTTCTCTTTCTGTTAGGGAAAATTAGCCTACAAATGACGTTTATTTGCATCAACTCGAAAAGAGGAGCCACAAATTCTTTTTCCTGTCCGAATCTTGAAAAAAATAATTAGAAAGTTTAAAAAGCAATTATAAAACTATTTTCTTTATTAAATTTCATACAAAAATAGGTCATATGTGGAATCCCAAATTGCATTTTAAATATAACACTAAACAAATGTGAAAAATCAATAAAATGACAAGTTGTACCTATCATTAACATAACTATTTATAGAGTCGATGATTGCATCTTTGATTATAAATGGATCGATTTTTTTGATTTCCATTGGAGATAAGGAATAGATGACCTTTCTATAGGACCCATTTTACCGACGAGATTCATCACTACTTTCTCGATCAATTACTTGGAATACTCGACTATTTCATTTCCTGATGTTAGCAATGTACATCAGTCAAATATGATTATTTTCTTGAGGGACCTTTTACTTTTTTTTCCTCGTGTGGAAGTTAGAATTAATTCCCGTTTATCTACTTCTATCCATGTGGGGAGAAAAAAACGTCTCTACTTAGCTACAAAATTTATTTTGTACATGACAGGAGTTATATTTTTCTTTTAATGGGAGTTCTGGGTATCATTGCCAATATATCTAAGAATTCTTAATTGACAAGTTGTAAATAATTCTAGAGTTATGAAACAATGGATTATCCATTACCTATACTGAAATATTGACTATAATTTTCTTATCTTGCATAATAGAACTTGATAAGATGAAATAGAAACGAAGATAGAAAACATGTGACTAACTCTTCATGGTCAAAATCGGTCCTTTTATTTTAAATTCGTTAATTTAGAATGAATCAAATTTCTCCAAGTATTAAACTCACAATATTTTATATAAAGATAAAATTAAAAGTATATGTGAAGGTATTCTATTTTTAACTAATTTGGTTGAAATCATTGAAGAATCTCACGATTAAGAATAAGTTTAATTTGTTTTTGTCTACATCTCTAAAGAGTACGGATGGCAATGAGGTAGGACTAGGGCGGCCCTCCCTGTCCCTCTCGCACCAAAGGTAATTTTCGCGACATTGGTTAGAGAGTCAATGGTGTGTTTGATTGTAAGCATTGAATTTGAGTGGAAAGAAAACAAATTCTGCCAAGAAAATAAACGCAGCCTTAGAATGCAAATTTTACCTAGAAAATAAAACTCCATCCCCCCTAAGAAAACGTTTTCTGGCTTTTTAAGGAAAATGCGATTATTTATGTAGAAATGAGAAAATGTTTTACTTAGAAAAAATGACCATCAAATATCCTTATAGTTGGAAAATAAGTGGAAAAAAATGGATTTTCTATAGAAAAATGTTGCTATCAAACTTATTGGTTGGAAAATAGGTGGAAAAAAAAGCTTTTTCTAATAGAAAAATGCTTGCAATCAAACATACCCTAAATTCTAATTTCCCGTCTCTTTATAAAATAATATTTAAATTTAGAAACAAAAATAAGATAAAAAAAAACTAAGAATTAGAGTGGGACAATATGTGACAAGTGAGAGCCGGACATTTTGCTATTCTTAATCAAGAGTAGAAAAACTTGAGACGTATTTAAAAAAAATTCAAACAGAAGTTTGTGCAATGTATTTCAGGCCAACAAACATGGAGATTGTGGCGTTTCCATTAATATTTTTTTAATAATAATTATATAATAAGTCTTAATAAATTAGACCGAACATTATTGAAGCATAATGTTGTTGCTATAGTGTAGTTGGTGATGCATCGTACTATCGAAGTGAATAAATTATATTGTCATTACTGTAAACTTTGTGGCAGCTACTAGTATTTTTTTGGATGGACAAAAATTAAATAGTAAATTTATTTTGAAATAATATAGCACTAATAAAAATATTTTAATACATTACAATAATTGTTCTCTATGCATTTTTATACATTAAAAATGTTGAGTAATTATATCATTATCAATTTGTAAAATGACGCACTTCCAACGTGATTATCATATAATTTCACATCAAAATTCAAATATTAATTTCAATAAAAAAATAAAAAATTATTTTTATTAAAATTTAAAATGATGAGCAATTGGTGTTGTTGGTTATCACTTCATTCACGTCAACGTTCTTTTCTCTAGATATTCATATTTTATATGTCATTCAAAAACTATTTTAGATTTACAATAAAAAAATTTCAATCTTCGTGACTCTGTCTCCTCCCTCCTCAAGCTCTATTCGACTACTCATTAACCAGTTAGTCTAAATCTAAGAGGTGAGGAAGAAGAAATTATATGGGTCTAGATAGGTCATTCTTTTCAGTATGACAACGTTCTATTTGAAAGAATGAACACGAAGAGAGCAAGCTAAACCTTCCTCTCCTGGTCCCTATGCGAGCCGACCAACTGGGTTAATAGATTTATGACTAATTTTGGCTTATTGTAGATTAAATTGGAAGAAATATAGTGAAAATTACAATAAGATTAGAGCGCACTAATCTGCAAAGAAGACAATTGAATATATTATATCAATTGAGTTTAGGGACTTGGGGTATTCGACAGCTGATATCAATTAAAACTTGGGACTAGGGGCTAATTTGGACTGAAACTTGAATTAAAAACAATTTGTATAGCAATTTGAATTTGAATTATTTTGGACTAAAGCCATTTTCAAAATCTTCATTTGATCCTCTTTGTTCTTTGGTGGCATCGCCTCTAACTAGGGTTTGTTCATTTTTTGCTTACTGGTATGACACTTGGTCTGTGTATGATGAACTAACTTTGAGTTCAATTTTTATTTAATTATATGATAGTGTGATTAGAAAAGTACGAGAAACAAAAAACTGTAGCTACTTTGTGGAAAAAAGTTAAGAGGATTTATATTTGACTAATTAAACAATCCCTAATGAGGTTTATCTGTTAAAACTTTTAAATTAGTTCCTGCCATTGACTTGGATGAAAATTATCCCAAGACCTAACCAATTGTCATGAATTTTTATAAGAAGATCAATTAGTTGTGGTTACGCTGAATTTATTAACTACTAAATATAAAGATAATATGAATGCCTGGTTGAGACACTTTACCTATTGAAAAAAAAAAAATCATAAATTCTGCTTCCATGGATATGGCACAGTGGTAAAGTATGATAGTTCTTTATAGAGTATCGAAGGTTTGAATCCTGCGGCAGCTGGAAGGCAACATTTAAATGTTGGAAGGCAGAGATCCATAGAGAAGAGAACAGTCGAATGTCCGGTTCAAGTGTGTATAACTTGTGACCGCATCCAGATTTACTTGGTTGGCAAATCAGGGGGAAGACCATCACTTTTCAGGATTAGTCAGATGAAGCTTGAACATCTGAGTTATATAAAAAAAATCATAAATTCTTTAAAAAGGAATCTAATTTCACTAGGTAGTAGGTACCCTATGACTTAGGTTATGATATTTTAATTAACATGGGACATATTGAAAGGTTCACAAGAAATTGTGAACAACCTTAAGAGACATGGATTATATTAAGTAAATGCAAAACCTATTACACCAACTTTAGCTGCATTAGTAAATAAGGAAAGTGACATAACCCAAACCTGGCATAAAAAATTAGAATACATTAGTGAGAAAAACTTGTTTGGGAAAGATATCTTCTTGTATAGTTGAATATCTACGTTATGATTTATGGAGTCCTACTTTTGTGTCAACACATTTTGGTTAAAAATATTTTTCTTTTGGTTGTCGATGATTTTTCAAGAAAGATATGTACTTTTTATCAAAATCAAAATGTGATACTTTTGAAAAAAAAAAATTAAGAATTGGGAATCAAGCCAAAAGATCGAAGTTCTAATAATAGATAATGGTTTACAATTCTGTAAAGAATTGAGAATCAAAGAAGCCAAAAAATCGATTTTGTGATAGTAGATAATGGTTTACAATTATGTAATTGTGAATTTGATATATTTTGTAAAGAATCTTGTATTTGGAGACATACAATTGTGATACAGCAAAATGGTATTGCTGAAAGAATAAAGATAACAATATTAAACATGTTTAGGCACATGTTTATCAGTTATGCTCTTCCTAAGTTGTTTTGGAGAGAAGCTTTAAAGTCGTCAACATATTTGATTAATAGATTATATTTTGTTGCAATTAATTTTATGACGCCTGAAGAAAATAATGGTTAGGTAAACTTGTAGATTATTTTCAACTTATGGGGTTTGGTTGCACAACTTATGTACATTAAAATGAGAGAAAACTTAAACCTAGATTATTGAAATGTGTTTTCTTTGTTAAAGGAAAGTCTCGAAGGCGAAACCCCTCCACCTGTATCAGAGGTCCCTTGATCAGGTGGGTTGTAAATCGAGGGATGTGCACGAGTGGCAGGGACCTGAAGGAGAGAGCTAACATGCCAACTCACAGGACAGACCCCCACAATATTTCATTGAAAATCTGCCTTACACGGAAATCGAATCTGCGTTGTATAAGGATTTCTCCCCACATCATCTCATGCCTTACCAATTCGCCTATGCCACTGGGGGCATTGAAATGTGTTTTCTTGGAATATAGATTGAGGGTCAAAGGCTATACTACCGGTAATTGAAACCTTGTGGCAATGTTTATTGCTGGAATGAAATTATTATTGATAATCCATAACAACGCACCTCTCCCACTTAAAAATTAGTAGGTGATAACCCCTGTTAAAATGGACAACAACTTCTTCTCTTCACTTGTGTAATCGACGATCCAAGATAGTTTAGGGCCCTAGGGTAAAGGGTCTCATCATCACTTTGAACTATGGATGGCTCACTCGTAACTTGCCGGCCAATTTTTGTTTTTAATATTGAAACATGGAAGATTGGATGAATTCGAGATTTGTTGGGCAACTCCAATTTATAAGCAACATCATATATTTTCTATAAAACATTGATAAAGCGTATGCCAATACGATTGGAGCTTCAAATAAACCCAATCTTCCACTTCGAATTGCCTCTTATGTGATGATTGTTAATGGGTTGGGCATGGGTTGGGTTGGTTCGATTTGTGGGAGTAAACCGACCTAAACCGAACCGACCCAACCCATCTTTGGTCAATTCGGTTTGGGTTAGGCAGTTTGGGCTTGTATTTGTATTAAAAAAAAAAAATTAAATCTCATTTGAAGAAATTTTTGGACCTGCAACCTGTTAATTTGTTTTTCAAAATATAGCAAATCAATAGATGTTAATTATAATCCCCTACATAATACATTTGAATCAAATTATGATAACAAGTCCTAATATGATCCAACATTTTCAAATCAAACATGTTAAATATGATCCTATATATTCGCATCAAAATTTGGTAACCAGATAATATGTCCAAAATATAATATAATTCAACTGTAGATTAATATCATAATTCATAACCATTAAAGTAAATTTAATCCACCACCACAATTAGAAATAAACTATTACAATCATCCAACAATCACAAATATTACAGTCATCCAAATTAAATAAATAGGAAATTAAAAATATTATAGTCACCCAAACTAATCAAAAACAAGTCCAATATTGAACATATCCAAGTATCCAATTGTCACAAGCTTTCATCGTTCCTACAACAACTAAGAGAATATTTAGATAAAAAAAAATTAAGTATTACATTGAATAAATGAGCTAATTTTTATTAGACATTAGCTATACACTATACATGTACCTAAAAAAACTTCAAAAAATGCATGATCACGTAGCCCCTTCATTACTTTTCAATGATTCGTCAAGCTCTACAAAAAATAATGATTGAATTAATAATAAATTGAACAGAAGAATCTATCCAAATTTGGAGAAACTTTGAGCCAATTTTGAGTGGACACCAACACCTCTACAATCCTAGGGCTCAAGGAACTACGAAAGGGATCAAGAATTCTACCACCAGTGCTAAAACCACTCTCTAAAATCACAGTAGATACCTGAATTCCCAACACATTTTTTGCAAGTTTAGATAAAGTACTGTATTTACTTCTATGAACCCTTCACTAATTAAGAACATCAAAATTTTATCCTCTATATCCTCACAAGCATCCAATAAGTACCTTTCCATATTATTTTTTATTTCAACACATTCTTTTGCTGCTTATTTTCTCTTAAACTTAGATATTCTAGCTGAAATCACACTTGAATTAGAATAATCTTGTACACAAGAAAACCCACTGATAAAATCCACACCACTCGATACTTGATTGCTTTCAGAATCCACTTCATTTCTCACATACCAATCGTATACAAACATCAAATTTTTTTTCTTCAAAATCTTGGTCATGTTACTAGAAAGTGTCTCATATCTCTAAAACAGTAGTCAACATAATCCAATTTTTATCTTGGATCAAGTAGAGTAGCAATCAACAACAATTGGTTAACATTTTCAATCTTTTCCCAATACTTGTTAAATTTTTTCTTCATGTTATTAGCCATTTCACCCAAAAGAGGATCACAACTGAAATTCCATTCTTCCAATTCAGGTAGAAGTAAACATATTTCATGAAGATAAACGGTAGAGCTAACATGCAATGATGTATTGAGCTTCAGAGTTATATAAAAAAAAACTCTAAAGAACTTGACAAAAATTGAAGCATTTTTCCAATCAAAAGTTAAAAGAGGTCCACCATTTCTTTTACCACCATCATCCTCTCGAAAATAACCTAAGTAATGATCGTCCTCATCCTCTAACCTCTCAAAGACTCTTTGAAATTTTAAAGCAGCTTCCAACATCAAATAAGAGGAATTCAACCAAGTTGGAACATCCAAAAATACGAGAGATTTGCACAGGATTTTTTCTTTGTTAGCACACTTTTTCAATTTTTGGTACCTAGTCGGAGAAGATTTAACATATTTCATAGCATTGTGAATACTAACAATCGAGTCATGTGCTTTTTTCACTCCCTCACATACAATCAAATTAACAATATGTGCACAACATCTCACGTGCATATATTTGCCATCCAAAATACACACATCATTCTCCCAACCAAGCATTTTCCTCTTAACATAATTTATAACAGTCTCATTTGCACTTGCATTGTCAACAGTGATTGTGAACACTCTTTCAGTACCCCATTCATGCAAACAACTCTCAATAACTTTTTCAATAGTTTCTCCCTTATGGTTAGGAATCACACAAACTCAAAATTCGTTTATGAAGCATCCAATTAGTATCAACAAACTGAGCGGTAAGAGACATATAATTGATATTTTGAATGGAAGTCCAAGTATCAGTAGTAAGAGAGACCCGTTAACGTTCGATACTAAAGATCCTTTTCAATTTCAACTTCTCATCCAAATATAATTGTTAAATATCTCTAACAACAGTTCTACAAGATGGTGGGTCAAATTTTGAACATGCTACACTCAAAATTGTCTAAACCCCCAAGCTCCAATATTATCATCTTAGCACAGGAAAGCTTACATGCTTCCTTACTAAAGCCAACCGCTAGAAGATTGCTCCACCACCCTCATTTTTGTTACCAAATCTCAAGATTTTTTAGCCTTTTATCTTCCAATCTACCAGGATACATCTTATATTGATTTACTAAATAGTTCATCAAGGTGCTTGTCCCACACTTCTTACCATCACAGGCATAATCTTTCCCACAGTAGTTACAAGTACACCTACGGTCTGCCACATTTGAATTTTCTATTATTGTGAAGTGATTCCAAACATCCGAAGATTTCTTAATAGGTTTTCTCTTTCCTCAACATGATGGGGCTGCGCTGGTAATTTGGGTGTCATTCTCTACCTCCATATTTGTATCTACCAAATATCAATATCAACATACCAATTTTAGATTACATAAAATGAAAATTTATCATCTGTATATTAAAAGAAGCACTCTCAGTATCATATGTATATACCAATTTCAGATTTACCAGTGTTATTCTCACTCTCATTTTTTTTCGACTGAATTTTAATGCTTCACATGGATTGGATTAATACTTATTGATAGTTTATACCTTAAAATTGTCAAATTTTCACATCAACGAGTTTAGGATAGAGAAATGATGGAGAGAATGCTACTATAGTTGAGAAAGAGATGTTATCAGCTCGGATTTCGCACAAAATAGGGAGATATATAGAAATGAGCATAAGAGATAATCTATTTATCTGATTCGTTAGAGAAGAAACCTACCGAAGATAAAGGAAAAAAAAAAAGGGAACCTAGGACTTCGAATTGGGGGTTGTAGCTTAGTTGAAAAAGCAGCGGTTGCAGCCAGCGTCACCTTGAAAGAGAAATTAAGAGACGACGAACCTAGGGCTTGAATTCGCAGCAGCCAACACTTAGCAGTCGTTTGGGAGAGAGATGAACTGATGAAGAGACGATGCAATGGGTAATGAAACGACGGATTTGAACTGATTTCTATTTTATAGGGTGAACGTCTTTAATCTAAATTGAAGAGTGAATTTGGACTGATATGTTAAATGGATTGTGTTGTGCAATTTCAATCCCACAAGTGTACAGTTCGTTAACAAGTAATATAGTAATGAATGAAGTGTCGAACCCACGAGGGCTAGATATCAATGTAATCAATTAATTTATAATTCAAATTCTAACAATATAAAAAACACAGATTTGTTTTTGGTTTATGATTCTAAAACTATTTTAACTATTTTAATTAAATCTAAATTATCAATAATCAACTTTAAATGATGAGAACGAATTCGAGTTTTTACTAATACTAGGATTTGCGAATCCACCTACACGTTCTATAATCAATTATTCGTTAATCGCTTTAACGGTTAATTACCCTAGATTGAAAATCAGTGATCATATAATAATCAAAAGCCTCTCTCGATGGTCAATCAATTCTATATCGATATACGAACCTAATTATCTCTAATCAGGTTTCGAACATAAACATATGCATTTAAATCTCAAGAACACCTAACTGGATTTCATAGAGCATAATAGTAATTTCTATCTATTATTGGACTCTATGTTATTCAATACCACGTGCTAAGTCTATATTGAATCTCTCGACTTCAATATAGATCACAGAATATTCTAATGGTGATCAAGCATTAAAATATTAGAAATACTGAATAAGGAATAATCAATCAAGACGTAATTACCTACTAAAACAGAAAACTTCTAATTAATTGAAAACATGAGGTTTCATCGTTCATCCTAGAAATAAGTAAATTTAGCCGAACATGATTTCGTTAATTATCACAAGAATTGAATTCCTCATGTTCCGGAGAAGGAAAAACAAAAAGTAAATAAAACCCGTGATCCCGGCTCAAGAATCTTCAATCCTGTACCTTGATCTTCAATTCTTCGTTTGTCTCTTGTTTTCTAAAATTCGTCTCCCGCGATATGTCTATTCTCTGGCTTTTATACTCTCCATGAAATCTCCAAAATGTGGTTTAGGCAGTTGAATTAGTTTGGACTTGGTAGAGTTGTAATCCAATTAGGAAACTGCCAAGTTGCTGCTTCGGGAAGCCATGCGATCACATGGTTCAAAACCTTGCGGTCGCATGGTTCAATCACTTTAGGTTCTGCATTTTATTTTCCTATCTTGCAATCACAGACATTACTAACCATGCGATCTCATGGTTAGTTTTGTTGAATTCCTGGTTTATTCTTTTAGTATTTGCATGTCAAGTCCATCAAGTCTCTTTGTCTGTTCAATTGAATCTATTTTTCTTCTATTTGCTCTCTTTTCGCCCTTTCATCAGATTGATACTTGAATTCGATTATTTCCTAAAATAACAAGAAAATACTGTGCCATTAAACTGAAAACAATTAATATAACTCTTAATCGTCCCTTTTTGTGGGCCTAGATGAGTACATATTTGTACTTATCAAACACCCCCAAACTTAAACTTTTATTCGTCCTCGAATAAACTAGCTAAAGATAATCATGCAATTAATGAAATAAGTTATAGCACAATTCATAACATAGATAGCTTGCCGTTCTTGCTTCAGCTTTTGCAAAAAGAAAAACTTATAATTCATGACGAGTGTTCAGGTAATACCATTGCAAACGTGATTTTACTTAAACCATACTTGATATGTGTGCGAGAACAGTTAATCTGATCAACTTAAATTCTATGGTGGTGATAGCCTAACCACTTGGTCAACTTTTCCTTTCCCTCTCATACACTTCTTCCCAAAATGATTTTCACTTTCAAATCCCAAGATTATGGTTCTAAGGTTAAACTTCACTCATTATTTTCTTGCTCGAGGCTGGTTGAGAAAGTTGATAATCATGACAATCAAGGTTTCTAATTTCTAAGCACTCTCGACCAGAAGATTTCTACTAAGTAAGTCAACTCATTAGTTATCTAGGCCCTATGTTTACTTTGCAAAGGATTTTTATTTATATATATATATATCTTATGTGCAAAACTCAATTCATTAAGCTTTCTAGATGACTCATGTAACGAGCTTTAGGTCGATGACTCCCAGGTCTTTCGAACCTTAGGGCATCGAGTTTTGAGAAACCTCTACAGGCCTTTTCACTCAAGTCAAATAGGCTACGAAAAGAGATATAAGATATTGATAGTGTGCAAAACTCAGTCCATTAACCTTTCTAGATAACTCATGTAACGAGCTTTATCACTCGAGTCAAAAAAGGCCACGAAAAGAGTTATAAAATAATAATAGTCTTGTTCCATGTGTGCAATAAGTTCAGGCTAGGGGACTAGATTCCCAACATTCGGTCAATACCTAGCTTCCTCTAATTAGTCTAAATTGCTCCACACATTTTTTTTTTCAACATACATGGAATCTATCACAACCTAGATAACCACCATCACAGCTTATCTACCACAATTTCTCACTATATTGGTTACTGGTTTGAGATACAGACGATTCTAAGCTTCAAAAAAGTATCCTATAGTTTTCAATTTAGGTGCACCAACATAGCTGAAAATCATCATAACCAACCAAGACATCACTATATCAAACATGGTTAAATAGCCTCAAGTTTAACACAGTAATGATCTGTCCACAAGTCATGATTAAAGCTAAATTTAAATAATAATAAAAAATTACATCATTAGCCGGCAAGACTATTCATATCACATAAACGTACTTTTTGTTTTTTTTACAAACCAAAATAAATTAAAAATCAAAATAACTTAAAAAAAAAATCAGATATCATTTAAGTCAAGAAAATTTTTCAAGTCAATTTTTCATACATCCCCCAAACTTGAAACATACATTGTCCCCAATGTAGGAATTCAAAAGAAACGTAACACATAAAAAATTTAGAGACTTCTCAGAGGTGGGTCTGATGGTGCCGGGATAAGTAGTGTGGAAGGATCAATCGGTGGAGGTGCTGGCATGTGTGTCGATTGGCAAATCCTGTCATGAATATCATCTAGCTTGCCCACACATCTGTCAAGCCGCCTCTTGATTGGTCGTAGTTAGATCGAATCCAGCTCTGCTCCAGCTCAGCCTGTTGCTGACTGGTCTCGATACTCATCTTAATGTGTCAAATTGCATCAACTCGAGATCACAAAGTCGTCAACTCCTACTGCACTGTGTGCAACTCAGTCCGCGTAGCGACGATGAATCGTGTCTGCTCAGCCTAACCCTCAAGTAGTCGACGTAGCATGGATGTTATGTCTTCGGGAGGTGCGGCATACTGAGGTACAGCTGGCTGGGGTGGGGCTGGCTACTCTTCTTTAGGTTGCCCGTCTGTGGCTGGGGCTACCCCCACAACTCGTATGGTATGCCTTCTTGCATTTTCCAAGGCATAGAAGTTGATAGGTCCTTTTGCTTTCAACACCGGCTCTGCTGGTAAGATCTGGACTCCCGCTGCTTTGCAGAAACCACTGATCAGAGCTGGGAAGATGGTTGTGTGCCTCTTGTCTGTTTGGAAGCCCCGCATACTGATCAGGGTGTATATATAATTCTCCGAATCTATCTTCATCCCATGAGCGAGATGGTATAAAAGTTGAGCCTTAGCATTATTAATAGTAGTCCGATGCGCGGTCGGGTCGATGTTGTGGCTTACAAACACATTCAGGATGAGAATGGAGTCTTTCAATTTTCTGTGCTTGAAGTCTTTCCCAGGTAGTGGCCATGCATCATCTCGGCCATATAGAAATCGAGCCACCTCACCCATATCCTGAATAGATGGCAGAGGGTGAATATCTTCAGTGGTTATACGATAGAAGTCGTTGATGATCTTTGGGGTAAACATGAACCATTTACCCCGTACCCAAGTTTGCCCATAATGCTCTGTCCCGTGAATGTCAATTTCTTGGTTGAAGTTGGTGTTGAATTCATGGACGAGCTGGGAGTATATCTTGTGAGGTGTATCAGCAATCTTGGACCAGCTGCATGCGTCGATAAGGTTATAAAGCTCGGAGTGAGGAAAGTCTTCCAACTGTAATCTCCGCTCTCCCCATATGGTCCACTGGCTAATGAACTTTTTCAATCTTTCCTTGTGCTCCTGGGAAAGATAATGGCGGAGTCGATGTTTTCTACTCGGGCTCTTTTTGACGTGCTTCGAGTTGCCTTTTTCTTTCCTTTTTCGGTGGCGGTTGGGAGTCGTTTTGGAGCCATGACCTGTAATATGAACAAAACTAAGTTAGATACGAAAAATAACATATATGGTTTAAGACTTTACTCCCAAACTATCCTAAACTTTAGGTAAAATTTTTTGAAAAATTGTTTTAGACTAGGCTATTTCGTGCTCTGAGAAATCTACCTAAGAATGTGCAAAAGTGAAATGGACGATGGTGGCATGGAAGTGCATGCTCTGGTCTACCACATATTCAAATTTCATAGGATTTCGAGGTCATTTGGGCCAAACGGATGGGGGACGAAAGTGCTAATAGAAACAGGCTGAAGTGGCCTGCTGTGGCTGCCATGGCAGGCCTGATTTTCCGTTTTTTGATTAAGGCTGGAATTTGGTGATAACTGTGTGTTCAAGACAAATTGAATGATTCTAAGTGATGGCATTAGTCTAATAGATTAGCCTAGGATCACGTTTTTCCAAAATTTGGCACAATATTCGGATGGGGCTTTTTGTCGAACACCTTGCAAGCAAGGGTTTATTCTTGGTAGGAAGAGATACTTGGGTAACTAAGCCAAACCCAAAAATTATCCAATCCTAATAAACTAAACCCAATCAATAACACATCCCCTTATCATTTCAAGCCTAAACTAAACAAAATTTACTCCACATTGATAAAAAAATATGAACTTATGTACACTAATGTCAAAAATTCGAAAATTAACAACAAAAATTGTGAATTTACCTTTAGTTCGTGTAGTTGATGTTTATGGAAGATTGAATGTGTGTAATTGGAAGCCCGTGGGCTCGTTTAGTGTTTGGAGATCAAGGATTGAAGAGAGTATCGTTTGAAGTTTGAAATTTGTGTTTTTGGAAATGAGCCTTCAATCCCGATTTTTAAATAATCTGGTATTCCTTGTGATCGCAAGGAAGTAAATTCCTGCGATCGTAAGGATACCAATATCTGGGCAGAATACATTCTGCCCAGTTTATGCGATCGCAGTGGAGAATTCCATGCAATCGCATAAGGAAATCTGTGATTTGAATTTTTTTTTTGTTTAAAACTTATTGACTCTAAACATGATTTAAGTAAAACTAAGTGTATGCTCGTGCTTATGCAAGATGACAATGATTAAAGTGGCTAAACATTTAAGAATTGAAAATGCCTATGTGGTGTCCTAAAAACATAAAAACTTGCATAAATGTGATTCCATTCCTAAAACTGAAATATTACTAAAAATAAAATAAAAGGGAGAAAAATTGGTTGCCTTTCATTGAGCGCTTGTTTAAAGTCTTTAGCTCGACTTTGTCGTGGTGATCACTCCGGATTGCTCAAAGCGGTGAAAGACTTTTTTTTCGAAAAATCACCCTCCAAGTACTGCTTTAGTCTTTGTCCGTTCACCTTGAACCTGCCCTTTGTGTCATGAGCTACTTCTATCGCTCCATGTGGATATACTTTCACTACCGTGAATGGCCTGGACCATCTTAAACGTAGTTTTCCAGGAAAGAGCTTGAGTCGTGAGTTGAATAAGAGAACTTTTTGTCCTGCCTAAAACTGCCTTTTTGAATGTTTTTGTCATGTCAATTCTTGGTTTTCTCTTTGTACAGTTTGGCATTCTCATAAGCCTCAAACTTGAATTCTTCCATTTCGTTCAATTGAAGTAGTCGTTTCTCACCGGCTTCTTTCAAGTCAAAGTTCAACTTCCTCAATGTCCAGTAGGCTCGGTGCTCCAACTCAACCGGTAAATGGCATGCCTTCCCAAAAACTAGGCGATATGGTGACATTCCAATTGGTATTTTAAATGCAGTTCGATATGCCCAAAGAGCATCATCTAGTTTTCTCGACCAATTTCTTCTCGAGGTACTCACTGTGAGCTCTAAGATCATTTTCAACTCCCGGTTGGAGATTTCCACCTGGCCACTAGTTTGTGGATGGTACAGAGTAGCCACATGGTGCTTCACACCGTATTTTGCCAAGAGAGTTTCAAACTGCCGGTTGCAAAAATGTTTACCTCCGTCACTTATGATTGCTCGAGGAGTCCTGAAATGCGTGAAAATATTCTTTTTAAGAAAATTCACCACCACCCTTCCATCATTGGTCGGTAAGGCCACAACTTCTACCCATTTTGAAACGTAGTCCACAGCCACCAAAATGTAGGAATTTGAGAACAATGGTGAAAACGGTCCCATGAAGTCTATTTCCTATACATCAAAAAATTCAACTTCTAAAATGCTTCGAAGGGGCATTTTCTGCTTTCGAGATATATTTTTTGTCCTTTGGCACGTGTCACATTTTTTTACCAAACTGTAGGCATCCTTCAATAATGTCGGCCAATAAAATCTGGATTGTAAGACTTTGGCTGCTGTTTTGGTAGCACCAAAACGACCTCCGTATGGTGAGGAATGACATTGCTCCAAGTCAGTCTCTATTTATTCTTCAGGTATACATCTCCGAATTACTTGGTCAGCTCCGCGTCTGTAGAGAATAGGATCTTCCCAAAAATAGTACTTAAGTTCTGAAAAGAACTTTTTTTGGCGTTGATGATCATAATCAGGCGGCACGATATTGCTTGTAAGGTAATTCACATAATCTGCATACCATGGTGCACTTTCCATCTGCTCTATCCCAAAAATCTGCTCGTCTGGAAATTTCTCATTTATTTCACCTTCTACATTCTCTTCTGACTGCTCTATTCTTGACAAGTGGTCGGCTACCACGTTTTCGCTCCCATTTTTATCCCGAATTTCCAAATCAAACTCTTGAAGAAGCAGTATCTGCCAAATAAGTCTTGGTTTTGCATCTTTTTTAGCAAAAATATATTTGAATGCTGCATGATTTGTGTACACTATCACTTTCGATCCAATGAGGTAAGATCGAAATTTTTCGAAGGCAAATACTACTGCTAGTAATTCTTTTTATGTAGTGGCACAATTCAATTGAGCGTCATTGAGGGTTCGGCTAGCATAATATATGACATGTATGACTTTTTTCTCTACGCTGTCCCAAAACTGCCCCGATATCAAAGTCACTTGCATCACACATGAGTTCAAACGGTAGATCCCAATTAGGTGGTACAATGACTAATGCTGAGATTAGGCTTTTCTTGAGAATGTTGAAAGCTTTAAGACAGTCTATAAAAAATTCAAACTTGACTTCTTTTTCCAGGAAACTGCACAACGATTTAGTTATTTTTAAAAAATCCTTTATAAACCGTCTATAGAACTCTGCATGTCCCAAAAAAGAATGAATTCTCTTAACTATTGTCGGAGGAGGTAGTTTCTCTATAACTTGAATTTTAGCTTTGTCAACCTCAATGCCCTTAGCTGAAATCCTGTGTCTCAATACAATGCCTTTTTGGACCATAAAGTGGTACTTTTCCCAATTGAGTACCAAGTTTGTTTTCTTGCAACGCTGAAGTACCAGGGTCAAATTTTTGAGGTATTCGTCGAATGATGATCCAAAAACTGAAAAATCATCAATGAAAACTTCAATGAATTTTTCAACCATATCTGAGAAAATAGACATCATGCAACGCTGAAATGTAGTAGGAGCATTGCACAGGCCAAATGACGTGCCATAAGGGCAAGTAAAGATTGTCTTTTCTTGATCTTCTGGCACTATATAAATCTGATTTTAGCCTGAATACCTATCAAGAGAGCAATAATGAGAATGACCCGCTAACCGTTCCAACATTTGATCAATGAATAGTAGAGAAAAATGATCTTTTCGGGTGGCATCATTCAACTTCTTGTAGTCAATACAAACTCGCCAGTCGGTAGTCAATCTGACTTGTATGAGCTCGTTATTATCATTTTTCTCAACCGTAATCCTCCTCTTTTTAGGCACTACCTGAACTGGGCTTACCCAAGTGTTATCTGAAATAGGATAGATGATACCGGCATCAAGTAGTTTCAACACTTCAGCTCGGACAATTTCTTGCAAATGAGGATTCAATCTGCGTTGATGCTGCACTGTTGGTTTATATACCTCTTCCATTAGAATCTTGTGCATGCATATGGACGGGCTGATACCTCTGATGTATGTTATAGTCCAACCGATGATTGATTTGTAATTTCTCAAAACTCAGAGTAGTTTATCTTCCTGATCCTGATTAATAGAATTTACAATAATGACTGGAAGAGTAGATAACTCATCGAGATAAGCATACCTAAGGTGAGAAGGTAATTGATTTAACTCGAGAGCTGGGGCCTTTTGAACCGAAGGTGGCTATTGAGGAGATGTAGTACCCAGATCCATATATTTATTTCTTCTTTCCATCCGTTCTGCTCCTTATAAATGTCTGACACATTCTTCAAGAACTGGAGAGTTAGAATTTTCTTCTTGAGAATGCATAATACATGCTTCTCATAGATCTGAAGGATTTTCCAAAGCAAATGTGTTAGCTACCTCGTGATCAATGATATCGATCTGAAAGCATGAGTCAGATGAGCTTGGATATTGGATTGCT
Source organism: Forsythia viridissima (assembly GCA_030279155.1). Lineage (NCBI taxonomy): Eukaryota > Viridiplantae > Streptophyta > Magnoliopsida > Lamiales > Oleaceae > Forsythia > Forsythia viridissima. Next base: position 36,409,665 of record CM059033.1, on the reverse strand, counting down.
TTGAACACGTTGAAAGTGACTTGCTCCTCATTCAATCTCAACATTAGCTTCTCTTTTTACACATCAATTAGTGCTCGTCCAGTAGCTAAGAATGGTCATCCCAAGATAAGTGGTACATCTATATCTTCCCCCATATCCAAGATAATGAAGTTAGCTAGGAATATGAACTTGTCCACTTTCATTAAAATATCTTCAACAATCCCGCGTGGATGTTTAACTGATCGATCAGCTAACTGTAGTGATATTGTAGTTGGCTTTGCTTCTCCAAGACCTAGTTGCCTGAAAATAGAATAAGACATCAAATTGATGCTAGCACCTAAATCATATAATGCTTTCTCAAAAAATGAACTACCAACTGTACAAGAAATAGAGAAACTCCCTGGATCTTTTAATTTCGGCGGTAGCTTGTTTTGCAAGATAGCACTGCATTCCTCGGTAAGCATGACTATTTCGTGCTCCTCCAACTTTCTTTTGTTTGAAAGAATTTCCTTCATGAATTTTGCATAGCTCGGCATCTGGGCTAGAGCGTCAGCAAAAGGTATGTTGATTTGGAGTTCCTTGAATACATCGAGGAATTTTTCGAATTGCTTGTCTAGTTTATGTTTTCACAGTCTTTGAGGAAATGGAATTGGAGTAACATAAGCTTTGACCGGTGGCAGAATATAATCTGGTGGAGAGCTTTCTTTTTCTTGTTCAACTTCTGTATCTGATTTGTTATCTCTCTCTTTACTTAACGCAATTTCCTTTTCAACTCCCGGTCTCTTCACATAAATTTCTGGCAACTCAACTCCGCTTCTCGTGGTAATTGCATTGACTTGCTCTTTTAGATTAACTTCGGTATTACTTGGTCATGTGCCTGGTTGTCACTCGGTCAATAGTTTAGCCAACTGCCCAATCTAATTTTCTATATTCTTTATCGCAACATCTTATCTTTTCTGCATCTCCTTTAACTCAGATTCCATACGCGTGGTAGTTTCTTCCAATCATCTTTTTCTCTCTTGTGGTTTCCCTTGATTTGGCAGATTCTGAATATTTTGGGTGTTGCGATAGGAGAAGTTTGGATTATTTCTCCATCCTGGATTGTAGATATGTGAGTACGGATTATTCTGCTGTCGCTGAAAGTTGTGAGCATATACAACTTGTTCAGGGGATGACATATCAACTTTTGTCAAAGGACATTCTGATGATTGATGGTTTGCCCCAGATGTTACACAGATTGGTGGAGACATCTGAACTATATTAGATGAATGAGAATATTTCATTGCTTCCATCTGCTTTGCCAATGCATCGATTTTTGCCAGTACAAGCGAATTGGTGTCTACCTCATATATCTCTGTTACTTTCTTCTGCAAACCCATGTCTGGCCACATAACGAACTGTTCACTCATCATTTCATACAAGTCATGGAGGTCACCAGCAGATCTATTTTGGATAGAGCCACCTGCTACAGAATCGACTGAAGAACGACTACTTGGAACTAAATCAAAGTAGAAAAAATGATTCTGAGCTGCTAAAAGAAAATCGTGACTTGGACACTTTCTGAGCAATTGCTTGAATCTTTCCCATGCCTCATGAAAGTTTTCCAACTCAGATTGTTGGAAATTGAAAATTTCATACTTTAGTCTGGCTGGAGAGAAATATTTCGGTATGAATTTCTGGATCAGATCTGTCCAAGTAGTGATGCTCCCTAGCGGTAGAAAATCTAACCATTCTCTAGCTTTATCCTTCAATGTGTGTGGGAAGAGCCTCATATACCTCATATATCTCTGTTACTTTCTTCTGCAAACCCATGTCTGGCCACATAACGAACTGTTCACTCATCGTTTCATACAAGTCATGGAGGTCACCAGCAGATCTATTTTGGATAGAGCCACCTGCTACAGAATCGACTGAAGAACGACTACTTGGAACTAAATCAAAGTAGAAAAAATGATTCTGAGCTGCTAAAGGAAAATCGTGACTTGGACACTTTCTGAGCAATTGCTTGAATCTTTCCCATGCCTCATGAAAGTTTTCCAACTCAGATTGTTGGAAATTGAAAATTTCATACTTTAGTCTGGCTGGAGAGAAATATTTCGGTATGAATTTCTGGATCAGATCTGTCCAAGTAGTGATGCTCCCTAGCGGTAGAAAATCTAACCATTCTCTAGCTTTATCCTTCAATGTGTGTGGGAAGAGCCTCATATACCTCATATATCTCTGTTACTTTCTTCTGCAAACCCATGTCTGGCCACATAACGAACTGTTCACTCATCGTTTCATACAAGTCATGGAGGTCACCAGCAGATCTATTTTGGATAGAGCCACCTGCTACAGAATCGACTGAAGAACGACTACTTGGAACTAAATCAAAGTAGAAAAAATGATTCTGAGCTGCTAAAGGAAAATCGTGACTTGGACACTTTCTGAGCAATTGCTTGAATCTTTCCCATGCCTCGTGAAAGTTTTCCAACTCAGATTGTTGGAAATTGAAAATTTCATACTTTAGTCTGGCTGGAGAGAAATATTTCGGTATGAATTTCTGGATCAGATCTGTCCAAGTAGTGATGCTCCCTAGCGGTAGAAAATCTAACCATTCTCTAGCTTTATCCTTCAATGTGTGTGGGAAGAGCCTCATCTTCAGTGCTTCTTCATTAACATCGTAGTATTTGAAAATTTCAAAGTATTCATCGAAGCAATAAGTATGGTAATGAGGATTTTCATCTGTCATACCATAGAACGGCAGATTGGTCGAGAACAAATTAATCACATCTGGTCTCAATTGGAAGTTGTCGTGTCCATAAGGCGGATAGATTATACTGGACCGATTTTCAAAAATCGGTGGCATCATATATTCACCCATAAGGATATCTCGTTCATTAACTTCAACTGGTCGAGCTATTGGTGCTTGATTATTTCTCATATCTGCAGGTAATGGATTCTGAATTCGATTGTCTTCCATTATGTCTTTTTGCTGTTTTTTCTTTCATTTTCTTTTCGTTCACGTTGTCGTTGGTGAAAGCTCCGTTCGATTTTTGGGTCTAAATCAAATAAATCAAGATCCTTTGTACGGCGCATACAGACTTAACACCTGAAACGTTAGAAAATAGTTCGAATTCAATAGTAACACAAAGATTTGAGAATAAATATAAAACTAAAAATAAAATAAATAATAATAAAAAGAATTGTTAAAAATTAAATCATCAATTAACGTAGTAATTGATAAAACTAGTCCCCGACAACGGTGCCAAAAACTTGTACGATTTCAATCACGCAAGTGTACAGTTCGTTAACAAGTAATATAGTAATGAATGGAGTGTCGAACCCACGAGGAATAGATATCAATGTAATCAATTAATTTATAATTCAAATTCTAAAAATATGAAAAACACATATTTGTTTTTGGTTTATGATTTTAAAACTATTTTAACTATTTTAATTAAATCTAAATTATCAATAATCAACTTTAAATGATGAGAACGAATTCGAGTTTTTACTAATACTAGGATTTGCGAATCCACCTACACATTCTATAATCAATTATTCGTTAATCACTTTAGCGGTTAATTACCTTAGATTGAAAATCAGTGATCCTATAATAATCAAAAGCCTCTCTCGATTGTCAATCAATTCTATATCGATATGCGAACCTAATTATCTCTAATCAGGTTTCGAACATAAACATATGCATTTAAATCTCAAGAACACCTAACCGAATTTCATAGAGCATAACAGTAATTTCTATCTATTATTGGACCATATATTATTCAATACCACATGCTAAGTCTATATTGAATCTCTCGACTTCAATATAGATCACAGAATATTCTAATGGTGATCAAGCATTCAAATATTAGAAATACTGAATAAGGAATAATCAATCAAGACGTAATTATTTACTAAAACGAAAAACTTCTAATTAATTGAAAACATGAGGTTTCATCGTTCATCCTAGAAATAAGTAAATTTAGCCGGACATGATTTTGTTAATTATCACAATAATTGAATTCCTCATGTTCCGGAGAAGGAAAAACAAAAAGTAAATAAAACCCGTGATCCCGGCTCAAGAATCTTCAATCCCATGCCTTGATCTTCGATTCTTCGTTTGTCTCTTGTTTTTCAAAATTCGTCTCCCGCGATATGTCTATTCTCTGGCTTTTATACTCTCACTGCAATCCCCAAAACGTGGTTTAAGCAGTTGAATTAGTTTGGACTTGGTAGAGTTGTAATCCATTCAGGAAACTGCCAAGTTGCTATTTCGAGGAAGCCATACAATCGCATAGTTCAATCACTTTAGGTTCTACATTTTATTTTCCTATCTTGCGATCGCAGACATTACTAACCATGCAATCGCATGGTTAGTTTTGTTGAATTCCTGGTTTATTCCTTTGGTATTTGCATGTCAAGTCCCTCAGGTCTCTTTGTCTGTTCAATTGAATCTATTTTTTTTTTCTATTTGCTCTTTTTTCGTCTTTTCGTCAGATTAATACTTGAATTCAATTATTTCTTAAAATAATAAGAAAATAATGTGCCATTAAACTGAAAACAATTAATATAACTCATAATCGTCCTTTTTTGTAGTCCTAGATGAGTACATATTTGTACTTATCAGATTGGGTTGGGGCTGGTTGGGACTTGTGTTTAATTTTAATTTATGGGCTTTAAAAAATTGGTTCAGTTTTCTTCAGGTTTGGTTGGTTTATTTCTCCCAACCTAAAATCGACCTAACCCAAATTTTTTTTCTAGCAAACAACTCGTTCCAAATTGATGAAGGGTAAAAAATTATCCCAACCCGACCCAATTCGGGTCATAGAGACGATGAACCTAGGGCTTGAATTCGCAGCAGCCAACACTTAGCAGTCGTTTGGGAGAGAGATGAATTGATGAAGAGATGATGAAATAGGTAATAAAACGGCATATTTGAACTGATTTCTATTTTATAAGGTGAACGTCTTTAATATAAATTGAAGAGTGAATTTGGACTGAAATGTTAAATGGATTAGATTGGATTGGATTGGGTTGGGTTGGGGCTTGTTGTGACTTGTTTTTAATTTTAATTTATGGGCTTTAAAAAATCGGTTCGATTTTCTTCGGGTTGGGTTGGTATATTTCTCCCAACCCAAAATTGACCCAACCTGAATTTTTTTTTTCTAGCAAACAACTCATTCCAAATTGATGAAGGGTGAAACCGATCCAACCCGACCCGATTAGGGTCATAGAGACGATGAACCTAGGGCTTGAATTCGCAGCAGCCAACACTTAGCAGTCGTTTGGGAGAGAGATAAACTGATGAAGAGACGATGAAATGGGTAATGAAATTTCGGATTTGAACTGATTTCTATTTTTTAGGGTGAACGTCTTTAATCTAAATTGAAGAGTGAATTTGGAGTGAAATGTTAAATGGATTGGATTGGGTTGGACTTCAATTGGGTTGGGCTGATTGGGACTTGTGTTTAATTTTAATTTATGAGCTTTAAAAAATCGGTTCGGTTTTCTTCGGGTTGAGTTGGTTTAAATCGACCTAACCCGAATTTTTTTTCTAGTAAACAACTCGTTCCAAATTGATGAAGGGTGAAAAATCGACCCAACTCGACCCAATTCGATTCGGTCAAGTTGGGCGCGGGTTGGCGGTAATTATGCCCACCCCTACTTGTCATACACATGCTTCATAGCTTCCACTTGAGTCCTTCTTAGAATGTAATGTTGGATTATGGCTATTAATCCCAATAGGAATTAATTTTCTTTGAGATAATTAACCAAAAAGTAATAGAATATTATGAATTATATAAAGTTAATGGAATAGTGACTTAAATCTACACATTACTAGTTTTAGGAGATTCCTTAGAAGAGAGATTTAAATCACTCTCCTAAGCAATAAAGCAATCCCCTCTTCAACACTTTAGCCTTCTCCCTTGTATCTCCTTGGATGCAATTTTAGAAAGAAAAAAAATGATGTGTGTAAAACACCCGCAACCCGAAAGTGTGCCCCCTTAAGTGACCTATAAATAGATCACAATTAGGACAACACTTAATAAGGTCAAATTACACTAATGACCATAGTGTATGCACCATTTTTCCTAGGACTTATTGTAGTAGATCAATAAAATCCTCTATCTATCTTGGAGCCAAGAGATGGACCAAACCTGACTCACAAGACCCGATCAACTTCAATAGACAATGTCGTCAAATTAGTCAACTCTTGACCAAATAAAAAATATCTATCAATTCCTGTTCATTCTACTAAAGAACCAAAAGAACCAAAATTGCACTCTCGTGTCAAGTGAAAATTACGGAAGCAAGTCATCATCCCATAATAATTTCCTCTAATCATCATGCCACAAGTCAGCCCCCGTTTGATCTTCAATAGATCCAAAAAATACTTCACAACATAGAGTCCAACAATCCCATCATCAGACTATTGAGCTCAAATTTGATTGCTTACTATAAAATCCCTCGAAGTGATGACCCGTCTCAGCTAAATGATTAACATATTTCTTTTTGCAAGTAAATGATCTGAAACCATTTCACCCCGATTTCCAAAATATCGAGATTGATCTTCCATTCAAGATTTCACTCATTGGTACCTCAAAAAAGTTGAGCTAGCAATTAAAGGTACATTACCCGCTCAGGATTTAGGTGACTCATTTGTGTTAACCATTTCTTTTTAGAAAACGTGAAACTGTATATTACATAAGAAATGAACAGTAAACAAAAGGAGTAAGGAAACTGCAGAATAAAGAATTGAAGAAGAAACCAAACCGAGACATGTACAAGTACAGTTTCCTTAAAACAGATTCGTCCCCTACCGTAGGTTATGAACGTCTGTTTTCCATGATACAATGGTAGAACTGGTTGTATCAGTGAACCGACCTACTACCAGAACAATATCACCACAAGAGGGAAAGAAAATTTGAAGAAGAAAGCTGAATTTTTTATGTGTTGAATGAAGAAAAATGTACTTGTTTTTATAGGCACTAGAATGACCTTCCAATTCCAATTCCACCATTAAAATGTGAGTTACAAGAATTACAAAATATAAAAGGGTTGATAGTAGAGAAGTTGGAATCTGATCTTTAATTTTTATTCACCATACTTAATTTCCAACAATTTGATGATCAAGTAGAGTCTTCCTTGTAGTCATGAATAAGTCGTCTATGCCATCCTATTCAATGTGCAATGAACACATCATTGTTCTACTTTTCTAGATCTAGACAATTCTAATAACAAAAATACAATCTTATCAAGACAAACCATCTAACTTTACCTACCAATTAATACAAAGATTATAATTTTAATCAGTTCACAAATTGTGTCATACTATACTTGACCATCAAGTATACAATTTGTAACATCTTCTATGATAATGGAGACTTAAATTAATGAGTCAAATTAAATACGTGAGTAAACGATAAAATCAAATTATAATTTGTAATGTCATTTGCAAAATTATACTCTAAGAGCATTAAACTAACATGTAAGACAAAAGAGTGGGAGGGGGTTGACCACGTGGAACTTCAAAAGGTGTAGTTTTGATGGTGGAATGCCAACTGGTATTGTAACAATACTCAACTCATGTTAGCTATTTGTTCCACTCCTTGGGACTTAAATTGTTAAAGCAACGTAAGTACATCTTCAATGTATGATTGACGATATCACTGCCCATCGATTTGAAGAGGATATGCCGAACTATAATTAAAGATAGTCACATTCATCTTGAAAAGTCGTGACCAAAATAAACTTGTGAGGGTTGAGTCTTGATCAAAGACAATTGTCCTTGGCATTCCATGTAGCTTAAAAATGTGTTATCGAAAAATAGTTGAGCAACTCCACTAGCAGTACAAGGATGAGATAAAGAAATAAGTAGGCTTATTTTGATAGCATATCAACATTCGACAACAACCAAAATAGTAGACTTTTCATTAGACATTGGCTCTTCCAATGAAATCCATAGAGATTATATGGACAAGGTACTGCACCTTATTTTGCCAAACTGGTATTTTTCATTCTTACGAACAAGATCTTAAAACAGCCAATGCAAATTTTAAATATTGTAAATGAGCCTCCCAAGGCTTACCATATACGAGAATATCATCAAAGAATACTAAAATGAAGTTTCATAAATAATCTTGGAATACCCTTAGAGCTTGAAAGGTAGATAGAGCATTAGTAGGATCGAATGGCATCACTAAAAACTCATAGCAACCATGGTTTGTACGAAAAGCTATCTTTGCTGTGTCACTTGACGCTTATAAAATATAGTTGCCCTATTTAGCTCAATGAATGGAATCCGGAATTGGTCCTTAATTGTGATCTTGTTAAGAGCGCGATACTCTACACGACCCATCGTGTTTTTTGACTAAGATGACCAATGATGAATAATGACTATTACTGGGCTCGCTTTCACTGCTAGAAAGCATTCCAGCTGCCATTTTGTCTATCTCAGCCTTTTGATAATGGGGGTAACGATACGACTTAAACACCTACTGGTACACTTCCAGCTGCTAAAGGAACTAATTTCACTTTAGTGCACTTACCTTGACTTGAGAGCTTTTCGCTAGTAGCCATAACGACTTCAAATCTCCCTCCACCTCGTGGTTGTAAGAGCATTTCCAATGATGTCTTTTATTTTGAATGTCCATTTTATGTGGCGATGAAATATAGGGAACAAAACTCATGCAGTAGTATTTGTTATAAATGGCCGTCTAACATACTGTCCAGTTTTAGACATCCTGTTAGACGGCCTTTAATATATTTTTTCATCAAATTGTGTCTATCCCTCATCTATTTTTCTCTACTCTTTCCTCATTCCACTCTCACTCTTTCATCATTTTGTTCTCTCTTTTTCCACATAATTTTTTTAAAAATTGTCTAGCATTAGAGATGCTATGAGCCTGCTCTTCTAGCTAAGGCTTCACTTGTGAAATTATGAGTGCCTCCAGAATCCACCAAATTATTAGTTCTTAGTGAATCAATTGTACTCCTTACCCGCATTGTTTCAAATGCTCTAGCACCAGAAATGGCGTGCAAAAAAAATCTCAGGCACTTCTTTAGAATCTTCAAAAATGGCATCTCCGTCATCCATAATAACATCACCTGTCTTCATCTTTGTAACAAGTCTCACTCAGAGAAATACTTCTTACAACGATGGCATCATTGGCGGAGCCAGGGGAGCCTTGGGTCGGGGCCCACATTTTTTCAGTTTTTTTTTTACTCTTTTTAATTTTTTTATTAAACTATTTTTAGGATCTCGTTATAACACCTCAATTTTTTAGATATATTTTTGATTTAATTATACAAGCTAGACGAATCAAATTGATATCAAATAGAATTTTAATTAAATTGACATTTAAAAATGAAAATGAAATGAAAATATTAAATCTAATTCTTATTTTTTTGAACTTGTCATTTAATAGTTTTTCAATCCAAAAGATGTGTTGCAAAGTTTGTCCTAAATACTTTGAAACAATACTAATAACCTACACCGATTAGTGAAGAAACATATCCGTAAAATAAGTTGAAAGAGATGAAGTCAAAATATAAATTAAAATGAAAAAATAGATTATTAAATATATTTCTAGCACCAATCTTTAACTTATTATTTTGAATTTACCGTTAATAGATTTTATAATCCGAAAAATGTATTATGAAGTTTGCCATGAGTACTTTGAAATGGTACCAAGAACATACACCAACGATTGAAGAAACATAGCCCTAAAATAGGCCGAAAGATGTAACGTCAAAATAGAAATTAAAAATGAAAAACGGATTATTAAATATATTTATAGTAGCCATCTTTGACTTGTTGTTTTGAATTTGCCGTTTATCGATTTTTTAATCTGAAAAATGTGTTACGAAGTTTTCCTTGGATATTTCCAATTGGTATAAACAACCTATTTCGAAGAGTGAAAAAATATAACCAAAAAATTAGCTGAAAAATGTGATGTCAATTAAAAGGTAAAAAGTGGATTATTATATGTATTCTAGCAGTCAATTTTTGGTTCTTATTTAAACCAGGGGTGGGTGCGGTTCGATTTATAGTATCTTGTAAATGGAACCATAAGTTCCAACTTAAATTATGGAACCAAACTAGAACCGAACCGTTCGGTGCAGTTTGGTTCGATTCCATAATTATAGTTTCCGAAGTTGTTAAATTTCTAACAACTGTTTTTATTCTCCTTGTTTAAAATAACACAAATATCTAAAAATTTATAATTTCCAAACCTTAATCTATTCATAAAACAACAATATATCAAGTATTGAACAAAATGTTCCTTCTCAATACAAATAACAAACATAAAAATAAAATATTTTATTTTTATGGGCTATATTTTTAAAAAAATTAAAAAGCAGTAAGGTCGGTTCAATTCGATTCAGTTCTTCGATTTTGAGTCTAAAACCAATGCCGAAACCATAAACGGTAGGCATTACTCGATTTAAACTTAAGAAGAACTGAGCTGAACCACTCGATTTTGTTCATTTGAGTACTTTTGTCCACCCCTACTTTAAATCGCCACCGCAACGCCGACACCGTATTGTTTCACACTCAGGCACTTAACCATTGTTGAATTTTGGACCAAATAAGTTTTTGATTTTTTACTTTAAATATATTTAAGTGCATTTACTGTGTCCATTTCATATGTTCAATCAACTGTCTACTTTCTCACCTTTATTTTATCGAATTTTGGATCAAATCATTTTTTTATTTTTTACTCTAAATATATTGGAAACTGTCCTACCTACCAATGTATTTGACAAATAATCACGACCTTTATTTTCAACTAATCTAACGGTCTAGATGTATTAAAACTTTTATTGAGATGTGTTTGGATACGGGTATAAGGATTTTAAAGGTTTAAATAAATCTAGACTTTTAGATTAGCTCAAATTAAGAGCCGTGATTATTTGTCAAATTCATTGATAGGAGAAACATTCTCCAAATATATTTTTGATGTATTTATTTTGTTCATTTCATATGTTCGCTCAATTGAATTTAGATTTCATCGATTTGTTATTACTTATTTGGCATGATATTTGATCATTGTTCTTCATCGCAAAAATTGGTGAAAGGACAAGTAGGTAAAATATTATTTCATATTTGTAATTTGTAGGACACATAGTAAAACAAATTGGTGACTCATTTGCTAGTGAACAAAACTCAGTAGAATTGTCAGCCAACTTCGAGACAATTCTTTCGTTTTTACATTTACTTTGGTGGGAATCGACAATTACCTTGGTAAATTGTCGAATTTTTGACAGTTAAAAAAAATGAATCGACAGCTACATTGGTGAACTGTTGAATTTTCGACAGTTCTCCAAGAGGAAATGACAATTTATTTCATCCCATAATAAGTGGATTTTCGCTTTCTATCTTAGTTTGATAATGAAGAAATATTATAAAATTAATAAATATATCTTGACTATGAATTAATTCACATTATCTTGTGTGTGATTAGAGGATTTACTTTGATAGCTTCTTCTGGAAGTTATTGTATGACTATCAAATATTGTAAAATTCTAACCACACAAAAAATAAAAGTTATGTCTTGACAAATGGGTATATTTGATATTTTGTATTTAAAAATAACCATATTTAATTATGTTATCAAAAGTTGTCATATTTTCAACTGATCTTTTACTTTTGAGCACTTTTGAAAATTTCCCAAATTAAAATCCATAAATTAGAAGTATATTATTGTCCGATCTTTGTTGACTTCGTGTGAAAATCGATTATGACATTCCTACTTAATTATTTTCTTTTTTCTTTCCTTTTATAGTTTTGTCTCTTTTATTTTTTATTTTTGAGGACAATGAGATGTACAAATAATGTTTGAGATAAAATGCCACGTCAATTTTGTTTTCATTTTCTTTTATTTTTCTATTTATTTAACTAAAATTAATGAGTAATATTTATTTATGATAATTTGACTATTTAATTGACAAATGGACAAAAATATTGAAAGAGGACCATTTGCGCACCTAATCTATAAGTTGATGATGTTTGTGCCAAGAAAAAACATTAGAAACCTAAATTGCACAGAGGTTATAAAGGACCATTTGCATCAATTTCCTAATATATGATGGATAAATCGTTATCTAATTACGCGTCCAAATTCAGTCCATTAGCGTGTGGTCTGTTTCTCTGCCCTAATATTATCTTACAATTCTGCTTATATTTGACTAAAAAAAATTGTAGATTATAAAAAACAAATCTTATGTAGATAAAAAATAGATAAAAATTATAAATCTTACAAAATGAATAAATAAAAATAATATTTAATTAATTTATAAGTATTAACAAATATGTAGTATGTATAATTTATATACATTTCTGGTATAATAATCAATTAGACTGCGGATTTAGAGGGCACGTGTATTTGAAACTTTCCATAACCCATAATAAATGGGTTTGATTATTAATTTCAGATTCACCCGAATAAAATATTGAAATTGCATTCACAATTTCACTTTTTCTTGAATAATCGAGAATTATATTGTTAAGTATCAAGAACCCGTGTGTTTAAAAGATATTTATGGGTAATTTGCAAAAAATATTTTTACATTTCGAAGTGATTATTCAAATAATCATTATCTATGAAATTTTGTTATTTTTACTCTTAAATCCATATTTGTTTACACAAAACATCATTTCTTTCTATTGCCATTCAAAAAACTTCATTAATTGACCTCATCAACACGACTTGTATCACCTTGAAGGTACTTTCGTTCACAAACTTAAATTCCATTTCTTACTGTTCAAACGGAGAGAAATAAACCGACATACACGAATGATAAAATTTCCCCCCATTTTCTTTTCTATTTTGCCTTTGAGATCCCCTATTTTCAGCCGCAAATGTAAGAGAAATAGGAGATGTAAATGTTTCAGGAAGAAGAACGGGACTGGTAATGACATGTACAAACTGTGGTGAACAAGACCACAAAAAGAAGAGATGCAAAGGGGCACCACCACCACCAAATTATGGCCTCACATTCTGGAAATTTTTGTCCTTTGCCTTTTACACAAATAGTTTTCACTATTCTCAAAAGCTAGCCACACTTCAAGCTTTTTAGAACACTAGTTTTTTGTGAAGTTTTTTACATTTCAAATCATTTTAATTGGAATTGAATATCTTTGGGCTTTTTGTACATGTCTCTTGGTGCAAGTATCTTTAGACAAAGATGTATTTGTTCAACGCACATATGATTGTTTGTTGGTGATATCGCATTGTTGTTTTTACTCATTGTAGTTTTACTGGTTTTGCTGTTGTTTCCATTTTTCTATTGAAAAATAAATACTAAATTACATTTAAATATGTATATGAAATTTAAATTTATATATAAAATTTAAAATTTGTTGAGTAAGCATGTCTAACGGAGTTTTAGACTTTGTCTATTTTCCTGTCACGCTAGCTTAACAATGTCCAAATACTATTTGAATCAGGTAAATAGCAGCCAACACTCCCAACCTTTATCCTCTTTTCCACTTATGTCCTCCAACCTTTTTTTTTTTTTTTTTTGGCAACGCTATCCCCAACTGTTACCACATGGATTTGTCAAAGATGCCACATCAACTCGCAGGTCTAGCAATGGCCAATCGACGTTCGTTTGAGTTACACGTGGCAATTTTCGGTCCCAAGGCACTCGAGATTCTTGGGCCACATTCTACCTAGCAAACCCCACGGATGGCCTTCACTGCTATAACATCCAGTGTAGTCCTCTGTCGATGGCCCTCGCACGCCCGTAAAGTTCCTAGGTAGTCCGAAATCTTGGGTAGAATTCCAGTCACAATCGAAAAGTTAATTTGGAAAAGATTATTCTTGGTTGACAAAATAACTCCTATAAGAAAACCTCGTGCCAATCCCAAGAAATCAGCAATGCAATATTGGGAAGACGCGTGGATAATGGGCAAAATCTAGGGGATCAAGAAAGATCAAAGATTAACCGTATCCCCACAAGGAAGGAGAATCTAATCAGGGAACAAATCGATTACTATTCTTAATAGGCTAGAACTCTCTCCTATAAATACTTGTCTTCCCTTTATTCAAATGTACGCATTATTTTCTATCTAAAACTATAGTCAAATTCATGCATGTTTGTCTCTCCCACACTCTAAGGTCCCCGTATAATATTGTGTCGGCAGTTCACTTGACTATTGAAGTGACAACAATCGCCGGCCCCTTTTTACCCGGCCATTTTGGTGTCTAACGACTATCCAAGTGTGCATGTAACATACAAATTGATAGATGAGTGATTAAAGATATGTTTGACCATCTTTGTTTTGTATCAATTTTTGCTCTAATTTCGTGAAAGTGGAGGGTTTGAAGCATATTAAGTTCATTTTGATTTCAATTGAAAGTGTTTATTAAAATCACTTCATTAGAGTAGTTTTTTTTTTTTTTTTACTATGTTGGACAAATCAGTTTGGGTGGGGTTTTCATCGAGTTGGGCCACTTATTTGAGCTAGGAGTGAACAAAGTTCGATTTAGACTGTTTTTGGCCTATTTTCAAACCAAACTATTTAAAATGGTTTGAAATAATTTCAAACCAAACCAAACTATTTTTTGGTAATTCGATTTGATTTCAAACTACGATTTACCTAATGATATAAAAATAAAACTTCTCAAACAAGTTAAAATGTATATATATTTGTTTAAAACATCAATACAATGCTCAAATTGGAACTTTCTAAACATAAATGTTACATCATCGAATATATTGATATCAATACAAGCTTAATCATTAAAACATTACAAAGAATAAAAAAAGTATAATTTTGTTAATAAGGCAAAAAAGAAGGAAAAAAAAAAGAAAATATAAAAAAATAATAATTAAGATTGTTGTAAAATTTTGGGAAATTATTGATGACAATATATTTCTTGTCTACAAGTTTCTGAAATCCTATATATTTGAGTAATTCATTATAATAAAATATACAATTTCTCTTTATTCACTCTACTTTATAATATAGATGAAAATAAGATTCAATGAATAATTTGTTAATTTAGAATTAGTGTATTTCTAATCATGTTTTCTATTTTATAATGCCACTAAATATTGTTTAAACCTACGAATCTCGACTTTTTCCATCCATACAATTCTCAAATTGTCCCAGTGCTTCTTTGCATGTGTTTAAATTGATCAAATTAGTTAAACATAATTTTTATCTACATATTCTGTAGAATCTATATCTTACAACTAATTTATTATCCACACATTATATAAGGTTCACAACTTATAAACACTTAAAAAATAATTTTATTACCACCAAACATGCATTTACTTTAGTGCATCTTTGGCAAAGCTTGAATTATAATTTAAGCTAGTTTAACTAATCAAACATAATTTTTATTTACACATGTTATAGGACCCACAACTTGTTATCCATTATTATCCACGTATTTAATAAGACCCACAATTTATAATTACTTAAAATATAATTTCAACACTACAAAACATGCATGTTCCTCAAGTGCTCGTTCAAAAGTTTGAGGGGATTTTAATTGAGAATTTAGTGCAAATGGTTCCTAACATTTGTCCTTGTTACAAAAATGGTCCTTAACTGAGACGTCCACAATTGGCATATTTGATAAAAAATACCAATATGCCCTCAATTTTTATTAGAAAAATTGAAATTGGTTTCCCACCCTTTTATAAAAGGTGCAATGGGCTTGGTACCTTTATTTTTTTATAAAAATAAATAAAGAAAACTAACGAATATTTTTTTTTTAATTTTTTTATTTCGATTAAAAATTTATTGACTAAATTGATAATATAAGTAATTTTTTATTTTATTTTATGGACTATTATGAAATAAATAAAATTTAAACTCATAATTATTAACAAACGCGTTGAATAAAATTATTCGTTTTATTATTAAGTAATTACTTTGCCACAAACATGATTTTCAAATAATTTTATTTAATTGATCTATATGTTTATTAACTACAAATATTAGAGCTCCAACTGTATTCTTCATATTTTGATTTATTATTTCATTATTATTCGAAATAAAGAACAAATAATTTGTAAAGTAATTTTTTATTAGTATGTTTTATGCTAAATAAAATATAATAAGATAGGTTCAATGTCATAAAATTATATATATTATTTTGTTTGCTATTTATCTTAATTTTTATTCAAAATTTTAACATCACATAGTAATTACTTATACTTAAAAGCACAATAATTAAATAATTGTTCTCTTATAAAAAATTTGATTGACACGACAATAATGATATATTTAGTATATTAAATTAAATATTATTAAATAAAGGTACCAGATCCATTTGAACATTTTGCAAATGTTAAAGCATCTCCAATGCAACTGTAGATTGTAAAAAAAAAAAAAAAAATATGCCACGTAAGTTAAATAGACAATGTCTAAAAAAATTTCTATCCAATGCAAGTTGTTAGACACTATGTCAAGCAAACATGGCAGAAAAAAATAGACAATGTCTAATACTTTGTCTAGTTTTAGACGCTTCGTTAGATATGTTGACTAAACAATAGTTAAATTTTCTGTGTAGATTTAAATATAATCTAATATTTATTTTAATAAAATAAAATCCACCCAGACAGCAAACATATGATCCATAGTATTGGAAACTAAATTTGAACTTGAATGTTATCCATTAGATATCAATGCACGTAGATCAAAAATTTTCTAATATTTATGCCATCTATTAATAGTAATCTATAGAATAACATCTCTAAGAACATTTTCAATACAACAATGTGGATGTAAAAAAATGTGCAATTTGGCAGTCAATAATAAGACGTTCAATATACATGGCATAATGTCTAATAAATAGAATGTGGAGTTAAAAAATCAACTCCAATGTATTATGTTTACAGTTCAATAATATTTCTTATGTGGCGTTTATTTTTCAAAAATAAAACAAAAAAAAAAATATTATATAAGTCAATCAATATCCAAATATTTAGTCTAAAAAAATTTAAAAAAGACTTAATAGATTCTTCAAGAGCAAAACCTATCTTCTCCAAATAATTTTTCTCAAATTGATCCATTCCTCAACCCTCTGCAACTTTTCCTTCGTCATTATCCCCAACAATGGAGTAATCTCTCTCATCTTCTCTACTTTCTCTTTAAATACTGTAGGGTTAGTTAGAGATCAGTTGTCCTCTCCAGCAATTAACTCGGTTTGCGAGGAAAAGACCAAAGTGTTGGGTCGTGAAAAATCTGAGGAAGACGTTCTTCTGCTAAAGGTGGATTTGCCACTTCTTCATGGAATTTGGATTTGATGAAATCAGTACAGAAAGAAGTAATCAAGACTAGAAAATCCAACAGTAAATTAATCAGAAATTTCCAAAAAACGTACTTCTAAATCTGCCATGAACCACATCAGGTTTGAATCCACGAACATTGTTCTTATCTTTCCTGTGCACCAACAATCCATCAAGACAAAGCACAACAAATTTTTTTACGACCCAGATTTAATTTTTCTAATGAAAGTTTCTTTACATCTTTGACTCTCTCATCAGAAATCACATTCTTGCACTTGAGATTGCCTGCCATTTTCTTGAATTAGTATTAGTATAAAAAAGAATTAATTTTACATTTGAAGTTGCTGCAAGTTGTCTTTAATTTGGCTTTAAATTTTTTTCACAATTGATGACTCAGCATGTTAGACAGCCCTTCTAGATGTAAACAATGGCTTTGATAGTGTTTGTAATTAATTTTTGCCATGTCATCATAATATGGTTCAAGACAAAATGCATTGAAGAAGAAAATATTTAGACATGGTTTACTTTGATGATTTGGCATTTTTTTTTTTTTTTACTTTGACAGTGTTGCATTGGAGACGCTAGATTGCACCAAAAAGTGTACCACGTCACCCTAAACAGTTTACATTGCAAAGAAAAAAGTGGAGGATGTCTAGCTCTAGTACACTATCTACATTTGGACAGTGTACTAGACATCTTTCATTTATTTAAGGGAAATTGGCTGAAAACGTCCCTAACGTATAGACCCAGTGCCCAAATCATCCATACCTTTCAAATTTTGGTAATTACATCCCTCACCTATCCATATAGTGCTCAAATCATCCTTTTGGATGAAATCCATCCAAGATTCCGTTAAACCTTTGGGATTTTGGCGCAAATGGTCCCTAACCTTTGTTATTAGTGTGGAATTGGTTCCTAATATTTATGTTTTGGCAAACAAGTCCCTAACCTATGTGTTTTAGTACGAAATTGGTCCTTATAGAATGAAAAAAGACAAATATACCCTTAGTTTTAATTAAAAGAAATTGCATGTGGATTCCTAATCATTAAAAAATGTGTAACTAAGTCCAATAGTTTTATTTTTTATAAAAAAAATTAAAAAAATTAATGAGTATTTTTTTTTGAATTAACACTTTAATAATAAACATGTCAAATAAATTTATTATTTTTATTATTAAGTAATAAATATATTATTTAAAATTAAAACATTTATTTTATTGTTATATAAAAAAAATAACTTTGTCACAAACTTGATGTTCAAATACTTTTATTTAATTGAGTTATATGTTTATTAATTACAAATATTAGAAATCCAACTATATTCTTTATATTTTAATTTATCGTTTTATTTTCATTCAAAAATAAAACACATAATGTGTAAATTAATTTTTATTAGTATTTTTATGTTAAATAAAAATGTAATAAGATTAGTTCAATGTCATAAAATTATATACGTCATTTTATTATTTATTTAACTTAGGTCATGTTCGGTAGAGATTTTTTCCCAAAAAATCTATTTTTTTGTCTACAATTTTTTATTTTTCAACCCTTTTTACACTACAAAAACATTTGAAAAATCAAAAAGTAACCAAAAAAACCTATTTTCCCCCCAAAAAAACTCTAGCGAACAATCCCTTAATTTTTAAAGTAAAGAGGGAGAAAAAAATTTATAAGTAAAGAGGGAGAAAAATGATTTCTCACAATAATTTCTCTTATTTACTTCATAATAAAGATAATAATTTTATTTGACATTTTTATTACTAAATTGTTAATTAAAAAAAATTCATTAGTTTTCTTTAATTTTTTTATAAAAAATAAAAGTATTGGACTTATTTGCATATTTTTTAATGATTAGGAATCCACATACAATTTCTTTTAATTAAAACTAAGGGTATATTTGTCTTTTTCATCTCATAAAGACCAATTTCGCACTAAAACACATAGGTTAGGGACTTGTTTGCCAAAACATAAACGTTAAGAACCAATTCCACAATAAAAACAAAGGTTAGGGACCATTTGAGCCAAAATTCCAAAGGTTTAACGAAATTTTGGATGGATTTCATCCAAAAGGATGATTTGGGCACTACATGGATATGTGATGGATGTAATTGTCAAAATTTGAAAGGTAGGGATGATTTGGACACTGGGTCTATACGTTAGGGACGTCTTCGGCCAATTTCCCTTTATTTAATATATATTGAAATGTACGTTAAGTTTCTTTTATTTTTTATTTTTTAATTTATCTCCATTGAAATGCATGTTAATAATTATTTAATTAATTTATTAAATTTATCTACCAATATCTCTTATACATGTAGACCACAATTTTTTCAATCCACATTTTCATTGAAGATGTTTTTCTCTCTGTCTCCATTTTATTCGTCACTTATACAACAATCTACATTGTTGTATTGGAGATGCTCTAATGCAACTATGGATTTGCACTAAAAAGTGTGCCATGTTACCCCAAATTACTTGGAAAAGAAAAAAAGTAAAAGATGTCTAGTACACCGTCTGCTAGACAACCTCTATTTTTTTTTTATAATTAATATCTATCTAAATGTGTGGTAAGTCCATTTTATTTAAATTTTTATAATTTAACTCTATCAGAATCGGAATGTACGTTAATTATCCTTTATTTTTATTTTTTATAATTTATCTACCACTCATTTGTACATGTGGATCACAATTTTTTTCAATTCACAATCCTTTTGGAGATGCTCTACTTTCTATCTCTATTTTATTCACTACCTATACAACAATCCACATTGTTGTATTTGAGATGTTCTTAGGAACCCAATTGCAATTTTTCTAATTAAATTAAGAGCATTATTGACCAATTGCACAACAAAATACATAGATTAAGGATGTTCGTGTAAAAAAACAAATATTAGGGACCATTTTTGCATTGAGGAGAAAGATTAAGCTTATTTGTGCCAAATTTCCATTTTAATTTTAAAACAATCTAAACGTTACATAAAAAAAGTAATGTGAAAATCCTACTTGGGACCAGACGAGTAAAGGGGTAGGAAACCGAAGCCCAATATGAGGGCTTCTTCGGTAGAGATTTTTTGGGAGAAAAAATAGGTTTTTTTGTTACTTTTTTATTTTTTAAATATTTTTGTAGTGTAAAAAAAGTTAAAAAGTCAAAAATTGTAAATAGAACAATAAAATCTCTATCGAACATGACCTGAGTTTGAGAGAGAGAGAGAGAGGTGCTAGCAAAAGAAGGGGTAGTTTATGAATAAATAGTCGAAACAACCTTTTTGACGGAGTCCTTGTTAAGTTTATCTCTCAAACAAATTTCCCGAAAAATATGGAGTTTGAAAAAAAAAGGCGAAATGATTATTAAGGCAAAATTACATCTGGCGTGCCCAACCTATTGTTTTTACACCCTCAATCCCTAACCTTTAATTTCTGGAATATTTTTCCACAATCGACTATTTTACCCTTGTGTTGAACTAAAAATTCAACTTTATTGTATGTTTAATTAAATAAAAGCGTCAATTTTGTATTTCTTTTCTTTTATTTTTTCACTTAATTAATGTAAAGGTTACAATTATCTTCTAATAATAGCCCGTTTGGTAGAGTTTATAAATCAGTTTATTTGATCAAAAAATGATTTATTTGACAAAAAAATTTGTCTTGGTAGTCGTTATTTTTTACCATTCTTGATCAAATAAACTAGTTTATAATCTCTACCAAACGGGCACTAAAATAAATTGACCATTAGGGACTTGAGTGCTACAGAAATAGAAGTTGAAGACCGTAACCACCTAAATAATAATAATAGATTGGATACCCCAAGTAAATAAACTATGGACTCCTAATCCTATCGACTATCGACTTTCCCTCTGCCGGCTTTGGTTCTCCTTATAACTTCGATAAATCCAACAATTTTTTTCTTCAATCCAATTACAATTAGCTGCATCAAAACTCATCTACATCTTTACAGAGCTGTTCATTTATCCCCTGATTCATAAAACCCTTACTTTTTCAAATTATTTTGTTGTGAAAATCTCGATATTCAATGGGAGAAATTGCACTTCTTCAACCACAAGATATTTTGAAGAATCAATCCAATCGCACACATCGTAATAATTTAATCAAACCGCCTATGAGATCCAAGAAACCCATTAAAAATTTGGCTGTCTCTAACCCTAATCCTAGCACTGTTCCGGCCAAAGTTAGTCGCCGGAAAAGGCGTTCTTCTAATAGCAGGAATTCATCCAATTCGCCTTTAAAGAACGACAGCAAGAATATGATTTTGGGGAAGGTCAAGATTTTGAAACGTGGTGAAGCTTTGACCGATGTAATACTTAAGAAAGAGGAGAACTGGAAAATCGTGGCGGCGGCCGCCAAGGATTTGGTGGTTCCGACCTCGGCTGATCTGCTGGGTCAATTGCCCAAGATGTTATCGAAACAAAAGAAAACTTACGATTTCTATGCCGGGTTGTCTTACTTTACATCGCCTTCCCCGAGCTCTCTTCCTCAACCGTCGTTCTGCAAAAAGAAGCCTTGACATCAACAGCAATGATGTCACATGTGATTTGAGCAGGGTCTTCAAGCTGGATCTTGATTGAGTCCGATTAGGCTTTGTTGCATTCCAAAGTCTGAAGCTTTGAAGGAATGTGCTTTTGGATTATAGGTTAGATTTCATTTAATTTTATGCTCCGATCCGGCTAAAGGATTGCCCTTATTTCTTCGGGTCGGGTCGGAGGCAAGTGAAGATTTCCTAATGACTGCTAAAGTGGAACTCGACTAGTGCGACCCTCCATGACTTAGAATGAAAGAGGCGATCTCGTATTTGTTAGTTTTTTTAGAACTAGTTGTTACTAGTGAATATTTAAGTTATATATATTAGAAAAATCGGTCAGCTTGTGTGTGTCTAGTCTAATGTATTTTGTGTTGGCTTGTTGTGCTATGATGTGGCAGTTACGAGCAATGTAAATCACTTATTATTAGTCAAGGCCAAAACGTAATCAATAATATATATTGTATGTTAAATTAAAAAAGTTTATAAATTGATTAAATATTATTTTTATTTATGTATTATGTAGAATTTATAATTTATAATTATTTTTTATTCATAAATTTTGTTTCAAGAAGTTCTAATTGTGTTTAATTATTTAAACTCCAAAAATTTGTACAAAATAATTACATTGTGTGGTCTAATTAATTTAAGGAGATCATTGGTGCACATGGAATAATCTAGCTTTTTATCTCAACTTATTCAAGCAAAAGGCAAGGGTACTATGACTATTTGAGTTCTGAAGGTGTATTGTAATTTGACTTAATGAATATCGAGTTTTAAAGTTGATATTTTTATTTTTAAATAATAATTAAGACAGATATAATATACGTAATTTGAAGACAATCTCTAGTGTTACACGGTAGCATTGGAGATGCTCTAAGGTTGTGCTTGTCCCGTTTGGGAAGATGAAAATAATTTATTTATTTATTCTTCTAAATTTGCCTCTATAATAAAATGAAGGTAAATCTATTAAAAAGATCATTTGGTACCTAAAAGTATAAGTTCAAGACCTCTAAGTTAAAGATCATTTGCTCCCTAGTCCCTACCTTCGAATATACCTTTCATGTTTGATTTAGTACATCTCATGAAATTCATAAAAAAAATAGGCACAATTCTATTTTTACTTTTACACAAATAAAAAAATTTAGTTAGTATAATATGATGGTAGTTTATATTTGTTGGTAGTAAGATATATTAAATATTGACATATTAAAAATTTTAAAAAAAAATTAATTGTATTATCAACAAGAAAAATAGTCTATAATTTGAGATAAATGAATAAAAAAATTAAGCATATATTTATTAGACGGAGAAAGTATAAAATTTTAAACCAGAACAGATGAATAAGGAAAGTAAACATATATTTTGGGATGAAGGGAATATAAAATTTTAAACTATATATTTTATCAACTTTTATCAAATTTTGATAATTTATTTTTAAAATGCTTTGTCAAAGAGTCCTTGGTATTTTTCAATTTTCAATTTTATTTATTTTAATTCCAAAATAAAAGTATAGCAATCTATTTATTTTTATAAAACATGAGATTTTAATAATTTAATAGGTAAAAATGTACTTCTTCAACATACTTTCTAACAAAATTGAAAATTTGGAAAGGAATCCCTCAAGTTGACGAAAGATTCCTTGCGAAGTTTACTGTTAATACTTTGAAATAAAAATAAGAACTTATATCTTTAATAAATAGCATAGTTCAAAAATAAGTTGAAATATGTGACATCAAAATAAGAATTAGAAAAAAAAAATTTATTAAATTTATTTTGAACAACCATTTTTTACTCATTCTTTTGAATTCGCCGTTTCACGTTTTTTCAATTTGAAAAGATGCGTTGTGCCACTAACGAAACAACTGACTTGGCAATTTTGTGGAAGGTATTCCCCACCTCAGACAACCCGTTGTATATTCGCTGCGATTAAAGTGTGTAAAATCAATTTCACAAGTCTTGGAGTATAAGATGAAGACCTTTAGTTGTGTAGCCACATAGGCGGATGGAGGGGGCTGTGGCCAAGCCCAGCCCAGCCCAAAACCAAAAAATGAAAGCCAATATTTTTTTTTTAATTGGAGGTAGTCCATGAAAAAATATAATAGCCCGTTGAAATAAATTGCCCGAGTCCAATTTTCCACTCCAAATGTTTAAAGTTAAATTGAACCCCAATTTATATAATAAAATATATGTTAGGATTTTTTCATAAATAAGCCACATTTTTTTAAAAAATTTCAAAAACTCATTGTTGTTACATTTATTTTGAAAATATTTTTTTTAAAAACTATTATTTTAATTTATTATATTATATTATATATAGTAACTGAATAATTAATTACCGAATTTGATGAGAATTCATATATTATAAAATCTTTTATTGTTAATTATAGTAACTGAATTCTTAAAAATTAGAATTGATTGGATATATATATATATATATATATATAATCTTTTATTGTTATAACTGTCAAATATATATTATTTGTATCAGAAATATCTGTAACAATCACAAACAAAACTTATATTCTCTTCAATTTCAACATTTGTAACAATATGTGTTACAAATTGAAATGTAAAATATAATACTAGTTTTCACACAAAAAAACTCATGATATACACAATTGTGTCATATATATCATATTAAACATCAATGTTACAAGCATCATATTAAACAATAATGTACCAATAACAAGTAGTATCATCTTTATCATTCATTGTTATATAATAACCAATTGTGTAACATGTGTTACATAATATCACATAAAAATCAGTGTTACAAAATAATGTATTGTAACATCTTTATCATTAAGTGTTACATAATAACTTATTGTGTAACATTTGTTACATAATATCACATAAAAATCAGTGTTATAAAACAGTTTATCATTCTGTGTTACATAATCCCTAATCCTCTATCCATACTCTAGACTTGATCAAGGCATATGCAATATTCAAACCCTAGTGATCTCTGTCCATTTATTTCTCCCATGCTCACACTTTTATTTTTTGACAACTAATTTGACTGCCAAAGTGCAAGCGGTCGCCGGAGTGCAAACAGCCAGACCATCCATAGGAACAACAACCTTTGCTTGCTAATGGCGTGTTGGCGTCCAAGTGTGCAGATAACGTTACAAAGGATTTTTTAATAGATATTACGTCCAGATTTGGATGACAACTAAGCTTATTGTATGGACAATAATTTTGATGGCTATATTCACAATACAATTTATTATTAAGTGTATCACATTTTAATTGCACTAAAGGTCCTCAACCTTTGTTCATTGTAGCACTTATGTCTTAGCTGTTTTTCATCAAATTTTTATCTTCAACTTTTATTAATTAACACATCGCATCCTTGATGATAGTTTTTGTCAAGATATTTTATTTGTATGCTTTGAAATGAGGAAAAAATATTTTGTCACAATTTTATAGTTGTTTTTATAAAAATATGATGGGCAAATAAGTCGTTTTATGTACTTCCAACGAATTTTTTGGACGAAACCATTATTGTCAACAAGATGTGCTAATTAATGAAAAGTTGAGGATAAGAATACAATAGAAAAAAATTGAGAACGTGAGTGGTACAATGAACAAATATTGAGGACGTCTTCAACTAAAATGTGGTGCAAAAAATAAAAAGCTTTGTGTAAATATAATCAAACGTTGTTTAATATATATCTAACTATAATTATCAATATATAACATCTTTCTCTTCTCCTAATTATATAAATAATATTAGCTGAGTTATGGAGATGTGTTGTGTGCTGCAGAAAGAATCAGTTGTGGAAAGAATTATATAAATGTTTGGTAAACTCTTATTTTAAAATTGATGTATGGTTCAAAAGCAGCATTTGAGCGTTTGGTAAACAAAAGTAATTGATTGATGTAATGATATTAAATTATTAAAAAGAACATTGATTATAATAATATTATTTTATATTATTATTATTATTATCACGAGTTGTAAAATTCATTTTTTTTAACTTTTATAAAGAACATACCAACTAAACTCTTAAAGAGTCAAAAAATAAAAACTAAGAACAAAAATTCAAACATCAAAATAAGAAGAAGAAGAAGTACTAAATTTAATATATTAAACCACAAAAAAGTTCTGATCTTGAAATTACTGTATATATTTTACAAAAGGTATGAAATTAATCCTAAAAAGATATTCATCTTTGATCAGATTTTTGAAATATAAAAGTTATTAATTCATGCAAGTAATTATCCTCCAAATAATCGTACTTCAAATGTTTGATTCGGTAATGGTGATCCGTGAAGGTTGAAGAAGAAGAAGATAACATGAAATCACTCAAATGTGTAGAAAATAATCCTAGGATATTAAATAAATTATTTTAATTAATTAGGGATAAAATTTGTATTTTAATAATATATAAATAAAAAAACTAAAAGCAGAATTTGAAAATGTACCATTTTGTTGCTTCTCAAAAGCTGCTGCCATGTGAGTCAAGAGTGGAATCCTATAACAGCGAAGTTGGTGATTCGTACCAATCTAACTAGGGTTGTTATCACCTATTGGCCTTTTTTCATCTCCAAAACCTATGTTTGTCCTTAAGAGAATTCAACTTTTGGTTCTCTAATTTCAATTTCAGCTAGTTCTCTGTTTGTATAGAACCTTTCATAGATAGTAATTTCTTCCATGATTACTTAGTACAAGCATACTGACCGTGCATGTTTGGTCAAATTTAAATTATTTTGATCAGTCAAATATATCTAAAAAGGTACATTTTTGTTGCTTCTCAAAATCTGCTGCCAAGTGAGTTAGATTATTTTATAATCACTTTTAAAAAATTTGCCAAACGACTAAATCAACTTCTGATTGTTTAAAAATCAGAAGTTGGGCTCCAAAATCAATTGCAAACGGGCTCCAAAATTCACAATTCTAGTATGCCATTGTCAGTTATTTGCATTTGGTCAAATAATGCATACAAAAAAATCCATTAAAATTTGAAACAAACATGCTCTAATATAGGACGAAATATTAGACGACCTAATACATGTGCAAATTTTCTAAAAGAAAAGTGTATATTAAGACCCACACATTCAACGGTGATCAACGCATTCAGTACCACAATATTTAAGCAGTTTATTAGCCTTCTATCAAAACTTGTAGCAATTTTCCTTTGTGTCAAACTGCAAAAGAATAAAACATTACAGGCAATGATTCTTGCAATGCTAACAAATTTTCCAACTTAAAAGTGAAACGTAAAATCTATGCTATAATTAGGCTAACTACACTGAGGTTATCGTCGGCTTAAGTACACAATCATCTCTGTAAAGCAAGAGTCTCTTCTGCAGGCAATGCCTAAGACACGAATTATCATAAGTCTCTAGAAATCTCAAGTCGGTCTCCCTCGATTTTATGCCAGCAAAGTTCTTGTACTCTTCGAAAATTGAAGGCAAACACCAGTTCTGCATCTTCCTTAAGCAACCCACAAGACACCCTGTCCGATGCTGCAACTTGGAAACACGAGATGATTATATGAGTTACTTGTTTTGGGAGTTGCTCTAACCTTGTTTCCAACCATCTTTGAATAACATACTTTTTCTTACTTTTTGATAAAAAAAGTTACTTGTTTTGGGAGTTGCTCTAACCTTAGAAAGTTTACTTATATGTAATCTTTTTAAGCTTAGCAAAACATGCTCTAACTATAGCACGTCCTAAATTTCAATCAAACTAGGACATTGATAACTCTCAAATTAGATATGCAATCGACACCCTCTGAGTTAGGCCCTATTTGAACAACAATTTAGTAAAATCGAAACACTTAAGAAAAAAATGCAGAATATACCTTTCCACGTTTGCAGTGGATGAGAACTGGATGATTTCTCACATCTAAAAGATGAAAAAAATAGAGAATTCAGAAATTAAGGAGGAACTTATGTGTCAATGTGTGTCCAAAACAAATAACAGGCAGTTTGCTCAGTATTAAGTACCAACTAAAACTTTTAAAGCTTCTGTGATAGTACTCCTTGGAATGGCTGATGGCTCCTGCAGGCATACAAGTCTTAAAGTTAGAACATTGACGAGGCAAATGAAAAAGAACAAAGATTATATGCATTCGGGTTAAGAGTGGTTCAAGTGACAGAAATCAATTATCAGACTGTGTAGTAGATTTTGCTACAATATAGGTTGCAGGCACCAAAGATCACAGAACTTAAAAGATTCAAGCCTAAGTTTAATCCAACAGCTTATCTGTTATCACGGGATTTTTAGAAACTGTCCTTTACCCTCCTGGAAACCATCTCGGATTTTGACTGCCCTTCAAGAAGTATATTATCCCACCCCAGTTCCCCACACTTCATACCATCAGTCCATCACACTTCCAAATCATGGGACCTTAAGAAAGCAGTTAATTGGGGACTAAAATTAACTTCAAATTGAAATGTTCAAACCATTAAAGAGCAATCAAAATATCAGTATCCTTCCATATACAGCCTGAAGAGAGTAAATCAAATAGAAATCCCAATGCCTAAGTTGGATAATTCCACGCTAACCAGGGTTTTGAACACCGATTACTCGTGAAATATGATCTGCGACATGTATCAAAATCCAAACAACGTGGCATTGAAGGCCTAATTTATCAATTAACAGATTGGTTGCCTTCAATCATTGGGATAATTTACCTATACGCGTATTTAGCCCACAACACTAGACCGGACAGGATAGTAGAATGAACAATATTTTACCCAACAAGGCCACCCCACAATGGTGCATGTAAAGGGAGAGGTTTTTGTGCTGGGGCTCTCGGAAGCCCACAGCTGCTGCGTTTGAGTGGTATTGGACCAAGGTACGCCTCCCATCGTGGGGAATTCTTCTGGTTTATCACTCGTCTTATGTCGGCCAATTTCTGTGTGATAACCCTAGGAATGGAATCTTAATTGTGCCCCTACGATGCCATGTTCACACTCTCTAATACAAGTTTTGGGCATAACCCATTGATCAGGGGCTTACCTTGAAGCTTTAGCTTTTTCTTTTCATTTTTTAACAGTGTCCATTACAATCGAATCCATGGCATCTCCACATTAAACAACCAAACACAAAAGTTTATACATGTAATAATATGCTAAGATTTATGATTTATAATCCATATATATAAACCTACAATTTAAATGAAGAGAGAGAGAGAGAAGAAAATATATAATATACAAACCTTGGTGCCATCAATTCCAAATTGGAAGAGCTTGACTTCATTGGATTGAAGAAATTTCAAGTTCTCTTCTGGGTACGGTTCAGGACACAGATATCTGCAAAAACCCATAAAAAAGTATAAACTCTAAGTTCCACCCACAATTCCAAACCCAACCCACAAATTGAAGAGCATAAAAAAAAAAGTGAGTCTAACATGATGGAACGAAGTTTGAGGGAACGAAGAAATGGAAAATTGGACGGCTGAGGGAAGCTAGAACGGTAAACGCTGTTATCTTCCACCGCCGCAAAATTTGGTGGCGGCAATAATACGGCGGCGGTGTTTGGCATTGGCAATGTCTGTGTTCCCTCTTCTTCTTCTTCATGTATTACACCCATCCAAATAAAACAAAGACTCTCGATTGATTTGGTTTTTTCTCGAAATCAATGCACTTCCATTATATTTCAAGAAAGAAGTTGGTTATAAGAGAGAAAGAGAAACTTTGACGGCAGTTATGATTCTAATGAAAGTTTGCCTGTTTTTTTTATGGAAATATATTTATGCATATCTTTATTTATATTTTACTTTTTTAGAAAATTGCATTGAGGTTCTTAATCTATGATTTTTGTAATAAATTGGTCCTTAAAATTTCACTTTCTTAACAACGTAGTCTCTAGTCCACAATTCCAGTTCATTTTATATAACTACTATGTATCGTTTGCAAGTGATGTTGTGAATATTTAATATTTAAATATTTAAATAATTATAATTTAATAAAAAATTTTGATTAAACACAGTGCAATATATATCAATTTTTTGTTCTATCAATTGTAACAATAACTACATCTTATATGCTTTTAGTGAATCTTATGACATACTTACTGTAAAACATGTTTAGATCTTATGTTTTTATTTAATTTAACTATTAATCAATATATTCACAATTTTGTTACAAAAAATAAAGTACATATAAAATCTAACAACGCAAATGTTTCTCTACACTTCTAGCATATTAATTAAGAACGTACATTTCCAAGGTAACTGTGGATTGCTAATTTTTTTGGTCACATAAGTAAAATAAATAATGTTTAAAAAATTCTTCCCTAATATAAGTTGTGAAAGATTCTGTCAAACTGACGTGTCAAATAAAAAATAGACAATATCTATAATTTCGTCTAAATTCAGAAATTTTGTTAAACGTGCTGATTCAATTATTTTAATAAAAAAAACACACTTATATAGCGACAATATTGGAGACCTTTTTCTAATTCTAATTCATTTTCATAGAATGCATTAGAGACAAACATATATCACTTATTTTGTAATTCATTTTCTTTTTAAAATCAATATATGAAATGAAACCTTTTTAACATATAAAAAATGAGTTAAGACCACAAATGATCTTGTAGTGCTTAACATGCATGGTACATAGCTAAATGAAATCATTTAATCAAAAGATACAATTAGAAATAGCATACATAGACATATACTAATTACACGTCTATAATCAAAATGAATAATTAAATTACTTGTGTACACAAGAAAATAAAAATTAGGTAATTGCGTTTTATTTCTCAAGCAAGCTTTTATATATATACTAGCGGAATTAGTGATTTGGCTCACATAAAATCGTTAAATTAGTCCAACAAAACAAGTTACTTATTAATCTATTCTTTTGAAATCTCTTCTAAAAATTTGACTTTGAACATAATAAAAATTCACTACTTCATAAAACTAAATTGGGGCAATTCACAAATATAATACCTTCGACTACTTCATATTGGTCCAAGTGTGGCCAAGGTCTCATTGCAATTTCCGTTCATATAAAACTAGTGCGAGACAACCATAATTTCACCATATATGGCTCTGGCCTAATAACTACACGAGTACTATGATTTTTTGACTTGGTCCACATAATTAACCACTACACAATCGAACTGATAATTTTGTATCCTTGTAGTATAGTTTTATTTACGCATTAGTATGATTTTAGACTAATAATGAAAATATTTGGAAAGGGTATAGAGTTTGGGAAACGAGAAGAATGACGTCAAATTTGCAACGAAATTCCAAACAGCCATTTTACTAACTTTAGCCTCCGTTTGGTATAGATTATAAACTGGCTTATTTGACCAAAAGAGTTTATTTGACCAAAAACGGTATATTTGACCAAAATTTTTGTGTGTAGAGCATGACATTTTTGACCAAAAAGTAGTCAAATAAACCATAAACCAGTTTATAATCTATACCAAACGAAGGCTTAATAAGTTGTGTTGCCCAGGGTCAAACTTTTGTCGTGTAGTTAAATCAAAGGTGGACAAATTTGTATGTGCAATCTTCATTGACCAACAATGTACAGGATTTCTTGAGATATCAATGGAACAAGCATGAGACTTACTCCAACAATGTCCAACAAGATTATTTCACAATGGCGGAATACTTGAAGAATGATTATTACCTCTTTGGGATCGTTAGTCAAACTGGAATATAACTGGAGGGTAATCTTGTTTCTATCTACAATGTAAATGCATCGGTAGTGGCAAATACTAATTACCTTCTTCAAATCATGTGCAACAAGGACTTACGTGGTAATTTGCAGTTAATCGAAATAGTAATTTGTTTAGATGCAAGTGAAACAAGTGTAATTGAATGACCAGAAAACAAAGTAGAATCGTGTTTTACCTAAAAACAATCTATTGGAGATGTCTAGTTCTCAAGAAGTAGATTAAGAATTATGTAATAGAGTTTTACAATTAATAGCTCATATTTTGTCATTTTGTTTCAGAGTTTTGGATTGCACGAATGAAGACGATGAGTCACTTCATCTTTGTGATGATTATCGTATGATCTAGCTGTTTTGGTACAAGTTTATCTACCTCCGACTACTTCAAATTAGTCCAAGTGTGGCCAAAGTCTCATTGCAATGTTCATTCATATAAAACAAGTGCGAGACAGCCACATAATTTTACCGTACACGAGCTTTGGCCTAATAATTACACGAGTGTTTCGATTTTTTGTCTTGGCCCACATAACCACTACACAATAGAACTGGTAATTTTTTATCTTTGTAGTATAGTTTTGTTTGTGTATTAATATGATATTAGACTAATAATGTAAATATTTGGAAAGAGTAGAGAGTTTGGAAAACAAAAAGAATGACATCAAATTTGCAAAGAAATTCCAAACAGCCATTTACTAATTTTTAAAAGTTGTGTTGTGCAGGGTCAAGGTTTTTTTGGGTGGTTAAACAAAGGTGGACAAATTTGTACGTGAAATCTTCATCAGCCACCAATGTTTAGGATTTCTTAACATATCAATAGAACAAGCTCGAGACCTGCTTCAACAATGTCCAACAAGGGTATTTCACAATGGCGAAAAACTTGAAGAATGATTATTACCTCTTGAGGGTCGTTACTCAAACTGGAATATACCTGGGAGGTAATCTTGTTTCTATCTACGATGTAAATGCGTCGGTAATAGCAAATACTAATTACCTTCTTCAAATCAAGTGCAATAATGACTTACGTGGCAATTTGCAGTTAATCGAAAGCGTAATTTGTTTAGATGCAAGTGGAACATGTGTAATCGAATGTCCAAAAATCAAAGTAGGATCGTGCTTTACACAAAAAACAATCTACTGAAGATGTCCAATTTTTATCTAGTTCTCATGAAGTAGATTAAGAATTATGTAATATTGTTTTACAATTATTAGCTCATATTATTATCATTACAATCCTTATTTCATATTGTTTATTTTGAAACAAAAATTTTGACATTTTGTTTCAGAGAGTTGCCTGTTACACGAATGGTGAGGATGGGTTGCTTCATTTTTTTGGTGTCTATCGTTTGGTCTAACTCTTTTGGTACAAGTTTATCTACATTCGACTACTTCAGATTGGGCCAAGTGTGACCAAGGTCTAATTGCATTCATATAAAACTTGTGCAAGACAGCCACATTATTTCACTGTACATGAACTTTGGCCTAATAACTACACGAGTACTCTGATTTTTTTGTCTTGGCCCACATAACCACTACAAAAATTGAACTGGTAATTTCGTATCCTTGTAGTATAGTTTTATTTTTGTATTAATATGATATTAGACCAATAATGTATATATTTGGAAATAGTAGAGAGTTTGGTAAACGAGAAGAATGACATCAAATTTGCAAAGTAAATCTAAACAGTAGTTTTACTGACTTTTATAAGTTGTGTTGTGCAGGGTCAAGCTTTTGTCGGGTGTTTAAATCAAATATGGATAAATTATTACCTCTTGGGGATCTTAGTCAAACTGGAATATACCCAGGAGATAATCTTGTTTCTATCTACGATGTAAATTCTTCGGTAGTGGCAAATATTAATCACTTTTTGCAAATTAAGTGCAATAAGGATTGACATGGCAATTTGCAATGGGTCAAAATTGTAATTTGTTTATATGCAAGTGGAATGCAAGTGGAACAAGTGTGATCAACTGTCCAATAAACAAAGTGAGATTGTGCTTTACCCAAAAACAATCAACTAAAGATGTCTAATTTCTATCTGGCTATCATAAAGTAGTTAAGAATTATATAATTTAATCTTACAATTATATTAGCTCTTATAATTTTCATTACTAACATCATTTCATATTCAGCAATACATTTGTTCATTTTAACATTTTGTTTCAGAGAGTTGCCAATTATACGAATGGCGAAGATGAGTCGCTTCATTTTCGTGGTGATTATAATATGGTCTAACTGTTTTGGTACAAGTTTATTTACCTTCGACTACTTCAGATTGGTCCAAGTGTGGCCAAGTTCTCATTGCAATGACCATTCAAATAAAACTTGTGCGAGACAACCACATAATTTTACCATACATGGGCTCTGGCCTAATAACTACACGAGTGTCCTAATTTTTTGTTTTAGCCCACATAAACACTACACAATCGAACTGGTAATTTTGCATCTTTATAGTATAGTTTTATTTGCATATTAATATGATATTAGACTAATAATGTAATTATTTGGGAAGAGTAGAGAGTTTGGAAAATAAGAAGAATGAAATCAAATTTGCAGAGAAATTCCAAACAAGTATTTTACTAAATTTTATAAGTTGTATTGTGCAAAGTCAAGCTTTTGTCGGATGGTTAAATCAAATGTGGACAAATTTGTACATGCATTCTTCATCAACCAGCAATGCTCAGGATTTCTTGAGATATCAATGGAACAAGCACGGGACTTGCTCCAACAATGTTCAACAACACTATTTCACAATGGCATAAAACTTGAAGAATGATGATTACCTCTTGAGGATCCTTAGTCAAACTAGAATATACATGGGAGACAATCTTGTTTCTATCTACGATGTAAATGCATCGGTAGTGTCATATACTAATCACCTTCTACAAATCAAGTGAATAAGGACTGGGGTGGCAATTTACATTCAGTTGAAATCATAATTTGTTCAGATGCAAGTGGAACAAGTGTGATCGACTTGACTGTTCAAGAAACTAAGTGGGATCGTGCTTTATCCAAAAACAATCTACTAGAGAAGTCCAGTTTCTATCTAGTTCTCATAAAGTAAATTAAGAATTAGGTAATATAATTTTACAATTATTAGCTCGTATAATTATCATTGCTAACCTCATTTCATATTCATCAATAAATTTGTAAATTTTGTTGTTTCAGAGAGTTGTCCGTTACACGAATGACGAGGATGAGTCACTTTATCTTCGTGGTGATTATTGTATGCTCTAGCTGTTTTGGTACAAGTTTATCTACCTTCGACCACTTCAGATTGGTCCAAGTGTGGCCAAGCTCTCATTGCAATGTCCATTCATATAAAACTTGTGCGAGACAGTTACATAATTTCAGCGTACACGGGCTCTTGCCCAAATAACTATACGAGTGTTCTGATTTTTTGTCTTGTCTTGGCTTGGCTTGGCCCACATAACCACTACACAATTGAACTGTTAATTTTGTATCCTTGTAGTATCGTTTTATTTGCATATTAATATGGTAGTAGACTAATAATGTAAATATTTGAGAATAGTATAGAGTTTTGAAAACGAGAAGAATGACTTCAAATTTGCAAATAATTTTCAAACAGTCATTTTACCAACTTTTATAAGTTGTGTTGTGCAGGGTCAAACTTTTGTCGGGTGGTTAAATCATATGTGGAAAAATTTGTAAGTATCTTTATCAGCCATCAATGTTTAAGATTTCTTGAGATAGCTATGGAACAAGCACGGGACTTGTTCCAACAATGTCTAACAAGACTATTTCACGTTAGCGAAAAACTTGAAGAATGATTATTATCTCTGGGGGGATCTTATACATACTCGAATATTCCCATGAGGTAATCTTGTTTCTATCTGCATTGTAGATACATCGGTAGTGGCAAATACTAATCACTTTTGGCAAATTAAGTGCAATAAGGACTAATGTGACAATTTGTAGTTAGTCAAAATCGTAATATGTTTAGAAGTAAATAAAACGAGTGTGATCGACAGTCTAGGAAACAAAGTGGGATCGTGCTTTACCCAAAAACAATCTCCTGGATGTCCAATTTCTATCTAGTTCTCATGGATTAGATTAAGAATTATGTAATATAGTCCTACAATTATTAGCTCGTATAATTATCATCGCTAACCTCGTTTCATATTCAGCAATACATTTATTCATTTTGACATTTTGTTTTAGAGAGTTGTCAGTTACACGAATGGCGATGATGAGTCACTTCATTTTCGTGGTGATTATCGTATGGTCTAGCTATTTTGGTGCAAGTTTATCTACCTTTGACTAGTTCAAATTGGTCCAAGTGTGGCCAAAGTCTCATTGCAATGTCCATTCATATAAAACTTGTGCGAGACAGCCACGTATTTCACCATACACGGGCTCTGGCCTATTAACTACATGAGTGTTCTATTTTTTTGTCTTGGTCACATAACCACTACACAATCGAACTGGTAATTTCGTATCTTTGTAGTATTGTTTTATTTACGTATTAAAATGATATTAGACTAATAATGTAAATATTTGGGAACAGTAGAAAGTTTGAAAAATGAGAAGAATGATATCAAATTTGCAAAGAAATTACAAACAACCATTTTACTAACTTTTATAAATTATGTTGTACTAGATCAAGCTTTTGTCGGGTGGTTAAATCAAATGTGGACAAATTTGTACGTGCAATCTTTATCAGCCAGCAATGATTCAAAATGAACCCACTCCTAAAATTTTCCATTTCAGTAGCTCAGAAGAACACTAAGTAATATGTCAGTTGCACAAAATGTAAGGAATTGAAGAGAAATTTCATTCACACTCCACAATCAAACACCTACCCAACTCTAAAACAAATTACAATAGAAAAATATAAGAAAATAAGGGAGAAAGTTTACTACTACACATTATAAAAATTTAAGCAATACATCGGCAAATTAAGCAAGAACAATTTTCCCAAACCATCCAATCTAACAATATCATATAAGTCTCTCAAAATATAATTGACTGCATTAAAAAGGCAACGAGAAAAATTGATATGACATAACTTTTCATTTGAACAACATGTTCTCTATTCTCTCTTCTTGATATCACGTCTATGCCTTTGTAAAAATATGTAAGAACCATATTATCAAAGATCATTCATTACTTACATACTTGAATGACATTCAAACATGAAAATAGAAAATTACGAATCACAAAATATCAAAGAACAAAGCATGTCACAAATCAAAGGAAGTGGCAAGCCATGAACCTGATTAGATGTTTGGTCAATATTCTCATCTATCTTCTTCTCAAGCTCCACATCACCACAAATTAATTCTCATTAAAATTAAGTTAACTGAAAACCAACAAAATTGATAGCAAAAGGGGAAAAATTAATTTTTATGTGGAAATAGTCACGCAAAAAGCTCAAAAATAATAGCTACAAATATTGATGTATTATTAAAGAAATAAGTAAACGAAGCAGTAAACTTGTATCAAAGAACTTCACATACTTCTAAGTGCTATATCTCATGAAATCACAACACAAATTCTCTAAACTTCTGAGTGAAAAAGTAATACACATTTAATTTCCATATTCATTTTCTTAATATTACACAATATAGAAAATTTGATAAAGAATCACCCCAGGTAGCACTTTGGCAAAATCAATTGAATGAGAATATTGCATTGTCCCCAAGATGCAGACCGAATAATGAATAATTGATACAATTAAGTTTTCCATAGTAGAATACCAAATGAGAACTGACAATAGCAATATTACTTTTGATACAATGATAATATTTCTAGGCCCTCAAAACAGACTGCAAATAAAGTGTATTGAACATAGATAAAAAAAAGACTTTTCATGATTTTCAAATATGGCCAACTAATGAAACTCTGAATGAAAGTACATTAAACTCATGGTACGGGCTAGGACATAGAATACTGAACGAGAGAAGATGGAAAAGAATTACGGAGTTCACATTAACCAAATCTTTTAAGTGCATCTTGCAGTTTATCATCTTTATTGCACACTAGTATTAACAAAGTTTGATTCAACACTAAAACATCTTCCACTGTTGCTTGATTCTAAAATAATGAAGTACACCATCTAATGTCTTATGTCATGTTAGAAGTTGGCATACCAATATAAACACAGCCACTACTTTATTTAATGGGGATGATCACAAATGAAAATCTCGGGAAAAACTAAAGATGGTTTTTATGAACTGTTGTTTACTTTCGAGCAAGGGTAAGACCAGATTTCATGCATCAAATGTAAACCATTGGGCTTGAACGATGCCTAGTTAGAGTTGGTACAAGGGTTGTTGCGGTTTTGTTCAAAATACTAATACATGAGCAAATTGAAAGATGGTAGAGAAAGAAAAGTATTAATTTAATTATACAAAAGCATTTCTCCCCTTTTTTGGTTTTTCAAACATCGATAAGAAGATTTTTAAATTAAAAGGAAGAGAATACGACAACGTTTGAAGGTTAAAGAAACAAGAAAAAGACGACATTGTTTCAGCAAGTGGGGACGACGCCATTTAGTTTTAATTTAAATTTATAACGTTTATTAAAGTGCTATTTTGTAAAGAACGTTTTTAGCCAATAGTTTTATGTAACCATGTGAGGAGAGAGAAACATATCATTATGTATGAATTTTGGAAATTCTGTCGGAGTAATTTTCAATTCTCTTCAATCTCAGTTCATCTTCTTTAATTCTACATCTTCCCATTTCTAATTCTTTACTTATGTTCTTGAATTGAACTGCAATTCGTAATATGTAGCTTGCAATTGATGTCTGGTATTGGTTTGGGCTCAAAATTGTTTATGATTTAAGCTCCAGCCATTACATTGATATTAGAGAAGCAACATAATCTGGGCATGGCTGAAATACGTAGAAATTCCAATGAAGGGCATCTCAAGATGTTGGATAAGGACGTGAGTGATCTGGGGTGGCATTTAAATCCTCTGACCAGACTTTGAGAGTGGTTTGTACTAAGCATGAGAGAATGAAACAGTTGATGTTGGATATAAACAACAAATATGAATCAATCGTCTCTATGTTAGCACAAATGAGTGGGAATAGGGGAGATGAAAAAAAGAAACGAGTTGGGAGAACCATGACATCACCACACCCTGGCAGTGGGATACTGAAAATTGAGCCTGGAAATACCTCGGGTCAGACTTATGAGAAAGGTGTGGGGATAGGCTGAATAGCAAGGCCCAAGCTACCTAACATTGATTTTCCTTATTTCAATAGAGAAGGACTTAAGGAATAGCTGAGAAAGGCTAGGAAATATTTTCATATCAACCACTTACCTGAGGTGATGAAATTGGGGATTGCAGAAATGTACTTGAAAAGGAAGATAGATATCTGGTTCCATAGGTTTATTTTTAGCCATCTTAATGCCAATTGGGTTTGTTCTCTACTGAAGTTTGTGGGAGATTTGCATAAACTACTGCAGAGGATGTGATTGAAGTCTTTAGCAAAATCAAGCACAAAGGAACATTGGCTAAATATCAGGAACAATTTGAAGAACTAAAATCTTAGGTGATGATGTCCTTACCCCATTTACCAGAGTCATACTACGTTTCTATATTTATTAGTGGATTGAAAGAAGAGATTAAATCCATGGTGAAAATAATTAAGCTCACTACTATAGCTAAGGCATTTGAAGTAGCCTTATTACAAGAAAATACCATCACAGTCCTACACAAAAACACCAAAACCTTGAAACCCTGCACTCCAAACAAATGGCCTTATCCTAGTCATAAGCCACCTGACCAATGCTAAAAGTATAGTGAAACCCCTACTTCAACCTATAAACCACATTCATTGTCTACCAAAAGACCACAATCCAACTATAAAACTATCATTCCTATTGATATTCAGACCAAAAGGAGCTTGGGCCTCTGTTTCAGGTGTGATGAAAAATACACTTTTGGACACATCTACAAAAATAGGATGCTTAACTTCATAGTAATGGATGAAAGAGAGAGTGGAGTGGAGGAAGAGACTGATAAGGGTAAGGATAAGGAAAATGAAGAAGATGGAGATGATATTATGCATATTTCTATCAATGCATTGATGGGTAACTTAAGACACAAAACCATAAGGATTCCTGAGACGATCAAATGAAGAATGGTGTCTATCATGGTTAATAGTGGAAGCACCCATAGCATCATTGAAGAGAATCTAATTCAGGATTTGCGCTACCTCACAATCCCAACAGAATCATGATAGTGACTGTAGCCAATGGACAAAAATTAGAAAGTAGAGCCATGTGTCAGTACTTAATAAGGAAAATTGGAGTATAAGAGTTCCAATACCAAATCAAGTCACTCAAATTGGAAGAGAGTGACATGGTGCTTGGAGTTAACTGGATGAGTCAATTTGGTCCTATCATTTTTGATTTTAAGAAGAGTTCTATCCAGTTTAAAAGTGGAGGAGATGATCTGAGGTCAGAGTAGAGATGATAAATGGAGAGCACCTAGATAGGTGGTTGGATCAACAAGATTGTGGTATCATGGGGCATATATATGCTATCACAGAAGGAGAATTGACAGATATAGCAATAGAGATCAGACCATGAATCTTGTCGTCATTGATCGAAGAATTTTCTCAATTATTGTAACATCAGTCATCGTGTCACTACAGATTCTCATCTTATTTGCAATTATCATTGTTCTTGAGAAGTAATCAGCAACTGAATCTCCCGACTTTATGTGTAAAGTCTCAAATTCAGTGCGATGTGCTTGAAGTTGTGCTCGCTTTGCCTTGGTTGACACATGATACTTCTTGGTCATAGAATCCCAAATCTGTTTGGAGGTTTCTTACTGAAGCTGGGCTGGCCTGATAAAATTTCCAACTTCTCTACCCCATTCATCCACCCAATCTCCACCACCCCCACTACTCTCTCCGGTGGCAGGGAGAATCCTCAGTCTCCACGGCCACCTTAATATGCTGCCAGAGCTCCACCAAAAAACGAAGCGGTGCTCACTACGAAATTCGGCGTTCCCGTTCTCGAGTAATATACCACCTCGAACACTATCTCCTTATTTGCCATCTCAATTGCCTCTACTACCTCTCCATTTTCCTCATCACTACCACTAAAATTATTATCCTAATCAATTTTCACTGTTGAATGTTTCACAGTCACTGGACAACTCCAATTGCTACCAATCTCTCGAACTGCGTGCCTAATCTCGACAAACAATTCTGTTGGTTTTATTTCCTGTTATTCATGACAGATTTGCACGAAAATAAAATGACGCAGTATTAAAATTTTTCAGAAATGAAACTGAATCATAAAAGGAAGACAAAATCCGTAAACTTAGTAACGATCGAGGCGAGAACTTGGTTCTCTGTCCTTAAAACGTTTTTACCCCGCCACACGATGCTTACGGTATTCGGTAAAGCGTCTCCCAAGATATAATGATCGAATAACTTTGCAGGTTAGCACCGTACACTGCAAGAACAGCGAACCGGAAGAAAAGGCACTCTCTGAAAATGCAGTAACCGGAAGGAAAGATGATGAAATGGCAGAAAACAGATTGTATGTATGGCGTATGCTCTGGACTGTGTTTTGTATATTTTTGAATGAAAACCTGAGGACTTATTTATGGAAGAGGGATGAGCAGTTGTTCAGTTACCAAACACCACTCCACTTACCCACGTCTCCATGCATGGCAACACATGAATGCACGGTTTTAACCGTGTCTTTGGAGGGAAAAAGAAATTAATTTGAATAGAATTTATCCAAACAAATTAAAGCTTTACAAGACCCGGCCCATGATTTCTCATTCAAAGTGGTCGTCCAATGGACCATTTCCAACAAATTCGCCAATTGATTTTTTCCATATAAAAATCACTGAATCTCCATAAACGAGTCGCTTGCTGGCACGGGTGCTGCGAAACCAAGCGCATCCAGACAAAGGAGAGATTTCTCCCTCCTGATTGCCGGAAAGCTTGGGTGCTTTTGTGGTAATGTGTGGGGTACTTTGGTGGTGGTGGTGGTGGTGGTGGTGAGGGTGAACTACCTCTTTTTTTTGTAATTATATATATATATATATATATATATATATATATATATATATATATATATATATATATATATAGTTGTTTTGAAAAAATAAATTAAAAATTTAAGTTAGAATGACCTAGCAGTCCTATGGGTGTATGTGGTAGATAATGGTTGTGTGATTTTAATCCTGCAAGTGGACAGATCGTTAATAAGTAATATAGTAATATGTAGAGTGTCGAACCCATGA
The DNA here is from genome assembly GCA_030279155.1 of Forsythia viridissima. Lineage (NCBI taxonomy): Eukaryota > Viridiplantae > Streptophyta > Magnoliopsida > Lamiales > Oleaceae > Forsythia > Forsythia viridissima. The sequence goes on along the minus strand of CM059033.1, from coordinate 36,368,015 downwards.
ATACTAGTTATTAATTAACCAATTAATTTATAGTTCGAGTTTTAACAATAAAAGGACAAAGATTCGTTTATGATTTTTGATTCTAAAACTATTCTAATTATATTTAATTAAATCTAAATTATCAAATAATCAAAGTAAACTAGTGAGAACGAATTCGAGTTTTACTAACATTGGGATTCGCGAATCCACTTATACATTCCTTAATCAATTATCCGTTTAATCGCTTTAGCCTCTAATTATATTGGATTGAAAATCGGTGATCTTAATATAATCAAAAGCCTCTCTCGATGGTCAATCAATTCTATATCGATATGTGAACCTAATTATCTCTAAGTAAGCATCGGACATAAACATATGCATTAAAATTTCAAGAACACCTAAATAGATTTCATAAAGCATAATAGTAATTTCTATCTATTATTGGACTCTATGTTATTCAATATCACGTGTTTAATCTATATTGAATCTCTTGACTTCAATAAAGATCATAAAACATTCTAATGGTGATCAAGCATTAAATTATTAGAAAAAATATGAATAAAGAATAATCAACTCAAAAATAATTAATTACTAAAACGGAAAAACTTCTAATGAATTAAAAACATGAAGTTTCATCGTTTATTCTAGTAACAAGTAAATTAGTCGGACATGATTTTGTTAAATAATACAAGAATTGTATTAATCATGTTCCAGATGAAAAAGAAGAAATTAGAAACACAGCCCGTGATTTCAGCCCAAGAATTTTCAATCCGTTTCTTGATATTCGATTCTTCTCTTATATTTTCTTCCCAAAATTCGTTTCTCGCGATATATGCTCTATTCTGCCTTTTATACTCATTCTCGAACTCTCTAAGACGTAGCTTAGGTAGTTGTATTAATCTGGACTTCGTAGAATTTTAATTGGATCACAAAGCAGCTTAAGTTTTGCCTGAAATACCCATGCGATCGTATGCTTAAAAACCTTGCGATTGCATGATTTTGTTTATTTACGTTCTGCAGAATATCTTGGAGACTTGCGATCACAGCATTGGGATACTATGCGATCGCATGGTCATTTGAACGCAGTTCCTGAATTTCTTTCTTAGATATTTGCATGACAAGCCCTTCAAGTTTCTTTGTCTGTTCAATTGAGTCCTTTTTTTTTCGTTTGATCGACACTTGAATTTGATTATTATCCTATAATGAACAAAAACAACACGCCATTATATTAAAAACAAATAAAAGTACTCATAATAGTCCATTTTTGTGAGCTTAGATAAATACAAAATTGTACTTATCAAACACTCCCAAACTTGAACTTTTATTCATTCTCGAATAAACTAAAGTCAATCATGTATAAAATAAAATAAAAAATCACACAATTCACAACATAAATAGCTTGCCATCCTTGCTCCTGGTTTTTGCAACAACTTATAATTTATGACAAGTGTCCGAGCATTTACTATTGCAGACATGATTCTACTTAAACCATATTTGATATGTGTGTGAGAGTAGTTAATCCAACCATTTGGTCAACTTTTCCTTTCCCTCTCGTAAGGTACACTTTCTTCCAAAATGATTGTCTATTTCAATTCCCAAGATTTTAGTTTAAAGGGTACAGTTCACTCATTATTTTCTTGCTCGAAGTTGGTTGAGAAAGCTAATAATCGTAACAAACTAAGTTTATGAAGATTCTCTTACTTTTCAGTGCTCTTGATCAGGAAGTTTCTACTAAGTAAGTCAAATCTATTAGTTATCTAATCCTCATGTTTACTTTGCAAATGATTTTTCACTAGCTTTAGCAGTTTTTTTAATATATATATAAATCTTATGTGCAAAACTCAATCCTTTAAGCTTTTTAAATGACTCATGTAACCAGATTTAGACCGATGACTCCCAAGTCTTTTGAACATTAGGGCATCCGATTTTGAAAAACCTATGCGGATTTTATCACTTGAATAAAAAAGACTACGAAAAGAGTTATAAGATATTAATAATGTGCAAAACTCAATCTTTTAAGCTTTCTAGATGACTCATGTAACGAGCTTTAGGCCGATAGACTTTATCACTCGAGTCAAAAAGGCTACGAAAAGAGTTATATATTAGTAATAGCCTTGTTCCTTGCATGCAATAAGTTCATACTCGAGATTAGATTCTTAACATTTGGTCATTACTTAGCTTCCTCTAACTGGTCTAAAGTGCTCCGCACAATTTTTTCAACATACATGGAATCAATCACAACCTAGATAGCCACTATCACAGCTTAACTATCACACTTACTCACTCTATAGGCTACTTGTTCGAGATACAGATGATTCTAAGTTTCAAAAAGGTATCCTATTATTTTCAATTTAAGTGCACCAACATAGCTAAAAATCATCGTAATTGGCTGATACACCACGTTATCAGACATGGTTAAGTAGCCTCACAGTTGAACAAAAGTAGTAATCTGTTCACACGTAGTGATTAAAGCTAAACTCAAATAAATAGTTTTATCGTTAGCTGGCAAGGCTATTCATATCACAAAAATACGCAAACAATCACTTTTTTTTTTCAATTAAAAATAAATTAACAATCAATATCAAGTATCATCACTAGATCAATCATTTTTTCACTACGTCCAAACTTAAAAGATACATTGTCTCCAATGTAAAAAATTCAAAAAGAATATGTAAAAAAATCAGAGACTACCCAAAGGTGGATCGGATGGCGCAAGATAAAGAAATACGGTAGAATTTATTGGTGGAGAGTCTTGAATAGGTACCAGTTGGCAAACCTTCGCTTGACTGACATCCAGCTAGCCTGTAAATTGTAATCTAAAAAAATTAAAAAATATTTTTAAAAAAAATTCGGTTGTCCTTGCTATCGCGAGGACGTTAAAATCTGGGCAGAAAATTTTCTGTCCAGGCCATGCGATCGTATGATATAAAATTGCTGAATTCGAATTTATTTATTTTTAATTACTTGCAGAACGACGATGATCATATCTCCTTGTTACATAGAATTGAAAGTGCCTACTTTAAATCCTAAAAGTGTAAAAACGTGCAAAATGTCAAAAGAATCCCAAAATTTAAATGATACAGAAATTTAAATAAAAGGGTAGAAAATTGGGTTGCCTCCCATTAAGCACTTCTTTAAAGTTATTAGCTTGACTTTGTCGCGGTGATCACTCAAGACACTTTGAATAGATATTTGGAGGATTTGATTTGCCTGGCTTGATTGTCTTTGCACCAATTTTTGTTCACTTTCCGGAGTTTGATTTTTTCCTTTATCATATTGATATGATTCTATTTTGCCACCCTGCTCGAACTCAAATATGAAGATTTCAACTTCCTCATCGGTTTTGATCACAGAAGATAGATAAAACTTATCTTTTTCCACATACTCTTCTTCTCTAATCGGTTCATTCTGATGTTAGGTGATAGCACTATCACCTAAATTTCCGGCCTTCTGGTTAATGACATCAATCTGGAAACAAGAATCTGAAAAGCTTGAAAATTTAGTTGATTTAAACACATCGAATCTGATATCTTCATCATTCAACATTAGCTTTAGTTGCCCCTTTTGTACATCAATCAATGCCCGACCAGTAGCCAAGAAAGGTCGACCCAAAATAAGTGGTACATCTTTATCTTCGCACATATCTAGAATAATGAAATCAGCAGGGAATATGAATTTGTCCACTTTCACTAATATGTCTTCAATGATCCCTCTTGGATATTTGATGGACATATTTGCAAGCTGCAATGATACAGTTGTTGGCTTTGCTTCTCCAAACTGGGCTGCTTAAAAATAGAACAAGGTATTAAATTCACATTAGCACCCAAATCACATAGAACTTTGTCAAAAAATAAACTACCAATAGTGCAAAGAATAGTAAAACTTCCTAGATCTTTTAATTTTGGAGGTAGCTTATTTTGTAATATAGCATTGCATTCATCGGTAAGCATGACTGTTTTGTGCTCTTCTAATGTCCTTTTGTTTATAAGAATTTTTTTCATAAATTTTGCATAGCTTGACATTTGAGCTAAAGCGTCGGTTAAAGGTATGTTGATATAGAGTTTCATGAATACATCGAGGAATTTCTTGAATTGCTGGTCTAACTTATGTTTTTGCAGTCTTTGAGAAAATAAAATTGGAGAGACGTAAGTCTGTGACGGAATATAATCTGGTGGAGAGTTTAGTTTTTCTTGTGCAACTTTTGCATCTGATTTGTTTTCTCTTTCTTTGTTGCACACAATTTTTTTTTCTATACCTGCTTCTCGTGGTAATTGTATTTAATTGCTCTTTTGGATTGACCTCGATATTGCTTGGTCATGTGCATGGTTGTCGCTCAGTCAACAGTTTAGCCAACTGCCCAATCTGAATTTTTATATTTTTTATTGCAACATCTTGTCTTTTCTGGACTTCTTTGAGATCTATCTCTATCCGTTCTGACAATTTAGTGACTGTTTCTTCTAATATCCCTTCTCTTTCCTGGGGTCTTCCTGGTAGATTTTGAATGTTTTGGGTATTGTCATATAAGAAATTTGGATGATTTCTCCATCCAAGATTGTAGGTCTGTGAGTATGAATTATTTTGCTGTCGTTGAAAATTTTGAGCATATGCAGCTTGTTTAGGTAATGACATATCAACTTTGGTTAAAGGACATTCTGATGATTGATGGTTTGCTCTGCATGTTACACATATTAGTGGGGACATCTGAACCATATTGGCTGAGTGAGAATATTTTATTACTTCTATCTGCTTTGCCAATGCATCAAATTTCACCAGTACAAGCGAATTGATTTCCACTTCGTGCATTCCTGTTGCTTTCTTCTACAATCTTCTATCTGGTCACATAACAAACTATTCACCCATGGTTTCATACAGGTCGTGAAGGTCACCGGTTGATCTATTTTGGATAGAGCCACCTACTGCAGAATCTACTGAAGTACAACTGTTGGAGCTAATCCAGAGTAGAAATAATAATTCTAAGCTGCTAAAGGAAAACCATGACTTGGACACTTTTGGAGCAGTTGCTTGAATTTTTCCCATGCCTCGTGAAAATTTTCCAACTCAGATTATTGAAAATTGGATATTTCATACTTCAATCTGTTCACTCTGGCTGGAGGAAAATATTTCAACATAAATTTCTAGATCAAATATGTCCAAGTAGTGATGTTCCTAGACGATAAATAATTTAACCATTCTCTAGCTTTATCCTTTAGTGTGTATGGGAAGAGCCTCATCTTAAGTGCCTCTTCATTAACACCGTGGTATTTAAAATTTTCACAATATTCATCGAAGAGAGAAATGTGGTAATAAGTATTTTCATCAGTTGTACCATAGAACGGCAGATTATTCGAAAATAAATTAATCACATCTAGCATCAACTGAAAATTATCGTGTCCATAAGATGGATAGATTATGCTGGACTGATTTTCAACAATCGGTGGCATCATATACTCACCCATAAGAATATCTCGTTCATTAACTTCAACTGGTCAAACTATTGGTATAAGATTATTTTTCACATCTGTAGGTAATGGATTCTAGATTCGGTTGTCTTCCATTGTGTCTTTTTGCTATTTTTTATTTTCTCTTCGTTTACGTTGTCGTTAGTGAAAGCTCCGTTCGATTTCTAAATCTAAATAAAATAGATCAAGATCTTTTGTACGCGCGCATACACACTTGACACCTGAAACTTTAGTAAATAGTTGGAATTCAGTAGTATCACGAAGAATTGAGAAGGACAATAAAAATAAAAATAAAAATAAAATAAAAAAATAAAAAAATTGTTAAAAATAAATTATCAATTAATGTAGTAATTAATAAACCTAATCCCGGCAATGGCGCTAAAAATTTGTTGTGTGATTTTAATCGCTCAAGTAGACGAATCGTTAACAAGTAATATAGTAATGTGTAGAGTGTCGAACCCACGATGATTAGTTATGAATTAACCAATTAATTTATAGCTCGAAATTTAACAATAAAAGGACACATATTCGTTTATAATTTTTGATTCTAAAACTATTCTAATTATATTTAATTAAATCTAAATTATCAAACAACCAAAGTAAACTTGTGAGAACGAATTCGAATTTTACTAACACTAGGATTCGTGAATCCACCTACATATTTCTTAATCAATTATCTATTTAATCGCTTTAGCCTATAATTACCTTAGATTAAAAATTGGTGATTCTAATATAATCAAAAGTCTCTCTCAATGGTCAATCAATTATATATCGATATGCAAACCTAATTATCTCTAATTAAGCTTCGAACATAAACATATGCATTAAAATCTCAAGAACACATAAATAGATTTCATAAAGCATAATAGTAATTTTTATCTATTATTGGACTATATGTTATTCAATACCACGTGCTTAATCTATATTAAATATCTCAACTTCAATAAATATCACGAAATATTCTAATGGTGATCAAGCATTAAAATATAGAAAAAATGAATAAAGAATAATCAACTCAAAAGCAATTAATTACTAAAATAGAAAAACTTCTAATTAATTAAAAACACGAGATTTCATCGTTCATCATAGCAACAAGTAAATTAGCTGGACATGATTTTGTAAAATAATACAAGAATTGTATTAATCATGTTCCGGATGAAAAAGAAGAAATTAGAGATACAGCCCGTGATTTCAGCCCAAGAATCTTCAATCCATTTCTTGATCTTCGATTCTTCTCAAAATTCGTCTCTCGTGATATGTGCTCTATTATGCCTTTTATGCTCATTCTCGAATTCTCCAAGACGTGGCTTAAGCAGTTGTATTAATCTAGACTTCGTAGAGTTTTAGTTGGATCAGGAAACAACTTAAGTTCTGCCCGAAATACTCATGCGATCGCATGATTTTGTTTATTTACATTCTGTAGAATATCTTGGTGACTTGCGATCGCAGCATTGAGATACCATGCGATTGCATGGTTGTTTGAACGCAAGTTCTTGAATTTCTCTCTTAGATATTTGCCTGACAAGTCCCTCAAGTTTCTTTGTATGTTCAATTGAGTCCCTTTTCTTTCGTTTGCTTTCTTTTCGTTTGATCGACACTTAAATTTGGTTATTATCCTATAATGAACAAAAACAACACGTCATTATACTGGAAAAAAATAAAAGTACTCATAATCGTCCTTTTTATGAACTCAAATAAGTACAAAATTGTACTTATCAGTGAAATACCTTTATATATATATATATATATATATATATACATATAATTGTTTTGAAAAAGTATTTAAAAGTTTAAGTTGGACTGGCAAGTAGTCTTGTGGTTCAAAATTGGGTTAGATTGGCCCAACAAATACGGGCCCATTTAAAATTGGATTAGGACTAGCCCATCCCATTTTTTTGTGTGGCCTGTCTAGTTTTGAGCTGGGTCGGCTCGTCTGCCACCTCTACTAACAATATATGCAAGCATTGTCACTTCTTTAATTTTTACTTCTTAATTACGTTTATGTTGTTTTTATTTACATTGTCAAATCAGACACGCCTAACAAAAAAATAATATGCACAGAGAATATTATTTACAAAAAGCTACTACTTCAACAAAAGTATTCTCACAATAAAATGAATAATTATTAATTTTATTTTTCGTAAAATACAGTCCTAAAGAACCATATTAATACATTATCAATTTTATAAGATTTGATATTAATGGTTTGTCAGTCGTCAAAGCTCATCACTAAAAAGTGTACACTGGATTCAAGTAAATGTTAGTATTATCACCATATAAAACTCATATCTAATTACATTTGTACTTCTATAAATGTAAATAAAATATCAACATTCTTTATTATAACATCGAACAATACAATACAACATATAACCGTATTATTTTATTGATGTCAAATTTTAATTAACTCGCAAGTGTACGAATCTATTGGAATATAGATAAGTAGTAACGAGGTCGATCCCACAGAAACTGTTATGAGAAAAATTTAATTTAATCATAATTAACTATTACTCTATGCTAGTTGAGTCGAAAAGAGTTTTGTTGAAATAGTTTAACTGAAAAACTAATGAAATATGCTAAAAACACTTAGGTTGAAGAATCAAGTTGTGTAAAATACCAAGGTTTCGGTATCCACCATTGTCTAACTTAGCAATTTTCCAATTATTCATTAATTCCCAAAAACACACACGACAATACGAAATCAATCTATTGTCGTCCCTAAAGATTGATCAATTAGGTCCAGAAGAAGAAAATCTAATTTAGGCCCCCCTTATGCTTCGAACATAAATTGCTTAAGCATTTTTTCATATCAAATTCCATTGAAAGAAGACAAAGAATCAAAGATTTCCTAAGCATTCTATGTATCCCAATACGAATAAAAGATGATGAAAAATTAAAAGAAATTAATAGAACAAATTCAATCACCAAGCATGGATTAATTAAATAAATATCTAACTATCTAAAATACATGATATTTAAGATGAAAGAAATTATATTTAATTAATCAAACAAGAACGAACCATGAACGTTAAAGCTCTAAAAAGGAATTAACCGAATAACAAAATAATCACTTAATTAAACAAGGTTTCATCGTCTACCTTGGCTAGAGAAACTTAGAAGAACATAATTAAACTATAAAGAAAAGAATTAATAAAACCCGGCATGGATCTTAGGAGATGAAATCTTCGAAGAGTTCTTGATCGTCAAGGAATTATTTTCTCTTGTTTTCCTCCGTCTTCTCTTGATTTGGCTCCCAAAAATCCAACCTATGATATGAGAATATAACTTATATTTATACTACCCTAATTGTGCCCCAAAAGATACCAAAAAATCATTAAAATCGTGCTCAAAAGATTTCCTAATTGAATTAGAACTCAAAAAGGTAAGAAAAAAATCGCGTTTAGACATTTTACACTGGGAGATCGCCCAGTGAAAACCAGGGCGATCGCCCAAGCATGTTTTTTGCTCTCTGTTGGTGAAATATTGTACTGGGCGCTCGCCCAAATATAATCCTGGGCGATCGCCCAGCTTATTTTTTTCGGCGGCTGATTTTCAAACGGCCATAATTTCTTGTAGGAAACTCCAAATTGAGATCCGTAAGAAGTGTTGGACTCGTAATTCAATTATATTTCCAATGATATATCATTTTCCTTTTGGAGATTTTAATATCAAAAGTTGTGCTCGAATTTCTCTACATACTTCGGTAGGTAGTTTCTCAATTCGGTTTTTTGACTTTCCGGTGTTTGATCCATTGATTAAACTCTTCGTTGTCACTCCAAAACACTTTAAACTTATTGATTTTTCCTTCTTCCTCATCCTCAAATGTTTGTCTCTTGATATTTACTTCTAAAACTCAACTTACTCGTCGATTTCGCCAAATTATTGCTCTTTCCGTCCATTCTTCTCCATTTGCTATTAAACAGGTCCAAAACTAAAATAGGAAGAATAATACAATAAATTAAGTATAAAATCAACTATATGACGGCATAAATGATTAATTCAAAGGCTAAAATAAGTGCATAAAACGCACTTATCAAACACCCCAAACTAAACCTTTGTTCGTCCTCGAACAAAAACAAAACTAAAATATAATTTAAACTAAGCTAATTGAATCAACGAAAAATTAGTCAATGTTAAATTCCTTACCATACGCCTCAAGTTCAAAAATAAAGCAACACTATTAGAAGGATATCAAAAAACAACATAAAAATTTTCACTTATCCGATGCTCGATCTCTTGTGAGTGTGTGCATAGCAAAAATTTAAACTTATACATGTATTAGACTATGACCAATATTGTGTTGTTGATATTTTAGCAATCCCGAACCCTTTGTAGTCATTTATTCCTTACACCTCTCGTAAATTATCACACTTCTAATACTTTTTCTCTCAAATCCCGAGGTTTTATAGCGAAATTGGTTTCTATTGATCATCACAATGCTTTTTCTTTTTACAAAAGTGGTAAAACTTAGCACTTGTGTTCTTAGAATTAGGATGGTGAGAGATTTCAAAATTCTCATCTTCAGTCTCTAAGGTTCTAACCTAGCAATCCTTACTGAGCACTTCAACCCCTTTTTTTTATTTATTCAACTCCTGTTAACAGTCTTACATCCTGTGCAATACTTCTCTTTCACTAGCTTTCTGTGTGACCCTTGTAGTGAGTTTTGGGCCGATGACTCCCAAGTCAGATGACCATAGGGCACCAGGTTTAAAAATACCCTAGCAGACTTAATTGCTCGAGTCTCACAGGTTAATAGAGAAGTGAAGATGTAAATTTATAAATATCGCTCTCTTTTTTTTTCTTCTTATTTTTATAGGACTCATGTAGCGAGCTTTGGGCCGATGACTCCCAAGTCAGATGACCATAGGGCACCAGGTTTTAAGATACCCTAACAGGCTTAATTGCTCGAGTCAGATATTTCATTTAATTTTATCAGCTGCGAGTAGTGCTCAGTTTAGATTCCTTGACTATAACTCATTCAACCAAAGATGAGACCCAGAAAACCCAAACCATCAAAAATCTTAGAACAAAAGTAGTAACTTTAACACCCCAAAACTGTTCTCAAAACAATTTAGTCACTAGCTTTAAGGATGTAGGAACGGAATGTTTCATCATGACAATCAGTCAATAATATCAACACAAACACTCAAGTCATGTCTCCAATAAACGATAAGTCAAGGTGGCTATGTGCTTTCATAATCAGGTCTAACATGGATAAGAATTCATGTAAAAGAACGAGTTCAAGTGTTGTCTAATATTCTACTAAAAATGTGCTCGATTTTGAACATATATCATCATTGACGGCAAGATATTCAACAGTAACTAGACAACTAAACAATTTTTTTTTTTCAAAAAGTATTTCAGTTATAGAGACGAGAGTGATAAGCAAATCAGAAGTACTTAAGTAACACGATACTTAATAACCCACCCCCAAACAAAAACCTTACATTGTCCTCAATGTAAGAACAAAATAATGCAATGAAAATGAGGGAAAAGATCAAGTACTCCCCAGAGATAGATGTGGAGAAGATTAGGTCTGATTGAAGTGGGCTCAATTGTAGTGCTAGGACCCTTGGTCAAAAGATGATTGCCTAGATATTGTCCAAGCGGCTCGCACAAGTGGGACATCCTGCGTATGATATGGTGAGGTTTTAAAAAAAATGCATTAAACAATAAATAAAAATAGAAACTAATAAATTATTAAACCTATTTACAACTATGACATATAAAGCAAGTAAATAAAAAGGTTAGAAAATGGGTTGCCTCCCATTAAGTGCTTATTTATAGTCATTAGCTTGACTTATTGTCTAGTTGCCTTACGGCACTCTGAATAGTGATTTGGAGGATCTGCTTTGCTTGCATCTATTGACTTTGACACTCGTTGGAAGTGGCTCAATTTTCTGTTTCCATTTAGTTGCATCCATGGCAAGTGAATTAGTATAAACAAAAGAATCGTCGTCTGATGCTTCTATCATGTGAACCTCAGCAACATCATCATTGTCATATGGTTGGCTGTTGACATTAAAAACATTCAATTCTAATGTCATGTTGCCAAAGGATAACTGCATAACTCCAGTCCTGCAATTAATAATAGCATTAGATGTTGCTAGAAAAGGACGACCAAAAATTACAGGAATGTGTTTTGCAGAGTCTCGTACTGGTTGATTATCAAGTACAATAAAATCAACAGGAAAATAAAACTTGTCAACCTATATCAAAACATCCTCTACAATTCCTCGGGGTACTTTCACAGATCTATCAGCGAGTTGTAAAATCATAGATGTTGGTTTTAACTCGCCTAGTCCAAATTGCATATACACAGAATAAGGAAGAAGATTAACACTAGCTCCTAAATCTAGCAAAGCTTTCTCAATCTTATTGTTTTCTAAGATGCATGAGATAGTAGGACAACTTGGATCTTTAAATTTGGAGGGGTGTTGCTTTGAATTATAGAGCTAACTTGTTCAGTTAAAAATGCCTTTTTGCGCATATGTAGTTGTCTCTTTGTCATACAGATCTTTCAAGAACTTAGCATAAGCAGGTACTTGCTTAATAGCGTCAAGTAAATGAATATTTATACTTACCTGCCTGAAGATGTCCATCATATCATTGATAGAATTACCTTGCTTTACCTTTGTGAGCTTCTGAGGAAAATGGGCTTTTGGAATGTAAGATGGCTCATTGTCCTCTTTGGGAGCTTCTTGGATTGAATCATCAGTTGTGACAGTACCTGGAGAAAGTGGTTAAGAAGTGTTCTGCTTTGAGATATCCACTTTGTTGTCAAACAGTTTTCCACGTCGCAAAGTCATGATGGATTTAGCCTCTTCATATTGTACTCCTTTAGGATTAGGAAATGGCTGACTAGAAAACTTTCCTTTCTCAATGGTTGTTGCCAACTGTTGGACTGATGAAGCAAGTTGTCCCATCATATTTTCCAGATTGGAGATGGATTGTGCCTGAGAGTTCTGGCTGGCGCGTACTTCATTCTTAAACTCAGTAATTGTGTGGTTCTGGCGCTCTAATGCAGCTTGTGTAGCTTTTGTCAAGTTGTGAATTGCCCTCTCCCATGGTTTTGGCTGTGAAAAATTTTGATTGAATTGTTGATTAGTCTGCTGAGGGGCTTGACCTGCTGTATTATCCTGTTGAACACCCTGCGACCAAGAAAAATTGGGGTGGTCCCTCCAACCTGGGTTATAGGTGTTGGAGTAAGGATTGTAAAGAGGCTTTCTCACCATGTTGAGGGCATTCACTTGATCAGCACATGCATCTGGCTCAGTAGAACTGTTGACTGTCAACGAGGTCAATTTGAGAGAAATGTCTTCTATCATGCATTTGACTTCTTTGATTTCTAAGCTAGGTTCACTGCTGCGAATCTCATAAATCCCCCTCTTCTTTGGTTCAGTTCTAGAGGATCGACTCCGCTGTTGTGAATTGTCAGCTTGCTTTTGAAAGAAACTCCAAATCTCTGTAGCATTCTTAGACATCAGCTCTCAACCGCTTGTGGCCATCAACCATTTTTGAATATGAGATAGCAAGCCCTCCAAAAAATATTGCCATTTTTCATAGCCGTGATGTGGACATTTTATAAGAAGCCCGTTGAATCTCTCCCAAGTTTCATAGAATGGTTCGTCGTCTCTCTGCACAAACTCTGAAATTTCCCTGCGAATAGCATTAGTTTTGTGAACATGAAAGTATTTATTCAAAAATTTAGCAACTATTTGTTCCCAATAAGTAATACTATTAGCAGGTAATGTATTAAACCATAATCTAGATCTATCTTTCAGAGAAAAGGGAAACAGACGAAGTTTAACATTATCAGGAGAAACATTCTCATATTTAAATATCTCACATACAGCATAAAAATCAGTCAGATGATTATAAGGTTCTTCACTATCTAAACCATAGAAAGATGGAAGACAGTTAAGCACACTCGGTTTAAGCTCAAAATTCCTAGCAGTTACTTGTGGGTATTGTATGCATGAGGTGCTCAAATTAGCTAATGGACTAAAATAGTCCCTAAAAGGTCTCTCATCAACTTCATCACCCATAACTACTACTACTTCGGTTCCTCCAATCTTATCTAAGTTGGTAGCTCGTGTTCTCTGGTGAAACGTTCTTTCTATCTCACTATCTAGAGATTCTAGCTAATATCCAGAGATCTACGACCAAGCATGCACAATGAAAATCTTTGTTTTTTTTTTAAATAATAAAATAAAATTAAGCAAATAAAATCCTAAATTATAACTAGTCAAGAATAAAATTAACTAAAATTAAATTAACCTTCAGACGCAGTCCCCGGCAACGACGCCAAAAATTTGATGTTAAATTTTAATTAACTCGCAAGTGTACGAATCTATTGGAATATAGATAAGTAGTAACGAGGTCGATGTCACAGAGACTGCTATGAGGAAGGTTTAATTTAATCCTAATTAACTATTACTCTATGCTAGTTGAGTCGAAAAGAGTTTTGTTGAAATAGTTTAACTGAAAAACTAATGAAATATGCTAAAAACACTTAGGTTGAAGAATCAAGTTGTGTAAAATACCAAGGTTTCGGAATCCACCATTGTCTAACTTAGCAATCTTCCAATTATTCATTAATTCCCAAAAACACACACGACAATACGAAATCAATCTATTGTCATTCCTAAAGATTGATCGATTAGGTCCAGAAGAAGATAATCTAATTTAGGCCCCCCTTATTCTTCGAACATAAATTGCTTAAGTATTTTTTCATATCAAATTCCATTGAAAGAATACAAAGAATCAAAGATTTCTTAAGCATTCTATGTATCCCAATACGAATAAAAGATGATAAAAAATCAAAAGAAATTAATAGAACAAATTCAATCACCATGCATGGATTAATTAAATCAATATCTAACTATCTAAAATATATGATATTTAAGATGAAAGAAATTATATTTAATTAATCAAACAAGAACGAACCATGAACGTTAAAGCTCTAAAAAAAAATTAACCGAATAACAAAATAATCACTTAATTAAACAAGGTTTCATCGTCTACCTTGGCTAGAGAAACTTAGAAGAACATAATTAAACCATAAAGAAAAGAATTAATAAAACCCGGCATGGATCATAGGAGAAGAAATCTTCGAAGAGTTATTGATCGTCAAGGAATTATTTTCTCTTGTTTTCTTCCGTCTTCCCTTGATTTGGCTCCCAAAAATCCAACCTATGATATGAGAATATAACTTATATTTATACTACCCTAATTGTACCCCCAAAAGATACCAAAAAATCATTAAAATCGTACCCAAAAGATTTCCTAATTGAATTAGAACTCAAAAAGGTAAGAAAAAAATCGCGTGTATACATTTTACACTGGGAGATCGCCCAGTGAAAACCAGGGCGATCGCCCAAGCATGTTTTTTGCTCTTTGTTGGCGAAATATTGTACTGGGCGCTCGCCCAAATATAATCCTGGGCGATCGCCCAGCTTATTTTTTCCGGCGGCTGATTTTCAAACGACCATAACTTCTTGTAGGAAACTCCAAATTGAGATCCATAAAAAGTGTTGGACTCGTAATTCAATTATATTTCCAATGATATATCATTTTTCTTTTGGAGATTTTAATATCAAAAGTTGTGCTCGAATTTTTCTACATGCTTCGGTATGTAGTTTCTCAATTCGGTTCTTTGGCTTTCCGGTGTTTGATACATTGATTAAACTCTTCGTTGTCACTCCAAAACACCTTAAACTTATTGATTTTCCCTTCTTCCTCATCCTCAAATGTTTGGCTCTTGATATTCACTTCAAAAACTCAACTTACTCGTCGATTTCACCAAATTATTGTTCTTTCTGTCCATTCTTCTCCATTTGCTATTAAACAGGTCCAAAACTGAAATAGGAAGAATAATACAATAAATTAAGTATAAAATCAACTATATAACGGTATAAATGATTAATTCAAAAGTTAAAATAAGTGCATAAAACGCACTTATCATTTATCTTTATTGTAATTGTTGTTTTAATATTTTAATTATTAACAATAAAAAAATAAAAAATAAAAAATATAAAAAATTGACAATATTATTACAAAAGCACACGCAAGTGTCTAAATAGTATTTTTTTAAAGAGCAAAGAATATTATACAGTTTTAATCTTTAACATAAATAGAAGAGGTAATTCTTTATACAGTTTTAACTTTTCACATTAATTTATGAAGAGGTAATTCTTTATACAGTTTTAACTTTTCACATTAATTTATTAAGTATAAAATCAACTATACGACGATATAAATAATTAATTCAAAAGTTAAAATAAGTGCATAAAACGCACTTATCATTTATCTTTATTGTAATTGTTGTTTTAATATTTTAATTATTAACAATAAAAAATATAAAAAATATAAAATATAAAAAATTGACAATATTATTACAAAAGCACACTCAAGTGTCTAAATAGTATTTTTTTAAAGAGCAAAGAATATTATACAGTTTTAATCTTTAACATAAATAGAAGAGGTAATTCTTTATACAGTTTTAACTTTTCACATTAATTTATGAAGAGGTAATTCTTTATACAGTTTTAACTTTTCACATCAATTTTACACGGTACAGTTTCGCTTGTTTCGTAACCGTTTTCTCCTATTGTACAACTAATTTTCAGATCTCTGTAAATTGCAGCAGATTGTGCAATTCCATGGCGAATGGTGGAGGAGGAGATGACATCAGCCTCATATTCACTTATGGCACGCTGAAGCGTGGCTTCTACAACCACATGCTGATCGAGGATCTGATGCGAACAAGCGACGCCGTTTTTTTGGGCGATTACTCAACCATCGAGTCCTTTCCGCTAGTTGTCGGGCCACACGGGATCCCCTACCTTATCAACCTTCCCGGGTCGGGTCACCGGGTTCGGGGAGAGCTATACTCTGTGTCTTCGGATCGGGGCCTGGCCCGGCTGGACGAGCTGGAGAGAATCGACGATGGACATTACGAGAGGCTGCCTGTGGAGGTGACGGCTGAGGACGGCGGAGAGAAGGTGGCGGCGGTGGAAGCGTATTTTGCTCATCGGGAATTTGGGGAGGCAATGTGGGAGAGGTGTGGCAAGGAGGGGCTGAGTGAGTTCAGTATGGCGTTGGGCGGAAAATATGTAAAGAGGGACAATAGGCCGTCCAATTCCAGTTTTCTTGGTGATATCAAGAAATTCATATCTGGGGATAATTGACATTATTCCTGTTACTCTAGGATTTATTATTTCTCATTGTATTTTTTGTCTTTTTTTGGTCAATTGTGGTGTGAGATTTATGTTTTGCAATTCTTGTTAAGAATATAATGTAAATCAATCTGAATATAAACCCTAAATTCCTCTTTTTATCGTTTATTTGTTTTTCTTCTTTAACAGGGCATTTTGGAACATCAAATCATAGATTAGCTTGATTGAATGGCTTGTTCTGTCCAGTAATCTGATGGACTTCGTTTTCTTAATTTAGTTTGCAGCTAAATTATGATCTTCTGCTCTATCAGGGCGAAATGAAAAAATTAAAACAAAGAACAGACCAACTTACAGTAGCTGAAGGAGACTGGATTTCAAGTCTTATTTGGCTCCTTTTCAACTTGCCATGAAAACTTGATTGGTCGTCAAATGGATGCTCGTTTTTCCTGGTAATCTTTCTTAATCTATGATGTTCTATCAGAGAAAAGGATGTAGAATTTTGTTAGTTGATATCATCAGTTCAAACCATATCACCCACAGTAACACATACCTCTCATAGTTAAATAGTAGGTTCCTCCCATTATTGGTTTCAGGCAGGCCAGTTAAAGGAAAAAGCTATCAATTGTTCCTTAAACCAAGAAATTGGTTTTTGAGTTATTGTCATTTTGATATGGGATATAGAGATGAAACTGTGTGAAAATTCCTGATTTTTCATTAGGAAGCTCTTTAACATTTCATTATTTTCATTTCTCATCAGTTTTGCACCATTAGACTGGATGATGTAAAACAATCAAAAGAAATTAAACACTTATCCTACTTTCCTGTTAATGACACGTGAGAACGTGCCACTGCTGATGTGCTAGTAGTTCAAAGAGGAGTAAAGAATGTTGCTTGGGATGGTCTGCAGGGAGATGATTCTGGTGCACTTGTTAATTTTGTTAACTGCTGGGAAGTTGTACATTCTAGAGTTTTTTGGAAACAGGAATACACGTCCTTGAGGAATATCTGTCTTTGCTGGCGTATAGTATTTTATCTCGCTGCGTATTCCTTTTTATTTTTTATTTTTTTCGATCGAGTAGTTTTGCCATCTTTTCTCTCATTTGGATTCTTTATGCTCCTAATCTTATGGAAAATCCGGAATATTTTACCTGCTAATTCAATCAAACAGCTGGTCCAAGAACTGGACTAGCCAGAACTTTGATAATGCTTTGGCGATGACAATTATTTCCTCCAAATACGAAAACTGATGGGAATGTGTATTTGTATGCGACATTGCTGTGTCAGTACTAGGAATTGGATGCTGAAGCAGGGAAAAGTCTGGAGGTTGCGATGATAATCTTCACAACCCCAATTCTAGGAGGTTGGCAGTTTGACCAATTCATAAAAGAACTACGAAATTTGAAGTTCATGATTAGAGTTGAAGTAGGAGAGCCTGACAGAGCTTGGTTTTGTCATAATATATAAGTTGGTGAGAGGCTTCAAGAAAAGCCGTAGGAGATGTTTGGCTATGCTGCTTTAAGATTAGAGCATGTGATTCTGGGCGCTTTTTGGAAGAGTATCTTAAAAACTGGTGGAATTACGCATGTAAAATCATTATCGTATGTCGTGTTTGTAGGGATGGCAATGGGACGGGTCCGGGGTGAGTCGGCCCCGCCCCGCCCCACCCCGCCCCGCGAAAATAGAAATTACTTATAAATCTGCATAGAAAATAAATTTTTGTTGCATCAGCATATCTAACAGAGTTTTGAAACTCTAAATAATGTCTGTTTTTTCTTTTACCACGTCTGTTTAACATAGTCACCGTCACCTTGCATTAAAGATGAATTTTTTTTTTTTTTACATATTGTTCATTTTGTTTGTGTGGTAATTTTTTTTAACAATCCGAAGATGCATATTTGACCTCCTTTCTTTTTAATATA
The DNA here is from genome assembly GCA_030279155.1 of Forsythia viridissima. NCBI lineage: Eukaryota > Viridiplantae > Streptophyta > Magnoliopsida > Lamiales > Oleaceae > Forsythia > Forsythia viridissima. The sequence continues at coordinate 36,349,478 of CM059033.1, read as the reverse complement.
AATTTATTTTTCCTCAAGTAGCATATAAGAAATTCACAATCACATTAAAAATTCAGTTATTTGAAATGATATTTTTCCAAATCGGTCATTTTGATCAACCATAAATTATTTTAAAGATTCATTTGTCTCAAAAAATAGTTTACATGATTTAAGTTCAAATACCACATTTTGAAAGTTCTCATGTGCATGTCATTAATATAATTGGAGTGTAAAAATATGATATGTTGCCACAAAGTCAAACTAATCTTGATAAATTATTTTATCAAGAAAAAATAGCATATTTGATCTATAATTTTTCAAAAACGTAAAGAATATATTCTGAACTTTTAAAAATAACATTGGACATCTCCAACGTTTGGGAAAATATGCATGGTAGGTCTTTGATGACAGAATTCATCTATTTTCTCTGTTATTCGACTCCAGTGGACTTCTCGCATTGTTTGACCCAAAATTAAACACTTGAAATCGAAAGAGAAATGGTTAGATCACTAAAAGCAAAAGTAAATCTTAATCTTCTCTAATACACCCTCCCCTACCCAATCCCACGGCCACAACCAACCATCTGCAGCGGTTGTGGCTCCAACACTCACAATGCAGCATCGACACCAAATTCCATCATTCCACGTCCCAAAAGGCAAACACCACTATCCTAACCTGAAATTGCAACCCAAAACCACCGAAAAATGCTAAATTTGTAACACCAGACTTGCATGGATATCTAACCGTTGTCGAATGTGGGACCGTCAGTAATGGAGAACCTAATGGAGTCCGATTTCCACCAACTCTAAATTGGATGAGAGGTAAACTGCCACAATAGTTGCTAGTCAGCGGTAGTCTTGGGGTTAATCCATGTACTATGTTACAACCTCTTGGGTAGAACTCACTTTTAAAAGCAAGTTGTTAAGGGAATGGTGCCCAAGGGGTTACAAATCACACACATAAAGTCCATACATTTGATATGGGACAAGTCTCATAACTTTCAATGGGAACTATAACAAACCACTATGCTTCGCGATCTCGGCACCCACGTCGGCATAGCTTTGCACTAGCCCATGGCTAGTCCCAGATGAATACTGCTATGCCAACATCACCATTTACGCTGCTCGATTGCAATCGGGAGACGTGGCGCTTGCTTTGATACTATTATTACAACATCTTGGATAGAACTCACCCTTAAAAGCTAGTTGTTAAGAGAATAGTGCTCAAGGTATTATAAATCACATACCCGAAACCCATACTTCCGATGTAGGACAAGCATCATAACTTGCAATGGGAACCATGACGTACTGGTAATCACAGCAGTAATCAAACCATAAATACCCAACGCACCCGCCATATCCACTGTAACAATTGACTTCATCACTAATTCTGACCCCATAATCCCCAGAGCAACTATAAACTTGTAGATTTGCTTCTTGTTTTCGAGTCCTTATACTTCTGAAAATCCTTACAGGTGGAAGAAAAACATTTGTTCTTATAGTAAAAGTCAAATCACTATATAAGAGAACAATTGACTCATACTCGCAAATTCCTTCTATTAAGATCTAGGATATGATAAGTGCGTGTTATGCACTTATTTGGACATTTAAGCAAAGCTTTTATCACGTCATTTTATAGATTTTCTACTTAATTTATTGTGTTATTCTTTATATTTCAGTTTTGGACCTGTTTAATAGCAAATGGAGAAGAATGGATGAAAAAGTGATAAATTGGAAGGTGTCTCAGAAGTACGGAGACTCAATTGCACTCAATTGGAAACTGGAAGGACCAAATTAGAGATTATGGTAAGTTAGAGGACCAAAGAAGACAATATGAAAGGTTGAGGACTAAAATGAACAACAACCAAAGATTGAGGACCAAATTGGAGGCTGTGAAAACTGGAATAACCAAATTGCAAGAACTTCAAAGAGCTAAGTTGGGCGATCGCCTGGAAAAGCACTGGGCAATCACCCAGGCTAAATTCTGCTGCGAAAATTTTATTTCCTTTTTTAAATCCTAATACAATTAAGTAACTTATAGGCCGCGGATTTTGGAATATTTTTGGGATATTTTGGGGCACCATTAGGGTATTGTAAATATGAGTTATATTCTTATAATCGGGTGTCGAAATTTTGGGGAAAAAAAATAGAAGACAGCAAGAAACAAGGAAGAAGAATTACTTGGCGAAGAAGAGTTTTTAGAAGATATCTTCTCCTTCAATCCATGCCGGGTTCTATCAATCATTTTTTTTAATTTAATTATGTTCTTCTAATTTTCTTGAGCCAAAGTAGATGATGAAACCTTGTTTAAACAAAATGATTATTTTGTTATTCGTTTAATTCCTTTTTAGAGCTTTAACTTTCATGGTTCGTTCTTGTTAGATCAATTAAATAAAATTTCTTTCATCTTAAATATCATGTATTCTTGATTGTTAAAAATTGATTTAATTAATTTGTGCTTGATGTTTAAACGTTTTCTATTAATTTCTTTTGATTTTTCCTGATCTTTTTATCAATTTTGGATACATAGAATGCTTAGAAAATTTTTAATTCTTTTAATTGAACTTGATACGGAAAACGCTTAAGTGATTTATGATTGAAGTGAAGGGGAGCCTATATTGGACTTTCTTCTTTTGGATATAATTGATAAATATCTTGAGACGACAATTGATTAATTTCGAGTAGTCGTTTGTTTTTCGGGAATTAATCAATAATTGGATAATTGCTAAGTTAAATAATGGTGGATTCCAAAACCTTGGTATTTTAAACAATTTGAATTTTCAACTCAACTTTTTAGCATAATTAATTAGTCTTTAAGTTAAATTATTTTAACCAAATTCATTTCGACCCAACTAACCTAGAATAATAGTTAATTCGGATTAATTTAGACTTTCCTCATTGCAGTTTCTGTGGGATCGACCTCGTTACTACTTTTATATATTCCAATCGATTCGTACACTTGCTTGTGAGTTAATTAAAATTTGACATCAAGATATTACAGAACTAAAAAAGAGAGGAGGGACTCGGGGTGGGAGGAGAAGAATTTTGCATTTTTCACTTTTTAATTTCAATCTTGTGATTTATTCTTTCAGATCTAACGACTGTTTTGCTGAGAGACGGCGAGGATGAGCTCCGCTGTCGGATCGTTATGCTTTCTCTTCATTACCATTATGTTCATCTTCTCTTCTACTTTCAGCAAGGTAAGTAATTTGTCTCTCTAATTTTATTGATGCATTTGTCGACTACTTGTAGATCTTGGGGATAATCTGGTTATAAAAATTGTTGTTTTCGATAATTTATATATATATATATATATTTTTTTTTTGAATTTGATTACGGATGGTTATTAGTTCTTTTCAATTGCTGATGTAAATGCGAAGGCAAGATGTTATGATTTCTAATAGGAGGCAAATCTACAAGTTTAATGTGGAATGCATATCTCAACTCTCTCTCTCTCTCTCTCTCTCTGTGTGTGTGTGTGTGTGTGCGCGCGCGCGCGCTTGCAATGGTGAAGATGAAGATTTTTGTTGTTTTTTAATTATTATTTTTTATATATTTTTTGAATTTTAAACACTTTTAGTGACTTGAAGATTTTACTCATGGTAATTCAAATGCTTAATTTTGGGTCAAATAATGCGTAAAGTCCAATTGAGTCAGACAATAAAGAAAATAGGCAGATTCTGTCATCATGGACGTATCATGCCTAATTCTTCAAATGTTGGAGATGTTCGGTACTATTTCTAAAGGTTAAAGGTATATTCCTTATGTTTTCGAAAGATTAATGACTAAACATGCTATTTTTCGTTTGATAAAAGATGAGGTAATAATATAGTTACATCTATAAGGATAAATTTTACCTGGGTCTCTAACCTTTCATTTGTGGCACCCAGGGTCCCTAACCTATAAAAAATGTGCTCGTGTGGTCCTTCACTAACGGAAATCGTCTGTCCAATAGTTAAAAATTCAAATTTTGTCTAAAATGACCATGCATGTCACTAGGCTGACAACTCGCACCGATCGTACTATTATACCATGCATTTTCCAATAATTGTACAACATTTTGTGTCGTGGAGAGGCTATCGAACCTCCATGTTCTGATAGTAAGCGTTGTATAATGCCATCAAATAATCTCACATCAGATTCATTTGATTATCATGGTGTGCCTGAAGGGACTCGAGGTAAGTATGAAATCTTCTTGCAAAATATGCAGTTGGCTTTTCATCTTTCTTCCTAGAGATTGATTTAGATATGCTTCTCGTATTAGGGCAGTACATGTTGCTCTTGGTGCATTCCATTGGACCACTCTACCTAAATTCAGCGAGACGACATATTGCCCGTATCATGGAAGGGTGGTCCAAAGGGTCGCTATAATGTGATCGCTGCTCCATCATTTCAACATATGGAGACTGATTGTGGATTACAGGTCTCAAAGTGGACGAGATTCATTCTGTCGGTTTCTCATGTTGGCATCCATAACTTGATAGTTTGGATTGTGTTTCGTCTATGATGAATTTAACTTGTGCTGGTTTTTTAATAGAGCATTATCTTGTAGAATTGGCCCATCACATGCAATCGCATCACATCGGACATCTGGAGGGTCTTCATGTGGAGCATCACCGAGCTGAGTATCATTTCAATGACGATTGTGTTAGTAACTACTGAAATTGATCAAAATCTAACTTTATTTGAATGATCAAAATTTGAATTTATTTTAAGCTAAAACTAAAGTTAAACTAAAACTACGAAAAAGTGATCAACAATCTTAACTTGAGATAATTTCATTTAGATTAAAATGTTAGGAATTACAATTTGAAAATAGTTAATCGAGTTTAAATCCGCTATCAAGTTTTGACAATAATCATTCGTGAAAGTTGGTCGAATTCCATATTACTTGACAATCTTTCTTGAGCACAATTAAACTTACTTAAATATGCGAATTCACTATATGTCTATGTTAATTATTCACAAACAAGAATGCACTGACCATAGAATTACATCTCTATCTTCTATCAAAATTCATGAATTTTACTATGAGTGCTAAAATATGCGGGCTCAACATGGTTCACAAATCATTAATATATTGGCTAGATAGATGAAAGCACTAACAACAATATAAACACAACATGAAATCATATTTAACGTCAGAGGTTAACAATTGAAATTAAAACATCCAAAACCTAACTAAAATGTTTAGTTTATCAACATAGCAAATTTAGAATACATAGGACTAAAAACATAGAAAAAGCACGATGAAGACAATTCTTTGTGGCAGTATCACCATCTTCTTAATTCATTCTAATTTCTATCAAATTTATCATCATCTCATGCCTCTTCTTTACCCATGAAGTTCCAACCAAGCTCTAGTTTGATTCTAAAACACAAAAACACGAAAAAATAGATCAAAACTCGAACATATTAACTAGCAACAAAAAGTAAAGGTAACAAGATAACATAAGGATCTACCTTTGAAGCTCTACCAAAAAAATTCAGATAAGCCCTTGCACTAAGACAAAACTCCACAAATGTTACAGATCATAATGTTAAATAGACCGTCCACTCAGAAAATAATACACAAAGTATACATGTTCTACAAAAGAACCCTAATCCCAAATATCACAACTCGACCAACAACTACATGTCCAAGTTATTGTAGCAAAAAGTTTCTAGAAGCCAATTCCAGAAATACACTCAAAGAAACACACAGAATCAGAGAGAGAGAGAGAGAGAGAGAGAGAGAGAGAGAGATGTGAAGAAGATGAAGAATAAGAGAAAATAGAAAAGCTACGGATCTAATCTGAAAATCATAACCTCATCAGATTATAAGGGACTATTTATACTCCAATCCAATGGATGAGATTAATCTTAATGATCTAACGGCCACAAAAGCATATCAATATCGCATTTCTCATTTCTAGCATTTAAAGTTGCATTCTTTGTAACTGGACACAAGTAGTTGGGCCAACAATGTGGACTTGGGCTGGAGATACAATTTGGGCTTCAGTTTGGGTTCCATCATCATGGGTCAACAGAGTTTTGGACTAAAACTCAACCTTGAGTCATGATGAGAAAGATGCACAGTGCAAGAGACAATTTTAGATTGTTGGTTATCATTGCCTCCAAGTACCTAAGAAAAAAAATTAAAGCCAATTACTTAAAAAATAACAAAGAAAATAAAATTGCAACAATACTTAACCTTTACCAATGTTAAGTAAACTTAGGCAAGTTCTGAATTTACTTTGGGGTAGGGGCTTGTTAGCAGTATTATTTCGCAAGTGTACGGATCACACAAGTAATAAAGTTGATTTTAAATTCCAAGTATCATACCTACAGATTGTGTTAGTCTACTTCTTTATTAATATAGCCTTAATCGAAACTATAGAATTCAATGGGTTTTTCAAGATTTAATTATCAAACTACTTAACTAACTACTCAATGCAAGACCTAAATTAACTAAAATTAATGAGAAGTTGAGATGATTGCGAATGTTATATAAATTTAGTAAAGAAAAGCGTACTAGAATCCCGAATCTACTTATACCATTCTTATTTAACTTGAATCGTTGGAATTGATAACATGATTTAATTATGAAGATCAATATTCATAATTTGTTTAGCAATCTCTCTCTCGAGTAGAATTAAACATATCCATATATGTGACCCCGAATATATCTCTATGACGGATGTGAACATACAAGAATGCATGAAAATATTTGTCAATACTTGAAGATCACGTAAAGCATAGCAGTATATCTCTATCATCTATTGGACTCTACGACAATTGATAGTATGTCTAACTTATTTTTAATCTCTTGAAGGTAAAACAAGCCACAAAAATTATACAATCATTGCGCATATAATTGTAGATGAAAAGAAATTAATTTCAATTGTTCAAAATTAAAAACGTGTTTGAATATCAAAGATTAAGTTCAAAGAATTAAATGTTCATGATACAAGTTTCATCGCAATCCTAGCACAAAATAATCTAGCTCAGCATATTAAGAGGAAGAAAACAAAAGAAAAGATAAAATCCATCACTCAGAGAAGAAGAAATTTCAATATGTAATCCTTGTTCTTCGTTCAATCTTGCCCGAATGATTTTTCAATCTTCGTTTTTTGTTTTTCCTCTTGAAATCCCCTAACAATTACCAATCCTAATTTTAGGTTAAGAACTCATATATATAGTCTTCTAATAGTGTCCTAAAAGTTCCCAAAAAGTTGTAAAAATCGTGCCCAAAAGGTTTCCTTATTGGAGTAAAACTAAAAAAGGTAAAAAATCTGCTGTTAGAAAATTGTTAAATTTGGGCGATCGCCAAGACAAAAAAATTGGTTTCTGCTTATAAAATAAGAGGTTGGGTGATCGAACAGTGTGAACCCAGGTGTTCGCTCAGGCCATGTTTTAATCCTCCAACTTTAAATTTTGGTTACTTTAGTCCTCAATTCTACCAATAGCCTCCAAAATGCTCCTTTAATTTCCAATTGAGTGAAATTGAGTCCCCATACTCTCTAATCATTCGCCAAATCGTTGCTCTTTTCCAATTTCTTATAAACGGATCCAATATTGAAAACAAAAGAAAGTAAACTAAATTTAAGAATAAAATCTATAAAATAACGGACAAAAACTTAGTTTTAAAGGCCGAATAAGTACACAAAATGCACTTATGAAACACCCTCAAACTAAATCTTTGTTCGTCTTTGAACAAAAACAAAACTAAAATACAAATTTAAAGTTGCTAAGAGAATCACAAGAAACGGGCTCAATGTTAAATTTCTTACCAAATGCCTTAGGTTCGGATATAAATCAACACTTTCGAAAGATATTAAACAACACCCAAATAAATTTTTACTTATCCGATGCTCTACATTTATTGAGTGTGTGATTAGCTAATATTGAACTTACACCTATATTAGACCACGACCAACACTGTGTTGTTGATATATTTATAATCTTGAACCTTTGTAGTCATTCTTTTTTTACACCTCTAGTACAATATCACACTTCTAATGCTTTTATCTCTAATTTCAAGGTGTTCTAGTGAATTTGATTCTTATTGATCGATACAATACTTTTTTTTTTCAAACAAAGTGATAAGAATCAAATACTTGTATTATTAGAAGTAGGATGGTGATCAATTTCTCAACTTTCATATCCAGTCTCTAGGGTCCTAGCCTAAAAATTCTTATCGAGCACCTCTAATTTTATTTATTTATTTAACTAATATATACATTCTTATATATTGTGTGCAAGACTACTCTCCTATAAGCTTTCTATGTGACCTATGTAGTGAACTTTGGGCCGGCAACAGGTTTTAAGATACCCTACCAGGCTTAATTATTCGAGTCGCACATGCTATAAGAGAAGTGCAAGATGTAATTCCTCCCAACCCTTTTTCTCTTTTTTTCTTCATGGTATTCTATTCTCATTAATGTTTAGTGCCCGTTTTAGATTTCTTAACTAGAACCTATTCAACCAAAAATGAGACCCAAAAAACTCAAACCATCAAAATTCTACGAACACACGCACTAACTTTAACAGCTCCAAACTGTTCTCAAGCAGTTTGGTTACTAGTTTAAGGATTTGAGAATGAGGTTTTTTACAATAATCATAGGTCAACAATATCAACACATAACTCCATATACTCAAGTCATGTTCATATATAAGTGATAAGTCAATAAAGGCTACGTGCTTCATTAATTAAATTTAACATGGATAAGTATTTAAGTAAAACACAAGTTAAAATGTTGTCCAATATTCTAACTAAAAATGTATTCAACTTCAAACAAATATTACAATCATTTTTGGCAAGCCTTTCAACAATAACTAGACAATATTTTTGGATTTTTTTAAAAATTTTAAAATTTAAAATTTTTTCTTTTTATAACACTACTATGACAGTTATACAGACCCGAATAACAAGTAAATCAAAAATCAAATAAGTATCCTGATACTTATCCCAATACTCCTAAAATAAAATATTACATTGTCCCTAATGTAGTAGCAAAAATAAAGAAAATGATAAGGTATTTTCCAGACGTAAATGCAGAGAAGACGGTCTGGGCTGATCAGACGGACGAGCTGAAGTGGACGCTTGGTATGATGCTGGGACTAAAGGTCGAAAGATGATGTTATAGATATCATCCATGCAGCTAGTAAAGTAGAGCATCCTGTAGTTGACATGGTGATGACTTACAAGTGTAATCAACAATTTATGGAAAAACGTATGCTTAACTTACGAATGCAAATATTGGAATTATGTGTAATGCATTGTTCAACCTAACTTAATTGAAAAGGATATAAGAATGAGTTGCCTCCAATTAAGTGCTTATTTATATTCATTAGCTTGACTTTTTGTCTGGTTGCTCAAGTGGAAGAAGAAGTGATTTCGAGATCATCGAATGTATCACTCTCAAATAATGTCTTGATTTTATTCTTTATGTTCTGTGGCTTGCCATTCATCTTCCATTTAACAATTACAATCTGTGCATCATGGATATCTTCTTCAACTTTAACCACATGTTCATCCATGTCAGCTTCTTGCATCTGAACAATATGTGTACCATTGTCTTTCACCTCTACTATTTGCTTCGTCTCCCAAAACCTTTTAAAGAAGATTTTCTTGAATTTCTTCTAGGTCTTACAACTTGATATCATGTCCAATAAGGAGTAGATGGTGGTGCCTCATCTTTACCCAACATATAAAATACCTCAATTTCATTCTGAACTCTCAATATCAATACATTTTGTGAAACATCAATGAAAACATCCAAAGTAGCTAAGAAGGGTCGGCCCAAGATAATAGAGATCTCTGCATCCTCGGACATATCAAGAACAACAAAGTCAAATGGAAAATAAGAACTTTTCCATTCCTATCACCACATCTTCCACCATCCCAAACGAATTTTCAAAAGATCGGTCGGCCAACTGAAGAGTGAAATTTGCATGTTTAACTTCACCAAGTCCTGATCGCCTAAAAATAGAAAGAGGCATTAAATTGATACTTGCACCAAGATCACACAATGCCTTGTCAATCACGAGACTACTGATGGCAATTGGAATTGTGAAGCTGCATGGATCATTTCTTTTGTCTAGTAGTTGCTTCTTCACTATAGCACTTAGTTCTCCTGTAAATTTTACTGTATACTCTTCTGCCAATTTTTTCTTATTTGTAAGAAGTTTTCTAATATACTTGGAGTAGTTGGGCTTTTGAGTCAGGGCATCCACAAATTGTTTGTTAATATGCAACTTCCTTAGATGATCAAAAAATTGTGCACACTACTGATCATGCTTCTTCTTCTATGAATTTAACCTCTTTGGGAAAGGGATGGATAGTACATATTTTTTTATTATCTCTGGAGCTTTTGTTTTTCCATGGTTTGCCAACTGATCGTGATTAGTCTGCACGTCTGGATTTACTTCTACGTCATGTTCTTCAAAAACTTTTTTTTTTCTTGATTGGCATTTTTGCATGTATTCCAGGCAGCTGCACCCCACTTTTAGTTGTTATTGTATGTACTTGCTCCCTGGGGATGATATCAATGTTTCTTGGCATGGTACCCAGTGGTCTACCTGACATAGCGACTACTATCTAATCTATCTACGTATCTAAATTCTTTATTGAAGCACTCGAATTTTGGATCGTGGTCTATGTCTCTAAATTCTTTATTGAAGCGTTCTGATTTTGGAGAGTGGTCACTGTCCTCCTCATGAGCTAATTATTTGCTTCCATGTACTGCTCAATTTTCTTCACGAACTTACCAAACATATCTTCTAGTGAGACTCTCTTTCCTGGCTGCTGAAACTGAACACCATGTGGTCTACTGTTATTTTGATTATTCCTCCAAGAAAAATTTGGATGATTACGCCAACCTGGAATAAATGTGTTAGAGAACGGATTATTTTGTTGGCATTGACCACCTTGAACATACTCGACTTGTTCAGGTTACTGTGATATAATAAGATATTCTGATGTACTGTGATTAACCTCATACTCTTCATAAGTTAATCTCTTCGTCTGTATCGTATTGACTGAATGCGACATGCTTTCTACTTTGTGTGCCAATAAATCTATTTTTGCAGATAATGTAGTGAAAGTGTCTACTTCATGTACCCTTACAGTTCTCTTATGTATAGCTCGGTCTGATGTCCACATGACAGTGGTCGTAGCCATTTTTTCAAACAACTCCAAGGTTTCATCAATGGTTTTGGTAGATTATGAATCGTTGGATGAAGAATATATCATACTTTTAAAGGAATGAATCAGACCTACATAAAAATAATGAACTTGAAGCCCCTTACTAATGCCATAATGAGAGCACCTCCTTAGCATATTTTTGAATTTGTTCCATGCCTTATCAAAAGATTCAGATTTTGACTGCTGAAATATAAATATTTCATACTTCAACTTTACAATCTTAACTGGTGGAAAGAATTTTGTGCAGAATTTTTGGGCTGAGTCATTCCAAGTGATGATGCTGGCAATTGACTGTGAGTCCAACTACTCAAGAGCTTTGTCACGGAGCGTATGTGAAAACAAATGTAGTTGGATGGCGTCATCTAAGATTCTTTGATATTTGAAATGTTGGCTCATTTTCAAGAATCGAGAAACATGTATATATGGATTCTCGTCAACCCTGCCATAGAAGTGATGCCCATTCTAAAAGAGATGAATAACATTGGTCTTTAACTGGAAGTTTGGTTGCCCAAACTATGGGTAGACAATGCTAGATTGGCTCTGAATGATCTTCGCAGTCATAAAATTACCCGCTAACATATTTTCTTCATCAATCATTATCTCTAGATTTTCTCATCCTTCCGGAGCAATCTCATTGTTATCCATAGTGTTTTCTTGTTTTTTGTCTTTTTGGTATGTTTTTCTTGCTTCTCTTTGCCAACGATGGAAAGTACATTTGGTTTCTGGATCAATTGCTATTAGAGACATGTGTCTCATGCTTTGAATGCAAAGACCTGAAAAGAAACAATTCAAACATTGAAATAAATTGAAAAATTAAAATAAATAAATGAAGTTCGAATTAGTGTTAATATAACTGAAAAAAGAACTAAAACGCAATCCCTGGCAACGATGCAAAAACCTTGTTAGCAATATTATTTTGCAAGTGTATGGTTCATACAAGTAATAAAGTGGATTTTAGAGTTCAAGTATCATACCCATAGAGATTGTGTTAGTCTAATTTCTAATTAACTTAGCCTTAACTGAAACTATAAAATTCAATAGATTTTTTAATATTTAATTATCAAACTAGTTAACTAACAACTCAATGCAAGACCTAAATTAACTAAAATTAATGAAAAGTTGAGATGAATGCGAATATTATATATATTTAGTAAAGAAAAGCGTACTAAGATCCTGAATCCACTTATACCAATCATCTTTAACTCGAAACGTTGAATTTGATAACACAATTTAATTATGAAGATCAATATTCTTAATTTGTTTAGCAATCTTTCTCGAGTAGAATTAAACATATCTATATATGTGACCCTACTATATCTCTATGACGGATGTGAACATATAAGAGTGCGTGAAAATGTTTGTGAATATTTTAAGATCACGTAAAGCATAACAGTATATCTCTATTCTCTATCGGAATCTACGACAATTGACAGTATGTCTTACTTATTTTAAATCTCTCAAAGGTTAACAAACCACAAAAATCATACAATCATTGAGCATATAATAGAAATCAATATCAATTGTTTAAAATTAAAAACGTGTTTGAATATCAGTGATTAAGTTCAAAGAATTAAATGTTCATTATACAAGTTTTATCACAATCGTAGCACAATAGTGTCCCAAAAGATCACAAAAAGTTGTAAAAATCGTGGCCTAAAAAGTTTCTTAGTTGGAATAAAACTCAAAAAGGTAAAAAATTTGCTGGTAGAAAATTGCACTGGCGATCACCCAGGTAAAAAAAATTGGTTTCTTCTTGTAAAATAAGGGGCAAGGCGATCGTTCAAAGTAAAACCGGGTGATCCCTCATGCCAATTTTTTCATTTTGCATGTTTTAATCCTCCAACTTTGAGTTTTGGTTACATTAGTTCTCAATTCTTCCAATAGCCTCCAATATGCTCCTTTAAGCTCCAATTGAGTGAAATTGAGTCCCCATACTCTCTAAACATTTGTCAAATTGTTTCTCTTTCCATCATTTCTTCTCTAATTGCTTATAAACGGGTCCAATACTAAAAACAACAAAAGTAAACTAAATTTGAGTAGAAAATCTATAAGATAATAGGGCAAAAGCTTAATTTTAAAGTTCGAATAAGTTCACAAAATACACTTATTAGGGCTTATTCCCCATGCCAGCAAGGTTGGACTCTAATGGGATTTTTTCGGGCTAAGTATCCATTTGGATACAATATCCCTGATGAAATACAGTCTTACATCAATGTGCTTTGTCCTGTTATGAAAGACATTATTTTTGTACAATTGAATTGCAGATTTGTTAAAATAAACAACTAATTCTTCCTGAGGAAATTGTAACTCACTTAGAACTCTTTTAAGCAAAAGTGCCTATTTCATGGCCTCGGTAATGGCCACATATTTAGCTTCGGTTGTGGACAGTGCCACAATATGTTGCAATTGAGATTTCCATCTGATACTTGCATTGCTTAATGTAAACACATAAGAAGTAACATATTTTCTGTTGTCCCTGAGCATAGATTTTATCTACATAACTTTTCAATTTAATGCATACACTACAGTGTTTAAAGATAAGTCCAACATATTCTGACCATTTAAGGTACCTTAGAATCCACTTAAGAGCTTCCCAATATTTAATTTCAGGGTTTGACATGTATTTACTTAAGGAACTAACAATAAAAGCAAGGTATGGTCTTGTACACACTATGGTATACATTACAGAACTTATGACATTTGCATAAGGAACTTTTTTCATATATTCAATTTTCTTTTCATCACTTGGACTTTGCTCTTTACTTCACACAAAATGATTAGCTAAATGAACATCAATAGGAATGGCTTTAGACACATCAAACTTTTCAATTAATTTCAGAATATAAGGACTTTGTTTTAAAGTCAAGCAGGATTTAAATTTGTCTCTTTCAATATTCATGCTAAGGATTTTCTTTGCACATCCCAAATCTTTCATTTCAAATTTTGAATGCAAAGCACTTTTAATGTTTCTTATTTTTTCCACACGAGCTAATAAGTAACATATCATCAACATATATCACCAAATACACAGGTTTTGCATCAGATTTAAAATAAAGACAGTGATCATACTTATTTCTTTTAAACGGTAATGAAAGCATAAATATCAAACATTTTATTCCATTGCTTGGGAGATTGTTTCAGGCCATACAAAGATCTTTTCAGCAAACATATATAATCAGGTTTACTCTTATCAATAAAGTAAATGAGTTGATCCATTAAAAAAAATTCTTCTAATTCACCATGTAAAAAAGTAGTTTTGACATCAAGTTATTCAATTTCCCAATTAAAATGAGCAAATAAAGCCAACACAGTTCTGATAGTAGTATATTTACTTTCTGAGTAAATTTCAGTATAATCAATTCCTTCTTTTTGAATAAACCCATTAGCATCAAGTCTAACTTTGAACTTTAAAGGTTGAGGCTTAGCATTATTTTCTTTCATTTTAAAATCAATTTACACCCAACAATAGACTGACTTTTAGGCATTGGAACTAAAACCCAAGTTTTATTCCTGTAAAGAGAATTCATCTATTCATTCATAGTAGCCCACCAGGCTTTAGAATTCTTATTTTAATTGCTTCATTGAAGGTTTGAGGTTCACTACCATATATGTTTTCAACTGAGACAAGATCAAAATCAGAATATTTAGTAGGGACTCTTATTTTTCTTTTATCGCTATCTCTAGTTAACTGATAGTTATTATGGTCAGCATTTTAATCAGGAACAAAATCATCAAGCTGATGGACAATCTCTGCATCTTCCACTTTATCTAGAAGATGATCATCTTACTACTCTACATGATTAGGAGTATTATCTCTTTGGACAATCTCTGCATCTTCCACTTTATTTAGAAGATGATCATCTTACTACTCTACATGATTAGGAGTATTATCTCTTTGGTCAGTATGAATACTCAAACCACCCTTACTCTCATCCTGATTTTTATCTCTGACTCTATCACTTTCGAGTTTATTCTCATTTTGGCATGGCATTTCATATGATAATATCCCTACTAGTTATCACTTTAAAACCAGGTAGACTTCTTACCCAAAGCATATAACCTTTTACCTTATCTATCCTAAAAACACACACTTCTGAGACCTGTGATCTAGCTTATCTTCCCTAATATGTGAATAGGAAGTGTACCCAAAGACCCTTAGATTTCAATAGTCAGTTGGCTTTCCATTCCACACCTCTTTAGATGTCTTTCCATTTAAAGCAATTGAAGGAGATCTATATATCAAATAGCAAACAATAAACAATGTATCTACCCAGAAAGACTTGGACAACCCAATGGTAGCAAAACATGCACTTGACATTGTCTAATAGGTCATATTCTTCCTCTTAGCAACACCATTTTGCTAAGGGGTGTAAGGACCAGTCTTGCACCTTTTGATACCATTTTGTTTACAAAAGATATAAAAATTTCATTATAGAATTTCAGACCATTGTCTGTTCTTAAACACTTTAATTTCTTTCCAGTAGTTTTCTAGTCTTTAAACTTTTCAAAAGTTTCAAATTTATGTTTTAGCAAAAACACCTATACTTTTCTAAAAAAATTATCAATGATGGACAAGAAATATTTGTTTGTTCTATGTGTCTGTGTGCTTGAAGGACCCCATAGGTCAGAATGTACATACTCTAACACATATGATATTTTATGTAAGCCACTTGAAAAATGAACCCTATGTTGTTGCTAAATCAGGGACATGTCTAATTTTTTCAACATCACAAACATACCATGTTTCAAATTTTAGTCTAATAATGCCAATGCCAACTATTTTGCAAGACATATTATTTCTCATTACCACAATCCCATGTGTTAAATCTTATAAGTGTGGAAAAGTTCTTTTCTGGGTGTCATGTGAAAAGTACACCCAGGATGAAGAAGTCATGAATTAATTTTGGCAAAAATCTAAGGCTATATTTATAGTAGGGCAATTTTCTTCATAAGTGGCTAAATAAACATCTCTCATTGGCTCGTTGCTTGAGGCAACAATATTTGTTTCTTCACTTTGATTATTTTTTTGGGAATTGTTATTGTTTTTATAACAATCTTTTATGAAGTGACTCATTCTCTCACACCCATAACACTTTTACCCTTAGCCTTGAATATTGTCATAGACTTATATCTCCATTTTTTCTTATGCTAGTGACCAAAATTGTTGTTTCTATTTTGGTTATGAGAACTTCTATTTTGGCTTCTACCTCTCACCATTAACCTTTCACCTGAATTTCTGCTATCTTTTTTATTTTTGAACTCTAAATCTTGCTTCTTAAAGCATTCATGACTATATCTAAGGTCAAGATATCTCTACCATACTAAATAACACTTTTCACTTTGTTATAGGATTCAGGAATAGCATTCAAAAGAATTATGGTTTTGTGTTCATCAATATCTTTATCACCGTAGTTTTAAATGTCTTAAATCAATTTATTAAAAATGTCAAGATTTTCATCAAAGTCTTTTGAATGGTCAATTTTGAAACTGAAAAATATTTCTAACAAAAACAATTTATTTGGGAGAGATATTTCCAAACAGGTTTCCTCAAGTTTATTCAAGATGGCCTCTGCATCTATTTGTTTAACAATAGTTCTCAACACAGCATGTGGCCAATGAAGTATAATAAATGTATAAAAGCAAGTTCATCAATTTCAAGTTTTTGATCATTAGTAAAAAAATTAGCATAAAATTTATCTAAAGATTTTGAAACTTTTTGCTGAACAAGATGGCATATCATTTTTTGTTGCCAATTTAACACTTAGTTAAAAAAGAAACATCATTCTCAATGCACACACATCAAGTGTCACACACAAGATTTCCAACAGGCAAATGATCTTTAGGACCTTAAGCCTAGAAGACCCCGGGATTCCGTGGGAATCAGGTTCTTAGGTCAAGGGATCTTGCAAGATAGTCTTTCAAGACCAAGATACAAATCAAGATTGATGTAAGAACACAAAAAAATATAGGAATTATAAGCACGATATATCATATCTTTAAATTTGAGGAAGGAACAGTATGACAAAAAAAAAATGACAACGTGAAATCAAATAATACTCAGTTTTAGGACATTGACACAATATTCACAAGAAAAACACAAAAGAATTTCTCTATTAATAGAACCTAACAAAATTTTAAGAAAATGAGCTTTACAAAGGATTTTTCAAAACGAAATATTATTCTTGTTGGATCTTAGATAACCCTAACAAGCACCAGACCAAATATAAAGAAAACAGTAATGAAGAACAAAAGAATTGTTTCGCCACAAAGGCCCTGATGTTCAGTCAAAAGACCTACATTACCCGTTGAGCATCCCAAATAGGATAACGCTCCAATCACTAGGCAAAAGCGTCAAGAACAGCAGTAAAGTATGTATTACAAGCCGAGCCCTATCTCTCACTCAAGAAACCCTAACAATATACAAGAATACTCTCAGGTGCAACCGCAAAAGTTACTGTTCATCACATTGAACTCAGAAAACTCTTCCTTACTCTAATCTATGCACTCAGTATGTATGAAAACTAAAGGTTTTCATCAAAGATTAAAACGAAAAAGAAAGGAGATGAAGCTTTTCAGAGAGAGCCCCTTTTTCACCAGAGAGAGTAAACATATATCATACACTAAGCCAAACAATGCCCTGTACTTTAGTCTTCAGCAATCAAATTCGAAGGGCCTAGAAGAATGAAGATCAGCCATCCATTTAAACCACGTGTCATCATCTGAGGGAAGTCTGAAGATGAATCATCATTCCACTCATATATGTAACAACCATTTGGGCTTCGGATTTCTTTCTTTCATTTGGGCTTTTGTCTGAACCAAAAGGCTTCAAGAGATTTGGGCTAAATGGGCAGCATTACCCAACATATTCCACATTGTTGTCCTATTTGCCATACCAGTAGTGATTGAAGGCTACCAAACCATTTGATCTTCTGCTTGTTACCTACATATTAAAGAAATTAGCCACAATCTATATTTAAGAAAGATAAACAGTTCTTAAATTTGTTTGAAGGGAGAATTTTAGTTCCCATATCAGATGGTTTAATCAAAGTTGAAATTTTATTCAACTTTATAATTCTCTTTTCTATTACATCTCTAATGAAATGAAATTTTACTTCTATGTGCTTAGTTCTATCAAGGAAAACAAGATTCTTACTTAGGTGGATTGCACTTTGGCTATCATAATGTAGAACAACATGATTATCAAAGAATCCTAATTCACTAAGTAAGCTTTTGAGCCAAATTCCTTCCTTTATAGTATCAGTGGCAGCAATGTATTCTACTTCAGTAGAGGACAAAGCAACCAACTTTTGAATTTGGGATTTTCAGCTTATACATCAACCATTTATGGTATAAATATAAGAGGGGTACTGTTGTCCCTATCTCCAGCAAAATCTGAATCAACAAAACCACTAAGGAATATCCCTTCTTTCCCTTTTTAAATTCTGAACCCAAACAAGCAGATCCTTTTAAGTATCTGAAAAGCCATTTCATTGCGTCCCAATGATACTCATAAGGATTTTCCATATACCTGCTTAACACAATTATAGCATGGGCAAGATCAGGTCTTGTACAGACCATTAAGTACATTATGGATCCTACATCATTAGCATAAGGAACCTTAGCCATTATACTAAATTCTTCTTCAGTACTAGGGGACTGATCTGATAATAGTTTAAAATGATTGACTAGAGGTAAAGATACATACTTAGACTCAATCATGTTAAACTTTTCTAGAATTTTAGTGATATAAGAGTGTTGGTTTAAGAATAAGAAATCAGAAGCCCTGTCCCTTTTTATTTCCACGCCAAGAATTTTTCTAGCAGCACCTAAGTTTTTCATTTCAAATTTACTGTTTATTTTATCTTTAACAGATTAAATTTCTTTCAAATCAGAGGAAGCAAGTAACATAACATCCACATAAAGCAACATATAAATGAAATTTGGACCACCATTACCTTTAAAATAAAAACAAGGATCAAAACTATTTTTATTAAAACCAATACTTTGCACATAAGAATCAAATTTCTTATACCATTGCCTATGTGCTTGTTTTAAGCCATAAAGTGACTTATTAAGCACTCAAACCAAGTTTTTATTTTCAGATTTCTCAAACCCTTCAGGTTGAGACATGTATATAGTTTCATCCAAACCACAATATAAAAATGCAGTTTTTACATCTAACTGGTCCAATTCCCAATTAAATTGAACCACTAAGGCAAGTAAAATCCTAATGGAAGTGTACTTGACAACAGGAGAAAATTTTTCATTGTAGTCAATACCTTCTTTTTGAGTAAAACCTTTTGCTAACAATTTGGCTTTATATCTTGGAACTCCACATTCAGTTTCCCCTTCCTTAATTTTGTAAATCCATTTACAATTGACAATCTTTTGTGATTTAGGTTTACTGACTAAGGACCAAGTGGAATTTTTTTATTAAGGAGTTCATTTCTTCTTGCATTGCAGCAAGCCAGAACTTATGATCCTTAGACTTCATAGCATCCTCATAAGATACAGGTTCAATTCCAATTGAAGGTTGATCATTAAGAGCAAGAGCAAGAGCAAGAGCAAGAGCAAGATCAGCTTCAGCTAACCTTGCAAGAGGTCTTATATTTGTTCTTCTCTCTCTATCCCTAGCAAGCTGATAGTTGTCTAGGTTAGTGGGAGCTATTACTTCATCTTCTAAAGGTTGATTTTCAAAATCAGTTTCTATGTCAGAAAAAACTTGTTCTTTCATCCTCATCAGGAAACTCCACCTCAAATTGAGTGGGGTTTCAAGGATTTGAAGCATTTGAATTTTCAGTATTATTTTCAACAAATTTTTCATTTTCAGAAGTAGAAAGATTTAAACAAGGCATGTCTTCTTCATTGAAAACAACATTTCTGCTAATTATATCCTTAAAACCCTTTGTTTCTTTAACCTATAACCTATAACTCTTCACACCTTCCCCATAACCAAGAAAAGCACATTTCAGAGTCTTAGGCTCAAGTTTACCATTATCTTGATGGCATAGGTAGCACAACCAAAAAATTTTAGGTTAGAATAATTAGGGTTATAACCATTCTACACAAAGTCAGGAGTTTTAAGATTTATAGCACTAGAGGGGCACTTGTTTATTATGTAAGTTGCTATTTTCACATCTTCTCCCCAGAACAATTTTGGAAACCAAAACTATGAAGCATGCATCTAACCTTTTCTAAGATTATTCTATTCATCCTCTCAACAACTCTATTTTGCTGAGTGGTATAGGTGGTAGTCCTATGCCTTAGAATACCAGAATTCTTACAGAAATTGTCAAATTCTAAATTACAGAATTCTAGGCCATTGTCAGTCCTTAAGACTTTTATTTTTTTATTTGTTTGGTTTTCAATCTGAATTTTCCAATCTTTAAAGACTTGAAAGGTTTCAGATTTGAATTTCATAAGGTCCATACTTTTCTTGAGAAATCATCAACTACTAACAAATAGAACCTAAAACCAGTGAAAATCAAGACGATGAGCCCATACTACTAAAAATCAAAGCGATGGGCCCCTGCTTAAATAAATAAATAAATAATAAATTAACAAGGTGATGAGCCCCTGCTGCAAAAAATCAAGGTAATGAGCTTCTGTCTGAAAATAAGGCAATGAGCATCTGTTTAAAAAATCAAGTCGATGAGCCTCAATTTAAAACAAGGTGATAATCCTCTGTTAAAATTAAGGCGATGAGCCTCTATTTAAAATAGGGCAATGAGTCTCAGTTTAAAAAAATAAGGCGATGAGCATCAGTTTAAAAAAAAGTGGATGATGAGGCTCAGTCAAAATAAGCAAAATTCCAATTGAACGAGAACACAAAATGAAAAGGAAGACTTACGCTAATACCCACCCCCAACCAAAGGGCGAGCGCATCCCATCCCAACTAAGGGATAGGAGAACGCCTCTCCTCCACTCCACTCCACTCCCCTCCCCTGCCCTTCCCTTCCCTTCCCTTCCCTTCCCTTCCCTTCCCGAACTATTTCACCTTCTCAATATTGACTGGGGCTATACGCACTTACAGCACACAACATACAAATAAATATTCTTCTCAATAGAAAATTGAAAAATTTAGAGAAGAGCAGGTGCGGTAGATTATTTCTACTTCCCATTGACGATAGTCTACGAAAAATAGAGGGGCTTATGATGATAGAAACGATAACAGTTGTTATATGTTATCTTCCAATAGTGCCACGTCCTAGCACGCTCGCCTCAATGATTTACCTGCCTCACCGGTTCACCCGTCCCAATGGTCTCATAGCTCGTATTTGATAGGTGGAGAGAAATAAACCGATTGTCATTGAACCAATCATATCCATGACTCATGGAATGATAGTTACCACTGGCATTTGGGAAGGTGTAACGTTCTTCATTAACTTCAATTAATGAGTGAGATAAGAGAGCACCTTGTCATTAAAGACAGACTCTCCCAATCACCTCTATAAATAGAAGTTGATCCCTCCAGGTAAAAAAAAACTCTATTATTCTCTATGTTGCTATTCTGCATCTATAATTTAATTATATACTAATTATTAAACCGGAGTGGTCACGGGGGATAGAAGCCCCGTCACTATTTTGCAGGTCTCCACTATGATCAAAGGAGGAGAAAAATATTTATCATCAATTTTGTCCCATTATCTTTTCAGTAGAGTAGAATAAATATTGAAAAATAGCTATAGGAACTTATTTTTAATGTTATGAGAATGTTATTAATCCTTCAATGGAAAATAGTTTTGAATATTTATCTTCAATGTTCTAAAAATGTTATAAACATTTTCAATAAAAAGTAGTTTTGGCTTGAAGTTGATGTTCTTCCAATGACCATGGAAAATAACTCACAAAAAAGTTCAATGACGATAGAGAAATACGTGAAAAAATTCAGTGACTATTTGACAATACAATTGGTCCAGTTGGACAAAGTTAACAGCGTTAACATGCCACGTAGGATTTTCATAGGCCATGTCAGCAAATCCTTTAACGAAATCTCTTGGAATGATGGACGAGTGTCACATTTGGAAGTTGAGTGACCATGGGAAAACACTTTGAAATTTAGTGACCAAGTATTAACACGAAAGAAAGTTTAGTGACTAATAAAATAATTAACCCACGAACACGCGCATTAATCCTAACACCTTGAAACTGTTCTCAATCAGTTTGGTTACTAAATTAAGATTTTGGGAATGGAGTTTTTCAACTCATCTAGGTCAAAAATATCGACAACTAAACTTAAGCTATGCTCCAATATAGTGATAAGTCAAAAGTGGTTAAGTGCTCATTTAATCAGATCTAACATGGATAAGTATTATAGTAAGAACACAACACAAGTTAAGATGTTGCCAAGCAATTCTAACTAAAGTTGTACTTAACTCAAATATGTGTCGTGTTATATTCTACAATCATACTAGTTCTTTATGTTGGGCTGCTAAATTTGTGGTGGTAGAGGAAATGGGGGTGGGAGGAGGGGGGTTAGAAGAAAGTGACGAAGTAGACTGTCTCAATTGTAGACTGTCTTAATGTTTTCTTTAGTCATCATGGCACTAGTTTTACTAGTCACTAGAATGTATTTAGATACATGATTGACTTTAATCTTAGATTCTCCATTGATAGATCTGAGATTCTCCATTGGGAGGAGAGGGGGGTTAGAAGAAAGTGACGAAGTATAAACTTTAGAACATGTTTGACATAGTTTTTTTAAATTCTTTTTTTTTCTCTCAAACTCATTTCCAATTACATATTTCATGGGATCTACAATTTTTATCAACATTTTATTCACATATTTTATCAATTTTTTTTAAAAAAAAAAAATCCTAAAAAACTAATTTTAAACAACACAAAAAAGCACTTAATTTGTGTGTTTTCTACAATGTTATCAGGCACCTCATAACGTGGATGGACGGTCTATTTTCTTTAGTTACAATGCAAGGAATATACATTGATTTCTACTATGCATGATCTTTGGACTTGAATTTCCAACAAACCTTTGCCAATTAGATAGTATGTAAAATGCAAATTTACCAAAAGATGTAAAATTCTATCACGGTTTAGAACTTATATTTTTTCGAGTTCATCTACTTTATTCATCAATCCAATAATTCCATATCAAATCGTCGTTCGTTTATTGCTAATAAATGGTCTAAGATCTTGGCAGAGCATATTCCTAATTTAACTGTATAGACATTATTTTCTATTTTTTTCCTGTTAGAATTTTGAGATTTAATTTGAGATATTTGTTATCATTTTTATTGCCTCTCATCTTCAAAAAATATACAACATAAAACCCAATTTGCGCTTCTAAAATATCTCACGTGAGAGGAGCGCTCATTTAATGGACAAAATGGACTGAACATGACAGAAAGGACTATTTCCGTACCTAAACGTACATGAGGACTTTGGTGCAAATATTAAAAGGATAAGCCCTGATTTGATAGAGAGACCTTAAGTTGGGACCATTTGTGCAAATAAGCCCAAATCAAAAGTAGAAGTAGTGTGCAATTATTTTCGGGAAAATTCTTGTTGTACATCCTCCTTTACCGCATGGTTGACCGCATTGGTTGAAAGACAATTTTACCCTTCAAATAATTTCAAAAAAGTGGGTTTTTGTTGGACAGCACCACTTTCTTTTTGAAAATTTCATTGTTGTATCTATTGCCTTATTATTAATTATTAATTTAAATAATTATATACTCTCTCTCTAAATTCTCTTCACTGTCTCCAATCACATTTTATTGTATATTTACTTCAAATTAATAATAATAAAAATAAAAAAGCTTCAAATTTAATATTTTTCAATAAGACTAAAATAAATTTAATTATTATAAACAATCTTTGTTTTAAACTAGACTCACTTAAATAACCGATTACGTTCCCGTTTTTAAGTCAAAATTATTCGACATTCTCGACTACATCTAAACGTGACATTTTTTATAAATCCATCATCACCCTTCATCGAATTACTGTTTCTAACTGGAAACCACACGAGATGCGTAGTTCCTATAAAATTCAAATGCTTCGTCGAGGTCCTTAAATTTCATTTCGATCTTAGGTACAATCTCATTCGATTCTTCAATTTCTATCACATTATCTTCCAAATATTCATCATCAACTATAAACAAATTCATATTTAATGTCGCGTCTTCAAAATTTGAAACAAGATTTTCTGTACAAAAATATTGACATTTAACACCTTCAAGAACTTCTATCACGGCAATAACAAAATAAATATTTGCAAATATAGCATATACATAGCTTCTATACAGTATATAACACAAAAATATGGCAAAATATTTAACTTGCATACAAGAACAAAAATTATTTTTTTTCAGACATTGTTGTGGATAACTTGGAAGTACAAGATAGCTTCAATGGAAGAATGAGACTAGCTCAACAATATCGTCGGAGACTTGCCGGAGTGTTGTCGAAAAATATTTTTGTAGTTAAAGGAAGAAATGATGAATTGAGGAAGAGTCCATAGTGTCTGCGGAAAACAGATGCGGAGAGAGAGGGTAGAAGCAAACATTTAAAATTTATTTTTATTTTTTCATATGTTACTGATGGTAAACAAGAGCTTCCAGGAATTCAGGTGATCAAATTTAGTTTTAGTAAAAGGGAAAAAATTTATCGTTAAAATTTTGTTTTTATTTTTTAATATGTTATTAGATGGTATATTTAATGTTTGTTAAAAAGAAAAATATTATCTTTTAAAATTTATATTTATTGTTTCATTTGTTAAAAATATAGTAATGATCGAATTTATTATTAGTAAAAAATAAAGTATTAATCGGACATATTGGTGGACAATTTAAAAAGTTTCAAATCAAAGATAGAGACTATAAAAGAAAAAATGTCGCCGAAAAATTACTAGAGAGTCGCCAGAAATTATGAAATGATGAAATTTTTTGGAATGAAAAAGTGAACAAATTGTGACAATTGATTGGACAAGTAGTGAAAGAGGTAGAAATTTGGTTACTTGCATTAATTAGAATTGAAATTTTTGAAAACCAATTTCTTGCAATGTATTGTAATATATCGCGAGAAATTGGTTTTCTCACGGTACACCCCGCTGTTAACCGCAGTGTATATGTAGAGCTTCTGTTATTTTCGAGTTCCAAAATATAAAAATGCCACTGAGCCTGTGAGGCATTCTTCGGGAGACCTTTGCTGAAATCGGAGAAATCTCTCCCAGCGTAGATCCCAATTCCCCCAGATCTCAGTTCTTCACCAACTGTATATAGCTACTACACATTTCTAATTCTTCAAACTCTGATCTCTTAAATTGAAATCCGTTCGTCAAATCAATCAAGAAAAGCAAAATAAGGACAAAAATGGGTTGTTTACAATCAAACCCATTTCACAGGATGACCTTTTTCCTCTTTCTTTTGTTTTCACTCCCTCATATTTTCGCCCAGGTAATTTCATATTTTCTCGCTTTTTATGGGTTTGGTTTTGACGTTCTTTGTAATCTTATTATGCGTTTATAATTTTAGGAATCTGGTCGTTATGATGCAAGCAAGGATCTGGGTCGGCGTAGTAAAGTGAGTATACTGTCTTTCTAGATTGAAGAATCTGATAATTTGACGGCTGTGTTAATTGTGCTAGAGCAGAAGTTACTGACTTCTAAGGCATAATGTACTTCATACCAACATTGTACTTTGTGTTTCACTCGTTGTACTCCTTTACTTCTGGTGCCATGGTTGGATGGAAGCATTCATGAGGAATGCAAGTAGTATAGCTGGATTTACAAGCGCTGGAATGTGCATGTTTCTGGGGGTGTTATTCATCAAACCCAGCTGCTGTGCACTCAAGATCGAGATTTTTTTTTTACCTGGGGACAACTGAGAATAAGTGAATCTTGAATATATATTTTCTTGAAAATTGATTCATGTTATGAGTGTTTATTGTTTTTTCCTTTTGTAGTGTGGTTACATTGTGTATCTTTTGTATCTATGGGGCTGATTGTTATAGTTTGGTGGTCATTTGTGCATTTTGGTGGATAGATTTTGGTGGACAAGATAAAGACTGGTATTGTAAGAGATGAGAAAAACCCTGATTCCATTAATGTTGGTGTCGGCCTGGACTCTGGTCTGGGAACATTCGATGCTTTCTTTGCAAGTTTGTCCATGATTCTTGTCAGTGAGGTTAGTGTATTCATTTCTGCAGTATCATATGGAGTCTGGCTAATGACGTGTTTGTCTGTTTTTGATGGGTCTCACTAAAGGTTGAGTTCTTGGTTGTAGTTGGATGAGACAACAGATTTTCATAAAAACATAGTTGATTGACTATTTAAACTACAAAATATTTATTTCATCTTGTTACCTTAACTTGGTCTAACGAATGTATTCTACTGATGACTGTTGCTAGATGGGAGATGAAACCTTTATTATAGCAGCTCTCATGGCAATGCGTCATCCCAAGTCAATTGTTCTATCTGGTGCACTCAGTGCCTTGTTTGTGATGACAGTAAGATGATTAATCTCTTGTACCAATTCCCAATTGAAGTGTATACCTCCCTCTTTCTATTTACAATCACGGAATGGGTGTCGAATCTTTTTGATTCTCAACACAGTTGTCTTATGGAGAAAATGTTTTAAGATTGGAATCCTTGGGTGTGTGAATTAGGTACTTTCGACTGCTCTTGGTAGGATTGTACCAAATTTGATATCAAGGAAGCATACTAACAGTGCAGCTACAGGTTTGCTATCTCTTTATTTTTATTTATTTATTTATTTTTGAATAATTCACCAAATGTGTTTTGTTTACTGTCTTAGAAATAGGCCTTTCAGGAAAGAGTCCGAGCTTTCATTGGTTTCCTTCTTCATGGACAAATTATACACTGCTTGGTTTTCTTTAAATTTAAAAATAATCTATAATAGAGTCCAACCAAACCAAGGATATTGTTGGTTTGAATTGGACAGCGCTGTGCTGTATTGTGTTCTGTGTTTTTTTATAGATTAGTTACTGTTCATTTCTATTAATTTTTGCCATTTTGAAATTTCAAATTAGTACCTGAAGTAAGATCCCTCTTGCAGTTCTTTATGCCTTTTTCGGACTGCGACTTCTTTATATTGCATGGAGATCAGATACAAAAGCTTCCCAGAAAAAAGAAATGGAGGAAGTATGTTTCTCTAATTTGATATGTAATGTGTTTGTATTTATTTCATATTAGAAATATAGCAGAATGAATGTTTTCCCTTTTATTTCATGATGAGGATGTTTTGTCTAAGACGGTGTGGATGCTTCAGGTGGAAGAGAAACTCGAAGGTGGACAAGGGAAAACGATTTACCGGCGATTCTTTTCTAGATTTTGTACACCAATCTATTTAGAAGTATGTTTTGTTCTTACTACATTAAGTAATGTTTTTGATACATTAATGGCACGTGCTTTCAGTTCTACATTTTTGTTAAACAACTCCTGCTGATAAAATATGTTGAACCAGGAATTCTGGAATTTTTTTATTCTGTTTCTATTTTTTCTGCTAACATGGCCTAACGTAGTGGTATAGGATTTGGTACCGTTAGATCTTTTGGTAGAATGTATCGATGATCTAATGGAATGGTGAAAAATATGATTCTGTAGCCAAACCCAAATTTATTGGAGCAAGGCTTGGTTTGATGTACAACTTCGTCAGACCATGTTGCTATTTTCTCTGCTGTTACTTTAGAACATCCTGAATCCATGAATTTTTATTTATGAGTTACTAATTGTTTTTTTCCCTGCAGTCTTTTATTTTGACCTTTCTAGCAGAATGGGGTGACCGTAGCCAGATTGCAACAATCGCTGTAAGACTTCTTTTCGGCTTATCAAGTGTCTTTGGTTTATGCATTCAAAAGTCTTAATCGAGATAGGCTTTTACTTTGATTATGGGTCTTTTTCTTTTCTTTCTCCCTCGTTAATTCTCTGAGGTCTCAGCCATTTGAGGTCCAATTTTTTGGAAATAGTGTAAATAAATTTTTAGGTCTAGTTTCTCCATTACAGATTTGTGTCTTACATCATTTGCAATGACTTCATCTCGAAACTAGAGAGCACAACTTCAATTTTTCCAACTCTTTTACTTACGGGAGCATGTTAGGCCAACCTTAATATGTTTACTTACAAGTAAATAAGTAAATTTTAAGCTAAAGTAATTTTTTATCTTGAAAATAAGCCTTTATTTGGTTTTGCTTACAGCTGATAAAAATTTGAGTCTAAGTCAACAATTAAATTTTAACCGCACGT
Source organism: Forsythia viridissima (assembly GCA_030279155.1). Lineage (NCBI taxonomy): Eukaryota > Viridiplantae > Streptophyta > Magnoliopsida > Lamiales > Oleaceae > Forsythia > Forsythia viridissima. Next base: position 36,321,091 of record CM059033.1, on the reverse strand, counting down.
TTCATGGACCCATGACTTTTATCAATTTTTCAACTTGCACATTTTATGAACTTTTATCAAAATCTGTTGAAAAGCTAAATTTTAGCAAAACCAAACATGCACTAATTTAGTTAGGTGATGTTCTCTTTGCGTTTGTGTTTTGTGTTTTGAGTTTTTGTTTTGAAATTTTTGAAAATGCGTTCTTTTTGAAATTTTCGAAAATTGTTTCTGAAAACAGAAAACTCGAAAATGCATTTCCTTGAAATTTTTTAGACATTTGGACTTACTTGGAATTAAAAACAATTATTAATTAAAAACAATTCAAAATAATTATTGTTAGAATTAACAACAATAAAAACTTGGAATTATTTGGAAATAAAAACAATTATTTATTAAAAACATTTAAAAATAATTATTTTGGAATAAAAAATAATTAAAAATATTTAAAAACAATTATTATTGGAATTAAAAACAATTAAAAATATTTAAAAATAATTAGTGTTGGAATTAAAAACATTTAAAACCAATTAAAAACATTTAAAAACAATGAAAAACTTGGAATTATTTGGAAATAAAAACAATTATTCATTAGAAACAATTATGTTTGGAATTAAAAAAATTAAGAACAATTATATTTGGAATTTAAAACAACTTTATTAATTCAAAACAATTAAAAAGAAGCCGCGCATGTTGGGAATTAAACCATAACCAACCAAAGGAAAATTGCGCGCTTTGCCATTTTGGACAAGAGCTGCATGTTTGTAAATAAAATGCAGAAATTGGTTAAATCATTATTGTTTTGCCCAGCGTAAACGTAAAATGAAAAAAAAAAAAAAAAAAAAAAAAAAAAAAAAAAACCAACCCCGAATGAATGGCTCAAAACGGGGACCTCCACAGTCAAAACGCGCGTTTTGGCCATTTTGGAAAAATTCCGAGTTTTGTAAAGGAAATGCGAAAATGGTTAAAATGTCGTTTTTTATTTCCTTTGCAATTTTTTTGGTGTTTTCAAAAATGCATTTTCGGAAATTGCAAAGAGAACACGTTTTGACTGTTTTAAAAAACACAAAACGGAAAACGGGTTGAAAACACCAAAGAGAATATAGCCTTACTTATTTTGAAAGTAACTTTTTGTTTTTGACTATAAGGTAAGACTTACTTTCAAAATAAGTAACTTTATTTTTAGTTAGAAAGTAAGAAAATAGAGTAACAATACATGTTTGGAAACAAAAAATAACTTCTACTTCTTTCTAAGCTTAGCCAAACACGAGTGGAGTCATTGCTGCATACTTTAGCGTCCCATTTTGCTTTGAATGCTTGATTAGTTATGCCATGCCATTACATACCATACACTTTTCATGTACTCAAATCATCCATCAGATCAATGAAACCCTACATTTCCTGGTTCCCATATCACAAATTCGAATTGCGAGAAAGTGATCTCAATCTGAGTGTCAAATAATTGATTTTCTAATTTTTTGCTAAAGACAAGATTTTTTTTCTTTTCCACAGTTAGCTACGCACAAAAATGCTATTGGAGTGGCAATCGGGGCCATTATAGGACACACGATTTGTACATCATTAGCAGTCGTGGGAGGAAGCATGCTTGCATCCAAGATCTCGCAACGCACTGTTGCCACAGTCGGTGGACTACTTTTCCTTGGTTTTTCCTTATCTTCATACTTTTATCCTCCTTTATGACCACAGAAGTTTTATACATTAACTTGATTCTTTAGGAGCAATCATGCTATATTTTTCAAGTTCGTGTCTGATAGGAAAAGTTAAACTCTACATCATACAAGTGCAGATTTTTTGTTTAGTGTTGTATTGTATACATATCAACATATGGTAAAATTTATTTGTTTCAATCTTGATAGGCATTAAGTATGATCTTTATTTCATTCCTCTTTTAATTTAAAGGAAAATTATGGTATAACCGTCCTTGTTGCAAAAATTAAACTTGCACCAAAATCAAAATGCTGTTTCAAATGTTGAAGACAGAGTCACAAGTTTGGACCAATGTTGTAATTTTTCAATGGTTTTGGGCTTTGACTTCGATGATAAATAGTAAAGAGGTCTTTGGGCTCTACGTGTATTCATCCAAATCAAATTTGTTTGAGAAGTCTTCATCATTTACAGGGACACTATTCATTCCATTTGTAGAAATTGTGTACTTACTTTAGGGAAGAGAGAAGATCAAAAGAAAAATCAATTCTTCCTACAATAATACATAAATTAAGTGTCATCCAAAGAGAACGGAAAGTTCTCCAAGTTCTTGGTATTCGGAGTGTCACTAGACGATTTCAGGTTTAGGAAAGCAGAATTGGCCTGCTATTTTGAGTTTGATGAAGGAATATAGCTAGGGCCATACCGCTGATGTCAACTAGAAGTGCTATGCTATTATTATTTAATATTATGAGAGTAAGTACTTCTAATACTAATATATTTTATCAAACGTTCTTAAAATATTACTATACTTTGAATTATTTTTGGACTACTATTGAACTTTTTAAAGTGAATTTCATATGCTACTTCGTTACATTCTGTTTTTACAATGGAGTGACATTTCAGATTCATTTTGAAAGTGAAATAATATTTCATGAATGTTTTAAAATATGGTGGCGGTCTTTTTTCTCTTAAATTAAAAAAAAAATGTTATTATTTTTACTATATATATATAAAAAAAACGACCAGATGCGTTGGGCTCATCCAATCTAGCAGAGCATTAATGCGGTGCTCGTTCAATTATCACTCAAAGACAGGCCTGAGAAGGTCTTTATCAATCATGTCTCTTACTTTACTTTTCTTTTGTTTCAGTTTTCAATATTTGCTTATTATCGTATTTATGTTCCCATCTTTTTTTTTGTCGTATTATTATCTTCAATTTTCTTTTAATTAGCGCTATAGTCCTTAATGTGGTTTCTGTCAAAATATTGAAATGAGGACAAATATTATATCTTTTTTTGTAATTTTTTTCTTATTTAGAAATATTGGAGAAAAAGAAGTATTTTTACACCCTCATAATGAATTTTTTGAACGGAAGTCGTCACCTGAGATAAGATACATTAATTAATGGAAGGTTGAAGATAAAAATGTAATGAAAAAAAAAAAACTGATGAGATAAGTGTAACATTGAGCCAAGGTTCGAGACTTTTAGTGCAATTAAAAAGTATTATAACAAAAGAAAAAATGTAGAATCAATATAACCAACCATCTATCCCAAAATAAAAAATGCTTCGTTTCAAATGTTTGAAAAAAACATGTTACATGATAGGGATGGCAAAACGTCCCTTCCCTATCTCACTTAAAAATTAAAAACATGCTATAGATCAAAAGATGACAAAATGTCTCACCTTGCCTTGTTGCGTGCTACATAGTACGAATGGAAAAGAACATGGTCTCCAGTCTCCAACTCGAACTTTCCCTGACTATTATTTTTATTTAATTTTAGTTTTTAAATTATATTTTAAAAATAAAAATAAATAAATAAACGAGTTTAATCTTCGTTCCGCCTCTTGAAAATATTATTTTCTATTTTCTTACACGTCTTGTCTAATTTATGTTTCTTTTAGATATTTAATAACAATAATGACAACAAAATAAATTTTTGAACATGGAGTAAGTCTCTCTCTCAATAAATAATAAATTTAGAGTGTATTTAGATGGACTTTAGAAAGTTTAAAATGCAAGTCTCTCTCTCAATAAATAATAAATTTAGAGTGTATTTAGATGGACTTTAGAAAGTTTAAAAGCATTTTTTGGAAGGTAAAAGCTATTTTGGTTAAAATAATGGATATTTGGTTACTTGTTAATAAAGAAAACAGCTTTTAAACTTTTTTTTCCCCCAAAAAGCTCTACATTTAGTTTATACTAAAAATTAAAATTTGTATTTACTAAAACTTTTAAATTAAAACAATTATCTAAATTTAGGTTTTGTCACATTAGGTGCACTTGAGTTTGTTGCACTCAACATATCAGGCAAAATTTACCTGTCATGGACCCTCAATGCGAAGATCCATCTTATCTCAAATGGTTTAGGAGAGCCAATAAAAGAAGGAAACAAAGAATCCGTGCATTGTCATGCAAAATCACTTATTTTCCTTTTTTACTATCTCCACAATGGATTAAAAATTGAGTACTTTACTGTGAAAGGTCAACGAGATCTTTGGAAAGAAAGATTTGGCCACCAGAGAACTACGGTCCTTGATAAGTGTCGTTTTACACTTATCTGGACTATCAAAAGTTGACAATTGTAAGTACTCTTAAGTAAATTTTTACTTAATTATGTGTTGATTGAATTACTTTAGGTCAAAATCCAAGTTCGTATGGAATTGGAGAAAAATAAAGCAAAATAAGCAAAAAATGACTGAAAGTGCACGAAGACATGGAAATGGGGACCAACTTGCAAATATCTAAAAGTTGAAGGACTTATCATGCAAATAATCAGGGACTTAAGTGCATTTCATGACCAGAATTTTAGTTTTTTATTTTAGTCAAATTCTAGTTTGCTAATTTTTGGAGGACAAGATCTTTACACTATATTAGAGTTTTGGGACATATAAATAAGGAGGGTGATTTAAACCATATATGATATATTCGATATACCACATACAAGAATCAAAGGAGAAAAGAGAGATCAAAAGGAGAAAAAGAGGAAGAATGACCAAGATCTTAAAGATTGTGACATGAAGACGACAAATTTTTGGTGCAAGATATTCAACTTTTTCTCATCCCTTATTTAAATCTATGTATTTCAAACTCTTCATTTTTTCTTTCTCTAGAATTATGAGTAGCTAAATCTTAATTTTGGATTAACGATATAACCTAGTTTAGATTCTTTATTTTTTATTCTCAAGTTTTTCTTATAAATTAATTATGTTTTGATTTTACTTCTTTTCTTAATACTTGAAATAATTGGTCATTATTTTATTGAATTGTGGATTGTAACAAACTGATAGGTAAGTTATTAATTTAGATCACGTAGTAAAATCTGGAAATTGGATAAAATGTAGATATACGCTTTTATTATTGTTGTGGTCTTGAATTGAATTCTTAGAAAATTTAATGCATCTAATTAAGGACCGTTCTGGCTTTATAAGTTGACTTAATTAGATATAACTAATATGAACCCGGTAGTGAAAAATTAGATTAAATTCGTGAATTCGACCAAATACAACTTTAGGAATAAATCTTTAGAGGAGAAATTAGAGACAACAACTATGGTGAACTCGTGAATTCAAATCTTTTTGTGACTTGTGAATTCAAATCTTTTAACTATCATTCTTGAAAAATTCTTGATATTTGCTTTCACATAAGTTATTACATTGTTTTTCAAAATTAATAGTTATAGTTTAAATTTTCAAATCAACTAAATTCAAAGAGTTTTAAATAATTAGAATTAAGATTAATTGAGCTAGTGTCTAAATATGATAGTTTTTGTGGGAACGACAATCCGGACTCAATATGTTCACTTTATTACTTGTTCACTTTATTACTTGTTTGCGATATTGTGCACTTGCAATTATATAATTTCTACAACAAGTTTTTTGCGCTGTTACCAGAGACTATTCTTATTTGATACTGTATAGATTAATCGTTAGTGTTAGTTTTATTTATTTTATTATATTATTATTATTTTGTTTATTTCAGTGTTTGATTTGTCTCTTTTCAAACCACAATACAAGATGGAAGACATTGAGATTGATGAGGACAACAAATTTTTTGAAGATTTCATCGCAATGCACCAGGCTAATATAGCGAGACATGATGCGACTTTTGAAATAGATGAAGACAACATGCTTTTTGGAAATTTCATCGCAATGCACCAAGTTAATATAGCGAGATATGATGCAACTTCTGAAAATGATGAGGAAAACATGCTTTTTGGAGATTCATCACAATGCACTAGGCTAATATAGTGAGATATGATGCAACTTCTGAAATTGATTAGGACAACATGCTTTTTGGAGATTTCATCGCAGTGCATCAGACTAATACAGCGAGATATGATGAAACTTCTGAAACTGATGAGGATGACTTGATCTTGGAAGATATATGGAAACTATCAGTCACACAAAATTTTTATCCTTACTCCTACACTTTCTCAAGTGACGTTGAAGCTAACCAAATGGAACACATGTGACGCATTACAACAATGAGTGAGGAGCAACTGCTCGAGATTTTGGATAATAAATTGGTCATCCAACTCGATGAAGTACCAACTAAAGAAGAAGAGTATGTGGAAAAAGAGAAGTTGATCCTAAATGAGCAAAATAAAAAAGTGACATTTTAATGATGTTGCACTTATCAAGCAATTCTCCGATTCCTGTCTTTCTTCTAAACTTAATTTTGTGATCAAGGCCGGTGAGGAAGTTGAAGTTTTTATAGTGGTGTTCGAGCAATGTGCTAAACTACAATCATATTTTTATGAGAAGCACAAATTAAAATTTTTAAGAATAAACAAAAAATAGTGCAAAGTCAATAGATGCAAGCAAACCAAGTCCTCCAAAACACTATTTAAAATGCCGTAAAATGATTGTTACAAAGTCAAACTAACGACTATAAATTGAGCGTTTAATGGGAGGCAACCTATATTTCCATCACTTATCTATTTATTGCATTGCACTTAGAATTTTAGGATTGCATTAAGAATTATAGCATGCTTCCCGATTTTTAGTAATTAAGCAAATTTAAATTTTCTAAACTTAGGTTAAGCATCATCGTTCAAATAAAAAAAAATATATTACGGTTGACCGGCGGCAAACAGTAACTTGGGTTTGCAAAACATAAAATAAATTTTTTTTAGAATTGACCACGGTCAACCGCGGTTTGCAAACTGCGGTTGAACTGCAGAAAACAGTTACTTTTAAAAAACAATTAGACTTCATTTTCACCACTTCATAGCAATTTAGGACTCCACTTCTTACATTTTTATCTTCTCTATTAGGATTGCACAAAAATAAATGTGTCATGAAGACTCAGCTCCCAATGCTTACTGATTGAATACCATTCCGATGGTTTATCTACGCATTCGCAATCGAGTACTCTCTTTCCTTTTTTATTTACTTTGCTTTTCTTTTATCACATTGAGGACAATGTGTACTTTAAGTTTGAGGTGACTTTGACTTTATTATTTTCGTTACGTTTGTGTGTGCTGTTGATAATATTATGTGATTTATAAAGATTTAAAAAAAATCTTTTTGTTTGTGTACTTGTATGTTGGATAGCCTTGTCAGCTAATGATGATACCTAATTAAAACTGTTATCGATTCATGAATTATGACTATATGATGCTACTTATACCTTTTTATATACTATACTTATTCATTTGAGATATGATTAAGTGTGAGTACAATAGTCATGAATATCACTACATTTGGTTGGTTTATTGAATAGAATATAATGAAAGATTATTGATCTAAGTTGTGAAAACTAAGACCACTAATTGACAACTCAATTAATTAACTAGTTGAAATGATAGTTGGGAGTAGCTAAACCAATACGGAAAATATTTAGATAGGTGTTGATTCTGTGCTTGAGTAATATTTGTGAGGAGTGTATTCGACTACCAGGTGGAATCTAGATATTAACCGGATGCTAGGAATCTAATCCCCACTTATTTATCTTGTACCAAAAAAAAAGGTATTGCATTTGCATTATCTTATGCCTCTTTTCTTAGCATATTTGACTCGAGTGATAAAGTTGTAAGTGTTCTCAAAACTCGGTGCCCTAAAATCTATCAGACCTCGGAGCCATCGGCCTAAAGCTTGCTACAAGGGTCATTGAGCCTTTGCAAGTATACCTTGGAGATTTAGATAACTAGCGGGTTTCACTTACCTAGTAGAAGCTTGATGGTCGAAGCACTCAATAAATGGAGAATCATCATTGATCTAGATAGCTACTTTATTGGTTAGACCTAACCAAATTTTGAACGGTAAAAATATAAGTGTTTAGAGGGCTACTTTAGAGCCAACACATAGGGTGAGAAATTGAATATCAATATGGGAGTGTGTATTCTTACGAGAGAGAAATGAAGTATTTGACCATTGAGAGGCAAATATTTACCAAGCTAAAGGTTTATAGTGATTGTATTAGCTATGTGCGCATACAAGCGTCGGCCAAGCATCGAATGAGTAAAAAATTGATTTTGGTATCATGATTTAGATGTTTATTATGAATTGTTTAATGTGTTTAAAAAATATGAGACAAATGCAGAAAGCTATCTATTATAGTAAGTTTTAATATTATTTGTTTGATTGTTTAAGTAAATAGACATGTTCGATGACGAACAAATGTTCAAGTTTGTGGGTATTTGATAAGTGTCGTTTTACACTTATCTGGACCATAAAAAATAGACGATTGTAAGTACTCTTAAGTGAATTTTTACTTAATTGTGTGTTGATTTGATTTCTTTAGGTCAAAATCCAAGTTCGTATGGAATTAGGGAAAAACAAAACAAAATAGGCAAAAAATGACTGAAAGTGCATGAAGACTTGAAAATGGGGACCAACTTACAAACATCTCAAAATTGAAGGAATTATCGTGCAAATAATTAGGGACTTAAGTACAATTCATGACCAAAATTTTAGTTTATTTATTTTAGTCAAATTATAGTTTGGTAATTCTTGGGGGACAAGATCTCTATACTATATTAGGGTTTTGGGACATACAAATAATGAGGATGATTTAAACCATATACAATATATTCGATATACCATATACAAGAATCAAAGGAGAAAAGAGAGAGCAAAATTAGAAAAAGAGGAAGAACGACCAAGATCTTAAAGATTGGGATATTAAGATGACGAATTCTTGGTGTAAGATATTCAACTTTTTCTCATCCCTTATTTGAATCTGGTTATATATTCCAAACTCTTCATCTTTTCTTTCTCTAGAATTATGAGTTGCTAAATCTTAATTTTGGATGATGATGTAAAGATTCTTTATTTTCAAATCTCAAAATTTGCTTATAAATTAATTATGTTTTCATTTTACTTCTTTTCTTAATGCTTGAAATAATTGGCTATTATTTCATTGAATTGTGGATTGTAACAAATCGAGAGGTAAATTATTAATTTAGATCACGTAGTAAAATTCAGAAATTGGATAAAAGATAGAGATACGCATTTATTATTATTGCGGTCTTGAATTGAATTTTTAGGAGATTTAATGCATCAAATTAAGGATCATTCTAACTTCATAAGTTGACTTGATTAGATAGGACTAATTTGAACTTTAGGAATAAATCTTGAGAAGAGAAATTAAAGATGACTACTATGATGAACTCGTGAATCCAAATCTTTTATTTATCATTCTCGACAAATTCTTGATATTTGCTTTCACATAAGTTATTATATTGTTTTCCAAAATTAATAGTTATAGTTTAAATCTTCGAATCAACTTAATTCAAAGAATTTTAAATAAATCAGGATTAAGATTAATTGAGCTAGTGTCTAAATATGATAGTTTTCGTGGGAACGATAATTCGGACTCAATAGGTCCACTTTATTACTTATTTGCGATATTATGCACTTGCAATTATATAATTTCCACAACAGTCATCCTCAAAGCCTATTACGAATGGATGCACATTCGCTTGCAGGATTTTAAAATTATTAGTGAGTACAATTCTGAACTGTTTAGAATATGTTCGAAATTAACTCTTTGCGGAGAAAAAATAATTGATGAAGATATGGAGGAAAAAAATTCTTCCAATTTCCATGCATCAAATGTGATTTTTTAGCAACAATATCGTGATTGTGGTTTTAAAAAGTACTCGACCTATACTTTATCTGCTAGTTGCTGAACAAAACAATGAGTTATTGATGAAAAACTCATGGATTATCTCCAACTGGTTCCACATCATTACCTGAAGCAAATGTAACATCAAGTTATGGATGTAGACACAGACGTGGAAGTGAAAGAGATTGCAGATGAAATAATGGGAAAAAACATCACCAACATGGTAGCAGCTTTAAGAAACACAAAGCAAAACAAAACAACTCATCCAAAAATAATTACGAAGAAAATTTCTATAGATGTAGAATGAAATGGCATTAGTCACGTACTTGTCATACGACAAAGCATCTTGTGGATATCTATCAAAAATCAATCTAATGAAAAAGAAAATTGGAGAAATTTTTTACTGATTTTGACGGTTTAGTTGATAACATGTTATAAACTGAGAGAAAAATGAGAGAGAATAATATTTATGTCTATATTTTATTATAATCCAAGTGAGTCACATCACACATCAACTAGACCTTCAAAATCAATAAAATTTATTACCACCTTTTCTTTTTCCTTGATTGATTTTAGTAGAAATCCATGAGATGTTTTGCCCTATGACATGTACGTGATTAATGCCTTTTCATTCCACGTGTATAGCAATTTTCTTTGTAATCAATTTTGGATGAGTTGTTTTCTTTTGCTTTTTGTATTGCTAGTGGTTTTGTCAATTATTTTGTCCGCAATCTTGTCTACGTCCATGTCCATGACTTGATGTGACATTTGCTTCAAGTAATGAGATACCATTTGCTTCAGGCAATGTTATGGAACTAATTGGACATAATACATGATTTTTCATCAACAACTCATTATTTTGTTCAACAACTACCATGCAGGATATGAGTTTTAAGTATTTTTTAAAACCACACTCACGATATTATTGCTGCAAGATCACATTTGAGGCATGAAAAGTGGAGAAAGTTTTTTCCAGGATATATTCATCAGTTTTTTTTTCTCCACAAAGAGTTAATTTATAACATATTCTAAACAGTTCAGAGTTGTACTAACTAACAGTTTTAAAATCCTACAAGTGAATGTGCATCAATTTGTAACAGGCTTTGGAGAGGACCACAGTTCTTTGGTAGTCAAATATTTCTTTCAAAAACTTCCAAAGATCTTGTCATGGTGAAGCACTCAATTTCTAATCCATCGTGAATATGGTGATGAAAGAAAATAAGTTCTTTTACACGATCCTATATGAATTATTTGTTGCCTTCTTTTATTGTCTTTCCTAAACCCTTTGAGACAAGATAGATCTCGGCATCGAGAGTCCATGACTGGTAATTTGTACCTAACATATCGAGTACAACAAACTCAAGTTTTCTAATATTTGCCATTTGAGCAACTATACAATGAACAAAGAAAATATAATTAATTTTTAAAAATATGATTAGACATTGTGTATACGAATTAACTAAGTAGTTAAGGTAATCAATATGTTAGTGCCAACAGGCATGAGTTTTATACTTTTCTTTAGGGATAAGCATTAGTTAGTAAAAGAATTATAAACATCACAATTTTTAATTAGATAATGGGATATTATTCAAGACTTGTGCTACTTCGAGAGCACAATTTTTCATTAGATTAGATCATGTGATGTTCTTTGAAAAGTATTGATACATTTGGACTAATGCTTCTTCTAGAGCGATGACTGAATATTTTTTTTAGATTATTGAAATTTGAAAATTCATGTTGTTCAGGAGCAAATAATATTTTTTCAGAATATTAATATAACGTTTTGGTTGTTCGGGAGCAATAACAAATTATTATTCTAAAGTAATTGCTCTTCATGAGCAATTTTATAAAATATTGGATCTTGTAAAATTAAACTCTTCAAGAACGATTAATAGTCTATTGGAATATTAACATAATATAAAATTACGCTTCTTTAGAAGCAACATCAAAAATATTATTTTATGTAATATTGTGTTTCTTTAGGAGCTAAAATACAATACCTATCAATTTAAAATTTAGGGATAATTGCATCAAAGGTTCCAAACGTTTCAAAATCGTTGGGGATATGCCCATAACCTAAAATAATAGCACCAAACGTCCCCAACATATGAAGAAATAGGCATGGTAGGTCTCTCTTCACACTTTCCGTCAAATTTCTCCGTTAAAACCAAATTTTAGACTGCACGCGCAATTTTTTCCCAAAAAAGGCGAGTGAGAATTACCTCAATTGTTCCGGATATGGGAAAGTTTCGGATATGGGAAAGTTTCAAAGATCCAATAGATGCGATGCTGCCTACTCAGATAATTGAGATCAATGGCACGCTTATTTCGCGAAAATCTGAAACGAATTTCTCTCGAGGAAGATTTTATCTTCGCATGGTTAGCGTTGGGAATTTAGTGCTTAATACTCGAAGTGTGTCTACGAATTCGAATTTTGATGATGAGTATTACAACAGTCAAACTTCTGACCCTGTAAATGCAACGAATTCTAGTTATCAATTGATCTTCAATGAAAGTGGGTCGATTTATGTGTTGAGGAGAAATGGTGAACAAGACGCCCTAACTACGAAGCGCTCTGTTCCGACAACTTCGAATCATTTTTATAGGGCAACTCTTGATTTTGATGGAGTCTTCAGACAGTATTATCATCCTAAGAGTTTTAGTGGCAATCCAGGGTAGACTACTGCTGAATATTGGCCATTAAACATATGTATGGACATTGACGGAGATAAAGGCAGTGGGGCTTGTGGGTATAACAATGTATGCAGACTCGAGAATGGAAAACCAATTTGCGAATGCCCACAAGGTTATATGTTGGCTGATCCGAACAACCCGTACGGTGATTGCAACACCAACTTTATTCCAAACTGTGGTGAAGATGATCAGAAGGGTCCTGCAGAAGATGTGTACGAAATGTTGGAGGTTTCTGATACTGATTGGCCAAATTCCGATTTTGAGCAAATAAGCCTTTGCACAGTAGATGACTGTAGAAATGCCTGCCTGAATAATTGTTTCTGTGCCGTTTCGATTTACAGAGATAATAGTTGCTGGAAGAAGAAGATGCCACTATCTAATGGGAGAATTGACACTGGTCTCAATGCAAAGGCTTTTCTCAAGTTCAAGAAAGGTAATGTTCCTTTACCAAGACCTAATATTACAACTCCAGATAAGTCAGAAAAGGACCGGCGAACATTGATACTCGTTGGATCAGTGCTCTTGGGCAGCTCTGTGTTCATCAACTGCATGTTTATAGGTGCAGCTTGTCTGGCAATTTTCCTTATTTACAACAAAAAGATCACAAATTTCCGTCCAGTTCACGATGCTGCAGGAGTGAATTTGCTGGGTTTTACTTATAAAGAGCTTGCACTAGCAACATATAAAGAGCTTGCACTAGCAACATATGGGTTCAAGAAAGAACTGGGTAGAGGTGCTTTTGGAATTGTGTACAAATGGGTAGTGCCAATGGGTTCACAAACCACCATTGCAGGATAGAGTGGCTCAAGATACTGAGAAAGAATTCAAAACAGATATTTTTTAAAAGAAATCAGATATTTTTGAAACTCTTTGCCCCGCCATTCCCACTCTCCTTTTTTGGGAAAAAATTGTGCGTACAGTCCAAAATTTGGTTTTAACGGAGAAATTTGATGGAAAGTGTGAAGAGGGACCTACCATGCCTATTTATTTATACGTTGGGGACGTTTTGTGCTATTATTTTAAATTATGAGCATATTCCCAACGATTTTGAAATGTTGGAGACTTTTGATGCAATTATCCCTAAAATTTATGCAAGAGTTTCTATAAATGACAGACAAGAATCCAAAATTATGGAATTTATAGCAATAAGAAAAGAATATGAATTTGTAAGTAATGAATATACAATCATGGATCATTAGAATTGGCTAAGATTGACAGTGATGTTAATTGTTATTATGAATCATCAGAATAAATATACACTAGCAACATGTTGTGATCGTATATAGTTAAGTAAAATTATGACAAATTTAAAATATAATTATTAAATAATATTATGATTGATGATAAGATAATCGTGCCTCAGTTGCAGATTAGATTTGGGATATAAAAATCATTCAACCACCGTACATATAACAAAAAGAATTACTAGCTACCACTGAATAGATTTGAATTTGGTTCTCGATTCTGATAAGAAGAAGGATCATGATGATAACGTGTTATAAAATTTAAAAAAAAAAAAGAAAAATACAAGAGACGCAAAGTGAATTATAATTTTATTATAAATATGAACTCATATTTATAGAGCAAACTGATTTAGATACAAACTTGTAGAGTAAGTATGACTTATCTAAGTATCTTGATAAGATTAAATAATTATAGATAATTATCTCATAATTTTACAACACTTATTAATTTATTAAAATAATAAATATATCCAAATTTTACTACATACTAATAAATTGATGAAATATTATATTAATCTGTATAATTTATAGATTCTTTTTAAATGTTAATAGTATATTTTTATCTAAATTTTTATTAATATTTATCATTTTAAGTATAAAATGTCATATATACGTCATATGTTGATGTGTTGAAATATATTATAGAATTAATAATAAGATATGCACTAAAATAATAATGTCATGCTAATGTAATTAAAATTATTTTTTTTATAGATTTTATAAGGTTGAATGAACAATATTTATGAATAATTTATTAAAAGTTAGTCAAAAAATATGAATCATTTGTACAAAGTGTTAATTTCGATCACATTCATTGAAGTTTGTTAAAAATTTCAAAATAGTCATTTTTTTACAATAATAATTACTCAAGTTTCTAATATCTATACTAATGATCACTAATTTTACATATCACTGTTAAATTCTAACATGGATACAAACAGTGTTAACTACTACTCCACGTGAGACAAAACCTTAAAAAATTGATCAAAAAATTGCGAAGTTACCAACTGACTGCTTATTAAAATTGAACAAATATAGAGAAAATGAATTTGACAAATTCGCTTTTGAAAGCAATTAACATGAATTTTTCGGACATGGTGTACAAATTAACAACGTTTGTATTAAAGTTGAAAATTGAAAGTGACAATTAGGGTTTTAAGTTAACGTTTTATGTGGAGTGACTACTAGTGTAAGTGTTAAAAACTTGAGTGACTACTATTGTAAGAAAATTACTTTAATGACAATTTTAATTTTTTTAACAAACTCTAATTACTGTTGCTAAAATTAACTCTTTGTACACATAATAAAATAAAAATATTTTTATATAATTAATTTAATATTTATATCACTTTTTGAATTGGCAAAGCCAACCAACGACTAGGGGTGGGCATCCAAACCGCCAAACCGCTCAAATTGATCGAACCGAACCGAATCGGGTCGGTTTGGTTCGGTTTTTCACACCCTGGCGGTTTGGTTTGGTTTGGTTTACTAATTTAAAAAATATATTCGATTTGGTTTGGTTTGGTTTCGATTTGGGCAAAAAAATCGAACCAAACCGCCAAATAAACCGAACCAAGAAATGGGAGTTATTTTTATAAATAACATGTCAAAAAACAGGTTGTAAATAATAGGTTATTTTATAAATAGGAGTTATATTTAAATTTTTTGTAAATTTTTGTTAATAACATGTTGCATGTTGTAAAGAAAATTTGAAATGGGAATTATAAAATTAATTTTTTTTTTGTGTATACAAGCGCAAAATATTAAAGTCCAAACCGAACCAAGATTAGTCGGTTCGGTTTGGATCGGTTTCATCCAACGCGGCAGTTTGATTCGGTTTCAGATAATGGCCAAACCAAATTGGTTGGTTCGATTTCGATTTGGGCCTAAAACCGAACCAAACCAATTCATGCCCATCCCTACCAACAACTTTTTACTATAAACTATTCTAGAAAAGGACGGCTAACAAAAGTTTAATTGATAAAAGCTCGTTTGGTTCGACCCGACATTGAAATTAATTGGATTAATTGCTCTTTTGTTGGGTGACTTGGGTCCGGAGTTGGTCAGCAAAATGCTGTTCTCTATAAAGAAACAATTCATTACAAACCCAAATACTATTCTCTTGAAACTCCAGCACTTGAGATATTACTCTTCATTACCATCATCATCCACAAACTTTGACACACAGTTATATCACTCCAACCTCATTAAAAATGGTTTTGCTCAAATGCTGCATGTTAGCAACTACTTATTGAGTATTTACTTGAAAGATTATGATTTAAAGAATGCCCGGAAATTGTTTGATGAAATTCCTGATAGAGATGTTAGAACTTGGACTATTCTAATTTCGGGCTTTGCTCGATATGGGCATTATGGGATTGCATTGAATTGCTTTACTGAGATGCGAACTGAAGGAATTGTGTCTCCCAATGCGTTCACTTTGTCGAGTGTTTTCAAGTGTTGTGCTTGTTTTAATAACGGGCTTCAAATGGGAAAGGCAACTCATGGGTGGATAATGATAAATGGGATTGAAATGGATGTTGCTTTACAGAATTCTATTCTTGATCTTTATGCAAAATGTGGGGTGTTTGATTATGCGAAGAGGTTGTTTGAATTGATGAATCACAAAGATTCTACTTCTTGGAATATAATGATGGCCGCCAAATTGAGTGAAGGTGAGATGGTGAAATGTCTCGAGTTTTTCAGGAGTTTGCCTATAAAAAGTGTTTCAAGTTGGAATACTATCATTGATGGACTTATGCAGCATGGGCTTGAGAGAAATGCCTTGGAGCTTCTCTATGAGATGGTAAAGATTGGACCTGGCTTCGACAAAGTTACGTTTTCTATATCCTTGGTGTTGGCGTCTATGTTTAAGAGTTTGGAACTTGGTAGACAAATTCATGGCCGGCTGTTGAGGGAAGGGATGAATGAAGATTCATTTGCAATCACTTCACTAATTGATATGTACTGCAAATGTTGGAAAATGGACAAGGCTTCCACAATTTTCCAAGAATTTAGACGAATAGGTTATAAGTGTTCTCATGATGATTTAATGGCACAAACGGTTTCTTGGAGTACAATGATTGCTGGTTATGTTCAAAATGGTATGATGAAAGATGCCTTAGAGTGTTTTAGTTTCATGGTTCATGAACAAGTTGATGTTGATGTGTTTACTCTTACCAGTATTGTTATTGCATCTGCTAATGTTGCATTTTTGGACCTTGGTCAGCAGATTCATGCTCGTATAGTCAAATTGGGTCACAGCGTAGATGTTTGCTTGTGTTCATCAATGATTGACATGTATGCCAAATGTGGAAAGTTAGACAACGCGTGGTCATTTTTCAAACAAACTCAAACCCGAAATGTTGTGCTATGGAGTGTGATGATATCAAGTTATGCCATGCATGGCAAGGGAGAAGAAGCTATTGAACTTTTTGAGTTGATGCAAAATGAGGATGTTTTGCCAAATGGAGTTAGTTTTGTTGGGCTACTTACTGCTTGTAATCATGCCGGTTTGATAAAAGAAGGCTGCAAGTATTTTAGGACGATGATAGAAGTTTATGGTATCCAGCCTGAAGTCGAACACTTTGCTTGTATGGTGGATCTTTTTGGCCGAGCTGGTCACTTAAAAGAGAGCGAGGATTTTATTTGTAAGAATGGCATCTCTCATTTAAGGGAAGTTTGGAAAGCATTTTTATCTTCATGCTGGCTTCATAAGAATATTGAGCAGGCTAATTGGATTTCCAAGAAGCTGCTTGAACTAGAGCCCCATGAAACTGATTCTTATGTTCTGTTATCAAATACTTATTCAGCAAATTACAATTGGGCTGAGGCAGCTCAATTAAGGCATTTGATGCTGGAAAGGGAAGTCAGGAAACTTCCTGGTCAATCTTGGATCTAGTTGTAGGATGGATAGTTACCCACAGTCGTTTGAAACTCGCCTTTGTAAAGGCTATGCCATTCTAAGGTGCTACTAAATGGATGGATCTTATTAGATTGTCCTTGGACATTGTCAATTTGTCATGCAATCATGTAACATCTTAGCTGGGCATGTATCGTTCTAAGCTTTCACAGTTCTGGTTTATATAATCATGATGATAACACATAATGCTCATTTCAAATGATGGACATAATGGACATAGCGAACTGTCATTTGAAACTAGAAAGCTTCAGATCAGATAGGTGACACTCCAAATGATGGTTCCAGCAAGTCAGTAACAACTTTATTGCGTATTGATCCACAGCCTAGGCTCTCTGTCTGCAGGAAGACGACACTGGGAGACCTCATGGTTTATGTCTTGACTGAGAGGTTGAGGGATTTTCTGGAAGCATAGCTTTTTGGTTGCTAGTTACTACGAACCAGGTGTACTCCAGTGATAAATATGGGTTCGACTTTTGCATAATAATGTTGGTGACTACAATTGTGACAAAAGTGAATAGTTGGGGTACTAAAATGCTCCGTTTTTATTTGTAATGGAAATGCAACACGGGCAATAGGTCGATAACCTCCTCTGCTAGTTTCCCAGGGCAAGTTGGAACAAAGCTGCCTGAGATTGTTTTTGGTTATTACGTGCTATGAACTTTCTCTGGCTCAGTAATGAGATCATCAAATGTTTCGGTTTGTCTATTTGAGTAGTTCAAACCACTGATCCAACCCGTAGCTATTTAGATATGTATTGAATGCAAGATTTAACAGAATTATACTCATCTTTGCAAACGATGGTGTATGTAATATTATTGTATAATTAGCCATATACAGAATCTCAAAAAAGCCAAAAATCTTTTCGAAAAAAATTAAAAAACTGATTGTAATGTTAAATTAGTGCTGAGTGTGTGTTGGGTCGGTTTTGGGTCCAATCCGAACCCAATCCAACATATTTGGTTTGATAATAAATCAAACCGAGCAATCCCACCAAGTTTGAGTCAGTTGGTTTGGACTTGGGCCAATTTATACTAGGGTAATTTAGGGTGGGAGGGCGCAAAATTCTTGTTTGGACAATTTTTTTTTTTTTTTTTTGGGTCCAAATACACTTTGGAGCTTTTTTGTTGATTTTGTTGGGAATATTTTTAAAGTTTGAATCCAATTCAAATTATGCCAATGCCAATTACATTAAAATTTGAAATTTGAAAGGCTTTAGTCCAATTTAATTAATTTTTAACTTTTTAAATATTTTTTAATAAGTGGGTCAGGTTGGGTCGATTTTTATGAGGTAATCCTCAATTCTATCCAACCTGATCACAAAATAAATTTTCAAAATCGAACACAACTCAATTTAGGCAAAACTGACCCAAACCGACTGAGTTGGGTTGGATTGGTCGGGTTGATCGAATTGAATTTATTTTTTTCCAACCCTAGTTATAATGAAAGGTGCGCGCCAATTGAACTAGGCAAAATATAAGAAAAGATAAATCAAGCACGAAGCAGGATAGAAATTGTCTTCTTGACATGAAACATGCATAGATGACCTTTCATGCTATGAAAAGAAGCCGTCCATTATGGCTTTAGAGCGAAGTCAAACATGCCATAAAATTACCATAACTTTAGAATGAAATGACAATTTTTTCAAAGAACTTCTAATGGCGGAGTCAGACATGAGGGGGAGGGGTCCCCAAATGACATGCAAAACAAATTGAAACAACATAATAGTGATGAAATTATTTTATACCTCATTACAAGCGTTCCTTACGAGTTCTCATACTCTAATCATCATCAATCTTGTCAAATACATCTTTATCAATATACACAATTAAGCTATCCTTCAACCATTTATCACTCATTTGACTGCGTAATTGATTTTTGACATAATTCATTGTAGAAAATACTTTTTCTATCGTAACAATAGCAACTGGAAGAATTAATCCAAATGTCAAAAGCTTGTATACTAACGAATATACTTCATGTTTTTTTTGTCTCAACCAACTTTTGTGCAAGTTCACCAAGACCCTATAATCTTCCAAAATTTTCATTAGTGCGCATATCAATGATATATGTGTCAATTTGATCATCAAGTTGCAAAATATCTGATCCTTGAAATTCTTTCGGATAAAATTTACAGATTTGAATTAATTTGCTCCTGTTGAAAGCAAAAAAATAAATTATCAAGACACAAACATGCTATACAAAGAAGTAAGTCAATGTTCACATCAGAAAATCGATCATTCAACTCTTGAAGTTGCATATCAATTACTGCATAAAATAAATCCACAAGGAAGTGATGTAAATTTGTTACAGTGTTACGTCGTGAACAACTCAGAGATGTATACATATCGTTCATGTTAGGAACACTAATGTTGTGCTCTCCACTGAATACATTAACTGTTACCAAAAAAAAGTCACGTTCATCATCCATGAACTCTTGGAGCTGTTGTTTACATATTTTTACCAATCTCATGGCATTAGCAATATCCTAATCTTTCCTTTGTAATGCCTTTGACAATTCATTGAAATTCCTGACACCTTTTTTTTTCATGAGATGTAGACCAAATGCAAACTAAATGTAAGAATTGTTGCCAACAAAACACGTGCTTCACCTTTTTTTTTTTCGCAATTTGTACTATCATTAGCAATTATATCAATAAAATCAATTGTACTTGAAAACATGAGCATCAAATTACATAAATAGCCATAGTCAGAGCTCCAACGTGTATTACCGGAAATCTTGATAGCAGTTTCTTAACGAAGGCCTCGTCCAGTTGATATTTCACCAGCATTGAGGGCTTCAAGAATTTTGAGTCTTTGTTTCTTACGAATAAGATCACACCGCTTTTCCTATCCTCGAACAACATTCACCATACTATCAATCAAATAATAGAAAGATTGGATATCAACCTTCTTTTTTACCACAGCTAGAAGAGCTATTTGAAGTTGATGAGCAAAGCAATAAATATAGTAGGCACTCGGGTTATCTTTCAAGATAAGTGTTTTAAGACTATTGTACTCACCCTACATATTACTAACTCTATCATAACCTTGCCATCTCAAATTAGATGAACTTAAGCTATATCTAGAGAACAATCTTCAATAGCAACCTTAAGTGAGAAAGCCGTAGTACTTGAAACATGTTGGATACCAATAAAACGTTCCATTACATACACATTCTTCACATATCGCAAAACAATTGACATTTTCTCTTTAGTTGAAATATCACGATATTCATCAACTAGAATAGAAAATAACACATCACCAATCTCACTGATAATAACCCTAGCTGTTTCAAAAGCAATAGCACTTACTATATCCTTTTGAATATCTGGTAAGGTCAATTTGAAATTTGCAAGAGCATTCTTCAAACACACAGCCTTAATCTCAGGATTATGATTACACAACCATTTTAGTAGTTCAAGAAAATTTCCTTGATTACTTGAATCTTCAAACTCATCACTTCCACGAAAAGTAAACCCTTGTCGTAGAAGATATTGAAGACAATCGATTAATGCAGTTAGACGTATTCAATAATCACTTCGTATTTGTTCTGATTGCTTGAAAAGACCAGCCTCAATACATTCTTCTTGGTTATTGAATGATTCAAATTTAATCCGAACTAGGTTGTGTGCACTACTAATTTTCTAATATGTTTTCTGATACTATATTTCTTCTTCTAATTTGAGAACCAGCCGACAATAAAAGAATCAATACTTGAACTAAAAAGATAGCAATACAAGTAAAATACGGCATTTTTTCTATACTATATTCTAACCAACATAGATACTTATCATACCACTTAGTACTAAATCGTCTATCATTGTTTCCTTTTTTGTCGACAAAAACTCATGACTACGAGGCTGACAAGGACCCCCCTTTACACATACTCTCTTTGAATTACATCTCGAATATTAACGTCATATTTATTTATTGGTGTTCTTAATCCAGGATCTGAAGGCAATTGATCAATATTAATTTCACCCATATCTTCTCCAACATCAATGTCATTGATTTCATCACAATCATCTCCAACATCAATATCTTCTATTTCATCACTTTCATTCAAAATAAAAATCTCATTCATTTTATCACTGTCATCCCCCATATTAATTTCATCTCCAACATTCAATAGTTTGCTGACTTGAAGAAGGATGAGATTTACATAATCTTTTGAAGTACTTCTCTATTACTGTTAAACATTTAATTCAGCAGTCAACATACAAAAAGAAAAAAAAAAAGCAAGGCCGGCAAGGCCACAATCATATTGGCCGACAAGGCCGCAATCATTTCCAATGATTCAATAAATAAGCAAGGGCAAGACATTGCTTACCTGGATGTGGACTTGAGCAAACCAGACCACATGTAGAAAGTGAGAGAAGTGAATCAAGAGATTCGCGGTGCTTATTCTTTTCTTCAATGAATGACATAGCCAAGCACTTTCTGCACATCAAAAATTATATTAACTACATTATTAATTTATTATACAAATTTTTCTTCAAATATTTGATTAAATATACTTTCTAAACCAACAAATGGAGTCGGCTGAAATAAGATTCAATATTCTTTATAGTTTATACAAAATTTTCTTTAAAAAAATCATATTCTTTCTAGACCAACAAATATAATTCATAAATCAATTAATCAATAATACTGTCTTTTATCAAACCCAATGGATCATCATTCATCAGGATTCATGTGTTTCTTTAAGGGATGATTTTAGGGTTTTGAAAAAGGGTTTTGATGCTGGATGTCATAAACTCATAATCAGCATTTTTCATTATTTTTGTACGTGAAAATCAACAGAAACTCAAAGTTATGACATACTAACTTAATACATACTATGAAATACAAATAATAAGAAAACTTACGGAATGAAGAGCACACAAGTCACAACAATTGAGTATTGGAGTGATGGAGTCAAAACTCGGCACTTCGACTGAAGAACTCAAAAGACGTGATTCGTGTCGTGCGTGATTCGTAAACGTGATTTGTCTTCACGGTAAAGACGTGAAGTCTGAAGAAGATGAACACTGAACAACAATCAATTTCTGGGCCTTTTTGTTTAGTTTGTTGTTGGGCCTTAATTAATTTTTGGTTTGGGCTTGAGTATTTTCTTATTTTTGGCTGGTTATTAAATTTAAAAAAATTAAAAAAATATATTTTTAGAATGTTGGGGAGTCCAGGTTTCCCCATGACCCCACCCTCTAGTCCCTGAGAACTTCGTATGGACCAATTAAACAAATATCTGACTATTAAAAATATTCGATACCAATAACGAAAGAAACTCGTGTTAAACAAAAAACATAAGCATATAAACGTATGTGAAGGGGATTATTACAATAAAAGAGTAGTAGTCATTAAACATGAAGGATATAGCATGACAATGCTCATAATTGATCAGGCTACTTGCCTATTTCCTATGGCAAAAGCGTAATGGTATTGCATGCGCTACTTAAGCAGTTGATAAATATTTTAGGGTTTCGATGTGGCTTTTGTCACTTCGGCCAACACACATATCGAATATGTATCATAAAATATGGCAAACACAAGAATATGTATCATAAAATATGGCAAACATAACTATACAATGAAAAAACTTTTATGTATTTGTGAGAAGATCACTAGGACAAAAGTACAATTTCATTTGATTATTTACAACATCCTATCTTATGGTACAAAAAACATGAGAAATGAAATGAAATGTTAAAGTGAATTTCACACAGTTTCAACTCTATTCTCCATATCTAATTATCATTAACTTAAAAGACCAGCTTTTTGGCTGAAAGAAGCTGCTAGTAGCTTTATATTATGTAGCAAGCTTGGAAACCATTTATAAGAGTCAAACTCTATAACTTTGTATATATATTTTCACAGCTCATACAATTACTAAAACTTTTCTTGCTCAGTGTCATGGTTTATATATTACAATATTGTACATATATGAAAGAGAAATAAAATACAAGATTATTCTAGAATTAAAGCTGGAAAATTTCCCGTGAATCTTGGACTGCTTGTGTGAGCATTTGTAACTGAATTAGGAACAGCACACCAAGGCATCAGATGAGGAAGAAGTGTAAAATGAGTATAAATGTGCTATTAGTAAATGCAATTTTAACTGACTTAGTTCTGGGAAGTAAGTATGCTTAACGCTGATAAGAATGATTAACTCTTAACACCCTCTCTCAAGTTGGAATGTGCTACTGTAACTCCAACATTGTCTCTTAAATGAGCAAATCTTGAATAAGAAAGCCCTTTTGTCAGCAAGTCTGTAATTTGATCTGAAGAAGGCACATATCTTACTTCCAATTCCTTTCTAAGAACTTTATCTCTGATGAAATGCACATCCAACTCTATATGTTTTGTCCTGGTGTGATATACAGTATTTGCAGCAAGAGCACCAGCACTTATGTTGTCACACCATAGGATTGGAGTTGATATTTGTGGTAATTCAAGTTCTCTGAATAAAGATTGGACCCAAGAAATTTCAGAAGCTGCAAAAGCTAGAGACCTATATTCTGATTCTGTGCTTGATCTAGCAACAACATGTTGTTCTTTTGATGACCAGCCTATCAGATTTTCACCCAAGTAGATATAGTAACCAGCTGTTGATGTCCTGTCATCTGGACATGAAGCTCAATCTACATCTAAATATCCACTTAAAGTTAGCCTGTCACTTTTTTCTATCCACAGCCCTTAATTCATTGTTCCCTTTAGGTACCCGAAAACTCTTTTTAAGGCTTGCCAATGTGCTGAAGTTAGTGACTTCAGAAATTGGCTTAATTTGTTAATAGCAAAGGTGATATCATATCTGGTTTGTGTGAGATATTGTAGTCAACCTACTGCACTTTTGTAAATTGAGGGATTCTTCATGACTTCTCTTTCGTTTTTGGACATAGTTTTACCAACAATCATGGGAGTAGGACGAGGCTTTAGATTCTGGAGTTCAAATTTCTTAAATAACTCAGTTATATACCTTGTTTGTGTAAGATGAAGTTCTGAATTGTGCCAGCAAACTTCAACCCCTAGGAAGTGATGAAGCTTACCTATATCCTTTAAGGCAAATTTTCTGCTTAATTCATCTATAAAATGTTGCAGTAGTTTAGTGTCATTCTTAGTTATAACTATATCATCCACGTAGATAAGAGCAAAGATAATCTGCTTTTCATTCTTGAAGTAAAACAATTATGTGTCAAACCTTGATTGTTTGAACTTCCAGCTTATCCATGTGGTTTTTAACTTTTCGTACCAAGTTCTAGGAACATGTTTTAATCCATAGAGTGCCTTTTCCAATTTTCACACATAAGATGATTATGATTTATCTACGAATCCTCCAGGTTGATTCATATACAATGTTTCTTCAAACTCACCATTTAGGAAGACATTATTGATATCAACTTGCATGATTTTCTATTCCTTTGAGACGGTAAAGGTAAGAATTAGTCTTAGGATGGATGGTTTGATTACTAGATTGAATGTTTCATAGAAATCAACTCCATGAGTTTGATTAAAATCTTTGGCTACCAGTCTTGCCTTGTGCCTTTTCACTGATCCACCTGAGTAATGTTTTAGCTTAAAGACCAATATGTTTCATACTATGTTGTAAGATGGTGAATAAGGCACAAGTTTTCAAGTTTCGCTCTTCATCAGTGCTTTGTATTCTTTCTTCATTACTTCACTCTAATCTTTACTCATCAATGCTTCAGTTACATTTTCAGGTTCTATTTCATCAAAGTTGTATTCAACTGCTGTACACTAGCTTTACCTCTAATAATCATAGGATGACTATCAACATGTTGGTTGTGTCTCTACCTTAGCTCACTATTGACTGGTACTGGTTGTTGATGAGTACTGTGATTAGTGTCACTTTCTATCTTAAGCATGTCAACATTCTGTAACTCAGTCTCTGTCTCTACACTCTTTTCATTCACACTGCTAAGTAATTCTTGGGTTTGATTTTCTCTTTCATCATCATTTCTTTGAGTGTGAGACTGACTCGTGTCACTTAAGTTATGAGGCAAATAACGTGCAGCTTGGATTGCATGAAGTTGAGTTGTATTAGCAGGACTAGAATCGAAGTTTGAATTATTTACTTGTGAGGGAATCTGAAACCAGGACACAATTGTTTCATGCTTAGTAGGACTTGACTGTTTTTTGACAAAGAATTCAGATTTGAATAGAAATTCAGTCTCATTGAAAGCAACATGTCTTGAGATGTATATTTTTCCAATTGGACTAAGGCATTTATAGCCTTTGTGAGACTTACTAAAACCAAGAATAACACCTTTGGTTGAATGGAAACTGAACTTTTGTTGTTGGTAGGGTCTTAAACAAGGATGGTAAGCACACCCAAATGTTTTAAGAGCTTTGTAGTCAACTTCCCTTTTGTACGGGACTTGAAGATGACATTTTAACTTGAGAATAGAAGTAAGTATTCTGTTTATAAGGTTTGTAGCTGTTTGAAAGGATTCTAATACAATACTTTAAGGACATACAGGTTTGAGCTAAGTGGGTTAGTGCACGTTATGTAAACTTTTTCAGGAGCGTAGCGGAGGAGGGGTGGGGGGGTCCCAGGAGAGACCTGGACTCCCCAACTTTTTGGAATTTTTTTTTAATTTTAAAATTTTTTAATTTTTAAATATGCATTTTAATTTTGATCTAATATCAATTTAATAGATGGCAATTGAATCCATTCACCTAATATCAATTTAATGTAAGACAATTGGACCTATTAGCATAATAAAATTAATAATACAAAATTACAAATGATTGGTGCATTCCTCAAATAATAATATAAAATAAATAAAGGCACTTGGTTGTTAATACATATCATATCCAATTGATTTTTTATTTTTTGAGCTTCAGTAATATTTAATTTCATTTGTGAACCGAATCTTCTTATTTTGGAGGATAATTATATGAAGTCAACGTGAATAAAAAGAGTTTGACTAATTTTAGATCTTGAATATTTTTATGTAATAACTTCTTGTAAGTTTTTTAAAGATTATGACTTATAAAAAATATTACATTCTCATAAAAATGGCTCAATAATTGTGGTTTGAGAAAAAAAAATTTGGGGGCAGCTCCGTGAGGACTTCTCCCCTCCTCCATCATGTCCCATAGGAGACCCTCAACTTAAAATGTCTGGCTCCGCCACTAAACTTATTCATATATGTTGTGGGGTTGGGGACGAGGGGAATAGATAAGTTTACATGTATCTTTCAAACATGTAAATATCGGATTAAATTTTAAATACAGAAGTTTGAAACTAACAATGATAATTGACAATTTATCTCATTCTGAAAATAGAATATAAAGTAGAAGTTGACATGGGTATGCACCTTTAGCAACTAGATAAACTAGATATCAAGGGCAGATACAGGGGCTCTCCAGTGTTGACCCAATTTTTTTTTTTTTTTTTCTTTTTCTTTTTCAAGTACAGGAATTTATTTTTTCTTATGAGAAAACAAATTTTTTATATGGAACTTGTAGTTTTTTCATACATTAGTTTGGTCTACATTCTTTTTTTTTTTTTTTTTTGTTGAACGAGTCCTATCTATAAATATATTGCTTCTATATTCTAAACAACTACCAAAATATTCTTTCTGCTAATAACATCATAAAAATAAATGAGATAAAGGGTTCTCTACTACAATATTATATGCAGTATTTATTTGTTAGAATTAATTAGACAAAATCATTTGACTCTCATGATCCATGAGGAGTACTTGGTTGGCTGAACCTTTCATAGGGGGGAAAGAATTCCGGCCTACCATCCAGCCGGCCTAGGCCTAGATTAGAAAACTCCGATGGGAATCTAGCAATAGGAAGATGCATGTACGTTTTGCTATAAAATACATAGACACTATGTATTTAGTTACAATATTTTGACTTGTGTGGTCACACTTATGCATAGATACCATGAATGTGTGCTATATATATGGTTGATGAAAAAGACATGCAGTTGATACAATTTTAACTTGTCAACTTCCACTTATAGAGATTAGCATTTTTGTAGATATTAAATGTCACAGTTTGATAAATACAGAGATGTTTAATTTTGCATAGCAGGTTACTAGTCAATTTTGAGTGTGAGTCGATCAAATTAAGTTTTATAAAATTGCAAGTTTTATTAGCTTATTTGGCTATTGTACTTGGAGATTATGCAAATTTCTAAGATTCCGATGCCTATGAATTCGCCTTCTGGATTTTTCCCTTATTAGAAGTAGCTTTGTTAGCTAAACTAAATAATTGTATCTCCAATTTAATTCTTTGTATTATAGGCTTGATCTATTGTAAAAAGAATATGACGTCTACATCTGTAATAGTTCTGATAAGTGTGATACGTATGATAACCCTAATATTTTAGTATTTCAAAAATTACGTGATCAATGAAGTCATTGTTACTTGGAGAGAGTCATAATAATGTATTGAAGATGAAGTAATCCAAGAGCTAAAACATATATAGATGCCATGTATGTGGCAAAAAAATAGCTTACACAATTTGAACTTGTCAACTAACACTTTTGAATTTGCCTTATTTAAATAAATATATGTGACAACAATCTCTCAATTTCTTATATGTCACTAAAATTTGATTTCGAAATTGTATTTGTTTTTGTACTTTTATCTTATCCAAAGATATTTCTTATTTAATGATATGATATCTCCTTTCATATATTATTTTCTCATCAATCATCATTATTAATAAACTAGAGTTGGAAAAAGAAAATTCTCAAGTGAATTAAAAGGAAACGAGCATGAAAAAATTAGTCAAATATATATGGTGAATTGTGTTTATTTAGGCAAGAACATTGTTAATATTTAAACAGTATAATGAATAAAATTTGTAGTTTTCTTTTCTTTATTAATATTTTTGAGTATTATCTAATCATTCCAATTAGATTTGACATACTTATTTTGCCAAGTGCCTTATCGAAACATTTATGGCTTGTTCGGTTTGAGTTTTGACAACAACAAAAAATAGATTTCTTGGA
Source organism: Forsythia viridissima (assembly GCA_030279155.1). NCBI lineage: Eukaryota > Viridiplantae > Streptophyta > Magnoliopsida > Lamiales > Oleaceae > Forsythia > Forsythia viridissima. The sequence goes on along the minus strand of CM059033.1, from coordinate 36,292,520 downwards.
CTTGAAATTTTAGACTTTTCAAAGTTTTTGAATGTAAAATGACTATTTTATTCTTAATCAACACAATTTCATTTCAAAATAGTAAAAACAATATAGTCATTTCACTTCAAAAAATAGTATGTCAAAAATCTCAAATTCAAAAGTCAAACCGAACAATTTCACTTCAGCTAGCTATGACCTTTTTTCTCATGACCCAACTTGAAGCTTTCAAGCTTAGAAACAGTTCAAGACACGCTATTGAGGTATGGACTCGTCACCATACCATGTCAGAGTGGAACCAAATTGCTTAACTTGAAATCTTCTTGTGCAATTAAAAGCCAAAAAAAAAAAAGGGCATAGTAGGACACAAAAGTAAGTAAGAGCATTTTCAATACTACACTTTCTAAAAAAATCTGTGGTAAGAGAGAGAAAAGAAATGAGAAGAGAGAGTATGTAAAGAGGAAATAGAAGGAAAAATAGATAAGAGAGATATACACAATTTAATAAAAAAATATTTGGGAGGTATTTAACAGAATGTCTAAAATTAGACGGCATGTTGGACGGCCTTTTACAATAAATGCTGCTACATTAGTTTTGTCCCCTCCAGCTCATCGCCAGACATTGTTGTATTGGATCTCTAATACTAAACATCTTCTAAAAAGTCTACGTGGCAAGAGAGAGAAGAAACGTGGAGAGAGAGAGAGAGAGAGAGAGAGAGAGAGAGAAAATATAGATGAGAGAGATAGACACAATGTGGCAGCATTTATTGTAGAATGTGTCTAGCAAGCTGTCTGAAAGTAGATATCCTTTTGAACAACCTTCTACAATAAATAATGTCACATTAGTTTTGTCTCATCTACCTCATCGTCACATCAGTTGGACATTCAAAATAGAAGCCACCATTGAAGATGTTCTTGCTAGACATTTTCTAAAAAGCCTACATGGCAAGAGAGAAAAAAGAATTGAGGAGAGAGAGAGACACACACACAATCTGGCAGTATTTATTGTAGAATGTGTTTAGGTCTTGTTTGACACAGATTAAAAAACCTATTTTGATTTTTTTTAACCGTCATTTTTGATTTTTTAATCCACTTTTAATATGAAAAGTCAACAATTTCAACTCAAATAAACCAATATTAGTCAAATAAACCAAAAATTAGTTTATAAATTAGTTTATAATCTCTGTCAAACGGGCCCTTAGCAAGTCGTCTAAAAGTAGACATTTTCTTGAACAACATTATACAATAAATAATAACACATTAGTTTTGTCCCCTCCATTTTATCGTCATATTAATTGAACATTCAAAATAGAAGTTATCATTGGAGATATTCAAATAATTTAAAAAATTGTTGGTGCATGGTTGGTCTTGAACTGTCACACCCGTGGCAAGCAAGCAGCAAAAGCATTAACCATTTAGATTCCAACAACTTAAACGCTATATTAATTAATTTTCTAATCAAGCACTAATTAGTTAATTATTAAATATCAAGAGCTCAAGGAATTATATGTCATGTGGACCTACCAAGTCAAACAATTAACTAACCCAAATACGTAGGGGTGGTAAAAAAATTCGTCGGTTCGTGGGCTCGTCAGCTCGGCTCGTAAAAGTTCGGCCCAGTTCGAACTCGATCTCGTCGAGAGACGAGTACGAGTTAGGGCCGAACTCAAAAAAAAAAAGAGAGCCGAGCTAACTCGACTCGGCTCGGCTCGTGGCTCGTGCATTACACCATTTTTTTTTAAAAAATTTCATTATTTTTCTATAAATACTCTTATTCTAAGGAGAAAGGTTTTTAATCTTTAATTTTCAACATAAAAGATACTCGTTATTGTATTTTTCTCTCATTTTCAAATTAAAAAAAAAAAAAAACAAAAAAAATTTGAGGGCCGAGCCGAGCTTGTGGGCAGCTCGGCTCGGCCCGTTCGACCCACGAGCTCGTGGGCAAAACCGTGCTTGCATTTTGGAGACGAGCTCTCGGCCCATTGCCATACCTATAAACACGTGTATAGGGTTTTGATCTATTGCCTCCGGTGGGCATTATAAGAATGCCCACCGGGACAAGTGTAAAACACTCATTGCTTGAGTATAAGGTCTCAATTTACACTCAAACAATGAGTGTTTTACACTTGCAATGGTGATCTCCTACCCCCCATGTGGGCATTATAAAGTGCCCACATGCTGATGTGGCAGCATGTGGGCACTTGATGATAAAGTACACTTTATCATCAAGTGCCCACATGCTGCCACATCAGCATGTGGGCACCTTATAATGCCCACATGGGGGCATTATATCATTTTTCTTTACACTTGTCCCAATGGACATTATAAGAATACCTACTGGATGCAATAGATCAAATCCCTACGTGTATAATTAAGTAATTAACATCCCCGATTGGCTACTTCTACCATTTAAATATTAAAAGCCGCCGACATATCAGAAAAGACGGTTTTGCATCTTATTTAATCAATTTTTTTGCCATCGGGTAATCTAAAACATAAGTAATTAATTATGATTAAATAATATTAATCCCAACTATATAGTATTTAATTAGTATATTGTAAAATAATTATCTACGATTTGGGAGAATGACAGCCAACATAAAGAACGTAATTAGTCGGCGCCTATTAATTCATGTAATCATGATTAACTAGTTGTTTTGGGATTTGGGATCATGGATTTTTCACTCAAATTCAATTTCTTTGTTAAGGGGAAACTCTCGAAAGCAAAATTCACACCTATGTCAGAAGTTCATTGACCAAGTGGATTGTAAATCGATAGAGGTGCACGAGTGGCAGGGATCTGAGGGAGATAGACAACAGGCCAATCCCCAGGACAGACTTCCACAATATTTCAGTGAAAATATGCCCTACACAAGAATCGAACCTGCGTTGCTGGAGAATTTCTACCCACATCACCTTAGATCTTATCAACGCGTCTATATCTCTGGGACCAAATTCAATTTCTTTCATGCATGCATGTATATACCATCATGCAATTTATTCAAAACAATTAAGGTTGTTACTGAACAAGACATTTGACAGGCCCGCATGAGATTTGGGCAACTTTAGACAAAATTTAAAGAAGACTTTTAATAAATTAAGATGTTTTGAAATATAAATTTTGACATATTTAATAACTAGAAAATAGAACATTTTTTTTCCTTTTTACTGAATAAAAAAATAGTTAAAATTTGTGTTAAGCTGTGTAATCTAATTTGTATTTGCTTAAGTAATGGTGTTTTTCGAGATTTTGTCTTAGTAATTAAGTTGTTTTAGTATTTCATTATAACTAAGAAACATTCATCGAGTTTTATTAAAGTTTCATTATAATTAGAAAACTTTCATTGAGTTGTTATATATATATAAAACTAATCTCTTGTAAACAAATATAATCATTTATTATAGTGAAAATACTGCAGTAGCCGAAGACATAACATAGTATCACATTTAGGCGAACCTATATAAATCTTTTTTATTTTTCGCCCATTTATATATTGCTCTAATCCTAAAAATTTAGAAAATCGTTTCGATTCAAAATAAAAATTTCTAAAATGAGGTTTAAATAGAAAATTACACGGTCTACAATTTAAAGACTAGTTTAAGGTAATTAATGTAGTTTAGATGTAGACTTGTTTTTTATTTAGACTCATTTCATATGTAAGGCTGATTTAAAAAAAAAAAAAAAAAAAAAAAAAAATTTGGCCAAAATTTTTGATCCCTAAATGGTTGGGGGTCTTAGACGGTTGCCTAGCCGGCCCTGCATTTGACAAATTATATTACATAAGAAAGGTATTGTGGAGTACAGTTCAATCAATTTTGTATTAGCATTATATATTTTCTTTCTTTAATACTGTTGAAAAGTCCGATCCACATTAACATATGTGGTATTTTAAATTTGAACTCTTGAACGCGTTAATTGATTTGAGTACATATAAATAAATATAATTTGAGAAAGATAAATAAATAAAATAAATATATTTTTATATTACGGTTGTAGTATAAATTATGTGGGCATTGTTTAAGTAATTCAAGGAGAGACTCCAGAATTGGCCGCAAAGTTTGAGACTATCCATCCCTTGTCAATTTCTTCAAATACCAACAATGAGTCCCGTTCTCCTGCCCACAGTGGGTAGGAGAATTCTTGTCCACTGCCTACGTGGCGTGTCCAATCACATGCCACTTCAGCAAAAAAAAAAAAATTAAACCCAAAATCCCCACCCCAGCACCAGCACACCCAGCACAAACAATCACCATTTTCCACCCACCCACCCACCCACCCACCCACCCAACGCATACCTCCTCCTCCTTCTTCCCTAATTCCATCTCCCCCATTTCCACACCGGCAATCATTTCACCCCACCCACTCTCATTCCACGGCCCATTTCTGCGAAGCCAACGAGGAAGAAACAAATTTTTTTTAAAAAAAATGGAGTTGCTGGCAGATCCGGTGCGATCTGTGCGTCGGGTCTACGAAGAAGAAGCCAACGAAGAAGAAACAAAAAAAAAATGGGGTTGTTGGCAGATGGGGTTGTTGGCAAATCCGGTGGGATCTGCGCGCCGGGTCGCGCAGATCAGTTGTGATCTTCACGGCCGAGGCGCTTGGTTAACCGGCGGAGTAGATCTACCGGAACTGCGCGGCGAACGGTCATGCTTTTCTTTGGTGGTTTTTGAGTTTTGTGCCATGGTGGATTTTCTCCGGTGGTTTTAGTTTTGTGCCATGGTGGATTGGAAGAGACGGCAAAGAGACGAAGAGATGGAGGGATGAGATGGCAAAGTCAGCGCCGGCGATGGGGGTGGTGGTTGCTTAGCCGCCGTTCACCGTTGCTTGGCGGGGTGGCTGGGTAGACGAGAGAGAGATAGAGAAATGGGGAATTGCTGGTGCTGGGGTGGGGATTTTGGGTTTAAATTTTTTTTTTTTTTTTTTTGCTGAAATGGCATGTGACTGGACTCGCCACGTAAGCAGTGGGCAAGAATTCTCCTGCCCACTGTGGACAGGAGAACGGGATTCTACCAACAATATTCTTGTTTTTTGTGTGCTTCTTATTACTATAAATAGTAAGCAGCCAATATAAAGCTGTGTGCAGCAATCTGGTTTGCCATTTATATAGTACGGAAATTAAAAGATTTTCTATTTATATATAGTATTTATTTTTAATAAATAGATATTTAAATTCAAAATTAGTCTCTATTATATTTTATGAATTGTTATTTTATGTTTTTAAAATAAAATTAAATAACATTTAAATTTGCATCCAAAATGGAAATTTGAATAAAAATTTAAAATTTGGTCGAATCAACATGTTTAATAGAATTTTTGAATCTACATACAACTCTACACAATGTTTATTTTTATCTTAACCAATGGAGTTCTTGTTAGCTTGTTTTAGAGATGGATTTGTTTAAATAACTTCTATTTTACTTATGTGACACAAATTTTTAAATAATTCATGGTTGCACAGGACATTCGGTAAGAGACCCCACTTGTCTTTGAAACTCCCAATCGAGTTAAGATACATTGTTTCCATTTAGTTGTCCTATGACCGTGTTCTCCCGAAATGTTTAACACCTTTTTATAAGTAAATATAAAGACGCTAACACAATATATTACAAGTGACATAACATTTGAAATACTAACAATACCTAATTTGTAAATGTGCCAAATGTTTAATAAGAGAACAGTTGAACGAAAATAGCACATCTCAGCTCTTTTCTACCTTGCCTCATTCTCATCTACTGTATAATACTCGTAATTCTAAAAGAACTTGTTTGACTTGTGCAACAATGTAATCCTACTACTTTTCTTGACTTTCAGAAGTTAATTTAAACTTTTAGGACAGACGTTCTTCAATTGTCTTCTAATAAAAAATTTACACATTATTAAGGGCTTGTTCGGTAGAGTGTTTTTTGGAAAAAAATAGGATTTTTTTGTTATTTTTTGACTTTTTGACTTTTTTTATAGTGTAAAAAAGATTGAAAAGTAAAAAATTGTATGTAAAAAAATGGATTTTTTGGAAAAAAAAACTCTACCGAACATGTTCTAAATAAATAGATAATGTGATTATTATAGACAATATTTAATGTATTGACAATTATTGTACACGTGTCTAGTCTCACAGAATCAACCGTCAGCACCAAGCGATCACAACAGCAAATGCATGAACCCAACCCACCACACCACCCCTATATAAACCATCCCTATACAACTCTACTCTTCACTCTCAGTTTCGATTCTACTCTTCCTCTGAAGTGAGACGCAGAGTTCATAAAGACTGCTAAAGCAAATCAAGAAATTAAGAAAATTCTTAAAAAATTTGAAAATGACTTCGCAGTCTTTTACTCTGGTCTCCAAATCCACAATTTTCCCAGCCCAAAAATCCAGTTTGGGTGACCTCAAACTTTCTGTTTCAGACCTACCCATGCTCTCTTGCCACTATATTCAGAAAGGCGGTTTGTTTACCCGTCCACCATTTCCAATTTCTCAACTCGTTGCTCACCTCAAAACCAGCCTCTCACAGACTTTGACTCACTTTCCTCCTCTTGCGGGTCGACTCACCACCGACTCAGATGGATATGTTTACGTTACCTGCAATGACGCTGGAGTGGATTTTATCCACGCTTCTGGGTCCAACATTCACGTCAGCGACGTTCTGGGTTCCATTGATGTCCCTGAAGCAGTTAAATGGTTCTTTTCTTTTGACCAAAATGTTAGTTATGAAGGGCATTTCAGCCCTATTCTTGTTGTTCAGGTCACGGAATTGGCCGACGGCGTTTTCATTGGCTGCGCCGTGAACCACGCTGTTACAGATGGGACTTCCTTCTGGAATTTCTTCAACACTTTTGCTGAGGTAAGTAGAGGTGTCAAGAGTATTTCAAGGACGCCGAACTTCAGTCGTGACTCTGTTTTGATTTCTTCGGCTGTACTGCAACTCCCCGCCGGCGGCCCCAAGGTTAGTTTCTCCGTCGATGCTCCGCTGAGAGAGAGAATTTTCAGTTTTAGCAGAGAATCAATTCAGAAGCTAAAATCCAAAACCAACAATCAGAAATGGGAATTAAACACTGTCGAATTAATGGGCAAGCAGAGCAACGACACGTTGAAATTTCCCGACGGGAAGTTGACGCCGTTAAATAGGTTCAGAAACGCCATTTCCAGGGAATCAAATTATTCATCGAATCAAATGGCTGAGATTTCATCATTTCAATCACTATGTGCTCTGCTATGGCGCGCCATAACGCGAGCGAGAAAATTACCATCTTCCAAAACGACAACTTTTAGGATGGCTGTAAATTGCCGCCACCGGCTCGAGCCCAGGCTGGAGACTCTATATTTCGGCAACGCAATTCAGAGCATTCCAACATACGCATCAGCCGGCGACGTGTTGGCTAAGGATCTCCGGTGGTGCGCTGAGCAATTGAACAAAAACGTGTTGTCCCACGACAACAATACAGTGAGGAAGTACATTGGGGACTGGGAGCGGGACCCACGATGCTTCCCATTGGGGAATTTCGACGGCGCGATTATCACAATGGGTAGCTCTCCAAAGTTTCCAATGTACGAAAATGATTTTGGGTGGGGCAAACCCATTGCGGTTCGGAGCGGACGAGCCAACAAATTTGATGGCAAGATTTCTGCTTTTCCAGATCGTAACGGCGGTGGAAATATCGATCTAGAGGTGGTTTTGACGCCAGAGACCATGGCTGTGTTGGAATCTGACCCGGAGTTTATGGAATATGTTTCTTGTTATTAAATAATTTAACTATTTTTATTATTGTATTTGTTTAAGAATAATGATAGAGATCACGCCTCGTTTAAGAATGGGTACATATTAAGTCCGTGAGAAATGGAAAAGTTGGAAATTAATAACGACCTACGTCTTTTTTCTTTGTGAGAAGTAAAAATTAACATCAAATAATTCTGAATAGTGTGCATGCATTTTAGCTAAGAGTGCAAGTAAACCTTCGATCCACCAAATCGCGCAACAACGTGTTCTTAAAATCTTTAATTTGATTTCACACGAATTTTTTTTTATTTGATTTTAAGTTAAATCTAACTGTTATAAAATAGTTTGGTTTCAATTTCATTATTTTGCTGACGGTCTAAAACTAAACTAGACCGCTTAAGATTCTATTTTTTAATTGATTTTGTAAATTTTAATTTCCATTAGAAGTTGTTTTAAATGTTAATAACATTATAAACATAAATGAAAATAATGAATTTGTTAGAATAAGCACAAAATGGTAATTAGTACAAAATGCTCTTACCTATTGTAGTAATTGTGCAAAACGTTCATACTTTCTAAATTTTGATATTTTCACCATCACCTACTGTATTTTTTGCGTAAAACGTCATTCCGTCCAAAAAGCAACCGTTAACTCACCATACCAGCACGACTCGTAATGTATTTTAAAGGTAAATTAGTTCAGCCACATTTTTCAATTGTGACAAGCCCATATATATATATTAAAGTGGTTCGTAGGATACTTACGTTATTGTATTTTAATTTGTAATTTATACAGATATAAAATAGTACGAATATAATTTGCAGCAAATGATTTAAGGAAATTAGCACTCAACAAATATAAGATGGATAATCAAAAGACACACTTCTTAAATATAAATATAACAAGTAAACAGTTATTTGAATAAACCACAATTTACAACTTAAAAGAATTTGTGGTTGATTGCACAACTGTTTTTGAACTATTTACTAAGTAAAATAGTAGAAGTTGAGAAATACATATAATTTCATAACCAATATCATAGTGCTATGGATAGACAAAAAAAAAAAAAAAAATACACCAAGAAGAGCTTTCATTATTAAAAGTTGCTCTCAACATATGCATTTTCAAATCATAAATAATCTAACAAGTTCATAAAATCATAAGTGTGATCCTTCATAAACGTCAAAATAAATAAAACATTATAACACATCAGAAAAACTTAAAAGTCAACGAAATGAAACTATTTGGAACATAAGACAACAAAATCATTAATTAGCCATACATCTTTTATTCTTTTTTTTTTACTTCATGGAATATATCTGTTCAAGAATATGAAAAAAAAAATCCCCATCAGATCTCCATAGAAGCTTAATACAAAAATCGTGTATCCATATAATGCATTTTGAAAATAGATTTTTTGATTTGTTAGTAGTTGGAAAATTTTAAAACTAAACAACGAATCACAATTTTGAAGTTTAAGTACATATAATGATCATATCGGTATCAACAAATCTACAACTTTCAGATATTTCAAAAGAATATTCTAGTTACAGATCACAAGCATCTATGTATCAACTATTAAATTTATAAATGTACAACTATTTGGTTAGCCCATCTTCGGAGATAGCTAAGTAACAAAACACTATTGTCTCACCGAGATTTTCAAATTTTATATGTAACCCAAATTTTTGACTGTCCCTAAGTGAATCTACAATTGTTTTAAAAGTTAACTAAGGCACATGCAACCAATATGAATCATATATAACTAAACGCAAATCAACATTTTTTTTATAACAGTCAAAACAATTTTCAGCATATTTTAAGTCTTGGATCCAACATGAAGAAAAAAGACGGCATTCGACCAATAAAAATAAAAATTAAAGAGTAATTTGTATGCGACAAAAGCCAAACAAAAATTATGCACTTAATGAAAATTTAAACCCATCAATCATCATCATCAGCATGTTCTTTATTCTCTTTTCAATAGATCCCATTATGCATTGATTCTATTATATGTAGAAAATTGATTACAAATCTAACAAATAGATCTACAAAGAAGTGCTCAAAATCACCGATAGAAATCACTTATCAAACAGTAAAATATGCAAATTGATAATCGATCATAGACCAGGTGTTGCTGCACTTTTTTCTTCAAATTGGTGAATCATTCTACCATAAAATCTGTCTTTTTCCCCTCTACCGTTGCTGCACTTTGTGTACAAATCGGATTTGAATTTTGTATATCTGAATTAAGATCTTGCTTCAATTCGATTTGTTTTGTTACCAACTTTTTTTTTTTTTTTTTTTGTGTGATTGAGTTTGAAATAACATAGAAATCATAAGCAAAAGAGGGTTTGCAATAGGGGTAGCAGTAGGGGTAGGGTGGGGATGGGTTGGGTCGATTTTGGGCTCAACCCGAATCCAACCCAACATATTTGGTTTGACAAAAAATCAAACTAAACCAACCCGGCCAAGAATTGCAACCCAACCCAACTCAAACCAAACCGACCCAGCTAGGACGGTTTGGGTTAGGTTGGTCGGTTTGGGCTTGAGCCTAATTCACGACAATTTTTTTGGGGGCCAAAACTTACACTTGGGCAATTTTTTTGGACACTTTAAAATCTTTATTGTTAATTTTGTGGAGAATTTTTTTTAAAGTTCGAACCCAGTTCAAACTGGGCTAATGTTAATTACATTAAAATTAGAAATTTGAAAGACTTTAATCCAATTTAATTAATTTTTAATTTTTTAAATATTTTTTAATAAGCGAGTTGGGTTGGGTTGGGTTGGGTCAGTTTTTATGAGGTAATCCGCAACCTTATCCAACACAACCCAATTGAGGGTAAAAACCGATCCAAACCGATCAGATTGGATTGGGTTGGGTTGGGCGGGTTGACCAGTTTGAGTTGGTTTTTACCCAGCCCTAATTTGCAAGAAATTAGGAAGAAGACATTAGGAACAAAATTGTGGTTCTATTGTGCTTTGGATGAATAAAATTAGGTTGTTGGGCCACAAAATTGGAGTGCTGTTGTTTTTTGGAGGAATAGAATTAAATTGTTGGCCACAAAATTGTGGTACTCTAAATGATATACACATGTACAACGTTTAAACAATAAACAAAAATGCTCATTATATTTTCACTAGAATTTTTATTATCTATACTATGTTTTAATTACAATGAAGGTCCACCAATCTTTGAAATTTTGTCACTTATATCTCCAACATTTTTTCGCGCATTTTTATTGTTAAATTTCAATTAATTTTCACATCTTATATCAGATGATGATTTTTGTCCAAATATTCTGATAATGTGTATTAAAATGAGGGATAAATATTTTGTTAAAATTTTGAATTTGTTATTTATTTTATTTATTTAAAAATATGAGAGACAAAAAAAATATTTTTACGTCCTCTTAATTAAGTTTTTGAATAAAAATCATCATCAAAGACAAAGATAAGATGTGCTAATTAATAAGTTGATGATAAAAAATGTGATAACAAATAGTTAGGGACATAAATGTGAAAATTAGATATTGTTGAGGACTTCTATTACAATTAAAATGTGATGTGGTTAAAAAATATTGTGGTTTAAATATAATTACCCAAACAGAAAAGAAAAAAATTGGTAAAAAATAGAAGACAACCACATCTCAAGACGACACGTGGCAATAGAAATAGTAGAAATTATATATATATATATATATATATATATATATATATATATATAAAATAGAAGACAACAACATCTCAAGACGACACGTGGCAATAGAAATAGTAGAAATTATATATATATATATATATATATATATATATATATATATATATATATATATATATATATATATATTCACCCTTCAACCAACACGACGTAGTTTTAGTTTTTTACTATTGTTAATTTTGTCCAAATCTCACCATTTTGTCCTACAAATTTGCAATTACTATCCTTACTATAATTAAAATTTTTAATGTAGTTTTTTGCATTCACAATAGCCGCAATTTTTTACTTTTGTGGTTTATTTTTTTTATTATTATTATTTTTTAATTCCCTTGGCTTTGGTTTGTGGAGTAACTCGACAAACCAAAACCAACTTTATCTATATCTATATATATATATATATATATATATATATATATATATATATATATATATATTTAAGGCAAGCACTGTATAACTCGAAAAACATATTTTTTTTTTGTTGTCTTCTTTTTTTTTTTTTTTTTTTTTTTTTTTTATATGTTTGTCAAGTTACGACAACATTTATTTTATTTTTTATTTAGTATATGTCTTGCAACACCTGCAACAAAGTCTCAAACGTTGATTTCAATGAGACATATCAATGTTTCTTCTGCAAATTTTTCCATGCACGTGCAATACCACGGTACCTCATACTTTACAAAATATTCACTTGTTAGAATTATTTAACTATTCAACATGTTTAACTTCTTTTATATGTCAGAGCACACATATATATGGAACTAGAAGACTCAACATGATCATTATCTAGGACTATGATTGGAGAAACAGCTGAGATGTTCTTACAGTATACATTCAAAAAACTAATGGATAGTGGATCACATGTATTAGACAAAATCAGAATCACATTAGAGGAAGATCAATTCTTTTACATCAGAGGAATGAAGAAAGATTTATCTGAAGATGAATACAAATATGAAATTATCGTCCTCAACAAATCAATTCCTTCCACTTCCACCACTTCCATAACTACAGGATCAAAAACCGACAAAGGGAAAAAAATAGCATACAACACTGAAACACCGTTGCTTCTTCATGGACAAACATTTCCAAATGCAGTCAAACGGATAATTTTCCCGCCAGCACCTGCGTCTAATTCTAAAAAAAGACAAAACGAAGAACGTCCAGTCTCATCTGTAGACAAATCGAACAAACTAGATAAACTGGCTACGCTAAAAACAGATAGAATTTCACCAGTGGCAAAAGAAAAAAACAAAGTTTCAAAATAGAAATAATCATATCCTCTTACGCATTGCTTTTTTTTTTTTTTTTTTTCGTGAATGAAGGCTCTATTTTGTTATTAGTATTAAAAGGGTTTTTTTGCAAATGTATAGAAAACAGCCTTTTATGATGCAATGCAATGCTGTAATTCATATTTAATGAATCTATTTTTTTTGTAAGTATACATATCATTTTTATTTATTTTTCCTTCTGTTAATTGTCTACATTTAGCCATTGCCTACAACATTTTCTTGTATTCATATCTACAATATTATTCATTATCAACTCTAGAACCTTTTGGTGCTTTTAATCTGCTACTTATTCTATTAATTCATTCTCTTATATTATTATATTATTGTATGGAATAATATAGTTAAAAAAAAAAGCTTATAAATACATTATTCATTAATAGTTATTGAACAATTATTCAATGTTATTAAATAAATGTTATTTTTTTAATGTAATATTATTTCTTTTATTAAATTAATATTATTAGATACATATATTTAATAATAATAAACATAAAGGTAAAAAAAATTTTTTTGTCTCAAGTTAACTCAACAAACTAAACTTTGTCAAGTGAGTTTGTCGAGTAAACTCAAGTTAACTCGACAAACTTGAGTTTGTCGAGTAATTAGACAAATTCAGTAGACTTTGTTGAGTTACTCGACAAACTATATTTTTTAAATATTTTATTGTTTAAATTATGTATTTATGTAATCTTTTCGAAATATTATAAATAAACAAGTTAAAAATAAAAACATAAATATATTTTGTTGACTTTTTTTTTTTTTTTGTAAAAAATGAAAAATCATCTTTTGTTGACTTGTTTTTTAAAAAAACTTATATTTAATTTTTTCCTTGTAAGCGCAATTTTTTACTTCTATTTTTTTTTTAAATGTGGTATTACACAAGTTTTTCTCTTTGTTTTATTTTATTATTTTTTTTGTTTTTTAATATTGTCGAGTAACTAGACAAAACAACTCGACAACATTGCTTTTGAAATATTTTTTCTTTTTATTAGTTCAGCTGCATTTTTTTTTTTTTTTACTTTTACTTCCTTTTTTTTTTCTATTTACGTAGTTCAACATGGGCTTTTGTCGAGTTACTCGACAACATTGCTTTAAAAAAAAAATTTGTTTGTAAATGTTGTCGAGCAACTAGATAACATTAGTTTTTTTTTTTTTAAATGGTTACACAATAAAATTTCCACATTTTGATTCAATGGAAATATAATCTTCTATTGAAATTGAAAATGTTGTCGAGTTAGAAATTTAAATTTTGAAATTTTTTTTTTCTCAATTTTGTAACTCGATAAAAGTACAAAAAACCAATTTTTAGAAAATTCAAAAATAAACAACAAATTCTTTACTCTCGACAACATTTGAATTTTTTTTAAGTGTAGTAGAGTTGTTTTTTTCCCCTCCTATATGTTTTTTGTTTACTCCACAACATGAAGAAAATTATTTGTTTTTATTTTTTTTTTAATAAACGTGCTGGGCTTTGGGCGATTTTTTTTTTGAATATTTTTTTTTCATGAATTTGTCTAACAAACTCCATTTTGAGTTTACTGGATTAATTATATACCATGTAGTTCAAAGTAAAATCAAAACAAAATTAGACAAAAATGTATTTAAGATGGCAAATTGTTATTATGAAACTTACTTTTTTAAATAAATTATCTAGTTTTCCAGATTTAGTTAATCGACATAAACTTGACTACAAGAACAAATGAAAAAAAATAAAAAAATTATTTGTAACTCGACACACTCAAAATAGAGTTTGTCGAGTTACTCGACCAAGTGCATGCCAAATAGTCCAACAAAATTATACTTTTGGCTTCTTTTTTTTTTTTTTTAATTTATATTTTTTGTCCTTTTAGCCACAATGTTTGACTTGTACTTCTTTTTTTCCTTTTTTTTTTTTAATTTCCAAGTATTCCAATTTTTTAAACCAGACTAAATTCCTGGACCCTCAAGACCTTTGCCCATAGAACATTGGAGGATGTAAATCGCGGGTTATGTCTCAACTGGCTCCCAGGTTCTCCTCATCTGACTGTACACTTCTGCGCACAAGGAGCTGTCTTCAAAGTGATTACTCTATACCGAATAAAATCCAACTGCAGGTTCCCACCAGAATTCGAACTTTCACCCTGCCGCTGGAAGTAATGCTGATTGTTCCACCAGTTAAGCTATGCTCCGGAGGGCTCCTTTTTTTTTTTCATTTGGTGAGACATGGGTTTCTGTCGTTGTTTTTTTTTTTTTTTTTTCAATTTTTTCGAGTTACTAGACAACTGTAAAAAAAATTATTTCTTTTCATATTGTCGAGTCTTTGTTGTAACTCGACAACATTAAAATTTTTTTTTCAAATATTCATCTTGTTACACCAATTACTCGACAACATGAAAAAAATTATTAACGAACTTTAGAAAAAAAATAATAACCCGAGTAACTCAACAAACAACCCAAAAAAAGAAAATAATAATAATAATAATTTGGCATTTGTCGAGTAACTCGACCAAAAAAAATGAAAAAAATAGTGAAAATAGGCTTAACTCGACAAACAACCCAAAAAAATTAAAAATATTAAAAAAAAAACTTTGGTTTTGTCAAGTTACATCAACTCGAAAAAACCAAATCTCAAAAAAAAAAAAAAACAAAGGAGAAAAAAATGGCGGCTTCTTTCTAAGCTTTTAAAAAAAAAATTCTTTGGTTTTGTCGAGTTACGTTAACTCGACAAAACCAAATCTTTAAAAAGGAAAAAAAAAAAAGTCAAAATTAGATGCTGACCCAAAAATAAAATCAAAAAAATCAAAAAATTGTTTGTCGAATTACTCGACAAAGTTTCTATTTTTTTTTATTGTAACTTGACAAAATCTTTGTCGAGTTACTCTGTTTTGACAAAGATTTATATATAAATTTTTTGTAACTCGACAAGAATTTAATTTTTTTATAAATTTTTCTTTAGTTTATTTTTTACAACTTTTTTACTGTTTAATTATTGGACTCCTGTCCACAAAAAAAAAATCGGTAATGATGAGCTACTCGACAACATTGCAAAAACAGTAAACAACAAAAAAAAAAAAAAAAGACAAAAAAAAGAATGACATGTCTCAACACACTAAACAAAAATTTTAAAAATTAAAAAATTAAAAAACAAAAACCCATGGCTCACCACATTAAAATAAAATAAAACAATTTTCAAAAGCAATGTTGTATCATTGAAAAAATAAAAAAATTACAAAAGCCCACTTTTCACCACTCGACAACATAAAATATAGTTGTAACATATTTGAAAAACTGAATAAACAAAAGTTAAACAAATAAATAATTAGAAACCTAAATAAAGTTATACAATATACTGTAAGTTGTAGGCCAATCAACTTCAGGTAATTCATGAGATATATATGGCGACCAACTTTGATAATCACCAACATTTTCAACATTTCCATGATCCAATTGTACATTTTATTCATCAATACATTTTTGGTTTACTTGCTCTATTACTTCTCCAATTTGACAAAATTCACATACACAAATTCATGCACACCTGCTTAAAAAACGAACATCTATTATATCTTCTAATATAACCATTGCATAAACATTTAGTTATTCTATTTCTTCTTCAATTAGTTAAATTGTAAGCATAATCATAATCTACAAAAACAAACAAAATTTCTTAAATCATCATAAAACAACTCTAATACACAATAATTATAAGATTTATTCACAAAACTTATCAATCTAACATAATATACAATATGCTATAAAATTTAATAACATAAAATACAATTATTCTCACATAAAATACAAAAGGAAATCCACATATAGTATACATAACATTTAATTATAAAAAAAATACATCTAATTATAAATATATTTTTATCAAAAATATCTATAATCCTATAAAAACATAAAACACAGTTAACATCTAATTATAAATATAATAAAACGAATATATATTATCTAGCTTTAAATAATAATATGTACAAAAACAATCGCACATAAATTCAATAAAAAATAAATACATGAAAAAAAAAAAAAAAAAAAACTAAGACTAACTATCTACAAAAAAACATATTAAATAAACTTACCTATTTATTCTTTTAAAACAAGGTTTCGGTATGAACAAATATAAAATCAAAATGCAAACGTTTGAATTTTAACCTAAAATACACAGAAGTAATTTTTAGAATAGAGGAATATCAATGTCAAAATATGAAAGAGTGTGTGTAGCGGGAAGAAAACCAAAGTGATAATTCAATAGTACGATAAATGGTCAGATATTTTGTATGCAAGCTTCAATTTAATTTAATTCATTCATTTTCACTTTATTGACCAAATCTCGCATCAATCAAACCAACGGAATAAAGTAAGCTACACTATTTTTTTTTTACACCATTTCATATTACAAACTTTAAAATACTATATTCCAACCATTTGACTTCAACTACTCGTCCCGTCTCGTTCTTAACCATCATTATTTCTACATAAATTTTGAAGTAGTAACAATTATAAAAATTTATCATTTTTAAAAATCATTTTCCTATTTTTTTAGAAATTTTTGATTTTTATTTTCATCTCAATTACATTTCAAATCTAAAACATTTCAATAAATTTTTCACATACGTGCAATGTACGTGGCCAAAATTAATATATATATATATATATATATATATATATATATATATATAGAGAGAGAGAGAGAGAGAGAGAGAGAGAGAGAGAGATGTTGAAAATAGAGTTTGGATTTTTTTCCCCCCTTTTGTAGAATGAAAATAGAAAATTATGCACATTTTCTTTTCAAGAAGAAGGATATAGAGCAAAATCTGGATTCAGATTCTTCTTTGTTTGATGCTCTTTATTGTGAAGAAGAAGAAGAAGAAGAAAAATGGAGAGAAGTAAAAAAAGAAGAAGAAGAAGAAAGTGAAATCATTTTGAACAAAAATAATTATTTTAATACCAAATCTTTTTCTACTTTTCTGGTGCTACTAATGGAACAAGATCTGTTCTGGGATGATGAAGAACTTCAATCTCTGTTTTTCCAAGAGAAGGAAACTTTTTCTGGATCAAACAATATTGTTGAAATCGAATTTTCTGTCTCTTGCTTGAAAACAATCTGTAGAATGGATCTTGAAAGTCAATGAACATTATGGATTTTCAGCATTGACTGCCATTCTTGCAGTTAATTATCTTGATAGATTTATTTCCAGCCTTCATTTTCAGAAAAGTAAGCCATGGATGATTCAACAGTTTGCGGCGGAGGAGATTTCTTCAATAGTTTTGACAAAAATAAAGGAAATTTCTGAGGCTTTCTTGGGGCAAACTATAAAGAATGATGTGGTTACTGTTCTTGCTTACTTCAATGATTCGCAGAGGTAGGCTACAAATGATGTTGGTGCCATTGCTGGGCTAAATGTAGTGCGGATTATAAACGAACTGACCATTGCTGCTATTGCGTATGGTTTGGACAAGAAAACTTCAAGAAACAGTGAAAAGAATGTGTTGATCATTGATCTTAGTGGAGGGACTTTTGATGTTTCATTGTTGACTATTGAAGAAGGGATTTTTGAGGTGAAAGCCACCACCGACGACACTCATTTGGGTAGAGAAAATGTGGTTGGACTAATTTACCCTTAAAATGCATTACGAGTCGTGCTAGTATGGTGAGTTAACAGCTGTTTTTTTGATGGAAGGACATTTTGCGCAAGAAATGTAGTAGGTGATGGTAAAACTGCCAAAATTTAGAAGGTATGGACGCTTTGTATAATTACTGCAATAGGTAGGGACGTTTTGTGCTAATTACCCGGCACAAAATATGGTTCAAATTTGTTTAGCCAATCAGTTGACTCCAAGAGGAGTTTTGTGGGTGTTGTGAAAAATATATATTGCAATTGAATAATATCGCACACAAGTAATAAAGTGATCTATTGAATCCGAATTATCATTTCCACGAAAACTATCTTATTTAAATACTAGTTCAATTAATTTAATCCTAAATTATTTAAAACTCTTTAAATTAAATTGATTTGAAAGTTTAAACTATAACTATGAATTTTAGACAAAATTGTGAATACAAAAGTTAAGAATTTATCAAAAAATATGATTAAAGGATTTGGATTCACGAGTTCACCATAGTTGTCATATCTAGTTTCTACTCTCAAGATTTATTCCTAATGTTATATTCAGTCGAATTCATAAATTTAACCTAATTTACCTATCAAATAGTCATATCTAATTAAATCAATTTATGAAGTCAAAATGGTCATTAATTAGATGCATTAAATCTCCTAAAAATTCAATTCAAGACCGCAACAATAATAAAATTGTATCTCTACCTTTTATCCAATTGCTGAATTTTACTACGTGGTCTAAATTAATAACTTACCTCTCGATTTGTTACAATTCACAAATCAATGAAGTAATGACCAATTATTTCAAGCATTAAGAAAAGAAGTAAAATTAAAACATAATTAATTTATAAGCAAAACTCGAGAGTTAAAATTAAAGAATCTAAACTAGGTTACATTGTTCATCTAAAATAAAGATTTAACTACTCATAATTCGGTAGAAAGAAAAGATGAATTTTTTTTGAATACATAACCGGATTTTGAATAAAAGATGAGAACAAGTTGAATATCTTGCCAAGAATTCTTCGTCTTCACGTTCCAATCTTCAATATTGTCGTCGTTCTTTCTCTCTTTGTATGTTCTTTTTTCAATCATTCAACAATCTTATTATGAGTTAATAACTCATATATATAGTATCCTTATTGTATACTAAAAGATCCCAAAAATCATGAAAATCAAGTCCAAAAATTTTCCTAATTGAAGTCAAACTAAAAAAAGAAAATAAAATACGCTGTCTTAAAATACACTGGGCGATCGCCAAGTTGAACCATTTTGTATTCTGCTGTTTCTTTGAGAAGTTGGGCGATCGCCCAGCTTAGGCTTTTCAATTTTGCAGCTTTTGATCCTCCAACTTTAGATTTTGTCTTCTTTAGCCCTCAACACTTTTAATAACATCCAATGTGGTCTTTCAAGCTTCAATTGAGTATAATTCGATTCTCATACTTCCAAAATATCTTTCAATTTATTGTTATTTTCATTCATTCTTCTTCCCTTGCTATTAAACAGGTCCACAACTGAAATAGAAGTAATAATACACTAAATTAAGTAAAAAGTCTATAAAATAATGAGATAAAAAATTAGTTTAAAGATCCGAATAAGTGCACAAAATATACTTATCAAATACCCTCAAACTAAATATTTGTTCGTCCTAAAAAAAAAATAATTTTAAATGGTTTAACTTGAAAATACGTCAAAAACTGTTCAAATCAAACCATGTTCAACCCCAATAAAAATAACATCTTTGAAACAAGTTTAAACATAAAATTTGGTCTAAAATTTCAATACTACACTTGAATTGAAACGTTCAAAACATAATGTTACAATATATTAGTATCAATACAAATTTAAAGCTATAAAATTGGTAATTAAATTTGAAATATGATACTACTCTCGGATCAAGTGATGAAAAATGTCTAATCATAAAAATGACAAAAATACCATTGTTAACTTATATATAAATACTCGATTCCTTATACATTTGAAGGTAAGCACATTATGCATACATTTTTAGCCAACTCCCTGTCTATTTAATCTCTCACTTAAAGTCTGATAAACTGACTTGATTGTTGGAGTACTTACAGTCGCTGCACCACCCGTGGGATTGGCCGTTGGTAGTATAACGTGTTCTCTAAATGTGTAGATTATTTGTATGTGGATGGTAATGTGGTTAATTTCTGCTTGCATCAAATTCAAACAAGATTTCAAGTCAACATACCCAATGGTGATCTAAAGTGTTCTCCAAGTTTGAGATATCAATATGTCAACGGTGACATAGCTCATTTATATTGGCATTGAAATCAAACAAAATTTTGAGGTCAACAATAAATATTAACAAAGTTCAACCATAATTATCAACAAATTTCGACCATAGCTATTAAACTATTGTTTTGGGGGGCTTGATCTACTCTCTATCATGGAGAGTTCTTATAACCCCTCCCCCAACCCCCAATAGGACAAGTGTCTAGTGGAGATTGGACAAGCCACCATAGAGAGTAGATCAAATCCCATTGTTTTGGTTTGATTTTATGATTAGTAATAAATTTGTTCATGGCTAGCTGATGCACACAATATAAATGCACTCTTGTCTACTTTGAATATTGTTATGAGAATCTACCACATGATCAGTTGACGAGGAAAAAAGTAATAATTTAATCGAGATTCACCCTACAAAAATTTGCCACATCAAATAATTGTTTAGAAGAAAGGGTGATCAAACGTAATTGTTTAGAAGAAGGGTGATCAATATTGTGGGTTACTTTTAGCAACGATCACTAAATTTTGTTGAAAATTTGAAAATAGTTATTGAAGTAATTTTTGTATAGCAATAGTCATTTAAATTTTTAATAGTTACATTAATGGTCACGTTAACCTAAAATCTTACGTGTCACTACTAAATTCTAAAGTGAACATAAACAACGTTACTAGTATACCACATAACATAAAAATGCCCTACCTTAAAAAATACATTAACAAAAATAAGAAGTTTTTTCAATTGGCTGCTTATTAAAATTAAACAAATATGGAGAAAATGAGTCGACAATTACTCATTTAGCTACAATTAACACAATTTTGTCTGATGTGGCATACTAGTAAATGTTGCTAGGGTCCACGTTGGAGTTTAGCAGTGTCGTATAGGGTTTGAGATTAACAATTTCAACCAATTGACATTAGTGTGACTATTAAAAACGTAAGTAATTATTACAAAAAAATTACTTCAATGATCATTTTAAATTTTTTAACAAAGTTCACCAACGGTTGTTAAAATTAATCCTATATTCTATAGATGATGCATTGTTATTTTTAGTGGCAAATCTCACAATATTGTAACTTGTGTGGTCACACAAATTAATAGATTGCTCAAAATAAGAGACTTATTGATAAAAGTTTCAACATATTTTAATAAAAGTTGATAAAATATGTAGTTATTATGAGTCTCATTAAAAATATAATTTAAATTAATTGTTAATTTTGACCACAATTTTTTAAATCAAACCAAACAAAGGACTAAATTTCTTCTAGATTTACCTGAATATATACAGGCAAATTTATAGCTAAATTTTTTTATTACAAAGTCCTTTAATTAATTTTCTAATCAAGCACTAATTAATTATTAAATATCAAGAGCTCAAGGAGTTATATGTCATGTGGACCTACCAAATCAAACAATTAATTAACCCAAATACGTGTATAATTAAGTAATTAACATCCCCGATTGGCTACTTCTACCATTTAAATATTAAACCCCGCCGACATATCAGAAAAAGACGGTTTTGCTTCTTATTTAATCAATTTTTTTGCCATCGGGTAATCTAAAACATAAGTAATTAATTATGATTAAATAATATTAATCCCAACAATATATATCCTGTAAATAATTTTCTAGGACTTGGTGGAATGACAGCCAACATACAGAATGTAATTAGTCGGCGCGTATTAATTCATTTAATCATGATTGAATAGTTGTCTTGGATTTGGGATCATGGATTTGTCACACAAATTTCTTTCATGCATGCACTTTATACAACATCACGCAATTTACTTGAACAAATTATATAAAGAAAGATTGAGGGTCGGGTCAGGCTAAAAACTTGGACTCGACTGGAAATTAACGAATTTGATTATATCTATCTCTTTTGTTACATGATTCTATCTAATTTGACTCTTGTTTAACTAATTTTCCCCGGCAGTTCTTCAACAAAATAAAAGTTAATTCTCTTAAAAATCTATAGCACTATAAAACCTGTTAGAAATTGGTTTAAATATGTCGAGAAATTAACTAAGTGACTTCGTATCAACTTGGCCAAAATATACAAACCTGACCTAATCTGTCTAGGCAAAATTGTTTGCCATTTCGCCGCATCGAGAAAACGGGGTTCGACCTGCATGTTTAGAGGGTTCGACTTGCCAATATCGAATGAATGTGAAATTACAGAAAAGGACAATTTTGGGTCAAAGTTTTGACCATGCGATTAGGGATGGCAAAAAAATCCGCCGACCCGAACCCGCCCCCTGCCCCGCCACCCGCCCCGCCCCGCCCCGCCAAGAGCCGCCCCGCCCCGCCCCACGAAGCAATAGGGACGGGTTTGGGGCAGAAAAATCTGCCCCGGCCCGGGTCCGGGGCAACCTCGTCCCTAAAAAAAAAATTTTTTTTTTTGAAAAATCATAAAATATAGTAGAAATTATGATTTTCACTAAAAATAGACTAAAGAAGAATCAAACCCGGGTTAAAACTTATAAACTACTAACATTAACTACTATACCACAACCCAAATCTTATAATTTTTTATTTGCTTGGTATAAATATTTAAAAAAAATTGTATATGTATATTTTTTAATTATTTTTCAGTTTAACAAAAAAAAAAAAAATTCACAGGGCGGTTAGCGGGTCCAACGGCCTACCCGCCCCGTCCCGCCCCGCGAATTCGCCGGTGGCGTGGCGTGGCGGGGCGGGGCGGGGCCGACCCGCCCCAACCCGCCCCATTGCCATCCCTACATGCGATCGCATGGGTATTTCCACCTGCGATCGCAATCTGCCTAAATTTTAAGCATAACGTTTTTGGGTCCTTCCATGTGATCGCAGGAGACAAAGCCTTGTGATCGCATGGTTAAACTGGATCAAGTTCTGTTCTCAAATTTGTACTTTGCGATCGCATATGTTTGCGCGAACAAACATGTCATTTTTAAGTGTTGCACGAATTGGCTCCACACCATTTCATTTTCAACCGATCATCTGCTATATTTAGGACCT
Organism: Forsythia viridissima; assembly: GCA_030279155.1. Taxonomy (NCBI): domain Eukaryota; kingdom Viridiplantae; phylum Streptophyta; class Magnoliopsida; order Lamiales; family Oleaceae; genus Forsythia; species Forsythia viridissima. The sequence goes on along the minus strand of CM059033.1, from coordinate 36,268,971 downwards.
CTGGACGTCCTTTTTGACAGAGAACATATATGCAAAACAATCCATTCACTTATTTCATCAATTGAACCAATTTTATTGCATTTAGTTGCACAAAATTCTGGTTTTTCATTTCACTTTCATCCGTTGGAGTACAAAACCAATTTTGGTTCGCTGTGCTTGAGTTTTTGAAGTGTTACAAACTCAAGCGAAGTCATTGTATCTTGGAAGTCAATTGCCAAAGACCGTAGGCACCATTGCAGGACAAATTTGACTTAAGTACAAAGTGTTCAACACTTGCTTCGACTTAATTTTCATCCATTTCATTCGATTTCATTGCTTTGGAGTCATTTACACAGAAATCCGCCAACAAAACCAAGCTTTAATATAATTCAATACTATCCAATTTATATTACTTGCATATATGCTAATGTAATCTCCAATCCTTGATGACACGTGAAAATTGGGTGATGAAAGAAACGATGACAGATGTTATATGTTGTATGTCAATAGTAGCACGCTCGCCTCACCGGCTCGCCCGCATGGTCTCATAGCTCGCTTTTGACAGGTGGACATCAATAAACCAACTGTCGTTGGATTAGCTAGACAATTGACATGACAGTTACCACTGACAATTGTGAAGATGTAACGTCCCTAACTAACTCTTAATAATGCGAGAGATGAATGATCACCTGCCATTAAAGGCCGTAACTGCATGCCACCCCTATAAATATAGACCAATTCCTTAGATAAAAACCAACTCTCGGAGACTCTATTATTCTCTACATTGTTATTCTACATATCTAATTTTTATCATATATTGATTATCACAACGGAGTGGACATGGGAGAAAAAAGCCCTGCCATTTTTTGCAGGTCTCCATCATAGCCACTTCCGTACTCGGAGGAGGAGAAATATTTATCATCATTTAGCGCTGTCTATGGGAATCCACACAAAAGTCATGGCTTGAACTAGAGGAACGAAGAATGTAACCGCCCCTCAGCCTTCATCGGAGAGGTTGACACATAGTCCAACGCCGCCACTAACCACCCATAGTAAGAGTTTGTCCTTACCACTCAACTAGTGGCACTGCAAGCGCATGTGGCAGTTTTGGCGGCTCAACTCCAAAATCGAAACACTATGGTGTCTCAATCGCACCAAGCTCCTAGTCTTCCAACGGTAGGATCATTATCGTCGGGGGTTCCATCCCAGACTCCTAGTCTTCTACCGGTAGGACCATCACCACTAGGGGCTCCTCCCCAAGCTTCTAACTTTCCAGCAATGGAAACACTGTCAACTGCAACTCTACCACTGCCCCAGGTTATTTGGATCCACCTTTTGCACCTCATTTCCATTCATTAACATCTAGCACAAACCTACATTGGAGGCAACCGTCATGGATGCCTACGCTTACGCTGATTGAGACACCAGTGTTAAGCTTGGAGTAAAGAATAGAGAATATGATAAGTCGCAAAATAGCTGAGGCTATGTTTAAGAAAAGTAGTAGGCAACAATCTATGGTGTTGGAAGAAGATCCTTTTTCCTTAGAGGTGATGGCGGTTCCCTTGCCACGAGACTTTGAACAACCAAAGATGAAGAAGTACAACAGATTTTCTGATCCTGTCGATCACTTTAGGGTTTTTGTCAACTTGATGAGGCTGCTAGCCACCTTCGATGCAATTATGTGCATGGCCTTCCCGCCAACACTTAGGCGAGAGGCAAGAGACTGGGTGGCAACCCTTCTCCCAAAATCCATCTGCACGTTTTATGATTTTTCTAAGCAGTTTGCTTCGTACTTTGCCAACAGCAAGCGGGCTAAGAAGACAGCTATTGGACTGACGCAATTGACCCAGGACAAAGACGAGCTGCTAAAAGATTTCATTATCCAATTCAATAGGGCCACACTGGGAATCAAGATCTGCATATGTTTGTTGTAGTCACTGCCATGATGAGTGGAACTCGAAGTCTCCCTTTTAATATGTCACTCTCCAAAACTTGCCGGATACGATGCATGAGTTACTAAGGAGATGCGATAAGTATGTGGACACTGAGGAAGTATATTTCATTACTAAAGGCATGAAAGATCGAAAAGAACATGAGTCTAACAAAAGGAAGACTCAGGACGAGGCCGAACCTCGAGATGATAAAGGCAAGAAGAAAATGAACCATCAAAGGCGGCTAAATGATGAAGATACCAAGGAAGGCTCAGGCTAGCTGGAAAGTCCTGGTCCACCTACTAGACCTGACCTGCGACAAAAACATTCTCAACTACTGCAACAGTTAAACGAGGCAACAAGCCTGGTTAAAAAACAATCTGAGCTAAGGCGACGAGCCTAAAAAAAACAATAAGGCAAGACGATGAGCTTCTGTTTAAAAATTAAGGTGATGATCATCAGCAAGGCGATGAGCATCTGTTTAAAAATCAAGGCGATAAGCCTCTATTTGAAAATCAAGGTGATGAGCCTCTGTCTAAAAAACAAGGCAATGAGCCTCTGTTTAAAAATCAAGGGGATAAGCCTCTATTTAAAAATCAAGGGGATGAGCCTCAACAAAGCGATGAGCCTTATAAGGCGATAAACCTTAGTCAAATAAAGCAAAACTCCAATAGAATTATAACAGAATAAAAGGGAAGACATGTGACTAGGAGTGGGTGCAAGCGCGCCGCTTACCCGCCCCAACTAAGGAGCGGGCAAGCACCCACCCCAACGAATGCCCACCCACCCTTCCTACCAAGGAGCGAACGTATCCCACCCCAACTAAGAGAGTAGACGTGCACTGCCTCTCATCCAGCCTATTTGTACCAATTTTTACAAATTGCTTCACCATCTCAATACTGATTGGAGCTATAAGCACTTATAGCACACAATATATGAACAAATATTCGTCTCAATAGAAAATTGAAAGAGTTAGAGAAGTGTAGTAGATTATTTCTACTTCCCATTGACAATAATCTACGAAAAGTAGATGAGGCTTATGATGATAGAAATAATGACAGCTTTTATATGTTATCTGCTAATAGTGGCATGCCTGCCTTACCGGCTCATCCACATGGTCTCATAGCTCGTCTCTGACAGGTGGACATCAATAAACCTACTGTCTTTAGGTTAGTCAGACAGGCGACATGACATTTACCACTAACGATTGTGAAGATGTAACAACGTCCCCTCATTAACACCTAATAATGAGGGAGATGAATGGTTACCTGCCATTAAAGGCTGTAATTGTAGGCCACCCCTATAAATATAGACCAATTCCTCAGGTAAAAATCAACTCTCAAAGACTCTATTATTCTCTACATTGTTATTCTACATATCTAGTTTTAATCATTTACTGATTATCACACTAGAGTGGATACAGAGAAAAGAAGCCCCGCCACTTTTTACAGGTCTCCACCACTGTCACCGCCGTGTTCGGAGGAGGAGAAAAATATTTATCATCACAAGGAATAAATCGTAAAGTTACATGAACTAAAATACCTGTAGACCATTCTAATCTTAAAACTTTTGGTTGTATTGCATATGCACACCAAAGTATTGATAAGTTGGAGCCTAGGTCGTCTCTCAAGTTTATTTTCTTAGGTTATGGGGAAAATATAAAAGGCTATTGACTGTGGGTAAAGAAGAAAGAGGGTATAAAGCTATAATTAGAATGGATGTGATATTTAATGAATCTCTAATGCCTTTTCTTAAAGAATACAATGTAAGCTTGCTAAAAATAGATGTTAGAATTGAGGTGGGATCTTCTAATCTTGAAAATGAATGTAATATGGGAGAAAGAGAAATTTTGAATCATCCTGAAAATGATTTTCAAAATGAAGAGAAAGTGGATGAGAATCCATGTGTTCTTGCAACTCTGCCTCTTAGTGAGTATCAACTCACCAGAGATAGGCATAGAAGGTAGATCAAACCGCATGCCTAGTATAGTGATGATAATTTGGTCTTTTTACTCACATATCAAGAAGCAATTGAAAATGAACTAATCACCTAAGAAGTTGTAAAATGTAAAGAGTCAGAGAAATGGAAAATTCCTATGGAAGAATAAATGTGTTATCTTCTTCAAAATCAAATTTGGATTTTGGTTGAAAACCTAAATATAAAAAATTAATTGATTGTAAATAGATTTTTAAATTAAAAGATAAAGGATAGTGCGGTCAGACAATGTCAGGTACATGACCATACTTGTTGCAAAATGATTTACTCAAAGGAAGGGTGTGGATTACACTAATTTTTTTTTTCATCTGCAGTAAAATATACCACCATAAGAATCATTTTATCTTTGGTAACTCAATTTGGTGGAGAATTTCATTAGTTAGATTTGAAAACTGCTTTTCTCTATGGTGAGTTAGATTTGCCAACCTTTAGGTTTTAAGGAAACTGCTGAGTCTGAAATGGTTTGCTTGCTTAAAAAGAACTTGTATGGGCTGAAGCAATCTCCAAGGCGATGGTTTGATGCCTTTGTTCTTGATCTTGGTTTTCAAAGGAGCAAGTGACTTTTGCCTTTATTGTAAAAGTCCTGGTGGGGTTAATTCTATTTATCTGCTTCTTTATGTTGATAATATGTTATTAACTAGTCATGACAAAGATGAAATTCAAGAAATAAAGAAAAAATTGAATTCTGAATTTGAAATGAAATTTAAGAATTTCAAAAAGAATCTTAGAAAAGCAAATTCAAAGAGACAATAAAATGAATTGTTAATTCTAATCAACAATCTTATGTGAAAAAGATCCTTGAAAAGTTTGCCATGTCCAAGTCCAGACCTGTTAGATTACCTCATGCAAATCATTTTAAATTATCTTTCTGATTTTTGTCTCAAAACAAAAGAAGATTTTGAAAGAATGAAAAGAGTTCCTTATGCTAATGTGGTTGGGTCTGTCATGTATCTTATGATTTGCACTAGGCCTAAGCTTGCTTATAGCATTGGTGTTTTAAGCACTTTCATGACTAATCCTAGTGAGAGCCATTGGGAAGTAGCTCCTCAAATACTTAAATGACACTTCTAATTTGGGATTAATTTAAAAAATGTAAAGAAAGTGTATCCTTGCAAGGGTATTGATTCTTACTTTGCTAGAGATAGATGTAACTGAAGTATCAACTTCATCCTATTATTTCACTTTGTATGGTACTCTAATTAGTTGAAAATCTTAGCTTCAAAAGGCTATTGTTCTATCTTCTACTGAAGCTAAATATATTGTTGCTTCTAATGCTATTAAAGAATGAACTTGCCTTCGTGGTTTATTGAAGGAGTTTGGCTTTGTTGATGAAAACGTTGTTTTGTATGGAAAATATGTATTAGAATTGGTTTCTGGATCTCTAGAGCTTCGGCTAAATCAAATTCTTGTGTTCTTTTTACGTTTATTACATATTTATTTCTTAGATTTGTTAAATGTTATATATTCTTCAAGTGTCTGATAATTTCGGAGCTTTACATTAATTAATTGGTCATTTACAATTGCAAATTGTAAAGTATTTCTAGCATATACTAATGGCGTTTCATTGTGTCAAATGCCACTATAAACTTTAACACAATAATAATTATTTATTTCCAACAATTCATATATAAATAAGATAAATACCATTGCCCCCACCTAATACATAAAACCTTTGAATACATGCCAGTGATTCTAGAAACTGTATAATAAAAAACAGAATAATTTTATATATGATGTGGGCATTGAGTAATTTACGAATAGACTCTAGAATTTGCAGCAAAATGAGACAACATCTCTTGTTAGTTTCTTTAAATTCCAACGTCCTTGTTTTTGTGCGTATTCTTTTCTTATAAATAGCCCATACAATCACATGTTGCATTATAAGAGCCCCACATGTCTTCGAAATTGAATTATCCTGACTTGAGGAATGACACTTAAGTTTGTGAAGCAGCACGCTTTGTTGTATTTTAGTGAAGAAAATGTATAGACTTGTTACAAGTATAATCTTACTTTGTTTGGAGTTCTAAGTCTAATACAAGATAAGTGCTATTCAATCTATAACTAAAATACAAGAATTCAAATTATAAGTGCAACTTGAGTCTTTATCTCTGATATGCCCCTACAACATAGTGGTCATGTTAGAGAGACCTATCTTGTACCGAAAAAGGTGAAGTAGGGTAGTTGATAACGGCCAAGGGCGGATCAAGAAATTTAGTTCTTGGGGGTTGAAAAAAAATCAAGTCCTTATTCTCTTGGCCGAAACTTGACTTTCCATTTGTAAATTCTAAAAACCATACCAAAAAAAAAAAAAAAAAAAAACCTATCAACAATAGACCGGCAAGATAGAACAATATAATAATAAGTTCACAAGATAACAAAATAGGCTGACAAGATACAACGATCCAATAATAAGTCGACAAAGCAGCAAAATAAGCCGGTAAGGCAACAACAATCTCCAACAATTCTATTTAACTATAAACTATTATCAATAGAAATTAACAAATGAAAAAAAAAAATAGTAACGTAGTAACAAGCAAAGTACCTACTAAGTGCTAAATGTGAGGTTTAATTGAATCACTATCCTCCGAAAATAAAGTTCAGGTAATTTCTTCCTCCATTTTCTTCTAGCCACTAAATTTTTTGTATGTAGTTAAATATAGTTTTCAATTGCTAGAAATGGAAAAATAGCAAAAGCAAAAAAGTTTCATTTATGTAATAGGGTCCCATAGGAAATAGAACCTAATCTCCTTGGAATATATTGCATTTGGGTTATGAGCTTACGATATTAAATTATTAATTGAAGGATAAAGGAGTGTGGCTATAGTATTTTTTTTTATAATCGAATTTAGACTGGAATTATCAATTTGGAGTTCTGTTCATCTCTACTGAAAATTGATTTAGACGTGTTAATTTTTCTGAGTTATTTCTTGATTTAATCGAATTTATTGAACTTTTTTATTCATTCCATCCAAATCTTAGGCTTTCTGTTTCTTTTTACTGCTTGTTTTTCTAGGATAAATTTTTTTTTTTTAGCTTGCTTTGTTGCTGAGAAGGCGGTATTTGAATACGGGGTATTTTAGTCTAGTTAATGCTTGATAATGGTGGGGTTTGAATACGTAGTACTCTAGTTAAATTGTATTGTTTATATAAAATAAAATTAAACTAATATCAAATAACACGAATATATATGAATAAAGTGTGTGAGAAATGAATTATAAGTAAATTTTAACTACTGATATATTAATTTGGGCTGAAATTAAATTAAATCAAAGCTTAATTGGACATGGGATATAAGTATATAAAACAATTTGGCTTTGTTTATTGGTTCTAGGCAGAGGCTGGACCGGGTTGTAGCCAAGCCCAGTCTGGTTCAGATCCATCCCTGATAATAGTTTTGTTGAGCCTAGATATGCTGTCTCAAAATTAAGTCTCCTTAGTCGTCTCCTCAATAAAAATTTGACACATCAACAATTAAGTACATGTCATCTAATAGAGATGTTGGTTGTTTATTAACAGAAAAAGTTAAGTTAAGAACAAGTGTGAATGCATTAAATCTATTAAATATTGTCCAGATTTATTTCTTCAACATCTCTTCATCTTCCTAGTTAATTAAATGTCTGCATTTTATTTTGAAGGAATATTAATGTGAAGAAATATTAATGTAAATGTATTCATGTGTCCAATTTAACCAAAATTCTATTGACCTGAAGCAACTTTTCCATTTGCCATTGACGTGAAGAAATTTTCCAATTGCCATTAACATTTCCAATTGCCATCAACTGGACTCCATTGCTTTGAAAATAAGGGGAATGATAGGAGATGTGTTGAAATAAAATCAACAACACATAACACTGAAACATAACACTGCTGAAATTTTATTGCTCCACAGTGTTAAAACTACATTATCAAGCAGCAAGCTGAAACAAAACACTGAAATTCAATGAAAACAAACACTAAATTATAAAGCAGCAAGTTGAACGGATACTTTGCATTTTGACTCCATACTAATAGAATTTCAGTTAAATTTGAATCAAACCTAAGAAAATATTACTAATCAAAGCACTAAAATCATTTAAAAGAACTTGTTGTTGAAGGACAATGATGAAGGACGTAGCTCAGTTTGTAAAAAATATATATCTATAATTAATCATATTGTCTTCTTTGTGTTAATGAGGAATTGACAATTATTAATGGAAATACATCATATATTATACATGTTTTAATAATTCAACAAAACTTAACGGCGTAATAAGATGTCAATCATCAGCATCAGAATTGATCTACATATAATACAAGTTTTTAATTCTAACTTTAACACATAAATTTTATGTCAATGAACATGACAATATTCGTAGTCAATGTAATCGTTGGTAATATTATTTGACTAGGATTAAGTGTTGTTGTAAGCTCTAAGAAATTTTGAGAATCCTGCACCATAAAAAAATATAATAAAAATTATATTCTTATTCTTATCAAGATTTCATGGTGCCACAATAGATTAACTATACATACCTGTTGAACTTGGACAATCTTTTTCTTCTTTTTGCCCTTTTCAAGAGCATTTTATGGCCTTTCAGAACTCCCACGAACTCTTCCCTTACGCTTAATTCTCATTATTATACCAACTCCATCAACAATATTACTATCATTGCGATTAGGCATGATGCTTGAAGAAGAATAATGAAGGTGTTGTGTGCTTGTAATTGCATCAATATCTTCTAAAATATTATTAAAACCACGAATAACAATATTGTATGCTTCTTCGGTTTTAGACCCCTTTGTTGCTATTTAAGTTTGCAATCTACACAACTCTTTGAATTACCCTGCCATATTTGCCTTTGGATCCTCATTGGTTGCACTAGTCTCGAATGTAGGCCTTGCAATGGTTCCTATCCTTGCATTTTTTGTCCATCTTCTTAAAATGTATTGAGAAGGAAATTTTATAATATTTTTCAAAGATAGAAAACTTTAAGAACATGAGAGCACACAATTCCTCCAAACTCAAACTTTTTGCAACTACACATCACTGCCCCATTAGCTGAGTCATATTTAACAGTATAAGAACAACATTTTCTGAGAGGGGTGAGTTTGTAATCTATCAACATCCCAACCTCAACTGGCGTGTCCATGGCACAATCATAAGCCTTGCCTAATTCAGTTTGAAATGCTTTAAACACTTGTAGGGTATATACACTTGCTGCATGTTTTAAAATTGCAATATCAAGTGATAATGATATACTGCTTTGAGTTGCTCTAAAATCAGCCTTCAGCTCTTCATAGCATTGATGCTCAATCAACATTTGAAAATGATGAAAAAAATTCGATAAATCATGCTTGAAGCTAACATAACCTTTTAAAGAGCTATTCATACTTTCACTTCTTTGAATTGTCATCATATCTGCACAAAAGGTGTCCCTGCCATAAATCAATGCCCATTTTTCTTTGAAGCTGAACATTATCTTCCAGGCCATACTTCTCAAGCATCTCATGCCAAGCTTGCAAAAATTCTTCTTCTTCTTCATAATCATATATACACTGACCAAAATCTTTTGAGAATTCTCGAAAATGCTCAAAAACTCCGCTTAGATGTTTTGCAGCATTTTGATATAAGTGCCAAATACATAGACAGTGAAATGTTTCTGGCCATTGGAAATCTAGTGCTTTTTCCATTGCTGCATCTTGATCAGTGAGAATTGTTGGATTTTTTCCTGTCATCCCTCTCTGAAAAGTCTCAAATAACCATATAAATGTTTAAGCCGTCTCATCATATAAAAGTGTATCTCCAAATAATATAGTTTTCTTATGATGATTAACCCTTACAAACATAGCAAAAGGCAGACTTTCTTCATTTCTTCTGTAAGTTGTGTCAAAGCAAACAACAAAACCAAAGTGAGAATATGCTAATCGCATATGTGCATCTGTCCAAAAGATGTTAGTGATTAATCCTTCATTGTCTAACTGTAGAGCATAAAAGAAAGAAGGATCTTCTAATTGCACGCGTTGAAGATATTCAAGAACGCCACTTGTCTCATCTAACTTAAATTTACTTATCCGTTTAGTCCGTAGATAATTTCGATAATCATCATGAGTAAACCCTAGACTTTCACGACCACCGGCTCTTCTAATTCACAGCTCTATTTTGGAGCGATTCCCGAGTCATTAGCTAAATCAATTTTAGCTTATTGGGCTGTAGTCAATCTTCTTTGAGATCTATGTAAATGACTTTTGCTAGGGCTTGATGTCATGTGTATGTGGGGCAATAAAATCAACAACACGATACTTACCTGTGTGGCGACAACTAACCTTCATTCTTGCTAGACAACCAAATCTTGTTTCGGCATGACGGTGTTTAACGATGACCTTTACAAGAGCAGCAAAATGTTCTATCCATCATCTTTCCATACTATCTTTGTGTCCTTTACTTCTCTGAATAATAAAACCCATTTTATAAGCATAAGCATTGTAAAACTTGTAAGCTTCTTCTTCGGTATTGAACTCCATATCTATTTTTGGAATCAATTCATATGGAATTTTGGAATGAATGGACATAATGTATTTATTACTGTCAAATTTTTCTTCGTTGTGTTCTTCATCATCAACCACTTTTCTCGAATTGTTAGAATATATATCATTCTCCCCTTTGTCAAATACCAACTTTCTACGAGATTGATGTCGTTCCATAATGTGATTATCATCATCCATAACCTTCAAATAATAAAAAAATAAATCAGTTGAGTAAAGGCAAAAAATTAATAATTATAAGCATAAACACAAAGACAAACACTTCTTATGTTAATCTAATAAATCTTATGCTAAAAGAATTGAATTTCATAAAAGTTACATAAAATACAAAATTTATTGAGCAAGAAAGCAAGTACAAAATGCAATCAAAAGGCTGGTATATGAAGAAACGTGATCTAATTGCGAAGAGTGATTCTCTATTGTACTTATATATTGTATTGAAGTAAAGGATAAAAAATTGAATTACACTAGAATACAAATATTTGAGAGGTTGGCTCTCTCTCCAAACTAATCCCTAATTTCTGAATGGATTGAAACAGACTACCCCTCTCCTAAGAAATCAGAGTCGATTATCCTATAATACCACAAAGAGATAACAAAAGTAGTAACTAAGTCCTAAAATTAATTTTCTACAGAAATAAAACATGAAATTGTGGAATCAATTTAGCTATTTTTACTTACCAGTATCGCAATTGATTAGTGCTTCACGCTTTCAACAGTGTTAGCTATTGATTCTCACATAAACTGAATCTTTGAGAAGATCAAATCTCTTTCCCTTTTCTTTATTTCTTTTTTTTTTTGCCAAAGAGAAATTAATATATTGGAACGCAAAAGCAATGGAGTCCAGAATGTTCAGGTTGATGGCAATTGGAAATGTTAATGACAATTGGAAAAAATTTTCACATCAATGGCAAATGGAAAAGTTGCTTCAGGTTAATGGAATTTTGGTTATATTGGACACGTGAATACATTTACATTAATATTTCTTCACATTAAAAAATAGACATTTAATTAACTAGGAAGATGAAGAGATGTTGAAGAAATAAATCTGGACAATATTTAATAGATTTAATGCATTCACACTTGTTCTTAACTTAACTTTTTCTGTTAATAAACAGTCAATATCTCTGTTAGATGACATGTATTTAATTGTTGATGTGTCAAATTTTTATTGAGGGGATGACTAATGAGACATAATTTTGGGACAGCAGATCTGGGCTCAATTTTGTTGAGACATCTACGAGCTGATCTATAGAAGCCATGTGTGAAACACGAAGAGCACCTGCTTGAACCTTTTCTCGGATAAAGTGAACATCAATCTCAACATACTTCATCGATCTCGAAATGAAGCACCGAATTAGAGCATAAGTACGTAGTATTGACATTGCCACAAAATATAAAAGGTGTATTAGGCAGTGTTTCACCAAGCTTAAGTTGTAGGGATCTGATCTATAAAACATTACATGCAATAGCAACGACAACACATTATTTAACTTCAGCAAAAGGCGGACCACAAAATGTTTCTTGTGGGATGCCCATGCAATAGGATTACAGCCAAGAAAGATGAAAGATCCCATGAGTACTGAGTTGAGATCTGTTTTCCCAATTCCATGTTCCCTTGGCTGTCTCTCCAATAAAAATCTTACACATCATCAATGTGAATGCATTAAATGTTGTTCATAATGATTCTCTTACTTATTTAATTGATGATATGTAAGGTTTTTATTGGAGGGACAACCAAGGAGACATAGAATTGTGACAGTAGATCTCAACTCATGAGTACTAGTAGATGTCTGATCATCAACATTGCCAGCTTGAATGTAGTGAGACTGGAGATTGGCAGTGTAGGAAGACCAAATTGGATAGCACCAACATGTAACGAAGTAACTGTATGATTGCCAACCAGTGTTGAGAAGTAAGGGGGTGCATAAATTGAGACAATTTGTTGACAGAATAGGCAATGTTTGGTATAGTTAGTAGAAGATACTACAAAATGCAAAGGACCTGGTAATATTTGGTGGCATTAGAAAGGAAAGTGTCATTGTTCAAGGACATGGTGATATTTGGTAGCATTAGAAAGAAAAGTGCAATTGTTTAACTCAAGAGTAGTAGATATGCACATCGGGGGTTGGACTAGTTTTACCCGAAGCATATTCGTGCAATGCAAAAAATTCTAGAGGTATTGAGTTTGGAGTAGGAGAATGCCCAGATTGGTGTGAATGACGTGAACACCAAAGAAAATAAGAGAATACCCATATCTTTGCGACAATCTTTTACCTGAAAGTCAGAGGGAGAAAATTCAACAATGACGTTATTATCAGCACAAAATTTCGAAATGGATATTGAATTATGGTGCATGGTTGGAAAAAATAAGACAATAGATAGATTGAAAGTTCTAGAAGAGGAGAGAAGTTGGTATAACCTATGAGAGAGATAGAAAAAGCTTTACTATCACTAATCATCATAGAATCACGACCAGTATAAGAAGATTGAAGGGATAGATCGTCCAAGTCCATTGTAATACGGTGGGATGTACAAAGTCAAGGAGCCATGAGTTGGAGGGACGAGGGACGAATGCAGCGTAATGGGCATTTGGTGGATATGAGCCAGGAGATGGACTGATTAGATATGGTGGGCATCGGTAGAATTGTGGAAGCTAATTGATATAAGTTGGGACGGTTGAAGGTAGTTGGAGGAGGATGAGGAGACGGCGACATTGTGCCATTATGTAGTAGGCTACAATGGCGTAAAGAGTGCCCAACGGTGCCATAAAGATGACACCGGCCTTTGTATGGGCGCTGCCAGTTGGGATGCCAGAAATGGGAGATGATAATGAATTACGTGGACCACGAAATTGACGCTAGTCGAAAGTTTTGTTAGCAACATTGGCTCAGGCATAGAGTTGAATCTATTTGGGTTCAATATGTTGAAAATGAGCTTCGAAGTAAATTAGTTTTTTCGTGGAGCTCATCGAAAGAAAGTGGAGTTTCACAGGTGTAGATATCTAATGAGATGTCTTTTCATCCATCAATGGCCATCGGGGATTTTGAGGGTAAGGTCAGTTTATAAAGCTAGTTCATCTCATTTGACAGTTTGAAGGAATTCGATAATGGATTGAGTGCCTTTTGTGAGATTGGACAGGTGAGTTTTAAGCAGCATTATCCGACCATAAGAAGGTTTAGCATATGTGTTTGCAAGTGTGGTCTAGGCATCGTGGAAAGTTGTGAAGGAGACAATGAACATAATTATTGATATAGATAGGCAACAACTGTGTTGAGGAGAAGTTTATCATGGCGAACTCGTAACGCAAAGGCTATATTAGAAGTGGTGGAGCTATTGTTTGATGGTGGGCGACGGAAATGGATGGGTGTCGTCAACAAAGCCCATGAGGTCATTTATCCAATTAATAGAGTGTGGATTTGGAGAAGCGAAGATGGACAGTTGGTGAAGGTGAGTTTGAGCAGGGCTTGGGTGGAATTCTTAAGATAAATCGAATTTGATTGGAAATGAGAGATGGTAGACGTAGAGTTCTTAAGATAAAATCGAATTTGTTGGGAAAGAAGAGACGGTATACGTACCGACTGGCGTAGCAGCGTGAGATGCAGTATCATCAATGCTGATGTGTTGTTGGTTGGCCATGGATATAGCTGAAGATGGATCGAAAATATTTTTTTTCGTCAGAGTTGTACTCTGATGACATGTTGAGAAACGACATTTACAAATTTATGAAACAACTTGCTTTGTTGTATTCTATTGATGAAAATATATGGACTTGATATGAGTACAATTTGGGGGTTGTTCAGGGGCATGGGCCTCCAAGTTTTCTAAAGTGTTCCTTTTTTTTTTTTCTAATTTATTTTATAGAAAATTTATTCAAAGGTTATTGTAATACTTCAAAATTTTGTCATTTTTTATATTTGAATATACGAGTTAGACGAGCCAAATTAACATCAAATAAAAATTTAATTAAATTGATATCTAAAAACGGAAACGAAATCGGATTATGACGATTCATTAGTTTATACCCCAAACTCTCTTCTCCACACCTCCATCCCACCCCACCACACACAGAAGAAAAAAAAACAAAAAACAAAAAATAGAAAGAAGAATGTAAAGATTATCCAGATTTTATGTAACAAACTATTTTTTATTTCTTATATATATTCTTGTTATAGGAAATAGTCTTATAAGATCCCAATATTGTAGGGATTAGTTTTACTTATCTCTGTAACAGTTTTGTATATATATCAAAGCTCATCATCAATGAAAATCAAGAAGTTGATTTATTTGTTTCTTCATGGTATCACAGGGTTAAACATAGAAACGCAATCATTTTCTTCATTTTTTTTGAATCTTCTCATTGAACTCCATGGTCGGCGAATCTATCATCCGTTCCAACTCCAATCCTTTCCACCTCCATCACTCAGACAACCTCGGTACAATTTTGGTTTATCAAGTTCTTTCTGGCTCCAACTATGCTTCTTGGAGTCGTAACTTCCACACTGCATTGAGCGCCAAGAATAAGCTTGGTTTTATTGATGGCACCCTTGAAGCACCGAGCCGTGCAGATGCCTCATATCCTGCATGGTTTCGATGTACTGCCATGGTAAAGTCCTGGCTTCTTAATGCTCTCGCCTCTGACATTGCCGCCAGCGTTGTGTACGTCGTTGATTGTCATACTCTATGGAAGGAGCTTGAAGATCGATTCGCCCTAAATAACGGCCCTCGTATATATCAAATACATCGTGAGATTGTTCTTTGTTCTCAGAATTCCTCTTCCATTTCTTCTTATTTTACTAAGTTGAAAACTTTATGGGATGAATTAACAAATATTGCTGATATTCCTCCATTCACTTACGGTTGCCTTGTGAAATATATGCAGAATGCTCAACAGGATCAGCTTACTCAATTTTTAATGGGGCTAAGTGATTCTTATGGCCCTACAAGGAGCCAAATTTTTCTTATGGATCATCTTCCTTCTGTTGGTCAGGCCTATGCCTTGCTTCTATCTGAAGAACAACAGAGATCTATTTCGAATCTGGTGCCTTTTTTGCCAGATTCCATGGCCTTGGCAATTTCAAGTTCTCGATTTTCCTCTAAGCAGACCAAGAAAATGACCAAAAAGCCAGGCCCTTGCAGTCATTGTTCTAACAAATATCACCATATTTATGATTGCTATGCCCTTCACGGTTATCCCAAAGGACATCGATTGCATCAGTCCCATTCGGCTCCTCTTTTGCCAACGCATCCAGCCTTTGCTTTGCCGGAAAATGGACCTTCCAAGTTCCAATGGTTTACTCCATCCACACAGGCTATTTATGATCAGCTCCAGCAAGTTCTTCTCTTTTTAAAATCGGGTTCAGGGCAGCCAAGTGTTAATATGGCAGGTACTAATATTGGAGTTTCATTTTCTGATTCACTTTCTATTGACTGGCTTGTTGATTCTGGTGCAACAGATCACATTGCCTCCAATATTTCTCTTTTTACTGATTTTTCTTCAGTTAGTATTCATTTTTCTGTTAAATTACCGAATGGTTCTCATGCTTCTGTTTCTCATATAGGCACTGTTCGGTTATCAGAGTCAATTACTACACAATGTCTTTTGTGTTCCGTCTTTTGGTTTTAATTTAATTTCAGTAAAATAGTTAGTTACCTCCCAAAAATGCTCTGCTCATTTTTATCCTAATTATTGTTTCTTTCAGGACCTACTGACGAAGCAAATGATTGGACTGGGTACAGAACAGAGAGGCCTCTACTATTTTTTTGCAAAATAATACGCCATTTTCTGGCTCTTCTTGTTTATCAATTTCTTTTGATATTTGGCACCAACATTTAGGCCATGCATCCTCTAAACGGATGAATTTTTTGTCTCCTTACATTTCAAATAATCTCAGCCTATTTGTCATGTATGCCCACTGGCAAAACAAACTTGATTAGTTTTTCCTGCAAGTAATTCAATTTCTAGTGCTTTATTTGACCTCATTCATGTTGATATATGGGGTGGTTATAAGCATGTTTTTACTTGTGGTGCTCGTTATTTTTTAACTATTTTTGATGATTATTCTTGATGTACATGGGTGTATCTTTTAGTTCAAAAATCTGATGTTCGCACCATTTTACCACATTTCTTTAAGTTGGTAAACACTCAATTTCAAAAATCTATCAAAGTAATTAGATTTGACAATGGCTTAGAATTTACTAGCTTACGAATTTTTTTTTATTCTGTTGGCACCATACATCAAACATCATGTGTTGCTACTCCTCAACAAAATGGTCTTATTGAGCGCAAAATGAGACATTTTAAATACTGCTAGAGCCCTTCGTTTTCAGGCTCATTTGCCCATTTTGTTTTGGGGAGAATGCATATTAACAGCTACATATTTGATTAATCGGCTCCCATCTACCCCTTTATCAAATGTCACACCACATAAACGTCTTTTTGGACACCCACCTCGTTATGATCACCTACGTGTTTTTGGTTGTCTAGCATATGCATCTACTTTATCTCATGGTTGTGACAAATTTGCCCCACGAGCTCGCAAATGCTTTTTTCTTGGTTACCCATATGGGGTCAAGGGTTATAAAATTTATGATATTTCCACAAAATAATTTTTTATTAGTCGGGATGTTCATTTTCATGAGTCAATTTTTTCTTTTGCAACGACCCAACGACCCCACATTCAACCCAAGACACCGGTCCAGCCAATTTTCCAGAGCCTAGTTTTTCTGGCCCGATTTTACTTTCTATTCTTGAACCTGATTTAGCCATCTCCAATTTTGTTGAACCGTCCTCATTTGACCCAGAATCGCCTGTAGTTGACCCGATCATGTCTATCCCACCTGATTTTACAAATTTATCCATCTCATCATCTTCTTTACCTGCATGAGTAGATCCCTTCGGCCCGTATGTCGATCGTCCCATTCTGTTGACTAGTCGACGACTTTCTACTGTACCGATTTTACCACCAAATTGCCTTGATTTGCCACCAAAACTTCGTCGTGAACCTTCTAAATTTTTGCATAGATTTCATTGTGGACAGGTCTCTTTCTCTGGCCAGGTCACATCGATTGCTTCGTCAGGTATTCCCCATAATTTATCGCAAGTGATTTCTTATTCCAACCTTTCACTTTCTTATCACTCTTTTATGATTGATGTGTCTTCCATTGTAGAACCTTCTTGTTTTTCACAGGCTGCCTTAGATCCTATTTGGCGTGAGGCGATGCCTTTTGAGTTGAAAGCCTTAGAGGAGAACCACACTTGGTCTCTAGTTCCATTACCACCTAACAAGAAACCCATTGGTTGTAAATGGGTTTACAAAGTTAAGTATCATTCAGATGGTAGTATTGAGCGTTACAAGGCTTGTCTAGTTGCAAAGAAATACACTCAGTTAGAGGGCCTTGATTACCAAGAGACATTTGCCCCGGTTGCCAAGCTGGTCACTGTCCATTGTCTTCTCTCTATTGCCACTGTTCGTGGCTGGTCTGTAGAATCCTGATTTTTTTTATTATTTATTATTAAAGGACCTAAGTGAAAACCAAAATTTAGAATTTATTTATTTAACTGGGCTAAATAATTTATTTGTGAATAAATGAGTTTTAGTATAATGATATTGGGTTCGTTGGGTAGCTCATATATATTTACGATTAACGGCCTATTTTTGGATAAGCTAAATTCAAGATAGAGACAGTTAATAATTTCTATGGTCAAATGATTTTAAAATGGACTCTTTTGGGGGATAACCCATTCTCGGCTAGAAATGTTTGAGTTCCAATTTGTTTTTCTATCTTTATCTATCTCATTCTCCTATTTAGTTTAGAATTCCAACAAAACCAAACTTCTAGAGTTTGTTTTATTTGAAAAACAAGCAAAGCCTAATCTATATATTAGTCCTTCACCCACGTTGGCCACAAAATAGTTTAGTCAGAAAACCGATCGTGAACTTAATTTTAGCACATTAATATTCAAGGATTTTACATCAAGTTGTTGTTGTGGGTGAATCATATTTTCCGAGTCTATTTCCAAAAAAAAATCAGATTCTAAGTTTAAGGTGAGATGCTATGTGCTATTAGTTGTCTTTCACTTTTTTTTCTACATATTATATTTATGCATGTAATTTAATTACTTCATTTCAGTGCTTCTTCGGGAGAAATCATGAATCAGTTCAGTTAAACTTTCAGGTTCAGCTAAACTTTTGAGTTTCAGTTTATTTGCATCGCTTGCATGAATTATCATTGTTATGGAGTGATAATTCCCAGTTCAGTTTAATAAGATGATTTTATGCCTAATTATAATATTTAGATTGATTGTGGAAATAGCAAATATCTCACTGAGTATAATTATTTGTACTCATCCCACATTTTTAACAAATTTTTAGGTAATAATTAACGCGATAGATGCGTGGCGGGTTGATGAAGTTGTCGTGCCAGTGGTCGCCAAATAAGAATTTGAATTGTTTATGATGTTTTTTTTATAAGACGATTAGTGTAACAGTCTCAATTATTTAGCATTAGGCTTTAATTTATCAAATTTATTTAATGATTTGAGAATTATTTTTAAATGTTTAGGAATTATTCAATTGTTTGACAATTGATAATTTTATTAAAGTGATTTTTCGCAATAATTTAGAAATTATATGAATTTTATTAACTCTCCAGAACCTTAGAAATTTCGGGGCGTTACAAATGGTATGAAAGCACCGGGTATACCTTTCTGTAGACTCGGAAAAGAAAAAAAATTTCGGTGAACAGTATGTCTACTGTTCACATGAACAGTGTTGCACTGTTCACTTGAACAGTGATCAAATAAATTTTTTTCCCGTGAACTGAGCTACTATTCGCATGAACAGTGTTTCTACTATTTACGTGAACAGTACCCAAATTTTTTTTTGAACAGTACAAAATATTTTGTAACAATAACAAAAAAAATAATGAATATTTTATTTTATTTTTTGGTACGAGACATTTGGCACCCAGAGCTCATCGATCAGCCACCATAATGTATTTTTAAGGTATGAAATAAGGAAATATATTTATTTGCCGTAAATTATTTTGCTAGTCCGAATAAATTCGTTAGCATGATTCTATAAAATATTTGTGGCTTATATTTATTTTATTTTTTTTACTATTGCATTTGAACTATGTAGTAATGCGGTATAGTTGCTTAAGGTTAAGTAGTATGTGAAACATGGTAATGTATTTTTTTTTACGACCAGAAAATTTAAACACATAACATGTTAGACTTATCGTAACATAGGTGACAAACATGGTTAGAATTAGGCAGACTACAAGAAAAAGAGCTGGGTATGGAGGTGTTGTAGATCCCAATACCACAATAATTCGAGCAGATGAATATTTCATTCCAGATCTCAACTCTACGATCGAACAGCATGTGCGACGGTTCCATGCAACTTGGGAACGAGCTTTGGAAGTCGAGTTTCAAAGCACTCATGTACAAGCTATCACACATCTATTAGACACCTTCTCAGATGAAGGCCACCGAGTTGGGACGGCCATACTTAAGGCCCTAGAAGATATTTTGGATCCGGGCATGGTAGATTTTGAAGATTTTTGTAGGGCTCTCATTAACACTTGGGAAAAGTTTGTTGTGGAGGCTAATGTACGGCTAGTTGGAGAAGTCGAAGTTGGGCCGGAGTTATGAGACGAACCTGATTTCGAGTTCGAGTTCGAGTTCGAGTTCAAGTTCGAGGAGCGCTAGTCAAAAGACAGGCCTGAAGATGAGGCTGAACCTGAGCAAGAAATTAAGGCCGAGGCACAAGGCGAAGCTGGGCACAATGCTGAACCGGAATCTGAGCCAGAATCAAGTGTTACTTCAGATGATGAAACTCCACTGGCCAAGGTTCCAAGAGTACATAGAGGTTGGATAAGTGAAGACGAAGATTAGGATTTTGAATAATAGTTTTTCCATTTTATTTTTGCATTTTTTATTATTTCAAAAAAAATGTCGAGGTTAGTAGGAATTTTAGTATTCTTCGTATGGTGTTATGTTGTTGAGCGGTTTTAAGATAAAATTGTTTTGTTTCATTCAAAAGAAATTTTCTGACAAACACAAACCCAAGCAGCTATGTTCAGAGACTTGATGAGAGCTGTACAAGACTTGGACAGGCAGCAGGCTCAGGAGCCACCCCCGAATGCAACAAGAGTTGACAACATGAGTTCGATGGTTGAACAGTTTTGTTGTTTCAAACCACCATCCTTTAATGGTAATGATGATCCTTTCACGGCTGAGGAGTGGCTGAAGAGACTTAAAGGATATTAAAAGTAGAGTTGTACCTATTAATAATGAAAGACTTTGATGTAATATTGGGAATAGACTGGCTGAGTGGAATTCATGTAACCATCTTATGCCGTGAGAATGAAGTCTTGTTTCAAAGGCTTAGAGAAGAACAATTTCGTTTCTTCGAGACAAGATTTAGGACTCCACCCAAATTTGTGTCTTCTTTGAAAGCAGAAAATATGTTAAGCAAGGATTCGTGCCGATGATTTTTATTAAATATCATTAGCAAACCTCAATCGGGGCAGAAAGTTAAAGATACATCAATGGTTCAAGAATTTGAGGACGTCTTCCCTGAAGATCTAACTGGAATACCACCTGATCGACAAGTAGAGTTCACAATTGACTTATCCCCTAGAATAACACCAGTATCTAAAACCCCTTACCGAATGGCACCAAAAAAGTTGCAAGAGTTGAAAATGCAACTACAAGAATTACTGGATAACCTAGCGTATCTCCGTGGAGAGCGCCAGTGTTATTCTTTAAGAAGAAAGACAAGTCGATGAGGATGTGTATCGACTATAGAGAGTTAAACCGCCTGTCTATAAAGAATAAATACCCACTCCCGAGGATAGAAGATCTTTTTGATCAGTTGAAGGACGCAAAGGTGTTTTCAAAGATCGATCTGAGATTGGGCTATCACCAACTTAAAGTAAAGGACTATGACATCCCAAAAATAGCTTTTAAGACTCGCTACGGGCACTATAAGTTCACTGTTTTAGTATACTCAAAAGATAAGTCTCAGCATGAGGAACATTTGAGAACGGTTTTGGGCACCCTTCGAAAAAGAGAAATTGTATGCCAAACTCAAGAAATGTGAATTTTGGCTTGACTTTATCGGCTTTCTTGGTCATGTGGTTACTTCACAAGGGATTGAAGTGGACCCAACCAAGGTCGAAGCTGTGGAAAATTGGCTTAGACTGACCAATATAGGAGAAGTCTGTAGTTTCTTGGGACTTGCTGGCTATTATAAGAGGTTTATTGAAGGGTTTTCTAAGATAGCTGGACCAATGACTCAGTTAACTAGAAAGGGGATAAAGTTCCAATCGTCCAAGAAGTGCGAAAATAGTTTCAAAGAATTGAAACAAAGATTGGTTTCATCACCGATTTTGACGATACCAGAAGGTTTAGAACGATTTGTAATATACACCAATGCATCCAAACATGGTTTGAGACGTGTGTTGATGCAGCATGGAAAGGTTGTAGCCTATGCATCTAGGCAATTAAAATCACATGAACATAATTATCCAACGCATGACCTAGAACTCGCAGCAGTAGTACACGCTCTAAAGATATGGCGTCATTACTTTTACAATGGTAAATGTGAAATTTACACTGATAATAAAAGTCTCAAATACTTCTCTACTCAAAAGAAGTTAAACATGAGATAGAGGAGATGGTTGGAGTTGGTCAAGGACTACAAATGCACTATTCTTTACCACCATGGTAAAGCTAATGTAGTTGCTGATGCACTTAGTAGAAAGACAACAGGAAAATTGACAGCTCTGACCTCCCAGGAACATTTAGTTAAGGAATTTGAAAACTTGAGGCTAGAGGTTTTTACACCTCCAATGCAAGTATCGGCTCTTATCGCAACTTTAATAGTTGAACTCACGCTCAGGGAACGGATTAGAGAAGCCCATAAGGATGACCCATTTTTGTGTAAGATCATGGCTGAAGTTAGGACAGAGAAGCGCATAGGTTTTGAAATGGCTGATAACAAGGCACTCGTGTATAAAGGTAGATTGTGCGTTCCTAAAAACAAGGGATTAAGGAAGGAAATTCTTGAAGAAGCACACTAGGCTCCTTATGCAGCACACCCAGGTGGTATAAATATATATCGAGATCTCCAAGATACATTTTGTTGGAGAAATATAAAAAGAGGAATAGGACTCATTGTAAGTAAGTACATCAGAAACCTTCAGAGTTGCTTATCCCACTGGATATATCGGAATGAAAATGGGAACACATAAACATAGATTTTGTGGTGGGTTTTCCATGATCTGTAAAAGGAAACAATGCTATCTGGGTAGTAGTGGATCGTCTTACAAAGTCGACTCACTTTTTTCCAGTTAGGATGACTTTCACCATTGAACAGTATGAACAAGTTTATGTTAGAGAAATAGTCAAACTACATGGAGTTCCTATTTTTATTGTTTCAAACAGAAACCCAAGATTTACATCAAAATGTTGGAAGAGTTTACAGGATGATATGGAAACGAAGCTAAAGTTTAATATACCACCCGCAGACTGACGGACAATCAGAGAGGACTATTCAGATACTCGAAGATATGTTAAGAGCTTGTGTGCTAGACCTGGGCGGCAATTGGGAAGTGCACTTACCTTTGGTGGAATTTGCCTATAATAATAGCTTTCATGCTACTATAGGCATGGCACCTTACGAGGCATTATATGGAAGGAAGTGCAGAACACCTGTCTATTGGAGCGAGATTGGAGAAAGGAGGATTTTAGGGCCCGAAATCGTTGATCAAACAGTTCAAGCAGTGGATAAGATCCTAGACAGAATTAAGGTTGCTCAAGATAGACATAAAAGCTATGCTGATAAGAGAAGAAAAGATCTCGAGTTTAAGAATGGTGACAAAGTATTCTTGAAAGTAGCACCAATGAAGGGAATACTTAGATTTGGCAAGAAATGAAAGTTGAGACCAAGATTTATTGGACCTTTCGAGATTTTAGACAGAGTCAGGGAAGTTGCATACCGATTAGCCTTACTGCCAAGACTCTCACTAGTACACAATGTTTTCTACGTATCAATACTCAGGAAATACTTACATGATCCCAACCATGTGATCAACCATCAGACTTTGGATGTAAACCACGATCTAATCTATGAAGAAACGCCAATGGTAATCCTAGAAAGAAAAATTCACGTGCTAAGGAACAGAGAAATTCCCTTAATCAAAGTATTACGACGCAACCATTGAGTGGAAGAATCGACTTGGGAGAAAGAATATGAGATGAAAGCCAATTACCCAGGACTTTTCACTAAGTAAAGGTAAAATTTCGAGGACGAAATTTTTTTAAGGATGATAGTTTGTAAAATCCCGAATTTTTTTTATTTATTATTAAAGGACCTAAGTGAAAACCAAAATTTAGAATGTATTTATTTAATTAGGCTAAATAATTTATTTGTGAATAAATGAGTTTTAGTATATTGATATTGGGCTCGTTGGGTAACTCGTATTTGTTTACGATTAATGGCCTGAGGAAAAGTATTTTTGGATAAGCCAAACTCAAGATAGAGACAGTTAAAAATTTCTATGATAAAATGATTTTAAAATGGACTCTTTTGGGGTATAACCCATTCTCGTCCAGAAATGTTTGAGTTCCAATTTGTTTCTCTCTCTCTCTCTCTCTCTCTTCTATTCTCTCTCTCCAATTTAGTTTAGAGTTCCAACAAAATCAAACTTCTAGAGTTTGTTTTATTTGAAAAACAAGCAAATTCTAATTTATATATTAGTCCTTTACCCACGTTGGCCACAAAACAGTTTAGTCAGAAAACCAATTGTGAACTTAATTTTAGCACATTAATATTCAAGGATTTTACATGAAGTTGCTGTTGTAGGTGAATCATGTTTTCCAAGTCTAGTTCCAAAAAAAATCAGATTCTAAGTTTAAGGTGAGATGATATGTGCTATTAGTTGTCTTCCACTTTTTTTCTATGTATTATAATTATGCATGTAATTTAATTACTTCATTTCAATGCTCATTCGGGAGAAATCATGAATCAGTTCAGTTAAACTTTCAGGTTCAGTTAAACCTTTGAGTTTCAGTTTATTTGCAGCGCTTGCATGAATTATCATTGTCATTATGTGATAATTCTCAGTTCAGTTTAGTTAGATAATTTTATGCCTAATTATAATATTTGGATTGATTGTAGAAATAGCAAGCATCTCATTGAGTATAATTATTTGTACTTATCCCTCATTTTTAACAAATTTTCAGGTAATAATTAATGTGATGAATGCGTGGCAAGTTGGTGAAGTTGTCGTGTCAATGGTCGCCAAATAACAATTTGATTTGTTTATGATGTTTTTTTTATAAGATGATTAGCGTAATAGTCTCAATTATTTAGCATTAGGCTTTAATTTATCAAATTTATTTAATGATTTGAGACTTATTTTTAAATGTTTAAGAATTATTCAATTGTTTGACAACTGATCATTTTATTAAAGTGATTTTCCGCAATAATTTAGAAATTATATGAATTTTATGAACTCTCCGGAACTATAGAAATTTCGGGGCGTTACATGGTCTCTTCACTAGATGGATGTGAATAATACTTTCCTTCATGGTGACTTGATTGAAGAGGTCTATATGCATCTTCTTCCTGGTTTTGATCGAAAGGGGGAGAGTAGTGTTGTATGCCGGCTTCACAAATCTCTTTATGGCTTGAAACAGGCATCTCGCCAATGGTTTGCAAAATTTTCTGCAGCTCTTATTGATGTCGGTTTTCTTCAATCAAAATTAGATTATTCTTTCTTCACCAAGCAATCAAATTCAGATTTTACAGCCATCCTTGTTTGTGTTGATGACGTGGTCATTACTGGCAACAATGATACAGTTATCCAGCAGTTTAAGAATTTTCTTCATAGTAGTTTTTGAATCAAAGATCTTGGCACTTTAAAAAAAATATGGGCATTGAAGTGGCTAAATCATCCAAAGGTTTATGTTTATCCCAGAGAAAATATGTGTTGGGGATTTTAGGCGACATGGGGATGTTGAATGCAAAGTCGACAGATTTTCCCATGGATTCTAACTACCATTTATCTCGGTATGAAGGTGAACGATTGCCAGACCCGACTGTTTACAGAAAGTTAGTTGGCATATTATTGTTTCTTACTATAACTCGTCCAGATATCACATACTATGTGAATTTATTGAGTCAATTTGTCAGTAAACCAAAGCATCCTCACATGGATGCAGCAGTAAGAGTTTTGAGATACCTTAAAGGTGCACGTGGACAAGAAATTTTATTGCCTGCAAATAATTCTTAGGAACTGAAAGTTTATTATGACTCAGATTAGGCGAGTTGTCATGACACAAGGAAATCTACTACGGGGTATTGTCCATTCATTGGAAATGCTCATGTCTCCTGGAGAAGTAAGAAACAGAGCACTGTTTCTCGTTCATCAGCAGAAGCAGAGTATTGGGCGATGGCTTTAGCCACATCAGAAATTATTTGGCTTCGTGGTTTGTTGAAAACACTGGGAGTTAATTTATCTCAACCTACTGTTCTGTTTTGTGACAATTACGCTGCCATTCACATAGCATCAAATCCTGTATTCCATGAGCGAACAAAGCACATTGAGATAGATTGTCATTTCATAAAAGAAAAATTATTGCTTGGGATTAATAAAAATTATTATGTGCTTTCTTCAAAACAACTTGCAGATGTTTTGATGAAGCCTTTGGGGAGACATCTTTTCATGGAGCTTATTGGCAAGATGGGTGTATTAAATATATAAATCTCATTTTGAGGGGGAATGTAAAGATTATCCTGATTTTATGTATGTAACAAACTATTTTTTATTTCTTATATATATTCGTGTTATAGGAAATAGTCTTATAAGATTCCAATATTGTAGGGATTAGTTTTACTTATCTCTATAACAGTTTTGTATATATAATAAAGCTCATCATCAATGAAAATCAAGAAGTTGATTCATTTGTTTCTTCAAAGGAGAACCATAATTAAGTGATTAAGTGGTAACATAATGCGCTATTTTACATGAATATTCAGTAAGCCGTTGAGGTCAGTAGACATCTTATGATAAAATAAAACTTGAACTAATCAAGGATGTGAAACAATCCCTAGAAAACAAATAATTATATACAAGAAATAATATTTTTTACAGAAAATACACACAAAAAAATTAAATTTCGTTGAGAAGTAGAAACTAACATAAAAAAATAGAAGTACAAGGTGCACACGGCAATTTTGGATGTAGTATAAAACTACATACGGCTCCTGTGCGTGTCTAATGTTATTCCAACTAATCAAACTACCAAATGGTTCTTTCTGTTAAGAACATTATAACATAAATGAGAATAATGGGTTTGGTTCAAAATTTGTTAAGCCAAATCAGTTGACTCCTGATAAGTACAATTTTGTACTTATCTGGGCTCACAAAAGTGGACAATTATAAGTTCTTTTAGTTGTTTTCAGTTTAATTGCATGTGTTTTCTTATCAATTTAGGAAATAATCAAAGTCAAGTATCAATGGGATGAAAAGAGAGCAAAATGAAGACAATGGGACCTAATTGTTAAGAAATGAAACTTCAGGGGCTTGATGTGCAAATACCAAGGCGGAAAATTCAAACTCAGCACCAGAATAAACCATGCGATCGCATGGTATCATCCTGGTGCGATTGCAAGTCAATGAAAAATCAAGCAGAATGTAAATTTGTTCAACCATGAGATCGCAGGTCCTACAACCACGCGATCGCATAAGCTAATCGTGACAGAAATTGTGCAGACGCCTAATTCGATTAAAATTCTACCAGTCCAAGTAACTTCAACAACCAAACACACGTTTTGAGATCTTGAGAGAGTATTATAAAAGGCAGAAGATAGACTTTTCGCGGGAGACGAATTTTAGAGGAACAAGATACAAGGCAAGAACGAAGATCATCGAGCCGAGATCACGGGTTGTATTTTACTTTTTGTTTTCCTTTCTCCAGACCATGATGAATTCAATTCTTTCGTTAATTGAAGAAATCATGTCCGGCTAATTTACTTTATCTAGGATGAACGATGAAACCTCACGTTTTGATTAATTAGCAGTTTTTCCTTTTTATTAATTAATTGCCCGTGGATTGATTATTCTTTATTCAGTTTCTTTATTATTTTAATGCTTGCGCATCATTAGAATATATTGTGATTTGTATTGAAGTCGAGAGATTCAATATAGATTTAGCACGTGGTATTGAATAACATAGGGTCCAATAATAGATAGAGATTACTATTATGCTTTATGAAATCCATTTAGGCGTTCTTGAGATTTTAATGCATGTGTTTATGCTCGAAGCTTAATTAGAGATGATGAAGTTCGCATAACATATAGATTTGATTGACCATTGAGAGAGGCTTTCGATTAATTTAGGAACGCCGATTTTCAGTCCAAGGTAATTAAAAGCTAAAAAGTGATTAACAGATAATTGAGTAGAACGTGTCGGTGAATTTGTGAATCCTAGTATTGTTAAACTTTAATTCGTTCTCATTTTTCAAAGTTGCTTTTTATTAATTTCAATTTAATTAAAATAGTTAATTTAGTTTAGAATCATAAGAACAAAAACTGAATCTATGTTTATTTCCATTGTTAAAATTTAAGTTGTGAAATTAATTAGTTAAATTAGTATCTAGTACTCGTGGGTTCGACACTTTATTTTATCACTATATTACTTGTCAACGATCCGTCCACTTGCGGGATATAAATCGCACAAGTTTTTGACACCGTTGCCGGGGAATAGTTTTATTAATTGCTATGTTAATTTATAATTTGGCTTTTAACAATTCTTTTTAGTTTTATTTATTTTTAGTTTTATTTTAAATTCTTCGTGATACTGCTGAATTTTATCTGTTTTCTAAATTTTTAGGTGTTAAGTGTGTATGCGCCGTACAAAAGATCTTGATCTATTTGATTTAGATCCAGAAATTGAACGGAGCTTTCACCGACGACAACGTGAAAAAAGAGAAAAAAAACATTAGCAGCACGACACAATGGAGGATAACCGAATCCAGAATCCGTTGCCTGCAAATGGCCGAAACAATCATGCACCAATAGCTCGACCTGTTGAAGTTAATGAGAGAGACATTCTTATGGGTGAATATATGATGCCACCGATAGTTAAAAATCGGTCCAGTATTATATATCCGCCTTATGGACACGACAACTTCCAGTTGAGGCCAGATGTGATCTACTTGTTCTCAAACAATCTGCCTTTCTACGAGATGGTAGATGAAAACCCTCATTACCACATTTCTAGCTTTGATGAAATCTGTGGCAATTTCAAATACCAAGGCGTCAATGAAGAGGCACTGAAGATGAGGCTTTTTCCACACACACTGAAGGATAAAGCTCGAGAATGGTTGGATTCACTACCGCCTGGGAGCATCACAACTTGGGGTGATCTGATCTAAAAGTTCACATTGAAATACTTTCCTCCAGCCAGGGTGAATAGATTGAAGTACGAGATTTTCAATTTCCAACAATCTGAGTTGGAAAACTTTCATGAGGCATGGGAAAGATTCAAGCAACTGCTCAGGAAGTGTCCAAGCCACGGGTTTCCTTTAGCAGCTCAGAATCATTTCTTCTACTCTGGTCTAGTTCCTAGCAGTCATTCTTCAGTTGATTCTGCAGCAGGTGGCTCTATCCAAAATAGGTCTGCCAGCGATCTCCATGACTTGTATGAAACAATGAGTGAACAATTCGTTGTGTGGCCAGACAGAGGAGTACAAAGGAAAGCTGCAGGGGTACATGAGGTAGACTCAAATTCGCTTGTACTGGCGAAGATTGATGCATTGGCGAAGCAGATGGAGACAATGAAATATTCTCATTCAGCTAATATGGTTCAGATGTCTCCACCAATCTGTGTGACATGCGGGGCAAACCATCAATCTTCGAAGTGCCCATTGACAAAGGTTGATATGCCATCTCCTGAGCAAGTTGCATATGCTCAAAATTTTCAGCGTCAGCAGAATAACCCTTATTCACAGACATACAATCCAGGATGGAGAAATCATCCAAACTTCTCCTATGGTAACAACCAGAATATCCAGAAATCACCAAATCAAGGGAGGCCACAAGAGAAAAAAAGAGGACTGGAAGAAGCTGTCACACGTATGGAATTTGAATTGAAGGAGATGCAGAAAAGACAGGATGTTGCTATCAAGAATATGGAAAATCAGATTGGGCAACTGGCTAAATTGTTGACCAAGAGACAACCAGGCACATGGCCAAGCAATACCGAAGTCAATCCAAAGGAGCAAGTAAATGCAATTACCACGAGGAGCGATGTTCAGTTACCAGAGATTCATGTGACTAGGCCAGGTGTAGAAAAGGAAACTGTGTCCGACAAAGAAAGAGAAAACAAATTAGATGCAGAAGTTGCACCAGAACAGGACTCTCCACCAGCTTATATTCCACCACTGGCTTACGTCCCTCCGATCTCATTTCCTCAGAGGCTGCGAAAACATAAGCTAGACAAGCAATTCGAGAAATTTCTCGATGTGTTCAAGAAACTCCAAATCAACATACCGTTTGCTGATGCTCTAGCACAGATGCCGAGTTATGCTAAATTCATGAAGGAAATCCTTTCAAATAAAAGGAAGTTGGAAGAGCACGAAACAGTTATGCTTACTGAGGAGTGTAGTGCTATCTTGCAAAACAAGCTACCGCCAAAGTTAAAAGATCCAGAGAGTTTCTCTATTCCTTGTACTGTTGGTTGTTCTTTTTTCGAAAAAGCATTATGTGATTTAGGTTCTAGCATTAACTTGATGCCTTATTCTATTTTCAGGCAACTAGGTCTCGGAGAAGTGAAGCCAACCACAATTTCACTCCAATTAGCTGATCGGTCAGTTAAACGCCCACGTGGAGTTATTGAAGATATTTTGGTGAAGGTAGACAAGTTTATATTCCCAGCTGACTTCATTATCCTCGATATGGCGGAGGATAGAGATGTGCCACTTATCTTGGGGCGACCATTCTTAGCTACTGGAAGAGCCCTCATTGATGTGCAAAAAGGGCAGCTGATGTTGAGATTGAATGAGGAGCAAGTCACTTTCGATGTGTTCAAAGCAATTCAGTATTCAAGCTCCTCTGACTCATGCTTTCAGATCGATATCATTGATCACGAGGCTGCTAACACATTTGCCTTGGAAAATCCTTCAAATCCGTGGGAAGCGTGTATTATGCATTCTCAAGATGAAAATTCCGAATCTCCAGTTCTTGAAGAATGTGCCAGATATTTACAAGGAGCAGAACGGATTGAAAAAAGGAGTAGATATATGGAGTTGGGTACCACACTTCCTCAACAGCCTACCTTCTCACCTTAGGTATGCTTATCTCGGTGAGTCGTCCACTCTTCCAGTCATCATCGAAAACTCTATTGATCAGGATCAGGAGGATAAATTACTCCGAGTCTTGAGAAATTACAAATCAACCATCGGGTGGACTATAGCAGACATCAGAGGTATCAGCCCATCTTTATGCATGCACAAGATTCTAATGGAAGAGGCATATAAACCAACAGTGCAACATCAACGCAGACTGAATCTCCATTTTCAAGAAGTAGTCTGAGCTGAAGTGTTGAAACTGCTTGATGCAGGTATTATCTATCCTATTTCAGATAGTACTTGGGTAAGCCCGGTCCAGGTAGTGCCAAAGAAGGGAGGGATCACAGTTGAGAAGAATGATAAAAACGAGCTCATTCCAGTCAGATTGACCACCGGTTGGCGAGTTTATATTGACTACAGGAAGTTGAATGATACCACTCGAAATGACCATTTTTCTCTACCTTTCATTGATAAGATGTTGGAGCGATTGGCAGGTCATTCCCATTACTGCTTTCTTGACGGGTATTCAGGCTACAATCAGATTCATATGGCGCCGAAAGATCAAGAAAAGACTACCTTTACCTGTCTTTATGGCACGTTTGCTTATAGGCGTATGCCATTTGGCCTATGCAACGCCCCAGCCACATTTCAGCGTTGTATGATGTCGATTTTCTCAGATATGGTCAAAAAATTTATTGAAGTTTTTATGGATGATTTTTTAGTTTTTGGAGCATCATTCGACGATTGCCTCAAAAATCTGACCCTGGTACTCCAGCGTTGCGAGAAAACCAACTTGGTACTGAACTGGGAAAAATGCCACTTTATGGTCTAAGAAGGCATCGTGTTGGGACACAGGATATCAACAAAGGGCATTGAGGTCGACAAAGCAAAGATTCAGGTTATAGATAAACTGCCTCCCCTGACATCAGTTAAGAGAATTCGGTCTTTTCTGGTACATGCGGGTTTCTATAGACGGTTCATACAGGATTTCTCAAAAATAACCAAACTATTGTGCAGTTTGCTGGAGAAAGATGCCAAGTTCGAATTTTCTATTGACTGTCATAAAGCTTTCAACACTCTAAAAAACAGTCTAATCTCAGCACCTGTCATTGTACCACCGGATTGGGATCTACCGTTTGAACTCATGTGTGATGCAAGTGATTTTGCCATTGGGGCAGTTTTGGGGCAACGTAGAGTAAAAGTCATACATACCATATACTATGCCAGCCGAACTCTCAATGACGCTCAGATGAATTATGCCACTACAGAGAAAGAATTACTAGCAGTAGTATTTGCCTTCGAAAAATTTCGATCTTACCTCATTGGATCGAAGGTGATAGTGCACACAGACCATGCAACGTTGAAGTATCTTTTTTCTAAAAAAGATGCAAAGCCAAGACTTATTCGGTGGATCTTACTTCTCTAGGAATTCGTCTTGGAAATTCAAGACAAAAAAGGGGTTGAGAACGTGGTAGCCGACCACTTGTCAAGAATCGAGCAGACGGAAGGCAATGAGGAAGGTGAAATAAATGAGAAGTTTCTAGATGAGCAGATTTTTGGGATTGAGCAGTTGAGGAGTGCACCGTGGTATGCAGATTATGTGAATTACGTTGCAAGCAATATCATGCAACCGGATTATGATCATCAACGTCGAAAAAAGTTCTTTTCAGAACTTAAACACTATTTTTGGAAAGATCCTATTCTTTACAGAAGGGGAGCTGATCAAGTAATTCGGAGATGCCTACCTGAAGAAGAAATAGAGACTGTCTTGGAGCAATGTCATTCTTCACCATACGGAGGTCATTTCGGTGCTACCAAAACAGCAGCCAAAGTCCTACAATCTGGGTTTTATTGGCCGACTTTATTCAAAGATGCCTACAGTCTAGTTAAAAAATGTGACAGGTGCCAAAGGACGGAGAACATATCTCGAAAGCAGGAAATGCCCTTACGAAGCATTCTAGAGGTTGAACTTTTCGACGTGTGGGGTATTGATTTTATGGGACCGTTTTCACCATCATTCTCAAATTCCTACATTTTGGTGGCTGTGGATTATGTGTCTAAATGGGTAGAAGCTGTAGTCTTGCCAACCAATGATGGCAAGGTGGTGGTGAACTTTCTCAAAAAGAATATATTTACGCGTTTCGGGACTTCTCGGGCAATCATTAGTGACGGAGGTAAGCATTTTTGCAATAGACAGTTTGACACTCATTTGGGAAAATACGGTGTGAAGCACCGTGTGGCTACTCCATACCATCCACAAACCAGCGGGCAGGTGGAAATCTCCAACTGGAGTTGAAAAGGATTTTGGAGCTTACGGTGAGTACTTCGAGAAAAGATTGGTCGAGAAAACTGGATGATGCCCTTTGGGCATATCGAACTGCATTCAAAACACCAATTGGAATGTCACCATATCGCCTAGTTTTTGGGAAGGCGTGCCATTTACCGGTTGAGTTGGAGCACCGAGCCTACTGGGCATTGAGGAAGTTGAATTTCGACTTGAAAGAAGTCGGTGAGAAAAGACTGCTTCAGTTGAACGAAATGGAAGAATTCAGGTTCAAGGCTTATGAAAATGCCAAACTGTACAAAGAGAAAACCAAGAATTGGCATGACAAAAATATTCAAAAACGGCAGTTTGTGGCGGGACAAAAAGTCCTCTTATTCAACTCTCGACTCAAGCTCTTTCCTGGGAAATTGCGTTCAAGGTGGTCCGGGCCATTCACGGTGGTGAAAGTCTATCCACATGGAGCGGTGGAGGTGGCTCATGACACGAAGGGTAGGTTCAAGGTGAACGGACAAAGGCTCAAACATTACTTGGAGGGTGACTTTTCAAAAGAAAAGTCATATACCACTTTGAGTAATCCGGAGTGA
Source organism: Forsythia viridissima (assembly GCA_030279155.1). NCBI lineage: Eukaryota > Viridiplantae > Streptophyta > Magnoliopsida > Lamiales > Oleaceae > Forsythia > Forsythia viridissima. The sequence continues at coordinate 36,235,307 of CM059033.1, read as the reverse complement.
TCACCGCGACAAAGTCGAGCTAAAGACTTTAAACAAGCGCTCAATGGGAGGCAACCCATTTTCCTCCCTTTTATTTACATTCTCAGCATTTTTTAAGTTTTAGGAGTTTAGGCACGTTTTTGCACGTTTTAGGTTTAAGTTTTGGAATAGATTTTAATTCTTATATTTCGAGGATTTCATCATCGTCATTTTCCATATGCACATTTATACTGTCTTAAAGTTATGTTTTAATTTTAAAAAAAAAAATTTGAAACAGGGGTTAGAACTATGCGATCGCATGGTTCACACCATTGCGATCGCATAGACTGGGCAGATTACATTCTGCCCAGATTTCACCTTTAGTGCGATCGCAGGTATTTAAGTCCATGCGATCGCATGGACTGCCAGATGATTTAAAAACCGGGAATTGACCTTTCATTTCAAAATCAACATTTTCTACTTCAAACATCCGATTTCTTCACATCTCTTGATCTCCAACTCCAGAACACGCATCTTGAGCTTCAAATTACACAATCCAACATTCATTCACACCCATCTACACGAATTTAAACGGTAAGTTCCAATTTCTTTCAAGTTATTTTCGGTTTTTGCATTGATTATTAGAAATTTCATGCTTTTTGATGAATGTGGAGGAATTGTTTGGTTAGATTAGGCTTGAATCGACTTGGGAAATATAATTGGATTGGGTTTAGTTGATTAGGATGTGTAAAATTTTTGGCTTTCACGAGTTCTCCATTTTTCCCAAACTCTTGAAGGTAAAGCATTGCTTGTTAGGTGTTTGATGAAATGCCTCATTCACGTTTTTGGCCAAATTTGATGTGAACCAAACCTTGGGCTATTCCATTACACTAATGCCATCAACTAGGGTCGTGTAATTTAGCTTGAACACATGTTTAGGACGAAATAATTCCAAACGTAACCATAGGGCCTGCAGGCTGCCATGGCAGCCCACTGGCATGCCACAGCGGCCTACTTCCGTTAGTAACTTCGTCCACCATCCGTTTGACCCTAATGACCTCGGAATCATGTGAAATTTGACTATGTGGTAGACCTTATCATGCACTTTCATGCCACACTTGTCCGTTTCATTTTTACAATTTCCTAGGTATATTTCTCGATACACGAAGTAGCCTCGTCTATCATGTTTTTCGAATTTCTTTTACCTAATGTGTCAACAAGTTTGGGGGTTATATCTTGATCCATTTATGTTTTCTTACACTTCTAACATATTTTTGTTCATTTTGCAGATTATGGCCCCGAAACGACCACCGACTGCCGCCGAAAAAGGAAAAAAGAAGGCTACCGGCGGCACATCCAAGAGAGCTCGGGTAGATACGGCTGACACCGCCGCATCTCGCCTTTATTTGTTAGAGGAGCACAAAGAGAGATTCACCAAGGCCGTGAGCCATTGGACCATTTGGGGAGAGCGACGATTACACCTGGACGACTTCCCTCATTCCGAGCTCTTCAACCTCATTGACGTCTGCCGATGGTCCAAGGTGGCCGATACTCCACATCCTATTTACTCCCAGCTTGTCCATGAGTTCTACACCAATTTCAACCAGGAGATAGACATTCATGGGACAGAGCACTACGGGCAGACATGGGTCCGGGGCACATGGTTCATGTTTACCCCGAGGGTCATCAACGATTTCTATGGCCTATCCGCTGAAGATGTTCACCCTCTACCCGACATTCAAAATATGGGCGAGGTGGCCCGATTCTTATATGGTCGAGCAGATGCATGGCCACTGCCCGGGAGGGACTTCGAGCATAGTAAGCTGACAGACTCCCTCCTCATCCTGAACGTATTTGTGAGCCACAACAACGACCCGACTGTGCATCGCACCACCATTAATGATGCTAGGGCTCGATTGCTGTACCATCTGGCTCATGGGAGGAAGATCGACCTGGGGAGTTATATTTACACCCTGATCAGCTTGCTGGCCTCCCAGACGGACAAGCGGCACACAGCCATCTTTCCAGCGCTGATCAGTGGTATCTGTGTAGCAACGGAGGTCCCGATTTCACCAACAGAGCCAGTTTTTTGAGCAAATGGACCTATCAACCGCTTTGCCTTGGAGAATGCCAGGCGGGCCACTGCACGAGCTATGGGGGCTGCCCCAGCCGCAGATGAGCACCCTTCTGAGGAGCAGCCAGCCGCACCCCAGCCAGCAGCACCACCTGGAGATATGGCCGACTTGCTACATCGCCTACTAGAGGGTCAGGCTGAGGAGACACGGCTCATTATCGCCACCCGGACTGAGCTCTGCACAGTGCAGCAAGAGTTGGCGACTCTGCGGTTTCGAGTGGATGCTGGTAGACACATTCAGTCATCTATGGAGTTTACCCTGAGTCAGTCTTTCCTAGAGCAGAGTCAGATTCGGGCTGACTGCGACCAGGTCAAGCGGAGATTAGACAGATGTGCGGGCAAGCTGGATGACATCCATGATCAGATTTGCCGCCCGACACCCACGCCAGCTCCTCTACCAGTTGACCCCTCCATACTCCTTCTTCCGGCACCCTCCGATCCACCTCTGGGAAGTTCCTAAATTTTTATGTATTTCTTTATTTTACATGCGATTGGAGACAATGCACGTTTTAAGTTTGGGGGTGGTTGATAAAAATTTGGCTCAATTTGACATATTCATGATATTTGATGATATTTGATTGTTGACTTAGTTCGTCTTTATTCTAATCATTTTTTTTATTTCCAAAAAAAAAAAATTTATTTTGTTTGCATGCTTGTGTGATATGAATAGCCTTGCCGGCTAATGATGACAATTTTCATTTAATTTTCACTTTAAATCATGACTTGTGAATAGAATATATTGTTGTTTAAATGTGAGACTATTAAATCATATCTGATATTGTGTTGTGTCGGCCAGTGACAATGATATGTAGCTATGTTGGTGCACTTAAGTTGAAAACAATAGGATCTCCAAACCTTCAAATTATCTGTATCTCAACTAAGTAACCAATAAAGTGAGTGATTGTAGTGAGTAAACTGTGATGGTGGCTATCTAGATTATGTTTGATTCCGTGTATGTCGTAAAATAAAATTGTGTGGAGCACTTTAAACCAGTTAGAGGAAACTAATTAATGACTGAATGTTAGGAATCTAATCCCTCAGCATGAACTTATTGCACGCAAAGAACAAGGCTTTTATTTTTATATAACTCATTTCGTAGTCTTTTTGACTCGAGTGATAAAGTCATTGACCAAAAGCTCGTTACATGGGTCATTTAGAAAGCTTAATGGAATGAGTTTCGCATACGATTAAATATCTTATAACTCTTTTCGTAGCCTATTTGACTCGAGTGAAAAGGCCCGTAGGGATTTCTCAAAACCCGATGCCCTAAAGTTCAAAAGACTTGGGAGTCATCGGCCTAAAGCTCGTTACATGGGTCATTTAGAAAGCTTAATGGACTGAGTTCTGCACATAAGATTAAAAAAAAAAAAATAAATAAATAAAATTTCTTTGCAAAGTAACCTGAGGATTAGATGACTAATGGGTTTGACTTACTAAGTAGAAAATTTCTGGTCAAGAGTGCTAATAAATTGGAGAATCTTCATAAGCCTAGGTTGTCACAATCATTAGCTTTCTCAACCAGCCTCTAGAAAGAAAAGAATGTGAACAACTTTAGACCCAGAAATCTCAGAATTTTGAGAGAAAACAATTATTTTGGGGAAAGTCTACCTTACGAGAGGGTGAGGAAAAATTGACTAAGTGGTTGGGCTATCACCTCCATAGAATTTAAGCTGATCAGATGAACTGCCTTCACACACGATTCAAGTATGTTTAAGTGGAATCACGTTTACAACTGTATAACCTGAACACTCGTCATGAATTATAAGTTTTTTTCTTTTTGCAAAAATCTGAAGCAAATACGGCAAGCTATTTATGAACTTTATTATTGCTTATTCCATCTATCACAAGATTGTTTTTAATAGTTTATTCGAGGACGAATAATAGTTCAAGTTTGGGGGTATTTGATAAGTACAATTTTGTACTTATCTGGGCTCACAAAAGTGGACAATTATAAGTTCTTTTAGTTGTTTTCAATTTAATTGCATGTGTTTTCTTATCAATTTAGGAAATAATCAAAGTCAAGTATCAATGGGATAAAAAGAGAGCAAAATGAAGACAATGGGACCTAATTGCTAAGAAATGAAACTTCAGGGGCTTGATGTGCAAATACCAAGGCGAAAAATTCAAACTCAGCACCAGAATAAACCATGTGATCGCATGGTATCATCCTGGTGCGATCTCAAGTCAATGAAAAATCAAGCAGAATGTAAATTTGTTCAACCATGCGATCGCAGGTCCTACAACCACGCGATCGCATAGGCTAATCGCGACAGAAATTGTGCAGACACCTAATTCGATTAAAATTCTACCAGTCCAAGTAACTTCAACAACCAAACATACGTTTTGAGATCTTGAGAGAGTATTATAAAAGGCAGAAGATAGACTTTTCACGGGAGACGCATTTTAGAGGAACAAGATACAAGGCAAGAACGAAGATCATCGAGCCGAGATCACGGGTTGTATTTTACTTTTTGTTTTCCTTTCTCCGGACCATGATGAATTCAATTCTTTCGTTAATTGAAGAAATCATGTCCGGCTAATTTACTTTATCTAGGATGAACGATGAAACCTCACGTTTTGATTAATTAGCAGTTTTTCCTTTTTATTAATTAATTGCCCATGGATTGATTATTCTTTATTTAGTTTCTTTATTATTTTAATGCTTGCGCACCATTAGAATATATTGTGATTTGTATTGAAGTGGAGAGATTCAATATAGATTTAGCACGTGGTATTGAATAACATAGGGTCCAATAATAGATAGAGATTACTATTATGCTTTATGAAATCTATTTAGGCGTTCTTGAGATTTTAATGCATATGTTTATGCTCGAAGCTTAATTAGAGATAATGAAGTTCGCATAACATATAGATTTGATTGACCATCGAGAGAGGCTTTCGATTAATTTAGGAACGCCGATTTTCAGTCCAAGGTAATTAAAAGCTAAAAAATGATTAACAGATAATTGAGTAGAACGTGTCGGTGGATTCATGAATCCTAGTATTGTTAAACTTTAATTCGTTCTCATTTTTCAAAGTTGCTTTTTATTAATTTCAATTTAATTAAAATAGTTAATTTAGTTTAGAATCATAAGAACAAAAACTGAATCTGTGTTTATTTCCATTGTTAAAATTTAAGTTGCGAAATTAATTAGTTAAATTAGTATCTAGTCCTCGTGGGTTCGACACTTTATTTTATCACTATATTACTTGTCAACGATCCGTCCACTTGCGGGATATAAATCGCACAACAACTCCATGAGGAGTTTGGTCAAGATTAGAATACTCCAATGGGAATCTAGCAATATCGAGGTGGGGTCTTGATTACCTACCTACTTCTATTGTCCACTTATAATGTCCACGCTGAGGTAGCATCACATGATTGGTAAAAATAATGAGTGTGGGACTATGAACTACCAATCATGTAATGTTACTTCAATGTGGGCATTATAGTGGGTAGGAGATCAAGATTCTTCCACACTAATGTAAAGATTAGGGACCATTTGCGCCGATTAAAAGAAAGAAAAGAAATGTGACTTAACAATTTTATTCCCACTAATAAGGAAAAAACATAAAAAGGACCATTTACGCACTTAAATAGATAGGTTTTTAATAGAATCTGTCAAAAAGGACTAATTGCGCACTTAAATTGATAAATGAAATGTTATAGATCATTTGCGCACTAATGTCATACGTTATGGACCATTTGCACCAATTTCCCTAACTATTAGCAAAGCTCAACTATAACAATATAGTTGAGGGTTTAGGTTAACATTTTCAACCAAGTGACATTAATAAATTTATTAGAAATTTGAGTAATTAATGATATAAAAAATAATTACATATAAATTTTTTTAACTAACTTCAATAATGATAGTAGAAATCAACCCTATCGTTGTTACTTCAAGATTGCAAGTCTCACAATATTGGAACTTTTGTGGTAACTAGTTGTAGGACGTGCGATGCACGTAAAATAATTCGTATGATACTTATATTATTGTATTTTAATTTGTAATCAATACAGTTATAAAATAGTCCGATTATAATTTGCAACAAATAATTTAAGAAAATTAGTACTCAACAAATATAAGATGAATAATCGAAAGACATATTTCTTAAATATAAATATAACAAGCAAACAGTTTTCTAGAACAAACCACAATTTATAACCTAGAAGACTTTGTAGTTGATTGCATAAATGTTTTCAAATTGTTTACTAAGCAAAATAGTAGAAGTTGAGAAATACTAAGCATATGTTTGGTAGTGCTGAATTTATTTTTAAGTGCTTATATTATAAGTTGTGAGTGAATGTGTGGATAAAAAATGAGTTATAAATTGTGGGTCCTAATTTTTGAACTGAAATCATCACTAAAAACAAAAATAAAATGTACTAATTAATAGGCTGATGATAAAAAATGTGATAACAAATAGTTGAGGATATAGATGTAAAAATTAGATATTGTTGAGGACTTTAATGTGCATTAAAATGAGGGGCAAATATTTTATCAAACTTTTGTATTTTGTATTTATTTTGTTTATTTAAAAATAGAGAGACAAAAAAATTTATTTTTACGCTTCCTTAATTAATTTTTTGAACAACAATCATCATTAAAGACAAATATAAGATGTAATAATTAATAGGTTGAGGATAAAAAATGTGATAACAAATAGTTGAGGATGTAAATGTGAAAATTAGATATTGTTCAGGACTTTTATTACAATTATAAAATGTGGTGTGGTTGAAAAAAGTGTGGTTTAAATATAATTACCCAAACAAAAAAAAAACAAAAAATTGGTAAAAAAATAGAAGGCAGTCACTTCTTAAGCTGACATGTGGCAATATAAATAGTAAATTTTTTTAAAAATATGAGAGACAAATTTTTTTTTATGCCCTCTTAATTAATTTTTTGAACAAAAATCATTATAAAAAACAAAGATAAGATATACTAATTAATATGTTGATTATAAAAAATATGATAACAAATAGTTATGGATATAAATGTAAAAATTAGATATTGTTGATTATTTTTATTACAATTATAAAATGTGGTGTGGATAAAAAAAATATTTTTACGTCCTCTTAATTAATTTTTTGAACAGAAATTATCATCAAAGACAAAGATAAGATGTACTAATTAATAGGTTGATGATAAAAAATATGATAACAAATAGTTATAGACATAAATGTAAAAATTAAATATTGTTGAAAACTTTTATTACAATTATAAAATATGATGTGGTTAAAAAAAAGTGTAGTTTAAATATAATTACCAAAAAAAAAAAAAAAAATACATTCACATGTAAAGCGAACACGTGACAACATAAATAGTAGATTAACAAAAACACAAACTGATAGATTGCTGAGAATAAAGCAATCCATGAGTGTCACATGAATAGTAGATTAACAAAAACACAAACTGATAGATTGCTGAGAATAAAGCAATCCATGAGCTAAAACACGTATAGACCACGCATTTGCCATTATTAGCGGCTACAATTTGACAAAAATGTCTTTATTTATCCCTTAAGTTTGATTAAGGACTATTTATAGTTAAATTTTGATTACGAAGCCCTTATCTAAACCTATATTTTTGTACTTTTGTCTCAACAGGAAATATTTGTTGAATTTTTATATTTTTATTTACTCGAGATAAGGTCAAAAGTCTCTACTTGTATATGTACTTATCTTATAAATTGATAGGGGAGAAAAACCACAAGTGAATTAAATGAAATTAAAATAAGTTTGGAAAGTTAGTAAAATATTATGAATTATGTTTTATTCAGGCAAACTAGAAACGATTACGACTTATATTATTCATAATTAAGGTGTGGATAAAATAAAAATTAATTTAGAATAAAAAAGAATTATTCATTGACAATCAGTTAAATCTCTATGTCTCATATGTACTGGCCACAATTATAATATACTAAGAGCATTTCCAATAGACTTTCTATTTATAAAGAGCATCTATAAATTTAGAGAGTAAAATTTTTTAAGTGCTCCAACAATCTATTTGTCTTTAACACTTTATTTTACTTCTTTCAATAAGTATTTATTATTTTTTTCATTTATTTTGTTTTAACATGCCTCTCTCCTAATTATTATTATATGATTTTATTCCATTTTTTCTATTTTATTATGTATACACTATTTAATTCAATCATTATATTGATTATTGAAAATTAAAATTATTTGAATACATTTAATTATAAAGATTGGATTTGGCACTCCAAATCACTATCTATTTTAAAAAGTTAATTTAGAGAGTCTGTTGAAGTATAATTTTAAAGTTTGACTCTTTAGAGAGAATTTTATGTTTAAAGAGTCTGTTGAAGATGATCTAAGATCCAAAAAGTGTAGCATCTTTAAAACTAAAAAATTAATTAATAATTTAGAAAACTCTTAATGCATGGTTGGTCTTGAACTGTCACACAGCAAGCAAGCAAGCAAGCAGCAAAAACATTAACCCATTAGATACCAACAACTTAGACGCCATATTAATTAATTTACTAATCAAACACTAATTAATTAATTATTAAATATCAAGAGGTCAAGGAGTTATATGTCATGTGGACCTACCAAGTCAAACAATTAATTAACCCAAATATGTGTATAATTAAGTAATTAACATCCCCAATTGGCTACTTCTACCATTTAAATATTAAACCCCGCCGACATATCAGAAAAAGACGGTTTCTATATTTAACCGACTCTTTTTCCATCAGGTAATTTATAGTAACATAAGTTAATTAATTATGATTAATTAATTAATCCCAACTAGACTTGGGAGAATTACAGCCAACATACAGAATGTAATTAGTCGGCGCGTATTAATTAATCTAATCATCATTATTAGTATTAAGTATTTAACTAATTGTTTTGGGTTTTGGGTTTTGGGATTTGGGATAATGTATTTTTCACACTAATTTCTTTCTTTCATTCATGCATTTTATTTGTACAACAACATGCAATTTACTTGAATACCACTGTCTCACTAAATATTAAACATTTCATTCATGCTTTTTATATTAAACATTTAATATAGAGTAAATGAGAAAAATACCACTGTCTCACTAAGAGCATCTCCAATGCAACAATGTCTAATATGTATATGTGGCAAAAGACATTGACATTATATCAAAAAATTTCTCCAATGCAACAATGTTCATTCTGCAAATGTGACAAATTATTATTAGCTTTTTAAAAAAATGAAAGAGAGAGAAATCTATTGATTGGATATAAATTTTTAAATTAATGGTAGATATTGTCTTTGACAATGTCTAGAATTAGACATTGTGTTAGACACTTTCTAGTATTAATTATGTCACATAAACAATTTTTTGTCATTTGTCAAAAAAAGTACTAAATATTGTGCTTGACATTGTTGCATTGGAGATACTCTAAATAGAAAAAGCTTTGAATTCACGCCATTGACGACTGATTAAAAAGTGAATAATTATATAGTATCTGGTGTGGGCATTGAGCAATTCAAGGAGAGACTTCAGAATTTGCCACAAAATACGAGACCATGCCTAGTTAATTTCCTCAAATTCCAACATCATTGTGTTTTGTGCTTCTTCTTCTTATTACTATAGCCCATACAACGTGTTGCATCCTAAGAGCCCCACCTATCTCTGGGATGTACCAATATTTAATACTAATCCGTCCGAAAAAAATATATATTTTTTTTAGTCCGTTTCAAATTATATGTCACTGATTTTTTTTAGTTTTTAATATGCTCCTTATTTAATATGACTATTAATATTTCATCGTTATCTAATTTTGATAGAGTAATAATATTAATAGAAGAGTATATAATAAAATATTAATAAAATTTATTGTTATAATTATAATAACTATATTTTCTTAATCTATGTAAAAATAGAAACAAACCTTTTTTTTCTTTTTTGGGACCAGAAGGAGTACTATTTATCATGAGATCACATATTCACATGTTCTTTTTTTTTTGGGGGGAGGAGAATCATTTGATAAGGGACTTCCTGTGTAGGTCAGGTCAGGAGATGGTAAACTCTATGGGACTGGCCTTTGACCATAAAAGAAGGAATTGAACTCATGTCAACATAGTAATATTATAGGGTAATTAGCATGTTTTGTCCATATTTTTTGGGTTTATTGTGCAAATCGTTCCAATCATTTGAATTTTAGCATTTGGGTCCTTAAATCACCCATTCATTGCGCAAATCGTCCCTATCATCCAAATCTGTCAATTTTTACCATTAAATCTTTGCGCAAAAGGTCACTACAATGCACTCCCTATATTTTTTAAGGGCAATTTCGTCAAATCATAAATTTTACTGTTCCTCCACCACTACTACCAAGAAAAATTATATATTCGAAGTTTCAAAAATTCATCTATCTTTCATCAAATTAAAAACCCACTATCAGTGCTCCTAGTTGTATAGCAAGTGTGCAGTCGCCACTCATAATGGCCATACGCTGTCAATCTCCGTCGCAGTTGAAGTTTCACCACATGTCGACCACCAACTCCACCGAGCTGCAACTCTCCACCGTATCTTTCTTACCAAAGTCCCACTTCCAATCATCCCTCAAAAGAAAAGATAAAATGAAAAGCAAACTGGCTCTTTTGGGTATTTGATTTTCTGGGATGCGCTGAATGTGAGTAACTGAACATATGGCTGAAAATTTAGTGGTTGGGTTATCAATCTCTCTCTCAGTTTCATGCATAGTTACAAAGCATTATACTCAGATGAAGATCTATTTACTAGTTCAGAATTCTAGGGCTTCTGCAGTTCGATTTATGAATCAAAGAGCAATTCGGAAGAAGAACAAGAAAAATGGTACTTTGCAACTACTCTGTATATTGTATCTGAGTGTCCACCCAGGTGAGGTATTTCATTTCTGATATATCTGGCGCCGGTTCCAAGCTTAGCAAGAACCCACTTTGGAACTGTGCATGTATTGCAGCCATTGCTATTATGAAGATGCTCTATATTCCATCTGTTGGGCTCTTCCTTTCCCTTGATGGTGGTGGCTGGTGCTGATGGTGGTAGTTGGTTAGGGTGCTGGAAGTGTGGGTTTTTTGATGGTAGTGGTGGAGAAACAGTATAATTTATGATTTGACGAAATTTTCCTTAAAACATTGAGGGAGTGCACTGTAGGGATCTTTTGCGCAAAGATTTAACGGTAAAAATTGACAGATTTGGACGGTATGAATGATTTGCGCAAAAAATGGGTGATTTAAGGACCCAAATATCAAAGTTCAAACGATATGGACGATTTGCGCAATAGACCTAAAGAATGGGGACGAAACGTGCTAATTACCCTAATATTATATGATAAGTCTAATAAAGTGAGTTGTATATTTCGTTTGATTTAATATTATGTATCACTATAATATATAAGACACTTGTAAAGATAGCACTATTCATTCTTTGGGCCAATACGACACCGTGTTGTTTGTTAATGTTCCCTTTTCAACAAATATGGCGCCATTTGGCTATAGTTCAATTTTTTTACCTTGTTTTTCAATTGTTTTGTCAGAACTAGCCATAACCCAAGTATTTGTAATAGAGAACAATGGTAACCCATAGCATTATTCTTTGACTAAAATTTTGAATAGTCTTGAATGTGGATATAAAATTGTTAATGATAAATTTGTTATGCAATATTGAGTCATGACTGACAAAATTTTAATTTTATCACTTTTTGTAATACCATCTAAAAATATTTAGAGCTTGTTTGGTCCAGATTAAAAAAATTAATAAAATTAAAATAATTTTAACTACACAATTCATAAGATTCACAACTTTTATTAATTTTTTAACTACATATTTTATAATCCTTTTTATCATTACCTACTAAAATAACTCCACCAAAAAAGCGCTCAATCTATTTTATCAAATGTGCCACTAAAGCGCTAAAGTTCTTTTCATCAATTTCATAGTTGTGGCTATGTAGAAGACAATAGTGTGTTTTTGTTTTGATAGAGATGTATAGATCCAATGTTGTATGTTTCAAAACACTAAGGTGGTGTTCTTTTTGCGTTTGTGTTTTGTATTTTGTGTTTTAAATTCATTTTGTGTTTTGTGTTTTGAGTGTTTTTTTTTTTTTGAGATTTTTGAAAATGCGTTCTTTTTGAAATTTTCGAAAATTGTTTCTGAAAACAGAAAACTCAAAAACGCGTTTTCTTGAATTTTTTTTAGAAATTTGGACTTACTTGGAATTAAAAAAAAAATTTATTAATTAAAAACAATTATTGTTGGAATTAAAAACATTGAAAAAATTTGGAATTAAAAACAATTATTAATTAAAAAACAATTAAAAACAATTATTTGGAATTAAAAACATTTAAAAACAATTGGAATTAAAAATATTTAAAAACAATTAAAAACATTTAAAAACAATTATGTTTTGAAATTAAAACAATTAAAAATATTTACAAATAATTATTAATTAAAAACAATTAAAAAAATTATATTTGGAATTAAAAACAATTTAAAACAATTATATTTAGAATTGTTTGGAATTAAAAACAATTATATTAATTCAAAACACTTAAAAAATGAGCCGTGCATGTGAGGAGTCGAACCTGTGACCTCCAGCAAACAATAAGCGCGCGTTGACCGTTTTGGCAAGGAAGCGCGTTTTGTTAAAAAAAAAAAAAGCGAAAAATGATTATATTATGAGTTTTTTTGTCCAGCCTAAAAAAAAAACATAAACACCGAATAAATGACTCGAACCGTCGACCTCCATAGCCAAAACGCGCATTTTGGCCGTTTTGGAAAATACCCTCTTTTGGTTAAGGAAATTCAAAAACGACTAAAAAACCATTTTCAATTTCCTTCGATAATTGTTGTGGTGTTTTGCAAAATAAATTTTCGAAAATGGTAAAGAGAACATGTTTCTACTATTTCCAAAAATACAAAATAGAAAATGGATTGAAAATGGGCAAGAGAACAATCCCCTAGATCTCCAACAAAAATAATTCATTAAACTAGTAAAATGTTTTAATTGAGAGCTTCAAAAGTAAAAGTTATTCATCTACTTACTCTTAAGAATTACAAAGAAATTATCAATAAATTTTATCACGTATTTTAAATGACTAGATAGAAATTTCAAAATAATAATAATAATAATAATAATAAATAATTGGACAATTTTTATTGCAAATTTCGGTTTCTGTTTAAGAATAAATTATTGTTGAACTCTCACAATTTTTCACGTAGTGTGGTTATGGGACTAACTTTTAAAAATGAGGCTCTAGGTCCTCAACCTAATTGAATTTGTAACGAAAATTGTCAATATAGACATTAAAATCACATACGGATTTCAGTTGAATTATCAATAAATGATAAGTGATTTGTTGGTTTTGCACTGTAGTTTTGAGTCATATAAAAATTACGTTTAATTTTAACATCTATATTAATAATCCAGCATATTGAAAAGAGCCAAATTCACATATCTAAATAAATTGAGGACTAAGAACCTCAATTTTAAAAATTAAAGTATCATAACTACATTTCGTGAGCCCGTTTGGTGTGAATTATAAACTAGTTTATTTGATCAAATTTTTTACCTTGTAACATGACATTTTTTTATCATTATTAATCAAATAAATTATTTTGATCAAATAAATTAGTTTATAATCCACACCAAACAATCACTTAATTACATTTGAGTCCACTTAACAAAATTAATAATCCCAATCTCCTTTTCTGTTAAGGATTATATACTATATTATTCATAAGGTAACTGTGATAGTTGTACAGGTGCCAGCTCAGTCATATGTTTCGAACCTCCAATCAAAGGGAAATTGGCGCAAATGGTCCCTAACGTTTACCATTAGTGAGAAAATGGTCCCTAACGTTTCATTTTTGGCAAAAAGGTCCCTAACCTATACATTTAGTTGCGCAATTGGTCCTTTTAGGTGCGCAAATGGTCCCTAGCACTGTTTTTTGTCTTTATTAGCAGGGGTAAAATTGTCAAGTCACATTTTTTTCAACCTTTCAATTGGCGCAAATGGTCCCTAATCTTAAGAAATTTGCAATTGGATTCCTAACCTTTAAAAAAGTGAAAATGAGTCCGATACTTTAATTTTTTTTTATTAAAAATTAAAAAAAAAACTAACAAATTGATAATATACTAAATTATTTTGAATATTTTATGAACTATTATAAAATAACCAAAATTGAAATTCATAATTATTAACAAATGCGCTAATTAAAATTATTTTATTATTATTAAGTAATCATATTATTTAAAATTCAAACTTTAATTTTATCGTTACAACAAAAGAAGAAAAATAAATTTGTCACAAATAAAATTTTTACTTATACTCAACCCAACTCGATTTTATACAGTCTCATATTTACTAGGCCAATCCAATTCGATTTTGAGCTACAAGGTTATTGTACCAGTCCTATTTTCAATTTTAATTAATTTTTACATTCAAAAAAAAAAAATAAAGCAAAAAAAAAAAAGTTTCCACCCACCCCACCCCCCACCCCAAAATACGAGCAGAAAGGGAGGGGATTTCTCCCATCCCCGGTCGTCGTCGCCGTCGCCGTCGACGGCGACGACGACCGGGGAGGGGAGAAATCCCCTCCCTTTCTGCTCGCACAACTTCGCCGCGAATAGGGGGGAGAAATCCCCCCTATTTCGCTTCGACGGGGGGGATCTCTTCCCCCCGTGTTTCGCCGAAACACGGGGGGGAGAGATCCCCCCGTCGCAGCGAAATAGGGGGGATTTCTCCCCCCTATTCGCGGCGAAACCAGGGGGGAGAAATCCCCGAAACACGGGGGGAAGAGATCCCCCCCGTCGAAGCGAAATAGGGGGGATTTCTCCCCCCTATTCGCGGCGAAACCAGGGGGGAGAAATCCCCCCTGGTTGCGCGAGCAGAAAGGGAGGGGATTTCTCCCCTCCCCGGTCGCCGGCGCCGGCGACGGCGACCGGGGAGGGGAGAAATCCCCTCTCTTTCTGCTCGTATTTTGGGTTGGAGGGTGGGGTGGGGTGGAGTGGGGTGGGTGGAAACTTTTTTTTTTTTTTTTGCTTTATTTTTTTTTTGAATGTAAAAATTAATTAAAATTTAAAATAGGACTAGTCCAATAACCTTGTAGCTCAAAATCGAATTGGATTGGCCTAGTAAATATGAGACTGTATAAAATCGAGTTGGGTTGAGTATAAGTAAAAATTTTATTTGTGACAAATTTATTTTTCTTCTTTTGTTGTAACGATAAAATTAAAGTTTGAATTTTAAATAATATGATTACTTAATAATAATAAAATAATTTTAATTAGCGCATTTGTTAATAATTATGAATTTCAATTTTGGTTATTTTATAATAGTTCATAAAATATTCAAAATAATTTAGTATATTATCAATTTGTTAGTTTTTTTTTAATTTTTAATAAAAAAAAATTAAAGTATCGGACTCATTTTCACTTTTTTAAAGGTTAGGAATCCAATTGCAAATTTCTTAAGATTAGGGACCATTTGCGCCAATTGAAATGTTGAAAAAAATGTGACTTGACAATTTTACCCCTGCTAATAAAGACAAAAAACAGTGCTAGGGACCATTTGCGCACCTAAAAGGACCAATTGCGCAACTAAATGTATAGGTTAGGGACCTTTTTGCCAAAAATGAAACGTTAGGGACCATTTTCTCACTAATGGTAAACGTTAGGGACCATTTGCGCCAATTTCCCCCAATCAAAAGATATAAACATATTCATAGTCAACTCACAGAGAATCAGGATCAAATTGAAAACCCTTCTTCCGTTGTTCGTCAGCATTAATCAAAACCTCCAGCAAATGCATGAACCCAACCTCACTCCCCGCCGCTATATATACCCACTCTTCACTCTCAGACCTCACTTCCATCCCTCTTGTGAAGTGAGTCCCAGAGCACAAAAAGACTGCGAAAGCAAATCAAGAAAATTCTTCAAGAATTTAAAATGCCTTCGCAGTCTTTTACTCTGCTATCCAAATCCACAATTTTCCCATCCCAAAAATCCAGTTTAGGTGATCTCAAACTTTCTGTTTCAGACCTACCAATGCTCTCCTGCCACTACATTCAGAAAGGCTGTTTGTTTACCCGTCCGCCATTTCCAATTTCTGAACTCGCTACTCACCTCAAAACCAGCCTTTCACAGACTTTGACTGACTTCCCGCCTCTTGCGGGTCGACTCACCACCGATTCAGAGGGTTATGTTTACATTACCTGCAATGACGCTGGAGTGGATTTTATCCACGCTTCTGGGTCCAACATTTACGTAAGGGACGTTCTGGGTTCCATTGATGTCCCTGACGAAGTTAAAGGGTTCTTTGCTTTTGACCAAAAGGTTAGTTATGAAGGGCATTTCAGCCCTATTCTTGCTGTTCAGGTCACGGAATTGGCCGACGGCGTTTTCATTGGCTGCGCCGTGAATCACGCTGTTACAGATGGGACTTCCTTCTGGAATTTCTTCAACACTTTTGCTGAGGTAAGTAGAGGTGTCAAGAGGATTTCAAGGACGCCGGACTTCCGTCGTGACTCTGTTTTGATTTCTCCATCTGTGCTTAAACTCCCAGCCGGCGGCCCCAAGGTTAGTTTCTCCGTCGATTCTCCGCTAAGAGAGAGAATTTTCAGTTTTAGTAGAGAATCAATTCAGAAGCTAAAATCCAAAACCAACAATCAGAAATGGGAATTAAACATTGCCGAGTTAAAGGGCAAGCAGAGCAACGACCCGTTGAAATTTCCCGACGGGAAGTTGACACCGTTAACTTGGTTCAGAAACGCCATTTCCGGGGAATCAAATTATTCATCAAATCAAACGGCTGAGATTTCATCGTTTCAATCATTATGTGCTCTGCTATGGCGCGGCATAACGCGAGCGAGAAAATTACCGTCTTCCAAAACGACAACGTTTAGGATGGCTGTGAATTGCCGCCACCGGATGGAGCCCAGGCTGGAGACTCTATATTTCGGCAACGCGATTCAGAGCATTCCAACATACGCATCAGCCGGCGACGTGTTGGCTAAGGATCTCCGGTGGTGCGCTGAGCAATTGAACAAAAACGTGTTGGCCCACGACAACAATACAGTGAGGAAGTATATTGGGGATTGGGAACGGGACCCACGATGCTTCCCATTGGGGAACTTCGACGGCGCCATGATCACAATGGGTAGCTCTCCGAGGTTTCCAATGTATGAAAATGATTTTAGGTGGGGCAAACCCATCGCGGTTCGGAGCGGACGGGCCAACAAATTTGATGGCAAGATTTCTGCATTTCCAGGTCGTAACGGCGGTGGAAGTATTGATCTAGAAGTGGTTTTGGAGTCGGAGACCATGGCGGTGTTGGAATCCGACCCCGAGTTCATGGAATATGTTTTGGGTTATTAGATAATTGTTACTACTTTATTATTGTATTTATGAAATGGGTACGGACTTGAATGGAAATGATCTAATGTCTACCTATTATGTCTACTTATTTTGTCCATGTCAAAGTGTCATAACATAATTGATAATAATAATGTTTGTGGGACCATAAACTATCAATTATATGATGACACCTTAGTATAGACAAGATAAGTGGGCATGATAGGTGGATATTAAATCATTCCTCTCCATATTTAAGTACAGAAAAGTTTGAAATTAACAATTCTGATTTTAAATTTAATCAAAGTTTCATTAAGTAGTTCGGTTTGATTTCATTATTTTTGTGATGTTCCAAAACCAAACTAGATTGCTTAAGTTTCTATTGTAACAAAAAGAAAAAACGATTAATAAAAACATATAAAAATAGAATTTTGAAGACAAAATAAAAATTTTCTCTTTTTTTTGGGTATAGTTAAGGTAGTATTTTTGGTATCGTTAAAATGTTACTCTTGACATGACTAAATGACAAACATTAAAACCAGTAGAAAAAGATTCAAGCTGTGGTTGGATATCAAATCTAATGCAAATACGCGGTTGGATTTGGTGAGTCTCCATGAAGACCAGTTTGGTTTTGATTTAGAATTTTATTTTATTTTTTTGAACAATTTGATTCCGATATGGATAAAAAAATTTTTTTTTAAACGAATTGCTTACATTTGTGTTTAGCCACCAAATGGATATATTTATAAGATGTATATGTTTGAACAAGAGAATACTACATATTACTTCTTGAAGTATTCTAGTGTTGTTCCAACTGCTCAAACTACCAAAATGTTCTTTCTGCTATGAACATTAGAATTTTGATCTCCTGCCCACTACATATTACTTCTTGAAGTATTCTAGTGTTGTTCCAACTGCTCAAACTACCAAAATGTTCTTTCTGCTATGAACACTAGAATTTTGATCTCCTACCCCTCAAATGAACACTAGAATTTTGATCTCCTGCCCCTCGAGGGGCAGGAGATCACGCCTGATGAACACTATACACATAAATGATAAAAGGGGTTCTCTATATATTACAATAATATTTGCATTATTTCTTTTTTAAAATAAGAACAGATAAAGTATGACTCATAATTAAATAGGGAAAATCAGTTGACTCTTCATGAGGAGTTTGGCCGTCCGATCGGCTTGCGGCGAGAGCACAAAACTTTAATGGGAATCTAGCTAGGTAAGAAGTACTTCAATGAAGATAAATGTATATATTTTATGGGTAATTTGTACTTTTGGTCCTCAACTTTTGCATGTTGTTACTAATTTGTAGTACTCTCAACCAATTTTTATAGTACTAAATATTTCCAACATTTCATTTAATTACAAATCATGTTCTTATTGACAGATTTTAACTAATTTGCCCCTTCTTTAAATAAACAAACCAAAAAAAGAAGCTAAAAACAATAAAAAAAAAAAATTATAAATGAATGTCTCATAAATTTTAAAAGTACAAAATAACTTCTTCCTCTACCCACCTCACCTCACCTCACCTCACCTCATCCCACCCCACATTATCCCACTGTAGCCACAACTTCTACACCACCTCCACAAGCCCCAACTTCACCGGAGATCATCGCTATTGTTGGAGGTTGCAAAATATGATCGTCACAGTGCCTCAAATCCAACAATTTCTACAGATCTCAAGATACCCACCAGAAATCAATTGTAGATTCAGACACCTTTTTCAATATTGGGAGCTCAAATGAACCTCAAAATTTTGAAGCACAATCCCAGTATTTCTTTCAGCCATCTCTTTAAGAAAGTTTCCAAGAAAATCATGAGACTCACAGACCAGTGGCAGAGCCAGAGATTTGAAGTTGAGGAGGTCCTCAAACAGGGGTGGCCCGGGAAGGAGGACCCTCTGTTGCCCCCTCTTTTTTTTTCTTCAAACCACAATTACTGAACCTATTTTTGTGAGAATCTAATATTTTTTATGTCATAATCTTTAAAAAGCTTACAAGAAGTTATTGAACACAATCGATTCATGCAGTTAGACGTATTCGATACTCAGTTCGTGTTTGTCCTGATTACTTGAAAAGACTAGTTTTAATACTTTTTTCTTGGTTTTTAAATGATTCTAACTTAATCCGAGCTAGGTTGAGTTTTATTTATTTAGTTCATTTATTGTTGGGTTTTGGCTTTAATATTTTTTGTTTTTGTTGATTATTAAGAAGAAGAAGTGATCTTAGAAGCATGTCTGATTTTGCTATTTTGAAAAAAAATCGATTTTTCTCAAACAAATTTTGGGCTCACAATCCATTCAATAAATTTGTAATTTCAATTTGGCCATTCTTGTGTATATCCAATTATTAAATAGAGTGACAAACTGGTGAATTGATAATAAATAAAGTAACCAAAAGTTAACATTTGTGGGCTAGTCAATTGGGCTCCACTCTTGCTAAGAATAATCTATTTTTTCTCCAAAATAGTAGAATTAAATATACTTATTTAAAAAAAATTAGAAAAGTTAGGAGATCCTGGTCTCCCTCAGAACCCCTCCACCTCTGCCCCTGTCACAGACCCATTACATTTTCCAAAAAAATCTATATAGATACCATGAAAATTAAGTAATTCCTTGTATAAAATATATATAGATACCATGAATGTGTTCAATATATAGTTGATGAAAAGACGTGGAGTAGATACAGTGCCTTATTGAGAGTTCTGAAATATTAGTTATGAGGATTTTTAAAGTATCGGTTTTAAGCGTTTATGAAGAGTTTGGTTTTTTTGGTTTTAGTAGAGGTTTTTAAAACTGTCAAATCCATGCTAGAGGGTTTATTATCCATCTGTTATAAAAGTTTTTTAAAAGAATAAAATTACATATATAATTATATATTTAAAAAGGTAGGTATGTGTAAATAATAAGAAGTATGTAAAAATTTAAATATAAATATATATTCGAATAAAAAAAATTCAAAAAATTTTTAATAGCTCATAAAAAAATATTGTTTGGAGAAAAAAACAAAATGTGCATTTGAAGAAAAGATGAATAATGAAATATGTATTTTAGGTTTATGGTAGATTTATATATAATTATTTTAGAGAATGTAAAATTGAATAATAATTTAAAATTTTAGGGGAGGAGTGGGGTGGGTGGAGGTGTTGGGGTGTACAATACAAGTTACACCACACAAGTTTTGAGTAGTTTTTAAACTACTCAAAATTAGTGCTCCAAAAAACTAACAAGCATCGATTTTTCTAATCCCTCATAAACGATACCACTCAAAATCGATAAAAAAAACCTCCCGAGCAAGCCCTCAGAGTTGCCTATTTATGTGTGTATGTGTTTGTGTGTGTGTGTGTGTGTGTGTGTGTGTGTGTGTGTGTGTGTGTATTTTCGTACTCCATTGGCAGTTTATTAATCAATTTTACGGTGAATAAATCAAAATCCTGCAAAATAATGAGTTGGAACACTATATCACAATTATTGTTGAAGTTGCAGCATATAATTTCTTATCATTATCTACTTAAGTAGTTTGTCAACGACGCATCAAAATACAGAGTCCTGATCTGCTGCCCCCAGTGGGTAGCAATTTCTTGCCCACATACTGACTTGTCCGTATGTGGGCAAGGATTTCTTGCCCACTAGGGACAGGAGATCAGAATTCTCAAAATACATACAAGTAGAAGATACTAATGAACTTGTTGTATGGTAGATTTGGTATAAATCCACTTAGTACTATAATAGAGTTACGCGATAGGGAAATATTAACTATTTGACCAAAATAGACTATCAATAAACTATTATAATTGAATCAAGAGCCAAAGCCAACTTACGCCTTCAAATAAAGCTTATTTGAGACTAAGATGCAAAATTGGAACCTTAATTGTCTGTAGCCCAAATACGTACGATGGAGGATGCAACAATCAAAGATTTTGATGCATGTTGGAAGATAATTTCACAAAGATTGACATAAAGTAACTAAAACTGCTTATCGTAAGTCTTTGTCATCTTTTTGTTTATATTGAACGGTTTTGTCATTCATTGTCTGAATTAGACAATAATTTGTTATCCCACACCAGCATATTATAATAAAAAGAACAGTAAACAAATGGTATAGTATAACTGTAGAATATAAATTGAATAAAGAAGGACCAAGAAAAACAAACTGAGGCATGTACGTGTACAGTTTTCTTAAAACAGATTCGTCCTCTACCATAGGTTATGAACGACTATTTCCCAGGATACAACGGAAGAACTGGTTGTATTAGCAAATTGACCTACTTCCAGAACAATATTACCGCGAGAAGAAAACTTGGAGGAAACAGAAATGATGAGAGAAAATGCTGAATTTTGATGTTTTCGTTGAAGAACTTTGGACCTGTTTATATAGGCTCTCGAGTGACCTTCCAAATCCAATTCCACCATTAACATGTTAGTTACATGAGTTATACTCATTAACCTACCATTAATTATGTTACAGATCCAAAATTAGTACATATCCAAAAATGTTACAGAAAACCAAAACTGAAAATTGTATACAAGAAAACAGAAAACCAAAACTGAAAATTGTATACAAGAAAACAGAAAACGAAAAACGAAAGTTATCAACAGTAAGTAGTAGATTCACTCTCTTTTTGCATCAACTCAAAGAATGTGTCACAACACGTATTTCATAGGATGCAGAAGCTTGTTTTTTAGGCGTAGCATATCACACATAGCCAGAGGTCACTCCAAACCTTAGAACAGCCAAAAAAATCTTTCAAGAACACTCCCAACCCAAAGTTACTGTTCACCAAAGGTTACACAAAACCTAATAACTCCTACAGAACAACTAATCACTCAGGGAGTGATTATCTTTAAGAGAATACCCATTATTGATCACCCAAGATCAATAATCCCAGAAAGAAGAAGATGAAAGAACATAATGAAGAATTGAAAGATTTCGATTAAGCCAAGGAGTGCAAACCTCACATACAAATTGTGTGAATAGTGCTGTCAAGGAACGTATTGTATACACCCCAGTCATTCCCCAACATCCAACGATGCTAAATAAACCACGTGTCATCATCTGGTGTAAAGTGTTAACACCACTCAAACTGTGTTTCAAAGGAAATGCGATATATCAGATTCAGCTTACAACTTAAGCTTGTACCATTAAACTCACAAATTATCCATTAACAACACATGAAATAAGTTGAGAAGTTGGAAAGTATAAAAAAAAAATTGATGAACTTTAATTTTTCATTCACCTAATATTACTTATTTTCCAACATAATTAACATGATGAGTCCTTCAACAATGTGCCTTCACGTGGGTAAACTTTTAGTTCTTATTGGTTGGATTGAGCGATTTGTCACAGTTCAAAACCTGGACGTCAGAATCGCACATGACCTATTTTGAAAATATGAAGCCTGTAATTTTGGATAAGAATCAATATGAATAGGACTACCTAGTCACGCTATGAGAAAATTTGCACGGCTCATTCTTTCACCTTTAGAACCATCAATGCAAATGTTCTTAAATGCCTCAAACTTCTGAGAGATCTCTCCGCCAGCCTTTTTATAAAAAAATGGTTTAATGTCGTTGTTACTGTATTTATCCAGATTCAAAAAATACTTTAGTTTCTCTTTAAAAACTAGAAAACTATCTTAATTGTCATATGAACAAACGCTCATCCACATCTTAAAAGTGAAAGGGGGCAAATATGTTATCATCATGTAAAATCACTCCTGCCATTGGGATTCACAAATCTCAGGACGTGCCTAAACTCTGATACTAGAAGAATATCATCATGAATTAAATTTAAAAACAAACAAATATAATCATGAGCCGGTCAAGTTTTCCCACGTTATTATACAAAGAATAATCTTTTTGAAGTTTTTCAATTTTTTTGATATTTTTAATAAATTTTGACCAAATAAATGACAAATACTCTCTAAACAGACTCGATAAATAATTTTGAGGAGAGAGAGAGAAAAAATGAACTGATTATTGGGGTGAGGCGGCGAGAGTAGTGATTTCGGAGTCAAATGGTTGGGGTAATTTAGGACATCAAAAGGGAGAAATTTGAGAGAGAGAGAGAGAGAGAGCAGATGAACTGATTATTGGGATTGGAATTGGGATTGGGATTGGGATTTGGGGGTGGGCTAGGTTTTTTTTTTTGGCTGGCATGGCACCTCGCCACGTGATCCATTTGAATCTGAGTGGCTCACTATATAAACAATGGGTAAGAATTGTCTTATTCATTGTGAGCAGGAGAACGAGACTTTTTTTTTTTGAAGAAAATAAAGTTATTCATTTATCAAGTCGGCAAGAAGTACATTTGCAATAAATAAAGGCGGAAAATGAGACCAATCAGCAATACCGTGTAATGAACTAGTGGTTTTAGCTAGTGTGTGAGTTACTTGGTTAGCCAATCGCCTAACCCAGTTAAACTTGAGATTTGGTAAATCTCTAGCAAAAAGACGACACTCTTCAATTAGGATGCCAAAATAAGAATTGTCACCTCTATCATTCTGAAGAGCACTATGGACCAAGAGAGTGTCCATTTTAATGGTTCGGACCTCGGAAAATTTAGACTTAATCCAAGAAAGAGCCTCACGAACCCCCAAAGCTTCAGCGATAAGTGGATCAACAATACCTTGTACTGGGACAACCCTGGTTGCAACAAATGACCCCAAATCGTCTCGAATGACAAGACCAAGCCCAGTCTTTCGTTGATTTTCAAAGATGGCTGCATCGGTGTTTAATTTGAAAGAGCCCGTTGGAGGTGGATTCCACCTATCAATCTCCGGTCTGTGGGAGCTAGCCATGGTCTGTGGTAGTGACTGATTAGCATCGCGCCACTGCTGGAGGAAGTTTGTTGCACTATTCACCACCTTAAACACTGTAAAGGACTTTGCTTTCCAAATGGTTTCATTACGGTTCATCCAGATGGCCCAACAAATCATAGCGATGATCTCTTGTTCTTGTTGATGATTTTTTAGGACGATTATAAGCCACTCTTTGAAATTAGCAACCAAGGGTGTTGCACTAATTACTCTCACTGCCTCCCAAACGTTTTGAGCAAATTCACAAGAGACAAGTACATGGAGAACAGATTCTT
This sequence comes from Forsythia viridissima, assembly GCA_030279155.1. Taxonomy (NCBI): domain Eukaryota; kingdom Viridiplantae; phylum Streptophyta; class Magnoliopsida; order Lamiales; family Oleaceae; genus Forsythia; species Forsythia viridissima. Next base: position 36,210,769 of record CM059033.1, on the reverse strand, counting down.
CGTGTATTAAGCAAACCGGGCAATGGCTATCCATGTCAACTTTCTTAGCCCTCAATAGATCAGCAGTTGGAAGAACATTTAGCGATGCCCTCCAAAGTAAATTTCGAACCTTCGTCGGAATTTTATATTTCCACAGATTACTCCAAAAACTCTCCATCGCAGTGTGAGAGTGTACAAAAGAATCCACCATCAATCGCTGATATCTGCTTTTAACTGAGTAGGCACCCTTCTTGTCATGAATCCAGTACATTCGGTCTTCCCTCCCAAGGCTTGTTAGGGAAATTTGCAATATCTGGCGACAGTCTTCCTCGTTGAAAAGATCAACAAGGAGATTATAGTCCCAATTGTTCTCATCTGTTATGATAAGTTGACCAACTGTGTAATCTTCACTTCCTGGGTTAGGATATGAGGTTACAAAGCCTTGATTGGGGTTCGGGAGCCAAGGGCCATGCTAGATTCTAATCGAGGATCCATTTCCCACTCGAATTCTGCAACCATCTCGCAGAAGGGATTGAGCGGCAAGTATGCTACGCCAGATATAACTTGGCCTATAGCCAATTTTGGCTTCCAAGAATGTTGTTGAAGGAAAGTAGCTTGCTCTATAAATTCGAGCAACCAAGGATGTAGGTTGTGTTATTAGCTTCCAACCAAGCTTTCTGAGAAGAGCTAGATTAGTTTCATGCAACTTCTTGAAGCCCACACCACCTTTAGATTTTGGAACGCAAAGTTTATCCCACGCAGTCCAGTTGATGCCTCTATTTCTCCATTGGTTAGATTGCCACCAAAATTTGTTCATAATTCTCTCGAGTTCTGTACAAAGCTGGATAGGGATAAAAAACACACTCATGACGAAATTAGGGATAGCTTGAGTGACAGTTTTTATAAGGATAAGCACTTCTCCTTCCATCCTTGCACTCGTTGCGAAACCCGATCCTTAATGAAAGAGAAAATCTCTCTTTTTTCCTCCCAATAATTGATGGCAAGCCAAGGTATTTTTCATGTCCTTGGAATGCTTGGATACCCAAATTTGCACGAATAGCAACCTGTATCTCAGGGTCAACATTGCTGCTGAAATATAAAGTGGATTTCTGGTAATTTATGGATTGGCCAGATTCCACTTCATATTTATGTAGAAGCTCCTTAATTTCATCACATTCCCTTGTGTTCGCTCGAAAGAACAACAAGCTATCATCCGCAAAGAAAAGATGAGTAAGGGTAGGGGCATTTCTTGCAATTCTACAACCATGAATAGCGCCGTAGTCCTCTTTAGAGCGAATAAGTGATGATAGTCATTCTGCGCAAAGTATGAATAAATATGGCGATAAGGGGCAGCCTTGATGCAACCCCCGCTCCGGAATAATGGGTCCAATATCGAACCCCATGAACAACATGAGATCGGACCGTAGAGATGCATAAGACGATCAAGTCAATCCAGTTTTGCGGAAAGCCCATTTGAATCATAACTTGCTACAGAAAGCCCCATTCGAGTCGGTCATATGCCTTACTAATGTCAATTTTGAGAGCAACCATGCCATGCTTTCCACGATTCTTCTTCTTCATATGATGCAGAGCCTCAAACGCCAACATGACATTGTCATTTATGGATCGGCCGGGTACAAATGCACATTGCGTCTCCGAAATAACATCTGGCAATATAAGCTTGAGGCGATTAGCAAGAGTTTTAGCCACTATCTTGTACATCACATTGCAAAGAGATATTGGTCTAAAATCTCTTACTGGCTACTTCTACCATTTAAATATTAAACCCTCCTACATATCAAAAAAAGACGGTTTCTTTAACTTTTTAATATTATTTAACTGACTCTTTTCCATCGGGTAATCTAAAACATAAGTTAATTAATTATGATTAAATAATTAATCCCAACTAGTTTTTAATCAAATAGTTTGGATATGAGAATGACAGCTAGAAGTGGTAAAATTGGTCCGGCCCATAAATCTGACTTTTTGGGTTAGGTTAACCTTGACCCAAATAAAATCGGGCCAATATAGCCCGGCTCATCTAGCCCGCGGGCTAGTTGGGCAGGCCCGATTTTGACTTTTTTTATTTATTTTATTTATTTTTAACACTAATCATTTATATTGTGAATAGCTCCAATATATAATTCAAATAATATCATTCTAAAATTATCTAAACCTAAGTCACCAATAAATATTATTCCCAAGATCCAACATAAAATTGTTTAGATTTAATTAAAATTTAGTTTAATTTAAGTTTCAATCCAAAATATATTTGGTGTGACAAGTAAATTATTTATTTTAAATTTACTTATAAGTAAATTTTTTAATTTTAGCCAAACATACTTATATCTCAAAGCAAAAAGACTAGCATGCTTTTAATATTTGTATTTTTAAAAAAAAAAGTGTCTACAAATAGTTTACAATTAATAAAAAAAATTATTATTTTGAGAGAAAATTGACGTTTACTATTGACTAATACATGAGAGCCCCAATTTTATAAATTAATCTATTTAAAAATATCAAAATATATAGTCTAAATTTATTTAAGATTGTATTTGATGTAATGTATTAGATTGTATAAAAAATTTATTTAAAAAAAGAAAAAGAAAATTAAGACCAAGTTGGGCCAATGGACTGGATTGGACTAACATATTTCTGGCCTATACAAAACTGAGTTGGGCCAGCCCAATCTAATTTCATATAAAGTTCTGCTCTGGTGGGGTAGGCTGGTCTAATCGAGCCCATTTACCAACTCTAATGACAGCCAACGTACATAATCTAATTAGTCGGCGCCTATTGATTCATGTAATCATCATTAAATAGTTGTTTTGGGATTTGGGATCATGGATTTGTCACACAAATTCTTTCATGCATGCATTTTAAACACATAATGCAATTTATTGGAACCAAATTACGTTTGACTAACACGTTTGGACTGATTATTGTACTAGACAATTGACGATTTTGATTACTAGTATCTCTATTTTTTTTTTTTTTATGATTCAATATGATGTATGAAATAGATATTTATTTCACTTCATAGAATCATATTTGATATTAGTACCGGACATGATCAAATATTGTAAAGAATAACTATTTCTTTTTTCTCTGTTCAGTGTTGTCTTAGATTATATGTTATGTAACCTCGATTCCTTGATGACACATGAAAAATTTCTTGTGTAGATAATAATTTATGGAGTTGCATGAGCTTGCATAATTTTCTTTCTAATTCTCTAATCTTTTCTCAAGTCAAGTACATTAAGTGGCCACTTAACACTTGTATGGTAAGATTGTCCCCTAGCTTATCTCATTGGTCATGCTCGAGTTTTGATGTACAAATAGTCTAAATAGGGAGCAAGATTGAAAGCAGTCAGTCATTCAACTATTTGTAACATATACAGATGGCTTTTCATTGTGTCAAATGCCACTAAAAACATTAACAAGATAATAATTATTTTGTTGGTCACTTTAGATCCCAACCAGCACAAAAAAACAGATTAAAAAAATAAACGAAAAACAGTAAAAACACAAATAATTATTTTTCCCTAAAAAGGTCCCGGGTGTTTTGCCAAATTAATGATCTAATCACCCGTTGAGCATCCATCAAATGATAATGCTCAAGCACTAAGCACAAGCCTTAAACCAACGACAAAGAATCAGCGTTTTACATAATACACAAGGAACCTCACAAAATAACCCACTCTCTCCTCTAATATGAAATACACCAAGAAATCAAGTTACTCTTCACCAAGAATCCATAAACACCTATCCTTATTTGTTTCTTATTCACTCAGAATAACTGTAAACCAAGAGGAAGAAGAGAAGTTGAGACAAGGATAAAGAGAGAGAGAGAGTTTTCATATTCCAAGGAAATGTATTGCGTGTCCTAAAAGCCTTCAATCCAATTCTTTTAATCTCCCGAAGCCATCAGAAAATCAATCAGAGCCATCCATTTTTTCATCTGTCAGCATCTACCCAGATTAACACTTATAATCAGAAGTGTTAATTCAGTGAACATGATTTATGCAATGATCAGTGGGCTTCATTAGATCAAAGAATCAGATGGGCTTTATAGGCTTGTTGGGCCAAAATGGCAGTAAATACCAACAGATTTGTTTTCAACAATTAATATATAATAAGATAAGGGAAATTTGTGTTTCTTGCCTCCAACTTTTATAATTTGTTATTAATTTATCCTTAACTTTTTTTTTAGTACCATACATCCCCAACTTTTCATTTAAATGTCCCTATTAACAAATTTTTGACGAATTTGTCCTCCTCTTTGAATAAACAAAAATAAAAGAAAGCAATAAATCAACAAAAAAAATAAGAAAAAATTGCAAGGGACAATATTTTCTTCAAAATTGCAACTTGAGTCCCTCATTATTTGCACAAAAAGTCTTTTTATATTTATAATATCTCCACTTAGTCCCTGAATTTTCTCTTTTATTTGCAACCCAAGTCCTTCAACTTTTATAAGATTACATGTAGGTCCCCATTTCTAAGTTTTCGTATGCTTTCAGTCCTTATTCACCTATTTACCTTTGTTTTTCTCCAATTCCATTTGAACTCGGATTTTGACCTAAAATAATCAAATTAATACACAACTAAGTAGAAATTCACTTAAGAGTGTTTATAATCGTCCACTTTTGATGGTCCAGATAAATGTAAAACCACACTTATCAAATATCCCCAAACTTGAACATTTGTTCGTCCTCGAACACAACTATTTACTCACAACCACTCAAATTACGCAAAAAAAAAAAAAAAAATGAAACAAAGTAACAAGAAGAATAGCATTACACAGATTAGATAGTTTGCCATTTTCACTTCAGCATTTGAAGCTCACAATCCATGAAAAGTTTTCAAACAATGCTAGCTCAAAAAAAAAAAAAACTTATTCCATCCTCGACATGTGTGTGTGTGTGTGTGTGTGTGTGTGTGTGTGTGTGAGTAGTCAATCCGAAACATTATTGTGTGCTAAGTTGGTGATAACTTGACCCTCAATGGTCCAATTTTCCTTTCCCTCTCGTTAGATGCTCTCTCCCCCAAACTTGATGTTTTCCTTCAAACCTGAGGTGTTATGTTCTCAATTCACTCATTATTCTTCCGCTCAAGTTTGGATAGGCCTAGCCAATGATATAAACTACCTAGGTTTGTGATAATTTTTCCTTTCTTGAGTTTTTCAACCGTCAAGTTACTACTAGGCAATTCAAATCCATTAGTTATCTAAATTTCCAAGTTGTAATCACAAAAGCACAATCTTGCAAGTTTTGCTAATTTTGTTCCAAGGACCAATTTTATTTTATTTTTAATATGTAAAACCTCACTTACTTAAGCTTTCTAAATAACATTTGTAGTGAGCTTTAGGCCGATGACTCCCAAGATTTACAAACCTTAGGCATCGGATTTTGAGAACTCGTGCGGACTTTATCACTCAAGTCAAAAAAGCTATAAAGAGAGACATAATACAACGCAAATGCAATGTCTTTTTTGTGCAAGAATTGATATGCGGGAGATTATATTTCTAGCATTCAGTCATCACCTAGCTTCCATTTGTTAGCTAAAACTATTCCACACCAATATTGACATACACGGAATCAACACATTCCTAAATAGCTACTCCCAAAGCTCAACCATATCTAAACTATTTGTTTGATTGGTTAAGTGATTGAGTTGTATCTATGGTATTGGTTTACTTGTTCTAGATTCAATTGGCAACCTATTTTATTCTACAAGTACAACCAACCTACATAATGGACATCATGACTATTGTGCTCATTAAAGATCTAACATGGACAATCTTATGAATATAGTAAAACAAGTAGCATTCATGTATACAAGTCATGAATTAAAACTGTTCTACAAGAATCACATCATTAGCCGGCAATGCTATCTAACAACACGCAAGCATGTAATTTTAATTTAATTTTTTTAAACAAAGATCATAAATATGAACCCTAATTTTTGTGTTCACTCTCAAACTTAAGATATACATTGTCCTCGATGTAAAAGAAAAAATAGAAAAATAAATAAAAAGGTTTAAAGACTCATCAGTGGTGGATCGGATGGAGTTCGTAAATAAAGGACAGTTGGGTCGACGACAGAAAAAATTGGATATGGTACTAGCCTACAAATATGTACATGAATGTCATCTATCTGATTGGCACATTGGTCGAAGCACCTTTTGACCTAGTTAAAATCAGATCGAATTTGATCTTGATCAACAACTGTCATACATATAGCGTGGTCCTAGGATTGCTGGGTTGACCAAATGGTGTCCACACAGGCTTGTAAAGCCCTCAACTTCTGCTGAATAGTGCCTATCTCAGTTCTAGCTGCGAGAATAAGTCTCGTCTGCTCTGCTTAACTTGCTTGCAATTGGCGAATGATCTCTAGATAGTGCAGCTGACTGTGTTGCGGGTGGTGCAGGCAGCTGACCTTCAACAGGCTAATCACCCATGGCTAGTACAGGTCTCCTAGCTCGCACTATATGCCTCCTAGCATTCACCAAAGCGTTATGGTTTGTTGGGCCTTTTTGTTTTACATATAGCTCATCAAAGGCAATGTGTACCCTTGTAGCTGCACATATGCCACTAATTAGTCTTGGGCAGTGTGGCGCTTGGTGGACTGGTAGCATAAGTTGTTGATCAATGTATAGATATGGCTCTCCAAATCAACTTTTCTCCCGTGAGCCAAATGGAAGAGAAATCAAGCATTCGCATCATTAAAAGTGGTGCGGTGTCCGCTTGGGTCGATGTTGTGACTTACAAACAAGTTGAAGATTAGCAGAGAGTCGCTCAACTTGTTGCGCTCAAAATCTCTAGTGGAAAGTGGCCATGCATCATCCCTACCATATAGAAATCAGGTCACGTCCTCCAATCAATAACTTGCGGGGTAAACATTATCCACTTACCCAGCACCCATTTTTGGTTAAAATGTTCAGTCTCCTCGTTGGTTGATGTCTTGGGTTAAAATTTGTATCGAACTCATGGACTAGCTCTGGGTAAATTGTGTGGTGCGTCTGCTACACGTGTCCAGGCACAAGCATCAATCAAGTTATAAATCTCGAAGTGCTGGAAATCTGTTAACTGCACATGCGTTCGCCCAAAATACTCCATTTGCTTGTGATATGCAGAAATCTTTCTTTGTGATCCCCAAACAAGTACTGGGAAGAATCGACATTTTCAACTCGAGTCTATTTTGATGTGCTACCAGTGACTTGTTTCTTGCTCCTTTCTACAGTACTCGGGACCCAACGTTTCGGAGCCATTACCTACAATACAAAATAAACCCATATTAGTGTGTGTAAAAGGAAGGCAGTAGCATAGAAGTTGACAAATATCACCCCCAAATTGAATTTAAAAACATAGGCAGCTAACCATGTAAAAGTGATCAAGCAGCTACTTCAGAATTGAGAAAATAGGTACAAAGATAATGGAAATTCAACTGGCAAGTTAACATATGAAAGGTCATGCTTAGATCTATCATGTATTCAAAATTCATGCAATTCTGATATGATTTGGACCCAACGGAGGGACACAAACGTGAGACTGAAGGTAGGCACGCATCATATCTTATGGCAAGCCGTAGGGTGCGTGGTGCCCAAATCTTCATTATCAATGCAATGTGAGGTATAACTTGAAGTGCGTGATCACATATGATAAGGAAAGTGAATGGATGCAAACAATAATCTTGAAATGCCCAAAACGTGTCACAAAGTTGGTTTTGGCAATTTATCAAACATGTAGTGTGCATACTATGTTCCTCAATTTTGGAATCAATTTGGTGCAAATAATGCATGCCCAAATACACAATCACAACAATATGAATAAACCCACATCTACTTAATCCCATACTCCTCAAAATGTTGAATGTTAGATAAAAAATGATTACTACATGGACACAAAAAGAAAGAAAACGAAAAGAGGGAAAATGAGAAACCAATTCTTACCTTGAAAGTGAGGAGGAATCAATTGAAGAGAGGGTTGACTATGAATTGAAGGATGAAAACTTGAAGATAATCCTCTTCCTTGCACGAACAGAGGTAGGAATTGTCTGTGTTTGTGCGTGTGTGTTCGTGTTTGTCGGTTGGGGTGGGTTGGGTGGGGTCGGGGTAAGTTTAGAAAACTTAATTTTATTTAATTTCTAAAAATCGAGAAACGTGCTTCAATTCCTAATGTGATCCTAAAATACTACGAGCAATGCAATAAACAGATAAGAAATAGAGAAATGTGTTGCCTCCCATCAAGCGAAATCCTTCACATAGTGGTTCACTTTTTGCAACTTTCACTCTGGCATTACAATATCAATGGTGGACTTTGCCGTAGGGAAATCCTTCACATAGTGCTTCACTCTTTGGCCATTAACTTTAAAATTTCATTTGGTCTTTGTTCGCTAAAATGTGTACCGCAAGTGCACGGGTCGCGTTCAAGTAATAAAGTGATGAAAGAGTGTCGAACCCACGATGATAGATAATTTTGTTCTAACACCCTTCATTGAATTTGGTGGTTAAAATTTTGCCTATATTTTTGCTATTTCGACCTCTATCACTTGAGCTGAAATTCGGTGTCCAAAAACTATTCCTTCTTTCACCATAAAGTAGCATTTTTTCCAATTTAGTACAAGATTAGTTTCTTCACACATTTTCAATACTTTAGGTAGATTTTTCAAGCATTCATCAAAAGAGTCTAAAAAAAATGAGAAATCATCTATAAATACCTCAATGTATTGCTCCACCATATTAAAGAATATAGCCATCATGCAACGTTGAAAAGTCGCGGGAGCGTACACAATCCAAAGGACATTTTTCTAAAGGCAAAAGTCTTGTAGGGATATGTGAAAATTGATTTCTCTTGGTCCTTTGGAGCAATAGGAATCTAATTGTATCCCGAATATCCATTCAAAAAACAATAATGGGAGTAATATGCAAGCCTTTCCAACATCTTATCAATAAAGGATAAAGAAAAGTGAGCTTTCCTTGTGGTATTATTCAACTTTCGCCAGTAACTGCATACTCTCCAACTTGTGACAAGTCTTGTCGGAATAATCTTGTTATTATCATTCTTCTCAACTATGATTCTTCCGTTTTTGGGCACTACATGGACTGGACTTGCCCACGAATTATCGGAGATTGGGTAAATAATTCATCCATCCAATAATTTCAGTATCTTTGCCATGACTACTTCTTTCAAGGTAGGATTCAATATTCGCTGGCTCTCTACTGATGCCTTTTAATTTTTCTCCATGAGAATTTTATGCATACATAAAGAAAGACTGATACCTTGGATATCCGCAATGGTCCATCTAATAGCTATTTTATGTTCTTTAAGTATTTTGAGCAATTTTCTTCATCCAATTCGATCATATCATTAGCAATGATTACTGGAAGAGTAGTAGATTTAACTAGGTATGCATATCGAAGGTGAGATGGCAATGGCTTCAGCTCAAGAGCAGGAGCCTTCTCTATTGATGATACAAGTTTGTGTGGGCTGTCACCTAGCGGTTCAAAATATCGACTTCTCTTGTAAAAAACCAGTGGAGATTCCTCTAAATGCATGGCACGTGTTTGTATAGCTGGATGTTTTGATTTAATTGATTAGGAATGCATCATACAAGCTGCAAGTTCATCTACGGATATTCTATCCTAAAAGTGTTTGCAACTAATTTCTCAACCACATCTACTTGATAACAAGAATTTGAAGTCAGCTGGGAATATGAACTTATCGACCTTTACCAAGACATCTTCAATGAACTTATCAACGTTAACCTGCTTAGCCTTTTTTTTTTTTGGAGTTCGGCCCATGCTCGGGCTCGTTATGCCCCAGCCCGTCGAGCCTAGATGGGCTAAGTCGGTGAGCCTACAGTCCATTGAGCAATTTGCCACCTCTAGATATGACATAGTAAAGTCGAAAAAGTAGAGAAAAAGCGGTCAACAAACTCGTTGAATCTCTCTTCCCGTGGAATCACCAATCATGTGCCATCCTCAGTTTTTCTCTTATTATATCTTTGAGTAAATAGCATTATAGGTCTCCGAACGTTTGAACATTGTAATGATGGGCTCCCAAATCTGTGATGTCTAACAACCAATATTCCAAACTTTTTAAACTTTATTCTTAAGGTCCTTTTGTGACAGAAAATGTGAATTAGGCTGTTAAATGGTCTTTTTTATTTTATTTTATTTTTATTTTATTGAAATGATAGTTTTTCCATTACTTTAATTTAGTGTAAATAACATTGAAAGTCCCTAACCTTTAAACTTTGTGACAATGATGTCTCAAAACTTTTATTTCTAACACCCGATATCCTGAACTTTTTAAAAGTCTACACTTGAGATCCTTTTGTAATAAAAAATGTCAGTTTCACTATTAAAATATCATAATTTGAGTAAAATAATTAGTGTACTCATATTTAATTTTGAATTAAATAAAAATAAAAATAAAATGAAGAAACAAAAGCAAAAGAAAAACAAAAAAGAAATAATCATATTCCTCAGTTCCAAACTACCCACCACAACTCTAGTGGAAACGATATGTCATGATAATTGGTTTGTATATCCAAATTACTAATGAAATTATTGGTTTGAATGGGTGTGAGTGATAATTTCATTTTTCATTTTTTTTTCTTTTTAACGGTCAATTTTACGTCATAAAAAGACCTCAGGCACAGACATTTAAATGGTTTGGGAACTCAGGTGCTAAAAATCAAAAACTTGAGACCTCATTGTCACAAAGTTTAAAGGTTAAGGAATCCCAGTGCTATTTTTTTCTAAATTAAATAAAGATAGAACTGTTATTTCAGTAAAAAAAAAAAATTGATCATTTATTAGTCAACTGACATTTTTCTTTTACAAAAAGACCTCAGGCGCAGTCATTTGAAAGATTTGGAATTCCGAGTGCTAGGAATCAAAAGTTCAGAACCCTATCATCATAAGGCTGAAAAGTCCTATTTACCTTTTTTTTTTTTTTTATATGAGTTTAAGGGCAGATCCATCTATTCAGTTAAATTAACGATTACTTTGGATGGAAACCATGAGTAGAGACTAAATGGGAATAAAATGGAAGGTTTAGATGCGTAATGCCAAGAAACAAAGCATGGAGATAAAGTGCAAAAGGGATAAAGATTAGAGACTATGCCTGCAATTTAGCCAAAATTCTAGCTATTCCTTTGAAGACCATGTTAAATATCTTTACTACAAACGTCAGACTGCGAAGGATCACGGAGTTGAAAGATAAAAGCACACACCAAGTAATACCAGAACAAAAAATTACTCAAGAAAACATCACTAAAGATGATATTAATATGCATGCATCATTTAACAACCCTATCATCTATGTCGCAACCTACATTTATAAAAATAGTGAAGGCAGAAATTATTGGTAGGTAAAAACTGACTATTCATGTTACGCACAATTTCTGAAAGCTTAGAACTAAAATACCTAGGAATTATTCCGAATGCCATAAGTATGAAGTGCAGAGTTGTCGTCAAGTAGCTTCTCATTGTGGTATGAAAGGCAAAAATTAGCCCATACATTCTTCCTACAAACCAAAAGTGCGAATAAGCAAATATGTGGATTTTGTGGCTCCCAACAAACAACTACAAACTAAGTATTGTCCCCTATAAATTTGGAGTCCACTACATGAATTGTTTTCTTTTCCACTCTATTCGATTCATTGTTATTAGTTTTGGTATATCCTTCCCTCTTCTACCTTGTTCTATTGAGATCCTACAATTTATAAACATGAACCTCTTTAAATCTACGCAGAACATGTACGAATCACCTAAGTTGTTCTTCCTTTTTAAGTTATGAAGATTAACAACCAGAAGACTTCCAATTTTAACAAGCATTTCAAAAGCAATATAGTTTCAAGAATTTACCATAATGACTAAAGTGTATAAACATTCACAAAACCAAAGCATTAAGGCTCTTTTCCGAATCCAAAATATGAACAAGGCAGCAATGAGGATAATTTCTGAAAAGTTTTTTGAGAAAATTTATATATAATTGTTGCATACCAAGAAATTTGGCAATGGCCCCATCATTGTCTCCTCCATATCCTTCACTTTTTTCTTGATTGCTAATTTCAAATCCTTCACAATTGCACAATTCATCACCGCCACATCTTCAAATCAAAAAGGGAATTAAAATCGACATGAACATCTGTTACACAAAATATACTCCAAACTATTTGTTAAAAATGCTAAAAATCTTTTGAATACCTATCCAAACTATTTGTTAAAATGCTGAGAAAATTTTGAGTACCTATAGAGGTGCCATCCAGTTTGAGGACGCAAATGCGCGTGGAACCACCTAGTTCCAAGTTGATGAGAGTATCCACTTCAGACAGTGTAGGGTTCTTCGTTACATCTGAAAGAATAGGATCATTGAGGAGGGCCTCCACTGTGGAGTGTAATTTAGCTTTCTTGACTATGCTGGCATTGTACTCTGGGCTGGTGTTCACATCGACAATTCTCATGGCGTCCTCCACCATTGTACTATTGGAAGATGCATCCATGTTTTGCAAGACGGTGAAAGTTCCAGATTTTCTTTGTCTAAAATAATTAATTTGTTTAAGCGCATGTTTGACGGTGATAAAATAATTTTTTAAGTGCTTATAAGTTGTGGGTTCTATGAAATGTGTAGATAATAAGTGCGTAGTAAGTTATGGGTCCTACAAAATTGTAGATAAAAAATATATTCGACCAGTTTCACTAGATTAAATCATAATTTAAGCTATGGCAAACCATCACTAATATGACTGGAGAATGAATATGGAAGCGTCGCTGCTTGCTCTCATCCTAATTCTGCAAGACAAATGTTCTAAGTCATACTTGTTGGTCGAATTGAACGGAGAGCGGTTCTTCTAAGAATGTATAATTCTTTTGTCCACATCTATATTCTGTTTATATGAGTCCATCAAAGAATTTAAAATCTATCTATTGTCTCCACATTTTAAGTACATTTCTAGTGCTATTAACACAAGGAAGAATCGATAAGCAATGCAAGACACAAATTAGAGAAAATATAAACTAAGTGTATTAGAACTCTCTAATGCTAATACAAATATTCACTTGATTCTTGATACGATTCTGGTTATGTTTGTATTGCAGATGTGGAAAATTTGCATAAAGCCAACACGAGAGATGAAATAGCAACCAACAAATGAAGAATTACTCTCAAAAGCTGTAGAAATATAATCTGTATGTATGTGTAATCAAACAGAAAATTACAATGTAAAATAAAGATACCCAGCAATTCGAGAGGCTGGTTCTCTCCCCTTTTCTACTAACTGATTTCATACCCCTACAGAATGATTCCCTCCCCTTTTATATTCTAACTAACTGCAATATGTAAACAATTACTAGAGTACCCCCATCCTATTATTCCCGAAACTGCCCTGCTGCTTTAGCCTTTGTCAAACTGCTGCTGTTCCCTGCTTCTTGCGCCTGTGATATGTGAAAACAATTGGAGGCTTATCAATACCCCCGCCCAATCGACTCACCTTGTCCTCAAGGTGGAAAGCTGGAAATTGTCGCTGTAACATCTCGTAAGGCTCCCATGTAGACTCAAATGATGGCACCCCTTTCCACTGTATGAGAACTTCCTTTTCTTGTGGTGATCCAACAGTCCCTGACCTTATTCCCAACACTGCTTCTGGTTCAACTAACATCTCCAACTCCCGACTAATCTGGTTCGGCAGCTCTATAACTGAGTGATTGTCCCCCACCACTTTGAGCAACTAAGATACATGAAACACGGGGTGAATGTTAGAGGAGTCAGGTAATTTAAGCTTGTAGGCTACTTGCCCGACACGCCTTTCGACTGCAAATGGTCCATAAAATCTGGGAGATAACTTTTCGTTTGGTCGTCTAGCTAACGAACGTTGTCTATAAGGACGTAATTTGAGATATACCAATTGTCCCACCTCAAATTGTACTTTTCTACGCTTCCCATCAGCAATTTGTTTCATCTTTTGTTGTGCACGTAACAAGTGGGCCTTAAGTTCCTCAATTAAGTGATCTCGGTCAGAAAGTTGCTGTTCGACTGTGGACACAGCTGTGCCTCCCTTTTCAAACCGTAAAACAGCAGGGGGGTCTCGCCCATACAAGATCCGAAATGGTGTGAAATGAGAAGAGGTGTGGAAGGATGAGTTATACCAATATTCAGCCCAAGGTAACCACTGAAACCAAGCCTTGGGTTTGGAGGAAGCAAAACACCTGAGATAAGTCTCCAAACTCCGATTAACCACCTCGGTCTGTCCATCAGTTTGTGGGTGGTAGGCGGTACTGTGCTTAAGGACCGTGCCTTGCAACAGAAATAAATCCTTCCAAAAATTGCTCATGAAGACCTTGTCGCGATCAGAGACTATTGATTGAGGAATTCCATGCAACCTGACTATTTCTTTAACAAAAACAGCAGCCACGGTTGGAGCGGAGAACGGGTGTTTGAGGCCGATAAAGTGGGCATACTTACTAAGGCGATCAACCACCACTAATATGGTGTCCACTCCTTCGGACTTCGGTAATCCTTCGATGAAATCCATGGTAATATCCTCCCAAACCTTTTCGGGTAGGGGCAGTGGCTGCAGCAATCCCCCCGGTGTCAAGGCCGAATACTTGTTTCGTTGACATATTCCACACTTGGCTACATAATTCTGGATATCTTTCTTCATACCCACCCAGAATACATTGGCGGCAATGCGTTTATAAGTCTTTAGAAATCCCGAATGGCCCCCAATGCTACTTTCGTGGCACTCTTTTAGCATAAGTGGGACTAATTGCGAAGCTTGTGGCAACACCAATCTACCCTTGTATAACAATCTATCTTGCACCAGTGAATATCCCGGTTTAGCCAACGGATCAGCCACAATTGCTCCCACAATTTTACTCAATGCCTCACATGCAGCCACCTCTTCAGCCACCTTTTCTAGTTGAATCACACTTGGAATTGAAATGGCCATCAAAGCAACATCAATTCCTAACCGAGACAAAGCATCTGTTGCTCGATTCTCTATCCCCGGTTTATACTGAATTTCAAAATCAAACCCCATCAGCCGGGTCAACCATTTTTTATGCTCTTCACTTACCATGCGTTGCTCCAAAAGAAATTTAAGACTTTTCTGGTCGATTCGAACTATGAAATGTCTCCCTAATAGGTAATGCCTCCACTTTTGTATCGAAAGTACGATAGCCATGAGTTCCCGTTCATAAACTGATTTATTTCGGGCCCGATTGCTTAACACTTGGCTGAAGTAAGCAATTGGGCGGTGGTTTTGCATTAAAACTGCCCCCAAGCCATGTCCCGACGCATCAGTTTCAACCACGAAGATTTGGGAAAAATCAGGCAGTGCTAAAACTGGGACAGTGGTCATGGCTTGCTTCAATTTTTGGAATGCATTCTCAGCTGCCTCATTCCAGCCAAAATTATCTTTTTTTAAGTTGTTCCGTTAATGGCCAAGCCAAGCTTCCATACCCTTTCACAAATCGGCGGTAATACCCTGTTAACCCCAGAAATCCCCGTAACTCTTTCAAGTTTTTCGAACTCGGCCAATTCAACATAGCTCCCACCTTAATTTCATCGGCTGCCACCCCTTTCCCTGAGCTGATGTGTCCCAAATATTCTAATTCTGATTGTCCAAACACACATTTCTTTGCATTGGCGTACAGTTTATGGACCGCCAAGCACTCCAATACCCGACCCAGGTGCTCCCGGTGCTCTGTCAGTGACTTGCTGTATACTAATATATCGTCAAAAAATACTAATACAAATTTTCTCAAGTATTCTTTGAAAACGTCATTCATCAAAGCTTGGAATGTGGCCGGAGCATTAGTTAAGCCAAATGGCATAACTAGGAATTCATAGTGCCCTTCATGAGTTCGGAAAGCAGTTTTCGGCACATCCTCAGGTCTGACCCGAATTTGGTGATAACCCGACTTGAGGTCCAGCTTAGAGAAAATGTTGGCTCCCTGAAGCTCGTCCAAAAGTTCATCTATGACAGGAATTGGGAACTTATCAGGCACCGTCACTCTATTCAATGCTCGGTAATCAACACAGAAGCGCCAACTGCCATCTTTTTTCTTTACCAACAATACTGGGCTGGAATAGGGACTCGTGCTTGGTTGAATAATACCAGCTGCCAACATCTCCCGAACCAACTTCTCTATTTCATTTTTGTATATATGTGGATAGCGGTAGGGACGTACACTCACTGGAGCAGCCTCAGGAGTTAATATAATGGTGTGGTTTCGACTCCGGTGGGGTGGCAACTCGTTCACTCCTTCAAACACCCGCTGGAAACTCTTTAGCAGGTCCTGAATCAACACCGGCACCATCGAACGACCCACTTCTTCATTTACTGTCATGTTACCCAATTCTAGCATCACCCCTCCCCCTTCTTCCCGGATGGTTCGCAACATGGATTTTAACGATACGAGGGACCGGTTAAGGCTGAGATCTCCTTGAAGTGTAACCGCCAATTTCCCTACCCGAAATCTCATTGTCAACTTTTCCCAATCAACCTCCATTTTTCCCAAAGTCCTTAGCCATTGCATTCCTAATATAATATCAGAACTTCCCAATTCCAGTGGTAGAAAATCAATAACTACATCTAAATTTTGGAGAGATAACACTATGCCTTTACAAATCCCTTCCCCTTTTACTGTTAACCCCGTCCCCATCAAAACATCATATCCTAGAGTGGTATTCCGCGGCAATTCCAACCTCTGCACTAAATCAACTGATATAAAATTGTGAGTGGCGCCACAATCTATCAACACCACCGCCTCTTGCTGACCCACTTTGCCTCAAACCTTCATCGTGCGTGGGGTAGTCAGACCGACCACCGAATTAATAGATAATTCCACCATGTCTCCTACTCCGGTGTCTTCTTCGTCACAATTTGTCTCCTCCACTTCTTCCTCTTTAATTTCATCACTGCACACCAATACTTGAAGCTCTTTATTCTTACACCGGTGCCCAACAGTATACTTCTCATCGCATCTAAAACAAAGCCCCTTCTCTCGTCGGGCTTGTAATTCTGCGTCGGAAAGATGCTTATACGTGGCTGAGTAAGACGGTTTGGACGGTTTGGACAAGGAGGGAGCCCTAGGATTGGGAAGAAGACTGTAATTAGATGCAGGATGATTTAGTTGATTACCTGATCGTGAAAGTAGAGCAGTTTGATAGGCCTGGGTTGGACCTTTTCCCCGATTTGGGCTTGGTGAATATTGGGCCTGCTTTAATAACATATTCCTATCATCCACTCTTTGGGCCATGTCCATTATTTGGGTCAGCCCAATTGGTTTTAACATCCTGACTTCAGCTCTGACATCAGGTTGGAGCCCATTAATGAAATGGCTTTCCATCACCTGCTCCGGTATGTTCTGTAAAGATGCCGACAAAATTTCAAAACAACGGCGATATTCCTTCACTGTGGATTCCTGCCTTAGTGCTAAAAATTGCTCACAGGCGGTGCCTTCTTGGGATGGCCGAAATCGACCCAATAACAACTCCTTCAACACTACCCACGAACGAATTGGATGTCTGCTTTCCTCCCACTGTAACCAAGCTAGTGCATCCCCTTCAAAACTAACAGCGGCTGCCTCTACTTTCTCCCTATCCGTCATTGCATTGATGGAAAAATAGCGCTCGGCCCGGAAAACCCATCCGTCTGGATTGATTCCCTCAAACGCCAGCAATTCCAGTCGCCGGACCCTAGACTCCGATCTCGCGCTCCCTTCGTAGCCTCCAACCGCATTGGGACTCCCCTCCAACATTCCTTGAGTTAGTCCAGAATTGATTGAAACTTCAGGGGCTGATCCTTTCTCCTTCCTTTCCCTTTCAGTAGTATCCCATCTTCCCAACAACATATCCATCTTCTCCATTATTGTTGCCATATTTTTCTCTAAACCATTAACCCTTTGGAATTCGACCCTCATATTCTCCAGCCCATTCTCTATTCCGTCCATCCTCCCTTCCACGGCTCCCATTCGGTCTCCTAACGTCATTTCTCAGGATTATAGCTCTGATACCAATTTGATAATTCTGGTTATGTTTGTATTGCAGATGTGGAAAATTTGCATAAAGCCAACACGAGAGATGAAATAACAACCAACAAATGAAGAATTACTCTCAAAAGCTGTAGAAATATAATCTGTATGTATGTGTAATCAAACAGAAAATTACAATGTAAAATAAAGATACCCAGCAATTCGAGAGGCTGGTTCTCTCCCCTTTTCTACTAACTGATTTCATACCCCTACAGAATGATTCCCTCCCCTTTTATATTCTAACTAACTGCAATATGTAAACAATTACTAGAGTACCCCCATCCTATTATTCCCGAAACTGCCCTGCTGCTTTAGCCTTTGTCAAACTGCTGCTGTTCTCTGCTTCTTGCGCCTGTGATATGTGAAAACAATTGGAGGCTTATCAATTCTCTTAGATGTTCTCAACTCGTTCTCTCGCTTAGATAATTTACAAATGAGAATTCCTTAGCCTCGTTTAGTTTTACCTCCTTATATTGGATGGTGAAAATCGTAGATGTTAGCTCTCTAAATCAATACAGATATTTACATAGAAGGTTCTAGCTACGTTGTCTCTATAATGTTCTACACATCTTGTGTCAGTTTTTGTTTGCAAAAATCTAGAGTACAAGATTTTCCACACATCTCCCCATCATTCTAGAAATTTTTCAAGAGTCATATATATGTCTAAACTTAGTATTCTCTGCAATGTTTCATAAGGTTCAAGAGAATTTCATATATCTTTTTGCAATGCAGATCTTCTGATATTTATGAAATGGGACACAAGTGACATTACGTTAATTGGACCAATTAATGGGCATCATTATATATTGGGAAATTGGCCCAAATTGTCCCTAACTTTTGCTCTCAGTGCGGAAATGGTCTTTAAGTTTTATTTTTTGGCACAGAAATCTTTAACCTATGTGTTTTGGTGCGCAGTTGGTCCTTATTTGATAAAAAGACAAATATGCCCTTATTTTTAATTAGAAAAAATTTCAATTGGATTCCTAACATTTGAAAAAAGTACAAATGAGTTCGATACATTTATTTTTTTATAAAAAATTAAAAGAAACTAACAAATTGATAATATACTAAATTATTTTGTATATTTTACGAACTATTATAAAATAACTAAAATTTAAGCTCATAATTATTAACAAACGTGTTAATTAAAATTATTTTATTATTATTAAGTAATCATATTATTTAAAATTTAAACTTTAACTTTATCATTACAACATAAAAAGAAAAATAACTTTGTTACAAATTTGATGCTCAAATATTTTTATTTAATTGAGCTATTTGTTTATTAACTACAAATATTAGAACTCAAATTGTATTATTCATATTTTTATTTATCGTTTAAAAATAAAGAACACATAATGTGTAAATTAATTTTAGTTAGCATTTTTATGTTAAAATGACATAACAAGATTGGTTCAATATCATAAAATTATATACACTATTTTGTTATTTATTTAACTTAATTTTTATTCAAGTTTTTCACATCACATAGCAATTACATATACCTGAAGCGTAATAATTTTATATTTCTCTTATGAAAAATTTAATTGATACGATTATAGTAATATGCTTAATATACTAAATTAAATATTATTTAATAAATGTATTGGACCTATTTTCATATTTTACAAAAGGTTATAATCCAATTGCAATTTTCTTTAATTAAACCTAAGGGTTTTTTTTTTTTTTAATCTTTTTAATTAAATAAAGACCAATTGCGCATTAAAATACATAGATTACGATTAGATACTGATGTTCCAAAAAATAAAGGTTATGGACTATTTTCACATTAAGGACAAAAGGTAGCGACCATTTGTGCCAATTTCCCTTATATATTTTTAGCCTCTTAGGCCAGTGATGTAATTTTTGCCCACCATAGCATTTTCATAGCCAGCCGTCAATCCTCTGCAGTTCGCACACTCTTATTGCATGGTTAGTTTTCATCCCTAGCTTACAACCTCTTGCCTTTAGCTTGTATTGATAACCAGCCGTCAATCCTCTGCAGCTCGCACACTCTTATTGCATGGTTAGTTTTCATCCCTAGCTTTCAACCTCTTGCCTTTAGCTTGTATTGATAACCTTTTATAGGTTTATCTAATTAATATATTTAAAAACACTAATTTTTTAGTTTTCACTTCATTAAACCAAAAAAAAAAAAAAAAAGAAAAATTCCCAAAGAGAAGATCAATCTCGTATCTGAGTTTGGGTTTAGGTCTACGAATTGGAGGGTCGGTTAGAATCTCAGGCAAATATTGTAAGAAATTACTAGATTTTCAACAAAATCATTTACAAATCTCGGGCAAAACTTCAATTGCTACAAAGTAGAGATAGAAAATTCACCTCCAGGTTGCAAAATCTAGAAAAATAAGAAGAGAAAAGAATACCTTTGATATTGGCTGATTGAGTTGCTTCACTCACTCAAAAGTGTATTAGCATTGCAACGGAGGAGACAATAAAGAAGAAACTAAATATAAGATTCCGAAAGATAAATGATTGAAACAAAAAAAAAAAAAAAAAGAAATTAAAGAAAAGATCTAACTTAGAAGTTCATATTTATATGATACCTGCAATCTCGTGTAGGAACTAGGAAGAAGGAAATAGAGAGGAGATTGGTGGACCGTTGTGGTGACAGTTGCAAGCTTCTTAGGCGATTGGTTGTGGTGGCTATGTAGGAAAAATCATGGCTAGAGTTTGAATTTTCAATTTGGTGCAATATGTTTTTTGACTATGTTAAACTAAGAAAGAATAGATGATTGAAAAAAAAAAGATCAACTTAAAAGTTCATATCTGTATGGATACATGCAATATTGTGTTTTGAAAAAGGAAATGGAGAAGGGATCTGTAGCAGCAGCAGCTGTTATGGGCTTAGGCAGCAACAGGCGATGGTGGTGTTGGCGAGCTTACGCAATTGGAGATGGTGGCTGAGCAACTAAAACCATGGTTATGGTTTAGAATTTTCAATTTTTGGTCCAATCTGTTGTTTGCCTGCGTTGAAAGTGTAAATGTGCAGGAACTATTCAAAACGGCCATAATGACATTGTTTTGGTTGACCATTTGAACAATACCCCAAATATTTTCACATTTAATATAGGTAGGATACTCTAGGGGCCGTTTAGTAAACAGTTAATGGATAAAGATAATGGATAAACTTTATTTTATCTTATTTGGATAATACTAATATTCGGATGAACTTTTATTCGAGTTTATCAGAATAACAATTTTAAGTTAAAAAAAGAAGACAATTTATTTTAATAAAGAGGAGGACAAAAATATTTATCCGAAAAAAAAATTACTCAATTTTTTTAATAGACAAAAATACTCATCTATTATTGGATCCATGAAACGTATTGTTTTCATCTCTCTCCAAATCAATTTCGACATCTCTTCTTCTCCAAATCAATTTCAGCTTCTCTCCTTTTCCAAATCAATTTTGGATGGACGAGTTACTTTTGTTTAATGACTACTTTCATATTGGTTTTGGAAAACTTGTTTGGATTTGAAATCTTTGAAATTTATTGTTTCATAAACATTATTAACTAGTTATTGTTTTTCTTTTTATAGCATAATTATATATTTTCATTAACATATTAATTATGTACGAATAGCCACTAGGACTAAAAAATAATTCATGTTATTATTTTGAATCTTTTATAGCAAGAGGATATTTTGGATATTTCAACAGTTTTATCTTTTATCTAGTGTTGTTGAGCCAAACATGATAAAAATAAAAATAGTGTTTTTCTATTCGTATACCAAGTTAAACCAAACAAGATAATAATAAATTTGTTATTCAGATAATTATTATCTAAATAATTTTTATCCAATAAAATAATTTTATCCACAAACCAAACATACCCTAGAAATTAATACAAAAATACAAAGACTCACTTTAAAACCTGCTTTCAATTTTGAAAAATCTCCTTAAGATTGACGATATAAATAATGAACAATAACAATTTTCAAATTCTTTTTCTTCTTTTTCCTTTTTTTCTTGGAACCGCTACAAGTAGAAGTGAACTTAAAGGCTAGGTCGCCGAGTTAATTAGCTCAACGCAGCATCTTGTTACGAGTTGACCCGGCCAAGTCTCGAAATTCGAACCCAAACCCTAATTAATCAAATATATTCTACCTCCCTATTTTGCGATGATGAATTCAAAGTTGAAGGTATAATTAGATTGCAACAAGTTGACGATATATTGTGAAAGAAAATGAGAAGAAAAGGGGGGTTGATGAAGTTGAAGAATCCAGTGAAATTTGTCTGCGTAATTATCTCAGTTTCATTCATAATTATTCAGATAATTTCAGTACTTCAACTTGGAAAAATCTGTGTGTCAAAAGGCGTAACTGCTTCACTCAAACGAAAATCAAACAAGAATTTCTTCGACAAGAAAATAAGCAAATTCGGAGAAATGGTGATTAAAATGTTACCTGAAGATCTGGCATTCACTCTGTTTTTGCCTTCGGAAAAAGCATTTGAGCGCGATCTGAGTTTGAATCCAAAGGAGAGTTTGGCTGGAGAGAAGGCGAATGATACATATGCAATCCTGACTCGAGTACTCGGATTTTCAGCTGTACCGAAAACGATTTATTCGGCCGATTTGCAGTATGGCAAGGAGATTGTTTATGATTCAATATCGGGATTTAATTTGTATATATTGAAGGATTTGGATGGAATGCTGGTAGTTAATAGAGTTGCATCAGAACATGTAGATTTGAAATTGGGGAATGTAACAGTGCACCTGATGAAAGGGGTGATAATGGATTCTGAGTTTGAGGAATCTGTGCAACATAATATTGAAGAAGGAAACTGATCAAGTTCAAGACACTATTTCATTGTACTTGTTTGTACCAAATTAATGCTTCTATGTATCCTCTCGATGTTTTGTACACTGCTAAACATATGGATTAAATTTTAATTTTTTTCTTTAATAATGTCCATATATTATTGTATAACTCGGTTAAAAAAGCAACTCCTTCATTCCTTTAGTCGTGCGCACTGTAAGTCGTGAAAAACCAGGGTAAATGCAACAAAGCAGGCCCAAGCGAAGATTGAACAAGGCACTGAAGTCGGGAGTGAATGTTAGACCACAATTGACCAAGACATTACAGTTCCAGTTTTCTTCATTGATTAAATTTTCAAAGCTAAGGTAGGAAGTGCACACGATAAATCAAACGACCCAACATTCACGTCTTCTAATGACTAGTTTCTTAGTTTAGGACTTATTCATAACCACTATTCTAAAAGCCAGCCTAAATTTTACTTTGGCTCCGCCTACGGCTCCTAGATTTGAAATTTGACCTTCACGCCTAACCATGCATCGTCCTTTTCTTTCACTTGTCTCGCTCTCGCCTAAACCTCACTTAAGCTCAAAAAGCTTGAAGCTTGACCTCCACGTTTAATCACGCTTTACGCTTTTTAGAACATTGTTCATTACTTAGATTCACAAGGTCCTCAAGCAGTATCCACGCACTATTAAAGCATAAATCACATGAACATAATCAAATTGAAACCATTAGCTCTATCCAGGTATATCTCTTGTCAAAGTTCAAATCCAATTCAGACAAACAACACATTCCTATCCTAGTACATGGGGAGAAAAAGTGATATGTTCTCTATTAATATAAATGTTCCAGTTACTAAGTGACTATTTAAAAAGTTCACATGGTATCAAAGGCAAAAACTATTGAGAAAATCTAAGCCCAGCCTGAACTATGAGAGTGCCTTGATTTGTAAGATTCCCAATATATATAGTCTGGATTCCGATGTCACATTCTGCCACGCATTGGAATTCCCCGGAAAAGCAAACTCTCAACAGAATATTTCCATGCTTAGCTTCCAGCAGCAGTTGACACAGCAACTGGCTTTGCGTCTTCTGCTTTTTCGTGTTCTTTGTTAAGCATCTGAAATCATGTTTCCAGAATATCAAGACGAGAGAATGTATATAAATTTATGCAACCAATCTTAGCAAGGACAACTAATTACAATGTACAAAATAGCACGAACAACGTGTAATCAGTTTGATTATGAGATAACAATAACAAAGGACGTGGTGCTTGGATAATAAAATGTGTATAACCTCATAAGTGGAGGCCGCCAAGTGTAAGTGGTTACAAGGCATGCGAGCAAATCAATCACTTTCGTCTTTATTATTTTTCTGTTTACCATACACATTAATGATTGATCAAACCTCACAATACTCCTCAGGCGCCCTTTTAACGTCAATTCCCTTTGACTTCAGACAAAGTAAAAGTATTCCTTCCATGATAATAAACCAAGAAATGATTTTTAATTGTTAATTTAATAGAGGCCACCATTTCCATAGAGGTAGACTGCTGAATCCCCCCAGTAATAACATCAAGATTCTGTAGCTTCTGTAGTTTTAACATGTTGGACGACCAAAAACAGAAAAGCTATGAGTAAAATGCGTGGACATCTCACCTTGTTGTTGATCAAGTTATGGAGAGCGATCACACTTCGGATAAGGGATGAAAGATATATGACCAACATCATATCATTTGTTTTCACTGTAAAGAGAAGCATGAAAGACCAAGCGTCAGAATCCTGATACACAATGCTGTTGTCAACAGGAAAATGCAAATAATAATCGAACTCTAGCTACTTTACCTGCAAACGCTTTAATTAGTTCGGACACATTGAGATTTGGAAGTAAATTGAACACATCCTGTAGTTGGGACACATTTCAAAATAAGATAAAAAATCATCTGTAATTGTGTAATTGTGTAAATGCATGCATAGAGTGATATCCACACCAAAAAAGGACCATAGAAAAGAACAAAGTGGTAGAGTTCAACAAGTATGCTAAGGGACTACTACAAAGCCTCATCGGACTCCAGAAAGGAGATCTCAGATATTCTGTTTCACACCCCCCATACTTTCACTGTTGTTGATTTCCACAATATTGACAAATTCATAGTCCAGAGCTACCAAGTTGCCACAGTGAAAATTCCCAATCTGAAGAGCCTTTCAAGTCATGGAACAAGATTGTCAATCCAGGCCTACGGACGCACTAGAATGAAGTTTGTAGCTTACTACTACATATCCACCTCAGGCAATCATTAAACTTGTATCCTACTGCATGTTAAACTTATTATGCATCATTCGGCCAAAATTTCAAGAATCATATCTAGATAAATACCCAAAAACCTACCAACACATAAATCATATTGTAATGATGTAAAACACACAAATTGACTAATGCGTGTTAAACTAATAATTCATCAAGGCTAGAGTTGTAAAGGTAGAGGAGCTAGGGCACTCATGATGCGTTTCAAATACAGAAATTCTAATACAAAAGAAGAAATGTTACCTGTAGATGGTATAGAATCTCGTGGTTTAATGGAAGCTTCCCTTCAATAACAAGGTCAAGATAACTGCGTATCTCTTTCAATCGTGCATCCAATCCCTTCAAAGCTGTAAGCTTTCCGCTCACCTAGACAGAACAAAGAGCTCCAAGTTTCTTATTCCCATTCACTTATACATTAACAGGTTTGAAGAGGAAGAAAAAAAAATTCAATCGAGTACTATTTATCTAATATCTTGAGAATCATGATCACACTAGAAGGAGGTGGAAAAAGAAACCTCTGTTGCTAGCGTACTGATTGTTGTATCCTTCACATCCCTCAACAAGTGTTCAACTCCTGTTCACAAGCAGGATGAGTGGGAACGGCAGAAAGATTCATAGTGAAGAGAGAAGGAAAAACAAAAAATGATAATATTAATGGAAACTAAAATGTAAGCAGTTGGCAAGTAAGGCTTCCTCTTTGTATTAAATAATAAGGCAGATTTATATGAGAAATGCACGTTTTAAATATGATGGGCATACCTATTTCTTCAACTTCATGAGCAGCAATTTCTGAAGGAACGTGCACAAATACCTTCTGGCTTTTCTGAGTTGCATTCTGCAAGTCATCCAAGCATTAGACCACAATTTGCACATTTCCATATGGTTTCTAACAAATGTCCAGCTTCAAGGTTTTGCAATCTTTCAATTTGTATCCAGTTAGAATTTTTTTGTGGTTTCAGTTGAGCAAGCATCTAGCTGAGTAAAACAAGCATACAACAAGTTTTTGTTGTACCTCTTTAACCTCCTCGACAGCATAATAAGCTTTAGTAGGTATTCCAAGCTCTTTTGGCTCGACATCTATAATCACCAACACAGGAGTGGGGACATAGCTGCAATAGCATAAATAGAGATTGATAAGTGAAAGAAAAGGAAATTTAAAGGATGTATAATATGCACAAAAAATTGTTAATGACAATGCACAAAATGGTTGTGAGAGCAGAGGAGGTGGAGGAAGGTTTCTTAGACATAATTTTGAGCACAAGAACAAAGTCCGAAGGTTGTGAGAAAAGCCAAGGAAAAAGGGTGTAGTGAAGATCAAAGACAGCTGATGAAATGGAAAAGCAGGGACATCTAAAACCAACTAGATTTTGTCGGAAATAAAACTAAATTTTATGCTAATCCCAACATTGCTAATCCCAACATTTCTTACAAAAATTTGGCAACCTCAATAGGAATATTAAAAAATCACTACAGGAACTTGGTCAATACTGGGAAGAAGTAAAAAAGATGCGTACAAGGACTCCATTATTATTGTGAAAGGAATGAGCTTTCAAAATGTTGGGTATTTTGTGCCAAACAATCCCCAAGACAATGATAATAATTATTTGTACATAATTAAGCTTGTGTCTTAAATGAAATCTACAACCCAAGTTAATCCCACACTGAGTACACCATTAATTGCTAGATTACAGTTTTTGCGTTGGTTACTTATTTTTTTTTTGTTGCTGTGTGTTACAATTTGTTTGAGTCTTGTCTATTTATTTATTTATTTTTTTGTGAATTTGTTTTATATGTGTAAATTTGTTTGATTTGTTAAAAACAACTGATCATAGTTTTGACTTAGGTGTGTTAAATAGAAAGTGAGATTTTTCAACCTGACAAGAAAAAATGAAAGAAATTTTAGTTCAACAAATTTTTTTAAAGAAATAGATGATTCTTTTGCTATAACTATTCCTGATGAACAGAAATATAAATTTGACGAGGTAGCTTACACTTCAATAATTTTACACTTGGGGTAGATCTCAATACAGGCATGGTGGAAATCATGAGAATCAAAATAATAGTGAGAGTGGTAAAAACAAGGGCAATGAAAAATCTATATCAAAGTCTAGGTCAAAAAGTAAAAAAATGCTATGGCTGTGGTAAGACAGGTTACTTTATAAAAGATTGTTATAAAAAAAAAAACAAATAGAAAGAAGGGGAGAGAGATTAAGTGAATTTAGTGTCTTCTAATACTGATTTGGAATCCAGTGGAGTTTATGTTTTAATAAACTCTGTTGAATTAAATTTATCTGAGAAATATCACCTGCATGAATAGATACTTGACTCTGGTGTATCTTTTCATGTTGCATCACATAGAGAGTGGTTTGAAACTTTGCATGAAAGTGATTTAGATCATATTATTATGTGCAACAATTTAACATGCAGAGTTGCTAGAATTCATGATATTTCTGTTAAATTTAATAATACTCACTTTATAGGGATACAGATATATTTCTGAAATGACTAAGAATTTAATTCCAGTGGATGAATTAGAAAAAAAGGATTTAATTGATAAAATTGAAAACAAGATGCTCAAAATGACCAAAGGTGCTCTTGTAGTTTGTAAAGATATAAAAAGAACCAATATCTATGTCAGAGAAGTAATTAAAAATTTGAATTTTTCAGTTTCTTCTGCCAACACAAATGACAAACACAAGTGGCACAGTAGATTAGCAAGTGTGAGCAATAAAGAGTTTAAGCTCCTTAATGAAAAAGGTATTTTTGATAAAGATTGTGTCTAATATACTTTTCTGTGACCATTATATGCTTGATAAACAACATAAACTGTCTTTCTCTTTAGGCGTTCATAAAACAAATAAAATTTTTGACTATGTGCATTCTAATTTTTGGGGTCCTGCCAATAATCCTACTTTGATTGAGAAAAAATATTTTTTATCTATTATTAATAACTATTCTAGGAGTATGGGTTTATATTTTAAAAGATAAATCAAGTACGTTTGATAGTTTTAATAATTAGAAAAAACAAATTGAAAATATAACTGGTTAAAAGATAAAATTTTTTCGACCTGATAATAGATTAGAATTTTACAATGCTAAATTTGATAGAATGTATGTTGATAATGGAATAACAAAACATAAAATTGTTCTTTACACTCCTCAACAAAATAGGGTAGTTGAAAAGCTGAATAGAACACTGCTTGATAAAGTTAGATGCATGATGATTAACTCTAATGTCCTTAAATTGTTTTGGAGTGAAGGTGTGATTACTGCTTATTATTTAATTAATATTACTCTGTTTACTACTTTGAATGGTAATACTAAAAAATAGTATGGTAAATATGCTGACTATTCTATGCTTCGTACTTTTGGCTATGCCGTTTTTTCTCATCAAAGTGAAAAAAAGTTTGAACCTAGAGCTAGAAAATGTGTTTTCTTTGGTCATCTCGAGGGTGTGAAGAGGTATAGGTTGTAGGATAGAAGCCAAAAAAGAGTGAAAGTCATAGTGAGTAGAGGTGTTACATTTAATGAATCTGAAATGCCTTGTTTAAGACCTGATTTAGAGAAATTAAGTAAAATTCAACAAGAGGGTGATAGTAGACTATTGAGGACTATTAAGGTTAGTATACATATCTCTAGTACCTCTAATGAGGTGGAGGTTCAACA
The DNA here is from genome assembly GCA_030279155.1 of Forsythia viridissima. Lineage (NCBI taxonomy): Eukaryota > Viridiplantae > Streptophyta > Magnoliopsida > Lamiales > Oleaceae > Forsythia > Forsythia viridissima. The sequence continues at coordinate 36,181,990 of CM059033.1, read as the reverse complement.
ACCCCAAAGAGACGATAGAGGTGAGACTGTTGTTGAGGAATATTTAGATGAGGAAGATTCTTTAAAAGACTATCAATTGACAAGAGTTAGGGTGAGAAGATCTCATAGAGAGCCTAAGAGATTTGGTTATGAGTTGGACGTGGCATTTGCTTATGCTAGTTTTGAAGAATTAGTCCATAGAGAACCAATATCATATCAGGAGGCTTTTAAGAGTCATCAATCAAATAAGTGATTAGAGGCAATGAAGGAAGAGATGAGTTCTTTATACAAAAATCAAACTTGGGATATAGTTCCTAGACCTAAAAACAAATCTTTAGTAAGTTGTAAGTAGATTTTTAATGTTGAAGAGGATACCACTAAGAATGATCATTTAAGGTTTAAAGCTAGATTAGTAACTAAGAGGTTCACAAAAAAAAAAAGAGGGAGTAGAATATAATGAAATTTTCTCGCCGGTTGTTAAGTATACTACAATTAGAGTCATGTTTGAATTAATTGCTTATTTTGACTGAGAACTTGAACAACTTGTGTGAAAACTACTTTTTTACATTGCAAACTTGGAGAAAAAAATTACATGTATTAACTTCAAGGTTCTGAGGATAAATTAAAACTTGATCATGTGTGTCACCTTAAAAGATCGTTGTACAGCTTAAAAACCTAAATAGTGGTACAAAAGGTTTGATTTGTTTGTTCTTTCTATTGATTTCAATAGAAGTAATTTGATTATTACTTATATTATCATCATAATAATAATGATTGTGTGTTTCTTTTATTATATGTAGACAATATGTTGTTGATTGATTCATCTATTATCTTAATTAATAAGATAAAAATTGCTCTATGTGGAGAATTTGATATGAAAGACCTAGATAAAGCAAAACGAATCCTAAGTATGGAAATTGAAAGGAATAGATCAAATTCTTGATTGCAGTTGCATCAAACATCTTATGTGGTAAAGGTGTTGAAAAAATTTGGCATAAATAAGAGTAAACATGTTATTTTACTTTTAGCAAATCATTTTGTTTTGTCTAAAGGTCAATCTCCAATAAGTGATAAAGATGTGGAATACATGAATAGAATTTCTTACTCTAATGCAATAGGTTCTATTATGTATTTAATGGTGTTTACTAGGCTTGACCTCGCATATACTGTGAGCACACTTAACAGGTTCATGTCAAATTCAGGTCTAGATCATTGGGAAGCACTTAAGTGCGTGCTAAAATATTTGAAAGGATCTAGTGATACAAACTTAGTATTTAAAAATAAATCTAAAGGTGTTATGTTAAAGGATTTTGTTGATGCTGATTATGCATGTGACATAGACAATAGAAAGTCTACTATTTCTTATGTGTTTACTTTATGTGATTCTTATGTGAGTTGAAAATCTCAATTGCAGCATATAGTTGCTTTATCCACTATAGAATCTGAGTACATTGCTACAACAGAAACTATTAAAGAGTCTTTGTGGCTTAAGGGTCTTCTAAATAAACTGTGTGTTTTAAATGGTAATGTAACTATGTTCTCTAATAGTCAATCTGCTATACATCTATATAAAAATCCTGTTTTTCATCGTATATAGATATTCGAATGCATTTTATTCGAGATATTGTATCACACAAAACTACTAACCTTGAAAAGATACTCTCTCAATTTAATCCCTCTATTATGGGTACAAATGTGTTGCCTTTGATAAAATTCAAGATTTTTTTAAATCTCTTGAATATTGATAAAGGTTAGTAAATTTTCAATTTTACAAATTCTCTTTCTGATTAAATCACTAACTTCTTCATTTTCTTTTTTAGGTAATAGGAGTGCAAGAATGGAATCTTTGGAACAAAAGGTAGAGAATTGTTGGACATTTTGTGCCAAACAATTTTTAAGACAGTGATAATAATTATTTGTACATAATTAAACTTGTGTCTTAAATAAAATGTACGACCCAAGTTAATTCCACACTAATGTATCAAGTCATTGACCCGTTCAAATTGAAGAATTGTAGTTGTGGATTGGATTTAGATAATGGTCAATTTTAAAGTGCAACCAATCGTAATTGTTCAAGTGATCGAATTTGAACCGTCCTTATCTGTTTGTTTAAAAGTAGTGGTCATCTACTAATGTTTTACTATAAGTAAAACTCTATCCTATTTGGTTATATAAACTACATCGATCCTATATACAAAGTGAGGGGAAGAAACCACGCCACCCCATTGGATTGGTCTTCTCTGCCATTTATTTGCTTTGAGTCTCTAGTGACCATAAAATATGGCATTCCTCTTCCTATCATTTCTTCGTGAATATAGTCTACTCTTTTTTCTTCATAAAATTTTTCTTTGGACGTTTGGTTGATATTCTGATACATTTAGTGTGATATTAGGGTTTAATCTGAGTCTTTTAATATGAAAAAATTCATCTTTTTGTGTCCATTAATTTTTCTTAGCCTTGTTTGATTCTTTTTCTTTCACCAAACGATTTTGTATTTGTTTTTTCACAACACTAAAGATACTTTCAAAAGCATTTTAAAGAATCCTCATTCTTAAATTTCTTTAGAAGTAATTCCATAGATTCCGATTCCAGTATTTTGCAAGAACTAAACAAAAGTTTCTTAAAACATTTGCTGGGAGAATTGGTGACTTGAAAAGGTGAGCATAATAATATTCATGCCACACCATCTATAATGCTTCCAGATGCAAAGAAATGATCTTAAACATTGCATTAAGCAATCTACCAAAATGGTTAAGAAACTCATATTTCTTCACAAACGAAGTCTTCCATCTACAAAAGCAATTTTGTAACAATTGAATAAGCTTCCATACGCTAAACCTTACTATAACTTAATAACGAGACAAGCCATTCAATACATTGTATCCTTCTCTAGCTAGTAGAAGTTTTCAAGTCGCCATTTTTTCTCTCAAGTCAGTAGCCAATTTAAATTAGAATTTTCAATATGTAGTTTTGTACACCAATAAAAAGGGTGCAAAATTAGTAAGCGCCCCTGAGCTTCATCTTTTCTTCAGACCCCAGCCCTACCAAATCTAGTAATCTTTATTTGCAAATACATTCAGGAATAATTCCAAATGAGCAGAACTTGTCACTACATACTTGTAACGTCTGCTTTTGCAGCTTTATCAAAACAGTCTAAAGGACAAAACTCAACAATTGCTCAACACAAGCATCAAAAGTTCTCGAGTATCTACCAATGAAGGGAAAAGGTTAAATTTTTGCCTTATAAGGACAGAAGATCTTACTCATTGAAAAGTGCATGGATATTTAGATCGTTCTCCCGGAGTTTTGGACCGGAGCTGTACCAACCAATAACGTGCTCCTTGGCTGATAGAGTTTTGGAGTCAATCAAATTGTGCCAGAAACTCCCGGAAATATTTAAACAGAAACTACAATAATTAAAAATCCCATACCATTTATTCTTCTGAACATGGAAAACATTGACTCGTGGTAGTTGTGGTCAAGAAACCAGATGCTTGGGTCCTTGTCATCTTCTTCGAAAGGCACTACACATATCACTCGAATATAAAAAGAAAAGTCATAGCATATGCAACACATTAAGTACAAATGAGCTTTCTATACTGATAAACTCGGAAGATACATAATGCAAAGGCAAAAATGGGTTTAAAAACAGCAGTCACACAGTATCGTATAGGACCTCTCTAACCCTACTGATTTTTAACAATTTCATAACACAGTAATGCATTCGAATGCAATGCCTATAAGTGAGTTTCAACTTTCCCATCATTTCCACTTGTGAAGGAACAAATTTATAGCATAATGAATGATATCACAAAGTTTGGTAAAAAATAAACATAGATTCGGGGTATTCAATCATAAGTTCATAACTATATTTCACAACTATATATGTACTTCTACAAGCTAATTTATTATACAGTACTTACTATACAAAAGGAGAAACATATGCATACACAATATCTTTTCATTTATGCTTCTCAAAAGGGTTCTCACAACAACTGAAAATAAGTTCTGAATTGTAAAACATTTGCAATATAAATACACTGTGATAGAAATAGCACTTATTAAGGAAAACTTAACAAGGAAATAAAAATGGAAATTACACTGAATTTCATTGTTAGAGGTGGAATATGTTAATAATAGAGGGAATTTCTAAGGAAGTATCAAACTGGAAGAGAGAATGAAAAATGGCCAAATTATTTGTAACTCTTTTAAAGGGTATCTGCATATTGAATAATCCTAAAATACCCTTCACTTTAACTTTGAAAACTTTTTAAGTCTAAATCCATTGAAACATCGGTCAATTGTTGACGTCAAACACCGCCCTGGTGACATAGAGGGTCAACTGGAGAGAAGCATCTCCTAGATGACTGTCCCAGAAACACCAGAAAAGTTAGCCGTGACACCCTCTGCAACTCCATTTTAGTGATGTCGCAGTCTCCTGCGTCAAAACTTGGTAACTTGACCAACTGTAAGCTTGACTAACCCGTTTAAATATGGCCTTTTTTCACTTTGTCCTTCATAAGAGGGCTATTTTGAAAAATTGACCATAATTCTACTCCAATCCAAGTGTTGGCAAATGTAGCCTTACATAAAAGAAAAAAAGCATAAAGCTTTAAGAAAGGCACCTGATAAGAATTTAAATCCAACCACTTGACCACTCCCAGTATGTTTCAGTCGTGTTTTTAATTTTTATTTTAGTTCCATTCATTTACAACCACTAAAATTATAAATTAATCCCTCATTTCCGAGTAACATTCCAAAATTTTCAATAGCCAAATCCATAATTAGTACGGTGGACCTCAATTTCTAATTTTGAGGCTTTAGAAAACATATTTTTACTTTCCGCTCAATTATGAACGGACCATGCTAGTTGTAAACACTCCTTTACATCCTCCTTTACACCATGACATGTGTCAAATACTAGTTGGTTCAAATTATTATTTATTTGGCCAAATAAATAAAGTGACCCAATCATTACTTGACCCATGTGAAGTTGTAAGTGAGTGTATAAGTTTTGGGTGTACAAGTAGCATTTTCCATTATGAACTACCCCTCACACCAAAAGATCAAAAACTCAAACCCTAATACACCCCATTACAAACCAAAGTCAAATACTTCACTTGAAACAATTCTAAAGCTACACCAAACTCCTAAAAAGTCTCTTAAAAAAATCAAATCCCTGCTCAATTCAAATTCCACAACCAACAATATACATAAAAATCCGACGAACAAGCTCAAAATTGATATATGATAGAAATCATCAGATCTGAAGCAGTGTTTAAAAAGCGTGATGCGTAACTAGGGTAGTGGTCGAGCTAAGCTTTTTGTGCCTAAGCAAGGCCTAGGGCGAGACAAGACAAGGCGTGAGGCATCTCAAGCTTAGGCGAAGTTTAGAACAGTGATCCGAAGACGAGGCAGTGAGAAATACTGACCAGCATAGCTGTTGGTGACGTCAACGGTGCCCTTGAAGGAAGTTCCAAGAAGAACCCCAACTACACGCTTCTTGGAATCGCGTGCAACACGGTTGTAGTGGTCGACGATGCTCAGCAGCACTAGCGGATGCACCACCACCTTGTCGATTGGCCGTGCCGATATTTGCTGCGATTTAATAACATCCATTGCTTCGATTTTCAATTGACAGAAGTTTTTTAGGTCCTATTTGATATTCAATTGGCGCTGATTTCTTGAGCGGAAAGAAATATATCGGCGAGAGATTACTTTTCTCGCGGTTTTGAATCGGAGCTAAACGGACTGACCTTTGTCTTGTTCCTTTCTTGAGGCTGCCAAACTTTGTTCAACTGGATTTTATAATTCTGTGGCTGGGCCAAGATTTTATTGTTGATGGCCCAAAGTTTGGAGCCCACATCGAAGGCCTAGAATTATTAATGGAATTGACTTAAATAGCACTAATTATACCTGATAGACGATCAGTCTTTTTGTTGGTCCCGGCGCTGAAATGGTGATGTTTATCCTTTTGATGATAACTAGTGAGGTGAGCACGTATTGTATTTTATTAAGTATTTAGAATGTTAGTGATTTTTTTTAATTATTTTTTTGTTTATTGAAAAATAAGTAAAACATGTATTAAAATTTGTTGAGGAAAATCCGTATTATTTAAAGATGAACGGTTACATAACTAATTATTACAAATTCTAGAATTGAATACTTAAAACTACGATCTTAAGGATGAGTAGTTATACACTCTCAACTTCACTTGTGCAATTATTCTGTATGTCATGGTAATATCAATCCAAACCCATTTCTAAATTCTACACTCGAGGAGTAAGTAGCGTATTTGAATTACGAAAGCTCCTTTCAAAAGCTTAAAATTTAGTATTTCAAAGGAATTTCCATTGTCATGCACATCGAAGAGGAACCTGGGTTCGTAAGCAAAGTATTATAGTTGATGCCTTCGTTAAAAAAAAAATAAAAATAAAAAATAAAAAATAAAAAAAAGAAGAAGAAGAAGTTGTAATCAAAGCATCAATTAATACATATCCAAAAATGAGATCAGGGCTAAACTTAAACATAATAAAAAATAACATGTGTAAAATATGAAGCTAAGAATACATATCACCAATTAGAGAAATTAGAAAACTAAAGTACATTTTAATACAATAAGCTTCCATTTTATCCAAAACAAGTACATTTTTATTTGTTTACATTTTTTAATATATCTGCTACCCCTTAAGCAAACAATACAAACTAAATTATCATGAAGTTAAATCTACATTTTTATGTAGTTTTACTTCAATGATATAATGGAACTGGTTTTATGCAAAACGGAGGCCTTGAATGCGTTTATCGACTTCATTGTATCCTTGAACTGGAGATTAGCAAAAGAGAAAACAAAAGTGTTGAGTTGGGTCATTACTGTTAACTTTGAGAGCTGACGGTGTAGTTCTATTCTGATTTCGCTTGATGTTTATTTGATCACTCTGAAGTTTCATATCATTGGTGTTCTTCTCAATTTTTTTCTTAGCCACATTGGCCTCATAGCTTAACGAGGGCTCTTTTTGCTTGCGGTAGGAAAACCTCTTCGATGTGACCTGACATTGTTATTTAGTCAGGGTTGAGTAAACATTTTCCTTTTTCATCTTCTAAATGTTCAGTTTTTGTGATGGCTAAGTATGTATCCAGGACAAATATGATTTCGAACTTTATTATGTTGTGTTCTGATATAGAAAATTTGTTTCTTATTAAGTGCCATCTGGATAACATCATGTATGTTTGTGGTAGAAATATGGTGAAATGAAAGTGTTAGTATTTCAATAAATGTTGATGCTTTGTAAAAGTTAAATGAGTCAAAAGAATAATATTTGTGTGTACTACTTTGGAATGTTGCATTAAAGTCATAGAATAACATTGCATTAGTTTTTCGACAGGTTTACTAATCACGTGAGATTGAAAAATTCATTGAGTCTTCCAATTGTATGTATACCTTTGCTTTACAAAAATAGAAGTAACAAATTAAAATGGTCTTAATATAGTTGTTGAATCATGTTATGTACAAATGGACAAGTTAACTTTTGGAATATGGTTTCTTGTGATGGTTAATTAATATATTGGAAAGCTTTTGATATTACCTTGGCACTACTTTAGTGTAAGAGGCATTTGAAACCTTGTTACAATTGCTACAAGATATATACAAAAAAGATTGTCTCATCACTTAATAAAAGCTCTTGCTTTTATCCAAAAGTACTCTGGTTGCTTCATCTGTGCAGATTTCTGCAAATAAATTACATCAGAAACTTAGTTGTGAAAACTATATTGATAGTACATAAGATAAAGAAGATAATCAGTTGCCCTCACGGGCATGGCACTGCGGTAAAACATGAGGGTTTTCTACGGAGGATTGAGGATTCGAATCCCCGCAGTACCTGGAAGGCAACATTTATTGTTGGAAGGGAATAATTAATGTTGGAAGGCAGTGGTCTACAGAGATGAGAACTATCGAATGTCCCACCCAAGTGAGTATAAGTTGTGACCGCATCCGAATTTACCTGAGTGGCGAACCAGGGGAAAGGCCGCCACTCCTCAGGATTAGTCAGATGAAACTTGGACACCTGAGTCATAAAAAAAAATCAATTGTTTACTATGTGAAAGGTGGAAATATTATCCTCAAAAGTAGGCTATGGACTTTATTAATTGGTGTAAATTGACTTCCTGCTGGATGAGATAGCTTTGATTGTGTTGCACTAAGTAAGGCTTTTTCATTATGATTTCATTCAGTTTATCCCTATTTGCATCCATCCTTGTAGTGAATGATACGATTATAAATAAAGTTTGTAAAACAACAACTAAAAAAGTGATATGAAATTATGTGGAGAAAATATTAAGAATTGATTATGAGTATGTTTGTTAGTACTTATAAGTTGGTCAAAAATTATTTTTATCTACATATTTCGTAAGATCCACTGCTTATAATCTACAAAAAAATTTACCAATCATACTCTATATCTAATAATCAAAAAATAATTACAGCAGTGTATATTATTCTGGAACTAATACATATTGATGTCACTAATGAATTTCTTTAAATACTAACAATGCTTCATATTCATCAACTTCATTGATGTGGCTGGCATTGATGAAGAAGCTGTTGTTAGCAGTGTAATACCTATATCAGAGGAATATAAATGTGTGTTTTTACACACACACACACATACATAAAAGAAGTATATGTTTTACATCTGTTTAATTTTTTGTTAGAGGATATATTAAGTTTTACTGTTGACCGATGAAATTTTCAAGTGGCTAGTGACAATCACTGGTTTATTGACTATATTTTCTGCTATTAGCATGCATTTTGTATCAATGTAACTATCCCACATTATAAACATCATGGTCTAAAAACTACAAAAAAATAGATAGAAGTTTATTTTCATCTTAAGGAAGAATATATTTATTAAGAAACATTTAGTGAGAATCAGATAATTGGTCCAAACTTTTTGTTGATAAGTACTATGTCCTGAACACATGTTTGATTTCAATTGTATGTTTGGACGAGTCTTTTTGACTTCATGTCAATACAATGTGCTATAACGCTTGCATAAGTAGTATGAGTTACTTCATTAGTAGCTTATTTTAGTAAAAAAATTTGTAGGTGTGCAGCGAACATATATGGTACTTAAATGGATGGTTAAGTGTAGGGAAAACGTTAGATGTCATCTAAACTTATCAATAGCCTTGTCTAAATTCATATACTTTTCTAGTTCATCAAGTGCACTAAACTCGTATGTTGAAAAAAAAAATAGTTGTGTTGTCTTCAAGAACTTCTTGAATTCTTGTCTTTCCATATATTGTCCACTGTTTTTCACTATTGAAGATCTATACTCATGCTTTGTATCCTTTACGGTTGCATTTGACATTAAATATATTTTGCCCAGCATGAGTTCATTTTCAAAAGCATTAATTTTGTGTCATATAACGTTTTCGTGAACCTTGTTTTCCTACAAGCATATATAAAAGATAGTATTAAAGTTTGTAAGTAATGTATATGTATTTACGAGATAAGTACAGAATTTATAATTTCAGTGTTAGATGGAAATTTACCACAGTTTAGAATATGCATTTTGTTAATATTTATACACCTATTGAACTGAATAAATAAAAATTGTAAATTGTGTATCTTAATTTTAAATGATTTGCTTAATATCCATGAGCATCATATGATGATATCTTGACTGATTTTTGCCTTTCTATTTTTGGAGTTGATTTTTCTATGACACTTACCTTTAGAATCCAATCCTTTTCTGTTGGATAAATATTTGGTATAAGTTTGTACTTTTCATCCATCATGTTGAATCTTGAAAGAAGATTCAATTTTGCTTTGTTTTTAAAAATGTAAATCATCAGCAATTATATTTCCAATCGAATTTAGTACTCCATCTGTTCCATAAATATAGACGTGCTTCTATTTTCACACAGATTAAGAAAATCTAGTTATTGTAGTTGGAACAATAAATTTTACCTACATTTTTTCTAATAAATCTTTACAACTAATATCTTGTTAGTTCATATATTTTTAGCAAGTCACATTAAATATGAGCATATTAGAAAATTAAAAAATTAATTATACTATCAACAAGAAAAGTGGATTATAATTTGGGATAGATGAATAATGAATGTAAGCATAAACATAGAGAGTATTATTTAATCTAATTCTATTCTAATTTGGAAAGTGAAGGAAAGAACAAAATAATATCATACATATTTACAAGAACTAAGAAGTATTGTGGTTTTCTTTTGTATTTTCAAGAACTTTACTACTTGGTGGCTATTTGTGTAAGATAAGAAGCATAGCTCATTATGTAATGGTGCTTTGTATAGTGGTTAATATGAGAATAAAAAGTAAAATAGGGTATTTGTAGTGTGGAATGAGAAAAAAAAATTTGTCAAAAGAAAAGGATAATTCACTATTTTTTGCCTATCAGCATCAATCTAAATATGACAAGTGAATCGAACTTTATAGAGCAAAATGTACCTTTATCTGCTCCCTCTACAATTATAGGCAATAGTATGGTAGAGAAGGATGGCCCAGTCAAGTCAATCTGCATATATTTTTTTACAATTTAAGTGTTTAGTTCATAAGTAACCAAACTAAAAGTCTTTTTTGTAGTTAAATAACCAAATTAAGGATTTTTTTTTTTTGTTGAATTTAAAAGTAAATTTGTGATAACTGGTGTCACTTTATATAGTTATAGTAAGAGATATATATATATATTTATTAGTGTTGAGAATTAGATACTTAATTTTATATCACCAAGACCAAAATATTGCCAAAAAAAAAAAAAATAGGCACACACGAAAACGCAAAGTTTATAGAAGTTCATCTCAATGTGAGACTACGTCCTTTCCGCGATTGCAGTAATTTACTATAATGAAAAAGTTGTTTATGAGAGAAATTGAAACCATGAGCATCTCTCTCTCTCTTCCCCTTTGCTTGATGATAATGAAACCCTAACGATGGCTCTCTATTTATAAGAAAAATTAGAGAAAACAAAATTACAAATATGAAATTTCTAAACTGTCATCTATGAAAGTTTGGTCCCGGAGCTCCGCCTTCCTTCCAATCCCCATGACAACCTTTACCATGAAGGTCAACCTGCGTATGGCTTTGCAAAAATCAATAATTAGGCATTACAACTCAACAATCTCCCACTTGGAGACTAATCTACAAGCAATAACTCCTCTGCATTGGCAATAACTCCTCAATCCATAAGTGACAAGTCCAACTGAAGTTGTCCACAACTTCAATTTTTCAATCGAAACAATTTTTGTCAGCATGTTAGTCGAATTTTGACTCCATTGAATATTCTCAAGCGCTAAGATTCCATCATCAAAAGAAGATTTTCTAAAGTGATAACGAACTTGTATATGCTTCGTCCTCGTATGATAAACATGATTATTTGCTAAGTGAATAAAACTTTTACTGTCACAATGCAACACACCCTTCCCATGCTCGTGACCCAATTCTTCTAAGAAATACTGTATTCATATCATCTTTTTGCTAGCTTTGGTCACGGAAATATACTTTGCCTCAATAGTGGAAATAGCAACTATCTTCTGTAACTTACATACTCAACTAACTATTGTACCACCTAATGTGAATATATATATCCAGTAGTATTCTTCTTGCATCAATGTCCCATCCATGTCAGCATCTATATAGCCATGTAATCCCAAGATTGATTTTTTGAAACACAAGGCTAAATCTGTATTACCTCTCAAGTACTTGAGAAGCCATTTTACTGCCTCTCAATAATGTTTTCCGGGATTGTTCGTACATCTACTCACAACTCCCACTACATGTTCTATGTTTGGTCTCATACACACCATGGCATACATAAGACATCCAACAGCAGAGGCACGAGGCACATTGACCACGTAGTCCCGCTCTTGTTCTACAAATGGTGATTGCCCATTGGATATCTTGAAGGGACTAGCCAAACGAGTACTTACTGATTTAGCTTCATCCATCTTGAATATGCTCAACACCTTCTTCACATACTCATCCTGTGACAGTTTGAAGATATCTTTGTCCCTAGTAATTCTCATTGCAAGGAATTTTTTTTCCCCAAATCATTCATTGCAAAATCCTTGGATAACTCCTCTTTTATCTTGTCAACTCCTACAATCAACATTTCATCAACATATAGAAGTAAGATAATATATGAGTCACTAAGATTCTTCATATAGCTATCAAACTCTTATACCATTATCTTGAAACTTGTTTAAAGTCATACAAGTTCTTTTGAAGTCTGCACACCATTTTCTCATTTTCTTGTACTTCGAAATCTTGTGGCTACTTCATGTAAATTTCTTCCTCCAAATCACCATGAAGAAATATTATATTTACATCTAACTACTCTAAGTGCAAGTCTTCTTCTACCACCAGTCCAAGTACTGTTCTAATAGGAGAGAAAATATCAGTGTAGTCAATATCTTCTTTCTGTTGAAATCCCTTTACAACCAACATTGCTTTATATTGCTTGCTGGCATCATGTTTTTCTTTTATCCGGTAAACTCATTTATTTTGCAAAGCCTTCTTTCTTTTTGGTAACTCTATCAGTTGCCATGTCTGATTGATTAATAATAAGTCCATCTCATCCCTTATGGCCGACTCTCACTTGATCGATTCATAAACCTGCACGACTTCATTATAACTTTGTGGTTCACCTCTATCAATTAGTAGAATATAATGCAATGCTAGAGAGTATCTCTATGGAGGTCTAAATTTTATATTGGATCTTCTGAGCTCAGTCACATTGGTGCTCTGATTTCCTTCTAGAGCTATATTTTTCCGATCTTCGCCATCAATTTTCTTCACATCAATCACTGAAAGGTCTTTCAACGGAATCACATCAGATTTCTTAACTTCAAGACTTATACTTTTAGGGTCTGTTCCTAACCTATCCTTGTACAAGACACATTCGTTGAAGATCAATATTTGCTCCTAATAACCTTTCGAGTTTGATCATCCCAGAAACGATAACCAAACTCAGTATCACCATAGCCAATAAAGAAACATTTTTTAGATTTAGAGTCTAGCTTGCTTCCAGCAACATAATCAATGTGAATATAAGAAATACAACCAAATACTTTCAAAAAAGAAATGTTTATTTCTTTACCATTCCAAACCTTCTCTGTTATTTACAATCCAATAGTGTTGAAGGACCTTTGTTGATCAACTAGGTTGTAGTGCTAATAGCCTTAGCCTAGAACACCTTTGTCAACCCCTAATGTAATCTTATGTTCCTACCACGCTCGTTTAAAGTCCCATTCATCTTCTCAGCCACGTCATTATATTGAGGTTTTCCTCGAATGGTCTTCTTTATCTTGATTCCATTTTCAGCACAATACTGCTTGAAATCATCATCTACGTATTCTCTTCCATTATTTGACTGTAGACACTTCACCTTCAAATCTGTCACATTTTCAACCATTCCTCTCCATCTCCTGGAGGCATCAAAGACATCATATTTATTCTTCAGGAACACATACCTTAATGCTTAAGTCATCAATGAATGTCACATAATAATTTGAACCTCCAAGGAAAGTAATAGTTGAAGTTCCACATACATATTTATGAATCAACTCCAATTATGCAGCTTTTGGCTCCCTTTCGATTTTAGAGAAGCTTTATGAATCAACTCCAATTATACAGCCTTCATACAAAATTGTGTTCAACACATTTCAGCCCCGATAGATTTTCTTTAGACTGAAGTACTTTCATTCTATTCAACAAACATGACTCCCTTAGTAACTTTCCAAACCCCACCATTGAAAGTCACATTATGACCTTCATTATCAAGTTGCCTTATTAAGATTAGATTACGCATCAATTTGGGCACATGCCTCACCTTATGAATTTTCCAGACACACCCATTTGACAAACTGACATCACCAATACCAACAATGTCCATAAGTTCTCCATGAGCAAGATATACATTTTCATAATTTCCAGCAACATAATTTTCCATAATCTCACGGTGTACAGTGGTGTGAAAAGAAACTCATGAGGCCAATACCCAGGAATCAATAGGACTATCAACTAATAAGAATAAAGCATCTTGTACTTCTTTGGTCACCGCATATGTACTAATGTTGTTTTTTTCCTTCTTCTTCGGTGCTCTGCAATTCTTCTTTATATGGCCAGTCTTGCCATAATTCTAGCATTCCACATTCTTTCTAAACTTGGACTTGCTTCTGCCACTCGGGTATTTCCCACCTTTGCCTTTATTGGAATTCTACTCAAAACTTCTACCCATAGTCTCAACATTTAGGTCAAATTTTGATGTTGACTTTTCTCCATAATCTTTTTTTTGGTACTTCCTCATCAAGAATAGTTTCTTGAACATCATTATATTTTAGTTTTGTATTGCCTATATAGTTACTGACTGCAACTTTCGTAGGCTCCCAACTATTCGGTAGTGAGACCAATAGGATTAAGGCATGTACCTCATCATCTAATATAATCTAAACAGAGACCAATTGATTGACAATTGTATTGAATTCATTTAAATGGTCTGCTACTGGAGCACATTCTGCCATCATTAAATTAAATAACTTTTTCATCAGATATACCTTGTTACATCAGATGACTTCTTATACATATCAAACAATACATTCATCAATTCTGCAGTAGTTTTCTCTGCTACCATGTTGTGACCAACGTTTTTTTTACAATGTCAAATAGATAACACCCAACACTTGTCGATCAAGGAGTTTCCAATCATCATCCTTCATTCATTCTGGCTTCTGATTCAGAAGGGGATAGTGCAGGTTTTGCATGTACAGATAATTCTCGATCTCCATCCTCCAGAACGTAAAATCCACACCATCAAACTTGTTAATCCCTAGTGTCATTCCTTCGTCACAAGTCATTTCTCTCATTCAAAACCAAAAGGTCTGATACCAATTGTTGAGAATTAGATACCCTAATTCTATATCACCAAGAGAAAAATATTGCCAAAGAAAATAGCCACACACGAACAAGTAAAGTTTATAGAGGTTTGTCTCAATGTGAAAGTATGTTCTCTCTCCACTGCTGTAGTTACTCACTAAAATGAAAGAGTTGTTTACAAGAGAAATCGAAACCCTCAACCTCTCTCTATCTTTTTGCTTGATGATATCCGCATACGGCTTTACGAAAGACAATAATTAGGCTCTACAATTTAACAATTTGTTCTTACTATTGCTAGGCCGTTTTTTGTGAGAACACGTGTTATATTAGAAAGCAAGCCCACTTTGTTATACGCGCATAATTTTAAGCAGACGCCCTACTTGTTCAATCAGAAAATTGATAAGTTTAGACTAAAATTTGCACTATTGTGTAAATTATTTTAAGTATGGAAAAATTAATTTACATGTATTCAGTAGATATTTTAACTAATGGTAAATTCTGCATGATGTGGAGACAGAACATACCTCATAAATCTTGTGAACTATGGCAGCATATGAGTAGTGATGGCAATGGCCTTGCTCGGCCCTTGCCAAGATAGCCCAGCTCAGCCCTTAAAAGGACGGTTCGATCCTTCCAAAAAAATACGATCCCGGACCAGCCTTTGGCTTGTGGGCCACGGGCCGCATGTGAAATTTTAATTTTAATTTTTTTTAGTTTAAAAATTTCTAAAGAAATAAGTTATGATAAAATTGACATTTCAAACTCTCATTCTTTTTTCAAGCTTGGGACCAACCGGCTACTTTTAGAATAGAGCGAAGTTAAAATTGTACACGAACAAGTTGTTACATGTACAATTTTTGGTAAACTTAAATATTAACACTTAAAATAAATAAAAATAAAATAAATTTATACAAACTATACTTATATTTTATGTACCCAGTTTTGCACCTCTTCGGCCAATATGAGGTCTACTTTATATTGGATTGGAAGTTCTGCATCCTCCAAATTTTTTAAACACATTAATTTCTCTAATATGTCTGATTTTAGAATTGATCTCATATCATTCAGAATCTTACTACCTGTACTAAAAGCATCATCCGATGCTGCAGTTGATACCGGATGTGTTAGTAGATTGCATGCTATAATAAAAATAATTGGGTGTTGACGCTCGTTTTGTCTCCACCACCTAAATATATCAAAATTGTTCATCTCATCTTCATCTAACAAATTAAGCATGTCGTGACCAAAATATCTAGCTAACTATATGTCTCTAATATTTGTTTCTATATTTGTGGCACGGAAAAGCGAAGAAAAAGAACTAGATTATTGAGTTCTCTTAAGAAGAAAGATACTCCAATAATCGTTAGCGTTATTTGATGACGAAGAAGGGAATGGTGCAAGAGGTCTTCTAATGTTTCTATCGATTTTTGTCGCATAGAAGTCGTACATTTCACATAATATTTTTTTCTAAATTACCATAAATTATTGGATTACCGTAACTTATGTTATTAAAAATTTCCAAAATAGTATGTTTTGTACCTTGTAAATTTACTCTGGGTACAAAATTGATGCCAACAGGAACAACATAGGTAGTTGTTCCCAATATTTTCTAAACTTAATTTTCATTGCTACTACAATATCAAAAAAATTACAAATGTCTTATACTTATTAAAATTATTTACAATAAAATAAAAATAATTTAAAACTAATGGACTAGTATGGTAAAATACGCCAGCACATGCGTTTATGGCGTCGAAAAAAACTTTTAAAAATTTTCTCACATGGAATGCAATTTCTCAATCATATGTTTGCAAATCATATTCTGGACCGTGTGAATGTCAGCTATTATAATAGGTAGTTACACAATTTTCATAACATTCACATGCTTGAAGCATTAAATAAGTAGAGTTCCACATATTTCCTATTATACGTACATAAATAGTTTGTTAGAAGGGGATTTTCTCTGCATAATTCATCAAATACTTGTTTTCGAGAAGGTGAATCAATAATATAATTTAAGCATACCAAATTAGTCTAATTGTGGGCAATATACTTTAAACTATCTTGGATAATTAAATTAAAATTATGACATACACATCGAACATGAAATAAAATTCTACCAAAATTTGAATTTAAATCTTGAATTAATTTATCTGCAAATTCTAGATTCGTAGTTAAATTCTCTAATAATATTTATTAAATAATTAAAAATGTGTATCCCATTATGAGGGTAGTCAATTACTTTTTAAAGCAATTATTCTTTTATTCATAATCCAAAGTTGATCAATATAATGTAAAGTGGCAGCAATATATCCTTTATAATTTATATCGGATCATAAATTCGAAGTGAATGATACAACACCAGAATATTTAGTTAAATCATTTATTATATTTTCTTTCTTTTTATTAAATAAAACAATAGTATCAGTACGAAGATTGTTTCCAGCAAAGGTCACATACCTTAGTTGAATATGTCTTTGTACAAATTTGGTGAAGTACGGAAACTCACCATTGGTTACCAATTGAGTCATGCCTTCCTGGCGTATAGAAACCTGTGAATACACCCAGTTGTTAAGATTTGTAGAACTAGAAGATACACCGAGAGATTCGAAATGAAATTTAGCTTGATTGGTATCAACTCGTCCATGCTTTTGCATATACTTAGAAAAATGTCGGTTTAAATGGCTCGTGCCATCACCTTTTTGCCATGAAAATTTTTGTTTACAATATTTACTCATTATCTTGAATATTGTTTGTCCGTTTGCGGTTGCACCGGTCTGCACTAATTTAAAATGATCCCAATGCCGAGCCTTTTGTTTTGCAACTCTTCATTTAGTAGTCGACCTAGTCGTTCTAGTAGTGTTGGCCATTTCTAATTCTTCTTCGATATCATCTAAATTGACAATTGGACCAGTGTTCCAAATCTCATAATAATCACCAAACTCAAGAATTGGAACATCTTTAATCCACTAAAATCATCATGAATTTGGTGGTCGGCACTTCCTTGTAAGTTGTATTGATCTATGTAGAAAATAGAAATGTAGAATGTAGAATATTAGAAATGTAGAAAAATAGAAATGTAGAAATTCAACTCTAAATTGTACAATAAAAGAGCTAAGATTGACCATATAAATTTTTTCGGATTGTGTAGGTTGACTGAGTTGTCAATTTGTGAAGAATATGAAAGTTTAAGGAGGTATTTAAAGGAAAAAAATATATCCATTTGAAAAAAAAAATTAAAGGGACAAATATGGTCACAAAAGCTACAACAGTCACTTTTGTGATCGGCCCATGAACCAATCTAACCGGCCAATCCGTGGTTTTCAAGGGCCGAGTCAGCTGCCCTAAAACCACAATGACCATCAGACTCAACATTAACAATATTAAATATACACTCATTGACTTTATCATGGAAACAGCTGAATAGTCAATACTATATATACGAGTGCGCGAACCTTTACATTTTTCCTTTCTTGAAATTTTGACAAAGTTAGTGGTGCTAAGAGAATGACTATCATTACCTAACTCGACAAATTCAAAATATGAAGGATCCCTTTTGGTTGAAGTATCAACCTTCGATAAAGGTCGACCTTTGGTTTTAACTTTCTCAGCACCAAAGAAGTAGTTGAGAGTTCATACATTTCTCGTAACTTCATTTTAAAATGTATTTTACCTACATCGTCACATGCATTGAAAAATCTTTGAATATTCTATAACTCAACTTCAATATTCAACTTGGAAGAAATCTCATTTGATGGAACTAAAATGTCTAATTTTCTCCAATGAGGATGCACAACAGATAGTGGAATTGGGCGATTTGTAACTATGTATTATGTTATGGAATCTCACATGCACATGGCAAACCATGTGTAGACTTAAGAGTGCAATGACAAGCACTTTTGTCCAAACCAATATGTTTAGCTTGCTTTGACTCAATCTAAATTCATGCTATGCTCAAATGAAGCCTTTATCTCAGTGAATTGCAATTCCACAAGGTAATGCATGACTTTCCATGAAGTTTCAAAATCACATTGTGATGATCCAAGGTTTTTTTTCAACTTAGAATGTGCACTCTCAACCCTGTAATGATATGACACATTTACACAAATAACTTATTTTAGTTATATACATAGATAATAATTTATTTGTCTAATGTATTAAAAACAAAGAATTTTTAAAATACAAATAAATTATAAAAATATTACTCAAATTATCTGTTTGTCGTGATATTACCGAAGTGCATAATTTTATTTGTCCAAGCAGCAACGAATTTATCCTTATATTTACTCAACCAAGATCTTTGAACATAATACAGTGCCTTCAAAAATCGTTCAAATTGATGAGACAAAGTTTTGGCCAATTGTTCATATATCTCCTTTGTGGTAGATGCAACAAGTACGCTCCAACTCTTACAGAGAGTATCCTACACTTCTTTTAGCTCAAAAAAGCTTCTTTGTGTTAGCAGATACGTTTTTGGATATATGCCATGTGCACAATAGATTTTTGGCATTAGAAAACATTTTCAATCGCCTGAATAAGAGCCAGCTCTCTTTCTGTGACAATGACATTAGGCAAAATATTCTGATTCATCAATGTTTTCAACTTTTCCATTGCCCAAGTATAATTTGCTTCCCGCTCAGATTCGAAGAACACAAAAGCAACAGAAAAAGTCATTTGGATCGAACTAACCCCAACAATCTTAAAAAGAGGACGTTGATACCTATTGGTTTTGTAAGTACAATCTATGACAAGCATATGTGGAAATGCTTGTAACAATTCCACAGATGTCGGGTGTGCAAAGAAAAGGTCTCTAACTTCATCGGTTTTTGCATTAGAGCTATGTCACTTGATATAATTGTTTTCTCTCAACTTACTCATTAGTTGTTGTATTTGTGTTTTTCCTGCCTTCTCAACCAATCTATGTCTAGCGTGTGCATTGTAAATAGTTCTCATTGTGCTAACATTATTCGGATCCTATGCTTTCAAAGTCATTAATTTGTTCCTCGGTTTTACAAAAAATTTTGACAAGTCTATTAAAATATTCTCCTCTTCACTTGTTGATCTTGCCACATAAGGATGTCCTTCCAAATGTTGTGCTGCAGGGTGATTGTGTAGTCCACACATTACTTGTACCATCTAATCGTCCTCTTTTGACAACTTTATACCATTTAGATCAAATGGACACTCACACTTACGTCTTTCAACAGACCTCTTCCGCTTTGGTTCATGATCAGAATGACTTTTATGCTTTCTATATTTTCCACTGCGCTCACATCCAAATCGTATTTTAGGTTTGCATCCATATGCACCACGCTCAGAATGTTTCAAAACAATAACCAAACCAAGCTCCTTTCCTATCATAGGAACCCAATTAGATAATGAATCTCGGCTTTTAATTACCTACACCGTCAATTTAAAACAAAATTTTAATTAAAAAATTTGTTCTAAGAGTTGGGTATTATAAATGAGAAATTTAACATTTGCTTCATTTTTTTTGGTTTGTGGTAAAGTTGTGTATAATTGAATATATTGAGTTGCTCCTCATTTTCTTGTCATTTAAAACAAACAAAGACATATTAAGGTATGTATATATTTATTTTAAAAAAATAAGTCTAATACATAATATTCTTAAAATAGAGTGTGATGACTGAAATCAATTGAAATCCTCTCTTTTTACTGTGTTAATTAAAGTCAACTTGTATTGTGACTAGACACAATCCAAACGAACTCAAAAAATCAAATAGAAAAGTGATTCATTATATCTCTTCTACAACTAGCAAAGGTTTGGAGTTTAACTACAAAGACACTCCTTGTTGACGTCGAACAATCCATAAGGCAATTTTCATCTTGAAACCATCGCACATATGATTTAGCTATAATTTCAAAAAGTTCTTAACACGTTAAAATTTGACTTTATCACGTGATCAAAAATTTTTTACATCTATGAAATAGTAAGCATACCTATTTTATTTTGAGTATACAAAACTTTGAAGGATTGTATATATGTCTAGTCTCTAACTTTTGAGTTCGATTTTACTTTTAAGTGTTATATGTATCGAACATAAAAATTAATAAATATTTATACACACACTGAACTATAATTATTTAATTGGCTTATATACCAAACTAGAATCTATCGTAAAAAAATTAAATTTATTACGATAATATGCATAATGATACAAAATAATAATAATAGCTTACGCGTTGACTATGAAGAATTTTCCATAACTAGGATGAAGTCGTGACATCATTAGTTGCATTCATTCTCGTTAATCGATACTAAATATCAAAATAAAAATTAATAACAAGATTAAAAACGTGAAAAATCAAAATCATTCATAATGATAAAGAAAAGCTACAATATGAAAGTGACATAAATAAACAAGCATCCGCCAATTTGAAATCAGTTGCATTAATACACATTTCATTTTTATGATGATATGAACTTTTTGTTTTAATCTATACCATGGACATGGAAAGAGTAATAGACCAAATAATTTTAAAAAGTCAAAATAGATAGATTACAATTTTCTGGACGAACACTTCATCCGCTTCCCTGGAATTCACCAATGCCAAATTGAGAGTAAGAATATGAAAATTTATTATCAATTAAAATACCAAAATTCGATTGAATTACTTGCCGTATATGTTTGGCAATTCAGTCTTGAATCAATATGAATTGAAAATTATAGTATTGAAGAAAAAACAAAATAAATAAAAGTGAGAGAAGGGGGGAAAAAAACTATTGGTACTAGGAGACTTGTGGTTATGTTAACCACAAGTCTCCTAGTACCAATAGTTTTCCTTTTATTTTTTTCCCCTTCAAAATACACATATGAATCCATGATATAACTATCATTTTAATTTTTAACTATATTAAAAAATCAAAGCATGTATAAATGGTTTAAATTAGAAATAGATAGAAATGAGTGGTGGTCAAGTTAGGAAAATGTGTACTTCAGTTCATTTCCCAAGTTATTCGCATGTGCTAGGTATGTGTTGTATTGTAATATAACTCTTTTTGTGATAGCACGTAAAGAAATTTTCAAAATATAAATTTTTAAAACAAATAACAACATACCATACCTGAATTGATCATTGTATGCATCTGAAGTTAATATTATTTTCTGGGAAAATCTGCAAGAATGACAAAGAAAGTTAGTTAGTAGACTACAAGTTAAAGAAACAACAACCTAACATAATGAAAATAATTAAATTACTCAACGAAGATGAAGACGAAGATCTTGCTAGTAAGAACATGTGGTAGACCTATTGTCAAATTTGTAGTAATTGAGAAGTGGACATGCCTTTTTTCCACGTTAAGGGCACATTGGGGACTGATATGGAGTTCAATCCCTATATGATTCTTAATCCCTATAGTTCTGAGTGTAATAAATTCAGTATTTCTTGGTAAAGTACATTTTTTATACACGTATTATGTAATGTAGTTTTGTCTGATGGCTTAATCAAAACCTTAATATCTTTACTCGTCTTGGCTCTAGATAATGCAACGTACAAAATACAACTTCTGGAAGGTAAAGGCCCACAAAATCTATAGTTTGACATTGGGCTTTATTTATTGTCATTGCAAAACATGGACATATTGGAAATTGAGTTCTTTTGAAGGAAATTGACTTATCACTTTCAAGTGGTATGAAGGGAATTATAGGTAAGAATACTTGTTTTCCACGATATTCACCGACAACCAGGGGTGGATTTAGGGCTGGGCCTCAGTGGGCCACGACCCAGCCCTATTCTGGACTACAAGTTGTTTGTTTTAAAAAAAAAAATTTAGTTCCAGGCCCAGTGCTTAAAACCAGTGGCCTAGCCCAACACTCAATTTGAATAAACCAACAGCCCAAAGCACATCAGCCAGCAGCCCAAAGCCATCAAACCATCTGCCATTTCATTTTAACGTTTACAACAAATTCCCAATTTGAAACTTTCAGCAAACCATCAGCCATTTTCTGGCCTAATTTGTTCGAATTTACACCAAATTCCCAATTTGAAACTTTCAGCAAACAGTCAGCCATTTCCGCCCTAATTTGTTCGAAGTCGTCGCAAATCTCCACCCTAATTTGTTCAAAGTCTTCGCAAATCGCAGCAATCCGATCGATTGCAATAGACGTCTCCTGGTCCTGCGGCATTCCAGTAAGTTTAATTTCCGTTGAAATTTTAATTTTTTTGTTCATCGATTGCAATTTCCTGGTGATGGTTTCATTTTTCTATTATTCGATTAATTTTGCTCTGAAAGTTTTCGAATGGATTGATTAGTTTAATTTCCGCTGAAAATTTTAATTTTTCTGTTCATCTATTCATTTTGCTACTGCTGGTACTGTTTATGGATTAATTTTGGGGCTGAAAATTTTCATTTTGCTGCTACTGATGGTGCTGAGTTTTATTGCTGGCTTGCTGCTACTGATGGTGGTGAAATTTCAAATGGTCCCCAACTCCCCATGCAAATTCCTCTTCATTAAAATTATTCAAAATATAATTGTCATTTAGCAATAGCTAAAATCATTTGGTGTACAAAATTTTCTTGCAACCAATTAAATCATGTATACTGACCAGAAAGTTCGAAATTTTATTGCTGATGGTGCTGAAATTTTCATTTAGGTGTTAATGGATTAATTTTGTTGATGAAGGATTAATTTTGCTTCTGAAATTATAATTTTGTTGTTGAAATGTGCATTTTGATGGATTAATTTTCCTTACAAAAATGTGCTTTTTTTATAGATAAATTTGTCTTGTTGAAGTTTTTAATGTCTATTTTTGTTTTTTGCATTTATTTTAGCTATAAAAGATCATCGGGCACAACTTTCTTTTGCTAATTTTAGATCTTGAATATTTTTGTGTAATAACTTCTTGTAAGCTTTTTAAATATTATGATTTATTTGAAAATATTATATTCTTATTAAAATTGACTAAAAAAATTTTCGAGGGCCCCCGTGTGGTTCCCCCTCCTCCGGCCCACCCCTTAATAATATCCTGGCTCCGTCCCTACCGACAACTATCTCAGCATTAATAACATTTTGTTCGAATCTTCAACATACAAGTCTTGTTCCATTACACAAACCTTCAGAAGGATTAATATTACAGAGTAATATAACTGGACAATTTTGTTTTAATACAAGTTCATGTGGTAGAAAACCCATTTGAGGTTAATGTGTTTAAAAAATATTCTTGGATACTTTGTTCAGTTTTATCAATTGCTTCATCAAAGCTATAATATGTGAAGATTTCTCCAAGAATTTCTTTAACCAAAATATTGTTAATTTTATCGACACGTTCATTTTTTGGAGTTAAAATTACTCTATTAATCATATAATCGAAATTGTTAATATAACACTTTATGTTTGAAAATACTATATTAATCACATGTTTCAAAGTCGTTAGTTTATCCTCAAAACATAATGTCATTTCAAACGGAATTTTAATCATCTTACATAAATGTTCTTTCTTAGTTCCAACGCGTATACTAAGCAAATATTTACTGAACAACGGATCCAATTGAGCTCTCATGTTTCTAACTAATCATATTTGGATAAAATAAGGCCACAAATACAAGAATACTAAACTTGATCTTAATATATCTTTATTTTTTCCTTTTTGACGTGTAAAATTTGGCGAAAACCACCTCCCAAAACAATTATTTTTCCGCCAAATGGTATACTACATTCATTGACATCTCTTCACATTTTGTCCAAAACTTCCACTGTACAACGATGTACCATTTGTGCTTCATCCCAAATCATTAGTTTTGCCATCCTTAAAAGATTTTCTAGAGCGGATTGCTTACTAATTGGACAAATTGCATCATTAGTTATTTCTAAAAGAATTTTAAACGTTTAATGGGTAGTAAGACCACTCAGCTACAAAGTAGCAACCACTTCTGAAGAAGCTATAGCCAAAGTTATAAGATTTCTTGATCTTCTAGCTGCTAGCAACACTTTATACAAATATATTTTCCATGTTTCAACTGGTCCGTCTATAAACAACATTCCATTTTCTTCGTCGAAAACTTTTATTAAAATGGTATCATAAGCTACCTGCTCATAATTTAAAGTTCTTGTAGACAAAACATTCACCTCAACACCAACATATCTTATCTCTTTACTAATCATGTTAGCTAATCTTTCATCTTCTCCAACACTTATTTATTAAAATATACTAATTGATAATCGTTTATATTATTGCCGCTTTGTTCCAATATAGAATTTATACTTCCCAAAGGTTTAATTTAGCAGTGCTACCAACATACCCTCATTCTCATGTATAAAGTCTTCAAAGAAAAAAAAAATTTAAACTTATTCCATAGTAAACATATGTCAAAACTCAGTATGGTAGCAAATAACCGACGTAATGTACTTGGCATTTGATAGGTTATTACTTATGCTAAACACAACTTACAATTATTGTCTTCGCTTAATAAACCATGCAAAATAGCTACTTCGCAAAATATAGATACAAATATTCCATTTACTACTCTCAAATCTTCAAAAGACGTTGGTCATATGGTCGTGGGGGATCTCCTACCCCTAGTGGGCAAGTGTTATTTTGTCCATAACCAATGGGCAAGTATCACATTGTATGTGGGCAAGATAACACTTGCCGTAGGAGATCACCCCAATGTTCCTCTAATATGATTTAATAAAAGTCATGAATACTATCTTTCACCTTGAACATGATTAGCCCTAACTATTTTACCAATTACGTTCTTTATCTTTCTACGTGTCCAAATCCGACTATTCGCATCCCACAAAAAATAAGTTGGAATGTCTCTATATAGAAGCGTTCTAGCTTTTTCATTTCTAATATTTATTTGAAAAAATTAAGTCAACATTGTTCATTGTGTATAATCTATACTAATAACTAATAACTATTTGCAATTTGCAATTTGTCAGAATCTTTATATGTAATCAATTGTTAATCTTTAAGATGCAATTGCGATAAACAAATGCTGAAGACATTTCTGATAACACAAGTCCATAAATCCTCCACATTGTTTCAGGTGGAGAAATCAATATAGCCGATTGATATCACAAAATTTCAACAATATCTACCTCATTTCTCCTTTCATTTATAGAAAAGCTTATTAGATCATGTCATTTGTAAAGTTATTTATATATATACTTTAACAAACTTAACGGTAGAACATATTGCTATGTTATTATGACAATCATATTTAGCTATTAAATATGGATTATATGTACAACCCACATGTTATCTAACAATTGTCCTCTAACCAAAACGTTTTGGCCATCATTAGACCGCGTATATAGTGATTATGAATTCTCATCGAATGAAATTGTTATAGTATATTATCTTAAATATTTATTTACACATTTGGTTATTTTCCATACCAACATTATGTAGATTTAAAATTCCACAAGAACCATGCATCATATTACTAGCAGATCTAGTGTGGGGACAGCCCAAAATAAAAACTTTTTAAAGTTATTTTATATTTTATATTTTTGCTCCCCTCCCAAATTTGTATTACTTTACCAATTACCCCCCCCCCCCACCCCTTCTCTCTCTCTAAAATTTCAAAACCTAATCTTCAAAGTCCAAGCTGTTAAGGAGCAGGGGCAAATGACAATTGCTGAAACTTGAATTGAAAGTAAAGATTAATTCAAAGCTTTACCAAGCAGTAGGTATATGATTGTTTATTTCGTTGTGTTGGATTGATGCTTAATTTCAATTGCTCATTTTATCTTTTTTTTTTTTTTTTTGGCACTTGTTTCTATTTTTTTCGAACACAATGTATTCTCTACAATCTCGTTCAATCTCCATCTCTCTCATGATTTATTGAAGTTTGAATTTTGTCGAAATAAATAATTGGTCGTGGACAGGATGTAGACTTAAGTTTGGACATTGCGTCTTTCAGTATCTATTTTTTATGCCTTGTGTGCCTTTTATATTCAAGTGTGATTTTATTTGAAATCTTGAAGATGAATTCAACTAAATTAGTGTAACAACATAAACCTTTGTAATTCTTATACCTTCAATTTTCAATCAGAGATAGCTAAAATGGTTGTACCTTAAACTCTTAGCATAATTCCCACTATGTTTCAAATGTTGAGAATAATAATTATATTTCTTGTTCTGAGATTGGTGGAATTACTCAAGTTGAAAAATCTTAGGAAAATTAATGGGTAAAGAGAAAAATGACTATAAGAATCTACTTTAGTACTTACTGATTAGGCTTGGTTTGGTATTGCTGTACTTTTAAAAGTTGTGCTACAGAAAGAATCAGCTGTGAGATAGAAATTGTGAATGCATTATCAAGTGAAACTACCAATGCAATAATCAATAATTTTGGAGATGATTTTTTTCTATCTTGTTTAACGAGTCATGTGATGTGGCGGTCAAAGAACAAATGGCTATTGTATTGCGTTATGTAAATAAATAGGGAAGCGTCATTGAATAATTTCTTAGAATAGTTCATGTTCATGATACAAATTCGTTGTCACTTAAAGAATACAATCATTAATCTCAAAGCATGGAGTAAGTTTGTCAAAATTACACGGTCAAGGTTATGATGGAGCTAGTAACATAAAAGAGAGCTCAATATTCTTAAAAGTCTTATCTTAAGAGAGAATCAATTTGCTTTCTATATTCAGTATTTTGCAAATCAACTTCAATTGGCTCTTGTAACAGTTTCAAAAAGTCATGTTCAAATATCTCTTCTTTTTAATGTTCTTAGTAACTTAGTGAATGTTGTTGGAGGTTCATGTAAGCGTCGATACGTTTTAAGAGAAAAGCAAGCAAATAAAGTCGTTGAAGCTAATGGTGAAATTACAAGCGGACGTGGTTTGAATCAAGAAATGAGTCTCCACATGTCAGTGATACAAGACGGGGATCACATTATGATACATTGGTGAATTTGACTATTTTATTTGCCTATTCACAGTATGGTACAAGTTTAGAGTAAAATGGTAAAGTATGTGCTTTATTAAGTTTAATTCAATCTTTTGAGTTTGATGAAAATTGTATTGAGAATTACAAATGACTTTTCACAAGCACTGCAAAGAAAAGATCAAGATATTGTAAACGTTATGACATTGGTTAAATTGTCCAAACAACGACTACAGAAGATGAAAGATGAGCGATGAGAGATGAGGGATGAGGGGTGGGAACTCTTACTTAATGAACTTTCTTCTTTTTTGTGGGAAGCATGAGATTTTTATTCTAAACATGAATGACGGTTATGTTCTTCCAGGGACATCATGGTGTAATGCTAAACATCATACTAATTTACATCATTACATAGTTGAACTATTTTATTGGGTGATGGACAAACAACTTCATGAGTTCAATGATCGTTTCACATAGATAAACACTGAGTTATTTCTTTTTGTGGCATGTTTGAATCCAAGTAATTCTTTTCATGCTTTTGATAAAGATAAGTTGCTTCGTCTTTCTCGATTTTATTCATTAGAATTTTCTGAAGTTGATCTCATGGTGCTTGACAATCAATTGGAGACTTATATAATTGATGTGAAGTCCGCTTATGAATTTTCAAAAGTTAATGGAATTGGTGGTCTTGCAAAGAAATTAGTTCAGATGAAAAAGAATGGTGTATATCCATTGTTGTACATACTTGTGAAGTTAGCCTTAATTTTGTATGTTGCAACTGAAATCGTTGAAAGGACATTCTAAGCAATGAAAATAGTTAAGAATCATTTACGCAATCAAATGGGTGATTGTTGTGCGATTTAAATCCCGCAAGTGGACCGACCGTTCACAAGTAATAAAGTGATAAATAAAGTGTCGAACCCACGAGGACTAGATAATAATTTAACTAATTAATTTCACAACTTAAATTTTAACAATGTAAAGAAACACAGATTTAATTTTGATGTTTGACTCTAAACTAATTTAACTATTTTAAGTAAATTGAAATTAACAATAAGCAACTGTGAAAGATGAGAACGAATTAAAGTTTACCAACACTAGGATTCACAAATCCACCGACATGTTTTATAATCAATTATCAGTTAATCACTTTTTAGCTTTTAATTACTTTAGATTGAAAATCGGCGTTCCTAAATTAATCGAAAGCCTCTCTCGATGGTCAAGCAATTCTATATGTTACGCGAACCTAATTATCTCTAATTAAGCTTCGAACATAAACACATGCATTAAAATCTCAAGAATGCCTAAATAGATTTCATAAAGCATAATAGTAATCTCTATCTATTATTGGACCCTATGTTATTCAATACCACGTGCTAAATCTATATTGAATCTCTCGAGTTCAATATAGATCACAATATATTCTAATGGTGATCAAGCATTAAAATAATATAAAAACTGAATAAAGAATAATCAACCCACGGGCAATTAATTACTAAAAAGGAAAAAATTCTAATTAATTAAAAACGCGAAGTTTCATCGTTCATCCTAGATAAAGTAAATTAGCCGGACATGATTTCGTCAATTATTGCAATAATTGAGTTCATCATGATTCGGAGAAAGAAAAATAAAAAGTAAAATAAAACCTGTGATCTCGGCTCGATGATCTTCGATTCCGTGCCTTGATCTTCGTTCTTGCTTTGTATCTTGTTCTGCCAAAATTCCTCCCCCCGCGAGATGTCTATTCCCCGCCTTTTATACTCTTCTCACAACTCTCCAAAACGTGGTTGATGAAGTTGGATCAATATAGGTTTGATGGTGTTTCAATTCTATCAGAAAACTGCCTAAATTCTGCCGTGTTTGGCCCATGCGATTGCATGGGTAATACCATGCGATCGCATGGTATTCATGATATACATTCTGCAGAAATTTTCACCGTCTTGCGATCGCACCAAAATCATGCCATGCGATCGTATGGTTGATTTTGGTGCTGAATTTGAATTTCCCTCCTTGGTAATTGCACGTCAAGCCCCTGAAGTCTCTTTTCTTAGCAATTAGATCCCATTGTCTTCATTTTGCTCTCTTTTCATCCGAGTGATACTTGAATTTGATTATTTCTTAAAATGATAAGAAAACAACATGCAATTAAACTGAAAACAACTAAGAGTACTCATAATCGTCCCTTTTTGTGAGCCCAGATAAGTACAAAATTGTACTTATCAAATACCCCCAAACTTGAACTATTATTCGTCCTCGAATAAACTAGCTAAACACAATCTTGCACTTAAGGAAATAAGCAATAATAAAGTTACAATATAAATAGCTTGCCGTCTTTGCTTCAGATTTTGCAAAAAGAAAAACTTACAATTCATGACGAGTGTTCATGTTATACAATCGTGAACGTGATTCTACTTAAAACATACTTGAGTTGTGTGTGAGAGCAGTTCATCTGATCAACTTTAAATTCTATGGTGGTGATAGCCCAACCACTTAGTCAATTTTTCATTTCCCTCTCGTAAGGTACACTTCCCCCAAAATAATTGTTTTCTCTCAAATTTTCGAGATTTCTAGGTCTAAGGTTGTTCACATTCTTTTCTTTCTAGAGGTTGGTTGAGAAAACTGATGATTGTGACAACCTAGGTTTATGAAAATTCTCCAATTTATGAGCACTCTTGACCAGAAATTTTCTACTAAGTAAGTCAAACCCATTAGTCATCTAATCCTCATGTTTACTTTGCAAAGAATTTTATCAAATTTTTTTTCCTTATGTGCAGAACTCAGTCCATTAAGCTTTCTAAACGACTCATGTAATGAGTTTTAGGTCGATGACTCCCAAGTTTTTTGAACTTTAGGGCATCGGGTTTTGAGAAACCCCTACGGGCCTTTTCACTCAAGTCAAATAGGCTACGAAAAGAGTTATAAGATATTAATAGTATGCGAAATTCAGTCCATTAAGCTTTCTAAATGACCCATGTAGCGAGCTTTTGGTCAATGACTTTATCACTCGAGTCAAAAAGGCTGCGAAATGAGTTATATAATAAAAATAGCCTTGTTCTTTGCGTACAATAAGTTCATGCTAGGGGATTAGATTCCTAACATTTGGTCATTACTTAGTTTCCTCTAACTGGTCTAAAGTGCTCCACACAATTTTGTTTTTCGACATACATGGAATCAAACATAACCTAGATAGTCACCAACACAGCTTACTCACTACAATCACTCACTTTATTGGTTACTTAGTTGAGATACAGATAATTTTAAGGTTTAGAGATCCTATAGTTTTCAACTTAAGTGCACCAACATAGTTACATATCATCGTTACTAGCCGACACAACACGATATCAGATATGATTAAATGGTCTCACATTTAAACAAAAATATACTTTGTTCACAATCATGATTTAAAGCTAAAATTAAATGAAAATTTGCATCATTAGCCGGCAAGGCTATTCATATCACATAAACATGTAAACAAATTTTTTTTTTCAAAAACGAACTAAGTCAAAAATCAAATATCAAATATCATGAATTTAAGCAAATTTTCATTAACCACCCCCAAACTAGAACGTACATTGTCCCCAATGTCATGCAAAATAAAGAAACACATAAAAAATTTAGGAACTTCCCGGAGGTGGATCTGAGGGTGCCGGGAGAATGAGTGTGGAAGGATGAACCGGTGTAGGAGCTGGCATGGGTGTCGGGCGGCAAATCTGGGCATGGACGTCATCAAGATTGCCCGCACATCTGTCCAACCACCTCTTCACTTGGTTGCAGTCGGATCAAATCTAGCTCTGCTCCAGTTCAGCCTGCTACTGACTAGACTCGATACGCATCTGAGTGTGCCGAACCACATCAACTCGAGACCGCAGCGTCGTCAACTTCTGCTGAACTGTACGTAGCTCAGTCCAGGTAGTGATAATGAGCCGTGTCTGCTCAGCCTGACCCTCCAGTATGCGATGTAGCATGGATGCTATGTCTCTAGGTGGTGCAGCTGGCTGTTGTGCTGGTGGCTGCTCATCTAGAGGATGCTCGTCTGTGGCTGGGGCAATCCCTACAGCTCGTGCAATGACCCGTCTTGCATTCTCTAAAGTAAAGCGGTTGATAGGTCCCTTTGCTTTCAATATTGGCTCCGCAGGTGAAATTGGAACCCCCACTGCTGTACAGTTACCACTGATCAGAGCTGGAAAGATGGCTGTGTGCCTCTTGTCCGTCTGGAAGTCCAGTATGCTGATCAGGGTGTACATGTAATTCTCCAAGTCGATCTTCTTCCCATGAGCCAGATGGTATAACAATCGAGCTCTAGCATCATTGATGGTAGTACGATGCCTGGTCGGGTCGATGTTGTGGCTCACAAATACATTCAGGATGAGAAGGGAGTCTGTCAACTTACTATGCTCGAAGTCCCTCCCGGGTAGTGGCCATGCATCTGCTCTGCCATATAAAAATCGGGCCACCTCACTCATATCCTGAATGGAGGGCAGATGGTGAATATCTTTAGTGGATAAGCCATAGAAGTCATTGATGACCCTCGGGGTGAACATGAACCATGTGCTCCGTACCCATGTCTGCCCATAGTGCTCCATCCCTTGAATGTCTATCGCTTGGTTGAAATTTGTGTAGAACTCATGGACGAGCTGGGAATAAACCGTATGCGGTGTATCAGCCACCTTGGACCATCTGCAGACATCAATGAGATTAAATAGCTCGGAGTGAGGGAAGTCGTCCAAGTGCAATCTCCGCTCCCCCTAAATGGTCCAATGGCTAACGACCTTGGTGAATCTCTCCTTGTGTTCCTCGGAAAGATAAAGGCGAGAGTCGGCGGTGTCTACCCGTGCCCTCTTCGATGTGCTGCCGGTTGCCTTCTTTTTTCCATTTTCAACGGCGGTCGGGGGTCGTTTTAGAGCCATAATCTGTAAATGAACAAAAATACGTTAGATGTGAAAGATAACATATATGGTTCAAGACATCACCTCCAAACTAGTTGAAACATTAGGTAAAAAATTTCGAAAAACGTGATAGACGAGGCTACTTCGTGTATCGAGAAATCTACCTAGGAATTTGCAAAATTGAAACGGACAAGGGTGGCATGAAAGTGTATGATATGTTCTACCACATAGTCATATTTCACATGATTTCGAGGTCATTTGGGCCAAACGGATGGTGGACGAAGGTGCTAACGGAGGCAGGCTGCTGTGGCATGCCTGTGGGCTGCCATGGCAGGCCAGATTTTCCATTTATTTGTCCTGGCTTGATTTTGGTGATAAACATGTGTTCAAGCCAAATTGAATGACCCTAGTTGATGACATTAGTGCAATTGAATAGCCTAAGATTTGGTTCACATCAATTTTGGCCAAAAATGTGGATGGGACAATTCATCAAACACCTATCATGCATTGAGATATTTCCAAAGGTTTGAACAAATTGGGGATTCATCAAAACCGAAAATTTTACACAGCCTAATCAACTAAACCCAATTCAATTCAAGTGTCCCTTTCAATTCAAGCCTAATCTAAACAAGCTTTTCTCCATAATGATTAAAATGCACGAATAAAAAGCACATATAATGAAAACCCGAAAATTCAATAACCAAAATTTGGAATTTACCTTTTAGTTCGCGAGATTGATGGTTATGATGGTTGATGTCGATGAATATGATGCCTAATATGCTTGTTTTGGTGTTGGAGATCAAGGGGTTGAGAGATATTGGATTTTGGAAGTAAAAGGTTTTGATTTTGAAATGAAAGGTTGTTCCTGGTTTTTAACTAATCTGGTGTGCCTTGCGATCGCAAGGCATTAATATCCTTCAATCACAAGAAAGGCTAATTCTGGGCAGAATGTAATCTGCCCAGTCTATGCGATCGCAGTGGGTAATCCCATGTGATCGCATAGGGAATGTACCCGGTTTCAAAATTATTATTATTTTTTTTTGAAACATAAATTTAAAATAAGTAAACATGCATATGCTGGCAGATGATGATAAAAACTTCAAAACCTAAGAATTAAAAACCTATTTCAAATCCTAAAAACCTAAAACATGCAA
The DNA here is from genome assembly GCA_030279155.1 of Forsythia viridissima. Lineage (NCBI taxonomy): Eukaryota > Viridiplantae > Streptophyta > Magnoliopsida > Lamiales > Oleaceae > Forsythia > Forsythia viridissima. Next base: position 36,148,202 of record CM059033.1, on the reverse strand, counting down.
AAACGTGATTAAACTCCTAAAACTGAAATAATGTCGAAAATTTAAATAAAAGGGAGAAAAATGGGTTGCCTCCCATTGAGCGCTTATTTAAAGTCTTTAGCTCGATTTTGTCGCGGTGATCACTCCGGATTGCTCAAAGCGGTAAATGATGCTGGCAGATGATGATAAAAACTTCAAAACCTAAGAATTAAAAACCTATTTCAAATCCTAAAAACCTAAAATGTGCAAAAGCGTGATTAAACTCCTAAAACTGAAATAATGCCGAAAATTTAAATAAAAGGGAGAAAAATGGGTTGTCTCCCATTGAGCGCTTGTTTAAAGTCTTTAGCTCGACTTTGTCGCGGTGATCACTCTGGATTGCTCAAAGCGGTAAATGACTTTTCTTTCGAAAAGTCACCCTCCAAGTATTATTTAAGCCTTTGTCTGTTTACTTTGAACCTGCCCTTCGTGTCATGAGCCACCTCTACCGCCCCATGTGGATAGACTTTCACTACCGTGAATGGCCCGGACCACCTTGAACGCAGTTTCCCAGGAAAGAGCTTGAGTCGAGAGTTGAATAAGAGAACTTTTTGTCCCTCCACAAACTGCCGTTTTTGAATATTTTTGTCATACCAATTCTTGGTTTTCTCTTTATACAGTTTGGCATTTTCATAGGCCTCGAACCTGAATTCTTCCATTTCGTTCAACTGAAGCAGTCTTTTCTCACCAGCTTTTTTCAAGTCAAAATTCAACTTCTTCAATGCCCAGTAGGCTCGGTGCTCCAACTCAACCGGTAAATGGCACGTCTTCCAAAAAAGTAGGCGATAAGGTGACATTCCAATTGGTGTTTTGAATGCAGTTCGATATGCCCAAAGCGCATCATCCAGTTTTCTCGACCAATCTTTTCTCGATGTACTCACCGTAAGCTCCAAGATCCTTTTCAACTCCCGGTTGGAGATTTCCACCTGCCCGCTGGTTTGTGGATGATATGGAGTAGCCACACGGTGCTTCACACCGTATTTTGCCAAAAGAGTTTCAAACTGTCTATTGCAAAAATACTTACCTCCGTCACTGATGATTGCCCGAGGAGTCCCGAAACGCGTGAAATTATTCTTTTTGAGAAAGTTCACCACCACATTGCCATCATTGGTCAGTAAGGCTACAGCTTCTACCCATTTAGACACATAATCCACAACCACCAAAATGTAGGAATTTGAGAATGATGGTGGAAACCGTCCCATAAAGTCAATATCCCACACATCGAAAAGTTCAACCTCTAGAATGCTTCGTAGGGGCATTTCCTGCTTTCGAAATATGTTTCCCGTCCTTTGGCACCTGTCACATTTTTTTGCCAGACTGTAGCATCCTTGAATAATGTCGGCCAATAAAACCTAGATTGTAAGACTTTGGCTGCTGTTTTGGTAGCACTGAAATGACCTCCGTATGGTGAAGAATGACATTGCTCCAAGACAGTCTCCATTTCTTCTTCAGGTAGGCATCTCCGAATTACTTGATCAGCTCCATTCTATAAAGAATAGGATCTTCCCAAAAATAGTATTTAAGTTCTAAAAAGAACTTTTTTCGACGTTGATGATCGTAATCCGGTGGCATGATATTGCTTGCAAGGTAATTCACATAATCTGCATACCACAGTGCACTTCCCATCTGCTCTATCCCAAAAATCTGCTCATCTGGAAACTTCTCATTTATTTCACCTTCTTCATTCCCTTCTGTCTGCTCTATTCTTGACAAGTGGTCGGCTACCACGTTTTCAACACCTTTTTTATCCTGAATTTCCAAGTCGAATTCTTGGAGAAGTAAGATCCACCGAATAAGTCTTGGTTTTGCATCTTTTTTAGCAAAAAAGATTTTTCAACGCTGCATGGTCCGTGTGCACTATCACTTTCGATCCAATGAGGTAAGATCGAAATTTTTCGAAGGCAAATACTACTGCTAGTAATTTCTTTTCTGTAGTGGCATAATTCATCTGATTGTCATTGAGAGTTTGACTGGCATAATATATAACATGTATGACCTTTGCTCTACGTTGTCCCAAAACTGCCCTGATGGCAAAGTCACTTGCATCACACATGAGTTCAAACGGTAGATCCCAATCAGGTGGTACAATGACAGGTGCTGAGATTAGACTGTCTTTGAGAATGTTGAAAGCTTTAAGACAGTCAATAGAAAATTCAAACCTGGCCTCTTTCTCTAGCAAACTGCACAATGGTTTGGTTATTTTTGAGAAATCCTTTATGAACCGTCTATAGAAACCCGCATGTCCCAAAAAAGACCGAATTCCCTTAACTGTTGTCAGAGGAGGCAGTTTCTCTATAACTTGAATCTTTGCTTTGTCGACCTCAATGCCTTTTGCTGATATCCTGTGTCCCAACACGATGCCTTCTTGGACCATAAAGTGACATTTTTCCCAATTAAGTACCAAGTTGGTTTTCTCGCAACGCTGAAGTACCAGGGTCAAATTTTTGAGGCAATCGTCGAATGATGCTCCAAAAACTGAAAAATCATCCATGAAAACTTCAATGAATTTTTCGACCATATCTAAGAAAATAGACATCATACAACGCTGAAATGTGGCTGGGGGCGTTGCATAGGCCAAATGGCATACGCCTATAAGCAAACGTGCCATAAGGACAGGTAAATATAGTCTTTTCTTGATCTTCTGGTGCGATATGAATCTGATTGTAGCCTGAATACCCATCAAGAAAGCAATAATGAGAATGACCTGCCAATCGTTCCAACATCTGATCGATAAAGGTAGAGGAAAATGGTCTTTTCGAGTGGCATCATTCAACTTCCTGTAGTCAATACAAACACGCCAGCCGGTAGTCAATCTGATTGGAATGAGCTCGTTATTATCATTCTTCTCAACTGTGATCCCTTCCTTTTTTGGCACTACCTGGACCGGGCTTACCCAAGTACTATCTGAAATAGGATAGATAATACCGGCGTCAAGCAGTTTCAACACTTCAGCTCAGACTATTTCTTGCAAATGGGGATTCAATCTGCGTTGATGTTGCACTGTTGGTTTATATGCCTCTTCCATTAGAATCTTGTGCATGCATAAAGACGGGCTGATACCTCTGATGTCTGCTATAGTCCACCCGATGGCTGATTTGTAATTCCTCAAGACTCGGAGTAATTTATCCTCTTGATCCTGATCAATAGAGTTGGCAATAATAACTGGAAGAGTGGATGACTCACCGAGATAAGCATACCTAAGGTGAGAAGGTAATTGCTTTAACTCGAGAATTGGTGCCTTTTGAACTGAAGAAGGTTGCTGAGGAGGTGTGGTACCCAGATCCATATATCTACTCCTTCTTTCAATCCGTTCTGCTCCTTGTAAATATCTGGCACATTCTTCAAGAACTAGAGATTCAGAATTTTCATCTTGAGAATGCATAATACACGCTTTCCATAGATTTGAAGGATTTTCCAAGGCAAATGTGTTAGCAGCCTCGTGATCAATGATATCGATCTGAAAGCATGAATCAGAAGAGCTTGGATACTGAATTGCTTTGAACACGTCGAAAGTGACTTGCTCCTCATTCAATCTCAACATTAGCTGCCCTTTTTGCACATCAATTAGGGCTCTTCCAGTAGCTAAGAATGGTCACCCCAAGATAAGTGGCACATCTCTATCCTCCACCATATCGAGGATAATGAAGTCAGCTGGGAATATGAACTTGTCCACATTCACCAAAATATCTTCAATAACTCCACGTGGGCGTTTAAACTGACCGATCAGCTAACTAGAGTGAAATTGTAGTTGGCTTTACTTCTCCGAGACCTAGTTGCCTGAAAATAGAATAAGGCATCAAGTTAATGCTAGCACCTAAATCACATAATGCTTTTTCGAAAAATGAACTACCAACAATACAAAGAATAGAGAAACTCCCCGGATCTTTTAATTTTGGCGGTAGCTTGTTTTGCACGATAGCACTGCACTCCTTAGTAAGCATAACTGTTTCGTGCTCTTCTAACTTCCTTTTATTTGAAAGGATTTCCTTCATGAATTTTGCATAGCTCGGCATCTATGCTAGAGCATCAGCAAACGGTATGTTGATTTGGAGTTTCTTGAACACATCGAGGAATTTCTCGAATTGCTTGTCTAGCTTATGTTTTCGCAGCCTCTGAGGAAATGGAATTGGAGGGACGTAAGCCGGTGGTGGAATATAAGCTGGTGGAGAGTCCCGTTCTGGTGCAACTTCTGCATCTAATTTGTTTTCTCTCTCTTTGTTGGACACAGTTTCCTTTTCTACACTTGGTCTAGTCACATGAATCTCTGGTAACTGAACTCCGCTCCTCGTGGTAATTGCATTTACTTGCTCTTTTGGATTGATCTCGGTATTGCTTGGCCATGTGCCTGGTTGTCTCTCGGTCAATAATTTAGCCAACTACCCAATCTGATTTTTCATATTCTTTATAGCAACATCCTGTCTTTTCTGCATCTCCTTCAACTCAGATTCCATACGCGTGGCGGTTTCTTCCAATCCTCATTTTTTCTCTTGTGGCCTCTCTTGATTTGGCAGATTCTGGATATTCTAGTTGTTGCCATATGAGAAGTTTGGATGATTTCTCCATCCTGGATTGTAAGTCTATGAATAAAGATTATTCCACTGACGCTGAAAATTCTGAGCATATGCAACTTGCTCAGGAGAAGGCATATCAACCTTTGTCAATGGACACTCTGAAGATTGATGGTTTGCCCCGCATGTTACACAGATTGGTGGAGACATCTAAACCATATTAGTTGAATGAGAATATTTCATTATCTCCATCTGCTTTGCCAATGCATCGATTTTTGCTAGTACAAGCGAATTTGTGTCTACCTCATGTACCCATGCTGCTTTCCTTTGTACCCCTCTGTCTGGCCACATAACGAATTGTTCACTCATTGTTTCATACAAGTCATGGAGGTCATCGGAAGACCTATTTTGGATAGAGCCACCTGCTGTCGAATCAACTGAAGAACGACTGCTAGGAACTAGACCAGAGTAGAAGAAATGATTCTGAGTTGCTAAAGGAAAACCGTGGCTTGGACATTTTCTGAGCAATTGCTTGAATCTTTCCCATGCCTCATGAAAGTTTTCCAACTCAGATTGTTGGAAATTGGAAATTTTGTACTTTAATCTGTTCACTTTAGCTGGAGGAAAGTATTTCAGTATGAACTTTTGGATCAGATCACCCCAAGTTGTGATGCTCCCAGGAGGTAGTGAATCTAACCATTCTCGAGCTTTATCTTTCAATGTGTGTGGAAAGAGCCTCATCTTAAGTGCCTCTTCATTAACGCCTTGGTATTTGAAATTTCCACAGAATTCATCGAAGCGACAAATGTGGTAATGAAGGTTTTCATCTACCATCCCGTAGAACGGCAAATTGTTCGAGAACAAGTTGATCACATCTGGCCTCAACTAGAAGTTGTCGTGTCCATAAGGCAGATATATTATACTGGACCAATTTTCAACAATCGGTGGCATCATATATTCATCATAAGAATATCTTGCTCATTAACTTCAACAGGTCAAGCTATTGGTGCTTGATTATTTCTGCCATCTGCAGGTAAAGGATTCTAGATTCGGTTATCCTCCATTGTGTCTTGCTGCTGTTGTTTCTTTTCTCTTTTTTCACGTTGTCGTCGATGAAAGCTTTGTTTAATTTCTGGATCTAAATCAAATAGATCAAAATCTTTTGTACGGCGCATACACACTTAATACCTAAAAATTTAGAAAACAGATAAAATTCAGCAGTATCACGAAGAATTGAAAATATAAATAAAAATAAATAATACTAAAAAGAATTGTTAAAAGCCAAATTATAAATTAACGTAGCAATTAATAAAACTAGTCCCCGACAACGGTGCCAAAAACTTGTTGTGCGATTTAAATCTCGCAAGTGGACGGATCGTTCACAAGTAATAAAGTGATAAATAAAGTGTCGAACCCACGAGGACTAGATACTAATTTAACTAATTAATTTTACAACTTAAATTTTAACAATGTAAAGAAACACAGATTTAATTTTGATGTTTGACTCTAAACTAATTTAACTATTTTAAGTAAATTGAAATTAACAATAAGCAACTGTGAAAGATGAGAACGAATTAAAGTTTACCAACACTAGAATTCACAAATCTACCGACATGTTTTATAATCAATTATTTGTTAATCACTTTTTAGCTTTTAATTACTTTAGATTGAAAATCAGCGTTCCTAAATTAATCGAAAGCCTCTCTCGATGGTCAATCAATTCTATATGTTATGCGAACCTAATTATCTCTAATTAAGCTTCGAACATAAACACATGCATTAAAATCTCAAGAATGCCTAAATGGATTTCATAAAGCATAATAGTAATCTCTATCTATTATTGGACCCTATGTTATTCAATACTACGTGCTAAATCTATATTGAATCTCTCGACTTCAATATAGATCACAATATATTCTAATGGTGATCAAGCATTAAAATAATATAAAAACTGGATAAAGAATAATCAACCCACGGGCAATTAATTACTAAAAAAGAAAAATTTCTAATTAATTAAAAACGCGAGATTTCATCGTTCATCCTAGATAAAGTAAATTAGCCGGACATGATTTCGTCAATTATTGTAATAATTGAGTTTATCATGATTCGGATAAAGAAAAACAAAAAGTAAAATAAAACATGTGATCTCGGCTCGATGATCTTCGATTCCGTGCCTAGATCTTCTTCTTGCTTTGTATCTTGTTATACCAAAATTCTTCCCCCGCGAGATGTCTATTCCCCACCTTTTATACTCTTCTCACAACTCTCCAAAACGTGGTTGAGGAAGTTGGATCAATATAGGTTTGATAGTGTTTCAATTCTATCAGAAAACTGCCTAAATTCTGCCGTGTTTGGCCCATGCGATTGCATGGGGTAATACCGTGCGATCGCATGGTATTCATGATATACATTCTGTAGAAATTTTCACCGTCTTGCGATTGCACCAAAATCATGCCATGCGATCGCATGGTTGATTTTGGTGCTGAATTTGAATTTCCCTCCTTGGTAATTGCACGTCAAGCCCCTGAAGTCTCTTTTCTTAGCAATTAGGTCTCATTGTCTTCATTTTGCTCTTTTTTCATCCGAGTGATATTTGAATTTGATTATTTCCTAAAATGATAAGAAAACAACATGCAATTAAACTGAAAACAACTAAGAATACTCATAATCGTCCCTTTTTGTGAGCCCAGATAAGTACAAAAATGTACTTATCAGTGATCAATGGATGAATGATTTTTTGGTTAAATATATTGAGAATGAAACATTTGATATTGTTCATAATGAAAAAATCATCTAACAGTTTCAGAATATGAAGACTCGACGAGAACAAACTATGAGGACATAAATGCAAGCACTATAATTTACACTTTTTGTGCTAAAGATTTTATTTGGAAAATTTATTTTGGAACTTGGAATTCTTGTAGAAACAACTCAATGTTATTTGGGTTTGATATACTAATGCTATGGTACAATACTTTTTTAAGCAATGTCGATAATATTTTTGGAACTTTAATTTTAATTGATGTTATCACTTTATGTCCCCCCACAACACAAAAATCATAGCTCTGCCCCTGCATCATATGTTTGACAACAATTAGATGTAAATAAGAGTGATCATTTTTGTTAGGAATTTCACAACATAGAATTTCATCCGCTATATCTACTAAAGTCACTTTCGATCCACATTTAAAAATTTACAAGAAGTGTGCGTGTGGTAGCCCTCTTTTTTGGAATTTAAAAATGGGACGTAAATTTTGCCTTTTAATAAATAAATTTTCAATTCCTCCAATTTAGCCCTAAATACTCTCGCAATCAAATCAAATCAATTCTATTTTTCATCGTTGCGTTTCAATTGATGCTTTATTTCTGGCTAATTAGGATTACACGTAATCGTTAAAAATACATCTGATTTACCATATCTTTTAACTAATGCGATAGTGTCCATGTATCACTTTTTCGTATCCCTAGGTCCACTGGTAAATGATAACATTAAAATATTTTTTCGACCTATCTTATAACCTCTAGTTTCACCCGTTTCGACACTATCAACGATTCCTTGGTAATCTAATCTAGCAGTTTCAATTTTAACATACACATCAATGACATATTGTTGTAAAAGCTTTCTAGCATGGAGCAAAATAGAATTACTTGAGCATCTAATCTGTAATTTGTAGCAGAAGTACTCACAATAGGAAACCTGCGACCTATTCTTTCTTTTGTTTAGAGCTAAAAAATAAAAAAACCAAAAAGAATTGAAAAATACATTCTTCGATGCAGAAGAAAGACGAACTCTTTCTTCATTAAATTTTCAATACCCTCGCGCCAAACTCACCATAAGGAAACAGCAATGGGTATTGAAGAGGATCGTAACAAGTAAAATAATAATATACTTTTTGTGGATCATCAGAATGACTATAGATGGATATATCACGAATTTTAGTTCTGCAGATGGATAGTCATCAATCCAAATGCGACCTATGATGATGATTGTGTCATATATACCCTTTGATATAGTCTAGAATCACATCTTATTTGTATCTGACAAGTTTGTAAGTCATAAAAGGGCTCAAAGAATGAAAGAACCTAGCGTAAGGATTAATCTCTAAGAGATCGATTAACTTACGTATGGATGATTCACAAAATCTCTCTAAATGTTTCAAGCGATTTTGCACTTCATTTTCAGTGTCATAGAAGTATAGCTGCAAAAAAAGCAGGTTTTTTATCAATTGGTAAAAGTTGGTTTATATAATAGTAAACTTGTCCTTCAACCCTAAATGTGTAGTTGTCCTTGTTCTTTTTAAACAAATATTTATCATACTTGACACCAAATGATGTAAAAGCAAAATGATTATTATAACTTTAGCAATATTTTTAAACTACAATGCTTGATGTGAATTTGAAGTAAAGAGTAATACAATTCATCACGTACACAATTTGATACGAATTCACGAAGACTAAATCTCAGAACCCACAACAAAGATTGATAATGAATCCCAAGAAAGTTAAAATCAAGCCGTAAGACATTGACCCGATGATTTTTTGAATCAAAGAACCAAATTAGAATGAACGCCACAAAGATTTGCGAAGTCTTTGATAAGTTCGGTTAGTTCAATTAAGGACAAGGAAGGAAATTGAATCTCATATTAATGTATTTTTTCAATGTTGTTTTGTTTACAATGAGAAGTGTTTATACACACAAAAATCAATAAAAACCTAGTCTAATTCGAAAAATAACTAGAAACTTAACAAAATAGAGTTCTAAACGAAAAATGAAACAAAATCCTAAAAAATCCCGTATTGCCAGATTAAATCTGGGCGAACAACTAGGCTTACAAAATAGCATCGGATCTTTAATTATAGGGTGGGGCGATCGCCCCACATTTGCCAGGGTTAATTCTCAACTTCCCGCGTTTTGATCTCCAAACTTTGAATTATACTTAATTTGGTCATCCAATCTTCCACTAGCCTCCAATATATCTTTAATATAGTCCTTAGCTTGAATCAAATGTACTGAAGTTGGCTCTTCCTCTATCATACTCATTTTGAAGTTTGGTGTCTTGCTTGTTGCACTTTAATTGTCGGTTTCGGCCCACGTAGCTTGAACAAGACATTGTATGCCATCCTTGATCTTCTTAGCTCTTGATCTCGTTATTGGCCCACTGAAATATGTAATGAATCCTTGCTATCCGATCTGCGGTTCTCATCACTATTTATGTTTAATTTTACTTTCTTGTCGGAAGAACAAAAACCTTTACTCTCTTTTTCAAATTTCTTTGCACCACAATATTTATAGACGGTAGCTTTCACCAATACATAGTTCAGTAGGAATATTTTGTAAATTAAATTTCACACTACGTTCATTAATTTTTACCGTTTCATCATTCAATGTACCTTCACCTAGTTCATAATCACCTCGATCACCTTGTTTTTAATTACTAACTCGAACACTCGAAAAAACTTGATAACTACATCCGGTAGCTACATTAAATAACTTACCATTAATATTTGAATATATAAATTGTGGAAATTGATCAATAATGGTGAAAAAGAGCAATATATTCATTTTTAAGAGCAAGTGAAGCCGAAATGTTAATAAATTTCAATCTACCAAAGAAGTTTGATAGCTCATCTTATCTAATAAACAACATATACATGGAATTTCATGCTTATGATTTCCCAACAAATGACGATTAGTAATGCAAACATATCTATGTCATTCTTAATATCGTGTTCTGAAGTACAAATTTCTATGTCCAATAAGTCATGTTCACCACATCCTTCTGCCAACAACAAATCATATAAATTCTTTTTACCAAAATCAATAACCTAGATAAAAATACTAATAAAAATAAATTAGTGTAAAAGAGCACACATTTAAAAACGGTATTTTGTCTCAAATTAGTAATATAAAATTATATTACATGCTAATACATTAAACATCTAATATACACTAAGGTATACCTTTAATGTATATATTGTAAAAATGGAAAACCTAAAATAAATGAGGAAAAAATCAAGACTTTTTTTAAAAATACAATATAATATAAATAATTAAAAAGAAATGGTAACAACAATGAATCACAAAATTGTCGGACAAAAATCAATCTTCTAACGAGATAAATAATATGCCACGTTCGAAGAGATACCCAAGACACGCTAACTAAAAGTTGCAATTATACCTATCGTTCTTTGAGATGTTAATTTAGCTTGATAATCCTTTTTAAGAATGAAATATAAATTGTGCTAAGCGTTGAGATTTCCTTTAGTATGTTTTTTGTTTTAGCTTGCATTTCTAAGTGGATAGACCGATTCTCTAAACCTTTTAGCCCGCAGTTCTTTTTTCCCTGCAAATAATCTTACATTATTTTTTTTCACGGTATCATTTTTCACTGAAGTTAAATACAAGCTCCTAAACAATAGCTTAAGCACACCGATAATCACTAGCCATCTACATAACGTCAAAAAGGGAGCAACAAAATGAAAAAGATTAGGGTTTTGTAATATCATTATTATTTAAGAAAATTTTAGATCGGAAAATATGTGAGTAAAACAAAAAATTAGCCTCAATATCACTTATTTAGGTAGAAGTAATATTAAAAAAATCACGATTTGATGCATGCAAATTATGAGAGTTTAAAGCATGTTTATTATAGTTTATTTTAAACTCTTTTTTCTCAAACTCATTTTCAACTACATAATTTATAGGACCCACAAATTTTATTAACTTTTCAACCACACATTTCATCAACTTTTATCAAAATCTTCTAAAAAACTAATTTTAAACTCTACTAAACAGACACTTAATATTGTTTGACATATCCATGTATACTCTACTTTCCATAAAATGATTTCTCAATGTTTAGTGATGTCATTGCTACGAAAAATACTCATTGAATTGCATCCTTAGTACCATTGATTTGGTTTAGATTTCTATTTTTCTTTCTCTTTTGTGGATATATCTTATAAGTAACTTTTTTCCGTAGTCCAACCCAAAAATAATTATACAACTTCCACATGCTTTCACCCGATAATTACACTACCCTCTTAGGTTCCACTTTACCTAACTTAGAGCATCTCTAATGCTAGACACCTTCTAAAAAATCTCTGTGGCAAGAGAGAGAAAACAAATGAGGAGAGGGATAGTGAAGGAGGAAAGCGAAAGAAAAAAAAATAAATGAGAGAGATAGACATGATTTAATGAAAAAAGGGTGGAATGTCGTCTAACAAAATGTCTAAAACTGGACGGCCTCCTACAATAAATACTTCCATATGAGTTTTGTCTCCTCCACCTCATCGCCACATCAACTGGACATTCAAAATAGAAGGTAGCATTGGAGATGCTCTAAGAGTCTCCAATGCTAGACACCTTCTAAAAAATATATGTGGCAAGAGAGAGAAAATAAATGAAGGAAGAGATAGTGGAAAGAGGAAAGAGAAAGAGAAAATAGATGAGAGAGATAGACACAATTTAATGAAAAATAGGTGGAAGGCCGTCTAACAGGATGTCGAAAACTGAACGGCTTGTTAGATGGTTTTTTACAATAAATGATGTTACATGAGTTTTATCATCTCCACTTCATCGCTACATCAGTTGGACATTCCAAATAGAAGGTAGCATTGAAGATGCTCTTAGGAGTCTGAATTTCTTTATTTGGAAACTTTATACGACAAACTCTTGATTGTGATTCAAACCTTCTCGTTCACCACTTTGTTCCTTATTAGGCATACTTCTACCCTTAGATGCTCATAATTCTTCCTTTTCTAGGTTTCTAGTGCAGCTAGCCATCTTATTCCACAACATGTTACTACATTTTTTGCCATCTTGTTTTCCTTCGAGAATCTATCCTCAAAAAGTAGTTTTCATTTCACCGCCTCGTTTGATTTACTCGGAACTGTTTTTTTTTCCACTTCTTAATAACCTTTAAAGCTCTGCTAAACGACGTTGTTTAGTTAAGCTATTACCACGAATAATCTTACAATCTTCGCATAATGACCTATCTATTTTCCAATTAAGGGTGAAGTCTATTTTACTGCAACTCCACTTCTAAAAGTTATAAAGTGAGAGTCTCTCATTTTGAACCAAATGTTTGCTGACACCAAATCATAAACTATTCCACAAGTCCCAAATAGTGTTGCCTTTCTCATTTGGATTTGGATCCTCAGACCAAGATTTTCAAATCCTCTACCGTATCCTGAGTTATCTTTCCCAAAGTGACCGGTAAGAATTCTTATAACAAAGATCTTGTGTTATTTTGGGAAGTGCCTAAAACAACTCATCAGCATCTTACCAAATCCATTGCTTCGTCATCTTTTTTAATCGCATTTTTGCAGAGAATATGTGCTAATAACACTGTCAACTCTAGTTGTAAAACAACTCTTTAGTATTGTTGAGGACTAAGAGTATGTTTGTGTGTGTTTGTAAGCACTTATAAGTCAGTCAAAAATTATTTTTGTCCACACATCTTGTACGATCCACTGCTTATAATGTACAAAAAATTTTACCAAACATACTTTTATTGTTTTATTGCACTTATTTTTTTTATAAAATGAAACTTACACTACCAAGCTTTTGCACTTGTTAAGTATAAGGAGCCTAATTATTGTCTTTTGCAAAGTCAATGCGCGAGTCGTCCTTCACGGTAAGGCTGCTGTTGGGGGTTGGAAGGGGGACAGAAAGCCCGCCCCCAGTCCAAAATTTTATTATGAATAAAACAATACGTTCAATATGACACTAAGTTCAATTAAAGTACACGAACCTCTAATTCACGTCATATTTATTATTGACATGACTGTAATATGCTTTGCTCCTTGTTATCAAGCAACAATGTGGCTAATAAGTGCAACAAAAGCGGAGCAATTTATAGAATTTTTCAAAATCAAACTTTGCTAAGGACATGTTCAGGACTTATTGTTTCCCAAAATGAAAATTACATTGTTGCACTTACAAATTCAGAAAATTTTCCAACAAAGTTTTGAAAATTCCCAACATCGGCAGCCCTGAAAATTTTCCAAGATGAAGATAAAACTTACACAGCCAATAAATACTTACTAAGAATTTTAATTTAAAATACTGAACATTAGAACTTACATTATTAGACATAAATAATTCAAATCATAAATCTAAACACTAATTTTCAAAGATAACCATAAACTTGACATTTGGATGAAAATTTATAAAACTCAAAATAAGAATTGAAAATTAACACTTAAACAAGCACAAATGTTCAAACAAGCAATAGAAATCAACAAAACCAAAGCTTGAACAACCAAACAACTACTGATAACAGTCTATTCGCAAACCCTAGAATAATGACATCCAATAGCAACCTTCAAATCTGTTCCGAACGATTGTCCATAACAGCCATCGAAGAAGGGAAAAGTGACGTGAACAATGAAATAGATGGATTCGCAGAAATAGCTTCCATTGGAGAAAATAAAAAACACGATTTGGTTGGGTAACCAAAATAATCAATAGATGTGTGCAAATTTTTGGGCGAATTTTCAAAAGAAATGACTACAATCGGAAGGAAGATTAAGAAGACGGACGAAGAAAGACAAGAAAGGGCGAAAATGCCGGGGGAGGGGGGCGGGAATGGTGCTAAAAAAACTTTACGATTAGGCAAAACATGAAAATGAAAGAAATGATGTCGTTTCAAGAATCAGGGAAAAGTTTTAAAAAAATGAAAATGAAGAGTAGGTGGACACATGTTCCTAGGAACAGTGCCCACAATAAGTTTACTCTTTTAATATATAGTGATAAAAACACAACTTCAGAACGTGTCATTAGATAGTTGTCAAAAAATGATATTTGGGATTGGATATTTAATTTGACACTTAAGTGTGTAGTTGAAAAAGCAAGTTATCATTTTGTCACGAGGTGACATAAATTCAGCCCACTTAAAAAGGAGGTATAATTCTAATTACTTCAGCATGGATTAACTACATGATACACTTTAACCAAAGAACTTACTATTAGAAAGAGGCTACATAGCCAATCCCTCGTGATTTAGCACCATCTAAAAGATAAAGTAGCAATGGAAACATTTAATAATTTTTCGCTTTCTCCCAATAAAATTGTTGAGCGCAACTCTTTAATTACTTTTTTTTTCCTTGCACGATAGAGGAAAGGTCATTGTGCTAATTCACGAACTTTCTTCTTGAAATAATTAAGGGAGAAAAATTATTTCGAACTTAAGAAATATTTGAACTATGTCAAATCCGATCGTTTCACGTTGGATGCGAACACTTTACACACCATCACATCTCTTTTCTCATTAACAAACAAGATGAATACATTAATTGCTTGTAATAAATGAAGCAAGCATTGGTAAATTGAATGTCACTACTAGTAGTGAAGCTTGCCAGAAATTTTAACTCAAGAAGCCACTTTTCAAATTCTTAGTGTATGTTTTGGTGGAGTTTAAAAATAGTTTTTTAAGTAGATTTTGAAAGAAATTTGACTAATTGTGTGGTTGAAAAGTTGATAAAAATTGTAGATCCCATAAAATATGTAGTTGAAAACGAGTTTGAAAAAAAAAAGAATTTAAATTAAATTATGCCTAACATGCTCTTAATATGTTAGAGTCACGACTTGCGTGAAAATTCCTTCTCCCATTGTCTCAATTCTTTTATAAAATTAGTTAAAAATAAATAAATAAAGGTTTAAAAAATTGAGTGAAAAATAGACTAACAAAGATTGTATACATTTTTGCCATTATACCAGAGCACGACGAGACACGTATATAATCGATGGAATCATTTGATTCAAACAAGATATTATCGATCGCATGACCATAAAAAAGTGTTGAGAATTTTGTACTCATCATGAAATCCGTTGAAGGCAAGATTTTTCCAACACATACCCACATTTTTTCCTTCCCCTAATTGGATTTTGGAATGGGCAGAGTGAATTCGCCCATCGTTGCTGTCATTTTCAATATAGGAGTCCACTTTATCTAGACAACACACACTTTCAATGAATCTGATATGGGACTATTTTATTTCTATGTCACCCCTTATCCTTATTGTAGAAAGATCAAGATTGATCAAATTCTTATGCAACAATACTCGACGTGTAAATTATGTGACGTATAAGATACGATGTGAAAAAATTATTTTATTAAAATAAAAAAGTTTAATTCATACTCTAAGTGACCTTGACTCTATTATCTTCTTGTTGGATTAGATTTTAAATATCTCATCTAAAATCAATCGACGTTCAGTTTTTAAAAAAAAATTAAATTATTTATGACATTCGACCACCATCATCGAAAGTGCATCGTTGCTTCCTAACTTGGCAACACATACAATAATATATTCTCACCTATTAAGTAAGATTTATATTTTTATCTCTATTTTTATTCCGTCCCTCCTTTTTTCCATTATATATAACCAAATGTATTTTTGTATTGTTTTCCACTTTACATGCTTTATATGCTGCCCTTAGTTGAGATTTATTTTTGGTTTTTCAATGAAAAATGTAATTCTACTTTTGCAAGTTTTTCTTTTATTTTTATTTCGGGGGCTATATTTTCTCTATTTTTCACAAGACAAATATCTAACCTCCACAATTCTAGAAAATTGGTCAGGTAATATTGTTGCCTCTGCACTTTTGTTTATTCCTTCAACTAATCACAAAAAGAATGTAATTTGAGTTCACTGACTTTACGGTGTATCCTTAAGACGAATTTGTTCCCTTCTATTGTAAAGGCATTTAGCAATCGTCTCCCAGGATAGAACGAATTTTGTTTCCTGCAGAACCAACATAACAATCAA
Source organism: Forsythia viridissima (assembly GCA_030279155.1). Classification (NCBI taxonomy): domain Eukaryota; kingdom Viridiplantae; phylum Streptophyta; class Magnoliopsida; order Lamiales; family Oleaceae; genus Forsythia; species Forsythia viridissima. The sequence goes on along the minus strand of CM059033.1, from coordinate 36,131,901 downwards.
TAGGAGTTCCAACGAACTCAATACAGTGTTAAGAACAATATCAAAATTTCAGTGGAAAGATGATGTTAATTTTCTGGCAGCAGTGCAGACTATTTATAGATTTGTTTGTGACGATTTATCTTCCAAAGTTGAATGACATGAAAGAAAGTGTTGAAAATGACAAGTGGAAAGGAGCTCACTTTGAATGATGTTCTTCATGTTCTCGATATTCGAAAGAATTTGGTATCTGGTTCCTTGTTAAGCAATAATGGATTTAAATTAGACAAATTTGTACTTACCAAAAATGAAATGTTTGTAGAAGGGCTACTTAAATGAGGGGCTCTTTAAGATGAATTTAATGAAATGACTAGTCTAGAAAATTTGGTTGGAAATTAAATAACTAAGATGAAATGTTTGTAATTAAATAACTAAATACCTAAACATTAAATAAATTTTGTCTAAAAAGATATTTAAGACAAGGACCCACTTGCACCAAACCCTTGTCGGCCGGCCAAACAGCAATGGCGGCGTGCGTGTGGGCTTAGGACTGAACTCAATAGGACCTAGGTATTCCCCTTTCAAAGAAAAGTGGTACTTTTTGGGGCCCAAACCCAATTACCAAACTTCCAATTAAATCAAATTCTTCACTTATTTAAAGTTCCAAGTACATAACTTTGAAATCAAATATTTCATTTACTTCTAAATAGTTTTTGATAAATAAATATATTGCATTAATCAACTCGTAGAGTAGAACGTGAATAAGCTTAGTTCCGTTAATTTCGGAGTATGGATCTCACTGAAATTAGAGCTCAAAATTGACCCATTTTATTTTTTTATTAAACCATTTCCAACAAATACTACCATGTAAGAGCATCTTCAATGCATTCTAAGTATTGATATCTAGGTGGTATGTAAGTTGAAAGACTTTCAATATACATGACATTAATATATAATCAATAGATACTCAAGTCTAAAATTTATCTGTAATAAGTTTTATCTGTAACTCAATGATATTGTCTAAGTGTCTTTCATTTTTTTAAAATAAAAACAAAATAATAGGAAATTGAAATTTTATTGAATCCGTACATCTAATAGAGTTTCTAAATCTAGACAGAGCTTTAGACAATATCTATTTTTTCTTTTGCATGTCAACTTCACAGAGTCCTTGACAGCTTACATTGAAAATTAATTTTTTTAAACATTTTTTATTATACTTATGCGACAAATTTTTTTTAACAATCCACGATTACATTTAAGATTTAGACAGGGCTTTAGACAATGTCTATTTTTTTTTTGTTGCATGTCAACTTCACATAATCCCTAACACTTGCATTGAAGATGAATTTTTTTAAACATTGTTCATTTTACTTATGAAACATTTTTTTTAGCAATCCACGATTACATTACAAATACTCTAAACAAACTTAAAACCTATGACATCAATTGGCACGCCCCTTCATTCTTGTCAACGATATCAATAGCCATTTTTTATTTTTGCAAAATTATTAATTTCAAAATACGGACATTCTTTACTTGTTATCATACAAGCTTTGTGCAAGAGGCTAAACAAGTAGTTTTTGTTAGGTGGTCCTCCCTTGACTCGTACCTGGCTTGGTGCTAGTCTATGATGCCACTTGCCTAGCCAATATGGTATTAATGACTTATTTGATAAGTAACTCTAATAAGATAAACATATATTTTATTTATTGTACTCTTCAATTCCACATAACAATTAAAGCCTAAAACTTGACATTCCTCTCCTCCACCCTCTACATTCTTGTCAATAATGTTAACCAGAGAAATTTTTTCTCCAAGTGGCCCTCCCTGACTCATATCTGGCTTGGCCATGGTCTATGATCCCACTTGCACAGCCACTACCCCCACCATAACCCCTACCCCCTTCTACTCTCAAGTCTAAATGTGTAGTTCCAAATTTGCGACTCTACATTGACATATCGTTACTTTTTAACAACTAAAAAAACACTAATACATTTCTTGATACATTAACACATTACAGTTTGACCTCTTATTTATTCAAAAAAAAAAAAAAGTAATGAGTAGTGTTAAAAATATATTGAAGAGACATTAAATCTCAACTCAACTCAACTCAATCTCGGGGTGGGTGGGTGTGTGTGTGTGAGTGAGAGAGAGAGAGAGAGAGAGATAATATGTCGATGATAATAAGTTGATTAGAATAAAGAGAGGTAGGTTTGGTCGGTTTGGTTATTAAGACAACTTCTCATTGCACAGCCATAGAAAATTACAGACACAAAGGCCCACTATTTTTGATGAGCACATGAGCTGCTGAGCATGCTCTGTTTGGACTTTCTTTCAAAAGTACTGTCCTTTTCTAATAGCATGCCACAATCTAAAATACAAAAGTACTGATCAAATACATACAAACCAAACAGTGGAAAATAGAAAATACAACACTAATAATTCAGACTTCAATTTCTTCATGTGCTTGAAACAGTAGCCACAACAGAGAAGGCGTGTATTGGCATCACTTTTTGAATGGGATGGCTCTGATCACGACCACATGGTACAGAGCTGCTAGCGCTGCCCCAATGAATGGTCCAACCCAGAATATCCACTGCATATATCAGAACAAGATAAAGTGTAAGAACGAAGTTTAGCCAATCTTATCACCCCATTTGGCAAATTTTCTCTTTGATTTCTTTTCTAACCAGCCTATACTTTTCATAGTCGTCCCAAAGTAGGCGAAAGAAGGTTGTATTAGGTTAACAACATAAAAATTTGTCACATTTTACAAACCGAGCATGCCTAAAGTAACATGATTGTGTAGTGATTGTCAGGATCTAATTGATGAAATTAAAAATATGGCACTCTATTAAAATTGTCTAGGTAAGCCCTTAACTCAAATATTTCAATAGTAGAACGCCAATTATATTGAATCCAGAGAGTTTAATTTTTAGCTTACATGATCATCCCATGCGTGGTCTTTGTTGTAGATGATTGCTGCACCAAGACTCCTGGCGGGGTTAATACCAGTACCGGTAATAGGGATGGTTGCCAAGTGCACCAAGAACACAGCAAACCCAATGGGCAAGGGGGCCAATATCTGAAAACCATTGAATTACAGTATTAGGGAATCCAATTAATCAAACTTTTTCGTGATCAATAATGATGTGTTTTGATTGATCAATTTCTACATCATGAACAACAGTGAATTAATCAATTAGTACCCAAAGAAAAGATATTTGATTACAGAAACACAAGAAAAGTCTTGTTCAAGCTTAATCACCTTCAATCATACCTAGCATGGAGAATGGTTTATATTTCTAGAGAAACATGCCAACAAAGAAAAGAGGAGTGCTTACAGGTACGTGCGAGTCTCTGGCACTACGTTTGGCATCAGTAGCAGAGAAAACAGTGTAAACGAGCACAAAGGTACCGATAATTTCAGCACCAAGGCCAGAACCCTTGGTGTAACCGTGGGCTACTACATTAGCACCACCACCCTTGGTCATGTACAGGGTCTTTCCGAACCCCTTAACCACACCAGCACCACATATGGCTCCTAGACACTGCATCACTATGTAGAACAAAGCCCGAGTCAACGACAATTTCCTCGCCAAAAACAGCCCAAAAGTCACTGCCGGATTTATATGCCCCCCTGCACAACAAACAGTTCATTAACCATTACTGATCATGCAGTTTGTTTTCTTTTCCAGTAGAAATTATGCCCTTTTCTTTGAAGAAAATAGGTTAGAATTGTTAATCAGAAAGTTGATTGTTGAAATGATTCGGTTTTTTGAATTGACATAGTTTACATCAAATGGAATTAAAACCTTAGAACTGAAATTCATGAAAAACCATCTCTAATTTTGATTCCAAAACCTAAATTTCATACTATCAAAGACTAAACTACATAGGTAGAAACGGTTCCATTTCAAAAGCCAACCTTGTCGGGATCGGGAGGAGTAACCCAATATTTTATATATGTTGGTTAGTATTTTCATATCCAAACTAGAGGTAGGAGTCTCAAGTGACAACACCAATCTTGAAATCCAACCCCTCTTTGAGGTTTAGACAGATCGATTATTCTATATTACGGTTAAAGATCATAGCGAAGACAAGCCAAATATGTAAATCATTAGACCAACAATCTAAATATTCGTGTATAAATCATTTATAGCTGAAGAACTTGCCTGAAATTCCTGCAGTGCAGTAAACAAGGGCAAATATCATGCCGCCGAATGCCCAAGCAATACCTTGGATTCCAACAGTTGTGCACTTGGAATCAGACTTGCTAACTCCCATGACTGTCAAAACGGTAATATACAGGAACAGGAAAGTGGCTATGAACTCGGCTATGCCAGCTCTGTAGAACGACCACGATGACAGCTCACCCGGCTCGAAAAGCGGTGCCGGTGGTGGCTCCTTGTAGTCCTTGTCCTGGCTTTGCGCCGCCGTGCCAATCGGCTGCCTCTCGTTGTATTTGTTAGCTCCAACTCGTACATCCTCATCTTTGCTCTCCATTTCTTCTTCCCTTTCTCACACTGAAACAAGAAAAATATCTGCTCCCTTTTTTCTCTCTGTGACAATTTCACTGCTTTGTGATGTGTTGAATGCAAGTGGATGTGATTGATTTATATACACACAGTTGTGCTGTCAGTGGGGCATACTGACGAACACCAATCAATATAATACAACCGACCATACATAATTCAGTGCATTTTATTGATTCATGAAAACGACGAGTGAGAATTTGGTATTCTTGTGATCCCATCTGGCAAAATGAGGGCCTCAAATGTGTATAACGTTCAATTGTGATGATGTAGAAAGAGAGAGTAGCGCCCACCGCCCACACTTTGATAAGTGGAAGAACAGTGACAAAATGGAATGGGTAATTAACAACGGCAAAATTTCATTGGGTTTCCCAACTTACATGTTTGTTTCAAACAGCACCTTTCTAATGTCCACAGTAGACAATCTTTTTTCACTTGTCCAATGTCCATTGGACAAGTGTCCAAATGGGCACTATAAGATTGCCCACTGTGGACATTAGAATATTTCCATTGTTTCAAATTGTCATCTAACTTTAGATTGATCTTACAACTTATATTTTTATTATTTCAATTTGATCACCACACTTATATTTTTGTTTCAATTTAACCATTATATTTCCTTTTATAACTTTACCAAAACTAACAAAATTCTTGCCTTGGCGGCCAGTGGAATTTTTAATTTGAATTGTTCGAGACTCACCATTTTAAAACAAAAGGTGAGGTTTGACAAACGATTTTTTAGCACCAAAAGAAATGTGTTGCAAAAAATATAAATTTGGTCGCAAATCGCATTGGCTAGGTTACATAATTTTGGTGATGGTTACAAACGAAATAGTCAAATAGAAACATAAATACAAATTGAGTGATCAAGTTGAAATAGTTGAAGTTAGAGGACCAACACAAAACAAATTTTTAAGTTTGACGACTTCTATTAAATTTTTCCCAATTAAGAACTCAACATATGGTGGGTGGGATACAGTGGGGGTGGAGTTCTATTTTCGGTACAAGTAGGGACCGGATTGGCAATGGAAAAATTGGCCACGCAATTCAATTTTCATATTGCCTTTAGCTCGTGTTTCTCATTTGGAATTGTAGGTTCCCAAGCTTTTTAATATATCACAATTTCATCCCTATTAAATTTTAATAGCAAGTTCATAATTGTAATTTATACACTTATCTCGACTCCTTAATTAAGAGTTTTCATAAAATACTAAGTATTTTAGATTTAATAACTATTGAATTTTAGTCATTTTCGTGATTGTAGGACGAAATCTCCAAACTCGAGTCACGTTGGTGAAATCAACGAGAAAATAAGAAGAAATTGAGTTTTTAAAGTGAAGATCAAAACCAAATATTGGAAGATGAGAAAGAAGATAAAATCAAGAATTTTAAGGAGCTTTGGAGTGATAAAGAAGAGTTGAAGTGAATGAACAAATGTCCAAAAATCGAAGAAGCGAATTAAGAAACATATTACCGAAGCATATGGGAAAATTAGAGCACAGAGTTTGGTACAAAAATCTCCTCAAGGTAAGTGATATACCATTGGAAAGATAATTGAACTACGAGTCCAATACTTTTACAGATTACAATTTAAAGTTTCTTACAAGATATTATGACAGATCGAATATCTATCATATGAGACAACACTTTGACCGCTCAAGCGAGCGACCATATGGCTCGCTTGAGCCCATTTCCAACATGCGTCTATCTGCTCAATCAAACGACATCACGGCCAAACCTTCAGTTGGGTTAAAACTCTATTTTGATAGGTTTTTTGTAGAAATTTAGGATACATTTTAAACCATAATTGGAGGGCTATAAATATGAGAACAAAGAGCAATACTAGGGTTCGAAAAAATGTAGGAAAAAAGAGAATGAAGGCACGAGTTTTACACGGGATTTCTTCTTCCGGTTAATCTTTGGTGAGATTCGAAGCAAGAAAGCAGTTGAGCATTGTTAGGCACTCGTTTGAAGATATTCAATGGGGGCGAACTTCATATTTAAAAGCTTCTTCTTGTAATTAAACAATTCGGGAGATGAACTCTAAATTATTTTCATGCTTTTGTGACCCAATCATGGTATGCTAAAATTCTTTATGCTATGGATGATAATGTAAACCATATTTTAACTTTTAATTCAATGATTCCTATTTCTAATTTTAATTTGTGTTTTTGAATTATTTATACTATAGTTTTAATATCCATTTAAATGTGTTTGTGACCCATTTTACTTCCAGGAGGTTCGAAATAAGTTTAGCTCAACACTAACTCCTATAGAAGTTATGAATAATTTTATCTGCTTGTTGCAATCAATTTAGGTAATCTTGTGGTTAAATGCCTTTTTTAAATTCAAATTCAAAATAGGATTATTTGGGACATATATGAAAATATGTCTAATTCTACTCGGATGAGATTATTAGATAGCTTAAGATTATCTATTGTCAATTTAAGCATAAATTAGATTAGAAAGAGAGATTTTGGGGATTAAATGGATACTAATTGTGGAGTTGAACTCCTAACTTAGCTTATATACTTGAATTTTGCTACACTAATCAATACGTGCAATCTATTCAATTAGTTAATTTAGCATAGATTCATACATTAATTATTGATCACCTTACTGTGTGTACTCAATTTAAGTTAAACCTGATTGAATTTAAGTGAAAATCGAAGTCCTTGTAAGAACGATATCCTTTAACTCATTTTGACCATTACTTGTTAACGAACTCATACGTTTGTAGAATTTCACCGAACACGTGTATCATCCCAACTTCTCAGTAATTTACGCAAATAGTCCTCATTCACGAAATTCGTCAAAAAAATATGTTAAAGTTGTATAAAAAGGCATAATTACCCATAACTTTAAATATACAAAAAACAAATTCATTGAAAACAAAAAGGAGAAAAGGAAAAAAAATTATAGAACAAAGATTCTTCTTATTCTACAATGACCCACCACCACCACCACCACCACCACCACCACTGTCGACAACTACCACCCCCAAAACCACCAACGCCTAAAATCAACACCATCAACACCACTTGTTAACCAAACATCTTGACCAACCACCACCACCACCACCACCACCACCAAGGACCACCATTATTGTCACCACACACTGTTACCCATTTTATTTATAACAACAAGAAACTACATATTACATAAGAAATAAACAGTAAATGAAAGGAGTAAGAAAACTGTAGAATAAAGAATTGATGAAGAAAGCAAACTGAGGCCTGTACAAGTACAGTTTTCTAAAAAAGATTCGTCCCCTACTGTAGGTTATGAACGTCTGTTTCCCAGGATACAATGGTAGAACTGGTTGTACCAGTGAACCAAGCTACTGCCAGAACAATATCACCGCGAGAAAATTCGAATGCCAAAGAGGAAAATCGATTGTTAAAGAATTGAATGAGGAAATGTTGAATTGTTGTGTGTAGAATGAAGAAAATTGACATGTTTATATAGGCCTTAGAGTGACCTTCCAATTCCAAATCCACCATTAACATGAGAGTTACAAAAGTTATAAAACATGAAAGTGTTGAGAAGTTGGAAAGTCTCAAACAAATAAAGATTTTAAAATTTCATTCAACTTATTTTCCAACACCCCACATCTGACGACCCACCACTATGACAAAAAAATTTATAGTTCTCTATTTGCTTATAAAAAAATAATTGTTCCGTTCATTAGTTTGGTGGGAACATGTTAAATACCTTGTCAATTTTGGATAGAAGACTCGTGAAATAGCTCATATTAGTAGTAGTGCATTACTTTGGTTTGTTTGATTATAGGTCAAATTACAGAGTTAGAAATTTTGTGAATCTTCAAGCTTTGAATTTCCAATAACTATATTCCATCTGCTTAATATTTGTTTTTTGCTTATGGGTTCAATCCAAGCTTCAATTGAACAGACTTTTCGATGATTGTTAGAAGAACTAGGAAAGAAATGGACAACAACCAGAGCCACAGTAGCGGCATTTTCAAGAAGCATGGCACAGAACAAAATTTGAGGGCTTAGAGAAACCATAATGTTATTGACCACCAAGGATTTGATGAGAAGTTCAATCGAGTTGTCGGACTTCTCAGCATTCATAAGTATCCAATGTCGATACAGGTTGTTACTTGGCTATTTTTTTCATGGTGGTAGTAGGTTGCTGGAGGTGGTTGGCGATAGTGGTGGTGGTCGCTCGATATGAGGTAGTGTGGGGTGGGTCAAGAAGTTTGGTCAATAAATGATGTTGATGTTGTTGATTTTGAGTATTGGTAGTTTTATGGGTAGTAGCTGCTGTGGTTTCATAGGCAGTGATTGTCAATGTGGCAGCGCAAATGGTGTGATGGAATTGGGGTGGAGGTAGGTCAGTTGAGAAGAAGTAAAAGAGCCTTTACTTTTCATTTGCCTTTTTCAATTTTTTTTCCTATCTTTTTCTTTTGTCTTTATTGGATTTATTTTTAATATATTTAAAGTTAGAGGAAAAAAATGTCTTTTTACACAATTTTAACATAATTTTGACAGATTCGTGAGTGGGGACTATTTGCATGAACTATACAAATATTGTGAAGATACATGCTATAAAAATTTAATGAGGTCAAAATTAAGATAAAGTGAAAAGAGTGAGGATCTATAGTATAATTTATCCTTAAAAATATGATTTTTAGTTATGTTGCTTAGTAAAATTAATTTCTTATTTGATGGTAAGTTATTATGACATTTCTGCCAAATTTAAGTGAAGTATCACACGTCGAATAAAGGGAGTTCAAAAATCTTGTTTTTATATTTTCTTTTCATAATTTTGAATAACATATTTATTAAGCTAAATTGAATAAAACTGTAGATAATTAAGATTGAAATGGAATGAATAGAAAATAGCATGTCACATCAATGAAAAGTTTTGAGTATAATTTATTTTATCATATCAATACAAATTCTTGTATGAATTTTTGGAACAGAATAAAAGAAAGTTGGGTTGAATACTTTTAACTCAACCAAAGTTGAAGAAACTTATTCAATAGTCAACGCTAATCACTTTTGATCCCAAAGCTTTATGTCGCCTGAATAAACATTGATTACATTTTCTAATTCAATTAAGTTGTTGAGACTATCGAATCAATTAAGTAGTGGGATAAATTATCTTTATTTTTAGGAAAATTTGTACTTTTCGTTTTCAACTTTTGTAATTTGTTACTAATCTAACATTAACCTTATTTTGGTACCAGACATCCTCAATATTTCAATTAATTGAAAATCTCATATCCATTGATAGATTTCGTAAAAAAAATTTGTTATAACTCCCACATACACCATGTGTTTATATGCCTCACTTATCGCATCTCAGAACTGTAGGACAAATTGGTCTATCCACAGAAAATTTTCCTCATTTTCTTTTTCTTATTTTTTGTACAATACACACACACACACACACACACACACACATTTCTAACTTATGTTGTATCAATTTATCTTTATCATTTTTCTCATATGTTCTTCTTCTTCACCCTCTCTCATTCTTGATAGTCCAAATATGGAGTGGAGTGTATGAAGATGTGGAAATCGTAGGGATCTGAAGACATTTTAGAAGGTTGCGAACTCAGTTTGAAGATTATTTGCCTGTGAAGTGAATTTAATCATTCATACCTCGATAATTTCACACGATTTAAGTACTTGAAACCCTTATTATTTTCCAAAAAATCATTGTGATTGCTTTACGTGGCATGACCCTCCTATTTTTGACTAGGCGAAGCAAGTGATTCCTGAGTTGCTAAATTCTAAGTGAAGAGATGAAACAAAGATAAATCAATTAGACGCACATGGTAAGGGTTTGGAAATGGAGATCAACAAGCTAAAAACACGGATCAATTGTTTGGAAATAGAGAAGATAAAACTAGAAGCAATAATACAAAAAATTGGTTGAAAATAGAAAACCCAATGGAAGTTATTTTTAAATTTGGTTAGTTGTAATCGAGTTTATTGTAGCTTGAATTTTAGTGATCTTAGGTTAATGTCCTTTAGAGCATCGGCCAAATATGTAAAATTGTTGCAATTATTCTCTTTAGTGAAGTATTTTTTAAATTTTTGGTGTTATTATGTTGATTTTTGCAATTTTTAAATTCTTTTGTCAATGTCTTAAATATCCAATCCAAACATGTATGGAATATGCGAAATTTTGAGGACGTGTTTTGCTACATCCAGTAACACTGTTGGATATAAATTGATGTTCGCAAAAAAGGCTGGAGACATATTTTGCAAAAATATGTAAAAGTTGGAGATGTGTTATAAAACAACATACAAAGGTTAGGGAAACCTGTTTTGCCAATTGTTTGGATGAAAAATTTTGTGAATATATCATGTTTCTCAGTATGTCAAAGCAACATCAACTAACAACTCTAGACAACCACATTTTGAACACATTCAAACAATTCTAAACCACCACATTTTCAACAACAAAAAGCAATTCCAAACATCCACAAACAATTCCAAACACTTTCAAACATTCGTTGATATATTATGCTTTAAACTAACACATTGGTAAAACGTGAACATCACATGTTCATAACAAAATATAAAAGGAACATCCTCTTGTTGTACAACAAAACATTTAAAGTAAAACACAAACAATGTTCATTTAAGAATTTTGTTTCTTGGTCTAAGTTCTTGACTGGTGCTAGCTAATTTGGCCTTGCATGATTGCTTGTTGTGACGAGTGTCTCTACAAATGTTGTAAGTCATATCCATCATTTGTATTCCACTCTTGGTGCCTGACTTGGAGCCTCATTTGGTTCTCACTTTCTTAATTTATTGGGCATCCCATGTTGTTTTTGGTGACGATGTGGAGCAATAAGATTCTTATCCCTTCTTGCCCAAAACTCAGGGTCTTCTATGGGGTGAATAACTGGAATGTAAGCTTTGAAGAACATCTATTTACTGTAACACTCATCAATATAATTCTCAAGCTTCAGATGCGTTATATGAATGCAACACATGGTACGGCAACATAGAATCCCAGTGAGCTGAAACCTTCTACAAGAGCATGTATTCTGACCAAAATCAACATCATATGTTTTATTATTGTTATCCTCTACCTCAAACTCATGTCCACCTACCAACATAGGTTTGCACAGTTTGGCATCCTCAATGCTTTTCTCAATAGTTTTCCAGATTTTAGGTAGTAAACCTATGCTGCCACTTGTTTATAGATTCTCTCTTGGTTGCCATCCGCATCGTGAGATAGTGTCGTATATTATCTAGTAAGCATATAACAGGTTTATCTTTAGATTGCAAGAGTGAGGCATTAAAATCTTACATGGATTGTTGAGTAGAATGTCACATTTGGTAGTATCTTTGAAATGTGACATACTCCATTGCAATGACAGTTTCTTCTCCAACTAATCAAATGCCCCCTCACTTACAACTTTAATTTTCTCCATATACTATTCAAATTCTGCTTTAGTTGTTGCCTTAGCAACAACCCAAAACAAAATCTTTAATTACAAACTCCTGAATTGTCCTTTGAAGTTAGTGTATAAATTCCTAACACAAACGATGCTCTACTTCACCAACTCACTTGTGCATTGTATCTATTAAACCCTTTTGTTTATCACTAATAAAATTCCAACCATGTGAGTTTCCAACACCATTTTTATCAACCAAAAATTCCAATAACCAATTTCAATTACTTTTGTTCTTAGCTATGTACAATAGGGTATATTTGATGTTTTACCATCAATACCAACTGCTACCAAGACATGCCCACCAAAATCACCCATCAGAAAAGCACTCATCCAATCCTACTATTATTCTACACCCATTTATGAATTCCTCTTTTATAGCGGCCAAACATATATACACTCTCATAAACTCTAATACCTTACCATCCATCGTAGTCTTTAATACAACGGTGTTGCCTATATTGGTCTTCTTCAAGTGCCCACACTAACCAGATAAGATTTGAAACCATTTCTTACTATTTTTTCTAATAGCCTCCAAGCATTTGATCATGGTCCCATAGAATTTCAATCTCAATGCACTCGAAGCACATTTCTTCCTCACGGTCTCCACAAAGCCTCTCATTTTCCATCCAGGGTTATTCCAAAATCTATTTATGTATCTCACAGACAAGTACGATGTACTAGCATGCCTAGTTTCATAGATCATTGCACAAGTATGGTACAAATCTAGTGTGTTTATTCTATATGAGTCACTTTTTTTTTGTGGAATCAAGGATACAAAACCTATTTGAAGTTCTTATCTTTGCATAAAGCTCATGGATGAGTCTTGTCATCCTTTGCATACTTCACCCATCTGGCATCTAATGGCCTTCTTCAACATCTTCTTATTAGCAAACTTTTGACCAGCATATACTTAATGTGTAAAAAACCACTCTAGTTATGTAAAGGTTGGGGACCTATTCTGTAAAAGCATGCATATACACGCCAATTTGCTAAAACCCAATAGCATGTGAAGGTTGGGGACCTATTCTGCAACAACATGCATATACATACCAATTTGCTGAAAACCATTGTATGTGAAGGTTGTGGTCTTACTTTGCAACATCATATGTATACACACCAATTTCATTTCATATGGAAATGTTAAGGAGACCTATTTAGCAAAATCATGCGTGTAGACACCAAGTTCATTTCATCTGTAAAGGTTGAGACCTATTATGAAATAATAAAAATGGGGGGTCACTGAAATCATCTTTGTCCTTGTATACATGATCTATGTCATTCTTCTTTCCCATCTCTCCATCACTATCTAAACTACGTAGGTCATAAGAATCTTTATCTTCATCTTCGTTGATGGCACCATCCCTATTTTGGTAATCTGTGTACTTATCCCATGTATAGTGTCTCTCAAAAATTTCATCACCATTCAGTTCTGGATCCTCCTACTCGTAATCTAAATCTACAAAATTATCATTCCCATTAACATCATCTCTATTCATCTTTTCATTTTCATTCACTATTGCATCATTGTACCACCATCTTATTTTAATAATTTACATCACAATGCTCACTCCTTTTAGTTGTTCCATTATTACAATAACAATTACCTACACCTACATATGTAAGCTCTAAAAGTATATCTCTAAAGTGATCAGTAAAATAGTTCACACAATCATTCACTAGAATGTCATCTCACTCCCGAACAAAGACCTCATACTGGGTTATTTGAAAATGGTTTTCTTGGGATGCAATCGGACATTGTGAATCATTAAGTGGCTGGCTTTCAACCACTTGTACTCTTTATTCCAACTATTCTATAGGTTGCCCTCCACAATTAGTTCTTTCTATAACTTTACCCTCCAACATAACATTCCCACAACCATATTTCTTTGAGCCTTCAATTGTTTCAGCCCACTGTCTTTCATCTTTAAAATAATCAATACATTCAACTCGAGGTTGATAGTCTTCTTCAACATCATCCTTCATCACAATATTTTCAATTTCTTTACATTCATAAAGTACGACTACGCCGTCAATGTCTGAATGTAAAGTGAAGATATTTAAATCAAATTTTGACCCTAATTCTGACTCAATAATGACAACATTGTCCTCATTTGGTCTCCAGGAAAAATCAAGAAAGTATACTTTTTTAGATCCAAACTTCTTTGTGTCTTCTTATTGCATAGAAGAACGCAACTGTTGCAAAAACTAGGATTTTAGTAGTAGGCAGCATCCCTTCTTAGTTTTGAGTTTTCAGAACCATTCTATTTTGGTTCTTCTCCACATTCTTACTGGCGATTCAAGAATTTGCCTATGATTTTTTCAACTGATATTTCATATTTTAGTAGTAGGCGGCATCTCTTCTTAGTTTTAAGTTTTCAGAACCATTCTGTTTTGGTTCTTCTCCACATTCTTATCGGGCTATCCAGGAATTTGCTTTTGATTTTTTCAACTGATATTTCGATATAGAAAGATCTCTTTATTTCTTCACCGTGGGTTCTCACATCATCTTCTTGAAAAGATAGTCAGGTCAGGTGATGGTCAACAACTCAGGCAGGAAATGCAGAGAAGCGGCTAACGATGCAAGAGCTCTTTTCCTCTTTTACACGCTTTAAAAAAAAGGGTATGTAGGGTTTTTGGACCCTATGTTGAGTAAAGGTTCCAAAAGTGATATGTATGTGTTGTTTCTTGGCACTCTCTTTCTACCTAAAAAGAGTGATTGAGAGTAGATTTCAGGTTTGATAGTGTCATGGATGAGTAAGCACCTCATCTGTATACTATTTTTCATGTGTTCTATCACTCTCTCCTACCACAACAAGGCAGGCCTGCCCATCACGAAAGTTTTATGATCTATCATTGGGCCAAAATGTAGTTGCTAGAACCGTTTCAGAACCCGCTCCCTCTTCCTTAATGAAATTCTGCTCCTCGGTCCTTAGCCGCCCATCCCATAACCAGCTTCCCTCGACTACCTTCAGAGGTAAAATGGGATGTCATGAACCGTCCACATGTTCAACCTGGCCCTCAAGCTCTTCTTTGGTTTGGTTTGTCCACCTTTCACGTGCGGGGTTCAAAACCTCCTTGCCTGCTTCTATTGGTAGTTCACTCTCTTCTGATGATATAACCACATATACTTCTATAACCCTAGATTTACTAAAATCTTTAATCAAGTACAACATATCTCCACCAGTCATCAACAACTCATTCATAAGATTCTTCTTAGGTTTTCTATAAGCAAAGAGTAAGGAAAAACTATATCCCAAATATTTTGCTATAGAATTTAACCCGAACCTTTAAAGGAAATCAGAGCCCACTCAATCAATATACTATGCAATTCTCCATCCTCTTAAAAAATCCACCACCATGAATATATTTCATTGTAAAGTAAGACAAATCATCGATTACAACAATAATCTCCCAAAAAATGTAATCTTGGGTTAGAAAATTGCAATAAAATCTATGGATAAGAGTCTTCAGCCATAATAAATCAGGGCCATAATAAATCAGGTAACATAGCATATTGTGGACCTTCTTCATTCTCTCTCTACGGTATTGGTATTCATCGAATGGCCGCATTCTGGTTTATTAGCAACTGTTCAAATGGACACGATATGTGTGATATTTTGAACAACAACGAACATAAATTAACCTGCATCGAGTTGGCTTGCACTTCAACAGCGTTTTCTAGAAGAGAGATGGTTGTCGTATTCTTTGTTCTTAGAACAAAATAGAGGGTCTAGTAATATGTACACGTAAAATTGGGTTTCAAACATGAATTTTTTTTTTTTTACTTTTTTGAATGGACCAATTTTTCCTATAGTTCTTAGACGTGGTGAGGGAGGCATATAAATACGTGGGGTGTACGTAGGTGTCATAATGACAGTTTTTCACAAAATTGTCAATTGAAATGTGGTTAGCAATTAATTGAAAGGTTGGAATGTGTGGTGCTAAAAAAGTTGATGGTAAATTAGTAACATATTGTAAATGTTATGAACGAAAATTGTAAATTTCTTTTATTTTTAATCACTGAGTTTAAATCTTAGACTCATATACAACTCGACATTATAAATATATCACAAGTGTATAGTTGAGGTTATTCATAAGCTAAATTTAAAATTTCTACAAGTTCATAATTTTATTTGCATTCAACTTCTTGTTTCCTCAAACCAAGAAGCTAGGTTCTAAAAGAAATTGAGCAAATGTTGTTCAACTGGATCGGAGCATGTATACAATACTACTGGCAAAACAACTATAAACAACCATTAATGATAAGTCAAAAGAAAGTGGGGATGATATCAAATTACCATATCTCTTATGTCATGAACGTGCTATAATTTTGAGACAAAGAAACAATCCCAAAATCGAGTTAATTTTACGAATTCTTACTTAACCCACAACTAGAGACAAAAGTATTAGTTAAAAACTTATTTAAATTTTTATTTTTGGAATTTATGTACCAACCACAATGTTACATAAAAAAGGCCGTTTGGGTAAGGGCCTATACGTAGATAGTATGTATACTAAAATTAAAAATAATAATAAACTACACGGATGATAAGTTATAGAAGTTTTGTATTAGAATTTCTGGCTCTAATTAAAACATTATTAATTATAATAAAAAATTTGACCTTATCTTAGCTCTAATTATTATAATAAATTGTGATTTGTTGTCTAAACATAAATTAATTGCATTTTTGGAGCCGTCATTTATTTTAAATTGGGTACTAATGGGCCAAAATTAAATAATTCATGGGCCGGTGCTTGGTGCTGACATAATGTCTTATCCTTCCACTCATTGGCTCATTATTCTATAGAACAATTGTAATGAACGTCCCTAATTTATGAGTGTTGTTGTAAGTTGATTGCTATCCTTTTTTTATTTGCATATTTAAACTAAAATTCAACTCTATAGCACTTTGATTTATTTAATTGTTAGAAAGGAAAGTACAATGCTTATGGAACACCATTTTATAGGTAAAATAGGTAAGGAGGAATGATCTAATTGAAATGTATAGATAACAAAAGAAAAAGAAAAGAAATATATATAAAAAAAGAAATTTACAATCACATATATTGGTGTACTCTCCACCCATTGCCTCTAGTTTGCCTACCCTATTGTGTCCCCTCTAATTTTTTGACGTCTCTCTTTGATTTTTCCTATACTCACATCTTAATTTCGAACATCCTATTTGTTGCGCAACTCTCCATTAGTTCTGCCCCTTCCCACCTCGGTGTGAGAGAAGTGGGGACAGAAGGTAGATGAGAGAGGGAGTTTGTATTTACTTTTTTTATATTTTAATTGGTAATATTAATATCGTTATACTTTTAATTAAAAATACTAATTTTATAATGTCAAAATGGATATAAAATCGTGTAATTGATCAAACCAAAGGAAAGAGATTGAAGTACACAACAACTGTTAGCCGAACAAATTATCTAAAATCTCATTTTTGCTTAGGACATCCTACCACCTAAACCAAAATGCTCGTCTTCACGGTATATAGGAGAAGCATTGGGGTCCAAAGTGTAAAATTTTAAAAGGGTGAGAACATAGTTTTCATGGAAGAAAAGATTAATAACATGTTTATACAAATTTAGTAAGTTGGGAACCTTCACTGCAATATTCTCTTGTTTTTAAAAAAAGTGTAATCATGAGGTGGTTGATAATTATCACTACCAATCATACAACGGCATATTCCACTCTGGCATAATTAAAAGGATAAAAAAAATGATATTTGATTATATTAATTAAATTAGTTTTTTTTTTTTTTTTTTTTTTTTTATTTCATTTCTCATTGTCACAGGCAGGACAGCGAATACTGGTGTGCATTGATCTAGAGATAAATTACCGGTTTCTAAAAGCGGATTCCCAAATTTCAGTCAATATGAAAATGCTAGAACAAGGATAAACCATATAGATCTCATCTTTGATATAGAACTGAGAGAAAAGATCTGGACCCGATCACGGGGTCCAGAAAAGTTTCCCCGTCTGGCAGCAAAAATCCACCCTGCAAACAAATATAATTACCCCCCCTTTTCCCCCACTCCACTTCATTTATTTATATTTTAAACCTCCTTCTTCAACCTATTTATCTTCCATATCTTCATTTATTTCTACTTTAAACCCCATTCTTCATTATATTCATTGTATTTGTTTTTAAAAAATAAAATATATATTAATTTTCATTAAATTATATATTATTTATATCATATAATAAATAATATAATTAACGTTAATTTTATTATTAAGATTACAGTGAGATTAATTACTTAATTTATATTTGAGTAATAAATTAAATTTTACTTAAAAATAAAAATAAATAAAGCCACAAATAATTTCTATACATGCTCATTGATCTCTTTTTTCTTCTTACTGTTTTCTATTCGCGTACTAAATCACGTTTCATGTGCATATTGATTGTAAAAATTGTATGCCTCATCGAATGATTCGAATTCCTAACCAATGTGGGGAATGACACTGATAGTCACTTGAGGAACATATATATTATCACAACTTTCAAATTCCAACCCTACAAAATTTACCGAAATAAAATACATCAATTATATGTGCAAATAAAAAATACATAAAAAATTGTTAACAATGTTACAACTAACTTGTAAATTACAAAAAATAAATATGTACAAATAAATGAAAACAAAAAACAAATTAATAATATATTACCAACCTTTGTAAAATATGAAAACAATAAGTAGGAGATAAATTTGGTAAATGAACTTAGAGAATAAAAGTATTGAAAATGTTTGATGTTGGCCAAATTTGGGTAAAGTGAAATATATTCTAATGAGAAGGGAAAAATTATATGTGATGAAAAAAAATTGTTACGTTTGAGTAGTATATAAATAAGTGGAGGAAATGAAATGGAAGCAGAGGCTATACGAAGTTAAAGTAAAAAAGGGGGGTGGAGGACATAAATTTATTTGGAACTTTTTAAGAGGGGGTGGGTTCATTTATTTGCAGTTGAGGGGAGGGATATTTTTACCTGCAAATTTAGACTTTTGAATTGGGTGGGGGTTTGTTTTTGCAGCTAGGGTGGGGGCCATAAAATGAAGCAATTTTTTTTTTTTTTTTTTTTTGTTTGGCTGCGTGATTGACACGCAGCCAAACGGGAAAACTCTCTGGACCCGTTACGGGGTCCAGATCTTTTCTCTAGAACTGAATAATCGTATTGATATCAGAGAGAACTGATTTCACTTCTTCCCATTTTTAATTTTCTCAACTTGACTCAAGAATCTCGCCTTTGATTGATTTTTTATTTTTAATTCTTTAATTTTTTGTCTCTCTACCCAAGCCCAGTGTATCTCACCCCGAGTTTTATTGGATTTTATTTTTTTAAATTCTAATAGACAAATATTTTTTTAATTTTTATTTATTTCAACATTTGGCAAAGCTTAAATCCAGCAGTGTATAGAGCTCAATGAAAATGAAAGTTAGTGACTAATTTAACAAAAAATTCTACGAATAAAAAGTGAATCAATGCTATAAATCGGGTGACTAACAATGCTTTTAACCGTGCTAAAATATGATGGTACACTATGGGTATATTTGTTCTTAATCATCAATTTTTTTACTTGAGTCGTCATGGTGTTACGTATACTTCTTCATCTGATATGGTCAACACAGAATAAAGTAGAAATAGAAAAAAAAAAAAAAAAAAAAAAAAAAAAAAAAAAAAAAAAACATTTTCACCACCATTTTGTTTTAAACTTTTTCTTTCTTTTTTTTTTTCTCAAATATTTGGAAAATTAAAGTCACTTTATTTTGATATATAACCAACAGGACAATAAAATGTTAATTGAGAAGATCTTCTCAACAAGCTTAAAAAAATAAAATCACGCACAATTTCTTTAATAATCATTATAAGTATATAAAGAGCATACGAGATGAGATATGACAATTCATTTAATTTACAAGCAATATATGATCAATCATTTCATATGATATGTACGTAATTGCTTTATATAGTCAACATATATGTATATAGAAACAATATGATCGACTTGAGTGTTAAAGGGCCTGCTATCTCAGTATACATGTTTAACGTCAATCGAAATGCCAATGCAACAACATTTCAAGATTTTTGTTGAAGTCTTGTCATTTTTAACATGGAGCAAATTTCATAACAACGAACACACAAGAACAAAATTTTATACACTGCTGCCTTGTTAAATTTAAGAAATACAACACAAAATGAACATAATCAAGGCCAAAAGGAACACCTCAAATGCAAATACAGTTTCATACCTATTCAACTAGTGACCCGTAAGATCAAGTTTTCTTGAAAACTTTGTAAAAGGAGTTAGTTTAGTTGGTTAAAAGTTAGTTAAAGTTAGTTAGTTAGTTACAAAGTAGTTTGGTTAGTTAAGTGGCTGTATAAAATGGAAGCTCCACTGGACTTTCTTGTATTCAATTCTGATGTAATGTATTGTTAATATACAGATACAGCAGCTGCTTTCTTTCTTGAATTCAGCTTTTCATTCTTTCTGTTATCTTGTAATATGGTATCAGAGCATTGAGACGTTTCATAGCTGCATTCCTTTCCATCGTTTTCTTTAATCATGGCCAGAGGAGGTAGGGTCACAAACACTGGAAACGATGATCATGCTGCTGTAGGAAGATATCCATTTGCTACCTTGGAAACACCAGATCGTATACTCACAGATGACTCCAGCAGCCCTTATTACCTCAGCAATGGAGATCATCCAGGTCTGAATCTGGTGTCAAGTATCCTTGTGGGGAGCAATTATAATTCTTGGCATAGAGCAATGAATATGGCACTGATTGCCAAGAATAAATTGTGTTTCGTAGATGGAACAATAATCAGACCTTCAGTTGATGATCCCACATACAGCTACTGGTCTAGATGTAATTCTATGGTTATGTCTTGGGTCTTGCATGCTGTATCCAAGGACATTGCAGAGAGTGTGATGTACATTGACAATGGAGCTGAAATGTGGAAAGATCTTCATGATCGATTTCATCAAAGCAATGGTCCAAGAGTGTTTCAGATCAAGCAGATGCTAAACACTCTTTCACAAGGATCAAATGATGTAAGCACTTACTTCACTAAACTGAAAACCCTTTGGGATGAATTGAGAGAGTTTAGGCCTTTACCAATCTGTCAGTGTGGTGGAATGAAGGATCTGACTGATTATCAGCAACAAGACTATGCTCTTCAGTTTCTCATGGGACTGAATGACTCTTATGGTCAAGTTAGGGCTCAAGTAGTGGTGTCAATCCGGGTCAGGCGGGCCGGGTCAGCCCGCCTCCGATGAGGCCCGGTAACGGCCCGCGTTCGAAAAAGCCCGCGCCACTACGGGTTGCGGGCCGGGTCGGCCCACCCCACAAATTTTTTTCAAAAGCCCGGCCCACCCATTGGCCCATACGGGTCGAGCCCATATGAGCCGCGGTTCGGTCCGTATGAATAAAAAATATTTTTTTTTTTGAAATTACTAAAAAAATTTAGTTACTTATTGTAATTAAAAAAAAAAAATGTTTACATATATAACAAAAAATGTGTTAAATTACTAAATAAAAAATAAATAACAATGATAAATTCACATTTGTTAATTTTTTAATTCAATTTCTATTTTTTATTTATATATTTAAAGACTAAAACGTGATGCATCTGTCACATCTTTCACTTTAAATGACTCTCTGCCATTTGTTTTTTATTTTTTTTTAAATATTATTTCAAATATGAAAGTTTAAATTTTCTGCCCAATTTTTTTTTTTTTAAAAATCAAAGCGGTTCACGGGCCGGCCCGTGAACGGCCCGCGGGTTGGCCTTCTTGGCCCGTGAACAGCCCGCCCGGTTCACGGGCCGGCCCGCGGTTCCGGGTCGAGGCGGGTGGGCCGATGCCGGTTCGATCGGCCCGCCCGTCTTGACACCTCTAGGCTCAAGTATTATGATGGATCCCCTTCCTTCCATTAATAAAGTCTTCTCTCTAATTATTCAAGAAGAGAGGCAGAGAAGTCTAACTCCCTCATCAATATTACCCAGTGCAGCAGCTTATGGAGTTCCTAATAATTCTAACAGTTTCAGAGGGAAGAAGGATAAGCCAACATGCACTCATTGTGGATATCTTGGACACACCATTGACAAGTGCTATAAGATTCATGGATATCCACCTGGCTGGAAGTCCAGAGGCAGAGACAACTCTGATATGGGAAAGGGAAATCATTCTCACAACACAGGAAACTTTAGACCTTCAGCTCATCAAGTTTTCCTTGGATCATCTGTTCAGAATACAGAAGCTGGAGACTATGCCTCAACTAATAAGCTGTCAGTCAATCAGTGCCAACAACTAATTTCTTTCCTCACCAGTCAGCTGCAGACCTCTTCACAAGAACCTCCAGACCAGCCTTCTTGTTCCAATTTTTCTGGTATAAATTCCTCTATACCTAGTCATGCCTGGATTATTGATACAGGAGCTACACACCATGTATGCCATGACATACACTTATTCAATTCCCTTGATGAATGTGCATTTGCTTCACATGTTTTCTTGCCTAATGGACAAAAGGCTAATATTTCCAAAGTTGGTACAATAGTGCTTACCTCCCAGATCATGCTCTCCAAAGTCCTATATGTACCAAGTTTTCATTACAATCTGATTTCAGTTAGTGCCCTTACTATGGATGGCTGCTGTTCCTTGATTTTCAACAATGATTGTTGCGTCATTCAGGGCAAATCTGCAACTTCTCAGATTGGGAAGGGTAAAAGGATTGGCAACCTATATTACCTCAGCCTTCCAGCCTTGGATAATGGAATCATTTCATCTGCAACATGTAATAAAGACATATGGCATACAAGACTTGGACACCCATCCTTTGTAGTGAGCCATCAGCAAGATAAAGGACTCAAGTTCAGTAGCAGAATTGGAAAAGAATTTCATTGTTCTATATGTCATTTTGCTAAGCAAAAACGATTGTCATTCAATTCAAATAATAATCTTTCCGATAAAGTGTTTGATCTATTACATGTCGATATTTGGGGTTCCTTTCATGTGATATCTGTTGGTGGTTTTAAATATTTTGTCACCATTGTGGATGATTGCTCAAGACATACCTGGACCTTTCTACTTAAAAACAAATCTGATGTTCAAGAAATAGTCCCTCAATTTTTTAATATGGTCAAGACACAATTTGGCACATCCATTAAATGTGTAAGATCTGATAATGCTAAGGAGCTTAGGTTCTCAGATTTCTTTCAAAAACAATGAGTTATACATCACTTCTCTTGTGTGGAAAGGCCACAGCAGAACTCAGTAGTGGAAAGGAAGCATCAACACCTTCTAAACGTAGCAAGGGCATTGTTATTTCAGTCAGGAATTTCACTTGGATATTGGGATGATGCAGTTTTGACTGCAACACATTTGATTAACATACTGCCCTCTCCTTTACTCAATCACAAAACACCCTTTGAAATTCTGCATTCAAAGGTCCCCAACTACATGCACCTGAGAGCTTTTGGGTGTCTCTGCTATGCATCTACTTTACCCAGCTCAAGACACAAGTTTACTCCCAGATCAAAGGCCTGCATCCTGCTTGGATACCCATCTGGTATGAAGGCTTATAAGCTGCTGGACATTGAATCAGTGAGGACTTTTATTTCCAGAGATGTTGTTTTCCATGAGTCCATTTTTCCTTTCCTTGACAAAGTCTCTTCAGATGGCATATCTCAACTTCTATCAGAGGCTGTTTTGCCACTCCCATGTGATCATGATGAACATTCTGTTGGGCCTTCCAGTGTACCAATAGAAAGCATACCAGATATCCCAACAGAACCTCCAGCAGATGAACCCTCTAATGAACCTACAGCTCACACAAGGTCAAAAAGGTCAGTGAAAAGGCCTGGTTATCTCCATGATTATCACTGTGGAGCTGTCACTGCAAACACTTCCACTATGCATCCCTTATCTCGAGTATTGGGATATGACAAACTAAGTGATAATTTCAAGGTGGCTGTTATGTCAGTCTCAGCACATATTGAACCACAACATTACTCACAGGCTTGTGGTATACCAGAATGGGAAGCAGCCATGGCAGCTGAATTAAAGGCCCTTGAGGATAATCACACTTGGTCCATTGTAAGTCTACCTCATGGTCATAAACCTATTGGTTGCAGGTGGGTCTTCAAGATCAAACACAAGTCTGATGGAACCATAGAAAGACACAAAGCTAGGCTTGTAACAAAAGGCTATACTCAACAAGAAGGAATAGACTACTTTGACACATTTGCTCCAGTGGCAAAGCTGGTTACTGTGAAACTTTTATTAGCATTAGCCTCAATTCATGGATGGTCTCTACACCAATTGGATGTCAACAATACCTTCTTACATGGGGATTTGCTCGAAGATGTGTATATGACTATACCAGCTGGATATAGTCCTAAGGGGGAGTCCATTACAAATCCTGTCTGCAAATTGAATAAATCCCTATATGGTCTCAAACAGGCTTCTAGGCAGTGGAATGCTAAATTTACAGATACTCTAATCAAGGAGGGGTTCACTCAATCTACCACAGACCATTCCCTGTTCATCAGGAAGACAAATTCAGTTTTCATGGCCCTTTTAGTGTATGTGGATGACATAATAATAGCCAGCAATAATGAAGCAGCAGTTGAGATGTTGAAGAAAGATCTGGACTCAAAATTCAAACTCAAAGATTTAGGTCCTCTAAGATTCTTCCTTGGATTAGAGATTTCTAGATCTCCAAAAGGCATTTCTATATCCCAAAGACCATATGCATTACAGCTGCTGTCTGAAGCAGGGTTCTTAGGTTGCAAACCAGCCAGCACTCCAATGGAAGCAAACTTGAAGTTAAGTCAGAGTGAAGGAGAGTTATTAAGTGATCCGTCAATGTACAGAAGGCTGATAGGAAGGTTGCTGTATCTGACCATCACTAGGCCTGATTTAACATATTCAGTTAACAGGTTAAGCCAATTTCTAGCAGAGCCAAGAGAACCACATTTGACAGCAGCTCATAGAGTTCTCCAGTACATTAAATCTGCACCTGGCCAAGGGCTTTTCTTTCCTTCTAAGTCTAACATTTCTTTAAAGGCATCTACTGAATCAAGTTTCCCACTTACTGATGTGCAGTTGAAGGTTTTTACAGATGCAGATTGGGCAACATGCCCTGACACTAGAAGGTCCATATCAGGATATTGTGTATTTCTTGGTGACTCAATGATATCATGGAAGTCTAAGAAGCAGAACACAGTATCTAGGTCATCTGCTGAAGCAGAATACAAGTCAATGGTAAATGCAACATGTGAACTTGTTTGGCTACTATCTGTGCAAAAGGAATTTGGTATTAAACACTCAAGACCTGCAACATTGTATTGTGACAACCAGGCTGCATTACATATAGCTGCCAACCCAGTTTTTCATGAGAGAACCAAACACATAGAGATAGATTGTCATTTGGTTAGAGAAAAGATTCAAGCTGGATTATTAAAGACTCTACATGTACCAAGCAAGAACCAGATTGCTGATGTTCTTACTAAGGCTTTGCAGCCTACACAATTTCGTGAATTAGTAGGCAAGATGGGACTAATGAATATATATGGTCCATCTTGAGGGGGAGTCTTGAAAACTTTGTAAAAGGAGTTAGTTTAGTTGGTTAAAAGTTAGTTAAAGTTAGTTAGTTAGTTACAAAGTAGTTTGGTTAGTTAAGTGGCTGTATAAAATGGAAGCTCCACTGGACTTTCTTGTATTCAATTCTGATGTAATGCATTGTTAATATACAGATACAGCAGCTGCTTTCTTTCTTGAATTCAGCTTTTCATTCTTTCTGTTATCTTGTAATAAGTTTGATGGGAAAACAAATTTCTTAGTCGACAACAAATTTAACGGAGACACAAACATATAACATTCTGAAAAACAATTATGCTCTCTTTGGAAGAGCAAAAGAAGAGAAAATTGATGATATAGCTGTGAATAAGAAAGCCAGTAGACAAAGGCTAGTTGCAGCATCCGTGGTCTTGATAAATTTAGTGCTTCCGGCACCTGGGTCTAGCCTTTTCTAATCTTGGCTGATTCCAAAACTCGCTGCATCACCTTAGCATGTAGGACACAACCTGCTCAAGCAATCAAAAATCATGTTAAAAGATATAAATTTAACACCTATTTTTTTTAACTAGTAAGACTTATAAGGGTATATTTCTTATATTGAAATTAATGGAGACAACTATTTACAATTCTGTTGT
Source organism: Forsythia viridissima (assembly GCA_030279155.1). Lineage (NCBI taxonomy): Eukaryota > Viridiplantae > Streptophyta > Magnoliopsida > Lamiales > Oleaceae > Forsythia > Forsythia viridissima. The sequence continues at coordinate 36,105,718 of CM059033.1, read as the reverse complement.
CGTATCTAGTTCAACTTAGGTTGTGTTTGATTACAAGCAAGAAATTTGAGTGGAAAGAAAATGAATTCCATAGAATTGAATTGCCAAATAATTATTGATTGAAAAATAAGACAAATTTTTTATGGAAAATAAAATCTCCTCCCCCCTAAGAAAATATTTTCTTTGAAAACAAAGAAAATGTGGCCAAAACAAGGAAAATGAGAATATGTTTTACATGGGAAAAAAAAGGTTGCAATCAAACACAACATAGAAAATAAGTGAGAAAATATTTTTTCTACGGAAAATCTTGTGTAATCAAACATATTAGTTGGAAAATAGGTGGAAAAAAGACATTTTCCATAGAAAATATTATGCAATCAAACACAACCTTAGTGTTACAAAATTATTTAAAATTGAACACATGTTCTGTATCTAAGCTAACATATGGTTAATATTGTTTTAAAGTCAAGTAAAAAGTTGAGTTTTGGTAGCACCAACTATTTATGAAAATTGTGCATTTATTAAGAATTTTGAAATGAATTCAGAAGAGGGATGGGGAGAGGAGAGGAGCTATTGAAAACAAAATTACGCTCCTGTTTGGTCTAGAAATCGATTTTCTTGGATGAAATTGGGTCCCCATAAGTTACTGAAAAAAAGCCAATTTGCGTGGACTAAGATCATCTCCAATGCAACAATGTCTACTATGTATATGTGGTAAAAGATGTTGACATTATATCAAAAAACTTCTCCAATGCAACAATGTTCATTGTGCAAATGTGGCAAATTATTGTTAGTTTTTTAGAAAAAAAAAAAAGAGAGAAATATATTGATTGGATAGAGATTTTTAAATCAATGATGGACATTATTAAGAACAATGTCTAGAATTAGACATTGTATTAGATACCTTCTAGTATTAATTGTGCCATATAAGTATTTTTTAGCCATTTGTTAAAAAAAGTACTAGCATCGTGTCTTGACATTGTTACATTGGAGATGCTCTTAGAGCTGCCAAATTCTGACACAATAAATGAGACCAACTTCATTTCAGTGAATGACATCATTGCCCTTTGACAATGTGTGAGTCTAATGGAGTTTGAAAACAATTTTTTAAGAAATTTTAAAACAAAATTGATAGAATACGTGATTAAAAATTTGATAAAAATTTTGGATCTTACAAAATATGTGATTAAAAATAAGTTTGAGAATTTTTTTTTTTAATTTAAAAAGCACACCAGGCATGCTCAAAACACTACCATGGTAGTTGGAAATTATTTTTAGGGGCACTTCGGTTATTTGAGAGTCAATATTTGGGTAACATTGGCACAACACAATGTTCGCACAATTTGTCTTTTTTTTGTCGTAGTTTTTCAATGAGGAAATTACATCATTTACTATGTATATAAAAATATATTGTTAAATTTACTTTTCTTATGTTTTTATTCTAAAAATAATGGGTATTATTTATATATTTATATAATATAATATTTACAAAAAGAAACACAATATTCATCCCCATTGATTTCGCAGAGAGAGAGAGAGAGAGAGAGAGAGAGAGAATCGTGGAAGAAAGAAAATACCATATTCATCTTCTCTATCCCTCTTCATCACATCCATATCGTCGACATTGCCGCCAATAGTATAATCTTATATTTCTAATCTCTAGGGTTCCATCACTATGTGAAAGTCTAACCCCCAATTTGTAGAAATTTTAGTTGCTGGACAAAGATACCCAACAGATATAACCATCACCCTTCGATTTGCAGAAAGTTCAGTCGTCGGACAAAGGAACCGCAAATGGATGCATATATTGAAGGAAGTCGTTGGCGAATAGGTGCTTACTAATATGTGGCAAAGTTGTTACAAAATCAATTTGCAATGTCCATGTTCCTAATCTGTTGCAAACATTGTTGCAAAATCAATTTGCATTGTCCATATTCCTACATTGTTACAAAATCAGTTTGCATTGTCTCTGTTACTAATCTGTTGCAGACGAAGTTACAAAAATCTGTTTCATTGTCTCTGTTATTAATGTGTTGCAAACGCTGTTACAAAATCAGTTTGCATTGTCTCTATTACTAATCTGTTGCAGACGATGTTACAAAAATCTGTTTCGTTGTTTCTGTTATTAATGTTGCAGACAATATTACAAAAATCTGTTTTGTTGTCTCTGTTATTAATCTGTTGCAAACGATGTTACAAAAATCTGTTTCCGTTATAAATATGGAGATTTATCATCAGACACGATTTGCATGAAGAAGACGCGTTGTAGTTGGCCAAGGCGAGTTGCAATTTATTGTAATGTTGGAGAGATGTTGAAATGATTAGGATTGTAAATGATGAAAGAGAGAGAAAAGAAGAGAGATTAGATTGATGAGAGAGAATATCTTAATTAGTTATATATAAAATCTTAATCAAAATAGTAAATGAGATAATTAAGGATTCTGTTACAATATTTAATCAATTAAAAATTAGATGAAACCCAGTATTTTTGGAATAAAAAACATGTTACAGTTTTTTTTATAAATAATAACATAAGATGACTTATTTGTGAAAATTTCCCTTTTTCAATTTAGTGGGCCCATGATCCGATTAAATTAATGATAAGTCAGGGTTTAAAACTATCAAATTCCCTCCAAAAATTTGATTTTAAGCCACAACAACAGCAAGCAAAATCAATATCTCATGACTCCTCTATAACAACTTAAGTTTGTGTGTATATAAGATGATCAACCGATGCGAATCATGCCTTAATGATTACCCGAGATACTTTAAACTATACCATAGAGCAAAATTGGATAAAATGTTGAAGGACATACTTTATCACCATAAAAATCAATGTAATCCAAGCGATCAACGGCAATCCGATTTCCAGTGCTTACATGGAAAATTGTGAATGCAGTTTGCAAAAGAGTGTAGGCAACACCAATGACAATGGTAGCACAAAGGTACTTGCATGGTGAATTTCAAACAAATCTAAGGGGTAAACTACACCTTTTGATGCGAGAAAACGTGAAAAATTAAGAAACGGCTCGAGTTATAACATAACAAGTGTTACGTCCCAATTCCACCTGGCATTTCACACGGGCAGGGCAATCCCACTTGGGCTCTACGTAGGCACGGTCAAAGTCAACATGCTTTGACTCAACCCTCTCCGAGGCTATTTGTGCCGAGAAGGTTAGACAACCAATGCTATTTGGGCCGAGTAGCTAGAACAACCGAGGCTATCAAAGTCTGACCCTGATTGCGTGTTAACTTCTCCCTGACACACTACAAATCAGATCTGAAAAGATTGATGGGACAGCCTGCAAAAGGCGGCTTGTCACCATCATAGCCTCTTAGATTGCAGCTGAAAGAGACTTTCGCATTAATGCTATAATGTGATACCCAAGATGTGACTCTAGAGCTCTCTGGATATAGCCACGTGTCATGAATCAAATTGAGGACAATCTAATAGTTTTGCCTATAAATACCAAACTCATTACCACATGAAAGGCAAGTTGAATTTCATTACTCTCACAAGAAATATCAAAATCCTCTATACTAATTACTGTTCAAGTAACATAACCACCTGATAAATAGTTAGTTAGAGGTTATCAAGTTATTACCTCTATCATAGTGCGTTTCTCTTTATCTTTTGTTACCTACCCACCCGGTCCTAGGCTCAACTACATGGTTAAATAAACTACGTGGCAGTCCAAGCAATAAGGAAAATACACGTAGGAAGAGGAGGTGTGGAGTTCCTATTGACAGTTATTTTTAGAGGTCAACAGTTTGGCGCCATCTGTGGAAAACCACACATTTAACCACGAGTGAAACGTAGCTAAAAGCCCAAGCCTCCTTGAACAAAGGAGTCTCTCTGAACAATGGTGGGTTCCACACATTTAACCACGAGTGAAACGTAGCTAAAAGCCCAAGCCTCATTGAACAAAGGAGTCTCCTTGAACAAGGGATCAACCCACCTGCCAAAAAATAAAATGAGTTGGAGCAATGAGGATGAGAATCCAAGAAAGACCAGGCCTGCAATGGACGGAGAAACCACGGCAAGAGCAATAGTCGAAGAAGCCCCTCGGAGAAGGCGTGGGAGGAGGGCTCCCACCAATCTTAAATGAGAAATGAGGACCATGGCCACCAGCATGAGGTAGCTAGCCCAGCATCATGCCCAAATGCAAGGATAGATCCAAATGATGCAGGTACAAGGAAGAAATCGGCCTCATGGATCTGACCCAGACGATCCCAATGAGGAACAAGAAGTAGACAGCGATCATCTTCATGATCCTCACGACGGGAGAGAAGCCTCACGCGCTAGGACATACATGGAAAGAACCAACCCTCTAGTAGGTGACCGAAGGCCTCAACCAAAAGTGTCTGTCAGCGTCTTTGAAAGACTAGGCGAACATGGACCCAGAAATTAGCCTTAGGAGAATCTCCCTATGATGGAACAGCCTCAGAGTCCTCCTAGAAATAAGCGAAAGCGAAAGAGGTAGAGGCCAGAGGATACCCGCCTCACCAAACCATGCACTAGCAGCCACAGTACTACGAGGATGATCAGCAGGCTCAACGCTTTCAGCAATTCCCTCTAGAAACAAACATTGAGGAAGAAAATCTGAAGCCAACAAGATCGTTTGAAATAGATGACGATGATGAGAACTTCCCCTTCTCGGCCGGGATAAAAAATGCATTCACCCTCCACGAGTTTTGTGTGCCTAAAATTGTCCCTTATACAGGCAGGAGAGATCTTTTGGACCATGTAAACACTTATAAGATAGAGATGAGTCTCTGAGGAGTTACTCCAGCCTTGAAATGCAGAGCTTTTCACCTTACCTTATTCAGAGAAGCGAAGCGATGGTATAACAAACTCGTCGCTGGAAGCATTTCCAACTGGCCAGAATTGAAAAAGATGTTCATCAATTATTTTTCATCACAGAAGCCTACTTCAGCTTCGGTCCAACGCCTCCATGACGTGAGACAGACTCCCAATGAGCTGCTACAAAGCTACTTGAGCTGATTCAATGAAGAAATGCTCTTCTACGAAAGAATAACCGATAATGAGGCCCTATCTGCTTTAAAGGCAGGGTTGGACATGAACCTCCCGTTTTGGAGGGATGTCTGCAACAAATGCCCAGCCACCTTCGACCAATTGGTAGAAATGATCACCGAAGAGATAAAAAACGAGAACATGATCCTTCACAGAAATCATGGTGGAGTAGGTACCAACCCTGCGCCAAGAGCTAGATACGGCCATGGCCACAGCAGACCCCTTCTCCAACAAAATTAGCGTCAGATGAACTATCCATCTGATCCAAATGTAGGGATGAGCTATGTGGCCTCTACACAAGAGGGCCTACTTCTCCCTTATACCACCACAGGAGCCTCAGGCTCCACCATCGGACTCTATAACTATGGTATATCCCCTTCGACGTATTATGAAGTAGGGACAATAGCACCTCTAGGGCTTCATATCCATCAACAGGCCCCAACAAAATATTGCTGCGTCCACCAGAGTTATGGCCATAGCACGGAAGAATGTCACGAGGTAGAAAGTTTAGCCAACAGAAGAGAGGCCAATTCGAGACACAGACGTAGGTTGAATCACAGACGCGGAGACCAATACCCAATGAGAGGTCATCGACCACCATTAAATGATAAACACCCTCAATAGTAAGATAGGAGGCCATTGGGCTAAAAACCACAAAGAAGGCACAAATTGAAGAGTCTATTAAAGCAGAATCAACTAGAAGGTAGCCCAGAACCACGCTTAATCAAGTGTCCTGAGAAGGCCCTCATTCGAGAGATAGACATCATTTACGGAGGTCCTTATATTAGAGGCCAAACTTGAAATGCCCAGAAAAGCTACGCCAAAGAGGCTGAAAGAACTCTAATGACCAATAGGCTCATTAACAGTCGACTTCAGGATCAAAAAAGGTAGATCCTATCACTTTCACCAAAGAGGACATAAAGGGTGTTCACTACCCCCATAGCGATGGGCTTGTAGTAAGGGCAGCAGTGGCTCAGAACGAATTGGAAAGAATGCTCGTAGACGATGGCAGCTTCGTCAATGTTATCTTCTTAAGCACTTATGAGCTAATAAACATAGATACCCTGTTTGAACCTTCGACCGAGCCTTTGTACGAATTCATAGGTGACTGCGTAATCCCGAAAAGGATAGTACGCCTAGCTATTACGATGGAAGAATAGCCTCTAGCTGTCCACACCTTTATGGAATTCTTAGTAGTGGACAGAAGGTCAACCTACCATGGAGTCCTGGGCCGACTGGCCCTGAAAGAACTTTGGGCCATAACGTCCATTCACCACCTCTACATGAAATTCCCTACTGAGTGAAGTTTGACAATAGTACGGAGCAACCAGCCTGAGGCTAGGAAATGCTACAGAAATGCCTTGAGAAAGGCAGAGAAAAAAGAGATAAATATGATGTTCTTAGTGACAAATGCCTCAGAAGAGGCACCGAAGGATACCTCGATAGAAGAAGCGGCGTCTTCTGAGGACATCGATCCAAGGGTAACGAGAGTTGACTCTCAAAATTCATCAGTCGAGGAGCTAGAAAGCTTTGCGGCGAATCCTGATGACCCAACAAGGAGGCTCCAGATAGGAAAAAACCTCCCTAAAGAATCCAAGAGGGCCCTGAAAAGATTCATCTACCTCAACCTAGATGTTTTTCGCCTGGAAACACGAGGATATGGTTGGAATCGAACCAAAGGTAAGTTCTCACCGTCTCAACGTCGATCCTAAATTTTTGTCACACAGGCAGAAACAGAGGCTGTTAAACCCCAAAAAATACGAGGCCTTAAAAGAAGAAGTTGGAAAACTACTACAAAGCAACTTCATACGAGAGGCCCGATATCCAACGTGGGTTTCCAATCCAGTTCTGGTAAAAAAACCAGGTGGGAAAATGAGGATTTGCATAGATTCCTCCAACCTCAACCAAGCGTGCCCCAAGGATAACTTTCTATTACCTCGGATTGATCAGCTGCTGGACGCCACTTTGGGACATGAGCTCCTAAGCTTCATGGATGCCAACTCAAGCTATAATCAGATTCTTATGTACTCACCAGACGAGGATCACACATCATTTGTGACAGACAAGGGCCTCTACTACTACAAAGTCATGCCCTTTGGCTTAAAAAATGCTGGGACAACATACCAGAGGCTCGTCAACTAAATGTTTACTGACCAGCTCGGTTCCACTATGGAAGTCTGCGTGGATACAAGTTAGTTAAAAGATTGAAAGCCGATGATCACTTGCATCAACTGGAAAAGACTTTCCAGACCTTCCGAGATTACAGAATGAGACTTAATCTTCTGAAATGTGTCTTCGGAGTTGCCTCTGAAAAGTTCCTGGGCTACATGGTGAACCAAAGGAGAATCGAAGCTAACCCAGAAAAGATTAAGGCTTTGATAGAAATGAAGTCGCCCAGGAGGCCAAAGGATGTGCAATGTCTCACCGGGAGAATGGTGGCCCTTAGCAGGTTTGTCTCAAAAGCAACAGATAAGTGCCTACCCTTCTTCAAAATCTTGAAATGAGGTAATAGATTTGAGTGGACAGAGAAATGCAGAGTTGCATTCCAGGCCCTAAAGGAACACCTCGGTCACGCTCTCATGCTATCAAAGCCTAAGTTATGAGAGGCTTTATTGCTTTACTTAGCTTATCCTCTGAGTCAGTGAGCTCAGTTCTTGTTAGAGAAGATGAACACCAACTGCCTGTTTACTATGTAAGCAAAGCTCTCCTGGGAGCAGAGACACGTTACCCAGACATGGAGAAGTTAGCGTTTTCAATAATCACTGCCTCCAAGTAACTGAGGCCGTACTTTTTGGCCCATATAATCCACGTCCTGACTAACTTCTCCCTAAGGCAGGTGATGTAGAAACCTGACGCCTCATGGAGGCTATTAAAATAGGCTGTTGAGCTGAGCTAGTTTGACATTATATTCAAACCTAGAGCGTCTATCAAAGGACAAGCCCTTGCTGATTTTGTGGCTGAATTTACTAGCTCTGCCGATGAAGACATTCTGATGACACTGGTAAAACTGCCCACATGGTGCTTCTTCGTCAACGGGTCCTCAGGAGACACGGGTTCTAGCGTCAAGGTGGTTCTTACCAGCTTTAAAGGCCATAGGCTAAATTGCACGATCAGGTTCGACTTTAAAGCCTCGAACATTGTCATAGAATACGAGGCCTTGCTATCTGGTATTCGCCTGGCCAAGGAAATGAAAGTACAAAGGCTCTCAATGGCAAGCGATTCTCAATTAGTCGTGAGCCAAGTAAACGGGAGTTTCTCCGCAAGAGAAAGATGAATGGCTTCCTATCTCAAATTGGTGATGGATCTTATCCCATACTTTGAAAAATTCAAAATGATCCAGGTACCCAAGTCTAACAATGCAAATGCACATTATCCAAACTAGCAAGCAGCAAGGATTCGGAGCTCTTCAAACTGGTTCCCATCGAATACCTCGTTAAGCCATCCATAGAAGCTCACACAGAGGTAATGTGGGTTGAGGAAGCTTTCACGTGGATGGACCCCATCCTCACATTTCTGAAAGACCAGACACTCCCTGCTGATAAGGAAGAGGCTAGAAAGCTGAGGAGGAGGGCATCACATTTCGTTCTATTTGACAACGTCTTCAACAAACAAGGCTACTTCATACCACTCCTCAAGTGCGTTGGAATGAATAAGGCTGAATACATCCTCAGAGAGGTCCACGAAGGAGTATGTGGCAACCACACATGAGGATTGGCCCTAGCCCAAAAGATCTTCAAACAAGGCTACGTCTGGCCCTCTTTAAAGAAAGATTCTTTGCTCTACGCAAGGAAATGTGACAAGTGCCAACGTTTCGTTACAATACTGGGACAGTCCCACCAAGAGTTTACCACAGTATCTAGCCCATGGACCTTTGCCAAATGGGTAATAGATTTCATAGGCTCTATGCCTAGGGGTAGAGGCAATGCATGCCACGCCTTAGTTGCCATTGACTATTTCACAAAGTGGGTCGAGGCAGAGCCAATGACAAAGATTATCGAGGCTAACACCTCTAAATTTATATGGAAAAATATCATCTATCGATTCGGGATTCTCTATTCTCTGGCTTCTGATAACAGAAAGCAGTTCAAAAACAAGAAAGTCAAGAACCTATACGAGGAACTCGGAATTACTAAGCACTTTTCTAGTCTCCATCAGCCCCAAGCCAACGGTCAAGTGGAAGCTATTAACAAAACTATCAAGTACACTCTTAAATAAAAACTTGATTCGGTAAAAGGGACATGGGTTGAGGAGCTCCCACATGTCCTCTGGGCGATCAGAACCACCGCTAGAACACCAATGAGAGAAACTCCCTTTTCAATGGCATATGAATCCGAGGCTATGAGCCTAGTAGAAGTTGGCATACCCTCATCTACCGATTGTTCTTCAATGCAGCCAACAACGATGACCTCAAAAGGACTGGCCTGGACCTCTTGGAAGAACGAAGGGATAGCTCCCAAGTTAAACTAGCCTCTTGCCAAAGAAAGATGACCCACTATTTCAACAAAAAAGTAAGGAAAAGATCCTACCGCATCGTCGACCTAGTACTAAGGAGAGTGTTCATGTCCTCTAAGGATCCAGGGGTTGGGACCCTAGGCCCCAATTGGGAAGGACCTTATCGGGTCACAAAGGAAGTACGCCCCAGCACATACTATATCGAAGACTTAGATGCCAAACAACTAGCTCATCCATGGAATGTCGAGCATCTACGCCGATACTATTAGTAAAGATTGGAAGACGATTACTTCGTTCTATTTTTTTGTACCAAGCCTAAGGTTCATTTTCTTATGCATTGATAGCAATCTTATTTTAGTTATAAATATCTACTTTATTGTTTACCATGAACCCATTGGTTAATTAACATCGGAAGGTAAAGCCTCTACAATCACGTTATAATGAAAGAACTCAGGGTGCCTCGCCCGAGGAGTCAATACATTAAAAATCAAAGAGAAAAGATAAGCAGAGACTTCATTTCATACTCAAAATTTTTTTTTTTTTACAAAGAGTCTCGCCCGAGGAGCCAATACATTAAAACTCAGACCTCATCGTCCTCAACATCGGGAGGAGGAAACTTAGACTCTACAGAGGAGAGATCTAGGTCAGGGTACTCAGACCTAAGGGTCAAAAGTACCTCCTGATGCCCAACTTTAGCAAAGTAGTCAGAGAAGTTGGTATAAGCTTCGGTATTATAGAAATTGGCCATAAATTTTGCCTTAGCATTCTCCAACTTCACCACTGATTCTTCCAACTATACCCTAACTCTTTTCACTCTGTCTCGGAGACTTCTAAACCCTTCTTCAAATCATCCACCTCGGATCTAAGTGTCTCAGTCTCCTCGTATAGACGAGTCATCTCGAGTGTATGGGAAGCGCTTTCCTCCTTCAACTTCTGCCTCTCTTCGTTTGCCACTCCAAGGGCCTCAACAGCTATGGCCTGGACAGCGTTGGCATTATCCAACTTCTTCGTCAGTAGCAGTACGTTGGAGTCAGATTTCTTTAGGTCAGCTTGGAGTTGCTCATATGCTGTGCGCATGTTCTCTATAGCCGCATGTAGGCCCTCCATTGTCTCCTTATGTTCTTCTGACTTGGAAGCATCAACCTTCTATTTTTTATATTGCTCCAATCGCTGCTTAAACTGCCCAAGAGCCTGCATCTGTACGTCGACAGCCCTCACGGCCGCCGCCAAGCTGGCCTCCATCATATCTTCCACCTCTCCGTGGGAAACAAAGTCTTCCCACTGGGGTTTGAAATATTTCTTAAAAGCCTTGGCCTCTAAAGCAGGGTAAAGTAGGAGGCAATTGACAGCATCGTCCGACAGACGTCTCCAGGGGGCTCCAATCTGTTTCTGCATCTTCTTCTTCGAATCCCAGTTTGCCTCATCAATTTGAGGCTTGGAAGGATGAGCGTCCAACACCACTGCTCCAGACAGTGGGATGGTGAGAGTCTTCTGAAGAGGTAGAGGATCACACATGACATCATCCTCAATTTCAATCATCTTCTTTCTCAGGCGTTCTCGGATTGAGGCCTTTCTCTTTTTAGTCAGGAGTGCCTAAGCCTCAGTGGCCTCAGGCTCATCAATTTTCTCAGCCTCTTCTCGGGCTGCTCCCGACTGACCTCTTCAATGACCTTCTTCTGTTGGGCATCTTCTGAGGAGCCAGGTGCCAAAGGCCTGGACTTAGAGCCCGTAAGTTTCGCCAATGTGGATCTCGAACGTTATCCTTGCTCGATAGCGGCTATTAAGGAAAAGAATATTAGAAAAATAATAATAACATGGGTGGATAATCAAACCCAGGCGAAGTTGTTTACCTCTAGATGCCATCAGCTTAAGTTCAATAAAAAACGATGCCTATTTAGGAGAAAGTCGTGCCTCCTATTTGTCAGAGCAGTCTGGTATATAGATCGAAGCACTTCGAGCTGGTCAGAGTTCAACTCACACCGAGGAAGAGTGTTTGCAAAAAAAGAAGAAATGAGAATAAAAAAAGGGTAGGAAATCAAGGACAGCCAGGTCGTATCACCCCCCATCCTACTAACTGGTTATTCCGTAAACACTGGGAACATTCAGGTCTGGCTCTGGATCTTCGATCACCCTCTACCAATTCTCCTTCACCAAGAACCATGATTCCTTCCATTGCTTGATGGAAGAGGGGCAATACGTGACAAGTGGCTTATGAGTCCCCCATGGACAGAAATAATACCAGCCTGTATCCTCCTCTTTGCCTTTCTTCTTCAGGATCTTCTTAGGCAGATACACCATCTAGAAGACGTGGAGGGACATCTCCAAATCGAATGAATACCTGAACCATAGGTACAGGCCCTCAACCATTTGACTCCATCCATTTGGAGACACCTGCTTGGGGGCTAATCTATAGGCCCTTAGGATCCTTCGAAAAAATGGGTGTAGAGGAAGTCACAAATCGGCAACGAAGGCATGCATATGCAAGACAGCACATCCCCTCCTTGAAAAGCAAGCTCGTTCATTGGGCCCCGAGAGTATCAACTCGACATCATCAGGAACCCCATATACGTCTCTTAGAGAGACCAAATTTGACTATACCATTATTGACAGGACGTCCATAGCTGCCCAACTGATGGGAGTGACATTGAAGGGATCCCTACCTTGGGTCAACATAGAGGTCGATGTAATAGCTAACTCCTCGCCAGTAGATGTGTCCACGCCCCGGATGGGCATCATACCAGTCATAGACGGAGAGACAGAGTGTGATGCTTTGCCCTCACCTCGTCCAGAAACCTCTCTCTCAACAGGGTTTGGGGACATTGTTAAAACACAAGAAAAGGAGAAAATAGAGATGATTTAGGAAAAATGTTTACCTAAAACTAGGTCTTCAACGAAAATGATGCCGGAGAAGTAAACGCCGGATAACTGTTGCCGGAATATAAGGGCTCTTAGTATTCTTCAAAGCCTCATTCTCAAATATCAATCAAGAAAATGAAGATTGTGAACAAATCCCCTATATATATACACAACAGACATCAAACATCCACCAATGGATCTTTTCAAGATCCATCCATGCCGTACAAACTCCTAAGAACATCCAAACCCTTGAATTCCAAAAGACACCAATGGTTATCTAAGTTAACGGCCACGATGCTTGCGTGTTATTCACTGGCGCATAATTACTTATTTTCTTGGCAAAATCAAAGCCCCTAAAATTAAAAAATCCATCATTAGCTGCAGCCGTCCTTTCACCGCATCTGAAGAGACGTATGGTAGTAAGCCCAATCATCACGATCCTTATGGACTCTACCATCAATGCGTGAGCAGGCAGCCTCTCTTTCCTTCGGAGACACCTCAGCAGGAAAGCCTCTTCCACTTGGGACTCGGCTCCTCCGTAGACAGCATCTCTCTCCTTTGGAGAATTGCTTCTACTACAGAGCCTCTCCTACCTAGTACTCAGATCCTCCGTAGATAGCCTCTCCTTCCTTCGGAGATACCTCAGCCGGGAAGCCTCTTCTACTTGGGACTAGGCTCCTTCGTAGACAACCTATCTCTCATTTGGAGACGTGCTTCTACTACAGAGCCTTTCCCACCTTGTACTCAGCTCATCCATAGATAGCTTCTCATTCCTTTAGAGACACCTCAGACGGGAAGCCTCTTCCACCTGGGACTCGGCTTCTCTGTAGACAGCCTTTCTCTCATTCTTCTACTACAGAGCCTCTCCCACCTGGGACTCGACTCTTCCATAGACAGCCTATCCTTTCTTCTTTGGAGATGCACTTTAGCTACAGAGCCTCTCTCACTTGGGACTCGGCTCCTCCGTAGATAGCATTTTCTTTCTTCGGAGACACCTCAGTCGGGATGCCTCTTCCACTTGGGACTCGGCTCATCCATAGACAGCCTCTTCTTCCTTCCTTGGAGACGCGCTTCTGCTACAGAGCCTCTCCCACTTGGGACTCGTCTCCTCTGTAGACAGCCTCTCCTTCTTTTTAGAGACGCGCTTATGCTACAGAGCCTCTTCTACCTGGGACTCAGCTTTTCTGGATATAGCCTCTCCTTCATTCGAAGACACCTCAACTGGGAAGCCTCTTATACATAGAACTCGGTTCTTCCACAACAAGCTCAACACCTTACATAACTGATAGAGGTCTTGACCTTGTGGGACTAACTCTCTTCCAATTTTACAATTAGGGACATACCATTTTCCAAACGCAACAGCATTGTCTCTTTACCAAGTCCAGTACCCTTCATAAATAATAGAGGTCCTAAACTTGGGAGACTATTGTTACGCCTTAACCCCACTTGACATTCCATGTGGGTAGGACAATCCTACTTGGACTCTACATAGGCATGATTAAAGTCAACATGCTTTGACTTAACCCTCTCCGAGACTATTTGGACTGAGGAGCTAGGACAACCGAGGCTGTCAAAGTCTGACCCTGATTGCGTGTTAACTTCTCTCTGACACACTACAAGTCAGATTTGAAAATACTGATAGGAAAACCTGCAAAAGACAGCTTGTCACCATTATAGCCTCTTAGATTGCGGCTGAAAGAGACTTTCGCATTAATGCTAATGATGTGATACCCAAGATGTGACTCTAGAGCTCTCTGAATCGAGTCAAGTGTCATGAATCAAATGGAGGACAATCTAATAGTATTTGCCTATAAATACCAAACTCATTTCCACAAGAAAGGCATGTTGAATTTTATTACTCTCACAAGAAATACCAAATCCTCTATACTAATTACTCTTCTAGTATCATAACCACCTGGGAAATAGTTAGTTAGGGGTCCTCAAGCTATTACCTCTACCATAATGCATTTCTCTTTATCTTTTCTTACTTACACATCCGGTCCTAGGCTCAACTACGTGGTTGAATAAACCACGTGGCAGTCCAACCAACAAGGGAAATACAAGTAAAAAAAGGAGGCATGGGGTTCCTGTTGGCAGCTATTTTTGTAGGTCAACAACAAGGAATGACGATTGAGGCACCGTCTGAAGGGATAAAACTCTTAGGCGCGCTTAAGGTATGACATAGAGAATGGCGGTGTACATAGATGACACATGTTATGAGTGTTTGTTACACATTATACATTTTATGTTTATTGAAAAATGTGGTTCATTTTGTTCTATGTATTCAATTCAAAAAGTTTAAAGTAAAAAAATACATTAAAAAAAGTGTTGGATCAACAAATTAAGCATTCAAATGTCATAGACTTAAGTGTCACACTACTCATTTATGTAAGAATATTCCTTAAAAACACCAAGTTAATCAGATTATTTAATATAGAAAAAATATTAGTTGGATAATATCAAGAAGCAAAAGGAAAACTCCAATCTTCAACAATGACATGGCAATGCTCAAAAGGAAGATGCTCAAATTTTAGCTAATCTCCAACAATGTAACATCACAAATAATGGTCAAAGCACACTCCTAATCAACCCACAAGATTCCTAACAAAAGGTAAAGGTTAAACTTCACAAAGAAGAAGAAGAAGAAGAAGAATAAGAGACGCAGATTTGGTCAAAGAAGAGAGGCAGCCGACATCTTCACATACAGGAGCAGAGAATTAGACAATAGGTATGTTATGTACGTGTATTGTATGTATGTATCAAAAGCCAGCCACTTTATATAGAAGTGTAAGACAACTTTTAAACTTTACCAAAGTGAGCACTTTAGTGCCCATATCTACAAGATTATAATCCGTTTGTATTTTCTCTACTTTAATCAAATTTTAAGATACCATATCTCTATTAAAATACAGTCTAACATCTATATGTTTAGTGTGTTCATGAAAAACAGGATTTTTACTCGACTAAATAGTTGATTGACTATTAGATTATATAGTCACATTATCACTTAAAACACATAGTTCATAAAGTAAACATTTAAACCACATAGCTTCTTTTTTAAGGCTTCATTACGAGCTATATATTCAGATTCAGTAGTGGAAAGAGTAACAATATGTTGAAGTTGAGATTTTCAACTAACACACGAATCACACAAAGTAAACACATAAGCTGAAGTAGATTTCATATTATCTCTATCTCAGCCCTAATCAGCATCAGTAATACCCTTTAGTTTCACAACATTAGAAACATTTTTATATAACCCCGACATTATATGTACTTTTCAAAAACCTGAGCAACCATTTCAAAACTTCCCAATGAGTGGGTCATGGATTAGACATGAACTTACTCAAAGTACTAATAGCAAAAGCCAAGTCTGACCTAGTACAAACCATCAAGTACATAACAAAACCAATCACATTTGAATAGAGAATTTTATTCATACATGAAACTTCTTTTTCATTTGAAGGTGATTGTTCTTTAGACAAAATAAAATGATTACTAAGAGGCATAGAGATAGGTTTACAATCAAGCATACCAAACTTTTTCAAAACCTTAAGCACATATGGAGTTTGATGTACAATTAAGTAAGAATTAGACCTAATTCTATTAATTTCCATGCCAAGTATCCTTTTCGCATGTCCAAGGTCTTTCATATCAAATTCTTTACTTAACTCATTTTTAATATCGTTTACCACTTTCATATTAGAACCAATAAATAACATGTCATCTACATATAGTAATAAATATACAAATTCATTTGTACTGTAGTGTTGCTAATACAAACAATGATCAAACACACTCATTTTGAAACCAATTGAAAGAACATATGAATTAAACTTCTTGTAGGGTCTAGGAGACTGTTTTAAATCGTATAGAGATTTTTTAAGAAAACACACATGAACAAGTTTGTTTTTATCTTCAAAACCTTTTGGTTGATACATGAAAAGCTTTTCATCAAGGTCACCATGTAAAAAAGCAGTTTTTACATCAAGTTGTTCAAGTTCCCAATCACAATAAGCAACCAATGCAAGCATGATACAAATAGTGGTATCACTACTAAAAAATTGACAATTGGGGACGGTTCAAAACTGCCCCCAATACTACATATCCGTCCCCAATATATATTGAGAACGAAACAATCGTCCCTGTTAAGGATGTTGCGGATAATATTAGGGATGGTCGTAGCGACGGTTAGATGATGTTGAAAAAAGTGTATATGTTAGGGACGGATACCAACCATCCCCAATTGTTGTAAATACACTAGAAATCTTTCTTATTAGGGACAGATACCAAACGTCCCTAATGTTGTTAATTTTTTTTTAAAATTTTGATCATACAATACATTTGCACTTGTAGGCTATAGTTACACAATTTTTCAATCACAGCAAAAAAATAAATTATATTAGCTATATTACTTAAATTTTCTTAATCTGTAAATAGAAGTAAACCTATCTTTGTGTAGAATGGGAGAGTAACAAAACAAAAAAAAGGCAATAAGGTATAGAGAGAATAAAGGAATAGAATTACATATTGAAAGTCAATACTTATCAAGAAATCATTTGAATATCCAAACACATACACTGTACGGCTGAATTATGAGATTCCTAATATTACATAACCCAAAAGTAAAAACATTCAAAATATCAAAATACACTAATGTGGCATGTTTTTGGAATGCTGGATAGGATTAAGTGTTCTGACTACCAAACACATACTCTTGACCTAACTTTTTATGAGTTAACAATGTACACATGATGGAGCTAGGCTATAAAGATGACCCAGCTAGTGTTCTACACAAATTATGGTTGTACATAAACTCTAAGGCAAACAAACATGGAGTCTAAAATCTGGTCCTTTACATACTGATGAACCTTATTGAGTAATAGTTTCTATACCTCTGGAAAATTAGCCTACAAACACCCAAGGATCATTGACATCATGTAGGAACACTATCATGTAAATCTAAAGCAATTTTCCTTTGAAAGGAAGAATTATTTAAGAAAATTGAAGTTCATTTTTCACATATTTTTCATGGACAATTAGATGGTGATACCTAAATGGACCTATCCTAATTGTCAACCCAACATTGTTTCATTGATTGTGAACGTCCCGTCACATTGTAAATTGCAGCATCACTTAGATTGTCATTGATAGATGAGCATGATACATCTAGCTCATCAATTATGTATGAAAGTCAATAACTATAAACTTCTAGTGCTTCATTAAAATTGAAATTAGGAAATGCTAAAAAGCATATACATCAAGATATCATTACACAATTAACCATCAATATATACTCCAAAAAACCAAATAAAAGAGCAAACAATATACCACAAGTATAGTAATGCAGGACATGATTAATTCAGTACTTCCAGTTGATTTTTGTATATCAGCCTTCTGAAGGATTTCTTTGATATGCTCTTTGCCAAAAAGCAGATAAGAGCACTTCAATGACAAGCTGCTCAAAAAGAGCTGATGCTTCTCACCAATGATCGTCAACATCATCGTGCAGAAGAATAAAATATCTTAGAAACCATCACGTTAAGTTTGATAGCATTTTAAACTTAAATTCATACATGAAAATCTGAATAAAGAAGAGAGAGAACCACATAATGACTTTGATTTTAGTGTGATGCCTCACCAGTAAACTACGAGCTTGAGGAGCACTAGTGTTTGGGTCAAGAAGACTTGAAAATTTTTCCCAAACTTTAGTGTTTTTTAAGTGGTCAAGGATCTGAAAATTCACCTCTGCCCTTGCATGATCAGTGAAACAACGAGACATAACACGGAAACAAAATGTTACTTTCTTCTAGAGCTCGAGAGCATCACCTTCCTGCATTTCAAGAAAAACTGATCAAGTTCTGGTATAATTTTTCCTCTTGTCTCAGTTATAGAAATGCAAATTGCGAAATTGCAAACCTGCAATAATTACAGTCCATAATTACATCAAAATTGCAAAATTGCAAACCAATAGATATAGTGTGATATCTCCCTATAATATTTTCAAAAAGTTGGAGCCAACAAAGCAATGAAAATATTAATAGTCCATAATTACAACAAAATAAATCTGGATATGCTAGCAATGCCATTTTCTTCAGTTTAGGTAATAATCATTATATTCATAGAGAGCATGAATTGTGCACTCATTATATCCCAATAATAATGCATTAAACACCTAAAAATTCCATCAGAACTGTTGTACAATAAACTACACAAAGTTCACATGGTTAATATTCCATGAAACAATAATTGGTGGTGATTGTCAATGTTCTTGATATGTTCAATGCAGAAAATTCCCTCAAAAAATGACTGAATTCTCAAAGATCTAAACCGGTTCCCACATAATTCATCTTCATCAACTTATGGTGTAAGTTAATACACCTAAAAGCCATATTATATGTCAATTTTAGATATTGTTGATAGCAAGAACAATCTTAAAACCCCATCCTGTGAAGAATGTATCTCTGCAAAAATTGTGTCCTATCAGGTTTGTAATGTTTGCCATTTAGCATCCAATAAGCTGATTTGCTAACAAAACTTATGGCAAGAGATAACACAATTATGTCCAAATCAAAAACACAATCACTTACATCAAGTGTGCATGTGCATGTGCTCGTACATAAATATATGCACATAGACACATACACACACACAGGTAGGAGAAAATTAAAAATTGCAAAATCACCTACATTTCAATTTCCTTTAGAATTTATTCTTCTATAAGCATGCAGCTCAAGTCCCAAACAGTAGCTAACCAATGTGTGTTCTAACATTGTGATGGTATCACATCAAAAGAGATTAAAAAAAACATAAGTGAAGCATGAATAAAAGGATGTGATTTTGGTGAATTTCGTGGAAAAAGGGACTCCTGATGCACTATACATTGCCAAAACACCAGAAAAGTAGAGCCTTAGATTTTATATCTTAAGTCCCTATGTTAAACAAAGTGTAGAAAGATGGAGAGGGCTAAACAATATATCATTCCAAATATATTAGAATCATAGGCCCATACCAAGTATATTCAATTCTGAATGACAAAAAATACGCTTCACTTCAGTTACTTGGAATAGTTACATATTTTTTCTATCCAATATGCCTTAATTCATCACTTATAATTTATTTCTAATCAAACAGAACATAAGAAAACTCCTAATAGAAATTTAGCCAATATTGCCTTTGAAATGCATCCATCAAATCCAGTACTGCTTGACTTTCATTCAGTAGATGACCAGCCACCTGGACTCTATGGTCACATCTACCTTCATAATATAAAATGAACTCTATTAATATTTAAACTGAATCTACTGAAGAAAAGAAATATCCCACATTTTCCTAGGTTATAAACTTACTTAGGATGTATTTTACGTCATGTAGTAGTAATGACTGTCATGCAAAGATACACCATGCACTCCAGACTGAGATACTAGTTGACTTGAGATCTAGCGAAAAATCTTGCATCTAAGTCAACCACATAAAAGAGTCACTAAATTCCAACTTCGAAACTTTAACCTTCCGTAATCAGGGTCTCACCTTCTTTAAATGACTGGTTGCAGTAATGCCTTCATTCAATGCATATACCTTTGAAATTGAAAGAAAAACAGAGAGAGTAAACTGAGTGTTCCTTAGCAAGATTCTCTATTTCAGGCGCCCATGAAAATAACAGTCAATTGAATTTCTAGAATTGATAAATGTTCATTCAATAATATATTAAATATGGAGGTCAAAAATTGGTGAATCAAACGATTCAATATAGATTTATAGTTAAAATATTCATCATAGGCATCAACTAATAATGATAAACCAAATCTTGATAGTGAAGCTCTATTGCACTAAAATCCCCAATACAGAGAAATTATCCAATTTCACAATCACAAAAGAGCCCGAGATGAAAGGAGAGAGAGACAAAGGAGAGATTACCTGACCGGCGACAGGAGAGAATTACGGCTGCTTCTCCCTTCAATTCTCTAATGGCAGCAGCTAGAGCTTTTCTAATTATTTCTAGCAAAAAACGTTTGATTAAAATAATGGAAGGATGTTTGATTAAAATTATGGAAGGAAATAGCGCGCCAAATTTTTCACTCATTAAGGATGGCTATTTTTGGAAAAATACGTCCTAGTTAAGAATGTTTGGGACATTTTATACAACAGTCCCTTTATAATTTTTTTGCGAAAAATTGAATGTAAAATGGAAAGAACATCTGCGGCAGAAAAAACCGTCCCAAATAATATATTGTTTGGGACAAAACGTCAAAAATCCGTGCCTACTAATTCACTTTTTGAGATGTACATTTTTTAAACCGTTCATAATGATTGACTATTGGGGACGAAATATTAAACCGTCCCCAAAAGTCATTTTTTTCGTAGTGTATACTTAACAACAGATAAAAAAATCTCAATGTAATCTACCTATTCCTTCTGTGTGTACCCCTTACCTACCAACCTAGCATTATATCTCACATGTTGAGTCTTAATGGCTCCCTCATTTACCTTATACACTTATTTACATCCAACAATGGATTTATCCTTAGGTTTAGACACTAATTCCCAAGTTTGATTTATAACTAGAGAGCTCTTCTCCTCTCTTATAGCACTCACCCACTCCTTGGACTTTTCACACCACATAGCCTCCTCATATGTATTGGGCTCTCTATCCACTAGTTCTTGATAACTATTATAGGTTATGGTATAGTCAAACATCCTTTATGATTCTCTATGGTATTCTCTCCCTATCTCTAGCTAATTAATAATCAGCTAGAGGATTTTGGTCAACAGAATGATATTCTATCACATCATCTTCCCTCTCATTCTCTAAAACCTGCTGATCTTGTTGGTTATCACTCTTCACCTAGGAGAAATGAGTATTGGGATGCTCACTTAATCCACCTCAACTACAGACTCATCACTAATGGTTTCTTGCTGTTTTTTAATCTCTAGACAAGATATCTTTGACTCGTTAAATTTGACATCTTGACTTATGATAATCTTTACATCCTTTTCGCTTCCATCCTACAACCTATATCCCTTAACTCCCTCAGAGTAATCCAAAAAGACATACTTTCTAGATCTAGGTTCAAGCTTTCCCCCACTTTGATGAGAAAAAGCAGTACAGCTAAAAGTTTTAAGTATGGAATAATCAAAACATTCACCGTACCATTTTTCATAAGAAGTATCACCATTTAAAGCAGCAAATAGAGTCAAATTAGTCAGATATCAAGCTATCATAACAGCTTAACTCCAAAATGATTTAGGCACACCGAAACTCAACATCATACATCTAACCACATCAAGTAAAGTACGATTCATCCTTTTGGCAACTTTATTCTGTTGGTGAGCGTAAGGAATTTTTTATATCTAGTAATGCCATAGTCATTACACAAGTTATTAAAGCCAGCATTGCAGAATTTAAGACTATTATCATTACGCAAATATTTTATCTTTTTACCTGTCTGATTCTCTACTTGAACTTTCTAATTTTAAATTTAATAGAAGTTTCACTTTTATCTTTTAATAGATAAACTCACACACGACTGGAGAAAATATCAATAATAGACAAAAAAATATTTGTTACCACCAAAAGTGAGATTGCTCCCAGGACCACACAAATCAGTTTGAATGTATTCTAATACTCTATTTGTCTTGTATGTGCTAGATAAAAATGATATTCTACGATATTTTCTAAGCACACAATAATCACAAAATGACATGTTAGATACCTGATCCTTACCAAACACACCATTATCATTAAGGAACTTAAGTCCCTTAACACTAACATAAGCAAGTATGTTATGTCACTTCTGTGTGCAATCGATGTCAATAGAAGCAATAGTGGAATTCAAACCACTTACCACTTCAACATGCATAATGTAAATGTCATTTCTAACAGCCTAAAAGGTTCTAAGTGCACCCTTAGTCATTTTTAACATGCCATGACCAAGCATACCAACAAATATCAAAAACATCAAGATTTTATCCAAATCCCTTGAGGGATCAATTTTAAAGATGAAATTTTGTTCGATGAGATAAATTTCTTTTTTTGGAGTAGATTGAGTTAAATAAAGCTCTTCTAATTTTTTTTAAAGGTTTTATATGGAATCAAATTTTTCAATTTTTCACAAAACAAGGTCTGACAGGGGCGGTTCCAGAAATTTATTCCGCTGGGGCTGAAATGATATTATTTATTGAAGTTGTTCCTGATGATGTTTTGAAACATAAAATTCATCTATGATAAAATCTACATCAATTTTCTCAGCAAGTTTTCGTTCGATGAAGATTGTCATACAAGAAAAACCACACAAAAAAAGGCAATCTATCAACAATCCACAAATAGACCGGCAAGGCACAACAATTTAATCATAATCCAACAAGGCACAATAATTCAATAATAAGCCTACAAAACAACAAAATAGACTGTAAAGGCACAACAATATTATAATAAAAAGACGAAACATGCAAAATAAGCTGGCAAGGGAAAAACATAAATTAATGACACAATTGCAAGCAAAATACCTGTAAGGGTGTAAGCATATTTTTACTCAATTTTCTTCACGTTGACCGCTAATTTCTTCCTACACAATAATATAGTATTCAATCGCTAAAAATTAAAAAAATAATAATAATACAAAATCTTAACAAATTGCAAAAGAATTCAGCCAATAACAAATGAGCACTTAATAGTTAACATTGTGTCTCATTTCATATCAATTTTCAAATACTACATTCTTTAATTCATTCATTAAAATATAATTATATTAATTTTACTTTTGCATTCATATTTCAATTTTTCCTATAGTTGAAAAAATGAAAATAATATACAATCAATCAATTAAGAATATGGCATAAAATCAAAAATCAAATATGTAAAAATCAAAATAATATAAGCATTACATGTTAAAAAACAAAAATAAAGAAAAAAAAAAGAAAAATACATATTCTTCAGTACAGGAAAGGTAACACTGTTGTCGGCAGAAAACAATGAATTTCTGACTAATTTAAGGTTGGGTTACGGAGCTACTAAGTTAGGTTAACGAATTTGCGATTGATTTTGAGTTATTGGAGCTTTAATTTGAAAAACAATGAGGGAAAAAATATGATTAAAGAGCTTACGCCATGCACACTTCTCTGTGTGATTTGGGAATGAGCTCTGAATGTTTTTGTTTGGGCAATTGCCAATTGGGCTAATATACACCAAAGGCATTCCATTTGTTTGGGCAATTGGGCTTTGAAAATCAATAAAAAAATTTGTTTTAAAAATTGGGTTTGGTCTTTTGTTTGGGCTAATTTTTGTTTTGAGTTGGGTCTTTATTGAATTTTGATTGGGCTATTAAATATTTACATGAGCTACTTTAAATTAAAAAAAATAGCTTTCAAAATTGGATCTAGGCTGAGCCTGACACGGGCTGTAGTCAGACCCAGCCCTCCCCTACATCTGCCAGTGGGGTCTGATAAATACAATATGATAGAAGTATAAGCAAGTTCATCATAATCCTTTTTCTGATCCTCAGTAATAGTAGGACCAAAAGAATTATCAATACCTTTTGAAACTTTTTAATGAATCAAAATACCTTTCATTTTCTGTTGTCAAATAGAAAAATCACATTTACTAGTAAAGACACCCAAGTCAAAATGATGCGCAAGCATTTCAACAAATAAGAGTACACGCCAACAAGAACCTTAAGATAATTACTCGAAAAAACCTAAAGGCTTCAATATACACCGTTTTGGATTCCCAAGAGATTCATGATCTCAAATCAAGAAAATTGTCAAACTGGTAAAGTTTAGGTGACAGTTCTAAATAGTAACAATAATCCAAACAGAAACCAAGTATTGCAAATAATCAGCAGCAAAGTCAAAAACTAATTAAAACACAAGTCACAATAATAGGCACATAAATTCCTAGTAACAAGCAATGGTTACCACATACATTAACCTCAAACCTAATGGCCACCCCGCACGAAGGCCTGCTATTACGATCAACCAATTTACCAGAGCGGACCAATATGACGGTATGTAATATCGGAGAGATGTAAATTTATTTATTTTATTCTTACTTTTGTAGATTTAAATTTCAACTGTTTTGGGGCAGAAAGATGACACCAAACTCGAATCCAAATTGTCCAACAAAAGCACTGCTGTCCAAAAAATAATTTGTGAACAATAAAAATAAAAGTAAAAATTGGAAATAAGTTATTTCAACCCCAATATAATTTCTGAAAAAAAAAATTAGCTGAAATAGATCTATTGTATGTCGCTGCCGGTAGTCCGCCGTATTTAGTCCAATAAATTGTTTCAAAAGCCAACCAAGTTATGATACCAAATTCAAAGAAAATCATCCCCAAAAATGCCAAGTTAATTAGATTATTTAATATAGAAACAATATTAGTTGGACTATATAAAGAAAAAAAAAACCCCTCTAATATTCAGCAATGACACGGCAATGATGAAAAATAAGAGGCTCAGATTTCAGTCAATCTCCAACAATGGTAACACCACAAATAATAGCCAAAGCACACTCGTAATCAACCTACAAGATTCTTCACAAAAGGAAAAAGTTAAACTTCACAAAGAAGAAGAAGAAGGGATGCGGATTTGGTCGAAGAAGAGAGGCAACCACTAGCTTCTACACGAGCAGAAAATTATACAATAGGTAGGTTATGTGCGTGTATTGTATATATATATAGGTAGGTAGGTAGGTAGGTAGGTAGGTTATGTGCGTGTATTGTATGTATGTACCAAAAGTTAGCCACTTATATATATACTAGTTTTTGCTACGTGCGTTGCATGTCCGTGAAAAATGTAAGGATAAATTTTATGTTGAATAACTAATTCAAATGATAAATTTGTGGTATTTGTGGTTTTCATACACAAAGTTGTCTCTCACAATTTATATAAATACTCTACAAAGCATTTACATATTTGTTTGAGCAAATTAGATAACAAAGATTCACTTACATGAGTACAAGATGAGAGGAAAGTTAAAATTAGTAAACAACATTTGAATGTTGGTTAAGTGACCATTTTTATATTTTTATTGAATTGCTCCACTTCGAGAATTTGAATTGGATAAAATCCTCATTCTTCAAACTCGGCTCCAACTTTTTAAAATTTTTTACTATTGACTCAAAAATCAAATATTAAAAAATTGTGTACAATTTGCTTATAACATCAAATAAGAAAATAAAAAAATATGGTGAAAAATTGAATGAAAATCTGGACGAATGTGTGAATAGTAAAAGAAAAAAAATTAAGGAAAAAAATAATAGCTTTTTTTTTAGAATAATCTGTAATATTATAAGATAAAATAAAAAAATATTAGTAAAAAATTGAATGAAAAGGTGTAAAAGAAAAACAAATAAGAAAAAAAATTAAAGGAATCAAAATTTGCGATTGGCACACACCACAATAATTTAGCCGTCTCTCACTTAGTAATATAATTCTATGGGGTGGGGTGGGGTGGGGTGGGCTGGGCGGGGCGGGGCGAAGTGGATTTTTGAGGAAGATGAAGTTATTTTGTACTTTTTAAAAGTTGTAAAACTTCATTTACAATTTTGTTTTATTTTTGTTGTTTTTAGCCTTTTTTTTATTTTTGTTTATTTAAATAGGAGGTCAAAATCGTCAAAATATGTCAAAATGACGTGATTTACAACAAAATTCAAAAGTTGGCGATGACCAATGCTAAAAAAAAGGTTAGGGTTGATTTGTTATAAATTGAAAAGATAGGTGAAAAATTTAATGAAAATTTCGATGAATATGTGAATAGTAAAAGGAAAAATTTAAGGAAAAAATAATAACATTTTTTAGAATAATCTATAATAAATAATTCAGTAAAAATAAATTATAATTTGCTTATAAGATAAAATAAAAAAGATTAATCAAAAAATTGAATGAAAATGTGTAAAATAAAAACAAATAAGGAAAAATAAAATAAAGAAAAACAATTGTGAAAAAATTAGAAAAAGACAAAGGAAATGGGTTAAAAGCCCACACAACAACCAAAAAAAAATAAAAAAAAATCGAGTGAACAGTAACTCGACGACGAGTTACTGTTCACTCGAAAAAATTATTATTATTATTATTTCATCATCGCGTAACTCGACGATGAACAGTAACTCGTCGAGGTACTGTTCATCCGAAGAAATTTTTTTCTATCTTAATTAAATTTCAATTTGTTAATTTCTATTTGTCAGGTGATTCTGGATTTTGTTTTAACTCGACAACTAACGTGGTTGTCAAGTAAGGAAGTATTTTTTTTATTGTATATATTTTAGGCTTTATAGCCATTTAGATTTGTCTTTTGTTTTTTTTTTTTCTTTTTTAAATTTCTCAGGTTGAACTTTGTATATATAAAACAAAATCAAATCATCTCATAAATTGAAATTTAATTGGGATACTTTGTATATATAAAACAAAATCAAATCATCTCATAAATTGAAATTTAATTGGGATAGGTAAAATGAGTTTTATTTTTCCGGTTGAGTAGATGGACAACCATAGTTGTTGAGATACTCGACAACCACGTTGTGCTTGTCAGACAAAATTATACAAAAAAAAAATTATCTTATTGTGCTTGTCAAGCTGCAAACTAAAAACTCAAAAGGGATGAAAAAAAAAAATTCAAAAAAATGGTCTTTTTTCCAAATTGCCCAGTTGCTATCAGCAATCTAACTCTTTTACACCATACCTCACTCTATCCAAAACTCCTCAAATCCTTTTTCTTTTCTCTCTCTCACTCTCTAAGAATACTCAATTCACCTGTTTCATCATCTTTTCTCTCCAAGCGAGTAAGTACAAGCACCAAAAAAAAAAAAATTGCTTTGGTTGTCGAGTAGCTCGACAACAAGTTTTTCAGCCCACTGTCAATGCAGCTGATATTGAATCCAATGTCGATGCAGCTGATGTTGAACTTAAGGTTACTGTTTGGGTGCTCATTGTGAGTGGTGTGGGATGAATGTGGCAATTTGAAAGCAAGGCACACGATCAGACACGTCAATGATGTAGTAGCTAATTTCTGGACATCTGAAGTGCTCTTAATGGGACCAAATCATGCTTCAAGTCTAATTAACTAAACTAATGGGATTGAATCTCAAGTTTCTATTTCCATGGTTTGTACATCAGCTTCCATTAAGTCCAAACATTCCTCAATTCAACAGAACGAGCAAAAAATTGAAAGGTTGGGACAAATCTAAGAGAATTTTAAATCTTCTGCAATCGAATAAAAAACAAATAATTTTAGTGTTGAAGCTTTTCTGAAACAGAAAACAATCGTAACTCAGTAGTCTATGTTCAAGGAAAAAGAAATTAACACGAAAAAGGGTGACTGTTGACGTCAGAACCTGCAACGTCCACTTGCCAATAGATCTCCAGTCACTCCTCTGCCAACTCATATGTTACCTGTACACTCGAACAATCGTTAGGCACCAAGATCTCCGGAGAAAAAGGGTCCGAAGATCGTTGGTACTCCGACGATCAAGTCAACTACCGGTATATGGATGATATATGGGGGTGAAAATAATTAGGTGTGGGAGGGACAAGCAGGCAGAGATTTGGGCAGAGTTTAAGGTGGGATTTCAAGCGTAAAAAGAGCGTACCTTGGAACAATCGGAGACGTTGTAATTATAGCGCGGGAGTTCTGATTGATTTAGGAAACAAATCAATCAGATACCCGATCGGATCCTCCTTCTTTATGGGATATGGATTATTCCTTACCCAGGCAATCTTCAAGATTTTCTTCCTTCTTTGAGCTTATCACGTTGTATGATTTTAGGAGATTATGATCCAGTTTCCTTGTAAGGATCCATGTGCCAATCCAATGCAATCTGTCTTTAATTACCTCTTTGGTCATCCCATAATATCATGCTGCCTGTCAATTGCGGTAAATACGAGGCCCGACGAGGCCTTATGGATCGGCCGTGGATGTCGAGGCCCTCTCTAGGCCCCGCGACATTATGGTTTGAGGGTGCTAAGATGTCTGATGGGCATTCGACCCCCTTTTTAGAGTTTGCGAGGCCCTCGCTGGGCCTTTATAGAACTCCCGTTGGGCCTTTGCTGACGTGGGAGCCTTATCAAAATCGGATGGTAACAGCGACAAACATAGAGGACCAACGGCAGAAACCAAGGTTGAATTGTGCTTATGACTTTTTTGATGAGAGAGAGAAAATGGTTTTTTTTTGGGTGAAATGCTTGACAAAGTAAAAAATTGCGACTGTCTTCATTGTCAAAACGGTGGCGTATTGGACGAAAAAAACTACAGTAAAAAATTTAAGACTCTTATATTATTGTAAGGATATCCTTACTATACTATAAGTGTCTATTACCTATTTACTATTTACCCTTCAACCAACACGACATATTTTTGGTGTTTTACTATTTTTAATTTCCTCCAAATCTCACCATTTTGTCATAAAAATTTTGTTTAAGTTATTAAAAAAAGCTGCATTTGTTGACTTTTTTTTTTCTTTTTTGGGAGTCGTCATTTTTGACATTTTTTTTTTTTTTAAGATTTGGTTTTGTGACAAAACCAAAGTATGTTTTTCTTTTTTACCCTATTCAAAGCTTAGAAAGCAGCTGCTATTTTTGACATTTTTTTTAAAAAAATTTGGCTTTGGTTTGTCGAGGTAGGCCAATTTTTTTTGGGTTGTTTGTCGAGTTACTTGATAAAGTTTATTTTGACCTTTTTTTTATTTTTTGTCGAGTTACTCGACAAAGGCCAATTTTTTCTTTTTTTTTTTTTTTTTTTTTTTGGGTTATTTGTCTAGTTACCCGACAAAGCCCATTTTGACCATTTCTTCACTTTGTTTTTGTACTTTGCAATTTTAGTCCAAACCTTTTAAATATGTAACTAATCTATTCCTAACCTTTATTTTTCATTCAAATTTTTATCATTTTTTTATTTGCTCTTATAAGCAAATTGTACACAATTATTTTTTCTTCTTTTTTCATTTTTTTAATTTTTCCTCATTTTTTCTTTCTTTCTCCAATCCCAATCCAAATGGATTTAATTTTCTTTTCTTAGTTTTGTCGAGAAACTCGACAAAAAGGCCAATTTATTTTTTTGTCAAGCAGCTCGACGCTTCCAAATACCAATAAATTTTTTTTTTGTCTAGCAGCTCGATAAAAATGTCAATTTTTTTTGTCGGACAGCTAGACACTACTAAATACCAATTTTATTTTTCCTTAGTTCTGTCGAGTAACTCGACAAAAATACATTTTTTTTTGTCAAGCAGCTCGACACTGCCCATTTGTTTTTGTCGAGCAGCTCGACACTGCCCATATACCCTATTTTTCCAAGTGTACCCATGAAAACAAAATATCACATATTTTATATAAATGGCAGTAAACAATTTTAAAAAAATTAAATCTTTGTCGAGTTAGTCGACAAATATTTAAATTTTTTTTAAAGCCATTTTTTTGTCGAGCAGCTCGACACTGCCCATATACCCTTTTTTTTCCAAGTGTACCCATGAAAACAAAATATCACATATTTTATATAAATGGCAGTAAAAAATTTTACAAAAATTAAATCTTTGTCGAGTTAGTTGACAAATATTTAAAAATTTTTTAAAGCCATTTTTTTTGTGTCGAGCAGCTCAACACTGCCCATATACCCTTTTTTTCCAAGTGTACCCATGAAAACAAAATATCACATATTTTATATAAATGGCAGTAAACAATTTTACAAAAATTAAATCTTTGTCGAGTTAGTCGACAAATATTTAAATTTTTTTTCTGCTTTATTTATTTTTTTTTTTTGTAACTAGACAAAATTTTTGTCAAGTGACTCGACAAAAAATCTAATAATTAAACAATAAAAAAGTAAAAATAAAAATAAAATAGAACAAAAATATAATTAAATCTTTGTCAAGTAAAAAATAAAAAATAAATCTTTGTTGAGTAACTCGACAAAGATTTGCCAAGGCACTAAACTTATAAAAAAAAAAAAAAAAAATAAGGGTTAAAAATTGCGGATAACTTTTCCTTTATATATAACCCATTAGTTTTAGTTTTTTTTTTTCAAAACAAAAAATAGGCTAATTTTGAGAATTATATATTTTTTTCTTAATTTTTTTATTACATTCATCCATATTTTCATTCATTTTTTTTATTAATTTTTTTATTTGATTTTATAAGTAAATTGTACACAATTCTTTTTTCTCCTTTTTTTCATTTTTTCTTTCTTTCTCCAATCCCAATGCAAATAGATTTTTATTTAATTTTTCACCAATCTTTAAAGTAAATTATACATTTAATATTTTGCTTTAGATATTTTTGTCATTTCACTCTTGGATTTGGTCCAATTCAACCAAATTATATATTTAGATTTTTTTTTTTCACTTTGTCCTATTTAAAACACACCAACTACTATTGCTTCAAGTTAATAGGATCCAAATGTAGATTGTCAATTGAAGTATATATTATACAAATATGTTATTATTATACAAATTTTTTGTCAAGTATACCCATGAAACAAAATACCGTATATTTTATATAAATGACAGTAATCAATTTTATAAAAAATAAATCTTTGTCGAGTTGCTCGACAAAGATTTAAATTTATTTTTTATTTTTTATTTGTAACTAGATAAAATTTTGTCAAGTGACTCAACAAAAAGTCTAATAATTAAACAATAAAAAAGTTAAAAAAAATAAACTAAACAATAAGTTAACAAAAAATAAATTAAATCTTTTTCAAGTAAAAAATAAAAATAAATAAAAAAAAGGGGTAAAAAATTGCGGCTAACTTTTACTTTTATGTATATAAAAAATAATATAAGAAATTTTTTTACAGTAGTTTTTTCGTCCAATACGCCACAGTTTTGATAATGAAAAGAGCCGCAATTTTTGACTTTTGTATTGTTTTTATTTAATTAGTGCCTTGCCAATTTGAAGGTCTAAATTTCCTTTAAAATCATACTTAAATTCATGAAGGAATAAAGTTCTGGACTGCATTGAATAGCTCAAAGTAAGAAAGATAAATAGAACTAACTATCATACAATATAGAAGCATGTAATAGCTCTAAACTTCCCTAAAGCAGAAGTAGAATGAATGACACTCGTAAATTTGGAACAGTCTAAGACTCAGAGGCATCAAAACCACTGTTTAACTATAAGAGAAGAAAATGTAAAAAAACAAGTCTTGTTATGAATAAGGAACTATAAAGATAATTCTGTCAGAGAAATTGTATAAAGAACTATATCTATATCTATTGTTTTTGTGTACGCACAGAGTCAGCGATTTTATATCTTTAATAATTTTGCAAGTGCACGGATCGCTCAAGTAATAAAGTGGATGTTGAGTCCAAGTATCGTTTCTACGAAGATTTAGATAATTCAATTAAATTATACTAACCTTAACCGAATCTAATTAACTTTGGAAAATGTGTTTCTTAAACTAATGAGAGAATTAACTAAAATAATAAATAATTATAATTCAAGAAAATAAGAGATTAAATTAAAGAAGAATTACTTTAAAAGTAGAAAAGAAAAGCGTACTAGGATCCCGAATCCACTTATACCAATTTTCTTTAACCCGAACCGTTGAATTTGATAACATGATTTAATTATTAAGATCAATATTCCTAATTTGTTCAATAATCTCTTTCGAGTAGAATTTAATCATGATTTAATATTTTTTGTACTAAAACATATTCCTATATGTGACCCGACTATATCTCTATAACGGATGCAAATATACAAGAATGCATTAGAATTTGTGAATACTTAAAGATCACGCAAAGCATAGCAGTATATCTCTATCCCCTATCGAACTCTACAACAATTGATACTATGTATAACTTATTTTCCATCTCTAAAAGATAAAACAAGCCACAAGAATCATACAACTATTGCGCAAATAATTGTAGATGAAGAGAAATCAATATCAATTATTCAGAATTAAAAACGTGCTTAAATATCAAAAACTAGGTTCAAAGTATTAAAGGATCATGATACAAGTTTCATCATGATTCTAGTACTAAAAGAATTTAACCTAACATGTTAAGAAGAAGAAAATAAAACGAAAAATAAAATATGAAAGCCATCACCCGGATATGAAAAAATAATTGAGAGATGAAATCTTGAACTTGATCTTTGTTGAATTCTTGAATGATGAAATCTTGATCTTCGTTTCTTGATTTGCCTCTCGTTTTTTCTCCCAAATTTCGGTCCCAAATCAGCTCTAATCCGGCCCCAAGTCGGCTCTAAATCGGCTCTAATCCGGCTCCTTTGTTATGAGTTAATAACTCATATTTATAATTACCTAATTGTGTCCCAAAAGATCCCCAAAAACCTTTAAAATCGTGTCCTAAAAGTTTCCTAATTGAATTAGAACTCAAAAGGTAAGAAAAGTCAGTGGGTAGACATTTTACACTGGGTGATCGCCCGGGTTTGCATGTTGTTTTGCAATCTGCTGTTGAAAAATAGGGTTGGGCGATCGTCCGGCTTTAAGCTTCGGCGATCGCCTAGCTCAAGCTTTTTCCTCTGCGGTGGCTATTTTTCATATGTCTATAACTTCTTGTAGAAAACTTTAAATTGAGATCTGTAAAACATGTTAAACTCGTAATTCAATTATCTTTCCAATGGTATATCACTTTCCTTTGGGAGATTTCTATATCAAAAGTTGTGCTCGAATTTCTCTACGTACTTCAGTAGGTAGTTTCTTAATTTGGTTCTTTGGCTTTCTGGTCTTTGATCCATTAATTCAACTCTTAATTGTCACTCCAAAACACCTTAAACTTAATGATTTTATCTTCTTCCTCATCTTACAATGTTTGGCTCTTGATATTCACTTCAAAAACTTAACTTACTCATCGATTTCACGAAGTTGTTGCTATTTTCGTCCATTCTTCTTCAATTGATTATAAATGAGTCTAAAACTTTAATAGAAAAGAGAATGCAATAAATTAAGTAGAAATTCAATAAAATGACGGAATAAAAACTTAGTTTAAAGGTCTGAATAAGTGCACAAAACGCACTTATCGCACAGGAACATGAATAAGGACTATTGATTTCACTTTTATGATTTAAATAAGCACAAGCGTCATGAAAATTAATATGGTAGGTTGCAAAGGATTTTATCGTATTGTTCGAACAGATTTCCAAAAATGGATTTCAAGATAGTTATTTAACTAACGAAGCAATGATAATATGAGTTCTATAAGTATATAATATGAGTAAAGATATTCAAAGCTTATAATGATGTAAATGTAGTTAGTATTGTGTCCAATTCAAATTCACAACAAAAGAAGTTTTGATAGGAAATTGACACATGCAGTCTCGAGTTGCTCGATAACCAAGTTGTCGAGTTACTCGACAACCATGGTTGTTGAGTTGACCTTTGATTCAAGGGATTCCTGGTGAGAAACGAGAGTCGAAAACTTGCCTGTACCAAAATATATAACAAATTAGTTACAAAAAATTTGTAACCTAATCTATTCCAATATGACAACTACCATCATAAAAACAAATAATTGATATGGGTGCATTTGCTCCATGACGCATCCAACAAAAATGTATGCAAGACAAGCTCAAGGTAGACAATGTTATCAATGTGAAAACAAATTAGCTCAATTGAGCACTATAATCAGACTATTTGTGCCTCCAGCTCAACCCAATAATGAAATTGAGAAAATTAGCTAGATTCATATAGTTGTACATGTAAATTTGTAGTTCTCAGTCATAATCACCCTCTCATGTTCTTATTTAACATGTTACAAAACAGACCATAATATGAAGTATTTTTTGATGTTAACTCATCAAAGTACACTTGCCTGCCTTGTTAAGACCATGCCTAAGAGACGGGGAATCTACTTGATAACAGCTTCAGAGGCTAAGAAAGCATGATATCTTTTACCAAGCATCTTAACCAGTTTCTTGTTTTTGTTTAACTTCTTTAAAGCCTCTACATCCATGGATTCCAGACCAATTTTTTCTGCCTGCAGATATAATGGAAGATAAAATGAATAAAATATAAAGTAGTAAGAAAGAAGAACAATAATTTCATAGCGGTTGTGTTATGGAAGCACATGGGTTCAAATTCAAGGAAAAATTCTTCCACACGCGTTTCTCACATGGACCTGCAGCCGAATAACTATTTTGCTTGCACATATCAAGACCATATCCAGCCAGTGTGGCTTTAAAATTTTACCTAAAACAACCTAGTTCATCAATCCAGTGGTCTCATGCACATCGAGCAACTCGACAACCTGGTTGTCGAGAATCACATGTGGCTCGGGACTTTTGATAATTCATATGATGCTGCGGTGGGTTATGATAATCCAAGGCTGCGGGGAGGCGGTGCTACGGCGCCAGGCGGTAGTCAGGTGCCACCACGAGTGCTTGCAGACAACCATGGTTGTTGAGCAAGCTTTTTGTTTCTGAATTCGGGTTCTGCTGACACATGAAGCTTTTTGTTTGCACAATTCTTTCACTTTTGGCTTTGCGTTTCAGAATTCAATTGCTCCAGCTCCATTGACTCAGCATGCACTCATGTCTTGCTACTCTGGGGTCACGCCAAATTCAGTTTTGCAGAGGAGACACGGAAGTCAAATGAAATTCAAAGAACCAATCAGGTCAAGAGTGAGCATTAAGGGAGCTAGCCATGGCAAGAAAACCAGATAGCGGGCTTTAGCTGCATCACATGATTCTTCCAAGCCCATGAAGATGCATAAGTTGGGAATTCGTGAAGCATCTAATTTTTCTATGCTAAAAAGGATGATCTGCGTTAATTTTAAAGGTGATACTGAAGTTATCAGACAGTCTTTTAAATCAGATTTTGTCGAAAACAAAGCAAAAATCGTGGCTTGTGGAGAACACAATAATGATAAGGATGAACACACAGTTTTAATAGGGAAGGATTTGTTCAGTGGCACTGGTACAGCAAGATCAGGTCTCGTTAAGCTGACTACTGGAGCAAAGCACATACTCAAGGCTTGTCAGAAATTGGATTAGAATAGTTCCAAATCAATCAATTCAATCACCTTATATCCAGTTCTCCTATTGCTTCTTTTAATGCAGGAGGATTGCTCCAACACTCGATTTTGTTTCCCACCTACACTGGCTTCAGCTTGAATAGCACGAATTGTAGGCAATT
The DNA here is from genome assembly GCA_030279155.1 of Forsythia viridissima. NCBI lineage: Eukaryota > Viridiplantae > Streptophyta > Magnoliopsida > Lamiales > Oleaceae > Forsythia > Forsythia viridissima. The sequence continues at coordinate 36,070,313 of CM059033.1, read as the reverse complement.
ATGCTGTCAAAGCACAAGAATTTGTTTTCTTTGGTGTGCTTGTCGAGCCACAAATTTTTTTTATTTGTTCTTGTAGAGTAACTCGACAAGAAAATTTTTTTTTTCCTTACCCGACAAGAACATTTTTTTTCCTTGTTCTTGTTGAGTTATTTAACTCCACAAGAACCAAACTTTTTTTTTCTTACTCAACAAGAACAATTGTTTTTTTTTTTTTTTGGGTTCTTTTACTCGACAAGAACAATTCCTTTTTTTTAGAACAACTTTTTTTTTTCTTGTCGAGTTATGAATAACATTTTTTTTTCCCTTCTTGTTGTCGAGTAACTCCACTTTCTTTTCTTTATTTTTTTAATCAATTGTGGTATATGGGCTTTAGCCCATTTCAAATTTAATTTTTTTAGAACATCAATTGCTTTATGTGGGCTTTAGCCCATTCCCCCTTATAATTATTTTGGCACATTTTTTTTTTCTTTAGTATTTTTCCTCATTTGATTTTCTTTTACACATTTTCATTCAATTTTTTACTAATCTTTTTATTTTATTTTATCTTATCTTATAAGCAAATTATACACATTACAAATTATTTTTTCCTTAATTTTTTTTACTATTCACATAATTGTCTAGATTTTCATTCAATTTTTTCACCAATCTTTTTTTATTTGATGTTATAATCAAATTGTACACAATTCTTTGATATTTGGCTTTTGGATCATTAGTAAAAAAGTTGAAAAAGTTGGACCTGAGTTTGAAGAATGAGGGTTTGGTCCAATTCAAATTTTCAAAGTGGTGCAATTCAATAAAAATATAAAAATGGTCACTTTACCACATCATTTACCAACATCCAAAGGTAATTTACAAATCTTAGTTATTTAAATTTTTTGTACGAGTCATTTATTTTTTTTTGTACGAATTGTGTGTTTATTTGGTTATACTTTTCTTAATAGAATTTCAACATTTTACTTAATTACTTTTATTAAATAGTATGTTCAAAAATATGTTTTTCATATTTATTATTTTTTGTACTAAAATTTTTTATACGTATATTCAAGCAATGCCTATGTGCAATGCACGCATCAAAAAATAAAATATATACAAAAACAACTTTTTTTTCGTTTTTGGTTGTTCTTATCGAGTCGAGAACAACTTTTTTATTTATTTATTTTTTTCGCTTGTTCTTGTCGAGTTACTTAACAAGAACAATTTTTTTTTAAAAAAATAAATTGTGGTATGTGGGCTTTAGCCCATTTCTATTTTCTAATTATTTTGACAAAAAAAAAATTTCTTTAGTTTTTTTTTTCCTTATTTATTTTTCTTTTTACACATTTTCATTCAATTTTTACTAATTTTTTTTATTTTATCTTATAAGCAAATTATAAACAATTAGATCCAGTTCACTTTAATTGAATTATTTATTACATATTATTCTAAAAAATGCTACTATTTTTTTCTTAATTTTTTTCTTTTACTATTCACATATTCGTCTAGATTTTCATTCAATTTTTTACCAATTTTTTTATTTTTTTTATTTGATGTTATAAGCAAATTGTACACATTTCTTTAATATTTGGCTTCTGGGTCATTAGTAAAAAAGTTGAAAAAGTTGAAGCCGAGTTTGAATAATGAGGGTTTGGTCCAATTCAAATTCTCGAAATGGAGCAATTCAATAAAGATATAAAAATAATCACTTTACGATATCAATTTACCAACATCCAAACGTCGTCTACAAATCTTAGTTATTTAATTTTTTTTACGAGTCATTTAATTTTGGGATAATTGCATCAAAGATCTCCAATGTTTCAAAAACGTTAGGGATATGCCCTTAACCTAAAAAAATAGCACCAGACATCCCCAACGTTTGAAGAAATAGGCACCGTAGGTCCCTCTTAATATTTTCCATCCATTTTCTCTGTTAAATCGTTATATTTGCACCGTAAGTCCCTCTTAACATTATTAATCGTTATGTTCGATTATTTACATTTCAATCAACTGGATCTTATTCTGGCTTGATGTATATTTTAGATTATTGGTCGGCGTAGTTCCTGTCTGCACATTTTTGTTTTCGTTTCTTAATTTTAATTTTTGCAGTGAATTTGAAGCGGGCTTATACCTATCAAAATTTGTAGTTGTCAATTGTTGAAATAAATTGGGTCTGGCCAATTGTGGAAAATTATCATATTTGCTTCCAAGAAACGAAACAGATCTTGAAGCTATCAACATATGTGGAGATTGCAAATTTTTGTTTCTTGAGGATTTCGAGGCCACCACACCAGACTCGTACCGAAGGAGAACACTTGGACTGAGCAGGCATTAGAGTCTCCTCCATAAGTGGTATTGTAAATTTTCCAGGTTACCATCAATGGAGGCATCAGAGTCTCCTCCATAAGTGGTATAAGAAATAGTATCGTCCTCACCAGGGAAATGCCTGTATGTCCTAAAGCTGACATATGATTCATTCTCCCTATAGAAAGAATAAAATCCATCACTTTCAGTATCAGAAAACACCATCCTTCATCTTCTGGATCCACTTGGAGTAGTACGAGTACTCGTAAGCTGCACTAACCTTGCAGCACCATCACCATCTATGTATTGATTATCATGCTCTAAAACCGTGGACTGGGTTTGCCTTGCCAGAGTTATCATTTGCGAAAATTGGTAGGAGAACAGACTCTCAATTGACTCAGAGTTGTTGTACCTTCTCCTCCTCAGTCCAAGTGTTCTCCTTCGGTACGAGTCTGGTGTGGTGGCCTCGAGATCCTCAAGAAACAAAAATTTGCAATCTCCACATATGTTGATATCTTCAAGATCTGTTTCGTTTCTTGGAAGCAAACATGATAATTTCTCACAATCGGCCAGACCCAATTTATTTCAACAACTGACAACTACAAATTTTGATGGGTACAAGCCCACTTCAAATTTACTGCAAAAATTAAAATTAAGAAACGAAAACAAAATTGTACAGACAGGAACTATGCCGACCAAGAATCTGAAATATACATCAAGCCAGAACAAGATCCAGTTGATTGAAATGTAAATAATCGAACATAACGATTAATAATATTAAGAGGGACCTACGGTGCAAACATAACGATTTAACGGAGAAAATGGATGGAAAATGTTAAGAGGGACCTACGGTGCCTATTTCTTCAAACGTTGGGGATGTCTGGTGCTATTTTTTTAGGTTAGGGGCATATCTCTAACGTTTTTGAAACGTTGGGGACCTTTGATGCAATTATCCCTTTAATATTTTTGTACGAATTATGTGTTTATTTGGTTCTACTTTTTTTAATAGAATTTCTACAATTTACTTAATTAATTGTATTAAATGGTATGTTCAAAAATATTTTTTTAATATTTATTATTTATGTATTATACATTTAATATTTTTTATACACAACACACATAGGCATTGCTTGAATATATATATATATATATATATATATATATATATTGCATACCCAATGACCACAACTAAGAGCCCTAGTTTAAGTGGGTTAACTTAGGATTAATATATATATATATATATTGCATACCCAATGACCAGACCTAAGAGCCCTAGTTTAAGTGGGTTAACTTAGGATTAATCAATCGAGTAACTGGGTTGTGTCCCATTACTCAAAGCTGACAATAAAGTGCTATGACCTGTTTTTGTAATTGGGCTGCCTAATTGTTGGAGATTGTGCAATATTATAAATCTTCGATCATTGGTCAAACCAACGAAGTATAATTAAACCGACATATTTAATCATCATTGCCCATTTGTTTGTTTGGGAACCAAAAATCCCAACAATTTATGACAAATTGCATGTATAAGGGTTTTGATTAAAAAAAAATGAACGGATTCAAACTATAGCGAAAGGTGCACATTGAAGATCAAAATATAAACAAGTACACTTTGTTTCTATCAAACAAATCAAGTTTTTAGACTATATGATTCAACATAATTATGATTGAAAATGAGAGAAAAATTGAATTGTCATCCCTTTTAATTAGTTGGCAACGACTTACCGAAATGCCCTAAAAATGTGAATATGAGGTGATCCCATCCATAAACGTATCTTGATCGAATTTCATAACTGGCAGTGGTGAGGAGGGGTAAGTGAATTGAAAAGGCAAAACAAATGTAAAAATCCTTACAATAAGAGAAACAATTGCAGGAAACTGACACAAGAATTAGCCAGAAAATAAAAATTTCTGTAATTCAATAAACCAAGATCTTTGCTAAGCGTTTACATGTTTATTATAATTAAATACTAATAGTTAAATATTGTAAATGAATCAATAAATGATATTGAATCTTAATATGATTCACGTTCCCGCTTTTCATTTACGAACTTGGTACTCCCAACGTTCAAGTCTTCTATGGTATTCTCCCAAGTATAGATTATACTGGCGAGTGGGCACTTTTTAATTGAATTAAAAACTAATTTCTGGACTAGTCGGATTTAGAAACTAAGAAGATAAAATTCAAGTCAAATAAGACTTAAGAATTTTTCTCTCTTCTCTTTTATTAATTGTTGGAATTAATTCACGTCATGATCAATATGATATAAATAGAACAAGCGTCCTGATTGCAAGCAAGGACAAGAGTCCTAATTGCATCCAAGTCCAATTAGTTTAGGATTGATTTAATTAGACATGTAATCATAGAACTTATATCACAATTACAATCGAGTCCAAAAATTTCATAGTAACTTTGATTAAGCCTAAAACTTTATAGAGTTACCACATGACCTGTTCGGAGATATATTTTCTAATCTCCAATAAGTAGATTATCTAGTCGACCCTAGACCGCCTGATCTAATTATTAGTCAATTGTTTTTTCTACTAAAGGCAAAACACCGCACTCTCGGAATATATAAAATTACAGAAGCCATGATACTTTCTTCTAACATACCTTATATATATTTCATCCCTGTTTGGAGTTACCACATGACTGTTTTTTCTTTCTAATTATTCTCACTAACTTTAAGTTACATTTTCTTCAACTGTCCTGTTAACTAATTCACAGATGTCGAAGTTTAGCCATCGCTTGACCCATTTTTCAACAGAAAGTACTTAAGTTGTCACTTGACCTATTTTTCAGGACGACAGTTTCGACACGAATTCTTGTTCTCTACTTCGCTTATCTCAAGCTCCCAACTTATCGAGATATTTGATCAATTAAATTGATCTCACCCATTGATGAATCAAAGAACCATCAAACTAACGAAAATATATACACAATCATGTCAAGAGATTTAGATGAAATATCCAGTGATCAAGTAGAATTAATTCTTCGCAAGGTCATGCTATATAATTAAATTCGACATGTGGTCAGTTCAATACACTCCAAGTGTACTAGTGTCACCATTAAACCATTTCTGCGATAAGGACAAATCATATACCTGAATGATTAAATAGTCAATACTACAACCTTCCGGTATAAGGTGCCAACCTTTATACATTGGTTGTGAATGATTTTATTCATGATCAAAATATAATTTTGTGTCACACTATGCTTCTCAATGAAAGAACCCAACTTATACTATCACAAATGATCATTGACTCTTTATTTACATATTAAATAAATGCAATAATAATAAATGTGTATAAACAAAAGTTTTATTCAATATAAATTGTCATTTTATCAGAGAAAAATTATATTATTTGGACATACATCTCAACAATTCTCCTACTTGCCCTATAGTATAATCCTAAAACCCATATACCTTAATAGTAAAGAGTAAACCAACATATAGTTCATTGTTGTCCGAAGGTACTTAAGGATATGCTTTACAATCACCTAATGTTCTGGTTTGGCTAGATTTTCCAATGTTCTGGTTCGGCTAGATTGATAACGAATTATCATACCAACAACATAACAAATGTAAAGTCTAGTGCACATCATAACATACATGAGACTACCCATTGCAAACGCATAAGGTATTCTACTTATGTCCTCTATCTCTTCAACCACACTATTGTCGATGATGACATTCCCACATCATTTCATATGAGGAGAATATTGTCCACATAAAGCACTATAAAAATTACTATTTCGTCCATAGCCTTTTTTATATGAAGTCGAATCATATGCTTGTTATACGGAGATCGCCTGTTTGGATTCTCCTACTAACAAGTAGCTAGAAGGTTTTCTGATTATCCTCTGACTTTTCCTAAAGGACGATGGATCTTGAATCGTAACATTTTCATCAATGTTGGTATTACATTCAGGTGACACAAATACTTCTCATTACCTTGAACATTTTCTTGATATATGGGATTAGATGATAAATCATTTCTCCCACTCAAATAACATTTCTTAGGTGTTTACGATACCATTAGTGGTCTGTCACTAGGTTGTGTTTCAGGAATTAATATCGTGGAATCACTCCCACTCATTTATTCCAAAACAACCATACTCTTAAACTGACATTTATTAATATACTTATCCTACAAAAATGTCATATTTTTACTAACAAAAAGCCTTTATATCTAGAGGACTATTACAAATAATATCCTCTGGTACCTTTAGGGTATCCCACACACACATGCATATTTTTGACCTAGACTCTAACTTTTATGTCTTCCCTTTTAGCACATAAGTCGGACATCTCCAAATTCGGATGTGACACAAATTTGGTTTGCTCCCGTTTCACAACTCCAAGAGAGTCTTGGGAACTGACTTAGATAGAACTAGGTTATGAATTTATCAGCTGTCTCTAGTGCATATCCCTAAAATGAGATATGTAGAGTTAAAAAACTCATCATCGACTTAACCATATCTAGCAATGTCTTGTTTCTTCTTTCTAAAAGGCCCTTCCATTGGGGTGCACTAGACGTACTTAGTTGAGAAACTATACCATTATTCTGTTAAGTAGCCCTTGAATTCTCCTGAGAGATATTCGCCATCTCAATCTGATCAACATGTCTTTATACTTTTACCAAATGTTTTTCGACCTCAGTTTGATATGCTTTGAATTTCTCAAAAGCCTTCGACTTTCAAGTCATCAGGTAAATGTATCCGAATCTACAGTAATCATCTGTAAATGTGATAAAATACTCATAGCCCCCTCTCGCAGGTATACTTATGGGTCAACACACATCAGAATAAACTAGTTCAATATTTCTTTGGCTCTATGTTCTTTTGCTAAAAAAGAACTTTTTAATCATCTTTCTTTCCAAAAAAGAATCATAGACTGGCAACGGTTCAACTTCAATTGAGTTGAGGGTACCATTCCTTGTCATTCTTTATTTCATGTTAAGGTTGATGTGTCCAAATCTAAGAGGCCATAGATATGTATTACTAGTATGATATGCATTTTGTTTATCATGGTTTGTAGATGTATTATTAATTTCATTTGTGGAATAGTTTAATATATAAAGATCATTCACCAAATATCCGACATAAATATGAGCATTATTCATCAAAATGTAATGCGCATTAGCGCAAAAACAAGAGAATAATCATGTCCTATTAAACAAGAATTGGAAATCAAATTCCGCTTCATCTGCAGAACATAATAAAAGTCTTTAAGAATTAAACACCTACTAGTATTGAAATAAAATAAACTACTCATACAACTCTCGTCGAAACTATTGCTCATGTGCCGATTGTGATAGTAAATTGGTCTTCACTAAGTCATATGCTCTCTTGAATCATCAGTACCTTGCTCTTTTTTAGCTAATGCATTAGGTCAATCTTTCTTTTAGTGTCCTTTCTGACCGCATTTGAAATAGTTGCCTTTCAGTTTTCCATCTGCTTTGGTCTTATTGCCTTCCTGCTTCTTGCTAGCCCTCTTCCTTTTCTTTCCATCTCCACCTTTCGGCTTGGAAACAGGAGAGCTACCGATCGCTCCATAAGCATCGCCACTATTAGCTTTAAGACCATTTTCCACATTTTGTAACTCATTCATCAGCTCAGTCAATGGCATATCCATCTTATATAAGTGATATTCCATAGTAACATATCAATCTGAGTATCTACATCAATAGTTACACCTAGATTCTCTACCATATTGAAGTGTCCAATCATAGTCAACATATGATCTTTCATTGGCGTTATGAGTTTCATGCAGATGTTCTGTAAGGTACGAATGACTTCGAACCGAGCTCTCATACTTTGATATGCAAACATGTCCTTGAGGCTTTTAATTATATCATAAGAAGTTTCAAGATTGTCATTCTTTTGTAACACATTTGACATCGATTCCAGAATGTAACAGCGAGCCAACTTGTCTGCAGCCACCCACTTATCATAAGAATCCCTCTTAGCTTTGTTTGCAGTGTCAGCAAGTTGCTCAAACCAATCTTCTTCAAACACAAAATCAATTTTCTCAATACTGAGAACAATCATTAAGTTACGTTTCCAATCCACATAGTTTTTTCCAGTAAGTTGGTGTTGTTTTAGGATAACAGAAAATGCACTGAGACATTTTCCTGGAAAATAACAAAATTATTGCATATTAAAATTGAGCAGCGAATTTAACATATGATGCATGAATGCACATGCAGATCCATAAAACTACAATAATATAACGACTACTTGATCCTTGTGATCCAACATGTCCTTCTATAAGAAAATGTCATTGTGTCCACTAATTAAGCTAGGACTTAGCCACAATACAAATTATACCTGACAATAAATGTCTAGATAAGTCCAATATTGCTTTATTTGGTATCCAATATCATAAACGAGAGCCTCTATAGGAGGTTCGTAGATGATTTTGATTTGATTGTACAACCTTCGTCTATATCTCCAGATACTTGAAAAATAATCTCTTCATCTATATAATGTTTTCAAATTATATTTTATCTAAACGAACTTACCAAAAAGGAATCCAATCAAACAATACGAATCACGTAGCCTTCCAATAGAGAGGTCGTTGCGTTACCGCCGCAAGGCTAACACATTCTGTTGCTTATGGATCGACAAAAAGAGACCATAGTTTTTTATTTAAATAAATATCCTCTCCTACTCAATATTTTAAAATAATAGACTTTAATTTAAAATAATTACAAACTGTTCACATTAATTAAAGTAACATAAATTAATTATTACGAATATTCTTTTAAAAAAAATTTAATTTAAATTAAATTAATCGAGAAAAAATCAATATTTCGATGAAATGCATTCTATTCTAAGTTTAATGAGCGATGCTATAATTAATTCTTTTATGCCATGATTTACATAACAATATTATTTTAAACAAATATTTAAAACATACGTTAGTAATAAATTAATAATTATTTGTGGGCCAAAATAAGACTCAAAAAATAAGTTAAAAGCTAATTGGGCTTGAGCCCAATATTTAGCTTAAATCTTCAGCCCAAGGTTTCAAAAAAAAAAAAAAAAAAAAAAAAAAAAAAAAAAAAAAATTCCAAACAGCAACTATTTTTGTAACCAAACAATTCTTATCTAAGCAACCCATCAGTCACTATCCAAGTAACCAAACAACCACTATCCTAATAACCAAACATGAGTCTTCTTCTTCCTTAAGAGTTCTCTTGCCAAAATCAACGACCACTAGAAAACACCATGGCCAAAACATATCAATCTCAAAAAATCACCGAAAAAACCATCGGATCACGCGACCATCCGCCTTGCAGATCCGATAGACCTACGCTGCCGGTCTCGTTGATCTCTGGAATCTGCATGACCACGCGCATATCTCCAGATCTGCTAGAAGGTCGCACAGATCCCATCGGACTTACGTGACCCGAAGCACAAATCCAACGAGATGTGTGCTGCTACATGCAGATCAGTCTGACAAACCTTTTTTTTATCGTTCTTTCTTCATCGGTTCGATCATCAATCTTCATTTATTACAAAAATTAACTAGTCCCATTTTAGGGCTCACAATTTAAATATATTTTCAAATTAAAAATTAAATCAAGATGATGAAGTCGTAATCCACTGATCTTGTTGAAAACTCCAAATAACGAAATACAACGAACAAGTAGGGCCACAAAATAATTAGATCACATTTTAAAATAATTTCAATTATTCAAACAACATATAAACAAATAATCTTAGACATGACTTGACTAGAACCCGCAATTATCAAATCTAGATAACATAACAAACACGTGAACAATCTAGACCGCTCTGATACCACTTGTGAAAAATTGGCACGAGAATTAGCTGGAAAATAAAAAATTTCTTTAATTCAATAAACCAGGATCTTTGATAGACATTCACGTGTTTATTATAATTAAATACTAATAATTTAATATGTACCTGAATGAATAAACGATATTGGATCTTGATCTGATTCACGTTCCCGTTTTAGATTCACGAACTTGGTGCTCTCAACGTTCAAGTCTTCTATGGTATTCTCTCAAGTATAGATTACACTGACGAGTGGGCACATTTTAATTGAATCATAAACTAAATTCTGGACTGGTCAGATTTAGAAAAACCAAGAAGATAAAATTCAAGTTAAACAAGACTTAAGAATTTTTCGCTCTTTTCTTTTCTTAATTATTGGAATTAATTCACGTCACAAGCAATGCGATATAAATTGGACAAGCGTCCTGATTACAAACAAGGACAAGAGTCCTAATTGTATCCAAGTCAAATTAGCTTAAGATTGATTTAATTACATATGTAATCTCTAAACTCATATCACAGTTATTATCAATTCCAAAACTTTCATAGTAACCGTGATTAAGCCCAAAACTTTATAGAAACTTTATAGAGCTATCACATGGATATGTCCAAATATATATTTTTCAAACTCTAATAATTAGATTGTCTAGTCGACCCTAGACCGCCCGATCTAATCATTAGTCAATTGTTTTTTCTACTAAAGATAAAAGACTGCACTCTCGAAATATATAAGATTACAGAAGATATAATACTTTCTTTTGACGTTCCGTATAATATTTCATCCATGTCTGAGATTCGATAATTAGGTATGAGCATAAATAACTATTTTGCACTTCTATTTATTCTCACTAACTTTAAGTTACATTTTCTTCAACAGTACTGTTAACTAATTTACAGATGTGGAAGTTTAGCCATCACTAAACACTAAGCCCAGATTTATAATCGTTCAACAGAAAATACTTAAGTTGTCACTCAACTCATTTTTCAGGACGACAGTTCTCGACACGATTTCTTGTTCTCTACCTCGTTCATTTTCAAGCTCCCAACTCACCGATATATTTCATCAATTAAATTGATCTTACCCATTGGTAAATCAAAGAACCAACAAACTAATGAAAAGATATGCACAATCTTGTCAAGGGATTTAGATGAAATATTCGGTGATCAAGTGTAATTTAATTTTCGCAATGTCTTGCTATATAATTAAATTCGACATGTGGTCCGTTCAATACACTCCAAGTGTACTAGTGACACCATTAAACAATTTCTGCGATAAGGACAAACACATACCTGAATGATTAAATAGTCAAGACTGGAACCTTCCGGTACAAGGCGCCAGCCTTCATACATTAGTTGTGAACAATTTATTCATGATCAAAATATAAGTTGTGTTACACTATGCATCTCAATGCGAGCTTCCAACTTATATTATCACAAGTGATCATTAGCACTTTATTTACATGCTCAATATTAAACAAATACAATAATAATAAATAAGTACAAATCAAATTCATCATAACAAAATTATACTATTTGAACATACATCCCAACAACAATTATTGGAGAAGGCACATTGGAAGTTGGTGGAGCCAAGGAAGCTTGTCCATAATTTTTTCCTGTGGAAATACATTGGAAGGTGTTGGAATGGAAAAATCCTTACAATATTCCCATGCGTATTATTTGGAATATAATTCTCTACAAACAGATTTCTTCCTTTTGCAGTTTAGTGTGAAAACGGTTGGGTTGTACACATTGACTTCAGCCTCATAATAACCTACTAAGTCAATGTACAAGAAAGAATATGCTGTGTGCATAAATCAATTCAAGTACAAGTGGACAAGTGGACGCTTGGAACGTTTACTTTCTGGTTGACCCAAAAGAAATAGAAATAAAAATAAGAAAATTATGGGGGGAACATATTTGTGTCCTAATACTATTCAAAATGTTGATTGTCAATTAAGCATATGTTTGGAGGTGCTGAAATTATAATTTAAGTGCTTATATTATAAGTTATTGGTGAATATGTGGATAAAAAGTAGTTGTAAATTGTGGGTCCCATGAAATGTGTGGATGAAAATTATGTTTGACCAGTTTGATCAGTTGAAATTATAATTTAAGTGGTGCCAAACATATGCTAAGTGGCGTGTTCTTCAGTTGGGTTGTCTAGCTATGAAAGGATATTGACGCTTTCAAGATTGTATCCAAATTAATGAGAAAATCATTTAAAACTACGGTAATTACAAAATATCGAACATGTAATAAAAGATGTAAAGAAAAAAAAATTGTTTAAAATTTTAATAAAGACTACATTTTTGTTTATCGAGTTCATCACGAAATTATAAATAAACAGTATGAAGAATTGTCGAGCATTGGTATCTTCCATACAGCATCATTCTAAGTCATTGGAGACGTGAGTCGGTGAATGTACATAATTTCTCTACGCTCACATGCCTTTAAGTTCGCGTGGAAAGGATGAGGTCGTTAATTCACCATAGCACTTGTGAGAGAGTCCCTGACTAGCTAGCTAATCTGTATGTCATAGGCTTGCCTTCTCAGTTGATTTGGCCTTTAGAATTTTTTCTAGGAGTGAACTTTATTTCCTTAGTGTTTCTCATCGTAAAAAAGGTAATACTGTTAAGAAACTGTATTTAAGTTCTCCATTAAAAGCTATGGAAATAGAATTGAAGAAAAAAGAAGAAGAGTAATGCTATTCATAATCGCTGAATACCGTGTTTAGGCAACGTAGTATTACTCAAATAAAGTAGTATCTTCTTCAGTTGAGTAATGCCACGTAGACTGACTAAGTCAGCGACTATAAATAATATTACTTAAAAAAAAAAAATCATAATGGGGGTTCTCAACATAGCACATTTGTGAATGAACCAAATAAGAATTCTGTAAATATTCCCTTTTATTGATCCAAAATCTACATTTATGAATTGAACGGTTGACTCTCAAGAAGTTAGCTAAAGAGTACAATCAAGAGCAAAACCATGCTTAACCAAAACATGTACATTACACAATGAACAACGTAACACTTGAAATGAAAATACAATTGAATTCCGATCTTACGAGTGATCCATACGTAACATAAACTTCGATAAAAAAGAAAAAGAACAACTCTGGGAAAGTATTATGATCTCTTTGGAAGAGCAAAAGATGAGAAAATTGATGATATGGCTACAAACAAGAACCCAAGTAGACAAAGGCTAGCTGCAGCATCTGTGGTGCGAATAAAACGGCTAATACCCAATCCTTCGATATCTATTATGTTTTTTAAATCTTGGGTCATCCCAAAACTTGCTGCTGCACCTGTTGCGACTATGTAGGACACAACCTGCTCAAAGAAATCAAATCACATTAAAAAAAAAAAAAAAAAAAAAAACTAAGATATTATTACCAAATTTTAACTATTAATAGTGACATGTTAAATATGGTCGACTGGATAGAGTTATTGACAATTAACAAATGGGGTTATTTTCAGTCATGTCCAGTAAAATGCACGGAATATGCTGTGCAGGGTAGCTTTGAAACCTCAAAATTTAAGGAACCACATTTACTTACAGAAACACGTTAATTTTATAGTGCATGCTATATGTCTCCTTAGCCGTCTTTCCAATAAAAACTTTATCCCACCATCAAATAAATAAATGAGAGATCACTGTGGACAATATTTAATGCATTTACACTTGCTGTTATTGATGATGTGTTAAGTTTCTATTGAGAAGACGACTAAGGGACATGTATTTAAGACATCAGATCTGCACTCTTCAATAACTAAATAATATTCTATAGGATTAGACATGAAAGGTCATACCTTATCACCATAAAAATCAATGTAAACCAAGCCATCACCGCCAAATCGATTCCCAGTGCTTACATGAATAACTGTTAATGCAGTTTGCAAAAGCGTATAGACAAGTCCAATGACAGTCGCAGCACAAAGATATCTGCATGTAAAGAAGTGTATTCAAAATGTGAATATAAACAAACATTAACTATTCCATTATTTAACATAATAAAAGAACTTTTAGATGAGGTAGTTCAGAAAACAAGTCCGTTTTTCAAAGTTCTAGTTAAGTTGGAAAACAACTCACCGAAACGCCCTAAAGTCTTTAAACTTGATTTTGACATATCCATAATCAGAATTTGAAGTTGTTCCAGTGGCAGTGGTGAGGAGGATAAGTGAAATGAGAAGGCAAACAAATGTAAGGATCCTTACAATAAGAGAAACAAATGGAGAAACTACATTTGAAGGTGGTGGAGCCATGACAATTATATTCTCTAGTAATCTGCTAAGTTTTTCCTGTAAGAAATATAAATTGTCTGAAACTGAGTTTCTTGTGTCTGTAGTCTGAAACAGAGTTTCTTGGCTTATATAAGAATGTTCTCATTGACTTCAGCCTCATAAAAACCTAGCAAGTCAATGCAATGCGGGGGTGGGGTATGGCGTGGGCGTCGGGTCGGGGAGACTTGTATAATGTAAGCAACTCACACATGCAGCGTTTACTTTGATGACATGCATGATGATCACGTTCAGCTGGTTGATTAATCTGTTGACCCAAAAATTAGGGGAGAATTTGTGCCCTTCAAACTGTTGAGGTTGTCAATTAACTGGATAAAATTGAGAAAAATGGACAAACTATCTAAATTCATAGATGCATATTGATATGCCTATTTTGTTAATATATGATTCACCATAACTCAATGAGTTCTTAAGGTAATGTTGCTGAAGAATTAAACCCCAACTTTAGTTTATGTGGAAGCAATATCTTTTTTTTTAATAATTAATTCCACTATTTCATATTTATTTTGTATTACACATTAGAATTCTCTCTCTAAATTTTGTAGAAATTATATCATTTTCGCTGTTTCATATTCAGTTCACTTTACATTAAAATTTGTGCTTAAATTTCTTTTATAATACCATATTTTCTCGTGAAAAAGTTGAGATATTATTCAAATTATATATATATGCGATACTATTAACGTTTCAAGTTATGTTTTCAACATTGTGGCCCTCCATGCATATGATTGATACTAACGTAGCTCTGAAACTGCTTGGGTTTAATATGATATTATGTAATATTATTTGTGACAGATATGCTCTGCGACATATTGTTATCTTAAGATATTGTTACATGTTCTGCGACATACTGTTATATTAATGTATTGTTATATTAGTGATACTGTTATGTATGATACAATTCTTCTATTGGGTTGGAGTTTGTCGTTTTAACTTGTGTCATTCTGTCTTTGTTTTGAGTTATAGTTTATTGTCAAACAATCATATTTTTCCCCAAAGAATATGCACAACATTGTTTAGATTTCATGGGATACTACTGCGTGATATTGTTCATGACAAACATACTCTACGAGATACTGTTTATATCTTGAGTTGACTATGATAATATTTGGATTTAATGTGATACTGTGCTTCTTTTGAGTTACGATTTTTTGTTAAAGCATAACATTTTGCATCCCCAATCATATGCTAGATATTAATGTGCTTGTGATATTATTTTATTATTTAACTTGTTTATTTTCTTTAACCATAATGTATTGTTCTATTAAGATACTGTTTATCTATGATAATGTTTTTCTATTGGGTCGGAGATTATTGTTTTGAGTGTGTGTTTCATACTGTCATTGTTTTAGGTTATGATTTATTGTTAAACAATTATAATTTGTCCAAAGAATATGTATGATATTGTTTAAATTTAATGGGATACTGTGTGATATTGTTTGTGAGATGCATGCTCTGCGAGATACTGTTTATATCTTGAGTTGTCTATGATACTGTTATTAGTTTAATACTGTTTGAATTTAATTAGATACCACGCTTCTTTCGAGTTATGATTTTCTGTTAAAGTATAACATTTGCACCCAAGCATATGCTTGAGACTAATATGCTTCTCATACTGTTATATTAGTTTTACTTGTTTGTTGTCTTTATCATAATATTATGTTTTATTAAGATACTCTTATATTAAGATATTGTTATTTATGATACTGATCTACTATTGTGTTGGAGTTTATTGTTTCAATTGTCTGTGTGATAATGTCATTGTTTCGAATTATGGTTTATTGTTAACAATCATATTTTTTTAAGAATATGCATGATACTATTTGAATTTAAGGATATTGTGAATATTATTCGTCACAAACATGTTATGTGAGATATTGTTAAAATTATGAGCTATCTATGATATTGTTCTTATCTTGATACTATTTTGATTTAATGGAATACTGTACTTTTTTCGAGTTATAGTTTTCTGTTTGGATTCAGATGAGTTTCAAAATCGATAACTTATCAACTTAATAGCAGTAGAAAATTCATACTCCGACAAAGGGAACAATACTGGTTGTTGTTGTTTGTTTCAATGTTGATCTATTTGAGCTTTAAAACAATAATATAGCATATTACAATAGTTTTAAACATTAATAATTCTCAATTATTCAAAATTATTCAATATCGATAAAGAATGTGAAAGTTCTAACAATAATATAAATTAAATTAAGAAGAAAATAACAAAAAAGAAGAAAGAATAACCAACTTTATTAAGCAAACGGTATAATAAAAAATACTAATACAACTAGTTTATATAATAAGGTAAACTCTAATGTATATTAAATAAACCAATCAACTAATATATTATAATATATTGAGACAATCTTCTAATATAAATGATAATCCTCTAATATATATTTTAACATTCCCCCTCAAACTCACGATGCTACAACAATAAGCAACGAGAGTTTCTCAAGCTAGAAACAAAAACGATGGACCGTATGTGACTTTGTGAAAAAGTCGGCAAGCTCAATATGCTTTATGCGCTCATGGAACACAGAGTTGTGATAAATTTGAATAGCACTCTTATTATCACAATACGTAGAGGTTGAAGAGGAAAGAGAAGTACCCATGTCGGCAAGTAACCAACGCAACCACACAATCTCAGTAGAAAAGAATGGAGAAGAGAAGAAGGGGATAGGAAGGGGGAAGACAGACTATGAGACCAAATTCTAGATTAACCAGAAACAAAACAAACCAAATTCCAGGTTACTGGACCAAATTCTAAATCTAAATTAATTGATGCAAATACCAAAAAGGAGAAGAGATGAAGGGGATAGGAAGGAAGAGACAAACCGTCCAAATTAATCAGAAACAAAACCAACCAAATTCCAGGTTACTTAACCAAATTTCACATCCAAATTAATGGATACAAATACCAAATTGCAAATTTTGATTACTTGGAATCAAATTCCAAATCCAAATCACTAGATGCAAATATCAAATACTGAATCCCAGATTATCTCCTGAATATAAAACCAACCAAATTCTAGAACAGAACAATTGGACAAATTCCAAACTAACTTGAACATACTGGATGCAAAACCAACCACATTCCAAAACAAAACAAATGGACAAATTTCAAACTGACTTGGATAAAAATACCCCAAACAAGTCAAAGGGTTCAAGTAATCTAATCACTCAAGACCAAAACAACCCGAAAAACCTATAAGAAGACTCTAAAAAAACAAAAATTAGCCAAATGATAGTGTAAAAGAAACAAAAAAAGAGTTGGCCGGACGAGTGGCACAAGGACACTCGCCGGAGAACGGAAGCGATTTCAAATTTAAACCAAGTCGGATCAACCTTGTTTTGATACGATGTGAAAGTTCTAACAATAATATAAATTAAATTAAGAAGAAAAGAACAAAGAAGAAGAAAGAATAACCAACTTTATTAAGCAAACGGTATAATAAAAAATACTAATACAACTGGTTTATATAATAAGGTAAACAATAATCTATATTAAGTAAATCAATCGACTAATATATTCTAATATATTGGGACAATCTTCTAATATATATGAGCATCTTCTAATATATATTCTAACAAAGAAAAATCAAACATGTGAAGAAAAAGAGGGAACTATTCAAGTCAACAATTTTTTTGAAATTCTTGACATGATTCAAATCAGCTCAATCAATTCAATTTAAAATGAAAATAAATAAAATTTCAAGTCTGTAATCTTCTACAAGAAAAGACCAAGATTCATACAATGAGAAGAGTGAATTAAGAGAGGTAAACTCATATTCGTGTAAAAAAAATAATTCAACTATCATTTCAATCAAATATTTCAAGAGCAAATTATTATAAATTAATTATGTTGTAAATATTGCATCTATATACCCAGTTAGCAAGGTCCAATCATATTTTATTTTTTTAATTTATGTTATAAGGGTAATTGTGGAATTAGTGAAAATTTGTCCGAATTTTTTATTACAAAATAAAAAATAAAAAATATAACTTATGGGCAATTTTTAAAATTATTTGGACCTAAGAGGGGAAAGTTCCATATGTAACATGTATGACTTAATGACAATTTTTCCTAAAATTTAATTAAATGAGTTTATTCTTTCTCTAATACTAATATTTTTAATATTTTAGATACGGTAATGTCAACATATTGGTAGAACAATACTGACTGTAAATATAAACATTCTCACTGTTAAGGTTATTTCTTCCCTGCAACAAAAACACGCAAAAAGTAGGGTTAGTCTTGCCTTGAGACAAGTGAGGCCCTTGCCTAGTCCAATAAAAAAAAAGGGTAAATATCACTAGGGGTCCCTAACCTTTGGACCTTGTAACGATGGGGTCCCTAACCTTCTATTTTGAACTCCCGAGTCCTTAACCTATGAAACGTTAGTACCTGAAGTCCTTTTTTGACCAAAACTGTTAGTTTGACCGTTAAATGGTCAAAATCTTGTTGAATAGACCAAATTACCCTTAAATTAAATGATAAAAAAAGAAAAGAAATAGAATAATAAAATAAAAATTGCAACAAAACCCCAACCAACAAAATAAAATATTTCAATTAAACCCCAAATATTTCTTCTCCACCAAAATACCGCCGCCAACCACCACCCACCGGAACCACCACCCCAACGCCGCCATCCAAAAAATAATTTCAACAACCACAAAATCATCGGCAAATACAAGAAAAAGTACATAGATTTCTTGAAAAATCACCTCCAAACCGAGCAAATCTGAGAAAAAATCGAAAATTAAAATGTGCAACTCCGGCAAGGCGCGCCAAAATCCTGCTCGGCCTGCTTTCTTCAAGGCGGCGCACGAAGGCGAAGAGCAGCACGCTGCTGATCTTCGGGGCTGCGTCCGCTGCCTTTTTAAGGTTGC
Source organism: Forsythia viridissima (assembly GCA_030279155.1). Classification (NCBI taxonomy): domain Eukaryota; kingdom Viridiplantae; phylum Streptophyta; class Magnoliopsida; order Lamiales; family Oleaceae; genus Forsythia; species Forsythia viridissima. Next base: position 36,051,024 of record CM059033.1, on the reverse strand, counting down.
GGACCAACCAGTGGCGCACGAACTTCGTAAAACAGTGGTGAAGTCGGGGCTGTGTCGGCTACCTTTTTAAGGCATCGGACCAGCCATTGGTCGCCATTTCCGGCGGTGGCCGACTTCCAAAGAGCCGCAGCAGTCGCCTACTTTTCTTTTTTTTTTTTTTTGAATTTCGCACGAACTTCGTGAAACAGTGGTGAAGTCGGGGCTGTGTCGGCTACCTTTTTAAGGCATCGGACCAGCAATTGGTTGCCATTTCCGGCGGTGGCCGACTTCCAAAGCGCCGCAGCAGTCACCTACTTTTCCTTCTTTTTTTTTTTGATTAAATTCACCGGTTCCAATAGCAAAATCTAAATCAAATTCAGATTTTAATTTCAAAAAATTCACACTTTGGATGGCGGCGGTGGGGTGGTGGTTCTGGTGGGTGGTGGTTGGCGGCGGTATTTTGGTGGAGAAGAAGTATTTGGGGTTTAATTGAAATATTTTATTTTGTTGGTTGGGGTTTTGTTGCAATTTTTATTTTATTATTCTTTTTTTTTTCTTTTTTTATCATTTAATTTAAGGGTATTTTGGTCTATTCAACAAGATTTTGACAATTTAACGGTCAAACTAACAGTTTTGGTCAAAAAAGGACTTCAAGTGCTAACGTTTCATAGGTTAAGGACTCGGGAGTTCAAAATAGAAGGTTAGGGACCCCATCGTTACAAGGTCCAAAGGTTAGGGACCCCTAGTGATATTTACCCAAAAAAAAAAGGGCACAGTTGCTCAAAAAGTTGAAATTACAAGAAAAAAAAAATATTTAACTATTTTGTTGGGCCAACTAATGGCCCGACCCAGAACTTGAGTCAAAATCATATTGGTTTCAATCGATCATCTAATATTCCTTTCCATTCTCTAGCATCTCTAATTTTGCTCACTTTGCTATCGATGATTTCGACGGATTGTAGCGCGACTCCGGCCTAGTGACTCTAAGCCCTAAGTCTCAGCTTCATTTGGCCCCTCCTTTTTCCTTGGTAGCAAGTTGCTAAATTGTACCAGCATTCTACTTAAGTTCCTCTTAAGGGAGGAGGTCAAGTGTTCGAATCGCTTATAACACGACAGAAATCCAGTTTGAACCCAATCTCCAGTAGATAATACGTAAGTTAACGGTGCACGGAATAGCCTCTAGAAAAAAGGTCGTAGGGGAAAGTCTTTGATCATTACAACTACTTAATCTTATCAGAAAAATTCGACAAACCTTGTTTGCTTGTGTCTAAATTAGTTTGTAACTCTCTTTGGAACCCAATAAATATGGGTCCATAATTATAATAAAATTACACAATTTATTTCTCTCTTATATTTTTTTTCTCTTTTTCTTTTAATTTCATAACACATTATCAACACGAATCTCTTCCATATCATAATACAAATCAAATGAGTTTATATCTCGTGCAGTTTATTCTTCGTGAACGAAATAGTGATGGTGTTTCTATATCCCAAAGAAAATGATTTCAACTCTATTCAGGTCATTCTTATTTACATGCTAAAGTCTTATTTATTACATGCTAATTTCTTATTTATCAAGAAACTGTCATTATACGTGTGCCTTTCAAATTTCAAACAAAGAATCTAAAATGGGGGGAAAAAACCTACTTTTGCAGTGTCCATCTTTTTATCTATTGGTTATTATTGCCATAGCTAGTAGTTGTTTGAATGGGAGTACCAACATATATGCAACATGAAAAGACTTTATTATCATTAAGCATTACTGTATTGAATCTGCGCAACATGAAAAGACTTTATTATCATTAAGCATTAATGTATTGAATCTGCGTAATTATTAAGTATATTAGATTTATTTGATTAATCTAAACTTTTATATTATTTTACCATAGAATCGCATATTAATTGCAACAGTTTATTATTTTTTATTCAAGATTCTTGTAGTTTTTAAATTGATATATATTTTGTTGTTGCTCTTAACGAAGTCCAACTTTACATTATATTAATACTCTGATAGAATGTTATTTGCTCCAGAATAGTATAATTTATTAGATTTAATATTAAACTAATTGTTTTTGAAGAACAAATTTTTATAAAGTTTAGTATTTAAAAATAATTTGTTGTTGCATCTAAATAAGCACAACGTTGTATTAATATTTTGACAGAATATTACTTTCTCTCAAAGAGAATAATTTATAAGATTTAATATTAGGCTATTGTTCCTGAAGAGAATTTTTTTGTAAAACTTAATATTTTAAAATAATTTGTTGTCCCTTCTAAAGAAGCACAATATTATATTAATATTCTGGCAGAATATTACTTACTCTCGAAAAGCATAATTGTATAAGTTCTAACATTTATTATGTTTTTACTCTTAACGAGTAAATCATTAAATAATTTAATATTTCTAAATAATAATATGTTGTTGCTCCCGAAGTAGCACAATATTAAATTAATATTTCAGAAGAATATTACTTTCTCTTGAAGAGTATGACGTTATAATTTTAATATTTCAGAAGAATATTGAGCAGTAGTCTAAATAATATATTATTGTGCTACAGAATAATTACATGTTTCGAAGAATACCATATCACATAATTAAATAAAAAAAAATTGTGATATATATGTGTAATTTATGAACTAATATTTATCCCTAAAGGAAATCATACAACTCATGTCATTTGGACATTGATTATTGTGACTCATTGATCGGTCGCTAAACTATTTCATAGCTCATTAAAGTATTACTTTATGTTTAACTCCTTTTTAGTTATAAACTCATTTTTAAATATCTATTTGGTCATATTTATATATTCATGATGAATTGTCAATAGATTGTTTAGCTAATAGTGAAACTATTCAAACAATTCTTCAAGATAAAAAGTTTTTTCGACTTAACATTAGCACAACATAATGTTAATACAATATTTGGTACACCAAGTATCTTGGAAGGCTCCTGAAGAACTAGTATTATCTTACCAAATAATACAAAATTGCATATAAACGATGTACTTTATTCTAACAAATCCAGAAGAATTTTTTTTTAGTTTTAAAGATATCCGATGTAATAGATACTACATTGAGACAATGCAAGAAAATAATAACGAATATCTTTGCATTATTTCTTTTGCATCTGGCTTGTAGCAGATAAAAGAAAAATTCACGGCACTTTCATCTGGCATATATTATACATTCATAAAAATAATTGAATTAAACAATGTCAGGAACTCGAAGTTCGTTGAACTAAAAAGCTTTAGGCTTTGGCATGATCGACTTGGACATTCAAGAGTAATTATGATGCGTCGAATAATTAATAACTCATATGGACATCCTTTAAAGAACAATAAGATTCTTTTACTTCATGATTATCCATGGGATGCTTGTTCACAAAGTAAGTTAATCATTAGACCTTCTACTACGAAGGTTCATGTTGAATCTTCAACTTTATTGGAAAGAATTCATGGAGATATATGTAATCCGATACACCGACCCAAGGAGTGGACCATTTTGTTATTTTATGGTATTAGTCAATTTTTCTTCTAGATGGTCATATGCATGCTTATTTCTACTAAAATATAACTTTTGCTAGACTACTTGATCAAATCATAAAACTAAGAGTTCAATTCTCCGATTACTCAATCAAGACAACCATCTTAATATGCAGGTGAATTTAGAACACAAGCATTCAATATGTCAATCAAGATTGTCATTGAACAATCGGTTGCCCGTGTCCATATACAAAATAGTTTAATAGAGTCGTATATTAAACGACTTCAATTGATTGCTAGACAATTACTTATGAAAACTAAACTCACAAATTTTGTTTGAGGTCATGCTATATTACATGCTGATTATTAGTTCGTATAAGACCAACTGTTTATCATGAATACTCACATTTACAACTTGCATTTGGTCACGAATCTAATATTTCTCATCTACGAGTTTTCAGTTGTGTTGTCCAAGTTTCACCCCCACAATGTACCAAAATGGGTTCCCAACGAAAACTTGGAATTTATACTAGTTTTTGCTTCACCATCCATTATTAGGAACCTTGAACTTTTAATGGATGATTTATTTACTGCATGTTTTTTAGATTGTCATTATGATGAATTGACTTTTTCAACTTTGGGAGAGAAAAAACTACATCCTGAAAAATAGCGTACAATTTTTTTGAAATGAAATAACTTTATCTCACTTTGATTTCTGAAGCAATCAATGTAAATAAGAGGTTGAAAAAATCATTCATTTGCAAAGAGTTGCAAATCAATTACTTGATGTGTTTATTGATACAAGAAAAGTGACAAAATCATATGTATCAGCAAACAAAAATTGATGTCCCTGTAGAACAATCTATCATAACAAATGAATATCAAATACGTCAGAAGCGTTGTCAACCTGCCAATGACTCTGTACCTCGAAAGAAAAATGTATAAGAGAAAAACCAACTAAAAACTTTTAATGAAATAATGATATAAAAGATTGATCAATCAAATATTGTGATTCATGTAGAATCACAAATGTCTGAAAATAATGATATTTCAATAAATTATTTGTTATTTTATAAATTAAGGGAACAAAATAATATTGTTATGGACAATAACTTCGCCTTTAATGTGGCACTTGGTATCATAAAAAATGAGGATCCTGCACTACTATTTATTAAAGATTGTCAAAATAGAAATGATTAACTAAAATGGAAAGAAGCCATATAGAAGGAGTTGAATTCTTTGGAAAAACGCAAAATATTTGGACCTGTAGTTCGAATTCCTGAAGATGTAATCCATGTAGGACACAAATGAGTCTTTGTAAGAAAGGGAAATAAAAACAATAAAATTACAAAATACAAAGTCCGGCTTGTAGCCCAAGGCTTCTCAAAAAGACCTAAGATTGATTATGAAGAAATATATTCTCTTGTAATGGACATCATCATATTTAAATTTTTAATAAATTTAACTGTGTTACAAAGGCTCAATACGCACATTATAGATGTAGTAACATCGTATCTGTATGGTTCACTTGATAATGACATATACATGAAAAATCCTAAAGGATTTAAAGTGCTAGAAGCAAATAATTCATTCTCCAGAACTATGTTCTCAATTAAATTGCAAAGATCATTATTTATGAATTAAAACAATTCGAGCGAATGTGGTATAATCGCATAGGCGAATATTTGTTGAAAGAAGGTTATAAAAACAACGATGTATATCCATGTATTTATTTTCATAAAGAAAACAAATATTGGATTTGCAATTGTGGCAAATTATGTTGATGATTTAAATCTTATAGAAACTTTTGAAAAGCTCAACAAAACTGCAAAAAATAAATTTGAGATGAAAATTTTGAGAAACACCAAATATTGTCTTGGATTGCAAATTGAACATTTCTCAGAAGGATTACTTGCTTATCAACTTCTTATATAGAAAAAATCTAAAAGCATTTTTTATGGATAAAGCACATACATTGACATCGCCTATGGTCATTTGATTACTTGATGTGAAAAAAGATCAATTTCACCCACTTGAAGATGGAGAAAAATTCTTGGAATACTATACTTAAATGCAATTAGAGTATTAACATATATTGTATACTACACTCGACCAGACATAGAGTTTTCTGCAAATCTCCTTGTAAGACATAGCTCTATACCCACTCAAAGATATTGGAATGGTGTTAAACACATTCTTTGTTACCTAAAAAGTATTATTGACATGTGATTATTTTATTCACAAAAATTAGGATCTTATTTAGTTGGATATGCAGATACATATTATCTCTCAAATCCACATATAGCTAAATCACAAATAGGATATATGTTTACACATAGAGAAAAGCTATATCATAGAGGATATGTGAATTAAATATTGACAGCAACATTTTCAAATGATTCTGAAATTATTGTAATCCACGAAGTAAGTCGAGAATGTATATGGTTGAGGAACACGAAACATCATATCCAAGTATCATATAGATTAGTTTCAATAAAGAATAGTCCAACATTATTCTATGAAGACAATGCAGCATGTATTGCACAACTTAAAAGAGGCTACATCAAAAGCATATTTCTCAAAAATTCTTCTATTCAGAAGAATGTGGACATCAATGTTCAACAAATTCACTCAAGTGACAATTTGGCTAACTTATTTACAAAAGCATTGCCAACATCCACATGCAAAAAATTGGTGCATGAGATTGGAATGCATCGACTCAAAGATCTTTAGTGATTAACGTCAGGGAGAGTTGATGTACTCTTTTTCCTTAGTCTATGTTTTGTCCCACTGAGTTTCCTAGCAAGGTTTTAATGAGACAGTATTTTCTTAATACTCCAAAATTTTAACAATTAATTATACTTTTTTTTTCTTTTGTTTGATATTTTGTCCCATCGGATTTTTGTCAAATAAATTTGTTAACAAGACAGTTATTGTACAAATACTCATCAAATGGGAAGTGTTGTAAAATTATGGGATAATTATTAATGACAAGATACTTGGATAAGCCTTATTTGCTTGTACCTAAATTATTTTGTATCTCTCTTTGGAATCAAATAAATATGGGTCTATAACTATAATAAAATTACACAATTCATTTCTCTCTTCTTCGTTTAATTTCATAACATATAATATATTTTGTTTGCTATTTTATTATTGAATTTTAAGTTAATATTTAATTCCGTAAAACTCTTACGAATTTTGACGCATACTATGATTTAGAGTCAATATAGGGTTCAATTTATAAAATTCGTTTCAAACTTCGAAAATCATAGAACTCATAGTCAAAAGTGATGTAGAAGATTCTTAGCGTCACTCTTCATTGCTCAAGTGAAGAAGAAAGTTGAGAGACGAAGAACGAAAATGTAATTTGCTCTTTGGTGGAAACTGGTGGATACAAGTCTTTCTTCGATCATCTTCTGAAATTAAGTCAAATATTTTATGTATTTGCTTTCAATGATGAATATTAAAGATGAAGGAAACATAAAAAATGTCATTAAAATGAATAATGGGATATGAACACTGAAACAATATACGGTCGATAAAACAATTCATTTATGTAGAAAGAGTGACAGAATAATAAAATAACTAAAAGCGCATTCTCCACATACAACTTTTAGTTGTTGGAATAGTGACCATAACTTTTAGTTGTTGGAATAGTGACCATAACTTTTCAACCATTGAATCATCAATATTAATTCAACCGTTGAATGAAGATGAATATAAAAGGCCCATTTCTTTCTCAGATTAGGGTTAAGATTTATTGTTTATCTTGCACAACTTTTCATTCTCTCTATCTCGTGCACAAACTGAGTGATTTGAGGGTTTTTAGAGTATCACTAATGCAATAATATAGATTGTTATATATATCGCAAGAAAAATGAGAGATGTAGAGAAAATCATCTCTAATGGGTTGTGAATAGGGAAAATTGTGACTCATATGTACAAGAGAGAGGACGTAGAAACAAAGTGAAGATAAATTATAAAAATTAAATCGAAGTGCATAGCACCATGGACGGAGCTATTTGAGGCCCAGTGTAGGCATCTGCTTGCACTGGGATTTTGAAAAGCCCATTGAAAATTAGGCAATGTGTGCACTTGAAAATGGCCCATTAAAAAGCAAGTTGAAAATGACCCAAAACATACTAAGCGTGCCTGGAATCAATGAAAACCACTTTGACTATCCACACGAAATGGTCCCACAATTACCTGCAAAGCTGAATTTGGAATAGTGGCTGCCTACTATTGTTTTAGCTTGCAATTTACAACTCTATCCCTGCAAATAATTCCCAGCTTTCATTCTCTTCTCTTCAATTGGGGCAAATGTGTTAAGTTTCTCAAATAGGTTGTCAACAATTTCCGCAGAATAAATAAGATGTGGCAGCTTTATTTGAAATTTATTCATTAGTTGGAATATTTTAGTCAAATATGAAAAGTGGGTCAAACTATTTTAGGTGATAAAAATTTTAGAGCATTCATTCAATATGTCACATATATAAGAAACGTGTTTTCAAAAACTTCTACATAACGAAATGGGTAAAATACACCGGTTGTTAATGTGAACTTTTTGCTACAAAAAATAGAAAAAATCTGCATTAAAGAGCAAAAACAGTACAATAGCAACGGTAAAACTAAGAACACAACAGGAGAACTTTTCGTTGAGAGAAGAATATTGGTTGAAGCATAGTACAGAAAAATTTTGCCTACACTGAATAAAATTCCTGGCTCCGTCCCTGCATAGCACACCCGTATAAACATTTTAGGGTAATGTGGCACATTTTTGGTACAATTCACAACCTCTTAAAGATGTTTAATTGTTTTTAGTTAGCTTTAAAAGGAGATTGTATTATAATCTCAAGCGATTGTGTAACCTCTATAATAACATTAAAAGAATGTTAAAAAAAAAATAAAGATCAAGTTTAGGAAATCTCTACGATGGATGTGGATGGTGTTGCGCCCCAATCCTACGTGGAGTGTGGAAAAGTCAAAGTCAATGCTTGGAACCCGCCACCTGTCCTCCTGTCCCAGGCAGTTGGTTAAAATAACTGTTCCTTTGGCTGAGGCGATTGAGTATCCAAAAAGGTTTCTCCTGACAAACCTGTCACTCAGCCAGCCATGAAAAGAATGATGGGACAGCCTGCAAAGGTTGGCGCGTCACCATCATAGCCAATAGGTTGCGGCTGAAAGAGACTTCAACATTAATGCTACGGATATGACATCCAAGAAGTGACTCTAAAGCTTCTTAGATTGGGCCACGCGTCACGAATCGAACGAAGGATAATCTGATGAAATTTATCTATAAATACCCGATTCATTTCCACAAGAAAGGGATGTTAAAAGCATTACTCTCACAAGAAATATCAAGTCCTCTATACTAATTATTCTTCAAGTGTCATAACCACCTGGGAAATCATTAGTTAGGACCCTCAAGCTATTATCTCTATTATAGTGTGTTTCTCTTTATATTTTGTTACCTACCCACCCGGTCATAGGCATATATGCGTGGTTGAATAAGCCACGTGGCAGTCCAAGTAATAGGGGTAACACACGTAGGGAGAGGAGGTCTGGGTTCCTATTGGCAGCCATTTTTGGAGGTCAACAGATGGTTTGTACATTTTATGATTGTTTGTCATTTATATATTATCATCTTTTATTGTATTTAAATAGATGATTAACTTAATTATGGGATTTAATTTAAACGTAATAATTCTCTATATAATTGTATTGGGGCACCTTGAAACTGAAGTTAGTCAAAGAAATAATCAAAGAAAACAAATGCAAAGTCTCATATATCAACTTGACAGATTTGGTGTTTAATGCTAGTGAAATTAGAACGTAATGAGCTTGAGAGCTTTGAATAGACCATTAAAGGACCTCAGTCAAAGTAGTGGCTCATTGTTATGAAAGGGAAAATGGAGCCCCGATGGTCAAATTCAAAACTATAAGATTAGTTTTATCAATTTTAGTTCATCTGGTTTCGGAACTAGAACAATTTAGTGTAAATTTGAGTTTTCATTTTATGTTTTCAATTCATTTTTATGTTTATGTTATGTGAGTATGTTTTAAGGTTGCTCAAGATGTGTTTGATTTTTCATTCTGAAAAACTGCATCTCAAAAAAAAAAAAAAAAAAAAAAAAAAAAAAAAAAAAGGAAAAGGAAAAGAAAAAACTAAAAAAACTAAGAAACACGTTTTGTTTGAAATTTTGAAAAATTATTTTATATCATTTTATTCAATGAATTTGATAATTCAGTAAAATAAAACAAATTTATACTAATATATTATCAAGAAATTTATATATATATATAAAGTTGTTGAATCTTACAATACATTTTCCTGCTACAAAAATAAAATACAAACAAATAATAAATTGACAAAATTATGAAATAAAAAATAAAAAATAATGACGTGGACTAGAGTTGGAAAAACTGGCCCAACCCATATGGCCCGGATTTTGGGCCAATTTGGCCCAATAAAAAATAACTCGAAATAATTAGCCATATATGGCCCGGGCCAACTGGGCTTGGTCCGGGTTGGCCCAGTTTATATAGACTGGCCCTTTTTTTTTCCACTTTATACATCATGTGGGAATGGTGCTGACCCAGCCAATTTTTTAAAATGATCGTTGACCAATTTTGGTCTGTAAAATATCAAATATAATTCTGTCTTCTTCCTCGCTTATAATAATTTCAAACGATTTCAAATTCATTTGTCTGTGAAAAAGAGAAGATTTCAAAGTTAGAATCCAACAAATTTCATTTATGTAAGAAATTTTATTTCAAAGTAGAAATTCATCATTCTCTATCTTTTTCTTTTAATTCACAGTAGAAATTATAGATTTTGTAGTATAAATCATGAAAATATGTATGAATTTGAGTATGAATTGTGATTTTTACTTTAAATTTCTGTAAATATGGGTTCATTTGAAGTGAATTAATTGAAAAAATCAGTCATAATTCTATAAATTCGCGTTAACAGATTAACATGTGTTAATATGTTAACACATGTTAAGGCCAAAATTGGCCTTAACAGACTCCATGTCTTTTAACAGACCTGTTAACAGGCCATGTTGGTTAACAACAGTCTGTTAACAAATATTATAAAATAAGGATATTTTATTCTATTCTACTTAAAAGAGACCTTTTACTTAAATTGTATAAGTTGAGTACTTTTGTGATTCACGTTGTTTGACAAGGTCATTTAGCCAAAGCGGCCTATACTTCATACTTTAGGCTTTAAAACCTAAATATGATCCCCAGATTCACTTCGTCGAAATGAGCCTCAAAATCCTATAATACAGATGGCCAACTCTGATTATTTTCTTCCCCAACCGAAATCCTTTCATCTGTGGTAAGCGATTTCAGACATCCTTTCATCTGTGGTAAGGGATTTTAGCCAAGTGTTCATGGATTTAACTTTGGGTCATAAGTTTTCAGGTGTGTACCATTTTGTTTATTGTTCTACTTGTTTTATGCCTTCTGGTGTGTTTCAGAAGGAAGATGATGGGGGTATTTATAGAAGGGTAATTATATTAGCACAATATTATTTGTTAAGTACACTACATTCTAATTGCAATGAAAGTCACCAACTATTGGTTACTTTTGCATTTATGACTTTAACTTTTTTAACAAATTTTTATCATCAACTTATTAATTTGCATGTCTTATATTTGTCTTTGATGATGATTTTTGTCCAAAAAGTTAATTAGGATAGCATAATTTTTTTTTCCTCTAATAGTTTTACATAACAAAAATAAATAACAAATATGTAAGTTTGACAAAATATTTTTCTCTCATTTCAATGCACTTTTGCAGAATATTTAAACAAAAATCTTCATCGGAGGTAAGATGTGAAAACCAAATGAAAGTTAATTATAAAAATACGATGAAAAAAATTAGAGACATAAGTGTCTAAATATCAAATATTAGGAGAGCTTTATTGCAATTAAAATGTGGTGTGAATAATAAAAAAAAATGTAGTGTAAATATAATTACCCTTTATAGAATGAGAGCTATGAATTTCTTCTAAATTCTCTCTCAATTTTTTTTTTTTTTTATTTCTTCAATTTTTTTTTTTAATTTCTTCATGTTTTTGTGTAATGTTTCTCTAAATTATATGTTATTTCAAGGAAGAAAATAGCCATTTGCTTATTGATGATATAAATAATGATAGCTGCTATATATTGTTTGTCAATAGTGGCACGTCTTGGCACGCCCGCTTCGTTGGTATCATAAGCTCATATCTGACAGATAGACAACAATTATCCAACTGCCATTATACAAGCTAGATAGACAACCCATAAAATGATAGTTACCATTGATAGTTAGGAAGATGAAACACCAGCAATTGAGAAGTTGAAACATCCCTCATTAACTCATAATAATGAGGGAGATGAAGGGACACCCGTCATCAATAACTGCAGGCCATCCCTATAAATAGAGGCCAATCCCCCAGTTAGAACACACAACTCTTATACACTACATATTGCTATTCAGTACAAATATTTTAATCATATACTGATTATCACACTGGAGTGGACACGAGAGAAAAAAGTCCCGCCACCTTTTGCAGGTCTCCACCACTGTTGCCGCTGTGCTCGGAGGAGGAGAAAAAATAATTATCATCAATTGGCGCCGTCTGTGGGAACACATAATAAGTCATGGCTTGAACTAGAAAAGCAAAGAATATAACTGTTCTACCAGTCCCCATCAGAGATGTAGGCACCGAGTCTAACGCTGCCACTAGTCATCCACAAAAAGAATTTGCATTTGTCGTTCAACTTGTGGCACTGCAAGTTCAGGTCGCGGCCTTAACGGTTCTACTCTAGGATCGGAATGCTGCGGTTTATCAACTACCACAGGGTCCTAACCTTCTACCGATAGGATCTTTACCACCAGGGACTCCGCCCCAGGTCCTAACCCTCAACTGGTAGGGCCCTTACCACCAGGGGCTCCTTCCCAAACTCCTGACTTTCCAGTAATGGAAACACTGCCAACGGCAGCTCCACCACTACCTCCAGTTTCTTTGGCTCCACCTTCCGCACCCCACTTTCATTTATTGACATTTGGCCCGAATCCACACTGGGGACAACCGCTATGGATGCCCACACCTACGCTGGTTGAGACACTAGTGTTAAGCTTAGAATAGCGATTAGAAGACATGATTGGTCGCAAAATAGCTGAGGCTGTGTCTAACAAAAATAGTAGGCGACAATTTATGGTGTTAGAAGAAGATCATTTTTCTTTAGAAGTGATGGCAGTCCAATTGCCGCGAGACTTCAAACAGCCAAAGATGGAGAAGTATGACGGATCCTCTGATCTTGTCGATCATCTCAGGGCTTTTGTTGACTTGATGAGGTTACAAGTCACCATTGATGTGATTATGTGTAGGTCTTTTCTGCCAACACTTGGGCGGGAGGCTAGGGACTGGGTAGCCACCATTCTCTCAAAATCGATCCGTACATTTGATGATTTTTCCAAGATTTTTGCTACATACTTTGGCAGCAGCAAACGTGCTAAGAAAAATGCCATCGGCCTGATGCAATTGACCCAAGACAAAGACGAGATGCTGAAAGATTTCATTACCCGATTCAATAGGGCTACACTGGGAATCAAAGATCTGTAGATGTCTGTTGTAGTCAATGCCATGATGAGTGGAACTTGAAGTCGCTCTTTCAAGATGTCACTCTCTAAAAACCTGCCGATACGATGCATGAGTTACTAAGAAGAGCGGATAAGTATGTGGACGCTGAAGAAGCATATCTCATTACCAAAGATATGAAAGATCGAAAGGAACATGAGTCTAACAAAAGAAAGACTCGGAACGAGCCCGAACCTCAACTTGACCTATGACAAAATAAATGATAAGGGTACCAAAGAAGGATCATGCTAGCTATGAAGTCCTGATACACCTACTAGACTTGACCTGTGAAAAAAATATTCTCAACTACTACAACAATCAAACAAGGAAAGCTTAAAAAAAATTAGGCGAGGCGAGGCGATCCTCAACAAAAAAAAAATTTAGAAAGGAGTAGGTGCGATAGATTATCTACTTCCCATTGACGATAGTCTATGAAAAGTAGAGAGGCTTACAAGGCCAGAAATAATGACAGCTACCACTGTCTGAAAAACAAAGCCAACTACTACTGTCTAAAAAAAAAGACCAGAAATAATAACAGCTGCCACTGTCTGAAAACAATGCCAAAACTAATGACAGCTGCCACTGTCTAAAAAAATGAAAAGGTCAGAAATAATGACAGCTGCCACTGTCTAAAAAAAGAAAAGGCCAAAAATAATTACAATTGCTACTGTCTGAAAAAAAAAGCCAAAATAATGACAGCTGCCACTGTCTAAAAAAAAGAAAAGGTCAGAAATAATGACAGCTGCCACTGTCTAAAAAAAGAAAAGGCCAAAAATAATTACAGCTGCTAATGTCTGAAAAACAAGGCTAAAAATAATGACAACTGCCACTGTCTAAAAAAAAAAGAAGAAAAGGCCAGAAAAAATAACAGCTACCACTGTCTAAAAAAACGAAAAGGCCAGAAATAATAACAGCTGCCACTGTCTAAAAAAAAGAAAAGGCAAAAAATAATGATAGCTGCTACTGTCTGAAAAATAAGGCCAGCTGCTACTGTTTGAAAAACAAGGCCAGCTGCCACTATTTAAAAATCAAGGTGATAGCTTCTACTTAAAAAACAAGGTGATGAGCCTATGTTTAGAAATCAAGGCAATAACCACTATTTAAAAATCAATGTGATAGCATCTATTTAAAAAACAAGGAAATGAGCATATGTTTAAAAATCAAGGCGATAGCCTCTATTTAAAAAACAAGGCGATGAATCTATATTTAAAAATCAAGGCGATGAGCCTCTATTTAAAAAACAAGGCGATGAACATCTGTTTTAAAATCAAGGCGATGAGCCTCTGTCAGAAAAACAAGGTGATGAACCTCTATTTAAAAAACAATGCAATGAGTCTATGTTTAAAAATTAAGGCGATAGCCTCTATTTCAAAAACAAGGTGATGAGTCTATGTTTAAAAATTAAGGCGATGAGCCTCTATTTAAAAAACAAGGCGATAAACCTCTATTTTAAAATCAAGGCGATGAGCTTCTGTCAGAAAAACAAGGTGATGAACCTCTATTTGAAAAACAAAGCGATGAGCTTCTGTTTTAAAATCAATGTGATGAACCTCTGTCCGAAAAACAAGGAAATGAGCCTCTGTTTAAAAATCAAGGCGATGAGCCTCTGTCTGAAAATTTTTGAGAAAAGCATGTATGGTAGATTATTTCTACTTCTCATTGACGACAGTGTATGAAAAGTAGAAGGTATGAGAAGTAGAAGGACTTATGATGATAGAAATAATGATAGAACACAATATATTATGTGTTAATAACTGCAGGCCATCCCTGCAAATAGAGCTGGCAAATGGGCTGCCCAACCCACCAGAACAGGGCCATACATGAAACTGGACTGGGCTAGCCCAGCCTAGTTTTGTATGGGCCAGAAATATGCTAGCCTAGTCCAGCCCATTGGCCTAATTTATCTTAATTTTCTTTTTTTTTTAAATAAATTTTTTATACAATTTAATACATTACATCAAATACAATCTTAGATAAATTTAGATTATATAGATATTTTTAAAAAGATTAATTTATAAAATTGGGGCTTTCATGTATTAGTTAATAGATAAACATCAATTTTCCTTCAAAATAATAATTTTTTTTGTTAATTGTAAACTATTTGTAGACATTTTTTTTTAAAAAAAAAATACAAATATTAAAAGCATATTAGTCCTATTGTTTTAAGATATAAGCATGCTTTGTTTAAATTAAAAGGTTTATTTATAAGTAAATTTAAAATAAATAATTTACTTGTCACACAAAATATCTTTTGGATTGAAACTTAAATTAAACTAAATTTTAATTAAATATAAACAATTTTATGTTGGATCTTAAAATTTTTGGACTAATGTTTATTGGTGACTTTGGCATAGATCATTTTAGATTGATATTATTTGAATTATGTATTGGGTCTATTCACAAAATGAGTTAATTAATGTTAAGGAGCAAAAAAAAAATCAAAAAAATTAAAAAAAATCAAAATCGGGCCGGCCCAACTAGCCCGCGGGCTAGATGGACCGGGCCATCTTGGCCCGATTTTATTTGGGCTAAGGCCAACCCAACCCAAGAACGCGGGTCGGCCCAATTTTGCCACCTCTACCTATAAATAGATGACAATCCCCAGGTAGAACACACAATTATTATACACTCCATATTGTTATTTAGCACAAATGTTTTAATCATATATTGATTATCACACCAGAATGGACACGGGGAAAAAAAAGTCCCGCCACCTTTTGCAGGTCTCCACCACTATCGTCGCTGTGCACGGAGGAGGAGAAAAATAATTATCATCACTTATGATTTTCTTTAAATATTGATGTGTGGAGATGTGGGTGTGATTTAGAATTCTTGTAAAATAGTCAACAAAATTCCTATAATCCTGGTGGATCAATTTAATTACACCCATTATGTGTTGTTCCATGCTTACATTTGACCGGATTAGGTCCTTGTGTGATTTCTTTTTTCTTTTTTTATGCTTATTTTCACGTGCTTTTTTATGTAGTTAATTTTTGTATGATTTATGCATAATTATATATTTACTCGAGTTTGTAATCAATTTTATAATTAATTCATTTCTTTTCTCTTTTGTAATTTTTTCTTATGCTTGATTTGATTTACTTTTAGCACTCTAAAATGAGTTGTCTGGTTTTCGTCATGGTTACATAAAGAAAGTGATGAAAAGGAATAAACATCCCTTTCTTAGAAGGAATTCTGTATCCCTTTTTTCGTTTATTTTTCTCCTTTTTGGAATACAATTATTTTTTAGTCTATTCATTTATGTATTAGTATACCGCTGATCGGTAGAAATCGACTGCTATAAAGTAAATGAAGATTAACAAGAAGAACAAGTTTGAGAAGAATGGTGAAGATTTGGAGAAGAATGATAGAGAAGAAGGGAATTGGGATGGAGAAAAATGGAAAAAAAAAAAATTGGGAGTGAAGACAGACGTATGTATTTGTTTTTGGGTGTGTGGGGGTGAAAAAATTTTCTTAACGGTCGATTTTGATAACAAAGAAAATGCTGGCAAGCAAATATTGGAAACTTAATTCATAGGAAAATTGGTGATATAATTCTTTAAGTTTCAATTATTTGAAAGATTAAAGCTTTAGGTTGTAAATTCTAATGATTTCTTGCCATTTTTATAGTTTTTTTCCTAATTAAGAGCATGTTTGGTAGAGTTTTTTTCCCAAAAAATATATTTTTTTGCCTACAATTTTTGACTTTTCAACTCTTTTTACACTATAAAAAAAGTCAAAAAGTCAAAAAGTAACCAAAAAAACCCATTTTTTCCCCCAAAAAAACTCTACCGAACAAGCGCTAAGTTCTTCTTTTTATGTCTGCAGACTCTTTAATATACACCTTTGCATTGGCAGTTTTTCTGGCATTTGTTTTCCTAGTCATCACTGTATACATCACCGTGTTTAAATTGGTGAAAGGCACTATTGGAATGCCCAGATTGCTTCCTGGTATTACTGACATTAATTCAGTCTATAGACTCTTCACCGTCATCCCTGTTCTTGTGACAGTATACGTCTGCCATTTTAACGGTAAAGCAAACTTACACATACATTAATATATTACACATTTCCTTGAAGAGGTTTTTTTGGTGACTGATACATTGTTAGTTTATTTTTTCTACAAAATTGATGAAGTTATATTCTTTTTCCAAGTACTAATATATTCGAATTCAGCCTAATGCTGAAGTGTGCTTGTTAGTGAGCAAAAACAAATTCTTCGGCATTGCATTTGCAAAGTTATGCGTACATCTCGCAAACTAGTTAAAAGCACTATGCATTTTACTCTACTGGATAATGCCAAATCCATGCTGGGGGATGTGTGGCATCTAAAACAGGTCTTTCGAAATTTGGTGATTAAGTTATGTTGAGGGTTGTGGGCTAAGTCCAAATAAAATCTAGCATTTAGCACGCATGGATTTGTTCTGTTTTGTTTGAGCTTGTTGATTAAGTTTTTCAACTCTTGCATATGTCTCCCTCGGACTCAATTTCTTCAAAGATGAGTTTAAGAAAACAAGTATGCTTTAATGGAATGTTATTGCACTTCAATTTCTTTGCTCTGTTGAACTATTGAAAGTGATTATGTCTATTAATGAAGGGGGTTATATTTATTATCATATGAAACATTTATATAATTTTTAAAGTTTTAAGGAATATATTTGATGATAGAAATAATGATAGTTGCTATATATTGTCTGTCAATAGTGGCACGTCCTAACACGCCCGTCTTATCGACTCGCCCGCCTCGTTGGTATCATAAACTCATATCAGACAGATAGACAACAATTACCCAACTACCATTAGGCAAGCTACACAGGCGACCCATAAAATGACAGTTGGGAAAATGAAACACCAGCAATTGAGAAGATGAAACATCTCTCATTAACTCATAATAATGAGGGAGATGAAGGGACACCCGTCATCAAATGAGGGAGATGAATGGACACCCGTCATTAATATCTGCAGGCTATCCCTATAAATAGAGGCCAATCCCCCAGATAAAGACAAAACACTCAACTTTTATACACTCTATATTGCTATTAAGCACAAATATTTTAATCATATACTAATTATCACACCAGAGTGGACTCGGGGAAAAAAAGCACCGCCATCTTTTGCAGGTCTCCACCACTGTCGTAGCCGTGCTCGAAGGAGGAGAAAAATATTTATCATCAATAGTTATTAACTTGATTATAAAAATCTAATATATGACTTTTTTTTTACAGGTGTTGGATTTACTCTGCATGTTATCAACATGAAGTTAGGAGATGTTAATATTTTAC
Source organism: Forsythia viridissima (assembly GCA_030279155.1). NCBI lineage: Eukaryota > Viridiplantae > Streptophyta > Magnoliopsida > Lamiales > Oleaceae > Forsythia > Forsythia viridissima. The sequence goes on along the minus strand of CM059033.1, from coordinate 36,032,641 downwards.
CATTTTAGTTCTAATTTGTTAACTCAGTCGAATGAATTTATTAGCCTATTTTCAATTAATATTTTATAAATTTTGTTAATATAAGAAATTGATACATGTAATTAGAAATGGAAATAGCTCTATTTTTATAAATGTTTTTCTTTTGACTTCAACTCTTTCTTCAATTTATTTGATTCGAATTAACTTTTACGTAGGAATATTCTCAAATGCCTATATGAATTAATTACTTTCTTCAATCAATTTCATTTGATTAGAATTGCAAGATCTCGAAGGTCAGTCTTTCGATCGTCAGCAAAATCAGGCCTACTTTGACTTCAAATTCTTTTTTTTTTTTTAATCTATAAAAAAAATGGGGAGATTTCCTATAAGCCACATATAGGTGACTTGTTCCAAATTAGATCCAAATATTTTCAAAATTTTGATTAAGTCATATTCTTCAGCAATATTAGAAAATAATCCCAAAATTACCTATGTGATCTATATTTTCCATCGGCTTCTTCCACCTCCACAAATCTCCTTCATCTCCGGCGAGTGCTCTTCTACGGTGCAGTAGCAGCCTTATATCACCTCCACAAATCACCTCCACCTTCGGCGAGTGCTTCTTCTACGGCGCGATGGCAATCTTATGCTTCTTTGATTAGAAGATTATCCTTTTAGGAAGTGTTTCTAATTGTTGGAAAACCTATGTATTTTGGAGTGTAATTTGAGATTTGATTGGATATAGAGTTCTTTAAATGTTTTCAAGGATTATTGTAAAGCTTGACTGCTAGAATTTGAAAGTTGTTATGCAATATTTTATAACTATGAATCCTTCTCGGTGTCTAATTCTAAATTTCCTTAGTTTTCATGTTTAGCACTTGCAGTTATTGACTTTCATATCTCTAATATGTTTAATTCTATATTTTATATATGGTAGTACTACTTGGTATTTAGAAGGATAAATGAGAGGGCAATGGTTGAAGAATTAAGAATATTAAGTTGTGTATTTTGTGTGGCCAAATAGCAACAAATCGTGATACTGTTTTATTGTGTGGCCATGATATGGAGGTGGAAGAAGCTGGTGAATTTCTATAGAGTGGTCATAATTTGTTGTTGTAAATAGTAGCTTGAAATTTTGTAGGGATGAAAAAGTTTGATGTGGGAGAAATCATGATATTGTTTTATTTGATGTGGGTCATTAGATATTGTTAGTCATGTGTGTTGTTTGATATTGTATTATAATAAAACAGTGTTACAGAAATAACATTATAACAAAAACAGGCATAAATTTTGTATACGTACTTAGAATTTCTATTATAATATATTTTCTAAATCGTCTCAATAAGTCGGTTAAGACTAGTCGCTTCGCCACTGCTAATGATAGATTTTAGCCATTTGAAGTCGTCTCTTTAGCTTAAAACAGAAATCTTTAATTTGTCGTACTAAAACAGTATCACAGATAAATGTATCTTAATATATCAGTATCATATATAAAAATATCTTAATAAAATAGTATCACATACACAAACTACAACCCAATAAAATAATTGTATCATAGATTAAATAACATTATCATAATAAAACGGTATTAAAGATAAAAACATGGTATAATTATACTACCACTTTATATAAATAAAACAGTATCATAGATGTTTTACTGGTTGAAGTAATTATATTGTTCTTAAAATGCTCTATTAGTAGTACAAGACCATTGATACTGTTTGCATTCAATAACATTATCATAAATTAAAACAGTAGCTAGATGTTTTATTAGTTGAAGTAATTATATTGTTCTTAAAATGCTCAATTAGTAGTATAAGATCATTGATATTATTTGTATTCAATAACATTATCATAGATTACAACAGTATTATATGTTGAAACATTATCATAACAAAACAATATCAAAGATAAAAACATGGTGTAAGTGTATCATAACATATTATCTATACAAAACAGTATCACAGACAAAACATTATCATATATAAAACTAAGTATATGATATTTTAATGGTTGAAATAATGATACTGTGTACATTTAATAATAGTATCATAGGTTGAAACAATATCATAGAAAACAGTATCATATATAAAATTAAATATATGATGTTTTAAAATGATCCATTAGTAGTGCTTGCACTCAATAAAACAGTATCATATATAAAAATAAGTACAAGATCATTGGCACTGTTTGCATTCAATAACAGTATCATAGGTAAAATAGGTGCAAATATAAAAGTATGATATAAATATACTAATGCACATTATCTAAATAAACAGTATTATAGATAAAACAGTATCATTGATAAAACAGTATCATAGATAAATAGTATCATAGAAAGCAGTATCATAATAAAACATTATAATTGAATTAGCGCTTTTTTGAAAATTTTAGGGGTATGTTGGTCTTTTAAGGCTAAAATTTGACTTTAATTAAATTAAATTTTGGCTATATAACTTTAGAGTCCATAAGTACAACAACAGTGACTAGCCCTGAATTTACCCCAAAAAAATTATGTGGTTGAGCTGGCCTGTTTGCCTGGAAGTCCAAAATCAGGCTGGCCTGGCCCAACAATTTACTGGCCCATCTAAAAATCAGGCCAGCCTAGCCCGGCCCAATTTCATATATGGCCCATCCTTTTTGGGCCGAGCAGGGCCGGACAACCCATTTGTTGCCTCTAACGTGGACTTAGAATTTTAATCTGTTTTTATTAATTTCGCCCGTATCTCTCATTTCGAATTTGATTGATAGAAATTACTTTACCTCACAAAGTAAACCCAAGCACTTGATGCAAGTAGAATATCATCTACATATAAGACTAAGAAAATAACTTTGCTCCTACTTAACTTATAGTATATACATTAATCCATAATGTTTTCCGTGAAACCAAATTCAGTAATGACATTATGGAATTTAAAATACCATTGTCAAGAGTCTTGTTTTAGTCCATGTACAAACCAAGTGATCATTTTCCTATGAGACAAATCATTCAGGTTATTTCATGTAAACCCCTTTTTTTAAATCTCCATTAAAGAATGTCATTTTCACTTCCATTTGATATAATTCCATATCGAAATGCGCTACTAATGCCATTATTATACGAAGGAAATCTTTTTTTTTGAAATTGTAAAAAAGGTATCATTATAATCAACCCCATCTTGGTGAGTGAATCCTTGGCCACAAGTCTTGCCTTGTACCTTTTGACATTGCCCAGGGAAACCTTTTTGGTTTTAAAAACCCATTTACAGGCAACGGTCTTTGATTCCTTAGGCAACTCAACAAGATCTCATACTTGACTATAAGCCATAGAACTCATTTAACTCTTCATGACATTGTATCATAACATGGATTTTCTTCCAATCACAGCTTGTGAAAACATTGAAGGATTATCTTTAGCACCAATGTCAGTGTCCGATTCTTGAAGGTATACTTTAGTAGTCAGAGGGAATTACAGATATTCTTGTTAATTTATATTATTATCTTGTGGTTGATCTACATAAACTCTTGATAGGGTTCTTCAATATTATGAGGTCCATCATGATTGTATATTCAGTTTTGTTGATCTTTCAGGATCTTTCTAAACAATCACAAACCTTAATAAAGATTCAGGAGTAGTTTCACGTTCAGATATTTCCTTAAACATAATGTTTCGAGGTGTACTTTTCCACTTAATTTGTCATTCTCAATGAACTTTACATTCCTTGACTCCACAATTTTCTGTGAATAGTTCGGACAATATAACATATACCACTTTAACCATTTTGCATAGCCAATGAAATATCCACTGACTGTCATTGGGTCTTGATGATAAATATGATTACACTTTGGTTAATGACTGCTGCTCTCCTGTGGACGCCTGTCTTAAGTAATCTGTCCGCCTCGTCGGTTTGCCCGCCTCGTCAGTCCGCCCGCCTCATTGTCCTCATATGCCCGCCTAGAGTAGATAGAACAACAGTTACCCACGTCCATTGGGAATATAAAATACCAGCAGTTGAAGAAGACGAAACGTCCCACATTAAATCCTAATTATGAAGAAGATGAAAAGGCACCCGCTATTAATGACTATTGAAGATACAGCTACAGGTCATTCCTATAAATAGGAGATCATCCCTCCAAGTACAAATAGAACATATATACTCAATATTGTTATCCTGCATATTTGAGTTTATACGATACTAATTCTCAGGCCGGAGTGGAAACGGGAGACAAAGCCCTACCACCTTTTGTAGGTCTCCACCACTGCTGTCGTCGCACTTGGAGAAGAAGAAGACATATAATTATCAATTGGCGCCGTCTGTGGAAAACTGTACAAGAAATCATGGCTCGAACCAGAAGAACTAAGAATGCAACGGCCCCGACAGCCCCTGTCAGGGATGCAGATACAGAGTCTAATGTTGCCACTAATCATCCATAGCAAGAGTTTACTTCTGCTGCTCAACTTACGGCGTTGGAAGCTCAAGTGGCGGCCTTAACGGCTTTGCTCCAGAGTCGTAACACTACGGTTTCTCAGTCACCGCAAGGTCCTGGCCCTTCGCAGGCAGGACCTTCACCGCTGGACGTTCCATCCCAGGGTCCCACCCCTTCTCCTTTAGGACCCTCGCCACTGGAGGCTCATCCCCAGAATCATAATTTTCCAGCAACGGAAGCACCGCCGCGAGCCCCTCCGTTGGCTCATAATTTTCCAGCGATGGAAACACCGCCGACAACAGCTCCACCATTGGTTCCGAGTTCATTAGCTCCATTTTCTGCACCTCACCTCAATTCACTGGCATCTGGTCCAAATCCACTTTGGGGACAACCGTCGTGGGTTCCAACGCCTACTCTGGTTGAGACACCTGTGTTAACTCTAGAACAGCGACTGAAGGACATGATGAGTTGTAAAATAGCTGAGGCTATGTTGAAAAAAGGTAGTAGACAACAATCTATGGTGTTGGAAGAAGACCATTTTTCTCCAGAAGTGATGGCAGTTCCATTGCCACGGGATTTCGAACAGCCGAAGATGGAGAAATACGACGGATCAGCTGACCTGGTCGATCATCTCAGAGCTTTTTGTCGATTTGATGAGGTTGAGGGCTACCCCTGAAGCAATCATGTGCAGGGCCTTCCCGCCCACACTCAGGCGTGAAGCCAGGGATTGGGTATCTACTCTCCCCCCAAAGTCAATTCGCACGTTTGATGATTTTTCTAAGAAGTTTACTGCATACTTTGCCAGTAGCAAACATTCTAAGAAAATCGATATTGGCCTGATGCAATTGACCCAAGACAAAGATGAGTTATTAAAAGATTTTATAGCCCGGTTCAATAGGGCCACTTTGGAAATTAAGGATCTACAGATGTCTGCTGTAGTTACCGCTATGATGAATGGAACTCGCAGTCATGCCTTTAAAATGTCATTCTCTAAAAACCCACCAGATACGATGCATGAGTTGTTAAGAAGAGGTGATAAATATGTAGATGCAGAAGAGGTCTTTTTCATTACTAAGGGTATGAAAGATCGAAAAGAGTCGGAGTCTAACAAAAGGAAGGCCCGAGATGAACCAAGACCCCGTGAAGATAGAGGCAAGCAAAAAATGATTCATCCAGGCCCTAATAGGCCTAGTACTGGAAAGGGGAAGTATAGTACACCACTGCACACCTCCAGGGCTAATGTCTTGATGGAAATCCGAAATATGAAAGAGGTCGTATGGCCCAAAAAGATGTGGGCACCACCACATAGGAGAGATGAGACTAAATATTGTAAATTCCATCGAGATCATGGACATGATACGGAGGATTGCCAGCAGCTGAAGGAAGAAATAGAAAGACTTATAAAAAGAGGACACCTGTCCAAATTTGTAAAAATAGATAAGGAGAAAAGAAAAGAGGTTGAATACCGACAACAACCACCTCCTCGCGCTGGAGTTATAAATATCATCGTGGGTGGCATTGCTGCAGGGGGTGACTCAAATTCAGCACGGAAGAACTATGTTCGAGTTAATAGATCTACTTCAGTAGATAAGAATGAAAGGTTCAGCCAGAATATCACCTTTGGTGATGAGGATTTGGATGGTGTTACCTGTCCACATGATGATGCTCTAGTGATAGTCGCTGATATTACAGATTTCAACGTGAAAAGAGTGTTGGTGGACAATGGTAGTGAAGCTGATGTTATGTCGTGGGAAGTTTTCCTAGGATTGAAGATATCACCTAGTAAGATCAGACCTGTCACCACTCCCCTCCATGGTTTTGGAGGAGCTACAGTTATACCGGAGAGAACAATTGAATTACCAGTGACTTTGGGTACTTACCCAACTAGTGTGGTGATAATGACTAACTTTTTTTTGGTAAAAGCTCCTATGGCCTACAATGCAATTTATGGTCGTCCACTTTTGAATGCGGCTAGGGCCGTAGTTTCCACATACCACCAGGTGATGAAATTTTCCACTAGTCAGAGAGTAGGGCGTGTAAGAGGTGATCAGCAGGCATCAAGGAGGTGTTATGTAGACAGCATACATATCAAAAATACGGTGATGATGCTTGATATTGAGCAGCCTAAGGGGCGAATAGAACCATTGGAACTCACTGAGGAGGTGGTGATAGCTGAAGGTCAGGTTTTGAAAATCAGAGGCAGAATAGATCCTGAAGAAAAGCACAAACTAGTGACATGTTTATCTGACAACAGGATGTATTTGATTGGGGACCCCATGACATCGATGGAATCAACCCCATGATTGCCCAGCACAGACTTGCAATTCCTCTTGGAATAAAGCTAGTAAAACAAAAGAAAAGACAATTTGCTCTAGAATGACAACTGGCTATTTCTACGGAGATAAAAAAAATTGTTAGAAGCTGGTTTTATTCGAGAAGTACACTACCCTGAGTAGTTGGTAAATGTGGTTTTAGTAAAGAAATCAAACGGAGAATGGCGGATGTGTGTAGATTACACTGATTTGAATAAAGCTTGTCCCAAGGATTCTTATCCTCTTCCAAGGATAGACCATTTGGTGGACGCAACTTCAGAGCATGAAAGGCTAAGCTTCCTGGATGCTTTTTCTGGTTACCATCAGATCTCTATGACTGAAGGTGATCAGGAGAAAACTTATTTCATAACTGATAGTGGAACTTTTTGCTACACCGCTATGCCTTTTGGGCTAAAAAATGCAGGGGCTACTTATCAAATGATGGTAAATCGGGGATTTTATGGGCTCATTGGTCGTAATGTTGAAGCCAATGTAGATGACATGGTGGTCAAAAGCCGGTTAGCGAAAGATCACATAACAGATCTCGAGGAAGTCTTCGGTGTTGCTTGAAAAGTTAAACTGAAGTTAAATCCTAAGAAATGCATGTTTGGCACATCGGGTGGAAAATTCTTAGGATTTATGATTACACACCGAGGTATTGAAGCAAATCCTGACAAAATACAAGCTATCTTAGACATGAAAAGCCCGACTACCAAGAAAGAAGTTCAACAGTTGACTGGAAGGATGGCAGCTCTCAATCGTTTTATGTCGCGAGCTGTCAATAAATGTCATCATTTCTTCAAGGGTGTAGGAGGGTCCAAAAATTTTGAATGGACAAAAGAATGCGACGAGTCTTTTGAACAGTTAAAGAAATCACTGCAACCACCATCAGTGTTGGCACGTCCCAACCCCGGGGACAAGCTAAGTCTCTACTTAGCAGTATCTCTTCACGCAGTCAGTGCGGTATTGGTGAAAGGCCTTTCGAAGGGACAGAAACCTGTTTATTATGTAAGCCAAGTATTGAGAGGGGCAGAAACACGCTACAGCTTAGTTGAACAATTGGTTCTAACTCTGATTGTGGCAGCCAGAAAGTTAAAACCATATTTCCAGGCTCATCAGATACATGTGATGACTGATCAACCAATTAAACAGATACTGCATAGGTCAGAGACATCTGGGCGTCTCTTGAAATGGGCTATTGAACTAAGTGAGTTTGATATTGATTTTAAACCATGCACAGCTATAAAAGCACAGGCCTTGGCAGATTTTATTGCAGAACTAACTCTTCCAGAAGAACCACCTATAAGTGACAAAGCAACCTGGGTAATATATGTAGATGGATCTTCCAACAGAGAAGGTTCAGGAGCAGGGGTCATAATTCTCTCACCAGATGCTGAAGAACTTGAATACTCACTTCGCTTTGAATTTCCAGCCACTAACAATGATGCAGAATATGAAGCGGTCATAACAGCGCTGGGACTCGCCACACAGTTAGGAGTGACAATTGTAGAAATTTACAGTGACTCGCAATTGGTTGTTGGGAAAATTTTGAGAGAATACGAAGCCAAAGATGGCCGTATGGCTGCCTATCTGATGAAAGTAAGAGATCTGCAGAAAAAATTCGAAAAGTTCAAGATTACAAAGGTCCCAAGAAAAGAGAATGAACAGACTGACGCTCTCGCCAAGTTAGCATCAACCAATCACAAACATCTTCCAACCACTGCTAGTGTTCAAGTGCTTAGCGAGCCTAGCACGGTATCATTGATTGCTGTCTTGGAAGTGAATAATGAACCTTCGTGGATAGACCCCATCTTGGACTATCTTACGAAAGGTACTCTACCAACAGACCAAATTGAAGCAAAACGGTTGAGAGTACGAGCTGCTATGTATTCTGTGATTGATGGAAAACTATACCGAAGGAGATTCTCTGTACCTTATCAGAAGTGCCTCCGGCCCACAGAAGCAGCTGAGGTCTTGTTTGAAATACATAATGGTTTGTGTGGAAATCATTTGGGTGGAGACGCCCTTGCTTTCAAAGCTTTAAGGCAAGGGTACTATTGGCCGTCAATGAAATAGGAAGCCAAGCAACTGGTCAAGAAATGTGACGCTTGTCAAAGATTTGACAACATAATTCATCAACCAGCCGAGCCACAATCAGTAATTTATGCGGTATGTCCATTTTATCAATGGGGGTGGACATGCTAGGTCCTTTACCACTTGCTAGATGTCAAAGAAAATTTCTGTTGGTGGCCATAGATTATTTCACAAAATGGGTTGAAGCCGAGCCACTAGCTGTTATAACTACAGCCAAGATACAGAGTTTTGTATAGAAATATATAATATGCCGTTTTGGGATACCACGGGTGATGGTCACAGATAACAGAAGGCAATTCGATAACCACATCTTTAAGAATTTCTGTGACAGTTACAAAATTCGCACCGACTCACTTCAGTAGCACACCCTCAGAGCAATGGCCAAACTGAAGTCACTAACCGTATCATACTTTGGGATCTAAAAACGAAGCTAGGAAAAGAAAAGGAATCTTGGGCAGATGAATTACCAAATGTATTGTGGGCGTATCAACCACTCCTAGAGGACCAGTAGGAGAGACACCATTCAAATTATCGTTTGGTATGGAAGCAGTGGTACCTGCTGAAATTGTAAATCTAACTTTGAGAATGCAGGTTGAACAGACGAATGACGACATCACAAGGGCAGAAGTTGACTTACTTGAAGAAGTCAGAGAAAGAGCCGCTATCAAGACAATGGCTTACAAACGTAGGGCTGCTAAATATTTCGATCGCCGAGTTAAGCCCAGAAGTTTCCAACCACATGATCTAGTGTTAAAGAGCAGTGCAGCTGCCGGACATCCATCGTCTAAACTGGAGCCTAATTGGCATGGTCCCTTCGAGATTATTAAGAAGATAGGAAAATGAGCATACAGTCTATGGGAAGACCATGGAATGCAGAGCACTTGAAGAAATATTATCAGTAATTTATCAGTTTTTTTTTATGAAGTTGTATTGCATAAGTATTCCTATGTTTAATTACCAAATCAATAAAATGCCAAGGCGGATGAATGATGAGGGTGCTAGGGAAGGATCAGCCTAGCTGGGAAGTCCTTGTGCACCTACTGAACTCGACCTACGGCAATCATTTGTTTTTTGACATAGTCTCTATCAACGTTTAATCGAGCAATACAAATATCTCTCCAACTGCTACTACGATCAAACCAGAATGAGGCGATGAGCCTATATATCATAAATTAAGGTGATGAACCTTAATCAAAAGACCAAGGCGATAAGCCTATGTCTCCAAAAGTAAGGTGATGAACCTTAATCAAAAGACCAAGGCGATAAGCCTATGGCTTGAAAAGAAAGGTGATAAGCCTATTCAGGTAGTGATCTTTAATCAAAAGTTCACTAAATAAAAAATAAAAAATAAAAAGAGGAGGGGCGCACACCCGCCCCCAAAAGGGGGTTGGACGCTCTCCCCAAAGGGGGCAGGGACGCCTGCCCCCAGTAGGGGGCTGGACGCCCATCCCCAGCAGGGGGCAGGGGCGCCCACCTATCCCCAGCAGGGGGCTGGCCGCCCGCTCCCATGGGGGCAGGGGCGTCCGAAAACCCACCCTATCAGCCCCTAATTTCTTATTCATTCGATATTAGTTTCGAGATGCCAAATATACTCTTTAAACATGCAGATAAATCTGAATTTTCTTTCCGAGGGCGTTTCCCCCGAGCCCCCAGGAGGGGCGCTGCCCACTCGACCTCCGTGACCTGACCGGACAGGTCGATCCCCGTTCCGGGGGCGTTGCCCCCGAAGCGTCGAAGTGGCAAACAAATTTTCCTAAACAGATTGGGTCGAGTCTTGTATATTTGGCCAAGTTGACACGAAGTCACTTTCGTTGTTTTTAACACTTGGTTAATTTCTCGACATATTTAAACCAATTTCCAACAATCCCCCACATGAATGGAAATTCCTTGATACGCAAAACACACCTAGCCATTCGATTATTTTCAACGTGTTTTTCACTTTCTTATTTTGTTTGGAGGAGGGTATAAATAATATGTTATACATTGCAACCAACAAATTATAAAGTGAAAAACAATTTATTAATGATGTATGTTTGATGACGAACATACAAAACTGAAATTCGCAGTAATCAACGGTATTTGAAAGAAAATAGAATGAATATTAAAATTTTTATGATTAAGCCGGACAACCGCCATGAAATTAAAATAAATAAAACTACTGTTTAATCATCACGAGAGCCAGCAGGTTGAGATCCAACCCCTCCATGGTTAGCTACTTTAACTTTCTGAGCAGCTAAGTCTGCAGCTCGACGTTTCCTCAGATACCTATCAAATTCATCTGGATCTATCTTCGGATGATCATCAACCAGCCACTCCTTGGTCAATTTGATAGCGGCTTTCAAAGATTATGCGCCATACATGTGTAAGCTACCCTTGTATTCGGCAGACAACTTGTACCGTGCTATGGCCTCATCATCTGCAATCTCCAACTTTTTGCGAAGTTGGTCTACCTCTTTTTGAAGGAGAGAATTCTCATTATCTTTTTTCTTAGACGCAGCTATTACCTTGTCCAACAAAGACTGCATCTCTGCAACGGCTTTTTTCTTATCGTGGTCTTTATCGGCTGCACACTTTTTCAAATTTCTCCAAATCACGCAATACTTTCTCTTCCATAACAAGCATCTGTACAATAGAAGAAATCGAAATTAAATGGAGGATAAAAGTTAAGTGAGAAAGCAATAGAGTGTTATCAAAATATAACAGCTTATCCCGCGGTGGTTGGTGTACATAATACGACGCATGGAAGCTGCTTCTTTATTTTTTAAATTATCAATGAGCTTCTCATTCACAAAGCCTAACATGATCTCAGCTTCAACAGTCGAATCAACAGGAGGAAATCCAAACTCCTTGAAAGCATAGGCATCATTACCCCTGGTAGTGCGCGACACGGAGCGAGGGGGCAACTGTTATTTCAGCAGTAGCTTTTCCTTTATCAACCTGCCTTTTCTTTTTGTTTAAAGGAGATAAAGACAGATCTTCAACATCAGTGGCGAATCCTGCTACATCCATCACGCCTCCAAAGTCAAAATTATCCATATCTGTGAGCAAAATGAAACAAATGCAGGCAAAAATGAAGAGTCCAAAAAAGAATAAAGACATAAAAATAGCCTACCCTCAGGTGATCCAATGTGAACCTGCCTCAAGTTCTCATTAGATAACACCTCGCTCATTTGTGATCCCGGAGGCGTCAATTGTAAAAGCTTATCTAATCGTGTTTTCAATTCATGATCAAGATCCAGGGGCTCGTTAAAGTGTTTGCAAAAAGGAGTTCTCCAACAAGTTCTAAAGGGGAACTATCCTACCTCAGGTCGAACAAAAAAGAAACGTCTCCTCCAACCGCTATTTGAACTGGGAAAGTGAGGTACTAATAATTTTACCTTAAGTTGAATATACGCGTAACAGTTACTCCCAAGCACAGGATACATGTCAAATACACTTCTAAAAAGCCTTAAACACGGCTCGATATTATTTGTAAGGCACAAATATAAGAAGTAAGTTGATATGCGCCAAGAATTAGGGGTCAATTGGCCAGGAGTGACATGAAATTCGTTGAGGAAAGAAACAAATAAAGGATGAAGAGGAAATCTTAAACCAGCTGTCATGCTATCACGGTAAACTACCACTTCCAAAGGGTCCGATCCTGGAATCTTTCACTAGAATGGGGAACTCAGTATATATGGCCGGGAGGTAATTCATATTTTTTCAACATTTTCATAAAACTTTCTGAATTGTAAATACTGGCATCGTTTGGTAAAACTAATTCTATCAAATTGCCACTTGGAGAATGTTCAGTTTGAATATTGAGTGGGCGGGACATTGTAGAAGAATCGGCATCAGAATCTACCAATCCATTGGAGGATGAAAAGTGAATATCAGGTAAACGCAGGCGAGGCCGCCTGCCCCCAGCAGGGGCGAGCCTGGCTGCCCACCTCCAACAGGGGGCGGGCGGCCAGCCGAGGGCAGGCATGGCCGCCTGCCCCTAGCCGGGGGCGGGCATTGGGCTTAAATGCCACTCCGTCACATTTTCGTCCCGGGTAGAATAATTTTGAACTATAAATGAATTTTCTTCGTCTGGACCTGCATCAAGTTCATCAACAAGATCATTCAAATATCGAGGCCCACCACGTCCTAAAGAACTAACAAATATCCATTCTTCAATTGGTGGAAAATTATCATCTATTCCTATAGATAGGGCACGATAAGAGGGATTGCTGTTAGAATTATTGGTTGAAGAACCACTACTAGAGGTGACCACTGTCTTATACATCTAAGAAGAAGGCCAAAATTTTTTCGAAGAAAAAGACACAAGAATGAAAAAATTACCTTAGATGACGAAAGAAGAAAAAACCTCTATGAATTAGACAGAAAAGAGGAGACCAATCTGAAGAGAGTTCCAGCCAAACTAAGAGATATGGGAATACTACAAATAATATCCCCTCTACCTCTCTTATATATATAAAAAAAAAAAAAAATCTTCTAAATGGGGCTAAGATCTAAGCCCATATCAATTTCAAATTAGGCCCAAAATATTTATTCTATTTTGGTTAGTTAATTACCATATATTTTTTATTGTAAATAAATAATGAATTATTTATTACACGAATTATTTTTCAAAAGTTTTGGTCAAAGGTAGATGATTAAAAGGCAATATTTCTACTTCTCATTGACAATAGTCCATGAAAAGTAGAGGGGCTTATGATGATAAATATGATTACACTTTGGTAAATGACTACTGCTCTCCTGTGGACGCCTGTCTTAAGTAATCTGCCCGCCTCGTCGGTCTGTCCGCCTCGTCAGTCTGCCCGCCTCATTGTCCTATATGCCCGCCTACAGTAGATAGAACAACAGTCACCCACGTCCATTGGAAATATGAAACACCAGTAGTTGAAGAAGACGAAATGTCCCATATTAAATCCTAATTATGAAGAAGATGAAAAGGCACCCGCCATTAATGACCATTGAAGATACAGCTACGAGTCATTCCTATAAATAGGAGATCATCCCTCCAGGTACAAACAGAACATATATACTCAATATTGTTATCCTGCATATTTGAGTTTATACTATACTAATTCTCACGCCGGAGTGGAAACGGGGGACAAAGCCCCACCACCTTTTGCAGGTCTCCACCACTGCTGTCGTCGCACTTGGACGAGAAGAAGACATATAATTATCAGGTCTAATATATTTTCTTGTAGATTGTAAACCATAATTTTAGCTGAACAACCCCCATTTGCATGTATGTCTTGAACTAGGTTTCCAACCATTTCATAGTTCAAAGGATGTCTTTGAATCCACTATAGTTGGAAGTGACTGGAACCCTGATTAAAATACACGATAGTTTTTAGGGCTTTGCTTCACAATGAAACATGGAGAGCTGAGTTACTTATCATGAATCTTACTATGTCTATTAATGTTCGATTTCTTCTTTCAACAAAACCATTTTGATCTGGTGAGCCACGTAAAGAGTATTGGGCTACAATGCCTTGATGTTCTACAAACCTTACAAATGGACTTGACCTTTGACTAGTACCCGTGTACCTACTATAGTATTCTCTACCTCTATCTGACCTCACAATCTTGATTTAATTTCGTAATTGTTTTTCCACTCCAGCTTTATAAATTTTGAAAGCATTTAATGCTTCTTATTTTTCATAAAGCAAGTAGAAATACATATATAGTGGTTTATCATCGATAAATGTGATAAAGTAAGTTTGACAATTGAAACACACTTCAAGAAAAGGGCCACAAATGTCAAGTGTGAATAATTTTCAAAACGTCAGAACTCCTCCTAGCAACTTAATTGGTTTTGTTGTATTGCTTTCCTTTTATGCAATCCACACAAGTCCCAAATTTGGAAAAGTCAAGGTCCTCAAGGACACATTCCTTTACCAATCTCTTTATTCTCTCAATTGGGATGTGACCCAATTTTTGATGCCACATTTAAAATTTTAGGCAGAATTAAACGAAATTTAAAAAACCATTATCAATAAACCATATCCAATAATATTTGAGTCTTTATATAAAATGAATGAACTACTACCAAAATTAAAGACAACCTTGCTCCAAAAGTTTAGAAACTGAAATAAGATTCTTAGTGAAAGACGGTACGAAAAAAGTCTTATCTAGATTTAAAATGAAACCAAAATTGAGAACAAGTCAGTATGTACCAATTGCCTCCACATGCGGCACTCTTTATCTCGAATAGATGTAGCATTCACTTTCCTTCGGGTTTCTTTGGTTTATTAATTCCTCCATGGTAATTGCAACATGGATTGTAGTTTCCTCCATGGTAATTGAAATAAGGATTGTAGTTCCAAAGTCAATCCACCATTATGAGAAAGATGACATACATTGGATTCAAAGCACACTAAAGAGTTGAGATTACCTTTCTTTTCAAGCCATTTTTTAGTACTTGAGACAGTCTTTCTTCATATGCTCTTGGCTTTAAAGCACTTTGTGACATTCTTGTTAACTTGACTAAGATGTCCTTTCCCTTTTCCTTTATTGGCATGTTTATTTGAGTTAGTCGCTGTAAGCGATTTTATACCCTAATAAGTTTAATTGTTCGAGTCAGATATTTTATTTTTAAAATTTTTACTTTTTACTTTTTTTATTTTTTAATTTTTTTTTCAACAGTGAGTGCTCGATTTGGATTCCTTGACTACAAGCTATTCAACCAAAGATGAGAGCCAGAAAACCCAAACCATCAAAATTCTACAAAAACATGTACTAACTTTAACACCCCCAAACTGTTCTCAAACAGTTTGGTTACTAGTCTAAGAATTTAGAAATGGAATTTTTCACAATAATCATAGGTCAATAATATCAACACATACACTCAAGTCATGTTTCTAATAAGTGATAAGTCAACAGTGGCAACGTGCTTTAAATATAGTCTAACATGGATAAGTATTCAAGTAAAAGTAAGAGTTAAAGTGTTGTCAAATATTCTAACTAAAAACGTACTTAAATTCAAACAAGTATTATTATTGGCGGTAAGATATTTAACAATAGCTAATTTTTTTTTTTATTTTTTTGCAGTTATATAGACCTGAATAATAAGCAAATTCAAAACAATTAAGTATTCTGATACTTAACACACCCCAAACTAAAACATTACATTGTCCTCAATGTAAGAACAAAATAAATCAAATAAAGGAGGGAAGAGATCAGTTACTCCCCGAAGATAGATGTAGAGAAGATGGATCTGGCTGGTTGAAGGTCCGGTTAAAGTGGACTTAGATGTAGTACTGGGACTCTTGGTCAAAAGATGATGTCATATATATTATCCAAGCGGCTCGCAGAGTGGGACATCCTACAAATGACTTGGTGAGGTTTAATAAGTGCACTAAATAATAAATGAAATAAAAATTAATGAATTGTTCAAACTAACTAAAACTACTATATATAAAGCAAGTAAATAAAAGGGTTAGAAAATGTGTTGCCTTCCATTAAGCGCTTATTTATAGTCATTAGCTTGACTTATTGTCTGATTGCTCACGACACTCTGTATAATGCTTTGGAAGACTTGTTTTGCTTGCATCTATTGACTTTGCGCCATTTTTCGTTTATCCTCAAACATTTGAATTTGTGCTCCTCATAAAAATAGGATTTTAGTGAGTACATTGCTCAAAGACAACCACGAAAACTTCAACTTCTTCATCGACCTTGATCACAAATTCAATTTTTGAAGAAAATGGAGAGTTGGAAAATTGCTTATCTAACTTGTGCTTTTGTAATCTCTGAGGAAGTGGGATCGGAGGCTCATATGGTTTGATAGGAACGGTTGCCTTAACCTGTGGTGTATCTGAACTCTCTTTAATATCTGTTATCTGTTCATTCTATTCTACGTGCTCCTTATTAGTGGACGGTGCCTTTTCTTTATTTGCAACTGGCCTCTTTACAAGGATTTCTAGTAATTGAACCCCACTTCTAGTAGTAACAGCTGTAACACTTTCATTGGGATTCACCTCTGTATTGCTTGGCAATGTACCTGGTACTCTGCCTGATATAGCAACTGATATCTGATCCACTTGTGTCTTGAGATTCTTTATTGAAGCGCCTTGATTTTGAAAAGAGGTCACCGTCTTTCTCATGAACTGATTATTAGATTCTATGCACCGTTCATCTGTCTCCATGAATTTATTAAATATGTCTTCTAGTGAATTTCTCTTTTTTGACTGCTGAAACTGATGATCTTGTGGTCTGATATTATTCTAATTATCCCTCCAAGAAAAATTTGGATGATTAAGACATCCTAGATTAAATGTATTAGAGAATGGATTATCTTGCAGGTATTGACCACCTTGAACATATTCGGCTTGCACGAATTGATGTGATAGAATAGGGCATTCTCATGTGCTGTGATTTACCCCCACACTCTTCACAAGTTGATTTCTTCGTTTATATCGCATAGACTAAATTTGACATATTCTCTACTTTTTGTGTCAAAGAATCTATTTTTGCATTGCGAAAGAAATCTCCAACAAGCATGTTGTCCTCATCAATGATAAATTGTCTTTGGATGATCTGTGGAGTCAAAAAGTCTCAAACTAGCATATTGTCTTCATCAATCTCCTGGTCTTCCATCTTGTGTTGCGATCTGAAATGAGACAAGTTGAACAATAAAATAAACTAAAAAAATATAAAAAAAATTAATTAAATAAAGTTTAAATTAGTGCTAATATAAATGAAAAGAACTAAAACTAAATCTCCATCAACGACGTCAAAAACTTGTAAGCGATTTTATAACTTAAATATTATTCCGCAAGTGTACGGATTGCTCAAGTAATAAAATGGATTTTAAGTCCAAGTATCGAACTCACAGAGATATAGATAGTTCAATTCAATTAAATTAACATTAATCGAATCTAATGAAATTTGAAATTTTGTTTTTTAAACTAATGAAAGAATTAACTAAAAATAATAAATAATTATAATTCAAGAAAATAAGAAATTAAATTAGATAAGAATACTTTTAAAATTAGAAAAAGAAAGGAAAAGAAAAGTGTACTAGGATCCCAAATCCACTTATACCAATTTCCTTTAACCGAACCATTGAATTTGATAACATAATTTAATTATGAAGATCAATATTCCTAATTTGTTTAACAATCTCTCTCGAGTAGAATTAAACATATTCATATATATGACTCGACTATATTTCTATGATGGATGCGAACATACAAGAATGCATTAGAATTTGTGAATACTTAAAGATCACATAAAGCATAGCAGTATATCTCTATCCCCTATCGGACTCTACGATAATTGATATATGTACAACCTATTTTCCATCTCTCGAAGGTAAAATAAACCACAAGACTCATACAACTACTGCGTACATAATTGTAGATGAGGAGAAATCAACATCAATTATTCGTAATTAAAAATGTACTTAAATATCAAAAACTAGGTTCAAATAATTAAAGGATCTTGATATAAGTTTCATCATGATCCTAGCACTAAAAGAATTAACCTAACATACTAAGAAGAAGAAAACATAGAAGCCATCACCTGGATACGAAGAAAATAATTGGGAGATAAAATCTTGAACTTGATCTTCGTTTTAATCTTCAAATGATGAATCTTGATCTTCGCTCTTGATTTGTCTCCCGTTCTTCTCTCCAAAGTTCACCAAAAACGACTCCAAAACGGATCATTTGTTATAAGTTAAGAACTCATATTTATAGTTATACCTAATTGTGTCCCAAAAGAGCCCAAAAATTCATTAAATTCATGTCCCAAAGGTTTCCTAATTCATGTCCCAAATTGGATTAGAACTCAAAAAGGTAAGAAAAAAATCCAATGTTAGACATTTTACACCGGGCGATCGCCCATACATGTTGTTTTGCAATCTACTGTTGAAAAATAGAGTTGGGCGACCGTCCAGCTTTAAGCTTGGGCGATCTCCTAGCTCAATCTTTTTTCTCTGGCGGCTGTTTTTCAAATGGCCATAACTTCTTGTAAGAAACTTCAAATTGAGATCTGTAAAAGGTGTTAGACTCGTAATTCAATTATATTTCCAATGGTATATCATTTTCTTCTTGGAGATTTTAATATCAAAAGTTGTGCTTGAATTTCCCCACAAGCTTCTGCGGGTAGTTTCTCAATTCGGTTCTTTGGCTTTCCGGTGTTTGATCCATTTATTCAACTCTTCATTGTCACTCCAAAACACCTTAAACTTATTGATTTTATCTTCTTCCTCATCCTCCAATGTTTAGCTCTTGATATTTACTTCAAAAACTCAACTTAGTCATCGATTTCACCAAGTTGTTGCTCTTTCTGTCCATTCTTCTTCATTTGCTTATAAACGGATCCAAAACTGAAATAGAAGCAATAATAAACTAAATTAAGTAAAAATTCAATAAAATGACGCAATAAAATCTTAGTTTAAAGGCTCGAATAAGTGCACAAAATGCACTTATCAGTCACCATATTATCACTTTCAATTCTCTCTGAATTCAATCTCTCATCCCCCCTCTTGCACACAAATGGTCAGAAGCTCATTAACCGACCAATCTTGCTTATATATGTTGTAAGATGTATGAAAAAGGTCCATAATCATATGAGAGTGAGTTGAAGATCAAATGCACAAAGAAGGACTCACAAATCTCAACCTTAAGTCTTGAGTTGGGCAACAATATCCCTCGTTTTCATGATGTGTTCGCGCACACCTTTGATACGAGACTGCTTGATGGATGATAATATTTCATTTGAGTACTAGCCAAAGCCTTATGAAAAGACTCAAATTGCTCTTTTATGACCTTCAAATTATCCTTGACTTTAACACATTCAGAATTGATCCACGTATACTCGTGCAAATGTGAGACTTTATAATCATCATGCTTAAACAGGAGTACTAATTTTCGTAAGTGCGGGTGGTTCATCCACCTGTAATGCCAAGTGAAGGTCCATACACCCTAATGTAAGGAGAATTTTTTCCTTCCAATCCTTATAGGTTTCACCATCAAGAAAAGACATACGAAAAGAATCATAGTTTGGAATAATTAAATTTACTGCAAATAAATGAATAAATAACAAGCTTACATAACTACATTGAAGCACAGATATATGAAAAATTTACCCATGTATATAAATCTTACAAAAGAATCAATACATCATTATGTTGGGAATTGAGACCAATTCCTTTATTGCCCACAAGATCCTTGTTCATAGAAAATTAACGAAATAAAAAAATATAAAAAGATAGAGAGATTTACGGACTGTCAAAACTTTCACTATATGAAAAATTGTTACAATCATATAGATTTTATTCACCCAAATCCCCAAGGATCTCAAAAAAATAATATCTTAAGCTTTACCACACCCACCAATTTATACTCTTTGTACAATCCATAAAAAAAACAAGAAAAACAACTAGGATGTTAGGCTTATAATTTTTCTCTCAAAAACTCTCAAGTCACAACTACAAAATATAATAAATCACGTCAATTTATAGTTAACGTATGACCTAATTTTCTTCCATGTTTCGTCTACGAAGGTGTCCATGATTTAGAAACTTGTCCAATTTTAGCCACCAAATATAATATTATATTATATTATATTATATCATATTTTTTCCTTTTCAACAATTGGTGCATCTTTTGATTTTGGCAAGCTTTGAGAAAATATCCCAACAATCTCCACCTTGACGAAAAACGAGTCAAAAATCAATCATCTCTTCTGTAGCTCTTCATCTCGATACTTAAAAAAATGGTAAACTTTGACAATCCCAATTCTCAAAACAGAGAATTAACATACTCCACCATATAAGTATAATCACTTAGAATTAACAAATTCTAAGAATTTAATTGGTTCATGTCGAATAAATTTGCTGAAATATTATGGTGCAACACCCTTGCTTAACTTACTTGGAAGTTTATCAGCCATTGACATCAATTCCACCACACACCTTGCATTAATATCAAGTCAATGCCCGTGTGCAAATATGTAGACCCGCTAGTAGTAACACATCATCTATCATAGCAACTAGAACATGCCACGAGGATGTAAATATTTACTCAAGCGACATCATCGTCTCTGTTCAACCTTTTGGATAATTTTTATTCGCGTGACTAGGTTTTTCAGTATCTTTGTCGAAAATAGAGCCAAAACTTTGTACAATCCAGATTGAATCAAAACATTATTGACTTGTACTTGTCACAAGCCAAAATTGATTCTTCCGTCAAATTTCTCCACATCATATTTAATAGACATATCTTTTCTGTGCGCCAACACTCTGAACGACTTGATGCTCTGATACCACTATTGGAAATTGAGACCAATTTCTTTATTGCCCACAAGATCCTTGTTCAGAGAAAATTAACGAAACAGAAAAATATAAAAAGATAAAGAGATTTACAGACTGTCAAAGCTTTCACTATATGAAAAATTGTTACAATCATATAAATTTCACTAACCCAAATCCCCAAGTATCTCAAGAAAAATTTCACTCACCCAAATCTTCAAGTCACAACTACAAAAGAGAATAAACCACGTCAATTTATAGTTAACGTATGACCTAATTTTCTTCCATGTTTCGTCTACGAAGGTGTCCAAGATTTGGAAACTTGTCCAATTTTAGCCACAAAATATAATATAATATAATATAATATAATATTTTTTCCTTTTCAACAATTGGTTCATCTTTTAATTTTAGTAAGTTTTGAGAAAATATCCTAACACATTAAAATTAACCTATTTGCAAAATTATAACATGCAAATGATCCCTATAATGGGACTAATTCTAGTGATAAATTTTAAACAAGGAGAATCATCACATTATAATTAAACAAAATATAACAATTTCCCTCTGGAGTATATTATTATACTTCTCTTTATGCTTAATTAATATTATTGATGCCAACAATAAATATGATTTTATTAGACTTAATATCTCATCATTGCATTAAAGATGTTGTGGCTGCTCTTTAATATATTCTATATGACATCGAAGATTCATATACTTACTTAAATTTATAAAATTAATTAGATTAGGGTGTTAAATTGCATAAATAACAAATAATTATTCAAAATGGAAAAATGTTCAGTTTATGTAGCAGTGTTATACGCTAGAAAAATAGTGTGGAAATTTTGGGCCTTTAGCTTTAAAATAAAGGGGGTTTTTCAGAAATAACCTCAATAAATAAAATATTTTTTAAAATACTATCATATTTTTTTTTATTTTAAAAATACTATTTTTTTTTTGTAACACTTGTTGTTACATTTGTTACATTGATTATTTTAGTTATAATAAATATGTTACATTTGTTTTTAGCAAACATAACAAATGTAACAACAAGTGTTACAAAAAAAAAAAAAAAAAAAAAAAAGTATTTTTAGAATAAAAAAAATTTAAATAGTATTTTTTAAAATTATTTTATATTTTGTAGTATATGGTGAAATTATCACTAAAATAAAACAAGAAAAAACCCAAAGATCAAATAAGGGAATTTTTTTTTATAAATAAGTTATTTTTTGAAAAGAATTTTAAAAACCCAGTTTTTCACATATATTCTAACAATACTATTTTTAAAATACTATTATTTTAATTTATTATATTATATATTACATATAGTAACTAAATCCTTAAAAACCGGAATTGATTGAGATACATATATTACAGAATCTTTTATTGTTATAGTAACCGAATTCTTAAAAATTGAATTGATTGGAATACATATATTACATAATCTTTTATTGTTATAACTGTCAAATATATATCATTTATATCAGAAATAAATGTAACAAGTACAATCAGAACTTATAATCTTTTCAATTTCAACATTCGTAACAATCTGTATTACAAATTGAGATGTAATACATAATACTAGTTTTCACAAAAAAAAACTTATAATATACTCAATTGTATCATATGTTTCAATCAATGATACATAATATCAATAGGGGTGACATAATCTGCATTAAGAATCAAAACATCATATTAAACATCAATGTTACAAACATCATATTAAACATCAATTAACCAATAACAAGTTACAATATCTTTAGCAGTCAGTATTACATAATAAATAATTGTGTAGCATGTGTTACATAGTAACAAATTGTATAATATAATATGTATTTCTGTATAATAATTCAATCAATTAAATTTAAATATCAGAAGTATAGTGCTCAATCAAAACATCTTATTAACATCAGTGTTACAAAATAATGTATCAACAGTACATGTTACATGCAATTAACCAATAACAAGTTTAACATCTTTAGGAGTCATTGTTACAGAATAAAAAAATTTGTAACAAGTTGTAACATCTTTAGTAGTTAGTGCAACATAATCTATATTTTCAAATAACAATTCAATCAAGAACATTTAAATATAAAAAATAGAAGATTTTGGTGTGTTTTGAAATAACCAATTTTCGCCTCCTTCTCTGTGCGAATTCCAACGGTAGTTTTAGAAACGGTTGTGTATAAATTATATTTTGTTTTTTTATTTTAAACCATTTATTTATTTATTAATATAATAATATATGGACAATATTTTTAAAATAAAAGAGTTAAGTTTGTAAAATTATAAATATTATTATAATGGTAAGTAGTGAATGTAATTTCCACAGTAAATAACATGTATACACTATATTTATTATCAAATTTCATTTTTACTGGGCTTCCTCAAAATTTAGAATATTACTGGATTCATGTTCAAGATTAGAAACGTACTGGCCCACGAAACTAGCCCCTTAACTAACATATTGATATTGAGCCCAACATTACTTCTTCTTCCAAAAAAATAGAAATTTCACGAATTAGGCTCAACCGTTACAAATCAGGGTGAATTATTAGCTAGATGATACCGATTTCAAAATAAAAAATGAAATTAGTAAAGTTGGTACTCTGTTGGCAGATGAACAATATTGTTTTGCATTCTTGATACGAGGATATTCAAAAAAGAAAAAGAAAAAGAAAAAGAAAAAGGAGGGAGATTCTTCACTGGGTTTTACTCCGAAAATCTGGTTTATTGATTTGGAGAAGAATTGTTGGGTATTTCATTTGAAGATAATTTGGATTTATTTACGGACTTCAATTAACAAGTACTATTTTTTTTTTCAAATTTAGTAACAATCTTTTTTGAGTGATGAGAATGTTAACTTCTGGTATCACTTCTGTATTAATTTTTTTTCCTCTGCTTGATACATTGATTGAGATAGATGCATTAGAACAAAAAGAATACATTAACATATAAATGTAATTTGAGATTAATATACATAATACTACTGATTTGCGTTTATGTTGAAATTTTGAATTGTTAATCTTATCAGATGTTTATACAACTATAAGTTGTTAACATAATTTGTCAAATAATCTATTAACAAAGCTTATTATAGTAGGACTGTTGAGTTTCATGGGTTAAAAGTGTTTATAATATAACCAGAATTTAATTTATGATATTATGTGATATGAGTTTTATGAATATATTTGTAATTACAATGCATGTGTTTTCAATAATAGTTTTCATAGGATGATTATATTTCCGTAATAATTCATTTATTTAGCTGTAATTTTTGATAAATAGATGAGTTAGTGTGTTGGTTTATTAAAATGGTGAATGGGATTATTCACGATCTTACAACGATTACTCGGTGGTTGGTATAATTGTCCCATTGGATTGTAGTTACATGACTTTGGTTGGGATAATGATGAATAAGTTGAAAATGGATGACTCATAGTATGCTATAACAGTTCAGTATCAGGTTTTAGCGAGAGGTCCCTTCATTCAGACTTGCAACGATAGTTCTTTGTATTTCTATATACATGTCAAACAATGTGAGTTTGATTTGACAAAATTTCCATTGTGTGTAGATATTGAGAAAGTGAAAAGTAATGAAGACAATTTGGGGTACCTATGTAACTCAATTACTGAAGAAGATGCCGAAGAATTTCGTGATAGATCAGTCACGGATCACACAACATTTGGCTTAATAGATAATTTATTGATATCAAGCTTCCCAACCATTCAAAAAATGGGTAACGATATTTGTGAGAATGTGATATATGGAGATAATATTATTGAAGAGACTGCTACAAACGTCATCTCATGACCTAGTATCAAAAATGTGAAAAAGGATTCAATTTTTTGGAATAAGGATTTATTAACTACGAGCGTGACACTTTATGCAATTAACCACATATTCAATGCATAGTTTACAAATCAGACAAGAATGAGTATGTATTGAAGTGCTTGGATGTTAACTGCAAATGAGGACTTCGAGCTTCAGTAATTGAGAAGAAAACGATGTTCAAGATAAAACAATATAAAGAATAGTCACACATGCTCTTTGGATGTAGTCTTAGGAGATCATAGGCAATTTACATGTTCAATTACTGCAAATTGTATCAAGCACAAGTTTATCTCTTCAAAAATGGTATACATACATGCTGACATTGTAAGAGATATGTTGAAAACCTATGTGGTAACAATTAGCTAGGAGAAGTCTTGGAAGTCTCGTGAACGTGCATTGAAGATAGTAAGAGGTGATTCAAAAATATCATATGGAGGAATGCCATCATATCTACATATGCTTAAACACTTAAATCCAGGTTCATATACAAAAATTGAGACACATGATATGATAAGTTCATGTTCAGCTTTGTGGCCTTAGGTGCGTCAATAGAGGGGTGGAAACATTGTAAACCTATTATAGTCGTTGACAGTACATTCTTAACAGGCAGTTATGGTGTGACTCTATTCACTGCGTGCACCCATGATACAATTGACAATATTTTCATATTTAAATATGGTGTTGGTAATTCTGAAAATAATTGTTCGTGCGACTGGTTCATGTTAAGGTTAAAACAAGCATACGGTGAGTGTGATGGACTAATTATCGTTTCTAATAGACATTGGAATTGAGAATGCAACAACAAAGGTTTACCCAAGGGCAATGCATGGGGTTTGTTCTTACCATTTATTCCAGAATTTGAAGAAGCAATTTGGTAATAAATCTAAGTTCATCATGCAACCTTTCAACGTAGTAGTAGGAGCTTACATAATATCTGAATTTGATATTCAAATGAGGCATTTGGACACTATAAACGAGGATATAATGGAATATTTGGTTAGTAAATGAATACACAAAGTTAGTACATTAATGTCATTTATGTTTGTAAAATAACCAATAATGTATATTGATGTTGAAACATGATGGTGTCGGGTATCACAAGTGGTCAAGAGCTCATATGACATCAACTAGGTTTTCGACAATGACGTCGAACATTGTGGACTGGTAAATTCAGTAACGAGATCAGCAAAGAACTTTCCAATAGAAGCTTTATTTGAGTTGTTACGTTGCACAATGCAAAAATGGTTTTTCAAGAACTGAAACAATGCTAGATTGACTTTCACAAGATTCGGGACAAGATATGAGTGCATGATGAGGAAACGATCAAGAGAATCAATTAGAATGGAGGTATACTAAGTTTTATAATCGTTACTCAACATATATAGAAATTGATATTATAAATTTCCATTTATTATTAGAGAAATATTACTAAAATTTATTATGTTTTGAAATATGTTAGGTGATATCTTCATCTGATAGTACATATCAGGTGAATGATTAAACAACAACATATTTGGTAAGGATTGATGAAAAGACGTGTTCATGTAGACGCTTCCAGATAGATGAATTGCCTTGCCCCCACGCGATAGCATTAATTAGTAAAAAAAACTTGTCAGTCTACAACTTTTGCTCACATTATTTCAGTAAAGAATCCTACCTTAATGCTTACATGGGGACAATAAATCATTTTACAAATCTGAGTGGAATGTTTTGATTGAAGTAGAAAGTATTGTGGTCCTAGCTCCTAACACAAAAAGATGGTCTGGAAGACCGAATGAACGTAGAATACGGTCGATTTATGAGTTTAAGAAGAAATCTAAGTGTGGACATTGCTCAAATACAGACACAATCAATCAAAATGCAAAAATCCCGCTCCCTTTAAAGGCAACAAAGATAAATAAACGGAATGCAAATATTACAAACAATGAAGAGGTACAAATCTTAACAATTGTTCCATTCATTGCTAACATATTGTTCCATACAATACTAGTCTTGAAAATGAAAGATCATTGTTTATAAATTTTATATGACTGCTTATCACAGGAAAATGGCATTAAACGAGTACGTGCATGAATGTACAATGAAGATATATAATATCTGTTGATAACAGTGTAAATGAAATTACTATTTGAGATACTATAAAACAGTGTAAATGAAGTTGGAATTTCAAATGACATGAGAATGAAGTGTTTGGTGCCCTTGTTTGATATTAATTTGGGTCTATATGTTTTCTACATTCAATAATTTTGATTTTGTTTATTATGCTTGATGAAAATGGTTCGAACACGTCAATGTTTTAGTGTTGTCTTTCAAATATGATTTTAATGTTCATATAAGATGTATGGACTTGCGTGTTCTTGATTTGGAACTCCATTCAAACCCTGATGATCCCGTTTTTTCATTCTCTGCTTCTCTTTTATCTTGAATCATCAATCAGAAATTTCATACCTTTGTTAATGTAATTGAGTTGTCATTGATTTTTGAAGGAGATAATTTTGAACAAGTGTGGAAATGTGCTTGAACTTTGCTTCAATTTATGTTTGATTGCTATTTATACAGGGAATTATTCAACTGTTGTGATTTAGTGAAGTAATTATTCAACTATTAATATCCAAATGACCACCGTTCACAACTGGCACCATAATTTTACTCCAATCCTCTAGTGTTTTATACCCAAGATCCATTCCAATAGTATCACATAGTTTGTCTATGGCAGACGTGTCAAAACATCTCTTTGTTCATTTGAGTTGAATAATTCTATGTTGGAACTTTATATTGAATTGGTTGGAAGATTTTTTGAGATATTGATAGTTGAGTTATGTCCTCGAAAACTAGACACTGGAGTGAATCTCATGGCAGGTGATTGGCCATTACTGGGTGTGGTAGACAATGGGGTACTGCTTTTGTTTGGTAGAGGTGAAAACCACTGAGAAAAGTCATCCAGTTTACAAGGACTAGAGACGTTTGAGATTTAAAATCAGTTGATGGGAGTAATAGAGTAGCATTCTGGTCATTCAACGGATCTTTGGAGAAATGTTAGGTTTGCAATTAATTGAATGCTGAGTTTCCATGAAAATTCAAATTTGAATCTCTGCAAGACTCGTAATTGCTCAATTTTTAGAATGAAGTGTTCTCATTCGGTCTAGATGGCAGATAATGCCACGATGAAGTCACAACAAAATCACTATCACTTCTAGGTGTTGGGGCGGTTGAGCAATCAATGTAAGCATCAGTCTCTAAAAGCAATTGTTTGATTTCTGTAATGACCACGGACTTTCCCCTACGACCCTCTTGCATAGGCTATTCTGTGCGCCGTTAGCTTACGTACTGTCTACTGGAAGTTGGGCTCCAAACTGGATTTCTATAATGTCCTCAGCAATTCGAACCTTGACCCCCTCACCCTCTTTTTAAGAGGAATGCTAGTTCCAATTGGGCAACTTGCCCAATTGCTACCAGCATTCCACTTAAGTTTCTTTTAAGGGTTACCAGTATTTCACTTAAGTTTCTCTTAAAGAAGGAGGTTAAGGGTTCGAATCGCTGGGGACGCTACATAAATCTAGTTTGGATCCCAGCATTCAGTGGATAGTACGTAAGCTAACGGCGTACGGAATAGCCCCTAAAATGAGAGGCTTGTATGGAAAAGTCTATGGTCTTTACAAAAAAACACGTGTTTTTTATAATAACCACAGACTTTTTACGAGAGGCTATTCCGTACACCTTTAGCTTACATACTCTCCACTGGAGATTGGGCTCTAAACTAGATTTCTGCCACGTCCTCAATGATTCGAACCCTCGACCTTTCTCCTTTAAGAGGAATTTAAGTGGAACTAGGAGAGAAGATCGTAGGAGAAAGTATGTGGTCATTACAATTTCAATAGTTGATTTGTTTCCAATTTGAAATTTTGATTCTCAAATATAGAAGATGTAGTGGCCAAGAATTCAACATTTACTATCTGGTATATTGTAATTCTAATTATGATGTAACATAAAAGTAACATGTCCCAAAATACAATTACGAAGCCATCGTAGATTGATACAAATCTTAAAACATAGGCCGAACAAAAAATACCGTCAAAGTCTTGAAGTATCATAATTTGTCCATATATTAAAGCAAAAGACACTAACCATGACAAATGGCTAAATACATATTTGTCCACTAATTAACAAAAGAAATTCACAGGAATCCACCTATCTAATTCTTTGAAAACACTGAATGTCAGGCTTCTCGATTGCATAGTTGTACAATTGAACAGCCATGTTATGCCGAGCAACTTTCGTGTCAAATGGGTTTGGCATTCTTGATATCTTCTTCTCATGTATGTACTCGACATATTTGATGATGAATATGCCGCAACCACTCCTGCAATAATATAATACAATAACGTTACACAGCTGCTATGTTTATGGTTGTAATTTCGGTTACACTATAAATATGGTAGTATCAAATTATAAGATTTTAACACAAAGCTATGGAATTACTCAGGTAAAAAATCAATAGTCCTATGAAATAAATTAATGAAATTAAATGATTACACTAACTCATTTGTTTGTTGTGATGTCTCTTTACAGAGTTTGCATGAAAAAGGGGAGTCATGAGCTTTGAACTTGAGGACATTGGATTGGCAGAGGAGATGTGGAATAATGTTGCGTAGTGGCTGAATAACATCCATAACTGCAACATTTCTGATTGTTTTTGTATGCCGAATTGTATACATCCAAGTGTTAATTGACTGTGTCAAAGTGTCCTAAAATTCAGTGGGCTCGTTTCTTTATGAAGATTGGAAGGAAAACATGTTCAACCTCCCTCCAATTTATGTTGAACTGAGATTTCTGACTGTTTATATAGAAGAGAATGGGATTTTTTTTTTTGGAAAATTGATTGTTGTGCTTCGTTAACTGATCAAATAAGAGACGGATTTTGAAGTCAAAGTAGTAGTCATTAGTGGTCGAACTGGTCTCATTCGCACTACTAAGCTTCATCCTCATTCTCAAGAACATTGCATCAATTTGATGTGATAATGTTAAAAAATATAAACATGTATGGGAGTCTGGAATTAAAAGTAATATATGTTGCTATATTAAAATACAAGTTTACCTGATCACTTAGTGGTGTCGCGGCCTGCTTCAAGTTATACCACCACATCTTGGAGTCTATGTTCACCGGTCTAAGATCAATGGTAGGTACTATCAGTAGGTCATCTTTATGTAATTTATTCACCCTAATTTGAAATATAGATGAGTAAGTAAAACATATTACAATGTGGAATTGCATCAGATGCAGTAAATAAAAATCTTCGACTCACTTGTTACTGGGACGAAGGCCTCTATGATACCAATGGTCGAATAGTTCGATGTCACACTTTGCAGGATATTCCATGTAGAACTTGTATTCAAATGAAACCTTTTTGCCTTTCTGTGAACCATTGGACTGCGATTTGACACTCTTGACAAACGGTGATTGAAGACATGCGGCTGGTCTAGTTGACCGTTTACGTGGTTTAGGAGTTTTGACATCATCGATGTCAAATGGGATAGGTATGATTTTCTGATGATAAATATGTCCAGTTTTTATATATTAATTTGACATGAATATAGATGTAACCAATAATATCAATTACATATTATTATTTTAAAGATATAAGAACCTGAGCAGCTATTTCCACGACATCCAAACGATTTTGCTCGGCAGACTCATCCATGTTCATGAGTTCCTCTTCACTAAACTCCATGTCATCGTCCAATGTATTGGCACTTGTGCATAGTTCATTTAAACCAAACTTCATGTGTTTCATTTTACTCCCATCGCCGTCGTGGTCAACTTTTTTCAACACTTGCTACTAGCGTATTATCCGTCCCATCAAACTTGTAAGTAAAAACCAATTGTTAGTATGGTGAGATCATAATATGGGCATCAATCAATATCTAAAATTAGCTAGAAATCTGATCCGAATTTTCAAAAAATTGGGAAATGAAAAGTAAAATCCAAAAATAGTGTTGTGGTTCTACTTTTTAGGGTCCAAGATGTATATAATATACAAACAATGTTCAGTAAAACTAACCTTTCAGACAACAACAGTATCAATCATTTTGATGTCTTCTTCAGTCAATACCAGGCCATTATCTCCTAGAAAACAAGTTGTTAACGCCACGAATTTTTTCAACTCGGAGGGTCACTAAAATAATCTCTAAAATATATTTGACGATTCTAAATAATATTTTCCATGCCCTTGAATGGTTTTAAAAAGGTAACTATTGCGGAAAATAACAAGAGCGCAAGGGAAAAAAGATTTTTCTTAAAATTTCCATGGTTCTGCCTATATCGTGATAGGTGTCACCACAATTTATTTGACCATCCAAATGAATTTCAAAAATTATAAAAAATTGAATTGTAGATACTTGGGTTTACAGATTACAACATGTTAAAATTTTAAACCTCATTAGCTACTTCGTTTGGTAGGTGAAAATGTTAGTTGAAGTTGCCTAAAAAACTGTCCTAGGTGCTTTAAGGCAGCCCGTTAAAATATTCATAATAAATTCATACGACAGAATTTTTGAATGATTCAAATTTAAGTTATTAGAACACATATAGGGCTTTTCATAGCCACCAATTTCACTCAAAAAATCCAACTGTAGAAAAATTATGATTTTTCAAAATAGGGATAGTAAGCTAAAAAATCATAAAATTAAACTAGGCATTTCAAACTTAAAAATTTTACCAGCAAATGAACCAACATCTCGTTTTCCATAATATTACATAATTAAAATAATGAATCAAATACTTAAAAATATCATATTTACATCATAGTTGACTCGATCATCTCGACATCAAAAATTAAATTAAGTAAAGAAATTCCATGTCATGCTCGCTAGCTTATGCCACCGCATCAATGCCAACCAATCAATTTGAAAATTTATTCATTTTCAGGTGAGTATTTCATAAGAAACATTCAGTAGCCATGCATACTAACATGTGGAAAAAATTATACGTAAGCATAAATGCTCATGCCATCATTTGTAAACGTACAATAGGAACACATAAATTGGTAGCCGGCACTACATAATACCTTCAATCACTAACATATTAAAGTGATTACCTTCAATCACTATCATAACGTTCCTTCGTAATTAGGTTTGCATAACATTTATATCACATCATAATTTTCCAAATGTCATTTAAAAATTACAGTAAAAGTAGTAAATAAAACTACCTCGAAATAGAGTTTTTGGTTGAAGTTATGATGAAGAATGAATTGTTACTGCACCTTTTCCAAAGTAAATCGGTGCCTTCGCCTTTTTGTTCTCTCGAAATATAGTATGGTCACAAGTTTTAAATGAAGTTGAAAAATAGAGAATTATGGGCTGAGTTTCTTAGATAAAAGTGGCTGGAATTTTTTTTAGAACACTGCAACAACTTAATGCTGGACCAAAAATTTGGTGATGAAAGAGAGAGAATAAGACTTATATATAATTGTTGATAAATGAGGTGAATTCCATCAACTTTTCTAGGAAATTTTGGTGGCTGAAAATGAAGATGAAAGTGACCAAAAAAGTAAAGAAAAAAACACAGCAAACACTTATTTCTGGGCTGAAATTGAAGGGAGAGAAAATTGGGGTTTGTTGCTTAAGTTTTATTTTGATTTTCCTTGGGGCTAAGAGAAAACTTCGGGGACGAATTTGGAGGG
This sequence comes from Forsythia viridissima, assembly GCA_030279155.1. Lineage (NCBI taxonomy): Eukaryota > Viridiplantae > Streptophyta > Magnoliopsida > Lamiales > Oleaceae > Forsythia > Forsythia viridissima. The sequence continues at coordinate 36,000,079 of CM059033.1, read as the reverse complement.
TGATTAAGTGATGTTTTTGCTGCCAAAAATGTGAAGAAGAAGCAAGGTTAAAGCTCCTAATGATGGCCAAAAATCTGGAAACAAAAGGGGACCTGCTGCTGTATTATGGGGGTGGAAACAGAGTGAATTGTTTGTGTTATATGGAATTGAAATGAAGGAAATAAGAGAGATTATGGGGAATGAAATTGAGGACTTTTAGGAGGAAGGTGGGAGGGGGGGAGGGGGAATAGCAGTTAGGTTGGTGGCTCAAATGTGACGGAAAATGGGGTAGAAAATGGGGCTGAAAACTAGGAGATGGAAAATGAACTTCTTCAGGTTAGGGGGGCTGTTGTGGATGGTTTTTAACAGGTTTTTTAGGAATATTTCAGCTGTATTTCAAGTGGATTAGATGGTGTGAAAATGGGTAAGTAGTGGACGGTTTTTGGCAAGAAACATGGGGTAATGTAGCTGATGGAAATATGGGACCTATAGGGTGGTTTTTCAGCAGTTTTGGAGGGAAAATCTGGAGCTTTTTTCATCAGGTTTAAGGAGGATCATGGGGATGTTTTCAGCAGTTAGATTGGGGTTAATTAACTGAAATAGGTGGGTAACAAGGTTGGTAAAAGTGTTGATCATGGGAGAGTAAATGGCTTATGAAAATGGGAGGAATTAAGTGGATTTTGCTTAGTCATTAGGGGCTGTTTGGAGTTATAAATTGGAAGGGTTAATAGTTGTTTGGTGTGTTTAATTTGGCAAGAAATAAGGGGTTGTTTGGAGAAGTTTTTATTGCAGTAGAATAGTACGAACTTAAAGTTGACTCTAAGTGAAAAGTTGACTGAAAAATGGTTGAAACTAAGATGAATAAATTGACCAAAAATGGGTAGAGAAAATGTTTTATTTTTGTTAGTTTCCAATTTTTCGGTTGGTCTAAAATAAATCTAAAATTAACTCAAGATAAATTATTCGGGTTAAGAAAACTTAATTAGTCTCGGTGATTAATAAAATTTCATACACGTCATATAAAAAAAGGCAAGCTCGTGCAAAATAATCGCGACTAAAATATTTTAAATCATACTAGGAAGTTTGTAGTGATGTCGGAAGTGAAAATTTTATTTTTTTGAAATTAAAAGACGAAATTTTTTTCGATCATTACAACCCTCCCCACTTAAAATAATTTCGTCCTCGAAATTTAACTTACTTAGTTTACGAGGTCCGGGTACTTAGGTAAAATATCTTGTTCTCTTTCCAAGTGACCACATCTTCCTCGTGGCTAACCCATTGAACTTTAACTAAAGGGATCTCCAGTTTCTCAGAACATGGACTTTTCTTTCTAGGATCACCATAGACGCTTCCTCATAAGTCATATCATTCTTTAAATCCAACGACTCATTTTTTACAACATGAGTAGGATCATGCATGTATTTCCTTAACATCAAAACATGGAATACATCGTGCACTGCCAAAAGCTTGGGTGGCAATACCAAACGATACGCCACAGTTACAATTTTTTTGTCAAGAATCTCAAATGGGCCGAAGTTGGTCTTAACTTTCCTCTTTTGAAAACATAAAATTCCTTTCATCGAAGCCACTTTAAGAAATACTTTTATGATGACTTCAAACTCTAACTCGATCCTCCTTTGGTCGGCATAACATTTCTGACGATCTTATGCTGTCTTAATTCTAGATCTGATCTTGTCTATAACTTCTACCATTTTCTCAAGAAATTCTGGATCCAAATTCTTCTTTCGCTAAACTCATCCCAACAAATTTGCGAACAACATCAACGATTATAAAGTGTCTCATATGGTGCCATGAAAATATTAGCTTAGAAACTATTATTAAATGCGAACTCTACCAACGGTAAGTGACTTTCCCATTTACCACCTAGATCCAGAACACATGCCATCAACATATCTTCCTAAATTTGAATGGTTTATTTTGATTGCCCATCGGTTTGAGGATGATACACTATACAAAAAATTCCAATTAAGTTCTCATAGCTCTCTGAAGGCTTTTCTAGAAATTTGACATAAACCTCGAGTCTGAGTCCGATACAATGAAAACTGGCACTCTATGAAGTCGGACAACTTCTCTAACATACAATTGTGCTAGCTGTTTCAAACTAAAATTCATCTGAATTGGCAAAAAATTGACCAGATTTCGTCAAACGGTCTACTAAAACCCTGATGGCATCATTACCTCTTGTCGATAAAAAAACCCATAATGAAATTCATCTGATACCAATTATAAAGAGTCCGTTTAGGTGGGTTTTTAACATCTTTTAATTAAATTTTGAGGACTTAAAAATATATATTTTCGTAAAATTTGGCCACTTCTCAAAATACTTAGTGCGCAAGAATAAATATCCACATCTCATTTTCAATTTCATCTTCTCTAAACATAAAATTTCATCATAATTGAAGTGGATATAAAAAATCGTATATAAGAATTCTTAAAACTTTTCTTTACATCAGAGTTGGCGTAGCGTGACGATGGCGAGTAGCGACACTTAAATTCTAAAATCTTAACTTCTAAATTTTTAACTTGACATAATAAAATAAAGACCACATGAAATAAAAATAAAATTTTAAAATTTACGCAAGTCTACATAAAAGTAAAACTTGGCTCTGATACCAAGCTGTAACGCCACAGATTTTCTCAACCCTGAAGGTCACTAAAATAATCTCTAAAATATATTTGACGACTCCAAATAATATTTTTCATGCCCTTGAATGGTTTTAAAAAGATAACTATTGTGGAAAATAAAAAGCGCGCAACTTAAAATTTCCATGGTTTTGCCTATATCGTGATAGGTGTCACCACAATTTATTTGACCGTCCAAACGAATTCCAAAAATTGAACTGTACATACTTGGGTCTACAGACTACAACCTATTAAAATTTTAAACCTCCTTAACTACTTCATTTGGTAGGTGAAAATGTTAGTCGAAGTTGCCTAAAAACTATCGGCACCCTGCTAAAATATTCATAATAAATTTATACGATAGAATTTTTGAGTGATTCAAATTTAAGTTATTAGAACACATATAGGTCTTTCCATAGCCATTGATTTCACTCAAAAAATCCCACTGTAGAAAAAGTTGTGATTTTTCAAAGTAGGGCAGTAAGCTAAAAAAATCAAAAAATAGAACTGGGCATTTTAACTTGAAAATTTTACCGGCAAAGGAACCGACATCTCATTTTCTATAATTTTACATAATTAAAATAATGAATCAAATACTTAAAAATATAATATTAACATAATAATTGACTCGATCATTTCGACATCAAAACTTAAATTAAATAAGAAAATTCCATGTCATGCTCGCTAGCCTACGCCATCACATCAACGCCAACCGATTCAATTTGAAAATTTATTCATTTTGGGGTGAGTATTTCATAAGAAACACTCAGTAGCCATACATACTAACATGTATGAAAAATTATATGTAAACATAAATGCTCATGTCATCATACTTAAACGTACATAAGAACACATAAATTGGTAGCCAATACCACATAACGTCATACATAATTACCTTCAATCACTAACATATTAAAGTGACAACCTCCAATCACTATCATAGCGTTCCTTCGTAATTAGGTTTGCATGAAATTTATATCACATCACAATTTTTCAAACGTCATTTAAAAATCGCAGTAAAGGTAGTAAGTAAAACTACTTCAAAATAGAATTTTCGGTTGAAGTAATGATGGAGAATGAATTGTTATTGCATCATTTTCAAAATAAATCGGTGCCTTTGCTTTTTGTTCTTCCAAAATATAGTATGTTCACAAGTTTTAAATGAAGTTGAAAAATAGAGAATTATGGGCTGAATTTCTTATATGAAAGTGACTGGAATTTTTTTAGAACACTACAACAATTCACTGCTAGACCAGAAATTTGGTGACGAAAGAGAGAGAATAAGACTTATATATATTGGTCAATAAATGAGGTGAATTCCAGCGACTTTTTGGGAAATTTTGGTTGCTAAAATGAAGATGAAAGTGATTTAAAAAGTAAAGAAAAAAACACAACAAACACTTACTACTGGACTGAAATTGAAGGGAGAGAAAGTGGAGTTTGTTGCTTAAGTTCTATTCTGATTTCCTTGGGGCTAAGAGAAAACTTCAGGGACGAATTTGGAGGGTGATTAAGTGATTTTTTACTGCCAAAATTGTGAAGAAGAAGCAACGGTAAAGCTCCTAATGATGGCCAAAAATTTGGAAACAAAAGGGAACCTGCTGATGTATTTATGGGGCTGAAAATAGAGTAAATTATTTGTGTTTATGTGGGATTGAAATGAAGGGAATAAAGGGGATTATGGGGAATGAAATTGAGGACTTTTGGGGGGAAAATAGAAGTTAGGTTGGTGGCTCAAATATGAGGAAAAATGGGGCTGAAAACTAGGAGATGGAAAATGATCTTCTTCAAGTTAAAGAAGGGGGGGGGGGGGGGGGGGGGGGGGGGGCTGTTGTGGACGGTTTTTAGCAGGTTTCTTAGGAGTATTTCAGCTGTATTTCAAGTGGATTAGAGAGTGTGCAAATGGGAAAGTAGTTGATGGTTTTTGGCATGAAACATGGGATAATGTAGTTGATGAATATATGGGACTTGAAGGGTAGTTTTTTTCAACTGTTTTGGAGGAAATCTGGAGCTGTTTTCATCAAGTTTAGGGGGGGTCATGGGGACGTTTTCAACAGTTAGATTGGGGGTTAATTAGTTGAAATAGGTGGGTAACCATGTTGGTAAAAGTGTTGATCATGGGGTAGTAAATGGCTTATGGAAATGGGAGGAAGTATGTGGTTTTTGCTTAGTCATTAGGGGCTGTTTGGAGTTATAAATTGGAAGGATTAAGGAGTTGTTTGGATTGTTTAATATTGCAAGAAACAAGGGGTTGTTTGGAGAAGTTTTTCTTACAGTAGAATAGCACGATAATAAAGTTGATTCTAAGTGAAAAGTTGACTGAAAAATGGTCGAAACTAAGATGAATGAATTAATCAAAAATGGGTGAAGAAGATGTTTTATTTTCATTAGTTTTCAATTTTTCGGTTGGTCTAAAATAAATCTAAAATTAACTCAAGATAAATTATTTGGGTTAAGAAAATTTAATTAGTCTCGCTGATTAATAAAATTTCATGCACGTCATATAAAAAAAAAGGCAAGCTTGTGCAAAATAATCACGACTAAAATATTTTAAATCATACTCGGAAGTGAAAATTTTATTTTCTTGAAATTAAAAGACGAATATTTTTCCAATCGTTACACAAGTGGCATTAAGTTGTGAGTCTATCCTTAGATCAAATCTAGATTCATCAATCTCACCGCTTGTGATGGTCTTCTTAGGCATCATTACATTCCAAAGTAAAGCTAAACTTCTCTTTTGACAGGTAATCTTCCTCACATCATCCTTCATGAAAATAGATAACAGAATAGATAGTAAACAACTATTGTTTGAAGGCTCACTTGGCGTATCATTGACAAGATACATCATTTACGTAATTGTATAATATTCAAAGATGAAGTAGAAGTCTAAAAAACCTTTGATGTTGCATGGCCCAAAGACGAAGCATTTGGACGATAATTATGAACAGCTGCCATGGCATCGACAATTAACTTTTCCATTTCAGAGACTAGATTTTGAAACTGCATTTTGACGATGAATTGGTCTGTTACTACCTTCTCGTGTTTGGTAAAAATGTCACTGAAACGGCGCCTGATTGACTCATTATCGTAACAACACATCTATAAAACAAAAGTAAGAATTCATATTGTGTATGATGTTACTATTAACATCAAATATATGTACATAATTATAGATTTCTGACACATTAATCACAGATGGTTTGGATTTGTCAGTGATTGATGTTTCTGTATAGAAGTCTATTGTTCCATGACATGTAGTCCACAATTAAAGGCACAGACTTCGTCAGCAACGTTAAAATCTTGTTGCGCTAGTAATTGGCAAATTGTTGCATCAAGATATGACTCTATCTTCGAAACATCATTAGGCTGAATCACGAGAAGTTCTTTGTGTAAATGAATGAATCATATTAGTTTGTAGATTGTATTAAATTTATCTTAAGTTGTACAATAATAACTTAAGATTGAAGCATCTAAACCTCTGTGACCCTTCCATACAACTGAGTATTGTTATAGCATCACCAAACGGCAGTATGTTTCTACATAATGCGTGGAGATCTTCGTACCACATGAGATGCAAAGTCATCCTCGTTGTCTTCTACACGTGGTCCTTGTACTTCGTGATAGAACCCTTCAGTGTAATTCGGTTGCCTTCCATTAATGGTTGGCTTAATGGAACAAACTTGTAGCTGAGAAATGGAAAACAAGAAATAAAACATGATTGATAGGGAAAAAATACAAATAACAACAAACTTAACTAAAAATATGTTTGGTAGTATCAAAGTTAAAATACATTGGGACGACTGAATATATCTTTTTTGAGATTAAGTCTTGATATGAAGTTCTCTTGCACCTTGGATGTCAAGTTTAAAATGCATGGGCATCGATGACTGATTTTTGTATAGATCTTGCCATCTAGAATTAGAAGAGTTTCGTATATCCATACTTGAAAAGCGATTAAGAATCTTTTGAGCCTGTAGGCAATGCAAGGTCTCCCGCCACCCTCCACAATCAAGGACTTATTCCTTAGCTCAGATGTGAGCGAAGACAGAGTAAACTTGAACAATTTCTTACCCCAAGCATATGAATTCATGTCTTCGGAGTCTACCAGAACCATGAGTGACTTTTCCACGGATATCTTGTATGCTTTTGTGAGAAAAAAGATTTGTCAGTAGGAGAAGAATTCCAATTTTGACTACATCCTAGTCACTAAGATGTGCTTTGTGGAGAAAAATATCATAAACGTCTGAATTGAGTACTGTAGGTAGATGTCCTAATATCTCACGTTTGATCTTGCAGTGTATCTCGTCATACTTTGATCGTTTTTCTTCACCGAAGCATCGTAACTCAGTTATCAAGCAAAATTCCTACATGTTGAAACGTACCAGACTTCCACTCACATTGAACCACATCTCATCCATGTTGGGCTGTTTTACTTTCCTAAGCAACTTTTGATGAATGAGCTGATGATTTAAAACAATCTCATTCGCTTCAACAAAATGTCCGAAGCAGGTTTCGTAAACATCTTCCTTTGAACATCAGACATCCTACCTCGTAGTGTGGATATAACATCATTTCTAAAAAAAGCATTGACTTTACCAAGGCACCACTGCACATGTTTAATGTGATATTTCCAATCCTGTAAGAAGTCAACAAAATAATCCTATTTAAAAACGAGATAAATGATGGTCATGATATTTATCATCGAACGTATGGAGGTTTACTCCGCTACAAGCACAAAAAAAGTACTTCTTTGTCCGTCACTACATCTTCATCTTCTCAAACCAAAACTCATATCTCTCTCTCAATTCCTCCATTTCTCCGTATTCTTCTCCATATTTATCAAAATCAAACTCCCTCCAAACAAAACTCTCTCTCTCTCTCTCTTTCTCTTTCTCTCTCACTCTCATTCTTCTCAACTCTTCAATCCATTAAAATCCTCTACGGTTGGATTCCACCGTAAAGAAAAGTGGTATACTAGTAAAGATACTCTACTTTCAATTTATGAATTACAAATAATTACAAATGAATTATTTCACATTGCCATGACATAAGGCACATATATACAGTCTCATATTTGTAGCGGTACATGATTACAAATGTAAGTATCGGTGCTCATTTACAATTTAATATTACCAAAATAAATAAACTTTAATTACCTCTTGTTAACTTAAACTTATTAATATTAAGTGGTAACGAAGATAATAAAACAGACTTGAAGCAAAAAATATTCGATTTAGTTAACACTAAAAAGTCATGAGGCACACAAATAGGGTCTTCTATGTCTAGCAGTAACTAATACCAAATCTAAGTATCGATGATCATTTACAATTTAATATTACAAAAAATGAGCAAAATTTTAGTACTTATTAATAACAATATTAGTATATATTTGATAGTGCTTAAATTATATTTTAAGTGCTTATATTATAAGTTGTAGATGAATGTGTGGATAAAAAATGAATTGTAAGATGTGGGTCCTATGAAATGTGTAGATAAAAAGTATATTTGACCAATTTGACCAACTGAAATTATAATTTAAGCAGTGACAAATATGTGCTTAGTAACATTTAGTGGTAACAAAGATAAAATATCGTATTACAGTATCAAATAATATAGTTCACACATAAATGTATCAAGACAATGACTTTTCTAGAAGGTATCAAGTCAACCCTTTGCAGTAGTAACTGAATACAAATGTAAGTATCGGTAATCATTTACATTATAATATAGTTCAAATAATGTGGTCCACACATAAAGGTATCAATATTCGATTTCTTTTAACAATGATCATTCACATTTCATAGTCGCATGCTCAGTTTGTTAACTTTCCTTAGTGATGACTATGATTCAAATGATATAGAATGGACATGATATAAAGTGTGGAGATGTTGACTGCTAAATCTACACAGCATAATTTTTAAATTTTCGTAAAATCGAATAAAAGGACTATTAGATCAACAACTATCAGATATTTGCAGATGATAACAAACAATAAAAAGCATATAGCAACAAGATAAAATTGATAGATTACGCATACTAACAACAAAAAAAAAAAAAAAAAAAAAAAAAAAAACAAAGATGCAAGTTACTCCTAATTTCATATAAAATATGACAAAACGACCTTCATTCAGTTAAAGACCCTTCTATGTTCACTAGGTACATCAACAAATTTGTTCATTTTTTAACACAAAATCTACCAATAATGGCAAATCGTCTCTTTGTTATAAACAAATAGAATACAATAAAATTGAAATTACTTGTTATAAAAGATCTCAACAGTATAAGCCCAAAAATTCAAAATTTGATTTAACTTTGCACGGAACTAAAAAACACCTATACATGTTTAAAAAATCTTATTCATCATGTATTATGAACATGCAACATCACCCAAACCACATAATAAAGTTTGATTCAAAAAATGGCACCAATTAATTATTTTTTCGTCATTACCCAAACCCTAAAAATTGAAAAACCCTAATATAGCATATAACAGCATAATAAAATGTATAAAAATAATATTTTCTCTTTGTTGAACTGGAATGTTGATCTTCTTCTTCACATTCTGGTTTTTGATTTTCTTTGATGATCTTTTTTTCTTTAACGCTGAATTGTTTCTTATGTTCTTGTTTTTGCATATTGTTTTGTTACTGCTACGTGCGGATGCCATTATCAGTTAAGAGGTTTCAATTTTTTGGTTCTTGATCGTTGGCTGAAAATATTGTCAATGTTTATCATCTTCAAGATTTTGAGAAGAAAGTTTGTAAATGAAATTGTGCAATAGAGAGTTTCAGTTAGATACATCATATTGATTGAGTGATTAGAAGAAATAATTTTGAGGAACGAAATTACTCCTTGATTTATGAAATGATAAAATTTAGTCTTTAAATAAAATGATTCAGCAGTTTCATTGATAATTATGGTAATATATTAATTAATTAATTTAAATGCTATATTAAGTATAATAAATGTTATAAAATATTTTAACAAATAATTTAGTTTATACAGTATAATACAAAATTTTCAAAAATTCTAGATAGAAGATCTAATATTTACTATGTTGAGTTTCCAGACCAGCCCACAATCAGAGACCAAACACATTTCCGCTTCATCTTCAATGTCCAGTCGGGTCTACTATTGGAATTCAACCCGAATCAAACACGATCTAGAAACTTTAATTTCAATAACTCAACCAAAATATTTTTGGGAATTGAGACCAATTTTTTTTATTACTTACAAAATCTTTGTTCAAAGAAAAAAATAACGAAACAGAAAAAATATAAAAGATAGAAAAAGATTTATAGACTATCAAAATTTTCACTATATGAAAAATCTTTATAATCATATAGATTTTACTCACCCAAATTCCCTAAGTATCTTAAGAAAAATAATATTCTAAGCTTTACCACACCCACCAATTTCTACTCTTTGTACAACCCACAAAGAGAGAAAAAAAAAAAAAAAAAAAAAAACAACTAGGATGCTAAGTTTACAATTTTTCTCTCAAAAACCTTCAAGTCACATATACAAAAGAGAATAAACTACGTTATTTTATAGTTAACGTATGATCGGTTGTATTTTCTTGAGAGAGTAAATGGAGAGACAAATGTAATAAATGTTGAAAAAAAATGTTCCCTTATCCCCTTTAACTGATAGGGGGCCATTTATTTATAGACGAAGATTACAAATACTCACTCGTTCGAGCTACTATCATTTGGGTAGACGATATTAACACAACTCAACCGGTAAAGTATGATTCGGATACACCGACTAACTCGACATATAGACGACTCGACCGATCGATCTCAAAATATACCTAGCATCAGTAGACCCCCACTCTCAAGTTTATAAAATCTTATATCTTGAGAGTCATCATATATACGGAATTTTATCAGCTATTTATAGGCCTATCGTGATGTTATGATGTCTTCCCTTTATCGTCCGCTTGTCATTTCAGAATGGGTTTCTTCGACTGGCTTCATTAATGATTCGCGTGTTCCCTATGTTGACAACTGTCAAAAAGGCTACGGTGGGGCCTTGGGGAAGCGTGTCCTCATTATGCCGCCTTTTCAATTTCAAAAAAGAATACATATAGTCTTTTCATTCAAAATTTATATCGTATCCCTTCTTTTTATTCCACCACTTCTTCACCTATCATCCTGAAATTTCATGAATGTTATCAATTTAGAGAGTTCTTCGGACGAACGTGAACAATAATTTGTTACTCTTTCTGAAATAGAATTCTCATTTGATTCTCTGGAATCTATTGAGTTCCTTGGACTTCCAGATTGCTCAGCACCAGAAGTGAGTAGCTTCATTTTGGCCGCCAACCAGACCTCAAGACTAATAACACCCAGTAGGTCTTTAACTTTCCATACATTGTTTCCTCCCTCTCCATTTATCTTATAGTTTTACTGGGATTCTACTCTTTGTTTCTGGGTCCCGACATTTCTTGTAGGTAAAAATGGTAATAAGGCGTAATAGGAACGATTTGGTCGGTCGATCGAATCAAATACACACAGACACTCGGTCGAATCAAGTTTCACCAGAAGATCGTCTGAGTAGCATTCTGAGAAACATTCCAAAGCTCCCAAGTACATACACTGAAAACACCCTTAAACGCACAATTAATCATTTCTTCCTTAGTCGTAATCATATTTATAGGACCGAACGAGTACTTGCCTGTAGGCCGGCCGGGAGAAGTAGCAATTTATCAAGACAGTCTCAAAGCCGGTCTTAGATTTCCACTTCACCTTTTTTTAGTAGAATTTTTTTGTACGTTCAGTCTTTCACATGGCCAACTGGTCCCCAACGCCTTGAAGATGTTAAATTATTATCTTCTTATCTATCTATGCCACATTCTGGAGCCATTGGTCGATGTTTTCCGCGTGCTTTTTGAAATGAAATTTCTAGATCGGTATGATTGTTACGTAGTCTTTTCCCATCACGACCGAGGGATTCCCACTCATGAACACTTTAAAAGGTCAAATTGTCCCACTTCTAATTGCGGGTGGAAAAATAGGTATTTCTTTGTTAAACTGGTCGATGGTATGTTGACCTTTTCGGTCAATTGGGGTGTTCTCCCACTTGAAGATTTTAATTCCACTCCTATTCTTACCGAACCCAAAATTGACTCCATGATAATTTTATGGACGATTGCACCACTTGGTCATTCTATGATTGACGTATTGACAGATAATGCCCTAGTTTCTGCTGGCATCAGCCGTCCTTATGGTAGGAGAATTTTTCTTTCGAGTACTTTTTGAATTGTTGACATTCATGCTACCCTACTAACTACTCAACTAATCATCTTGTTTCACCAAATATGTCTGCAGATCATTTTATTGAAGATTTCTTAGAGGAGTTGGCTAGGAAGAACGTTCGAGGTTAGAAGAAATGACGTAGGGATAGACCTTCTGCTGAACTTCAATCTTCACATGTAGCTCCATCTACTGAACTTCAATCTTCAGAAGAAACGACAAAGGGATAGACTTAATCACTGAGCGCGATGCTAGGGTGGCCGAGATGGAGAGGTCTTTGCAATAGATGAGTAATAAAGTTCACACACTGGAAGAGTCTATCGACCGTATCTCTCAGGAGATCGTTACGAAGGAAAAAACTGCCATCGAAGAGTTCACAAAGAGTGAAGAATATAGGACGATTGTTAGCATGGTAGGAGTTCGCAGTCGAGACATGGCATACAAGAAGAGCCGAGAATGGTATTTAGAATGATTTCCCAATACTGATTTCGAGGATGCCCCATTTATGCCTTCGACCGTTGATGAAGACGTAGATGATGAAGATGATTCATGAAATTCCTTCTTTTGAAACATGTTCCTATTTTGAACGAAGATAGATACATTTACTATTTTTGTCAACCGGGTGGAGAGGTGGTTTATCCTCGCCCGGGTTGTAGTTGATGATTTACCACCATAGTCAATTTTTGAAGTGGGATTATGACCGTAGTCGATGATCTATGACCATAGTCGATTTTACTTTCCTTGCATCACTCGATCGTCATCGAGATATACAGGGTAGGTCTTGCTTTTTATTTAAATGTTACAATAGTGCAATAGTTGATAGACTTACTATGATTCTTTTTAGCCACTTTTTTTCAATATTCATGGTCTATCTATCTTGTAAAACAAAGAAATTTCGTCGTTGGGAGGAATCAGGGGCCGCACCCGATTGGTCATGTTATGAACCATAACCTTAGCGTCCTCATCCTCTGTCCTCGCCCCCATCTATTTATTCTGAAAAGACAGTAATGATACACCAAACAAAAACTAAAGACAAATAAGAAAAGTAAAGACAAAAAAGAAGTTTACTGGTAGTATTTCTTTAAGTGTTCTACATTCCACGGTCGGCCTAGGGGCTTTCCTCATTGATCCTTCAGACTGTACACTTCTCCTCTTTACTTCTCTAATGACTTTGAATGGTCCTCCCCACTTGGGACCTAATTTGCTCGGTTGATGTCCTACTACTGAGGCATCCCTAAGGACTAAGTCTCATTTCTCAAACTTTCGAGGCTTCACCCTCCTATTGAAATATACTGCTGTCTTACGCTTGTAATCAACCATTTTTGCGAATGCTTTCTACCTCACTCCCTCTAACATGTCGAGTTCGGATTTGTGTAATTCAAAATTGGCTTGCTGGACAATCATATGTGGTGTTGGTTCAATAACCTCGGCCGGTATCACTGCTTCTAATCCAAAACACAATCTGTACTGTGTTTCTCCAGTCGATTTTTGAGGTGAGGTGTGGTGTGGTAGGCCCTTAATACATTCAAAATTTCTTCAGCCCATAGTCTTTTGCATTCTTCCAATCTAGTCTGTATATCCCATAGGATAGTTTGATTAGTAACATCTACCTATCCGTTCGCTCGAGGATGAGTGATCGATGTTTTCTTCAGATCAATCTTGTAGCTTGTGCAAAATTCTTCAAACTCCCGATTATGAAATTGTTTTCCATTGTCAGATATTATTACTCGCGGTATCCCGAATCTACAAATAATGTTCTTCCAAATGAAACTTTGTATTTTCTCTATTGTTATTGTTGCGAGTGGTTCTGCTTCTACCCATTTTGTGAAATAATCGATTGCAACCACAAGAAATTTCTTCTATTGGTTGGCTATCAGAAATGGACCTAAAAGGTCGATTCTCCACTAGAAGAAAGGACAAATACTAAATATTGCAGTTTGATAGGCGTCAAATTTTTGGACCAGCTCTTTAGCATCTACTTTCATTGTCGGCCAATAATACCCCTGTCGGATGGCTCTAAATGCTAGCATGTTTGCCTAGTGGTTTCTGCACATCCCAGAGTGTAATTCTGTAAGTACGACAAATACTCTGTTAGTGGTAATACATTTCAGATATGGCATTGAGACACCTTTCTTGAACACCTTTCTTGAACAAGTGATTGTCAATGATTACAAACCTGGCTGCCCTTATCCTCAACCTTCTCGCTTCAATTGGATCACTAGGTTGGACACCATCTATTAAATAGGACTTTAGAGTGTCTATCCAGGTGGGAGGTTCTCCGATCTCACGAACTTCAATCATAGATATGAAACTCTATCAAGGCAAGGTTCATATTATCGATGAGCACGACCGAAGATCAGCACATGAATAACCCAAACGAGATAATACATCTGCTCGTGCATTGTCAATCTGAGCTATCTTCACAATTTCAAATTCTTGGAAACGTTGCTGCAAATCTCGAGTTTTCATTATATACGCAGCCATGCAATCGTCTTTTGCTTCAAACTCTGCTCGAATCTATCCGACCACTAACTGGGAGTCGATGTGCACTTTAATCGATCGAGCTCCTATTTTCAAAGCATATTATAATCCCAGAATGACGGCCTCGTACTCGGCATCATTATTAGTAGCTTTGAATTTGAATTTTAATGCATACCTTATTTCTTCTCCATTTGGTTTTATTAATATTATTTTTACACCTGACCCCTCTTTATTGGGAGACCCATCTACATTTAATGTCCAAAGAAGATTGTCTCCGGAGATGATTCTGGGTGATAATTCAGCGATAAAGTCAGCTAAGGCTTGCCCTTTTATGGAAGACCGCTCTTTAAACTCTATGTCATATTCTCCCAACTCAACCGCCCACTTCATTAGCTGACCAGATGTCTTGGGTCGACGAAAAACTTGATGTGCTTGAAAATATGGTCTTAATTTTCTCGCAGATACGATCAGTTCTAGGACTAATTGCTTTGCTAGGTTATATCGAGATTCGGTATCCTTCAGAACGTTACTTACATAATAGACCAGTCGTTCTATTTTTTCTTCCATCCTTATGAGTACGGAGCTGACCACGTAGGGAGACACGGATAGGTACAACCTTAGCGTTTCTCTTGTAACTGGCCTGCTTAAAATGGGTGGGTGTTGGAGTAATGCTTCCAACTCGGTCAACTATTCTTCACACTCGACTATCCATTCAAAGTCGTTACTCTTTTTAATGGCTTTAAAGAATGAGTGACATATGTCAGCTGACTGCGACATGAATCGGTTCAGGGCTGCTATTCTGCCAGTGAGTCTTTGCACTTATTTTTATTTCCCGGACTGGTCATATTAATAATTGCCTGAATTGCCCGAATTTTGTCAGCGTTGGACTCTATTCATCTTTGAGTTACCATAAAGCCCAGGAATTTACCTCCAGTTGTGCCGAAAGTGCATTTTTTGGGGTTAAATTTCAAACAACTTTGTTTCACCACTCGAAAAATTTCTCTCAAATCTTCCACATGATCATCTTCTTGATCACTATGGACTACCATGTCGTCCACATAAGCTTCTATCTTCTGACCGATTAAATTTTTGAACACCTTATTGACCATGCGCAGGTACGTGGCACCAGCATTCTTTTTCCCAAAGGGCATAACTGTGTAGCAGAAAGTCCTGAAGTCTGTTATGAAAGAGGTTTTCTCAGCGTCTTCTGGTACTAATGAGATTTGGTGATTTCCTCAAAACACATCGAGAAAACTGAATCTTTTCTTCCTGACCGTAGCATCTATTAGTACGTCTATTCTCAATAGAGGAAAACAATCTTTTGGACATGCCTTGTTTAGGTCAGTAAAATCTATGCACATTCTCCACTTCCCAGTCGACTTCTTCACTAGAACTACGTTGGCTAACTATCTAGATATTCCACCTCTCTAATAAAACCCGCTTTGAGTAATTTTTCTATCTCCTCATTTATGGCTTGCTATCTTTCGGGCGCGAACTGTCTTTTCAGCTATTTCACGGGTTTATAACTAGCTATGTTGTTCAATTGATGCTGAGCGATAGAGGGATCAATACCTGGCAGGTCATCGGTTTTCCATGTGAACACATCAATGTTTTTTTGAAGCATGGTCAGCATTCTTTTCCTATCTTCTTCACTAAGCAATCGACCAATTGAAACCTTTTTACCCTATTCTAATTCCACTACCTCTACCTCCTTTGCTGGTTCAAAACGATATGTTTGCTGATAATCATTTCTTTCAATTGTCAACACCATCGGGTTAGTTTCAGCTTGAATGCTATCTACATAACATCTTCTAGAAGTTAGCTGATCTCCCCTGACTACCCCAATTCCCCGACTCATGGAAAATTTCATGGATTGATGTTGAGTGGATATGACGGCTCTGACTGAGCTGATAATTGGTCGACCGTAAATGGAATTATACGCCATAGGTGTTCGTACAATCAAAAAAATGTTTATTAACGTTACACAATATGGGTGTTTTCCCAAAACAACTTGGAGGTCCACCATTCCTTTAGGTATCATTGTCCATTCTCCAAACCCTTGCAACAGTGTGTTTATGGACTTTAGCCGGTCAAACGATATTTTCAAAGCTTTGAAAGCTTCCCAACTCAATACGTTGGCAGCACTGCCCGTATCTACCAATACCATTTTTACATCAAAATCTGTTATATCACCAGTGATTACCAACGCATCATCATGTGGTAAAGACACATTTTAGATCCTTGTCGTTAAAGGTGATCGATTGGCCGAATCTACTGGACACGTCAATCGAGTTTACTTGTAGCGACCGTGCGTAACCTTTTCTGGAGTTCCTCGAATCTCCTTTCTCGGTCGATCCACCGACAATGACCTGTATCACTTCCACTCTCCACTTCATTCCTTCTTCTTCACAAATTGTTTTAGGGCAGTCGTCATTTTTCTTCACAAAGTGTTTTATCAGCCCTTCAGAAATTAACCTTTGTACTTCATTTCGTAATGTCCAGCACTGATCTGTGGTATGGCCGTGATCTTTATGAAACTCACATCTGCGATTATGATCCCGAATGGAAGGATCGAATCTTAATCTCTCTGGACACTGTAATTCTTTCAACGTCCTTATCTCTTAGAGAATGGTAGACAATGGAGCATTTAACTGAGTCTGAGAGATTGCATTAACTACTTCTGTCCTCGGTCGATACTTGTACTGAGTCATACCCCTGGTGTGTGACTTGTTCATCAATGGTTTTTCTCATCGTCTTTTCTTACTCCCGCCCTCATATATATCTCGATCACCTCATGTTGCTTTTAATACTTCTTCCTAGTCGATATATTCATCTCCACGCCTAAGTATTTCTATCATGGACTCGACTGATTTTTTCGAGAGGCTGGCTCTGAAACTGTGTTTCTCAATCCGCTGAGTAGGGCAGTTATAATTGATGAAATTTGCAAATTTTTTATATCTAATGTAGCACAATTAAATCGTGACATATATTTTCGCAAAGACTCTCATTTATCTTGTGTTACTTGCATAAGCCCCATTGTTGTCTTCTGTTTTCACGCACTACTAGAGAAACAGATCGCGAATTTGTTTGCAAAATCTGTAAACGAAGAGACCGACCGTGGGGGCAATGTATCAAACCATTCTCTGGCGTCTTTTTGCAATGTCATGGAAAACGCTCTGCATGCTATAGCGTCTGGCCAGCCATGCAATCTTACCCAATCTTAGAAAGTTCAGATATGATCAATAGGATCTATTGTGCCATCAAAATCTCTGGTAGGCTCTTTGAATTTTGACGACAGAGGTACACTCATTACATCATCGGTAAACGGATCTTCTTTTATAGAAATTGGTCTACCTCTATTTTTTCTTCTTGCGATTGCCTCCTCAAATTTTTCATTCAAAATACTCTCCCAGTTGGATGGTATCGAGGGACGACTGGTAGATGTCGTTTCATGTGCTTGCATATTTTTGGACGACGGAATCTCAACTACTGGCAGAACTTTTGCTGCCGCTGGTGGCTCTGCTGTAAGTGGTGCCTCTAGTGCCGACGACACTTCTGATGTGTGATTCGGAGCGGTTTTTCTCTACAACATTTCCATAATGGTAGACATTTGGTTTTGAAAAATTGTCACATGTTGGACAGTGGCGAATAGCAATAAAGGTTGCTCTTCTTCTTCCGTTTCCTGTAGTAGAGCATCTGGATGCTCTATTCTATGCCTCCATCTGGTTCTACCTGACATGACTTTTTTGTTCTTCTTATATAGGAAAAGAGAAGAATAGTTCACACAGACGGCGCCAATTGATCGGTTGTATTTTCTTGAGAGAGTAAATGGAGAGACAAATGTAATAAATGTTGAAAAAAAAAAAGTTCACTTATCCCCTTTAACTGAGAAGGGGCCATTTATTTATAGACGAAGATTACAAATACTCACTCGTTCAAGCTACTATCATTTGGGTAGACGATAATAACACAACTCAACTGATCGATCTCAAAATATACCTAGCATCAATGTATGACCTAAATTTCTTCAAAGTTTCGACTGTAAAGGTGTCCAGGATTTGAAAACTTATTCAATTTTAGTCAAAAAATATAATATAATATAATATCACATCTTTTCCTTTTCAACAATTGGTGCATTTTTTTTATTTTAACAAGTTTTGAGAAAATATCCCAACACATACGTCTGTTTTGATGATTCAATGTAAAAAGACTATATATCACCATCGATGTGTTAATTGGAATCTACAATATCAAATTGGAATATATATCACCATCGATGTGTTAATTGGAATCTGCAATAATAAATCGGAATATACGTCGAGTTTTCGGGTCGAATTTACCCTAGTTGTCCTTCTCTCGAACCAACATTCATCATACATATTTACCAACTATGAATGAATGTATCCGTTCATCATACCCAGTCACCAAATACGGTTTTTTTTAGAGTTTTTCAATTCAACCAAAATTAATTGTAATGACCCACGTCATTAAATACATTTAATGATTCAACTCGATAAAATTCAATTAATTCCAACAATATATAGTACACAAATCAATGAAAATAGGTGAGTTTTTCTACCAATTCAGCCACTGTTAGTTTATGGTATCATAGACTTTCTAAGCTCTACCGAGCCTTATCTTCATTCCAAAAATCCTCTAGTTTATCATTCTGTTCTCCTTGGATTTTTTTTACCAATAGCTGCAATCTCAAATTCAGAATCCACTATCAATTACAGCACTCTCATATCCAACGCAAATAACAACCAAAAAAAGTCCTTATAGTGCCAATGCTGCATCGCAACTGCTGCTAAAACTAATTGGAAGCAACTATTTTTCCTACATAGAGAGCTCAAGGCTTAAATTGATGGAACTCACCCCGACCCACAATTGAAAATTCAGCAAGGCGACAAATCTATTATTAATCCAGAATACAAACTCTGGACTTCACAGGACGACAGCCTACTCCGAAATTATATCATAGTGTCGATAGATAGCATAATTGTACCAACAATTGCATCAACAAATATTGCTCAAAAAACATGTGAAAATCTCACTACTACATATGCTAATAAGTCTCATACCGAATCTATGGTCTTCAAGAGACACTCACAAAAATTGTCAAAGAAAACAAATATGTGGCTGAATATTTGAGAACAATTCGATTCATAGCCAATGAACTAGCCATTGTTGGTTCTCCACTCACCAATAAAGAACTTGTGGTTAAGATTCTTATAGAACTGGGGCTTGAATACAAAGAAATAAGTGCAGCAATTCGAGCCTTGAGACACACTCATCACCTTTGAAGAGTTGTTTGATAAGTTAACATATCATGAGATCTTCTTAAAGCATGAAGAGTCCAAGAAGGAATTTGTCACTAAGCAAAGTAAATTTTCAGAGACTGCAGCACAGAATTTCAAGCTTAAATTCTTATATCAATTTGGCTAATTTACAGAAGTATATATACAACATAAAACACTAAAGGAATCTACAGGGAACAATCTAGAATTACAAGTGCAGCTTGATCTGTGAAAGAAGGATGGTTACTGTGTAGGTTTTCAACAAATAACAGCATACAAGTCAGCTGAAGGGTGTGAAGAAGAACTCGTTACATATCAGCTTAACTGAACAAAAACGTGTTCTGTGACTACGACTCTTCCAACTGAGAACGCGACTTCTTATAGCTGAGCTTTAACTAATGAAGAATCAATTAAGATTAACTAAGTTCAACATCATCCCTCAAGCTGAAGGTACTTTTGTAACTCCAAGCTTGTTCTTCAAATAAGTGAATCTTGAGTGAGAAAGGCCTTTGGTTAATAGTTCTGCAATTTTATCTTAAGAATGAACATATCTAAGTTCTAATTTCTTTCAAGAACTTTATCCCTGACAAAATGGATGTCAAGCTCAACATGCTTTGTCCTCGCATGGTAGACCAGATTAGCAGCTAATGCACTAGAACTCATATTGTCACACCATAAAACTGGAGTGGAGATTTGTGGCAGCTCGAGTTCTTTGAACAGAGATTGAATCCAAGAAATTTATGAGGCTGAAGATGCTAGTACTCTATACTCTGACTCTGTGCTTGATCTGGCAACAACATGTTGCTTCTTTGATGATCAACTTATCAACTTGTCTCCTAAGTAAACATAGTAGCCTTCTGTTGATCTTCTGTTGTCTGGGCAAGATGCCCAATCAGTATCTGAGTATCCATTTAGTGTCAAGCTATCACTTCTTTGTATCCATAAACCTTGGTTTATTGTTCCTTTCAAATATACTCTTTTCAATGCTTGCTAATGTAGTGAAGTTGGTAGCTGTAAAAACTGACTTAGTTTATTAACAGCAAAGGTAATATCAGGTCTGGTGTGTGATAGGTACTTCAGTCTCCCTACTATACTTCTATAAGTTGTGGGATCTTTCATAAATTCTCCCTCACAATTGGACCAAGTCTTACCAGCTTTCATATGAGTAGGGCATGGTTTTAGATACTCAAGTTGATATGTCTTCAATAATTCAGGTATGTATCTTGATTGTGCGAGGTAAACCCCTGAATCATGCCAGGATACTTCAATTTCCAAGAAATGATGAAGTTGGCCCATATCCTTCAAAGCAAACTTCCTATTCAGCTAGTAGCTTACTATCATTTCGAGTTATGACTATGTCATCAACATTGATGAGGACAAAAACATTCTGTTTTTCATTGTTGAAATAGAACAGTGAAGTATCTGCTTTCAATTGCCTGAACTTCCAATTTACCAGTGTAGTCTACATCTTATCATACCAGGCTCTAGGTGCTTGCTTTAGTCCAAGAGAGCCTTTTCAAGTTTGCACACATGAGATGGTTTTGATTTGTCTATGAATCCTTCAGGTTGATTCATATAAACTGTTTCTTCTAGCTCACCATTTAGAAAAGTATTGTTGATGTCTACTTGTCTGATTTACCAATTCTTTGAGACTGCAAATGTGAGGATCACTCTCAGTATTGATACTTTGATGACTTGGCTAAATGTTTCATAAAAATCAATACCAAGAGTCTAATGAAAAACCTTTGGCTACTAGTCTTGACTTGAATCTTTGTAGTGATCCATCTGAATTATGTTTCAACCTGAAACCCCATTTGTTGCCTACTATGTTATAGGATGGTAAGAAAGTTCTTCATCAAGGCATCATACTCTTCCTTTATGGCTTTACTCCAGTCTTTGTTCATCATAGCTTATGCCACATTCTTAGGTTCAAAGTTGTATTCAATAGATTTACTAGAATAAACTTTTGGCTTAAATATTACAGCTTTTCCTCTAGTAATCATAGGATCTTGAACTTGACTGCTGATTTGTGATTCATGCCTTATCTCACTGCATGCTGTTTGTTGATCATTGTTACTTGCTGGTTCAATTTTTTTCCTTATTATGAGACAGTTCTTCTATAGTGTCCTCAATAGGTTCATTTCTATCTTCTTCATTGTTCCTGTCACTTTGATTCTGATGTGTGTCACTTGAGCTAGAAGATAAGGGTTCAGCAGCTTCAGTAGCATTAAGTTGAGTTGTATCAGTGGAGCTAAAGTCAGAATTTGGATTTTTTGACTATGGTGGATATTGAAAGTATGACACTACTGTTTCAGATTCAGCAGGACTTGATTGTCTTTTTATAAGGAATTCAGATTTGAAAGGAAATTCAAATTCATTGAATACAACATACCAGGAAATGTACATTTTCCTAATTTAGCTAAGACATTTGTAACCTTTATGAGATTCACTAAAGCCAAGAAAAACACATTTGGTAGAGTGAAAACCGAATTTATGTTTTTGGTATCTTAGGCAAGGATAACAAGCACAACCAAAGGTTTTAAGTAATTTGTAGTAAACTACCTTCTTATAGAGGACTTGAGTAGGAGATTTCATCTTAAGTATAGGAGTAGGCATCCTATTTATAAGGTATGTTGCTGTTTGAAAGGATTCCACCAGTATTTTAGAGGCATTTTGGCTTGTGCTAGGAGTATTAGACTAGTTTCAGTTGTGTCTGTGTTTTCTCTCAATCCTTCCATTTTGAGCTAATGTGTGGGGACATGAGTGTCTAAATTCAATCCCAGACTATGAGACAAAGTTTGTAAAGCTTCTATATTCACCTCCCATATTTGATTATAGGATTTTGATTTTTCTTTCAAGTTAATATTCAACCAATTTCTTGAATTGAACAAATATGCTGAGAGCTTCAAATTTGTGTCTCATGGGATATATCCAAGTGAATCTACTAAAATCATCTAGAAAGGTTATGTAATATTTAAAACCCGAGGGGGACTGAATGGGGACTTGTCCCCACACATCTATATATATGAGTCCAACGGGAGCTTTAGCATGTGAATCAGATAAGATAAAGGGCATGGAATGAGTTTTTCCATGTTGACTCGCATCACAAAAAGATATAACTTCATTTGATCTCAAGTTTTGGTTACAAAGTTTGAGGACTTGAGACACCACTTAACTAGAAGGATGTCTAAGTCTTCTATGCAATACATCAATTTGAGGATTTACTGTCTCTTGGCTTAAATTGATAGAAGACACAGCACTACAAACATTTTTTGAAGATATTGTCTCTTGGATAGTAGAGTTTTTATTGAGACAGGAAAGATCCAGCTGATACAACTCTTCTTTAAGTTTCCCTTACAACATTACCTTCCTTGTTAGCTTGTCCTTAACAAAACAATAATTGGAATGAAACTATATACAAACACAATTATCAGAAGTCAGCTAAGATACACTTATGATGTTCTTTTTTATTTCAGGCACATGCAATAATTTGTCTAACACAATTGGTTTATCAGTCAGTGTAGGCAAGCAGGTAACACCAATATGTGAAATATGTAGCTTATTTCCATTTCCAACCATAATTTTCTCCATATCAAAGTACTCATTTGCTAGGCTGAGGTTTTCCACTGCAGCAGTAACATGATTGCTAGCTCCTATGTCTGCAAACCAGGCATAGGAGCTAGCAAAGGTTGTTGGTGGTTTGTTGTTACTGCTTCTTTGACTTGGTTGTGTTTCCATGTAATTTTTATCGTATCTATAGTGGCATATGCTTGCTTTATGCACAATTCTGCCACAAACTTGACAGACATGTCTGTTATTGTTGTAGTAGCTTTCTCATCTTCTTCCACCTCTGTAGTTGTTGTTTGAAAATCTACCACCATTATTTGATTTATAGTCTATGAATTGATGGTTTTGTCCTGGTTTTTAAGTGAAGTTAGCATAGGCTTAATTGATGTGCAGCCCTGTTATTTCACTCTTGACAGTATTGAGATGTTCTAATCTGCTCTCAAAGATCATAAAGGTGAATTGAAGTTCTCCCCAGGAGATTTTTTCCTTGCTATTAATTTGGACAACAATGGGTTTGTATTTTTCATCCAAACCAACTAGGACTTGAGTTACTAAATCTGACAGAGGTATGGTTTTGCCAACAATTTCAAGATTATCTGCCAAAAGTTTTACTGTATTGAGGTACTTATCAACACTTATGCTTCATTTTCTTGATTTTTGAAGTTTTCCAGTAAGAAGGGTAATTCTTGATCTATTTTAAGCCCCATAGCTTTCCTTGATTGCAAACCATAGCTGATTGGAGTTGCGTGAGCCCATGATTCTCATGGCTATGTCAGGGGTCATTAAGGAATAAAGTCAGCCCATCAGCATCTGATCTGTAGGCATCTATTGATTATATTGACAACTCAAAGTCTTTTCAATACTAGCTCCAGTTTCACCATTGATTTGAGTACCAACAAATTGTGGATGACACGGCCTTTTACCCAGAATGTGGCCTTCAAGATTATGTCCACGAATAATGGGTAGGATCATGTTTTGTCACAGAAGGAAGAAGTTTTTATCAAGCTTTGCTGAGGGAGTTTGAGTTAGGTTGACACTAAATGGTGAGAGATGATTACTTCCATGCATTGCAGGCACCACAGTACTTGAGGTTGAGATGGGTGGAGTATTGGAATTGGTATTTAATGGGACATTGTCAACCGTAGCCATTTTTAAATAGCTCTGATACCAAGTGAATTTTCAGAGATTGCAGCAGAGAATTTCAACCTTAAACTCTTATATCAATTTGGTTGATTTACAGATGTATATATTCAACATAATAAAAAGGAATCTACAGGGACAATCTAGAATTATAGGTGCAGCTTGATCCGTGAAAAAATAATGGTTGCTTTTGTAAGGTTTCAACAGAATAACAGCATACAAGTCAGATGAAGGTTGTGAAGAAGAAGCTGTTACATATCTGCTTAACTGAACAAAAATGTGTTCTGTGATACAACTGAGAATGCAACTTCTTATAGTCGAGCTTTAACTTAATGAAGAATCAATTAAGATTAACTAAGTTTAACAAGCAATAATGGCAAATTCATAAACAACGACAATTACAATGGCAAAAGAGGGCAATGATCTCACTCTGGAAGCAACTATGAGAACAATGGATTCACAAACAACAGAAAACAACAAGGGCAATATATGACAAATCAATGTAACACAACTTCAACAACAATCGTAAATGTCGCCCCAACTTCAATGGAAACAATCAAGGAAGAGCGAAATCTCTAGTTTACCTTATCAAAAATAGTATTTTACTCAAAATAGTGAACTAACTCGACTAAATGCTTGTTTGTTAATACTTAAATTATAGTTTAAGCTGGTCAAATTGGTCAACTATACTTTTTATCCACACATTTTGTAGGATCCACAACTTACTATCCACTTATTATCCACACATTTCTTATTACTTACAATTATAAGCACTTAAAAAATAATTTCAACACTACCAAATATGTAAAAAATATAAAAGAGATGAAGAAATATAAAAGAGAATATGTGTGGAGAAATATAATTCTCTGTATTGATTCAATTGAATGAATCATTGAATAAGAGTACAATGCATATATATACTAATAAGGAAAAGGATCCTACCTAAAATAGGAATATTGCATACATATATTTTCCTATATACAATTCTACTAATAAGGTAAATATATGAAATATGGTAAGTAAATATATTTGTTTTAATACTCCCTCTCAAGTTGGAGCATGTATGTCAAAAGTGCCCAACTTGCGAGTGAAACTGTGAAATGCCTCCTTACCTAGTGCTTTAGTAAATAAATCTGCAATCTGATTGCTGCTTGGAACATAGGCAGTCTTGATCTCTGATGATTCGTTCACGAACAATATGACAATCTATTTCAATGTGCTTTGTCCTCTCATGATAAACTGGATTAGTTGCAATATGTATTGCTGCTTGATTGTCACAATATAAGGTTGCTGCTTGTGGGTGGTCCACACATAAATCTGTCAGCAATTGCCTCAACCATGTAAGCTCACAAGTAATGGAAGCCATTGCCCTATATTCCGCTTCTGCTGAAGATTTGGACACAGTTGCTTGCTTCTTGCTTCTCCATGATATAAGTGCATTTCCCAAAAATACACAATATCCCGTAACTGACCGTCGTGTAGTAATATCTCCAGCCCAATCTGCATCACAAAATCCCGCTAGCTGCAATTTTCCACTTGATGGGAAATATAATCCTCGGTCCGGTGCTCCTTTCAAGTATCAGAGCAATCGGTGAACTGCATCAAGGTGGGGTTGTCTAGGTGCCTGCATGAACTGACTGAGTGTATTGACCGAATATGAGATTTCCAGTCTAGTGATGGTGAGATAAATGAGCTTCCCTACCAACCGTCGATAATATGTAGGATCTTTCAACAATTGTCCATCTATCGAATTAAATTTTGATGACTGCTCCATGGGAAATGCTGCAGGTTTTGCTCCAAGTAATCCGGCCTCTTGAAGAATGTCAAGTGTATACTTTCTTTGATTTATTGAGACCCCTGATCTCGAGCGAGCAATTTCTACTCCAAGAAAGTATTTTAGTGTGCCAAGGTCCTTCAACTTGAATTGAGATGCAAGAAACGTCTTCGTGGAAGAAATCGCTTCTTTATCGTTTCCTGTGACAATCATATCATCTACATATAATAGAACAGCTGTAAATGAATCACCACTGACCTTGGTAAAGAGTGAATAATCTGCATGTGACTGTTTGAACCCAAACTGAATAATAGCAGATACAAATTTTTGAAACTAAGAACGAGATGCCTGTTTCAATCCATATAGAGATTTATGAAGTCGACATACAACTGGTGTCTCCCCCTGTCGACGAAATCCAGGTGGAGGAGTCATATAGACTTCTTCATCAAGGGTACCATGAAGAAAGGCATTGTGGACATCCATCTGATGAAGCGTCCAGTTGCGAATAGAGGCGACAGCGAGTAAGCATCTGACTGTTGTTAACTTTGCGACTGGAGCGAAAGTTTCATTATAATCAATCCCTTCTCGTTGTGTAAACCCCTTTGCCACCAGCTGTGCTTTGTAACGCTCAACAGTACCGTCAGAATTAAATTTTACCTTGAACACCCACTTACAACCAATAGGACGAGAACCCGGGAGAAGTGGGACAAGAGACCAAGTGTTGTTTTCTTCCAAGGCACGGATTTCATCATTCATAGCAGCTACCCACTTGGGATCCTGACATGCTGCCTCAAATGTTGCTGGCTCAACAATATGAGAAATATTGTATGTAAGGGCACAATGAACAGAAGAAAGATTGCTATATGATACATACCTTGATATAGGATGTCGAGTGCTGGACCTGACCGGAAGAGACCTGGTTTGAGTAGGCAGAGCATGATTGATATAGTAATCTTTCAGGTGAATTTGGGTTTGAATTGATCTTGTGGATCGTCGAAGTTGGTCATTGGGTATGACAGGAGGTTGGTGTGGCTGTCTGTCAGGTAAAGGTGAAGAAAACTGCTCAACCGGTTGACCGATATGTGTAGACGGTCGACCGTCTGAGCTCTCTGTAGAAACAGATGAGAGAAACGGTTGACCAGACGGTCGACCGGGTGAACTCTCTGTTGAAACGGATGAGGAAACCGGCTGATCAGACGGTTGATTGGGTGAACTTTCTGTTAAAACGGATGAGGGAAACGGTAGACCTACCGGTCGACCGTTTGAACAGTGTGTGGGACTCTCAGGCAAGGAATCTGTTTCTGCTATATGTTGGTCCTCAGGGTCAGGTAAATGAGGCACGTCAACATCCAGAGGCATAGATTGTGATAATGGGATGGAGTTGGTTTCATCATTTTGTTGGGAGGCGTATGGAAATATGGTTTCATGGAATACGACGTCTCGGGATATTATTAATTTTCTATCGGTAAGGTCATATAAGGTGTATCCTTTTTGTCCTGAGGAGTATCCAAGAAACACACACCGTCTGGCTCGTGTGTCAAATTTATGGCTGGGCTTAAGGTTGGTGGCAAAACATAGGCAACCATAGACACGCAAATGGGAATAAGGTGGTAATTTCTTGTGTAATCTTTCATATGGTGATTTGTGTGAAAGCAATGGAGAAGGTATACAGTTGATAAGATAACAAGCAGTTTTGATATGTTCCTCTCAAAATTTTAATGGAAGGTTAGCTTGAAATCTGATGGCACGGGCTACATTAAGGAGGTGACGGTGTTTTCTCTCTACCACTCCATTTTGTTAAGGGGTATAAGGACATGACCTATGGAAATTAGTGCCATTTTGATCTAAAAATGCTTGCAAAGATAAAAACTCTTGGCCATTATCAGATCGTAGAGCTTTTATAGTCAGATTGTGTTGTGTTTTAACCCAAGCAAAGAAATTCTTAATTATGCTTTGAGTTTCAGACTTGTGACGCATGAGGTGTACCCAAGTATAACGAGAAAAGTCATCACCAATTGTAAGAAAATATCTAGTACCAGAATAAGAATAAATTTTATGAGGTCCCCAAATATCACAATGAATCAGATCAAATGGTTTATTACTAGAAATTTGACTAACCTTAAAGGGTAGTCTAGATTGTTTAGCCAAATGACAAACATCACAAATATCGTGGGAATCAAAACTAATATCCAAAATACTTTGTGCTAGGAATTGAAGAGGTGAGGCAGAAGGGTGCCCAAAGCGTCTATGCCATAAGTTGGTTAACCCATTGGTAGTATGATGTATTTGTGGTTTTTGTGAAAGGTAATATAGGCCGTTACTCTGCCTTCCCAAGTCAATCGTCTTCTTCGTAGTCAAATCCTTCATGACACAAAAATCAGGGTAAAATATCGCATAGCAACCTAATCTTCTGGTAAGTTTACTGATAGATAATAGATTAACTTTGAAGTTGGGAACATAAAGCACATTATCAACAGTCATATTATTTCCCAAGTTAACTGCACCAATATATTTAATAAGAGCATGACCCCCATCCGGTAATTGAACAGTTTTGTGCTTTAGCATGGATTTATTTCCAACGATCCCATCTTTCGTCACATGGTCAGTGGCCCCACTATCAATAATCCATGAATTACTCAAAGAAGTAGTAGAAGAATTGATACCTGGTGTGTTAACATAAGACTTATCATTACTCGTCTTGTTGTTTAAAAGTGTCATGATCTGCTCGTATTCATTGGCTGTGAGCGTTCTTCCTTCCTTTGTGTTAAGTGCAGAAGCAGCAACAGTGTTTGTGAAGCGTTTGTTTCGTGGCTTCACGTCCTTCCCATGAAACTTGTGTCATAGAGGGAAGCCATGTATGAAATAGCAGGTATCAACAATGTGGCCAGTCATCATACAGTAGGTGCATTGTCGCTGTCCAGTTTTCGTCGAAACGGTCGACCGATTCGGCCGATCTTCACTTATCCGGTTCGATCTCCAATTGATTGAATATTGTCCTGGTGCTTTGATTTTCTCATTAAGTAGTTTAGAAACGGGGATTAAGCCGGGATGATCGGATTGCTGTATAGCCATGAGATCCGATTGGGCAATCGTCGCTTCTATGAGTTTTCTATCATCGTTTGTGCGAAGTATCGTCGCTCAGAATCGTCGCTCTGATACCATGTAAAAAATATAAAAGAGATGAAGAAATATAAAAGAGAATATGTGTGGAGAAATATAATTCTCTGTATTGATTCAATTGAATGAATCATTGAATAAGAGTACAATGCATATATATACTAATAAGGAAAAAGATCCTACCTAAAATAGGAATATTGCATACATATATTTTCCTATATACAATTCTACTAATAAGGTAAATATATGAAATATGGTAAGTAAATATATTTGTTTTAATAAAATATGAACTAAAAATCAACAAAACATCTAGACTCCGACTCGATTTCAATTCACCAACTTCTAATTTTTCAGCCATCTTACTAAAGCTTTAGTTGTCGCTGCAAAATGCGCAACAAAATGAGACGAAGCGAGAATATGCAAAGGGAATTTTGAACTCTTCTTGAAAAAGATTGGGTTGCTTGGTCTAATTACGTTGAATATTTAAATCAATCATATGCCGGCCTAAATTTTTTTACGACTTATAGTAATGTTTGACCTTGTATTTTTGTGTTAAAGTGCTCTTATTTTAAGTTGATTTCCAAAAAAAAACAAGAAATAAGAAGATAAAAAATGTGTAAAGGGGACAAAAAATGAGACAAAATGCTCCAGCGTGATTCCATTATAGCACATTTACATTGGACAAGAAATCAAGAATGATAGATTAAAAACACAAAAAACAAAAATGGACCCAGTGGCCGCACGCAGAATGTGAAGAAAATAGAGAGAAACCACAAAAGGGTACGTTTGTACAGTATAATTAACAAGAATTTCACGTATTTTTCTTCTTTAAAAATGGAAAAACAATATGGAACAAGAAACCGCATGCCAAATGTGAAGAAAACAGAAAATAAAAACACGAAGGACTCGCTTCATTTCACAAGATTATAACTTATTTTTCTTCTTTAAAAACGGAAAAAATAAAAAGAATCGAGAGATCGCTTGTAGAATGTGAATAAAATAAAGAGAAAAACACAAATCACACGCTTTTTAAGTAGTGTTCCACAAAATTCGAACTTATTTTCTTTTTTAAAAAACGAAAAGGATTGAGAGACCGCATGCAAAATGTGAGGAAAATAACGTAAAACATGAAAGGCATGCTCTCTAAGTAGTATGATGTACACTAGACGAGATTTTAATTTCTTCAACTTTTTTAATCTTATTTAGTACGATTCTGTCTCACATAACAAACATGCCAAGAAACTTCAGACGAAACAACAATCTATCTCTTGTAAGATCCGTTGCTTCTATGTATGTCTGAAAACACTTATTCCATGCCAAGTCAACCAATTCTCTAAACTCTCCACCCAATGGCGGATGACGAAAGCACCGGCCTTGTACTTAAACTAATCATTTGCCTAATAGCAGCCGCTTCCGCCGCCGTGTTCGTCACCATATACCATTGCATCACGGCGGGAAACATCCATGCCATAATGCGCCTCCACCGAAACCCGACTCCACAAACAACTTTCGTCTCCACCGCGGCAGAATCCGATCCACAATTGAGTATCGAAACCTCGGTGGCTGAACTCCTTCCGACACACAAATTTCAGAAGGATATGGGCTTGATCGGAGTAGATGATAACATGTGTGCAGTTTGCTTGTCGGAGTTTGAACATGATGAAGAATTGCGTACACTGCCGGAGTGTATGCACTCGTTTCACGTACAGTGTATTGATATGTGGCTTAATTCACATTCGAATTGCCCCATGTGTCGCACCATTGTTGTGCCTTCTCCGCTAATGCTTTCCCAGTTGCTGGATTCCAATTCGGGATTGGAAAACGCACAGGTTGATATTGTATAGTAGATTAGGCTAGATTGCACGAAAACTTTTAAAATGCTAGTGATCGCGTTTCAAAGTCGAGCAGACGTTTTGGAAATTCCAAAAAATTGAAGCTTCTGTTTTTCTTTAATTTGTTTGTAAATTCTTATCTATCATCTTTTAAGTTGCAAACAATTATTGTTATTTATATGTGTGTACTAATTGTTGCTTAAGATGAATAACCAAATTCGTCTTTTACCCGTGATTGGTATACTACACGAAATTCGGGTTTTTTAAATGTTAAAAGGGCACTTGGATTGTGTTGGGATATTTGTGCAGGGCACATTCGTTGGAACTCCTCTTATCATGATTCGCGTTAAAAAAAAAAGTAGAAAAGAGCCATGATTTGCATTCGCACTCTCGTATTTGCATAATAGCATGCAAAGATGAATTTAAAACATAACGAAGCAAGAACACAAATTTATGTGTGTTGGAAATTTGTTTAGTAATATTGATTTTGACTAATTATTTAAATAGGACCCGTTGGTTGAGTACGAGAATTAAAAGGCCATACGTGTTCTACTATGCAAGTAGATTAACATAGTATATTTAGTTGATCAAATCAATTTCGGGTGAATGAGAAATTAAGGTTTAAAGAGAATTGCTTAAATATACGAATATTGTTGAAAAATGAGATTAGAATATCGGAATATTCTAGAATCTATTTGGATGAAAAGTCGTGTATTTTTGGACATGTCATTTCTTAATAGTCGCATCTTTTCATATTAGAGACATGTCTTTTGGACATGTGCTTTTCCAACAAGACATGTTTTTTGGATATGTCTTTTTTATGAAATAGTGTTTTTTGATACACAAATTTCATATATTATAAATAGACCCCTTATGATTGCAAATTAAATTCACTTCACTTTCAATCAAATGTCTCTACACTTTTACACAAATCATTTTAGTATAGAAATAATTTCGGCATAAAGTTGTAGTCCAGATTTCATTTAAAGAGAAAACAAAATACTATTCTATTTGTTGTTCTCGTAATTTGAAGTGTTATTATTACGAGAAGTAGTTGTTGTATTTTGGGAGACATGTACTAAGAAATCATAAGTACATGTGTGGGACAATTTCATCTTAAAGAGAAAGAGTCAAACTGTTGACCTATGGTTAACTTTAAATCTTAATATTTTGATTATAACAAACAAATTGGTTATATTTACTAACAATCTATTTTCAAGTAATATTCAAAGTGCTACAAATCGAACTCTCATGCAATGTCAAGATCAAGTTCAAGTATCTCAAGATCCGAAATTCAAGATACGGAGATCAAGATTGAAGAATAAATTTCTAGATAAAATTGTAAAGGTATTAACCCTTTAATCCTTAGCAATTAAATGACCGAAAGCTCAAAAATATTTTTTATCACTTGCATAAAAATAGTTTGATCAAAGCCAAAAATCAATTTTTCAAAATTGTGGAAACGGACAATATGTTTGGTAAACCGGTTGATCCGGTCGACCGTTTGAACTGAACCGGTCGACCGTTTGAACGTCTTTTTTCAAAAAGTGTCCATTCTGATTTTTTACAGTTCAACGGCTAGTTCTGACCAATCTGACCGGTCGACTGTTTGGTCATCCGTTTGATCATCCGTTTCAACAGAGAGATACGAAAATTCATCTCTATAAATACCACTTCATTTATTATCATTCAACAACACTTACAAGAGCATTTATAGAGAGAATCATATTGAAAAACTTCATTTAAAACTTCATTGCATTTATATCTTCAATATCTCTTATTGAAAAACTTTGTTTAATTAAATCAAATTTTTGATTCATCATCATCAACAAAGTTTTCTTCTAACACTTAAGCTTTCCTCATCTATTGCTATTCATTAAAGTGTTAGTCTCTCTTAGAACTAAACTTGTATCTATCATTCATCTAGAGAGAAATACTCAAATCAATCTCTTTACATTTTTGGGCCATAATGAGGTCCCTTGAAAGCTCAATATTGTATAAGGATCGGTGCTCCTTGTTTGTAAGTCACCGAATACATTGTAAGGGTTTGGATTGCACCATAAGTCAATCAAAATAGTGGAAAGGCCGTGCTCGTGTTGGAGAGCTTGGTAACGGGAGACGTAGATCATTGGTTGGATCGAACCTCCATAAAAATATCGTTTGCACTCTCTCTTCTCTTTTATTTACTTATATTGTGTTTATATTTTTGTGGATTAAATTTTATTTCTTAAATATCATTTTTGAGAATATTTTTCGAAAAAGTTTGAGAAAACCAATTCACCCCCCTCTTGGTTAGTTATTCTTGGGCTATCAATTGGTATCAGAGCTAGGTGCTCATTCTTTTTTGATTATACAATCTTGAGTAATGGCTAACCAAAATTTTCAAAACATTGAGGGTCACTCTACAAATCGTCCTCCCTTCTTTAATGGCACTCATTACAATTATTGGAAAACTAGAATGATGATTTACATTCAATCAATTGATTGTAACATTTGGGAAGTCATCGAGTATTGTCCATATGTGCCTACAAAAATTATCAAAGTTGATGATAAACCGGACTAAACTATTTCTAAGACTAGAGAAGAATATGATGAAGAGGATAAAAGAAAATTATCTTTGAATGCTCGAACCAAAAATTTACTTTATTGTGCTTTAGACAAAAATGAGTTTAATCGTATTAGCACATGTGATTCTGCATATGATATTTGGCATGCATTAGAGATAACTCACTTAGGTACCAACAAGGTTAAAGAAACCAAAAGTAAATCTTTTGACAAAAGATTTCGAAAATTTCTTTATGAAACAAGATGAACCTATTGTTGATATGATTACTCGCTTTACCGATATTATTAATGGCCTTAAGGGCTTTGATCGAAAGTTTACTAACGGTGAACTTGTGAGCAAAATGCTTAGATCTTTATCGGAAGATTGGAACTTCTTGAGGATGTTGATAGAGAATACAAAAGATATCAACACTTATCCATTGGAGGAGCTATATGGAACATTGATGACGTATGAGCTCAACAATGCCGAAACAAAGGAAAAAACAAGGAGAAGCAAAGAAGAGATGAAGGAGCTTCCCAAGAAGCAAATTGCTTTGAAATCAACAAATGATGAAGGATCCTCCAACACAAATATGAGTGATGAAGAACTTGATGACTTAGTTCTTCTTGTCAAGAAATAGAGAGGATTTCGAAACAATAGGCAATTTCAAAAGAAAGAAGACAAAAGTGAAGAGAAGAACAAAAAGATCATAAGCTATGATTGTGACAAACCTGGTCACAAGAGGACCGAATGCCCAAACAAGAAGAAGTTCATCAAAAAGAAAGCACTTCAAGTTATATGGGATGATAGTGATGAAGATGATCAAGAAGAAGATGAAATTCAAGAGGAAATCGCTAATATGTGCTTCATGGCTATTGAAGATGAGGTAAGTACAAACAACAATGACTCTTACATTGACTTATCTACCTCTTATGATGAAATTCTTGAAGAATTTGAGAAACTTATGTCAAAATACTCTATTCTTAACAATAAACACTCTTTGTTGAAAAAGGTAGTCACGAAATTTTTTATTGCACAAAAGGATTTTGAAAAGGAGAAAGATGATCATAAGTCCTTAATTAAAGAAAATATTTTATTGAAAGAAAAAGTGGTTGATTTAACAAGCATTGTTCACAAATTTACCCAAGAAAAGAAAATTTTGAATTAATGTTTGGTGAGCAAAAATGTGTGTTTAACAAATGGAGAATTGGATATAAACCTCTCTTGAAACAAAAATTCCTTGAAACCATTTTTGTAAAATCATCCAATTTTTCTCAACAAAACATCACATATAGTTTTTGCAAGAAAGATGGTAATGTTGCTTATAATTGTTTAACTAAAAAGAAACTATACTTTGAAAGAAAACACAAGTGGATAAAAGAATCCACAAACACTAACTATCAAGGACCCAAACTTATGTGGGTACCAAAAATCAAAAATTAAAATTATTTTTGTAGGTACTACAAAAGGTCAAGAGCAATTGGTTCTTGGATAGTGGTTGTTCGAAACATATGACGGGAGATCGATCATTACTATCAAATTTCAAAAGAAAAGATGGAGGTCGTGTGACTTTTGGAGACAATGCCAAAGGAAAAATCATAGGCATTGGAAATATTGGTAATCGTTCTTCTCACTCCATTGAAAATGTTTTATTAGTTGATAACCTTAAACATAACTTACTTAGTATAAGTCAATTGTGTGATAAAGGTTATCTCATTAAATTTGATTCTTCCAATTGCCTCATTGAGGATGCTATATCTAAAGAGGTATTGTTCATGGAGAGCCGAAGTAAATATGTTTACATCATATCTATTGAATTTGAACTTGAAAAGGAAATAAAATGTCTTTCAAGTATAAAGGATGATACTTGGTTATGGCATAGGAGATTAGGTCATGTTAGCATGGACTTACTTTCAAAAATCTCCAAAAATAACTTTGTAAAAGGGTTGCCAAATATAAAGTTTGAAAAAGATAAAATTTGTGATGCTTGTCAATTTGGAAAACAAGTATAGAGTTCTTTCAAACTTAAACAACACTCTTCTACTTCAAGACCTTTACAACTTCTCTACATGGACTTATTTGGACCTTCTAGAACCGCTAGTTTAAGTGGAAAACATTATGCATTTGTTATTGTTGATGATTTTTCAAGATTTACTTGGGTCATTTTCTTGAATTTAAAAGATGAAACCCTAAATGTATTTAAACATTTTTGCAAAAGAGTCCAAAATGAAAAGGGATACACCATTACCACAATTAGGAGTGATCATGGTGGAGAATTTAAAAATATAGCCTTTGATGAGTTTTGCAAATCTAATGGATATGAACATAATTTCTCGGCTCCTAGAACTCCTCAACAAAATGGTGTAGTAAAAAGGAAGAATCGAACATTGCAAGAAATGGCTCGGACTATGTTGAATGAAAACAATTTACCAAAATACTTTTGGGCCGAAGCCGTAAACACTTCATGTGTTGGTGAGTCGAAAGAAAACCAAAACTCCATATGAGCTTTGAAAAAATAAAATTCCCAATATCGGATATTTTAAAGTTTTTGGTTGCAAGTGCTTTATTTTAAACACAAAAGAAAATTTGGAAAAATTTAATCCAAAATCTGATATTGGAATTTTTCTTGAATATTCATCTACTAGCAAAGATTTTAGAGTTTTTAACAAAAGAACTTTAGTAGTTGAAGAATCTATGCATGTTGTTTTTTATGAAACTAACTCCATTGAAGAAGAAAAAGTCATTGATAATGAAGATTTGGAAATCCCATTTGAGCAACTAAGTGTTCAAAATCAAGACAAAGGGAATCCAAATAACATTGAAGTACAACATGAAGAGGAAACGATTATGCAACAAAATGAAGAAGAACCTCATGAAAATCTCAACACTTCATCATTACCAAAAGAATGGAGGTTTATCCCCTCTCACCCAAAAGATCTCATCATTGGTGATCCATCAAAAGGGGTAAGTACAAGAAATTCTTCTATAAATTTTCGTAACAATTGTGCATTTCTTTCACAAATCAAGCCAAAGAATTTTAAAGAAGCCGAGTTTGATGAATTTTGGATTCTAGCTATGCAAGATGAACTAAATCAATTTGAAAGAAATCATGTTTGGGATTTAGTTGCTAGACCAAATTCACAAACTGTAATTGGTACAAAATGGGTTTTTCGAAACAAACGAGATGAAAATAGTATAATTGTGCGTAACAAAGCTAGATTAGTGGCTCAAGGTTACAATCAAGAAGAATGTATTGATTTCGAAGAAACTTTTGCCCCGGTTGCTAGATTAGAGTCAATTCGCATGCTTCTTGCTTTTGCTTGTCATAAGAATTTTACTCTCTTTCAAATGGATGTCAAAAGTGTATTTTTGAATGGAGTCATTCAAGAAGAAGTTTTTGTTGAGCAACCACCCGGTTTTAAAAATCATAAGTATCCGAACAAAGTTTTCAAACTTAAAAAAGCCATTTACAGTTTAAAACAAGCTCCTAGAGCATGGTATGAGAGATTAAGTAAATTTCTTTTATCAAATGGTTTTTTAATAGGTAAAGCGGACACAACATTATTTATAAAAACCAAAAAGAATGATATGATAGTTGTTCAAATTTATGTTGACAATATCATTTTTGGTGCTACTAACATTTCCCTATGTGAAGAATTTTCTAAGTGGATGAGTATGGAATTTGAGATGAATATGATGGGTGAACTCAAGTTCTTTCTTGGTCTTCAAATCAAACAAACTAATGATGGAATATTCATTAGTCAAACCAAGTATATTTTGGATATGCTCAAAAAGTTTGAAATGGAAGAATGCCTATGAACACTCCAATGAGCTCATCAATCAAACTAGATAAA
Organism: Forsythia viridissima; assembly: GCA_030279155.1. Lineage (NCBI taxonomy): Eukaryota > Viridiplantae > Streptophyta > Magnoliopsida > Lamiales > Oleaceae > Forsythia > Forsythia viridissima. Next base: position 35,962,593 of record CM059033.1, on the reverse strand, counting down.
GATGAGCAAGATACTTCCGTAGATATAACAAAATATCGAGGTATGATCGGATCCCTTCTTTATTTAACCGCTAGTAGACCCGATATTATGTTTAGTGTATGCTTATGTGCTAGATATCAATCTAATCCTAAGAATTCCCATCTTAGTGCTTTAAAACGCATTTTTCGTTATCTTAATGGAACTAGATCTTTAGGTCTTTGGTATCTCAAAGAAACTCATTTTGATTTACTTAGCTATTCGGATGCCGATTGGGCCGGTTGCACAATTGATCGTAAAAGTACTAGTGGAACGTGCCATTTTCTAGACTTTGCTTTAGTTTCATGGTTTAGTAAGAAACAAAATTACGTTGCCTTGTCAACCGCCGAAGCCGAGTATATCTCCGCCGCTAGTTGTTGTGCTCAAATCCTATGGATGAAACAAACTCTAAATGATTATCACATTTTCTTTGAAAAAGTTCCTATTATGTGTGATAACACTAGTGCCATCAACTTATCTAAAAATCCCGTTTTATATTCTCATACCAAACACATCGAAATTAGATATCATGTTTTACGAGACCATGCATAAAAGGGAGATATAAATTTGGAGTTTGTAAACACCGAAAAACAATTGGCCGATATTCTCACAAAACCATTAGCTCTTGAAAGATTTTCATACATTCGACGAAATTTAGGTATAATTGATGAATGTGAAATATGTGGCTAAATCTTTATGTTTCCTATAATTGATTGCATTTTATATGACGAAAATGTTTTAAAATCATTTGACAAAGGACCAAATCAATGATTTTGGTACAAATTGTGAAAAACTGTCCAACCGGACGACCGTTATCCAATACGGATGTTCGTTTGAAGTTAAACAGATGAATCAACTGATCATCCGGTTCATCATCCGTCTAAGCAGAGACTTTTGCCAAAATAAAAAATTTTAAACGGTTGACCGTTTAAGTGAAACAGACGTCCGTCTGAAATTAACGGACGACCGCATGAGCATCTGTCTACTCATCCATCTAAGCAGAGAGTTTATTTTCAAAATTTCATATAAAATGGTCGACTGTCTGAGTTTTCCAGTCGTCCGTCTCAGTGGAAATCAGGGTTTTAAGTTGGAAATTTTTCAAATTTCTTCATTCCAACTTCGAGCGAACCCACATTTTTCACTCACAATCTCTTCCCATTCATCAAATCTCTCTAAAATTCTTCAAATTTGTGATTAAAATCAAAAACCCATATCAATTCCACACTTCAAACCGCAAAATCCCCAACTTTTATCTACGGAATCATCCCATTCCATCCCAAACGGACGAACCTAACCCTAGCCTCCAAATCCGGTTTCCAACACCATGCCTCGGATGAAAATGGCTGCCAAATGTCCTAGGAGGAAAAGGTAACCTTCTCGATCATCCTCCTCCTCCTCCGAAGAGGGCCCTCAATCCAAACGAATAGATCGATGTCCCGTCCTCATGGGTAAGAACATCGACCTTGCATTTTTCACACACGATGCACCATCATTCAATATTGAAAATCTTTTTATGGGTATGGGTTGGGTTCCTCTTCTTACCCTAAATGATAATGTCTACCCCCACATTGTCAAAGAATTTTACAAAAATATGGTTTATTCTCCGAGGTCGGGTATTTCGTCCTTTCTTCGGAACAAACGAATTAAGATCACTCAAGACCTTATTCGTTCCATTCTTCATCTTGAGGATGGTGATATGCGTTTCTATACCACCAAAACAATTCCTCACACTACCGAGTATGATCCGGTCAAAGCATGTTGTAACGTCACCGACAAGCATTTTGAGGCTGCCGTACGTGTTTCCACAAATCAACTCACTCTTCCATGTCGCGTCCTCCATAACATCATCGCCCATATTATCGTTCCTAGAAAGGGTCATTTGGATGAGGTCAATCATTTTGATGTCTTCGTTCTCGACTCTATCCTCCGTGGGCGTAAGCTCGACTTTTAATACATCATAATCCAACATATGCACTGCATTCTTAGCGGTACTAGAGCTAAGGCGCTTCCCTATGGAATGATTCTTACCAAAAATTTTCAACACTTTGACATCTCCTTCCGTGATTCGGTGACCCTCCTTCCTAAAGCCACTGACACCATCAATATCCTTACGCTCAAACGGATGAAAATTGTCAAGAAAAACGGTCAATGGGTGGCCAAGTCAAAAGGGTTTGATGATGAGTCGAGACCCTCCACTCTACCCTTCGAGGAGGAAGATATACACGATGACGAAGATGCTCATCCTCCGTCCCCACCGCGACAAAGATCACAACGGCCATCGTCCTCCACCTCCGGCCTCAACGAGGACCAATTTACTTTACTACATGGACGGATCGACTCGCTTTCCTCTTCGGTCGAGAGTCTACACCATACCGTGGGGACTCTCCAACATTCGGTTAACGGCATGACTACATTGCTCTGAGATCTTCCCGTCTTGATGCCATACTTCCCCCGTATCCGCCACCGGAGACCTAGCCTCTTTTTTTGTTGTTTGTTTTTTTTTTATGTTTTAGCTTTCCTTCATGTATCTTTGAACTATGCTTGTTTTTAGATTTCGATTTTATTAATGAATGGCATATTACAACTTTTGTCAATAATTTTGTTTTACCTTAATGTTTCGATAATTTTTTTTTTTTTTTTTTGCTTATGCCAAAAGGGGGAAAATATGTGATGTGAGATGGACTTGAAATTTATTATATATTGTGATGAACTTGAAATATATGTATATTGACAATCAACTTGGACATTTAATATACGATAAAATTTGGTAAATCAAATGAAAATAGTATCATGCAATACAAATTCATCAAACCATGTTCACTTGAAAAAAAAATGGGGAATATATTTGCTTTAATTTATCTTGTCACATTCTCACATTGTTTGTCATAATCAAAAAGGGAGAAATTGTTGACATATGGTTAACTTTAAACCTTAATATTTTGATTATCACAAACAAATTGGTTATGTTTACTAATAATCTATTTTCAAGTAATATTCAAAGTGCTACAAATCGAACTCTCATGCAATGTAAAGATCAAGTCAAAGTCAATACAAGAGTTCAAGTATCTCAAAATCCGAAATTCAAGATACGAAGATCAAGAGTAAAGAATAAATTTCTAGATAAAATTGTAAAGGTATTAACCCTTTAATCCTTAGCAATTAAATGAACAAAAGCTCAAAAATATTTTTTATCACTTGCATAAAAATAGTTTGATCAAAGCCAAAAATCAATTTTTTAAAACTGTGAAAACGGACAATCCGTTTGGTAAATCGGTTGATCCGGTCGACCATTTGAATTGAATCGGTTGACCGTTTGAACGTCTTTTTTTCAAAAAGTGTCCGTTCTGATTTTTTGTAGTTCAACGACTAGTTCTGACCAATCTGACTGGTCGACCGTTTGGTCATCCGTTTCAACAGAAAGATACGAAAATTCATCTCTATAAATACCACTTCATTTATTATCATTCAACAACACTTACAAGAACATTTATAGAGAGAATCTTATTGAAAAACTTCATTCAAAGTTTCATTGCATTTATATCTTCAATATCTCTTATTGAAAAACTTTGTTTAATTAAATCAAACTTTTGATTCATCATCCTCAACAAAGTTTTCTTCTAACACTTGAGCTTTCCTCATCTATTGCTATTCATTAAAGTATTAGTCTCTCTTAGAACTAAACTTGTATCTATCATTCATCTAGAGAGAAATACTCAAATCAATCTCTTTACATTTTTGGGGCATATTGAGATCCCTTGAAAGCTCAATATTGTATAAGGATCGGTGCTCCTTGTTTGTAAGTCACCGAATACATTGTAAGGGTTTGGATTGCACCATAAGTCAATCAAAATAGTAGAAAGGCTGTGCTCGTGTTGGAAAGCTTGGTAACGGGGGACGTAGATCATTGGTTGGATCGAACCTCCATAAAAATATCGTTTGCACTCTCTCTTCTCTTTTATTTACTTATATTGTGTTTATATTTTTGTGGATTAATTTTTATTTCTTAAATATCATTTTTGAGAATATTTTTTGAAAAAGTTTGAGAAAACCAATTCACCCCCCTCTTGGTTAGTTATTCTTAAGCTATCACAAACTCCTGCCTCAACTAAATCTAATTCTTCATTTTTTTATATTTCTATAAGTTGTCATTTTGCTCGTTTTATATACATGTGATTAAAATGTCAGAATATAAATTATGCACTAATATTACTAATAAGTGTCGTTTTATATTTATCTGGACCATCAAAAGTAGACAATTGTAAGTACTTTTAAGTAACTTTCAATTGTGTGTCGATTTGATTGTTTTAGATCAAAACTCAAGTTCGGATGATATTGGAGAAAAACAAAGTAAAATAGGTGAAAATGACTGAAAGTGCACGAATACTTGGAAATAGGGACCAACTTGCAAACATTCAAAAGTTGAAGGACTTATCGTGAAAATAATTAGGTACTTAAGCACAATTCGTGATCAGAATTCTAGTTTCTTTATTTCAGTCAAACTCTAATTTGGTAATTCTTTTGGGACAAGTCTTCTACACTAAATTAGTATTTTTGGGTTATATAAAGAGTGATTATTATTTAAACAAAGGGTAATACCATTTAAAAGGATCAAAGGAGAAAAAAGAGAACAAAAGGAGGAGGAGAGGAAGAACGACCAAGACTTTCAAAATTGGGACGTGAAGACGATGAATTCTTTGTGCAAGATATTCAACTTTTTTCTCATTCTTTATTTAAATCCGGTTATGTATTCCACTCATCATCTTTTCTTTCTACCAAATTATGAGTAGTTAAATTTATATTTTGGATAAACTATGTAACCTAGTTTAGATTCTTTAATTTCAATTCTCAAATTTTGCTTATCAATTTAATTATGTATTGATTTTACTTCTTCTCTTAATACTTGAAATAATTAGCCATTATTTTATTGAATTGTGGATTGTAACAAACTGAGAGGTAAGTTATTAATCTAGACAACGTAGTAAAATCCGACAATTAGATAAAAGGTAGAAATATGCTTTTGTTATTTTTGCAGTCTTAAATTGAATTTTTAGGAGATTTAATGCATCTAATTAATGATTATTCTAACTTCACATAGAGATATAGTAAGTTGACTTAATTAGATATGACTAATTTGAACTCGAGAGAGGTAAATTATGTTCAATTCGTGAATTCGACCGAATACAACATTATGAATAAATCTTGAGAGGAGAAATTAGAGATAACAACTATGGTAAACTCGTAAATTCAAATCATTTAATAATTATACTTGATAAATTCTTGACTTTTACATTCTCACTATTTTTTAGAATTAATAATTATAGTTTAAATCTTCAAATCAACTTAATTTAAAGAGTTTTAAATAAATTAAGATTAAGATTAATTGAGCTAGTATCTAAATAGGATAGTCTTCGTGTGAATGATAATTCAGACTCAATATGTGCACTTTATTACGTGTTTGCGATATTGCGTACTTGCAATATATAATTTCTACAAGAAGTTTTTGGCACCGTTGTCGGAGACTATTCTTATTTGATATTAGTTTAGATTAATCGTTAGTGTTAGTTTTATTTTTTTGTTTTTTTATTATTTTTTTTTATTATACTTTTTATTTTTATTTTTTATTTTCTAATTACAGAAATGGTGTTTGTTGCATGCTCCGTTCACAAGGCAACAATCTTGATACTTTCGATCCTGAGATTGAACACACTTCAGATGAAGTCGCAAAGAACACAACCAAAAATAGAAAAATAAGCAACAAATTCCAATGGCAAAAGCACAAGTTAGATTAGCAGCCGAACAAGAAGCTGTCAAGGTCAGCGCTCAGCAAATTTAACAACATAATGATGATGATGACGACGACGACGAAGATGGAAATATGCCAATGGCTGAGTTCTTAACTATGTTAGCAGTTCTTGATCCTTCAAACATAGTTTATCCTACTTTTGGTCGGCATGACTTTCAATTGAGGGCCGATCTGATTAATCTCTTCAGCAATAACCTGTAATTCCATGGAAAGGCACTTGAAAATCTGAACACTCATCTTTCCAGATTCTTACAGATGTGCCATAACTTTCAGTTTCATGGGAGTGAATGATGATGCCATCAGACTTAGACTATTTTCCTACACATTGAGGGATGGGGCTTTAGAATGGCTGAACTCAGAACCACATGCTAGTATCACCACCTGGGATTACTTAGCTAGAAAATTATGTAACAAGTATTTTTCACCATTACAAATAAAAATGCCAACGAAGCATGAGAGCTATTTGAATTGATTGCGAATACACGTACCATGTTTTTATCTAATCGTGTCACTCCAAGAAAAATAACATGTATGCATGAGATTGACAACTTTTCAGCTACTAATGCACAAATTGCTGCATTGACAAAGTAGGTTGAACTCTTGGTCAAAACACAAACGCAATGAGTGAATGCAATCTAAGTAAGCATGATGTGCGAAAATTGTGGGGCTAATCACTCGATGTCAGATTGTATGTTATTGACCTCTTCAGAATAGGTCAATTTTGTACAAAATAATACACAATAACAGTATAATATGTATTCACAAACATACAATCTGGGTTGAAAACAATACCCAAATTTTAGGTGGTCTAACAATCAGAACAGTGACAATGCTAACAATGCTCAGCAAGAGAGAAGGCCAAGTTTGGGAGAGATATTTCAATAGTATATACAAAAAACAGATAAAATTTTGAGCGACATGACACAAACTATCAGAATCAATAGGCATCTATAAGAAAATTAGAGACTCAAATTGGCCAGTTAGCCCTGCAACTGTCAGATAGAAAATCAAGCACTTTGCCTAGCAATACAATGACAAATCCAAAAGAGCAGGTAAATGCAATCACTACTAGGAGTGGGGTACAACTGTTAGAGATTCACGTGAAAAGACCAGAGAAAAAGGACAAAAATTTAGTAATTGATGATGCAGAAAAGGCTGGGAAACAATATGCGAAATCGAAAAAATAAGATTCAAAGGAATCTGCTAAATCATACCAGAGGGCGTCAATTCCTGTCAAAGCTTATGTACCACCAATTCATTTTTCTTAGAGGTTGCAGAAGCACAAGCTCGACAAGCAGTTTGAAAAATTTCCTGAAGTCTTCAATAAACTACACATCAACATTCCCTTTGTCTAAGCGTTAGCCCAGATACCATTGCACTTAAAATTTATGAAGAAAATATTGTCCAAGAAGAAAAAACCAGAGGAATACGAGATAATAGCTTTAACTGAGGAGTATAGCACTATTCTTCTAAATAAGTTGCCTCCGAAGTTAAAAGATCAAGGAAGTATTAAATTACCTTGCACAATTGGAAAATTCTATAATTTTAATGCCTTATGTGATTTAGGTGTAAGTGTTAATTTGATGCCCATTTCTGCCTACATGAGATTAGGTTTTGAAGAGGTTAAAGCAACAAATGTGTCTCTATGGCTTGCTGATAGAACAATCAAGCACCCACGAGGTGTGGTTGAGGACGTGCTCATCAAAGTGGATAAATTTATCTTCTCGATTGACTTCATGGTCCTTGATATCGAAGAAGACTGGGATATGCCAGTAATATTGGGCTGACCATTCTTAGTGACAAGTTGAGCCCTTATTGATGTTGAAAAAAGTGAGCTGATCTTGAGGGAACAGGATAATGAACGAGCATAGTGTTTGCTGGAGATTTGAAATTAAAGTGTATGTCTTTCCTTAATCATATTTGATTTGTGCCTTTTCATTAAAAAAAATATACTTATCAAAAAATGAGATGTACATGAGCAAGTGGTACTTAGCCAATGAAATGTTTAACATGAATGGAATGTTTGTACTTCATGATATTGATGAATTTATGTTGCTAATAACAATTCTACCCAAAATTGTAGGGGTAGGATTGTTATTTGTATTATATCATCAACTTAAATTCAGATTTAACCTAAGATTTCTGGGAGATTTAACAAAGTTATTTTCTCTTTATGTTGTAATAATAAAATTAAAGTTTGAATTTCAAATAATATGATTACTTAATAATGATAAAATAATTTTAATTAGCACATTTGTTAATAATTATGAGCTTAAATTTTAGTTATTTTATAATAGTTCATAAAATATACGACAACTTAGTATATTATCAAATTGTTAGTTTCTTTTAATTTTTTATAAAAAAAATTAAAATATCGGACCCATTTTCACTTTTTGCAAAGGTTAGAAATCCAATTACAAATTTCTTTAATTAAAGGGATAATTGCATGAAAGGTCTCCCAACCTTTTAAAATCATTGGAGATATGCCCCTAACTTAAAAAAAAAAAATAGCACCACACATTCCAACATATCAAGAAATAGGCATCGTAGGTCCCTCTTGACAAGTTTCGTCAATTTTCTCTATTAAAAGTCAAAATTACAATACAAGCGCTATATTTCTCCACAAAACGCGACTGAGAATGGCAGGGGTAAAAAAGTGGAAATATAAACATAGTTGGAAACCTCCCAAGTGACCGGATTCAGGCCGCCCATCACTGTCAAGTTCAACCTTGCTCCAACTAGTTGGCAAAACATCGGCAGCCCATCGGAGTATCTGGGCACCGACTACAACTCGGTCCAATAACCTCTTTCTAGTTCAAAAACCGTAAACTGGTAAGCCGAAATAGCTGGAGTATTCATCTCTCTCCACACCAGTAGCTGTAAACATTGTTGACTCCACACCAGTAGTTGTAAACATGAATCCTAATGCAAGAAGTGAAATGGATCCAAAAACTACCAATGTGTTCAAAAGCCATCACAAAAACCCAAAAAGAGACAAGCCACCTCAACAACTTGTAAAACCCACTCTTTTTCCTCCTCAAAATATTGGACCTTTTCTTCCTAAGAACAATTTGAAAAATCATTTATTTAATCTCTACAAGAGTCCCAACAAAGACTCTGAATATAGCTACGGGGACAGCCAATATGGTCTCTATAAGGCCTAATTTCAGTGGCTCAGACCAAAATCCAACGAGGGTTTGTTGAATTCCTCTTAATGGGATTGAACAAAGCACAGCCCATACAATTGGCCTTAAAAAATCTTCAAGAAGTTTGTAGACTCCATACATTTAGAATCAGACCTAAGAAAAAGTAGATTTAAACCAAGAAAAAGTTGATTCATATGTGGGTTTGATGTTGAAATGGGTGGTGGTATTTACAGTGTTCCATTTTTTTTTTAAATAATAAAATAGGATTGCAATAGATTTATCAATAAATGTGCACTACAAAAACTTCCATCTTAAATTATATGGCCAACATTTTTCCAACAGTTGAGTAGATATACCACCAATGTCCCAAAAATCGTCCAAGAGCATCAGCCACACCAACCAATGGTCTTGTTTGTTGCAAAGCCAGTTTCACTTTGATGTGTGTCTTGTTTAGGAGGTTGACGAGCCAGAGGCTCTCATGGCTTAGCTGGGTCAACAAAAATTACCCAACCATCTAGGAACTTTGCATTCATTCCCTCCCTTGCTTTCTTTGCATCTTCTACAGTTTCATAAGTAACGAAACCAAACCCCTTTGATCTTCTAGACTCTCTATCAACAATCACCTTTTCTTCAAGAAGCCTGCCAAATTATGCAAATGCATTGAAAATATATTCATTAGTTGCTGATCTTGAAAAGCTGCTAACAAAGAGCTTGGGATAGTGAGAGTATAATTGTGGCGAACCAAAGCCAATTGGGAGTGAAGAATCAGCGAAGGCGTTGAAGATCTGCTCAAAATTTGACGAAAAGCAGCTGCGAAAGCCATTTGAATTGAGAAAGAATGAATTAAATGGAATAAAGATGGAGTTTATTGGGAGTGAATTGAAATTTGATTTTGGAGGTTTAGGGTTTGATAGAAATAGCGAAGAAATTGTATTGATATGAATCTTGGTTTATCAAAAGCAAAATCTGATCATTCTGGAATTTCTCTTGCAAATTTGAGTTGCCTTCATTTTAGCTAATCAGTTTACCTTGCAATTCCAATCACTTAATTTGGGAAGAAAAAAAAGCGCATACAGTGCAATTTTTAAAGGTTAACGGAGAAAACAGACGAAAAGTGTCAAGAGGGACCTACGATGCCTATTTCTTCAAATGTTGGAGATGTATGGTGCTATTTTTTTTAGGTTATGGACATATCTCTAACAATTTTGAAAAGTTGGGGACCTTTCATGCAATTATCCCTTAATTAAAACTAAGAGTATTTTTGTTTTTTTAATCAAATAAGGATCAATTGCGCACCAAAACATATAGGTTATGGACTATTGCGCCAAAAAACAAAAGTTAGGAACCATTTCCACACTAAGGGTAAAGGTTATGGACCATTTGCCCCAATTGAAAGAAACAAAAGAAAATATAACTTGACAATTTTACCCCTACTAATGAAGACAAAAAAATGAGAGTGACTATTTGTGCACCTAAATAGATAGGTTACGGACCACTCCACCAAAAATAAAAGGTTAGGGACCATTTGCGCACTAATGTCATACGTTAGAGACCATTTGCGCCAATTTTCCAAAATAGAATTATAATTTACAAATCACTTTTAAAAAAAAAAAAAATAGGATGAATAATAATAAAACCCGGGTTGAAGTTATGATATTATAACTCTTAACCACTACACCACTATCCCAATCTTATATTTCTTTTGTTTTATTTCCTACATATATATAAAAAATTCCTATTTTATTTTTTAAAATTATTTTTTTCTGTTTAAAAAAAAAACTTAACCGGTGCGTAGAGGTATCAAGACGAGCCGGCCGGCCGAACCCACATCGGCCCACCCGCCTCAACCCGGGGTTGTGAGCCGGCATATAAATCGGACGGGCGGTTCACAAGCCGAGGATGCTGAACCGCTGGCCCGTTTAGATATTAAAAAAACTCAGTAAATTCAACAACAACAATTTGAAATGAAATATTATATATGGGGGAGGATTTATGTTGTCCACTACCGACATAGCAGTATGCAATTAGCCAAAAAAAATTTGATAACATTAAATAAATTTCTTTTTTGGCCAATTGCACACTGCCATGTAGGCAGTGGGCAACAGTTCATCCTTGTCCTGTGTCAATTTTATCAGACTGATAGTAGTTTTCTTAACACGTTTGCTACTAGCAAAGTGTGTAGCAAAACTCTTGAAAAAATCGTCAAATGTACGGATCGATTTTGGGAGAATGGTGGCTATCCAGTCTCTGGCCTCCTGCTTAAGTGTTGGCGAAAAATCCCTGCACATAATCACATCAGGGGTGGCTTGCAACCTCATCAAGTCAACAAAAACCCTGAGGTGATCGACAAGATCAGAGAATCCGTCGTACTTCTCCATCTTTAGCTATTTGAAGTTTCGTGGCAAGGGGACTGTCATCACTTCTAGGGAAAAATGATATTCTTCCAACACCATAGATTGTTGCCTACTACTTTTGTTAGACATAGCCTCAACTATTTTGCAACCAATCATGTCTTCTAATCGTTGTTCCAGGCTTAACATTGGTGTCTCAACCAGCGTAGGCCTGGGCATCCATAACAATTGCCCCCAGTATGGATTTGGGACAGATGTCAGTGAATGGAAGTGGGGTATGAAAGCTGGAGCCAAAGAAACTAGAGCCAGCGGTGGAGCTGCCGTTGGCAATGTATCCATTGCTGGAAAGATAAGAGTTTGGAGAGGAGCCCGTGGCAGTGAGGGCCCTACCGGTGGAGGGCTAGAACCCTGGGGCGGAGTCCCTGGTGGTAAAGATCCTACTGGAAAAAGGTTAGGACCTGTGGTAGCTGAGAAACCGCAACGTTCCGATCCTGGAGTAAAGCTGTTAAGGCCGCTAACTGAGCTTGCAATACCGCAAGTTAAGTGATATAGGCAAATTCTTGTTATGGGTGATAAGTGGCGGCGCTAGACTCGGTGTCTACATCCCCGATGGGGACTGGTTGAGCGGTTACATTTGTAGCTCTTCTAGTTCGAGCCATGACTTATTGTGCGTTTCCCACAGACGGTGCCAATTGATGATAAATATTTTTCTCCTCCTCCGCCAATTGATGATAAATATTTTTCTCCTCCTCCGAGCACAGTGGCGACAGTGGTGGAAACCTGCAAAAGGTGGTGGGGCTTTTTTCTCCCATGTCCACTCCGGTGTGATAATCAGTATATGATTAAAACAAATGTATAGAATAACAATAAGAAGTGTATGAGAGTTGTTATTTTTTACCTAAGGTTGGCCTCTATTTATAAGGATGGCCAGCTGTTATGGCCTTTAATAGTCCTTTATAGCGTGTGTCTATTCATCTCCGTCATTACTAGAAGTTAACGAATAATGTTTCATCTTTCCTAATTATTGAGGGATGTTTCATCTTCCCAATTGCCGGTGTCTCATATTCCCAATGACCGGTGATAATTGTTATTCTATGGGTCGCCTGTCTGGCTAACCTAACGGCAGTTGAGTTATTGCAGTCTATTTGTCAAATGCGTGCTTATGAGAGCCGGTTAGGCGGACGTGCCATGACGTACTACCATTGATAAATAACATATAGCAGCTGCCATTATTTCTATCATCAACTATTTTTTATCAAAACCACACTGCCACTAAGATCACAAATATTGGAAGTGTTGTTTGAATTTACAAAATAAACTAAACCATGCCAATAATTAAAACCGAACAGATAAACAGAAACTCTTTGTTCTATATTTCGATCAATATGAGAATTCAATTAAAGATCTCCTGTCTTGATTTTTGCACCATTCTTGATTGCAATTGGATCACAAGCTCGGACTACTATTTATATACTTAATAGTAAATACACAAGTCTCGCAGATCGCCCTCTCACAGGCTTCCGTCAAGTTTAAAGGATAGAGGAGTCGTAACGAAAATCAAGGATGGGAGGTTGATATAGTAATAAAACGCCAAAAAGAATTCGAGACCTAACTACCTTCAAACATGAATATAACTTCAGTAAGGTTCCTAGTTACGTACCTTAAAATACATATTAGCGTGTCAAGTCAAGTCCTCGTAAATACATGATTGTTTAACAAATTTGTGTCCAAACCGGACAACTTACATTGCCCTATTAGAATGTTTTGAATAAACTCCATTATAATCCCATGTTTGTGCCACATAAGACAAGATACAACAACTAAAATTCTAGCAACATTTGGACTTGTGGAGATGTGCAACCCTAGATTTGACCAGTGTTCGGATATGTTTAAATTATAATTTAAACTGATTAAATTGATCAAATATATTTTTTATCCACACATTTCGTAAGATTTACAATCTACTACCTACTTATTTTTCACACAATCTATAGAACCTACAATTTATAAACACTTAATAAATAATTTCAACAATTCTAATTTTTAGTGCTTCATATTTGTGAGAACAATAATTTATCTTCAAGTTAAGAAAGTGAGACTTCCACAAAAATACACCAGTCTGGACTGGAGAGCCCGCCCCAAATAATCGGGCAGCTTATTGCTTGGGAGACAAGTTAGTGGGATCAAAAGCCACATTTAGGGTCCAAAATAATGGCCTTTCTTTGTGTCTAATGCACATAAGATAATCAGTTCCTTAAACGCCATGAGATTCTACTATGGTCCTGATGTAGACTCCAGGAAGTTATACATCTATAAAATCTTGGTAATATTTAGTATTTTAAATTGAATAATACAAAATGGGATTAGAAAGAAAGTTATAATCTTGTATTATCTTGTATGCCCTGTCTATAGGGCAATTATTGGCAAAGCCTACCAATAGGTTTTATTAGTTTTCATTTCGTAAATTAAAAAATAATAATAATAAAACAAGAAAATCCAATATTGTTGCACTACAAATTATTTGGAAGTATGCCTAATCATATACTCTTTTAAAGTTAATTTCCTTTTCAGCTACCTTGCACTCCACTTCACTACTGGGGATTATTGTATCCCAAGTTTTTTGATGATTTTATCTGCTAAAGTTTATTGTATTGTTCGTATTAGTAAAAAGAAAATACTAATTATGAGCCCTACAGAAGACCACCCCCTGTTAAGTCTGTTCAAAGAAGAAAATAAATTGGTAAATTCAAAACCGATCACTGTTATTGTATTTATAGGCTCTAAAGTTATATGTCCAAAATTTAATTCAATTAAAGTCACATTTTAGTGCTAAAAGATCAACATACTCCTGCAATTGCCAAAAAAAAAAAAAATGTTAATTCAATGATACTGTTTTATTATGATACTGCTATTTTATCTATAATACTATTTTATTTAGATAATGTGTAATAGTATATTTATACCATACTTTTATCTTTGATATTGTTTTATTATGATAATGTGATATTGTTATTGAATACAAACAGTATCAATGATCTTGTAATACTAATAGAGCATTTTAAGAACAATATCATTATTTCAACAATTAAAACATCTTATATTTAGTTTTATATATGATACTGTTTTATCCATGATATTCTTTTATTTAGATAATGTGTTATATATGATATTGTATCATTACTTCAACTATTAAAACATCTTGTACTTAGTTTTATATATCATATTATTTTATCTATGCTTTTAACAAGTGGATACTGTTTTATTATAATAATATTTCAACGTATGATACTTTTCAACTTATGATACTGTTATTGAATGTCAACAGTATCAATAGCCTTGTACTACTAATGGAGCATTTTAAGAACAATATCATTACTTCAACCAGTAAAACATATCTATTTAATTATATCTATGATACTGTTTTATTTAGATAAAGTGTTATGGTATATTTATATCATACTTTTATCTTTGATACTGTTTTATTACGATAATGTTTCAATTAATGATACTGTTATTTTATTGAGTTGTAGTTTGTGTATGTGATACTGTTTTATTGAGATAATTTCATGTATGATATTGATATATTAAGATACATTTATTTATGATATTATTTTATTAAGATACTGTTTTAGTATGATATTGTTAAAAACTAAAAATTGTCATTTTAAGATAAAAAGACGACTTCAAACAGCTAAAATCCATCATTATCAGTAACTTTGTTACTGATCTTGATCGGCTCGTCGAGACGATTTCGAAAATATATTATAATAAAAATTATAAACATGTATGCAAATTCTATGTCCATTTTTGTTATGATACTATTTTCTACAATGTTCTAAAAAGCATAAAATGTAGCTAGACATAGAGGCCAAGCTTCAAGCTTTTTTGGCCTAGGCGAGTGTGAGGCGTGAGTGATGCGTAAGAAAGCGTTTTCTTATTTGTAATATTATTTTAAATATTAAAAAAATAGAGAAAAAAAAAATATTTTTAACTAAAAAGCGCGCGTCTAAGCGAGCCTAGGCAACGTTAGGCGTGCCTAGATGCGTGCTTTTTAGTTAAAAATTTAATTGAATAAAAAAGCGCGAGCCTATGGCCTAAGCGACGCGTGGAGGTCAAACTTCACGCATAGGCGCGCTTTTTAGAACATTGCTTTTCTATTATATTCTTTACTATAATATAGTATCAAACAACACAAAGAATAATATAATGACCAACATTCGTCAGAGCATGCCCACATCAAACTTTTTCATCCTTACAGAGATTCAAGCTGCTATTTACAGCAACAAATCATGGCCACAAACAATATATTTCCTAAACATTCGCTTCTACACTCATCCCATCACAAACTATGATAAGGTTGATGCACATTCAAATCATATGCAGGCACAAATGAACGAAGATATGAATAGAGTAGCCTAAAATACAAATTATTCTCAGTTTTCTTCTCTTCTCCATGTTTAGTATTTGATAGACCAAGAATTGAATAAGACTAGTTCTCCAACTTAAACTTTTTCGTGTGTTGGATCTTCAATGTCTCTGAACCCTCGTTATTTCCTCTAGAAACAGGGCAATAAGCAAAACAAAACATGTAATATTCGAAAACATTCAATTGAACCTGATTTGAAGAGCCCTTGATTAAAACTTCCATAACCGTATTCTTGAATAATGGACACAACTCAATCAACACCTGACAATCAGGTTTGATTTGAAGCATGTACTGAACATATTTTGGTAATCATTCAGTCAGAAATATATACTTGACAAGAGACAGCCTAACAACTATTGAAATTGAAGACAACAACACTCCATTTGGTGAAAGTAGGCTGAAAACTTCATCTGTGAGCCACGAAAATATAATAGATAAAGAAAATTAAAGCAGTGATAGTTAGGGATATTCTGCTGACATCGCGATATCATTCCATCTACTGAGAGACTTTCTAAATTATTCCCTAAATTCACAACTTGTGCACAGGCATATCCATTCTCGTGGTACCACTACTCCACCTTCGCCGTCGTCGGAATTGAATTCGCGAAGGATGTTTGTGGAGGTGGAAAAAGGCGCCAATGGAAATTATGGATTACATGGGTAATTTCGGGATTAATTTGAAATATTATTAAAGAGTATGACTTAATCACAATTTTGAAAAATATTTTGACCTAATTTAGAACAATTTCTCCAAAAGTAATAGTCGGTGGGTTTAAGAGCGGCAATGGACAAGTGAATTACTTCTTTTAAATTTGAATAGAAGTGAAAATAGTAACGAAAATCAAAATAAAAAGATTAATGAAAAACAAAAAGAAAGTTTTTTGAGTCGGTCCATTGCCAAACGATAGCCTAGCTCGGCCCGTATGGAGACAAGTCGAGCTCGACTGGTGATCCACTAAGGGGCTCGGTTCGGGACATGACTCGTGGGCCTCATGGGTCAAGAAGAGTCAGCTCGTTTTTTTTTTAAAGCAAAATTTTTAAAAAACTTCAAAAATGAAAATCCAAAATACAAGCCATTTTGTGGGCCTGGACCACGAGTCGGCTAGTGTATTTTATGAGTCGAGCAAGCTCAATTGTAAAAATAATTGGAACTCGACCTGAGTCAATCATAGGCTGAAATTAAATGATCTGGGGCAATGAACCCAAACATCGCTTAACCTATTTGCCACCCCTCCTATATGGGTTCAAGTGACTGGTTTGAATCCCATCAAATTGTATCAGATAGCTGTTCGAAAATAAGTGCATGAAAAATTTTAAACTCTTCATTTGTTTGAGACCTTTCATCTTCTCAACCTTTCATATTTTGTAACTTTGGTAACTCTCTTGTTAATGGTGGATTTGGAATTGGAAGGTCACTCTTGTGCCTATATAAACAAGTCCAAAGTTCATCATTTCAACACATCAAAAACTAATCTTGTCTTCTTCCAAGTTCATTTCTCTTTCGGTGATATTGTTCAGCAGTAGATTGGTTTGTTGGTACAACCAGTTCTACCGTTGTATCCTGAGAAACAGACGTTCATAACCTACGGTAGGGGACGAATTTGTTTTAAGGAAATTGTACTTGTACAGGCCTTGGGTTCCTTTTTTTTCAATTCTTTATTCTGAAGTTTCCTTACTCCATTTATTTACTGTTCATTTTAATTATAATATGTTTTTTAATGTTCTTAATTGACATATGTATAACAATCTTAAAACAGATTCGTGTTAAACTCATATTACATAAAAAATGAAAAACATTGAAACTAGTTTGGTTGGAGTTTTCTTGATTTGTGTATTCGCAAAACTGGAAGGCTTTGTCAAAATGACCTAAACTGTCTAAGGAGAGCTTAGAATTTAAGTGGTCCACTTGTGACCCCCCCCCCTTCCCTCCCCTCCCCTCCCCTCCCCTCCCCTCCTCACTTGGAAGCCTTTTAGTTGCGTGTTATTCAAATCAACAAGACGAAAAGAAATGGGTTAATTTCATAATTGCAAGTGTAACTAAACTGAAAAACAGATTTGTTTATTCTGTTTATTTTAAAAGTGGAACTAAAATTTTTCTCTTGTTTCAGAAAAATGGCTACTGATCCGATTACTGAAGTTGTGGTTATTGAAAACCAGATTGTGGCACAAGTGCCAAGTTTTGCTGCAACCCAAACTTTGGCTCCAACTGGTCATGTAACTGTTCCAGTTAATCATGGAGAAAAATCGGAGAAGTTCAATAGATTGAATTTCAAAAGGTGGCAGCAGAAAATGCTATTTTATCTAACCACCTTGAATCTTGCGAGAGTCTTGACTGAAGATGCTTCGAAACTCAAACAGGGTGACGGAGACATACAAGCTGTCAGCGCTGTTGAAGCTTGAAAACATTATGATTTCCTATACCAAAATTATGTCATGAATAGCTTGGTAGATTCACTATACAACGTGTATAGTACAATAAAAACGGCAAAGGAATTATGGGAGTCTCTAGACCAAAAATATAAAACCGAGGATGCAGGGGCTAAGAAATTTATTGTCGGCCGCTTCCTGGATTATAAAATGGTGGACTCAAAACCCGTAATCAGTCAAGTACAAGAATTGCAAGTGATTTTGCATGAGATTCACGCCGAGGGAATGAGTTTGAGTGAAACTTTCCAAGTGGCAGCTGTTATTGAAAAGCTACCTCCGACTTGGAAAGATTTCAAAAATTACCTGAAGCACAAGCGAAAGAAAATGAACATTGAAGAACTGATTGTTAGAATTTGAATTGAAGAAGACAACAAAAGTTCTGAAAAGAAGGGGTTTAATCCTCAAGTGGCCAAA
Organism: Forsythia viridissima; assembly: GCA_030279155.1. Lineage (NCBI taxonomy): Eukaryota > Viridiplantae > Streptophyta > Magnoliopsida > Lamiales > Oleaceae > Forsythia > Forsythia viridissima. The sequence continues at coordinate 35,944,011 of CM059033.1, read as the reverse complement.
GCAAACGTAGTGGAGCACGGTCAAAGCTCTAAGACAAACAAGAGCAAGTTTGGGCTGTCTTGGAAATGGATGAAAATGGGTCCAAAAGGAGGAGTTTCCAAGAAGAAATTTCTTGGAAAATGCTACAATTGTGACAGAGTAGGTCACAGATCGTCGGAGTATAGGTTGCCAAAGAGAACAACAAGAAAGAAGCAAATGTTGTTGATGACATCACATGATGTGTCTGAAACCTCACTGCAGTCATTTCTGAAGTAAATCTGGTGGGTTCAAATCTGAAAGAATGGTGGATAGATACCGGTGCCACCCGACATGTTTGCTCCGACAAGGAGAAGTTTAGTGGTTTTGAAGAATCAAAAGGAGAAAAGCTGTATATGGGAAATTCAGTAACCTCTGAAATCAAGGGTCATGGAAAGGTGGTTCTAAAGATGACGTCTGGAAAAGAGCTAACTCTAAACAACGTGCTCTATGTGCTAGAGATTCACAAGAATTTGGTGTCCGGCTCGCTGTTGAACAAGCATGGATTTCGTATGGTGTTTGAGTCAGACAAAGTTATTTTGTCTAAGTCTGGAATGTTTGTACGAAAGGGCTATTAAGCCAAAAATGAATAAAATTAAAAACTCTTCTGTTTACTTGCTTGAGTCTTCCAATTTGTAATATAATAGACTAATACATGTTAATTATGACATTTTGCATAGACTAATTAACTTGAATTGCATACCTACATTTCAAATTGATAATAAACATAAGTGTGAAATTTGTGTTGAGTCAAAATTGATAAGGTCATCATTTCAATTTGTTGAAAGAAAAACTGAACCACTTGATCTAATTCACACCGATGTATGTGATTTAAAATCTTTACAAACAAGGAGAGGTAATAAATATTTTATTACTTTTATTGACGATAACACAAAATATTGTTTTGTGTATTTGCTTAGAAGTAAAGACGAAGCTATAGAGAAATTTATTATTTATAAGAATGAAATTGAAAATCAACTCAACAAGAAGATCAAAGTGTTGAGAAGTGATAGAGGTGGTGAATATGAATCGCCATTTGCTGAATTCTGTGCACAACACCGAATTAAAGATGAAACAACAGCACCTTATTCACCTCAACAAAATGGTGTTGCTGAACGGAAAAATAGAACATTGAAAGAAATGATAAATGCAATGTTGTTAAGTTCTAGATTACCTTAGAACATGTGGAGAGAAGCTGTGTTATCAGCTAATTACCTTTTAAAAAAGGTGCCCCGGAAGAAATAAGATAAGAGCCCCCTACGAGTTATTGAAATAAAGAAAGCCTTCCTACAAATACTTACGAGTGTGAGGGTGTCTTGCCAAAGTGGCGGTACCTACACCAAAGAAGGTGAAAATAGGACCAAAAACTGTTGATTACATTTTTATTGGTTATGCACATAACAGTAGTGCTTATCGATTTCTTGTGCATGAATCTAAAATTTTAGACATACACAAAAATACGATAATAGAATCAAGAAATGTTTCATTTTTTGAACATATATTTTCGTACAGATCCATAGAGGAAGCAAGCTCCTCTAAACAGACACATGAAGTAACGGACCAAAAAGAACAATCAGAAGAAGAAGATGAAGTTAAACCAAGACGTAGCAAAAGAGTTAGAACTGAAAAATCGTTTGATCCATATTTTCTGACTTATATGCTAGAAAGTGAACCTCAAAGCTTTAAAAAAGCTGTGAACTCTTCTGAAAGACCTCAATGGAAAGAGGCAATTAAAAGTGAGATAGATTCTATTCTGCAAAACCATACATGGGAGCTAGTGGATCTTCCTCTGGGATGCAAACCACTTGGCTACAAATGGATTTTCAAGAAGAAAATAAAAGCAAATGGAACAATCGAAAAGTATCAGGCAAGTCTTGTTATAAAAGGATACAGACAACGAGAAGGCCTTGATTACTTTGATACATATTCTCCAGTAACGAGAATAACATCCATTAGAATGATACTTGCAATTGCAGCTTTGCAGAATCTCGAAGTACATCAAATAGATGTGAAAACTGCTTTTCTAAATGGAGATTTAGATTAAGAAATCTACATGGAACAACCTGAAGGTTTTTCTGCTCCAGAGCAAGAAAACAAAGTCTGTAAATTGGTGAAATCATTGTTCCAAAACAATGGCATGAAAAGTTTGATCATGTCATGATAGAATGTGGATTTAAAATCAACGAGTGCGATAAATGCGTTTATATCAAAGACACTAAAAATGGCTATGTCATTTTATGTCTTTACGTTGATGACATGCTTATTGTTGGAAGCAACGATAAGATGATTAAATCTACTAAAGACATGTTAAATACAAGATTTGACATAAAGGATATGGGCTTAGTAGATGTGATACTTGGAATTAAAATTTCAAGAACATCAAAGGGAATTGTCCTAAGTCAATCACACTATGTGGACAAAATTCTTGATAAATTTAACAAGGATGATTCTAGCATGGCTAGAACACTGATAGATACCAATCAGCATCTATCAAAGAACAGAAGCGAGAGTATCTCTCAAGTAGAATACTGTAGAATTATTGGAAGTCTGATGTACTTAATGAGTTGTACAAGACCAGACATAGCCTACACAATCAACAAATTGAGTAGATACACGAGTAATCCAGGAGCTGACCACTGGAAAGGAATAATAAGAATACTAAGGTATTTGAGATATACTCGTGATTATGGGTTGCACTATACTAGATATCCGACAGTTATTGAAGGATACAATGACGCTAACTAGATATCTGATATAAAAGACTCAAAGTCTACAAATGGATTTGTGTTCACACTGGGAGGTGCAGCTATATCATGGAAATCTTCTAAACAAACGGTTATAGCCAGATCTACTATGGAATCTGAGTTTATAGCCTTGGACAAGAGTGGTGAAGAGGCTAAGTGGTTACGTAACTTCCTAGAGGATATTCCTAGATGGCCAAAGCCTGTGCCGGCAATTTGCATACATTGTGATAGCCAATCTGCAATTGGTATGGTACAGAGTAACATGTATAATGGTAAGCCTAGACACATACGTCGTAGACATAATACCATAAAATAGCTACTCTCAACTGGAGTTATCTCTATTGACTATGTAAAGTCAAAGGATAATATTACGGATCCACTAACTAAAGATTTGAATAGAGAGTTAGTTGAAAAGTCGTCGAAAGGAATGAGACTTAAGCCTTTGAAAGAATAAGTTAATACAGTGGAAACCTAACCTAGTTGACTAGAGATCCCAAGATCTAGGTTCAAAGGGACAACCTAATTGTAAATACTTAATTAGATCACTATGGGAGTTCTCTCATATCCATTCCTATGATAAAACAGTGATACCCGTAGAGGAAATGATAAGCAATAGACTTTTAATAATTCTTACTAGCGGAGTAGAGCGAGCTACTCTTAATAAGAAATTACCTATGTAAGAGAGAAATGGGGCCGCTTCTAAGAGAATTGTGTAAGGCGCAATTCTTAAAAACTCTCGCATAACTAGGCACATGTTCGCGGCAATAAATGAATATAATAATGAAAACTGAACTATGTCAGGAATAATTCTGTGTGAAGTATATCATCGTTTACATAAAAGGCAGAACAGTTTAAGTACATCGCGTCTACTGATCAGTTAGTAAAGTAAATATGCTTTCATAAGGGAAGGTTCAAAGAGTAACACCTACCTATCCTATGCAGGATTCGGATATTGAACTTTATCACCAAGTCTTCCGTGTCTCTTTCAATTTTTAATTCATGTGGGGGATTGTTGGAAAATAAGTGAATGAAAAATTTTAAACTCTTCATTTGTTTGAGACCTTCCATCTTCTCAACCTTTCATATTTTGTAACTTTGGTAACTCTCTTGTTAATGGTAGATTTGGAATTGGAAGGTCACTCTTGTGCCTATATAAACAAGTCCAAAGTTCCTCATTTCAACACATCAAAAACTAATCTTGTCTTCTTCCAAGTTCATTTCTCTTTCGGTGATATTGTTCAGCAGTGGATCGATTTGCTGGTACAACCAGTTTTACCGTTGTATACTGGGAAACAGATATTCATAATTTACGGTAGGGGACGAATCTGTTTTAAAGAAAAAGTACTTGTATAGATCTCGGTTTGCTTTCTTTTTTAATTCTTTATTCTGAAGTTTCTTTACTCTATTTATTTACTATTTATTTTAATTATAATATGTTGTTTAATGTTTTTAATTGACGTATATATAACAATAGCTAGGCAAGTGAAGTGAGGTGAGGTCAAATATTACAAATAATATATTAGCTCAGTAAATTCCCCTGTAACTCCAACAACCCCACTAGCATTCCCCTCCCCCCAAGAAAAAGTAAGAAAGAAAACATTAGGAGTACAAAAGAGATAAATATATTGTCGAACGAAACTTACCTTTCATTTCCATCTGATCTCATGTGAGCATCTCTCGCAGAATGTGACTTTCCAACCATAAAATATTCACTAAGGGCCATCCTTCTTTTGCCAATCCCGTCACCTGTGATTTCTTGACATGTTTGTTATTTAGTACACGATTTACATAAAAAAAAATTATTATTTAAAAAGAATAGCTAAAATGTGCATTTGGAGAAAACAAACAAAATAGAGTATGTATTTTAGATTAAAATAGATTTGGAAATAATTATTTTATGAAGGGTAAAATTGAAAAATAATTTGAAAAACGGCAAAAAATAATCGATTTGGAAAGTTGAGAAATACACTCCAAATTACACTATACTGATTTATGGTAATTTTTAAACCACTCAAAACTAGTGTTCCAAAAAACTAACAAATACCGATTTTTTCAATCTTTCAAAAATAGTACCATCCAGAACCGGTAAAGAAAAAACTCTCAAGAAGACTTAACCTTTTACTTCTTTAATATTGTTTATAGAGTCTACTCTAACTTAGGGTTTGTCTTCAACTAAAATTTTGATAAAAAAGTGAAATCAATGTCAATTAAATTTAATGATATATTTCATATGACCCACAATTTTTTACAATTTTTAAACTACACGTTTTAATTTATCAATTTTTATTATATATATATAATTTTAATCAAAATCATAATTTTAATCAAAATCAATAACACCTTTACTAAACATTGTACAGTGCAGTTTTATATCCATACCAACATCATTGCTTTTAAGATTTAAGATAAAAAGCCGCTATAAAAGACCCATATAAGACAATTGTATAAGCGGTTCACATGCTATTTGATGTTGAAATACTACTTGACAATATACTGTCCACACTTGGCTAATTACTTGTAATGCATCTATAGCTCTATACCTTGCTTAACTCTGAAAATTTGCATCGATATTCATGAAGAAAAATACACCTAGAAAAACAGACATTTTCTTCTTTCTCTGGGCTTTGTTTATTGCAGTTTAATTTGCCTTCGTGGGGCAATCATTTTGAGTGAATCTCCTGGTTGCAACCCAAAGTATTACTCTCTCAGATACTTGCGTTTTGTCTTCAACTATTCAGGGGAAGTTCAAGTAAGATTTTCTTTTACTGCCTTGAATATTTCTTCTTCTCAGCCCTTTCCGACTCGCCGGGGCCTTTGGCCTCCAAACTAGAAAGACTCATTCTTCGGGGCATCTTAGCATGGAACTCATTCTTGTCGGGAAACCAGACTTTCTTGGTGGGAAGTTGGAAAGTAACTTTTAAGATATGGTTTTGCCAATATCAAAACTTTTATAGATTACACAGATAAAAAGATGAAATATATGAGTGGTGTAGGGCTTGGTCTGAGTCTTGTTTTTGGGTGTCTTTTGCTGGCTCTGCTTGCTGAGATTTACTACTTTTTATGGTGGAAAAATAGGATTATCAAGAGAAGTACTGAAGATGGTTGTTACAATAACCCAGCAACAGAATTTTTCTACAAATTCTGTTGCAAAAAGCCATCTTCTTCAAGTACAACTGGTGCTCAAGAAATAAGTTTCTCAGAGACATTTGTTCAAACACCTCAGGCTGAACAAATTCATGCCAATTCAAACAACAACAAAGACTTGCTGCAGCTCAAGCCCTTTGGATCAGAAGATATCATGCCAAGATTTCTCTTCACTATTGAAGAAGAAACAAGAGAAGATTTGGAATCTGCAAATGGAAGATCCAGTTTTGACAACAGTAGAAAACAATCAAGAAGTAAAAGTTTGAGTGATTTATTTCATAATATTGCTGAAACTCCATTCTTGACTCCTGTTGCTTCACCACCATATGTTACTCCTCCTTTAACCCCAACATCATCATCAGATAATTATAATCAAAAGGGCGGTTTCAATCCATTCCTTGAATCAGAAAGTGATGCAGTATTCAATAGAGTGAAGTCTTCTCCACTTCCAAAATTGAAGTTCTTGAGGGATGCAGAAGATAAACTTTATAGGAGAAAAATCATGGAAGAAGAAGGGGGAATTAGTCAAAATCACAGTTTTGAAGAACAGTATCATCCTTCAAGCTCTTCTTCACAGGTACTTCCTATGGCGGCTTCTCCTCCAAACTGCAATAAGCAATTAGAACCCTAATCATAATGAATGACTTGATGTTAGTGCAGATTTTGGTTTCACCGTTTCTTACTTTCTTTTATTCATGTACGGTTATTACTCTTTTGTTTTGCATTATACTATTAGTTTTTCCTTTTTAGTGTATATATTATTTTCATTAACTACATTCCCACTTGGGATGTTTATGAAGTAATGGAAGCATTAAAAGTCAAAATTAATTGGATAGAGTACATAATTTTCTCGTTATATATATATATATATATATATATATATATATATATATATATATATATATATATTATCGAATTTTCTCGTTATATTTTAGTACTATTTAATTTTGCTTATTAAATATAAAATAAATCAAGCAGAGGCAAGCACTATTTATCTTTTAAATAACTCGTATAGAATCATTCATACACCAGAGAAAACTATTCAGCAAGATATACGTCGAGCCGTTGGGCCTCACCATTCTCTTTGCATAAAAAACACAAATCCTTGTTCATGAGTTCCACATATTACGGACCTCTATAGTCAAGTCATGTATAGTTCTGTTGGAGAGTCGGACTAATACATTTTGACACATTCATTAGCACGGGCAACAAAAATGAAATTGAGTGTGAGACTGGTGTGGGGGAGATTGTCTAAAAGTGGTGGAGGACAAGTGAATTGAATTGTTATATTCAATCTCCATGTCTCTTAGTAGTTGAAAATTCTTGCATTTATTCAGGTAAATAATTACGTATTGACTAGAAACTATATATTGTGTTTGATAAAAGTTTACAGTAAAAAGGTAAAATTAATAGTATATTTTTATTTACCAGTTTAAATGTGACAATTGATATATTTCTTTTTTAATCAATTTTTATTATCCCTAATTTAAAGTTAATAATTCAGATTAATCTTACATAGTAACTTTGAACTCAATACAATTACTACTATCACTCTTCTTGTATAAACGAATTTGTATTGTGTGACTAATGTGACATTTTGGCCTTTTCATAAAGAACGAATTCCCGGACACAAACCCGTGACCTTGGCTCGTGCGTAAACCGAAAGGTACCCAAATTGAATAAATATTTGTTTTCAACTTTCTTCAAGGAATAAAACTTTTTTTTTTCTCTTTTTCTTTATTTTTTACTTTTTGTACCTTGAACTTTGTAGTTTGTACCTGGGGGCAGAATCTTTGTGTTGAGTCATATATAGACAGAATGATCATAACATTAAAATATGGGTAAATTACAATTACACTCCATGTTCTTTTAATTTTATAACAATATTATTTTTATTTAATTTTTTTTACAGATATTATCTTCATTCTTTTATTAATTCGCAAAGATGTTCCAAATGAGATTTTTGACGATTTTACCCATAACTTAAATAAATTAAAATAACAGAAGAAAGAAAATATAATGAAAATATTGCAATTGGAATCCATAATTTTTTCAAAAATACAAATAAATCTTAAATTTTTTATTTTTTTCACAGATTTTCACTTAAAATAATAAAAAATTAGTCATCAATTCTCAAATCTTCTAATTTGATACCTACGTCCTTCAGTATATATACGATGAAAGGACATTTAGAGCTTGGATAAATTTCATCTAAATATTTGTTAATTAACAAAAAATTAAATCTATTATTTAACTTTGACATATTTAACAAAGATAAAATAATATCTTCATGTTTTATTATTTTAAACAATTAAAAAAAGAAATAAAAAAGAAGAGACAAGTTCTTATTCTTCTTCCCCACACCACACATGATAACCATGGAAAGTCAGAATTCAAATCAAATTCAAATACATCTACCTAAAATAGAACTCCAGATTTCAGCCATGTATCGCACCATGATTCTCTCTTAATTGTAAATTCCTTTAGTTTAGCCAAGTATATTTCTGTCATAATTATCAATCCCTACAATTTAGGGAATGCTATGTAATCTTTGTCAATATATATACATGACCAGAATCACCACAATTGGTGTGGTCTTAAACCCAATATACTTGCCATCTATATTCTTCTTCATGGTATCAGAGCCATACGTCTAACGACCATACACATATTTTTTTTTCTTCTCTCCATGGAAGCCATCAATTCCTCTGCTGGTGCTGTAGTTCCCAGCCATTCTGGGTTCATGTCTATCAAACTTGACAGAACCAACTATCCACTATGGCTTGCTCAAATTGTTCCGATTCTAAAAAGCAAGAATTTGATGGGATTTGTCACAGGAACAAATCCTTGCCCACCAGAATTCAAATCAAATATTGATGGCACCGTAACAACTGAAGTGGATCCTAGGTATGCTACCTGGCATCAACAGGACCAAATGATCCTTAGTTGGATCAACAACTCTCTTTCTCCAACTGTACTGTCTACAGTGGCTCGATTCACATCATCACAAGCTACATGGTCCTTACTTGAAAAGAGATATGCTTCTCAGTCGAAAAATCGAATTTTGCAACTCCGGCATGACTTACTAACTGTGAAAGGGGAAGGTCTTTCCATCTCAGATTTTGTGGACAAGATAAATCAGATTGCTGATAATCTTGCCTTAGCAGGAAAACCAGTTGACGATGATGAACTTGTCAACATAATCCTGAACAATGTCGGCCCGGCATATGAAGTTACAGTCAGCTCTGCACAAGCCCGTGACACTTCTATATCCTATGATGATCTTGTCGCTTTATTGCTTAATGCAGAGATGAGGCTCAAGGCGCATCAAACACCATCTCTTGAGGCAAGTCCCACTGCCATGTACGCACCCAAAGCTACACAAAGCAACAACCGTGGTCGTAATTCTGTCCACCACCGTGGATCCAATATGCGAGGCAGGGGACCATCTGGTTTCCGTCGGAATCAAAATTGGTCCCAACCATAATCAGGTTCAGTGTCTTTTGGTAACTCTGGTCTTATGCCTTCACGTCCTCCATGTCAAATCTGTAATCGCAGTGGGCACAGTGCCCTTGATTGCTATCAACGCATGAACCATGCGTATGAAGGTAGAATCCCACCTCAAAAACTTACGGCTATGGCTGCTATTGCCTCCTCCAACACTCCATCAACCACATGGATTTCAGATTCTGGTGCCTCGAACCACATTACTTCTGATCTTACAAATTTGGCCATTCACAATGAATATCAGGGAAAAGATCATGTTGCTGTGGGTAATGGTGCAGGTTTGCCTATCGCTCATACTGGCTCTAGTAAATTCACTTGTGGTTCCTCAACCTTTGCTTTGAAAAATATTTTGCATTGTCCTTCCATTGCTGCTAATCTTTTGTCAATTTATCAATTCACACGGGATAATAACTGTTACTTTGTTTTTTATTCTGACTGTTTCTATGTGAAGGATGTAAAGACGGGGAAGACGCTTTTCCGCGGGAAGAGTGAACATGGTCTCTATCCCTTTCGCATTCATACTCAAATCTCTACAAAATCGGGTCGTCCTTTTGCATTGGTTGGTGTTCGTGTTAGCATCCCAATTTGGCATTCTCTGTTGGGTCATCCTGCCAACAACACTTTGTCACATCTTATTTCAAATAAATGTCTTCTCATGCATGGTGATAATTCCATTCCATTTTGTAATTCATGTCCTTTGGGTAAAAGTACTAAGTTACCTTTTCAATTGTCGAATTCCATATCAAAATTTCCTTTGGAATTAATTCACTCAGATGTTTGGACTTTTCCTATTATTTCAATGAAAGGATCAAAATATTATGTTTTATTTGTCGATGATTTTTCACGATACTCATGGATCTTTCCAATGCAATATAAACATGAAGTGTACGATATCTTCCTCAAATTTAAACTACATGTTGAAAATCTCTTTTTATCCAAAATAAAAATGTTTCAATCTGATGGTGGGAGTGAATATACAAAAAGAAAGTTTCAAAATTATTTGGCTCATAATGGTATTGGATTCCGCTCCTCTTGTCCAGGTCATCCCGAACAAAATGGGGTCGCAGAAAGAAAACATCGTCACATTGTTGACACTGGGCTCACCCTTTTTGCCCATGCTCATATGTCATCAAATTATTGGGTAGATGCATTTCAAACTGCATTATACTTAATAAATCGTCTGCCAACTCGTGTTTTACAGTACCTCAGTCCATATGAAAAATTATTTCACAAATCTCCCTCATATGATACTCTTCGTGTATTTGGATGTGCATGTTTTCGTTATTTACGACCTTACAATACAAATAAATTACAATTTCGTTCCAAGCGGTGTGTTTTTTTGGGGTACTCTCTTAACCACCAAGGATACCGCTGTCTTGATCAAAGTACAAGTCGTATTTATTTGTCCCGTCACGTTATTTTTGATGAGTTATCATTTCCATTCCAAGAGACCACTACCACTCTTTCTGCAGAGACGGTTTCACCAAACTTTAATTCACCACTAGAGATAGTTACTGAACCTTTGCCCCATATACCATTAGCTTCTACTGACTCTCCAAATACAACCATACAACCTCCAGACCCACCTATACAAAACCCACCTAATGTTCCTACTACATCCATCACACCAAGTACAAATATCCTCATCACTCCTCCTATCATTACCGAACCTACCCAACCAAACACTACTCCAACCCCCAATCCTATCATTACTGAAACTTCTCCCCCAACCACTAATCCCCACCCTATGGTTACTAGGAGTCGAGCTGGAATCTCTAAACCAAATTCAAAGTATGCATTGACTGTAACTTATGATCCCACTCTTCTAGAACCCACATGTTATACTCAAGCTGCAAAATATGAGGAATGGCGTAAAGCAATGGGTGTTGAGTTTAATGCTTTGCAACAAAGCGGTACTTGGTCATTGGTACCACCTACTTCGGATATGAACATCCTACCTAACAAATGGGTGTTCAAAATCAAAAAGCGTTCAGATGGCACTATTGAACGCTACAAGGCCCGCCTAGTGGCCAATGGATATCACCAACAAGAGGGCATTGATTATACAGAAACTTTTAGTCCGGTTGTGAAGCATTCCACTATTCGCATTATACTTGCTTTAGCAGTCAATCACAAATGGCCAATTCGACAATTGGATGTTCAAAATGCCTTTCTACATGGGATCTTATCAGAGAAAGTATATATGAAACAACCTTCGGGCTTCATTGATCCACAATATCCTAACCATGTTTGCAAACTTCATAAGTCACTTTATGGTTTAAAACAAGCACCGCGTCAATGGTTTACAAGATTTTCTGATTATTTAGAGGAACTTGGGTTTTATGAGTCTAAAGCAGATTATTCTCTATTCACATTTCATAAGGGTGATTTGCTCATTATTCTGCTTATATATGTTGATGACATTTTAATAACAGGCACTAGCTCTTCCCATATTTTTAGTCTTATTCAGAACCTGGGCAGATTGTTCTCTATGAAAGATTTGGGTCCACTACACTATTTCCTTGGTCTAGAGGCAGTATACAGCACAACTGGCTTGCATCTCACTCAAACCAAATACACTATGGATTTATTGTTTCGCACTAAGTTTCAGGATGTCAAGCCAATCTCTTCTCCTGCTAATGCTGGTAAGAAACTCAGTCTCTATGATGGAGACCCTCTTTTAGATCCCACAGAATTTCGAAGTGTTGTTGGCGCCCTACAATACTTGACACTGACTCGTCCAGATATATGCTTTGCTGTTAATCAAGTGTGTCAATTTCTGCATCAACCAACAACACATCATTGGACTGCTGTGAAACGCATTCTACGTTATTTAAAGGACACTCCTGACCATGGGCTCTTCTACCAACCCGGCTCTTTGATGTTGGAAGCTTACTCTGATGCAGATTATGCAGGCTGCCCAGATGATCGTCACTCTACAGGTGGCTACTGTGTCTATCTTGGTCATAATCCCATCTCTTGGAGTGCCAAGAAACAGCGTACTATATCCAGATCAAGCACCGAAGCTGAATACCGTCAACTAGCCTACACTGCAGCTGAACTCTCATGGATTAGATCCTTATTTAAAGACTTAGGAGTATGTCTTTCAACTCCTCGCATTTGGTGTGACAATATCAGCTCCATATCATTGGCATCGAACCCGGTCTTCCATGCTAGAACCAAACATTTGGAGGTTGACTATCATTATGTCCGTGACAAAGTGGTACGTAAGGAACTCGAGGTCTGCTATATCTCCACTACAGATCAAGTCGCCGACATCTTTACTAAAGGTCTTTCAAAGTCTCGGTTCCTTCTATTAACAAACAAGCTTATGGTTCGCTCACGGCCCATCAGCTTGCGGGGGTGTGATAACCATGGAAAGTCAGAATTCAAATCAAATTCAAATACATCTACCTAAAATAGAACTCCAGATTTCAGCCATGTATCGCACCATGATTCTCTCTTAATTGTAAATTCCTTTAGTTTAGCCAAGTATATTTCTGTCATAATTATCAATCCCTACAATTTAGGGAATGCTATGTAATCTTTGTCAATATATATACATGACCAGAATCACCACAATTGGTGTGGTCTTAAACCCAATATACTTGCCATCTATATTCTTCTTCAACACAACCCCCACATGCTCCACCACCCCCGAATTATCTATATAGACAAATTTCTGGAAGCGAGTAACGCTAAGGCACGTGGCTTTCAATTTTAAGCAACTTTTCTAGAAGATCCTTCTTCATAAACCACGGGGAGAAAAATTATGAAACAACAGTTGCAACTTACCAAAAATGCTATACATTTTATTGCTCATTTTGTTATATAGCCCATGGAAGGTAGGCACTGGAAAAATTGTAGGAAGAATCCACTTTTTGAGCCTGAATTCAATTTCTAAGAACCCAATTCAACAATTTTCATTTCATATGTTTGGGGGTCTTGATTCTATTCAAAGATTTGAATATAGTCTACTCAAAAGTCCTCTTTTTTTTTTTTTTTCCTTTTTTCGTGAAGAAGTTTTTTTTTTTTTTTCCAAGAACCATATCTTGTAATCAATTTATATACGCGGTTACAGGTGGTATGAAGTGGGGTAGGATGGGGAAGAGGATAGATTTTTTTAATTGTTTTCAATAATAGTACATAAAGAGACTATTTTGCATTTTTGAAAAAGTTATGGATGCTAATTATAATTTTTCTATTATTTTTTTTTTGTTATTTTAATAGGCAAAATAGTCAAAAAAAAAATCATTTAGGGACCATCTGTGCAAATTAATAAAATGATTGGGACGATATCTGGGAGTAAAATCGAATATGGATGATATTGTTACTAAACTGAAAGAATAGAGATTGTAAGTGTCATTTACCCTTAACACATTAACTCAGAAATTGTTTGAGAGAGTTTTTTAGTAAATTTTGATTAAAAAATTGATGAAATGCATAGTTGAAAAATAAAATAAAATTTATGAGTCTTATAAAATGTGTGGTTAAAATTTATTATTGACTTTTAACCACAATTTTTTTAACTTATTTTAATCTGGACCAAACAAGCACTAAGTATAAATAAGAATAGGGTAATTTGAACTTTTGGTCCCCCAACATTTGTAGCAGGTTTTTAATCTACCTCCAACCAATTTTTATAGCATTAGACACTCTCAACATTTACAGTTTGTTGCAAATCACGTCTTCATTGACATTTTTTGACGAATTTTCCCCCTCTTCTTTAAATAAACAAAAATAGAAAAACTAAAAACAACAAAAAAAAAATTACAAATGTTGTCTCATAACTTTTAAAAAGTACAAAATAACTTCATCTTCCCAAAAAATCTACCCAAATGCTGGACACCAATCTGGAAATCAACAATAAGATCATGAAAGCTAATGTTTGAATGGGAATGGTCTTCAACATCCTCTTCTCTCGAGGCCATCACATTATAGTGATTTAGGTTCAATGTGGTCATCTGGTGGAAATTCATCCAAAGATCCAGAGGCCCTATCTACTTGTAAACTTGATGTTTCCCATTTTCTACATGTTTGATGCTCATGTTCTTCCTTATCATATTGCTGCATCTAGTTTATTTGGAGATCGACTGGGTGGTGTTGGCTGGAGTGATGATGGCCAACCTTAAACTAGTGGTCAAGCTACTATTATTGCTCAGGTAGTTGAAAAACAATTCACCGTTCAATTAACCAATAATGCTCCCACAATTCCTATCGAATGGTAGTCACATAGCCTAAGATTACCAGAGAAATTGTAGAAAGATCCCCAGCACTAGGAGGATGACACTGGTGCTGAATAGAATAATGATATTCATTATGATTTGTTTACTTCTCCGCTGTATGCCGTCGTGCCTTGCTTGTGCACCCCAGGCGACAAGCTTCAAATCTGCTATATCTGCTGCTGTTTTCGGCTTCAAAGTCGAATCCTCACTGGCTTTGTTTCATAGTTTTTCAATCTGGATTTTGGTGAGATTCAGCAACGTGAAGGTGATGGGCTTCTTCTGGTACTCCATGTTATCTTCTTCACCTATTAACGACGGCGGCTGGCGGAGCAGCGTCGGGTCGAACTTTGAAAATTGTTCATATGCTTCCAACACCTTTCTATCAAGAAATGGCTTGTTGAATGTTTCATCTCATGGTTAGATAGTGGTGATTTGGCCGTGGGCGAGGTAAGTTTTTGGGGAATATTGAGTTATTTTATGCTTTTTGAAAGTTATGGGACTTCATTTACAATTTTCTTTTATTTTTTTTAATGTTTTTAGTTTTTTTCTATTTTTGTTTATTAAAGAGGAAGCCAAATGCGTCAAAATATATCAATGGAGACGTGATTTGCAATTATTTGAAATATTGGAGATGTTTAGTACTAAAAACAATTGGTTGAGAATACATCAATAACATATTTGAAAGGTTTGGGACTAAAATTACAAATTACCCATAAGAATATTATACCAATGTTCGCTTATGTTAAAATAGATAAAATATGTATTTTTTTTTACTAACCAACTATTTAAAGTAACACTAATTGGAAATAATAAATAAATTGTTTTAAAATGATAGATAATAATGAATGATTATTTAATATTATCTAGATGTACTATAAGAAATTTCACTTTTAACAACAAAAATTTTGGTCTTGTAAAGTCTCTCGACAACCATTTTTCAACAAAATATTATAAAAATGACTTTCTACGACAAAAATTTTCTTTGTTAAAAATTAAATTTCTTGTAGTATATGATTGTTCTACTTACTCTAGAAGATTGTATTCTTTTCAGATTGTAAATGTCATTGAAACCCAATAAATAAGCTTATTATTATAACAACTTTACACATTTGAGTTCTGAATGTTTCCAAAAAATTATTCACTTATTCGGTTTCTTTTAGGGGGTGGTATTTAATTAAAACTATTAAATACTTTTAAAAACTTTAATGGAGTTCTAAAGTGTATGTGTATTTAGTACGAATTTTTTAAACTCTATAAAAGATATTTAAAAGTCATTCGTTATTCAATTAGGACTTTTTAAAATCCTACGAAATTTAAAAATATTCTAATGACTGTTTATATTATTTTATATGTACTAATTTTAAAGCACAAGATATAAATAAAATATATCACATTTTCTCCCACATTCACCCCCAAGATTTTAAAATACTTTTGAAAAAAAAAAGTCCTCTTTCATATGATTTTTTTCCCTTTATGTAATATTTTTCTTTCTTTTTTTTCTTATACGAACTCGTCAAGATTAATATTATTTTCTCTTTCTTCAATGTGATTTTGTTTCTCTTCAATATTCTCTTAACTATTTTTTTTGGGTAAATTCAAGGCCGGTCACTGTTTTGGTACTTATGGGCTCTAAAGTCATATGCTCAAAACTTAATTCAATTAAAGTTATATTTTAGAGCTAAAAAACCAACATACCTTTAATTGTAAAAAAAATGTTAATTGTGATACTGTTTTGTTGTGATACTGTTTTGTCTATGACACTATTTTATATAGATAATGTGCTATGGTACACTTACACCATACTTTTATCTTTGATATTGATTTATTATGATAATGTTTCAACCCATGATTGTAAAATGCTTGATACTCTTTCAATCTATGATACTGTTTCTATTTATCAAATTTTTCCCTTGTTTCTAATGATACTAAAATATTATGACAAAGTTTCAACATATGATACTGTTTTAATCTCTTAGATTTATCTTTGATATTGTTTAATTATGACAAAGTTGTCTAAGAATAGAATACAAAATATTTGATACTCTTTCGATCTATGATACTGTTTCTATTTGTCGATTTTTTTTCCTTGTTTCTAATGATAGTGAAATATTATGACAAAGTTTCAACCTATGATACTGTTTCAATCTCTTAGTTTTATTTTTGATACTACTGTTTAATTATGCCAAAGTTTCAATCTCTTAGTTTTGTCTATGATACTGTTTTAATCTATGATATTGCTTTATTAATATAATGTTTCAATTATGATACTGATATATCAAACTTTATAACTGACTGAATCCATTGAATTTTTATTGGGTCTTTGTAAATTTTTGCATTTCAGTGTGTTGTAAGTGACATTTATAATTTGTGCATTTTGTTTCATTTCAATTTATTTATAAGTATGTTTGGTTAAGCTCAAAATTAGCTTATTTTTGTGTATTTGATCTAATTTAACCATTTCTGATTCAATTCATTTCTTCGAGTAACGATTATGATACACCAACTTCGCATGTTATCTGTGATACTATTTTATAAGATACAATGATACTATTTTGACAAAAAAATTAAAAATTACCATTTTAAACTAAAGAGACGACTTCAAATGGGTAAAATCCATCGTACGCAGTGGCAAAGCGACTGGTCTTGACCGTCTCGTCGAGACCATTCCGAAAACATATTATAATAAAAATTCTTAGCACGTGTGCGAATTCTATACTCATTTCTGTTGTGATACTGTTTTGTATAATACAGTATCAAATAACACACATGACTAATTAACAACACAAAAAAATAATCTAATGGTCAACTTAATACAGTATCAAGCTAATATTCTATAGTACAATATCAAGTTGTTTTCTATAATACAATATCAAGCGGCAAATCATAGTTACAACTAATATAATAATACTATATTCTATGATACTGTTTTGTTATTATGATACTGTTCTGTTATAATACAGTATCATTCATATAGAAATTTATCAAACAAATCATCCATATAGACACTCTAGCCAGCACTGAGACAACTCTAGTTCAACATTTGATCTACATATTATTGCACTTAATTGTGGAACAAGATTGGTCATTACCCAATATTCTTATCATAAGAAGCAAATGCACAACAATCCTACAAAGAAATTCAAGTGTTGCACTTAAGCCAACAAGTGAAACAACGTGCAATAAGCAGGGCCGGTTCTGACATTTCCGGGGCCCGAGGCGAAGTTCAAAAATTAGGCCCCCCAATAGACCACCAAATTATATTATGCATTTAATATCCACAAGGCTATTACGGAACTAACTACAAATTTAAAACTCGAAGAAAAAAAATAACAAACAAAATATATTATACAAAAAAATTTATATTATAATATATTGTTAACAAGGTCGAAAATGTTCTAAACTATCACTTAAATACAACTCGTCTAGCGGTTTTAGAAGCAAAAATATTAATCAAATTTGAGTAATCTAATTGTTCAACTATTTCTTTCTCAATTGATATCATAGCCAATCCATTCAATCTTTCTTGTGACATAGTTGATCGGAGATAAGTCTTGATCAGCTTCAACTTGGAAAAACTCCTTTCCGCAGATGCAACTGTAACCGGTATGGTTAGCAAAATTTTGTAAGCAATATAGGCATTT
Source organism: Forsythia viridissima (assembly GCA_030279155.1). Classification (NCBI taxonomy): domain Eukaryota; kingdom Viridiplantae; phylum Streptophyta; class Magnoliopsida; order Lamiales; family Oleaceae; genus Forsythia; species Forsythia viridissima. Next base: position 35,925,735 of record CM059033.1, on the reverse strand, counting down.
GGAAAACAACCATCCAATGTCTTCAAATAATGTAACACATCAATTGCTTTCTTTGCTTCACTTGATAAATAGCTCTTCAAGACTGTCAATTCCGAACATAAATCATCTCTATTAATATCCGAATGTCCATTATGTGTCAAATACTGCTCAAGATTATTACAAGACTTCAACAAACTGACACAAGATGTACGATATAACTTCTCCAAACTAAACAAAAATCTAAATGTCTCTTCAAGTTGTTTAAATTGTTGAAATCGTGTTTGAAGCGAAGATCGAGCTTGGTCAACAATAAAAAGGAAGTAATCAACTCTAAAAGATTCTTCTACTGATTGATTTACCTCATCACTGCCACTTTCATCAAACTACTTCTTTCTTCGAATGACACGTTTTTCTCGAAATACAGCTTCAATTCCCATTTCACTTGCTTTTGTTTTCGCTTCATCTATGGCAATAGCAAACCCATTTTCTCTATAATCGTCGAGAAACATAACAAGTCCTTGTAAGAGGTTGATAGCACCATCCACATCCATGTTTTCAGCTTGAAGATATTTACTCACCGTATTAATTGCATACAACAACCTATACCAAATTACCATGCCAAGCAAGAACTCAAAATTTTCAAGTTCATACGTCGCTAAGGACTCAGCTTCACTCTTCGTTTTACCATCTTCAGTAATGTCTGCCAAGTCAAGTAAAGCGTCTCTTATTTGTGCAGTTTGCTCTTTTATAGGTTTGACACTTTCAACATGACTTTCCCAACGTGTTTGTGACAATGGCTTCACTGTCAGACCTTCTACTTTATCTTTAAAAATTTTCCATCGCTTAGGAAAAGAAGCGAACAATGTGTAGATCCGTTGTATCACTCCAAAGAAGGATAGAGCTTTAGGACAACAATTCACCATATCACATAATGCTAAATTAAGACTATGGCAACCACATGGAGTATAAAAAGCTCTGGGATTAATTTCAAGTAATCTTTTTTGTACACCTTTGTGTCTCCCGCTCATGTTAGCTCCGTTGTCATATCCCTGCCCTCTAATATCATCAATATCAAGCTCAAGATTGGTTAAAACATTTTGAAGCTCGAGAGAAAGTCCAAGTCCTGACGTATCATCTACCTTCAAAAACTCAAGCCAATATTCTTCTACTGATGGTGATTTTTCCAAATCATCAACACATCGTATGACTAACGACATTTGCTCCTCGTGACTTGCATCTGGAGTACAATCAAGTAAAACTGAAAAATATTTTGCATGTCTAACTTTCTTGAGAATTGAACTTCTTACCTCTCCTGCCAACATCTGTATCAATTCATTTTGAATTGACTTACCGAGATATGTATAATGAATCTCACGTGCTTTAGCACGCCGAATGTGCTCTTGCATTATTGGATCAAACTCAGCAACCATTTCTACCATTTGCAAAAAGAGACCATTGTTCTCAAGATAAAGCTGTTCATCATCTCCTCGGAATGCCAAGCTGTTCTTGGCGAGTCTTTTCACAATAGCAATTATCCTCGTTAACACTTCTCTCCAATGTTTTCTTTCTTCATCAATCACCAATTGCACGCTTCTATCAATTGTATTTTTTGTTTGAAGTCTGTTTTCCAAATCAATCCAACTAGACATGCAACATATATGCTCTTCATTTCCTTCATGACTTTTAATAGACCGCTGTTGATTATGCCAATCTTTGTATCCATCATTACCCAATTGGCCTATTTTATTCATTGTAGATGGTGTTTTAAATAATTTGCAGCAAAAGCAAAATATCCTATCCAAAGATACTGAATATACTAGCTATTTTCTATCAATAATCTGCCCATTTGGTAGTAATCGCGTATATTGTGAACAATCAAAATGCCTATTTGCACCATCTTTGGGAAATATGATGCCATTGACTCTTTTTGGACCCATTTCAACTAAATAATCCCTCATGTTTTGGTCAATATTTTTCCAATTCCCGGGATCCTCGAAATTAAAAGAAAAGCCACCCTCTTCATTTAAATTTGTATGCTGAACATCAGCTACAACATTCTCAGTTGATTCTTCCATATTCTGTTGTTCCTCAATCACAAAAGTTTCCACCGTTTCTTCACTCTCCTTTTTTTTGTTTCGATTGAAATACTTATCCATATCTCCTGCTTGACTTTGAACTAATGCCATTTCCTTTTCTTTTCGTTTTCTTTTTTGAGCTCCAGACGCATATTTAGGAGGCATGGCTAGCCTAAAAAATAATAAAATATTTCAATAATCTCAAAATTAAAGCAGACAAGGCCACAATCATATATGCCGACAAGGCCACAATTATATGAGCCGACAAGGCTACAATCACGTATAAGCCAGCAAGGCTTCAACTATTTTAATTAAATCAATAAATAAGCGAGGGATAGCCATTGCTTACTTGAGAGTGAAATTTGAGCAGCAATTATGATATGACAAGTGTGAAAAACCACTTCTTCTTCTTGGAGATGTTAAACCTAAAATTAAGTATTAAAATTTGATCAATCACTCAAACTCAAAAATTATAATTGCTCCCAGACCGCATTACCCCAAACCGAAAAAATAAAAGAGAGAGAAAATCTTTCTTGGTTTTAATACTATTGCATTGTGTTTACTGATGTTTGAGTTTTCTAAAAAAAAAATGTGATATCTAAAGTTATCTTTAATGAAATTGGTGACCCTGTCATGAAATGAGAGCTGAGAACAGATGAATAATCCTATAAATTACTTTACTTCGTAGCAGCAAGCCAGGCCAGCAAATGAAATATTGAAAATTTGAAATGCATCAATGAACATAAGAAGTAAGAATCCGGCCCTGACCTAAACTACTCCAATAAAATAAAATGGGGGAAAAAATGATAAACCTTGGCAGCAAGCCAGCAATAATACCCATTAACAAAGATTAAGATAAACAAAAAAAAAAAAAAAAAAAGAAATACCTTTAACCAAGCCCGAGTCGAAAAACGGAAAAGGAGTAGAGAATCAGAGATGGAGGAGCCGAGGAGGAAGTAAGGAAGAGGAAGATAATAATTTTTCTTGGACAAATTAGTGAAAATTTTGGACAATGTAATGAATCACCCGTAGCGTCTCCAAGGCTCCAGCTGACTCTGCGTGTATAATTGTATAAGTGTATCTGTGTATGTATTGCTGATTTGATTTGCTGTGTGACTAAAAGTCTAAAAGTGAATAGTAGTAGGCTTTTATAATTATTGGGCTTGGTTGGTTTATTGTGGATATATAATAGATTAAGTGTTGCTGTGTTGGTTTTAATTTTTTTCAAACATTTGGACGTTGGCTTTGGGCCAAAACTACACAGTAAATTTTTTTTTTTTTTTTTTTTTTTTTTTATAAAAATGGGCCCCCTTTGGTTTTGGGCCCGAGGCGGTCGCCTCACTCGCCTCGGGCCAAAACCGGGCCTGGCAATAAGCATAACAACGGATTCTTCCTTAGAATTCATATCCATTGAACACATAGCCAACTCAATCCTAGCAAACAACAAAAAAACTCCTAAAATCCCAACTGAAAATTGATCCAAAATCTTCACCAAAGAACTAACCAATCTCAAAACCAGTTTAGCTACACCAAGAAATGCCACACACCATCCATTCATCTTATCAAATTTGTACTGCTCAGCTATCCCTTCAGCGCCATGGTAGCATGGCATTGTACCGAACCAGCACCTGATGAAGTTCATTATTTCAAACACGGACGTTATTGAAACATTCTTTTCTGAGAAAAGATCTGACAATTTACATACAGCAATAACTGAATTTAGGATTGATAAATGAAGTTGTGGAATAGTCTCTTTCACAAATCCTTCATTCCATAAATGTTTAGATATTTTTACAATTTCAAGAGCAGATGACCCAGATTTTACTATAGAGAATTAAAAAGTGATACTGCACTGAAGAAGTACTCGCCGAAGGTCGTCGGAGGTGGAGGATGTTGTCGCCGGAGGTGGAGGAGGAGGTTTTTGGAAGTGGAATATTGTGTTAATGAAAAATATGGTTAAAAAGGGTGATTTTGGAATTAATTTAAAATATTATTGTAAAGTATGACTTAATCACAATTTAAAAAAACGTTTTGACATAATTTGAAACAAGTTATGTGGAGATGACTTATTGACAATTTTCCCTTTTTTTTCTCTTTCTTCTTTTTCCTTCTACAACCCCTATAATCACAATTAATTATCTATATTTTTTTATAAAAAATAAAATTAATATTTCTCTCTCTATTTATTGTGATTTTTCTCTCTTTTCAGTATTGTGATTTTTCTCTCTCTTTTTAATAGTTTTTAACCATTTATCTTTCTTTCTTTCTTTTTTTCTTTCTACAAACTCTAGACAAATGATTAATTATCAACTTTTTTTTATGAAAAAGAAGATTATACTTTTCTTCTCAATTCAGTGTAATTTTTTCTTCAATATTCCTATAACCATTTTTTTCTCTTTCTTCTTTTTCATCGTTTTTCTATTTTTCATTAAAAATAAATAAATTTATAAATAAATTTTTTTATGATGGTTGCTTGTAAATTATTAATGAATCTCATCAAGTTAAAAATTAATCTTTTATTACTATATTTTTTATTCTTATTTTTTTATTTATCTTAATGAGTATGTGTGTCTTTTTTTCGTAAAATTGTTTTGATATGACTTCAATTCTTTGTTTTACTTTGAGTCTAGATATTGAAATACTTCAATGATTTTTCAATTGAATCAGGTAATGAAGTTTCATGATCTTCATCTGTGTTAGATGATCGAGGTGACAATTTTGGACCATTTTATGAGAGTCGAGAAGTAGAACAACAAAGTGGGAATGCTAATGAGTAAATGGATACTATAGTTACTAATATGAGGAGTAATATTGGGAAAGTTGATAATATTAATCAGTGATTTTTTTTAATAGAATAGTACTCAATTGTTTTAAAAAAATTGGTACTTTGATTATTTATTTATAGGGTTAATTTTACTAACGGTCACTAAAGTTACCTTAAAATTTTAAAATAATCACTGAAATTCAAAAGTTGCAGCACTAGTCACTAAAGTATATAATCATTTCTCAAACGATCGCTCTTTTAAGCTTTCAACATGAAATGGTGATGTGACATCGTTAAGTGATGATGTGGCACACAATAGACTATTATTTATTGCATGAAAGTTTATGTACTTTAAATAATATTTACTTTAGTCTCTATATTATCTTTCAGTTAAGTCCTCCAGAAATTGTATCTTAGGTCCATAATCTTTGTACTTATTTACAGTTTGGTCTCTAAAATTTCAATTTTCTTTCAGTTAAGTCCTTCAAAAATTGCATCTTAGGCCGTTAAAACAGTTAAAATTTCATACTTTGGCTCCCAAATTCTTGATTTTAGTGGCCAAAATAAGTGAAATTTTAGTGGTAAAAATAAGTACACTTTCAGTTAAATCCTTTACTTTACACTTGAATTTTCACTTAAACGAATAAAATAACATAATTAAATAATAAACTACTTGACAGAACTCACAAATGTCCACTTTTAATAAAATATATTTTTATCTATTTTTGTCAACTCTAAGTGATAAATGCAGGTTTTGCACTTAATGAATTCTGTCAATAAAACTCGCACTTATCACTTATAGTTGTCAATGAAAAATATTTTTGTCTATTTTTTTCAACTGTAAGTGATAAGTGCAGATTTTTTTACTTATTTTGATCACTAAAAGTAGACATTTGTGAGTTTTGTCAAGTAGTTTAATATTTAATTATATTATTTTATTCGTTTAGGTGAAAACTCAGGTGTAAAGTTAAGGATTTAATAGAAAATGCACTTATTTTGACCATTAAAAAATTATACTTATTTTTTACCACTAAAATCAAATATTTAGGAAACCAATGTGTAAAGATGTTAAAGCTTAAGGAACTAAGATGTAATTTTTAGAGAACTTAACTGAAAGACAATTAAATTTTTGGAGACCAAAGAGTAAAGATGTAAAAAGATTAAGGACCTAAGAAACAATTTTTGGAGAATTTAATTGAAAGATAATTAAAATATAGGGACTGAAGTAAATATTATATTAAGTATAGAGACTTTTATGCAATAAATAACAGTCTATTGTGTGCCACGCCATCACTTAATGGTGCTACATCACCATTTCATTTTGAAAAATTAATGGAGTGACCTTTTGAGAAAGGATTGTATACTTTAGTGACCGGTGCTGTAACTTTTGAACTTTAGTGACTATTTTGAAATTTTAAGATAACTTTAGTGACCGTTAGTGAAATTAACCCTTGTTTTATCTAACTAAGGTGACTTGTTGCAGTGATATGTTATCTATAGATTATTAAAGGTAATAAGTGAGATTATGAACTAGATAAAATTTCTATTGTTTAAAATATTTTTAAAAGGAGTCGCATCCATATTTTTTTGAATTTATCTACAAGCCGTATGAAAGTTCACAGTTTTATCCAAAAGAAAAAAAAAGGGTAACCTAACAATTTATGTCGTTGACTTTTCATATAGTTTACTTGTAGTAAATAAATGAAAAATTAGCATAAATGGTCCATAACCTTTTTTTTATAGCAGTCCATAATCTATGTATTTTGGTATGTAATTGGTCCTTATATGATAAAATAGACAAAAATACATTTAGTTTTAATTTTAAAAAATGAGAAATTGGCGCAAATGGTCCCTAACCTTTTATTTTTTGTGGTGTGGTCCCTAACCTATCTATTTATATGCACAATTGGTCTTTTTGGACATATTCCGTTTAAAAGTTCTATTAGCTGCGCGAGTAACTTAAACTTAATTTTTTTGTCTTTATAGGTAGGGATAAAATTGTCAAGTGAAAATTTATTTATTTCTTCCAACGTCAACTTTCCTCCCGCCAACACCACCTACACTTGCCCGCCAATATATATTGTAATCATACAAAAGTTCCAATATTAACAGAAAACGTTATTGCGGAATTTGGTAGAGAAAATGGATAACAATATTTGTCGATGTGTGCTACCTTTGGAGCTGAAGACTTCATGGACAGATTTGAACACTGGTAGACGTTTTCTTACTTGCCAAGGAAGATGGGTGAGCTATTGTTCGAGATTTGTTTATGGTAAAGGATTATCTTAAAAAAATTTTGATCTTTGAAAATAGTTGATTTAGTTTTGTCATATGTACAAAAAGTAGGTGGTTGTAGATTTTTTGTGTGGTGTGACCTACCCACTTGCCCTAGATGTAAGGATACAATGCCCAAATTGTTGAATTCCAATAGCAAGTTGCGAGAAGAAAACACGTTCCTCAAGAGCAATGACCAAAAATTTCCTTGGAAGATTTGGTTTGAGTTTTATTTGCGGAGTTGTTGTTATGTGGATGAAGGGTTAAGGGTTTGTAATGCATTGTATTGTGTATGTGCACCTATGTTATGAATGAATAGAAATATTTTCATCTTTAGGTTTTGAATTTGACCTGGAGTATAGTGAAATTGGTCCAATTGGGGTCTTATACGTCCTAAATCTTTGTAAATAGTAGCGCAAAAGGTCCTAAATCTTTGTAAATAGTAGCGCAAAAGGTCCTAAATATTTGTTAGTTGTTGCATAAATGGTCCCTACCTTGTTATTAAGTGGTGCGCAATTGGTTCCAAACATATTGGAAAAAGGTGGAATAATGGTCCTTAACCTATTGGATAAGGTGCGAAATTAGTCCCCCAACATATTGAAAATGAATCACGCATGGGACCCCTATTCACAGTTAGTTCTGGGGCTCAAACAACCATGCCAATAATCAGCCATACCAAACATTCAACCTCCAAGTGTGATATAAAAAAATAACAACAAACGAATAACTAAAACAATGCACTGAACACAAAGTCAGACATTTATACTTCATTAACAACCTCCAAGTCTGATACATAGGTAATCAATATTGATACACAGGTAATCAGTATTTACAACATTTGGAGTGGAATACAGACATATGTAACACAAATTCCATACCGAAGAGTCACCTAGTACCCATAACAAATTCACACAAATGAGTTAGTATGAGCAAAATGCTTTCCATACACTAGCGTCGGATGTTGTCCTGTTAGTCGTGCAACCATTTTTTCCCAACTACAATACCCTGATTTCTTGAAAATAAATATGCTTCAAACCTCTCAAATCATGTTTCAATGGCGGTTTTTTCAAATTTCGCAACAAAACCAACCAAATATTGCGATTGGGTCACTGAATTGACAAATACAATACTAACCCACTCCAAAACACCTCTGTACCACTTTCAGTTTTTCATATTCACAGCAATGATTTTTTTTTCTCTTTTTTCGTACTTTTCCTTTGATTTCTTTTGGAGTGACGTTTGGTTTCTCCCAACGTATGAAGAAAGAAATGAATTTTCACTTGATAATTTTACCCCCACCCATAAATACAAAAAAAAAATGAGAGTTTAACTCACTCTCTCAACTAATAGAACTTTTAAACAGAATGTGTCCAAAAGGACAATTGCGCACCTAAATTGGATAGGTTAGAGCATCTCTAATGCACTTCATCTATTGTAGTTTATGTGACAGGTAAAATAGACGGACTTCCAGTTCATGTGGCATTACGTCTATTGAATAAACTATCAAAGTATAAATTTGTCTCCAATGGATTCTGTCTAAAATTAATATTACCGCTTATTTCGTATTAAATTTTTAAAAAAAAATTGGCAGGTCTTCAATTTATATTTTCATTGTCTGTCTTTATTTTTTTAATAAAATACTGAGATTGATTTAAATTTTTTAAGTCATTTCATCTAGAAGTTTATCTAAATTTAGACAGACTTCTAGATGGAGTTTATTTTTAGTGTGTCAAATTAGCTAGACAGAGTCCTCATCAATATACATTGAAGAGAGTTTTTATAACTCTATTTATATTTGCTTATATGGCACGTCTAAAAAGTAATAGATGAAGTGTATTGAATATGCTCTTGAAGACCACTCCACCATAAATAAAAGGTTATAAACCATTTGCGCACTATTGTCATACATTAATGACCATTTACGCCAATTTTCCTAAAGAAAATTGCAATTGAATTTTGTTACCACCCGATTTTAGTAAGGCTTCCACGTCAGCAAAGGCCCAGTAAAGGTCTTATCTGGACCTAATTCAGGCCTTGCTAAAGCCTTATAGGCTCAGCGAGGGCCTTCTAGATTCATAAAGGTCCGATAGACTCGGCGATTCATAAAGGTCCCATAAAGGGCCTTCTAGATTCATAAAAGTCTCATAGACTTGGCGAAGGCCTCAAGGGCCTAGCAAGGGCCTCGTAAATTTTTAGAAAGCCTCGGAGGCCCATCGAACATCTCAACATTCCTGAATCAAAGTATTGTGAGGCCCATAAAGGGTCTCGACACTCATGGCCGACCTAGAAAGCCTCGCCGGGCTTTGTATTTATTATAGTCCGCATATAATCCGATATTTTAGGACACTTAAAAAGATATCTCAAGGAAGATTGTGTTTGATTGTCACAAGAAAACCATATCCCAATCCAATAAAATCGACAACACAATCTTAGAGATTGAGAGAGATTAGGATGTAATCTCGGAAAATTACGGCGAGATTGGAACTTACCTTATGTGATAAGGAAAGAGAATCCCAACAGAATCCTAATTGATTGCTTCCCTAAATCAATTAGGATTCTCCCCCTTTAAATATCAGATTTCGGTTATTCTAAGGGACGACGATTTTTTGAGTACGCATTTTTTATGTGACGCTATTTTTGATTCTTGAATTTCACCCATAAACTCTGCTCAAATCTCTGCCTGTTTGTCCCTCCCACACCCAATTACTTTCATCCCCCGTATATTACTCTATATATTAGCGATTGACTTGATTGTTGGACCCTTTTTCTCCAGAGATCTTGGTGCCTAACGATTGTCCGAGTGTGCAGGTAACATACATGTTGGCAGAGGAGTAACTGGAGATCTGTTGACACGTGAACGGTGCAGGTTTTGATGTCAACAGATTGGCACCGTCTGTGGAAAACAAAAAATATTACACGACCAAAAACTTGTGGAAAAAACGTGTTTTTCTACCTGAAAGAGCATGGCAATAGAAAACTCCAAGGAAGAGGAAGTAGAGTTCCATCATACTAACTTACGGCAGAAAAGGGTTCAAGACTTTTAGAACGTAACCCGCTGTAAGAGAGAAGATAACGATAGAGACGAACAATCGAGCAAGACATCCTGGACCCGAAGTTGGGCAACGCTCGGATAAAGGCGGTGCTTGAACTATTGGAGAATCAATCTCTTCAACATGGACCCAAGTGTAGCCGTGCCTGGTGAATCCCTTCGAGGTTCGGCTCTATCGAAAGCCGTCAGTCTCAAGATGATTCGCCAATCCTCAACGGGCGAAATCCCAGAACCAGGAGAAACTTCGTGCTCGTGAGTGGAGAAGTCGGTCGTCTCTACTAGCGTATTCGACCGGTTGGGGTCCGGGTCGTCTGTGGCCCAACCTCAATCATTGAGTAGCCGGCATAGTGAGCCCATCGGTGACCGCCGAGAGATGAGAAAGGACTCCAGGGCTGCGGATGAAAGACTAGAACGGTTGTGCAACCTTGACGATGACGATGACCTCCCATTCTCTAAAGAGTTGAAGGCTAGAGAATTCAGGAATGCTGAGATGTTCAATGGGCCTCCGAGGCCTTCTGAAAATTTACGAGGCCCTTGCTAGGCCCTTGAGGACTTTACCGAGTCTATTGGACCTTTATGAATCTAGAAGGCCTTCGCTGGGCCTATAAGGCCTTAGCGAGGCCTGAATTAGGTCCAAATGGGACCTTTACTGGGCCTTTGATGACGTGGAAGCCTTACCAAAATTGGGTGGTAACAATAGTCCCCCAAGTCCAAGCCTATTATTTATGGTAAGCGTGGGACTTTAAGAAGAACCATTAAATAAGGACGAAGGCCTTTAGAAAGCAAACCTCCAATGGAATCTGTGGGATCACCGTTCCCATTATATTTCTCCATAAGAGGCATTTTGAACCATGCTGAGAGTTCAGAGTATTAATATGCCTCGACACTCACGGCCGACCTAGAAAGCCTCGTCGGGCTTCGTAAGCAAATGCCCAGTAAAGGCTTCCACATCAGCAAATGCCCAATAAAGGTCCCATTTAGTAAGGCTTCCACGTCAGCAAATGCCCAGTAAAGGTCACATCTGGACCTAATTCAAGACTCACTAAGGTCTTATAGGCCCAGCTAGGGCCTACTAGATTCATAAAGGTCCTATAGACTCAGCGAAGGCCTCAAGGGCCCCATAAATATTTAGAAGGCCTCGGAGGCCCATCGAACATCTCAGCATTCCTGAATCAGAGTATTGCGATGTCCATGAAGGACCTCGACACTCATGGCCGACCTAGAGAGCCTCGCCGGGCTTCGTATTTATTATAGTCCGCATATAATCTGATATTTTAGGACAGTTAAAAGGATATCTTAAGGAAGATTGTGTTTGATTGTCACAAGGAAACCATATTCCAATCCAATAAAATCGACAACACAATCTTGGAGATTGAGAGAGATTAGGATTCAATCTCGGAAGATCACGGCGAGATTGGAACCTACCTTATCTGATAAGGAAAGAGAATTCCAACAGAATTCTAATTGATTGCTTCTCTAAATCAATTAGGATTCTCCCTCTATAAATATCAGAATCTGGTTATTTTAAGAGACGATTTTTTGAGTACGCATTTTTTATGAGACGCTCTTTTTGATTCATGAATTTCACCCTTAAACCCTGCTCAAATCTCTGCCTACTTGTCCTTCCCACACCCAATTACTTTCATCCCCTGTATATTACTCTATATACTAGCAGTTGACTTGATCGTCGGAGTACCAACGATCACCGGACCCTTTTTCCCCCGATATCTTAATGCCTAACGATTGTCCGAGTGTGCAGGTAACATACAGGTTGGCAGAGGAATGACTGGAGATCTGTTGACACGTGGACGGTGCAGGTTCCGATGTCAACAAATTTCTAACATATGCAAAATGTGCAAATAGTTCAGATACATCTATTAAATAATATTTAATTCAGTATATTAAATATATCACTATCGTCTTGTCAATTATATTTTACATAAGAAAAAAATATAAAATTATTGCTTTAGATAAATGTAATTGCTATGTGATATGAAAAATTTGAATAAAATCAAGTTAAATAAATAACAAAATGGCGTAAATAATTGTATGACATAACAAATCTTATTATGTTTTTTAAACACAAAAATTAATTTACACGTTATGTGTTCTTTATTTTTGAACGATAATAAAACGATAAATTAAAATATGAAGAATACAATTTGATCTCTAATATTTATAATTAATAAATGAATAGCTCAATTGAATAAAAATACTTGAGCATCAGGTTTGTGACAAAATTATTTTTCTTTTTTATGTTGTAAAGATAAAATTAAAGTTTAAATCTTAAATAATATGATTACTTAATAATAATAAAATAATTTTAATTAACACATTTGTTAATAATTGTGAGCTTAAATTTTAGTTATTTTATAATAGTTCGTAAAATATAAAAAATAATTTAATATATTACAATTTGTTAGTTTATTTTAATTTTTTATAAAAAAAATAAAATTATCGGATCCATTTGTACTTTTTGCAAAAGTTAGGAATTTAATTGAATTTTTTTTAATTAAAAATAAGGGCATATTTGTCTTTTTATTAAATAAAGACCAATTACGCACCAAAATACATAGGTTAGGGACTTCTGTGTCAAAAATAAAGATTATGGACTCTTTTCACACTAAGGACAAAAGATAGGAATCATTTGCGCCAATTTCTCTAAATAAATGGAACATTATAAATTATAAGTTTTTTATGAATTTAATAAAATTAATGTAATTAAATAAATTATTACTAAATTTTTCTACTGCAACAATTTATTTGTTTTTTTAACTATGAGACATTATATTTTTATATTTAAGATGTTTAATTGAAAAAAATAAAAATCTACAAATGTCTATAAAAATTCAAAAAAAAATCAATAAAAATATATGAAAGTCTAGAAAAGTCTTTTACAATGAAATCTATAAAAGTTTATTAAAATATATAAAAATCAATAAAAATTAATGATTCATTAAAGTCGTTCACTTAAAAAATGTCAATCAAAGTCTATAAAACTCTAAATTAAATACACTCGATTTCATAACACGCTATCAGTATGAAACTCTAGCCAATAGAGTTAGGACAGTGATTTTTCTTTCTTCTTGAAGAAAGATAGAAAGTTCAAATCAATTAAATTAGCAAAGTGATTATTATTTTCTCTAAATAAAAGGTAAATATAGGTTGAAATTATTTTCCAAAGCGACAAATTTGTATATATTATTTTATATGGTTATTTTGTTTTCAATAAATCAGTCAATGGTAGATAAAAATTATTTTAAAATAATTTATTATAAAATACCAATATTCCAGAAAATATTATGTTATTACTCTTGAACAAACGTCAGTTTACCACGTATCAATATTTTAAAAAATATTCCTGAAAAAGTATAACTTAAATAAAAAGAATATTATATAGTTATTCTCGAATAAACATAAATTCTATATATTATTCTCAAAAAATATGATTTTATTATTTTTGAATAATCAGAATTTTATACTAGTCAATACTCCAAAAAATTGCATAACTCCATACAATAATTATTCAGATATTCTAAAGAAATATAGTGTCATTGTTCTTGAAGAAACAAAATCCAATTAAATACTATTCTTCACTTTAAAACTTCAATTTCTTCTTATTTTCTTGCTGATTTGGTCAATGTAACTCGAGTTTAAAATTTCATTCTACAATCACAAAAATAAATGAAAAATTAATAGATGTCGACTCTGAAACACTTGGAACGATATGAGAACTTTTCGTTAAAAATAACTCATCAAATGTTGCTCCGTCGGTGAGGATGTGAGGTAAGTTCTATGTTGCATTCGGAGTTTATGTACGACATGGAGTTGGGGTTGATGGACAATGCCATGTAGGTGCTTTGGGGATAATGAAATAGATAGATACATGGGTTTGGGGCTAGAGATGTTAGGGTCTGTTGAAATTAGTAAAGGTGTTACAAGCGCGGAGCGAGAAGTGGCAGGGGATAAGCCAGTATACGTGTGCCGAGGATGAAGGCTACTAGGTGTGGCAGCCTCGCCATCGACAGTCTAAAAATGAACACAGTCACAACTAGCCGAGAAGAAGAAGTGGGATTTAATAATCCACCTGACTTTTTAAAATTAAAAAACCCTGTTGGGCCCCAAATCCTCCATTTGAGTTTAAATTATAATGATTTCAAGAAATTTTTCATACTACTGTTCTGTGGATAACGGTAGCCAGAACTAGAAGTTAACTGGGATTTTTGACACTGAAGGAACGACTGAAAATTGTAAGCAATGATTACAGAGAAGCCTCATTTGGGTAATATTTCTCAACCAAATAACATATATACCCACTAGTATGTGGGTGAGGAAGACAAAATCCTCATTAGTACTTATCAATGTGTTTATTTTTCTATCTTTATTTTAGAGAGAAATTTTGTAATTTGACTCTTATTCAAAAATGTTTTTCTCGCTCCTCTAAATGAGAAGGGCTTGTTTATTTATAGACAACGATTATAATCGGATGGTCAGGTTTTCACATATAAAACAAGAAACCCGACCGATCAATTAAGTGGAAATAATATATAAGACAAGAAACACGACCGAGGAGAATGTAGCGCATAATGAAATATATAGCCAAAGTGTGCCTAGCATCATTAGCCCCCTACTCTCAAGTATACTGACTGTTTATCTTGAGAGTAGTCTCTTCACTTAATCACGAATCTGCTAGATTTTCTCGATCGGTTTGTCAATTCAGATGATGACGTCATGGCCACCATCACACCATAATTAATGTGGCGCATGTTCCCTAGATGCACAGTGACCGAAGAAGCGGCGCCATCCTGGGAAATAGTGTTATCATCTTCACCACCATTTTCATTTTACCGCCTTTTTCACCCTCTATTAATTTTTTGAAATTTCTTAATGCTCTTAGCATCCTCAACTTAATATTATCAATTACCGATACTCCAGAGCACCATTCCCATTTTTGAACAACTCCTCTTGCCCTCACATAGCTTCCCCACTTTCATGAACATTATAAATTTAGAGAGCTCATCTGACGAACAAGAAGCCGTTTTCCTTTCTGAGATAGAGTTTTCCTTTAATTCTTTATAATCTAATGAATTTCTTGGGCAACCAGACAATTCAGCGCCAGAAGTAAATAGTTTTTACTTGAACACCGATCAAACTCTCGGCCTAATCACCCCCGGTAGGTCATTTCTTTCTTTTGTTCTACTCATAACTTAGTATTTCATCTCTACTTTCTACTACTCCCTTCATATATATATTTTCATTTATTTGTACAAGGAAGTTACTGGCTTATAGCTTCATTCTCAAAACTTGACTGTGTAAAGATGATACGAGAAAACCGTAGACGTGGTAGGGAGAACCGACCGATTGACACTTCCACATCTACTCACGACATATCAAGCCCCAATCTTCACAATATTCCTAAGCACCCGAGCACATATACTGAAACAACACTTAGACGTACAATCAACCACTTTTTCCTTAGTAAAAAACATATTTACCAGGCTCCTAGACCGACTGAGTACCTTCCACTGGGTCGTGATGGAGAAGTAGCAATCTATCAAGATAGTCTCAAATTCGAGCTTAGATTTCCTCTGCACCCATTTTTAATTGAATTTTTTTGTACCTTCAACCTTTCTCCCGGTCAACTAGTGCCCAATGCTTTAAAAATGTTAACCTATTACCTGCTTGTATGCTTGCGCCGGGGCATAGAACCGTCGGTCGATGTATTTCGTCTGCTTTTTGAGATGAAACTACTCGACCGTTATGACTGCTTTGTCGTCTTTTTTCATCGAGATAGGGGTCTTCCTACACATGAACATTTCAAAATTCCTAACTGCCCGACCTCCAACAGCGGTTGGAAGAATAGATATTTCTTTGTAAAACCGGCCGATGGAACGTTTTCCTTTCTTTTAAATTGGAGTACCCCACCCCTTGAAGATTTTAACTCTACCCCAATCCTATCTGAACCAAAAATAGATTCATTAATCATCTTACAAGCGGCCGAACCTCTGGGTCGGTCGATGAATGACGTACTAACAGATGATGCTTTGGTATCTACTGGCATCGGCCGTCCTTATGGTAGGAAAAGTCTCTCCACTACCCTTCTCCTTTTATTTTTTATATATATTCTTTTTACTCACTACCTGTGTGCTTTTTCAGACATGTCTGCTGATAAATTCACGGAGGATTTCTTGGAAGAGTTGGCTAGAAAAAACTCTCGAGGCCAAAGAAAAAGGAGCAGGGAGCTTCCTCCGGTCGATCATCCTTCTTCTGATGCTGCCCAGTCGTCTGGTCCAACTGAAAATTTACCAGTCAATTCTTCTCCAATAACTCAGACCATGTCCTTACCAACAAACACCCCAGAATTTTCCATATCTAATCCTACGACCGCTTCTGAGCCTCGACCAACCTGTAACGTGCGCCGTCCGCTAGAGAAGATGACTGAAGATTGCCGAGTCATTTCTTCTTGCTTAGACTGGGAGGTGATCGATGCGAGCAAGAACAAATCTCCAGAGAGTTTAGAAAGGTCGATAATGGTGGAAGAACGACGAGTACGTTTCCTGTGCTCTTATGATAAGCATCAAGCCATTTACTTCTTATTTTTAACATTATTGCTTCTCCTACAGATACTCTCTCTTCGCCATTTTGCTTTTCGCAAAATGTACGACCAGGCAGAAAAACTAGATCAGACTGACCGTGCTTTGGAAGAGAAGGGTCAAGAGTTACGCGATGCTCGCAGAGAACTGGCCGAGAAGACGGAGGCACTCAATGATCGCGAATTAAAACTAATTGATATGGAGAAGTCTTTACAAGAGTGCAAAGAACAGTTGCAGTGCATTAGGGCCAAAAATCAAATGCTGGAAGATTCCGTCACACGACTATCTCAAGAGTTGATGGTAAAATGAGAAGTCGCCGACGAGGAATATAAGGGGAGTGAAGAGTATATGACCACCGTGGGCATGGTAGGTGTTCGCGGCCGAGATATGGCTTTCAGGAAAAGTAGAGACTGGCTTGCAAAACACTTTTCGACTGCTGATTTCACAGGTGCCCCATTCATGCCATCGGTCAATGAAGACGACGACGATGATTCAGGAGAGTGATCTTCCACAACTTTTTATCGCATTAACTCTTGGAAACATACTTGTTGTTGACGACTTTCCTGGAAACATACTTTTGTTTGATATATGCTTCTTGTACAAATCTTAATATGTGGTTTATGCTTGCTTATTATTATTATTATTATTATTATTATTATTATTATTATTATTATTATTATTATTATTATTATTATTATTATTATTATTATCACGTCGACCACAATCATAGTCGATAATATATATAGCTGTAGTTTTAGTATAAGTGACCGTAGTCTTTCGGGTACACGACCGTAGTCTTTGTGTAAACGATTGTATTTTCGACCGTAGTCTTAAGTATATACGACCGTAGTCTTTAATATAAATGACCGTAGTCTTAGGTGTACACGACCGTAGTCCTTAGTGTAACCGGTTGTGATTTCGACCGTAGTCTTTAATATAAATGACCGTAGTCTTAGGTGTATATGACCTTAGTCCTTAGTGTAACCGGTTGTAATTTCGACCGTAGTTTTAGGTGCACACGACCATAGTCTTAGGTGTACACGACCGTAGTCTTATGTATAACAGATGAATTTGGTGGTTGGGAGGAATCAGGGGCTGCACCAGGTTTGGTCATGCTTTTCGGCCATAACCTTAGCGTCCTCATCATATGTCCCCCTACCCCTTTATTTATTTGGTAATAGAATATAACATTTCTGAAGTAAAAAAATACTGCAACTACAAAGGGAAAGTAAACAATTAACAACAACTAAAGCTTATTGGTGATATTCCTTCAAGTGCCAAACGTGCTTACTGGTAATACTTCTTCAGGTGTTCGACGTTCCACGGTCGGCTAAGAGCTTTCCCATACTGATTTTTTAGACTATACGTTCCTTTCCTTACTTCCCGAATGACTTCGAAGGGCCCCTCTCATTTAGGATCCAACTTGCCCGGCTGATGACCTGCGGCCGATGCATTTCTGAGGACCAGATCTCCGTCTTCAAATTTTCGCTGTTTTATCCTTCTATCAAAATATGCAGCAGTTCTCCGTTTATAATTCACCATCCCTGTGAATGCTTTCTGTCTAACTCCTTCAAGCCAGTCGAGTTCAGATTTATGCAGCTCAACATCAATTTGCTGAACTATAATACGTGGTGAAGGTTCCAAAATCTCAATCGATGTCACGACTTCCAAACCAAAACATAATCGGTAAGGTGTTTTCCTAGTCGACTCTCGTGGCGTGGTATGATACGCCCATAATACATTCAGAATTTTCTCTGCCCAGGACCCCTTATAACTCTCCAATCTGGTCTTAATATCCCATAAGATAGTACGATTAGTGACTTCTACTTGGCCATTAGCTCGAGGATGTGCGACCGACGTTCTCCTCAGGTCAATCTTGTAACTATTGCAAAATTGTTCAAACTCTCGATTATCAAATTGCCTTCCATTATCTGATATAATTACTCGTGGTATACCAAATCTGCAAATAATATTCTTCCAAATGAAACTCTGTATCTTCTTGGTTGTTATTGTAGCGAGTGCTTCTGCTTCTACCCATTTCGTGAAATAGTCGATCGCAACTCCTAGGAATTTCCTCTGTTGACTAGCTGTCGAGAAAGGTCCAAGAAGGTCGATTCCCCACTGAAAAAAGCGGGCATTTACCAAACACGTCAGTTTGGTATTCGTCCGGTATATAAATAAGGTTTGCGTGTCTCTGGTATGAGTCACACATCTGGACTAGCTCTTTTACATCCGCTTTCATAGTTGGCCAGTAATATCCTTGTCGAAGGGCTCTGAAGGCCAACATGTTTGTACCCTGATGATTTCCGCACATCCCTGAATGTATTTCCGTAAGTATCACATATCCTCTATTGGCATCAATGCATTTCAAATATGGAGTTGAAAGACCTTTCTTGAACAAGTGACCGTCTATTATTACAAATCCAGCTGCCCGTATTTGTAATCTTCTTGCCTCGACTGGGTCTTTAGGCTAGACATCCTCAGATAAGTAGGCCCTCAACGAATCCATCCATGTAGGCTGTTCCTCGATTTCACCAACTTCTATCGTGGTTATAAAACTCGATCGGGTGATCGTCTGGAGCGGGAAAGAATGCGACCAGTTGGTATTATAAGTTGACCCCAATCGAGACAATGCATCCGCCCGTGAATTGTCAGCTCGAGCTATTTTCACGATTTCGAATTCTTTGAAACACTGTTGTAAATCTTTGATTCTTATCAGGTACGCGGCCATGCGATCATATTTAGCATCAAATTCTCCTTGAATTTGTCCTACCACCAACTGGGAGTCACTATGCACTTTAATCGACCGTGCTCCTATTTTTAACGTGTATTGCAGCCCAAGGATGACTGCCTCGTATTCTGCATCATTATTAGTGGCTTTGAACTCGAACCTTAATGCATATCTGATCTCTTCTCCGTCTGGTTTCATCAATATAATTCCTGCCCCTGACCCCTCTTTGGTGGATGATCCATCTACGAATAGTGTCCAAAGGGGATTTTCTCCAGATACGGACCTGGGTGATAATTCGACGATAAAGTCTGCTAGCACTTGTCCCTTTATGGAAGACCGCGCCTTAAATTCTATATCATATTCTCCCAATTCAACTGCCCACTTCATTAATCGGCCGGATGTCTCTGGCCGATGAAGAATTTGCTTCAATGGCTGATTCGTTAGAACCTCAATCGGATGTGTCTGGAAATAAGGTCTTAATTTCCTTGCGCTAATGATCAGACATAGGACCAAGTGCTCCGCTAAATTGTATCGTGATTCAGCGTCCTTCATAATGTGACTTACATAGTAAACTGGCCGCTCAACTTTTTCTTCAATCCTTATAAGCACCGAGCTGACCGCATGTTGAGACACGGCTAGATATAATCTAAGTGTTTCTCCTATAGCTGGCCTGCTTAAGATGGGAGGATGTTGAAGTGCGGATTTCAAATTTGCTAACGATTCTTCACATTCAGCCGCCCATTCGAAATCATTACTTTTTTTGATGGCTCTAAAAAATGGGAGACATTTGTCAGCGGCCCTAGACATAAATCGATTGAGTGCTGCTATTCTGCCGGTTAGTCTTTGCACCTCATTCTTGCTCCTCGGACTAGCCATATCAATGATCGCCTGAATTTTGTCGGGGTTAGCCTCTACCCCCCTTTGAGTCACCATGAAGCCTATAAATTTGCCACCCGTAGTACCAAACGTACATTTCTCAGTATTAAATTTAAAACAACTCTGTTTTGCTACTTGAAAAATTTCTCTCAAATCCTTCACATGGTTTTTTTCCTGGCTATTGTGTACTACCATGTCGTCCGCATAAGCTTATATTGTTCAACCGATCATGCTGCCCAATAGCTTGTTGACCATGCATTGATACATAGCTCCGGCGTTCTTCAATCCGAAGGGCATGGCTGTGTAGCAATAGGTCCCAAAATCGGTTATAAAAGAAGTTTTCTCAGCATCTTCTGGCGCTAATGAGATTTGGTGATATCCTGAAAAGGCATCGAGAAAACTGAACCTCTTCCTTTTGGCCGTGGCATCTATCAACGCATCTATCCGTGGTAGGGGGAAGCAATCCTTCGGGCATGCCTTGTTTAGGTCGGTAAAATCTATGCACAATCTCCATTTACCGGTCGATTTTTTTACCAGAACCACGTTGGCCAACTACTCTGGATACTTCACTTCTCTAATAAAACCTGCGTTGAATAATTTTTCTAACTCCTCCTTTATGGCTTGCTATCTTTCTGGTTGGAAATGCCTTTTTTGCTGCTTTACGGGTTTGTAGCCTGGCACATTGTTTAACTTGTGCTGAGCAATCGAGGGATCGATGCCCGGCATGTCATCAGTACTCCATGCGAAAACTTCAATATTCTCTCGAAGCGTGTCTAGAAGTTTTTCCTTGTCTTATTTACTCATAGATCTTCCGATTTTAACCTTTTTGCCTTCTTTCAACTCCACCTCCTCTACCTCCTCCACTGGTTCGAAACGTTGCGCTTCTTAACACTCATTTTTTTCGATAGTTAACACCGAGAGGTCACTTTCAGACCGAAAGCTGTCTACATAACATCTCTTCGATGCCAACTGATCTCCCTTGACCACCCCAATTCCTCGACTAGTAGGAACTTTCATACATTGGTGTTGTGTAGATATAATTGCCCCAGCCGAGTTAATAATGGGTCGCCCATAAATAGAATTGTAGGCCATAGGCGTGCGAACAATCAAGAAAGGTGTTATTAGCGTCACACAATTAGGATGTTTTCCCAAGACCACCGGGAGATCCACGATTCCTTCGGGTATCACAGTCCCTCCTCCAAATCCTTGCAATGGAGTGTTTATAGCTCTTAGTCGATCGGTTGGAATTTTCAAGCCTTTAAATGCTTCCCAGCTTAACATATTTGCAGTGCTGCCAGTGTCTACAAGTACCCTTTTGACATCAAAATCAGCTATGTCTCCTGTAATTACCAACGCGTCATCGTATGGTAAGGATACTCCTTCTAGATCTCCGTCATCAAATGTGACTGATTGGGAAAATCTGCTAGAGGCTCCAATTGAATTTACCTGTAACGACCGTGCATAACCCTTTCTGGAGTTTCTTGAATCTCCTCCACTTGCAGATCCTCCTACAATGACATGTATCACTCCTGTCCTTTTTTTCCTCCAATTGTCCTCTGTTCTCTATTCGGGACGCCGGTCTATTGTCTTCACAAAGTGTTTTATTAGACCGTCCGAGATAAGTCGCTCCACTTCGCTTCGTAACGTCCTGCATTGATATGTGGTATGACCATGATCTTTGTGAAACTCACACCTGCGACTACTGTCTCGAATGGATGGATTAGATCTCAACTTCTCTGGCCATTATAGCTCCTTCAACGTGGATATTTCTCGAAGGATGACAAACAAAAGTGCATTCAACTGTATCCGTGAGATTGCATTAACCACTTCCGGCCTAGGCCGATATTTATACTAAGCCATATTCTTGGTGTTACACTGGTTTGTTGAATGCTCTTCACGTCGTCTCTTTCTGCTTCCACTATCGTGCAGATCTCGGTCGCCTCGCGTTTCCCTCAACATCTCATCTTGATCAATGTACTCCTCTCCTCGTCTAAGTAGCTCTATCATAGACTCGGTTGGTTTTTTCGAGAGACTGGCCCGGAGTCCATGGTTCCTTAATCCACTCAGCAACGCTGTAACTACCGACGACATCTGCAAGTTTTTTATGCCCAACGTTGCACGGTTAAATCGTGACATATATTCTCGCAACGACTCTCTTTTATCCTGAGTTACTTGCATAAGCCCCATTGCGGTCTTCCTTTTCTGAGTACTACTAGAGAAACAGATTACAAATTTATTAGCGAAGTCTGCAAATGACGATATAGACCACGGAGGTAAGGTATCAAAACACTCTCTTGCATCTTTTCTCAATGTCATGGGGAACGCTCTACATGCTATGGCATCTGGCCAGCCATGCAATCTTACCCGGTCTTGAAATGTTTGTATATGATCAATAGGATCACCGGTTCCATCGAACTCTCCAGTCGGTTTTTTGAATTTCGTAGGTAAAGGTACACCCATAACGTCCTCGGTAAACGGATCCTCCTTTATAGAAATTGGTCTCCCACTGCTCTTTCTTCGTGTGATTGCTTCTTCCACTTTATCATTCAAAATATTCTCCCAATTAACTGGTATTGAAGGTCGGCTTGTAGATGTCATCTCATGCGTTTGTATAGTCTCGGATGGTGGTATTTCTACTGCTAGAGGAATTTCTGTAGCTGGCGATATTTTCGTCGTCCGAGGAACCTCATTAGCCGGAGGTAGTGCCTCTGATGTACGAGGCTGAGGTACTATTCTCTGCAACATCTCCATAATTGTAGACATCTGGTCTTGCAGAACAGTGACTTGCTGGATGGTAGCGAATTGCGGAGGATACTCTTCCTCCGCTGTGGTTTCTGGTGGTGGAGTCTCCGTATGTTCTATTCTAGGCCTTCCTCTAGTCCTTCCTGACATGGCTCTTAGTTCTTCTTTTTTGAGAAAGAGAATAGAATCTCATATTCCCACAGACGGCGTCAATTGATCAATGTGTTTATTTTTCTATCTTTATTTTAGAGAGAAATTTTGTAACCTGACTCTTATTCAAAAATGTTTTTCCCGCCCCACTAAATGAGAAGGGCTTGTTTATTTATAGACAACGATTATAATTGGATGGTCGGGTTTTCACATATAAAACAAGAAACCCGACCGACCGATTAAGTGGAAATAATATATAAAACAAGAAACACGACCGAGGAGAATGTAGCGCGTAATGAAATATATAGCCAAAGTGTGCCTAGCTTCAAGTACATCAATGGATGCCTTTTTGCCATTAGCATCAAGGAAGCTTGATGATATAAATAATAACAGTTGCTATATGTTATTTAGCTATGGTGACACGTCTTGGCACGCCTGTCTCAATAATTCGTCCGCCTCATCGGCTTGCCCACCTCATTGGTCTCATGAGCATGCTTCTGACAGATAGACTGTAATAACCTAACTGTCATCAAATTAGCAAGGCAGGCGACCCATGTAATGATTGTTACCACCAGTTATCGGGAAGAGAAAACATCTCTCAACAATTGGAAAGATGAAACATCTCTCGTTAACTCCTAATAATGAAGGAGATGAAAGTACACCTGTTATCAAATGAGAGAGATGAAGGGACACTCATTATCATAACTGCAGGCCATCTCTATCAATAGAGGCCAACCCCCAGATAAAAACAGAATACACAGCTCTTATACACTCTATATGATTACTCTGTATATCTGGTTTTAATAATTTACTGATTATTACACCGGAGTGGCCATGGGAAAAAAAGCATCGCCACATTTTACAGGTCTCAACCACTGTCGCAGCTGTGCTCGGAGGAGGAGAAAATTATTTATCATCAATTGGCACCATCTGTAGGAACCGCACAAGAAGTTATGGCTCGAACTAGAAGAACTAGGAATGTAATCGCTATACCAACCCCGTCGGGGATGTAGGCACTGAGTCCAACGCCGCCACTAATCACCCAAAATAAGAATTTGCCTCTGCCGTTCAACTTGGGGCACTGCAAGCTCAGGTGGCGGCCTTAACGGCTCTACTCCAAGATCGGAACGCTGTGGTTTCTCAACTACCATAGGGTTCTAACCCTTTGCCAATAGGATCTTCACTACCAGGGGCTCTGCCCCAGGGTCCTACCTATCCACTGATAGGGCCCTCACTGCTAGGGACTCTTCCCCAAACTTCTAACTTTCCAACAATAGAAACACCACCAACGGCAGCTCACTGCAGACTCCAGTTTCTTTAGCTCCACCTTCTGCACCCCACTTCCATTCATTGACATCTGGCCCAAATCCATACTGGGGCAACCTTCATAAATGTCCACGCCTATGCTGGTTGAGACACTAGTGTTAAGTCTGCAACAGAGATTAGAAGAAATGATGGGTCGCAAAATAGCTGAGGCTATATCTAATAAAAATAGTAGGCAACAATCCATAGTGTTGGAAGAAGACCATTTTTTCCTAGAAGTGATGGTAGTCACCTTGCCACGAGATTTCAAATAGTCAAAGATGGAGAAGTACGACGAATCCTCTGATCCTGTCGATCACCTCAGGTCTTTTGTTAACTTGATGAGGTTACAATCCACCCCTGATGAAATTATGTGCATGGCTTTCCCGCCAACACTTAGGCGGAAGGCCAAGGACTGGGTAGCCACCCTTCCTCCAAAATTGATATGTACATTTGACGATTTTTTCAAAAGTTTTTCTACACACTTTGCCAGTAGCAAACATGTTAAGAAGACTGATATCAGTCTGATGCAATTGACGCAGGACAAGGACGAATTGCTGAAAATTTTTATTGTCCAGTTCAATAGAACCACACTGGGAATCAAAGATCTGCACATATCTGCTGTAGTCACTGCCATGATAAGTGGAACTCGAAGTCGTCCTTTTAAGATGTCACTCTCCAAAAATCCGTTGGATACGATGCATGAGTTACTAAAGAGGGGAGATAAGTATGTGGACACTGAAGAAGCATATTTCATTACCAAAAGTATGAAAGATCGAATCTGAGTCTAACAAAAGAAAGATTCGGAATGAGCCCGAACCTCGAAACGATAAAGACAAGCAGAAAATAAACCATAAGACAAGCAGAAAATAAACCATATACGGGAGATAAATGATAAATGTACCATTGAATGATCTGACTAGCTAGAAAGTTCTAGTGCACCTACTGGACCTGTGAAAAAAATATCATCAACTACTGCAAAAGTTAGGCAAGAAGACAGAGCATTGGCTAAAAAAAAAAATTTGCCAATGAAGCAAAAACAAAAAAAATAAAAAAAAATAAATTTGCCAAGGCGAGCTTACTCCAGGTGGGCGATCTCACCCAAGCGAGGCGAGCTCACTCCAAATGAGGCTCCCAAAAAAAAAAAAAAAAAAAGGCAAGCTCACCCAAGGCGGGCGAGGCTAGACGAGCTTACCCAATCAAAGGCGAGCTCATCCAAGTTCAAAAAAAAAAAATTTAGGCAAGCTCGCCGAAGGCGGGTGAGGCGAGCTCACCCAATCCAAAGCGAGCTCATCCAAGTTCCAAAAAAAAATTAGAAAGGAGCAGGTGTTATAGATTATTTCTATTTATCATTCACAGTAGTCTATAAAAGGTAAAGAGGCTTACAAGGCCAGAAATAATGACAGCTACCACTGTCTGAAAAACAAAGCCAGCTGCTACTGTTTGAAAAACAAGATCAGAAAAAATAGCTGCTACTGTTTGGAAAACAAGGCCAGAAATAATGATAGCCGCCACTGTCTGAAAAATAAGGCAAAAAATAATGACAGCTACTACTGTTTGGAAAACAAGGCCAGCTGCTACTATCTGAAAAACAAGGTCAACTGCCACTATTTAAACATTAATGCGATAGTCTCTGTTTAAAAAACAAGGCGATGAGCCCATGTTTAAAAATCAAGGCGATGAGCCTCTGTCCGAAAATCAAGGCGATGAGCCTATATCAGAAAAACAAGGCGATGAGCCTATGTTTAAAAATCAAGGCGATGAGCCTCTGTCAAAAAAACAAGGTGATGAACCTATGTTTAAAAATCAAGGTGATGAGCCTCTGATTAAAAATCAAGGCGATAAGCTTCTGTCTGAAAAAATTAGAGAAGAGCAGGTGCAGTAGATTATTTCTACTTTCCATTGACAACAGTCTACGAAAAGTAGTCTATGGGAAGTAGAGAGGCTTATGATGATATAAATAATGACAGTTGATATATGTTATTTAGCTATGGTGGCATGTCTTGGCACGTCCGCCTCAACGATTCGCCCGCCTCACTGACTTGCCCACCTCGTTGGTCTCATGAGCATGCTTTTGACAGATAAACTGCAATAACCCAACTATCATTAGATTAGCCAAGTAGGCGACCCATGGAATGACAGTTACTACCAGTTATCGGGAAGACGAAATATCTCTCAACAATTGGAAAGATAAAGCATCCCTCATTAACTCTTAATAATGAGGGAGATAAAAGGACACCCGTTATCAAATGAAGGAGATGAAAGGACACCCATTATCAATAACTGCAAGTTATCCCTATAAATAGAGGAACTCCCCTGGTAAAAACAGAACATACAGCTCTTATACACTCTATATGATTACTCTGCATATCTGATTTTAATAATATATTGATTATCACACCGGAGTGGCCACAGGGAAAAAAGTCTCGCCACCTTTTACAGGTCTCAACCACTATCGCAGCCGTACTCGGAGGAGGAGAAAATTATTTATCATCAATTGGCGTCGTCTGTGGGAACTGCACAAGAAGTTATGGATCGAACCAGAAGAGTTAGGAATGTAACCGCTACACCAACTCCCATCCGGGATGTAGGCACCAAGTCCAATGCCGCCACTAATCACCTACAACAAGAATTTGCCTTTGCCGCTCAACTTGCGGTACTGCAAGCTCAGGTGGCGACCTTAACAGTTCTACTCCAAGATCAAAACACTGCGGTTTCTCAGCTACCACAGGGTCCTAACCCTTTACCGGTAGGATCTTCACTACTAGAGGCTTTGCCCCAGGGTCTTAGCCATCCACCGATAGGGCCCTCACCGCTAGGGGCTCCTCTCCAGACTTCTAATGGCAGCTCTACTGCAGGCTTCAATTTCTTTAGCTCCACCTTCCGCACCCCACTTCCATTCATTGACATCTGTCCCAAATCCATACTGGGGCAACCATCATGGATGTCCATGCCTACACTGGTTGAGACACCAGTGTTAAGCCTGGAACAAAGATTAGAAAAAATGATGGGTCACAAAATAGCTGATGCTATGTCTAATAAAAGTAGTAGCCAACAATCCATGGTGTTGGAAGAAGACCCTTTTTTCCTAGAAGAGATGGTAGTCCCCTTGCCACAGGACATCAAACAGCCAAAGATGGAGAAGTATAACGGATCATCTGATCATGTCGATCACCTCAGGTCTTTTGTTGACTTGATGAGGTTACAAGCCACTCCTGATGCAATTATGTACAAGGCTTTCTCGCCAACACTTAGGTAGAAGGCCAGGGATTGGATAGCCACCCTTCTCCTAAAATCGATCTGTACATTTGACGATTTTTCTAAAAGTTTTACTGCACACTTTGCTAGTAGCAAACGTGTTAAGAAGACTACTATCAGTCTGATGCAATTGAGGTAGGACAAGGACGAATTGTTGAAAGATTTTATTGACCGGTTCAATAGAACCATGCTGGGAATCAAAGATCTGCAGATGTCTGCTGTAGTCACTACCATGATAAGTGGAACTTAAAGTCGTCCTTTCAATATGTCACTCTCCAAAAATCCGTCGGATACAGTGCATGAGTTACTAAAGAGGGGAGATAAGTATGTGGACGCTGAAGAAGCATATCTCATTACCATAAGTATGAAATATCGAAATGAATCTGAGTCTAACAAAAGAAAGATTCGGGATGAGCCCAAACCTCGAAACGATAAAGACAAGCAGAAAATAAACCATATACGGAGGATAAATGATGAATGTACCATTGAATGATCTGACTTGATGGAAAGTTCTAATGCACCTACTAGACTTATGAAAAAAATATCATCAACTACTGCAAAGGTCAGGCGAGGAGACAGAGCCTTAGCTAAAAAAAAATATTTGCCAAGGCGAGCTCACTCTAGGCGAGGCCGGGCGAGCAGGCCCAAAAAAAAAATTAGGCAAGCTCACCCAATCCAATGCGAGCTCATCCAAGTTTCAAAAAAAAAAATTTAGAAATGAGCAGGTGTTATAGATTATTTCTATTTCTCATTGATAGTAGTATATGAAAGGTAGAGGGACTTACAAGGCCAGAAATAATGACAGCTACCACTGTCTGAAAAACAAAACCAGCTGCTACTGTATGAAAAACAAGACCAGAAATAAACAGCTGCTACTGTCTAAAAAACAAGGCCAGAAATAATGATAACTGCCACCGTCTGAAAAACAAGGTAAAAAATAATGACAGCTACTACTGTCTAGAAAACAAAGCCTACTGCTACTGTCTGAAAAACAAGGTCAACTGCCACTATTTAAACATGAAGGCGATAGCCTCTGTTTAAAAAACAAGGTGATGATCCTATGTTTAAAAATCAAGGCGATGAGCTTCTGTCCGAAAAACAAGGTGATGAGCCTATGTTTAAAAATCAAGGCGATGAGCTTCTGATTAAAAATCAAGGCGATGAACCTATGTTTAAAAATCAAGGCAATGAGCCTTTGATTAAAAATCAAGTTGATGAGCCTCTGTAAAAAAAAACAAGGCGATGAGCCTATGTTTAAAAATCAAGGCAATAAGCTTCTGTCTGAAAAAGTTAGAGAAGAGCAAGTGCAGTAGATTATTTCTACTTCCCATTGACAACAGTCTATGAAAAGTAGTCTATGAGAAGTAGAGGAGCTCATTATGATATAAATAATGACAGTTGCTATATATTATTTAGCTATGGTGGCATGTCTTGCCACGCCCGCCTCACCGGCTTGCCCACCTCGTTGGTCTCATGAGCACGCTTCTGACAGATAGACTACAATAACCCAACTATCATCAGATTAGCCAGGTAGGTGACCCATGGAATGACAGTTACCACCCGTTATCGGGAAAACGAAACATCTCTCAACAATTGAAAAGATGAAACAACTCTCATTAACTCCTAATAATGAAGGAGATGAAGGGACACCTATCATCAATAACTGCAGGCCATCTCTATAAATAGAGGTCAAACTCCCAAGTAAAAATAGAATACACGGCTTTTATACACTCTATATGATTACTCTGCATATCTGGTTTTAATAAGAAACCTTAACTCCAATTCATGCAAAGAAGAGTCAACATTGCATATATCCAATAGTTTATCATACAGCTCTTTTTATGAAATCTCTGTAGAAATTTGAAGTCCATTCATAATATAACTATCACCCCATTTCTAATTCCACTTGCCCTGATCATCCCTAACAACTCAACCAAAAATAAAATACAGCAATCCATATTGCTGAGTCCGTTTTATTTATAAAATTCATATGTAATCTAAACAAAAATTTTGTTTTTCAAAAAATTAATGACATTATGTTTCAAACAACCTCAACTAGGTTACAATATTCAAATTGAGTTTCGTCGTTTAAAATGACCAATGGTCGTTTTAAATGAAAATTTTCGTTCAAAATGACTACAGTCGTTACGACATCCACCGCCTACAACTATTGCAGGTCCGTCCTCAACTCCACCATTTCAGCTCAAAAACATTCATTCAAACAAACAAAAGTAAATTTACAAATATGAATAGAAATTGCAAATGCCATGTACAAATCAAAGAATGAAAAGGAAAATAATATCTTATCAATGAAGAATGTGCAACAAAAATATTTGGTTGCCAACGACAATTCTTTCTTTTGCCCATCGAAAATGAAGGGAGAAAGCTAATGATTACAATGGAGAAATTTGGAAGGAGAATGAATTAAGAATTTTTTCAATTTTGTAACTTTGTTTTGATTGTTGTTGAAGGATTTATAGGCCATTTTGTTTTAAGAAATCTTCAGTTATTGTAATAATATAGTAAAAGTAGTATAGACTTTCTGTCAAAAAAATAATAATAAGTTTCAGGGTACCGGTTATGAGAGTTTTTTAAAGTATCGGTTTTGAGCGTTTATGAGTAGAGCGGCTTTTTGTGGTTTTTAATAGCAGCTTTTGAAACGGCTCAACCTATGCTTGGGAGTTTATTATCCAACGGTTCTACATGTTTTTTAAAAGAATCAAATTACATATATTTTTAGTGAATTTTTGTGTTCTTGTGAAAATACAGGGCCATATGATGTGGCTACAGAGGCAAGATTCCTTCAGGCAGAAATTTGGGGATCTTAAACAGGACGAAGTTTCCGAAGAAGTGGCTGAGAATCAAAATTTAGTCACTTTTAAAGACTGACTGCAAATGTGAGTGGGATCATCGCGTTGTGTTTTTCTTTTCTTTTTTCTTCAAGTGTGTGTGGGGATTGTCCATATACTAAGTCGACAATGTGAAATATCAAGCTATTTAGCTATATTATGTGTTTGATTAGAATGATTTTCTCAAATGCTTCACTTTGATACTGCAATTACACTGGAATTCGTCTTGTTTCGTGTTTTATGTATTTTAGTTGTATGTGTACATAGATAATTATGTTCATACAGGAAGCTCTGTTGTGATTTTAGATGAACGAGGCATTTGTGGTGTAGTATGATTTTGTCTTATATTTGATAGAATTCGTATTCTCTACACAGTGATGTAACATCAGTGATTTTTTGACGATATTTTGGTAGAATAAATCACTAATGATGCGTATTCTATCTGATATTTTCTAGTGGGAGACATGAATGAAGATCACAAACAATGCAGAATTAAGATTAAAGACACTTGATAGCTTGTTTGTGAACTTCCCATTCAGGAAAATGAAACTAGAAATCTCATAATTAGAGCCCTTCTATGGATTAGTTGTGCATTTGGGACTAGTGTGTGATCATTGGCACGCAGAAATTCAGACGGCAGTTTGTGGTATGTCATGTGGATATTAGCTACTAGCGAACAATTAGTTTAAATCTTTGGAAGCTATGCTGCGTCCTTGGGTTTTCGGTTCAAGGATAGAGTGATCTTGAAGGATGTGATGTGGAAATAATATAGGAAACTTCTAAAAGGAAATGGTTTACATTATCTCTCAATAAATATTAGATACCTTCAGTTGCCTTTCTCCACTTGATTTCTCATTTTATTGAGTACAAAGTATTCTAATTTTTTGCCATGTACAAGTAGTGGGCTGCAATTGGTTATGGAGCTGATAAACTCTTCCTTTATCATTGTATAGCTGTATTACCGTTTCCTTTAAACAATTTACTCCCCTTTACAAAAGATCTATTGGTGCAATGCGCGCACATTTTTATGTGAGGTAAAGACATGATTTTGACCTATTATTTCGTTGATCAACATTTTCTTTATAGATTTGCAACTTATTGATCAGTTGCAAATTAGTCATATCTTTTCTTTAAAAGTCATAGACATATGTGATAGGTTCTGTGATTGCCGCAGGTGACTTTGCTGTTTGGATATGGTCGCTCAGCTGATTTATGGAGTTCCAGTGCTGGATTGCTCTTCCAGGAGCCTTGTAAATCTGATTTGTAGTGTTGGTGATTGTATGAAACTGAATATGGAAGGAATTGGTTCTTTGCATTTATTTTGTATAATTTGGAATAATGGACAGAATTTCGAGAGTCTGCCTCTCTCCACAAATTGTCTTTACAACCGAATGATTTAATTTTCCCAAACTCCCTTATTTATACTCCCAGCCCTCCTTTTACAATTCAGTCACTAATACTAAGGTCAATACTACACTTTAAAAAGTGTTTATTACATTGCAAATGCTAATAAACTAAAATGACAGCAAACTTGACATCAATTAAACAATTTTGAAGTCTCCGCTTGAGCTCTTGTTGCGTCTGGCATACACGCGCTTGATCTCCAGTCTTGAGCTCCTATCAATACTTTCCCCCAAAACAGCCACCTTGTCCACAAGGTGAAGATCCGGACCAATTACAAATTTAAAATACCGTAAAGCCGAACAATTTCCTTTGCCAAAACTCCATCCACGATCAAAGTAGAAAAATGGTATTTCAACACCATTGAGTGTGTGGACTTCCCTACAACTATGAGTATAGCATCCATAAAGACCCCGTAACCGGTTGAGCCTACCGACACAATTCTCCACTTTTGAAATTTGATTGGAAGAAAATTTTGGGTTGCTCGATGATCAAATTTTTCCACTTCATCACTTACCACCAACACGTGTATCTCTTTATTTTTGGGTACAGCTGTAATTTTTGGAATTGAAAGGGTGAAGTTTTGACTTGTTCCTAAAATTGGGTTTTCTTTTTTAGCTTGGTCTACTTCTTTGGGGCCTTCTCCAATTAATCTTTTTTCCTTTTCCATTTGTTGGCCCAATTCAGTGGTTTGGTCCAAACCCACTTGATTTAACACAGCAGCCCCATTATTCAAAATCAGCCCATTTACACCATTCTCTTCCCACAGTTCTTCCGATACGTTCTGTAATGGCAAGACAAGCGTTTCAAATTGTCTCCGGTAGTCTTTCACGGTCGTATCCGGTCGAAGAGCCAAAAATTTTTCATACCATGATCCCTCCTGTGAGATTCTAAATCTCTCCAGCAAGGCTGTTTTCATTTCTCCCCATCGTTGCATAGGTCTCCGGCGAGCCTCCCCTTGATACCACGCCAACGCCTCACCGTCGAAGCACAAAGCAGCTGCCTCTAACCTCTCTGCCTCGGTCAGTAAATTGACGTTGAAGTAACGCTCTGTCCGATAAATCCACCCATCGGGATCGTCGCCGACGAACACGGGCATCTCCAGGCGTCGCGATCTCGGTGCCCCTCTCTGCTGATCCGTAGAAAATTCACGGCGGAGATTCTCGCCGGACTCCATATGGTGGACTTGAGTTGGTGTATGGATTGATTCCAGCTGAATTCCCTCCCCTCTACTCCGATACTCCACATTGTTGTTTGCCCCCAATTTTTCTAGAAATTGTTCCATTTTCTCAATTATTGTTAATTTTCTCAATACGTGCCCTAAATTGTCCTTAATTGACCGCATCTCTCCTTGCATACCACCGTACATCTCCTCGAGGCGAGCTTCTACTACCCCTACGCGATCTTCTAGTTGTCTCTTTGATGTTGCCATTATGGAGGAATCGGTGCTCTGATACCAATTGATAGGTTCTGTGATTGCCGCAGGTGACTTTGCTGTTTGGATATGGTCGCTCAGCTGATTTATGGAGTTCCAGTGCTGGATTGCTCTTCCAGGAGCCTTGTAAATCTGATTTGTAGTGTTGGTGATTGTATGAAACTGAATATGGAAGGAATTGGTTCTTTGCATTTATTTTGTATAATTTGGAATAATGGACAGAATTTCGAGAGTCTGCCTCTCTCCACAAATTGTCTTTACAACCGAATGATTTAATTTTCCCAAACTCCCTTATTTATACTCCCAGCCCTCCTTTTACAATTCAGTCACTAATACTAAGGTCAATACTACACTTTAAAAAGTGTTTATTACATTGCAAATGCTAATAAACTAAAATGACAGCAAACTTGACATCAATTAAACAATTTTGAAGTCTCCGCTTGAGCTCTTGTTGCGTCTGGCATACACGCGCTTGATCTCCAGTCTTGAGCTCCTATCAATATGCTGTTACCTTATATTTATAGAATGGAATATATTTATTCAAGAAAAATGAAAGATAACATATTTGAGAATTCGTATTGTTATTTTCTTCATTGCAAGGTTTTTAGTGTAGTCCGCTAGAAGGAAAGCTGAGCCAGCAATTAAGGTCTTGCCTCATTTTTCAGTAAATTGCTATTAGAGTTTCAAGAGAAGGAAGCTGAAGGATGGAAATGTCATTTTGCTGTTTAAGCTATATGTATAAATATCCTCTGTTTTCAAGCTAGTTTTGTTCTTCACAAGAGAGGTAACGTGTCTGCAATTTCTCTATCTATTTCTATGCCAATATAAGATTTTTCTGGAAATATACCATAATCTGTGTAATGGACAAAAACTTTATTGTTTACCAAAAGAAATGACTTTTCCCATTTTATCTCATAAGAGTAAAGAGAATTTAATTGGAGTACGTGTAAACTCGACGGATGTAGCATGTCAATGGGATGGAGATAGGGGTGAAAAACAGACTGTCAAGCCAAGCTTAAGGCTTTTTCATGTTTAGCTTGTAAACTATATATGAGCCTTGATAACTATTTAAGCTTTGGGTAATCTATACTTCAAGGTAGATGTGAACAAGTTTTGGTGCTGAGTTTTAATGACTTGATTGGTTTAGAGAGCCAGAGTTTAGCAAGCAGAAACTGGATAAAAGATGAATTCAAGCCAGCTCGTTTCTCTCCTTTCAGAAATTGGAGAATTTGTTTAACAAAATTTTTGATAAAAGTTTTGGTAGACTTTGATAAAAGTTTATGAGATGTGTAATTAAAATTAAATGTTGACTTTAATTAATTTTTTCAGCAATCAACCTTTTTTTGCTAAATCAAACAGATGCTAAGATTTTATTAATCTTTATTATGTGGGTAATATTTTGCTCAGAAATCACAAAATATAGTTCCAAGTATAAAAAAATGTGTTAAAAAACAAATTTGTCCCAATTTGTAGACGGATGGGGATAAAAACCAATTTGTAATTGATGTTAGAGATTACTATTATTGGCAATACTAAAACATCACATGGGAAATTTCTACACAAATCATGCTTTTTTCTCATAACCAAGAATTAAATATCTCTAATGTCATTATATTTTATCAAACTTTTGTGGAATGCCACTTTACTTTAAAATATTTTTGGAATGCCACTTTATTTTGAAATGTTCTTGGAATGTTATTGAACCACTTTTAAAAGTTCAACGACATATGGTATTTACTTTTTAAAGTTCAATTGTATTTTAGAAATGTTTTAAAGTACAATAGTATTATACGAACGTTTGATAAAATATAATGACATTGAAGATATTTAATTTCATAACCAAGTAGGGCAGTAACCCTCTTCAAAATTTGAAAGCTACTATTGAGTGGCTATCGATATTTTCTCTAAGTGAAACTTGCATAGGGATTGGAGATGATTTCTCATTACCCTCTGATAAGTACATTATCCAGGGGATATTCTCTCTAAGTGAAACTTGCATAGGGATTGTAGATGATTTCTTATTACCCTCTGATAAGTACATTATCCAGGGGATATTCTCTCTAAGTGAAACTTGCATAGAGATTGTAGATGATTTCTCATTACCCTCTGATAAGTACATTATCCAGGGGGGTGTTTTTGAGTCGAAACAGGAAAGTGGTGGGGATTCATCTAATTAATTATTATTTTTTTGATATATGATTCAAATTTAAAAACATAAAGATAAAATAAAAAGATTTGGAATGGATTCGAGAAATTCAGACCAGAGACCATGTTCCTTATCCCAGTTCTAATTTCTAACTGGCTGGGACAAAACGAGAATGGGTGAAGTATTTTGTCATTTTTATTGGCTGTCAGTTAATGGCTACTTTCATTTCAATTTGCACGTATGATTGGGTATTGGTTATTGGAATGATTGAAATACAAAAAAAATGAACTTTTTATTTTACATAAAATTGGGGTTGGAGTTGGAGTTGGCTGTGCTGCATGATCTATTTGGTTGATGCTATATATATTAGAAGATAATAATATTATTGTCAGAGAGCTTGTCCAATATCACCAGTTCCAGAAATGCAACTCTTTCCCCTTAATGCAATTACATTTTTAACAAGCACAGCAAAACTATGTTTACTATAGCATGTAACCAACTACTACTTTTGACCTTCCACAGCATGAAACAAAATTGATTAACCAAGCTATTAGGCTTGATTAATTAAGAGCGTAGTCAGGTTGGGCTTATTGGGTATCAGCGTTTGATTAAGGGACAAACAATATACACAAATAAGAAAGAAACACAAGTGAAATGTTGATTTATTGTCTTATTCAATCTAATTGAATAAGACTGAACCAAAAGAATTTAAAATAGAGATAAATATGAAATATTTGTTTATTGCCCTATGGTAAAATTTCATATCATTTAAATATGATAAAAATAATTAATATATAATGTCTTGGGTTAATCTGTCTAACAATGTTAAACTTTTTAATATGATACTTTGACTGAATATTGTATTAAAGCTCAAACGGGAAATTTTGTTTCATCTAAAGGTTAAACGAGCAGTCAAATTTTGAGATTTGTATTTTCAAAAGAACCACCATCCAAGACACTGTTTTAAAATCCGGACTGGTTGGATAGTTAAATCGAAAAATCCATAACCCGGCCAACAATCCGGTCAGGGATGTTCTATTAAACCGATATGTGGTCGACGCAAGAGAAAATCGAAAAACTTTCTAGATTTTAATAAAAATTCGATGCCCCCAATCCATTAATTCGGTGGTTCATTGTAGATTTAAAAAATTTTAAAATTTATTTAATATTTGGATGGTACCTAACCACTTTATGATTCACTTTTTTTTAATTGCTAATTATTTATTTTAATATTATTTTTTTAAATTCATCTTGAAAATATTTTGTCTCCTTGAGTTATGGAATAAAGATTGAAAAATAGTGTAACATTAATTTAATAAATGATCAATATTGTCACTGTTTTATTATTAAATAAATATAGTTATATTATTTTTGACAGGAGTTAACTCACTGGTTTAACTATTGGATTAGGAGTTGAACTACTGACTTAATGACTCACATCTTTATCTAGGTCAGTGCCAAGATCGGATCTGAAAATTATGATTCGAAGGCATGTTAAAGTTAAAATATATGACATTATTTAATTATGAATGCTATAATTGCTTAGATTACTCTTCTTAATAATACTAATGTTTTAAGATCTAAACAACAGAGATTAGATAGTAGCAGACACGGTTACACCATAACTCGTTGGGAGCTAATAAAGAAGCTACAACTTTACTTCCACACATCTTCCTTTCCAGGAAATGAGTAGTTAATCTCTCGCTATGAAGCATCAGAGCTAGAAGTTGTAGAGACAAGAAGCTCTCACTAGTCACAAGCTGACACTGAATGCTCCATCCAACTTCCAAATACGGTCAATGGTGGACATTAGGATTGATTAAACCGACTAAACCAACCAACTCAAATTAAATCGATTTTTTTATCTAATCAGTCAAGGAGTTGGTTTGTTTTAAAGTGTTTTATGTCGAGTTGGGTCGGATTTCGATTTACTCTATAAAATCCGATCCAACCTGACCCAAAATCCTACCAGTCCAAAAGGACCAAAACAGTAAATAAATCTCTCTCTCTCTCTCTCTCTCTCTCTCTCACATCTTCCTCTCAGCCAGTGAATGACAATTTTCTTGTTAGGCATATATTTTGAAGTGTTTGTTGTGGTCTATTTTCCAAACATGATTAAAGAAAATGGTTCAAACAAATCTTAAAGAACCCCCTTTGATTCATAAATTAGAAACCCATTCGCAGGCAAATTTTTTTTGGTTTATCTTCTTCTTAAATTTCACAATTATTGTTATAAAATTCTTGGACCTTTTTCAATGATTTCCCCCAGATGTGCTCTCCCCAGATGTGCTCTGTCCGTTTGGAGGGGGGTGGTATGTGCGGGAGATGCTGGGATCGTCTAGATCGAGTACGCGTG
Source organism: Forsythia viridissima (assembly GCA_030279155.1). Classification (NCBI taxonomy): domain Eukaryota; kingdom Viridiplantae; phylum Streptophyta; class Magnoliopsida; order Lamiales; family Oleaceae; genus Forsythia; species Forsythia viridissima. The sequence continues at coordinate 35,887,755 of CM059033.1, read as the reverse complement.
GAGCAAAAAAGATTATGGTTGCCGAGTAATGATCTCGTACCCATGTGGGCAGGAGATCATTTGTCCACTGTGTGAGAACACAATTGTGTATTGTGTGGGAGTGATATGGCACTCCCACATCAGCCTACATCATCAGTAGACAAATGATCTACTGCCCATCATGAGTAATCATTCCCTATGGTTGCCTACATAAGGGATAATATGGTTGCCTGAATTGTCCAAGCCCAAACCGAACTGACTGAAGATTGTTCAGTTTGGATTGGTTCTATTTTGAACCCATTTTTGGTTTGGTGGTTGGGTTGGCAAAATGAAAAATTGAGATTGGTTCGGTTATGGGTTGGTTCAAAAATTGAGCCGTGCCAACCTCTAAATACACCATGTTATTAAAATTACTTGAGTTGTAGGTAATTATCTCTAACGCCACTGGAGGTGTCAGATATTTGCCGCTGCATGCAACTAATGGGTATCGGAGTTCGCACGGTGATTGCACTTCCAGCTCGAACACCTCATGGGACTAACAAAACTGTCTTTTTTGCACATACCAAGAACAATTCTTTCATGGCAGTTGGCGCAAGAAATGAAACATTTCCAAATTCCACTCGTCAACTAACACGACTCCTCCTAATATAAAGATCAAATGAATTAGATTAAGGAGAAAAGACATTTGTAATATTATTGTCAAGTTCAGTTTTAATATATTAAATATGTCTTAAAAGAGTACAAGTCAAGTATATATGACATGTAGCTGAGCAAGTAGACATGTTACCTAAGTCAATAATCATTATTAGCACGTTTTCTTCGAATCCAATGAAGCTTTATCCGAACAGCAAATATGACACCATGTTCCTTATATATTGCGTGCAACAAGTGAACTACGGAGGGGTTGCAGCACATTTGAACTTATGAGAATATAAAATTATTCAAAAATAAAAAATATTAGGAGAACTTGTATTAATTGATGTGTGACAAATCCAAAAAAAGTGATTGTGTAGTAGCTACGTCTTTTTTATATTTGTAATTTTTATCATACTTAACGTACAAGTATATTAAAACACTTGTGAAAACTATGTCGAAAAAAATCAATAAAATGACACCACGACTTTGAGAAAAAGAGTGCTTTCATATCTTTTGATTAGGAAAGCGCACCAACCAAGTAGTAGTGACGGTTTCTCAAAAGCACAGTGCTCTATCAAATAGTATCAAGATGTATAAAGTTTGACGCGTATTTAGAGTTTTCGACAAAATTAATATGTACATATATATGTTTACACTCTAGATCGTTAAGAATTATGATGATTGTTAGAGGTTTATACGAATTTAAAATAGCATGATAACAATTATCGACAATTTAAAAAGGTAATATCGATGCTAGGTAAAAGAAATGTTTCTTCTACCTACAATAATATACTCAGTGTTAATTATATTTTGTGCACTTATTCGAACTTTAAAACTAAGCTTTTATTTTATTATTTTATTGATTTTTTATTTAATTTAACATAAGATTGGATGTGGTTCTTATCGATTTATTCTTCACAACTGGAATATGGTGACCCACATTCTAGGTGCTTTTGCTATTTTTGTCCCAATTACTCAACGTTGTGTTGATTGTATTATGTATTTTATTATGCAGTTTGTTTGCGTTAATTACTTTGATGGCTTAATTACACTTACAGTTTGTATTCTTTCAGTTTTATAACAATATCATCTCCATTTAATTTTATTTTCAGATATCGTTCTCATCTTTTCATTTATTCGTATAGATGATCTCCAAATAATTTTTTTGATAATTTTGCCTCTGATTTTAATAAATTAAAATGATAGAAAAAAGAAAATACAATAAAAAATTACAATTGGGATGTTAACATTTTCAAAAGCAAATAAATTCTAAGTATTTTTTTATATTTTTACTTAAAATAAAAAAAAATGTGTCTTGGGCCCTTTAATTGATAAAAAAATTATACCCGTGATCTAAATTTGACCAATTTAATAAAAAAAATATAATTTAATAAATTCTATTATTCAAAATAATTAAAAAATCAAAAAGGGATCATCTACCCCAACCTATCTATCTACCCACACAAATTAAGGAGGATTTAATAATAGAATATAATAAATGAAAGGATGTGGACGATATCTGCGAATAAAATTAAATAAAGATGATATTATTAAAAAATTGAAAGAATAGAGACTATAAGTATAATTAACTCTTATGTTGATACCCTTTTTTTGTCTCAGTTTGTATTCTGAATTTAAATAATTTTTCGATGTAATTAGAATTTAGAAATATATCACTGCATAATACAAAGACTTCGTACCCATGAAGATACCATGTTTTAATGGCTTTAAAAGCATTTCATGTTTGCCATAATTTATAACTAAGCTTACATTGACAAATGGCAATTTGATTCCTTGTAGCAACAAACTACATAGTCGATACCAATTTTCAAATGTTATAATTTCCAAATAATAATAATAATAATAATAATAATAATAATGGTCAATATTATGGAACTTAAGTCAACTAATCTAATAACCAACCTACGGAATAAAATGTAAAAGATGTTATGAGTTACATGTAGAGTTTTCTTTAGTTCTTTTTTGTAGTTGTCAATATAAGTAAATAAGAAAAAAGAAAATTAGTTTAAAAAGATCTAAAGGTAATAGTAAATATCTTATATTTAGCCCTACTCATTGATTAACAAAGAAAATACAAAATAAAAACTTTGAGGGGGACACAACCATTAAATACTGGAAATTACATTTTGGATTCGATTGTGATAATTAGCTATTCTCTCCTCCTCCGAGCGCCGCAGCAGCAGCATGGTTAAGACCTGCAAAAGATGGTGGGACTTTTTCCCCTGTTTCCAATCCGGCGTGATAATCAGTATGTGTGATAACTCGAAATGTGCAAAATGACAATATTAAGTATGAAAGTTCTGTTTTTACTTGGAGGTTGGCTTCTATTTATATATATGATTGCAGTACAGTCTTTAATAGTCATTTATGGCGGGTGTCTCTTCCTCTCCCTCTTTATTAGGAATTAAAGGGAGACGTTTCGTCTTTCTAACTGCTGGCGTTTCATCTTCACAATGGTCGATGGTAACTGTCATTCTACGGGTCGCCTGACTGGTTGACTGGACGGCAGCTGGTTTATAATTGTCTATCTGCCAGAGGCGAGTCTATAAGATCGACAAAGCAGGTGGACAGATAAGGCGAGCAGACACCTGAGGACGGCGTTTGAAGTAGAGTAGCAGTCATCTACTAAAGTGTAGTCATATTTATCATCAGATTGTTTCTTTTTTAAGTTCTTTCTCTAGAAATCATTTCTATCTACATTCCCTGAGATCGAGCCACTCCTTATGAATGACCATTTGATTTATGTCATTCTAATTTTCTTTTTCACACAATCTCTAACATTCTTTCTAGAGTCACCATAAAAAAAAAGAAAAAAAAAAAAGACATAAACATTTAATTTAAACAAAATTAAAGATAATATTAATGTTCGTTAGATAGCCTAATTTTGGTCAACTTTGAAGATTGGAAGAGATGTATACTAAACTCCGGTCGACTTTTAGGATGATGTATTTAATTTAGACTTTTAAAAATTTTAATTCACATTTTTCTAGTGACTTACTTTGATGAATTTTATTGCTTTTTATTAACTTTTATAGATTTTAATATACTCCTACATACGTTTATCGATTTTTATAGATTTTATTTTAAAAGATTTTTCTAAACTTTCACAAACTTTTATGAACTTTTATAGACTTTGCTTTTTTAGTTAAAAATTTTGAATATAAAAATTTAATATCCTATAGTTAAAAAATTGTCGCAAGAGGAAATTTTAATAATAATTTATTTAATTATATTAATATTAATAAATTCATAAAAATTAATGTTCTATTTAATTGGTCCAAGTAAACTTTGTCAAAAGTTAATGATATAACTCACTCTATTTTTTTTTTTTGGTAAAATTATAAACTTTCAAATGGCTTGTGAATAAATTCAAAAAAATATGGCATGCGACTCATTTTAAAATATTTTTGTACAAAACAAATTATCGAGTTCATTATCTCCCTTATTATATTTAATAATCTATAGGTAGCACGTCATTCGTCACCACAATTGTATAAATAAATAACCAAAGTACCAATTTAAATGAAAAATACAACTATACTTATTAAGATAAATAGAGAAAACAAGAATAAAAATAAAATAAAAATACATTAATATAAAATATTTTTAACTTTATAACATTCACTAATAAATTGCAATCAATAATTATATAAGAATTTAATTACAAAGCTATCTTATTTTTAATGAAAAATAGAAAAATGATAAATAGAGTTAGAGAGAGTGTGGATATGGGAATATTAAAGAAACAAAAATCATATTGAAAAAAAAGAAGAATATTAATATTTTTTTTTATGACTCAGGAGTCCAAGTTTCGCCTGACTAATTCTGAGGAGTGTCAACATTCATCTCTAGTTCGCCACCCAAATAAATTCGAATGCAGTCACATGTTATATACAATTGGACAGGACATTCAACGGTTTGAAAAATCTTTATTGAATATCTCAAGATTTTTATAGAGTTTAAAAAGTTTGAATTGAATACACCCAGACTTTTAAATTCCATAAAAGTCATATCAAATCTTAATTGAATACACCCTCCTTAATGCATGTTTAATAATACTTATAAATTGGTCAAATATTATTTTATTCACAAATTCGATAAGTCCTACAACTTTTATTTATTTTTTATCCATATATTTTGTACGATTAATTGTTTATAATTTATTAAAAAAATTTACGAAACAAGCACTTAGATCATGTTTGGCATTTTTTTTAATATTTTTTTTTTTCAAATTTATTTTTAACCATATATTTTATGAGATTAATAATTTTTATTAATTTTTCAACTACAGTTCACTAATTTTTTTAAATTTCTTTAAAAACTACTTATATAAGGTAAATAGCACCAGGGGTCCCTAACTTTTGAACATTATAACGATGGGGTCCTTAACTTTTGTTTACTAGTAGTCGAAGTCCATAACCTTACAAACGTACGTACCAAGGGTCCTTTTGGATATAAAATGTCAAAAACTCTGTTAACTCATCACACGCGCTACTTCTGAAGGGCAAAAATGTCTTAATACTACTTCAAACATGAGTGCAAGTTGACTTTTACACCACTGTTAAAGCCATTGCCATTGCCGCCATGAAGAACATCCACCAAGCTTTAGTCAAGTATAATCTCCATTACACCATTAAGGTCTCTTCTCCAGTGGCTCTCAGTGCATTGCAAAATTCATATCATTCATTTCATTTCGGTCTAATTTGATCGAACCGGTGTTTAAACCCATGCTTGAATTCCTTAGATAAATCGGGTCCTCCCTCATGGTTAACATCTACCCATTCTTTGCCTACGAGTCAAATGCCGACGTCATTTCATTAGACTACGCACTTTTCCGGTAGAATCCCGACGTGGTTGACGCAGGGAATGGTTTGCATTATTTTTCCATCTTCGATGCTCAAATCGACGCTGTTTTTGCTGCAATGTTGGCATTGAAATACGAGGACGTCAAAATCACAGTGACAGAAACCAGTTGGCCTTCTAAAAGAGACTCAAACAAGGTCGGAGGATAGAAACCCCCTCAGACCGCATGAGGATCTTACGGTCTACCTCTTCGCACTCTTCAAGGAGAACAAGAAACTCGGACCACCTCTGCCGAAAGAAAGATTGCAAGTAAAACAAAGATAGATAGTGTTACGCACCAATCCCACATAGCGATCCGCGAGGGCAGGGTAATCCCCCTCGGGCTCCATATAAGCACGATCAAAGTCAATAGCTTGGGAGGTTATATCCGAGGTGGTTTGCGCCGAGGAGGTTGTATCCGAGGCTATTTACGCCGAGAAACATGAATAACCGAGGACCCTACTTGCGTGCTAATGAAGCCCTCTCTGCCAAGCATGTGATTCAACCTTGAAAAGATTGAGGGGACTGCCTGCCAATGTGGCTTGTCACAGTCATAGCCCCTTACTTTGCAGCTGAAAGTGACTTTTCCATTAATGCTAATGACGTGACACCAAAGATGTGACTCAAGAACCATTCAAATGGAACCACGTGTCGCACATCGAATGGGATCATTCTTGTAGAATTTGCCTATAAATACTAAATTTATTTCCACTAGAAGGAGATGTTGAAAAAAGACTACTCTTACTATAAAAATATAAAGTCCTCTATGCTAATCTTTCTTAAGTGTTTTAATCACTTGGAAAATCATTAGTGACGGGCGCTCAAGCTACCACCTCTACCACAAGTGTTCCCCTCTCGGTTTTTTGTTACATCTCCACCTGGTCCGAGACTCATCTACATGGTTGAATAAGCCATGTAGCAATCTTAATAAGAAAAATAGTACACGTAGGCAGAGGTAGCGTGGGGTTCTTGTTGGCAGCCATTTTTTGAGGTCAACAGATAGTTACCACCTCTGTCGAAAGAAGATCCATAATTGTTTGCTCATATTGTTTAACCACAACCTTGTTCAACCAATGCAATTTGAAGGCTTCAAAGAGTGCATACCAGTTGGTTTACCATCGATGAGGACGTCACCCATATCAAACTGAGAATATTATAATAGTTAGATAATGATATGGAACAATCAAACATGGTATTAGCATCTAAAACAAAATTTACACCAACCTACCTGCCAGTACCCATTCCGCGTAACAGGAACATGTGTATGTTTCCCTTTGTAATAATTTGGATCAACTCCACCAAAGACTATTTCGCCTCCCTCTTCTTCCTTCACATTTCGATTGAGTCAAAACGAGAACACAAGCTCCTTAACAAGACCTTGTTTGACCATGTTGTACATGTAACACAAGCAAGAAGATACGCAGAATTTGGCTTCAGATAAATTGCAATAGATCCACCAATGTTTCGAGTCAGAGAGCAAACTACATCCACACTTGTACAAGGAATTCTAATATAGTGAAAAATCAAAACGCAACCCCCAAAAAAACTGAAAGAAAAAACGATAGGGATAAAATAATACCACATTGGAGTAGCATTTCCAACTGAGATCTCTTGGAATCCAAGTCCCAATATGCCATCAAACTTGGCAACCAAAAATGTAACGATAGGCTCTCGGAGAGGAACTTCGGCCTCTTTTACTCGAACGAGAAGAAGGTTTACAACATTCAGTTCACGGCGAAGGGTCTAAAGAGTTACAGAGATGACCATTCACTGGACCATTCACCAGCGAATAGTGGTGAATAGAGAGTATCAACCGATTCCTCAAATGGGCAGACATGGTGTGTGGCAAGTGGAGTGGTATTTGAGATTTTGAGTAGTGTTAAATACATTTTTGCCCTTCAGAAGTGGCGTGCGTGATGAGTTAATAGAATTTTTGATGTTTTTCGTCCAAAAAGACCTCTGGTACGTACGTTTGAAAGGTTAGGAATTCCGATTACTAGTGAATAAAGATTAAAGACCCTATCATTATAATGTTAAAAGGTGAGGGACCACTAGTGCTATTTACCATATATCCTTACAATAATATAAGAGTCTTAAATTTTTTACTGTTCACATTTTCGTCCTACACGACGTCGTTTTTCAACTTCTTTTTACACCGTCATTTTGTAATATTTTTTAAGTTGCTTTTGAAGCTTAGCACACTTTTATTGACTAGGATTACAATTGGAATTACATTAAATTCAGTTGAAATTCAGATTCATTCAAGGAGGAGTTTTGTCTTTTTTTACAACTTCAATCCTAATTTGTTTTATTCTCTATTACTTTTGGAGCTGGGAGCTGAGTTTTGTGAAAGATATCTTACAGTTAAGATTTGTAGGTATTATTACAGCAGTTTTAATTTTTAGTGTTAATTGGAAGTATTATTACAATAATTTTTAAGGTGCAGTTGTTGTTTACCTTTTACAATTATCATTGATTTTTTACCTATTTCAGTTGGATTTTTGTAAATCGAAATGTTCCTTTCCTCTTGTCCTTGTTGTGTCTGCTTCATGCTCTTGGATAATTTTGGCAACCATCATTGGTTGTTAACATGTTTCATATTTTCTAAACTTGAACAGCAATTTTAAGATCAAAGAACTGGATCTAAAAATTGTTATAACTCTCAAAGGATATGAAAATCATACGGGATGCTGAGCCAAATATATATTCCTTAGCCACCAGTATACAAAATGAGTGTTTATTCATTTTACTACATGGTTGACGAGATTGCTCTAAGGAAAAAAAAAACAAAAAAAAAAAAAAAAAAAAAATTTTACTACAACTGGTTGCCGAGGTTCCTCGGCAACCAGACCTGGTTGCCGAGCTAGCTCGGCAACCAATTTTGGTTGCCGAGCCATCTCGGCAATCCAGTGGAAAAAATAGTTTTTTTTTTTTTTTTTTTACTTTTGATTGCTGAGTTATCAAATGTTTATATACAGTCCAGAAATACTCGTTATGGAAAAGTTTTGACTCAAATCAATACCTTGCCATTTTTTGCATGATACTGTAATGTGTTCTGTACATTTAAAGCTTTAAGGCCATTTTTCCATGAATAAATCCAGATAATGAAATCTAAACGTACAGGACAAAAGCTTTCTATGCTACAATCTAAAGATTTGATTGTCGAGTTGGCTCGGTAATCAAATGGGATTGTAGAGCCATCTCGGCTATCCCTTTTTTAATTTTTTTAACTCTTGATTAAAATTTTGGGTGTTTAATTTTTTGAATTCTGATTTAAATATTGTATTTTACTGTTCTTAAGGTTTTTTTTTTAAATCCTTTTTCTTTGACACATTTTAAAAAAAAAAATTATATTTAATAGTTGCCGAGCCATCTCAGCAATTGATTGCCGAGATGGCTCGGCAATCAATTGGCAAATTGATTGCCCAGCCATGGGCAATCAATTGATTGCCCATGTGGGCAATCAATTGATTGCCATGTAAATTATTATTATTATTTTTTTTTATTTTATAAATAATGAATAATTGCACAAAAGTCCCTATTGTGTCATAAACATGCACCATAAATTGTTTACATCTTAAACCAGTGAATAGAACTCCTCACTTCTATGGTCTATAAGTATAATGATTCTCAGATATATTGTATTAGATGCATTTCTAATAACTTGCATTATAGTTACACATCTTTCATTTAATGGAACACTTGGTGCCCAACATTTGCTTATCAAAATCTCGACAATCAATTGATTGCCGAGATGGCACAATTAAAAAAAAAAAAAGAAAAAAAAAAAATAAGTGCCTGGCTCGGCAATCAAATTGATTGCCGAGCCATCTCGGCAATCAATTGATTGCCAATTGGGCTCAATTTGAGCCCAATTGGCAATCAATTGAGCCCAATTGGCAATCAATTGATTGCCAAATGATATTTTTTTTTTTTTGTTTTTAAAAGAATAATTGCACAAAAGGTCTCTATTGTTTTAAAATAGTTGGAATATGCCATCAAGCATGCAAGTGTTTCATTTTTTAATTTTACTTTTGAGCAAGCTACTTACATTAAAATAAATAAGTAGATTTTAATATAAATAATTTGATAATAAACATGCATGTTACTTATTTTGTTTACATGTTTAATAATTTCCATATATTATCCTAAATGTATGTTCACCAAAATTACGCTTAATTAGAGAAACATTATTGTGCAGTATGAGCAATGCCATATTATATATATTCAATGAAATTGGAATACATTTTTATTAATTGAATAATATAGCATAGACCTAATAGTAATATAAACTACTTATCACTTTAAGTACTATTATTGAGATTAACACACACGTTTCAAAAATATGAGGCATATTAATTAAAGTAATTAATTTTCTCAACTAAATCATCAATAAAATTTATCTCTCCAATAATATCTACAAAACATTTTAATAATACAGTCTTTTTTCTTGTCCTTTCATGCAGTATCCACTTAACCTAATGAGTATCTTTTTAAATCCATTTTCTTTGACACAATTTACAAAAAAAAAAAAAAAAAAAAAAAAAATATGTGCCCAGCTCGGCAATCAAATTGATTGCCGAGCCATCTCGGCAATTGATTGCCGAGCCATCTCGGCAATCAATTGATTGCCAATTGGGCTCAAATTGAGCCCAATTAGCAATCAATTGATTGCCAAAATGAATAGTTATTATTATTTTTTTTTTTTGGTTTTGGTTTTTAAAAGAATAATTGCACAAAGGTCCCTATTATTTTAAAATAGTTGGAATATGCCATCAAGCATGCAAGTGTTTCATTTTTAAATTTTAATTTTGAGCAAGCTACTTATATAAAAGGTTCGTATCGTTTCAACCTAAAACTTTTCACTACATTTTTTACAAACGTGCAACGCACGTTGCCAAAACTAGTATATATATATATATATATATATTACACTAAACAAACACTTGAGTAGTTTTTACCCCAAAAGGAACTAGTTATAAAATTATTAAATGATGACTTGAATATACACGCTAAACTACATCATATTAGTTTGACTAGCCACCTTAAACGTACTGTTTGATTGAACTGTATTGATACCAACTGCAGAGATGTAGCTTTTTATAGTTTCTAGAAATCAATCAAGTGACTAGATAGTCTAGAGCTCTATTAGTATTCAATTTCTAACAACTACGTATTTGTCAAATAGAGTAATTGAATTTGATTGTACAATTTCAATTGCGAACCTTCTTTGTCATAAATGTGTTTGATTTTAATTAAAATTAGATTTTTTTTTTATAAAAATTAATAAAATATATGGTTAGAATTTTTTAAAAAAATTGTGAGTCTAAAAAATAAATGGTTAAAATTGATTTTTAATTTTGACTTCAATTTTTTAGCAAAATTTTAAGTGAATACAAGCAAACTCTTAGTTAAAAAGTTTTTATTTTTTATATACTTATGTTGTCCAACTTATAATGTACATGATTAGTAGTTCATGATCACACAATTATTATTTTTATCAATCATGTAATGTCACCTCAACGTGAGTATTATACGTGAGCAACATAAGTGAGTAGGAGATTAAGACCCCTTAGTTAAATTATAATTTAAGTTAGAACACTTATAAAACCAAATAATTATAATCTTTAACTTACAAAAATAAATAAACGTATAAATAACACAAGCACGAGTTTAAAAACACAAGTATATGTGTAAATTCGACTAAGCCAGTTAAGCTTCGCGTGCTTTTGTTCAGAATATTAACCAAAAAATATAAAATTTATAAAAACTATTGGCTCTTCCAGCCCGACATGAATTGAACTTGCATTTTTCAAAACATGCCGAGTATATCAAAGAATGTTGATTACATCGGTCTTATAGACAGTTAAGTACTAAATTATCTAACTCTGATCCGATCAGAACCATCTTACATCTCTAAATGTTGAGTATAATTATAATCTCAAACTATGACGTGATGAAATAATGAAGCAACATATTTATATACCGTAAAACTAAACGGACCTTTGTTAATAAATTGTCTCAATTCTAAACTTTAATAATTTTTTATTTCTTCACCTTCTTCCTAGTATAGTTTGGGGAGAGAAACTATAAAATAAATATTTCTAGAAGGAAGGCGTCCCGGCACATAAATTCTTAAGAATACTAAAGCCAGGAAGCAACATAGAACACAACAAATTCACACACCAACTCACTTGCTCAAAGTTGCTTACGTGGCAAGTATGTTGCTTTTCTGAAAACTACACCATTAGTCCTCAACCTCAACTTGGAAGTACGTACTTTGATTCTTAAATTTAAAATGAAGCATTGTAGTATGTAACTTTTTATTATATTTACATAATCACTCTCAATAACAATTATATCTCACTTTAAATTTTTTGTTTTTACAAAAATCCAAGTTCATAAAATTACGCATACAGTGATCAAAGTTCATGTGATGATTTAATGTAGAATTAGACAGATTTCGTTATTGAAGACTGATATGCAAAAATAATGAAAGATTAAGGACTAATTTGCTTACATTATAATTATTAATGATCAACTTGCTACTAGATCAATAGGTTAGGGACCAATATTGAAATTTCCCATTGCTTTTCAACACGGGTTCTGAGCAGTGTTCTAAAAGGCCCGCCTAAGCCTCGCCTAGGCGCGCCTAAACTCAATGCATTTACAAAACGCATCGCATTGGGGGTATGCGCGTTAAAATGCGGTCAACTCTTTTTGTTGACCGCCTAGGCGCGAATAGACGAAAATATACGAGAATAAACATGATTAAGCGCGAATAATCACGCATAACATGTATTAGAGCAAGCAAGCTTCTTTTTATATTTTTTTTCAAATTTTGCCAAAATAAACATTTTTTAAATCTACAAAAGACACTAGAAATGCTCAAGATAAAATAAGAGAACTTGGCGAAAATGATTTTGCATCGGATGACACGAAAGATAAGTTAGATGAAGAAGAAGAGCTTGACTTAAAATCCGATAAAAAGTTAGACAAAATATAAGATATGTTGGTATGTAATAAATTGTAGAAAATTATTGAGTAATTTGTGTTTATGTTTGTGGTATTTAAAATTTATTAACTTTTGAAAACTATTATGTTGGGCTTTTATTTTGTAGTCTAATTGTAGACTATGATATTAAAATTAGTCCTGCAAATTTTGATTTTGAACCATATTGAATGTGATATGTTCAACCATGATATGTACCTTAATATAAATATAATTTTTCTTCATTATTACAGCGTGCATCTAATATAAATATAATTTTTCTTCATTGTTACAGCGTGCATCTAATTTTGAAAACTCATGTATTTTTTATGTATTTTTTGAAAACTAGACCTGTAATTTTGTAATTTAAATTAGTATATTCTAGGCTATGTTATTAAAATTTAAAATTTGAGTATTAAAAAAAATTAAAATTCAAAAACGCATTTTAACGCCTAGGCTTCGCATAGGCGCGCTTAGGCCTATAATTCTTGATGCTTCACCTCGCCGCGTCGTCACGCATTACGCATTTTAGAACCTTGGTTCTGAGTCACGCTCGTCGTTTCATATTCGGGAGGTAAGTAAAATTCAAGATGGTAGATTCATTGTGTTTGACTCGCTTGGTTCGCCACTCACGACTCACCCACTCAGTAATTCCCTAAGCAACGCCGTCATGCTTACATCATCAATGACGTCGCGATCACCGTACTTATCCATCTGATCCTTCTCAAGCAAGAAATATGCAGTGTGCTACGTAACTGCGAAAGGTCAACTGAATAAAGTCAAAGAGTACAACTACTAAAGCACATCTTCTCACCTGTAATTACGTACCTATATACATAAAACCTATATACATATCATCTTTTGTAGTTCTTGTAAGAAAGATTTCATGGTATTGGATTTTAAAATGATCATGAAGAGGGGTAAAGAAGAAGAAGAAGAAGAAGAAGGTGGTCAGAACATGAAAAGCATGGCGAATTGCTTGGTGCTACTCTCTAATAGCGGCGCGTTTGAGTCAGTCGTTGACAGCTCTGCCGCCCGTGTTTTCGAGTGCAAGACATGTAACAGGCAGTTCCCGTCGTTCCAAGCGCTCGGCGGTCACAGGGCCAGCCACAAGAAGGCGAGAATGATGGGAGAACAACATTCCGGCGAGTTACGGACATCTCCGGCGAAGCCCAAAACGCACGAGTGCCCTGTTTGTGGGCTCGAATTCGCCATTGGGCAAGCTCTTGGAGGGCACATGAGAAGGCACAGAACGGCGGCAGTCAATGAAAATCACCTGCCGCCGTCTCCGGCCTTGTCTTCGCCTCCTCCACAACCTCATCCTATAGTGAAGAGATCAAATAGCAGGAGAGTTTTTTGTTTGGATTTGAATTTGACTCCATCGGAGAACCAGTTTCTTCTGTTTGGGAAAATGGCTCCTGCTGTTGATTGTTTTTTCTGATATAAAATTGTAGATGGTTCTTGAAGACTTGAGAATTGCACAAAATGGCACCAGTTTACATTTAATTTGCTAAACAACCAACTCTACCATACTCCATACATGGACAAACTGCATCAACTTTCGTTATCACTTCGTGCTGAAAATCATTGAAGAATGAAAGACATTGGGGGCCTGTTTGGTGCAGCATTTTAATAGATTTTGATTTAAAAAAATTAATAAAAATTGTAGATAATAAGAAAAATATAATTAAAATTAATTATTCTTATTGGAATCCTGCACATAGGATTAATAATGGTCAAGTGTTCCACTAGATCAAAATCTTTATAATTTTCAACAAATTTATGCCAACAAAAGAAAATGATCAGATCCAAATAAGTTAAAAGTCATTTCTACCATAAACAGAATAATTTGCTAAAAATAAAAAATAAAAAATTGATTCATGTTCTTACATATTCAAGTAGTTAAGTTATTTAATTTGTTGAACATCTAAAACGTCGTGTATATTGATGCGCTCAGTAGAACAAGCAAGAAGAGGAGTTAGTAGTAGACATAACATGTTGCAGTTGTTAAGAATCTGAATATTTTAAAATAATTCACTTAATCGTATTAATTAAGAAACAATATTTAGCGAGTATTATAACATTTTCTTATTTCTTGTGTTTTTGCCTTCTTTCAAAATCTTTTTATTATTAGTCAAGTCACGCCCCCACTCAATTAACTGTATGTTCGGTAGAATTTAAAAGTACTTCTTCCGTCCTATTTATATAAGTTGATTTTTCTTATTTGTCCGTTTCAAATTGTAGTCTATTTACTTTGTTGAGAGTACTCTTTTAAACGTAATAGGAATCGATGTACTTAAATAAGGGTAATTTAAGAAAATTCTTTGCAAAATTTTTTTTTCAATAATATTAATTAAAATATCTTAATTCGTGTGAAAAAATGAAATCAGCCTATATAAATGAAAAAGAGTAAGTAATTTTTTAGAAGATTTTGAAAAACGTTGGTAAAATGTGTGGTAGAAAAGTTGATAAAAATTGTAGATCTCAAAAAATATGTTATTGAAAATGAATTAAATTTAACTTAACTAAACATGCTCTAAAATTCTATAGTTCCAACCCCTGCCCGTCTCCTTTTGTTTAAAGAATAAAAATAAAAAGAGTTGTGTGGAGCTCTTTAGGAAATAAGGGGGACTCGTTTTTAAAGATATGTTAATTATAGGTAATTAGTTATAATATTCATTTTTTAAATTAGTGGAGTGATTTTTAGGTGCTTTAGAACATAAGAAAGTTCAATGTTGCTAATCAAGTGAAATGAAGTGAGCCCAAGTGGAATAGAAAAGTTTCGCCAATGTTAAAAAAAATTATCAGGGCTATTGTCCTAATTATTTGACATAGAAAGACAAGGTGCGAATCAACAGGTATCTCGCATATTTCCTAAAAATAGACATCAAAATTAAGAATCTATACATTGAAGAGCCAGGAGGTTGGAATGCCAATATGCATTATTGGTCGACTGGCCTTGTGCATGGAGGTTCGACTGACATGAAAATGGATTAGAAGATTTGAAGTTTTCATGTGCGAGATATTAGATGGTTATAAGAGAGATATTTTTGTTTCATACATTCTACGTTTTCAGGAATGGAGACGCGTGTCTTCCTAATGTACCGAGATGTGTTATGTGGACTAAGAAAAAGACCTATACATAGCAGTTCATTCTATTTAAAGTATTTTTTAGGAACATCTTTTTAAGTACACAATATCTACATATATTTCTAATATATCTTCTTCTATTATTGATTCTTACATTAGAGTGGTCTTGAAAATGAAAAATTCTGCCAGTTTTTTCAAGTTTTAGGCCACATGTGCACCTCTATCAGTAGAAAAGAAGATTGACCTTATGGTCATTCACTTAACTTGTAAATTTTTGTATTCTCTTTTTCTACTTTTCTTTTGCAATTAGTTTTATGTTTTATGTAATGGGGATAGTTGGTGTAAGTTTTTCCAAACATAGAGAGATGTATAATATTTTTCTATTATTTTGTCTGTATTAGAGATTTGACATGAATGGACACGATTATTTCCAGTCTCTAAATTGGATTAATTAAAATTAAAAAAGTAGAATTGAGTTCTAACGTATAAAATATGCCCATAAATAATATTTAGTTAGTGTACATGACTCGTAGAGTTGTAGTTGAGCGAGTTGCATATTAATGTAGTTTGCTCACCTAAGTCAATAATCATTAAATAGCATATCTTTTTTCGTATTTAATTAAGCATAACACGATTATTAAGCTTTGTTGCCACCTCTACATGCAACAAATGGGCAATTGCAAGGCACAGTCTTTTTTTAAGATGGCTAAGTCTCTCTTTTTGACTAAAAATCAGCTAAAAAGTTATTATTAAAATCAACAATTGATTTTAACCAAAGTATTAAAAATCAATATGAAAAAGTGAAAGGTGACAGAGTCAAAGAGTCGAACCGGGGTTAATCAAGTGATTTTTAAAAATTTTACAAAAAAAAAAAAAAAATGAAAAATAAGTTTTTAGAAATCAAAAAAATTGCTCAAAATCATTTTTTTTTTTTTTTAGTTTTTCTTTCTATTATCTATTTCGTGCAAGGAGAGAAATGAATTTTAATAATATGTTACAATTAACTGTAGAAAAATAGTATTTTTAAAATCGATAAAATCGAGAACGATTTAATAGATTCCTAAAAATCGAGTGGGTCAACGGGTTTTTTGAAGAATTTTTAAATAGAGAGTTTTTTTTTTTTTTTTTTTTTTTTTTTGCATAACCACACCGGTTTTGGGACCGGTTCTCGATTTTACCGGCTGAGCCGGTTCTAATAATACTAATTTTAACTACATATTTCGTAAGATCCACCTTTTATTAACTTTTCATCCCACACATTTCAATAATTTTTTTATTAAAACCTGCTAAAAACTCAAACAAGCACTTTATTGAAAAACTAGCATGCAAAAAATAAATACTCCATCCGTCTCATAAGTATAGATTTATTTTATTTTTCATAGTGATTAAATAAAATTAATTATTATAATTGGAATAATAAATTTAAATTACATTTTTTCTAATCTATTCCTATATTAATATAATAGTAATTTATATTTGTTGATAACAATTCACTTTAAATATAGTGTATTAGAAAATTAAGAAATTAACTATATTTTAAATAAGAAAATTGACTATAATTTATGACAGATAAATAAAAAAATATATTTTTTTTTTTATGAGACGAATGAAGTAAATAATATTGAGACCTTTTCTCACATGCTTAATCATACCGTAACCTAGTTACATAACCTCTTTAACAAATGTTATAGCTAATCATACATATATCATGGTCATCTATTAATTATGGTACTCAATTTTTATTTTCACAATCACATGTGAGTGGTAGATTTCTCATAGTTGGTGGTAAATGGCGAAACCAGACACTTTTTAGTTTTTATCAAAGGGACAAAAATTAAATTGCTAATATTTTTGAAACAACAAGTTCAATGCCTGCAAAAATTTTGGTTTGGGACTTTAAGATGAGAAGAGAGGTGGTTTGGTGGCTGAAAATTTGTGGCCGGCACCGGCCACGACGAGCTGAACAGTGGCAAAATTATATTTTTGTGAAATTGACGAACTCTAGGTATTAGGGATGAATGAGAGTTAATTGGTGATTTAGTTCATAAGGGAAAATTTGTACACGGTACGGTCCTGAAAAGAGGGGACATGAATAAAAGTTTTAATTTTAAAAAAAAAAAAAAAAAAAAAGAAAAGAAAAGAAAAGAAAAGAAAGATAATAAAGAGAAATTCAGAATTTCTGTAGGGTTAGTGGCCCCCCTTGTGTCTCTACCATTGTTTGTAGCGGTGAATATGTCACTAGTTTTGTGGTAAAATAATATGATCAAACTCTACGATACAACAGTCTATTTGTATATCACCTTCCAATGTTGTAAAATAGAGCATAGAGTGATGTATATATGAAGAACACAATCGTCGTGGAATTTGAGGTCTTCAAAACATTACAAAATTCGATTCCCACTAGGATATGACCATATGTTAGGCATGGATTTCTGTCTTTGATGGTTTTCTATTCAAGTAAGGAACTTTTGCAATAGCATTGGTTTAATCAATTTTAACCAATTATTTAAGCGAGATTCGTTAGTTGAGTACGTAAATTATAAGGTCACGTGTGTCTATTATGCAAATAGATTAACATGATTCGAATCAATTTCGGGTGAATAAAAAATTAAGACTCCAAATCAATTGTTTAAATAAACGAATATTGTTGAAAAATAATATTAGAATATTGCAGAATATTCTAAAATCTGTTTGAATGAAAAGTCATGTCTTTTTAGACATGTTATTTTTTAACAGTCACATATTTTCATATTTGAGACATGCCTTTTGAATATGTTCTTTCCAACAAGACATGTCTTTTGAATGTACCTTTTTCTGAAGTTATTTTTTGATACACATTTTTTCAGATATTATAAATATGCCTTTTATAATTGCAAATTAAATCACTTCACTTTCAACAAAATGTCTATACACTTTTTGCACAAATCATTTTCGTATAGAAATACTTTCTGCATAAAATCTAAGTCCGACTTTTATTTAAAGAGAACAAAATAACGACTAGTTCGTTGTTTTCATAATTTGAAATGCTACTATTACGAGAATTAGTCTTTGTATCTTAAGAAACGTGTGTCAAAAAACTATAAAGCACCTGTACAAAACAATTTTATCTTAAAAAAGAGTCAAACTCTTGTCTCGACCGAATCTAATTCTTCATTTCTCGATATTTTTGTTAAGTTATCATTTTCCTTGTTTTGCATACATGTGATTAAATTATCTGAATATGAATAAAGTACTAATTTTACCAACAATTTTAAGACGAAACTTTTTTTGTGCATTTTTTGGAATAATTGATATTTGAACATGTGATTGGACATAAATTCTTAATTTGATTTCATCGTATTGCATATATACTGAAATTAAGATTGTGGTTATTCAATTATTTTGCATTAAGGTTTTTTTTTATTGCATGTGTTATATATATTATATATATTATGTTATACAATTCCAAAATATTTGTCTTCGGCATGTTATTTTAATTTCAATTCTCAATTATACCACAAAAAAGGGATCGCTCTAATTGAATCCCAGAATAGGAAGTTTAAAATAAAAAAACATGGTGGATTCCACCATTTTTTACGTTATACCTTAGTGGAGAGGTTCGTACCCAAAATTGACATGACTCGATGACTGGGTGCTACTATATCGAGGATCATGCTTGTATCAATCCCAAACTAGAAAATTTTAATTTTTGCATTGTATCTGTAATTGGATTTTCCAGGTTGTACGTCTAACCAGCCAGCCAACACTTCATGGTCGCCTCTACCTGGAACCCGAGTCCCATCCTTCAGGATTGAGGGGGGTGCCTTTGCTCATTGGCATACTTCCCATATCTTCCAGCAACCCCCGCGTCCGATAACAAATCCCATATCTGCAAATATTTTAGCCAAGATTGATTCTTCAACAGCTGGGGGAATAAGGTGTGGAAATAATATAAATACATCGATGGGAAGATAATTCTTACTTACCTCCAATTTTCCCTTGGAGCCTCCCATGGCCAGTGAAAAGGGAGCATCTTCTGAGAAGGAAATACAAAATACGGCTCCCTAACGACAATCCATAGATAAGACACTCATTCCACAAATAATGCCTTAAATTCATAAAAAATAAAAAGACTAAAGGTATGTTAACGCACAGCTTTTGGATTCTGGGAGCCAACACATGAAGGCTTGTTGTTCGTTAAATCCCAGAGTTTTACCTGCAGTGGATGGAAAAAGGTTGCAGAATAAACAACACCATTCAAGATATAGGTATAAACTGAATATAGTCCACTGGAGTCTAAGTTATTAAAAGTAAAAGAGAATAGAGGAGCTTACTGTCTTATCCATGGAACCAGTTGCAAGAAGCTACAAGGGCAAAGTGTATACATAAAAGTTCATAGTCAAATATTGGAAAGAAAGAGGAAAAAGCGAAGAGTGGAGATCTATACATTTGGGACCAAGCTATTGTATGAAATTGCACAAACAGCTTTGTCATGGGCGTGAAGAGTGAAACTTGGCTTGGGATCAGAGCTAGCAGTGCGAATATCAAAACCTGTCACCATACCATTTTCGAGACTTACCTGGGAAAACAATCAGAAGACAACGGTTGGTTAAGGTTTCCTTGATCAAATACAACGTGTACATTTTCCGAAACTTACACTTTCGTGATGACTTCCGGTTTTGCGCATTTACAAAAATAAATTGTGAAAAATAACTCCAATAAATAAATAGATGTACATACCACAAAAGAATGTTCAGTGTGCGGATCCCATGCCAAGCTTTCAACATCAGCTGCAACTGACCATTTAAACCCGCTATGGGATGGTATTCTGCCATCTTTCTGCAATGTCCATATATGGAGTAATTTAACAAAAATGCACGTAAATCCAGAAGTGACTCAGGTCATACGAATGAAAAACACTAGATGTCTCTGTACCATAACCACTGAGTGATCAAAAGATCCACTGAGAAGGACTTGAGGTGAAAAATGATTCCATGCAACAGCTTGCACCTGAAGACACGAGGGATCACATCACATTGCTGAAGCAATGAACTCTTGCCAAAGACAACAAAATTAAATAGATTATGATATATATCCGAGATCCACGCATATATGTAGAACTCTTACACAGAAGCTAAGATATCAATTTGGGAATCTCCTCTTAGATGTACAGTTAATTTACGTTTAGACTGGAAAATAAAAAGTACCCTACTCTTTTGTTCCTCTTTCTCATAACTAGAAATCTCCAATGTAAATCCGACATACATGGACACCTTTGTATCAAATGAAGTTCAAAAAAATCCTAATTCCAACTAAAGTACTTAAATTTAATGTTATAAAGTATTTTCCGAAAGTGAAGATACATAAAATAATCGGGTTAAAAACCTGTTTGAGCACTTGACTTAATGGTGTGCCCTATTTTTTATCACTTTTTTTTGGGGGTGCGTTACTTTCATTTACTTGATCCTTCAATCACAATACTCAAAAGTTAACTACCAACTCTGTGTTCGAATTACTTCGTTCTTCTCCTGTTAGAGAAACTTCCAATAAATAATAATGTTTTAGGTTAAAATCCTGGTTTTGCATTTGGTAATTTGTAAAAACAGATTCAATTAAATGATAGCACTTATCTATGCTGGTGGACTATTGGTAGTTAATGTTTGAGTTTATGCCAAACGCTAAATCTGCCAAAAAACAAAAAAAGAAAGAAAAAAAAAAATAGTAACCAAAATGGGGCACACCCATATGTTGAGTGACCAAACAGTTTTTAACCCTAAAACAATCTACGCACCCTTTGTGCAATTGGATTTAAGCAGCAGATTACTTAAATGTGCACCAAACACCTCATGTGGGAAATTGCAAAAAATTAAGATTATGCATTTTACCCAGGCCCCAGCCAAGATCCCCAAATGAACTATCAATTGGATCTTCAGAATGAAGTCGCATTAAAGCTTAAAACTCATTTTTCAAAGTGTTCAATGTCAACATAGTTGTTAAATGTTCTTGCACATTTTAAAGAAAACTACTTGGGAGTCTTTGAATGCGTGGATTTGAAAACGTGTCAGTTGTTTTATCTCATTTCTAGCCGATTTTACAGAAATGGAAAAATCAAGATAAGCATAAGAAACACAGACTGCATTTAAAAGTTTGGTAAAAGGCTGCTACTACTGAAATTTCAGAAAAGAACAGCAAAAAGCATATCACAGAACAAAATAAAATAAGACGACGCTCAAGATTCAGTTCTTGCCTTGTCTGTATGGTGCTCCATGGTTAGGTTGCATTTCCCAGTAGTCACATCCCAAATCTTAACTAATTTGTCTGCACTGCAGCTGGCAAGTATGTTCCTGCATATATTTATAAATTTAACAAGGTAACAGAACATTAGATTTCTATGGAGGCCTAGTAGTATACATAAACAAATGAACTCATCGCAGAACTCCTATACCTGTATTCCTTGTTCCAAGCAAGTCCAAGAACTGAATCCGTGTGGCTACCAGTCTCATATTTGATTGATTTCTAACCAATCCGACATGCATGCAAATAGAATAAAATTACTAAAATTTGAAAGAGCATGTTTGGTTTTTTTTTTTTTTCAAAACACATTTTTCCTAAACTCATTTTCAACCACATATTTCACCAACTTTTTTCAAAATCTCATAAAAAAACTGCTTTTAACTCCACACACAAACACTTAACAAAGAATCTGTAAACCAGGTAACAATCAAGTTAAGCTTAAATTCCAACGAATGGTGTTGATAAAAAAAAATATGCATCACCAATAACACACTTAACAATATGATAACTGATATTCTAAAGTGTAACAGATATCACACATCTTAAGGAGAGCACAAGAACTAAAAAGTCTACCACAATTTAGTTTTTCAGAGCTAAAGAGAGCAAGAATGTGTGTAAGGTAGCCAATAAATTAATTGCTTCACCTCATATAAAGATATTAAAAATGTCACTAAGTAAACGTGCAAGTAAATGCGTTTAACTTCAAGCTTTTTGAGGTCGAGACGAGGGCGACACGATACATGGCTAGGTGTGGAGGCCGCGCTTCATGGATCCTAGGCACTGCCTATGCGAACTTTTTAGAAAAGTGAGTTGGAGTAATGACAAGATACAAGGAATAATTAAAGCAAATAATTTTATATTAAACCAACATAAAAATCAACACATTAGAAAACAAGGGATACTAGCGGAAATACTTGATTTACAGGCAATGTATTAGGGAAAACTTTAGAAGCAAACCTTCTTTCCTTTTTTCTTCTTCTCTACAATGCCACCCAATACAAGAGATGGCTGAACTTCATCCATCTGAGAATTTAAAAACAGGAAGAAATTATTTGGGAATCTATATCTAACCATACATTAATCATCTAAAAAACGAATGCAACAAGAAACATACAATATCAAGGTCCCATATTTCAATAGCTGGTTCCATTGAGCCAACGGCAATGAAGTTCCCTATCAAAATGCAAATAGTTGATGAGGGAAAAGAAAAAGAACTAACCAGACGGAAAGTAATTTAATAAGCTTCAATTAAAACAAAATAGATAGCAGAAGAAAATTGAAGACTTGCCACGTCAATTGTAACTCTGACATGAAGAAATTTAGGCAGATAAAAAAAAAAACCTAAATGAACAATTTTTTAATACGTCTGCCAAATGTGGGTTCCAAGATGAAGTAGAAGCCACCAAGCTTCAATTGAAACAAATAGTTAGGAGCATAAAATTAAATACTTGCCACATCAATTTTAACTCTTACATGAAGAATTTTAAGCAGACAAATAAAAAATTAAATGAATCATTTTGACCATGTCCACCAGACGTGGTTTCCAAGATGTAAGGAGAAGCCACCAACTAGAGTACAAGTTTTTACATACAGATAATTACGAGGACGCCAACAATTCAACAATGGAAATGAAAAGAGAAGCCAAGGTCCATTTGGTGCTGCAGGCCAGCAGCTATCTTTATTAAATTTCCAAACCTCAAAAAAATGACTGGACAGAAATTGTTAAAAGATGGACAATGGTCAAAATTGATTTAGACACAAACAGATATAATTGTACGTTGTATAGCAAAAAACGAATTGCATGTTACAATTTAAAGCAAAATAAACTGGAAAAGGACAAATTTAATTAGAAGATGAGGTTGATCTTGAAAGAAAAGGCAGCAATGCCTATTGCCAAAAGAAATTGGAAAAGACATTTAGTTTTGAGATTTGACATTTGACAATGAAATTTTATGTTCTAAAAGTAGGATGGGTAGACTTATCTATCATACTATTACGAACTCGACGACATGGAAAATCGAAGAAAGACATTTACGAAAGACTCACGTTACATGGACTCAAGTGTGAGAGTGGTTGTGGGTATCGGAAATTGTGCAAAAGCATTGGATCCATGTGATTTCTAAATTTTCTAATGTGTGGACAACTCAAAAATGTCTTACACAGGGTGCATGAATATCCAGATATCGCTACTCTACTTGTTACATAAGTGAAATATTTAATGATTGAGACGTACAACTATGCTTCCTGCACAAATTTAATAATTTATATAGTATAATGAACATTAAAAAGAAACTAAACTAATATTTTGTTATATTCTCTTATTTTAGGTGGTATAAAAAATTAAAATATTATCAAGCTTGTTTGGAATAGGCAAAAGTCCAAATCTTTTGAATAACACATCTTTGGCCAAGTGTATTAAATTACTAACTGGACCATGTTATGATGAGCCGGTTCTTGTCACTTTCAGCCCAGCCCCCCCATAGGCATTCAGCATAAAAGAGACCAACCATGAGGACATATCTGTTCTCCATGGTATTTATACTCTACAGTCTCAGATGGAGAACAACCATGAGGACAGTTCCAAAGAATTTGCAAAAAGACCAATTATCGCTTGTAGGTACTCTCAAAGAAGAAATCCACCAATAGTTCCTACTAAATGCAGTAGTGGTCAAACATCTCAACTTCTTGTTCATATAGCTATGTTATACTAGTATACCGCTTTTTTTTTTTTTTGGCGGTGAGATTCGATCGTAGAGGATTTTAATGGATTGAGGAGTTGAGAAGAATCTGTTGAAGATTGAGAAATAGAACGTTTTGTTCGAGGGGGGTTTGATTTTGAAGAATATGGAAAAATAGAGAAATTGAGAGAGAGAGAGAGAGATTGGTTTTGGTTTGAGAGGATGAAGACGTAGTGACATACATACTACTTTTTTTTACCCCTAGTGAAGAAAACCTCCCTACGGTCGATGATCAAATGGCCACAAAAAGGGAGAACATGTGAACTGCATGTTTGCAACCACCAATTCTGAAAGCCCAACCAAAGCATATCATGTCATACCTTTTTCTCCACCTTTAAGTGGGCAATCAAGCCATGCTGTGCATAAAGGAAATGCTGGGATGATGATATCATGGTGAACGTACATGTTTGAATCCCCATCTCTCTCGGTTTCTAATATCCAAACCTATTATTAAAGAATGATCTCAGCCATGAACAGTTGGCCAATTTTATAAAGGAAAGAGTCCGGGTGTTTCAGAGAATTTTAATCACCAACTATTACTTGCCTCAAGGTGACTGACGTCGTCCTCATTACGTGCACAAACTATAACAGAATCCTCTGGCTTTATGATTGTATCCTCTTCCTCTTCAGAATCATCATCCTGAACGAACACGGGTAACAATATGAAGATGGATTATAAGGAGAAAGAAAGGAAACCACGAGTTAATATGTTCAAAGACAGTGTATAATACAAGGGAACACACATCATCCTTCTTCAGATATGGGTCCGCTGCATTGCTAGGGTAATATAAGTTTCCAAGCCCTGAGCCAAACAGCTCAACACCTGATTTCACAAGAATATTATAATTCCATATAAGATATAGAAACTAATCAATGTATAAAAGGTCAATGCGTCAAATTTATTTGCACTATTCTGTTTCTTCTATTCCTGTTAGGCAAAAGGGAACCTCATAGAAACTATATAACAGTGTTAATTGTTGATTCAGTATCAAAATTCAAGTCTGTTGAAAAACATGAAAAAATGATGACTCTGGGTTCACCCAAAAATCAAAGGCTTGTTGATGATTCCATACTTCTTAACATGGGTAACATGGAAGGAAAGGAACCGTAGGGCTTTTGACAGGGAATCTGTGAAAAGCTGTCACCAAAATTATTGAAGAGTTGTTTGTTAATTTTCATGTCAAGTCCCAGAATGCCATTCCCACTTGAATGGAGTCGTGGATGGATTTTCTAATATAATTTACCGTCTATTTTCTTTCATGTATACTTCATCTATATCTTATCTTCCATTTTATAACTCATTCATGGAAAAGAAATTATGAAACCATAAATAGATGGAAATCTACAATAGACCTTTTTTTTTTAAATAGACATGGGGGCCATGTGATTTTATACAGATACAATGATGTTCTTTGCATTCAAAACCTTCTTGCTAAAAGTCAAATGTGATACAAACACAATAGCGACTGAACTCTGTTCTAATTAACCATTTAAAAATATTCCGTGTAATATATATATATGTGTGTGTGTGTGTGTGTGTGTGTGTGTGTGTGTGATATTTGACATTACATATATGTTTAAATGCAGCATTCTAAAGCTATGATTCTAATGATACTGAATGAAGATGAGTACCTGCGTAAAGATTGACTAGAAAACCTTGAACTTACTTCAATTTTCAATTGACGGACGTGTTCTTACACTAATATTAGAGCGTTAATCAGAAGTGCAGAATCTAATACTTCCATAATGCCTACATAATTTGATGTAATCATAAAATATGCACGAGCAGAAAACACTGTGGCCTCTTTCTTGTGTCGAGAATCACGGTTTAATTCTGATAATGAACTGTGTTAAGTTTTATATTTCTATAGGACAAAATAGTTTAGCAGTAGAGAGACGCATGTATGCGACTAGTAAACATGAGAATATTTTAATATCCAAATTTTAGTATCCTATTTCTACACATCATATTTTGAGACACTTCTTTTCAATTATAAAGTAAACATATCACATTATACATTCTTATTTTCATTTCTGCAAATTAGATTTACATATCGATAAGTTGTCATTCCACAAGATCTTGTTTCAGTAATTCAGCAATCTATAAAATATTAATTTCCACAATGGCAATTTATGGATCGTCTTCTAAGTATATATAATTTTTAGTTTGTAGAAATCATTTTGTGATTTTGATTTTGTCCATAAGCTAGGTCTGCCATCAACTTTTGGTATAGGACCTCTAGGTGTTGTGTCTCTACCACAACTATACTATCTACAGAGAAACATGGAGATAATTCAAGGTGTGAAGATACCATCATCCTCTTCATCATAACCATCCATGTCTAGTTCCTTTAGCGCATCTGCTATGCCCTCAGTTTCTGGATTTGTGCTCTTAGAAGCCATGCCAAGTGCATTAGCAGCAGCCAGTGCATGGGCAACTTCATCTTGCTTAAGTGCCTCAACTTCCATCTCCTCATCATCTTCCGCATTTTCACTGTCTTCACTGCAAACAATGCAAGAAAACTATTTCAATAACTCAACAGGAAAAAAAGTCTAAAAGTAGTAAATTCTATATTGCTGTGATTTGTCATTTCTTCTCTAAACTCTGATATGTTTTTCTTCACATTCATCAAAATATCAACAACCTGGGAATAGCTTAAGATGGTTATAATTTAAGTTACTGTACTCAACATGCTACTGCTAGAGAGTGAGTTTGGTGTAAATCAACTCACTAAATTTTTGATAATCCACATTTTTGGTTGGTTCAATAGCAAGATGGGAATTAAGTAAAAGCGTGATAACACTGTCCTCTATTACCAAAAGCCAATTTCAGTAGTCAGGAGTCCAACTTGTTAGTCTTGTGGACTTCTCAACCCATCAAGGTTGAATAATCAGAAAGTTTGCTAGCTCGGTCATTCCCCAAGTTTTAATGTAATTACTGATTTCCCTCTCGCAACAACGTTAATTTCCAGACACATTCTTTGCTAGAATACAGCCTAAAGGGCAAAACCTACCCCTGCTGCTCCCCCCAGGTCCAAATCCTAGGTCCAGCCTAACAAAACCATTATGGGAAGAGTCAGCAATCCACAAGTTCAATAGCGTGAATGAAACAAGCAAAAAAAAAAAAAGTATTACCGTCTCTCTATAACACCACTCTTTAGGATCTCTTCAATCTCTTCTTTAGAAGGAGGCTCAGCGACAATAGGGACTGACTTGGAGGCCCCTTTTGGAACCCAAGATATAGCTGCTATCATTTTTTATACTAAAATTCTGCAGCAATAAAAGCGTACAAGTCAAAAGGCAAACTCAATGAAAAGGAAATAATATATATGAAACTTGACAGAGCTCATATTTTTCCAGGGAAATCACTACAACCCAAGTGAACTTTCCAGTGAACTATGTTTCTCAATAACTAATCCCGCGCAAAAACATTGTGAAGTATTGAAGTTTAACTGAATATTTTTCTTTGTTAATTAGTGAAAAGCAATTTTTCACTATGATGCTGAAACTCATAACAATACAGCTATCATAAAGCATATGTTACTGATACCATACACAGGAATAGAACTAGAGGTAGATTTTAGAGAGGGCAATAAATTCCATCTCCCTTTAGTCTTTTCAAATGGAATAAAAAGTTTTTTATTTCTTGGCAGGAGGTTGATGATGTGCCATTCTAAAAAAACAACAATAAATCAAAGAAGTAAGTAGGACACACAGAAAACACATTGAAAGGTGAGAATGATTTCTAAATGATGTTTGTACATATATAAAGTAATTTACAGGTTGGATGGTGCAAGTTGTGACTGAATTTATATGCAATAGGTTTGATTATTTGTTTTTATAATGGGAAAGAAACTTTAAATAGCATTTGATTTAAAGGAAAAAATCAAAGAAAGCAGCAAAACCTTTAACGTTAAAACCCAGATTCACTGTGTCTACTTCACGCGACTGGCGGCGGCACGGTGGCAGATTGAAGGCGGCAGTGGTTCGGAATCGCATAGAGGTAGGTCGCATGTTCAAATGATTCACTTTTGCGATTTGAGAATATGATTTATGATTTCTGTGGCTGAGATATGAGGATTGATGAATGAAGAATCACAGTTACGAGTTACGCCATCGGCTGCCGCTGAGAAAGAAAAGGAGAGGAAGGAGAAAATAAGATATGAATGATGAATCTGCTGACGGCTGTAGGCGTAGGGTTAGATATTGACAAGGGGTGAATTTTTGAAATTGCCATCACAAACGTTCGGAATGTAGAAAAACCTAATTTATACCAAATAAGTTTTAAATGTTTTTTTTAAGTAAAATAGACTAAAATATCCTTATTTTATAACATCAATTAACAGACTATCGATTAACAAACCATCTATTAACAGATCGGTTAACAGATGGTCTGTTAACTGACCATTAACAGACCCCAAGTCTATTAACAGACTTGCTGGTCTGTTAACAGACCATAGATATGTTAACAGACTTCAAAGTCTGTTGGGGCCTGTTAAGGCCAATTTTGGCCTTAACAGGCCACTATAGTCTGTTAACGCAGATTTATACGATTATAACTGATTTTTACATTTAATCCATCCAAATTAATTTAGATTTGTAGGAATTTAAAGTAAAAATCATGATTCATGATTTATACTACAAAATTCACAATTTCTACCCTGAATTAAAAGAAAAAAATAGAGAATGATGAATTTCTACTTTGAAATGAAATTTCTTACATAAATGAAATGGGTTGGATTCTAACATTGAAATGGGTTTGATTCTAACCTTGAAATATTCTCTTTTTCACAGACAAATGAATTTGAAATCATTTGAAATGGTTATAAGAGGGAAAGAAGACAATGTTATATTTGGTAATTTACACACCAAAATTGGTCAACGGCCATTTTGGAAAATTGGTCGGGTTACCCGGCCATTCAGCACCATTCCCACTATTGACAAGGGTGTTCTCCTCTACCTAATGGAAACTTATTTTTATTTATTTTTTTATTTTTTTATACCAGTATCCTAGCTTTGTCAGACTAAATCCTAGACCCTCAAAATCTTTACCCCTAGAACTTTGGAGAAAGTAAATCGCGGGTTATACCTCAACTAGCTCTCAGTTTCTCCTCATTCGATTGTACACTTCTGCACACAATAGTCTATGTGGCAAGACACCTCAGCATTAATGAGCCCACTTCAAAATTAAAAAAAGGGCCAATACCCCCCTCCCCTCATTTTTGCTCCCCCAATTTCAGCTCCCCTAATCTCTCTTTCTCCGTTTCAATCTGTGCCCTAGAAATCCACCGCCGTGGAACCACGCCGACGACCCACCATTGCCGTCACAGTGTGCTCATACGCACTTATCTTGCCTCTGTCGCCGTGTTTTATCGCCGCTTTCTTCCCTCCTTGCGTGTGCTCGCTGTTCTGGTTGTTCCTGTAACGCCGTGTTTGTTCCAGTCAGCACAGCTCCTGCACTCGCCTTAAAAACGACAGCCAAATCCAGTATGAGCATCATTTTGCAATTTTGTGTCATTAGATGTTTTTATTAAAAAGCAACCAGATACTTATTATTGTATTTGTTGCGAATCGGTGAATGTGGTCGGACAACTACATCTGAGGGTCAGAAAAATTATTTCTACCCAATGATTTTATAATGATAGGGTTTGTATGTGTTGTTGAAATCTGAAATTTGTTGCGATAATTGGTACCTTTGATGCTGATTTGAATTGGCATGTGATGCAAATTTGGTACCTTTGATCCTGAATTTGAAATATGATGCAAATTTGTTTTGAATGGGGGCAGGAGAACACCCTTGTAATTGAGTAACGGGCTGTGATGATCAATGTTAATAATTTTGTATGATTTATTCTATTTCGGTAACTTAGACCATTTGTTCCATATCTTGACTTGGCAGCCCGGATGGCATGAGAATGGGGTCTTGTGTACTTTCATGCAACTGGTGTTTTGCAGCCATGGCGGTGCAATATGCATCTAGTCTGAAACATGATCTGAGCCTAATATATATTTCTAAATTCGTAATAGATTGTTATTATAATACATTAATAAACAAAAAAAAAAAAAAAAAGGAATCATATCAACATTGTGGTGTGGTGGTTAAGGAAAAAGATATGCACATATGTGACCAAGGTTTAAACCTCAATAGTCCATTTTTCTATTATATTTGTTTTTCAAATTTTAAGTTTATAATTAAAAAAATAAATAAAAAACTACAATAATAAGGACAGGGCAGGGCAGGGCAGGGCAGGGCAGGGCAGGGCAAGGCAAGCGGTGCCGCCTCGAACCCGCCATGGGGCAAACTTCTTTGCCCCGTATCCGTCCCTATTACCCGGTTATTCGAGGCGGGTCGCGGGTCGCAGGTTAAATTGTCATCCCTAGTTTTGGGGAGACCAATTTCAAAAAGAAAAAAATTACACTTTTTAACTTATCGAAATGGTGCCGTATTGGGCGTCGTGTGAACAGTAAAAATGACAACCAACTCTTGTTAGGATACTAGTTTATAGCACGTGCGTTGCACGTGTAGTAGTTGTAATTTGATTCTTGATAGTTTTGCAAAATTAAGAAATAAAAGATTAATTAACTATAGTTTCATATAAAATTTAATACATGAAAGTAATTAAATATATGTATGCAATACAAGATATAGTGAGTGAAGGATTGGTCAATACTTTGTTAAAAATACTTGACAATATCTATGTAGTGAACACCGAGTTTAATTTAAAAACAATTAAATTTTGTACAAAAAAATACAAAAAATATCAGCCAATACCAAGAATTCAACCAACACTAAGAACATTTGAAATTTAAACATTGCATTACAACTTGTATCTACTAAGTTATGTGTACAACAAAGCATCTTCAAATATATTATCCCAAAGATCCGAGTCATCGCCCAAGATAAGCTTGTGTGTCATTTTCCAAGGTAACTCAATTTTAGAACGAAAAATACTCTTGAGCCACTTCAAGCTTCCTTCTAAAATCGGTTTACTGTCCGTAGTTTCATGTATTAACTTAGTCGAAGAAATATATCTCATGATGCCAATTACATCATTCAAGGACCTCCCACTTAACTTACTCGCGATTCCTCAACCAGTTAGAAAAAGTCTTTAAAATATTTTTGTTAGTGCTTATAAACACTTACAGGCTAGTCAAACATTATTTTTATTCACACATTTCGTAAATCCCACAAGTTAATCCATTATTGTAGAACATATTTTCCCCAATCCTCAAAATAGATAAAGAGGCAAATAGTAAGTGAATTAATAGATTTTATTTGTTGAAGAACAAAAATAAATAAATTACATTGATAACTCGTAGCTTACTACAATTTGAGTATATCTTGAGAGGTCCAAAATGATTCCACGTTATGCTCTAGTTAGTTATTAGTCCAATGTTTGAAAGAATGAGCCTCCAGTGTCGTGTTTGGGAAGTGCTCATCCATTATAATTTGCTGTCTTCTTAAACCAAAGGCAACTATCAGTTCACATATTGGTAAAAGATCAAATCAACATAGAAAGTCTAGTCCTAACCATGACTTCAAAGACATGTATAGCACGTCGATTGAAATCTTGATCACAGCATTAAGGACATCTTTAGCATGCTTGACTAAATGAAACTATATGATTAGAGAGAGAGAGAGAGATATACGTCACAAAATTTGATATCTGCCTTGCACAATCTTATCAAATCTAACGTATCATACGAATCATACAAGTTGCATCTTATGTGTTGACCATCCCAAAACTCTAAAATGACAAGTGAACAATGGGATTGAGATTCATAATTTCGAGTGATAACAACCATAAAAATTTATGTGTACACCAGAGTCCAAATGAATGCTAGTGCCAGATTCTAATTAGAGAAAAGAACGAAGTTTTCACCCACCAATGGATCAATTATTTTGATCTAGAAAAAGCTAAAAGTTAACAAAAAATGCCGGCCAAGAGTAGTTAAGTTTATACAAGTTCGCTGCTGCACCATAAACTGGTCGAGTAATTTTGTAGTAAAAGTTACAATTTAGTCACCATTTTAGTATACTTACGGATGCTGTGGAGAAAGCCCTAATCCTTACATATAAGAAAAAAAAACGCTACTCAAGCACATGCAGTAATAAATTATTGTAATGTTGATAAAAACACGAAGAAATGAATATCCTGGAGACTAATGGCATGAAGATTAGTCATTCATTTAATCGAAACCAACAATATTATTTATAATTTCTAGTTAGCAAAATGCGCTCATACATCGAAAGAAAGAGAGCATACATGATAACAGTGGTAATTAGTATAAGATGTATTAAATGTATGCAAAACTATGATATATCCCATGCTTTCAACCAAAATATGATATATCCCAATAGATAGCTCTCAGGTGAATCCCATTACAAGTAAGACATACAAAAGATGATTCTTATTCCACATGGGATTGTCTTCAAATGCAAAAAACAGCAACACAATTTGCAACGAAAAAGGAACGAGAGAATAGGTACTTCAATACCTTTTCATCTCTAATATGATCACTTTTGCATTTCATCTCTTCAGGATGTCATCCTTCTTCAAAGTGAATTCCCAAATGCCGCCGTACTTCTCGTTAAAATCTCATATGTCCATGGCGTTGTAATCGGCTATCAACTTTTCACGAGCTCCTCTCTCCATATTGTAAATATGATGTTCAAAGTTGTGCAATTCACTTGGCTTATACATCTCGATTATGCAAAATATCACAGTTACAAGTATTCATTCGGAATCCTGTAGAAGGTCATATCGATGCAAAATCTTCTGCAATTGATCCCCAAAAGGTCCCTGGAATGAAAGTTTAATTACAAGCAAGATTTCTTTATCCATCTTCGATGTTAAAAGTTTAAGAGCATGAATTGGAAATAAATTTGGCACGGATTTTCCCCATCTCAGTGGCTACCCAAGAAGAACTTCACATAAAACAAGTTTCAA
Organism: Forsythia viridissima; assembly: GCA_030279155.1. Classification (NCBI taxonomy): domain Eukaryota; kingdom Viridiplantae; phylum Streptophyta; class Magnoliopsida; order Lamiales; family Oleaceae; genus Forsythia; species Forsythia viridissima. The sequence continues at coordinate 35,854,234 of CM059033.1, read as the reverse complement.
AGACCATAAAGGAGCAAAGTTATAATGAACCGTGCCATCCACCAACGCAGATACCAAACAGGTGGTCATCCACTGGCACGTCGATAGGTCTGTCACTTCTCCATCATGGCTACCAACAAGTTGGACCCCATCAATTAACTTCTCAACGGAACATTTACAAGGTTCTTCTGTTGATGAAAATGCTTGACCTTTTCCAACTTTTATAGTATCAATCTTTAACACATGCTTTCCAATTCCCACTACAAGAACTTCCTATGAGAGAGAACAAACAAAATTATTCAGTAATGTAATGTAAGTTAAAGAGATGATTCGCCTGCCAAGGGAGAAATAGTAACACAGAAACATACTAAAAAGGCAAGTATCATACAGTACACCTGTTTATGGAAGTACCAACAAACTCTTGGATAAACAGATCCCCCACTCCAGTAATTTGAAAAGCAATAACAATCCTTCCAGTTCTTTGACGTTTGTCTTCTTCATCTGGACCTTCAATAATCTTCCATAAATAATCCTGGCCATCATTAATTGCACAGTTGCAATGATGTATACACCAAAACCATCAACAATGTAGAAAAAATAACGAAAAAGGACAGGTGAAATTTAACAAAATCAAAAAAAAAATGTAACCAACATCCTCAAGTAAACGAAATTACAAAGAAATTTCAAGGATCTAAACAAATCTGTAAAGATTTTGAGGTTTCGAATATCACCACAAGAACACACCTTCTCAACAAATACACTATCATTCTAGGTTCCGTGAAGTCATCAGACACACAGCTATGTCGATTCCATGCTTTATCTATTGAAGAAAGACGACAATAGCCTTGAATTGGAAATGGATAGAGGACAACCACGTTTTCCTTTGGAGAAAAATAGAACGGATAAAAAATTAGGTTTGTGAAATCGAAATTGGAATTCGGCCATTTGATTTACACGCACCCATGAAACGACGTCGTTTCGAGAAAAAAAAAACACAAAAAATGGTGTCTGTTTCGAACTAATTTATGAGCAGTAAATTCTCCATTCATACTTATAAGATAGTAAGGGGTATACTATACATGAGCACTGAACTACGTGGAGAAAATGAATGAAGACATAATGTTTATCATCTCAGCTTCTGATTAGTTCATCATTTTTGTACTTCTCTTATTAATCTTATTTTATATCTACAACTCAAACATTCACCTTCACCTCCAAAATCATCACTCTCTATTAACTAAATTCAGCCTATCTTTCTATATATATTACATCATTATAGTTCATTGCAGACCTTAAAGCCTTGGTGTCAACAATCAATAGAATTGTTTCTTCACAAAATCTGTAACTGAACCCTTATTTCCATCACATTCTTCAGCGTAACAAAAGCTACCCACCACTAATCCAAACTTAGTAGTGCTGCATCAATATAGACCTACGTATTTTCGAGAAAAAAAAGGAAATCTACAAAAACAAAGTGCATAATTATTTTTCGCTCTGTTTCGAAGAATATGAAAGGAGAATAAGAGAGGTGATCCAGCTAATACTAAATAACCACATAAATTCAGATAATACTAAATAACCACAAAAATTGAGATGTACTAAAATCACTATATAAATCTTCAACAAAAAATAAAAATGAGTAAGCATGCATCTGTTGTTGATTTATAAGCTTAGCCCTAAAATAAATGATAAGAGAAATCAATTCAATTTCAGTTTTCACCAATAAGAACCTCATGTCATTCAAAATCAAAATGTTTCTACACTTTAACTTGATTCATATGATCAAATGCCAAAAGAAAATAGAGAAGAAAACAAAATTGTTCTCCATAAAAAATCTTTAACTTCAACTGACAAGAAACCGATTCAAAAAATACAAATAAAAAAGAATGTATTACTCTATGTTACATAAATATTCCAAAAAACCATGATTCCAAAAATGAAAGCTTGTTACCTCATGAGTTTCAATGCTTCCAGCTTTCAATAATTCTCTGAAATTAATTTCAAAGTTTCATTAGTGATATTGTGCAAATTTAAATAACGCATGCATGTTAGACCAGAATTTTAGTTCTTTTTACAAAAAAAAAAAAAAAAAACAAACAAACTCATGATGTTGTCCTCGTTTCAACTTAATTTCTATGTTCAGACAACGAATTTCTCCCTGAAACATGTAATCTGAAGAAAATACCAATTGGTAGAAAATACAGAAAATATGGGGAAAAACAATTATAAGCAACAAAAAGTGAAATTACCTTTGAATTGTGAGGTGGGAGGAGATTGGTACGAGCCAATTAATATGGAGCAAACCATAAAAAATATTCTCCAACATCCCATATGTGAAAAACTAAACTTAAAACAAACTTAGCTAATGTCAAAACAATACATAAACCATAAATGCAGACCAGTGAGCAAAGTAATAAAAATAGCATCATTACAATAGAAATGATGGGAATATATATATTCCCAGCAAAATGAATCCAAAATGGCTCAGCAAAATGAAGTTGGGTTGGAGATGTTCTTACTTTTTTTTAAAAAACCAAAAGCCATAGTAGAGAGATCTGCAAATTCTTCTTCCTTTTATACGTTTATAATAATTTATAATCTAATTAATATATGCAGTAAAGCTATGTTTCTTAGGTCAATAAATTCTAATATACAATCCGATCAGGAGATATCTTTTGCAGGTTTTTCTAAATTTTCAATTTTGTCAAATAGGTCGTTGAGATTTTTTATTTTGTAGGCGTTTTTGTAAAGTAGAGTAAACAGTGACCCAAGTGTTGTTAAAATCTTACTTTTTTGTTATCTTGTCTTCTATTATTGTTATTTTTTAGTTTGATGATTTCTATGTCTAGTATAGATTGGAGAAAATTGTCAGGTTTATGACTATAGATGGAAGTGGACGTATTTGCAAAGTAAGTTAATATGTTGTCTATTATAATTATGTTGTTGGGTATCTATTTTTTCGGATATGAAATTGAATAAATCAGACAAAAAAAAAATGCACGAAAAACAGGAAAAAATCACAGGAGCCCATTTGAGAAGGAAACCATTTATGTCAACAACATTGACATAAATGGTAGTCCCCATTTTTGGCCCACATTTGGGCAGAACTGTCCAATTTTTTTTCAGTAATAGTCTATTTTTGCCCATTTTTACATAGTTGTTGCTATAATTTTACATATAACTTGCATTTGTGCACACAAATTACGAAGTGTTTGAACAGTTGGAACTCACAGGTAATGTGGATCATTCCACATTTTTGCCATACAATATATTATATCTTTTCTCTTCAAGGTCTCTCTCACCCTCTTTCAAATTTTCTGCTAGAATGATCCTATTAGACATTGAAATCCTCTGCACCGAACTGAATACTAAATCTGCTTAACTTAAAAAATTGTCCAGGAACACGAAGATTGAAACCATCATCAATTCCTCTACTGTTATCATTGTTGATTTACAAAATGCATAGAATGTATTGTGAAATTTACTGAGTCATAGAAGCTAATCACTTCAATCATTATACGTGGCAAATCTTTTTTATTTAATACTTTCACTAACCTGAAACTTGTCTGCTTTATTCTTATTGAATACTTCTACTCTAATGTCAGCAAGAATTGAATAGCGCTCAACTGCATAAAGATGAGATTTAGTAAGTTGATTAATGGCTGACAGCTTGGTGTGTTGTGGGGCTTTTGAACTCAGGTTGCAGAACTTGCCCTCTATGTTTGGAACAATGAGGAATTTGTGAAAATGGCATCACAAGACATAGAAGAAGTGTTTCCAATTGTAGTTGAAGGTATGGAGAAAAAATTGAAATTGCATTGGAGCACAAGTGTTTGACAACTCACAGAAAATGTCAAGTAAATGTTGGAAGAAATGGAACCAAGTCTCTACTCCAGGTGCCTGTCGCAGCTTGATCTTCATGACTTTGCAATTAATCAAGAGGAGATGAGGCGGAAACAGAGGTGGGAGAGTATAAAAATGGTAGCGAAAAGGAATCAATGTATCCAAGATTCACGAAGACTATGTGTTACAAACTGAAAAGTTTATCATGCAGGCATTTGGCAATTAGTAGTGTATACATTATATTTAATGCACGTGAGATTCTATGTATATATATATATATATATATATATATATATATAATCATACACGTAGAAAGAACACAGATACATGAAATCCACGAGTCTAGAAATAGTTTATTGCCAGGAGAAAAACTTCTGCAAATCAACAAAGTGATTCCTCCATTAATAGTCATATTTTTATTACAATCAAAGCTTGCATTTTTCCTCTCTCACCCATAAATCAAAACTCAAAACAAAAAAAAATATTTCAAAAACAATAGCCCCCCCTTTTAGAAAGTTTCAAAACATATCCAACTCTACAGATTTATGTTTCCAGGCAATTTCAGAATAGTGAAGCAGAAACATATTCGATTTTAAACAAATGGGTATACAAAAAATCATTTCTTGACAACTGGGTAAGTGTTAAAAAAAAAAAAAGGATTCTATGTATTTTTATGTGTGGAGATTCAGAGAAAAAAGAGAGACAGGCAAAATCGGAAGAATATTTTGCATTTGTGAAAGAAATTGATTTACATTTGGACAACCAAGGACCCGCCGCCGGCTTAGACCTAAATTTGCACCACCACCATCACCCATATTTTCTTCAATTTTTTTCTTTGATTGTCTGTAGAGGGTAAGAGAATTGAAGCCAAATTCTTGAATGGAATTCAGAGTTTGCGTGTGCAAGAGAGAGATGGAAACTTTGTAGGTTAAAGGGAGATGGGTGTGTCAGATAGGTAGAGAGAGATGGAGACTTTGAGATGGGTGTGTCAGATAGGTGGGTGAAAAGAAGAATGCAAAACGATATAGTTTTGGTCGATTACGTGAACAGTAGTTTCCCAAACCAACTCTTATATGTTTGTAAAATAAAATAATTTAAGGATACATATTATATTTTGTAGTTCTTGTAAGAAAGATTTCATGGTATTGGATTTTAAAATGATCATGAAGAGGGGTAAAGAAGAAGAAGAAAAAGAAGCTGGTCAGAACATGAAAAGCATGGCGAATTGCTTGGTGCTACTCTCTAATGGCGGCGTGTTTGATTCAGTCGTTGACAGCTCTACTGCCCGTGTTTTCGAGTGCAAGACATGTAACAGGCAGTTCCCGTCGTTCCAAGTGCTCGACGATCACAGGGCCGATCACAAGAAGGCGAGAATGATGGGAGAACAACATTCCGACGAGTTGCGGACATCTCCAGCGAAGCCCAAAATGCACGAGTGCCCTGTTTATGGGCTCGAATTTGCCATTGGACAAGCTCTTAGAGGGCACATGAGGAGGCACAGAACAGCAACAGTCAATGAAAATCACCTTCCGTCGTCTCCGGCCTTTTCTTCGCCTCCTCCACATCCTTATCCTGTAGTGAAGAGATCAAATAGCAGGAGAGTTTTTTGTTTGGATTTGAATTCGACTCCATCGGAGAACCAGTTTCTTCTATTTGGGAAAATGGCTCCTGCTGTTGATTGTTTTTTCTGATATAAATTTCTATATGGTTCTGGAAGCCTTGAGAATTGAGTTAAATGTTTCATTGGTCACTGAACTATTACTTCCATCTTCATTCACTCACTCAACTTCAAAATATTTTTGAGTACTCACTGAACTTTCAAAAATACATCACCGTTACTCACTGAAGGAGATTCTATTACGACCAAGTGACGGAAAATCCACGTAGCGGATAGAATATACACGTGGCAGACGGAATCATCCACCAAGCATCTAAAATCATCCATGTCATCATTTAAAAAATGTTTTCACTCAATTTATTTTGGTTAAAACATTGTTTAAATAATGAAATGGCACGCAATTTTGGATGACATAGACGATTTCAAATGTTTGGTGGATGATTCCATCTGCCACATGTATATTCCATCTGCCACATAGATTTTTCGTCACTTGGTCATAACATAATCGTCTTCAGTGGGTAATGGTGAGGTATTTTTGAAAGTTCAGTGAGTACTGATAAACATTTTGAAGTTGAGTGAGTGAATGAAGACAGAAGTAATAGTTTAGTGACCAATGAAACATTTAACTCCTTGAGAATTGCACAAAGTGGCATTTCATTTGCTAAAGAACCAAGTCTACCATACATGAACACACTGCATCAACTTTCGTTATCACTTTGTGCAGAAAATCATTGAAGAATGAAAGATATTGCGGGCTTGTTTGATGGAGCATTTTAGTAGATTTTAATAAAAAAAATTAATAAAATGTATAATTTGTTAAATTAATTGGTTTAGTATTATTATTCTTATTATTTTTGTCCCACGTCATTGTATAATGAAATTGAGTATATTACGACTACTATAAAAAGAGCCCATTACCATGTACTCATCCAATTTGGGTTCGATGAGGGCTATATGCATGCCTTTAGTGTTATCGAAGTTTTATTTTATGTCTTTTTGTGCTTTTTTGGAAGTAATGTATAACGTGAGAAATTGGTCTTATTAAGGATTTGTTTGATATAGTTTATAAAATAATTTTTTAACAAAAATAGTTATTTGATCGAGAATGGTCAACAATGTCATGCTGTAAAAGCAAATTTTTTAGTCAAATAAATTATTTTTGATCAAATAAACTATTTTATAGACTATACTAAACAGCTCTAAATAACATGTATACATGACAGTCTTGTGTGTGTAGATACTTCTACAAATTGAATTGGAAATCGACTTTGCTTTGGAATAGTGTTGTGGATAAGAGCTACAAAAAGAAAATGATCAAATACAATTAAGTTAAAGTCATTTTAACCATAAACAGAATACATTGCTAAAAAAAAAAAATTAAAAAATTGATTCATGTTCTTACATATTCAAGTGTTTGAGACATTTAATTTGTTGTACATCTAAAACGTTGTGTATATCAAGAGGAGTAGTAGACATAACATGTTGTAAATGTTAAGAATCTAACTATTTTAAAATAATTCATGTAATCGAATTAATTAAGAAGCAATGTTTAGTGAGTATTATAACATTTTCATATTTCTTGTGTTTTTACCTTCTTTCAAAATCTTTTATTATTAGTCAAGTTACGCCCCCACTCAATTAAATATATGTTTGGTGGAGTTTAAAAGTACTTCCTCCGTCCCATTTATATAAGCTGGTTTTTCTTATTTATCCGTCTCAAATTATAGTCTATTTACATTGTTGAGGGTACTATTTCAAATATAGTGAGAATTGATAGTACTTAAATAAAGGTAAACTAGGAAAATTCTTTGTAAAATTTGTTTTTTCAATAATATTAATTTAATTTTTTTAATCCGTGTGAAAAACGAAATCAGCCTATATAAATGGTGAAATGTGTAGTTGAAAAGTTGATAAAAATTGTAAATCTCATAAAATATGTTAATTAGGAAATAAGGATGACTCGTTCTTTATGATCTCTTAATTATAGGTAATTAGTTATAATATTCATTATTGAAATTAGTGGAGTGATTTTTAGGTGCTTTAGAACATAAGAAAGTTCAATATTGCTAATCAAGTGAAATGAAGTGAGACTATGCGGAATAGAAAGGTTTTGATAGAACGCATAATGGCTATATAAATTGTATTATTTCCTCATATTTTGATGATTACAATTGCTTAAGTTTTGAATTTTGATTGCATTTTGTGTTTTCTGGATTATATGTAGGAGTTGGATCGAGTTGGACTCAATTTCACAAGTTTTGGATATGAGAATTGAAGCTTGAAAAGATGCACAATACAGAAGTGGACCTTACTTAAGGCAGGGCACACTTGACTTCCCAGTTTTTACCAACAGAAGTGAACTTTGCGTAAGCCGTGGGCACGCCTTACTGACTCGGGAAGCCAAAATCTACATGTACGGATTTTTGGAATAAAATAATGGGATGACTGCAAAAAGAGATCATAATTGATTTACATATATTTCTAGAAGGAATAAGAATATTTTAAAAGGGATTATTTTATGTCATTTAAAGATTTTTGGGACTCTTTGAAAGGAAGAGAATTAGACTAGAAATAGAAAACAAAATGTTACATTTTCTCTCTCTCATCTTCCTCCTGTAAAGGGATTCCATCCTCTTCTCAAGAACACGTTTTTAACCCCTCTCTCTTACTTTTTAGTTTTTTTTTATGGATTGCTAAATTTCTATTCCAAGCACAAGGATAATTGAAGTTTGATTCTTCAAGAGTTGTGAGATCGAATTAATTTTCACTGTTCTTCTACTCTTTCTCTATTTATATATTTTCTGTGTTTCTTGAAATAATTGTTTTGATTGATTATACAAAGTGCACGTTGTTTGATTGTCAAAACGATATATTGTCAATTAGAAATCTAAATCCGTAATTGTTTAGAAATTCTAATATTAGTGGTAAAATAACATAGTTGATTAATTTATGTTATGGAGATATATAATCTAACTTAAATGAATCACGCTTGTGTATTTATTGGTTAGAATTGGTAGTCTCTCTAGAGATTAATGCTGTTGGTAAATTAAATCCTAAGATCGTATCTAGGGTTGTTTATTGACAAGAGAAATAGTCAACAAGCGTCTCTTGACTATCGAGAAAGTAAGGAAAGATAGGTTATTAGATCGTATCAATGACCATAACCAATTTGGTGAAAGAATAAAAGATTTTATTTTTGCATCAATTATCAATTCTCTGAATCAATTCTGAAATTATACCTTGAGCTGGATATTTGACTAATATTAATCTTCTCTTTAAATTGCAAAATTGCTTTAATTTAATTTGCTTTAATTCACAACAATCCAAAACTCCCATTTCTTTTATTGTTTTAATTTTTGAAGAATTAAATCTTACCAATCCATGTGGATACGACATTGCTCACCGCTATCACAATTTATACTTTAAGAGCAAGAATTTATTATTTGTTGGATTCGATACCCACCAAATTTTTGGCGCCGTTGCCGGGGATTGGTGTCAAATAGATTTAATTTTTCTTTATTTATTTTATTCTTTTTATGCCTCGTTCTTCTCGTACAGGTGAATTGCAATACGACCTTGAAATTGAGAAGACAGCTCGAAAATTTAGAAAGGATGCTAAGTTGCGTAGCAAACAAGAATCTGATCTAACACTCAACTTAGCTTATTCATTTTGTGATTCATCTAGTAATTCTGAAGTAGAGCAAGCAATGGCCAATGAAGAAAGAACATTGAGGGAATTGGCTGCACCAAATTTCAATCAACATCCTCTATGTATTCAATATCCTACTTTGGAAGTGGACTTTGAACTAAAATCTGGTTTGATACATTTGCTCCCTAAATTCCATGGTCTTGAGAATGAGGACCCCCATAAGCACTTAAAGGAATTCTACGTGGTTTGTTCAAGCATGAAACCACAAGGAATGACCGAAGAATAAATCAAATTGCTGGCTTTTCCATTCTCATTAGCCGAGAGAGCAAAGGATTGGCTATTCTATTTACCTCTTTCTTGATAAGTTTTTCCCAGCTTTACGAGCTGCAAACATCAGAAGGGAAATATGTGGAATCAAACAGAAGGATACAGAAACCCTTCATGAATATTGGGAAATATTCAAGCAATTGTATGCAAGTTGTCCTCAACCTGGGATTTCTAAACAATTGCTCATTCAATACTTCTATGAGGGATTGTTACCCATTGAGAGACAGACGATGGACGCAGCTAGCGGAGGTGCTATAGTGAATACAACTCCCACTGTCGCTAAAGATTTGATCTCCATCATGGCTGCCAACTCACAACAATTTACATTAAGTCAAGACACCCCTTTGAGAAGGGTGAATGAGGTAAATGTATCCTCCCTTGAAAACCAAATAGCTAAGCTAACCTCTATTGTTCAACAAATGGCTGTAGGAAATATGCAACAGGTTAACGCTTGTGGAATTTGTACTGCTACTGGCCACCCAACTGATATATGTCCTAAACTTCAAAAAGATCATTTTGAGCATGCCAATGTAGTTGAAAGATTTTCAGGCCCATCACAAAGAAAATATGATCCTTATTCAAATACTTACAACTCAGGATGGAGGGATCACCCTAACTTTAGTTATGGGGCAAGACCACAATTTCAACAATTCCAGCCTAGACAGCCTACTCCTCCACCACAGCAACCTTCTTCAAATTCAGGTATGTCTCTAGAAGATATTGTTAAATCACTTGCAACTAACACACAACAATTTCAACAGGAGACTAGAACGGGTATCAAGAACTTGGAGAATCAAGTGAGTCATTTGGCATCAAATGTGAACAGATTGGAATCTCAAGGTAAATTGCCTTCACAAATTATTATTAATCCAAAACAGAATGCTAATGCGATTACCTTGAGGAGTGGAAAGGAATTGAAAGAACCAAGCAAGATGAAGCAAAGCGACCCAGGAAAAGAAGCCGAAAAAGAAGTTATCCCTCAGCCTCAACATGACCAGTCTGAAGGCCGTCATAGAGACCAACCAAAGGTTTTGGTGACAAGCCCTTCCTTTCCAACAAGTTTGAATAAATCCAAGAAGGAAAAAGATGATAAGGAAATCCTGGAGACCTTTCGTAAAGTTGAGGTAAATATTCCCTTACTTGATGCAATTAAACAGGTGCCTTGATATGCTAAATTTCTCAAGGAATTGTGCACCAACAAGAGGAAGTTGAGAGGGAATGAGAAGGTAAGAATGGGAGAGAATGTTTCAGCCGTCCTCCAAAAGAAATTACCTCCCAAATGCGAGGACCTAGGTATGTTTACTATCCCTTGTAAAGTAGGTAATGTTAGGATTGAGAAAGCAACGATAGACCTGGGAGCTTCAATAAATGTCATGCCTTTTTCTGTTTATTCATCTTTAGATACTGGTCCATTAAAAGAAACAAATGTAATAATTCAACTTGCTGATAGGTCTAATGTGTATCCCGATGGAGTCTTAGAAGATGTTCTAGTGCAAGTTAATCAATTGGTTTTTCCTACTGATTTTTATGTGCTTAACATGGAAGAGGATGACCATTCTAATCCTACACCAATCCTACCAGGAAGGCCGTTTTTGAAAACATTTAGGACAAAAATTGATGTGCATGCTGGTACACTCACAATAGAATTTGATAGTGAAATTATTAAATTTAATATCTATGATGCCATGAGATATCCTAGTGATGTGTCCCCTGTTTGGGTTGTCAAGCATTACAATATGAGGATGGATGAGTAGGATGAACAAAAGAGATTACAACTACAAGAGTTGGATGAGATCCGCAATAATGTCTATGAGAACTCAAAGATCTAAAAAGAAAAGACAAAGACCTTGCATGATCAAATGATTTCCAAGAACAGTTTTTATGTCGGTCAGAAAGTTCTACTTCATCATTCTAAATTGAAATTGTTTCTTGGTAAATTGCGTTCTAGATGGAAAAGACCTTTCATTGTTACTGATGTGCTTTCTTACGGTACAGTTGAAAATCAGGATTTGAAAACTGGTAAGACTATTAAAGTTAATGAGCATCGCTTGAAACCTTTTTACGAAGCCGATTGAGAGATGGCAACTTCTAGCCACAAACGTTAAAGAAATGCGCTTTTGGAAGGCAACCCAAATTTTTACTTTAGTTTTCGTAAATTTTTTTTTATTATTTCCTTATTGTTATTTTTATAACTTTTAAAATTCTTCAAAGTGTAGTTGATCTTGTTTCTAGCCGTGGGCGCGCTTTATGAAAAGAGTATTTCAGCTCTATATTGACACTTCTGGTATAAGATGTGCCCACGCCTTATTCACGGTGCTACTCTGGAAAAAAAAAAAAAGAGCAAAAACCTTTCTTTTAAACCCAAACCCTTTCCATTCTCCACCTCTCTCACGCAACCACCCATTTCTTCACCTCCTCACCAGCTCCTCCGTCTTCCACTACCAACCACCACACCGCCTCCTTAATCCTAGAACCACCACAATCTCAGTTCAGTACATGGGACGACAAAAGAGAACTCAAAACACCCGTGCAAACACCAAGTGCACCACTCGTCCGAACCCTCACGCAGATACCCGATCCAATTCCGAAGATGGCACTTCTCCAGCGTGTAAACGAGCTCGAATTGGTAAGAGAATGCATATACTTCCACCATCTGAGTCTGATTTGAATGGGTTCTTGTGATTTACCAAGAAAAAGGACAATGATCGGTATAAACATATACTTGGTAAGGCTATCATCCCTTGTAAGTACATTCATAAACCTACGATGGCATCTGTGAATATTGAAACTAATGTGCTTGAACTAATTGACAATATCGGATGGCAGACTTATTTTTCAATTCAATGTCCAGCATATATTGAGCTTGTCAGAGAGTTTTATACCACTTTTGAATTTAAGAAACCTGACGATTTGACGCTCAATAGCTCTAGGGTGGTTCAATTTAGACTAATGGAAAAAGATTTCAAGCTTTCGATTACTGAATTTAATGTTTCTTTTGGCTTTATTAGTGAGGAATATGCTTCATTCGATGAGTATTTGCATAGTGCTTGTGACTACAGTGAGAATTTTGAACCCGTTAGTTTATATAAAGCACTGTCCATTTCTAATTACTATGATCCAAGTAAATCTAAAAATTCATATCTTCGTGATCCTGCCTTGAAATACATTCATAGGTTTCTTGCATTTACTTTTTTGGGTAGGAAAGATTCTGTTGCAGTTTTGTCCAAATCTGAATTTTATTTCATGTGGTGTATGCAAAATAAAATCAAGGTGAATTTTGGCTTTTGGTTAGCTTCCCATTTTTCCTCTGTTGTGACAAACAAACGTCCATTAATTTTGGGTTCTTTGATTACTCATTTGGCTGTACATGAAAATTTGATCGATCTTGATGACAATGATCTTCATATTGCTTGTGACATGCAACCGTTGGACTTACATTGTTTGGAGATAATGGGTTTAGTTTGGAAGGAGGCAGGTGCATACTGCTTCCATGAACCAGGACCTATTGTGCCTCGACCAACACGCACACACACTGGAACCACAAACAAGGAACAGTCCATTATTCCTTATCAACTTTCTACATCCACCACACCTCCCAAAGGGCAGTATGATTATCATTTTGAAAAGCTCGAGCTTCAACTTGCAAGAATGGAAAGGAATATGACAGCCTTCTTTGCTCACATGAGATTCACTCTACTTTCACCACCTCCTAACACGTAGCTGTTGCTATCTCCAGGAGAGTCCTCTCTTTTTGTTATTCTATAGTCCTTTTTTATTTTGTTACATTGAGGGCAATGTCTGGACTAAGTGTGGGAGAGGGTTTGATATACTTTTGCTTAGGGTTTAAGTGCTAGTCCCATTTTATCTTAGTTGCATTTCCATTATAGTCTTAACTCTAGTATCATTTTTAATTTTCAATTATCTTACATGTTACTTTTCATGGAAATTTTTGAAAATTCTTATCTAAATTTTGGATTTTGTCGATACTTGTCCCTATATGATCTGGATTATTGTGTATCATTGAGATGAATTGAGGCACAAAGGGAGATTGGCATGAGTAGTTGAACTCTTGTTTACTGCACTGTGATTGATTGCTCGATTGATTGAATGAAGAATGTGTGGGATTTGATATACATTAACCCCATTTTGTGAGCTTTTGAGCCTATGAGCATATACATTACATCATGCTCCATTTCTTTGATTGTGCGACTGTCATGCATAGTCGAATTCTTCTAGAACTTGCTTTGGTATGCATGTTGGAATATCCCTTGATAATTGGATGCATTAAATAAGTAAGGGCATTTAGGTGAAGCCAAGTTTAGCTTGAACAAAAAGCCTATCGTGAATTATACCCCTAGAAAGCCACTTTTGAGCTTTAACCTTTTTTGTTGGAAATTAACCACAATACAAGCCAAGAGAAATCATATTCTTTGCTAATTTCTCCTTCTTTTGAACCTTGCATCGAAGAAATGTATAAGCTTGTTCATATGAAGTTTAACTTATTCTTGGAAAGATTGAAAGTTATTGTGAATCAAGGATTCATATTGCAAGTCTCATTGTCCTTTTGGAGTGAGAGTATGAAAAAAATGTTGAGAATAAAGTATTCAAGTTGCAGTTGACATTGTTCTTAAAAAAAAAGCAAAAATCGAAAAAAAAAGAAAGAAAAGGAAAAAGAAAAAGAAAGAAAGAAAGATATGAAGGTGAAGCAAATATGTGATACCCTTCTTTTCAATTGTTTAGATTTGATTTGATAGGATGAAGTATATAAAGTTTAACTGAGCTTTTGTGAAGAAGTTTGTATAATTCCTTTGATGAATTAGCAAAAAAGAAATCCTTCTTATCCAACCTTACCTAAGCCTCGTTACAACCCATTTTATGACCCTTATTTTGCATTCAAATCATTGGTGGTGCCGATGTGATATATTAGCAAGCCTATGGTAAAGATTTTCTATCTCTTGACAACCCTAAACACCTTGAGCGTATTGAGTGAATACAATGTGAGGGTGTTAGATCCCACTACATTTGGACTTCGAAAAGTTATTGAGGTGATTGATCATTCATGTAAATAGGTGCGAGTTTACTCTATTTTCTGCTGTTTCCTTGTTGTGTTGAGATTTAAATCTTTGAGGCATGATAGTTTAGGTTGTAGAAGAATGGGTGAAGGTAGAAGAAGGAATGATGATTGATAAACTTGAGCTATTGTATGCTTGAGGACAAGCATTGTCTAAGTGTGGAGAAATTTGATAGAACGCATAATGGCTATATAAATTGTATTATTTCCTCATATTTCGATGATTACAATTGCTTAAGTTTTGATTTTTGATTGCATTTTGTGTTTTCTGGATTATATGTAGGAGTTGGATCGAGTTGGACTCAATTTCACAAGTTTTGGAGATGAGAATTGAAGCTTGAAAAGATGCACAATGCAGAAGTGGACCTTACTTAAGGCATGGGCACGCTTGACTTCCCAGTTTTTACCAACAGAAGTGAACTTTGCGTAAGCCGTGGGCACACCTTACTGACTCGGGCAGCCAAAGTCTACATGCACAGATTTTTGGAATAAAATAATGGGATGACTGCAAAAAGAGATCCTAATTGATTTACACCTATTTCTAGAAGGAATATGACTATTTTAAAAGGGATTATTTTATGTCATTCAAAGATTTTTGGGACTCTTTGAAAGGAAGAGAATTAGACTAGAAATAGGAAACAAAATCTTACATTTTTTCTCTCTCCTCTTCCTCCTATAAAGGGATTCCATCCTCTTCTCAAGAACACGTTTTTGACCCCTCTATCTTACTTTTTAGTTTTTTTTTTTATGGATTACTAAATTTCTATTCCAAGCACAAGGATAATTGAAGTTTGATTCTTCAAGAGTTGTGAGATCGAATTAATTTTCATTGTTCTTCTACTCTTTCTCTATTTATATATTTTGTGTTTCTTGATATTATTGTTTTGATTGATTATACAAAGTGCACGTTGTTTGATTGTCAAAACGATATATTGTCAATTAGAAATCTAAATCCGTAATTGTTTAAAAATTCTAATATTAGTGGTAAAATAACATAGTTGATTAATTTATATTATGGAGATATATAATCTAACTTAAATGAATCAAGCTTGTGTATTTGTTGGTTAGAATTGGTAGTCTCTCTAGAGATTAATGCTGTTGGTAAATTAAATCTTAATATCGTATCTAGGGTTGTTGATTGACAAGAGAAATAGTCAGCGAGCGTGTTTTGACTATCGAGAAAGTAAGGAAAGATAGGTTGTTAGATCGTATCAATGACCATAACCAATTTGGTGAAAGAATAAAAGATTTTATTTTTGTATCCATGATCAATTCTCTAAATCAATTATGAAATTATACCTTGGGCTAGATATTTGACTAATATTAATCTTCTCTTTAAATTACAAAATTACTTTGATTTAATTTGCTTTAATTCAAAACAATCCAAAGACAGATTGAGAATCGACATGTACCTCACATATACCCTAGAATAGAGACAACAAAACAAAGAACTTAAAGATTGAAGAGGTAGGAGGTTGGAATGCCAATATGCATTATTGGTCGACCTAGGTGGTCGATCAACTTAAGGCGTCGATCGACTGGCCTTGTGCAGGGAGGGTCAACCGACATGAAAATAGATTAGAAGATTTTAAGATTCTCCACATGCATGATGTTAGACGGTTATAAGAGAGATATTTTTGTTTCGTACATGCTGCGTTTTCAAGGATGGAGACTCGTGTCTTCCTGATATACCGAGATGTGTCATGTGGACTAAGGAAAATGCCTATAAATAGCAGTCCATTTCATTTCAAGCATTTTTTAGAAACATCTTTTTAAGTGTACAATCTCTACATATATTTCCGATATATCTTCTTCCCTTACTGATACTTAGACCATAGTGGTCTCGGAGAAGAAAAGTTTTGCTACTTCTTTCAGGTTTTAGGTCACGTGCGCCTCCACCAGTAGAAAAGGAAATTGACCTTATCGTTATTCACTGAACTTGTAAATTATTTTCTTTTTCTATTATTTTGTCTATATTAGAGATTTGACATAAATGGATGTGATTAAATCCGGTCTTTGGATTGGATTAATTAAAATAAAAAAAGAAAGACATTTAAAGTATTTCTATCAACTTGAGTTCTAACTAGAGCTGGCAAATAGGTTGGGTTGGGCCAGCTCAATCCGCCAGAACAGGGCCACACATGAAACTGGACTGGGATGGCCCAGCCCAGTTTTGTATGGGTCAGAAATATGCTAGCCCAGTCCAGCCCATTGACTCAACTTATCTTAATTTTCTTTTTCTTTTTTTTCCTTTTTTTTAAATAAATTTTTTATACAATCTAATACATTACATCAAATACACTCTTAGATAAATTTAGACTATATAGATATTTTTAAAAAGATTAATTTATAAAATTGGGCTCTCATGTATTAGTTAATAGATAAATGTCAATTTTCTTTCAAAATAATAATTTTTTTTGTTAATTGTAAACTATTTGTAGACACTTTAAAAAAAAAATACAAATATTAAAAGCATGCTAGTCTTATTGTTTTAAGATATAAGCATGCTTTGCTTAAATTAAAAAGTTTACTTATAAGTAAATTTAAAATAAATAATTTACTTGTCACACTAAATATATTTTGGATTGAAACTTAAATTAAACTAAATTTTAATTAAATCTAAACAATTTTATGTTGCATACTAAGATTTTTGGACTAATGTTTATTGGTGACTTTGACTTAGATCATTTTAGATTGATACTATTTAAATTATGTATTGGAGCTATTCACAAAATGAGTTAATTAGTGTTAATGAACCAAAAAAAATCAAAAAAATAAAAAATAAAAAAAATCAAAATCAAAATCGGGCCGGCCCAACTAGCCCGCGGGCTAGATGGGCCGGGCCATCTTGGCCCGGTTTTATTTGAGCTAGGACCAATCCAACTCAATAAGGCGGGCTACATGGGCCGAGCCAATTTTACCACCTCTAATTCTAACGTATAAAATATGCCCATAAATAGTATTTAGTTAGTGTATATGACTCATAGAGTTGTAGTTGAACAAGTTGCATATTAATGTAGTTTGCTCACGTAAGTCAATAATCATTAAATTGCATATCCTTTTCGTATTTAATTAAGCTTTATCAGAACAGAAAAAATTGACACATAGTTATGACAATTTAAGGAAGCCTTATTACGTGCAACAAATGATCAATTGCGGGGCACAATCTTTTTCCGAGATGGCTAAGTCTTTCTCCTTTTAAATTAAAAATCCGTTAAAAAGTTACGATTAAAATCAATAATTAATTTTAACTAAAATTTTAAAAATTGACCTAAAAAGTAAAAGAGTCAAGGGTCAAAAATTTGAACTGCGGTTAATCCGGTAATTTTTAAAAAAATTTTAAAAAAATTTACCAATTTAAAAAATGAAAAATAAGTTTGTGGAAAACAAAAATATTGCTCAAAATCAAATTTTTTGGTTTTTCATTCTTTTAATTCATTTCGTGCAAGGAGAGATGTGGATTTTAATAATCAGTTACAATTAATCGTGGAAAGAATGATTTTGAAAATTGATAAAACCGGGAATGACTTAACGGATTCCTCAATATTGGGCGGGTCGATGGATTTTTGAACGAATTTTTAAATAGAAGATTTTTTTGCATAACCACCCCAGTTTTGGGACCTGTTCCTGGTTTTACTGATTGAATTGACCGAGCCAGTTCTAGTAATACTTTTAACCACACATTTCATACGATCTGCAATTTTTATGAACTTTTTAACCACATATTTCATCAACTTTTTTATCAAAACCTGTTAAAAACTCAGACAAACTCTTTATTAAAAAACTAGCATGCAAAAAGATATATACTCCATCCGTCTCATAAATATAAGTTTACTTCATTTTTCATACCAATTAAATAAAATTAATTATTATAATTAGTACAATAAATTTTACTTACATTTTTTTCGAATATACTCTTATATTTATATAATTGTAGTTCATATTTATTGATAACAATGCACATTAAATAGAAGTATATTAGAAAATTAAAAAATTAACCATACTCTCAACAAGAAAACTGACTATAATTTATGACAGATAAATAAAAAAATAAATATATTTTTGTGTGACAAAGAAAGTAAAACATATTGAGACATTTTCTGACATGCTTAAATACATTGTAACCTAGTTACGTTAACCTCTTTTAACAATTGTTATAGCTAACCATACATATATCATGGTCGTCTTATGGATATCTAGCTATTAATTATGATACACAATTTTTATTTTCACAATCACATGTGAATGGTAGATTTCTCATGGTTGGTGGTAAATGGCGGAACCATACACTTTTCATTGACGGGACAAAAATTAAAGTTGCTAGTATTTTTGAAACAAGAAGTTCAATGCCTGCTAAAATTTTGGGTTGAGACTTTAAGATGAGAAGATAGGTGGTTTGGTGGCTGAAAATTTGTGGCCGGCATCGGCCACGATGAGCTGAACAGTGGCAAAATTGTGAAATTGACAAACTCTAGATATTAGGGATGAATGAGAGATTAATTGGTGATTTGGTTCATAAGGGAAAATTCGTACACAGTACAGTCTTTAAAAGAGGGAACATGAATAAAGGTTCAAAATTTGAAAAGTCCAAAAAAAAAAAGTTAATAATCAAAAATTCTGTGGGGGTGGCCCCCCATGTGTCTCCGCCATTGTTTGTGGTGGTGAACATGTCACTAATTTTGTGGTAAAATAATATGATCAAATTCTACGATACAACAGTCTATTAACTCATTTTTTCGTGTATATCACCTTCCAATGTTGTAAAATAGAGCATAGAGTGATGTATATATGAAAAACACAATCGTCGTGGAATTTGAGGTCTTGAAAACCTTACAAAATTCGATTCCCACTAGAATATGACCATATGTTAGCTATGGATCTCTCTATCTTTGATGGTTTTTCTATTCAAGTATGGAGCTTTTGTTGTAAATTATGTTGGAAAATTGATTAGTAATGTTGGTTTAATCAAATTTAACTAATTATTTAAGTGGGATCCGTTAATTGAGTATGAGAACTATAAGGTAATATGTATTCTACTACACAAGTAGATTAACATAGTATATTTAGTTGTTTGAATCAATTTTAGGTGAAAGAAAAATTAAAATCCAAAGTGAATTGCTTAAATACACGAATATTGTTGAAAAATGGGATTAGAATATTGCAGAATATTCGAATGAAAAGTCGTGTCTTTTTAGACATATCATTTCTTAATAATCACATATTTTCATCTTATAGACATGTACTTTCTAACGAAACATGTCTTTTGGACGTGTCTTTTTTTGAAGTTGTATTTTTTGATACACAATTTTTCAGATATTATAAATATGCCTCTTATGATTGCAAATTAAATCATTTCACTTTCAACAAAATGTCTCCATACATTTTACACAAATAATTTTAGTACAGAAAAAAATTATGCATAAAGTCGAAGTTGGATTTGGTGCCATGTGGATCTGTCAACAAATCGATTTTGAACTAAATCAAATCAAATTGTTTAAAAAAGTTTGATTTAAATTTCGATATTTTAAGAAATAAACCAAACCTTTAAAATAAAATAAAATAATTTAAAATCTGTCAGAAATTTGTCTAAATTGGACATAGTCTTAACCTCCAAAATAAGATATAACTATTAAATTTTTATCTAAATATGGACAATTTAGTCAACAGTCACTTTTCAACTACCTTAATTTGATAAATCAATCAATCCATCATAGTTCGTAATTCACACTTTACACTTCATTCTTCAGACACCAAACTCTCTTCACACCGCAAATGTTGAAAGCCAAAAAGCTCTGCAAAACCATCAATTTACCGTGGTTTTATTAGTATTTTGACATATATATTATGTTTTGTTTCATTGTCAATAAAGTGAAATATATTTTGTAATCAATGAACTAGAAATATTAAAGTAAATTGGAAGAAAAAAATACCACAGTTTAAAACTGAACGGTTAAGTTTAAGTTTGAGTATTTATCAAATCATATCAAATGGTTTGATTTAAGTTTAAGTTTTTGTCAAACTATTTTAAATAGTTTGATTTGAAATGTAAAACTGTCCAAATTGGACTGTTTACACCCTTAGCTCAAGGGTAATCAGTCAATTCTAACTCATCTTATCTAACTTCCTGTGTCTGGAGCTGGCAAATGGGCTGGGTTGGACCAGTCCAACTCGTCAGAGCAAGGCCACACATGATATTGTCCAGTCCAGTTTTATATGGGCCAGAAATATACTAGCCCAGTCCAGTTCATTAACTCAACTTGTCTTAATTTTTTTTTAAATAAATTTTTTATACAATTTAATATATTATATCAAATACAATCTTCGATAAATTTAGACTATATATTTTGAGATTTTTAAAGAGATTAATTTATAAAATTGGAGCACTCATGTATTAGTTAATAGATAAACGTTAATTTTCTTTCAAAATAATAATTTTTTTTTTGTTAATTGTAAACTATTTGTAGACACTTTTTTCTAAAAAAAAATACAAATATTAAAACATGTTAGTCTTATTGTTTTGAAATATAAGCATGTTTAGCTTAAATTAAAATATTTATTTATAAGTAAATTTAAAATAAATAATTTACTTGTCACACCAAATATATTTTGGATTAAAAAATTAAACTAAATTTTAATTAAATCTAAACAATTTTATGTTGGATCCTGAGATTTTTGGACTAATGTTTATTGGTGACTTTGGCTTAGATCATTTTAGATTGATATTATTTGAATTTTGTATTGGGGTTATTCACAAAATGAGTGATTAGTGTTAAGGAGCAAAAAAATAAAAAATAAATCAAAATCGGACCGGCCAAACTAGCCTGTGGGCTAGATGGACAGAGCCATTTTGGCCCGGTTTTATTTAGGCCAGGGCCAACCCAACCCAACCCAACCCAAAAAAGCAGGCTATATGGGCCGGCCCACGGACCGGGTCGATTTTGTCACCTCTACCTGTGTTTATTAATTATTGAGATATATTCATACAACATGATAATTTAACAAAGATTAGACAATTTCTATCATTGGTACTTATTGGTTTTGTTCTAATACCCACGATGGCCATTGTTATAATGCCTTAAAACAGTGTTGTGGTACTGATCGGACAACAATAGTAACACGATGAAAATTAATTTGCTCCTTTTTATCTTATAAAATAGACCAATTAGATCAAATGGAAACGGTAGAGAATCTAATGTCTCGTCTTTGCTGTCTTCAAGTTATTTTCAATTTTTAGTTTTGCAAAACACCCAAAACTTGTTTACTATGTTTATTTTTTTAATTCATTTTCGAAAACAAAGTTAAATTTATAACATAAAATTCAAAACAATGTTTTTGACTTTTTGAGTGTTTTTCGAGAAAACATGGAAAACACTCAAAAAAAGAAAAAGAAAAATAATTTAAATAAAAATTTATATAAACAAAAAATCTAAAAATCTAAAATTATAAAAAACAAAAATTGTAAAAAATGAAATTCTAAATTCTTAAAGAATAAAAAATTAAAAAAATCTAAAAAATTAAAAATCTAAAAAAATAATTAAAAATTTATAAATTCCATAAAAAATGAAAATTTTAAATACTAAAAAATAATTCAAGCCCTTATTGGTTATTTAAATTAAAAAAATTAAATTTAATGAAAATTGATTAAAAATTCTCAGTCCACATCATTATTTTTATTTTTTTATTTGTTTGTATTTTATTTTTGTAAAAAATAATATTGTAAGATTCATTGACTTTAAAATATATATATTATTTTATCATATATTAGCATAAAATTATTCTATTTTAGTGAATAATCAAATTTATTGAATAAAATGATATAAAACAATTTTTCAAAATTTCAAACAGAACGTATTTTCCAATTTTCTATTTCAAAAATAGTTTTTTTAGAATGACAAACCATACACGTTTTCAACAATTTTAAAATAGACTCTCAAAATAGATAACTGAAAATAAATTCAAAACTAAAAGCTGAAACTTGAAAACTGAAATGTAAAGAGAACAGTTCCTAAATTTTTCCAAAGTGAAAGTGTATGCAAAGCAAAACAATTTAAGAATGTCTTCAACTTATGAAATATGAGTTGAAACTTCCATGAATAGCTTTATAGAAGAGCTTGATCAATGATCCAGCTGAAAGCTTTTTATGTACGGTTCATGTCCTTGTAGAAAAGGTAGAGGGTCGGCATGGTCGAATCAAGTACAATATAAGAAGTTGAGACTACGGACTTGATAACTTTTTAAAGCAAAGATATATAGCATTATATATTTTTATGTAAAAATAATCATAATGAAGAACTAAAGTATATTCAAGACGATGTCTCTTTAGATAAAATGTTGTAAAATACTCATATAAATTTTGTTATCTCTCCCTTTACATAACATGGGAATGAATACTCAAAGAATTCGATGTTGTTATTTTCAATTTTATAATTTGTATTGTTTTAAATTTAGTTATTGATTTTGCGATGGAACTAAAAATCATTCGAAAATTCAACACAAAATCGATCGTAATTATTGGTGTGTTCTTTTATAGTGAAAATGGTGTACAATTAGATAGAGCATTACGTGCTGTATCGAAACTAATTGCTAAAGAACGAAAAATCTATTTATTTACATGCCAATCATACTCTACAAAGTCGACGAAAATGGCTTTTGAGAAAGAGGGTTTTGAATGAATTGATGAGTAATTTTTTGACCTTTGAAAAAGAGGTTTTTGAATGGCATGACAGTAATTTTTTCAACTTAAAATCATATAATTCCTTATTCATATTCAAAACAAATTTCATAATTGTTTGTACACTTGTCTTCTACATAATTAATCTAATATTACTTGAGAACATTTAATTTTACTTCATGTTTGACAATTTGATTCCTTGTAACAACAAACTACATAGTCAAAACTAATTTTGAATACTATAATTTCAAATTTTTTTTTTTTTTAATATGATGGAACTTCAATTATGGTGTTATTAATCACACTGATCAAGTTGAAGTAATGTCAACTGATAGCCATTGAAGTCCAATGTTATTAGGTATATATCAACCCTTTATGTTTGATCACCTCTTCAAAGTTGACCAAAATTACACAATATCTGTTGAACATCAATGTTATCTTTATTTTTTTAAAATTCAATATTTTTGTCTATTTATTTATTTATAGCGACTCTACTAAGTGTTGAAAACTACAGAAAATTGGAACGACGTAGATCAAAATTAAAGGTTCATCGTGTACAACTTCATATTGAAAAGGATTGTGAATAGAAATGACATTGTCATATAAACTAAAGAAGACGAGAACTCAATTTGTAGTATTTGATGATTTTGTGTCTTGTACGTTCTCTTTCATGTGATGGATCTTTTTAGAGTTGTCAATTTTACGTTTAGACTTGAAAAATAAGAGATATTACAACTATCTTTAATTATCTTTATATTAAATAAATTTTTTATTTACTACATGAACAAAGAACTGAAGAAGACAAGAAAATTTATATGACTCCCAATTTGTAGTAATTGATGGTTTTATGACTTTTATGTTTTATTTCGCATATTAGAGGTCAAATTTTATGTCTCTTCTTGAATTTGTTGTGTTTAATCTATTATTAATCTACACATAGGGTTGAAAATAAGAGAAATTACTACTATCTTTAGTTTTTTTTTGTAAAGTAAATATTTTTGTCAATGTATTATTAATAGAAGCTAATGTAAAGAAAGAAATAAGAAAGACAAGAAAATTCAACATATAATTATTAGTTTTGGTATATTTTATTCGTACCTCGGAGGACAGATTTTGCATTCTTCACGTTTTTTGTATTTTGATTGTTTATCTATTGTCGATAGAGTTGAAAATAAGTAACACTATGCTTATTTTGGTGTATTCTAAGTGCAGATGATGTTTAATTTTCAAGACGAGTGTTACAGTATCTACAACTTTTACATGTGAACGCACGTGATATATTTCGTTAATCCGTTAGTGGAGGTCTGCTTGTAGGAAAACTTGGTTATGTTTTTAAAAAAAATTCTTCATATATTATAGTGACTAATATGAAAAAAAAAAAAAATTAAAAGAGACAAGAAATGTGACACATAATTTGTAGTATATTATGACGGTTCTACGGCCATGTTTGGCTGTACTAACTGTAAGTCAGCTCACTTTTAAGTTAATTATTTTATTAAACATAATTTTTGAAAGTCTTTTTTCTCTAGTCAACCAATGTAGTTTAACTTGTTCACTCAACTCATCTTTAATTCTAATTCGAGGGCTGTTCTAATGCTCTTAAGTGGGCACTACATCTTGCCCACTTGGAGATGTGGCAGCTGCTATAATTAGTTTTTTTTTTTGAGTAAAAATTATTTGATCGATGACATTTTAATATAGTCTACAGTAAAAAAATAACGACATGACAAATTTCATTTTAACTATATTTCATGTTGAGTAAAAACTACTTGATCGATGATATTTGAACTTTTCAAAAAATTTAAAGATGAAATAACAAAATTGTTTTTAATCAACACAATCTATTTTATAGTAAAAGTATTTTTATTATTTCACTTTCAAAATTTTTGAAAAGTCAATATTCTCCACCGGACAAGCTCAAAAATAGTTAAGATTTACTTTTTATAAAAGTAATTAGAAAAAAAAAAAAGGTAAGTTTGAAAATTGGTCTAGCTTGCTATTTGATGGAACTGCGATGATTCAAACTGTAGAGATGTAGCTTTTTCTAGTTTCTAGATATCAAGTCATGACTTGGATAGTTTCTAGAACTCTATTATTTTTCTATTTATAACAACTATCGACTACGTATTTGTCAATAGAGTAATTGAATTTGAATTACACTTTAATTCCAGAACCTTCTTACCAAATCTAAGTACTCTAAGTAATAGTACATCATCATCTTATCTCAATCTTTTATTAAAAAAAGATTTACTCTTTAATGTAATTGTCAATTACTTAAAAAATTAAAATGTGTTCTTCAATTCAAGTCGATAGAGACTTCGTTAAGTTGATACGTCAAAGAAAAAATAGACAATGTCTTAAAGTTTCGTCTAGATTTAGAAATTCCGTTAGACATACTGACTTAATAAGGGTGTGTTTGATTGGTTTCTATAGAAAATGAAAATATTTTCTATGTAAGGTGGAAAAAAAATTCCACCAAATAGGTGAGAAAATATTTTCTAAGAAAGTAGCCAAATGTGTGCTTTAGGTGATTGTACCTTGAAAATCATTTTTATTTTCCATGGAGAATCAAACAACAAAAGGTGGAAAATATTTTTCATGGATGTGACAACATTTTCCATGAATGTGACATTTTCCATGGAAAATGTGCCAATCAAACACACCTTAAAATTTGAAGTTTTTATGTAGATTTAAATTTTCTATGTTATTTAAATTTAAATGTAATTTTATTTTTATTTTAATAAACTAAAATACACCTAGTTAGCAATCCATATAATGCAATGGAAATAAATTTTGAATTTGAATGTGTATTCATTAAACGTTAATGTCACATAGATTAAAAGTCTTTCAACATTCATGCCACATACATATCAATTTATAGAATGTATTGAAGATACTCTTATAATTCAAAAATTTAACACTTAGGGGTCGTTTGATTGTACCATTTTCCATGAAAAA
Organism: Forsythia viridissima; assembly: GCA_030279155.1. Taxonomy (NCBI): domain Eukaryota; kingdom Viridiplantae; phylum Streptophyta; class Magnoliopsida; order Lamiales; family Oleaceae; genus Forsythia; species Forsythia viridissima. The sequence continues at coordinate 35,828,118 of CM059033.1, read as the reverse complement.
TATCACATCCGAGGAAAATAATGTCACATTTGTGGAAAATATTTTCCTACTTTAGTTGTTTGATACAAGGTGGAAAAGGAAAATGAATTTTAGGGTACAATCATTTTAAGCTTGTTTTTGACCAATTCTATGGAAAATATTTTCTTAAGGGGGGAGGAGATTTTATTTTCTAACTTACATGAAAATTGTTTTCTTTTTTACCTTCTCCAATCAAACACCCCCTTAACTTACTTACTGAAATTTTTTTGTAACTTTATCATTGATTATATGTTCAGTACATTTTAAATTCTGATTTACATCAATTAATTTTAATCACATTATTAATATCCTAATTAATTAATAAATTTTCTTACATTGAGCACTTATAAATTATAGAAAAAATAATAGTAATTCTTAACTTTTTTTTACAATTAAATTACTGTTTAAATAACACGGGTACAAGTAGAGGTGTAAATCTTGACGGGACAAAGTTGGATTTTTTTAATTTTATATTTTTCAAAAATTAACGGAAAAAATAAAATTAAAAATCCCATTTTTCAGTAGTTAGTTTGGCATGAATTAAGGGTGTGTTTAATTTTGATTAAAATTAGATTTTTTGTAAAAGTCGATGAAACGTGTAGTTGAAAAGTTGTAAAAAAATATAGGCCAATGAAATGTTTTGTTAAAATTGATTGTTGATTTTGACTTTAAATTTTTAACAAATTTTTAATTGATTTGAAACCAGACCTAGAAAATAAATATATCTAAAGGAAACGCGTCACGGCACTTGAAATTTTACTATAAAGTCTAATAATACTAGCCAGGAAGCAACATAGGAACTCAGCCAATTCACACACCAACTCGCTCAACTCAGCCTTACTTACTTGACAAGTAATGCTGATTTTCAAGGTGGGCTCCTATTTACACTCGTCTCAGTTCATATAACTAATAAATTTCTAGAAGGATGAAAGATTCATTGTGTTTGACTCGCTCTGGCTCGCCACTCACGACTCGCCCACTCAGTAATACGCTGTCTTACGTCATCGATGACGGATAAACACGTTATCTTTGTAATCCTTTTCCAGCAAGAAATGTGTACTGTGTTTCGTCATTGCGAAAGGTCAACTAAATAAAGTCAAAGTGTACAACTAGTAAAGCACATCTTCTCACCAGTTAACAATTACCTATATATACATATAATCACCTTTCAGTTTCTTTCTCATTACATATTCACATTTCTATACACACAACCTATACATACATATCATCTTTAGTTGTTCTTGTAGCAAAGATATCATGGTATTAGATTTACAAATGATGATGAAGAAGAGGGGTAGAGAAGAAGAAGCTGATCAGAACATGAAAAGCATGGCGATTTCCTTGATGCTACTCTCTAATGGCGGCAGCGCGTTTGATTCAGTAGTCGACAGCTCCGCCGCCCGTGTTTTCGAGTGCAAGACATGTAACAGGCAGTTCCCGTCTTTCCAGGCGCTTGGAGGCCACCGGGCCAGCCACAAGAAGCCGAGACTGATGGGAGAACAACATTCCGGCGAGTCGCGGACATCTCCGGCGAAGCCCAAAACGCACGAATGCCCTGTTTGTGGGATGGAATTCGCCATTGGACAAGCTCTTGGAGGGCACATGAGGCGGCACAGAACAGCGGCCGTTAATGAAAACCACCAACAGCCGCCGTCACATGCCTTGTCTTTGTCTCCTCCACATCCACATCCACATCCACATCCTCATCCTATTGTGAAAAGATCAAATAGCAGGAGGGTTTTGTGTTTGGATTTGAATTTGACTCCGTCTGAGAACAATTTTCTTCTGTTTGGGAAAGTGGCTCCTGCTGTTGATTGTTTTTTCTGATTTTGAACCCTCCTGGATATATATGTATATATCCCATCTTGATCCACATCTATTTTTTTTTTTTTTTGAAGAATTTTCTTAGGAGTTAATTAGATGTGGATTTATTCATTTGTTTATAATTAATAAGAACTCGTTTTTACCCTTATATTTTCCATTAATACGATTGTAAATTGATTGCAATTTGAAAAGATGATTTAAGGGCTATGTTTCTTGTTGGTAGTTATACTCGACGCAATAGATAAATTTTGTCCACGAACTTTATTTTTAATATTTTACTGTTATTATGTTCAATCTAACGTATTATTGCAAATTGATTGCAATTTGACGACTCTTGCATTCAAGTCCGCTTCTTTCATTTTGGTCCTAAAGATATGCAATAAAATATGTGGAAATTGTTCGAGTCTCTCTTGAATGCCTTTGTTAATTTGGGAGAGGAAAAGAAAAAGAAAAATGTAAATATTGAACTGTTCAACTCCTTGCACTTATTCTTCTCCTTCTACATGCCATCATATTTCGAGATCCAGCAAACACTACCAAACTTTTGTAGTCAAAATGACTCCTCCCTCTCTATACGTGCTTTCATATTTCTGCTCATTCCACGCAACTTGCATGGAGACTATTACCAAATTATTGACTTCTCCAATTTGAGATATGACAATAAATTTATGAAATTTGTAATGGGTCTGAAAACGATGAGCAGTCAAAAAGATACTACACTCGGCGTGATTACAAAGAGTACGATTATATAAATGAAATGTAGGGTAATGTTTGATTTTGATTAAAATCAGATTTTTTTGAAAAGTTGATGAAATGTGTGGTTAAAATTAATTGTTAACTTTGACTTTAGTTTTTTAGAAAAATTTTAATTGAAAACAAACGAAACCGTAATTTCTTTAAATTTTACATTGTTTTCTCAGTCTTTGGGGGTAGGTAACTTTATTTTTGTTTTACTGCACATTTAGGACTTGTTTGATATAGCATATGTTTGGAGGTGCTAAAATTATAATTTAAGTACTTATATTATAAACAGTTGGTAAATGTGTGGATAAAAAGTGGTTGTAAGTAGTGGATCTCATGAAATGTGTGGATGAAAATTATGTTTGACTAGTTTGACCAGCTGAAATTATAATTTAAGTTATGTCAAACATATGCATAGATTATAAACTAGTTTTTCAACAAAAAAATAGTTTATTTGATCAAGAACGGCTAACAATGTCATACTTTAAAAGCAAATTTTTTAGTCAAATAAACTATTTTTGATCAAATAAACAATTTTAGTCAAATAATTCAATTTATAAACTACACCAAAGAGGCACTTAATTGAAGGTCAGATCAAGTCCATTTTCTAAGTCTGTATTATCTTTTATCCGTTAATAAAAAAATAGCAACCATTCATCTAGTTGTATGTGATAAGCTTACAAATACAATTTTATCCATAATCTACAACTCTTGGTCACTTTGACTAGATTTATACATATTTTACTTGTTTTTTCGTGTAAGGTATACCCACAAGCTTATAAAACACATTTGCAATGAAATGGTGCAATGGACTCTATGTCGGAATAAGTGGACAATTTGAATTCCAAGATATGAAGCAATAACTTTTGTTATGCAAATAATATAACATTGAACTGCTTATCGAGTCAGAATTACAACACATTTTACGGATTTTAATTTGAATTTTTCTAAAGAAAATTATGAGCATTTTTCTCTCAAGTGCCCAATCAACTAGGGAGCACATTTTGCTTGTTGAGCGAGCCGATCTTCGCCCGTGCAAGGGGTTGGTGTTTTTGAAAGTTTCAAAACAACCTAAATGGTGAAAACACGTTAGAAGGAAAATTTGTGCAAGTTTTATATGGGAGTATAAGATCCTATAAATGGTTGAAAACTGTTATTGAAATTGATGGTCATTGAATTTTCTTATTGTTTTGCTCTCTTGGTTTCTCATTAAATAAGATAGTAAAGACAAAGATGATAACAATCAAGATGACAAAAGTGAAAATGATGGAACTCCAAAAAAAAAAAAAAAAAAAAAAAAAAGGGAAAACGGAAAAGCAAGAATGATGATATTCTTACAAGTTCAACACCATTCAACTTAAGTATTTAATAAGATAGAGGTATTGAATTCGAATCGTTGGGGACGCGAAAGAAATATGTCTAACTCCCAGTAGATAGTACATGATAAGTACAATTTTGTACTTATCTGGGCTCACAAAAAGGGATGATTATGAGTACTTTTAGTTGTTTTCAGTTTAATTGCATGTTGTTTTCTTATTATTTTAAGAAATAATCAAATTCAAGTATCAATCTGACGAAAAGAGAGCAAATAGAAGAAAAGGGACTCAAACTGCTAAGAAAAGATACTTCAGGAGCTTATCATACAAATATCAAACGAAGGAAACCAGATCTGCGACCAAGTTAACCATGCGATCGCATGGTTAACCATTCATGCGATCGCAAGTCCCCAAGATTTTCAGCAGAACATTAATCACTTGAACCATGCGATCGCAAGGTGAGACACCATGCGATCGCAAGGCTTTACGCGGCTGAATTTACGCAGTTTCCTGTTAGAACTGAAACTCTACCAAGTCCAGATTGATTCAACTACTTAAATCACGTCTTGAAAGGTTTGGGAGATATTATAAAAGACAGATGATAGCCATAACAAGGGGGAAGGAATTTTGGGAACAAGATACAAGAGGAGAATCGAAGATTAAGGTACGGGATTGAAGATTCTTAAGCCAAAGTCACGGGTTGTAATTACTTCTTCTTCTTTTTCTTTCGCCGGATCATGATGAAGTCAATTATTGTCATAATTGACAAAATCATGTTTGGCTAATTTACTTTTTCTAGGATGAACGATAAAACCTCATGATTTTTAATTAATTAGAAGTTTTTGCGTTTTAGTAATTAATTGCTTTTGGGTTGATTATTCTTTATGCAGTTTTTCTATTATTTTAATGCCTGATCACCATTAGAATATATTGTGATCTATATTGAAGTCGAGAGATTCAATATAGATTAAGCACGTGGTATTGAATAACATATGGTCCAATAATAGATAGAAATTACTATTATACTTTATGAAATCTATTTAAGTGTTATTGAGATTTTAATGCATGTGTTTATGTTCGAAACTTAATTAGAGTTAATGAAGTTCGCATAACATATAGAATTGATTGACCATCGAGAGAGGCTTTCGATTAATTTAGGATCACCGATTTTCAATCTATAGTATTTATAAGCTAAAACGGTTAAACGGATATTTGATTAAGGAAAGTGTTGGTAGATTCGCAAATCCTAGTCTTAGTAGATCTTGAATTCGTTCTCATTATTTTAAAGTTAATTGTTTGATAATTTAGTTTTAATTAAAATAGTATAGAATCACAAAAACCAAATTGAATCTGTGTTTTTATCTTGTTAGAATTTAGGTTATAAATTAATAGGTTAAATTGATATTTGGTCCTCATGGGTTCGACACTTCATTCATCACTTTATTACTTGTAAACGATCCGTCTACTTGCGGGATTTAAATCGCACAACAGTACATAAGATAATGGTGCATTGAATAATTTCTGAGCGAGAAGCTTGTATAGGAAAGTTTATGGTTGTTATAAAATTGTAAAGAGCTTGTTCAACTTGTCGAATAAACAAAAATAGAAGATACATATTACAAACATGAGAATGAAAATGTTTTGAGAAGAAGAATGCATCAACTATTTCATTATCTAATGTGTTGGGAATTGAGATCAATTCTTCGATTTGCCCACATGATTTTGTTATGATAAAAAATAGAAGACAAAAAAAGAAGAAAAAATAAGGAGAAAAGTGACACAATTTACGAGAAAAACTTTAAAATCGGATAAAAACCACGAATGGTCACAAAAATAGATATTTCATTATATAAAAAATTATTATAATCATATAGAATCTCTCGCCCACCCACACCCCAAGTATCATAGAAAAAATAATACCCAAATTTTACCACATCTCTAATTTCTACTCTTTGCACAACCTACAAAGAGAACAAGAAAAGCAAGGGGTATCATCGACTCGGATTTTAACAAATTTCTTAAGATTTGTGAATTCTCATGTATTTGAATAGAATTCTACAGAATTCATAAGATTTTAACATAATTTTATGTTATAGAGTTTTATATACTCGTGGATTCTATGTATTTGAAATAATAAAACTAACATATGTTTTGTACATCTTACCTTATTAAATTTATATGAATATAATGTATTTTTGTTTGAAATTATACAAGTTAATTAATATGCATTCTATCACAATATATAATATATAAGAAAGAGAACATTTATTGAATGTTTGGTAAAGTTTAAAAATAGTTTTTTAAGAGATTTTAAAAAAAAGTTGGTGAAATGTGTAGTTGAAAGTTAATAAAAGTTGTAGGTCCAATAAAACATGTGGTTGAAAATGAGTTTAGAATTTTTTTTTTAAAAAAAAAGTATGCCAAACATACTCTAAGAGATTCATGGAAATTGTTGCCCAAACTACAATTTTGATAAGATTTGTATTTTTGTAGAATTTGAATAAAAGAGATGCTTTGAGTGCAAAGTTAAAATGAAAACAAGAGAATGTTGCGTGGATTAAAATGAAGAAAGAATGTATAACTTGAAATGCTTGACGTATGTTTGGCAAATCAGAATGTATTAGATCGAATAGTTTTACAACTCTTAAAAGTCTGAAATTGGAAAAGGAAGCCTATGTATTTTAGCTACTTGTGCCATGAAGTACAAAATTCAAAGAAAGAACCATTTTTCACTTGCATAATACAAGAATTAAATACTCTAACTACTTGTGTCATGATACAGCTAGTGTGAGTAGAGTTTTTAGCCGTACAGCTTTTAGTAGTAGAATTTTTAACAGTAGAGTTTTTGTTAAAAAACTGTTGACTGTTTGGATATGAATTCAAAAAGTGCTATTAATATTAAATTGAGTATTTGGTTGCAAAATTATCAAAGTACTTTTGTATAAACTTTATATTTATTTGATTAAACAGTAATTAATTATTATATATCTCATAATATTTGTTTTAACATAAATAAATTTTTTTTATATCCTATAATAAATATTAAAATTAATATATTAATTTAATTATAATAACATGATTATTTTATTATATTTGATTAAACAATAATTAATTATTGTATACTCATTTTTTTTTTAAAAAAATCATATATTTTTATATCCTATAATAACTATTAAAATTAATATATTAATTTAATTATAATATCATGATTATTTTAGTATATTTGATTAAACAATAATTAATTATTTAAATCAAACATATTATGTATAATTTTTATTATATTATTTAATTTTGACCTCCAAAAATGGCTGCCAACAGGATCCTCACGCCTCCTCTTCCTACGTGTCTTTCTTTTCTTACTTGGACCGCCACGTGGTTTATTCAACCACGTAGATATGCCTAGGCCCGGGTGGGTAGGTGATCAAGAATAAAGAGCAACACGCTATGAGAGAGGTAATGGCTTGAGGGCCTCTAACTCACAAACTCTCAGGTGGTTAAGACACTTTAAGAATTGTTAGAATAGAGGACTTGATATCTTTATATTGAGAGTAATATTTTCAACATCCTTGTCTTGTGAAATGAGTTTGGTATTTATTGGTAAATTCTATGGGAACGATTCCTCTTGATGTGCGACACGTGGCTCTATCTGAGTGGTTCTCAAGTCACATCTTTGGTGTCACGTCACTAGCATTAATGGGAAAGTCACTTTCAGACGCAAACTAAGGGGCTATGACCGTGACAAGCCGCCTTGTCAGGCTGTCCCATCACTCTTGTCAAGGTTGAGTTACAGGGAGGCTTTCTGAGCACGCAACCAGGGTCGGCCAATTAGGCTGTTCCGACCCATGAGTCTCGGTACTCTGCCTCCTCGGTCCCGAACGCCTCGGAGAAGGGTTAGGGTCGGCCTGGACCGGCCACCGGCAAAGGACTGCGCGTCGCTACGGGCTGCCAGGTAGGACGGCTAATGCCTGCGTGGCGCCACGGGCTGCCAGGTAGGATTGGTGCGTAACAACAGTCCCCCAAGTTCAGAATCTGTCATTTATGTGGGATGCTGGACTTGGATGTTTGTTTTAAAGTTTGAGGTATAGATTTAAGTCCCACAAGGCCCGGGACGCTCATTTATGTGGGTGGCGGGCCTTGGCAACATTGGTGGTTTTAATTTGGTGCTTTGCGCGGGATGAAACACCGAGCCCCAAGTCAGGCGAGGCGGTGGCGTCGAGCCCACGAGTTGAGAGAGGCGGAAGAGCCGAGTCCCAAGCTGGAGAGGCGGATGGGCCGAGTCCCAAGATGGGGAGGCGGAAACGCAGAGTCCCAAGCTGGGGAGGCGGAAGAGCCGAGTCCCAAGTTGGGAGAGGCGGAAACGCCGAGTCCCAAGCTGGGGACGCGGAAGAGCCGAGTCCCAAGCTGGGGAGGCGGAAGAGCCTAGTCCCAAGTTGGGAGAGGCTGAAACGCCGAGCCCCAAGTTGGGAGAGGCAGATGGGCCGAGTCCCAAGATGGGGAGGCGGAAACGCCGAGTCCCAAGTTGGGGAGGCGGAAGAGCCGAGTCCCAAGTTGGGAGAGGCGGAAACGCCGAGTCCCAAGTTGGGGACGCGGAAGAGCCGAGTCCCAAGCTGGGGAGGCGGAAGAGCCGAGTCCCAAGTTGGTAGAGGCTGAAACGCCGAGCCCCAAGTTGGGAGAGGCAGATGGGCCGAGTCCCATAGCTGGGGAGGCGGATGGGTCGAGTCCCAAGTTGGGAGAGGCAGTTGGGCCGAGTCCCAACTTGGGGAGGTGAAGAGGCCTGCTGCAAGGCAATTAATGGCTCAATCTACGGGTCATGGATTGATTGGGTAGCCTGACGTACGTCCTTTTTGGGTATGGTGAAAAGACGGCCGCAGGTAATGATGGTGTTGAATTATGGGGGCTTTGGTGGTACCGAGAAGTGACGCGCGCGTGGTGAGCACGCCTGCATCGTAGGCGTTCATTCAAATGGTTGCTTGCGCCTTTTCGGATTCAAGGGCAGAGATGGCCTGATGGCATCAGACGGTGCGGATGGATCTCTGGTTGATCCAACGGTGTGAAATCATCCATATTTGCCTATAAGTAAGTGTGAGGGGTTATGATTTTTCATTTCACTGTTTGAGAGAATTGCAGTGTGTTTGTAGACTTCAGGCGAGAGAGTTGCGGTGTGTTTGTAGACTTCAGGTGATATTTGTCGGTGTTTGTTCCCATCTCCGTTTCCGGCGAAGATTTAGGTTTAGGTAAACCCTTCACCTAGAGTCCCTTTATTTACTGAATTTCTTTTAATTTTTAACAATGTCTGCGAATTTCGGTGAAAACGAGGCTTCTGGTCGTGTTGAGAACGAGGGGTCCCGACCCGTCTCACCTGAAATGGCCGAGGTACTACCTCTGCGGGGCGTGTGTGGATCGACAGGCGAGGTGATGAACGTATCCTCACTGTCTAGGGTAGTGGAGGGAACAGACCCGTTCGTGGCCGACCCAATTAGGTGGACCGCGATGGATGTCCCTTCGATCATGGTGGAAGGGGACCTGGTGTCGCTGAGGGAGCAGTACCGGGTACCTGGAGATATTGAACTTATACTCCCGGAGGCAAACGAGCGGGCCTGTTTTTCGAGGAGGGGTTGCACTGCCTTGCACCTCAATGCTTTCGTGGGAGGCCTGCGACTGCCCCTGCATCCCTTCTTCCGACGGATTCTACGGGCTTATGGGCTGGCTCCGACTCAGGTGGCTCCGAACGGATGGAGTCAGATGGCGGGGAGCATGTACCTGTGGTTCAGGCATTCTTTAGGGTTGGAGATGCCTCTCCACGTGTTCCAAACTCTATACCAGCCACGGAAACTACCGAGCAAGAAGGACAAAGAGGAGGAGGTTGGCTGGTACTACTTCTGCCCATGGGGAGCACATAAGCCCCTTGTGACGGACTGCCCCTCCTCCATAAAACAGTGGAAAGAGTCCTGGTTCTGGGTGACGGGTAATTGGCAGAAGGTAACAGACGACCCAGAGCCGGACTTGGACGTATCCAGTTTTTACGGAATAGCCAGTGAGTGGGGGATGCGCACGTGATATTGTTCGAGGTGGTTGAAGATAGATTCTAATTTGTTTTTGGTTTACTTTTTCAGGATTGCTGCCCCGTTGTGAGTTGTCCGAGGACTTGGTCGACGTGCTTCAGTCCATTTACCAGTCGCCTCCGTTGAATAGGAGATACAGTTTTCTGCTAAACAGGCAGCGCTGCTTAAGTGAGTTGGGTCTGATGGCCTCAAAAGGTAATGTTCTGATGTCTCTGCTTGGTTCAAACTTCGTTTTATATCATGCTAACACCGGGACATCTTGGTTTCGCAGTGGAAATAGAGCAAGGAAAGCGTCCGAGGCCAACCTTGGCTCGGCTGTCGAAGCAGAATCCGAGGGTTCTGGCGGCCGGCTCTAAGGAGGAGGCTCGTCAGAAGAAAACTGTGGAAGATTTGAGTCGAGAGGGACACAAGGGAGGCACTGAGGCCTCAAAAGTGATTGAGATAGATGAAACAAGCGCTCCGGAGGGAGACGAGCATTTGACTAGGAAGAAGAGATTGAAGGCAACAACGTCTGAAGCTCCACAGGCTAAGGGGAAGGCTGTGGAGGTGGATGACGACTATGTGACGTGCCCTGTCCCGGCGGGGCAACGTGCATTGGCAGTGAACACCTCGGGGGAGGTGGTTCTGGAAGGTCCCCCCAAGTCCCAGGGAGCGGGGGGCCTTATGACTCCAGGAAGAGGCTGAGGGAGTTGATAGGGAGCACTGGAGCCAGGATTCCAGACGATGACCTCCGGCCGTTGCCCTTTTTCTCCTCGATGGGTGCCTGGGCCGTGAAGAAATACTTCACCCCTAAATGGAAAGAGTTTTCTTCCCATGGGGACCTGGAGGATGTGTTGGAGGCGAGCTTGGCTTCAGCTATCCGAGCTTCAGCTATGCAGATGAAGGTGCTCGGGGAGTTCCGGGCGCGTATGCAGGAGCAACGGAAGCTTAGCGCCCAGGCCTCCAAACATGATAAGGAGCATAAGAAGGCCATGGAGGGTCTGCAGACGGCACTGGACAGCGCGCGTGCCGCTTATGAGCAGCTGGAGGCCGATTTGAGAGAATCAGATTCCAATCTCCTGCATCTGACGAAGCAATTGGACAACGCCAATGCTGCTCAGAAAGTGGCCGCCGACGCTCTAGAGGCTGCCAATAAGGAGAAGAAGCGACTCTTGGATGAGGCCAAGTCCCATGGTGAAGAGTTGAGGAATTTGAAGGGGGACTTGGAGTCATCTAAGTCGGAGGTCGCGCGTTTGGCGGCCGAGAAGGGCGACTTGGGGACGAAGCTGGAGAACGCGGAGGCCGACTTTGTGGCCAATTTTCATAATACGGAGGCCTATACCAATTTCTCCGACTACTTTGCCAGAGTTGGGCACCAGGAGGTTCTTGCTGCCCTCCGAGCGGAATACCTAGATTTGAATGTTAAAACCTTGGCAGCCAAGTTCCCCCCGCCCGATGTTGGTGGTGAGGAGGATAGTTGAAACTTGTAATAGATAGGGCTTTTTGTAATGAAACTTGTTGCGAAGCTTATTGTCTTGTGTTTATTTATGGAGATTATGTTTTAAACGATGTACCTTGCTTGTTCTTTTGCCGATTGATAGCATACTTAGTATAAGCGGATCGGCTAAGTAATCAAAAAGGATCGGTTAGATTAAAATGTTGTAAAATGAACGAACAAGATGACCCACTTCTGTCCTATTGACAACACACTAATTACAAAAAGGGGTCGGCCAGACCAAAGTGTTGTAAAATGAACAAACAAGATGACCCCCTTCTGACCTATTGATAATATCGACGTAAATGTTCCGCGTTCCATACATGGGGCTGCCGTGTGCTACATAAGTCCTCAAGACCATAGGTTCCGGGTCGTGTTTCGCTGATAACTTTGTAGGGACCCTCCCAGTTGGGGCCTAGGGTCCCAACGCCCGGTTCTTTGGAGGACAAGAACACTCTTCTCAAGACAAGATCCCCGAGTCGGAATGACCGCTTTTTTACCTTTTTATTGAAGTATTTTGCCATCTTTCTTTGGTAAGAGGCAAGTCGGGCTTGGGAGTCGCCCATTTTTTCGCCGATTAGGACTAGGCTTGTCCTCATTGCATCGTCGTTGGTTTGTTCGTTGAACATTATCCGACGGGGAGAGGGTATGCCGCTTTCGACCGGGCACACAGCTTCGGACCCGTAAGCCATGGAGAAGGGGGTCTCCCCGGTGGGGGTTCTAGCCGTGGTTCTGATAGCCCAAAGAACGTGAGGAAGCTCATCGACCCATGCCCCTTTGGAGGCCTCAAGCTTTCGTTTGAGTGTGTACTTGATGGTTTTGTTAACTGCTTCGACTTAGCCATTAGCCTGGGGGTGGTGGGGGCTCGAGAAGTGCTTTGCGATCCCCAATTCTTCGCACAAATTCTTGACCCTCTTGTTGTCAAACTGCCTCCCATTATCCGAAACTAGGGAATGGGGGATTCCGAACCTGCAAATGATGTTTTTCCATAAGAATTTGGAAGTGTTTGCCTCGGTGATTTTCGCCATTGGCTCCGCCTCCACCCACTTTGTGAAATAGTCGATGGCAACTAGGGCGTGGCAATCATTTCCTCTCCCCCTAGGCATCGGGCCTATGAAATCTATTCCCCACTTGTCGAAAGGCCAAGGGCTAGATACGGTAGTAAGCTCCTGGTGGGGCTGCCTCGGGATTGTGGCGAAGCGTTGGCATTTGTCGCATTTCTTCACATGAAGCATGGCGTCTTTCCTCAAGGTGGGCCAGAAGTACCTCTGCTTGAGGATCTTTTGAGCTAGGGCCATCCCACCGGTGTGGTTGCCACATATTCCTTCGTGGATTTCTCTGAGGATATATCCTGTCTCGTTGGTGCTTACGCATCTGAGGAGGGGCAATGAATAGCCTCGTTTGTATAGAATGTCATCCGAGAGTAGGAAGTGCGCTGATTGTCTCCTCAATTTCCTCGCCTCCGACGCGTTGTCGGGGAGGGTATGATCTTTGAGAAAGGCTATGATGGGGTCCATCCATGTGGGGCCTTCTTCAATTGACAATATCTCCTCAACATCGTAGATGGAAGGTTGGATGAGGTGTTCGATCGGGACCGTTTTGAGGAGCTCCGAATCTTTGCTGCTGGCCAATTTGGACAGTGCATCTGCGCTGGAGTTGTTGGCTCGGGGCACGTGGACCAACTCAAATTTATCAAAGTGAGGAATAAGATTCCTTACCAACTTGAGATATGCGGCCATCCCTTTTTCCCTGGCAACGAAGCTCCCGTTTACCTGGCTCACAACGAGTTGGGAATCGCTTGCCGCTGAGAGTCTCTGAACCTTCATCTCGATGGCGAGGCGGATGCCTGCCAGAAGTGCCTCATATTCTGCGACATTGTTTGAGGCTTTGAAGTCGAATCTGATGGCGCAGTTTAACCTGTGTCCCTCTGGGCTTATAAGGACTAGTCCGGCTCCCGATCCCACGTCTCTCGAGGGGCCATCTATGAATAGGCACCACGTGGGTGGTTCACCCAATGCCATAGGGTCGTCCACATCGGGAGGGTTGGTAAATTCCGCCACAAAGTCGGCCAGGGCCTGTCCCTTGACTGCCGTCCTTCCTTTATAAATAATGTCGAATTGGCTGAGCTCAACGGCCCACTTTAGCAGTCTTCCCGAGGCCTCTGGCTTTTGCAAGACCTGCCTTAATGGGAAGTTGGTGAGGACATGGATGCTGTGTGCTAAGAAGTATGGCCTCAACTTTCTCGAGGCTGTGATTAATGATAGCGACAATTTTTCCATATTCGGGTAGCGCGTCTCTGCCCCCAACAGGGCTTTACTCACGTAGTAGACGGGCAGTTGGTGTTCTTCCTCTCGTATCAGGACCGAGCTTACTGATTCTTCGGAGACAGCAAGATATAACAGCAGGGGCTCGCCAGCTTTTGGTTTGGACAACAGAGGCGCTCGGCCGAGGTGTTCCTTCAAGGCCTGGAATGCGCTTTCACATTCTATCGTCCACTCAAATCTGGCGCCCCCTTTCAAGATTTTGAAGAAAGGGATGCACTTATCAGTTGCTTTAGAGACAAACCTGCTGAGGGTTGCCATTCTCCCCGTAAGGCATTGCACATCCTTAGGCTTTCTTGGCGAACTCATTTCGACTAATGCCTTGATCTTTTCGGGATTGGCTTCGATTCCTCTTTGGTTGACCAAGTACTCCAAGAACTTACCTGAGGCCACCCCAAACGTGCACTTCAAGGGATTCAGCCTCATCCTGTATGCGCGAAGAATTCGGAATGCTTCGTCAAGGTGGCGAATGTGGTCCTCTGCTTTAAGGCTTTTGACCAGCATGTCATCGACATATACCTCCATAGTTGCACCAAGTTGAGAAGCGAACATCTTATTAACAAGCCTCTGGTAAGTAGCCCCGACGTTTTTCAGGCCGAAGGGCATGACCTTGTAGCAGTAGAGGCCTTTGTCCGTTACGAACGACGTATGCTCCTCATCCGGTGGATACATCGGAATTTGATTGTATCCCGAGTAAGCATCCATAAAGCTTAGGACCTCGTGTCCTGCCGTGGCGTCGACCAGCTGATCAATCCGAGGCAGTGGAAAACTGTCTTTGGGGCAGGCTTGGTTGAGGTTAGAGAAGTCTATGCAGGTTCTCATTTTTCCATTTGACTTCTTAACCAACACTGGGTTTGATACCCACTTCGGATATCTGGCCTCTCGTATAAAGTTGCTTTGTAGGAGTGTGTCTACTTCTTCTTTCAGGGCCTCGTACTTTTCAGCATTTAGTGGCCTTCTTTTCTGCCTGTGGGAGGGGAACTTAGGGTCGATATTGAGGCGATGGCAACTTATCTTTGCGTCGATCCCCACCATATCTTCGTGTTTCCACGCGAAGACATCCAAATTTTCCCGAATGAACCTTTTCAGGGCTTCCTTGGGCTCTTCTGGGAGGTCCTTCCCTATCTGAAGCTTCCTAGTTGGGTCGCCTCCATCTGCTTGAAAGTGTTCTAGTTCTCCGCTTCCCGCGGCTTGGGAATCGGCCCCCGTTATTCTTGGATCAATGTCATTGGGGGTTGCCGCTTCCTCCATCGTAACATCCCCCGGCTCTTCCATCATTGTTTCTTTCATCTCCGCATCCAGCAAAGTCATGTTAACCTCTTTCTTTTCTGCTTTCCTTAAGGCATTTCGGTAACACTTCCTTGCCTCGGGTTGATTGCCTCGCACTGTCGCTATTCCTCCTTCGGTGGGGAATTTTATGCAGAGGTGGTGGATGGAAGTTACTGCCCAAAGTTCCTTCAAGGATGGTCGGCCCAATACTCCGTGATAAGCTGACCTCATGTCTACCACCAGGAACTCCATGAAAGTATGGGACGCGAGGGGCTCTTCTCCCATGCTAACGGGGAGGCGCACTATCCCTTTCGGGGTCACGCAATCCCCGGTGAACCCATAGAGGGGCTCAGTCGATGGCTCCAGCTGTACATCCACGTTCATTTGCTCATAAGTGCTTAGGAAGATGACATT
This sequence comes from Forsythia viridissima, assembly GCA_030279155.1. NCBI lineage: Eukaryota > Viridiplantae > Streptophyta > Magnoliopsida > Lamiales > Oleaceae > Forsythia > Forsythia viridissima. Next base: position 35,812,679 of record CM059033.1, on the reverse strand, counting down.
AACGGAGCTGCCGTTGTCAACCAGCATTCTCCCCAGTCCATTCCGAGCCACCACTGCCCTTACAACCAGGGCATCGCAGTGGGAGTAATGTACACCCTTCATATCTTCCTCCGTGAATGTGATAGGGTCGGCCCTTTTTGACCCTGAGGGCCTGCTATTGATGAGCCAATTAGTCATCTGGATCCCTTCGGCCTCTTTGGCATAGCTTTTCTGGGCGTTCCGTGTCTGCCCACCAATATAAGGTCCTCCGTGGATGGTGTCAATCTCCCGAATTGGAGCCTTTTCTGGTCCTTTGATCAGACGGGGCTCGGGGTTGCGCTCTATCCGAGGTTGTCTGGCAGGGCTCCTTGAACTACGCCTCGATCGCTGCTCATGACCCGGAGGCCTCCTATCCCATTGCTGGGAGCGCCTATCCTGAAAATTGGTTCCACGTCCTCTTGCCGGGGCCTGATCTCCTCGCCTGGTGTTCATTCCGCGTCTGGCCCCCAGGTTGATCGTCCTCCGATTAGCAAGTTCTTCCACCTCTCGACATTCGTCCGTGCTATGTCCATAGCTTCGGTGAACGCAGCAGTACTTCGGCTGGGTTTCCTGAGGGGGAGGAATTACTGGAAGCGTGCTGGTTCCGGCCTCATAGTAGGTCGATGGGGGCGTGCCATAGTTGTATAGTTCGGCCGCGGGGACCGACGGCAAGGGAGCCGTGTAAGGGGGGAGCAGGCCCTCTTGTGCAGAGGCCACATAACTCATCCCGACATTTGGGTCGGATGGGTAGTTTCTCCGTCGAGGATTGTGTTGGAGAATAGCTCTGTTGGGATTTTGGATATACCCGGCCCTCGATGCTGGATTGGCTCCCAACCCACCTCGATTCCTGTGGAGGATCATGTTTTCATTGGTTATCTCCTCAGTGATCATTTTCACCAGCTGGTCAAAGGTGGCCGGGTTCTTATTGCGGACGTCCCTCCAGAACGGATGGTTCATGTCTAGTCCCGCCTTTAGGGCGGACAAGGCCTCGGCGTCTGTTATCCTTTCACAGAACAACATTTCTTCATTGAAGCGGCCCAGGTAACTTTGCAGCGGCTCGCTCGGGGCCTGCCTTACATCGTGAAGGCGTTGTACCGGGGCTGATGCAGGCTTTTACGATGAGAAGTAATTTATGAACGTCTTTTTCAGCTCTGGCCAGCTGGAAATGCTTCCTGCGACGAGTTTGTTATACCACCGCTTCGCTCCCCCTGACAAGGTCAGGTGGAAGGCCCTGCATTTCAAGGCCGGGGTGGCTCCTCGGAGGCTCATCTCCGTTTTGTATGTGTTCACGTGATCTAATGGATCACCCCTGCCTGTGTAAGGGGTAATCTTGGGTACGCGAAACTCGTGGGGAATGGACGCGTTCCTGATTCCGGCTGAAAAAGGAAGGTTCTCGTCATCGTCATCTACCTCGAATGACCTCGTAGGCCTCGGATATTCTCCCCCGGTGTTAACTTCTGGAGGTAACGGGGCGCGGCATTGGGGTTGCTGTCCGCCCCCATAGTTCTGCTGAGGTTGTACGGTTGGCTGTGGTGCGTATGGTTGGTAATCCGATTCTCCCCCAGCCTCGGCTTCCCTTGCCCTCCTTTCCCGCCTATTTCTAGGGGGACTCTGGGGCAGTTCCCTTCTTTGTGGGTTCTCTTGTGGCCATCTCCTACTCTCCTGTTCGCCTAGCCTTTCAAACACACTGGCGGACATCGTGGGCTGAGGCCTTCTTTCCGAAGCAGCGGCTTTGTCCCCTCCCTCATTGGTTTGGGCATGAGAGGCTTCTCCCCCGGCTTGTTGATCACGGGGGTGCCTGCTGTTGACTTCTTGTTCTTCCTCGACATCGTCTGGGTCAGACTCTGGAGGGCGGTTCTCATCCCTGGCATGCATCATTTGGATGTACCCCTGCATTTGCGCATGGTGCTGAGCCAGCTGCCTCACGCTGGCGGCCATCGTTCTCATTTCCCGTTCAAGGTTCGAGGGAGGTCTCCTTCCTCGCCTCCTCCGGGGAGCTTCTTCAGCCCTGGCTTCGCTTGTTGCGGGCCTGGTCCTTCTTGGGTTCTCCTCTTCGTTACTCCCGCTCATTTTGTGGGTCGGCTGATCCCTTCTTCAGGGAAGTTCCTTTGCTCAAGGAAAATGAAGCTTTTTGTCACGTTTCCCACAGACGGCGCCAATATGTTGACCTCCAAAAATGGCTGCCAATAGGATCCTCACGCCTCCTCTTCCTACGTGTCTTTCTTTTCTTACTTGGACCGCCACGTGGTTTATTCAACCACGTAGATATGCCTAGGCCCGGGTGGGTAGGTGATCAAGAATAAAGAGCAATACGCTATGAGAGAGGTAATGGCTTGAGGGCCTCTAACTCACAAACTCTCAGGTGGTTAAGACACTTTAAGAATTGTTAGAATAGAGGACTTGATATCTGTATATTGAGAGTAATATTTTCAACATCCTTGTCTTGTGAAATGAGTTTGGTATTTATAGGTAAATTCTATGGGAACGATTCCTCTTGATTTGCGACACGTGGCTCTATCTGAGTGGTTCTCAAGTCACATCCTTGGTGTCACGTCACTAGCATTAATGGGAAAGTCACTTTTAGCCGCAAACTAAGGGGCTATGACCGTGACAAGCCGCCTTGTCAGGCTGTCCCATCACTCTTGTCAAGGTTGAGTTACAGGGAGGCTTTCTGAGCACGCAACCAGGGTTGGCCAATTAGGCTGTTCCGACCCATGAGCCTCGGTACTCTGCCTCCTCGGTCCCGAACGCCTCGGAGAAGGGTTAGGGTCGGCCCGGACCGGCCGCCGGCAAAGGACTGCGCGTCGCTACGGGCTGCCAGGTAGGACGGCTAATGCCTGCGTGGCGCCACGGGCTGCCAGGTAGGATTGGTGCGTAACATTTAACATGCTAATATTTTGTTTCACTTTATATAAGTATATGAAGTGACAATTTGATATAAATAATCAATGTAATTAATATCTTTTTTTAATGTATTAATGGTAATTTTGTTAATTTTTAAGTTAATTAAATGTTAATTACAATTTCTCGTAAAAGCTCAAAATTTAGGATTCTTTAAAACATCTTTTTTAAGCTATTTTTTTAGTAAAAAAATACTTGTTGACTTCAACCAAACAACAATAAAAATAACCAAAAATTATTTTACTCTTTATAAAGTACTTTTAGACTTCAAAAAAAATCCTTCCAAACACAATATTTGGCTGCTGGATGACCAAGAACGGGATGCCACAGGATTGTATCTTTATTGTGGAGTCGATAAGTGTAATGGATATTTTCTGATATGAAGTTCCTTTTGTTGCTAGTTGTTGGATTTTGCCATTTTGGAGTGTCTGCATATAGGACTGAGCATGTTTCGCCACCAAGGTGCTATCTTATAAGTACTGGAGCATACAAAAATACGTGGACACAAATAAGTCAATTGAGGTTCCTATGTCATAAGCAAATAAGTAATTAAGAGACTAGTTATCACTAACTTTTGGGGATGTTTTATTAGGGACGGTCCGAAAATTCGTCTCCAATAGTCAAATTCTTAGGGACTATTTAAAAACATGCATCTCAAAAGGCACTACAAAAAATTTCACTTTTAACAATGAATTTTTTTGTCGTAGAAACTCATTTTTAGGTTGTTTTGTTGAAAAATGGTCGTCGACAGACTTTACAAGACCAAAATTTTTGTTGTTAAAAGTGAAATTTCTTGTAGTGAGACAAGTCAGTAGAGACAGTTTTCTCAAATTTAGTCCCCAACAATAGATTATTTGGGACGTTGCGGATTTTCTTTTAATTGTGTGCTCAATTTAAGGTGGAAAAATCGTAAGATGACTGTTGTGTAAAACGTCTCAAACATTCTTATCTGGGACGTATGTTTATGAAATATTCTCTTCCACAATTTTAACCAAAATTTTTGCTAGGAAAAAAATATTCACAATTAGGGACCAAATTGTCCATAGAGAGAAGTTTTTTGAAAACAAATTTTCATCTCCCACTCTCTCAAACTTGCCTTAGCTTCAAGTCGATCAGAGAATTGAAGGAAAAAACCAATGCCGTTAATTTTTTTCATCCTCTGTCTAGAGCAGTTATGTCACCATCACCGTCCAGCCAGGTAATTCTCTTCCCCTCTCTATCCTTCGTGTCTCTCCACTCTCTCTATTCAGGCTCTTTCAATCTCGTTCTCATCGTATGGAGTTTAGAATTTGTGATTGTGAAATTGGAAACTTCTGTACTCCTTGGGGATTTTAGTGAAGTAGCAACATTCTTATCCAAATTGAGTAATTGTGTTGGTTTAATTTGTAATAGAAAATGTCAATTTAATAAAAAATAGCAATGTCTTACTTGGTTTTTCTTTATAGAGAGTGATCATTCTATAATTCTCTTCTGAAAACAAGAATTTCTTGTTGACGTGATGGATGATCAATTAGTTTATACAAGAATTGGTTTAAATCGCTTCTGAATTTTCTTTCATGAATTTTCCCCAACTAACTGATTTATACAGATGGTCAATTAGTTTAATTCCTATGTGTTAGTTGGTTTTTCACCAACTAATTTTCTTTCTTAAATTTTCTTCTTGCCTAATTCACGCTCTCTACGAATATAATGATTATTACTTAAACTGAAAAAAATTTGGCATTGCTTGCATATTTAGATTTATTTGGCTGTAATTATGTTTTTACTGCTTTTCTGGCTTCAACTTTTTGAAAGCTATTATAGAGAGATGACACACTCAATGTTCTAAAAAGAGTAAAGCGTAGCTAGACGTCAAGATCGAACTTCAAGATTTTCGAGTCTAGGCGAGAGCGAGACAAGGGCAAAGCGAGAGCAATGCATGAAGCATGAGGCGTGAGGCGTGAGGCGTGAGGCGTGGTTAGACGTAGAAGTCAAGCTAGCTTCTACCTAAATAAAGCTTAGGCGAGTGGTCACACTTAGAGCTGGCAAATGGGTTGGGTTGGGCCAACCCAGTTTTGTATGGGCAAGAAATATGCTAGCTCTGTCCAGCCCATTGGCCCAACTTATCTTAATTTTCTTTTTTTTTTTAAATAAATTTTTTATACAATTTAATATATTATATCAAATACAATCTTAGATAAATTTAAACTATATATTTTGAGATTTTTAAAGAGATTAATTTATAAAATTGGGACTCTCATGTATTAGTTAATAGATAAACGTCAATTTTTTTTTAAAATAATAATTTTTTTTTTTGGTTAATTGTAAACTATTTGTAAAAACTTTTTTAAAAAAATACAAATATTAAAAGCATGATAGTCTTATTGTTTTGAGATATAAGCATGTTTGGCTTAAATTAAAAAGTTTACTTATAAGTAAATTTAAAATAAATAATTTACTTGTCACACCAAATATATTTTGGATTCAAACTTAAATTAAACTAAATTTTAATTAAATCTAAACAATTTTATGTTGGATCCTCAAATTTTTTGACTAATGTTTATTGATGACTTTGGTTTAGATCATTTTAGATTGATATTATTTGAATTATGTATTAGGACTATTCACAAAACGAGTGATTAGTGTTAAAGAGCCAAAAAAAAAAAAAAAAAAAAAATTCAAAATCGGGCCGGGCCATCTTCACCCAGTTTTATTTGGGTCAAGGCCAACCCAATCCAAAAAGGCGGGCTACATGGGCCGGCCCGCGGGTCGGGCCAATTTTGCCACCTCTAATCACACTATATCCATTGAAATAGGCCTTGAGCTATTGAGAGCATAGTATGTAGGATATAAAGTGAACCCATTTTAGTTCACTTAGCTGGAATCTTTGTCGTGCTCTTCTGAAATTCCATAAAATGTCCATTTTCTTGATCTCCAAACTTGAGATATCGACATTTTATATTAGGAGTTAAGACATTTTTGCGTAAACCTAATAAAAAGTAAACGTACTTCTTTCAAAAGTAAGTAAAATTGTAAAAGACTACTTTAGTAAAATAAGTTTTTGAACTAAAAGTTACATTTACTGTATTTTGGCGAACATGTGTTTGACCAAAAAAAAAAAAAAAAAATCTTGAAAGTAACTTTTAAGATTAGACATATGCTTGACTACAATTTTAAGTAATTCTACTTTATTTTAACCTTATCCAAATCATACTGACCACCAATCAACCAGAAAATGGGTATGTGCAACTAGTGGTGATCATGATTCAATCAGAAGTAATTAATCACGTTTGATGAATTAGTTGACTTATCATAATTTATGTGATGCGACCAAATTGTTATAACAAAACTGAAGTGCTGACTCATTGTGCCATTGATTTCAATAGTCCAGTTTTGAATATTGTTGCAAAGTTGTGGAAAAGCACTTGAAATTGTGTTACAGGAATTGCCTAAAATTTTTGATTGGAGATCAGAGCTATGTTAGATTCTTCAACAAACTAATAACAAGAATTTATACAAGTTCGTTTCAATATAAGATTACATCATATCTTCAGCTACTGCAGTAATTCACTATAATGAATGATAATTTAATCGTTTACAAGATATCAGTCATATATATAACAACCAAATGAAAGTTCCCTAGTTATAATAAAATTTTAGGACAACCCAATAAAGTTCGAGCCACGCTCAGTTCCGTGCACAACAAATAAAACTCCAAATCTTAACAATATTGACCATCCTTGGGTTCCTATTTCATTTTATGTTACTTACAATGATTGTACTAGAGTAGTTTCACAAATTGAAGAGCAACAAAATCAATAATAATTTAGTAAGCTAGGGTCTTTAATGCATCAAAATGATTATGGGTCATATTATGTGCTATCTAAAGTTGGGTTAAAAAATTTCTTCCTGACTATGTTCCCTTTTCTTGAATCGCCACAATCTGGATTTTAATATCATTCCATTTCAGTTTTACAAGTCAAATTTCAAAACAATATTATCATTCCATTCCAGTTTTACTTTAGAAATCTGTATCTTTTGTTTCTTATCTTGGAGCATCATTTTTATATTAATTGTATAATTTAGTGTATGTTTCTCTCATAAAGACCAGATTTAAAATTATTCAATAAAAGTAGTATATGTTTGAATCAATTTTGCAGATAGATGAATTTGGAAACAATCCAAATGTAGATGGTATTTTGGCTTGTCAATAAAATGTGCTGGATCTTTTTTTTTTTTTTTTAATATAGATGTAACTATGAAACTTTAAATCTCTGGATGGAATGCAAGTGGATGTTATTTTGACTTGAGAATCGAATGTAGATGATGTTATTTTAGATTTTCTAAATGAATATGGATATGTTAGTTCGGATTTATAAATTGAATGTAAGTGGATGTTATATTGACTTGTAAATGGAATGTTAAGAGATGTTACGCATTTTGTAGATGTGGAATGATTATTATTTTTTATATTTGATCAATGATTTATTTTTTGCCATAATTGAAAAATTGTGTAACCATGTGCACAATTACTGTAATGATAAAAATAAAAAAATTAAAGACTTTAGGGACGGTTAGAATCGGTCCCTAATAACTATAGTTTCTGGACAGTTTATATTTTATAATTGGGGACAGTTAGAAAATGTGGCAAAATGTTGAAAGACATCGAACAAAGAGACCTAAATAGGGACGATAATTTATCGTCGCGAATACATATATTTTTTCCAACGTTTGTAGAGCCGTAACCGTTCATGATACTATTCGCAACACTCTTAATAGAAATGGTTGTAGTAGTCTTTCCTAATAATTATTGGGGGCGGGTGTCTAGTATTAAAAACGGTTCAACAGTCAAATTTTTGGTAGTGTATGTGACTTATCTTTTCGCCACACTTTGTAGGCTCCATTACTTGTAAGATATATATGAGCTTATTTGTCAAACATGCTCTATATATAATTTGTAGTCCCTTGTTGAATAAAATTGGCTCGAGGAAATTGCAACTGGTCAACAACAATTAGACGTTGAATCTCATATCATAGTTCAATAATAAGCTATGGACTTATTCTAAACTAGGTTCATTTGGTTGATAGAGGTCACATAAGCAGTATATTATGAAACATGCTCATAAAAAATCTAAGATACTCGATCTCAATTTGAAACAGGTTGTCCTATAGCAGCAAATTTATCGACTATAGATTTTAAACTTGTAAAATACTCATCAATAGATTGCCCAAATTTTTTAAAACTACTAAGTTGTGATTCGAGCTCAAACGTTCGAGTATTAGTAGATGACATATATGTTCAGTGCAAGTTTCTGAGAATCTGGAAAATTTTCATCTCGAAAATAAATTATAGAAAGAATTAAACCCTAACAAACTATACGCATGTCACTCTTTCATAGGTGCTAAGAGGAATAAAAGTTTGTCCTAAGAATATTTTTTGTGCTAATTATGAATTTAGAAGTCTGAATATGATATTTTACGAAAAAATTATATAAAATGTCCATTTGTATGTGATATTTTTCAAATATAATAGATTTTTATAATAACTTCAGAATAGATCTACAATTGCAGACTTAAAAATTAAAAGTGAAGCTTCTCCACCACCTCGCGCAACTGCTAGCTACCATCAAATCAAACCCAAGGTTTTTGATAGATTAATTTAGGTTATAAAGAACAAAAATTCAATACGTTTCGTGCTAGATTAGTTTGAGTTGTTTTTATGTCTGAAAATATGTTGAATATAATTGATCAAAACGTATTGGAAGAGATTGTGTTCATGGATATGTCTGATTGAAGAAGAAGAATGTGGAAATGGAAAAAACAAACGAAAATAGTGAGTTTAGCTGTTGTCAAACGACAACTTCAAGCTGTCGTTCTACAACTTCAACCGTTGAACGAAAATTAAACTGTTGAGAAGATAGGAGGAAAAAAAGGTTTAAACTGTCGAACCAACAATTTAGTTTTTAACCGTTATACATGAGCTGTTGTCGAACGACAACTTCAAGTTGTCGTTCTACAACTTCAACCGTTATTTTTATTTATTTTTTTACTTTACCGATAGTTCAAACTGTTATTTATCAATTCAATTGTTGTTTTTTTTTTTTTTTTTTAAAAGTCAATAGGTAATTTCTCTTGAAAGCTATAAAAGAAAAAGTTGCCATTTTTGCATTTGTCTAGATTTATATATTGTCACTTTTTGCATTTGTCTATATTAATAAATTTCCCTTATTTTATTATTGTTTTGGAAAATTTATGAACTAAAAGTGTAATTATTATAATGTTAAATAGTCATCCTCATAATTCAAACTGACTATCAGTATAAAGCATCTCCAATGTAACAATGTCAAGATACAATGTCTAGTACTTTTTTTGACAAATGGTCAAAAAGTGCTTATGTGGCACAATTAATGCTAAAAAGTGTCTAGCACAATTTCTAATTCTAGACATTGTACTTGACAATTTCTACCATTAATTTAAAAATCTATATCCAATCAATACATTTCTCTCTCTTTCTTTTTTTTTAAAAAGTTAATAATAATTTGCCTCATTTACACAATGAACATTGTTGCATTGGAGAAGTTTTTTGATATAATGTCAATGTCTTTTGCCACATATATATATTAGACATTGTTGCATTGGAGATGCTCTAAAATATATTACATTTTCCTAGACGCTCCATTTATTTATCTTAATTGCATTTTTCAATTAAACTAATACTTGAATATTAAAAAAATCACAATACTATTACAATTTGCACACAATATTACAAACTATTATAAAACTAAAGAATAATATAAGAGAATTGTGATAGTCAAAACTCAAGGGTGTATTTTATTATAATAATTGACTAATATATATAGAGTTCTAATTAGAGTTACAATCTGATCAAGATACAGACTTCTAAAATAACTATAACTATTTGATAGATATTCTGATAACACTAAATAATCATTCATCATTATTTATAAATTTACAATGCTCTCCCTTAAATGACTATTTACATAATAACTGCTACGTTAAAAACTTTGTTTAGCAAAAACTCAACGAGACAAAATTTCAAACGAATGAAAAATATTATCAAAAATTTGGAGTAATCAAATGCTACATCGTTAAAACTTGAGGATACACTCTATACTTGACTTTTTAGAAATAATTATAATATTCCAAACATTGTCATTTAATCTTAAAAATATTACATATTTTTTAAATAGTTTGATAAATATAAAAATCAGTTTGATCAACGTTCCTACAATATAGCTCTCAAAATTCAAGATGAATAACTAAAATGTAGCTATTTTCATTTTTTTTAATAGAGTCATAAAATTGCAGGTGTCTTCAATATAACAAAATTTACTCCATTATCATCTTTATCAAGTTGAAGCTTAGAAATCGAACAACAAATATTCAGAAGTTCCACCATTGTCGTCTTTCTTAGAATTTCTTTCATTGTCATTTTCGTCCGCCCATCAAATATTCAACCCCAAAAATATCTCAAAAAATCTAAGGTTTGGTACAACGAATCAGACAATCATGGATTTATATGTTACAATTGTTAGTACTATATGTATTATGATGTGTCATAATTGTGGATTTATATGTTTTAATTGATAGTACCATATGTATCACAAATTGTAACAAATGTGATCATGGGTGATTTTTGATTCTTGCCATATTATGTCAATTGATTATATAGGATTTGTTACCACCCGATTACGATATGGCTGCCACATCAGCAGGGGCCCCATCCAATCCCATTAAGGGCCCAGTTCAAGATCCATCAAGAACCCTATATGGACCCTGTTAGAGCCCGGGAAGGCCCATCGCACGCTTTGGCCTTCGGCAGACAGAAATCCGCGAGTCTTGTGGAGGGCCTCGGCACTCGCGTGTGATCCGCAGGGCCTCATCAGGCTTCGCATTATTCGTAGCTCGGAAAGCAGCTCGACATGTCAGAATGACCAGAGAAGTAATTAAAGAAAGATTGCGTTGGATTGGGCGCACGCATCCTCACAAGGAAACCGAATCATGATCTCCTAAAATCATGCAACGTGATAAGCTCAAGGAATGAAGGTAATCTCGGATATCTTTATCACATAAGGAAGGAGGATCCGACTGAGTATCAAATTGATTTGTCTCCTAAATCAATTGGAACTCTTGCGCCATAAATACAATATCTCCGGTTGTTCCAAGGTACGGACTTTTTATGCTTAAGAATCCCACCCTAAACTCTGCTCAAATCTCTGCCTGCTTGTCTCTCCCACACCCCCTTTGTTCCCGCCCCCGTGTATCTCTCATATACCGGCAGTTGACTTGATCGTCGGAGTGCCAACGATCGCCAAACCCTTTTTATCCGGAGATCTTGGTGCCTAACGGTCGTCCTAGTGTGCAGGTAACATACAAGTTGGCAGAGTAGTGACTGGAGATCTGTTGGCATGTGGATTGGAGCAGGTTCCGACGTCAACAGGATTATTAACATCTTGCCACAAATGTTATATATGATAACGTGCTACAGTCATTGGCTTTTTTATTTGTAACATAAATCGTTACAAATGTGATCTTATTGAGATTTTTGGGTTTTGCTATGTTATGTTAAGTGATTGCGTTGTGACAATCTGTGACAAATAGTATGTAAAATGAAGTGATACAAATATTATATATCATAAAGTGCATATTTTATCCTGAGCTTTACTATATGTAGCAGGAATTGTTACAAATATGATCTTGTTGAGATTTTTGGTTCTCGCCACGTTATATTAACTGATTGAGTTGATGCTTATAAGTGGTTAATGATCGATAATTATTTTTTCAAACAGATATATCAAAATTACATTTGGATAAAAACAGTTATCTCATAGTTAGAGATTCTACAATTTTAGATTACAATGACTATATTAATTAGCTTTCAATTATGTTAAATAATGTAATTAAAAAATAACATTACTAATTAAAAAAAAGTCAGACTAAGTATATTTGGAATTTATGGTACATATATGTTTTCATGTAATTATTTTCAAATAGTAGTCTATTTATTTAAAAGTCCCTTAAAACTTTTTCGGGAAAATCCAATAGGACAAAACTTGTATGAAGGAAAAAGAGTACAGCTAATCTCCATGATTTCAATCAACAAAAAATTCTTGTATTGATTCATCCATATCTGGTGCATCAATGTCTTTAATGCCGCCATCTTGTTAAAACTTGTATAAAATAATTTTGAAGAAATATGTTCCATATTGTTATCTTGTTATAGCTTTCAAGCAATATTATCTTCATACATTATGACTAGTTGATTGTAGTAATCATGATGGTCTAATACAATTACATTTGAAAACATGTCATGTTGTTCCATTCAGAAGTCTCGTACACAATTTATAACACACGAGAATGTAACCATACAGTTATGTTGAGGGTAAATGTGTTGTAGGTTATGGATATCCATAACTATAATATTTATAACACTTCTCATTAGATGTCATTTACACAAATAATATGACTCGTTAAAATCTTATTAGGAAAAACCCTATGGAAAAAATCCAAGTGAAGAAAAAAGAGTACATTATTTTGAATACGCTATGAAAGTTGACTAATTAAAAACCTTTCCATGAAAATCCAATGAGACAAGACCGAGAAAGAAAAAAATAGTACAACACGTATTTACTTCCCCTCATGATAATATTACTTGAGATCTGTATTTTGATCAATTAAGTTTCTCGAAAAATATGCTTTGGGCATATTTAATCCTCCAGAGATTTATATACATATTATTATTAGTCATGTCAAATGAGTAGGTTATAACCATATTCTTTAAACGCATATCAAATATCATGCATTGATAGGCTAAAAATATGTTGATGTGTGATTACTTTACATAAGTCTTTGCGAAATTCATAATGTTAAGAGTCGTACTTTACATGTTATGATTTCATTTTTTTCATTTATTTTTCACTTAAGTATACACTTTTAGGTGTTCGGACGGTATGTCTAGAAACTTCAGGTTTCTCTAGTAAGTTTAATTTACTTAGATTGCATCCTTTTATTTGGTCAATTAATTTTTTGACAGATTTTTGTCTCAATATTATCACTACATTTCATAATATGAAGCGCTACATTATGTACAAACGTATTGTCAACAATATTTTCTTTTTATTCTATTTCTTTCCCAATAATGACAAAACTTATTGAGATTTCTTTATTTTCAATATTTCAGGTACCTGAACTTCTTATGTGATTTTACAATTAGTTATGTCTTGTTTAGTACGTTCATGAAAAATATTATTTTTATACAAATGGATATCAGATTGACTAACTGAATATACATTCACATCATTACTTAAAACACATAGTTAAACATTTAAACCACAAAACTTTCTTAATTGATTCAGTGGCAGCTATATTTCAGATTGAGTAATAGATAGAGCAACAATGCGTTGGAATTGAGATTTCCAACTAATGCATGAGTTACACAAAGTAAACGCATAAATTGATGTAGATTTCATATTGTATCTATCTTCAGCATAATCTGTATCTGTACTAAACTTGTACATAAGTCCTTTGTCACCAGTTCCTTTTAAATACTTAAGTAACCATTTTAAAGCTTCTAAATGATTTAGTCCTAGATTAGACATAAACCTGTTAAGTATACTAACTTCAAATGCTAAATCAGGCCTAGTAAATACTATCAAATACATAACAAAACCAATTTCATTTGAATAAAGAATTATACTCATATATTCCACTTCTTCTTCATTAGCAGATGATTGATCTTTAGACAAAACAAAATAATATGCTAAAGGCAATGTAACATGCATACATTCATTCATAATAAATTTCTTCAAAATTTTAAACACATGGGACTTGATGTAAAAGCAGAAAAGAATTTGACACATTTCTTTCTATTCTCATGCCTAAGATTGTTTTACCATTTTCTAGGTCTTTCATGACAAATTCACTACTCAAAGTTGTTTTTATCTCATCTATTAATTTCATATCAGAGCCAATCAAGAGCATGTCGTCAACATATAATAGTAAAAACACACATTCATTACTAGCATTGTGATATTGAAAATATAAGTAATGATCAAATTTGCTTCTTTGGAAGCCAATGGTTAACACATAAGAATCAAAACATTTGTACCAATGTCTAGAAGATTATTTTAAACCATATAGTGACCTTTTAAGAAAACACACATGATCAAGTTTTTGTTTATCTTTAAAATCTTGTGGTTGATTTATATAAAAAATTTCGACAAATTCACCATGTAGGACATGGTCTTAACATCAAGTTGTTCAAGTTTCCAGTCAAAATATGCAACTAATGCAAGCATAACCCTAATGGTAGTATACTTAACATTAGGAGAAAAAATTTCATTATAAGCTATCCCTATTTCTGGGTGTAACCTTTAGCTACTAATCTAGCCTTAAATCTTAAAGATTCATTCTAAGTGGTTTCCTCTTTAACCTTAAAAACCTACTTACAGTCCATTATTGACTTGTTTTTAGATTTAGATACTAATTCTCAAATTTGATTTTTAATAAGAGAACTCATAACTTTTTTCATTACTTTCAACCACTCCTTGTATTGCTCACTCTCCATTGCATCATCACAAGTGTTTGGCTCCTTATCAACTAAATCATGATAACTAGCATAATCTATGAAAAAGTCTGATTCATAACCTAGCCTTTGAAGCTCTCTATGTTGTCTTCTTACCCTGTAGCTAAGCTAACTGGTAATCAACCAAAAGATTTTGATCATTTGGATGTTCTTCAACTACTTGATCATCTATCTCTTCATCTATAAGTTGTTGATTTTGACGTTCCACCTCATCGAAGGTAATAGGAATGTGGTACTAACTTTTCCAAATCTAACTGTGGGGCTGTCTACTATTATTCTCTTGTTGGTTTTCACTTAATAAATCAAAATCTGACTTCAAAGAAGGCATCTCATACTCATTAAATGTGACATCTTGATTTATAATTATTATTACTTTCTTTTGTCTTATATCACATAGCATATAGCCTTTAACACCCTCTTGATAACTTATAAAAACACATCTAACTTTATCAAGCGAAATATTATTCATCATTTCTACAACTTCATTTTGTTGGGAAGTATAAGGAACAGTTTTATCTGGTTATACCACATTCATTACACATATATCAAAATCAACATTGCAAAACTCAAGGCCATTATCAGTTCTCGGATATTTAATTTTCTTTTCAGTTTGATTTTCAACTTGCAATTTCTAATTTTTAAATTTTCTAAAAGTTTCAGATTTATCCTTTAGATGATAGACCTAAACGTTTCTAGAAAAATCATCAATTATAGAAAAAAAAATATCTATTACCACTTGAAGTGAGATTACTATTATACCCACATAGATTTGAGTGTATATACTCTAAAACACATGACGTGTTATGCACTCCAAATGAGAAAGATAGTTTATGATGTTTTTCTAGCACGCAATAATCACAGAACGGTATATCAGACATACCGTCTTTACCAAACATGCCTTTATCATTAAGGA
The DNA here is from genome assembly GCA_030279155.1 of Forsythia viridissima. Classification (NCBI taxonomy): domain Eukaryota; kingdom Viridiplantae; phylum Streptophyta; class Magnoliopsida; order Lamiales; family Oleaceae; genus Forsythia; species Forsythia viridissima. The sequence goes on along the minus strand of CM059033.1, from coordinate 35,797,263 downwards.
GCTTAAGTCCTTTAACATTCACATGTGCAAGTCAATTATGTCATTTGTGTGTGTCATTATTGTTGTCATCATTGTTTGTGGAAGAAATAGAGGAATATAGAGGAATGTAAACCTCTTATTACTTCAATAGTAGTAATGTATATGTCATTTCTTCTCACCTATTTACAAATTACAATAACACCCTTAATCATTTTTAACTTTACCAGTTTGTCCACTCACTTCTAATTCTCCTACTGAAATAAGATTTCTAGCCATTTCAAGAATATATTTAACTCTTTTATAAATTGAACACATAGTTTGTATCAAATTTAACAACCACTTTGCATGCAAGGTTATTACTCATTACCATATGTCAATGCTCATATTTATGCAAGTTTTCAAACTATTCTTTATGTGATTAACATGAAATGATGCACCAGAATCAAGTATTCATTCATGCAAATGAGATTTCACAGTCAGATTTAATTCAATGGATTCAAAATTTATTAACACATAAACCTCATCAGGTTCTTCATTATAGGTGAAAACAACATTAGCCTCATTTCTCAATTTTTATTATTTTTTATTTTTTCTCTTTATAGAAACTTTTTATGAAATATCCTGTTTTACCACACCAATAACATTTCTTACTTTTCACTTTTGTTTTTGACCTAGAACGGCTTCTACCTTTCTTTCTACCATTTTATTCAAACTTGTTTTAACCATCGTGATTTCTAGTTTGAAACATACCTTTCATCACATGAACTTCACCATTTTTTCTCTCGTTACTATCAACTTTTAACTCTGTTTTCATACTCCTTAGAGACAATAACAATTTCAGGTGTAAAGTGTTCCCGTACTAAATAGTATTTTTTTTTACTTCTTTATAAGCATCAGGAATAACATTCAAAAAAAATTATAGCTTTATATTTTTCGAACACTTTTTCACCACAATTTGTAATATCTTGTACCAATTTATTAAAGATATCCAAATTATCATCCAAAAACAAACTTTCAAGCAGAAAAAATTTATTCGGAGTGGACTTCGTTAAATAAAGTTCCTACAATATTTTCCAAAGTTCTTTCGTGAAATCAATTTTGCATACTTTCCTCAAAACAAAGTCAAACAAATGTAAAATAATAAAAGTATAAGCCAATTCATCATATTCTTTTTCTAATCTTTAATTAATATTTTTGAAAAAGTATCGTCATAGCTTTAGAAACGTTCTATTGAACAAAAATATCTTTTCATTTTTTGTCGCTGGATTCAAAAATCACCATTTCCACTCAAAACCCCCAACTCAAAATAGTGCGTTGTCATTTTCACACAAAAAATACACAAGACACACAAAATTGAGCAAGCAAACACTTTAAGGAAGTAAATGCAAACTACTTTATAGCACACATCACGGTAGCATGTGAATACATTTTCCTAAAGTGTCACAAGTATAAGCCGAATGAAAAAGGTATATTGGCAGTAATTTCAATAGGTTATAAAGCACAATAATAATCTCACGAAGGATTTAAGTACAAAACACATCAAATAATAATCTAGGTCAAACAACAAACTATGGTTATTCCACTCATTAATCCCAATCCAAATAGTCATCCCACACAATGACCTCTATCGTGAAAAAAGTAAAATGATAGAATTCTATACTAGATCGAACAATTCTGATGTTCGTATTACGAGAGAGATGTGAAAATCTAAGGCCACACACTATTCGCCCTAGGATTGTGTACTCAGCAGTAAAAGCAGATCAATATCAGCCACAAAAGCTGAAAACACCGCACGAGTACCCTAACAATCCGCTGCCCGAACTGTTCGAACTACCTATGATAGAATAGACCATCACCGAACGTCAGAAACTGCAACAGGATGACATCGTCGTCAACCACTCGCCAGAACTCCTCTCCACTCACCCTCACGCCCTGCTAGAGGGTCTGCTGCCACCACCACACACACGCCGCTTCTAGACCTCCACATGCTACACGCACCTCATCGGTGGCCAAAAAAGGGACGGGCAGATTCAGCAGATTTGTTCCTTCTTTCTTCTTCGTTAATCCGGCCACATAAACTATTTTTCTTGTGCCAAGAATACCACCAAGGCTCTAATACCAAGTGTTAATAAGAATATTACATCTGATTTGATATGGCAAGATGGTAATAAGGCTTAGATTCATAGTCCCAAAATCCACAATGTACAAACCCTTAAATTTGGACCACAAAAATTTATCTAAATTATCCACCTCCAGACTATTAATCATAAAGAGTAATTATAGATTCATGAAGAACCAGCTTGAGGAAGAAAAAAAATGGAATTATTTGTATCTTTTTTTAATACTCTGTATATCATGTAAACCAAAAAGGGATTTATATAGTAATGAACCATCATTAGATTATAACCAACTTCTTTATCCAATGGTCATTATTGAATATAGATAAATATTATAAGATGTAGATAATCATAGTAGATTTATATAATAAACTGAGTATAATTATTTGGTATGTGACATATACCGGACTCAAAGCCTGTGTATCCCGAATCATCATAGCCACAAAGTTTATTTAGAATCAAACCCAACACGGTTTACAAGGGTGTGCAAATTTAGTTCAGTTTACAGCCCGCAAACTTGATAAGTTATTACATGTTTTAAGGATTTCAGTTGCTTAGTTTGACAATTTCTTTGTTACGTGGTGTCATTAGTGGGCTGCTATTTCTCCTTTTCAGTTAGGATACTTTGTAAAGGCTATTTAAGCCGAGTTTAGCTGTTGAATAAGACAAGTCATTCCCAAATTGTTTAGTGTCTTGATCTGTAGTTCCTCTTGCATGTGATCAATAATTCTTTGCAATTTGGTATCAGAGCTTCCCCACTGGGCCTGAGAAGAAAGAAAGTGGCAGTCTTTTGAGTGATTTCCAAACACAGAAGAGATAAAAGAGAGGATGAGTGACGAGAAGAATTCCGTGCAACCTGCCATACCACGCTTCGATGGTCATTATGACCATTGGAGCATGCTTATGGAAAACCTCTTGAGATCCAAGGGTTATTGGAGTTTAGTTGACACTGGTTATGAAGAACCAGAGACGGGACCAATGATGTTCAAGGTGAAGCAAAAGCAATTGGAGGATTTGGTGGTCAAGGATCTAAAAGTGAAGAATTATCTGTTCCAAGCAATTGACAGGACAATTCTTGAGCAAATCCTGGAGAAACGCACCTCGAAGCAGATATAGGATTCGATGAGGGAGAAATTCGAAGGAAATGCTAGGGTTAAACGCTCAGTTCTTCAAGCATTGAGGAGAGATTTCGAAATTTTGGAGATGAAAGTTAGTAAAACCATTACTGAATATTTTGCTCGTGTCATGAGTGTAACAAATAAAATGAGGAGTAATGGAGAGCAGATGGGGAATGTCAATATTGTGGAAAGGATTCTTAGGACTTTGACCGAGAAATTCAACTATGTTGTTGTCTCGATCAAAGAATCTAAGGACATTGATGCACTCACAATTGATGAACTGCAAAGTTCACTCATTGTGCACGAACAGAAGTTCTACAGGAGCAATGGAGAAGAGCAGGCATTGAAGGTGACTGTGGATGAAAGAAATGGAGGTAGAGCTCGAGGTAGAGGTAACTACAGAGGCATGAGAAGAGGCAGAGGTCGACAGCCTTTCAACAAGGCTACTGTTGAATGCTACAAGTGCCATAAGCTTGGCCATTTTCAGTATGAATGTCCGACTTGGGAGAAGGAGGCCAACTATGCTGAATTAAATGAACACGAAGAGATGCTCTTGATGTCATATGTCGAGATGAACCAGGTAGAATGAGAAGATATTTGGTTTCTTAATTCAAGCTGCTCAAATCATATAAGTGGGAATAAGGCTGCATTCTGTGAGTTGAATGAGACTTTCTGGCAAATGGTGAAATTGGGAAATAATACCAAAATGAGCGTGCTTGGGAAAGGAATGGTGAGATTGCACATCAATGGCAGTAACCATGTGATCGCTGATGTCTTCTATGTCCCGGAGCTAAAGAATAATCTCCTAAGCGTTGGATAGCTTCAAGAGCGTGGTTTTGCAATTTTGATTCAATCAGGAAAGTGTTGCATATATCATCCAGAAAAAAGGTTTATTATTCAATCCGAGATGACAGCCAATAGAATGTTCGTATTGTTGGCCAAATCCCAGTCCGAGAAGGAGAATGATACATGCTTTCACACAACTACCTCAGAACTGGCTCACCTTTGGCACTGCAGGTATGGACACTTAAGCTATAAAAGCTTAAGAACACTACAGTTTAAGAAAATGGTTCATGGTCTTCCACAACTCCCTACATCAATCGTGACTTGCACTGACTGCATGGTAGGGAAACAACATAGAAATCCTATTCCCAAGAAGAGCACATGGAGAGCCACACAGAAGTTGCAGCTGATACACAGACATTTGTTGTCCAATCTCTCCAATGTTAAATAGCAAGAAAAGGTACTCACTGTGCTTCATAGATGATTTCAGTAGAAAGGCAATGATCTATTTCTTGAGTGAAAAGTCTGAAGCATTCAACATTTTTAAGTGTTTTAAAAAGCTTGTTGAGAATGAAATTGGTTTGTCCATTAAATGTCTTCGTACTGATAAAGGTGGAGGATTTAATTCTGAAGATTTTAATGAGTTTTGCAAGCAGCATGGTGTTAAGAGACAATTAACAGCATTATACACTCCACGGCAAAACGGAGTGGCAGAACGCAAAAATCGGACAATGATGAATATGGTGAGGAGCGTGCTGTCTGAGAAGAAGATGCCGAAGAACTTTTGGCCCGAGGCTATTAACTGGACAATTTATGTACCAAACATGAGTCACACATTAGCAGTAAAAGATGTCACACCACAAGAAGCATGGATCGGGGTAAAACCTAAAGTGGAACATTTTAGGGTCTTTGCTCACATGTTCATATCCCTTATGCAAGGAGGACAAAGTTGGCTAGTAAGAGTTTTATGAGTATTCTATTAGGTATCAGTGAAGAATCAAAGGCGTATCGACTATATGATCCTATATCAAAGAGGGTTATAGTAAATCAAGATGTCATTTTTCAAGATGAGAAGCAATGGGACTGGGATAAGATTTTTGAAGAGCAAATATTGGTGGACCTGGAATGGAGAGATGATGAGAGCTGTGTTGATTTGGTTGAAGATGGTATTGATAACAGTGAAGGATGCATCAATGAAGATATGGGAACGGTTAATGATGAGCCGAATTCAGTCTCTCCAATAACATCAACAGAAGCTAATTTAAATGAAGAATGAGGAAGAATACGACGAGCTCCAGCTTATTTGAATGAATATGTCACTGGTGAGGGGCTTTCAAATGAGGAGATTGAGGTTAACATGGCTCAAATCATGTCTCTAGATCCATCAAGTTTTGAAAAGGCTGAGAAGAGTTCTAAATGGAGGCTGGCAATGGATGCTGAGATGAAGGCAATTGAGAGGAATGAGACATGGAAACTAACTGAGTTGCATGAAGGTGCCAAGAAAATCGGGGTAAAGTGAATTTATAAGACAAAATTCAACGAACTTGGACAGGTGGACAAATACAAAGCAAGGCTGGTAGCCAAAGGTTATTCACAGCAGCAAGGAGGGGACTACACCGAAGTCTATGCTCCAGTGGCAAGGATAGATAGAGTTCGCATGATCATTGCTTTGGTAGCTCAAAGAAGATGGAAGATTTTTCAACTCGATGTGAAGTCCGCCCTCATTCATAGAGAATTAAGTGAAGATGTCTATGTAGAGCAGCCGATGGGGTACATGCATAAAGGGCATGAGCACAAAGTGTATAAACTGCAGAAGGTCTTGTACGGACTAAAACAAGCTCCTCGATCTTGGTTTAGTAGGATTGAATACACTTTCTCGGTGAAGGATTTCAGAGATGTCATAGTGAACAAACCTTGTTCATTAAAACCAGCAGTGGAGGTAAGATCCTTATTGTGATTGTTCATGTGGATGACTTGATATATACTGGTGATGTTGAAGTTATGATGGGTGAATTTAAAGAGTCTATGTTGAGGGAATTTGACATGTCTGATTTGGGGGGTATGAGGTTCTTTCTAGGCATAGAAGTCTTGCAAAATGCTGATGGTATATATATATATGTCAAATCCAGGTTCTAAGTTACACAGTGATGAAGGAGGAGTCAAAGTTGACGAGACATATTTTAAGCAAATAGTGGGGAGTCTCATGTACCTCACCACCACTAGACCTGATATGATGTTCACCGTGAGTTTAATTAGTCGTTACATGTCTAAGCCTACAGAGCTACATTTGCAAGCTGCTAAAAGAGCTCTCAGGTACTTGAAAGGGACAGTGAACTATGGGATACTCTACAAAAAGGGTGGAGCTGAAGAGCTTTTTACATTCACTAATAGTGATTACGCCGGAGATGTTGAGGACATGAAAAGTATCTCTGGATATATATTTTTGATGAATTCAGAAGTTGTATCTTGGTCTTCAAGGAAGCAACCATTGGTCACATTATCAACCACTGAGACTGAATTTGTGGCAGCTACAGCCTGTGCTTGTCAGGCTGTTTGGATGAGGATAATACTAGAGAAGTTGGGACGTCTGCAGGAAGGTAGCACCATAATAATGTGTGACAGTAGCTCAGCTATTAAACTCTCCAAAAATCCGGTTATGCATGGCAGAAGCAAGCACATAGATGTGCGATTCCATTTTCTTCAAAACTTTGTTAAAGATGGCGTTATTGAGCTGGTCTTTTGCAGTACGAAAGATCAACTAGCTGATGTGATGACCAAGCCTCTGAAGTTGAAAGATTTTCTGAGATTGCGAGAGTTGTTGGGAGTGTATGATAAACTAAGTACTTGAAAGTGCTCAGTTTAAGGGAATAAATGATAAGTTATTGCTTGTTTTAAATATTTCAGTTGCTTAGTTTGACAATTTCTTTGTTACGTGGTCATTAGTTAGCTAGTATTTCTCCTTTTCTGTTAGGATACTTTGTAAAGACTATTTAAGTCAAGTTCAACTGTTGAATAAGGCAAGTCATTCCCAAACTGTTTAGTGTCTTGATATGCAATTCTTCTTGCATGTGATCAATAATTCCTTACAAATCTGGCTACAAGTGAATTCGAATACATTCACACTGTCATTCCACTTAGTATTCTCCGACAATAAGGAAAAAAAATATTTTCGACGTGCTGCCAAATAAAAGAACATTTTTCCAGCTATGGATTTGGATTACGACTCAAAAAGTCAGGTAACTGAAAATTCAAATCAGCTACAAGTCCGTGCAACAATATCTTAGATAAGAAGTAAAAAGTAAAGAATGTCAATAGTTGATTACATAGTTAAAGAACAGCAAACCAGAAACTAGCCGGAAGTAAAATCACTTAATCAAGTAAATATTCATTGATCCATGGTCATGTCATAAACTGTGCCCAAAAAAAACAAAAAACAAAAACAAAAGGGAAATCACAAGGAAACCAATTCTTGAATTCAACATTGTGTTTCTTGCAAAATAACTTCGAGCTGCATTGAGGAACAAGTTTACAACATTTCTTGTGATCGTCTTACACAACGACTTACTTTTTTCTTGAATTCATCCCTTTGTTCTCTCCATTCTTTCTGCATTATTAAGGAGAAAGAGGGATCAGTGATCAACTTAGGAAACCTGAAAAAGAATCAACTACAAAAAGCATTCCAACTTCTGCAGTTAGTTCATTTTCACAGATATTAACTCCAGAATAAGGAAGAAAAAGGCTCCAGAAGACGTGTACAATTTATGACTTTCGATTCACGTTAGGTATAGGACTAGACATTACAATAAACAATATTTCGGCTGATTTTTCTTCCTTCGATTATGTCCAATACTATCTAATCCTCCGTGCCAAAAAATCCATTAAGGACTTCGGCTGTTTCATGAGAGAAACTGAAATGAGATGCACTTGGTAAGTCACCTTTTTCAAGTCAAAATAGAACCCAAAATGTATCAAAGATGGCAATTAGTACTGTAGATGAATTAAGAGAATCTTAGACTTATACGTCCAAATCATTTCCACTAACAACAATTACGGAGGTCCAATTGTTTGGTGGGTACTGAGCGGAAAAAAAGAAAATTACAGATATTTCTCTGCTAAATTACAACTAGGTAATTCCTAACCATATTTTCCGATGATACCCAAGTAACAATAGAACTTGTAACTCCATTAGATTGATATTGGGATATCAAGCAGATCTTATCTACAGCTTCAGAATGCATATCAGAAAAACTCAGATGCCCCACTCTCAATCAACCACCCCCAAAAAAAATGGAAACAAAAAAATTTGTTTCAGATAAATGCATAACAAAATAGCAATAGAAAGACGGAAGGAAAGAAAAGAGAAATAAGCACATCATTATAAAGTGAGAACTGAATCAAGTGATTAAAATAATCAGAAGTATCAGATGCATTGACACTTACCGCAGCTTCCACATTTGCAGGAGACTCGTCATTAGGGCTTGAAAGCATCGAAATGATGCTTAGAACTATACTTTCCACCTGGAAATTTAAATTCACTGGATTAACTTCTTTAGGGGAGGGGGGGAATGTGGAAAAAAAAACTGTATGGCACTGTGGTTTACTGAAAGATTAACAATGCTGATATAGATGACTTTCAAAGCAAAAGTTTTTTATCAATAAACATCACAACTATCCCATGACAAGATAATTCAAGAATTTCACAGGCAGCGATCTAAAAAAGAGATTTCGAAGCAACAACCCAAATTACAAGTCATGGTAAACTATAGATATTGAGCATCAAGAAGAATCCAGTATGAGACGAGAAAGATACTGTCGTAATAATCAGAATATATATACCTTTCAAGTGCAAATTTATATTTATCTATTCAACAAACAGGATGCTTAAGTAGAATGAAGGCAGCACTATTACCGTGGTCCTAAGAACCAAATCACATCCGTTGATCTTTATTTGATCATGTAACAATTGTCACAATACAACAATAAACAACAATGCCTTATTTCTAATAAATTTGGGTTGGCTACATAAAAAAAATTTCCCTACTCAATTTGATCCATTGTTACATCTACTCAGACACATGTAACAGACATCCAGTGTAATGAAACCTTCGCAACCACATCAGACCACATTAATTTCAGCCTACCTCTCACTCTTCTAACATATTCCAGTGCAATCACATTACTCCTATGAATGGAAACTTCTCTGTGTCTACACATGACATGCTCTCCCCACCTAAGTTGTCATTTCATTAATTTATCCTCAATTATTGTCACCTCCAGTCATTAGTATATGTTCTCATTTGTTATCGGGCACACATCCATCCTAACATCTTCATTTTCGTTACTTCATCTTATGGACGTTTTGTCCTTTCACAGCCTCACTCTAAATAACATAGAGCATAGTTGGTCTAATAAGAATTGTGTATAACTTGCCTTCTAACCTTATAGATATCTTCTTGTCACTTTCAATAACCTTCTTCATTTCACCCAACGAGCTCTAATCATATACTTTAGATCATCCTCAAGTCCTCATTGTTAATAATCGAACCTAAATACCTCAAATCATCAATCTTTGGGACCTAAATACAACTCACTATACTGTGTTATTTTTTACAGATTCATGCCCAACAGTAATGATCTCAGCAGTAACAATACAGCATTTTTCCATATAGTCGGTGACAAAATTTGGAAATATTGAAAAAAAGAAGATTAGAAATATTCAAATAGTTCCTCCTGTGTTCCTCTCTTGACGGTTGGTAAAGACCATTGGCAAATAATTATGCAGACACTCCTGATATTTACAAGGTTTCCTCCCTCTTGCTCTCAATTTCCATATCTCTTTTCATTCAATTCTACTTAAATCTCCAGGAATCTCTCACTTGCATCTATGTGAAAGCATCAAAAGAAACAAGGAAGAGGAACCAGCAAAGTTATCTGGTTCAACCTTTTTATCTCGCAATAAAATTCACTATTACGAACCTAAAAGAATCTGAAACTGTAAGAAATTCTATCAAGAACCTTCAAATGGGTCAAATTCCAATTGAACAAGAATATTTCAGATGTCTCACGACATAATTTGAATTTGTTGAAGGAATGGCCAGTAATTTTGTATACAAATATATATTGAACAAAGCTCAATAAAGTTAGGAAATAAATATGAAATCACACATTGGTAGAAATTTGATTACCGTTAACCGGAAACTCAAATAACAAATAAAATTGGTAACAGAGTAATTAGATGTGAGCATACTGTATGGACAGGAGACCAGCGTTCACTAGCAAGCTCATAACCGTTCGGATCATCACCAGGGGGATGAAGAATTGAAATGCAAACCTTCCCATCTTGGTAAACTGCATGTCATACAAAGTTTTGAACAAATGCACTAAAGAAGTTATAACAATAGTAGTGAAGGCAATAGAGCACTCTTGAAGGTTAAAAGTGTACAAACCATTGGGATGCCATATCTCAGAGGCAAATCTCACTGTTGGAGGACTATTTGGGTAATTGTGGGGGAAGCTCATTATAGCATTGAAAAACCCCCCTTCACTGCATATGAATTATGCAATAACGATCAGTACAAAATATTTATTAATATCACTCAAAACATTAAGCCATAGTACAAATACTTGTCAGCAAAATCAAAATTCCTATCCCCAAATTTAATATATCTAAATCAAAACAAAGGCCAACCATGCCCGCAAATACGAAACAAGATAGCATAGTTCTTTAAGTTCCATTTTGTCAACATGCCTATTTTTCTCTTTCATATTAATCGTCTCAAATTCTTTGGTCATATTTCCATCCAATTATGTGATAATAACTCTCTCTCACACACAGACACATGCACTCTCATGGACGTATCTAAAATTGGATTGACTGTTGAATTTACCCTACTCCAAACCATTCTGCCTCATCTCTCCAATTCACCACCAGCTATCCTCCAAAAATGCTCGGTGACTTGTGGAGTAAAATCAAGCCAGTTAGCCACCAAATTAGACATCTCCACCCTAAATCTAATACTTAAATTGGACTGGTGTACAAATAAAACATCCATCATATGCTAATATATTAATCTCCTTTCTTATCAGTTATCTACTTTGGAAGGAAGATGTAAAGCTTAAATTACTGATTGAGCTTATTAACCTCCCCAAAACTAGCATAAACCTTTGCAAGACAGGCACAACAAATAATTCATTTATAGCGTTATCACGACCGAAGGGAGTTTTCTCCACTACGAGAAGAAAAAAATACTTAAACGTCTGTACGTCACTACGTCTTCAATTTCTCCCCCCACAAAATCATCTCCTCCAAAATTTGCTGACCGCTCAATCCATCTCCTGATTCGATCATCTCACTCAACTTATCATCTCCAAAATCTACTTAACTTCTGAATCCATCTCTCTCAATCGATCATCTTCCTCCACCAATCATCTCCAAAATCTGTTCAGCGACTCAATTCATCATAATAATCATAATAGATCCTACGGTCATAACCCACCGTAAAAAAAATGACATATTAGTAATAGTACTATACCTACACACAATAGGTGAGTTTACAGCTAATTTCTTAATATAGCAAAACAACCACCAGCATCACCACCACCATGCAGAGTCTAATCAAAGAGTAAGGAAACAGTGTATTCAAATGTATTTTGAAAAGTCCTACGACAGACTAAGCCCCTAGGCACATGTTGATTATAATTACATAAGAAAAAGGTACACCTACATATACAATTCCAAATACTCCAGGTTCTGAGCTAAAGTTACAACATCATAAACACGGAGAAATTCACTAGAGGCCAGAGAAATATTATCCTACAGCCGGAAAGATTGAAAACAGGTGAATTGCAATTAATTTCCAGGAAAATTTCCAAGTTTCAGAACCCAAAGAAAAATAAAACATTTCTCCATACTTTACTGACTGGGCTCACATTGAATCCAACCAATGAAGCAGCTAATTTCTCTTGATTGATAATAACTTGCGAGCCACAATGAAGAAATCATAATTCCCTACACATAATTATTACTTTCCTAATTACAGAAAACCCTGACCTCAAACCCCCCACAATACAATAACAAGAAAAAAGGAGAAACAAATTATACAACCCGAATTACAAAAACGAAAAACCCCACAACCACAACGACTCTACAAAGGTAAACCAGAAGCATCGTGCAGCATAGTAGATTTCACAATTAATACATATATGAACAAGTTCTACCAGTAATTACTCAAACAAAAATTTATACAAAAAATAAATAACCAAAAGTATTAATAATTAAGCCAAAAAAAACAATCTTTAAACAAAATAACAAGTAGAAACGCTCACTATAGAGTATCCGGAGGCCCAATAATTGTAACACTCCATTCAAACAGGTTACTTTCATCCAGCAAACCAGCTGAAAATCCATCCACTGGGTGTTTGCATAGATCTGCAAAAAAGAGCAAGCACCGATTATTACCCCCAACAAAACTCTTAAAATAATAACAAATAGAAAAAATCCAGTTTATGAAAGACAATTCAGGGCCCAAAAAAAGGGGAAAAAAAAAAGAAAAAGAAAAAGAATTCAATCAATACCTTTCAGCTGTTTTTGAAGGAGAAGGCTAGCTTGGGAGGCTGAAGCCATCAAATAAAATACAGCAGATTTTAGAGAGGGGGAAAAAGAAGAAGGTACTAGGTATGCCGACGGAGATTAGAGAAAAGGAATGAGAAGATTGATGGCTTTTGGAGAAGCTGACACAATTCTCTATACGCAACTTTGTCGATATATATTTATAGATAGAGAGTTTTCTGTAACTATGTTTTCACTTTATACTTATCTTTCCCAAACGGATTCAACCAACAAGGAAATTTATTTAAATCCAGCCGTGCTCACTAAATATTTAGAGAATTTTCATATTAATTACTAGTATTACCACTTTTTTGCGAGATCCAATTATAAATTTTATTATGATGATGAATTGAGGTAGTGAACATATTTTAGAGATGATCGAATGAGATAAATGAATTGAGGAAAGTGAATAGATTTTGGAGATGATCGGTTGAGCAATATCGAATAACGGTTAGCAAATTTTGGAGGAGATGATTTTGTGAGCAGAGAAATTAAAGACGTAGTGACACACGAAAATTTTAAGTACTTTTTTGTTTCAATAGCGGAGAAAACTACATACGGTCGTGATTAACTAGTATACCGCTTTTTTTGCAATGGGATCAGACCGTAGGTTCTATTATTATGATAAATTGAAACGTTAAACATATTTTACAAATAAATATTAGAGGTAAATGATCGATTGAGAGAGATGGATTGAGGATGTAAGCATATTTTCGGTTGAGAATGATGATCGAATTAGGGAGATGTATTGAAGCGGTCAGCAAATTTTGCAAGAGATGATTTTGTGAGCGAAGAAATCGAAGACGTAGTGACACACAGACGTTTGAAATACTTTTTTCTTTCCATAGCGAAGAAAATTCCTTACTTTTGTGAATAAATATTTGGCCGAATTTCAAATATTAGTTTAAATATTTAATCGAAACGTTTTTTCATCATTTACATTATTGTAAAAGCTTCAAAATCATTCATAAAAACCATTAGATTAATCGAAAAATGCGAATTTTTTTCTACCTTTCTTCATCATTTACATTGTTGTAAAAGCTTCAAAATCATTGATCAAAAACCATTAGATTAAAGAGCGACACAAAGAAAAATGTAATATTATTTTCCTCCAATATTCTACATGGCATCCATATATTTTTCAATAACAAATAGAAGAATGCTTGTTTATGATCAGTTAAATCAATTAAATCAACCAGTGTAACTTACATTTTCTTTGAATCGATAATCTAGTCGATGCAATAAAAAGGTAAAGGAAAAAAATTAATATAATCTCAAATTTCAACACGGGGTACTAAATCGTCTTCATCTTCGTCTTCTCCCATTAGATACCGCTGTTGATTTCTAATCACATACTTGCCATCGCCGCAATCAAAATTAACCTCATGGTGTTTCTATGAACGACTCAATTTTGTGACTAGTAGTCTTTTTTTATGAGCTATCCATGCATAAAATTTGTTGTTTTTCCCGGTTGATGCAAACCAATCTGCTTCCCAATTCCATTTACATAAAATGACTTCTCAAAATGAAGTGCATCCGCGAATCCCTCTTAGTCGTTAGCGGATAGAAAAAAGTCTGTGATTATTATAGAGTTCACCCAACTAGATTAAGTTAAAACAAAAGAGGGGTTGAGAGAAGAATCTTCATCTGGTAGGTTGCCTGCAAAGATCAATCTATAAATTTAAAAAGTGGACTCTACGAGTGAATAACGGTAAATTTGATGAACGAGAATCAAGATTGATAGACTAGAGACCTAAATGACCGCTTAATTGTATAATTTTATCTAAGAGCTCGTTTGGCTTGTGGATAAAATTATTTATCTAGATAATAATTATCCGGATAACATGTTTATCATTATCTTGTTTGGTTCAACTAGGTATAAGAATGAAAAAAAAAAAATCACGGTTAGAAAGTCAGTTTTTCGCAAAAAAGATAATTCTACCCTTATTCTTAACTAAAAAAAAAAGTAAATAAAAAAATTAAAAGAAAAAAATTGGTGGAGCGGCGGGGATGATGGGGGAGGCAGAAAGCGGTGGTGGCGGCAGGCGACAGGGGGTGCACGACTGATGGACAGCGGTGGTTGCAGTGTCACGGATCGCACCTTAGCTTAACGCTAATATCCGTAACCATTAGAGATGACGAATGAAGTTGGCTTGACATGAAATTATAGGTGGCCATAATGGCAACAATTTCGTGTGATGAGTAGCAAACCTTAACAACAGAGTTTGGAAAAGTCGTTTAACGGAGAGCTTCCCTAAGGAGTTAGGAAGCTTCATACCAAGGCAGACGACATGCGAAGTCCATTTGGTTATAAAACGTATAGGCCGAAGGCGACAGTGTCATGCAGTGGCATTGTCGTAATTTCAGAATATTGCAAGGTCAATAGCTCAGAGGTCGAGTATCCGTTAGGGCTGAAACTTATTGGGATTCATATTGAATATGTTAGCTTCGCTACAGATCAAACAGAGCATCATTTGAAGGTCGGGAACACTGGTTATGAAAGTTATGACTCATCGACCAAAAGACGTCTATTGGTGTCACTTTGGTTAATTCTCCGCATCTATTATAAGGGAGTCATGCTTGGAGAGCAGTCAGCCAGCCTCCCTCGTTCTTCCGTCCTAACGGAGGGACATCATGTAGGCTAACCTTATGCACTAAATGAGCAATTCTTAGGGGTCAAGGGGGCAACTAAGGGCCTGCTTTAGGCACCTCAAGAGAGAGCTAAAGTACTTGTTTGAGTTTGGGAACTCTTCAAGCGGCGTTGGCTTTCGGGGCCTTCGTTGGGCACCCAGAAGAGGCGTGAGGTTACCGATAGAGCATTGCTATGCCCGAAGGCTACGCTAAGGATACGGTAATATCTCTAGGCTGAATGAGCTATCAAAGAAAGCACTCTAAAGGCCTCGTAAGCTAACTCGTGCACTTTGGCTATGAGTTTTAGCCTTGCCGCGGGGTCTGTTGGTTAGAAATGCGGTTGTGGGGGCAACGCTGCATAGTTGGGTGAATATGGCAAGATGTCGTTGTTGTTAGAGTGAGTATGTTATGAAGGAGTTAGCCATAGATTATTAGTTAACCCTACTTAGGCAAGGCCCCAACTAAGGACATTGCGGTACACGATTAGCCAATATGCCTATAAGAAGGGATGAGCACAAGGATTGTGTTGTGGGGCATGCAAATGACCCTCAATGCTTCGGACCGAGCTAGAAGAGCTCCCATCCATCTAGTATACTTCAAGAGGACCATATGTTGTGCATGAGCGAGCAGACAAGCTAGCTAAGTAGGGTCCAACAGAGTTGGAGAATATCGATGATGATGTGCATTGCGAATAGACTAGCGCCTTAGCACCAAGTGCAGAGCATGGATGCGTTCGAGTGTTTACACGCTAGTAAGCTTTGTGGGTAAAATGAGTAATTGGTTATGTTTAGACTCGTGATGAAGAAGGCGGAATGTAGTTGAATATGGTGAGACTACTGCCGCACAGGACGAAAAATATTCACGATGCGCAACTGGAAGAGTCGGCCCGTGATAGTTGGTATTAGAGTACATATTTGTGCATTATCACAGTATTTTGTGTAGACCCAAATACTACTGCAATATGGAATTGATCAAAAGAACTAGTCAAAGGAAGATGGTTAAAACCTAGATTCAGAAAGCAGAATTGTGCCGATTTGCAACACAGAGGCGATGGATTATTGCCATGAGCTTTAAGCTGGTTCAATAGTTCCGATTGTAGATTGTGCATGATTTTGGGGATGCCGAGAATTGATTGAGTATTAGTTGGCATCCTTATAAGAGCAGCAAATACTGGCTTTAGAGAGTGAGCTTATATTCCATCAGTTTAGCTCCGAAAGCACTGTCGCACTACGTTGTTGATAGTTATAGACGGTGTGAAATAGAGTAGCTTCGTTTATGGGTATTGGTTACTATCAATTAGGTGAAGTTCTTAGCCTGATTTATGTTGAGCTTGTTGATAGCATCAGATGAGATCTATGAGCATCGTTAGTTAACAATTTGTTTGGGCTTAATACGATCTTTATTAGAAGTCTCGGATAGAACGATGGTTGTGTTATTAAGGTCGTAATGAAGTGTTAGCTTTTCGATTGGCAGTCAGATTTGGGCAAGAAGCTTAGCTATCTGAAGTAACTTGTGTTGACGATTGCTTTGAGTCAATAAGGCGAAGAAGATGGTTGTTAACCTTTTTCCATGGGTACTAAAGGCAGAATCTAACATATCCATACATCTTGACTTCTGAGAAGGGACATGCCGATTGGTCGGGTGGTAAATGGTGCCATGAATACAAGTAATTGTGACCATGTTGCTGGGAGGCCGCGAGTCAGGAGGTGAATCTAAGACAGCGTAGATAAGGTGGTAGGATACCACCTTTTCGAGAAAATCTTTCAAGCTATGGAAGATGGATGAGCTTTTAGAAACAGATGAAGGCAATGAATTGGGAGGATGAGCTTCTAAGAGAATGGTAAAGAGTCACATTATGGATGCAAGGAGGCGTATCTAGTGTGATGCAAGTGATTGCCCTCACAAGTTTCACGATAGAACTTAAATCAAAGAATTGATTGCTTGTTCTGGTCGAGATATGGTTTAAGTTAAGCAATTGATCTCTTACCCATATCTAATTGGGGCGTTAGTCAGGTTGGCCAATTGCCATGCTGGAGTTAGTGTTAAACCAAGTGATTGATTAAATTGCTTCCGCTAGACAAGCGGCCCTTTGGACTACAAGGATAAGATGTTAGAAGAGACCCTTACCTTAGGCGTCGGACGCCAAAAATTTGAGAAAGCCTTAGCAAGCAGGCAAGACATTGAACAGAACTTAACAGAATTAGAAATGGCATGTTGTCCCCACTTTAGGTACTGAACGCCAATGACATGAGTTCCTTAGCGAACGGGCAAGGCGTGTGCAGAATTTGAAGATTGAGATATTGAGCTCTTAGGCGCAATGCGCCAATAATTTGAGAACCTTTGCAGACATGTAAGGTACAAGCTGAGCAGAAAACTGAGTAGGTGTCAACTATGTTCCTAGAGAGATGTGTTGTATCTTTAAGAAGAGATTAAACATAGACGACAAGGAAGCACCAAGGTTACAAAAACTCAGAAGCTTTGAGCAAGAGAGCGTTGGGCTCAAAATTTGTCCAAGTTGAGAGCTTAATGAAGATTTCAATTCGGTATGTGACAAATTGACACTATGGACATATGAATTCGTTCAGTCGAGGAATTAATGCTTCAAGAATATGGTGAAGATTGGGACCGAATATAATTTGAGATTTTTCTTTGTGGTGCCGCGAGGTGCGATTGGTTAAGATAACCACACCCGGCAGAGGTGAACCAATTTTTTGGGAGGGACAAACCCAAATTCTTATATATTGGCATGTTTTCGAGGACGTCAACACCTTTGAGTGGATGAAGGTGTCACAGATAGATCTATGCACATGTATTGGAGAACATTGCATCAACAACAACCAGTCAATATGGGTCGGCTTATCTGTGATTACGTCAGTATGGGATGGCTTGGTTCTGAGTTGATTCAACGTTGTTGATTTAAGGGTTGAATCTCTTGAGAGCCTAGAAGAGAGAGATTGTACAGGATTTGTGCACATGTATTAGATGACATTTCATCAGCAACAACTAGTTAGTATGGAATGACTTATCAACGATAACTAGTTAGTATGGGATGGCTTGGTTTTAAGTTGATTCAGCGTTGTTGATTCAAGGGTCAACTGGCTTGAGGGCCAAGAAGAGAGAGACTATGCAGGATGTACAACAGTTGAAGTGGAGATCCCGTTTATGAAATTCTTAGTATACTCTATGTCAATGAGGACGTTGACAGAATTGCGTGGAGGAGGATGTCACATATCTCACCTTAGCTTAACGCTAATATCTGTGACCATTGGAGGTGATGGGTGAAGTTGGCTTGACATGAAATTATAGGTGGCCGTAATGGTAGCAACTTCGTGTGATGCGCAGAGAACCTTAACAATAGAGTTTGTAGAATCCGTTTAACGGAGAGCTTTCCTAAGGAGTTAGAAAGCTTTCTATCAAGGCAGACGACAAGTGAAGTCCGTTTGGTTATGAAACGTATAGGCCGAAGGTGACAGTGTCATGCAGTGGCATTGTCGTAATTTTAGAATATTGCAAGGACAATAGCTCAGTATTCGAGTATCTGTTGGAGCTGAAACTTACTGGATTTCATATTGAAGATGTTAGCTTCGCTACGGATCAAATGGAGCCTCATTTGGAGGTCGGGAACACCGGTTATGAAAATTATGACTCATCGACCAAAAGACGTCTATTGGTGTCATTTGGGTTATTTCTCCGCATCTATTATAAGGAAGGCATGCTTGGTGAGTAGTTAGCCAACCTCTTCCATGCTTCTGTCCTAACGGAGGGGCAGCTTATGGGCTAACCTTATGCACTAAATGAGCAATCCTTAAGGGCAGTGGGGGCAACTAAGGGCCCGCTTTAGGCACCTCAAGAGAGGGTACTCGTTTGAGTTTGGGAATTCTTCGGGCGGCGTTGGCTTTCAGGGCCTTCGTTGGGCGCCCAGAAGAGGCCTGAGGTTACTGATAGAGTATTGTTATACCCGAGGGCTACGCTAAGGATACGGTAACACCTCTAGGCTGAATGAGCTATCGAGGAAAGCACTCTAAAGGCCTTGTATGCTAACTCGTGTGCTTTGGCTATGGATTTTAGCCTTGCCGCGGGGTCTGTTGGCTAGAAATGCGATTGTGGAGCAACGACGCATAGTTGGGTGAACATGGCAAGATGTCGTTGTTGTTAGAGCGATTATGATATGAAGGCACTTCAAGTTAGCCATGGATTATCAATTGACCCTACTTGGGCAAAGCTCTAACTAATGGCCGTGTGGTACGCAATTAGCCAATATGCCCATAAGAAGGGATGAGCATAAGGATTGTTTTGTGGGGCATGCAAATGACCCTCAATGCTTCGAACGGAGCTAGGAGAGCTCCCATCCATTGAATATACTTCAAGAGGACCGTATGTTGTACATGAGCATGCGGGCAAGCTAGCTAAGTCGGGTCTAACATAGTTGGAGAATATCGATGATGATGTGCATTGCAAATATGCGAGCGCCTTGGCACCAAGTGCAGCACAGAGATGTGTTCGAGTGTTTACACGCTAGTAAGCTTTGTGGGTAAAATAAGCAACGGGTTATGTTTAGACTCCTGATAGATAAGGTGGAAGGTAGTTGAATAGAGTGAGACTACTGTCGCACGGGGCGAAAAATAGTCGTGTTGCGCAACTGGAAGAGTCGGCCCTTGACACGTAGCCACGACAGGTAGTGGACGACAAGTAGCGGCGGGGGTGGCGATGATCCCATGATATGGATGTCAAAAAAAAGATTTTTTTTTTTTTGTATATTATAATGGACACATTAGTCTTTTAAAAAAATTGAGGAATCTTTTATCTGGATAAAAAAATGGGTAATTATATTCACAATACAAAATTTATCTGTTGCACCACATTTTAATTATATGTAAAGTCCTCAATCTTTATTCATTGTAGCACTTATATCATCAACTTTTTTTCGCCATCTTCAATCTTCCATTAATTAGCACATCTCGTCTTTAATAAAAGTTCACGTCCAAAAAGTCTGTTTGTAAGGAGTAAAACTACTTATTTGCCCATCATATATATTTAAAAAAAAAGAATAAATATAAAAGTGTGACAAAATATTTTTATCTTATTTCAAAGCAAGCAAAATATAATATATTTTAACAAAAATCATAATCAATAACGAGATGTGTTAATTAATTAGAAGGTTAAAGATAAGAATTTGATGGAAAAAAGGTTAGAGACATAAGCATTACAATATGCAAAGATTGATGATTTGAAATTTAATTAAAACGTGGTGCAACAAAGAAAAACTGTGGTGGCAATATAATCACCCTAAAAAATTTGTCATCTTCCTTTTGAAGATAAAAATTATCCTCATTTTTGGCTTAAACCCATTTGGTATATGGATAAAGATTGAAGATAATGAATAAATTTTGTATTATCCTGTTTAGGCGGAGGTGATGTTTCGGATAAACTTTTATTTGGATAACAAATTAAGAAAAAAAAACGAGGATAAATTTTATCCTCAAAAAGAGGAAGTCAAAATCTTTTATCCGAATAATGAGAAGTGAACATTTTATCCAGAATCGAATCTCCCGAACCAAAATTGGAGGTTCCGATCCAGTTCTAAAAAATAAAATTAGGAACCGGAACTGAGAACCGAGAACGGACCGAGTTCGGGTCGGTTCTTGGTTCTTGAACTAGAATCATAGATACCCGATTAGAACCAAATTTGTCATTTTTTATTTTTTACAATTTATTCACCTTGACTCAATGACTCACAACCCAACACCACGGTACCAAAGACAATAATTCAATTGTCCAAGACCCAAACCAAAAGTACAAAATCCGCTACTCTTAAACCCAAACTCAATTAACTCAATTTCAATCACCAAAATCTCAATTGGTATTTGCTCAGATACTCAATACAACATTGTCGTGTGTCTCGCACTTTCGCTCATCCCTCTCTCGTTCAACACACAGTGATACAGTGAAGGTGAAACTCATTTGTAAAAGAAACGAATCCTCAATTTTGAGAGATAATTTTCTTTTTTCTAACTCTAATTAATGAGTTTGCAATTTTGGTGTCTATTCTTTAAGTTAATATTTATATCTTTTAGAAATTATTTTAATATCTAACGTACTTTAATGTTGATGGGTTTGCAATTTTTAATTTTTTCAAAACATGTTGTCAACTCACAATTTTAAAAGAAAATATAATGGGAACCAAACCCGAACCCGAACCCGAACCCGAACCCGAACCAACGGTTCCAGTTCGGGTTTAGTTCCAATAATTACATGGACCCAAACGGTTCCATTTACGAAATACCCGAACTGTAATAGGTGGTTATGGGTATTGAAATACCTGAACCGACCCACCTGTCGGCTTAGGCCTACGAATTCACTTATTTTTTTAAAAGACGAACGTACCCTTTATAATATAAAAAATATATATTTTTGAACGTCCATAACCTAAGATAATTGCTGCTACCCGCCCACCGCCTAAGGATAGCAAAATACTCCGATTCCGCCCCGTTAGTAATCAGGGTAGACGGGGTCTCCGCTCCAAATTTTTCGAATCCGTCTCGAATCTCTTTTTATTTTATTTTATTTTATATTTTAAAATTTAAATTACATTTAAAAAATAAAAAATAATTTAAAATTTTAATTAATTAAATTAAACGGCGGTACATAGGGGTTTTTTAATCCCCACCCCACCATGATCCCCGCTAAGCATTCCAAAAATCCTCTACGGGTTGGGAATGGTAATGGCCGCCTCGACCCGTTACAATTCCTACCGCTGCCACCTCTGACCATCACCTTCTGCCACCGCCACCACACTACGCCACCACCTTCCGTCATTGCCACCACCATTTGCCGTTCCATGCATTTTTTTATCTTTTAGTTTTTTATTTACTTTTTTTTATTTTAGTTAAGATTAATGGAATAATTGTCTTCTTTTTTTTTCTTTTTCTTTTTTTTTTTATCAAAAGCTGACTTTTTAAAAGCAATTTTTTTACGAAATAATATTAAACATGTTAATCGGATAACTCTTATCCATATAACTTTTATCTAGATAAATAATTTTATCCACAAAACAAACAGATCCAAATTGTTATCCGGATATCAATTACACACAAACATCATAAGACAAATTTTATATATTATTTTTATGCATTGACCATATACCAAACTGTCGTAAGTGACAAATGATACTTGAAATTAGCTATTCGCACACACATGACGAGTCAAACATGGACCGAGTTTATTTTTTGTGATAGCAATATTTGAATGTCGTTCTTGAGTTTAATGATTGGATACGTTCTTGAGGTATTTATTGTAAGAAGTCATGTCGGGTTGCATGATATTTTTTGTGTGTTATTTGTCTTCCTCGTAGTTTTATTTTATTTTGTTTGATACTAACAAAAGTTCAATTTTTGAGGTGTTTGATAGTCTTGGCTCTTTAAAGCGGGCTTTTTTTATTGTCTTTCGTTTGTTTTGAATTCGATTCTTATTGATTTTAGTTTATTTTAGTAGTTGTAGGATGAAATCCCCGAACTCAAGCTCTATTTTTTAAATTGGCAAGAAAATCAAGGATAAAATAGATGGTTCGAAGTGAAGATCAAGAGTATAGAAAATTGGATATATATATATATATATATCTATACTATAATATAAGTGTCTATGACATGTTTACTATTCACCCTTCAACCAACGCGACGTCGTTTCAATGTTGTATTAGTCTTAATTTTGTCCAAATCTCACTATTTTGTCCTAATCTTTTGACACTTTTTGTATATTAAATTAATATCTTTGGCCGCATTTTTTGACTTCTTCATCTTTTCTTTTCTTTTATTTGTTTTAATATATATATATTAGTGTCTTTTAGCCGCAATTATTGACTTCTTATATATTATAGTCAATATATATTCATTTTTTCTTTAATAAGTCATCAAATTTGGTGCTTTTTTATCCCCAGTTGCTATAGAGAACAAATGACGAAATACAATCGATTCTTAAAGGTTTTGCTAAATTTCATTTTCTCTAAATTGCGGTTTTTTTTTTCCAACATAAATATTTGCTGCACTTTATACATTAAGTATTTTTACATAATTCCAGTTGGAGACGATATCCCTATGGGTTACCTAACCATTGGATTTGGTTTCACATAATTTCATGTTGTATAACTCAAGGTATGGATATTTTTGTAAACTGCGACAGTATGAATCCGAGAAACTGACTTAGATGTTTTGGTGATCATTTTAGTATGCCGAAATATGCCGTCGGACTATAAAATTTTTATATGTGGTAGCTACATGGGTATTCTACGTTCCTTGAAAATTTCATATTGTTCGGTGATCGTTTTCTATGTCAAATAAATTTTTTTTACTCCATGACCGGGTGAATTGTTTCTCTAAATTGTCTTTCTGTTCACCAACTCAAAAATATGTTCTACCTTATATATTAAGTATTTTTACATAATTCCAGTTGGAGACGATAGCTCTATGGGTTACCTAACCATTGGCTTTGGTTTCACATGATTTCATGTTATATAACTCAAGTTATGGATAATTTTTTAAATTGCGATAGCATAAATCCAAGAAACTGTCTGTGATGTTTCGGTGAGCATTTTAGTGTGTCAAAACATGCCGTCGGATTATCAAATTTTTATATGTGTTAGCTACATGGGTATTCTACGTTCCGTGAAAATTTTATATTGTTCGGTAATCGTTTTCTATGTCAAATAAATATTTTTTGCTCCATGACTAGGTGAATTGTTTCTCGAAACTGCACTTTCTGTTGACCAACTCAAAAATATGCTGCACCTTATATATTAAGTATTTTTACATAATTCCAGTGGGAGACGATAGCTCTATGGGTTACCTAACTATTGGCTTTGATTTCACATAATTTCATGGTATATAACTCAAGTTATGGACAATTTTGTAAACTACGACCGTATAAATCCGAGAAACTGCCTAGGGTGTTTCGGTGAGTATTTTAGTAAGCCGAAACATGCCGTCGGACTATCAAATTTTGATATGTGGTAGCTAAATGAGTATTCTATGTTCCCTGAAAATTTCATATTTTTCGGTTATCGTTTTCTATGTCAAACAAATTTTTTTTACTCCATGACCGGGTGAAGAAAATTTTGTAACAGTGCCCTTATTTTGAAATTTTTATTCACCTGGTCATGGAGTAACAAAAAATTTTTTGACATAGAAAACGATCATCGAACAATACGAAATTTTCAAGGGACATAGAATACTCAGGTAGCTACCACATACCAAAAATTAGTAGTCCGACGGCATGTTTAGGCATACTAAAATACTTACCGCGAAACCTCCTAGGCTGTTTTTCGGATTTATGCCGTCGGCGTGCCGGATTCGCTATTATAAACCAGTCAAAAAACTTTAAGTAGTGTAAATATCTTCTTAAAAATTTTTGGACCTTGGTTTTGTGGTAGTTTTAGTGGATTCCTATGTTTTGGTTACACGTTAATGATGTGAACTTGAAAGGTTTTGCTAAACTTCATGTTTTTCTAAGATACAGTTTCTGTTGTCCAACTCAAACATTTACTGCATTTTATATATTAAATATTTTTACATAATTCCAGTTGGAGACGATGGCCCTATGGGTTACCTAACCATTGGCATTGGTTTTACATAATTTCATGTTATATAACTCAATTTATAGACAATTTTGTAAACTGTGACAGCATAAATCTGAAAAACTAACTAGGATGTTTCGATTAGCGTTTTAGTAAGTCGAAATATGCCGTCGGACTGTCAAATTTTGATATGTGGTAGCAACATGAGTATTCTATGTTCCCTGAAAATTTCATATTTTTCGGTGATCGTTTTTTATGTGAAATGAATTTTTGTTAATGCATGACTAAATGAAGTTTTGAAGTTTTTTTTTCCCACGTACGTGCAATGGAAAAGTGACTATTTAAGAATTTTTTTTTTTTTTTTTTTTTGTAGGTGGACTTTTTCATGACAAATATAAAAACAAAAAAAAAAAAAAAAAAAAAAATTTTCCCCACTTTGCCAAGTAGGCAAAGTGGGGAAATTTTTTTTTAAATTTATCCCACTTTGCCGAGTTACTCGGCAAAGTGGGAAACATTAAATTTTTTTTTTTTTTTGTAATTTGCACTTTTAGTCCATATTCTTTTCATTTTATAACAAATTTACCCATAACTTTTTTTGTTGGCTTTGGCCATCCCCGACTTTTAAATTTCGTTACAAATTTTATTTTGTCCACCTCTTTAAATAATTAAAAAAAAAAAATAACAACAAAATAAAATAAAAATGTATATGAAGTCCTACAACTTTTAAAAAGTAGCCCAATTTTATTTTGACATTTTTAAAAAAAAAATATTTTTTTAAATTTCTCGAGTTATTCGACATTTTTTTTTTTAACATTTTGTCGAGTTCCTCGAATTTAAAATATATTTATATATATATATATATATATATATATATATATATATATATATATATATATATATATATATATATATATATATATTTAAATTTGTTGAGTTACTCGACAAAAAAATAAAAATAAAATTTTTTTTTTTTTTAAATTTGTTGAGTTACTAGCAAAAAAAAAATAAAAACATTTTTTTTTTAAAATTTTGTAGAGTTACTCGAATTTTAAAAAAAAAATATATATATATATATATATATATATTTAAATCTTGTCAAGTTACTCGAATTTAAAAAAACAAAAAAAAAAAATTTTTTTTTTTAAATTATGTCGAGTTACTCGAATTTAAAATAAAAATTTTTAAAATTTTTTATCGAGTTACTCGAATTTTAAAAAAAAAAAAAATTTTTTTTTAAATGTTGTCGAGTTACTCGAATTTAAAAAAAAAAATATTTTTTTTTAACTTTTGTCGAGTTACTCGAATTTTTAAAAAAATAAAAAAATATATATATTTTTTAACTTTGGTCGAGTTACTCGAATTTTAAAAAAAAAAAAAAAAAAAATTTAACTTTTGTCGAGTTACTCGAATTTTTTTTAAAAAAAAAAAAAAAATTTCTTAACTTGTGTCGAGTTAATCGAATTTAAAAAAAAAAAAAATATTTAACTTTTGTATAGTAACTCGAATTTTAAAAAAAAAAAAAAAAAAAAAATTTTTTTTTTTTACTTTTGTGGAGTACCTCGAATTTAAAAAAAAAACAAAAAAAAAAAAGAAATTTTAACTTTTGTCGAATTACTCAAATTTTAAAAAAAAAAAAAAAAAAATTATTTTACTTTTGTCGAGTAACTCGAATTTTAAAGAAAAAAAAAAAAAAGTTTTTTTTTCACTTTTGTCGAGTAACTCGATTTTAAAAAAAAAAATAATAATAATTTTTTTTTTTTTTTACTTTTGTCGAGTTACTCGACTTTAAAAAAAAAAAAAATTTTTTTTTTTTTACTTTTGTCGAGTAACTCGATTTTTTAAAAAAAAAAAAAAATTTTTTTTTTTTTTTGTCGAGTTACTCGACTTTTAAAAAAAAAAAAAAAAAAAAAAAATTTTTTTTTTTTTTTTGTCGAGTAACTCGACTTTAAAAAAAAAAAAAAAAAAAAAAATTTTTTTTTTACTTTTGTCGAGTAACTCGATTTTTAAAATAAAAAAAAAAAATTTTTTTTTTTTTTTTTACTTTTGTCGAGTTACTCGACTTTTTTTAAAAAAAAAAAAAATATATTTTTTTACGAGTGACTCGACAAAAATTTTAAAATTTTTTTTTTTTTTTTTTTTAAATTCGAAAAAGTTTGTCGAGTTACTATTCAACTCGACAAACTTTTTCGAGATGAATAGTAACTCGAAAAAGTTGCTGTTCACGAAATTTTTTTTTTTTTTTTTTTTTTAAAAAAAATTCGAAAAAGTTTGTCGAGTTACTATTTAACTCGACAAACTTTTTCGGGGTGAATAGTAACTCGAAAAACTTACTGTTCATGGAAAAAAAAATTTTTTTTTTTTTTTTAAAAAAATTCGAAAAAGTTTGTCGAGTTACTATTCAACTCGACAAAGTTTTTCGGGGTGAATAGTAACTCGAAAAAGTTACTGTTCATGGAAATTTTTTTTTTTTTTTTTTTTTTAAAAATTCGAAAAAGTTTGTCGAGTTACTATTCAACACGACAAAGTTTTTCGGGGTGAATAGTAACTCGAAAAATAGTCAATGTATTAAATAATTTAAATAAAATAAGCTTCAAAAAATAAAAATTATGCATTTCATTAGTTTCTTGAGTAACTCGGAAAACTCGATTTTAACTTTGTCGAGTTATGCTCTACAATGAATAACTCGGGAAACTCGATTTTAACCTTTGTCGAATTACTCGACCAAAAAATTAAAAAATTAATTTTTTTTCCCTTACTTGAGTTATTCGACCAAAAAAATTAAATTTTTTTTCCTACCAAAAAAGCCAAAAAATTATATTTTTTTTTTTTCCTTTATCGAGTAATTCGACACAAAAAAAAGTTAAAAAATTGTCAAATTGGATTTAAGACTTAAAAT
Organism: Forsythia viridissima; assembly: GCA_030279155.1. Classification (NCBI taxonomy): domain Eukaryota; kingdom Viridiplantae; phylum Streptophyta; class Magnoliopsida; order Lamiales; family Oleaceae; genus Forsythia; species Forsythia viridissima. The sequence goes on along the minus strand of CM059033.1, from coordinate 35,769,566 downwards.
TAAAAAAATTATATAAAAGTCAATAGATGCGGATAATACAAAAAAATGTTAACGTTTGGACAAAAACTACAATACTAAAATTACTTATGCTGGTCCACATACCCAAAAAAAAAAAAAAAAAAAAAAAAACCAAAAATTTTTTTTTTGAGTGAACAGTAACTTTTTGGAGTTACTATTTAACTCAAAAAAGTTTGTCGAGTTACTATTCAACTCGACAAACTTTTTCGAATTGAATAGTAAATTTTCGAGTTACTGTTCACGCAAAGTTTTTTTTTTTTTTTTTCAGGTGAGCTTTTACTTTTTCTTTCCTCGAGACTCGATTGATTGAAGGATTTACATATTTCTTCATCCATCCAAGCATATGATCAAAAGATCTGTTTTCCAACACCGAAACCACAGTAGTTTTGATAGGCTGCTGCTGGTAAGTATTAACAAAAACACTTGAAAGTATCATAAAAATCAAGTAAATAGGCCTCGTTTTCTTGATTCTGCCTTCTGTAACTGCTAAATGAAATTGTTTCTATGTGGGTTTGGAGGCAGTGAGTGAGTGGTGAAGAAAAAGCTAAATGAACCAATTAAATAAGAATAATCACTTTTTTTGCTGCAGGAAAAGTGAAGTTAGTGTACTTACAGTCTTACACTGTATCTATATACAATTTATATAGAAAAAATACAGTAGAAATTGTAACAACATGTACTGGAAAAAGAAGACAGATTACAGAAAATCTTGAAACAAGAAGAAAAAAAATAAAAGTTCTTACATAAACAAAAAATATATATACATATTCTTGTCGAGTAACTCGACAAGAACAACCCAAAAATTGTTTTTGTCGAGTTACTCGACAAGAACAATAAAAAATAAAAATAAAATATTCTTGTCGAGTAACTCGACAAGAACAACAACAAAAAAACAGTGTTATTGTCGAGTTTTCCAGTTTCACAACAGATTTACTTGCTGGAGTCCGTGTTTCAAGAGTTTCAGAGAATAAAATAAAAAGTGATTGGTTTGTGTAAAAAAGCACTTTTATGAGAGTGGCTTCAATTTGCTAATTATGTATTACTGATGTAGAATCTGCTAATTAACATAAAAGAGTATTACTCTCTATTTCCTTTGTTTATTTGGAAACAATTAAATGATAAAAATTGTAGACAAAATCCACAAATTGAAATTTATTTAGGGAGAACGAGTTTTCTTTTTTTTGAGTAACTGATAACCTCGTCGAGTAATTCAACATATAGCTCAACAACCATTACCAGGAACACACTGACATCTTAAGTATATGAAATTAATCATTCCTTGATTGTTGAAATTATTGGTTACCTCTAAAGTAAATTTTTTTCTGCATTTAATTTATTTATGTAATTATTAGCATTATAAATAGCAATCAGATCACTGTACTATGAATCTATGATGCTATAATCAAATCCAAAACATTAAAAAATTGAAAAGTTAACTCAACAACCATTTATTGCATTAACTCGACAACCATACATGGTTGTCGAGCTGTGAAGGATAAAACAACAAGTGTTGATAAGCATACCTCAAAAACTACAAATGGAACTAAAATATACCTCGGTATTTATGGACAACTTCAAGCCTATCAAGTATCCGAATTTTGGAGTCCTCGGATGTTATCATCACTCTCTGGAGTCATTTTTCTGAAACTGCAAAGAATGAAGTCCATGTCAACTTCACTGAAAATGGGGGATACAATGTTTAACACTGGGACTTCAATAGTGAAACCTGAATGCCAGTGATTTTGTTGCCTGGTGCCTTCTTTCTACCTTGAATGTTTATCTCTGCTTGTAGCTCAAGCTCATGGCCTGTGCAAAATAAGAAAATGGTTTAGAAGCTCCCAACAAGAACATGGACTGACATTTCAAAATATACTAAAAAGGAGTCCACCCATGAGCAATTTAGAGGTGGGTGTTCGGACATGTATGATCATTGTAATATAAACTGAAATATGGATGAAAATTCACAAGTTAGATGGTCGTTGGAACATCTAAATATCACTTTTAGAAATGAAAGAGACTATAAAGTGCTTCTTGCGGACCTGAACATCTGGACAGTCATTGCTTTGGTTGTTCATATTAATAATTGTCCCACCTCATTTAGTGAGTGTATGAGGGCATCATCTCCAAAAGAAGCATAAATGGTAACCACAGTAATATTCTGCCGGAAGCAACCCTGAAACCGAAGAGCAAGTGCAAGCAATGTCATTGACCCACAACAACTAAAACCAAGGAATGAAAAGTTCAAGAACCCAAACCAGAACTTTCCTTTGCGACAAAATCTCAAAAACCTTCAGAGCACCCACTAATTCTTTGTCGGATTAACTCGACAACCATCATGGTTGTCGAGTTGCTCGACAACCATCATTAAGTGTTTTTACTTAATTCCAGTTGGAGACGATATCCCTATGGGTTACCTAACCATTGGCTTTGGTTTCACATAATTTCATGTTATATAACTAAAATTATGGACAATTTTGTAAATTGCGACAACATGAATCTGATAAACTGCCTTGGATGTTTCGGTGAGCATTTTAGTATGTCAAAACATGCCGTCGGATTATCAAATTTTTATATGTGGTAGCTACATGGGTATTCTACGTTCCCTGAAAATTTCATATTGTTCGTTGATCATTTTCTATGTCAAAGAAATTGTTTTTACTCCATGACCGGGTGAATTGTTTCTCTAAACTGCACTTTCTGTTGACCAACTCAAAAATATGCTGCACCTTATATATTAAGTATTTTTACATAATTTCAGTTGGAGACGATATCTCTATGGGTTACCTAACCATTGGCTTTGGTTTCACATAATTTCATGGTATATAACTCAAGTTATGGACAATTTTGTAAACTGCGACCGCATGAATCGGAGAAACTGCCTAGGGTGTTTCGGTGAGCATTTTAGTAAGCCGAAACATGCCGTCGGACTATTAAATTTTGATATGTGGTAACTCAATGAGTATTATATGTTCCCTGAAAATTTCATATTTTTCGGTTATCGTTTTCTATGTCAAACAAATATTTGTTACTCCATGACCGGGTTAAGAAATTTTTGTAACAGTGCCCTTAGTTTGAAATTTTTATTCACTTGGTCATGAAGTAACAAAAATTTTTTTGATATAGAAAACGATCACCGAACAATACGAAATTTTCAAGGGACATAGAATACTCAGGTAGCTACCACATATCAAAAATTGGTAGTTCGACGGCATGTTTAGGCATACTAAAATACTCATCGCGAAACCTCCTAGGCTGTTTTTCGTATTTATGCCGTCGGCGTGACAGAATCACTATTATAAACCAATCAAAAAACTTTAAGTAGTGTAAATATCTTCTTAAACTTTTGTGGACCTTGGTTTTGTGGTAGTTTTAGTGGACTCTCATGTTTTGGTTACACATTAATGATGTGCACTTGAAAGGTTTTGCTAAATTTTATGTTTTTCTAAGATGCAGTTTTTGTTGTCCAACCTAAAAATTTACTGCACCTTATATATTAAGTATTTTTACATAATTACAGTTGGAGACGATAGCTCTATGGGTTACCTAACCATTGACTTTGGTTTTACATAATTTCATGTTATATAACTCAATTTATGGACAATTTTGTAAACTGTGACAACATGAATCCGAAAAACTAACTAGGATATTTCGGTAAGCATTTTAGTAAGTCCAAACATGTCGTCGGACTATCAAATTTTGATATGTGGTAGCTAAATGAGTATTCTATGTTCCTTGAAAATTTCATATGTTTCGGTGATCATTTTCTATGTCAAATGAATTTTTGTTAATCCATGACTAAGTGAAGTTTTGAAAAAAAAAAATTTTCCTTTTTCCCCACTTTGCCTCATAACTCGGCAAACTTAGTTAAAAATAAAAAATAAAAAAAAAAAAAATTATCCCAAATGACTTTCTCCAGAAACCAAAAAAAAAAAAAAAAATAGAAAAAAATTTTAATCAGGGCTTTCTAACTCGAGAAAGCCACTAAAAACAAAAACTCTTTTTTTGTGGCTTTCTCGAGTAACTCGAGAAAGCCACAAAAACAAAAATTTTTATATATATATTTTTTGTGGGCTTTCTCGAGTTACTCGAGAAAGCCCCTTAATTAATTAATTTTTTTTTTTTTTTGTTGGCTTTCTCGAGTTAAGCCATAATAAATTTCTTTTCTTTTCTTTTCTTTTTTTATCTCCAGTTACTCGAAAAAGTAAAAAAAAAAAAATTTTTTTTTTTTCTCGAGTAACTCAAGAAAGTCATTTAAGAAAATTTTTTCTTTTTTTTTTTTTTAAAATACTAACTTTGCCGAGTTATAAGGCAAATTGGGGCAAAATGTAAAAAAAAAAAAAAAAAAATTTCAAAATTTCACTTAGTCGTGGATTAAAAGAAATTCATTTGACATAGAAAACGATTACCGAAAAATATGAAATTTTCAGGGAACATAGAATACTCATGTAGTTACCACATATCAAAATTTGATACTCCGACGGCATGTTTCGGCTTACTAAAATATTTACCGAAACATCCTACTGGAATATGGAGGAAAAAAATGGAAAAAAATCAACAATTAATGATAATGCTTGAACTTTTTGTTTTATATTATAAACAAATTGTACACATGTAATTTGAAAAATAAATTTTTTAAGCCGGTAACATTTGATTTTTATTTTTTTTCCTAAATAATTTGATAACATTTTATATTAAATTTGTACTGTAGATTTGTTGTGTAAACGTTTTATTTCAGTGTATAATAAATTGATTATTGTAATAAATTGACATAATTATTATAATAAATTTGCATTCCACTGTGTTATCATAATTGTTAAAATAAAATAAAATAAAATATATTATAATAATTTAATATATCGATCAGTTATATACCACCAACTACAACTTTAAAAAACAAATGTTTTATTTACAATAAATTCATATCAAGGTTTATTATAATTATTAATTATACTAAAAATTGATTATTTTAATAAAATTTATATAATTAGTATAATAAATTGACATAATTATTATAATAAATTTGCATTCCACTGTGTTATTATAATTGTTAAAATAAAGTATATTATAATAATTTAATATAATATATAATAATTTTATATCATATATAATTTATTATATAATGTTATAATAAATGATAGAGTAAAAAAACTATGCAGTGCTTAAATTACCAAGGAACTCGACAAATTGAAATTTGAGATTGTCGAGTTGCTCAATTATTTATATGAATAAAATGCCACATACCACAAAGTCAAAAATATTTCAAAAGTAATGTTGTCGATGGCGTGAACGGTTAATTTCTAATTCACTCTTTTTTTATATATAAATTTGATTCTTAAACATATGCTGCATTTATTTAGAATAATCTGTAAAAAAAATATAAAAAATTTACTTTACAATTCAAAGGTTTTCTGGATTAAAAAAAAAACATATAAAAAAAAAGTATAGTCAAAATGGGCTTAAAAGTCTATTTTCATTGATATGAGTGTGTGTTTGTCGAGAAATCTCGACAAACACACACCCAAATTTTTTTTTTTAATTTTAATTTTTTTTTAAATGTATGTGGGTGTTTGTTAACTCGACAAATACCCACTCCTCCATTAAAAATCAAAATGGGCTAAAATCCCATTTTGAACCTTTTTTTAATTTTTTTTATTAAAATATTGGGGGTGTGTATTTAACAAACACACCCCCAAACAATAAAAATGGGGTTTTTTAGTCCATTTTAAACTAACTTTTTTTTGATTTTTTTGATTTTTTAATTTGGGTATGTATTTGTCGAGCGCATTTCGACTTTTATTTATTATTGTTTTGGTGGGGTTTTTTTCCCTATAATTTAGTAGCAAATAGATTTTCATTTAATTTTTTACCATTTTATTTTATTTTTTCTTATAAACAAATTGAACACAATTTTCTCTAAAATTTGCTTATAAGAAAAAAAAAATCATTTGAAATGACTTTGTCGAGTTGACAAAGTTAAAAAAAAAAAATATATATTTTAAGTGACTTTGTCGAGTTGCACACCAAAGTCACACACAAAAAAAAATCCTACCAAAAAACCCAAAAAATTATATTTTTTTTTCCCTTTATCGAGTAACTCGGCACAAAAAAAAAACTTAAAAAATTGTCAAATTGGATTTAAGACTTAAAATTAAAAAATTTATATAAAAGTCAATAAATGCGTCTAATACAAAAAAAATGTTAACATTTGAACAAAAACTACAACACTAAAATTACTTATGCTGGTTCACATACCCAAAAAAAAAGTAAATCAATAAATAAAAATTGGGTGAACAGTAACTTTTTCGAGTTACTATTTAACTAGAAAAAGTTTGTCGAGTTATTATTCAACTCGAAAAAATTTGTCGAGTTACTATTCAACTCGACAAACTTTTTCGAGTTGAATAGTAACTCGACAAAAATTTTCGAGTTACTGTTCACGCAAAGTTTTTTATTTATTTATTTATTTATTTAGGTGAGCTTTTACTTTTTCGAGTTGAATAGTAACTCGAAAAAAAAATTTCGAGTTTACTGTTCACGCAAGATATTTTTTTTTTTCCATTTCTAATTTTTTTTTCAATGAAAAAAATCAACAATTAATGATAATGCTTGAACTTTTTGTTTTATGTTATAAACAAATTGTACACATGCATTTTGAAAAATACATTTTTTTAGCTGATAACATTTGATTTTTATTTTTTTTCTAAACAATTTGATAACATTTTATTTTAAATTTGTACTGTAGATTTGTTGTGTAAACGTTTTATTCCAGTGTATAATAAATTGATTATTGTAATAAATTGACATAATTATTATAATAAATTTACATTCCGTTGTGTTATCATGATTGTTAAAACAAAATAAAATAAAATATATTATAATAATTTAATATATCGATCAGTTATATGCCACCAACTACAACTTTAAAAAACAATTGTTTTATTTACAATAAATTTATATTAAGTTTTATTATAATTAAATTGAATATTTTAATAAAATTTATATAATTAGTATAATAAATTGACATAATTATTATAATAAATTTGCATTCCACTGTGTTATTATAATTGTTAAAATAAAGTATATTATAATAATTTTATATCATATATAATTTATTATACAATGTTATAATAAATGATAGGGTAAAAAAACTATGCATGTGCTTAAATTATCAAAGAACTCGACAAATTGAAATTTGAGATTGCCGAGTTGCTCAATTATTTATATGAATAAAATGACACATACCACAAAGTCAAAAATAAAATTCAAAACTAATGTTGTCGAGTTGCTCGACAACAATTAAAAAAAATATTCAAAAGCAATGTTATCGAGTAACTTGAAAAAAAAAGAAAAAAAAAAGACAAAAGCCCATGTCTCACCCTTTGTCGAGAACTCGACAGACTCCAGTTACTCGACAAACTGGACAATTTGTCGAGTTACTCGACAACATTTTTTTTCCCCATTTGGCTTATTGTTTACTTTAATATAATTTTTATTATTTTTTAATTATTTTACTGTTTACAAAAAAATGTAACTTCTTTGCAGATTTTTAGATTTGTTTTTCACTTTTATTATAAATTTTATTTGTAGATTATTTGAGATTAGTCATTTTGAATTTTTTATGAAATAATGGTAGCTTTCTCTAGCTTTGATTTTGACTATTGGAATTTGTTTTTTTTTTTTTCCTGACGCCATTTTGTCGAACAACTCGACAAACTCCATTCCATGGAATTAATATATATTTTTTCATTTATCCCCTTCCCTGTCGAGTTACTCGACAAACTGGGGTTTGTCCCAGTTTGTCGAGCAACTCGACAAATTCGTTGTAGTCTCACAAAAAAAAACCTCCGTTCTGAATTAGATATTGAGAAAATTATGTGGACATGTATTCTCATCTACAATCAGATCATCAAAAATTTTTTTTTTAAGGAAAAAAATAGGAACCGCCGTTCTGAATTAGACATGTCATCTACTTTTGTCGCCGCCGCCATTTCTGTGTTAATTTTTCTTCCACCAAAACAAAGACCATACTTTTCTCCTTACAATTTACAAATCATACAAGTAAACCAAAATTGTTGATTTGCTGCGAAATAAACAGTGCCTTGGTTAATGACCTAAAAGACATTTTATGGGACTATGAAGACCCATAAAATGAAGTTTGTCAGGTTCAAATCTCTTACATACACATGCTTTGTTTGTTATCAGTCCATTAAGAATTGTAAATTGTAATTTTGTTTATAGTTGTTTGTTTGATCGTGAAATTTTCGGTAAATCCGTTCCAATTTTTTAATTTATTGAACGTTCCGTTCGATGAGGATACTTCTGGAGTTTTGAGCTTTAGTACACTCAAATTTGAATTCGTTTGTCTTTTTCACTGTTGGGGTCCTCCCTCATTTTACAGATATTTTCCTTGCATTTGACCCAGATTTTGTTGTTAATGGTGTAATTAATTTTTCTTTTAGTGATTTACGTGTGGGGTATGTGATTAATGTGTAAGTTTTCAAGTAAACCCAAGGTAAAAATTCAAAGAATTATTAACATTTTCATAATCCTCTATTTCATATATGAAAAGGAATCAAAAAATCAAGAAATATGTTATTATTCTACAAATTTTATATCAAGTGTACTCAAGAAAAAAATATCAATATATTTTAAATAAATGGCCGAAAATTAGACAAAACATTTGAAGAAATTTTGACCTTTCTTTATTATTTGTTAATTATTTATTTTTTTGGTGTGTATGAGCAAATTGTACACAATTCGCTCTAAATTTGTTACATTTTTCAAATTTGTTTAAAAATTTTAATTTCATATTTTTTTTTGGTCATTTCAATTACATTTAAAACCTAAAATTTTTTCCTATATTTGTCACTTACGTGCAACGCACGGCTTTAAAACTAGTATATATATATATATATATATATATATATAAATCCAATCCCTCGCGCAGAGCATGTTGGGTTTACAGTACCAAGTTTTATAAATATATCTTTACAATGCAAACGATATACTTTTGGGAGGATAATCAAATTCAATGTGCAACGCATTTTACGGATCTCAATTCGAAGTTCTGCACAAAAAGTTATATGTATTTCCATTCGAACTAGAAAACTGATAAGACCGGTGCTCTGCTTGAACAGGATCATGGGGGCGCTTGAGCTATAGAACACCAAGAAAAACGTATTTGGTCACTGCTCGAGCGACGAAATTTGATGCTCGAGGAGCAGTGCTACAGTGGGATGTGGAGTTTAGTTTAGGTAGGTTTCTTTTAGGGCTTTTTGGTCCAATTGTTACATGAATGTTTACACCCCAACCACATAAATATATATTATACATCTTGGGACTTCAAGGATTAGACTTTATTGGAGATAATCACCTTCAAACACAAAGATTAGACTTTATTGGAGATGTAAACTTTGTTTTGAATTTTGAATTCCATTTTTCCCCTTTTTTGACTTGAATCACTTGATTGATTGAATGATTGCTATTGATTTTAATGCGTTCAAATACTTGATCACTATTTGAATGATTTGTAATTTATTTTGTTTTCGAGAGGTCAAAAATATATACACTATAACAAATATCATAAAGTCCGATAGTGTGTGTGTGTGGGGTCAACTAAAGTTGTTTCTTACCTATATTAAAAGTGCATATTTGGTTTAAAAAATTTACAAAATAATTATAAGAATCCAAAGATGAATTCATCTTAATTAAATATGATATTTGTTCATGTTTCTGAAATAATGGTATGTAAATTGTAATTTTAAAAATTAGGTTCATGTTAAATGCAATTACATTCTATAAATTCAGTATTTTAATGTTTTCTATTATTTATATGGAGACTTGATGGAACGTGAAATACATATGTAATTCTTAAAAATATAGCATGTAAAGTATAATTTACACTCTTTATACGAAGAACTAGGGAGTGTTTCATAAATTTGCACGTGTAATATTCTCCAAAGTGACGTCAATGAATATAATTTAAAATACATTTCGAAATCCAAACCAAACTGTGTAAAATAAAATCCTAGAGGAACTTTATATGCATCGTTACGTCGGGTATAAGTTGTAGGACTTGATCAACTTCGAATGCAAATTCCAAGATAATTGTTGATTGTTTTGTATATACTAAAATAAAATATCTTGTGAGTAATGCAATAAGTTAGAATACATTATAAAAAGGATTAGTAGAGAAAAATTACTATATTAATATAATCACAATATTTGATATTATTGACTTTCTTCATACAGTGAAACATGAGTGTTTTTAAACCCATATCTATGTATCTGTTTGCTTTTTCTTTGAATTTGAATTCATTCTGATTATATAGGCTTACACCAGTTAATTGTTGTATCGTGTTGCAACTGTTGGCCACAAATAGGTAAAAGGTAAATTTAGCATAATTTTGGCTACTTTTATATCAGTTTTGAATAAACTAAGTTATGATTATTCTAAATTTTCAAGACATTGTCTAACCAAATAGTTTTGATGAATGATGTCTAACATTAGAATTAGAAATAGTGTCATTAATTTGGATTCATTTTTCGTAAAATCCAGTTTCAAAAAAAACAAAACGTAAGAGCGTTTTTGAATTTTATAGTGAAATGACAATAAGATGAATGAAGATAATTGGCAAATTGAAAGTTGTTGTGAAATGCTATTTGGTTAATTTGACGACATGTGAGTTCTGATTTTAGTTTTTAGTTAGTTTTTTTTTTTTTTTGGAGTTTGAATTTCAGAAGAATTGTAGTTTTACTATTTATTAGATTATTAAATTTACAATTTTTTTAATTATTTCAGAAAGTTTAACTTTTTATTTTTTTTACTTTTATAGTCTTGTTTGTTTTGAATTTTTGTCGTGTTTTTACTCACAGTTCCATTTTCTTACTAAAATTTAAAGACATGTGAGTTGTTACTTTATTTTTTTGTTTAGGAGTTTGAATTTTGGAAGAATTGTACTTTTATAGTATGTTAGAATATTAAATTTGCAATTTGATTATTTTGAAAAACATTTCAAATTTTTCTTTTTCTGTAAAGTTTGAGATTTGTGTTCATTGAAAACACTTTATAGGTTTATTCAATAATTTTAAATTTAGAAGTTTTAATTTTGTTTTGTTGTAATTTGATAATACTGTCACTTTGAGACATTTTTTAACTTGAAATTTTCTTTTGATTGCTTGTCGTTGAAAATGTACTATCATTTGAGACATTTTTTAAATTTTAATTTAGTTTGTTTAGTTGTAATTGAATAATATTATCATTTCTTGAACTACATGAGTTTAGAATGAAAATTGCTTGTTTATAATGCAGCATTTTAGTAATGTCTCAACTTATTATCATTTTTCTTTTGAATATTAATGCACTCTGGGGGTATTATTTATAAAAATGACTTGTTTGCATATTAGCAATGCAAACCCTACTTAGTGCTTTAGAAAATTATATTTAAGATACTACTTTTTACACATGGGTATTTGTGGAACAATTTTAATTGTAATTAAAATGTTTATTGACTTGTTTACTTTTTACACTTTTGTAGTCTATTTTTGCCACAATCTCTGACTCACTAGCATACTTAATTAACAATTGCAAAGTGATTTATTTACTTTTAAAAATTATGTTGCTTAAGATTTTTAATTCGACCATAAAACGACTTGATCAATTTACTTATTGATTATCTCCAAAGCTTCATCTAAAGCAAAAATGAAGATTTTTATAAACTTTTTATTCTGTCACTAAATATTGTGATGATTGAATTGATACACTAATCGAAAAAGCCTAATTTGCCGTTCTTGAAAATTCATATCTTTGATGATGTAAGCTCAATTCAACATTCTCTTTATCTTTTATTTAAGTTATTTAAAAAAATTGAAATTAATGTAAAGATGTTGTTGTAGATACTTTTGCCCAGAGTTTTATTCTAAAGTAAATGTGAAATTTCTTAATGCAAATGCATGTAGCTTTCTTTACGTGATTAAAATATTATAAAAGAAACTCAGGCTTGGAGAATGAATACAAATTTGGCAAAAATGGTACTTAACAATAGTAGCTTATTAAGTAAATTAAATTCAATTTTATCATATATTTGAGTCATCTATTGTAATGAATTTTAATAAACTAGGTTTTAAAGTATAAGCATGCTATTTAGGTTTCAATTGCCTAATTTATTCATATTTAATTTTTTTTCACATAGATTACTAATATCAAAGCCAATTCGTAAAAATAAGAAATAATAAACACTAACAAGTTCTTAATTATCAATACATTAACTGCATCACACGTGTTGCTCATTGGTTATATTATTTCAATTTCCATATATAAATAATTTTCTATATCGTGTTTTATTTAATGTAAAACTTTATTTGCACTTTTTCAAATCCGTACATATTTGTTAATTTGATTAATAGAATTAATAATATGTCGGTCCAATTATTTGCCAACTAGACTATCATACTAATTTTTTTATTAGTCAAATTAACAAATATTGACAGTGTCTAACTTAAACTAAATGTTTAAGTGTAGTGATCAACTTAAAATAAAATTTAAATCTAGTGACTAATCTAGAATGAAATAAAGTTTAGTGACTAATATAATTTTGTCCTAAAAATTCGGTGGTTTTCCGTGGTTTTAAACCACGAGGACCATGGCAACAAAAGTGATGTGAAGCTATTTTTAAGCATGTTGAAGTTATTTTAAGCATATTAAGATTTGTATTAGTTTATTTATGTTAAAATCTTGGAATGGTGATTTTAGCAAACCCTAGAATTTTCATTTAGGTATTTTAAGTGAATGTAGTTATATAAATAAGTTTATTGATGAGCTTTGAAGAATATTAGAAGTAGTTGAAAATATTAAGGAGAATTATATGTTATTGAGTTAATGGAAGTGAGTTTCTAGTTTGGTGATTTTACTACGAAATGAATGAAATTATTATTGGTTGTGTGTAATTGATAGAGGTTAAAATGTGAAAAAGAAAATTGATGAATTAGAATAAGGATTAGATCAAAGTGTTAAAAGAATTTTGGGGAAGTTTTGCTTAAGTATGGGTAGGTTAAGCTTAGTCTTGTTTTTGATTATTAGTGCTATTTGGTATGATTAATTATAAATTCAAGCAAATATATTTTATTTCAATAGGCGACGATGAGGTTGGTGCCGCGTACCGGCCAACCTAGTTCATAGTCAAAAGCTCTGTGAATGAAAAAATTTATTTTCAGAAAATAAGCATTTAATTATATTATATTAGTTCGTAAAGTTGTATGAATTGTTTCATTATTTCAGTACTTCTAGTAAATTACATAAATTTCAAAAATAAATTATTTTCAAAATAAGTATTGGACAACCAAGATTTTTAGTACAATTTAGCTTTTATAAATGAATAATTCTTTCAAAATTTAAATTCAATTTTGTCATATCTTTTATTAGAATATTATATCATTATTGAAAGTTTTAGTAAAGTTAATTTTAAAAACCACCAGAAACTATCCAAGTGATTTTACCCGCTCTACACTGGTGTGAATGCGTTTTCATAATGTATGACCAGATTACTAGAGGTCTTTGGGACCGACTCTCATACACACATAGGTTTTGGGCCGAGTACCGGGGTGCTTAGCCCTTTGGAGACAGCTCTGCGTGCGTATGACCAGATTTCATATTACAGATTAATTCAAGGTACCTTTTTGTGTAGTATATATTTCAGAATAATCAGTATATACATTTCATATTTCAGATTTCAGATCATACAGTTTCAGAATTTAAATTTCAACTTATAGTTTAATCTAATTACAGTTTATTTGAGAACTATAGTTATCCTTGCATTTTTCAGTTTCTCTATGCTTTACAGTTATTTTACTTATATCAAGTATAAGAGACTTTGTAATCTTTACTGCTTATAATTTTTGAAATTATTATTAGAATTCATAACTGCTTAAAAGTATTATAGAACAATTTAGAATTTCAATAAATATTTATAAACGAAAAAAGTAGAATTATTTGTAAACTCTCAACTCACTGAGTTACAAACTCGCATATTTTGTCATGTTTTTTCTTATTAGGATGCAGTAGAGTTCTTTGTACAGCTTTTGGGAGATTCTGCAGTTACAAGAGCTAGAGCCATCGAACCTAGTTGATTGTATGATAGTATTTTTGTTGAACAAGCCGTTATCATGCATTTGTCACTGGTTTACTAGCTTTGTATATGTCCTTTTTGTATTGCTTACGGCATGTAGAAGTTAGATGGGCTTACTGCCTTTTTGATGTAAATGATATACATTTGGCTATTTTGTAAATGATAGTAAAATGGTCAAGCTGTCTATTTTATTTTTATTGGTACATATTAGGAGGTAGGTAGACCCCAGTTGATATTGTATATATTGTGTTTAGAATTTTGTTGGTTTTTAGGTTGGTTTAGTCCAATTTACTAGAGAAAATCTACCAGACTTTTTATAAAATCTTTTTTGTTAAGTAAAAGTCAATCAGTCATAGAAAAGTCTAAGTAGCATTGGTGGTGGGTCTGGCATCTAACTGGTATCCATCATCAGCGCACGGCACGTCTTGGGTCCATTAGAGTAATTCAGGACCGGTGGTGTCAAGTTGGTATCATTGCGAACAAATTATGTAATCCGAGATGATGGTGCTTTGGTTATGGGAAACCACTTGTGTCTTCTTGATATTTCAGAATTGAAGAAAGAAATTTTAGAAGAAACACACAGTTCAGCATATGCAATACACTTAGGCAGTACTAAAATGTATCATTTATTAAAAAAGCATTATTGGTGGCCCTGTATGAAGAGAGAAATAGCATAGTTTGCATCCAAATGTCTTATCTGTCAGCAAGTAAAACTAGTTCGTTAGAAAGCATCTCAACTTTTACAACCATTGCCTATTCTAGAATGGAAATGAGAGCATATTGTAGATCGAATGACCAAGACTGTGAGATTTTTACCCATCAAATCGACTTACACTCTAAACAAGTTGGCAAAGTTATATGTGGTTGAGATAGTCAGCTTATATGTTACTCAGTGTCTATTATGTTAGAGAGAGATCATCGGTTTACATCTAAATTCTGGCCTAATTTGCAAGAAGCTATAAGCACTAAGCTACATTTCAGCACAGCTTTTCATCTGCAGACAGATGGTCAATCAGAGAGAACTATACAGACTCTAGAGGATATGTTACGAGCTTGTGTTCTACAGTTTAAACGTAACTAGGATACTCATTTGTCTTTGATGGAGTTTGCTTATAATAACAGTTACCACTTCAGTATTGAGATGGCTCCTTTTGAAGCACTATATGGTAGAAAATGCAAAATACCAATTTGCTAAAATGAAGTTGAAGAAAGAAAGTTAGTAGGTTCTGAAATTGTTCAAATTACTTTAAAGAATGTGAAATTGATTAAAGAAAAATTGGAGGCAGCACAAGATAGGTAGAAAAGCTATACAGACATAAGGAAAATATATCTTAAATTCGAAGTTGGGGAAGAAGTTTTTCTAAAATTATTGATATGGAAGAGTGTTTTGAGATTTGGCAAGCGGGGAAAGTTAAGTCCACAATATATTAGGCCTTTGAAATTATTAAACGGATTGGACCAGTTACTTATTGATTAACTTTGCCAGATGAGTACTTTTTTTTTTTTTTTAAATTCAAAATTTGAAATTCTCTAAATCAACTTTTAAAAAAATATTTTTGATCAATAAACACTTCTTTTACCATAATCAAACACCTATGTGTTTTAAAAAAAAACGCACTTGCCATCCAAGTAGAGCATTTGGGCCTTAAAAAAGTGAAAATGCTAGATGAACAACAACTTGAACATAAAGTTACACTACCATGTGTAAATTATCAAATTTGTCCTTGGAAAAGACAAAAATAAGAATTTGAATTATCTCTTTGCAAAGAACAAATTTGATATTTTACACGTGGTGGTCTAATTTTATGTTCACGTAGTATTACTCATAAAAAAGTGCTACCAAACACACACTAACCTCTTTTAAAATTTCCTTAGAATGTGTATTCTTGTTTTAATTAAAATTTTATAATTTATAATTATCTATATAATAGAAGATGATGAATTTTTCTTTATTTTTCAACTTTTTGTCTTAACATTTGTTCATGTATAGTAGTAATTGACACAAATTTCATAGATTTAAATTTCTTCGGAAGATTAGTGTCAATTAACTTGATAAAATTTTTATAGAGTTTAAAAATCTAAAAGTATTCAATTCAGATTTTTTAAACTACATAAAAGTTTTGGGTATTCAATATAGATTTTTAAAGATTTTTAAAAAGTCTTATAAAGTCATACGATATTCAATTCATACTTTTTAAAATCCTACCAAATTCAAGAATATTCAAAATATCGATGACTATTAATGACTTTATAGATAATATTATATGTACTAACTTTAAAGTACAGGGAATAAATAAAAGATATTACAATTTCTCTCTCATTCACTCCTAAGTCTTTGAAAGATATTGGGAAAAAAAATTCTTTTTTTTTTTCCTTTTTCCTTCAACAAACTATAGAGTCAAGATTAATATTCTTTTATTTATTCAATATGATTTTTTTTTTCTTCAATATATTTTCCTAACTATTTTTTTTTTCTCTTTCTTCTTTTTCCTTATACGAACTATATAACCATGATTAATCTCTAGTCAATTTGATTTTTTTTTCTTTTCAATATTTACTTAACAATTTTTCTATTTTCTTTTTTCCCCCCTTCTATGAACCTTTAGAGAAACGTGATTTTTTTTCTTCAATATTCTCGTAACCATTTTTTTCTCTTTCTTTCTTTTTTATCATTTTTCTATTTTTCATTAAAAAAAGATAAAATTATAATTAAATTGTTATATAATTATTGATTTTAGTTTATTAATGAATTTCATCAGGTTAAAAATTAATTTTTTATTATTGTATTTTTTATTTTCACTTTCATTCTTGATTTTTCTATTTATCTTGATGAGCATGGTTGTATTTTTTTTTAATTCGTAAATTGGTAGTTTGGTTATTTATTTATGCAATTGTGGTGACTAATAATGATATGTTAGCTATATATTATTAAATATAAAAAGGGAGATTATGAATTGGATAAATTTTTTTGTTGAAAAATTTAAAAAGAGTCGCATGCTATAATTTTTTGAATTTATCCACAAGCCATTTGAAAGTTTATAATTTTAGTCAAAAGAAAAAATAGAGTGAAATTAATAATTTATGTCATTAACTTTTAACATATATAGTTTACTTGTAGCAATTAAATAGAACATTTTTTATAAATTTAATAATATTAATACAATTAAATAAATTATTATTAAACTTTTATCCTGTGGCAATTTTTTTAACTACGTGATATTCAATTGTTTTATTCAAAATAAAAAAATAAAGTCTATAAAAGTCTATGAAAGTCTAAGAAAATTTTTAAAAATGAAATCTATAAAAAATTTATAGTAGTCTATTAAAATCAATCAGAGCTAATGAAATCTATCAGAGTCAATTATTTGAAAAATGTCAATCAAAATCTTTAAAAGTCTAGATTAAATACACTATCTAAAATAGCAAGGGGAGGAAAAGAGACGCAGCATGACGAGGACAGATATTAGACGATAAAAGTAAATATTATTTTTAATAAGGTTAAATTTGACATTTGATCTTACAAAAAAATATTTTAAACGAAAAAATATAAAGTAGACATTTTTCATTTTTGCCATTACTAATGCTAGAGTGCTATCTTAAAGTGAATGTAAGAGATGGATTTGTGGAATTTTAGCTATGAACATTGTTACCACACGATTATGATATGGCCGTCACGTCAGCACAGGCCCCGCCTAAGGACTATATGGGCTCTGCTAGGGCCTTAGGAAGGCCCATCACACAATTAGGCCTTCGACAGCGAGAAATCCGCGAGTCATGTGGAGGGCCTCGACACCCTCATGCGAACCATAGGGCCTCGTCAAAGCCTCGCATCATTCGTAACCAGGGTACGGCAGGCAGCCAGAGAAGTAATTAAAGGAGGATCGCGTTGATTTGGCGTATGGATTCTCACAAGGAAACCGGATCGCAATCTCCCAAAATCATGCAACGTGATAAGCTCAAAGAAGGAAGATAATCTCGGATATCTTTATCACATAAGGAAGGAGGATTCGATTGAGTATCAAATTGATTTGTCTCCTAAATCAATTAGATCTCTCGCGCTATAAAAACAACGCCTCCGGTTGTTCCAATGTATGCATTTTTTTACGCTTACGATTCCCACCCTAAACTCTGCTCAAACTTCTGCCTGCTTGTCTCTCCCACACTCCTATTTTGTTCCCGCCCCCGCGTATTCTTTATATACTGGCTGTTGACTTGATCGTCGGAGTGCCAACGATCGCCGGACCCTTTTTCTCCGGAGATCTTGGTGCCTAACGGTCGTCCTAGTGTGCAGGTAACATACGAGCTGGCAGAGGAGTGACTGGAGATCTGTTGGCACGTGGACTGGTGCAGGTTCAGACGTCAACAGATTGGCACCGTCTGTGGGAATCGAGAAGCCTTACACGACCCAGTGCTCTTGGTAAAGCGTGTCTTCTACCCAAAGAAGCATGACGTCCGAACAATCCACAGAAGAGGAGGTGGAGTCCCACCATACCAACCTGCGACAGGAGAGCATTCAGGACTTACAGAACGTTACCTGTCGCAGGAAGAAAAGACATCAGAAGAAACGGACGATGGAGCAGGAGAACCAGGACCTCAAGATAGACAACGCCCGGATGAAGGCAGCGCTTGAACTGTTGGAGAATCAATCCCTCCAACATGGACCCAAGCGCAGCCGTGCCCGGAGGAGTCCCTCACCCACTGGTTCGCTGGACAGCCATGGTTTCCGAGAGGAATCCCCTGTTCCTCACGATTGGAACCTTCAGAATTCGGCCCTGAAGCATCCGCAGGACGGCCACAAAGGGAGACCCTTCCCTGTACGAGATAGCCATCCTGTTTCTGCAGCTAGCGTGTTTGAGAGGCTGGGAGTAGGGTCTTCGGTCGCGCCCCCCCAGCCCTCGCACAGTAGGCACAACGAGCATAGCGAGGCCCGTACGGAGAAGAAGAAGGACCCGAAGATTCAAGAAAAGACCGAGGACGACAAGGAAAAACTGGAGTGTTATGAGGACGACGACGACGAGAACCTACCCTTCACCAGCTACATGAAGGCGATGGAAGTGCCAGTCAACTTTCGAATGCCCATCATAGATAAGTATAACGGGAGAGATGATCCCACGGACCACATAAACACCTACAAAACAAAACTCCAGGGCCAATCCCCCGCAGTAAAGTGTCGGAACTTCCATACCACGCTCACGGGTGATGCGAAGAGGTGGTACAACAAGCTAAGACCCGGGAGCATCCGAAGTTGGCCACAACTCAAGAGGGAGTTCGTCAACGCCTTCATTGGCAACCGGACGATGATCGCCGACATCGCCCAACTTAATGATATCCGGCAGAAGGAGGGAGAAACCGTCAAAAGCTACTTTAAACGATTCAGCAACATCATCAACAAGATCGAAACGGTGACCGACGAGAAGGCCCTGGATGCGCTGATAACAGGGCTCCACATGCGAACCCCCTTCTGGAGAGACGTCCAAAATAGTCAGCTGAAAGTCTACAGCCAGCTGGTGGACATGATACAACGTGAAATCTGATCAGAAGAAACGATCGAGAACAGAGAAATAGCTGAAAAGGAGAGAGGAGATCGATACAGGAGAGAGGGGCGTCGCTCCCCAGAACCTCGGTTCACCCGCTTTCAGATAAGGCGTTTTCCAGAACCCGCCCACAGCCATTACCGGAGGTTCAATCAAACTGAGGTAGCCCTAGCCCCACGGGCACCAGTAGCGGCCCCCTTACCCACGGAGGCCCCACCCAAGTTCTGTCGTATACACAGGACCAGGGTGCACAACACAGAAGACTGCCCAGATGTAAGGGAGTTAATCAACCGCGGGAACCACGGGCCAGGCGAGAGGGATCAGGCGGCGCGAGGACGACGAGGACCGCCCACGCAAGGGCGAAGGCCCCCTCCTCAGCGCCACAATGAGGGACCTCGTCGCGAAGGAGGAAAGAACAAGGGGAATAGGGACCAACCGAGGGCCGAGAGGCCCCAATGAGCCCTGCCCATCCGAGAGATAAATACCATCTTTGGAGGACCGTACGTCGGAGGAAGCACGATGAACTCACGGCGTAACTATGCGAAGGCTGCCAGGGGAGAACCCCTAGAGAGTTGGCAGGTACACGGACATCGGCCTAGGATACCGCCAATCACATTCACGGAAGATGACGAATCCGGGATTCATTACCCGCATTGCGATGCTCTAGTGGTACGCGCCATTGTCGCCAGGAACGGCCTAGGCCGGATGCTGGTTGACGATGGAAGTGCCGTGAACATCCTATTCGGTAACACGTTCGATCAGATGGACGTGGATCACATGCCGACGGCCATCACCGAGCCGTTGTTCGGTTTTATCGGGGACAGTCTCGTCCCGCGGGGAAGAATCACCCTGGAGGTAGATTTCGGGGAACCACCGTGCCACCTCTGGAAATACATGGAATTCCTAATAGTGGACACTCGCTCGGCCTACCACGGGGTTCTCGGTAGACCCGCGCTGAAAGACTTACAGGCAGTTACGTCCATACACCACTTGTCGATGAAATTCCTGACTACTGGGGGAGTAGCGAAGATCCACGGTAATCAGACGGAGGCACGGGCATGCTACATGAACGCGTTACGAAAGGCTGCCAAGCGCGAGGATATTACCCCAGCCGTAACAACTTGAAACCCTGCCAATGGGATTTTTTTTGTGTTGTCTTTTTCCTACATTGTTTCGATCTCTTTAGAGATTTTTCCCTTTCACCGGACGCCGGGAAACTGGGCGCCGCTCAATAAACATTCGTCTTTTATGCAACCAACTCGTTCCCTAAACGAAGAGCAACAACACGGCAGCGAGGGAGTGCGGTTCGCGGCCGACTCCATTAACTCGCTGGGTAAATATTTTACGCGTAAGAATGCAACTACGGAAACACGGCAGCGAGGGAGTGCAGTTCGCGGCCGACTCCATTAACTCGCTGGGTAAATATTTTACGCGTAAGAATGCAACTACGGAAACACGGCAGCGAGGGAGTGCGGTTTGCGGCCGACTCCATTAACTCGCTGGGTAAATATTTTACGCGTAAGAAATGAACTGCGGAAACACGGCAGCGAGGGAGTACGGGTCGCGGCCGACTCCATTAACTCGCTAGGTAAATATTTTACGCGCAAGAATGCAACTACGGAAACACGGCAGCGAGGGAGTGTGGTTCGCGGCCAACTCCATTAACTCACTGGGTAAATATTTTGCGCGTCAACAAGCGATTACAAAGTACTCAGCAGCGGAAGAATTCGGTTCGCGGCCGACTCTACCAAACCCGCTGGGTAAATATCTTACGCGTTATTAATCAAGTAAAAACGACCCGACAGCGAGGGAGTGTGGTTCACGGCCAGCTCCGCCAACTCGTTGGGTAAACGTTCTACGCATCTGTATGTAACTATGGTCCATTTGATAACGAGGAAAATTAATCATGGCTCGCGAGCCACCTCGCGCTACTAGGGGCGCTGTTTATGGCCTTGGATTCGAGCCCACAAATCCGTAAGAAACACTAAACGCCGATGATACTCATAGCAAACATGCAATACAGGGGCACGATAAGGACAAGCACACGCGAATATGAAAGTAACACTGCATCCTTTTTATTTCATACGATACACAATACAGGAGAAGACATAACTGCAATATGTTCTAAACACCCCGCTGCCTCTCCGGGACAGCACATGAATGGGATAACTAGATCTGCTAACCCTATCTCCTGATCCACGCTGGCCCCGCCCAGGTTGGGGAACCTGACTTCACCATGATTGGGAGTCTCCCAAGCCATATATGAGTTAATTTGATGGCTTATGAGACCACACTGCTCAAAAAACGCCGTTGATGCCTTTTTTTGACAGTGGGAGACCCCCCTAGACCGATCAACCGTTCAAAGAGGGGTCGGGCTAAGGCTGCTAAGCCTAAGCCCCCACCCCGTACGTTTGGTCCCCTGAACGTTGATTGGCCGAATTTTTGGTCCTCTGAATGTTGATTCTCAGATTGATAGGCATCTTGATGAATGCCAGCCCTCCAACCATGTCACCATCACACGTTTTCTATCTCTATCCCTATCTTGATAACGACAGGTTATGTACAGCAGTTCCACGATAGGAGAGGTCTGATTGGGCTCATATCCTATTTATAGAGGGCAACGTTGGGAAAAGGTGTAAATGCAATAAATAAATACGGTCATAACTGGAACGACGCACGGACGTCCCACCTCCCCAAGGCATGGAAGACGCCAACTTTTTGGATTCCACCAGATATCTGCGTCATCAATGCTAGGAGGAATGATTCCCAAAATGATTCTCACGTGCACAGAATCGAATCGTCGGATAAACAAAATGTCAAATCCAATTTTGTTTTTTTCGATTAAATCAGGCATAAAAAACTTAAGGATTACAAAATATGAATGCCCTGCCGCCTCTTCAAGGGTCAGCACATCACGGGCCTCCCTCCGTTGGAGGAAATGACTGATCGCCCACGGTACCAGGCTTGGCTTCATGGACTTGAGCCTCGGCAGGGCCCTGTCTAAGGAAGGAGAGGTCCCATTCCGAGTGAACCTCCATGATGCTCTCCACCGGTTGCTCGCCTCCAGCTGTCATCAAACGCTGGGCAAGGTCCTGATACTCAGGTGTCTCCACGAAGGCGTCCTGGTAAGCCTCCACTGCCTTGGCCCCGGCAGCCGCGCATTCGGCCTGAACCCTCTCCAGTTCCAGCCTCGTGTCCGCCAACAACTTGTCCTCCTCCGCGACGAGGGTCTCCATCCTGCTAGTCGCGTTCGCAAGAGCTTCCCCGGCTGCGAGTGCCCGGTCCTCTGCCGACTTTTGGGCCTCTTCAGCACGCGTCCGCGCCTCTTCGGCACTCTTCAAGAGCTCCTCGGCTTTCTTCTGAGAGGCCTCAGCAGCCCGCTTTTGCTCCCGGGCGTCCTTCAGACATTCTTTCGAGGCCTTCAGTTCGATCTCATATTTCTCCTTGGTAGCCGCCTCCCTACCTACAGAGGCGTCGAGCTTGAATCGAAGTCCCCCCCTTTCGGACTCCAACTGCGCCTTCTCGAGCTGAAGGACTTTCAGTTCCTCGGCCAGCTTGGCAGACTTGGCCCCCTCTTCATGACATTGGCCGTCATAACTTTCGACGACACTGAACAGCTCTTTGCTCAGCACCAGGCCTCGTATCAGGTTCATCTCTGCCATCTTCAGCCGCTCCCGTACGGTGGCCCCCTCGGCAGTCTTCTTCCATTTCGGGGTCCAGTACTTGTGCACACTGGCCGCCATCATCGCGGGATGGGCTGGGAGCATTTCCAGGACGGCAGTCTCCAGTTCTCCCCGACGTTGGGTTATCTGGACGGGGCTCCCTTGATCGGGCGAGGGACCAGGAAGCCTCCCGAGCTGGCACCTGAGTAGAGGACCCTTCGCCGCTGGCGGGGCGGGCAAGGTGGAGTGTGGGCACGCTCCTGAACTTAAAAGCTGTCAAAAAAAAAAAAAAAAGAAGAAAAAACATACGTTAGAGAGAAAACGGAGCGCCCGGATCATTCCACGCCAGAATATCAGAACACCAAAGCAAGTGAGGCTTACACATCAGTCCGCAGCCCGCCAAAAGTTTGTTGTCTTTCAGGAGATTCCCAAGGCTACGGAACTCGCTGCTGAGGGACCGAACCTTATCCCACTTCGACCTCAGCTCTCCTTGGTTTCTCTTCGGGATCGGTGACTTCTCGTAATCTGCAAACAGGAATAATCACATCAAGTCAGGAATCATAACCAAAACTTCACATAATTGTGGGAAGTTATACCAAGATCCCCGAAATGTCGAGGGACGGACACATGCGGAAGGGGGTCCTCTGGTGTAAATTCCCAGTCTCCGCCAACAAATAGGAACCTCTCTTTCCAGTTGTGCACCTTGTTGGGACTATCAGTGGCCGTCCCCCATTTTTGCCCCGGCCGGGGAGATATGTTATACCATCCGGCGGACCGGCAGGAGCGGTATATGGACTCAAACTCCCTGGGGGACAGATTCCCTCCAACCTCGGCAACGCTCCATAACATATAGGAGGCTACCATCTGCCCCCAGCCATTTGGCGTTATTTGACAGGGAGCTAGATTCCAGTCCCTCAGCACTTGACGGAAGAACGGATGCATAGGTAGGCGAAGGCCTTGCTGCATCGCGGGCTCGTAGACCGCCATACACCCTTCGGGTGGATGGTCGGCATGCTCATCTGGGCTCGGGACTCTGAGCGTCACGGTCGAAAGAATTACGTAGGACAACCGTATGTCCTCCAACTCCGCCTCCGTAATCCTCGACTGAGCCATGGACGCCTCGGTCGCCGATCGTTTCAGTTCCTCATCCAGAGCCCTCGCAGACGGAGCATCCCTCTTGTCCAGAGATCCCCTCATTTCAGGCACCCCCGCGTCCGGCTTCCCCTTCACTACCGTTTCTTCTGCCGGCATGGGAGGCCTGAGCTCCCGCCCACTCGTCGACGGAACCGACGGGCTCGCAACCTGGGGCTCCGGATTCACCCCTCCTGCGACTCCAGAGGAAGGAGACGATGCAGAGGCCGACGAAGAGACGCTCCCAATAATACTAGGGTTTGTAGGAATGTCAGACGGGTTCTGTGAGTCGTCGCCTTCAGATGTCATTTGACCGTACCCACGTAATGGAACCGTGCTGTGACTAAGAAAATAAACAATGCAAACAAATTTCAACCGTTGTCCGTGTGCTTACCTCGATTATATGGCTCAAACGGTACACCAGCGTCACGTGTTCCGGCTATCGGCAGAAGAACTACAGTAAGCACGACAGTAGGAAGAAGGTGCAACTTTTGAGTGGATGCCTGGTTTTATATAGGCACGTTCACCGTACAGATCTCAAACGTTCAAATCTGGGCATACGGGCGGTCGACGCGTGTCTTCAATGGTGCAGCAGGCGGGAAAGCGAAACCTACGCATTTAATGAAACGGGGCGCACGCGCTCCACGCGCGCCCCCATATTCCCTCTCACGCGACCGCATTTAATGCGTACACCCCCTCACTCATGATTGTCTGGCCAGAGGGTGACAGTCTTGATGGACAGAATCACGCCATCAGAGGGCACGTCAGCAGTGGCCTGGTCCCTTGAAGCCCTCACCCGTCATAAATGTTCGGCTTCGGACTTGGGGGACTATACTGGGGAGGACGAATTACTCCCTACCGAACCACCTTAAGAAACACTTCATGCGAGGCACATCAACACTCTACTTATCCTCACAAGTCCCACGCCTAGCATAAATAATAGGCTTGGACTTGGAGGACTATTGTTACCACACGATTACGATATGGCCACCACGTCAGCACAGGCCCCACCTAAGGACTATATGGGCCCTGCTAGGGCCTTAGGAAGGCCCATCACACACTTAGGCCTTCGACAGTGGGAAATCCGTGAGTCATGTGGAGGGCCTCGACACCCTCATGCGAACCATAGGGCCTCGTCAAAGCCTCGCATCATTCGTAACCAGGGTACGGCAGGCAGCCAGAGAAGTAATTAAAGGAGGATCGCGTTGATTTGGCGTATGGATTCTCACAAGGAAACCGGATCGCAATCTCCCAAAATTATGCAACGTGATAAGCTCAAAGAAGGAAGATAATCTCGGATATCTTTATCACATAAGGAAGGAGGATCCGATTGAGTATCAAATTGATTTGTCTCCTAAATCAATTAGATCTCTCGCGCTATAAAAACAACGCCTCCGGTTGTTCCAAGGTATGCATTTTTTTACGCTTACGATTCCCACCTTAAACTCTGCTCAAACTTCTGCCTGCTTGTCTCTCCCACACTCCTATTTTGTTCCCGCCCCCGCGTATTCTTTATATACCGGCTGTTGACTTGATCGTCGGAGTGCCAACGATCGCCGGACCCTTTTTCTCCGGAGATCTTGGTGTCTAACGGTCGTCCTAGTGTGCAGGTAACATACGAGCTGGCAGAGGAGTGACTGGAGATATGTTGACACGTGGACTGGTGCAGGTTCAGACGTCAACAAACATCTATCATGTATGTAGTTGTTGGCCGTAGTAAATAAGATTGAAGGGTTGCATGTGCGAAAATGATAATATTAAACGAACTACATTTTAGGTTTGTTGAAGCTCATGGGTTTAGGTTGTTTTATAGTATAGCGTGTCCTCAGTTTGATCCTTCTTATTAGAGACATTTATCAATCATATTTGGATGAGAAAATGAAATTGAGAGAGATTTTTTCTATCCACCATCAAAGGGTTTCTCTTACTACTAATACTTGGACTTCCAATCAAAATATTAATTATATGTCTCTAGCCGTATACTATGTTGATTCTGATTAGATGCTTTATAAGCGAATTTTAAGTTTTAGTGTTATTGGTAATCATGAGGAAGAAACCATTGGCAATGTTATTGAGAGTTGTTTGCACGAATGGGGTATTGAAATAGTTTTTACAATCACTATTGACAATACATCTGCAAATAATACTGCTATTTCCTATGTTAGAAATAAGATGAGTAGTTGGGGTAATGATGCATGTGTGTTAAGTGGAATTTATTTGCACGTGAGATGTTGAGCACATATTGTCAATTTGATTGTATGTGAGGGGATGAAGGAAGCACATGACTCAATTGTTGCTATTCGTAATGCAATGAAATATGTTAAATCTTCTCCTGTTAGGTATGAAAAATTGAAGGAGTGTGCAAGGCAAAAAAAAAAAAATTGATTGCAATTCTGTTGTATTTTTTAATGTTGCAACTAGGTGGAATTCCACATATTTGATGTTGGAAGTTGTTTTGAAATTAAAAAAAGCTTTTAAGAGGTTATGAGAAGAGGATGCACAATATTTGAATAACTTCCGAGAGGATGATTTTATTGGTGGTAAAAAAAGTGGTAGATCTCCGACATGTTTTGATTGGGATAATGCTTATGTTTTTGTCAATTTCCTTAGAAATTTCTATAATGTGACTTTGAATTTTAGTAGTTCATTGCATGTTAGCTCTTGTGCTTATATTCATGAAATATGTACACTTATAACTGAATTGGACCAATGGAGTTTAAGTGGTGATCGTCTTTTGGATCAAATGGCCATTAACATGAAGAAAAAGTTTGACAAGTATTGGGGTAAAATGGATAATGTTAACCAAATGTTGCTTGTTGTTACTGTGCTTGATCCTCGATAAAAATTGGAATATATTGAATATTGTTTTGGTGAACTCTATACTAACGAGTCACTTGCTACTAGAATGACCAATACTTTCAAAGAAAATTTGATTGACATTTATGAGTGGTATGTGGGATGCGACGTAACTTCAGAAAGTAGTCAAGTATCAACTCAGACATCTTTAAGTTCAATAACTTTTGATAGAGATAGTTCTTCTACACTATCTTCAGCGCATCTGAATAGGTTTAAGGCAAAAAAAGCAGCAAAAGATTTGGTTGAAATAAAAAATGATGTGGAAAGATATTTACTAGATGCTTGTGAAGCTATAGAGGACAAGGATTTTGATGTTCTAAATTGGTGGAGGGTTAATTGAAATAAATATGGTACCTTGTCTAAACTAGCAAGAGATGTGTTGGCTATTCAAGTGTCTACTGTGGCTTCAAAAAATGCATTTAGTACTGGAGGAAGAATTCTTGATCTATTTCATAGTTCTTTTAAGTCATAGAATGGTGGAAGTTTTGGTGTGCATTTAAAATTGGCTCAAAGCTTCTCCTAACTTGGATGGATTTTGTATGGAAGATGTAGAGCATTACAACAAATTGGATGAAGGTAATATACATATTTCAATGAAATTGTTAAATTTAACATGTTTTTATCTATTTTTTTTTAATTCAAGTCATTATTTTTTGTAGAGATTTTGGAATCAATGAAATCAAAACCAAATGAAGAATCAATCAAGGCTGAGTGATTTATTAGTTTTCCAAGTTTTCCAGGTAGATGCATTGGTAAATATATGGAAGTCTTTATTTATTGTGAGACTCATTTTTCTAAATATTTCATTTATTTTGTTGTAGGTATACATCTTGAAACTTGTGGGATGGTTACTGGAAGTCTTGATTATTCAAAAGACTTTATTCAATGTTGGAACTTGGATAGTTGAACTTGAAGATTTTAAGTTTCTAATTTAATATGCAATTTCAATATTTTTTTAGGAGTATGGATTTCTGTAAAAAAAAAATTAATTTCGTACTTATTCATTTTGATGAATTTTAGTGATTTATTTCCATTTGAGTTATTTTTTAATTTGAAAGTTTGGCTGAAGGATTAGGGAATGATTTTTTTTTAGTAGATTGGTAATTAATTATTAAAGATTGATGTTATATTTTTGTTAAAAATGGCTTATGCATTTAGTTAAATTATTTTCATACTCAATTGGAGGGTCAATAAAGTTCAAAGATTTTTTTAACCAAAATATTTGTACAAGGTCTTAAAAAAAAGGGTCCAGATTAATTTGAGTTGCAGGCCCAAACTGAAAACCCATTTGTTGGTTTGGGTTGGGTTGGTTATTAAAAATTCATAACCAATCACGTTGGGTTGGGTTGCATCTTTAATTCTTCAAAATTGAGTTCGCATTTTTCTGTCCAATCGAACTTTACTCCTTTACAAGTTAACTATGTCAATGGTCTTGATATCTTGGAGAACTCTTCAATAAATCTCGTATAGTATCCTGCTAAACCTAAGAAGCTACGAATTTCTCCTACATTGGTTGGTCTCGACCAATTTAACACTGTCTCCACCTTGCTTGGATCAACCTCTATCTCTCGGGTTGTGACAACATGCCCAAGGAATACTACCCGTTCTAACCAGAATTCACATTTCTTGAACTTAGCACAAAGTTTCTCATTCTTCAGGACTTCCAATACAATCCTTAAGTGCTCATCATGTTCCTTGTTACTCTTTGAGTAGATTAGGATATCGTCAATGAACACAATAATAAAACGATCAATGTATTCGTGGAAAACACAATTCACCAAATCCATAAAGACTTATGGGGCATTAGTCAGGCCAAATAGCATAACTAAGAACTCGTAGTGACCATACCGAGTCCTAAAGGTCGTCTTTGCAATGTCACTAGACTTGACCCTTAACTGGTGGTATCCTGACCTCAAATCGATCTTTGAAAATACGATAGCACTTCGTAGCTAGTCAAACAAGTCCTCAATCCTAGGGAGGGGGTACTTGTTCTTAACAGTGATTTTTTTCAATTCTCAATACACCTCATCATTGACCTGTATTTCTTCTTGACAAATAACACAAGTGCTCTCCATGGTGATACACTGGGTCAAATAAATCCTTTTCTCAACACCTCCTATAGTTGAGCCTTCAATTCTTATAACTTTTTTGGTGCCATTGTGTAAAGAGCCTTGGAAATAGGCGTAGAATAAGGAACCAGATCAATCGTGAATTGTACTTCCCATTCTAGTGGCTTTTCATTCAAATCATCGGAGAAGACTTCCGAAAAGTCCCGTACTACCCTAACATCATTCATGGTTAATTCCTCATCCTCTTTTACTATTATTGACATCAAGAACCCCATACAAATATCTGTTTTCTAAAGTTTCCTTGCCTTAAATGCTGAAATCATGGGGGGTAAGGGTTTTGTCTTGATTATTGGAAGGCGAAATTCTAGTTCTCTAGGACGTTTTAAAACCACTTCTCTTTCGAAACACATGGTAGTCGTGTAATTCTTGGAAAGCCAGTCAATTCCCAGAATCACGTCGAACTCTTGCATGTTCAGGATATATAAGTTTGTTTCCAAGAATATATCCTCAATTTCTACCTTAACTATATTTAATATATGGTCTGTAGTCAATACCTCTCCAGAGGAAACAAAAACCTCTAAGGGAGTACTTATATGTTCGATAGGTACATAAAGTTTGCTTATAAAAGAATGAGTAGCACCAGAATCAATCAAAGTATAAGCGGGTGTACGAGATATAAAGATGTTATCTGCTAAAACGTTGCGGTCCTGATCCCCTTCATGTTCGGTGAGTGCAAATACACTGGCTTGGCCCTTAGGGAGATTTCTTGTTGCTACCGCTGCTAACCCTTGGGACAAAATTTTTCCATATGGCCTATCTCACAACAGTTGAAGCATACACCGATTCCCATGAGACATGCTCTAGCATAGTGCTTCTGGCACTTGACAAACTGGATGTTGTTGATAATTGTTTGCAGTTGAGCCCCCTTGATCTTCTATAGAAAGTTCTGCTTCCATTTTCCTTTGTTGTCCTCCCACTTACGCTTCTTGGGTGGTCCGGACAAATGCTTGTTGCTGACGTTGGAGATTTTCTTAAAATTGACTAATTAGGTCTTAGCCAGCACTTCATTATAGGTGCGTAATTCAAATGTTACCACAACATGTCTGAGATCATCTCATAAGTCTTGCTCGAAATGTCTTGCCCGAAACGTCTTGCCCTTTTGAACTCAGTGTCAACCATCTCTAGAGCATAGCGTGACAATTCATCAAACTTCTTCTCATAATCTGTTAGGGTCATCGTACCATGTTTCAGCATCAGGAACTTTGTCTTTTTCTGACTTTGAATGCTTATTGGATAATATTTTTCAAAGAAATGCTCCTTGAACTGATCCCAAGTCCACACATGGTCACGAACTCTAAACCTGACAGTTGAGTCCCACCAGTGCCTAGCTCCCTGCTACAACATAAATGCTGCACAAGTCATCTTACTTGGTTATGGACATTTGATAAGATTAAAAATCCGTTCAATCTCAATTACCTAGTCTTCGACTGCCAAAGGGTCAGTCTCATCCTCAAATGTTGGAAGTTGGAGTTTCCTGAATCGCTCAACAAGTGTAGCAGTAGTGTTACTCCCATCATCCGCCGGTGAAGGTAAAGGTGGCAGTGGCGACGTCGCCTAAGTGAAGTTGCACATCATTTCCATAAATTGTTGGACAAATTGCGCGTCAAGTACATTGCCTTGGGTGCCGTTCCCATTATTTGAGGTTCTACCACGGGTATCCATAGCCTTACATAAATGATAGTAACTATTTAGAGCTAATATATGTTGAGAATGATGAACAAAATAATAATAATAATAATAATAGCGTGCTTTATTCATAATTATTCATGAGTTCACATAAAGGACTGCTAGGCATACTCGGCGTCCAAAAAACTAAAAACAATATAAATTCAAACATAAAGTAAACAAGACATTTTCTAACAATTCTTCCCAGTATTCTCCTCTTGACCTGTTCCTTGGTTCTCCTCAGGTTTTGGTTCAGGGATACCCTGAGGGTTGCGCCCAAGGAAAATTACAGGGTTTGGTTCTGGGACATCCGCAGGGTATAACGCAGGGGTGTACTCATCACTCGGGTCATTCTCAATATAATTACCATCGTCATCGACCTCGAGTATCTCTACAAAGTTGCTCCGTCTAGGTGGGCTAAACGGGGAGAAAAGATTATGTTTATAGCCCGTGGGTGTACAGACGTCTCTAATGTCTTCATGGTTCACCCTCAACCTCTTCTTTAAATATCAGAACAATAACTCATGAGAGGTCCGGTAGTCAAAAGTCTCTTCAAGTCTCTCGATAATTTGCCTCCAGTAAGGGGTAAAGGTTCGGTTGAGGTGAAGTGCGATCTCGTCCTTATGAAATTGGTGGCCATTGACCCTTGTCCCTCGATAGATCATCTCCATGGTCTCTAAGTGTTGTAACAAACTGTGGTTTGGGTTTCTCATGTAATTTCTATGCAACCAAGTGAAGTGATTGTGCCTCTTCGCTCAGTTGGATTGACCTTGCGTACTAACCATCTAACAGAGAATGGAAAAGAACGTAATTACTTATTTAAAAATAAAGGAATATTTTTTTTTTTCTTTTTAAAATTCCAAAAATAGAAGTTGTTCCTAAAATGGGATCTTACGAGACTTAAACTTTAAAAAAAAAAAAATGGTCCTTGTAAATAAATATGTCAAAGTATGAATTATGGGGATTTTGTTTTTTTAAAAAAGGGAAACTTTCTTAAATTTTAAGTAGATATGTTGTTTGTATTATTGTTCTTGTTTTTTCGATTTGAATAACACGCTACTAAAAGGCTTCCAAGGGAGGAGGGGATTCACAATGGACCAATTAAGTCCCAAGTTCTCCTGAGACAGTTTACGTCTTTTTTACAAAGCCTTCCAATTTTGCAAATACGCAAATCAACAAAATTCAAACAATACATAGAAACAAATAGTGTGTAAAAGTATAAATTTTCATAATTGGTAATTCTCAATCGACACATCCTACTTAAAGACTTTTTGAAAAATATAATTTTCACAATTAGATCCCATTCTCTAAACTTAATATTTCCTAATATTGTCAGTCCCGTGTTTTTACACAAAGGTAGAGGTAGAGGGATAAATTATTATACACTAATCTAACATCAATGCCATATATAAGCGTAAAATCCGTATAACATATAATTCCATAATATAATAAATATTTCATATCTAGCATGCCTTCATAAAACCACATAGTGACATTTATATCTTATAACATCATCATTTCTACATTACTACGAAAATCTATGGTTACTATTTCGCATAATAAACAAGTTTTCATAATTAACATTATATTCCAAATAAATTTATAACTATTATGAATAATCATAAAGCATATAACATAGCTGGTTCGAGGAAATCAAGACCTGGTGTAGCGGGGTGGTGGCTAAAAATTTACTTCCTAGAAATAATAAACCATTTCTAAAACTCTTTATGTTTTAGACTTATCATTCTTGAACTAAAAAAATAAAAAAAATAATACATATTTTTTTAAATCTTGAACTATAACCTCATCACTGATCAAAAAAAAATTATAAAAATCTTTTGAACAGTAACCGTGCGTCACTATTCATATCGTGAACAATGTAAACAATGATCGAGTCACAGTTCATATCGTGAACAGTGCATTTGAAAAAAAAAATCTTTAAGTATACAGAACCGTTTTGCTCTTATACCAACTGTGATGCTCCAAAACTTATTTGGTTAGGTGCCACGAAAGTTTTACTAAACGAACAATAACCATAATATAACAAAACAAACATTTTTGTGATATAATTATAAAACAAATTTATTTGATCGCAAGATATTATTTGAAACTTTAACTTAAAGATAATAAAGATAAAATTAGAAAATAATCTAATTCAATTAATGTTAAAAGTCTTAAAAAAATAATTATAATTTGACACATTCTTAAGTTGTTGTCACCACAAGTCATGCTCACATCTCAACTTCCACAACCCTAGTTGCCTGAAAAAGAGATAGAACATAATAGTTTGACATTTCTAAAATCTCATTAAGTACACAATAAATTGTAATGTTAAATTCATAACATAATGGAGACACAAAGATTTTACCAAACTTCGTGGTATAACCCATTGTGCTAACGCTACTAAAATCCTGTCCCCTTATCATGTTCATAATCATATCATATTCATATGGGACCCATAATCATAACTTTCAAAGGTCTAGAATTTTAATAACATGGCATAACATACATACTTTCGGAAACGATAGAGAAATAATAAGAAGAGTAGATAATAGTAGTTCGATCCCGTCTAAGACCACTTTTTTATTTTTTTATGCTACCTTTTGTATGTGTGCGATAAGAATAATGTTTCGTATAATTTAAATAGTGGATAGTACTTGTGAGGGTGGAGAAATGAGTCTTAAATAGGGTAGGCTAAGACTATATGCATAGCCTTTATGGATGGAAAATGTTTGTGTGTGTGAAGTCATTGCTCATTTTTGCACTAAAATGAGGTCATCTCTTCCCTAAAATCCGTGTAATTTGAAGTGAAAGCCAAGATTTTTGTTCAAAATCGTGAATGATGGTATTAAAATAAGAGTTTTCATTTTTACATGCATTCACACACATTAATGGCAAGAATATATATTCTTTCACTATTAAGGATTTAAATAATATGAAACATATGCCAACAATTCAATAATTTCCTAAAATCACGTTGAAAAATATAATCACACATCTAGAACTGCAGCAAGGTCCCCAAAAAGAATTGTGTTAACACTTAATTTGGTCATCTAACTATCAACTTTTATAATTAGGTTCAAATTCGGGTGTGGGGTGTTATACCTTAGTTGTCCAATTTAATTGGAAATTAAAGCAACTAAATGTTAAGACTGTTTTTCTTCATGTAGAGTTAGATGAGGTCATTTGCATGTCTCAACCTCAAGGCTTTGAGGTGAAAGAGAAGTTTGAACTTATGTGCTTATTTAACAAATCCTTGTATGGTCTTAAGTAGAGTCACATGTGGTCTTAAGCAGAGTAACATGTAATGGTATAAAAAATTTGATGCTTATGTGCTTAAAATTGGTTTCAAAATGAGTGAATTTGATGCATGCTTGTATTACAATAACATTAAGATAGACTGTGAAATTTGCTTGCTATTATATGTTGATGGCCTGTTGCTTGCTAGTAACAGTAAAACTGAAATCATACAAATGAAAAACCTTTTGAAATTTGAATTTTAGATAAAATACTTAGGATAGGCAAGAAAAATTCTTGGTATGGTTATTAAAAGGAATATGGCTGAAAATAGATTGACTATTAATCAAGAGTCTTATTTGGAAGAAGTAATAACCAAATTTAGTATGAAATTTGCTAAGTCTGTCAATGTACCATTAGCTAGACACATGTCATCTACTCAATGCCCTAAAACTGAAGAAGAAAAGCATGAAATGAGTAATGTTTGATGTCAAATTTTAATTAACTCGCAAGTGTACGAATCTATTAGAATATAGAAAAGTAGTAACGAGGTCGATCCCACAGATACTGCAATAGAGAAAGTATAATTTAATCCTAATTACTATTATTCTATGCTAGTTGAGTCGAAAGATTGTTGTTGAAAGAGCTTAACTTAAAAACTAATTAAATAAGCTAAAAACACTTAGGTTGAAGAATCAAGTTGTGTAAAATACCAACGTTTCGGAATCCACCATTGTTTAACTTAGTAATTATCCAATTATTGTTTAATTCCCTAAAACACACGACAATACAAAATCAATCTATTGTCGTCCCGAAAGATTTATCAATTAAGTTCAGAAGAAGAAAATCAAATATAGGCTCCCCTTATGCTTCAAACATAAACTACTTAAACGTTTTTCGTATCAAGTTCAATTAAAAGAAAACAAAGAATCAAAGAATCTCTAAGCATTCTATGTATCCCAATTCGAATAAAAGATGACAAAAAATCAAAAGAAATTAATAGAACATATTTAAGCGTCAAGCATGGATTAATTAAATCAATATCTAACTATCATAAATACATGATATTTAAGATGAAAGATATTCTATTTAATTAATCTAACAAGAACGAACCATGAACATTAAAGTTCTAAAAAAGAATTAAACGAATAACGAAATAATCAATTAATAAAACAAGGTTTCATCGTCTACCTTGGCTAAAGAAACTTAGAAGAACATAATAAAACTAGAAAGAAAAGAATTAATAAAACCCGGCATGGATTTTAGGAGAAGAAATCTTCGAAGAGTTCTTGATCGCCAAGTAGTTGTCTTTTCTTGTTTTCTTCCGTCTTCTCTTGATTCGGCTCTCAAAAATCCAACCATTTGATATGATAATATAATTCATATTTATACTACCCTCATTGTGCCCCAAAATATCCTAAAAGATTACAAAACTCGTGAGCCAAAAGTTACCTAAAGAAATTAGACCTAAAAAATGAAATAAAAATCGTAGCAAAAAATTACCCTGGGAGATCGCCCAGTGCTTTCCCAGGCGATCGCCCAGGCGGGCATGTTTGGTTTCTGCTTCTGGTTGGCCACGCTGGGCGCTCGCCTAACTTGCTTCTTTTACTCTTTGCAGTTTGGTCCTTTTTGTTTCAACATCTTTCTATTCGGTCCTTCAACTTTAGGTCTTGGTCATTTCAGTCCTCCATCTTTTCATAACATCCCAATTGGTCCTTCAACTTTACATAATTTCCAGTTTGGTCCCTCAACTTTAGGTTGAGTGCAATTGAGTCCTCGAACTTATGAGATATTTTCTAATTTATTGCTCTTTTCGCCCAATCTTCTTCAATTGTTCACAAACGCGTCCAAAACTGAAATAGAACGATAATAAACTAGATTAAGTAGAAAAGCAACTATATGACGGCATAAATGATTAATTCAAAGGCCAAAATAAGTGCATAAAATGCACTTATCAATGTTCCTATGTTAATGCCATTGGTTATGTGATGCATTCAATTATTACCACTATTAGTTTATGCAATTAGTTTATTGAGTGGGCTTATATCTAACCCACATAAACTTCATTGGATTGCTCTTAAATGGCTGTTGAGATACCTAGTTGGACAATTAAAAAGAGGATAGTGTTCGAAAAGAGAAGTGATAAGTTTGAGTTTAAGAGTTGTGTAGATTCTGATTTTGCATGGGACATGGATTAGATGAAATCTACCACTTTATACTTTTTCACGTTAGGTGAAAATTGTATCACTTGAAAATCTCAATTGCAACCTTTAGTTACACTCTCTAGCACTGAAGTAAAATATGCTGCACTAACTAAAGTTTTTAAAGAATGCATGTAGCTAAAAGACCTCTTATGTGGATTAAACTTCTTGAATGAAAATGTCATGATCTTTACTGGTAATCAAAGTGTTTTAATGTTGTGTAAAAACCATGTGTATCATGAAAGAACTAAGCATATTAATGTGAAGTGTCATTTCATTAGGGAAAAGTTAGCTTCTGGTGAATTTAAACTGTTTAAAATTGCAACTGATGATAACTCTACAGATGTTGAGACCAAAATAATTGCGGCTGGTAAGTTTAACAAGTGGTTATCAATTTTGAATATTGACAAGGATCAAATGGTGTGATGGAGGATTAGTGAAGCATGTATCAGGCTGAAGTGGGTTATGATGATGAAATAAGACCTCCAGAGGACAGCACATCTAACCACGGGACTTGGTAGTTGATTTGTGATCCAAGGTGAATATTGTGAGAGTGGTTCACTAATCCACATGTCATAATCATATTGGACAAAGTGGTTTGTCAAATATTGTATTTGTTTAGATTAATGTAGACTATTAGATTTATTAGATGGTTTTGATCTTGTCTTGTGTTTAAACACAAGACTCTGAATAAGAAAAATATTGTCTCTTTTTGGTGAAAAGATTTGGGACTCCTTTGAAGATAGGTTTAGACTAAGTAGTTAAAATTCTTAGCCACCTTCGATGATACGTTTGGACTAAGTAGTTAAAATTTTTAGCCACCTTCGGTAGATTTCTTTGTGAAATCAGGCTGCCATTCTCTCATAGTTCTTAGTGACATAATCTAAATCCACAACTTTAAACAAGGTAGAAGACAAATGAACAGCAATAGTGGTCTACTTCTTGTTCATTCAAAAATGAATTAATGAATTGTAATGATTTTCTTTATATTATTTAACAATGTAATATTATTAAACTCAACCCTAAACGTCCATCAAGATACTTCTCGCAAACTTTATAAAACAAAATTATTTGACCAAGTTAACATAACCAGCTGTCCCAAAGTTGATATTTTGGAGAGCACACATGAATTGAAGAAGTAGTAATGTCGTGACAGATACTAAAACAATATAATATATATTCCTCAGATATTTCCAACATATAAGCAATTTCTTAAGCCTTGTAAATAGTCGTATCCGAGTACACTAAAATAATAGAGAATACTGGCATACACTATGCAGTTTGTTTGTTAATTGCACACCAAATACAACCACGATGGTGTAAATTATTAACTTGAACTTCGAAGTGTCACAAGTTAAGCACAACACACTATCAACCTTACCCCAACATAAAGATATCTAAATCATCATTAGTGGAGTCCAGAAATTTGGTAGGCTTGCCACGCAAATCAGACTGGAGAAGAATGAAATTACCAGGATAGAGAGATTATACTCTTTGCGAATATGTTGATAATAATTTTTTTTGTGTACATCTGTTTGATGACAATACGTGTACAGTGGGTTTTACTGCAGCGTAATGGCCCGTCTTTTGCCAAGCAATCCGCGTCCATACTTCAAGAATAAACCTCTGCTTCTATAATTACTGGAAATAGCACTTTCGACCCCGGGAAGCGGAGAACATAGTGTATTCTCTGGGCACGTAGGATCAAAGGTAATAAGCTGGGCCAAACTTTATGAGTGGCCATTTTTTGCTCCATTGCAAAGATTTAAATGTCCAGCACCTTGAAAGAATCAGCCACCACTTTAAGTTTGTTCCGAACTCTTCTCCACCGTCTTTCATTTGCTCCAACAATCAAAGTATAGTATCTTCCTGCACAAAATACCATTATAATTGTGGAGTTAATTCCCAGTTTGTACAAGGATGTAAACAGAAGATAGCTCTGAGCGTAGTTCATGAATCATTGAAATTGTAGATTCTACCCAAGGAGTTCTTAGAGCATGCTTGGCTAGTCTTATAAGCTACTTTTATTTTTTTCAGTGAAATATATTTTTTATTTTTTCAAAAGTTACATTTTTTTTTTTTTTGAATATTCAGTAAATATGACCACAAAAAAACATGCTCTCACATGAACAAAAATGAAAAAGAAGAAGAAGTTCACTTTTTTTTAAGCTTAGCCAATCATGCTTTTCGGCTCATGCTTATACACTATCACTCCTAATAAAATAATTTCACTTGCATTGGGTTCACTCCAAGTTCTAGATTAGTTCAGCTGCAGTTAACACTTTTGCAGTCCACTTGATGGGTTTTTGGTATGAACGTTAGTGTGTACCTAATGCTGAGCTTAAGAGATCGAGCCAAAAACTGAGGACCTCTAACCCTAAGCAGGATTGAGGATTCCAATGTGATCAACAAATATCTAGCCAAACCTTAGTTGTGAATGAAACTGAAATAGAGCTTAATAAAACAAAGCAGTTAATCAAATTCAGATCCGAAGTCAAAACTTTGAGCTATACCAGTTTTTAGGTGATAAGAACAAGTCATTTTGGCATTATACTTCTGCAATTATTGAACAAAATCCTCCTTTTAAATACACAATTAAGGCGTTAAGTTATCCAAATCAAAAATTTCTGGGCAGACGTTTGGTTTTGAAGTGCATGAAAGTGGCATAATCTACTTTGTGATGGCACCAGTATCATACCATTCCCAATTGCTATTGTTGCGAAAGCTGCTCGAGAAAAATTTGGAGATGTAAGTATGTATTCAAAGGTGCAATAGGTTCTACCATCAACTGTTCTCTGCATTTTAAAGACTGAGCTGGATGAACTTAATATAGATAAAAATGACAATATATTAACATGATAGAGTAAACATGTCAAGGAATATGCCATAACATCTATGCAGAAGAGCAATAATAAACAGATACAAATATAAAAACAAGCAAAGCACGACAGATTTATAGTAGTACACCCTCCGTGTGTTACGGCAATTTTCTTGCACCTCTCTAACCCAAAAAAAGGGCCCCTAAGGAAACCCTTTATTTAGTATGAACATTATGCTGTGTATGGAATCCTCAATATACCCCTATTAATAGAAAAGTACCACGCAGTCCAACACAACCTATAATAGGAATATTAGGTCGATCTGCAGTCGAGGAGAAAGTGTATATTATGACTAGGCTCCACAAAGTCCATCTCAACCCAGAATATAAACCTTCTTGAAGATAAAAAAAGGACAATTTTGGAGCCTTATGTTACTAAGTTACTCATGAATAGTGTAACGGAAGTTAAAAAGAAAACTGATAGAGAGAGTGGTCTATCTGATAGTTGAGCATGGAGATGCAACATACCTCTTGCATATCCACTATTTTTTCTACTTGAGTTGGTGCTGAGTAAACATTTCTAACAAGATTTGAAACAACCTTCAAGCAAATAAATGTTATTAGGAAACCCTTAAAATAGTCTTCAAAACATATATATATATATATATATATATATATATATATATAGAAAATGATAGTATTTACCTCTTCCATTGGACCCAAATCATGGATATCTGTTTTATCTGTTGGTTTAAAACTCAATCTAACATTTTGCAGTTGGAGATATCTATCCTTGAAAGCAGAATCATGACCTCTGAAGTCAAATTCCTGTACAAAAAACAGTAGAGTTTAAAAAGATAAGAAAAGTTTGCATCCCAGCTCAGTTTTTATGAGAACTTACTCTCCAATCTGAGGGATAATAGTATGAATAGCCATCCATTTTGTCGACAAAGGCTTCATAGTTCTCTGGTATTCCTGCAAGCATGGTTGTAAAGTTGAGTAAATTGAACAAATAAGTAAGAAATGAATAACATGAAATCCATCACCATATTGGTCTCTTCGTGAACATAAGAGTAAACAAAAAAATCCCTTTTGATGAATTTTGAAGACACATAAGGATATAATATGCAAAAACACATGATACATTCAATTTCTTGTAGGATGGAATGTAAGTTCAACCATTTTCCAAGAACATCGGCCATGATCATCATTGAACTATAAACTAAAGATAAATAAGACGTATCGAAAGGAATAAGAAAATTGTATTAACTTCCTATCTATAAATTTCAAAGAAAATGACTCTATTTATAGTGTTATAAATGAAAAGCACAAAATTGCACCAAAATAATTATTGGTAGAGTAATTGCCTACACCTCCATAAAAAAGTGAGAAATTGCTACCAACCGTGATACCTTCTGCCAAAAGCGGACGTGCTGGGAACAAATTCAATGACAGGGCTCCTATTCCAAATGCAAGTGTCCTCCTTTTACATTTTCCTGAAGCAGTTAATCCAGCTGTTAGAGAGAGAGAGAGAGCACAAAGAATTTACATGCTTCGGCAATTAGGCCTATAAGCGCAGATGGAGACAAGAACTTAACTAAAGAAATGGGAACATACCGTATCCCCTACAAAATATATACTAGGGGATAATACAAAAGTATATACTCAAAGTGAAATCTCCAAGAAAAATGTAACTGGTGAGACTACCAAGATTCAAAGTCTCGCCACATGAATTATGGTTCATGACTATCTCAGAAACTGGAGTAGAACCAAATAACAAAGGAGCTGCAAGATCAAAGACTTGGGGTAATTCCTCTTCGCATGGGGGACGAACAAACCAACTCCTATAACACGATAAACAAATCCAATTCCTATTCTATGTGGGACAAACAAAGCCAATCATAGTCTAGATGGATGGTCTTCAAAGCCACAAACAAAGCATAAATATATGTTCATATATGAATGTGGTTAATCCGCAGTCCGCACCCCAGTAAAATGAATCACTGATGCAGCACTTCACAGGCCATCGATTATTTCTTTATTTTGGCTGTCACTAAATAATGTTCCAAATACAAAATCCACATAGAAAAATATACCTTTAAAAAATTGTTTTGCCAAGATAACTACGAGAATTCGATGGAAAATGTGATGATTTTTCCCCCAGGAACTACTCATTTATTTTTAACCCACTTTCCCAATAGAAAAAAAAAATACTGTTATAATCAGAAGAA
The DNA here is from genome assembly GCA_030279155.1 of Forsythia viridissima. Classification (NCBI taxonomy): domain Eukaryota; kingdom Viridiplantae; phylum Streptophyta; class Magnoliopsida; order Lamiales; family Oleaceae; genus Forsythia; species Forsythia viridissima. Next base: position 35,727,961 of record CM059033.1, on the reverse strand, counting down.
AAAAGGATGGGAATTTTTACTTTCTGCTTCATCAAAAGATGTGTTTCTTGAGCACGTAATAATACGCCGTGAAAAAAATGCGGCGCTTGTTGAATCACGCATGTATAGCTGAAGAAAAGATTGAATGACTGAAATTATAAACGCAGGATAAAAGAGATATGGAATTTATTATAAATTAAAGTAATTTACACTGACCCTGTTCGTTAAGGCTGTGGAGGCGAAGCTCAGTGAGAGCGACGAAACTGCCATAGCTATCTTTTTGGATCCCTACTAGAAACAGTTCTAACTTTATAATTCTATCTTTATATGGATTGTATTTTCTTTGGATTCATTTTGGTATGGATAATGTGCTTCTTGAGTGGCCAGAATTAGGCAATTGATCCACCATGCCCTTTTTTTAAATGAAATTTCTTAAAATTTGGAGATCTCCTTGCTTGTTTAAAGTTTTAAAGTTGAGCAAGTACTATACTTACACGTGTGGGCGTGGGCGGGGGCACGAAGCACAAAGGGGTCAATTGACCTGCAAAGATTTTGAAAAACTGTCCGAGCCCAAATAAAAAAAAAATCTAGATTAGTCCAAATAACTCAAGCCCAAATCTCAATCCAAATTATTTAATTCAAATTTCAGTCCAAATTGCCTTCAAGTCCAAGTTTTAATTTAGTTGGTGACAACTTTCAAACCCATGATATCACTAGCATCTATTTAGTTCTCAATCACAGTGAAATATCAAGTGGACGGAGAATTAATCAACAAACTACTCTTAAGTGTTCCGGTGATATATGTTGAGGCTCTCATTATACTTCTTTACTTAACTTGATTCACATGTTTTATGTTTTCAGCTACACTTGATGTCATTTAAATGATTGCTATTGGTGTTTCATGTTCTTAAAAACGAGGTGAATCACTTAATTTGTTGAGCTTGATACCTACATTTGATTTTGTATTTAGACTACATCTTATAGAAATTTTTTTAGGAATTTAAGATGAATTGTCAAATGCATTACAAAGAAAAGATTAAGATGTTGCCAATGTAATGAGATTAGTGAAAATTTGTAAAAAACGACTCCAAGCAATGAAGTATAATGGATAAGAATCTTTTTTAAAAAATGTTTGTTCTTTCTTTGAAAAGCACAATATTAATGTTCTTAACATGGATGATATGTATATACCTCCAGATCGTTAACACTTCAAAAAAGACAAATTTACATCACTTGCGTGTAGATTGTTTTTATGCCATTATGATATGCAACTTCAAGTGTTGAATGGTCAATTTTTCGAGGTAAATGGTGACTTATGCCTTCGTGTAGAATGTTTGTGTCCAGATAATTCATTTTCTACTTTTAACAATGACAAATTAATAAGACTTATTGAGTATTATCTTGAAGATTTTTTACCAACCGATCTCTTGGCACTTGAAAAATAACTTGAAACATATATTATTGATATGCGCACTGACCTAGATTTTGGAGGATTAGAGGCCTTAGTGATCTTGTACAAAAGTTAGTTGTGACGGAAAAAAAATGAAGTTTATCTATTATTTTATACACTTGTGACATTGGTTTTAATTCTTCTAGTTGCTACTTCGGTAGAGAGACTATTTTTTGCAATGAATCTTGTAAAGACTCGACTGCGCAATTGAATTGGAGATCAATGGTTGAGTGACAGTTTGATTATATATGTTGAGAATGACATATTTCATGAAATTGATAATAATGTAATTATACAACATTTCTAAAGTATGAAAATTCGTAGAAGTGTAGTAATGTATCGAATTTTTTTCATTAGTGATATATTATTTTAATTTTTTTGGCTACTTAATTGTTGTCCATCCAAAGAAAATTTTCTTGCTCCGCTCCTGCGCATGGGTTAAATTAATGAATGCCATTGAAATTTTCTTTCAGCTATCATTTTGAGCATATGCAAATTGTGAATTGCACTAAAAAAAATATGTCATTTCATCCTAAATTGCTTATATGGCAAAAGAAAAAAAATAGAGGATGTCTAGCACACCATCTACATTTGAACGGTGTACTAAACATCCTCAATTTATTTAATGTCTATCAAAATGTGTGTTAAGTCTCTTTTAAGTTAATTTTTTAAATTTATCTCCATTGAAATGTGTGTTAATAATTCTTTAATTATTTTTTTAAATTTATCTATCAATATCTCTAGTACATGTGAACCACATTTTATGTGCCACATATACAACAATCGACGTTGTTCCATTGGAGATGCTCTTAATTACTAAATTTTAAAAAGTTACACAATGCTCACTCAACTTATTAAATGATTTATTATCCATCACTCTACAATTAAACGTTACTCAGGCTAGATGAAATTCTCCACGTGGCCAACGGAATTTCCAAATGGTACAAGAACAATAAATGTTGGATTTCTTTCGTATATCTTGTGTTCTATATTCTATCATTTTCATATTGAATTAATCGTGCCTTAAAGACTAAACTATTGAGCGAACAGAAGCTGACTACGTGTGAGGATTGCGGTGCCATCACACAGTAGGTTGTGTCTCGATAGACTGTGTGACAGTAACCATAGTGATTGAGCCACTTGGGTTCTAGTGGGGTTTTTTTTTTTTTTTCTATGTTATGCTGTTGCATTTAATTTTTGAAACTTAACTTTTGACCCCACAAAAAAAATGTCTATCTTCGCCGATGTGTAACTGATTCTACGTTTTTGAGACAGTGTTAAGGACTATTTGGACAGCTTATTTTTTACCTAATTAGACACACGTGCGTTGCACGTGCTTTTGTAATTATATTGTCTATTTTTAATATGTTAATAATTAAAATATTAAAGTAGCAATTGCAATAACGATAAAAAAATATAGTTCTTGATAATATATTATATTGTATTGTTCGATATTGATATGTTATTTACATTTATAGAATTACATTCTGATGATAAATATTTTTCTCCTCCTTCGAGCACAGCTGTGACAGTGGTGGAGACTTGCAAAAGATGGCGGGACTTTTTTCTCCCATGTCCACTTCGGTGTGATAATTAGTATTGATTAAAACATTTGTGCTTAATAGCAATATGGAGTGTATAAGAGTTGTGTGTTCTGTCTTTACATGGGGAATTGGCCTCATTTATAGGGATGACCTGTAGTTATTGATGACGGGTGCCCATTCATCTCCCTCATTTGATAACGGGTGTCCCTTCATCTCCCTTATTATTATGAGTTAATGAGGGATGTTTCATCTTCTCAATTGCTGGTATTTCATCTTTTCAACTGTCAATAGTAACTATCATTTTATGGGTCGTATATCTAGCTTGCCTAATGGCAATTGGGTAATTGTTGTCTATCTGTCAGAGATGAGCTTATGATACCAACGAGGTGGATGAGTCGATGAGGCAGGCATACCAAGACGTGCCACTATTGGCAGACAACATATTGCAGCTATCATTATTTCTATCATCATAAGCCCCTCTACTTTTCAGAGACTATCGTCAATGAAAAGTAGAAATAATCTACTACACATGCTTTTCTCTAAATTTTTAAGATAGAGGCTCATCGCCTTGTTTTTTGGATAGAGGCTCATCGCCTTAATTTTCGGACAGAGACTCATCGCCTAGATTTTAAAAAAGAAGCTCATCACATTGTTTTTCAGACAGATGCTCATCACTTTGATTTTTAAACATAGGCTTATTGCCTTGTTTTTTAAATAGAGGCTATCGCTTTGCTTTTTAAAGAGTGGCTATCGCCTTAATTTTTAAACATAGGCTCATCGCCTTGTTTTTTAAATAGAGGCTATTGACTTGATTTTTAAACATAGGATCGTTGCCTTGTTTTTTAAATAGAGGCTATCGCCTTGATTTTAAATAGTGGCAGCTATCCTTATTTTTCAGACAGTAGCAGCTGGCTTTGTTTTTCAGACAGTGGCAGCTATCATTATTTCTGGCCTTTTCTTTTTTTTTTTAGACAGTGACAACTGTCATTATTTTTGGCATTGTTTTTCAGACAGTGGCAGCTGTCTTTGTTTTTGGCCTTTTCTTTTCTTTTTTTTAGACAGTGGCAGCTCTCATTATTTTTAGCCTTGTTTTTCAGACAGTGGCAACTGTCATTGTTTCTGGCCTTCTTAATTTTTATTTAGACAGTAGCAGCTAGCTTTGTTTTTCAGATAGTGGCAATTGTCAATATTTCTGGCCTTGTAAGCCCCTCTACTTTTCATAGACTATCGTCAATAGGAAGTAGATAATCTATCGCACTGGCTCTTCTCTAAAAAAAATTTTTCTTTTGTTGAGGCTCGCCTTGCCTAATTTTTTTTTGTTGAGGATCGCTTCAACCGACGACTCTCCTCAGCTCAGGCTTGGCTCACCTCGCCTAATTTTTTTTATAGGCTCGCCTCGACTTGGCTTGGCTCGCCTTGTTTGACTGTTGTAGTAGTTGAGTATATTTTTGTCATAGGTCAGGTCTAGTAGGTGTGTCAGGACTTCATAGCTAGCTTGATCCTTCTTTGGTACCCTCATCATTTATTTGTCTTAGATGGTTTATTTTTAAACTGTGATCTAATTATTTTGTGGCCCCAATTGTTCGTTGTATTCTATTATTTCAAGTCTGTAACAAGATCGGTGGATTACGACTCCATCATCTTAATTTAATTTTTAATTGCAAAATAAATTTAATTGTAAGCCCTAAATTGGGACTAGTTAATTTTTGTAATGGTCAAAGATTGAAGATCCGAATAAAAAAAATCAGATAATCAGAGATCTGCACGATCGCAGATCTGGTTCGCCGTAGATCTGGTGCGCTGGAGATCGCACAAATCTAATCTTGTGCAACAGATGATTTGCAAGGCGCGCAGATTAGGTGATGGTCGGATCTGTGCGTTCGCAAATCTGGTGCGCTGCAGTAGTAGCGCGCAAATCTACGCGGATCCGCCACGCTGCAGCAGCGCACAAATTCGTCGCGCTGCAACAGCGCGTGGATCCTCGTCGGATCTGTACGCTACAGCAACGTGCAATTCTGGCGAGATCTGCGCAAAAGCAGCGCGCAAGTCTGGCCAGATCTGTACTGCACGATGGCTCTCTCCGGTTGATTTTCTTTTGAATTTTGTGCTATCGTGGTGTCTCTCCGGCGGTGGTCCTTCTTGTCGGCGTGATCAGGTTCCGTCAATGGTGCTTTCCCGGCGGCTTGGTGGTGTTTGTTTTTGGGATGAAAGTTCAAGGAAGAAGAAGACCTTGTTTGGATACATGGATAATGTCTATTTGGCTATATGGATAAAGTCTGTTTGGCTACATGGATAGTGTCCGTTTGGGACTATGGATAGTTTTTGTTTGGTTCCAAGAATAATGGTTGTTTAGTTGCTGGGTTTGCTCTTGTTTGGTTGCTTGAATAGTGACTAATTGGAAACTTAGATAGCTGGACATGTTTGGCAACAAGTTCAAGATTTAAAGTTAAATATTGGGTTTGGGCCCAATTAGTTTTTAAAGTTATTTTTTGAGTCTTGTTTTGGGCCACAAATAATTGTTAATTTATTGCTGATGAATGTTTTAAATATTTGTTTAAAATATTATTATTCTGTAAATCATGTCATATAGAATTATTTTTGACATCGCTCGTGAAACTTGGAATAGAATACATTTTATTAAAATATTGGGTGTTCCCTCGATTAATTTATTTTAAATTAAATTTTTCTTGAAAGGGAAGTCCGTAATAATTAAATTGTATGTTAATTTGATTAATGTGAACAATTGGTAATTATTTAAATTAAAATCCATTATTTTAAAGCATTGAGTATGAGAAGGTATTTATTTAAATAAAAACTCACAGTTTTGTCAATTCATAAGCAACAGAATGTGTTAACCTCGTACCGATAACGCAACGGACTCCCTATAGGAGGGCTGTGTAATTCGGGTTGTTTAATTGGATTCCTTTTTGGTAAGATCGTCTATATAGAATATAATTTGAGATCATCCTATAGATGGCGGAATTATTTTTCAAGTATCTAGAGATCTAGACAAATGTTATACACTCAAATCGAGATCATCTACAAACCTCCTATAGAGGCTCTCGTTTATAATCTTGGTGACCAAATAAAGAGATATTGAATTTATCTAAACATTTATTGTCAAGATATGATTTGTTTGGTGGGAGGGTCCCAACTTAATCAGTAGACAATGTGACTTTTCTTATAGAGAGGCGTGTTGGATCACAAGGATTAAGTACTCGTTACATTATTGTCGTTTTATGGATCTACAAATGCATTCATGCATCATATGTTAAATTTGCTACTCAATATTAATATGTAATAATTTTGTTATTTTCAGCAAAATATCTCTCAGTCCATTTTCAGTTATCCTAAAACAAAACCAACTTACTAGGGAAAATTATGTGGATTGGAAACGTAACCTAATGATTGTTCTCACCGTTAAGAAAATTGTTTTTGTGCTTGAAGAAGATTGGCATGAGCAACCCACTGAGACTGCAAGCAAGGACAAGAGAGATTCTTATGATAAGTGGGTAGCTGCAGATAAGTTAGCTCACTGTTACATTTTGGCATCAATGTCAAATGTGTTACAGCAGAAGTATGACAGTCTTGAGATCTCTTATGACATAATGAAAAACTTCAAGGACATGTTTGCACATCAAAGTAGGAGAGCTCAGTTTGAAGTCATTCGCACCTTACAGAACATTCGCATGAAACCCGAAACGCCAGTGAAGGACCATATGTTGATCATGATTGGACGCTTCAATGTGGCAGAGAATCTGAGTGCAACTATTGATCAAGATACTCAGGTTGATATGGTATTGAACTCTTTACCTGATATGTTTTCACAGTTTACTGTGGACTATCATTTACACAAGATGGATATGCCATTGACTAAGCTGGTGAATGAGTTGCAAAATGTGGAAAGTGGTCTTAAATCTAAAGGTGGCGATACTTATGCAGCAATTGGTAGCTCCCTTATTTCCAAGCCGAAAGGCAGAGGTGGAAAGAAAAGGAAGATAGCTAACAAGAAGCAGGAAGGCAATAAGACCAATGCAGACGGAAAGTCGAAAGGCAAGTGTTTCAAATGCGGTCAAAAAGGACACTGGAAGAAAAACTGTCCTGATGCACTAGCTAAAAAGGAGCAAGGTGCTGATGGTTCAGGAGAGCAGAAAATTCAGTGAAGACTAATTTACTATTATAGTCGGCATATGAGCAATAGTTTCGACGAGAACTGTTGGAGTAGTTTTTTTTTTCAATAATGGTAGGTGTTTAATTTTTAAAGACTGTTACTATGTCCCATAGATAAAGTGGAATATAATTCCCCTTTTCTTGTTAATAGGACAAGGTTATTCTCTTATTTTGCACTACCGCGCTTTACTTTTGATGAATAAAGCTCCTATTTGTGCCGGATATTTGGTGAGTGTCTTTATATATTAAACTATTACACTAATGAAAGTATAATAATACTTCTACAAACCATAATAAACAAAACTCATACCATACTAGTAATACATATCTATGGCTCTTAGATTTGGACGCATCAACCATAACATGATACAAAGACTAACAAGGAATGGTACCCTCAACTCAATTGAGGTCGAACCATTGCCAGTCTCTGTGATTCTTATTTGGAAGAAAAGATGACTAAGAAGTTCTTTTTAACAAAAGAACATAGAGCTAAAAAAGTATTGGAACTAGTTTATTCTAATGTATGTGGACCTATTAGTACACCTATTAGAGGGGTTTGAGTATTTTATCACATTTACAAATGATTACTCTAGATTCGGATACATTTATCTGATGACTCAAAAGTCGGAGGCTTTTGAGAAATTCAAAGCATATCGGACTAAAGTCGAGAAATATTTGGGTAAAAGTATAAAGACATTTTTATCACATCGAGGTAGCGAATATCTCTCAGGAGAATTCAAGGATTACTTAATAGAAAATAGTATAGTTTATCAACTGAGTGCGCCTGGTAGACCCCAACGGAATGGCGTTTTCAAAAGGAATAAACAAGACATTGTTAAATATGGCTCTACCTATCTCATTTTTGGGATGTGCACCATATATTCTTAACTTAGTTTCATCTAAGTCTATTCCCAAGACTCTCCTGGAATTGTGGAATGTGCACAAACTAAATTTGCATCACATTCGAATTTGGGGATGTCCGGCTTGTGTGCTGAAAGGGAAGACAGAAAAGTTAAAGTTTAGGTCAGAAATATGCATATTTGTGGGATATCCTAGAGGCACCAAGGGATACTAATTCTATAGTCCTCTAGATAAGAAGGCCTTTTGTCATTACAAACACGACCTTCCTGGAGAATAAGTATATTAATAAATGTCAGTCTAAGAGTATGGTTGTTTTGGAATAAATGAGTGGGAGCGATTCCACGACGTTAATTCCTGAAACATAACCTAGTGACAAACGACCCATGGTATCGCAAACACCTAGGGAACGTTATCTGAGTGGGAGAAATGATTCATCATTTAATCCCATAGATCAAGAAAATGTTCAAGGTAATGATGATGTATTTGTATCACTTGGAGGTGATACCAACATTGATAAAAATGTTACGATTCAACATCCATCGTCCATTAGGCAAAGTCGGAGGATCATCAGAAAACCTTTTAGGTACTTGTTAGTAAGAGAATCCAAACAGGCAATCTCCATATAACAAGTAGATGATTCGACTTCTTATAAGGAGTCTATGGACAAAATGATAATTTTCATGGTGCTTTATGTGGACGATATTTTACTCATAGGAAATGATGTGGGAATGTCATTCTCTACAAAAGCGTGGTTGGGCCAACAGTTTTCATATGAAGGTTTTGGACAAAGCTAGATGTGTTCTAGGGATTCAGATCTTAAAAGATCGAATGGAACAAGCTGGTAGTTTTGTCTCAAACTATATATATTGACAAGATGCTTGTCAGATTGCCATGCATGATTCTAAGAAAGGCAATTTGTCATTCAGACATAGAATCTAACTATCTAAGGAGCGTTCCTAAAGAAACTCCTTGAGAGATAGATGACATGAGTAAAATACCTTATGTGTTTGCAATGGGTAGTCTCATGTATGCTATGCTATGCACTAGACCTTATGTTGGTATGATAACTTGATATCAGTCTAGCCAGACTAGAACACTGGATGATTGTAAAGCATATCCTTAAGTACATTCGGAGAACAATGAACTATATGCTGGTTTACTCTTTGCCATTGGGGTATATGTATTTTAAGATTATACTCTAGGGCAAATGGGAGAATTGTTGGATTGTATGCCCAAATAGTATAATTTTGCTGTGATAAAATGACAATTTTATATTGAATAAAATTTTGGTTTGTATTCATTTATTATTATTGCATTTGTTTAATATTGAGCATGTAAATAAAGTGACAATGATCACTTGTGATAATATAAGTTGGATGCCTGCGTTGAGAAGCATATTGTGACACAACTTATATTTTGATCATCAATAATATTGTTCACAACTAATGTATAAGGGTTGGCGCCTTATACTGGAAGGTTGTAGTGTTGACTATTTAATTATTCAGGTTTGCGATTTGTCCTTATCGCAGAAATGAATTAATGGTGACACTAGTACACTTGGAGTGTATTGAACGGACACGTGTCGAATTTAATTATATAGCATGACCGTGCGAATAATTAAATTCCACTTGATCACCGGATATTTCATCTAAATCCCTTGACATAATTGTGTATATCTTTTCGTTAGTTTAATAGTTCTTTGATTCACCAATGGATAAAATCAATTTAGTTGATCAAATATCTCGGTGAGTTGGGAACTTGAGAATGAGCGAAGTAGAGAACACGAATTTGTGTCAGGAACTGTCGCCTTGAAAAATGGGTCGAGTGACAACTTAAGTGTTTTCTGTTGAACGGTTATAAATCTGAGCTCAGTGTTTAGCGACGGCTAAACTTCGACATCTGTGAATTAGTTCACATGACCGTTGAAGAAAATGTAACTTAAAGTTAGTGAGAATAATTAGAATGACAAAACGGTCATTTATGCTCATACTTAATTATCGGATCTTAGACAGGGATGAATTATATATACGGTAGGTCAGAGAAAAGTATTACAGTTTCTGTAATTTTATATATTCCGAGAGTTCAGTCTCTTGCCTTTAGTGGAAAAAGTAAAAGACTAATAATTAATTGAGGGGTCTAGGGTCGATTAGACAGAATCTAATTATTGGAGCTTGGAAAATATATGTCCGAACAGGTCTTGGTGGTAGCTTTATAAAGTTTTGGACTTAATCACAGTTACTATAACAGTTTTGGACTTAATCACAGTTATGTGATATAAGTTCAAGGATTACATATGTAATTAAATCAATTCTAAACTAATTGGATTTGGATGCAATCATGACTCTTCTCGTTGTTTGCAATCAGAACGCTTGCCTTATTTGTATCACATTGCTTGTGACATAAATCCATTCCAATTCAATCAATTAAGAAAAGAGCATCTTGATTTTCTAGATGTGACCAGTCCAGAAATTAGTTTTTGATTTAATTAAAAAGGTACCCATACGCTAGTGTAATCTAGACTTGGGAGAATACTATGGAAGGCTTGAACGTTGGGAGCACCACGTTGGTGAATCAAAAGCAACAAGTTCGTGAATCAGATTCAGACCAATATCGTTTATCGATTTAGGTATAATACTAATCCATTAGTATTTTAATTATAATAAATACGTGAACAACTAGAAAAGATCCTGGTTTTATTGAATTAAAGAAAATTTTATTTTCTGGCTAATTCTCGTACCAGTTTCCACCTATGTTTTCTGTACGAATGGGTATCTTTAGGGCCTGATTTTGAAATGTTGGGCCCCCTTTTTCAGTAGTATTTGGTGATCATGTGTTCTGGAGGGTGAAAGGCCTTTTAGCTTTGAGAAAACATCAGTGAATTGATTCACAATGTACAATACTTCTACTAGCTTCTGAATTTTTCTCTTCGGCTCATTTTATTTTCCTCAACCATTCTTACGTATCATGTATCCCTTAGAGTGTTCACTTCTTAACACCAGCTTCTCCTTTCTATACTAAATTTGAATGCATCTGTTGGTGACCCTGGACTGAATTGGCTTAGGCAATCTACACCTAGAACAATGTCACTTCTCCTCAGCTTAAGTGTCATGTATTGGAATTCCAGGCCTTGCATCTTCTATATCAACTAACATAGGGGCGACTTTGGTTGGTTCCAAGAACTCTATCCCTAAGACGACCTTGAAATCGTCTAGAGGCGCAATAGTTAAATTATTCGCCTTTGCATACTACTTTACTTTCTAGTTTTCCCCATTTGTCTATTGTTACCACCATTGGCCTAGTTGAATCAATCTTATACTTCAGCTCCTCTACAATGCTCTCATCAATAAAACTATGAGAACTCCCACCATCAATTAGCACTTATACATATCTTCTCTTATTTTGCCTCAAACTACTTACTAATGCATTGATAGAAATTTCCATCACCTCATTTTCTTCCACTTCTTCCCCATGATCCATTTTTGCCTTCTAGTTTGTCGGGCTCCTTCTTCTTCATCCACTAGCATGAATTCACCCATTTGATATGAAAGTACACCTGATTAGCTGATAGTGTTTGAAGACGTACCCTTCAATTTACTTCTCTTTAGGATCTGATCTGACCATGCTCAATTGTGCCATCATGGACACTAGTAAATCTATAATATTCATCTCTTTCATCACACCTTCTATTTTTTCTTGCCTACTACAAAGGACTTTCAAAGATTGATCAAATGAATCAATTTTGATAAAATAACCCTAAAGCTGCTCCCAAATCACGTCAAGCGTTCTTCGTGGGATTTACTTCTAGTATCTATTGGAAATTGTTCAAATATATTTAACAAAGAAATAGAGAGATTGCGAAATACGAAATTAAATAGGATTGAGAAATATAGGGGTCGATTTTACCAATTGACCCCAAGTGCAGCCAATCACGGTCAAACCACAGTAAGCAAATCGAGGTCTAGCCGCAGCAAATAGGGGTGAAATGCCCAAGTTGTCTTGCTGCGGTCAGACTACGACAAACAAGGGCGAATCGCTCTATTTGTTTACCAGTTTTAAGGTACCAAAAGGTACATCTTCGACCCAAGTGATGTGTCCCTCAAATTTTAATATATTTACACTATAAATTCAAGTTGAATTTGATGAAAAACATAAAATCCATAGATCAAAATCCCAGATTTTAAATACTTTCAAAAGTTCATTTTTCTAGATTTCATGTGTGCTAGTGCAATCTGGTTTGAGGTTTGAAATTTGCTAAACCTATTTGAGTGAAGACCATTTAGCATATCATTTCACATAATAGTTTCAAATAACACTTTTAGGACAGGGTTCTGTACACTTCAAGTTCTATTTCTATTTATCCTTCTTTGTTGTTCTGTTGCAACATAATTTTTTATTAGTGTTTTCATTCTTTATCTCTCAAGGACTAAGCTCAACAGTTTTTTCCAAAAATTGGCGCAAATGGTCTTAATCTTTTCCTTCATTGCAAAAATGGTCCCTAACGTTTGAGTTTTTGGCACCCAAGTACCTAACTCTTATGTTTTAGTGCGCAATTAGTCCTTATTTGATGAAAAAGATAAATACACCCTTAGTTTTAATTAGAAAAAATTACAATTGGATTTTTAACATTTGCAAAAGGTACAAATGGGTCCGGTACATCTATTAAATAATATTTAATTTAACTTATTAAATATATCACTACAATCGTGTCAATTAAATATTTTATAAGAGAAAAATGTAAAATTATTGTGCTTTAAGTATATGTAATTCCTATTTGAGGTGAAAAACTTGAATAAAAATTAAATTAAATAAATAACAAAATAACGTATATAATTTTATGACATTGAACAAATCTTATTATGTTTTTTAACATAAAAATACTAATAAAAATTAATTTACACATTATACGTTCTTTATTTTTGAACGATAATAAAATGATAAATTTAAATATGAAGAATACAGTTGGAGCTCTAATAATTGTAGTTAATAACGAATAGCTCAATTAGATAAAAGTATTTTGAGTATCAAGTTTGTGATAAGGTTAATTTTCTTTTTTATATTGTAACGACAAAAAAAAATTTAAATTTTAAATAATATAATTGCTAATAATAAAAAAAAATTATTGAACATGTTTGTTAATAATTATGAGCTTAAATTTTAGTTAATTTATAATAGTTCGTAAAATATACAAAATAATTTAGTGTATTATCAATTTGGTTAATAAAGTGTTAACTTATTTTTTAAAAAATGAACTTGTTAGTTTCCTTTAATTTTTATAAAAAAATAAAAATATTGGACAGATTTGCACCTTTTGCAAAAGTTAGAAATCCAATTACAATTTTTTCTAATTAAAACTAAGGACATATTTATCTTTTTTTATCAATAAAGACTAATTACACATCAAAACATATAAGTTAGGGGCTTCTATGCGCAAAAATAAACGTTGGGGGCTATTTATGTACTGAGGGCAAAGGTTAGAGACCATTTGCACCAACTTCTCCATTTTTTGCCATAGTCAAAGATTTTTTTAGGCTGTGCTGTTGAAGCTTCTAACAATGGCAACTCAACCAAAACCCACAATAATTTGGAAACAAAATTAATTAACTCAAAAGTAAAATGAAGAAAATAAAATGAGAAAAAGATGAAGAGAGAAATGGAGTAATGAATTTCAACACAACGTTGTCACACTCACAAATCAATTTGCAAAAAAATATAATAAACTATACCATCTTTTATATCCTCTCTTACAATTGACAGACGTAAAATGAATACATGTACCTCAGAGAAATGATAGAAACATGGTTCTTATTACACACGCTTTGTAAATTTAAAATAAATTAGATTCTTAAATGTCGTCGTTTCCCATTTAACACCCCGTTGCCTAGACCATGTCGCATTATTCTTCATGTGCATTTGAATTTTAGTTGTTTCACTTACTCTCCTCTGAATCTGCACTCCATCTTATAAGTGTGAAAGTCAGGTATTCAACCTATCAAATATGCAAGTCGTTTTCAAATAGTGCAAAAATGATCTCGATTCACTATTCTAAAAAACTTGCATAAGCTTCGTCTAACCACAACTCACGTCTCGCCTCTACCTTGTACTTATCTTGCTTTTGCTTAGGCCTCGTCTAGTTCCGAAAATTTTGAAGTTCGGCCTCCATGCTTAGTCATGTTTTATATTTTTTAGAACATTGTCTTCAATTGATGAAAAATAAATTTGACATTTAACTCAGCACATGATAGTTGCGCAATGCTATGAATAGTTGGATATATGAGCAATTAAAGTATTGAATGTCAGACGAAACTCTTTGGTAGAGGTTTCAGAAAAATATTATGAATATTTTTCTAAATAATCACGTACTTAATATTAGGTATTAAGTTAACTTTAAAACAGACATTTTTTATTGCATAACGATCATGTTCGCATAACTTTAAGAGATTTTCGATCTTCATGACATATTTAGCATGTTCGATGCTTACGAAAGATTAAGAATTTGAGTTGAAAATTTCCCATGTTAAGATATTTGATTTAGTAACATATTAAAAGGAGGTTTTAATATCTACTTATAAGAAAAAAAGAGTTTACATTTATCTTCTCCAAATTAACAATTCATTATCTCAAATATTTTCTCTTCCACTCTATATTCTTTTATGCAAAATTCATCTATTGAAAATCGAAAACCCAAATTCTGTAAATCATAATTAAACCTTACAAATTCTATCGCAGATAGAACATATATTCTAGTTATGACCGTAGGAAGTTTTCTCCGCTACGGAAAGAAAAAAGCACGTCCGTGTGTCACACTGTCACCGAGTCTTCAATTTCATCTCCTTTAAATTTTGATGTTCAATCACCTTCTTCAATCATATCCAAAATCTGCTTATTTTCTCAATCTATCCCCCTCAATCGATCATCTCTCTCCACTGATAATATCTAAAATCAGTTCACCGCCTCAATTTATTGTCATAATAGAGCATATGGTCGAATTCTACTGCAAAAGAAGCAGTATACTAGTCACGACCGTAAGAGTTTTCTCTGCTACAAGAAGATAAAAAACACGTATGTGTGTGACACTGTAACTACGTCTTCAATTTCATCTCCTCCAAAATTGTTCAATCATCTTTTTCAACGGACCAACTCTGAAATCTACTTATCTCCTCAATCTATCTCCTCAATTGATCATCGCTAAAATATGTTCATCGCCTCAATCCATTATCATAATAGAGCATACAACGGTTGAATTTCACCGCAAAAGAAGCGGTATACTAGTTATAAAATTTAATCACCGACCATAAAGAGGTTTACTCCACTACAAGCACAAAAAAAGTACTTCTTTATCCGTCACTACGTCTTCATCCTTTTAAACCAAAACCCATATCTCTCTCTCAATTCCTCCATTTCTCTATATTCTTCTCCATATTCATCAAAATCAAACTCTGCTCAAACAAAACTCTCTCACTCTCATTCTTCTCAACTCCTCAATTCATTGATCGAATTCTACCACAAAAAAAAACGGTATACTAGTCACCGATCGTAAGGATGTTTACTCCGCTACAATCACAAAAAAGTAATTATTTATCCATCACTACGTTTTCATCTTCTCAAACCAAAATTCATATATCTTTCTCAATTCATCAATTTCTCTATATTCTTCTCTATATTTATCAAAATCAAACTCTCCTCAAGTAAAATTCTCTCTCTCTCTCTCTCACATTCTTCTCAACTCCTCAATCCATTAAAATCATCTACAGTCGGATTCCACCGCAAAGAAAAGCGGTATACTAGTGTTAAAACTTTTTACGTCCAAAGCATGAATAAATTTTGTGGTGGTGTCAACGACAACGTTTTGTAGGGTCACCGACCGTAGGGAAGTTTACTCCGCTACAAGCACAAAAAAAATATTTTTTTGTCCGTCACTACGTTTTTATCCTCTTAAACTTTTATATATATATATATATATATACACTAATTTTGGCACGTGCGGTGCACGTTTTGTAAATGTCGTTAGATCTCCAATTGTTATTAGGTTGATTGAATGAAGTGTAAATAACTAAAACACATGCACACTAATTAACGGAGAAGTAATTCTACATGTATGTACTAATAAACAATTGAGTTGAAAAAACAATTAGGAAAATGGGGATTCAAATAACAGAGAAGTAGTCCAACATGTAGCCCAACATGCTTTATGTGTATATACAAATGGTTCTTGATATTCGTAATGTGATTACAAAAAAGAAGAATATGTTGTGAGAACTGTATGAGTGGAACTCTTATTCTAATATGAAATTAGTAAGAGTTTCCGTGTGGAGTAGACAAAAGACATAACTTTTCTACAAAATAGTATGAGCAAATAAATTATGCTAAAAATAGCAGCAATGATAATGAAGAGATTACGATGATAAAGAAGATGAAGAGAAGAAGTGTCGAATTTGTAGTATTTGTCGACCACAACAGATACATCCCAAGTGCACACAATTGAGAAAAAGGACATGTAACATAAATCATTGATGGACCATTTATATTCTTTTTTTAAGTAAAATTAAGAAGCATTAACATGGAAATTAAATCATACCCAATGGCGTAACCAGTCACAAGGATGGCGGACTTCGATTGGCTTGACCAACAAGAGCTTCACTGGGAAAGTGGAATTGCCTGAAGACCAAAAATGAAATCTGCAAGTACAATATGATTGTGTCCCATAGTATTATATACAAACAGTAAACAACACATAAAAAAAACATAATGAAATTATCATAGCTGAAATTACACAATTACACTGGAGAACGAAAGATTCCATATAATTTTTTGCCCCATATGAAGAAAGCTAAAACTAAACATGCAAAAATGAGGAAAAAAATGAAACAAATTAAGCTAACAAAAATCAATCATATCACTACCAATACACTTGCAAACCGAGCCCAAAAAAATGAATACCAAAAAAAATCAAATCAAACGACGCAATCGAAGAATTCCCCATATTCGAAATAAGGTGAAAATTGAAAGAATGAAACATGTAAGTGTAAAAAAAAAACAAACCCAATAGAACAAAATGAAAGTAAGAAGTCCAAATATACCTTTGAGTTGATAAAACAATCAACAAATTGGTTGGACGCAGATGTGAGTTTTTTTTTTTTTTGTAAACTGAAAAAAAAAAAATAAAACCAATAAACATAAATAGATATACTTTACATGAAAATATTAGAATATAATGATTTGAATTATATCACTATCATTCACTTTTCTAAAATTTGAAAATAAAAATTGCTTATAATTCAAATACCCTTCAAATAAGATATCAAATAATCGAATGCTCAAGAAATGTCTTTATATTATACGCATGGAAAATGAGGTAAACAACATAACCCACTAACTCTTTTCGAAGAAAATAACAAAAAAATCTAGCTTCAATTTAAACACTATCCTTTTATAAAAGACACAGTTTAGAGTGAATCATTTAAAATATTTAGCCTAAATTGTGAAAAATCTTTACCAATATGTACCACAAAAAGGTTAGCATTCAAAAATAATAAAAAATTCATTAAACACATGCTAAAATGCATACCACTGTGAGTGTTTGAATTATATATTCATTAAAAAAATTACAATCCATAAATATAACCTAGGTTTATGAACCATAACTATCAACAACAAGAAGAATTTTTTTTTTTTTTTTTAAAACGAGTGTGCTCATAGAATAGTTTGAGGGTCCTGTTTTTTTTTTTAATTCCAATACAATGAATCATTTTGTGTTGTCGTATCATTGACTTTTGTAAACAAAGTGATTGGATATTAAGTACATTGATTAACCAACAAGTTTACCGAAAAAAACACAGTAAAGAAAGAAAAATACCAGCAAGTTTTACTATTTGTATGTCAAAGCGTTATATACCAAGCTCTAATCCCTACAAAGATGACATGGATTAAACTATTAAAGCTCACAAAGAGAGCAATCACACCGTGAATACATACTTGAGAGGTTTTCAATCTATCTATAGCTTCGCTAGCCAACCAATAGACACCACGTGAATGCTCAAACCGAGAATGCACAGCCCATGGATACAGCATGTATGTTAAACTTGAAAATACAAATTAAAGTTGAAACCTCAAATCTCAAGGCTGATCTTGGAAGTTGTAGACGTGCATTAGGAAAGACCTAAGTTTAACACAAGACAACAAACTAAGCTTATTTCCAATAAATATAGGGTTAGCTACATGAATCCTTTTTTGGCCACTTCTTCGTTCCAATTTCTCGACCACATCAAACCATGTTAATTTTGGTAAGTCCACTCAAGACAATTGCAGAAATATAAAAATAATTTTTTGGGGAAGAAAAAAAATTTAAAAATCCTCAGACCTCAAACACATAACACTTTGAAAGTACACAATGGATTTAAATAATTTAAACAAAACCAAAAAAATAAAACTAATTTCTGGAAATAAAACCTCAAAAATATATAACAAGTTCAAAATAAACAATAGGTTTAAAAAAACTACAAAAAATCACAAAAAACTATCTGTGTGTCTCCAAATAGTATATGTGTTGGCAGGGAAAAAAAAATAAAAACAACCCAAATATACAACCCCTCGATTCTAGTTGAATCTGGGTCAGGAGAACGTACGGGTAGAAAGAACATATGAAACTCCAACCAATAATGTTGGGGAAAAAATAAGACATCGAGTAATAAATAGCAGAAATCGAAAAACGGGAAAAAATAATGTAGAACAACAGGAAGAACAAATGAAATCTGTAACTATTTGATTCCAAAAGGATCCGGGCATAAAGAAAATGAAGGTCGAGTTCACTCGTATTGAATACCAAAAACTAAGAAAAATGAAAGAAAAATGAAAGGAAAATGAAGGGACGACGGTAGGCTTACAGATTCCAGATGGATTGAGGCCGGCGTTAGATCTGTAATTCCGATCTGTGCATGTACAAACGTGCGCGGAGGAGGCGGTTTAGGTTGGAAAACTATGGGTATGGGTATGGGTATGGGTATGGGTATGCAGATGGGAAAGGGAAAGATAGGGCAGACGGTTTTTTTGGGTGAGATCTGTTTTGTTTTGTTTTTTTTTTTTTTTACAAAAACGACGTCGTTTTGGGCGTTGGATGAATAGTGACAGCAAACCCACACTTATATGTTATTAGGATATATATATATATCTCTTAATTCCTCTATTTCTCCATATTCATCAAAATCAAACTCCCCTCAAATAAAACTCTCTCACTCTCATTCTTTTCAACTCCTAAATTCATTAAAATCTCCTACGATTGGATTCCACCGCAAAAAAAAAAAACGGTATACTAGTCATCGACCGTATGAATGTTTATTCCGCTACAAGTACCAAAAAAAAAATTCTTTGTCCGTCACTACGTCTTCATCTTTTCAAATTAAAACTCACATCTCTCTCTCAATTTTTCAATTTCTCCATATTCATCAAAATCAAACTCCCCTAAATTAAAACTCTCTCTCTCTCTCTCACTCATTCTTCTCAACTCCATAATCCATTAAAATCCTCTACAATTGGATTCTACCGCAAAGAAAAGCGGTATATTAGTATTAAAACTTTTTATGTCCAAAGCGTGAATAAATTTTGTGGTGGCGTCAACGACAACGTTTTATCGGGTCATCGACCGTAGAAAATTAACTCCGCTATAAATACAAAAAAAATATTTTTATGTCCGTGACTATATCTTTATCTTCTTAAACCAAAACTCATTTCTCATTCTCTCTCAATTCTTTAATTTCTCCATATTCTTCCCCATATTCATCAAAATCAAATTTTCTTAAAACAAAACTCTCTCAGTCTAATTCTTATCAACTCTTCGATTTATTAGCATCCTCTGTGATCACATTCCACCGCAAAAATAAAAAAAAGCAGTATACTAGCATTAAACTTTTTATGTCCAGAGCGTGAATAAATTTTGTGGTGGCGTGAACGACAATACGTTGTCGGGTCCTTCCCTCCCTTTTATATGCAACTCCTTTTACAGAAAAATCAGTTAAAAATGGGGAACGAAGAGCTGAAGAAAAAAGCTGCCATTGACAACAGCGCCAGATATTCCAATTATCCTTCTGAAAGCAGAGAGGAAGGCGAGCTCTCTTCTTATGACGACGATGTATTTACTTCTTTTCTTAAACCTAATTCTATCATTGATTGAATTTCGCCTTTTCTTGTTTGTTTTTTTATAGAATACATATTAGTTAGACGTCTAGGGTTTTTGTTTGCTCTGTTTTTTGTAGTGGATTAATGTCTTTTAACTGTATAGTGTTCCACTAATTGTTTTTTCTGGGTTTTTCTTTTTGAATTAATTTATTTGAGTTGTATTTTCTTGTTCGCGAAATTAGATATTGTTGCCTTTTTTTTTTTTTTTTCTGTTTTTGTTTTCTATAGTTCCCGTATCGAGTGCGGAATGTGGTTGTGTTGATCAAAATTGAAAAGAGAAAAAAATGCTGGCGGAAAGTAGAAAAGGAAGGAAAGAAAGCGTGTCTGATTTTGTTTCTTCTTTTGATTTATTTTCTTATGCTTCCTGTTTTCCGTATCTATGAGAATTTTGCGGATATGGCTCTTCATATTCAATATTCTTATTCGGTTGATATTATGACTTTGATTTTCATAGTGGCAACAACATGAAAAATCTTGTAGGCGATTCCATAATTATTGGAAATAAAGTTTAGTTTGTTGTGGCCGATGCCAAGTTAACCTCCTTTTTAACGACTTAAATATCTAATAGGTGGATTCTATTCCACAGGATATTCTCGATGGTTCTGCATCTCCATTCATTAAATGCAATGCTTTGCAAGAGAAGCCCATTCAAGCTGAAAGAGTGACTTCTACTAGTGAAGATGTAAAGGCGGGTAGGGTGTCACTAACTTCCATACTAAATTTATTGATCTATTTATTGTTTATAATTTCGAGAATTTATTAAATGTGGATGATTACATTAAAAATTGTGGTCTCATAGTTAAAATATCTCCTGATATCCGAAATGAAGATATGAATAGATGCTATATCTGATTGTCATGCTTAGTTTCCATAGTTATTCTTCGGGTGATCTGACTGTTTTTCTGCCCCTAAAATGGCGCAGCATATTTTGGTCCAAATTTTCGTCATTTTGATTAGGTTCGGGAACACAAACTTTTCCTACCCTATCTTAAATTTATTTCTGTCTTCTACAGGGACGGTGATGGAACTTAGATGGTTAAGTATAGCAACTAAAGGTTTTAGGGTA
The DNA here is from genome assembly GCA_030279155.1 of Forsythia viridissima. Classification (NCBI taxonomy): domain Eukaryota; kingdom Viridiplantae; phylum Streptophyta; class Magnoliopsida; order Lamiales; family Oleaceae; genus Forsythia; species Forsythia viridissima. Next base: position 35,706,723 of record CM059033.1, on the reverse strand, counting down.
CGGAGAATCAAGACACTACACAAGGGTACGGAGAATCAAGTCTAGTAGGAATGAAGATGATAGTGGAGTCACTAGGGATGATCACGTTGTTCCAAAGAGCAATTGTTCTAGCTATTTAGGTTTGATTGTTAAGGGAGGGGAGGGGAGGGGAGGGGGGGGGGGGGTTTATTGAAAATGTTTTTAATGCATAAGTTTAGAGTAGGTTGGATGAGATGAAGAAGTGCCATAAAATTCTACGCGATAGGAATATACATATAAGGTTAAAATGCAAGCTTTGTAGGATGGTTAATAGACCACCTATGTGTTATGGTATTGAGGGTTGGCCACTAAAAGAAAATATCTACAAAATAAATGTACAAGAATTTGGATGGTAAGATGGATACATGGTCAAAATAGAGTGGATAATGTAGAAATGTGAATATAGCCAACAAATGGAGGTGGTAGCAAAACTGAATATAAATTCAGAGAAGTATGGCTTAGGTGTTTGGACTTTGGAGTGTGCTTTCAAGACCTAAAGGAGGTTCCATTCGTAAGATTAAGGTGATCCTACTTGAACATACTAGAAGAGAGAGGTACAAAAAAAAAAAAAAAAAAAAAATACCTAATGCAGTTGTTAAGATTGGATTGCGATGGGTTCTTAGTAGATCAAGTGATGATCAAACGGATTGGGGAATGTGAATTCAAGTAGCCCACCAAAAGTTTATTAGGATTGTTTTATAGAAAACAATAGTTATTTTAAGGTATATCAATCCTTTTACGTTTTCAGTCTTGTTATTACCTTATCTTCTTTATTGTTTTTTTTTCCTTGTTTTAAAACAACATATGTTACTTTGTTCCCACTTTTATACTTTTTATGTACTTCCCAGGAATGCTGGTTCCTTCTACCAAGTCTGGAGATTTAGTTGATTTACCTACAAGAGCCACTCTGCATTCCAACCATCACAAGAGTTTTGAAAAAAACAGAGGGTCATTCGTGCCATTTGTGATAAGTTTTTCAGATGAGGACAGTGGAAGCGACCGTGAAGAGAGTAAACAGCAGAATGCTTTAGTAGGTAAAGGTAAATCTCTTCTATTAGAGAGAAGTAGAAGACCATCTGTATCTTCTCTATCAAAATCACAATTATCAAAACAAACTACTAGAGCTGTGCCCAAAGTGATGCCTAGGAAAGCTTCTCTCAGTCGCACATTTGTTTCCTCGAAAAACAAAATCCATGGAGCTACTTCTGGGAACAGATCCTCTTCTGGCCCGGATCATTTGCCAAAAACAAATGTCCATTTGAACACCACTAAACTGCAAGACTTACGTCAGATGATTGCCATTCGGGAAAATGAATTAAAGCTCAAGTCATCTGGGAAAAATAAATCATTAGGTTTGGCTTCACATGGGACCTGTGATGCTATGAACTTTGCAAATGACATGGGTAAGCAAGCAGCTCTGGCTGAACCAAAAGAACCTGAGAAGAAGCGCCTTAAAATCACTGAACCTCGTCAAAATACAATGGGTGCAAGTGGCCAAGAAGTTATGCCTCCTGTGGAATCAATGTTAGCATCAAAGAACCCTTTGTTAGAAAACGATCGTCAACAAATTTTGGAGAATTGTTGCCATAATAATGGAAAAAGCAAGCCAGGCACGTCCCACACAATTCATGCCAAGGGACAGGAGCAAAATGAAAATGTGGTCCCTGTTTCTTCAAAAAATCTACTTGTTGGTACAAAAGAAGGTGCGTACATTTATGTACTTCCTTTAAACTGGGTCTTTTTTTTCTTCAGTAATACTGTGAATGTTTGGTAAAAGGGCTGCCCATTCTGATGCAGGGTCTGGTACCACTCGATGTCAAACTGAAAAGAAATCTAAACTGGCATATTCTTCCATAGCATCAGAACAAAATATGCAGATGGCTAATAAGGATGCTGAAACTATTCTAAAGAAATCGGTAACTTGCGAAAACATCCACAATTTATTATGAAGGTTTTTGTTCTTCCAGATTTACGAAACAATTTAGGACCTATGAGAATTTGCATGTCCAAAACTTTCAGTCAATATATATTTTGGTCAACAATACCCATTGAGTCCGTTATGAGACATTCTAAGGAAGCCTCCTTATAAGTAAGTAGTGATGATAATTAAGAGGCCCATGTTTCCTGGTCTAACTTCACTGCTGTAACTTAGTTAACTTCGTTCGCTATGTACTCTAAGGGAGCTCATCCTCCAGCAGTTACTTCGCTTTGCTTGTTATTCACAAAGCAGGAGAAAAAAAAATGCTTTTTATTGGTTGAGTTTTATGGCATGCATGCTATATTCACCAGAAGTTTGAGATTTGTGTTGCTTCTATTTAAAGAAGAAAAATCAACCATCAATTACCTATTTACTGCTGTCAATCAAAAAGTATAATGTCAATATCACCAGCTTAAATGCACATCAATTCCTCAAGAATTAAGTTTGCCAATTGAGTACATTGAGCTGAAAGCCACAGATAACATCTTTCAATTTATCATGTAAATATCTTCTCCAATTTATGATTCAAAAATTATTTTCCACTCAATTAGCTGAGATTTCTCCTATATTTCAAATTTGAGATTGATCGTCATCTTGTGTGACAATCATTTCCGCACTTTGTAGCTTATAAAGACCTTCAATTTTCTTCGAATCTTTCTTCTATTTTTTATCTTGTGAATATCTTTAACTCTTGCTCCCAAGACTGTTTTTTTCCCTATATTCTAATGATTATGCTGTCCCATTAATACTCTTCAAGCCTGTCATATAAGTTGGATTTTAATTGGTATTCAGTCACTAATGTATTTTCCATACATAACCTCCATTTGAACACTAAAACACGAAGTTAGTAATCCAGATATCATCATGTATCACAAAACGAAGGGATGGAACCTTGGTGCTAACATTATATATGCAATCTAGTTCTGGACTCCACTTTTAAACTTTTGCATTTGGTTCTGATTCAGTGGATTCTATATTTTGGTGTAGTTTTGATTTTGGGCTACCGAGAATTTAGCCTTCATCTGTTTCTGGAAAATATACTTCTTACTCAAGAGGTCTGTATGGGTTATCAATATTTCATATATTTGCATCTGATATGAGGTGTGTGCATCAATCTATTTGATTTTTATTTTTTATTTTTTGTCCTTTTTTCACTTTGCATTTTCTGTTACTCATGTTTTTTCTGATACTTAAAAGAGAACTGTGGAAATGTGGCATCCTCCTGACCTTGATAGTCAGTTCACTGCAATATCTACACAAAATAATTCTGGCAACAAAGTAACAGACAGAAGTGATCAAGTTCTATCTAATAACAAGGTACCTGAACCTGTTTCAGACGAGAAATATCAGGTATATTTTCTCCATGCAACTGGACTGTAGGCACTAGGTGCTGTTTATGCTAGGCTAGGACTGCTGTTTCTTTACATTATTTAGCTTCCATGGGCTTTTTGTAATTTTGACAACATCTTTCATCTCCTTGACAAAAGGCATCTTTGGGTTATCAAAGCTTCTGGAAGAATTTGGGTGAGCCAATGGACCGGGGAAATAGCAACATGGATGCAAAGTCATTGCTGGACTTAGAGGAATTGCAAGATAAGGAACTGGAGGACGCACAAGAGCATCGTCGCCAGTGTGAAGTTGAAGAAAGAAATGCTCTTAAAGCTTATAGAAATGCCCAGAAGGCCTTGATTGAAGCAACAGCGAGATGCAATCATCTCTATAGCAAAAGGGAACTCTATTCTGCTCATCTTCGAAATTTGATGATGAATAATTCAAATCTATTTTGGTCCTTCAGAACTGATGATCAGAACGGAGCTGCATTAAAATTTTCAAATAACATACCTGATCTTAATATGGGTGCAATGCCCACATTAAGTTGTCAAGTGCATACTGCAAATGATGCTTCAAATAATGATGGGAGTGACCTGAATCCTGCCAATGATGCTACTCAATTATCTAATCTGCACGCGAAGAGAGAAAAATTGCCATCTGAGCCTTGCAGTGAGCCTGATGGCAGTACGTCAGAGGCTCACAATGAAGCTAGAATAGCAAGTGGTGCCTGCTTCCTATCTGACAATTCTAGTTTAGAGATGCCCATAAAAGGCGGTGAAGCAAATGGTGTCTGCTCCCCATCGAGTGATTCAAGCATGTCAGTTGATGAGGATGACGATGCGATTCAATTTAGTTGCAAATCTACTAAGGACAATCTAGAGGCGGGAAAGGACACAAACCGAGGGCAAGAAATGCAACTATCATTTGATAGCTCTCATGACTCTTTGCTTCTGGAAGCGTCATTGAGGTCTCAACTTTTTGAAAGACTCGGAAAGAAAAGTCTGTCAAAGAATGGGGAATCTAGCCAGAGCATGGTACCTCTAGATGAAGGAAGATCAGAAAGCGATGATTCTGGGAAGAAGAGGAAGACAAGTGCTAGGGAGAAATCGGAGGCAAATTTAGGGATTGTACTGTTGTCAGATGCAAATAAAGAGAGTCACTCTGAGCTGCAAGGTACCTTTTTGGATTTTGGACCTATTTAAATTTAGATGTAGATAATTGATGATTTTCAAGTTGTGGAGACTGATTTTTTTTTTTTATTGCAAGAGTCCTGTCTGGTTTTCTGCTTTTTTATTATTTTTAGTTTGAGTAAATGAAAGTTTGCCAGTGATTTGTGTTATAAAAGCTATCCATTTTTTGAAATACATGGACATGGGTGTGTCATATGGACCTTAAGCTTTATTTTCCAAGCACCCATTTTTTTATTTAATTGCGAGAGTCCTGTCTGGTTTTCCTCTTATTTATTTATTTTTTATTTTTTTTAGTTCGAGTAAATGAAAGTTTGCCAATGATTTGTGTTATAAAAGCTATCCGTTTTTTGAAATACATAGACATGGTGTGTCATATGGACCTTAAGCTTTATTTTCCAAGCACTCGTTTTTACACTATCAACCGTCGTATCTCATCAAATATACTATCTATTTCTTTTTTCTTACTTTTTCCTGCTTTGTCAGTTTTCTTCTTTCACTTGACTTTTAACATGCATATAAGAAATAAAATACTACAGTAGTTAATGGCTTTCACATGGTCCTCAGTGTGGAAAAGATTATCAATTGCCTGCTACGACATTCCACACCTGGTAAAGATTTATACTCTGACATGTCAATGCAATGATGGCATTTAATTCCCTTCTTTTACCGCAATTGACTTTTGGCTGCGGACTTGTGATCAAGGTTATCAACTTTTTCTGAAGAATCATTTACCTTTCCATCATCTGCAGCTGATAGTTTTTTAACTATATTTTGGAATTTCAGTAGTACAAGTCACTGTTTTTTGATGCCTCTTACATGGTTCATTGGGGCTGAGAGGAGTTTGCAGACTTCCAAAGGGAGTAATTTATACATCATTGTATCTTGGGTAGAGCAATTTCCCTAACTTTATGTGCCCCAAGGCAATAGGTTGCTTAAATGGCCCATGCCAATTTTGTAAGATGGATGGATGGTTGACAGATTTGTTTGTTTGGTTGTACCTAGTCTATTTCGTTTAAGGAGCTGAGACCATCACGTTAGCCACAGTTATATCTCTGTTCTGTCATTACTGAACTTCTTGTTTTACGAAAGAGCTTTTCTGTGCTTCTTTGAAGCGCAATTTGATCTCTCAATTTTGCACCTGCAAAATGTAGGCCACAATCTTTTGCATGGGCTTCTGCCTTCATTATATATATCATTGGTTTTGTTTATTTATTCATTTTTTTTTTTGGAGGGTGAGGTAAAGGGATTTCATACTGCTAGGTTTTTGCAATGGTCAATTGGGTCTCTTTCACACACACACACACACACACACACACACACACATTCACTCACACAGAAACACACATTTGTTTGGTGCACCATTGAAAAAGATTGTTTTAATTGTTCAGGAGGTCTTTTTAAGTGTTCAGGAGATTTTCTAATTAGGGTCCTCTTGTCCTTCATGAGGCTTTTTTTTGACTGATTTATGCTTGTTGCAGTCTTGCACGAAGAAGAATATAAGATACATATTATCTCCCTGGACTGAACGTCCCCATCTCCTTTTTGGGTTTTCTGCATATAATCTCTTTTCCATAAGAGATATTTATTCTACTCAAATGTACTTTCCTTGAAGCACATGGCGTGACTAACCAAGATTCCTAATTTCCCGGCACTAGAATTAAGAGTAAAAATGAGAAGTTGCATCAAATACACACTTCCTCAACTCTCTCCTGAAATTATATTTCAATTGAAATGGGGACATCCATGCTAGAAAGAGGGAGTAATGTGTATAATATTTGTTAAAAGTGAAGTTCCTACTTGATATCACTTTTCAGTTGTCTGAGTGATCCTGATAACTGATAACACGAGACATTTGTGAGGAATTTTGGGAGAAAAATTGAGTCTCTCATATTTAGAATGAAGCATATACACATATTTTTGTCCTAATGAAGGAAACTAACTATTATAGAATAGATTTCTATATCAATGAGATTTCCTAACAATAATCCCATGATTCTAGGAATTATACAAGTTTTCTAATATACACAAATCATATATAGGAATCCCATGATTTTAGGAATAATACATGTTTCCTAATATACACAAATCATATCTAGGCCCATAAAACCGTATTTTCCAATACTTTCCCTCAAACAGGTGAATATGCATCTTTCATTCCCAGCTTGGAGATAAGTTCTTGAAATGTTGCACTCCTAAGCCCCTTTGTGAGCACATCTGCAAGTTGACCCTTAGTTGAGACGTATGGAGTACAAATTAGCCCACAGTCCAACTTCTCCTTTATGAAGTGTCAGTCCACTTCAATGTGCTTCTTTCAGTCATGTTGAACAGGATTATAAGCAATGTTAATAGCAGACTTGTTGTCACAGAATAATCTCATTGGTCCTTCCCATGTTATCCTTAGGTTCTCCAAAATTATCTTGAGCCATAGTAATTCACTCTTGAGCTATTGCTCTGAATTCTGCCTCAGCACTTGATCTAGCTACCACACTTTGTTTCTTACCTCTCTAAGTCACAAGTTTGCCAAGATTGCCTCAAGGAAAGTACAATAACTTGTAGTCGATCGCCTATCAACTAGTGAGCTTGCATAATCTGAATTGGCGTAGGCTTCAAGAACTAATCTACTGTTACTTCTCAATAAATGCCCCTTATCAGGATTAGCTTTAAGATGGTGAAGTACCCGGTAGACTGCCTATAGATAGACTTCTCTCGGGCTGTGCATAAATCTGCTAACCACGCTCAAAGCATATGCAATGTCTAGCCTTGTGTAGGCAAGATATATGAGCTTTCCCACTAGCTTCTAGTACTTTCTCTATCTACTACGACTGGGTCCTCATTTGCCTCTCCAAGTTTGTGATTCGGATCAATTGGTGTGGAAATTGGTCTGCATGCTGACTTTCCTATCTCCCTCAGAAGATTGGTCACATTTTTATTGTGAAATAAAGATGCCTTCTATAGAGTGAGCTACTTCAATTCCTAGAAAGTATTTCAATCTCCCAAGTTCTTTTGTTTCGAATTCTTTGACTAGACATCTTCTCAAGGCTTCTTTTTCCTTATCATCATTTTCTGTTATAATTATATCATCGACATATACCAAAAGGGCTGTGACTCCACATATATTCAAGTGCTTTATGAAGAGTGTATGATCTCTCTGACTTTGTCTATATCCAGCGGCAAGTATTACTTTGGCAATTCTTCAAAACCAAACCCTTGGTGATTGCTTGAGACCATATAATGCTTTCTTCAATCTACAAACTTTATTGTTTCTCAGATCTCCCCTGAAGCGTGGTGGAATATCCATGTATATCTCTTTCTCCAAATTATCGTGAAAAATATCTTTCTTTACATAGAATTGCTCCAAATACCAGTCAAAGTTAGTTGCTAGTGACAACAAAACTGTGTTCATTTTAGCCACTAGAGCAAATGTCTCATGGTAGTCAACCCCGTAGGTTTGCGTATATTCCTTCGCCACGAGTCTAGCCTTCTATCTTTCCAAAGAGCCATCTTACTTGTACTTCATTGTGAACACCCAATTGCATCCGACAGACTTTTTTCCTTGCGGTAAGTTAACAATCTCCCACGTTTGATTCTTCTCTAGTGCCTGCATTTCTTCTCTCATAGCATCTTTCCATTTATTATTAGATAATGCCTCAGATAAAGTATTAGGAATGTGAACAGTGTTTATGCTGACTACAAAGCTCCTATGTGATGGTGAGAATTTTTTAAATGATATAAACTTCTCTAAAGGATACAATGGGTGTTTAGTGCATTCTTTTGTACCTTTTTTAATGGCAATAGGAAGATCATGATCATGTGTTATTTGTGAGGAAATTTCTGGAACTGTTTACCTCATTCTCAGGATTAGGCGTTGAATTTTGAACTTGCTCAAGAGCTGAATCTAGGTTTTGTCTTCTTGAATATATTTGTATAAATCTCATAGAGTCAGGAAGTTCATTATTCTCTGGCAATGGAAGAGATGAAGTGTTTGGAAAGGACACAGATTGAGATTGTGACATGGATTGAGATGGATCAGCAGGTATAGAGATGGAGGACTGAGGAGCCGAAGGTAAATCTAAATAAAAACAAGTCTTTGTCCAATGACACATGACTCTTCCTGAAGATAACGTGACATCAGTAGACACATAATTTTTTGGTAGGTGAATGGTAACATATGTATCCTTTCTGTGTTGAAGAATACCCCACAAAAATACACTTAACAGCTCTTGGATCTAACTTCCGTCTATTATGGCTATGGATGTGAACAAATGCAGTGCATCCAAAGATTCTTGGAATGAGATGATTTGTTTACTAAGATTTGAATAAAAAGTGTTTCCATTGGTGTTTTAAATCCCAATATTTGATGGCGGTCGATTGATTATATATGCCTGTAAGCACAGCTTTCCCCAATATGATTTTGGAACATGCTGATGGAAGAGAAAGGCTCGGGTTGTGGCTAGTAAGTGGCCATTCTTTCTTTCGGCCACTCCATTTTGTTGTGGAGTGTTAATACAAGAGGATTCATGGATAATGTCTTCTTTTTGAAAATATGAAGATAAAGTTTGATTGAAATAATCGCGTGCATTATCAGATCTAAATCTTTTTATTTTGACACCAAACTGGTTCTGAATCATGTTATGAAAATTAGGAAGAACACTGCTTACATCTTATTTAGATTTAAGAAAAAAAGAGACTCTAGTGCAATCATCGATAAAGGAGACAAACCATCGTGAACTTTTCGGATTGCAAATTCGCGCACATCACAATGGAAATGTTCAGTGCTAACTTTTCTAAACAAGGAAGGAAACATAGTTTTCAAAATCCGAAAAGATGGATGTCCTAGTCTAAAATGATGAAGCCAAATAGAGTCTTTATTGGATGAGGATAAGAATGCCAGAGATAATTTATTCTTGACAATATTCGATTTTCCTTATCCTTCAAGATAGTAGATCCCATTCATTTCCTTAGCAAGTCCAATCACTTGAGATCATGAGTGGGTTTTTGTATGGATATTAGATTATTGGACAATTTTGGGACATGAAGGACATTTTTTAGTGTAAGAGATGGATTGATATGAATATCCCCTAAACCGGCTACTTTAGTGAGAGAACCAGCAACAGCTACTTTTCTAAGGATCACAGAAGCCCCCTTATCTTCTCAATCTCCTCCTTATTGAAATCACTTTGGTCTTGAGGCCTTTCTTGACTAGGTTGATTCGTGGTGTAATTGGCTTGGCCTTGAGTTCTTTGTTGTCCTCCACTGTAGCCCCATTCTTTGCTTGGCGGTTTACCATTCAGCCTCCAACATTTCTCTCTAGCGTGCCTTGATTTCTTGCAGAAGGTACACCAGAGAGCATCCTTCCTGTCTTGTCCTCAATATCTTGACAAATCTGCCTTCCCATCCTTTTGTTTTGACAACTGCTGTCTTTGTCGCCATGGCTGAACCTTCCAGAACTTGGGGTTCAAGCATAACCCCCCTGCGGCTCTCCTCTGCCAAAATTAGAAAAATGGTCTCATGAGAGATGGTACCTCTTCCTTGCCCAGAATTTGGACCCGGACTTGATCAAACTCAGCGTTGACTCCTGCGAGAAAGTTGTAGACTCTCTTTTTCAATAAAATTCTTCAAAATTAGAACATCTAGAGCACATTTAGTCTCAATGCACAGATAATGATCGAGTTCTTGCCACAAGTTTTGCAGAAAATTTGCATACTCGGTAACATTTACTGCCTTGTTTCATTGCACCAGTCTTGACTTTAATCTCATACACTTGTGCTGCATCACGAGCCCTCGAATAGGTTTGTCTAACAGCATCCCAAATTTCTTTAGCCGTGGACAAGAACATGCAGGTGTCGCTGATTTCTGGATTCATTGAGTTCCATAACCATGACATGATCATGGAATCCGCTTAGTCCCACGCATCAAACCTTGGATCTCCTTCCCTCGGTCCAGTCCCTAGGAGATGGCTTAGCTTTCCCTTTCCCTTCAAATAGGTTCAAATGAATTGGGACCACTTCAAATAATTTTTTCCATTCAGCCTTTATTCTGCCTGAATGTTCAGCAAATCACCGAATGATTGGAGTGAGACTACTTCTCCAGATTGTGCAGTGGTAGTGGATTCTGTGGTTTCAGCCACATTGGATTAGGGTTCAGAACAAAGGAAAAAATCAGAAATAAATGGCGATGAAGGCCTGAGACAGAAAAAAGTAACAAATGTGTTAAAAGAAAAGAACTCTTTCAGCAATGAAGGCTAGAACAGTTTTTTTTTACCCCTTTCAGACCTAGCCTTACAGCTCTGATACCATGAGGAATTTTGGGAGAAATTGAGTATCTCATAATTAGAATGAAGCATATACACGGCTTTATATACACAGATTTTTGTCCTAATTAAGGAAACTAACTATTATAGAAAAGGTTTCTATATCAATGAGATTTTTTAACAATAATCCCATGATTTTATTAATGATACAAGTTTCCTAATATACACAAATCATATCTAGTGCCCATAAAACCGTATTTTCCAATAATTTGTTCCACTTGTCAATATGTACCCCTTTTGTCATGTCATTTTCCAATATGCTCAATTTGATCAGAAGCCATATACACTCCTAGGTTGAAAGTTGCTTCTCTGTATTGTCGCTTGACCCTTTCTTCTCTGAAGCAAGTTATTTGGTTTCTCCAACTCCATTGTCAATTTAAGTTCTCGTATTGCCAATACATTATTGACTTATCTGTATGTTTGAGAAGCCCTAGTCATGCAATTTTTTACTGGTTATCTGAGTAGTTTAATGTTCTTCTGCAGGTCAACATTCAACAATGTATGTCACCTTATCTTGTCCTGTTGTGAAGAGTGTGATCTGCCACCTGAAAGTTGCAGATCCCAAAAGTTTTCAGTTGCTGATTAGAAGTCCAGATGTAGCTAGTCCTGGTATTAACAGTGAAAATGACAGGACCCATGTGTATAATGAAAGCGACTGGAGCATATTGTGTCAGGATCTAGTTGAAGTGCCTTCAGTGGATACCTGCTATGGACAGATTGGTTCTTATTCTTGCAATCTTGCTATCGATCCACTTTGGCCACTTTGCATGTATGAACTCCGGGGAAAATGCAACAATGACGAGTGCTCCTGGCAACATGTTAGAGACTACACGTTTAGCAATATAAAGCATGATGCCTCTAATAAACCTGGTAATAGTGCTGTAATGAATTCTTAAATATTATGGTAAGGCTCGTTATATTGCAGTAATCTGGGAATATATACTCTTGTTTAGATTCTCAGGCCAGATCACCATCCCGGAGAGGACCATGTCTTGCTAAGTCTCTCAATAATCTTGTTTTGGCTCCTCCTACTTATCTAGTTGGCTTGGATGTTCTCAAAGCTGATAAGCGGTATAATTCTATTTTATCTCGAGGTAATGGACAGTGCTGGAGGAAGTGTTTCAGTGCTTCCATGGTTCTTTCGAGTCTGCTTTCGACAAACTTGCCTTTCAATGAGCCATTCTTGCATGGCACTGAAGCTCGTATAGAAGTCCATGGGGCTTGGAATAGGCAATCATTTTATTTTCACAGTAAAAATGGTACAAAGGTTTGTCGAAGCTTCCTATCTTTTGTATTAAAATCATTCCAGTAGGAAAGAAAATGCTTCAGTATTTGCTAATTGTTTGCAGAGTTACTAATGCATGAGCGAACAATATCATATTTTCTTGGCCTTCTGCTTGACCGACATTTTTCATTGTGCCCCAGGCATTTATACCCTCGCGAGTTCCTCTAGAAAAATGTGTGTACATGTCTATGTATGTGCTTGTACCTAGATGCCTTCATTTTTATGCTCGGATTTTGGTATATCCCATCTTTATGCATTGTGGCACATCCACAATTGGCTTGTAAATTTTCATAAAGCACCGCTTCTGTTCTTTCTTATTAACTTCGATTTTTTTCCCCCTCCTTGTTTTTGTCGATTGTTATTTGAACTTTTTTAACTCTTTGTACATGTTTGATTCTATGAGTTCCAAATTTTTTTTAAGAGTCATTGTATTGTGCTTTCTGGCTCTGCCCAAGTTCTTCTGACTTTCCTGCTTGCTTGATGTTCACTTAGAGTAATGTTGATGGACATTTTGCTGATAATGACCAATCCCTGGAAATGGCGTTTCTTAATCTAAATCAGGAGGCTGACAAACAAAAGGGTCGTTTAGAGGTGATTTTATGCCTATATAAGATATATGACCTGTAGTATTATATTGCTATTAGTAGGTTGGTTTATTTTTAGCTAACACTTTATATTTTAAAATTTACAGGCTCTTAAAGTGATTGCTCGAGCTCTTGAATCCGATGCGACCTCTGCAGTCCTTTGGATTATTTATTTACAGATTTACTACTGCAATCAGAACTCGATTGGAAAGGATGACTTATTCCTTTGTGCGGTATGAGCTGTGGCTTTTTACCTTCATCTTCAATTGTGTTCATCTAAATTTTCATTTTTGCTAGTTTTGTCTTCTCTCCACCCTCATCTCTCAAAGAAACATCCTGATAATTGTCAATTTTTATAGTATTTTTCTTTTAAAAATGTTACTTTACATTCATGGTCATTTCTAAACACTTCATTCTGATTTGCAGGTTGAACTCAATAGAACATCTTATGAGCTCTGGCTTATGTACATTAACAGTCGAGAACAGCTTATTGATCGGTTAGCTGCATATGATGCTGCACTCTCAGCCCTCTGCTGCGAAGCATCTAATTTTGACAGAGATGCCAGGCATGCCAGTGAATGCATCTTGGACATTTTTGTTCAGATGATGAATTGTTTGTGCATGTCTGGGAATGTTGAAAAAGCCGCTCAGAAAATTTATGGGCTCTTTCCCACTACAATCAAATCAGACAATTCGCTTAATTTCTCTCTTGCTGATATCGTTGCCTGCTTCACTATCAGTGATGCATGTATCTTCTGGGTCTGTTGCGTGTATTTAGTCATATACAGAAAATTGCCTGATTCTATAGTAGAGAGGATTGAGGATTGGAAAGAAATTTCTGCTATAGAGTGGCCTTCGATTCACTTAACATTTGATGAGAAGCAGCACGCAGCTTCATTGATGGAATTAGCAGTGGACTCTCTAGCATTGTATATGGATGGTAAATCCCTTCAAAATGAAGCAACTCTTAGGGCTGCACACCTGTTTGCCATCAATCACATCAAGTGTGTTAAGGTGCTTGAAGGCTTAGAATGTAGTAAAATCTTGTTAAAAAATTACGCTAAACTGTATCCATCATGTCTAGAACTTGTTTTGATGTTGGCTCGGGCAGAAAATGATGTATGGAATTCGAGTTTTGTTGGGTTTGAAGAAGCTCTTAGAAACTGGCAGGATGAAGTCCCTGGAATTCAGTGTATTTGGAATCAGTATGCTGAATGTGCACTTCGAAATGGAAAATCGACTTTTACGAAGGAGCTAATGGATCGATGGTTTGACTCTGTTTGGAGAATGGGATGTTCTCAAAATGGTATTCTTAATACGGTACACTGTGGAAATACCCAGAATGCCCCACAACCTGCTTCTGTGTCAGATCTGTGTACATGGTTTTCCCATCATGACCAGATTGATGTCATGTTTGCACTACTCAATTTCTCTCTCTACAAAATATTGCAGAATGATGACCTTGAAGCTCTCCTAGCCTTAGAGAAAGCTTTGAAAGCTGCTGCTACTACTGCAGAGAATTACAGTTACTGTGTGGGAGAGCATGTCCAGTTTTTGCTTACAAATAGAAGATTATGTAATAGAAATGGTCATAATGGAGGTATATTAAAGATTCTGAATGATTATCTAGACGATGCCCCGGCGTCCTCTGAACCATTATCTAGAAATTTCATTCAGAAAGTCGAGAAGCCAAGGTTGAGGCAATTAATTAGCAAATTGTTGAGTCCTCTATCATCAGACTCTTCTCTTGTGAACTTGGTTCTTGAAGTATTGTGTGGTCCCTCTCTCCTGCCCCAAATGTCTGATAAACTGACAGATCTGGTGGATTTTATCGAAACCCTAATGGAGATTCGCCCCTCGAATTATCGGTTGGCAATTTCTGTCTGCAAAATATTGAGCACGAATTCTGATAACGGTGTTAATGCTACTATTTCTTTCTGGGCAAGTTCACTCCTCATAAATTCACTGTTTCAAGCCGTTCCTATAGCTCCAGAGTCTGTGTGGGTGGAAGCAGCTGATATTTTGCAGAATTTGATGGATTCTCAGACTATATGTGAGAGTTTCCTTAAAAGAGCTTTGTCTGTATATCCATTTTCCATCAACCTGTGGAGGTGCTATCTCAACTTATCCAAGCCTGGTGAAAATGCAAATTCCGTGAAAGAAGCAGCAAGAGAGAAGGGAATTATGCTTGATTAAGAGCAAAGTATCGGTCCTTGTAGGTACAAGGATGTTTCCTTGTCATATAACTGGAGAGCAATTTTAGGACTAGCTTTAGCTAGTAATAGTTGTAGATTTTGTTGTGGTGGAGGAATCTCGCAAGGCACAGGGAACTTTAGTTCAGAATATACAGTCAACCAAGTAGGTTGTACCAGTAACATTTTCTTTCCTTTTTCTTTTATATTTCAGGGAGGGTGAATATTAGATGAGGGAGATCTTTCAGAATAGATTTAGTGATCCAGATGAGATCTGTATAGACGTTCTAGTGTTCGTGTACACCTTTTTAGTGTTGAATTGATACTCATTTCATAGTCAATCGCCGTTTTAAGGACTTGGGCTTGCCAGAATATCATTCAGCTATGTACTTATTACATGGAAAAGTTTCTAAGAGTTGAGGATTTCTGATTTTCTGTTTTCTATAATGTGGTTGCTGATAAAACATATACTGAATTTCGTCGCTTTTATATATGTAGCCTGAAATTTTAAAATGAACATATTTGTTGTGATATTGCAAGTCATTTTGGATTCAAACAATATTTTGTAGCAAAGTTTTTGTGAGATGGTACAATTGGGAAAGAACTGAATGTTGACAGGTTTATTGATGATCTCACTAGAGAAATATTCATTGTTTGCGGCTTGAAAAATTTGTCTATGGAATTTCCACATGAAAGGCGGAAGAACTGTTGGATTTATGATGATAGAGCAGGCTGCTTCGGTGTCAAACAAGCCAACAACAACAATAGGTCTGTCATATTTGTCAAGGAAAATGTTCACTTCAATCATGGGTACTGAAAAATTTAGGCCGGTGAATTGTATCCCATAACATTCATCAAAATTTTCCGAATTATCATCAGAATCACTGTGAACTGGAGATTCAAGATTATCTACTTCAAATATGAAAAACTGTCTGCTAAGAGAATATGGATTCAATGTCTGCTTCATCATCAACATGGTCATGGTGGTAGCATAAATTTGCTGAAGCACTTTGGCCTTCTTCTATTTGGGGCAGTTTTTGGTCGAAGTGACCCTTTTGTCCACAAATAAAGCAACGATCTCCTTTCTTTATGGAGAATTTGCGTCTGAAAAATATTCTTTTGCGAGGAAAATGTCTAGGATACTTGCTGCGGAATTTGAATTTCTTGACATGGTGCTTATTTTTTCCTGGGCAAGAGCAAGATTTATTATCATGGTGACATTTGATTTTCAATTAGGTCGTTCACAGGCCTTTTCAAGTTTTTTGCCTATGGTATGCATATCTGTAAGAAATGTCCTCTGATTACATAGTTTTTTCAGAGTTCTTTAGACCAGATTGTGGAGTTCACAAAAAGATGTGGTGCCTAAAGATTGGCCTTTCATTTCAATCATCCGCAGAGTTTCTTGCCCAAAGGGCCGTGGGATAGATTCCAAATAAGCTTGCTTGATGTTGGGGTCATCCAATCCTCCAATGAGATAGTAGTGTTTGACCGCATCTTGGAAATGTTTATCAAGATCTTTTGGGTTGTAAAAACAGTACTTGAGTTTGAAAAATTCTTCACGGGCAATATCTTTCAAATGGTCCTGCCTTCAACAAAAGTCCCAATACAAAGATCCCATGAATCCCTCAACTGTGGGAGCATTGAGGTATTGTAACTGTCGATACTAACCAAGAGAATCAAACCAATCTTTCATAAAGCCAGTAAGACGTGCCAAAAAGGATTTGATGACAGCAGAATGTGTCATATTTGGGCATTGTAGTTCAGCAAAGTACCATGCTTTCATTTCTTAGAATTTGGATTTCCATTTATGAGGAACATCGTCAAAAGTGAATTTTACAGAAGAATTGCTGGGAGCAGGGATGTTAGAGAATGTTCCTAATCCTACATTCTCAGCAATGTCTTCTTCAGAGATTTCTCCAACAGTGGGAGTGGGCTCCTCTTGAACAAGTTCTTCCTGGATAGTGGGTTCTTCATGGCTAGGTTTTTCCTGGCTAGTTCGGGGATTATTGACAATGTAAAAAGGAGGTTGTTCTTTACACGACTCATCAAAGGACTCCCAAGACTCGGTAGAATTGGAGTTGAGATCTTCAATTATAGGTAAAATATGAAGAGTAAAATGAGTTTGTTTTTTATCCCTTTCAAGAAATTCTGAGATAGGATTTTTGATCATTAGTTGTGGGCGTTTTTCTGGGTTTGGAGGAGGATCTTTTAGTGTTGTAGAAGATGTGGGTTTTGTTTGAGGTTTTGACGATTGTGGCCGTTGGAGGGTTCGTTCACATTCTTCAGGTGTAAAAAGGACTAGGAGAAAACTAGAAGAGCTAGATGAATACATTGGTCCAACAGTTTGTGGAGGAGAATGGAAGTGAGAAGCAGGAATATATGGAGAAGATGGAAGAATAAGCTCTTTTATAAGAAATTGAGTTGGGCTTTCAAACTTTTGAGTTCCTTTTCTTGATCATATGGAGCCTTTTATGGAGAATATTCATGATTTCATTGGAAACTACCTCAATTCTTTGTCTGCAAGCTTTAAGAGGTGTAAGCAAAATTTGAGTTTGTTGTTGTAAAGCCTTTTCAATTCGTTGTTGGCTTTGATCAAGTTTTTGTAACAGTTTGTTTTGCTGTGCAGTATTTTCATATTGCCAATTCAGAACTCGTTTTGCGGCAGAGAGCTGATCAAGAGACCCATCAGGCATTCTGGTAGTAGGATTTTGTATTTTCCAGTAGTGAGTGGACTGTTCCTTGTCAAAAGGTACCAAAGGTGGAAAATTTTCTGGAGAGGGTGGATGATACATACTGACAGGAGGACAGGAAGATGGAGTTAAATCATCGTCCCAATCCCATTTTTTATGCCATTGGTTGTAGTCTTTATCATCTGTCTATCTAGTAAGAATGATACGGCCATTAGTGGATGGAGGAGGGTGTAAGTGACAAAATAATCAAATTTTCCAGATGGTTCTCTAAGAAGTCATGGGGAGAATTTTCTTCATAGGCCATCTATAGTTTTCGTTGACTAGTTTGTCTGGAAGGCTTTGCAGGCTTGGATTTCTTTTTGCACTTACGATAGAAACAAACATCATAATACATGTGGCCTTTATCAGTTTGAACATAAATGGGTTTTCCTTCAGAATCAAAAGCATAAATAGGAATGTTGGCTTCAACTTTTGTGAAAGCAAACTGAGTGGGAAACATGGGGGTTTTTTCTGAGTGGGTTCTCTTTTGAACATGATTTCAATCTGACCATTTGACTTTCTCTGAAAATAGTGGGTTGAAGATTGAATGGGTTGAGCACTTTTGGAAGCTTGATGATGTTGTTCATAAGAAGTAAGCCAAGTGTCTGGGATTAATTTAAAAAGTTAATTTCTAGGAATCTGCCTTGGAACATAGATGCAACTAGGATGATCTGTCTCCATTTGTAAGAATATAGCATCTTCTGTAGCTTTGGGTGTAACAAAGTCAAGAGAATGGTTCTGTATATGGTACACCATTTGGTAGTGAAGAGTTGCACCATATGTGATTCCAGTGGGAACTGCACCAACAATTTGCACTTGAATTTTTAGAGCAGACAATAGTTGGGGATCTACTATAGGCATGTTGAATTTGAAAACATAGTCGCCAAAATTGTACCAGCATTTAAAGTTGTTTCAACAGTGTCAATACACGCATGCTGATAATCAACATAGCGAGTATCTAGAAGTGCAAATCTGGCAATAGTTGGAAGACCGTTTCTACCATGGGCAGTAAGAGCAAATCGGACAGCTCTGAAATGGAGATGAGTGTATCCTTCTGAAAGCCACACTTTTGGAAGATTAGAAGATAGCTCAAGTGTAACAAACTGTTCCTGTTCGGTTATAGGTAAGATGTGCTAATCAAATCTGGAAGATTGTACATATTCTTTTATCTGTGTCTTTGAAGGAGTGATTAAAGTACAGACAGACTTGGAGATGTATTGTTTTGGTTTTGCATAAGCATGATAAGGATTTAGTAGAGGTAGACCAGTAACAGGAGTTTTCGCTGTTTTCGGGATATGGCTGATCTCATAGCAACCATCAATTTTAGAGGCAGATTTACAAAAAAAAGAAAGGAGTAGATTATCTTGGAAATTTGGAGATTCTGTAGACGTGAAGTGTTCTTCTTAATCTTATTCAAAACAAGATAATATCCATATAGATAGGTACGAATAAGAATGCGTTTAGCTCTGATACCATAATAACAGGGTGTAATGATTCTCTGTAATTCACGGTATTCTAACCCCAAACAGTCTCATACTGGGCACCAAATAAGGGCCTGACTATTGGAATTACAAGAATCACTAACCACGCCATAACGGATCATTTGGTCTGTAGAAACATAGTTCTGATGCAGAGGATCCTCTCAGGGAGGCAACTGCAGAGCATACTCTATGCTACTACTACGGTCTTATCCTTACCTCCCATTGAGATACTAACATTGCTTATCCTAAGGTTAAGAAAGAACAAGGAAGTATTTAGAAACTCATGACGAAAAATACTCAAGAATTTTTTTTATAGACCTTTTGATGATCTACAATGAAGGGAGATGCTTCCTTTTATAGGAGAAGGAATCACCAAAGACAAAATACAAATGGGACCATTTAGTACAATTATTTAACAACTGACTTGAAAACAACAATAATACAGATGCGTGACAATAAAGCAACAATAATACAGACATTGACAATAAAGTAACAATAATGCAGACGCGTGACAATAAAGCAACACCACTTTTAAAATGTAGGGAATCTACTTTTTCTTTTGTGTTGGATTTTATTACAACACGAAAGTAAAAGTAGTCTTGTCACATCATGGGGTTCCAATGTTGGCAGCTTGTCCGGGTGTGTCAGAATCATCGGAATCAGATGGAAGTCCTTGTTGTTTCCACCATGGTATATTTTCAAGTTTATGCTTGTTTTCCCATATATGTTCTTCTAGTTTCTCAAGATTATCAGGATCATGTGGATCAAAATCATTTGGATTTGTAACAGAAGAGATGTTGATAAAATCTTTCATAATGAATTGTGTTGTTTCAAGTTGATGTGGTGTGATGATCTGTCGTGAACTGGTAGCAAGTTCTTCGAAATAGCTGGTAAGTGGAGTGCAATGAATGTTATCATGGAGCATTTTCTAGAGTCTTTCACATTTTTGTTGTCCTTCAGGAGTATTTTGAGGATACTGGGATGTTTGTCCCAAACTTTGAGTTGGCATGCCCATGTATAATTGACTCCAAGAAACATCAAAATTATTTGAATCAGGTTGGGCAAGATGGTAATAGTTATACCTAGGCGAAACCCTTTTCATGTAGGTCTCAATGTCTTGCTAGAGTTGTTTAGCATAGGATAAAGGAAGACATTCCCATGGAGCATCATCATCAATGTTGGGCCAGATTTCTGGGGAATAGTCTAGTTAACCTTTGCCAATTTTCTCTAGAATGTACGAAACTCTTTTGGACACGTTTTCCAATCTCGTAAAAGTTTGAATTGTATTAAATTTGTTTGTCAAAGATGAGAATGACATGAACATTTCCAACAGAAGTACGAATATCCTTGAATTTGCCCATATAAACATGAAATTTTTCCATCCAGTGATGGATAGGATGAAACCATTCAAAAAAAATTTTACATTGGCATTTGGTTCAGGATAAAGTTCAGGATAGGTTTTCCAGAGGTCAAGGGTGAGTTCTGGAAGCCAGATAGCCATTGCTTGGGCGTTGAAATAGATAGCAATTTTATGAAGTTCAAGGAGGTTCCATAAAAAGCACAAAAGTTCTTTTGAAATCTGGAATTGCATGCGGGTTGAATCAAAAGAAAAAAGATTTAAAAATGGATAGTCAGGGTGGAAATCTAAAACACCAAGAACATAGATACCACGATTCTGGATAGCAATGGATTGATATTTCAACATAAGTTCTTTGGAACGAGATTTGAGTGTTTTGTTGGCTATGAGAGTATGGATTTCTGGAGGGAAACTTTCAAGATTTGGAAAAGTTGTTTGGGTAGAAGATGAAGGTTTTATCATGCAAATGATGGGGACATGTCGAGTAACAGGGTCTTTTGGCATGGAGAATAAATCTGGAAAAAGATTAGTGTGACATTTAATGTGTTTGACTTCAAAGTCAAAATTGGAAAACCATTCGGCCCACCTAAGAAGCTGTGAATTAGGAATTTGTTTTTGCTTGAAATTTAGCATCTTAGGAAATGCGAACATATCCATCTCAATGAAAAAAAAGGTGGTCGATAAGGTGAAACTAGAATTTCTCAATGTCCATTTTGACTGCCAAAATTTCCATAAATGTGGAATGATAGTGCTTTTCAGCATCAGAGAATGAACCACTTTTATATCCAAAGATGTTTATTTTTCCATTTTTATCTTCAAGAAGGACAGCGGCCCAATACAAATCACTAGCATCAGTTTGTAAGATTCTTTTCCCATCAATGGGAATGGATAAAGCTTGAAGACCATGAACCTTTTATTTGATTTTCTGGACAGCTTGAGTTTGCTCCTCGGACCAAATTGGTGCATTTTTCTTCAACATGTTTTGAAGTGGTTTAATAACTATGGATAAATGATCAATGAAGTTAGCCATATAGTTGACAATCCCAATGAACTGTTGTACTTCCTTTTTTGAGAGATTCGAATCAGGAAATTTCAATAGCTCTTATCCTACATGGGATTGCAAGGAGTATTGTCCATCCTTGATATGCATGCCGAGAAAATTCATTTCAGATACGCCAATGACCATATTCTTCTGGGAAAGATAATTGAATCACGAGTCCAACACTTTTTACGGACCTCAATTTGGAGTTTCCTACAAGAAGTTATGGTCATTTGAAAAACAATCATCTTAGAGAAAAAATGCTGAACTGCGCGATCGCCCAAGCTAAAGCTGGACGATCGGCCGGAACCCATTTTTGGCAGCAGAATGGCTTTTCCTTGGCCTGGGTGATCGCCCAGTTTATTTTCGGCAGAAACGTAATTTTGTTGCTTTTTTGAGTTCTAATCCAATTAGGAAACTTTCGAGACACAATTTTAATGAATTTTTGAGATCTTTGGGGCACAATTATAGACATATAAATATGAGTTATTAACTCATAACAGAGAGCTGGATTAGAGCCAGTTGGGAGCCGGATTAGAGCCGATTTAAAGTCGTTTTTTTGGTAAAGTTTTGGAGAGAAGAATGGGAGACAAATCAAGAACGAAGATAAAGATTCATCCTTTCAAGATTAAAACGAAGATCAAGTTCCAGATTTTATCTCCCAATTATTTTCTTCATATCTGGGTGATGGCTTTCATATTTTATTTCTCTTTTTATTTTCTCCTTTTTAGTATGTTAGGTCAAACTTTTTAGTGTTAGGATCATGATGAAACTTGTATCATGATCCTTTAATTGTTTGAACCTAGTTTTTTATATTTAAGCACGTTTTTTTATTTTGAATAATTAATATTGATTTCTCTTCATCTACAATTATGTGTGCAATAGTTGTATGATTCTTGTGGCTTATTTTACCTTCGAGAGATGGAAAATAGGTTATACATATATCAATTATCGTAGAGTCCGATAGGGGATAGAGATATACTGCTATGCTTTACGTGATTTTTAAG
This sequence comes from Forsythia viridissima, assembly GCA_030279155.1. Taxonomy (NCBI): domain Eukaryota; kingdom Viridiplantae; phylum Streptophyta; class Magnoliopsida; order Lamiales; family Oleaceae; genus Forsythia; species Forsythia viridissima. The sequence continues at coordinate 35,684,221 of CM059033.1, read as the reverse complement.
TATTCACAAATTCTAATACATTCTTGTATGTTCGCATCCGTCATAGAGATATAGTCGGGTCACATATATGGATATGTTTAATTCTACTCGAGAGAGATTGTTAAACAAATTAGGAATATTGATCTTCATAATTAAATTATATTATCAAATTCAACGGTTCGGGTTAAAGAAAATTGGTATAAGTGGATTCGGGATCCTAGTACGCTTTTATTTTATTTTCTTTTCTAATTTTAAAGTAATTCTTCTCTAATTTAATCTTTTGTTTGTTTGAATTATAATTAGTTAATTGTTCTTAGTTTATAGTTTAATTAGTTCTTGATCATCAATTCTTCAAAGTTCATTACATTCGGTTAAGGTTAATAAAATTGCAATTGAACTATCTAAATCTCTGTAGGACCGATACTTAGACTCAAAATCTATTTTATTACTTGAGCAATTTGTACACTTACAAAATTATTAAAGACATAAAATCGCTGACAATATATGCGGATGATGGCCTTCTGGAAAAGAGAATGAGCAGCCTTGAGTCCAAATAGCATGACGGTACATTGATAGTATGCATTTGGAATACAGAATCTTGTTTTATGTCTCTTTGCCTGAAGAATGCCAAGTTTCCATAAACCTGCTTTCTAATCGAACTTTGAAAAAAAGTTAGCAGTAGAAAGACTTGCAAATAAAACTTTTCTGTTGGGTAGAGGAAATTTGTCATCTACAAGAAAATGATTCAATGGCTTGTAAGCAATAAAAGCCTCATCTTTTCTCTTACTTGTTCAGCCCTTTGTTAACATAAAATGCTTGGCTTGTCCACTGAGAGTTTGTTGGTTCAATTAGTCTTTCGTTCTGTAGCTGGGTGAGCTCTGTGGTTGCAAGCAGAAGATGTTCTGGACTCATTCCTGTATGACTAGCTTTCATGGAATTGACATCTTCGTTGAGTTTAAATGGAAGAGCTATGAAAAATTATGGATTCTTCCATAATGGGTTTGTGCATTTAGTGAAGAAATATGTGTGAGATTCTGCACAACAATCTTTAATCATAAGTTCAGGTGCTTTTGCTTGGTTGGGAGTGGTTAAGTTCAGTCGGACATTTATTTTGAATTTTATAAAATTACTGGTATTAGAACCTGAAATAAGTTATGGGGCTATTGGCCAGTGATCGTGAGGCCATAATTCTTGTCTGGAGAGGACACCAAATGGCTTTGTATCATATGGATTTTTTGATTAATCTCTTCTTATCTTTTTTTCAAGTGCTAACTTCCAATTATTATTACATTAACTGGTTTGCACAAATTTAATTTTTTGCACGTATCATGAGAGTCGTGGAGTACTTCGTTTTTTTTCTTTTTTTCAAGTGCTAACTTTCATTTCTTATTAAATTAACTGATTTGCGAATTGAATTTTTTTGCACGTATCGTGAGTCACGAAAAGACTTCTTTCTTCAACAGTCCAAATGAACATTATTTTGCTTCCGATGGCATAAACCATTGGGAACAGCCTCAGCCAGATTTTGCGTAGGGCAAGAGGTATCACATAACTTGGCTTCTCCTCCATTGCTAATTTCCCTATTTTATCTCCCTCTCCCTTCCTACTGATAGACTGAGCCTAAGAGTCAATGGTAGCCACTTTTGCCCCCCTTTTAACCAAAAGATCACTGATAATATTTTTGTATCTTTCATTTTGAGTTCTTTTATGTGGGGGCATTTCCAACTTGTAACAACAGTATTTAGAAATTCTTTCGTTTACTTTTCCTATAATAAAAGAAATTGAGAACATATTTGCTTCCAAAGGAGAAGGGGGAATAATTGGGTTTGTCGGGGGGCGGGGTGGAGGGAGATACAAAATTCAGTACAGGTAACTCTTTGTTTACTTCATAATGATTCAAAACTTCTGAGAGACTATTCACAATAAGAGCGAGTTTACAACACATTACAAACAAATGAATAGCAGTCATAAATGCCTATAGATCCACAATATCAACTTTACAACATATTGTGGAAAAGGAGCTGAAGTCCAAACGCAACCAAAAAGGGCACTCTTGGAGTTCCTCAAACCAAAATTTACGAACTTGGAAGATTGCTCATATTCTACAGATTCTGCGTGTCATATTGTTCGAAGAAATCCACGAACTTCAATGAGAAAACTGTGTAAATTCTTCCGGAATCTCTGGAAATTTACACGGTCAAGTGTTGTAGAAAGGTTGTTTGAATTTGTGAGAGACTGCAGAGCATTAGTTAGCCGTAATCGGAACATTTGGTATGCCTGCCTTTCTAGCAATTCATTCACTAAATTCTACAAAAACGAAGGAAAGATGAGGAATCAGCAGAAAATGTGACAAACATCAACCAAGCATAATCCCAGGCAAAATTGTGTCATTACAGCTGAGGTTTTGTGTTTCTAAAACCAGTTCACCAATAATTTACCTGGAAATCTGTGCGCAAATCCATCACAATTTGATTCGAAAAATTTCTAATAGAGTAGGAAGAAAGTATATTTATCAATTGGCACAAGGTAGAAGAGAATAACAATTATGGTATTTTTGGTAAGTGGATTAGACATTAGTGGACACTGTTAAGAAAGCAAAGAAGCTAAAATCTTGTCTAACATAGTATGAAGTGCGTATCAAACATGCACTAAGGGTACGTTTGGTACACTGCAATGGATTAGGGAGGATAAGATTAGAAAGGATAGGATTAAAGAGGATACGATAAGAGGGGATTGTATTAAGGTGAATTGTGGTGTATTATAATACGGCATTCGGTGCTATGCTGTATTAGAAAAGCGTAATATTGAAAAATAAAAAATCTATGACAATATTCTTGTCTAAGGTTATAAAAAAAATGTAAAGTTACTTCTAAGCAACTTTTTTCTACAAATGTGTTATTTTTCTCTTACTTCTAAGTAAAAATTGCTTTTCTAAATAAGTAATTCTTACATTTGTGTATCAAAGACTCAAAATAGGTAACTTACTTTAACTTTGATTAACAAAAATGTTATTTCCTTTGAAACTTATTTATCTACTAATGAGTAAATTTATATACAATTAAATTTACTTTTTGCCTACAAACATGTTTGAATAAATTACATTTTTTAATACTTTTGAGTAAGAAAATTTTACATTACTATCAAAATAAGTAACTTATTTTTTCTTAACTTCTATAAACAAAAAAAACAAAAGTTATTTATTTTAACCTTACTTATTAAACTGTAAGTAAATTTACTTGTGAGAAAATCTGCTATTTTTGCTTTTTCTTCTGGAGTTGGGAGATTGGCATACATTTGAAAGAAACCAAACCATGATGTCTGGGATGAGGCTGCGGAGATGTAACATTACACCAGAAAGTAGAATACCATTTGCTCATGCATTGTTAATCCGCTGTTAACCCAGCCCCCCACGGTTAAATTATCCAGTCAGTTATGCATAAGATTAATCGCCTGGATCAATTTAATACCCAGACTGTCAAGCACCAATTTAACTATCTTCACAGCGATTAGAGAATAAGCTTACTGCATCTAACAGAGAGCAATGGTGACGGTTCCTTGATTGAGCATGTTGAAGATATAACAGGTAGAAATGCTTATGGGGTATGTCTTAACTATCATTCGACCTTTTGAAAGATAGTGAATTAAAGAGAGGACAAATTTATAGATACTTAATCAAGGTGTATTGCCAGTAGAGAAAACCAACATACCTGATAAACACTTTGTTCACACAGTATCAATGGGAAAAGTGCATCTGCTGCAGAACTAACAAGATCGTTGCTGAAACCACAGAGAAATATAAACATCATAATATGTTTAGAGACACCAAACAACCAGAACAATATGGTCGTGAAATGTAAACAATAAGACCATATTTGCATATTTGTAGAAAGGTTTGCATAGCACTGGGAAATATTAAAGAATAAGTAAAAATCCCATTAATTTTAATTTCCAGTTATATCAAGTACTGCGTATACCAAAAATGCACTGCATTTCATATGAATGACTAGCTTATATAAATAATACCTATCAACTTTTAGTTTTATAATGTACTTTTTTCTAAAAAATGCAACTGTGGTGCTTAGTCTTATAATGTACTTAAAGTCTACGCTAATTTTCTACAACTCTGGAATGCAAGTTCAAGTTAGTCCATATATCTTACCAGTAATCCTCAAAAAGAAGAAGATGCAGCAATGAACGAAGGAACCGACCCAGAACGCCTTCTTGAACTTTTCCACCAGGATCCTTATAACTGGTAGCATGTGAACCTAAACCAACTTTACCCATTCCTTTTTCCTTGTAATGGTAGGACGCAAGTGCTTTTAGAGCCCTTAGACACAAGTCAACAACTTCACCGTCCTAATGAAGGAAATAAATAAACTGGTGAAGAAGGGAACAGTTCAGCAGACATTTAGCAGTGGAATTCTATTGACACAGCAATTTTTTCTTTTTTCGAAATTGACAAGATAAACTAATCCTTCTGAGAATATATTCAAGCAAATGAGCATATTTAACTACAGACTCATCATACATCCGGTGCCAGAATTTACCTGATGATGAAGCCCGAAATCAAGAGTTTCTGCTATATGACCGAAGGCTTCATTATTTAGTTGAGCGACTATTTCGGGATAAACCTCCAGCATGTGTGATAGTAGTGAGAAATACTGTCCAAGGAAAAATATTAGTTTCTAATTAATCCTCCGAAGTTTTCTCCTCTACAAAACACACCAAAAAAGAGAACTGAAAAATCTATACACTGTGACAAAGTTTGGGGTATTTCAGCAGCTCCAAAGTTATCAGAGGGGTTACTATGTGAAGACCCATAAATACGACCTGTATAAGAAATGTGTAATGGGAAATTTAGGAATAATCTATGTTAAACATGCAAAACAAACACACGGTATTCATACTAATGGGAGTGCTAAAAGTGTGTACGTGTACCTGAGAAATGCTCACACCATAAGCCTCAAGAGGTTCAGATGCAAAGTCAACCTGTACATACATTTTTATTTGAAGCATCACACCATATATAATTCAAATGCCAAAAAATTAAATCCATTAACTGGACAAGAATCTGCACAATGCAATGCAACTAGACATCACTTGATCTTGAACATGATCCATAGCATAAAAAAGGCATAGATTGCTTCAGTTAACTTGTCACTAGCTTGAGGAGAACTCATGTTCTTCGTCTCCCATGTTATCCCATGATAATAGATCAAATGTTCCCTTGATTTTTTCCTCTTTTCTTTTATTTCGTTTTTTGATTGGACACATTCAAATTGGAGTCTTCAAGTTACAGACACTTAGTTTGAGATTCTAGATAAATCCTTTTAAATTATTCTCGTTTGCTTGAACTGTGAGATCAATGCAATATGTGCATTTCCTAAAACAAAATAAAATTAGGCAGCTTTTATTCACAGCCCAGAAATCTCTCCCCACAACCGTGTTCTTCCTACACCCACTAACCAATTCAAAACAAAATTCATGTCTCAGCCAACTTCACCCCCACTAGCTCCCGCACCACCCTGCCTCCTCCCAACCACCACCACCTCTCAACCTCGCTATCCTCATCTCTGTTCTTCTTCCACAAGCATACAACAGTTGTAAAGGCATAAAAACTTCCGTTACAGCAGATTTTCAGGGGGTGGGAGGTGGTGGGATTGGGGATGTAGAATCAAGGGTATGAGGCATTTTATATACGGTAAAATGATGTTTTTGAGAAGTATAAAATGGTACCAACGATTTTTTAGTTTGTTGCTTCGGAGGAATTTTTTGGGTGTGAATATAACTTTCTATATGCATTGACAAGAATCTCTCTCTCTCTCTCTCTCTCTCTCTCTGTGTGTGTGTGTGTGTAGTAGATTGGGAGGCCTGAAGTCTATTAATATATAAAGAAGAAGCAAAGAGCCTAGTTAAAGCTTGATTTCGATTATGTTTAATCTTGTTTAAATTAGCAAGAATTCTACTATAACCTAATACATTAGAAATTTTGAAAAATGATATCTAAGTCCGAAATTTATAGATGCTTCCTTTGCTAAAATATGGAAATAAGCAACCGCTTTTATGTATCGATGCAGAACAGAAAACTGCTACGTTAAATTTTGATTAACGGAAAACTAAATTGTTCTTGAGAATAAAAATCAAATGTGATTCACTATGCGAACGAAATAATGTTTTAGTGTTTTCTTATAAAAAATTGGGGAGTCGTGGGAGACGTGCAAAAATCTTTTAACTAGAATATTCACCATCAAAGCTTCAATAAAGACAAAAGTTAAAGGTCGAACAAAAGATTTCAATGGAGAAAGTCCTCTTGCTCTTCAAATAGGTAAGTAGTAGAGAGGGCAGCAGCAGGGATTTTAGTTCAGTGGGGAGCCGGGTTTAAGTGCTAGATAATAAATAAAAGGATGACGGCTGTAAAAATTTGACATGATAATGTTGCACACTGGAACAAACGGTTCCTGCTTCTTTTGAGTTCATTTGAATGGTTGTCTCATATTAGTTCCCAATCTTCCAAAAGAAGAGTTATCCTAGGATTTCCACAATACACATTTTGTACATGTAACTGGATATTACAAAGGTGATAAATCCAGTGCCCATAGGAGAAAAGAAGTTTCTTAATGATGAAATGAAGAAATAAAAAGAGTTACCAAATCCTTCGAACAGAGATTTGCAAGGAGTTGTAGAAGGGCCCGTAAATCCTTGTATCTCTCTGTATCTGCTTCGATACGTAAGCTGTTTGAAAGGCTAACTGATATCTGAAAGCCAAAATATAACTCACGTCACGTGCGCAAAACAAATAAAGCACAGTAAAATCACAAGTGTCAACTTTCTACTCGATGATTTATAATTCTTTTACGAACAGAGTGATCAAAATTTAGATATAATTATTTAAATGAATAGTCATGCCACTGAACCACAATAATCCAAAATATCTCACATTCTAATTTGATCAAAATAGCAAATTGGGTAAATCAAGTGCATTCCATCTTTTCTTGCCCATATCTTGCTCAATTGCATGTTTACCAACAGCATCCTTGTCCAATTGGGCAAATCAATTGCATGCCATCTTTTCCTGCCCATAACTTGCACAATTGCATGTTTACCAACAGCATCCTTGTCCTTAAAGTGACATGTTTAGTCCCTCCAACCATTCGTTAAGCTTATTGTTGCCAAGTAAGCTCCCTCCTTATATCCATGCCATATTGAATGTACTTTGTTCACCACCGCGACATGACTTTTATGTGTTGGATTAGTGTAGATTATAATTTGAGAACTTTGTTTCAGTTTAAATTAAAATCTAATGCTTTCTTATATATTTGGATTTAAAACTTTGACCAAGTATTTGAAATCCAGTCTCCAGATGATGCAAAAATTGGATAACATTGAAAGGGATTTCAAAACACTGCATGTTTGGAAAGGCTTGGAATCCATCATAAATAATTACAAAATGCAGAATGGATTTGACTACGATTTCAAGTCTGTAAGAAGTCAAGAACCAAAACTATTGAAACAAGTTTGAAGTAAATGAAATTCATGGGTTCAAATTCTTCAATCAAATGGATCCTTAATATTGTTTTGCTTTTCATGTTGTATCTTCAGAAATACACACACAAATGGAAGCACATGTACATCTGCACTCTGATGCTCTGTTTTCTATAAAACTTTATATGGTAGTTGGTATTGTGCCAACTATTGCACCTATCCAAGACAGATCACACTAAAAGTGAAGATTCTGGGCATGTTTTAAAGAACAAGAGAAAGGAACTCAATTCTTCCCTAAGTCAAGTCAATAAATAAGAAAGACAGTGAGGTATTGACATGTAAGACTTCGATACACTACAATTTTTTGCATGAGAACCATCATTTCACACTAGCAGTATGCACTGAATGACACTGCCCATCTGTAGACATTGGTCCATGCTTAGTGCTTTAGTTCTTCTGCCATTGTTAATCCTATTTGTACTCTAGAGGAAATATGGGGATATTAATAAAGGCCATGAGATGAGTTTCCTTAAGTTCAAATCCCTATAAGACAAATCTAAAGGATTAAATGGTGGGAAGGAATTAAGAGAAATAAAAATAATTTTTAGTGGTAGTTAAAATTGCAATATAACCTCCTCTCTCTATATTTACATAGGGTTTTGGGCTTTATGTACAGCCTATCGGTTAGAGATTATCTGCGGAGTGTCATCATTGTCATGCTCCACTGAAGACGATTTTGCAATCCTATGTTCTTTGATAGAGTCGCAATTAATTGTATTTTGGTTTCACGTAAAAGGGCTTTCTGTAAAACAAAAGTTAAAGAAAATAAATAATTTGCTGACTATTCTGAGAAGATGGGCTATGTATAGGAAACTGATCTAATATATTATTCACACTAAATTACATTTATGATTTAAAATAGCTCAAGTGCATTCAGTGTTACATTTTTAGAATACTGTAAAGCCTTACTGGGCATACTTGCCATCAACCTTATTAAGAAGTCTCAGTACATACCCATTCAAAGATCGGGGTTAGACATATTTCATAACTGTTTTTGGATGGATAAAATTTTCAATGACATTCTAGAAGAAGATTCTATTCTTAAAATAATTTCCAGAGAGTACACCGTCTCTGTTCATTTTGCAGCACAATATAAGTTTCATTTTGCTCCATCTGTAGCAAACTAACAAGAAGTAGGTTCCAACAAATCGAAGTAGGTTTTGTACTGAACATATATATGTACCCTTTTCAGGAGTTATATTGAATATTAACTTTTTATACTTACATTCTTCTTCTAGCCAAATGGTTTAGATTAATTCAAAGAATGAACGTTGGGCCAAAAGGAATACCTTGCCGATATTGTGAGACGAGTACAGCCGAAGCAGACGCGTACAGAAGTCAACAGCAGCAGCAGTTTCACGGGCCTCTAAGTAGATTATTTGGCCGTCCACCCAATCGACGACAAATTTGAGTAGAAGATAGACAACTACTGACTAAAATAGGCAAAAATAGAACACATTATTAATCAATCCAATGATCAATTATTTTCCCAAAAAGGGTGAAATTAAATACACAACCAACAATCAAGATAAGCATAGAATTTAGAAACAATAAAAAAGGGTGTTAACATATCCACAAATTATTAAGCAGAAACTCAACGACCATAAATAAATCATCATAAATAGCCTGTCAAAGGACTGGTGAAATGCATCAAAGTGTTAACAGGAGGAAAACTGAAAGTGTTACCGTGGGTTAACTTCAATTTTTTATCATTCGAGGATACAAAAGAGTTCCCAATGTGTTTAATATACATGGTTTTACAGAAGATAACTAATGATGCTACTTCCTACGCATACTTAGTGTATTTAAGTTGATTTTTTTAAACCTGGAGTTCTAAGTTTTGCTTAAATAGCAGAGAACTTTCCTAGATTATGCAGCTCAAATTGTAATTTGAACATGAGACCTAGTGTAATCATATGGAAAAAAACTGGCCGTTTTCGCTCAAAAGCACAAGAAAACACCAATGGAAAAAAAAAAAAAAGTGCAATGAAAAACTGCATAGATTAGATGAGGAAAAACTTGAACTTCATCAACAACTATTGATAGCGACAATCCAAATTGTACAATTGAGAAGCCACAGTAGATGTTGTGATTTAGTTGCATTAACTGAATTTTAATCATCTTAGTAAACAAGCCTGTTAGTTTTATCTAGTTGAAATTTCTTGATTCAAAAATTACACGTTTTCCCCAACTCATTTTTTGCCTCTGCTTCAGCCTATTCCAGAAACTTCTTCTTTTTAAACCTGGATGAGATGCCAATACCATTAACTTTCTTTCCCTCTGAATTCCTGCAATTTCAAAGGCAATGTTTCTTACTTTCACTACTGTAACTTAAAAATACAAATATGTAAGACCATACAATGTGAGCACTAGTGAGGGTAAGCCTTTATTAGGCTTCATAATTGGCTCTCTTGCATGCAAACATCACTTCCAGCAATACTATTAAAAACCAGTAACTACCACTCTGCCAGAAGTTAGAGCTACTAACAATGGTTTCTACTCAAAAAAGTTCTATTCTTCGCAGCAATCCAAGCGCCACGTCTCCACAAAAACTCGGAAAATAAACCCTGTCCGCACCATGAGGGCACGTAGCAATATTCACACCAACTATTTCCTGCCAAACAATTGCCCCCACTGGAAATCGTACTAATTGCTTTAACTTTGACATAGACTGTAGGACTGAGCACATGCCATTGGGCCAAAAGCTATAGTTATCAACAATGATGCTACTCGAGTCTTTGAGTAATCTTAACAGAAGCAAAGGGCCATATTGCAATTGTCGCAAGCCCATACGTGGGCCTCGGCAACAAGGGAAATTGTTGCCATAAGCAAGCCATCACTACTGAAGGTTGCCACTTCAATATCAAGCAAGCATTGAATGGCTTCATAATCGTGGACAGTGTTAGATACTTTAATGAGATAAGAGTTAATTATCAGACATCTCATGAAACACAAGGATTTTAGAAAACTTCAAATCATGCTTCCTAAGTGACCTATAAGAGAAGTGAAAAAAAATGTATTCTTAATTCAGTACCTCGTGTTTGTAGGCCTCAAGAAAAATCAAGATAGGATTCATCACAGTGAAACCCATTTCATAAATTGCCTTTTGTATTCGAGGTTCTGAGGCACTAGCAACCCCACGAAGCCGCTCCAACAAGCAACTAACCTATGGCATGCCATGATGATATTAACCAATATTGTTCTAGAATATGAAACGAATTGAATGGATAATATTTAAACTGTCCTTACCAACAAAAGAATATCTGGCTGTTGAGCAATATTTTTGAAATCATTCTTGCATGACAGCGCCACCAAATTAGCAGTCATATGGCTCGTCAGACTTTTTAAATACCTATAAATAATTGTAATTGGAGATCAGGTTGTATTGCAATAAAAATATCTGCAACTGACAAGAATGAGATACAAGTGAAGAAAAAACCCAAATATATACTAACTCATATGATGCCTCAGACGTTTTCATGCCAGATGCTGAAAGAGCAAGTGTCTCAGCCAGTGAACGCTGAAATGGATGAAAGACGAAGTTACAGTTTTCAATGAGAACAATGAAAGAGTACTGTCAAGTAACACCACCTAATCTAAAAGTTTAAGCTTTTAGAAGGGAGAGGAATTTATTCATTTAAATTTTGTAACTGCCCCCTCACTTGCAGGCCGAATTAATTTCTTCATCAAAGGAGGCCTGATGCATGAACAGTTCTCGTAAATAGGTGGCAGCGAGTGACTTTAGGGTTCCACTTGTTCCAAAGGCTAAAATCCGAGTAGTTGATCCAATAGTAATAAAGAAGAATCCCAAATGAACAACCATCCACAAAAAAGTCAATTCATTTATATATTCAACATTCCCCTCACGTGTAATCATTTTTCATCAAGACCTAACAAGTTGAATTTTCAGGATTAGGTGGTGATAAGACTTGAACTCGGGACCTTTCCACTCTCTGATACCAATTAAACCACATCTTCATAAACCTTTAAAGTGTTAGAGATGGGAACTTATTTGTTTATATCCTATCTTCAACTCATTGTTTAGTAAAATGAAAACAGAAGCAAGTCAAGGTAGAAGAGGGAAAAACAAAGAAAGATGCATACTTTGCTGCTAACTGAACTCATGCAAATGTGAGAACAGTATAATGGAAAATACCTACTACAATTAATGGATCTCTCAATTTCCTCCATGTAATAGTCAAATATAGGGAAACATAAGTTAGGATGCACCTATGTTCTTCCTCCAACTTCAATTCCTTGTATTTAACCATGCAATTACCGGTTTTAATGAGAACAGTGAAAGAATAACATTGTTTTAGGTGCAAGTCAAAAAGACAAAAAAAAAATGGCGCTTGCTTTGCTTCTAACAAAACCCTCTTGCAAATGTGAAAACAATATAATGGAAAATAACTACTACAACCTTCAGAGTGTCCCTCGGTTCCTTCTATGCATGAATCAAATATAGGAATGCATAAGTTAGGTAGCATCTATTTTCTTCCTCTAATATCTATTCAATTATATATACCATCACCACAAGAACATGATAAAATTAGATTATATTACCTGGTGTGCAGCGTTTAATGAGAACAAACTCTGTTCATTAGCAAAAACATTTGCCAAGTCACGCCATGAGTCCTGCAAAATAAGTTAGAGGTTAAACAAAAATTTCTAACAGGAGTTCTAAAGTGCATATTGAAGATCAAAATACAGGAATTTCGTCATATGCTCAATAAAACAACGTTTGCCCAGTCAAAAGTGCAGTATTTAAGGTGTGTTTGATTTTTATTAAAATCAGATTTTTTGTAAAAGTTGACAAAATTTGAAGAAATGTGTAGTTGAAAAGTTGTAAGAAGTTGTGAGTCTCATGAAACATGTGGTTAAAATTAATTATTGATTTTAACTTTAACTTTTTATCAAAATTTTAATTGAAATCAAACAGGGCCTTACTTTTTCCCATCAAGAATCTCAAAAGCTAGTTACCAATCATTAACAAGCAATGTTATTTTAAAGCAATAATGATGGACACAAAAGATGAATGTAAAGGAAAAGTGTAAACTGCATAGAAATCATGATTAAGTGCTGGTCTTAGTGGCACAGGCAGACTTTTCGTATCGTGCAGCACGACTATTTTTCGCCTCGTGTGACAATAGTCTCACTCTATTCAACTACCTTCCGTCTTCTCCATCACGAATCTAGACATAACACGTTTATTTTACCCACAAAGCTTACTAGCGTGTAAATACTCGAACACATCACTGTGTTGCACTTGGTGTCAAGGCACTCGTCTATTCGCAATACATATCATTATCGATATTCTCCAACTCTATTAGACCCGATTTAGTTAGCTTGTCCGCATGTTCATGCACAACATATGTCCCCTTGAAGCATACTTGATGGGTAAGAACTCTCCTAGCTCCATCCAAAGCAATTGATGGTCATTTGCATGCTCCACAACATAATTCTTGTGCTCGTCCCTTCCTACAAGCATATTGGCTAATTGCATGCATCAATGTCCTTCTGTTAGGGCCTAGCTAACTTGAAGTGCCTTCTAGTATACTCGTTCCAACATTAACGACATCTTGCCATATTCGTCCAACTATGCAGCGTCGCCCCACAACCACATTTCTAGCCCACAAACCCCGCGACAAGGCTAGAAACCATAGACCAAATCCCGTTAGCATGAATGGGGATAGACTTGAAGTCCTATTTGGGATCAATTTGCTAAACCCGCTAGGATTCATCAACGATGCATGCACTCATGTTATTTTATATATGCACGTAGAATAGGAGTAGTCCATCACTCCAATTTTCTTTCATAAACACACAATAGCACATCTGTCTCTCTCGGTCCCTCCATTTCACACACCACCACCCACTTTGCATTAGAGGAAAAAAAAAATACATCATATATACATATAGATCACTCAATTTTTAGAAAGTTAAGGAAATAAATTTGGAGTTCTAATTTTTCATGGCGATTTCATGCAAATCCGAATTTTCAAGTTTAGCTTCAAATTTTCAGATTTCTAATTTATAGGTGAGGTACTACGTGCAATAGTAGATTTTTCTACATCATTCATGATTTGTTATTATGTTTTATATTCGACTGCTAATATTCAAGGCTTCTTTGGAAAAAATCACGAGTCATTTTCAGTTAAACCTTCAGGCTTCAATATTAGCCTTCAGATTAATTGTAGCACTTGCATGAATTGTTGTTTCATGGTGCGATAATTCTCTGTTAAGTTTGGTAAGAGAATTTTATAATACTAGTTAAGAATACGTGCGTTGCACGTGATTTTGTAATAATATTATGATTTTTTTATTTTAAAATTATCGATAAATATAATACTTAAATGAAACTCATTTTCAATCATAAGTTCATCAATGATTATGACCAACTAAAGAATTATATTCAAACTTCTTGATAAAACATGTAGTTCATTAAAAAATATATGGCCTACGTGAATATTAAGTTTGAAAGATTATTGATATTCTTTTAATTATATTTTAAAGCATATATCTAATGGCATATCATAAAAATGCAACTTTTTTTTATAAAAATTAGTATCAAATTCTAAAATACATAAAAATAGTAGATATAAGTATAACACAATTTTTCATTAATTTTCTGTATTTATATCATTATAAAAAGCACACGAAAACAAAATATTTAGTCTTTTTAGGTAATTATTTCTCAAAAAAAAGAATCTCAAAATTCTTTGACATAAGATAAAGAAAAATTTTCTATTGCAATATCCATTCAGTTTTAATGCACCCATAAATTAAGGGGAGTTTTTTTTTTTTTGGTTCTCTTCCTGTATTCTTTTCCGTAATTCTATCTGAAATATTATTAAATTTCAAGAAAATTCAAAACAATCAGATATTTGGACAATGATTTTAACTCATCACATAAAACTACTTATTATGCGAGATTTACCTTCACCATATACATAACATGACTCACTTTATCCAAATTATGTCTTCCTCTACGTGCTTGAAAGAGTTAGAGTAACACCAAATCTCTTTATTATAACTCGTTTTTCCACAATATGCTTACAAAATGACATAAAATATTATTCGAGCTTAAATCCCTTTGTTATCAAGACTACCACAATAATTAACATTTTTACATCGAACAAATATTCTAAATCAAGAAAAAAAGATATAGAAATCAAAATTTAAAATCAATATTACTATCATATATATTCTTAAAATTAGTTAATCATTCATTAAAAATTAACACATCCATTATTACCACATTATTATCAAATTAATTATCAAAGATTAAAAATCGTCATTGCGAGGAAAAAAATATTCTTGGCATAATAAAAAACAAAGACGAATAACAAAAGAAGAAAGTATGAATCAATAATAAAAAAGTCGAAATACAAAGCCAAATTCATCTTGTTTTATTATGTTGATGAAGAAATTTACTTAAATTCTCGTGCATAATAAGATTGACTCTTTGATTATTTACAATTAAAGATAATAATTTCAATATATTAAAAATTTTATTAGTATATTTTTATTTATTTTCATTAATTACAATATATATATAATAGAATTTAAAGAGACAAATCACTTTCAATTATCAAAATGCAATATTCATATTGTATTAAATATTTTAAATTAAAGTCAAAATAAATTATATTAATTGAAAGATGATTTTAAAAATTATAAGTTATTTGAGGAGCAATATCGTCTATAAATATTTCTCCCATATTTGGAACAGAGGAAGAAAGTATGAATCAATAATAAGAAAGTCAAAATGCAAAGCCAAATTCATCTTGTTTTGTTATTTTGATGAAGGAATTTGCTTAAATTCTCGTGCATAATAAGATTGACTCTTTAATTGTTTACAATTAAAGATAATAATTTCAATATATTAAAAATTTTGTTAGTATATTTTTATTTATTTTCATTAATTACAATATATAATGAAATTTAAAGAGACAAATCACTTTTAATGATCAAAATACAATATTTATATAGTATTAAATAGTTTAAATTAAAGTCAAAATAAATTATATTAATTGAAAGATGATTTAAGGAATTATGAGTTATTTGAGGGGACAATATTGTCCAAAAATGTTTCTCCCTTTAAAGGACTTTTAGAATTAGTATAGATAATCGCATATCTGGATCGATTGTGATAGCTTGCAAGCATCTTATTGAGTTTAATTTATTATGCCCATCCCTCCTAATTAACAAATTTTAGATTTTTAGATTTTAGATTTTAGTTCGGGTCGTGTTGGATGTGTGGTGGATTCATGGAGATGCTGAGCCAATGGTCACTAAGGGCTTGTTCGGTAGAGATTTTTTTGGGGAAAAAATGAATTTTTTTGGTTACTTTTTGACTTTTCAAGTTTTTTTGTAGTGTAAAAAGAGTTGAAAAGTCAAATATTGTAGGCAAGAAAATGGATTTTTTGAAAAAAAATCTGTACCGAACATGTCCTAAATAAATTTAGAGATTTTTTGTAGGATGATATTAATTAATTGAACGTTTGGCATTATTTACAAAGTTTAATTTCGAAGTATTAGTCTTCTTGTTCTTATTTAGTGTTTGTTTGGTGGAATTTAAAGTAGTTTTTTTAGTAGACTTTCAAAAAATTTGATAAAATGTGTAGTTGAAAAATTAATAAAAGTTGTGGGTCCCATGAAATATGTGGTTGAAAATGAGTTTAGGAAAAAAGAGTTTAAAATAAACTCTACCAAATATGCTCTAAAATATCTTTGAAGACTCGTTTAAAAGTTAATAAAGTTAGTAAAGTTTGAATTATTTTGTTAGCAAATTTCAATTATTATGATTTATTCCACTATGTCACGAAATATATTTTAGTAACTCTCCAGGTTTATAAAATTTGGGGCGTTACAGATGTAGAAAATGAACAAGCTTTTGATTGTAGCAGTTGTACTCGATCCTAGATATAAATTGGAGTTTAGTGTATATTGTAGTCAAAGCTACAAAAAATGAGGTCATGAAATTATTATATGCTTTATATAAACCATACAAGGGCTGGCATTGCACAAACGATAGAGCTAGTTGTAGTAGTGACTCTAACGACAGAGTCACTTTGGTAAAGGGTTCTGATGACGATGAATGGAATGACTTTAATAATTTTCATTTTGGGTACAAGAAATTATTGAAAACTAGCCAAATAGAATTGTCCAAAAAGGATGAGATTCAAAGATATCTAATGGAATCCGCCGAAGACTCTACTAATGCAAAATTCAACATTTTGAAGTGGTGGGTGTACTTGCCATTCATTATTCAAGAGTTGCTTCCCTTGCTTCCGAGTTGTACTAAAGGGTGCATTCTTAATTAATTTATATGCAAAACTAGTTAAATGAAGAATCTAAACTTATGAGAGTATCCCAAGATAGTGTTTGCATTAAAGAGACAGTATTCTACGAGAAAATTGAGACAGGTAATAAAATATTTATTAGATTTTTTCATATTACATCTTATTAATTAGAGAAGTTTTAGTTTAATTATGTCTGATATAATTGTGCATTTTCAATTATGTCTCGTAGAGTTTCTTAATGCTCCTCCTCAAAAGTAAACTTATAAGCCAACTCAAACATGCTCTAAATGGTTGGTAAACCAAAAAAATATTATTTCTATTACTTTTAACTTTATATTTCACATTTCTCTTATTATCATGTAGAGATGATAGATTGATGCGAGGGAATGGATGGGATGGAAGGGAAATTTGCCTCTATTTTATTGTTATTATTTACATTTTGGTCATTCATGTACATTTGTGAACGATCTTTATTAGACAATATTTTGTATCAAGATGCAACTTTTCGTTTGTGTTTTTAAATTTGGAATGTAGGTTTGTCAATTTGGTTAAAGTTCAGTTATTTTGGAATTACGTGGTGATGTTTGTTAATCGTTACATTTAATCTTTTAATCTTGCAGCTAGTTGGAGATGTTTAGTTCGATCTTTTAATGATTTATGCTTATTTTGGATTAAAAACAGGATTAGTGGCATTGGAGATGTTTAGTTCATTTGCATCAGATCCATTGGAGATATTTGCATCAGGTCGACATTGGTTCCATCTCTAATTATGGAACCGAACCGGACTAAACCAGAACCGGTCAGTTCGGTTCCATAATTAGAGATGGAACCAATGGTTCTATTTTTTATATACTCATTCAGACTCCTTTAAGTTCAGATCTCTTTGGAACTGGACCATGCCCACCCTTAACTAGCAGCTACAAACTCCCAATCAAAAAGTCAAAACACAAGTAAACATCCTCGAAACAACAAATCCTGCCTTCCCTCCTCCAAACCACTATGAGGTCCGATCCCAACGGAGGAAATGTCTGACTGACTGTTAAGGCTTCTCTTCCGAGGCAAACTACCATCCTTTGCCCAAAAGGTCTTCTCAACCCAATCCAAATGATAGAGAAAAAATGGAACAAGAATGTGAAACCCAGTATGCAAAGGAATTCATGAAATTTTAGCATGAAGAGAAATGCAACTGACCAAAGAAACAAGATGTGCAATAACATTCTTTCGTCGAACTAGTCCATGGAGTAACTGGTAACATGTAAGTCCCTGTCATAACAACAAAAGCTGAGATTAACTGGCATGCGTCCTTCACCGCATAGAGATGTTTCTACTATTGCATTATATATTTCCTAGCATTGAGGTGCAAACTACAGAGTAAATAGCTACAGATTACATACCTGCAGGTCCTTCTCCCCTGGGTATGAAACAAGTGTAGTCAAGGAGATATGAATAATAATATCAAGCACAAGTTTCCCTTGATTATACTCTCCAAAAAAACTAAGCAGTGCATTTTTGGAGTGTTCTGAACGAAGTTGGGCATCACTATAATTTACACAACCGCTTTTATTTCCTTTATTTTCTTCAGGTGGCATCAGGTATGTTGAAGACCATCTCGCAAGGAACCATACAACTGCCTGACAGATTATCAGGTCATATACGTTAAAGATGAAAGCAACCATGATAAGATTTCTCTTGTCAAAGCATAAAATAAATTGAGTAATATAAACAATTTGGATTCCCAAGTTCAGAAAATGAAGGACCATAACTATATCGTTCCACTCTCTTAATGCATTAAGTATCAATGTTGGGGCATTTGACATTCAGACAAGAGTATCAGTATGGGAACATGCCTGATATATTGCATTCATTACAAACATCGAAGCATATTTTGCCACAAAAAGATGGAAACCAAAAATATTACTTGATCTTCCCTGAAGATACACCCCAAAGTTAAAGGTAAAGGTTTTAAATATCACATTTTGATTTCAGACACGTGCCCGTATTCAATGCTCCTATATGAGTTTGAGTAATGCAGCCAAGAATCAATATTTTGATGAACAGAAAAATCCACCATTTAGAATCTCATGTTAGTTTCTGTATTTTTATAGGCATAAAATCCATAACCAAGGGGTAACTTTACCTAGCCCAACAAGGTGTGGGGTCAATATGAGGTACTAGCTGCATGGTTAGAGGTTGCTTCTGGGTTTGTTATGGCAATTGCTATAGTGGCAAATTTGTTTATATGTTTTCTGGTTGATGTTACAGTAACTTTTCTTGGCTTGATTATTTGTTTGTTCTTTTTCTGGTTGATGTATGTTTTCTGGATGATAGGTTTTTTGTCATCAAACTATAGTGGCTTTCCATGGAGAATGTGAAACCTCAGATTTTTTGCTGAGATGGTCGGTATAGCTAAAGCTATTGAACATAAGTTCATTATCTAATCACAATTAAAAAATGAAGTAAGATCTAAAAGAACTCTAATATTAAACTGATGTTTTCAAACAATAATTTTTTTATCAGATTTAAATTAAAAAATAATACTACCTTGTATGATGCTTATGGGATATGATACAAAAAAATAAAAAATAAAAAATCACTTAAAGCATGTATTAAAAAAAGAGGTTTAATTTCCTAACACAATTATATTTGTAGTATCTATTTTTATTCTGGAAACTTTCAACAATCCAAAAGAAATAACTTCTCCCTGACTAAGCAATCTGAAGAAGCATAATCCCTCTTGAACCATGTTCCACGAGCTAAGTGGCACACCACGTGTTACTTCATTCACTGATCCAGAACAATCTGCGTTCCAGGGACTTGGATGCGATTGCATAATAAAAGAGTAGACAACAAAAACAGATCAAAAAACAGGAGAAAATATGATATGTACCTCCATAAGTCTAGGACTGAAAAATGATGTTCTCATTTCTGGATCCAAACTTTGCTCAGCAAACCTAATGATTGAACTACAATTTTGAAAAAGTACAATAACCTTCATCAAATCGAGAGAGGGAAATCTGAAAATCACAATTACAGAAGAAAAAGAAGGTTTCAAACAGTGCACTTAAATTCTTCATCTTTACGCACTTCTCTTGAAATTAATGGTGTTGTTCATTGTTTGAGATCAAGTTTAAGAAGTGCTTTTAATCCCACCATTTACTGTTCTTCAAGAAACAATGCTTATATACCAAAGCTCAAGCCATTTAGCAGAGCTGTTAAAGAACCCCCTTTGATTCAGAAATCTGAAACCCAACTCTCAGATATAGTTCAATGCTTGAAGGAATGATTCTTATAGCTGCTGGTGGCCTATTTTGAACTCAAAGAACTTGAAAAAGAGGCCCAAAGGAGGAGGTGGAGAGATTACAGAAAAACTTCGATAAATTACGCTATAAATTAATAATCGTGTTTAAATAATAAATCTTCCGGTCCGAGCCAATGTACTATTTTAATATTCTCCCTAAATGCATAAGATAATAATTGTTTTTTAACTTCAATATGTCCCATTGAATATATAAATTAATAATTGATTAAAATGATATATAAAAATATATTATACAAACTAAAAATTCTTTTTATTCTCAACTTTACAACTTATTCTTCAAAAAGAAAAAACTTGACAACTTCTTTTGTAAATTCTTCTCTTTCTCAAAATAAGTATCTATAGTCGTTTGCTTTTTATGTTACTCTAAATCGAACTCAATCTCATTCTTGATCTTTTGATCTTTTAGAGTGCATACATCACATTTGGTATATGTTTTCCACTTCGTAGCAAAAAGTGGTTTAAGGTCACTACTACTTGAAAGGCCTATTTTGGAGAAACAATCGGTAGATTTTAACAGGATCTTAATCATCATTAGGTGTATCCATTACCCCTTGAATAATCTTGTCATCAGTAAAATTTAGACTAGTGCATCAATTTCATTTAAATAATTCAAAAGAAGTTCCACATCCATCGGCATTTTATAATTTAGACAAGAAATGACTTGAGATAATTCTTGAATGCCTTCATCTTCACTACCTTGCGTTTGAGAAGCCATGCATTCAAATGATCGGATCTTGCAATGTCAGAAACAATTGCAGGATCCGCTGAATTGACATCAATGGTCAAAAACACATTAGTAAAGTTAATAGCATTCAAAATATTAATTTTTTCGAGATTTGTTGCTCCTACCTCGTAGCATAAAACCGACGTCTATAATGAGCTTTCAATGCTCGAATGATCCCAACATCACATGGTTGAAATTTTATGTGATATTAGGAGGCAAGACAAATAGTTCAACATTTCTCATGCTTTCAATGACCTTTGGATGGGCAGGACAACTGTCCTAGATAAGAAGAACATTTCTATCATTTATTCTTTTGTCAAACAAACAAACAAATTTTTGAAAAAGTAAACCAGTCATCTATGCTTTCTTGTTCGCTCAATAATGATAACTTAGATTGCTTAAGTTCACATGTTTAAAGAGGTACTTTGTGTGGAGTATCGCCATTGAAAAAAACAACAAGATTAATTCTCTCGTCCTTCTTGCGTCCTTCCAATTGCTTTGAAGCAAGCCAATAATCTGCTTCCAATCGATAAAATAACCATGTTTCATCTATACCGTAAATATCCTTCCAATCAAATTAGTCTAGTTTAGCTCATATTTCCAATAAAGCATCTTCAATATTCTCCATGCCAGTTGAACCACTTTTACCGAACATTCGATAAAACTTACTTCCATGTCTTGCTTTGAACCAATCTAGCCAACCAATTGAGAAGTTGAACTCTAGATTAATTTCACCATACATTTTCTGAAGAAAAAAAAATTGGCTTTGCTCTCAATCATTTCTCCAATCATATTACTTTTCTCTTGATTTTGGAGAAACCACTCATTCAATACTTTTTCTAACTCAGGATATTTTGCTAATTTGCTTATCTTAGAATTGCTACTTTTCATCTCATCTAACAATTATTCGACCAATGTTTTGAGAGTGTTTGATATTGTTCCTTGGCTGTTGGAGATTGATACTTTTCTTAAACCCATTGTTACACTTCCTTTTAAGTAGACAACAAATGCTCATTTTTGTACTCACACAATGCTCTCTTCATCTCATCAGTCAACGTCGATTTTTTCACCCATTTCAAATGAGAAACTATTGATAGGTGCAAAAGAATATAAAAATTACTATGTTTTTGAGTCTAAGACTAAAGCTGATGATTGTATTTATACAGATGATGTTCAATGAATATGCATGTAACATCTCGAAACACTTGATTTTCTATATAATTGTTCATTGTTTTATGTAAGTCTTGATTTGATGTATATACTTAACTCTTGGTATACTTTGTATATACATTCTAACTTGAATGTACATCGAACATAAAATTATTTGTAAAGTAATACTTTTTTATTGTATCGATAAATTAATAATTTATTACTTTATTGATTAAATAATAATCCCGCTAAATTAAAAAATTTCACGTGGTCCCAACTTTATTAATTTATCAAAGTTTTATTGTAATTACTTAAGCTAGTGGTGTAAAATCTCTAGTTGGATTGTTTACTTGGAATTGCAATAATTCACAAAGCAAAGAAGGAATGCAAGGGATCATTAAAGCATGCATATGCAGAGATAACAGGATAGTGCCTTGTCCGATCCTGGACAAGTTCCCCAAGACATTAGACGAGCACGAGGAAGAGGAGAAAGCTAGAATGTCAAATTTTCCCTTCACAAGATTGCTTAGAGCCAGAGGATGTCCCTGACTTGTATTCCCCGGCACCTAATCACGAGACATACTAATAATTATAGTGTGGTTACTAGTTTCACGTGAAGATTATGGAAATGAATGGATTGATTAGTTGTGGATTAATGGTTAGCAGGAAGAAGTTGAACAATTTCTAATGTCAAGATAAAGACATCTGGACTATAAAGAAAGTGCGTCTCCAATTGTATGATACAAGAGGTGTAATAGATATGTAATGAATTGTGTGGTTATTAGACCTAAGTGAAATGTACCTGGTTGAAGATTATGGGAGTGAATAGATTGAATAGTTGTGGATTGATGGTTAGTTGTTGAACCATTTCTGCCGTCAAAATCTCTCTTGAACTTTGCAGAAAATGATTGTATGATATAAGCATAAAAAATAACAAAAGAGGGGGGGAAATTAGATTCAACTATAAGATGAAAACTAATTTAAAATCCATAATTTCAGAACTTTCACACGAAGTATTTTTATAATATTTCTGTTAGGGATGGCAATTGGGCCGAGCCGCATGGCCCTGGGCCCATTATGGGCCCGGGCTCGTCCCGCCCTTTTGAAAACGTACTAGCTCGTTGGCCAAGCCCAAAAATGCCAAAAAATACTACATTTAAAATAAATAAATCAAACAACCGAGCTCGTGGGCCGGACCAGCTTGGCCCACAGGCCTGTCTGGGACCAACTTTTAGAGACGAGCCGAGCCCAAGCTCGACCCATTGCCTTTCCTAATTTCTCTTTCCAGTAAACATCAAGACTTGTATGACTACAAAGATTTTGCTTCCACTTCCATGCATCCTCACATTGATGTGTTCCATTACATATCATCTTCAAGATTGCAACCTTACAAGGCTAACATCTAGCTTCTAAGAGAGGAGTAGGATGTAAACTCAATTCCAGGAAACCACTGCCAATTATTCAGCACGTACTATAAGGCTTTATTTCGGGAGATATCAATAATATAGCTCATATAGAGAGGCCGACACAGTAATATAGCCCTTATCTCAAGTAGCTTCATGGCATATGTAGACCTTGATTTCAACATACACGACCATATAAAAAAGAACATGACTCGTGTCTAAAAATTATACTTGATTTGGTCGTCAAGTGTGCTAGAAATAGTTGAATCGCATATGAAACAACTTTTGACATTATCTGAAAAAGGCAGTTGACACGAAGCTAATCATAATTTCACCACTATTATAGAACTTTGGGCAAGCATCACCACTTGTAAATTGGCCAGAACTCAGCCAATGTTCAAGAATTATGACTCACAAGTTCCTAAATGCTCAATGAGCAAAGGTCCAACTACAAGGTGGTCCAAATTCACCACAAAGTACCTAAATGGTTTGAAATTAAACAAAGCAACACCAGAATTATTCAATCCAAGAAACAAATGGAAACTCCGACATCAATTAAGTCTTTCACTATTTAACCCAAATTAAGCTTCATCTGTCAAGACGTGATCAAGTCAAAGTTGGGAAGACTTCATAAATATACATTCAGCCAAACTAGACACTACCCCCATTCAGTTTAGCCGCAGTCCAAAAACAAGATTTGGAAATACTTCGAAAATTGATTTCTTTTCAGTGAAGAATTTTAAGAGTAAACAAAGTGGGCCGGAAAATTGTAAAATTCAAATACAGCTTTTTATATATCACCTTTAGAACATAGAAGTTACCTCCCCCTCCCCCTCCCCCTCCCCCTCCCCCTCATGTATGGCAGTATGGGCAACAAATACAAAAGAGCACATTATGCATTACGCTTGTGCCTGTATACATGAGAATGAAATTACTAATTGGCCAATAATAGAATGGAAAATGCCTAAGATTTCACTACAAGATCAACTCATACAACATTATACAGGTGAAACTGCGAAAGCATCTGATAAAAATTTGACATGTGCTTTTGGAACTAATTCTGCCCATACAGCTGAAAGTTAATTAAACTCAGATTAGAGGTCGCAGCCACATTTACGAAATTAGCAGGCTCAATATTGTCATTAATCATAGAAACCAAGAGGTTTTTTTTATTTAAACAGAAAACCTCTAAGAAGAGATGAAAGTAACAGATTACAGAAACTAGCATGATTAACCAGCTTAATGAAGAGCATAATTAAGTAGGCAGCAATTCCTTTCCATCCCGTTAGAAATGGGTAACAGCTAACAATTTCTCATTGAAATATGAATCAATGTTGACACATTGAGGATGTCAATTTAGACTTTTCAAGTATTTGACCAAGTCATAATAAATAAATGGCCTTTCAAATGGTTAGAACAATGAAGCCAGTTTGATATATTCCATTCAAATGGAACCACCCTTTTTTCAGGGGAAAGGACGGGGGGTGGGGCGAGGAGGAAAAAGACGCACAAGTAGACACCTTACCCAGAAAGAATAACAACTGGATGTTTGTCTGCATCCACAACATCCGTAAATTGAGCTTGTATATCCTTCGGCACCTATACATTGCATGTTTTAATAATGAATAAAATAATGTTCCTTAAACCAGTCCTTTGCTACAAAGCCAGAACCGTGAAAGCGAAACCACGTAAAGCTTAAGCCCATTTTTCCATGGCATGATATAACTTGAAGACATGGAATATCTCTAGAGAGGTGGGGGAGGGACCTAGGAAATCAGAACAATTAATCTATTCCACAACAGAGAGAGCACATGTAGATCACACTAGATAAAAAATCTAGAATATTTACAGGATTGAAAGCTGAATATCTCTTCTTCATAAGTTATAAAATGCAAGTTGGCTTTCACTACCGAATCAATTGTTAACTGAACTCGCATTATTTACCAAATAGTTCATAATGGAAAGGCAAAAGTTTCGAGAAAGACATAAAATAAATACAGATAGCAGGATGTCTGATGCAGAACGATACATAATGCAAACCAAAAATCCATTAGAAGTGGGGGCACAGAGAAGTCTTATTTGAATGAAGTATCTACTGAGACTGACTCGAGTACCCTCCAGGAAGAAAAACCATCATTAGACTGTAGAACATGGTAGCAAGCAATAACAGAATGCAGTGAAAAAAGAAACCATATTACCAAGGGTATTTCACCCTGTCCTTCATCTGCCAAAACGTGCCCAGCTATCAGCAACAGCGAGTAAAGTTCTTCCAAAGTTTCAGTTGGATCACTTGTGCCTCTGCCCTACATTTGATATGAAATTACGAGAGAAGCAAGTGTAATAGAAAGCTGTTATTTGTGCATCTATTATCATTGCAATACTAGGGTATCAAATGTAAAAGAAAAGAATAAAATGTTGTTAATTGGGCATTTATTATAGCCATGTTAAGGAGACAAAATGTATGAGAATAATTATTCAAAGAAGCAGCCTTCCTACACAGGTAGTATCCGATAAGAAGCAAAAGCTGCCCATCCAGGGGATATGCCTGGCAAAAGTCTCATCATCGTACACAAGATCCCAAATTTGACAAAATGTTGCAACCATAAAATTAAAATCAACTCCATTAATAAATTGTGCATATTGATCGGCATAATTTGTTAGGACTTAGGCCATTAAAGGAAAAATGTCCACAAGAAGAATATCACTAAATTGAGGATGTTAGATGGATGTATACCTATCAAAATGGACAAACTAAGAAACGAGGATATAACAAGGAGGAGGCGACACATGAGAAGAAATTAAGGGGATGACTACATAGACGGCTTGGGCATGTCTTCTCTTATTCATAACAGCGAAGCTATAGAACATGTTGAAAATGAGGGGTAGAGCAAGATCAACATTGGTTGATGTGGTAGCAAAAGACTTGAGCATTTCAAAAGAGGTAAATATGGATAGAACGCAATCACGAATAGGATTTGTGTAGCCAGTCCAAATTTATCGGAAATAAGATTTAGATTATTGTTGTTGTATACTTGTATCTAGGGGCACAATTTCTATCTATGAGAAGAAGTGAACATTTATGACTTACAATTATGTTTTTCTTTGAACATTAAGTTTCCAGGATTTGGTAGGAGTAGAAGTGGAGATTTTAATGTGCAACTTTGCCGTAACAAGAGTATTATAGAGAGGAAGGCCAAAATTTTTTCAAGTACCACAATCTACAGGTTGCATTTTATTATGATGCATTTTACTGGCATCTTTGTGAACCAAAGCTTCTAGAGCTTCTTCTGGGATACTGTTTCCTATCTGCAATGTGATTGAATATCTATTGCCAGTAATTGATTATAATTTCTTTTATTTCTAATTGGGAACATCCTGGTCTCTCTATTATGTACGCTGCAATTTCTAGTTTAATAAAATTTATCTACTTTATCACACCCAAAAAAAAAAATGATAAAATAGTTTTAAATAATACCATGCAGGGCAGGGAATCCCATGAAATTTCGGAAGAATAATATAATGAAGCAGTGACAAAATGGGAGCACAGTGGCTGAATGAGAAGATATGTTACTTTGACTACTCAGCTACCATAAAGGAAATGTCCAGTGGTAATGTACCTGATGAAGCCTTGTAACACGCTCTGAAAATAGTGTGGTGAGGAAAGGGATTGTGGCACCACTAGCTGCTCGAGCAATAAGAGCATAAGAGCTCAATCTTTCATCCATTGCTATAAAAAGAGCAGAAATGGAGCACAATGAAAGATACAATAGTAATGTTAAAGATGATGAAAATGCTAATAACAACAATTGTAATCACAAACAAAAAATAAAAAATAACGTATTAGCTTAACATGTACCAGCAATAGAAGAGTGGAGGTAATCATATTCATTCTCATCAATGAAGGCTGATGTAGAAGCAGCTATAAAAAAACAATGTGTATGAACAATATAATCCAAAATCTATTATAAAACCAATATGGTATTGAGCACACATAAACTACCCTTCAGCTCAGACTGAACTATAATTGCAAAGAGATTGGATGCTGCACTAATCCCTTCTGCTGGAAGCATATCATTATGTCCACTACTATCCAAATGCTGCAATACCAATAAAATAAATTTATGTTGATATCTAAGATAGCATGAGATTTTTCATTGAAGACAACAAGCTACATATATAGCTCAAAACTCCCAGGGATGATATAACATTAAACATAATTAATACCACCAAAATAAATGGAAAAGATCAAAAACAAACAAATAAATATGGTGAATCGATGCTAAATACCTTTCAAAATGATTTGTAAACTTCCCGTTTCATGGGGAAGATAGAACTTCACATTCATAATCACCTAAAGAGCAAAGATACTTAATTGTGAAAATCATCCTGTACCATGACCACCAATTTATCAGCAACCTTTCAGTTGCCACCATGAAAAAACAGCCAACAGTGACATTAATTAAGCTGACACCAGCTACCCATCTCTACTCAAAACCGATTTCTCTCCAGAAAAAAGGCAGAAAAATCATCTTCCAGCCACCACCACTAAACTAGCTAAAGGTAAAATCATAGCCACCCACACTGCCATAAAAATCTGCCATTAGCTTACCATGTTCATACATCAACAAGACCATAAAAGCTCATCACAGGCTTCCTGGAGCCAGTCACACGATAGAAAGGAAAAATTGGATGTAAATCCTGCCATAAGACTATAGGAACTTTAAGAAAATCTACTTTGAATTTCCTCTATTCTTTGCCTCACAAATAGTAGTATCTAGTCCCTTTCCGGTTAATGTAAACTATATAACTAGTTATGAGAGTTCCATGAACTTCCATATATTCCTTCAAAAACGCCCATTGAGAAAGCATTCCAACCTTCCGTATACAAGATTGAACCAGCCCCCATTTTCTTTAAAATTCTGTCTAAATGAAGTCTTTGTATGCAAAAACTAAAACACTGAGCAGCTAACAATCCAAGAGACACAGACAACATACCAACAAGATCTCACGCAAGCGGGAGCTATAATTTAGAAGAGCATATACTAAGGAACCAATAGTGTATACCATAAGAAATGCAGTCCAAGTGTCCAGTAAAATATCGCGTGCTACCCAGCTCCAAGTTTCCTCTTCTGAGAGATTTTCCATAAGGCATTTGATGACTTCAGACATCAGCACAGATAATAGTGTAAGAGTGCCGTAAGGCCTGAGCAACAAGTTAAAAGTTCGACTTCAGTACCAACCATGAAGACAAGATAATAATTTTCGGATGGAAATTGAGAAATTTGTGATTAAATCCTGACATATGATAAGACTGACCTCAAAGATTTCAAGAGTTGATCAAACACAAGTGGCGTACTCACAGTTGCCATAGACAACAGTGCACGGCAACCATCAAGGAGTTCACTGAAGATATAACAAATAACAAATAACCAATCATTATATCATACATGTCATGAAACAAGAGGGAGGAAGTGATGGAAATAACTTGACCTTTCACTTCTTCCACATTCTATAGCTTTCAAAACAGCATCAGGAGGTTCTATCCATTGTATAATTCCAGATAACAGTTGTACAAGGTACTGCCCATGCATGTACCCACTGTCTGAATTCCAAAACAATTAGTACTTAATGCACAGTAGCAATTAATAGTCACTGATATACCATAAGGTGAGACAGATAGGACAATAATACAAAAAAAGCAAATAAAGAAAAGAAGAAGGAAACAATAACATGATAAAAGGGGTTCAGTCGGCACATAGGTTTAAAGAACTTTCAAAAGCAGCTACTGTAAGGTATATGGTGATATCCTCCTCTCTGGTAATAAGACGTGGTAACAAGAAAGGAAAGCACGAGCTTAAGTTTGGAGGTGCACGTTACATTCAATCAGAAGAAGCAAATAACTGCTGAGTAATTTCTGTGATGTAGTGGTCACAAAGAACAACTCCTATTGTTTCAATGAAGATAAACTGCTTTTTCTAGTATTGACTTGTTCACAATGTATAGAATCAACAGTAACTTCAATTTACTGCACAGGTCCTAGAAAGGCTTCTAAATGAAGGCGTACCTAAGATAAAAATTATTGAATGATCATCTCCTTAAAAGCCTGAGCTATTAGAGAAAATAATTGTACTTGGCCAAAAATGTAAAATTGTCATTATGGGTGATAACAAGACTTGATATAAGGACCTTTTCCAGTATCAATTTCGTGTGCAATATCAATTTTGACATTATCTAAAAAGTAATCTATTATACAAGGGAGTAATTTTTTTACCCATGTCCTCAACAAACACCTATAAATAACGTTTGCAAAAGACATTGTGTCAATGTCCTACCACTTTCTACCATTCCATTTGCTTGTGTATTACAGACAAGTGTCAAACTAGTCTACACTCTTGAAAACACTCATGATTTTGGCTTTTTTACGTTTAATTAAATTACGGTCATAATATTAAAACTAAATGCATATACAAACGACGAGTTACAAGCAATGTTTAAAAAGGCGGAAATAGGTATTGAGGCAGTTTTCGTTCGTGAGGCGAGACATAAGTGTAACGACCACAGACTTTCCCATACAGGCATTTCGTTGCCCAATTGGTACCAACATTCCACTTAAATTCCTCTTAAGGAGGAGGTCAAAAATTTGAATAGTTGGAAATGTAAAAGAAATTCAGTTTGGAGCCCTAACCTCCAATGGACAGTATGTAAGCTCACGGCGCACAGAATAGTCCCTGGACGAAAGATTATAAGAGAAAGTCCGTAGTCGTTACAGTAAGCCTAAGTGTGGTGAAAAATTAGTAAAAAAAATTATAAATTAATATAAAAATAGTCTAACAAAGTTTAGAAGGTTGTGCTCTGATCATCATCACTAGTAGCATCTTCCATAAAATCATTGTCATATCTAATTCCCCTATCATCTTTACGGTCAAACCTTTGACTTTTTTTTGTAGAAATGAGTTGAGAAAAGGGGCCCAATAATAAATAAAAAAAATCATTTTATTTAAAAAATAAGAAACAAAATTCATTGACATGTGAGGCGCACGCCCGTGAGGCATGTATCGTGAGGCTTGCGCCTCATTTTGCCTCACAAAAATAGCACCACAATCAACACCTCAAGGCATAAAGTCTACACCAGGGGCGCCTTTAGTTCCGCCTTTTCAAACCATGGTTACAAGTCAATGCACAAGCATAATTTCCACAAGTTCATCGTAACATATTACCCTTTCCAAAAGAGAGAAGTGAATATTATCACAAGCTTAGCTATGTGATCAAACAAAATATTAACCATTAATAAAAGGAAAAAAACTAAAAATTATACCAGAAGGAAAGATGGTTCCTGTTATGGAGCAAAATTGGACAATAAGTTTCCGGGCAGAAACTGCAAGAGGGCAGTCTATCCAGTAACCTTCACATGAAAACTTCTGTCTCAGTGCACCATACAAGTTCAAAAGCCATCCAACGTGACCACTTGAAATCAACACATCGCACCACGAGGAACCAGGCTACAAGAAGCACAAAAGTAGAAAGAAGTACAATAATCAAAACGACAGTGTTAATGACCGTACAACAGGAGCTAATAGATCAATGAAAAATGTAAACGTAAACCATGCAGTCTAAATTCAGTACCTTGAATGAATAATTCAAAGTTACAATTAAGTAGAACTTAAATGCTAATCATTTTTGAATAAATAAAGAAAACTTGGCAAAAAGTTAATCGAGCTGTCTTTGAAGTTGAATAAGGAGAAAAAATTATAGATAACATGGGAGAGACGTACAAGCCAACAAAGACTTCTGTTCTAAAGAGGACAACAAAACCCTCTATGCAAATTTAGTCCCTTTTGAAGGTATGATTTACAAATGTACCATTTCTGATTGATTTACATATGTGCCATTTACAAATGAGCTGACTCGGTAGAGTTGTGAGCTTAATTCAACCTAGGCTTGACCCAGTTCAAGCTTTATTGAGCTGAAGCACTGCTTAAGCCCAGATGTCAAGCTCAATGCTTCAATTATAAATATAAATATCTTTTGGTTAGCTCATAATTATGTCTAATTAATTTGACCAGTTAAATATTCTAAAATTTTAGATTTAGATCTGCTCAGTGACCTCTGTCTATCTGAATCGAATGACTTGTTCAACTTTCTCAATGAGAAGGAAGATATTTCAATCCTTAATTACTTATTGATTATTTGAATTTTTTCACAAAATAAATATTTGGTGCGAAAATGTCCAGTCAAATCTGGATTGAACCACCCCGATCCAACCCAATATCTAGGTCCAAGATTAACTAGAAACTTTCTTAAGCCATGGTTCGACCTGCTAGATCCAGTGTGACCATTAAACCCAATTGGCATTGGATGACCAAAATATGACTACAGAATTTCAGACCTAGCATGTCATTCTTGTATTATATTATTATTATCATTTCTTATTTCATTTGATTTGTAAAAATGAGCAGCAATAGAAAAAGTTGGAATCAAAAGAACAAACAAGAAATGGATAAAAAAAAACATAGAAAAAGAATGTTCCACGAATGTCATTCACTGTCAATATTAGGTTTCTGCAAAGATCTCATTTTATGGTCTGGTAGCTTTTCGATGTCATTTAGTTGGGTCCTAGGGGAATTGGAAGGATGATGTTCTTTCATTCAGATCAAAAATTGCAAAGTTCTTTCGACGGTTTTATTTGAAGGATGGTATTGGGAGGATGAAGTGGCGGAAAAAGAGGCAGAGCAGAGATGTCATGACCATTGATACATGGATCCACCTGCCAAGAAGCCCCAAAGATAGTAAGCTCTACCTTATTCGTCACCCTCTTCAACTCCCTATGCGTGCTCTCGCGCGCACGTGTGTGTGTGAGAGAGAGAGAGGGAGACATGGAAAGAGAAGAACAAGAAAGAGATTGGCAAGGAGCTGTGGGTGGACACCTGGGGGAGGTGGTCTCTTTAGGGTTCTAAAATAAAAGCAAGATATAGATGTTAGATTAAATCAAATTTAAGGTTTTAATGTATATAATAAAAGAAAATAAGAAATTAAGTGTCAGGATTGCTTAAGGGTCCACGCCAGCCTGTTGACATGCCTATTCTTACAAACAATATCATATAAAAATTCTTTCTAAACAACAAGAGGTTTGATGTAAAGGGTAGTAACTCTTCTACATACCTGCACCAAGATGCATTCAGACCTTCCAAGAAAGTTACTCTCTTGCCTAATATCACCACAATACACATCTAGCCCTCTTTTAGAACTCTCAACTGCGTTTTTTTTGGCTCGAAAGTCCCAATTCAGGATTTGAAGCATTAGACGAAGTGCTGCGGAACACACTTTAACTTCAGGAATGGCCGAGTCAGATCCAATTACTCTATGTGAAACGTTTAAAGCAGCATATTGCGCCCAACAGTAAAATTCCTGTGAAGTATAAGAAAAGGAAAGATTTTTGTGAAAATTGTTGAAAATGGCAGAAACAATTTGTATCGAAAAGGTCATGTGCTGCATAAAATGCTAGAAAAGAAGGACCAAGTGCAAGAAAAACTGCAAGCAGAAAAAGAAATTACTGATTGAAAATGGAAAACCTTTATATAGTCAATCTCTAACGATGTTCGGCACTGCTCATGAAATTCTCTAGGAAGGCCCATAGCAGTTGATGTAGAGGGTGAAAATTCTGATACCTAATAGGAAAAAGATTATACACGTATTACATGTGATATCAATTTTTAAAAAATAATTGTTAAAGAAAAAACAACTTGACAACAATCCTTTGAGGATATCATGTGGTGAGAGAAGTACCAAAGATTCCAAAAAATTGATTCCCACCAACTGTACATCAACAATGTGGCTGCCAGTAACAGCCTGTTTCACCTGTATATGAGAGAAATGGATTGCATAAAAATTAACAAATTAAGCATGCTAGCAGTGGAATTCTAGAAAAAGAATATATTAATAGTATATCTTCGTAGCATATTTGACTTTACTTATTCGCTAGTTTCCTTTTTCTATATTTATTTCCTTGGGACACAATTAGAGTAGAATATTTTTAGAATTTAGATACAAGAAATTTGTTCATTATTTGTTTCCTTATTCAGGAGATTCAATCAATTCTTATGCATAGTATTTAAGCAAGTATTCCTATTATATTGATAGAGAATTTTACGTCTAAAATTCTTCATCATATCAGATCCTCTTAGGTAGAGGAAAGTTTTGCTCTTTCCAGCCTTCATTGCTACTGGTCCCCTTTCTTGCAGTCTTCATTGCTGTTAGTATTTTTCGCTGGCATCCATTGCCACTACTTTCATTTTTCACTCTCTTTAAACAGAGATTTCGAGTTATTTCCTGAACGTCTTATATAACTAGTAACTCCATGTAGCAGCCACCAACAAACCTACAACCAGCTTCCATTCCACATCCAAAATGACTGGACAGAACTTTATGAAATGGCCGTGGTCAGAAAATGTTTGCTAATGAGTAAAGGACAATCAAATACATCTAAAGGTTTGCTAAGCCACCTGTTGTGGAAGATCCCGATTATGATATTTGGGAGGCTAAAATTCCATGGGGTTGTCCTCATTGCTACATTCTATGCAACCAGAGATAAGTAAAACTTACCTCCTCCTTTCAACAGCTAATATATTTTGGAGGCAGTCACAAACCCTATCCTAAGGGGTTTTGCATCACAAATATTTGAGATCAAGAGGCAAGTTGTAAGACCAAGCAAGGCTCCTTGAGTGTCACACATTATGACAACTCCCTTAAAGCTCTATTTATAGAATTAGATCCACATCGAGATTTGGAGATGGAGTCCAGGGCACATAAAAAGAGGTTCAAGAATATGTTGGTGAGGATAGGATATTTACATTCCTAATAGGCTAATCCGGAGTATGATCAAGCTTGTGGACAAGTGCTGGGAAGAGTTCCATTCCTTAACCTATGTGATGACTTTGCACAAATCCAAGGACAGGAAAGCCACAAAGAACTGATGGAAGGCAAAACCAGGGGTCCTACAATGGAAGACTCGGCATTAACCACCTCTAGACTTGGCTCCAATTCAGGGGACAAGAAAGCTACAAGCCAAGATAAGCTTTGGTCTGATTACTATGGAAACCAGGGAACACAAGGCTACGTGCTGGAAGTTACATGAGAAGCAGCAGAACTTGAAGAATATGATTAGTATTTCTGGCCTCTTAAACTTCTAATACAGGCAGATAATTAAATTAGTGGCGGTAGTGATGTTGTCCTTGGGAATCTAATTCTCTTTAGCATCACGTAATCAAGAATAAATATGGATGATAGTCGAACACATGGGACCTGGGATTGCTTCTACGTCACTTATGCTAGTCCCTAGAAAAACATTACAAAACTGTGGCATAATTTCCTTGCATTTATTCATCTAAAGGAAGGTACGGATCTATACCTGTTTCTGGTAGGACTCTTCAAAAGGATAATATCTTTTTCTATCATATTTCCCCATTTGTACATCTCTCCTCACTTCATAATGTTTCTACATTCAGCTTTTGCAACCTTTAATGGAGGTCAATCTCTTGGAATGTTCACCATCTTCGCAATCTCAATGATCAGGAACGCTTTCACATGATTTATTTAATTTTTTCCCCTCATCTCCTTTTCCAGATGTAGTAGTTTGGACACTTGACAGTAGCAGGATATACCAGAACAGCAGTATACAAATGTCTACCTCAGGAAACAGTATGTGGAGCACATACTCAGATAAAAAAAACACAGACATGTACATATCCATAGTTTATAAGTACTCAAAAGTTAAGAAGATCATCTAAGAGTTTTTGGACTATGGATACCTCAAGGAAAATTGCCTCCTTCTCAGCAACAGTAAAATCTAGCCTACACAAAGAACATAAAAATGGAACTAATCAGAAGATCCTTTCTCCAGCAATGGCTAACAAGAAGATTAAATAGTCAAAAAACCAGTCAAAAATTTGCCAATGCAATTTATCCCTAAAATATTGATGTGATTGTAGAAAGTGTCTCATCTCAAATTGGGAAGTTCTTTTAGCAATCTCCACTGATCATTTTTTGAAAAGAAAGACTCGTGTCAAGTGTATTACATTCGATGAGTCTCAACATCTGAGAGAAAACTATTGATCCAAATAATGCCTAAATGTACCTTTGGTGGTTTCGATGTTCTTTTACACCAGAAGATAACATGTAATAGTAATTGTAAATTAAATTGACTTGTGATATGAAGGACCCAGATTCATTTATCTCAGTGGGTTGAAAATATCAATTTGAGTTATTTAAAGTAGTAGTAGTAGTAGATTTTAAATCTCCAACATGTCACAAGAGAGCTGTTTAGAAATTCCCAACATTCATAAGATTTTAAAATGCCTGGCAGGTAATGAAATGAAAGTACCATTTATTCTTACACTGAAGTGGCATATAAAGGTAAAAACAGGTAAACCTATTAAGGAGCCAACACCCTTATGCAAATTAGCACTAATCAGAAACTGAGTAACAAACTGACAAAAACTGTAAAATTCTAAAACTAAATTTTAATAATGTCTTCCCCAGTTTTTCACTTTTGTCATAGATTATTTTGCAATAGGCTTCAGTTTTTAGAAAAGTCATTTCCATTTCGTTCCTACTCTTTCCATCATTTTCTTATTCACCCAATTTTTTATCACACGGTCGGAGTTTCAGAAGATGAGCAACTTACCAGCCCCTTTTCAGCAATTGAGCAGCCACAGATGCAACTTTTGATTGGACGTAACCCTCAGGTGATCCAGCATGCTTCATAATAAAGAGCCAACAAAACCTGAAACAAATATTCAATGATGGTAGATAAAGACAATAACTAATGCTGTGCGAAGTGCTATAATTAATCAAAAAGTTGGATTGTCGTTATAACATTTTTATTTAAGCAATGAACCATACAACTACCAAAAAGTAGCAGATTCAGTAAAATCTCAATCCTTTCTTATTGCTACATTTGCTAATGCAGAAGTCTAACTATCAATTATGTTTTCTGAAGACATTTATTAATAAGGAGTTGCTAGCTAGGACAAGCAGTACTCAATCGAATAAGATGGAGAACATTATCAGAACAATGTATTTATTATTTTTTTCTTTTTTTGGACATCATTTAAATTATTAATGGTATTAATATTTTGTCATCCCAAATTTGTGGTAATAAGGATTAGTAGACTGCTTGTCGTTGTTAGTAATATTTTATCATGCGGTTTAATATTCTTCCAGTGTAATATTGAGAACTTAGCATCGTGTTTCTTGATCATAGTTTTGCACTTGTTTATCGTATTTTTAGAGCACTCTTTGTTTCATTTATGTATTTTCATCATGTGATTAATGATATTATGTTTCTTGTCAAACAAAATACCGAGAACTCAAGGGAAGTCCAAACAAGAACATTTCTAAGGGGGAAACAAATAAAGAAACCTCAATGTGACTCAACAGAATGAGTGGTTAATGTACCGGATCAAGCTTTTCTTGTAATCGGCCTCGAGAAATGCCCATTCTCTTATAGCTGCATCTCTAATTGCTCCAGCAGCAAGAAATCTTGCATTTGCCAACTGCGAATTTTCTGATACCTCAAAGCAATTATAGTAAGAAAAGAATTACACTTCATTTTTGCTAAGTAGTAAGAAATTATAATATACAATACACAAAATTCCAAAGACAGGCTCAGATTAGCCCGAATGACAAAAGAACAGAAGATCAGAGAATCTTCAGATAGCATAAAGGAGATGGTATGCAAGAAATTGTCACCCTATATGCATGTTGATATGTATATCTTGTGTGTATGCATGCATGTGAACAGAGGGGAAGATATCGTGTATAGCGACAATCATATTTCCAATTAAGAAATCCAACTCATACACTCGTAAGCCTCTAGCTGCAATCATTCACTAGAATCAAGTATACCATGTAAAAAAACTTAAGATAAATACACAATGACAGCATGCAAAACAAGCATATGCTGCATGCATGAGTTCTTTGATGTCAGTATCAGCTATTTTGTAACTATATTTCCAGCTCTGATACAACACGTTGATGAGCTGCAATATGACACAGCTTTACTAGGAAACATCAAAATGAAGTCAAAAAA
Organism: Forsythia viridissima; assembly: GCA_030279155.1. Taxonomy (NCBI): domain Eukaryota; kingdom Viridiplantae; phylum Streptophyta; class Magnoliopsida; order Lamiales; family Oleaceae; genus Forsythia; species Forsythia viridissima. The sequence goes on along the minus strand of CM059033.1, from coordinate 35,646,714 downwards.
TACCGGCTGAAGAACAGAAACACTACATAATTCAAATTGAAGTCTTACAAAATCAACAAAGGATGCCAGACACGGAAAGAAACGTCTTCTGATGGCCAAAATTAGAATGCTTAATGACGAGAAAAAAGCTGAAAATCTCATTGTCCCTTGGATCAGGACGAAAGTCAAGATTACAAACAATGGAAGTATAGTTGAAAGTCAAACAAACAGAATTGATGGGAGCATTTTTCAGGGTTGAGGCATTATAGAATCTAGGAAATGATTGTGTATTGTCCCTTGGATCGGGACGAAAGTAAAGATTACAAACAATGGAAGTATAATCGAAAGTCAAACAAACACAATTGATGGGAGCATTTTTCAGGGTTGAGGCATTATACAATCTAGGAAATGATTAGGTGAAAGAAGCATGACCGATCCATTCATCCTCCTAAAATTTGATTTCATTTCTCGCCCTCATGTTCTTGGTGAATCGAATGAAAGAAGGAAAACCTTGAGATATAGACTTCGAGAGATTCCAAGAAGAGCCTTTCGCAACCTTTTTAGAATCTCAACCATTTGGGTACAATCAAAATTTTCTCTTCACAACCCTACCCGCAAATAGAACTGTTGCAAAGGAAATCTGCCAGAGCCACTCTCTTATCGAACCCAAAATTTTAATTTTGAGGTTACCCACACCCAGACCCCTCTGCTCTTACTAAGTCTCAAACTACCAGATGTTTTTTTGACCTTCTCACGAAAAGATCCTCTTTTGCTTTTCTAGGAAACAGCCACCTTTCTCTGATTTCTTAAGATATATAATATATTGCAATGCTAGACAGAACTCATTGAATGAGAATTATCTGACACTTCCAGGCCAAAAACCATCATCAAAGTTCTATCATATATAACGAGACAATGCAATGTTTCTTTTCAGCCATATAATGCTGACAGAATGACTGGTTTCAACCTTAAGAGGTGGCTAATCCACTGCAATTTGTACAGCAGAGTGATAATTTCTCAAATACCTCCAAATAAAAGGTTCTGAGCACACCACCACGTGTCCTAGTCAGCCAGATATACACCACAAGGACGATATCTCGAGCTACTCGTGAACACTCATATTTATGCTCATGTCCATGTGTATGTACGTGGGTATGCCTGAAAGAGAGGGAGAGAGAATTTGTCTGCTCTTCATGATTAAATTTCAAGTTATTCTTTGACTGGAAATTTCAAAACTTCTGGAACAGGTATTTTAACATGGAGGTTGAGTCTTCCCATGTTTTGTTCCATATTCAATTCCCTGAACATGGAGTCTCTTAAGACCAGACTTAAATCAAAGTGATGCATACTCAGAATATCAAAATAACTAAAACCAGGGATAGACGGATCAAATCAGCTCCTCTGAAGAAGTATGCCAAATCGAGAGCCAATTATTCAAATTGATTTCTCATATGTATCATTGGAAAAAAGAGTATATTGAACCTTGAATCTTTTCTCCAAGCACATATGTGTTTGAATCCCACAGTATCATAGAGAAGAAACTTAAAAATAGATAACCTATTTGATTTAACAACTAAACTAGCAAACAGAACACAGAATAATCAAATATGGCAGAATCTAGAAGCTAATAATAATTATAATGTTGTCTATTACTTCACATCGCCATCTCCAGTTACACTTACCGAAATGTTCCTCCATCAATCATGGTAATAGTAAAAATTACATGCATGATTTCATAAAGCATTACCTAGAATGAATTGACATGCCTGGTATGGCTGAGGAGACTGGTTTAGTGATAATATGGTTGCCTCAGCAGCAGACGGATTGGCATGCATCTGTATAAGAGTTTCAGTGCAGAACATTGTGTCCATATATGCACCCAAAAAAGTGAAACATACTCAAGACTAACACACTTCAAATCTTACAGCTCAAATATAAAATAAGATAGAATAAGACCCTCTATAGCTGCATTTCTTAAATCTGTCATCCATTTATTTGTGGTGAAATGAATGTTGTAACAATGTGACCAAAGATCAAAGGCATTTGCAATCTAGTGACTGACTAGAACACAGCTTTAACAAATTTAACAATTTCATCTAACAATATATGATTTCTTGCTGTTTGGTTTTTGATAAAGCTTCAAGCTAATAGAGTTCACCGTTTGACTTAATGCTCCAATATTTCTTACAGTTTTGATTATGCGTATCACTGAGAATTCACAATCCAATTCATTAATAGAATTTTTGCATACTTGAACTTTTAACAGAATTTAGATAATTCTTTGATATATAATCATCTTGAACTAATTAATTGGAGGATACAACTTAAAAAGTAACTGAGCACATTGTACGGGTCCAATAAAATATGAAAAAACAGCAGAGAAGCCGAAATTTATGATGTTTAGCGGGGAATTATTGATTTCAAACCTACATTTACATACACACGGTATGTGCAAGATTTTAAAGATACAAATACACAGCCTATATAGTATCAGTTGCCACCAAGAATTCCGGTTCCTAGCGCAGCAAATTGACATGTTCAGTTTATCAAATTACATCTGTTTTCATCATCAATATGAAAAAAATCAAACATATTTCATTTCATTTCACACATACATTAGATAAGTCCGTCATATGTTTCGATACGTCAGTTTTACAATCCGATAAGCCGAAAATCTACAAATGATTTGTAAACTCTGGAATAAAAAGCAGATTATATTATCATAATTTGTCCGCTGATGCAGCCAACCGAGCAATAAAGCCGTTTACAGATGTAAACAATTCAAAAAATTGTAATGAACCTGAATAGAACTGCAGGCAAGTTCGATATCTCGCATCGTGGCTTGGAGTTTAGCCATATCAGGGGGAGCACTGTTCTGATTATAGCCGGCTTGATGCATCGTCGTCGCTGAACTCAGGGACGGAGGTAAGTGAGATGAAATGTAAAACCGCTTTCTGTTGTGTGCAGCGTAGTGTGGCGAAAACACCAAGGCGCCCTTAAAAACATTTTCTTCCCAAAAGCCCAACAAAGTTATCGAGATAAATGTGAACTTTTGAATGTTCACTAAATTTTGAAAAATTACATTTCTTTGATTACTCCTCATAATACTATAGCTACCAATTGACAAAGATATACATGTAGCTAAAGAATGTCCACGTGACAAAAATTAAATATTTTAATAATTATTAAAATTTTATTTGCCTATTCAATCACTCACTAAATCTTTATTCGTGTCTTCGATCACTCACTAAACTTTCAAATGTTGTTACGTGCTCACTGAATTTTTGAAAAAAACGTTTCGTTAATCATTCCTCATGATTTTGTAACTACTAATAGACGGAAGCGCACACGTGACTAACAAAACACCTACGTAGCATACATTTGAAAATAATTCTGCCAACCAATTAAAATTGTCTATTCATGTTATCAAATTGCTTTTTCAAAATACGATTTATACATGAGAAACGTATATTTTTTCCTATATTGAAATCCCTAAAGTTTAATTACCCCAACTTCGATTCAATTACCCCAAAATTCTATCCGTATGGAGTTCTTATATGTGAAACCTAATCCTAAACATGAAAAATACATTTTTTTTAATTTTTTTATTAATTAATTTCATGTTGCATGTCAAATGTTAGAACATGTATTTCACGTCAAAATAAAAAATGTATTTTAAACATGTATTTCTGTCAGCTACAATTAGTTACTAAAAGAGATCAAATATGGTCAAAATACATATTTTTTGACATGAAATACATGTTTTAACATGTGCATGCAACATTAAATTCATCGTAACAAAATAAAAAAATAATATACTTTTCACATTTATAGTTAGATTTCATAGAGAAGATCTCCATATAAATAGATTTTTGGGTATAATAAAAAAAAAACTAATTGACAGAACATTTACGTGCAACATTATTGATTTCTAAATAGAATGGTGATTTTTGATTTTTGATTTTTGATTTTTGTTGCGGGTTATAATGGGTTTGGGTTTGGGTTAGGGTTAGGGTTAGGGTTAGGGGGAATTGAAATTGAGGAAATAGACTTTGAGAGATTTCAATTTAGAGAAAAATTTATGTTTCTCATGTATAAATCGTATTTTAAAAAATCGCTTTGATGACATGGATGGATAACTTCAATTGGCTGGCAGAATTTATCTTCAAATGTGTGCTACGTATGTGTTTTGTTAGCCACGTGTGCACTTCTGTCCATTGGTAGTTATGAAATCATGATGAATGATTAACAAATCCTTATTTTCTAAAGTTCATTGAGCACGTACCAACATTTGAAAGTTCATTGAGTGATGGAAGACGCAAATAAAAGTTCTGTGAGTAATCGAGTACGCGAATAAAAGTTCAGTGATTATTGAAACATTTAATTTTTGCCATGTGGGCATTCCGTCAGCCATGTATATATCTCCATCAATTGGTAGTTACATAATTGTGATTAGTGATTAATGGAACGTAACTTTTCAAAGTTCAGTGAGTAGACAGCAACATTTGAAAGTTCAGTGAGTGAAAACGCGACTAAAAGTTCAGTGATTATTAAAACATTTAACTCCAAAATTGTCTAGGAGAAATTGGACCACTCCACAAAAATCTCTTTATGATGATACAATTCAAAAGTTACTACTGCGTATCGGTGGAATTCGACCATAGAAAAATAAATAGAGATTGATAGGAGAAATAAAGTTGAAAAAAATTTGGAAAAGAATAGTGAAGAGAAAGAGAATTGGGAAGGAAATAATTGAAGAAATTGAGAAAAAAATTAGAGAAAGTGAACATAGACGTATGTATTTATTTTGGGTGAGTGGGGGTAAAACTTAATAAAAATATTTTCTTTCCAAAAGCCCAACAAAATTGTCTAGGAGAAATTGGACCTCTCCACAAAAATCTCTTTATGATGATACAATTCAAAGTTACAACTGCTTATCGGTGAAATTCGACCGTATAAAAATAAATAGAGATTGATAGAAGGAACAAAGTTGGAAAAAAAAAGATTTTGAAAAGAATAGTGAGCAAGAAAGAAAGATTTTGAGGAAAAGAGAGAAAGAATTGAAGAAATTGAGAAAAAAATTGGAGAAGATGAAGATAGATGTAAGTATCTATTTTGGGTGAGTTGAGGTAAAACTTAACTAATATACCGCTTATCGGTAGAATCCGACCGTAAAGATTTGGAGAACAATAGTGAGCAAGAAAGAAAGATTTTGAGGAAAAGAGAAAGAGAATTGGGAAATTGAAAAAAAAAAATTTGAGAGAGTTGAAGACAGACGTATGTGTATTTTTGTGTGAGTATAGATGAAACCTCCTTCACAGTCGGTGATAAGTATCTATTTTGGGTGAGTGGAGGTGAAATTTAACTACTATACTACTTTTTATGGTAGAATCTAACCGTATGCTCTATTATTATGATGAATTGAGACGGTGAAACAGATTTTAGAGATGATTGGTGGATGGAGATGATCGAATGAGGAAGATGGATTGAAGAGGTTGGCAGATTTTGGAGATTTTCAGTTGAGAGAGATGATCGAATCAGGGAGATTGATAAAAGTGCTCAGCAAATGTTGGAGGAGATGATTTTGCGAAGGGAGAAAGTGAAGACTTGGTGACACACACTTAAGTACATTTTTCTTCCCGTAGCGGAGAAAACTCTCTACGGTTATGATTAATAAACCCAAAAGTTACTTCCGTAAAATAAATTTTATTAAAAAATAATAAACTTAAAATTTACTTCTGTAAATAAAAATTTGTTAGTACTATATATCGCTTACCCGTAGTGGGACTCGACCGTAAGTTATGATTCAATGACAACTCAAATATGTAGGAGATGAAGAATAATATGGATTTGAGAATTTGATTTGAAAAGATTGAATTTAAAGAATATGGGAGATATGATAAAGAAAAATCAATTTTGAGAATAAAGATGGATATAGACGTATATGTATTTTTATTATAAGTGGATGTGAAACTCCCTCCAATCGTGATAAGAAGTTACTCTATATTCAATAAAATAAGTAGCTTAAAAGTTAATTTGAGTGCAAACAAACATTAACATCAAAGATGTTCTGATTGAATTTGAACTCACAAGGATTTGAAAGAAAAACTAACCCCTAGTTCCAATAAAGATGCTCAAAAATCTAGTATGAGCGATGATGATTAAGAAGATTTGAATTTGAAAGTTGCAAGTACAATAACTCTTTGTATTAACCAAAAATGTTTTTACAAAAATATTCATAGAATATTTGTTACAAATTAGTTTTGGGAAAAACTTCAACAGTTGTATCAAACAAAGAGTCTATCAAATCGGTTATACTTTAAACAACAGTTTTACTCTTTGTGAATGAATATTGTTGACATTCGATTTGACTTGTCACGATCACCTAAGAACCCCTTTTCAAGGGAGAGGTCCTACCTAACCTCCATGATGAGGGACACCATCGTCTAGGAGATTGTACCTCAATCTATCAGGTCATACCTCGATATCTCGTGTTCCCCCACGAAGTAGGACACCTTCATCCATGATGTCCTACCTATATACTTTAGGTCGGCCAAGAGGCCCTACCACAGTCATCGATACGTCATCAGAGGGTCACTTCTGTCCATATGTCAGATGTTAAACCAGTCGTCTGTCAGTTATAATTAATGTAAATGTCACTTTACATTTAATACCTTAAAAAGTGAATGTCTTGTAAGATTTTATTGCCTAGCATGGCATTAAATATTGGTGATCATTATAAATTTTCTATAAATAGAAGACTTAAATGTCCCAACAATAGGACATTGAATGCTAATAATATATGGTACACTTGAAAAGAACTTTTGAACACATATTTTACAATTTCTCATATCTAGTTCAGTTCGACCACATCCGACTTGGACTCTTAACATTAAGTTGGATTTGGACGTGAGGAAGGGGCCCCCCTAAAAAGGCTCTCCATAATCTAGAAAAAGATCAACATTTGATCTCCACAAAGTGAACCTCTCCTGTTACATCTAAAAACTTTATCTCTAAAACTCCTTCAACATGAGTCGTAGTCATGACTCAAGGGCTCGCAGCCACAGAAGAACGGAGAGTCAACATATTGATCTCTCCTCAGGCTTCCGCCAAAGACGTCCTAGAAAAATCTCAACTCCAGCCCGTGTCTCCGAAAGAGAAGTAGTCCTACAATAGTTAGAGTACCTAACTTAAGCCATCGAATGGCTTGAGAATAATCAAGTCACCTCTAGACACATCTTAGACTTAAAATCAAAGTCCACAGCTCATAACCGACCCAAATATGGCTAGGTAAAAAGAAAGTTAGAATTTGATGAGAAATAACTATCGACTGGTAAGGAGGGAAAAACAGACGTCCTAGCCTCTGAAAAAACTATCTCTCAGCGATCAGTTAAGTTTTCAACCGTATAGGCCGCCCCTCATAAGTCCTAGCTACACCACATAGAGAGAGCACGGAGGAAGGAATGAGCCCCGTCAGTGGCAGCGTCAAGTGTGTGGAATGCCCCGGACGAACTAAAAGAAAATCACGGAAGAATATATGACTAATCAACACTCTCCATTCTCAGAGAACGTCCTAGCAAAGCTGCTACCAAATAAGCTCAAGATGACACAGCTAGCCAGCTATGAGGATGGCAGCTACCTTGTTGGACACCTCGACCGGTATACTTTTTGGATGAAACTCTAGGAGACCAGTGATGCCATTATGTACAGAGCTTTTCCATTGACCTTCTGTAATAGGGTCATGAGATGGTTCAAAAAATTACTACAGCCTTTTAGAACTGGAATGACCTATCAGCTCAATTCGTCACCCCCTTCATGAGGGCCAGAGCTCAGTCCACCTCCAAAGAATGCATGGCAAGAATCAAGCAAGGATGTACTGAATTATTAAAAAGCTATTTGGATAGGTTTAGTAAGAGGATAATTGAAGTAGACAAAATCTCTAACGATGATGCCTTGATGATTGAGTACAAAGCTCTAATCGAATAATTAAAGTTACCAAAGAAAATGGGAGTGCTCAGGCTACTGCTATACAACGATTCCCCATTGGTAGTCAATCAAATCAACAAGTCCTACCAAGCTAAAGAAGAAATAATGTCATCTTACTCACATGTAGCATAGAAAAAACTCAAATCGTTCAGCTCTGTTGAGGTCAAGCAAATCCCGATAACCCAAAATAGCCTCACTGACGCCTTGGCACGACTCACTACCAGTAAAAGAATAGAAGAGCTAGAGAACATCCTGATTGGAAGAATCAACAATGCAACGATTACCCAACTTACCCATGCTCACCACCACAGACTCCGACCCAGCTGATGGACAAAATTGTCTAATTTTAAAGGATGGTAGAGTACCCCCAAACAACATAGAGGCCGGGAAAATAAGGATTAGGGCATCTAGATACACAATCATCGACAACATTCTATTCAAAAGAAGCTCTTAACTACCGCTGCTCAGGTGCTTAAAGGAAAACGAAGCGTAGAATGCCCTCAATGAGGTTCATGAATGAGTGTGTGGCAATCACATTGGAGGCAATCACCTTGGAAGCAATCGCTAGCACACAAAATTTTGAGGTATGGATACTTCTGGCCATTACGAAAATGCAAACAAGTTTAGTAATGAGCGTAACGGCCCTATTGTCCTGATGGAAAGAATAACTTATTATTAGCTTTTCAGGAATTTTTCAAACGAATGCCAGAGGTTTGCCTCCATCATCTGATCTCATCTAGAAGAGTTAACCTAAGTCTTTAGCCCATGACCTTTTTCAAAATGGGAGATTGACCTAATCGGTCCAATGCCCACACGAAAAGATATAACCAAGTTTGTAATAGTTGTTATCGACTACTTCACCAAATGGGCAGAAGTGAAACCACTAGCCAAAATAATCGAACAAAAGACCACTAACTTCATCTGGAAATCGATCATTGCTGATTCAGAATCTCTTACTCAATTATTACAGATAACGACAAACAATATGACAACTCCAAACTGAGTTCGTTCTGTAAAGAACTAAAAATCAAGAAACACTTCTCTACCCCAAATCACCCTAGGCCAATAGACAAGTCAAAGCCACCAATAAAATCATCAAACACACCTTGAAGACGTGATTGGATGAACTTAAAGGGGCATGGGTAGAATAACTTCCAAACGTACTCTGGTCTTATCGGACAACTTGCCGCTCTAGCATAAGAAAGACGCCTTTCTCACTACCATTCAGAGTCGAAGCTATTATCTAGTAGAGCTTAATCCATTTATTCTGAACTCAAAGCTTTGATGAAAATTCCAATGATGGTGCTATAAGAGGCGAGCTTGACCTATTTGAAGAGAAAAGGTTGGGAGCATAAATGAAAAATGCAGTATACAAGCAAAAAAATGCAAGGTGCAACAACAGTAAATTCAGGAGGAGAAAATTAAAGGTTGGAGATTTTGTCTTGAGTAATGTCTTTCTTGCGACAGGAGAACAAAAGACAGGGACACTTGCTCCAAATTGGGAAGGTGCTTACAAAATTACAACAGTCTTGAAGAATATGGCTTACGAGCTCCTGAACATAGAAAGCTTCATGCTCATGCACTCTTGAACACCGAACACCTAAAGAAGTACTATTAATAGAAGTTCTCGACATCAACCTACGGGCACAAACTACTTTTGTCAAAGAATCCACAACTTCTACATTGTGAGAGTTTCCCTTGTTTGAAATGAAGAAATGTTTTCAATCAAAAATGATTACAAAATTAGTAAATATAATCGAAGTCTGAACTCATGGTATAATCAAGGTAACAAACCTCTGGATACAAAGGTCCCACACAGTTCAGACACATGTCGAACAGCGTAAGTGGTACGTTGCCGACATCAATTCAAAAAGCCAACATCCGAACTGATGATGTGACCAAGGTCACAAACCTGTGGACACAAAATGTCTCACACAGCTTGGACCCATGATGAATAGTATAAGTGATACGACTCGAAAAGCTAACGTTCGAATTGAAGCTATGACCAAGGTTGCAAACCTCTGGATACAAAGGTCTCACACAGCTCGAACCCATGTCAAACAACGTAAGTGCTACTCTGCTAACATCAGCTCGAAAAGTCAATATCCAAACTAAGGATGTGATCATTGTCACAAACATCTAAATACAAAGGTCCCACACATCTTGTACCAAGTCAAACAGCGCAAGTGCTACATTGCCAATATTAGGTCAAAAAATCAACGTCCGAATTGAGGATGTAACCAAGGTCACGAACCTCTAGACACAAAAGTTCTATACAACTCTAACCCATGTTGGATAGTGTAAGTACAGCACTGCCGACATTGGCAAAAAACCAATGTTCGAATTGAGGATATGATCAAGGTCACAAACATCTAGTCACAAAGGTCTAAACAACTCAGACCCCACGCTGGACGCATAAGTGTTGTGCTGCCAACGTAAGGCATAAAAAGGCCGACCTAACCAAGAGAGCTCAAAAAGGCCCTCTACCTAAAGAAAAAAAAAACTCGGCTTTGAGATCGACCAAAATCACGAAACTAACATGACGTACTCATCTTCAAGAAATATCAGCTATTTGATCGAGATAGAAACTTGGAAGAATGCAACATCATCAAAAGTTAAAGTTAGGAGTTATAGATCAAACATCTGATGTCAAAAGTTAGAGATCAATTAGTTTGAGGTTAGTTCAAATAGGTTAAAAAATAAAAAGATAAGTTACTATAAAGAAATTTTTTATTAATATGGAAGTTCATTATAGCGCAAAGGAAATCTTTGAAATAAAAAAGGTTATATAAACATTTAAGCTAAGAGGGACCAAGCCCAGTCTTGGGCTTCGGACTGATCTTCCTCCTAGCAAAAGGATGATTGAATTTGGAGTTTTTCTTAAGCTAGTCCTTAAAAAACTGGACATCCTAGTCCGGACACTTTTCGGCAACATTATCAATTAGTTCCTCTATAGTGAGGAAGTAGACATTCTCTTGATCAACCAAATATGTATCCAAAGACCTGAACTCGGCTACGACCTCTTCATTATCCATCGACCTATCCAAGACGGCTCTAAGGTCGGCTTGGCTCTTCTCAATAAAGTCTACATCTCATATTTTCTCATCTTCTCTTCCGTCAATTGTTGTGCCATTGCCTGAAGCTTGAACTCCTTCGCTTTGAGCTTTTTTTCTTTCCTCTCCAACTCTTCTCCAACTTCAGAGTGGAGCCTTATCTCTTCGTCTAGGTCGGATAACATCTTCTGACCTTTATCTTTTATCTTCTAAAATTCAAACAAGGTCTTGCGTATTTTCTTCGAGACTGAGGTGAACTAAATTGTCGCATTGGCGAAGTTCACCAAGGTCTCCATGTCGTCCAAATACTTCTGTTGGGCTGAAGTCCAACTCTTGGCCATGATATTCATTGTCTTATTAGCATGATGAAGGATCCCGACAGCTATATCCCTGGAATGGGAGTTAGAATGAAAAAAGTCCCAGATTGGCTTAGGAAAAGCTCTGCGGAGCTAAATATACTCTTCATCCTTTTTTTGAAATTGAACCCAAGTACGGGACAACAATCTGAGCTGAAGAAGAAGGAGCTTGGGATGGGGGTGCTGAGGATAGGCCTTAACAACCTAGATGAGAAGTCACATCTTCAACACTCTGGGCTGAAAGAGATCTAACAATTAGAGTCAGGACTCGGGACAGCCCACGTTGGACTGTCTATCCCTAGTTTCTTTCGATACTTTTCTTTTGCCTTTTCCAAACTAACAGGCATATTTAGCAATGCAGAAATGTCCTTTATCTCTTTTTTAGAATGACCTAAAAGCACATCGAGGTCAGAACTTAGCGTTAAAACCAAATCAAGATCAGAGTGCCAGTCAACTTATGATAGGTTGGATGGTGGATGTCTGAACTTGCAGGAGAAAGCCAAGCTGTGATCAAGTTTTCATCGGTTATGAGAACATTGTAGGACCTGGAATCTTTGTCCAAAGTATGTGCTCTCCGAGCTCTCTCAAAAGACTCATCGGTTGGACTGTATGAGTTATACCCTAAAAGGAAAAACAAAAGATGGTCAATGAGTAACAAGCTGAACTGACGTAAATGCATAGGGTAGTAGTTCGTGAAACGAACTAGAATGTTTACGTCAAGTCTCGTGTCATTTTCAGAGAACTGCCATACACCTCAAGCGAAAACCAATTTTTCTTCCAATTCTTTATTGAGTCCAGGGTCTGGGTAACAATGATATCACCAGTTATGGCCTTTACCGAAATATACCACCAGCACGACCTCTTTCTATATGGCTTAAAGAAGTATAGACTATTAAATTCTCAAACTGAAAAATGGGACAAGTAGAGCTGGTCATACATAGTATGGAACCCAACAATGGTCCTCCACTCATTAGGGCATAACTGGGTCAGAGTTATACCTTATTCCTTTAATAACTACCTAATAATCCTAGAAAATGAGAGATAAAGTCCTGCAGCTAGCACGACCCGACCTTAGAAGGGAATGACCTACACTTCCAAACTGGAACACTTTTATAACTAGACTCCACTTACATTCATATCCAACTAGAACATCTGACATTTTATCTCCACTACTCCCAGCAGGTGTAGACGACCGACCTAGCGGAAGAACTGGTATCAATAGAGTTGGGCTAAGCACTCAAACTAACATCTTCCTCTCGACCTATGTCCCAGGATAAGACCTCGTTCTCATTCTTGCTGTCAGTCCCTAACTCATCCTTACCATAGAAAAAAGATAAATAATGGGAGAAGAATAATGCAAAAAGGAAGAACTAAAGCAAGAGCAGGGATACCTAAGATTGGAGTACAAGGCACGACCTCTTTTCATTCGTAGCTCGACAAATCAAAGACTCTCTCTGACTCTTGTGGCTTGGGAAAAACAAACAAAATGAAGAGGTAAATGTAGAGGTGGCAAACAAGTCGAGCAGCTCGTGAGCTCACCGAATCGACCCATCTAGAGCTCGAGCTCGAGCTCAAGCTCATCGCAGGACGAGCACGAGCTTGGGTCGAGCCTGTTTAGCTCAACAAAAAAACGAGTTGGCTTGTATGCTAGCCCAACGAGCTGGCTCATCAAGGCTAGTGGGCTAGTAAAAAGAGCTAGTGTTGTGACTCGTAGTTGAACGATCACTTTTTTAACACCTCAATCTTTCAATCTATTGTATGCTCAAATTCAACAACAATTTTAAAATCTCATTATCTCTCAATATTAGTTTATAATTATTTATCTCAAATCTCATTATCTAAATATTAGTCTATATTTCTAATTTTCTACTTCTTCTACTATATTTCTAAATTTCTACTATATCTTCTACTGTTTACTTTATAATTTATTTGAAATAGTGTACAATCGAAGTTATGATGATTTCAGTTGTCTTAATGACTTTCCAATTTATCGCGATATTGTTGATGAGTTTGAAGGTAGCACTGATTTGATTGATTTGGATGATATTCAAGAAGATGTCGACACATATATAATACAATCATCGGTTCTATTACTAAACAAAAAGTCAAAAAATAAAAAGCTAGGTGATGGCAGCATTGAGTTGGTTCCCACTAGTAAACTAATAGACGGAGTCCCTGAGCACAAATCATAGTATAAATATTGTAAAAAGAAGTTAGCATGGCAAATGGGATAAACTCGACCCATCTAAACATATACTTCAAAAAGTGTATGTTCAAACATAGAGGTTGGAATCAAATCAGGTACAACTCCTGTTTGGATCTCCCAGAGTCTGCTCCAGGCGTACTTTCTATCTAAAAATTGGGTATATTTGAAAGATAGCATATGTATCGAATGAATGCTACAATTGGTGACAAATGCCGAGTTTCCACTGAGCTTGATGAAAAATTCTAATTTCACGAACTTCATACAAAAATATCTTCAACCAAGGTACGTATCTGTTATTATAAATCTCTTCAGAAAGACATTATTGTTTTATTTAATAAAAAGAAAGATGATATTATAAGTGATCACCAATGAGTGTAGGACAAGTGTCCCGGTGGACATTATAACAATGCCCACTGTGGGCATTAGAGCAAAATTGTATAAGTGATATTAATAATTATAACGACATTTTATCTTTTATTTCGAACTTATGGACCGGTAATAACAAAAAAAGATATATGGCTGCACTTGCACACTATATTGATAAATACTGAATAATGCATAAAAAAGTAATAACGTTTAGAACAATTGACTATCCTAATAATAGAGTTAATATTTTTCATATTTTACTGAGTGTTTTATGTAAATTTAATTGTGAAATAAAGATTCGTAGTTTTACTTTTGACAATGTTAGTCCCAACAATATAGTAATTGAAAAATTAATTCAATATTTTCATTCATAATTTGATAGTATTTTATTTGACATTCGTTGTGTATGTCATGTTTTTAATTTAATCGTAAAATATGGGTTAAAATCCATAGATGTACAATTACAAAAAAAATAGATAAGTTATTAATTATATTATGATCTCACCAACTAGAAAACAAGTTTTTACTGCTCTATGTGTTGAAAATGGACTTAAAAAAATGTTTTTGTATTAATGTAGGCCATAGGTGTAATTTAACATGTCTCATGCTTGAATCTTGTGAATGGTATGAAGATAGTATTATTACATATGATAATGGCCAACACTCACACGATCAAAATACGATTTGCAAACATATAACTGAAAAATATGTGTTTATGTTAGAAAAATTTTGAAAGTTTTTATCGAGGCAACAAATACATGTTCAAGTGTACATTATCCTACTAATTACTAGTTCTCAATCATTTCTATTATATTGCTAACCATTTTAATGTGTATACAGATTTTGCTATTTTTTTTAATATTATATATGTGATGGAGGCTAAATTTAGAAAATATTGAGAAGAGTTACCTATGTTATTTCTATTAGCATTTATTATGGATCACAAACTTGACTTAGAGGGTACGAAAGTATTAATAATGAAAATTTCAAAAAAATTAACGTACAAAAATCTACTAACGTATTGAAATTTAGAAAAATTTATGTCAAATGTATGAGTTCTATGCTAAAAAAGCCGGTAGGAACGTCATAAAACCCATTATTCCAATACGTGCTTAGTCATCATTTGATGATAATGACTTATGAAATTATATTAGTTTAGTTATGAATAGTCAACATGATAGTGGTTCTTCTTCTGCTTATTCTCTTTTCCGTTCTAGTGTTACACTTTTAGAATTAGCTAGGTATTTCGTGTACGACATGCTAAGTAATTTAGATGATGATGAGAGATTTTTTTTTACATACTACGATGGTAGAGACAAAATAAACATCAATACCCATTTTTTCAAGTATGGCACGCGATCTAATAACACTTTTGGTATCAACTGTAGCATCTGATTATGCTTTTAGTACAAGTGACAGGTTTTGTGAGGTAAAGACTTAAAGCTGACATATTAGAAAACTCACTGTGTCTAAAAGATTGGATAATACCGAACTTCAGATCTAAGATAAAGTGGACAAAATGATACTTAGAAGAACTTGAAGATTTAAATACAAAATACTTGAATTTGTAGTAAATATTATTTGCCTAAATATTTGATAACTCCTTCGTCTTATTTTAATAAAAAATTATACATGTAACAACTTATTTGTGTACAATTTTAACTCCACCAATGTTCAAAGTAGCCAGTCCCAAGTTCATAAAAAGGAGAAGGGTTTTCAACTTTTAAGTTTTAACATAAAAAAGTATCATACTTTATTTCTCTTTTATTTTTAAATTCTCCAAAAAATTAATAAAAAAAATCGAGCTGAGCTCATAGGCTGTTCGGCTCGCTTAGCCCACGAGTCAATGGACCGAAACTACCATCAATTATGGAGACAAGTCATACTCGGTAGGTAACGTTCGAGTTGACTTGGCCCATAGCCACCTCTAGGTAAATGTGGGAGCCTAAATGATTATTCCTCCCTTTATTTATAAAAAGGAAGGCGAAGATGTTGTGCCATCAATGTCGCAATGATGACAGCGGCGCAATAATGGCACCACAATAAATCACGCCTTCAGTCTACACAAAAAGATGGCATCTCATTAAAACCTTACCACTTGTCAATGAAGGAAATGGCCTATTAGAACTATCAAATCATTGTATCTATCTATCAGTAATGTCATATCAACCATGTGGAAATCTTTGAAACAACCTAGAATGGACCAGAGTAATAATACAAACTGAGGGCCATCCCTGACCGAAGTCAATAGCAGGTATTGTAGGGTAATTGTTGACATCCGACTTGATCTGTCACGATCACCTAAGGACCCCATTCCTAAGGGAGGAGGTCCTATCTAACCTCCACAAATAGAGACACACTCGTCCAAGAAGTCTTACCTCAATATATCAGGTCCTACTCCGATATCTTATGTCACACCTACGAATTAGGACGCCTTCATCCAGGAGGTCCTACCACAGTCATCAAAGCATCATTAGAGGGTCACATCTGCCCACATGTCAGATGTGAGACCAACTGTCTATCAGTCATAATTAATATAAATATCACTTAACATTTAATATCTTAAAAAATGAATGTCTTGTAAGTATTCAATGCCTAGCATCGCATTAAATGCAGGTAATCATCATAAATCTCCTATAAATGAAGACTTAAATGTCCCAACTATAGGACATTGAATGCTAATAATACATAGTATTCGAGAACTTTCGAACACATCTTTTTTTATAATTTCTCGTATATAGATGTCCACTTAGATTCTTAACATTAAGTGGCTTGGGAAGTACTACGTCATTTTCTAATGTCAACAAATGCAAGTGCAAAAATCTCAGACTGCTTGAGTGTTCTCAATAAGATCGTTTCTGAATTGGAGACTATTAAAGTTAAAATTGATGATGAGGATAAAGCGTTAAGACTCATCTGCTATCTTCGATCCTTCTATGAACACATCAAACTAATTTCAATGTATGAAAAAATGAACTGTGAATTTTGCAGAAGTTACAAGTGAATTGAATTCTGAAAAAATAATGTTGAGTAGTAAAAGTAATATTTCATATGAAAAACTGGTTACTTGTTGCTGAAAATGGAAGAAGAATAACTTTTTAAAAAGAAAGTAATTTGTTGGAATCCTGGACAACATGGTCACATTAAGCAAAATTGTCTAAAAAGTAGAGCAAGCTTGGCAAATTGTTCGAAGTTAGATGCGGACATTGTGTCTCTCTTTATGGGATTCAATGATATCCTTTGAGTAAGAAATTTACATCTTCATGGCATGTCGTTAGTTGCTATGACAGAAGATATGTTACTACTAGCAGGTTCACATATTTGCATACAGACATTGGTATAAGATTGATGCAAAGTGTGCAGTAGATGATGTTAATAGCTGATGAACTCCTAGAAATCAATCAAGGGAGTTGCACCATAATTTTTTTCCAGCAAACTTGTTCGACATGAGCCGAATAAATTCTTAGAATATGTCAATTCTAAGTGATTATACTTTTATAATTCAGTATGTTAATTCTTTATTTTGAGAATTGAAACTGTCAAAGTTTATCAAAAAAATTTCAAGTATTGTAATAAAAAAAAAAAACTGCAGAAGATATAATGGGATTTTTACTTGTTTTTTTGGCAAGGTGAAGATTGTTGGGATTGTTGCCTCAAAAGTTCCAAAATAAAAGAACTTCTATTGCTAATAGAAAACAAATTGGTATGACCAATTGATTTAGTGTCATTTTATTGACGGGAGACAAAAAGATATATTAATTATTAACAAACTAGACACATTAAATATAATGGTTTATGTATCTTGGTTGAATTAAAATTGAATTCTTCTAATACTTATTGTTCCTATAAATAGATAATGTTTTCCATACTTTTGGGAATGTGTGAGGTTTTTTAAATGAAAATTTATGAACCTAGTATACAGGCTTTTCTTATTCTATTTATGGCTCATACAAAAAGTAAAAATTGGGGATGTAATAAAGTTTGTGTTACTTTTCCTACGATACTTAGAGATTTGGATAGTAGGAAAATCTATATGATTGTAACAATTTTTCATCTAGTGAAAAGTTATGACAATCCGTAATTTTTTTCATCTTTTTTATATATTTTTTTATTTGTTATTTTTCTTTGAATAAAGATCTTGCAGGCAAAACGAGAAATTTGTCTCAATTCCCAACATAAACACCTTTGGAAATAAATGGAAATGTTCATTGTCTATAACTTTCTTTATTACTTTATCTAACTTATAGCTAGATAGAAATGTAAAATCCGATAGTATTTTATATTTTGTGCAATTGAACAACATCCACCATAGATTCCATTTTGATTTGTTAATGGCGGACCAATTATGGCCGCAGCCCTTTTATACTTTTGTAGTACTCCATGGAATATTGTGATTCTTGCTTCATAGATTGAATCTCATTTTGTAATTCAACGTCTCATGCCTTTATCCCCATCCTAAGATATAAACGAGTCACGGCATCCCAAATATCTTCAAGAGTGGGAAAAAATTGAAGATATTTATTGATTGCAAGTTGTATATGATGGAGAATTCAAGACGCAGTCATGGAATTATGAACTTCCCATGTCTCAAAAGTAGGCCATTTTCATTTACAAAAGGTAATGTTTTTTAATGGATAGTTCATCTTCATCTCGACTTTGATAAATAATATGATAGATTGTTGAATAAAAGTTTGGCCATTGAATTTGGAATTTGTAATTTGTGATATGAGATTTTGCAAAAATAAAAGTAGAGAATGCATGTTGGATGTTTGTTATGAAGGAAGACAGATCGGACATGATTGCCAATAAAAGTGAGAATTGGCAACAAGGGCTTGAGAAATGGAGTTAAGAAATTTAAGGTAGCATGTTACCATTGAAAGACTTCGTTGGAAATAATTCCGTAAATCTAAGAGAGATATTGGCAATTGAGGCCAAGTTTTACTCAGGGAAAAAAAGCAGAGTAGTCTCATATGAAAGTTTACAAAAATAGAATTTTCAATCAAGGTAGAACCAAAATAACGGTTGGTATGTTATGCATGGTAGAGTTATAATTTTTTAGCTGTGGGATAAATGAAGTGATAATTTAAATATTGAGAAGAAAAAAGCAATAAATAGAATAAACGTAGTAAATTGGATAATATTTTGAATAGGAACAACACTATGAATTAAGTTTAATGTTTTAGAAAAATTAGGTTTCGAATATTCTTTTAATAATACAAATTGATATTAATAGAAAGTAAATGACTTATTTACAATTTCAAAAGAAATGAAATTAGATCATAGCAAAAGTTTTATTTTTTTCCTTGAGACAAATTTATCCCATACAGGTGCCTAGGGTCGAATGACAATCGTCTGCCAAGATACGACGATCTCTTCTTTTGGTAGCAATACTTCAAATCACAAGAAACAACAAACTGGAACTAATTTTTTACTTTTTTATAAATGTAGGGACTGAATGTAGAAAATTGTAAAGTACAGAGCATAAAATTAAAGATTAAAAGTATAAAGTGTATATTATTTAGAAAAGTGGAGTATATTTATAATAAGCCAAAAATTGTATCCGAAAAGACACGACTCAAATAAAAGTCATGTCTGAAAAGACATGTCCTTTTTGGACAGGTTTATCTTTGAACAGACATGTCTGTACTTGAACATACTATAGACATATCAAGGCCTGGCGTCGAGTGTGTCAGTTCGGGTATTTCAATATCCAGAACCACCAATTACAGTTCGAGTATTATTAAATGGAACTATTCGGTTCTACATAATTATTTGAACTAAACTGGAACTGGAACCTTCGGTTCAGGTTTGGTTCTACCCATAATATTTTTTTTAAATATTGAGTTGACAACATGTTTTTTAAAAAAAATTTAAAATTGCAAACCTATTAATATTAAATTACGTTGGATATTAAAACAATTTATGAAAGATATAATTCTTAACTAAAAGAATAGACAATAAAATTGCACACTTAAAAATAATGGTTAGAAGAAGAAAAATTACTTCTCAAAATTGAGGATTCGTTTCGTTTACAAAGGAGTTTCACCTTCGCTGTCTCATTATGTATTGAGCAACAGAGAGAAGAGCGAAAGTGCGGGATAGACTAGAATATTTATATTGAGTATCTGAGCAAATAGCAATTAAGAATTTGAGATTTGGGTAATTGGAATTGTATCAATTAAGTTTGATTTTAAGAGTGATGAGTTTTGTACTTTTGGTTTGGGTCTTGGATAGTTGGACTCTTGTCTTTGGTACCGTGATCTTGTGTTAGGGTTAATAAATTGTAAAAAATAAAAAAGTTGTAAAAAATGACAAATTCGGTTCTAATCGGGTACCCACGGTTCTAGTTCAAGAACCAAGAACTGACATGGACCTAATTAGTTATTAGTTCTAGGGTTCTGTTCCTAGTTTTATTTTTTTGAGACCGGACCGGTTCTGAATTGGAAGGTTCGGTTTTGGTTATAATGTCCACTCCTAGTACACACTAGACATATTTGTTTGAAAAGGACAGCTCTAGACAATTTCAACAGACGCGTTCTAAAAAGACACGTGTCACAATCTAGAATGTCCGAAAATAAATAAAATAAATTATTATTCTATTTTACCAAAAATAATATATATAACCTCGGGTAGAGCCCAATTATCTATGACCCAACCCATGACCCATGATGGAAATTGGTTAGAAAAATATTGGTTTTGACTAATTTTGACCAATTTTTTAAGTGGGACCTTGTTAGTTGAGTATGATAGTTATAAGTCCAAACGTATTCTACTCAGTTAGTAGATTAACGTAGTATATCTAGTTAAGCGAAATCAATTTTGAGTGAATAAAAAATTATGGTCCAAAGTGAATCGCTTAAATTCACTAATATTTTGAAAAATGGATTATGAAATATTCTTGAATCTATTTGGCTAAAAAATCATTTCTTTTTGGACGTGTCATTTATAAACAGCCACAACTTTTCATCTCAAAAACATGTCATTTTAGACATGTATTTGACATGTCTTTTGGACGTGTCTTTTTAACTTTTTAGATATTATAAAGAGATCTCTTCCGTAAACAAAATGTCCACGCACTTGCACAATTCATTTTAATTCAGAAATAATTTTTGCATAAAGTCCAAGTCGAGTTTTTATTTAAAAGAGAGAACAAAATGTTGTCTAGCTCGTTGTTCTTGTAATATGAAGTGATACTGTTACGAGAAGTGATTGTTGTAACTTGTAAGACGTGTGCCAAAAAATCATAAGCTCCTGTATGGGACATGTAACGTCCCAAAAATTTCATGCCTTAATTATCTGATCTAGAAATGGTATCTTAAGTGTATGAAAGCATACTTCAATTTCAAATAATTAATTTCTTTTATATTTGAAGAGTTACCATAGTAGACACACAAGTTTTAGATGTGATTTTATAATTGTGGATTTTTAGCTGCGATTTAAAAAGAAAACTAGGATTTTCAATACACACAAGTTTTGAGATTGGAAGAAAAAAATGAAGCAAATTCATTAAACAAATTGGGATATGATACCATGTGAATATTCTTAATCAAAGTATTTAAATATCCCAATTCAAATTAAGAAAAGGAAAAACAAAGAGAGAAAGAAAAACGAATATCATTAAGCAAAACGACATTAAGATTAAATGAGAGATACAGTTTGTATATATAATAAAACCAATAAAAGACTAAGCTACACTAACCAATATATAGTTTTAATAACAATACTACTCTAATTATATTAATACTCTAACACAAATCAGTGCAACGATTTTCATATAACACAATACACGACCTATCCTTTAGAGCATCTACAAAGTAGCTAAATAATTTACCACATATGCAAAGTAAATGGTGGTTTAAAAAAATAATCATCTCCAATACCATCAAATTGGGATTTTATCAAGTTGACATGTCAAAGAAACAAACAAACTTTGTGAAGATATCTGCCTAAATTCAGAAACTCTCCTATACATAGTGACTTAACAATATTTATATTTCATATGCATAATTAGATGTTGTTTTAATTTTATTTTAATTTTAAGCAAATAAAAGACAAATAAGCAACAATATTGAATTGTAGATAGAACACATTAGAGCATTTTCAATGCTAATGTGGATTGTGATTAAAAAAGTGTCACGTCAATGAAATAGACATTGTTTAATAAACAATTTCTCCAATGCAAATTCTGTTTAGTTTACGTGGCAAAAAAGAAAAAGAAATAGACCATGTGAAGAGCTTTGTCTACGTTTGGAGGCTCTATAGAGTGGTCAACAAAATTGATAATTTTCTATGAATTTATTTGAGAAGGAAAAAAGAGGCGGCCTTTTTTGTAGGAAAAAACTTAACGCATGGAGATAAGAAGATAAAGAGTTTTCTCACATAAAAAAAATGGTCACCAAACAAAATGATTTGGGGAAACAATCACAATCTTTATTGAGGAGAAGATAAAAGTCAGGGCAAACTTAACGATTTGGGGCCAAAATTATCATCTTTGTTGAGGAGAAAACAAAAATCAATTATTTTTAAGAGGTAATTTTTCAAAATTTATCTTTACTGATTTTTTTTCTCCTTAAATGTTTTTAAACCTTTTGTCTGATTTTATTGTGTTCTTCTCTTTTTTGGGAGAAATTTCATAGTTTTTTCGTATATGAGATTGACAATTCACAAGATTTTGTGTAGTAAGTGAAGTCTATGATTAAATTCTTTGATAATCCCAAAGTTGTTTTGGTTGACCTCAAAGGGGAACAATCTACACTTTCAGATCGGAGTACTTCTATGATCGGACTCCACTACTCTTTCTCACCGACTAGAATCTTTGACCTTCATTTCTTCAAACCTGCCTTTACTACTCCCGGCAGGTGAAGACATCCAATCTAGTGGAGGAACTGCTATTTGCGGAGTCAGGCTAAGCACTTTCTCCTAACCTATTTTTTCAATTTTCCCAACCCGGACTGATCTCGTCTTCCCGACCTTCTCCCAAGACAGAACCTTGTTATCAATTCTCACTATTGGTGCCCTGACTCGTCTTTACCAGATAAAAAAAGATAAAAAGAGGAAGGATAAGAATACAAAAAAGAATAACTACAACATCAGAAGTTATATATAAGATTGGAGCACGAAGAACGACCTATATTCAACAGCAGCTCGACAAGGCAGAAACTCTCTTCAACTTTTGTGGCTTCAAAGCAATAGGGTGAAATAAAATTAAGGAAGCAAGGTGAGAGCCCAAATGTGCCCCCTTATTTATAAGGGAGTGAGGCGAAGAGACAGTGCAATGTAGATCTTTGATTTCAAAATCTTTTGAATCAAAGGCCCAGAACTTGTAATACGAAAGAGGTTCAATCAATGCCAAAATGATGGCGCCTTAACAAATGAAGCCCTCTAGCCACACAAAAAGCTATCATCCCATCTAAGACTACGCCTCCTGTCAATGAAGAAAAAGGACATGTTAGAACCATCAAATCATTGTAGTGCCCTACCAACAACATCATATCAAGCATGTGAGAATCTTTGAAACATTCAAGAACGGAATTGAGCAATAACAAGAACTGAAGGCCACATCTGTCAAAATCAATAGCAAGCCTTGAGGGGAAATTGTTGGCATCCGACCTAAACCCTAATAAGAAAGGTCCAACCTAACTTCCACAAAAAGGGACACCTTCATCCAGAAGGTCCTACCTCAAAAGTGTCCGAACTAAAAGGGGTCGAACTATGTAAACGTTTTTAGGACCACCATATCTTAGGTCGATATCGACTCGATTGTCCAAATTGTGTCACAGCAGAGAGTGCAATGGTGTCACAATCAGTTACACTTATCAAGGCACCACCATAGAATCAAATCTGTCTACGTGTCAAATGTCAGACCAGTCACCTATCAGGCACAATTAATGTAAATATCAATTCGCATTTAATATCCTAAAAAAGATAATGTATTCTAAATATTTAATGCATAACATGACATTAAATGCAGATGATTATTATAAATCACCTATAAATAAAGGACATAAATGTCCCAACAGACACATTTAAATGCTATCAATACATAGCACTCGCAAAGAACTTTTAACATATTTTCTGCTACAATTTCTTGTAGTCAGTTTAGTCTGGCCACGAACGACCTGGATCTTAACAATAAGTTAGCTTCGGAAGTGCCACGACATTTTTCAACGTCAACAATACTAAAAACTAAAAAGTGCTAAACATCCTCCATTTTTTTTAATTTATGTCCATCGAAATGTGTGTTAAACTTTTTTTATAATTTATCTTCATTGAAATTTGTGCTAATCATTCTTTATTTAATTTTTTATAATCAATTTATTATAATCACC
Source organism: Forsythia viridissima (assembly GCA_030279155.1). Taxonomy (NCBI): domain Eukaryota; kingdom Viridiplantae; phylum Streptophyta; class Magnoliopsida; order Lamiales; family Oleaceae; genus Forsythia; species Forsythia viridissima. The sequence goes on along the minus strand of CM059033.1, from coordinate 35,622,440 downwards.
GACCGTAGGAAAATTTTCTCCGCTACAGGAATAAAAAAAGTGCTATGTATGTCACTACGTCTTCACTATTTATCTCCTAAAAAATTTGCTATTCAATCATCTTCTTCAACGGACGATCTCTAAAATCTCATCTTCTTCAACTGATCATCTCTAAAATCTGCTAATCTTCTCAATTCATCCCCCTTGATCGATCATCTTTCTCCAATCATCCCCAAAATATGTTTACCGCTTCAATCTATTATCATAATAAAACATACGGTCGGATTCTACTGTAAAAGAAGCGGTATACTAATTTATCTACATTCCATCTCTCGTATAATAATACCATAATTTTTTTCAATTCACAACCTCATTGAAGATATTTTTCTCTTCGTCTCTATTTTATTTGCTACATGTAAAGCAATCCACATTTTTTATTGGAGATGTTTTGATGTCTAATGAATAGACATTCAAGTTCAATTTTCGTTTCCAGTACATTCTATTGACGACTATCTAGGTGTATTTATTTATTTGCATACTAGTTTTAGCACGTACGATGCACGTGATGTCTCGTTAATTAAGAATGTAATAGTGTTTATTATATATATATATTACGAATTGACTTGATATTGGTAATTTAAGTAGAAAAAAATTAAATATTAAAAAAAAATCAGGCGATTGAAATCTAAATATAAGCATACTTATAACTTAAAACCTAATTTATTAAAATTCATTACAATAGATGACTAAAACATATGATAAAATTGAATTCAATTTACTTCATAAAAGCCACTATTCTTAAATACCATTTTCCCATAATTTGCATTCCTTCTCGAAGACTAAGTTCATTCATTTATAATATTCTAATCACGTAAAGAAATCCGAATGCTTTTGCATTAATAAATTTAACATTTGCTCCATATTAAGACTCTAGACATAAGTATCTACAACAACATCTATAATTTCATTTTTTTTTTCAAATAACTTAAATAAAATATAAAGAGAGGGTTGAATTGAGCTTACACCATCAAATATTTTAATTTTCAAGAAAGACAAATTAAGCTTTTTCGGTAAGTGTACCAATTCAATCATCACTGTATTTAGTGGTAGAATAAAAAGTTCATAAAAATCTTCTTTGGTGCTTTAGATGAAACTCTGGATATAATCAATAAGTTAATTGATCAAATCGTTTCATGTTCGAATTTAAATTCTTAAAACAACATAATTTCTAAAAGTACATAAATCACATTGCAGCTGTTAATTAAGCATGCTAGTGGAAGTTGTATGTATTTGATGCAAGTTAGATATTGTGGGCCACAAATATGTAAAAAAGTAAACAAGTCAATAAACATATTAATTACAATTAAAATTGTTTCATAACTACCTGTGTGTAAAAATTAGCATCTTAAATACAAATTTCTAAAGTACTAAATAGATTTTGTATTGTTAATGTACAAACAAATCATTTTCAAAAATAATACTCTAGAGTTGCATTAATATTCGAAAGGAAAATGACAATAAAATTTTATACATCATTTGTTATTTATTTAGGGACTATTTGCTCCATTTTTTAAAAAAATTAAGTTAAAATGTGAAGAATATAATTGAAACTCTAATAGACTAATATTTGTAATTAATAAACGAATAACTCAATTAATAAAAGTATTTGAATATCAAGTTTGTGACAAAATTATTATTTTTATGTTGTAACAATAAAATAAAAATTTTAAATTTAAATAATAAAATTACTTAATAATAAAAAAATAATTTTATTTAACATATTTATTAATAATTATGAGCTTAAATTTTAGCTATTTTATAATAGTTCGTAAAATATACAAAACAATTTAGTACAATATCAATTTGGTCAATAAAGTGTCAATTAAAAAAAAAGGAACTCATTAATTTTTTTTTAATTTTTTATAAAAAATAAAATTATTGGACCTATTTGCACATTTTGCAAAGATTAGAAATCCAATTATACATACAACTTCCTCTAGCGTGCTTAATTAACAACAACTGCAACATGATTTATTTATTTTTTGAAATTATGTTGTTTTAAGAGTTTAAATTCGAACATGAAACAATTTGATCAATTAACATATTAATTATATCCAGAGCTTCATCTAAAGTAACAAAGAAGATTGTGGACCACAAATATGTAAAAAAATAAACAAGTCAATAAACATATTAATTACAATTAAAATTGTTCCATAACAACCCGTGTGTAAAAAATAGCATCTTAAATACAAATTTCTAAAGCACTAAATAGATTTTGCATTGCTAATATACAAACAAGTCATTTTCAAAAATAATACTCTAGAGTTGCATTAATATTCAAAAGAAAAATGACAATAAAATTATATACGCCATTTTGTTATTTATTTAGGAACTATTTGCGCCATTTTTTTAAAAAATTAAGTTAAAATGTGAAGAATACAATTGGAGCTCTAATAGATTAATATTTGTAGTTAATAAACAAATAGTTGAATTAATAAAAGTATTTGAATATTAAGTTTGTGACAAAATTATTATTTTATTGTTAATTATTATTTTTATGTTGTAAAATAAAATAAAAAATTTAAATTTAAATAATAAAATTACGTAATAATAATAAAATAATTTTATTTAACATATTTATTAATAATTATGAGCTTAAATTTTAGCTATTTTATAATAGTTCGTAAAATATACAAAACAATTCAATATAATATCAATTTGGTCAATAAAGTGTCAATTAAAAAAAAGAAACTCGTTAATTTTTTTTTAATTTTTTATGAAAATTAAAATTATCGATCACATTTGAACATTTTGCAAAGATTAAAAATCCAATTACCAATTTCTCTAATTAAAACTAAAGGTATATTTGTTTTTTTTTTCATCAAATAAAGATCAATTGCGCACCAAAAGACATATGTTAAAGATTTTCTATGTAAAAAACAAACATTAGTGATGATATCATCATTGAGGACAAAAGTAAAGAACTATGGTGGACAATAATTAAAATGTCCATCGGACACTTGTCTAGTAGGTATTGGAAGATGAAATCAAACACTTTTTCATCTTTCAATGCCTATCGAACACTTGTCCAATGGACATTCTAATTATTGTCCACCATGGATAATAGATGACTCTTCTCTGTCCTAATTTATTTTTTTATTGTCTAGTAAATTTAATATTCAAACTTTTTATATAGGTTGGAGTAGGATAGGAAAAAAATTACACGTGACAAGTTTTTTAGCAATACACGTAGATGCTCTAAGTACATGAACCATTTGCACATGGGGGCCATAGGTTAGGGGACAAAATTCCCAATTTTTTAAGGTTAGCCAAAAACATACTATACATCGACAACACTCAAGATCCTTCACTAGTATGGTAACACGTTCGAGTCACGTGCCAAAATACAACAGATTCACAATCGTCCCGTCAGAGTTTCAGGCGTAGCATCACAGTATAATCACAATCCATCATTTATCATTTCATTTCATTTCATTTCATTTCATACTCTATCCCCCCTCCCTCTCACGCACACACAGGAGACGCTTGCTTCTGCTTCCAAGGATTTCTGATCCCTTTGTATATCTCTTCTCTCCGACCTTAGATTCAATCGAATTCTAGGGTTTTCGTGTTTGTATAAATTATTAGCACACATCTCGATTTTTTCTGCTTCTTCTGTCCGGAATCTGTGAAGATCTTTGAAATTCGAAGTCGGAGGGCATTATTTTGTGTTTGATGATTCAAAAAGCGTTTAAAGATCTCAGAATTTTGAGTTGTTGCTATAATTTAAGGAGTTGAGAGAATTATGGATATGGATTTCAATGGGGATGTAGCGAGTCTTGATGCGGAACTGTTGCAGCTTCAGGAGGTGTCTCCTTTGGCAATCAAAGCCAATCCTTACATTGCCGAGAAGCTCTTTGATCAGTGGCTTTCGCTTCCTGATACCAATTCGTTGGTAAAGTTGTTCGTTTTGTTTAGTTCTTTTATATTATAGTCTGTTGGTGGCTGATAAAATTAGTATACATCAGCTGCTTACTTTACCGATTGGACATTCATTTTGTGCTTTCCTTTTCATGGAACCTGTTTTGGTCAAATATTTGCTGTATTACGTTAATGTTTGAGGAAGTACTTTGATTAAAAGATGAACAATATGTTATCTGAAATGTCATTTAGGTGGAATGCTGAGTATAAGGGAAACTACAAGCATTCTGAGAGATAACTTTGGGCTTTCAGGACGTAAAATGTGATCTTTTATTTTTATTTAAAAGCCGCTGGTGTTTTCCTGTGCATTTTCAAGAATTTATTTTTTAATTGAGAAGCTTTTAGAATACATGAAAGAAAATATGTGACCAATCAGAGTACTACAAGCAAAGAGAATGACAGTTGGGGATATTTGGAATCATGTGAATGCTTAAAATCTGCCAAGACCTCAGCTGCTAAGTTTTGGGCCAGAAGAGAACTGGAATAGATGATGTCATACGGATCCAGGAATCTGATAGTCCATTAACCATTGTGGAAATATAAGAATTCTTGCTCACAGGCTATGCCAGATATGAAGGTCAAATTATGTGTATGTTTGGTAAATATTTTTTTTAAGATTATAAGCAGTGGTCCTACGGAATGTGTAGATAAAAAGTAGATGGAAGTTGTGAGTCCTAGGAGAATAATAATGTTTTACCAGCTTATAAGTGCTTATAAGTTATAAGCACCAACAAACATACACTATGAAGTTTTATGAAGTGGATTGATGAAGAGTTAAAACCATATATTACTGATCAATATCTTGAGATGTTCCGCGTGAATATCCCGTTTTGCATCCTCCTGCCATGTGATGAAATAGCTATGTTAGGGGCAAGAACATTTCTAGGTGATAACATGAGGGGTAGGGTGAGGTATTGTGGAAACCCTTCATAGAGATGAAATATCTTAATTCCTCTTTGTTGTTTGGTAGGACAAAACTAGGAGGGGGAAGGGCAAGGAGAAATGTTGGTTTATTTTTGATACTCCTATATTACCAGTAATATTATTTTTTTCTATTTGGGTGTTTTTTCTTTTCTTTTATTTTTTCTCCAACTCTTTAACAATACAGATACAGTATATGCAAAAGACCCTGAGGATTGTCTCACCTTTATCTGTCTTTTTCTTCCTCATCCCTTCTCATCTAATAAAGCCCATCAGAATCTAAGTGATGTTCTAGGATATTGTTGGTGAGAATGGAAATAACTTGTAAGTGAATTTAGTTTGAGCAACTATGGAGTTCCTGATGTGCCGGTGTAAATACCATATGTAAGAAGTGATATTCTTGTAACATCTTGCTTTGAGTGGATTCATTCTGCACTTGTTGCTCTGTACTGTAGGTTTAATTCATAATGAGCTAAGGCTTGGACTGGATTTATGATTCTTCCTTTTCATCTAGTAAATAGAGATCTATTGACTTATACAGTTGCTGGATTGATGCAGGTGGCACCTTTAAGTCTTTCACAGATTTTATTGAAATTATTAACCTCTGCTTAATATTATTCAACTCCACTTATATTTGGTCCAATAAGTAGGAAATCAACTATCTTCTACATTGCATTTGCAAATCCCTGTTACTCAAAGACAGTGAAAATATATTATAAATTAATATAGGTTATAAACAAATATAATACTTTGTCCTTCACTAATTGGAAGGAGAGGCGATTTTTTTTTTTTTGGCAAGTTCTTCCCGCTTTTCATTTTAGCTGAAATACATAAAAGACCTAATTTACAACTATCTGCAAATTACAGGTAAAATCGTTGCTTAATAATGTGAAGGGAGGTGGTCCCTTGAATGTCTCTGGGACATCGTATAGTACAAATGCTGTTACAAGCAATTCTATACCTTCAATGTTTCCCGCTGGCAGTACACCGCCACTTTCACCAAGGAGTTCATCGGGTTCCCCTCGGGTCATGAAACAGAGGGTAGGCCCATCTGCTTTTGGCTCTCCACTGAAAATAGTGAATGAACCTGTGAAAGAGCCTATACCTCAGGTTCGAATAGTCAATGTTTTGATAATATAGTGACAATTATTCTAGATTTTTCACTTTGTGCTGCTATTGTTTACATTTGGTTCTAAGATTGATAATTGGTTATACTGATGGGAGAACACAGTTCTATTTTCAAAATGGTCGTCCGCCGCCAAATGAATTGAAAGAGCGGTGCTTGTTCAGAACCAATCAGTTTTTTTATGGCCATGCAGATGGGCTCCAGATGCACGGTGAGATTGTCAACTTAGTTCATATTTGAAGGTTTAGTTGCTTATTGTATTACGGTTGCACCCATATAAATGAATTTCTTTATTCTATTATTTATTCATCAATATGAAACTTATAATATAAAAAAAAAATATTTGAGAATCAGTGGGCTGTTCATGCTACTTATATTTTCATGGGATGCCAGAATTTAAACCAGTTACCAAGGAAATTTGCAAGCTCCCATCGTTCTTCTCGACTGCACTTTTTAGAAAGATTGATGCCAATGGCACCGGCATTGTGACCAGGTAAACCTTATGTTAATACTTTTTACTATATTTTGTCCCTTGCTTAATCAACCTTCATGCCATCTTAATATTTAGATTTCGTGTTCTTTCCTTACATGCACACGTAGAAATGAAAAGAGACGCGCTATGCCAAGTAAATACCCCCCAAAAGAAACTAAGTAGTTGCACATGACATAAGTTATTTAAGACTTAGTCCGTTGCCTAAGTTTTCAACTACCTTGAATTAGGAAATTATGGGTGCACAAAGTTCATACTTGTTAATTTTATGCCTAAAAATGTCCCCATCACTATAATGTTTTCTCTATTATCTTAAATTTTTTTTATCACGATCGTAGAGAGTTTTTTTTACTAGTGAAAGAATGCGGAAAGAAAAAAAAAGAATGTATACGTCCGTGTGTCTATACGTCTTCAATCTCCATCTTAAATAAAACTCTTCCTCAAACGATCTTTTCTTTGTTCTATTCACTACGTCAATCCTAAAACCACAACCACCACAACTCAGATCGTCATCCTCACCCATCAACACTCCATTAGGAATAAAGGAGTTCTAATATCACTAACCCATTCTCATAAATCTTATGGTTGAATCTCACTTCGGGAAAGCGGTATACTAGTTATTATCACGATTCTTGATAGAGGTGGCACATGGCATGCATAATTTGTTTAGTAGTATTCTGCTCTCAACCTGTCCTCTAGAGATTTGTGAAATATGCAACTATATTGTACAAGTACTACAAGTTGACATTATTTATGTGTGTTTTTGTGTGTGTGTGTACTTGGAATTTGCATGTCTTTGCATTGCATTGTGCAAACTTTGATTCTCTGGTATGGTAGACGCTCTTTTTCCCATAATGAAAATCTTGTTATCTTTTGAAGAATGAAATTTGCATGTGATGGAATTTTAGGCTTTAAGAGTTCTTTTCTATTGATTTGAACAGCAGGACCTAGGTATCACTATCCCTTTGTGATGTGCTCAATTTGCATGTGTGTTTGCCTCATGTTAATTAGCATTTAATTCTCTGTAGAATGGACAATTTTCTCCATTAGTATCAAAATCCTGTGATCTTTGGAAAAATGTAAGTTTTTGTGGTAGGATTTTAGGCATGATGAAGAGTATGTGAACGATATGCAGCTCGTGACATGGTGGTGGATGTTGCCGAAAGTGCAGTCATATGTCTCAACGTTTCATGAGTTGTAAACTTTTGTCTTTTTGTTTTTGCATACATTTCCTTAAAGTAGCTCAGGAAAAAAATTGTCCTTCACAAGCAATAAATTTCGGGGGTGTAAGGGGGTGGGTGAATAGTTGGGGGTTGGCAATGTAACTCTCAAAAGAACCAGCCAGCTTCACTTGAAGTTATTTGATAGAAGCAAAAGCAAGTCTTTGATTAGGAACTAACCATCCGTAGATAAAAAGGCTCGTGGGTTTTTTTTACCTGCCTTTCTTTAATTTATTTGGTTCTCCTTCTCTTTATGTATTCAATTGGAGCTTTGTCTCATAGACGAGGAAATATTGGGGACTGCTTGTCTATTCATTGATAGTCATGACTTTTTATGGGAATTTGATCTGTATTTAGTTCTTTTGTACTATGTTATTATAGTTAGAATATCGGAAATTGTTGTAGAAAAGAAGTTTTTTACACAACATAATTGAAAAATCTGAAGAGTCTGAGATGGCTATGTATTTTAACTTAACCTAGGTAAGGTAATGCGGAAACAACAGGAATCATTCTCAATTAAAAGATAACAAGGCCGTTCTCTTGCAGTTAAAAGGTTAAAAGATATGATTTTAGAGCTAGTTAGAGCATCTCTAATGTAGTCCGTCTATTGTAGTCTATGGCAGGTAAAATATACGGACTTCCAGTCTATGTGGCACTACGTCTATTACATAGATGGTCAAATTATAAATTCGTCTCCAATAGGTTCCGTCTAAAATTAATATTACTGCTTATGTGGCATTAAATTTTTTTAAAATTGACAAGTCTTCAATTTATATTTTTCTTGTCTGGCTTTTTTTTTTTTAACAAAATCTTTAGATTGATTTAAATTTGTCGAGTCACTCCGTCTAAAATTCCATCTAAGTTTAGACGGAATCTATTTTTGGTGTGTCAAATAAGCTAGACGGAGTCCTTGTCATTATGCATTGGAGAGAGTTTTTTATAACTCCGTTAATATATGCTTATGTGGCACGTCTAAAAAGCAATAGACGGAGTGCATTGGAGATGTTCTTAGGAGCTCAAATATTTTTCTCTAAATAGAAGATACAAGAACTTACACATAAATATGTTATTGACTCTTCCTAATCTCATTTACAAAATCAATGAGAATGAGTCAGGAAGGTCATAAATCTTTAGATTTAGTACATTATCCGATGTGGGACCTAGTTTAGCATGCAAGCTTTTTCCTCAGCCTTAGCGACTGCTCTTTAGGTATTTGACAGATTTTCTAAGATTATGTTAGGATCATAATTGATTTCCTAATGTTAGTATCACAATCCTTTGTGATAATAAGATTTCGACGATAGTCATATTTTCCTGTTACATTTACAATAGAACTTCCCATAATGACTTTCAATTATCAATATTTAAAATGTTTATAAAGGCTTATTGGGTATAAAGGCGTTTTACCTATGTGTGGCAAGGCATAAGCCTTGGGCATTTGAGGTATATGCCTCGAGACATACCAATAGAATAATTCAAAAGAATACTAAAATACCAAAAATGCTCATAATACCATAAACCTCTTAGAAAATCCACAACAAAACAAATTAACAAATTAAAAGTCTAACTTGAACACAAACATAACATAGATCTATAAATAGAATATGGCAAGTTCTCAAATTAGTGATCACGTGACAGAGTTAAAATCTATTACTAGAAGTAGAAACAACTCAAAAATCTCTTATACATTAATACTATTATGATTTTTAAGGGAATCATATGAACTGTAAGTTTCTTCTCATTCTTTGCCATCATCCTCCACTCCACTTGCAATGGTGTATTCTTTTTCCTTCCGTGTAGGCAGAAAAAGAGAAATAAAAGAATGAGCAAACATTTTAGGTTATAAAGAAATAATCCGAATAGTTAATGCCAACTATAAAATGTCCAAAAATGCAAGCCAAATGGGTGAACATCTTAGTCGTCTAGAGGCATAAGCCTCGGTAAGTTGAGGTGTAAGCCTCACAAATGGCACTTAAGGGTAGGATTCGAGGCATTTTATGAACATGACAAGTAATATCTTAAAAGATACATATGTGATATGTCAACAGGATAAGGAGTCTGTTAAAAGATACACATGTCAACAGGACGAGGAGTCTCTTAAAATATGAGCAAAAACAAGTTCAAAAATAAAATAAAGAATACATCACACTATTCCAACCTAGAACAAGTAAAGATAAGGAGAAATCCTTTGATTCCTTATATGCAGAAGCCCGTAAAGAGGCCAAATAATTTGTTCTTGTATATATCACCAACGAGTTTTTTTATCCATAAAAAGTAGTCTGGTTACTTTCTTTTCAGACTAATAAAAAATGGCTGTTCACAATTTTCCATATTACATTACCTAACTTTCCTAGTGGAATGCATTGTTTAAAACATTTTTGAGGTTACACCTGGAGTTCCAGTTTACGTGAGTTTTCATTAAATGCCTCAAAGCTTATGGCTTGAGTGCCATTGTAAGGTCTTATGGCTTGAGTGCCATTGTAAGGATAACTGATTACTGATGCTTAGCTTCGACTTACTCAAGACTAAGTGATGTAGCATGCGCGTACCAAGCACCAGAATTGAAGAAGAGGACAGGAGAAGAGAGAAAGAAGAAAGACAGGGAGAGGCGAGAGAGAGGGAAATGTAGAGAGAATTTTTATTGTATTCTGTAATCAAAGTTGTGTTTAAAACAAAGCATACCCTTTTCTTTATATAGGGTTGTAACCTAATCTATTAGATAACTTATCCTAAACTGACTCAAAATTAAGAACTCAACTTCGACGAGTTAAACTCTAAATAGTCATTCAAAAGCTTTGAATCAAGGCAGTTTGCTGATGTGTCCACCAAGGGGCTTCCACACCAGATGTTTCCTTGAATACAAGCAAGTATCAATTCTTGCTTGAGGGGGAGAGGTCAGAAAGTGCATGCTTTTCTCGATTGTCTGTCACATATTTCTAGGATCTGATTGCTCTAAGCAAATTAGGAAAGCTTGTGAAGTTTCTGTTTTTCAGAATAAGGACAGATCAGCCCATGATCTTAACATATTAGGCCGAATTTTCAGAAAGGAATACATCCCCCTCGTGTGTCAAAAATTAAAAGAGTGAAGAAATATAGGGGACACCACATGGCGTGGTTAATTGAATTTTAATTTTTATACTTTAAATCAGGTAGTCGGATCTTTCATCAACAAGAAAGAAGACCAAAACAAATCTCTATCAATTAGAAGAGTACAAGGGTTTAGCAAATTGTTTCAAATTCTATAAGCTAAAGCACTAAAATCTCAAGCTCTTAATAGGAACTGTAATTTAGAGAAATGTCAGAAATTGTGATTTACTGAACTCTTGCGATCTTCTAACTACAACACTTACATGTAGGCTTAGCCTAGTGACAAGGCAAAAGTTAATAATAAAACTTAGCAGCTAGACATGTTTAATTTTCAGAAATTAGCAGCCGTATAGTATGAATATATTAGTGTAAAATGTATAGGTAAATACTGTTTTAGTAGACTGATGTAGCTGACGAAGGTAAACTACAGTTTTTACTGCATCAGTTATAGTTACTGGTGGTTGACTGGTATACGTATTTGATTACTGCTTTTGATCGATCTTGTTTAGAGTAGATGTATGCACTCTTACTTTATCTACCGATGTGCATACAGGGAGGCATTTGTGGACTATTGGATCAATGGCAACATGTTGACCAAAGATATAGCAACCCAGATATACACACTATTGAAGCAGCCAGATTTCAAATACTTGGCTCAGGTCATATGACTATCAACAGTGATCTTTCTTGACAGAAACTTTTGTTAAGTGGATTGTTTACCTGTTTCCTTTTTCTTCTTACATTTGCAAATCTTATCACCTTGACAATAGGAAGACTTCAAACCTGTGCTTCGAGAACTTTTGGCAACTCATCCAGGTTTGGAATTCTTACACAGCACACCTGAATTCCAAGAAAGATATGGTATGTCGTACTTCACTTGCTGGCGAGCTCGATAAATTTTGGTTTGTTTGCTTTTGCATGTTTGTTCACCTGTTACTTATTATTAGTGTATTACTAAAGTTATTACTGCCACATTGCATAATTAAAACGCTTCCATCACCACTGCTGTTGCTGCCACTACAACTACCACTACCACTACCACTACCACTACCACGTTTCAAAATTATGTTTTTGCATATCATAGTCGCTCATGACACTTTTCTAAGCAGTGGAACACTGTTAGAGCTGTTGCTAATTTGCATGTGGATTGATTTATTGTTTTTTGAGCAACCATTTTGTTTCCTGACTAAGGATGAGTAGATACCTAGTTTTTACAGTATGTAAATTTGAAATTCAGTTTACCTAGTTGTTACAGAATGTAAATTTGAAATGCAGTGCTTGCTACTTCTATTAGATTTGGTTGACTGATTTCTTCATAAACTACATGGAACTTATACCTGCATTTTTTTTTACCTTCTTTTTCTTTTATCTTACAGGACCCTGATCCTCCCACATTTATATATCTTTCTTTATGCTGACAATTATTGTCTTTCAAATTTGTTTGGTCTTTACCAAGGTAGTAAGCAATTGGTGAATATAAACAACAAAGAAGCAGTAGTAGAGAAGTATAATTAACTTACCCACAATGAGTAAAGAAGTTACAGAGGCACCTGAATTTGATGCAGCCTTTCATAATTTCTTTGTCTTTCCTTTCTAGTTATGCGAACTTTCCATACAGTTTGCAAGTGCTTAAAAGATGTGCAATATGGCATCTGCCATGTGTACTAGATACATGATTAGGCCCCTAGGCGAGACAACCTATGAAATAATTTGATGTAGTGACATTATCCTTCAATAAAGTAAATATCATAATGTATGAATCATTACCAAGAGTTATAGAGGGGGAGATGATGTTATTGCAAATCATAGATATGACTGCTAGATTTCTCATTTCTGCACTCTCTTTAGTCCTCCTCCTCCGGCCATGGTTACAATCCTTTCTTTGACATATGCATTACGGGAGTCCTCGTGTTTCTAAAATAGTTTTAAGAAAAAGTTCTTTTGACAGCTATTATGACCAAAAAATTTCTCTTCCTAAAATTTATGTAGGAGAAAAATCTATAGAAAAGTTTGATAGTATGTTCAAATACACGATGAATAGGGGAAAATGTATCGAGCATTTTGTTCTCCGAAACAAAAAAATGTGTACACCTCTATTCTCTCTTGACTACTCTCAACCTTGGAGCAATAATTTGAAATCATAAATTCACTTTGTTTTTGCTTAGTAATCTTCTTTATATGGAAAAATTGTATTTTTGGATTATGTGAATCAAAATCAAAACTCTGATCGGTTGATAGATAGGGTAAAATGTTCTCACAGCTATGGCTTCCATTCTCAGTAGTGATACGATATGACTAGAACATTTTAGAATTTGGAGAAGTACATTAAAAATTAACATGGCTTGATATGGTTAAAATGTATTTAATATTATTGGATCTTTCGATGGTTGTAGTAGTGGATTGATTGGAGTGGTGAAAAAGGATGCATGCCATGACCCAAATTTATTGGGAATATGGTTTTGTTGTTGTTGGTAATCAAAATTAAATTGGAAGAAAAGGTCTATAAGATGGAGTGAATGTGGAAGCAAACAACTGCTCAACTCAAATGGTTTTGGAAACAAATATAATTATTTTTTATTGTAAAGGGAAAACAAATTTAGATGCGATGCCAGTAGCTAATGAACTATTTGAGGAAATATAGCTTTAAAGAAGAGGGTCCATATTGAAGATTAATTTTTAAGGGCTTATGGTTGTGTGGCTTGGGATTTTTAGAATATATTCTATAGAAGAAAGGGTTTGAGGATGTACAGGATATGTGTTGTCTCACATTTCCAATACACTGATGACAGTGTGCTGTTTTTCATAGAAGAAAGGGTTTGCTAATTTTTGAGGTCTTGCTTTATTATGTTTCTAGTGCATTCATGTTGCTTGCTCAATTCAGAAGGCAAGTGCTAAGTTTTATGACTGCCACTATGATTATTTTGCTAGCTTTATGTGGTGTACTTATCAATTGTATTGCCTATTTTCTTGTTAGTAAGAGAAGCTACACTACTTGGTTGAATTTTAACAGTTCAATTTATTGCAATGGCCAGCTGAAACTGTAATATACCGAATATTTTACTACGTGAATAGATCGGGCAATGGTCGTCTTACCCTCAGAGAGCTGAAACGTTCGAACTTAATTGCTGCAATGCAACATGCAGATGAAGAAGAAGATATCAACAAAGTATTGAGGTAAATATAGGAGCTGCATCATTGGTTTTACATTGCACAATGGTTCTTGTTTATTATTACCCTTTTTGTAAATGCTAATGATTTATAGTATAACTGGATTAAGTTTATACAGCATTAGTTATATAGGAGACAGCCTGAATTGTGCTGTGTGGTGAGACTCTTCATAAGATGGCCTAACAAAAAGGAATGTTTGCCAGTAGAGCTTGATCTAAAAGTTTAATCTGTTAGATAATGCCACGTTTATATCATTTAAATATTGTATTCAACATGTCCCATCACGTATAGGCTCGGGAAATTCTCATCATAGCCTAATACGTGCACAAATTCATTAAATGGGTGGCAGCGAGATTTGGACATAGGCCCTTTGTCTGATACCGTGTTGAAGCCCTTAACCTAAAAGCTTAAGCGGGTAGAGAATGCCACATTTATATTATTAAATATTGTCTTCAACAAGTTCAATGATGAATAGTAATTTTCTCACTTAGTGGGATCAGTATGTTGTGAGAGTAACATTATTTATTTCTTGTAGGTTTTGATTTACCAAGCAACTGTTGTGGAAGAAAAGTACTATATGTTAACTTCTTTTATCTCAGAATGTTTATATAACTTGTGTATTTTTACCTTATCTTATGTGGTCTCATATTCATCCTCATTATTCCTTCCTGTTTCCCCCATTTGCTACAGGTACTTCTCTTATGAACATTTTTACGTGATATATTGCAAGTTTTGGGAGCTGGATACGGATCATGATTTTCTGATCGATAAAGAGAACCTCATCAGATATGGTAACCATGCACTTACCTACAGGATTGTCGACAGAATTTTTTCTCAGGTTCGTATCTTATGTGTGCTATTTTTTCTATTAAAGCTTCATTGCTTTGATGAATAATCTATCCATTAATGGATGCTTCTTCAATTTCTTTAAGTATTTATATTTTAAATTGTCTAAGGTCCCCAGAAAGTTCACCAGTAAGGTTGAAGGAAAGATGGGATATGAAGATTTTGTCTACTTCATATTGTCGGAGGAGGATAAATCATCTGAGCCTAGTCTTGAGTATTGGTATGTGTACTCTCTTAAATATTAGTACATCAAGCTAAGCCTTGTTTCTATTGGTACCCTTAATTTAACAAAATAAAAAGATGTCGCCAGTATCTACGCAAATTTGGTTATTTGCACTTCTGATGTTTTCCTATTCTTAGGTATTTGAACTTAGGCTCATTATAGAAGACAGTTAATTTTTAAACTGCACAGGAGAATGAATTTACATGTGAGTTTTCAGGATTTTTAATTGCTGAAAGTTTTGATCTTTGAGTGGATGGAAATGGTCTGATTCTGGATTGTGACTTCTGCCCGTTTAAGAGTTACGGATAACCCAAGGAAGAAAAATACTGTTCCACTTGCCCTCTCTTTGAGTCTCCTGTAGAAGCTTTGAAAATTAGGAACGAATTAAATGTCTAAATCTTAAACACTGTTCCTCAATGGTTTCCTGAAAATTCACTTTTGAGGAATTTCAAGATTTGTGATTGATTAGTGTGTCCATGCAAAGAGGAAGGAAAAGGATTAATTGTAAGAATTAGGAACAATCGATTAATTGTTGAATCCTTCTTAGCTGTTTATCTTATTTTCATCAATATCTTCTGTTCTGTATAAATCAATGTAAAACTAATTATTTTTATCAGGTTCAAGTGCATAGATTTGGATGGAAACGGAGTTATTACAAGGAATGAAATGCAATTCTTTTATGAAGAGCAGTTGCACAGAATGGAATGCATGGCCCAAGAGCCTGTGCTTTTTGAGGATATTTTGTGCCAGATGGTTGACATGATTAGTCCAGAGGTGCACTTCCATTAGACTTTGTTTCTTAAATCTTTTCATCTGTGTATTTTGCTTTGGTCTCTGTCTTATTGTGCTTTAGGTGCCATAACAAGCTGTTCTAAGGAGCAGTATAACTCTTCTTTCTTTTATTTTATTTTTTCTGAATTGAATTCTGCTACAGTAATTGCTTGTAATGCTTTTCTGGTCGTATCATTGTTTTGCTAAATTATTATGAAGTTCTAGCTTGGTGTTTAAAGCATGTGACTAGTTGCATGGGCCTGAGTATTTTTTATTTTTGATAATAATTATGATTAGAAGATGGTCTGGACCCAAGATGGGATTTCAAAACAATCTTGAATGGAAGTTTATATTTTGGGGGTGTTAATCATTTATCTGGTTCATGACACGGGAGGTGGTTATGGCATAAGAAGATCCGGTTTTCAGTAGATGTTTGGGATTGGAATGTTCTTTTGGTTCTTTTGATTGTATCTATCTTGGTTGTGAATATTCCTATTGATTATGCTGGTTTTCTTCCAACATTGGAGTTGAGACTTCTAGCTTCATTGACACTTGTGCTACAGAAAATTCCAGGTTAGCTATCCTTGATATTTTCTTGTAACCTCACCATTCAGGTGAAATAGTGGATTATTTTCCTGTACGTCATATGTCTAAGGGTTGGTTGTTTTGCCTTGTTACACAATCTTTTAACAATTAAATGCATTTGGAAATCTTGTATCCTTTGCAGAATTATATTGATTGATAAGTTGGTTTGCACAGGAAGATCAATACTAGTGATCAAAGGTTCATATAGTGTAAATTGACGAAAGGATTTTGAATTCATTGATCATCTGTTTTACATTCTGAAGATTTTAGGTTGGTTTTTCATAGGGAGATCAGTGCTAGTGATTTATTTCATTTGTTCATAGTGTGTAATCTGAAGAAATTATTTGGAATATGTTAATCATCTGTCTTACATTGAAAGTTGCGAAGGTGTAGATTATTACAGGAAGCAGATTTAGCTTGGATGTGTACCATAAGATGCAAAACCCAATTTGTTTCAGTTTGGAAAAATGGTTGTATTGTGGAAATCAGTAGTTTCATCCATTCTTTGGGTAATATGGACTGAAAGGAATGGTTGAAATTTTTGGAGGAAAATTGGAAGTTATTTTTGTGTTATAGGAAAAGGTAAAATTCCTAGTGATGTTATGGGCGTCTTTATCCACGGGATTTAAGGGTGTTCCTTTGCACTACTTGTTTTTAATTGGAAAGAGGTAATTTCTTCTTAATTTTTAATTTGGTGTATAGAGGATACCTTGTCCTACTCCTCCATGGATTAGAAATACAGTCCTCTGATTAATTAGGTTTCGTTTCTTATCAAAAGAAAAATATATGCTTAGAAGAAACCAAGGTTTTAAAAAGCGTAAAGCGGGGCTAGGCGTTGAAGCCGAGTTTCAAGCTTTTCGGGCTTAAGCGACGCTTAGGCGAGAGCAATAAAAGGGCAAAGCGAGGGCGATACGTGGCTAGGCGTGGCTAGGTGTGGAGGCCAAGCTTCAAGCCTAGGCGGAGCCTAGGCGAAGATTAGACTGGCTTTTTAGAACACTGGAAGAAACTGAGTGACGTAGACTGTGATAGGGTTGTAATCAGCTGGAACTTGTTAATTGAATATTATGACATGCTAGGTAGAACTTAATACAAAAATTCTGAAGAGTGCTAGTTCAGAAAACTGAATCATGTGGCATCTTGTTAAGATTGTGGCTGCGTATGTTGATCTTGTAGGCATTTCCTATTTTGTGTAAAGTGTTTTCATATTTCTTACAGATTTTTGAGTTTATGTATCCGTGATGACACACGCACACTATACTTTCCTTTTAATGGGCATATGGTTGTTATAACCTCTTGTGACGTACGAATTATTCATGCTCAGGATGAGAGCTATTTTATGTTGCGTGACTTAAAGGGCAGCAGACTCTCTGGCAGTGTTTTCAATATCCTTTTCAACCTCAATAAGTTCATGGCTTTTGAAACTCGCGATCCGTTTCTAATTCGCCAGGTAATGCTTGCAACTTCATTATTTTTAGTGCATGCTTGATGATGCTGCGATTTTCAATATGCTCAGCAGGGTTGGCAAGATTTATTTCTCCCCTTCATTTAATTCCTGAACAGGAACGTGAGAACCCAAATTTGACTGAGTGGGATCGCTTTGCGCACAGAGAATATATTAGGCTTTCAATGGAGGAAGATGCAGAAGATGCCTCAAATGGAAGTGCAGATGTCTGGGATGAATCGCTTGAGGCTCCCTTTTGAGTTCTTTATGGTGAGATACTTGTTGACTTCAGGATAGAATTCTTTTCCAGTCTATTAATTTTCATTCTGATGACCAATATTTCATCTGGATTAGTGCATCACTGCACCTTTATTTCGATTGATAATTGATAATTACCACATATTCAGACTTTATGGGTCTCCATATGGACAATCATCAGTCATTTTGGATATGGTAGAAAGGAGACGAAAAGAGTAACATATGTTCCTCATTATTAATTTGCATTACCTTGACTCTTGGCAACCAAGAATTGATAACCAGAGAGAATGTTTTTTGAACTATTTATTTTACTAATTTGTTTTGAACAGAAGACCCCGTAACTATACTCTTGAGAAGTTCATTTTGTTATATTTCATTTAAAGTTCATTAATTTTTCCACAAGCAATCACGATATAAAGATAGATCGCATTTTTCAAACCAAAAACTACTAAAGGTAAGATAAAAATCCCTACTACTCAATGGAGCTGAAAACTTGGTTCTCCCATATAAATTGCCTAGCTTTTGTTCTTTTCTTCAAGAATTATGGAGTTCCTATCTGTCCAAACTACCCCGAGAAAGCTAAAATCACGGTTCTCCACATAACACCACCCAACTTTCTGAGCCAAAATAATAGGTTTTACACTAAATATCCTGCTGAGTGCTGCACCTTTTAGGAAAAATCAACTCAAAACTTGCCTCTCCTAACTTCTGCACCCCAAAAATTGAGTGTTGCTAAGTGATCAATACTTGTGTTCTGGTAAAAAGCATTTAAAGTTCATTTCATGACGGCATATTGTTAAGAAATTTCTGAAGTTTCTGTTATAGTTTATCTATTCTACAATATTTTATTTTTTGCAGCATGATGTCTAAAATTCGTTCCGTGATCTTTTCCTTTTGTGTATGTAGACCAGAATTCCATTAAATGCAAGAAAATTCACAAGCTATGAACAAAAGCCCATTCCACCAAGTCTCTTAGAAAATCTATCCAAGAATCTTTACACTGGGACAGAGTATTGAATTCTCCATGCCTTGAAAAACACTTATATAATGCAATAAGGTTAAAGCTTCCAATCCTGCCTGCTACATCCCTTATCCATTTTTTGCACCTTTTTACCATATCCTATCATCCCCAGTAGCATCAACATTTAAATTGTAGATCTTTGCAAGTAACATCTGAACTAGTTTCGCCTCCCAGTCCTATAGATTTCTTCTTAAATGCAAGTCCCACAGAACATTGGCCCCCTTAGAAAGGAACAGGGCATCAGCTGCCCTCCTTTTTTGTTGGTTGCATATCTGAAAATATGAGGAATTGTCCTTTAGGGCCACCTCCGCGCACCACTTTGATCCAGAATCACATTCTATACACATTTATGAACAAATGAAACAACCACTTTCGGAAAATCGTTCCAAGGATGTATAATACCTTTCCACAGAGCTATCCTATAGTTCTATTGAACAAAAGATTTGATCATGGGAAAACCTCCACTACCATTTCTCCAACAAGTTGAATGGACCAGATCCCTCACGCACAGGCACTTTTCTTGAACATATCATAAGCCTTCTCACGAGGACTCATTTTCCAGTGCTGATGAGATTACTGGTTTACATACCTTTAGATGTAGTTTGTAATACCAAGATGAGGTATTAAAATAAGTACCTTGATTGCTTCATACCTATTTAGTTTCTTGCCTTGGTCGTTTTGTTCTTCGAATTCTTTTCTTCAGTATCCTCACAAATTTTCATTTATCTTGTCTTCAGGTGTCCATAGTGATTCTTTGTAACAAGCTGCAATCCAGCAGTAGTGATATTTTGGCGGAGAAGGGTCAATGGGATCAATCTGCTCATTTCCAATAATGAGTGTTTGAAGACTGTCAATGAAATTTTGAGGTTATATGCGCATAGCATGTTTGCCAAGCTAAAGATTTGTTAATTCAATGTCACAGTGATTTGGAGTAGACTACTAAGGCTTGGCGAAAGCGGGCCAATCGGCTGGCCACTAATTGGTAACAGATCACGCCAGTTTACAACTTTTAGTGCTTTTCCTTTGTGTAGTTCTAAGAAATATTATAATTAATTATTTCATTTAGAGCCAATGTTCTTTTCTTTTCCTAGTACAGTTTCCTTCACGGATTAGTGTTGTGATAACAGTTGTTCTTATTTTCTCTGCTTGACGTCTTCTTCAAATTCTTATTTGTAGTTGTCTGTTGAACTTGCTTTTAGTAATGCAGTTAAACTTTACTATTGCCAACCTGTGTAAGGAGCAGTTAGATGTAGTCTATATTCAGACTTGGTTGAAAGGGTAACCTTCTATATTGGCTGCCAGAAGTTCTTCAGGTTAATGAATTAGAGAAAATTGCCTTAGTGGTCTTCAAACATATTATCTGGGTACCAAGTTTGTTCCCAACCTTTTAAAAAGAGCAAGTTGGTTTTCAACTTTTTGTTATAATTACATTATCAGTTTTCAATGTTTAAATCTCTGTTAAATCTTCACGTGATCCCTTATAAAACTACCCGTGTTTAGAAATTTGAAGTGAGACAAGTTTCTATTAGGGTTTTTAAAGAGATGTAGAAGCTCAAAAAGATTGATTGTGCAAATATAATTAGAGGTTAAGAACCAACTTGTTACCATATCAATAGGTTGAGAACCAATGCTGTAATTTTCCAAATGAGTTGTGATGGATGAAGGAACAATTAATTGCTTTGTCTTATCCCAAGTATTTCCCCATCTTTTTATTTATTCCCTGCGGGCTCGCCAAACCATCGCTCCAAATTCCCACTGTGCTTCCTTGGAAAAGGTGACCCGTGAAGATGTATTGAGGCTAGTAGCTTTATGTGAACTGCAATTTCTGACGTGAGAAAGGAATAGAACAGCGTAAGGTCCAACTTTTTTCATCTAAGAGGTAAGTAAGCTGTTTTGTAAGTTGGATTAGATAACACATTAAAAATGATTTAGTAGATGTGTATGTGATAAAATTTTACTAGTTTTCATGTTTTGCATAATAAGAGCATGACGTTCTAGTTCAGCAAAAGGAATGTTGAAAGACAGGAAATAATTGAAGTCTTTGTTTAAGCTCAAGTGTGTCCCCCCCCCCACCTAATGGTTATGCAAATCTCAAGGGATCAAAAAATCCTATTAACTCTGCTGCAAAGTGTTCAATTTTTCTTCTTCTTTTGTTTAGTGAAGTATTTTCTTTATTTCAGAGCGTAAGTCAATTATCGGATGACTTTTGGTTCGCTTACCTGAACTCCAATTTAGATTTCTGCACGACCCATTGGGACGGATGTGTCATTAGATAAACTCGTACAATGCCTAAAGCGTGTTAGTTGCACTCACTTTTATACCTCTATGTTCGGTTAATATCACAAATTTTGTTTTGTAACTATTGCTATGTGGAAATTTATGGGATAACAGACGATTGCTGTATGGTTTTGTTTAAGATTCTATAATTGCAGTAATAGAAAGATAGACACAGACGAAGGAAAAACATAATCATTACAATATATGAATGAATCTAAAGATTATTTATATCCTTACAATAATATAAGAGTTTTAAATTTTGTCACTGTAGATATTTTGTTCGATACGTCGTCGTTTCGTTGCATTGTGTTAAATACTATTTCATTCTATTTCCTTTATATTACCTATTTCACCTATTTTTTGACTGCAAAATTTCTCTCAAATTATTCAACATCTTCCATAGATTGGAGCTCAGAATTTAGAAGCTTAGAATTTAGAGGGAGGGCTCGAACTCCAGTGTAAAACAAGTTATCTGTAACTTACATTATTTGTAGATTATTTTACAATGACAATCACTGATTTTTTTTTTATAGAACTCGTTATATTATAGATTATTTGTAGATTATTTTATTCACTGTAAATTTATATTTTTAGAAGTGTAAGAACTTATCAAATCTGTTAATTTTTACATATGTTTTAGAATATTTTACATATTTATGTGTAAGTTCTTATTTGTGAAGCTTAAATTTCTTCCTAATCTTTTTTACTACCTTTGCACTTTTAACCTTAATGTTTGAGCAATGTTTGAAGACAATCACCTAACAAAATTGAAATTTAATAGGACAATACAAATGCTGCAAATAGACAATGAACGCAAGATTTATTTGGAAAAGCCCATCTCAGTAATGTTTTCTCAGAATTTATGTTCAAATATGGAGGTATTGAATCAGATAGGAAAAGCAAGGTTACCTCTTATACACTTTTAATTCTAAATATAAGAACAAACTCATGGAAAACTAACTGATAAGAATCAAAAACCATTTCTTTTTCCCTTTGCTTTTCTCATGGCCTAAATTTATAAGAAGGGTTCTATTAAGCGACTTAAGATAATCACTACAACTTTGTTTTTAAAACATCCAAACATAGTGATAAATAATTTAATTTTAGTCTAAAAATTAAGTTTTTATATCCCAGAGAATTGCAATTTCTGCAATCCAACATCACCCATTACTTCTCTCCATTTCTTATGAGGGATGAAGTATTATGGTCCGATTGTTTTCGTTAATTCACGAGAAATCATTTTGGAATCACAAAAGGAAGCCAAGAGTTTGGAAGATCTTCAGTTCTTACTGCAACATTCTTAAGTCGAGAGGAATCAGCTGGAGCTCAAGATTCAACTACTTGCTTGTTTGATATCCTCCTTCCCTCTTTTCCTCATTCAACTACCTGATTTTACTGTTATTTTCTCATTCAGCTACCTAATTTTTCAGTAATAGAGGATTACATCGCGTCGAGTTCGTCATCGAGTTAACTCGACAACCATGTTAGTTGTTGGTTGTCAAGTTGCTCGACAACCATGGTTGTCGAGTAACTCGACTACCAGTTCTCACTCTCCACTTATTCTCTATATCATACTTGCTGTTTTTTATTTATTTGTTTGTTTTATATCTGCAATCTGTTGTTATTTTCTTCCCAGAATTCTCAATCAATGGTAGAAACAAAAATGCCCACATAGTCGAAATCCCAGTAGACGAAGAGCATCAGTAGAAATTAATATCTGACATGAGAGCTGACCATAAACAGGTTGATCAGTTTGTTGGAAAAACTATTGTCAAGAAGGGCGTCCAAGAAATCTCGATGTATCGAAGAATTATTCCTCCATTTTCGTCTTTCTTTAATGATAGGTTCCCACAGAACCTGCCAATTACAATTTCTGCTACTTACTCATCCCACGGAATATTGTAACATATTTAGCGAGTCCACATCTCTAATTGTATCAGTTTACTCCAGGTTTGGCACTGGCACTGGCACTGGCACTGCCTTGCACGGATCAGATTCGTCAAAGCAATCAGAGGATCTGAAGAGGAAGGCTAGAATAGAGAGGTTTTTGTCTTTGCATACATGACTTAGATTTTTGATTTTCAGTAGATGTGCTTGTTTGACATTTTATGGTTGTTCCTCATTAAAAAATATTGTTCTCTTGACTGGTGATTTGAGTAAACTCTTTTGCATAAATAGACCAAGGAAGTGCAAACTATGCAATCATCCACCTTATGATTTGCTTTAAGACAAACAATTCCCATGGAAATTCATAAAGAGCTGTCTGTTTTATTTGTTTAGAATCTGGACGTAAATATAATAATAAGAAGGAACAACTACCAGAAGCATTTCTATGGTGGCACCAAAATTCAGAACAAGTGAAGAAAGTGAGGCTCAAAATATCATACATGGATTCAAGAGTGTTAGCCAAAAAAAAAAAAAAAATCTTCGGGTGAACAGTAACTTGACGATGAGTAACTCGACGATGAAAAAAAAAAAAAATTTCTTCGGGTGAACAGTAACTCAAAGACCAATTACTGCTCATTGTCGAGTTACTCGACAATGAGTAACTCGACGATGACAAAAAAAAAAAAAAAAAAATCGAGTGAACACTAATTCGACGAGTAGTTACTGTTCATCGTCGAGTTAGTCGACAACAAGTAACTCCTCGAATTTTTATTTTTTTCTAATTTTTTTCACAAATTTTTTGCTTTAGTTTATTTTTCTTTATTTGTTTTTATTTTACACTTTTTCATTCAATTTTTTTTTTATTAATCGTTTTTATTTTATCTTATAAGCAAATTATAATTTATTTTTACTGAATTATTTATTACATATTATTCTAAAAAATGCTATTATTTTTTTCTTAATTTTTTCTTTTTACTATTCACATATTCATCTAAATTTTCATTCAAATTTTCACCAATCTTTTCAATTTATAACAAATCAACCCCTAACCTTTTTTTTAGCATTGGTCATCCCTAACTTTTGAATTTTGTTGCAAATCACGTCCTGTTGACATATTTTGACGATTTTGACCTCCTCTTTAAATAAAAAAAAAAAGAAGCTAAAAACAACAAAAATAAAATAAAATTGTAAATTAAGTTCTACAACTTTTAAAAAGTACAAATGACTTTATCTTTTTTAAAAATCCACTTCACCGAATTATATTACTTAGATAAGTGAGAGATGACGAAATTATTGTGGTGTGTGCCAATCGCAAATTTTGTTTCCGTTAAATTTTTTTATTTGTTTTTCTTTTACACATTTTCATTCAATTTTTTAGTAATCTTTTTTTATTTTATCTTATAATATTACAGATTATTCTTAAAAAATGCTATTATTTTTTTCCTTAATTTTTTTTCTTTTTTTCTTTTACTATTCACACATTCGTCCAGATTTTCATTCAATTTTTCACCAAATTTTTTTTTATTTTTTATTTAATTTTATAAGCAAATTGTACACAATTTTTTAATATTTGATTTTTGAGTCAATAGTAAAAAATTTAAAAAAGTTGGAGCCGACTTTGAAGAATGAGGGTTTTATCCAATTCAAATTCTCGAAGTGGTGCAATTCAATAAAAATATAAAAATGGTCACTTTACCAATATTCAAAAGTTGTTTACGAATCTTAAATTTCCTCCCTTCTTGTACTCATGTAAGTGAATCGTTGTTATCTAATTTGCTCAAATAAACATGTAAATGCTTTGTAGAGTATTTATATAAATTGTGAGAGACAATTTTGTATATGAAAACGACAAATACTACAAATTTATCATTTGAATTAGATATTCAATACAAAATTTATCCTTACATTTTTCATGGACGTGCAACGCACGTAGCAAAAACTAGTATATGTATATATCTATACTATAATATATGTCTATGGTATGTTTACTATTCACCCTTCAACCAACGCGACGTCGTTTTAATGTTGTATTAGTCTTAATTTTGTCCAAATCTCACCATTTTGTCCTAATCTTTTGACACTTTTTGTATATTAAATTAATATATTTGGCCGTATTTTTTGACTTCTTCATCTTTTCTTTTCTTTTATTTGTTTTAATATACATATATTAGTGTCTTTTAGCCGCAATTATTGACTTCTTATATATTATAGTCAATATATATTCATTTTTTCCTTAATAAGTCATCAAATTTGGTGCTTTTTTATCCCCAGTTGCTATGGAGAACAAATGACGAAATACAATTGATTCTTAAAAGTTTTGCAAAATTTCATTTTCTCTAAACTGCAGTTTTTTTTGTCCAACATAAATATTTGCAGCACTTTATACATTAAGTATTTTTACATAATTCCAGTTGGAGACGATATCCCTATGGGTTACCTAACCATTGGATTTGGTTTCACATAATTTAATATTGTATAATTCAAGGTATGGATATTTTTGTAAACTGCGACAGTATGAATCCGAGAAACTGACTTAGATATTTTGGTGATCATTTTAGTATGCCGAAACATGCCGTCGGACTATAAAATTTTTATATGTGGTAGCTACATGGGTATTCTACGTTCCTTGAAAATTTCATATTGTTCGGTGATCGTTTTCTATGTCAAATAATTTTTTTTTTACTCCATGACCGGGTGAATTGTTTCTCTAAATTGTCTTTCTGTTCACCAACTCAAAAATATGTTGCACCTTGTATATTAAGTATTTTTACATAATTCCAGTTGGAGACGATAGCTCTATGGGTTACCTAACCATTGGCTTTGGTTTCACATGATTTCATGTTATATAACTCAAGTTATGGATAATTTTTTAAATTGCAATAGCATGAATCCGAGAAACTGCCTGTGATGTTTCGGTGAGCATTTTAGTGTGTCAAAACATGCCGTCGGATTATCAAATTTTTATATGTGTTAGCTACATGGGTATTCTACGTTCCGTGAAAATTTTATATTGTTCGGTAATCGTTTTCTATGTCAAATAAATATTTTTTGCTCCATGACTGGGTGAATTGTTTCTCGAAACTGCATTTTCTGTTGACTAACTCAAAAATATGCTGCACCTTATATATTAAGTATTTTTACATAATTCCAGTTGGAGACGATATCTCTATGGGTTACCTAACCATTGGCTTTGATTTCATATAATTTCATGGTATATAACTCAAGTTATGGACAATTTTGTAAACTACGACCGTATAAATACGAGAAACTGCCTAGGGTGTTTCGGTGAGCATTTTAGTAAGCCGAAACATGCTGTCGGACTATCAAATTTTGATATGTGGTAGCTAAATGAGTATTCTATGTTCTCTGAAAATTTCATATTTTTCGGTTATTGTTTTCTATGTCAAACAAATTTTTGTTACTCTATGACCGGGTGAACAAATTTTTGTAACAGTGCCCTTATTTTGAAATTTTTATTCACCTGGTCATGGAGTAACAAAAAATTTTTTGACATAGAAATCGATCACCGAACAATACGAAATTTTCAAGGGACATAGAATACTCAGATAGCTACCACATACCAAAAATTAGTAGTCCGACGGTATGTTTAGGCATACTAAAATACTTACCGCGAAACCTCCTAGGCTGTTTTTCGGATTTATGCCGTCGGCGTGCCGGATTTGCTATTATAAACCAATCAAAAAACTTTAAGTAGTGTAAATATCTTCTTAAAATTTTTTGGACCTTGGTTTTGTGGTAGTTTTACTGGATTCCCATGTTTTGGTTACACGTTAATGATGTGAACTTGAAAGGTTTTGCTAAACTTTATGTTTTTCTAAGATACAATTTCTGTTGTCCAACTCAAACATTTACTACACCTTTAAGTAGTGGTAGCTACATGAGTATGTGGTAGCTACCATATACCGTCGGACTGTCAAATTTTGATATGTGGTAGCTACATGAGTATTCTATGTTCCCTGAAAATTTCATATTTTTCGGTGATCATTTTCTATGTGAAATGAATTTTTGTTAATCCATGACTAAATGAAGTTTTGAAGTTTTTTTTCCCACGTATGTGCAATAGAAAAGTGACTGTTTAAGAATTTTTTTTTTTTTTTTTTTTTTTGTAGGTGGACTTTTTCAT
Source organism: Forsythia viridissima (assembly GCA_030279155.1). Lineage (NCBI taxonomy): Eukaryota > Viridiplantae > Streptophyta > Magnoliopsida > Lamiales > Oleaceae > Forsythia > Forsythia viridissima. The sequence continues at coordinate 35,595,015 of CM059033.1, read as the reverse complement.
GACAAATATAAAAACAAAAAAAAAAACAAAAAAAAAAAACATAAATTTCCCCACTTTGCCGAGTAGGCAAAGTGGGGGAAATTTTTTTTATTTATTTATCCCTCTTTGTCGAGTTACTCGGCAAAGTGGGAAAATTAAATGTTTTTAATTTTCCCACTTTGCCGAGTAACTCGACAAAGTGGGAAACATTAAATTTTTTTTTTTTTTCTTTTTTTGTGATTTGCACTTTTAGTCCACATTATTTTCATTTTATAACAAATTTACCCATAACTTTTTTTTTTGGCTTTGGCCATCCCCAACTTTTAAATTTTGTTACAAATTTTATTTTGTCCACCTCTTTAAATAATAAAAAAAAAAACAAATAACAACAAAATAAAATAAAAATGTATATGAAGTCCTACAACTTTTAAAAAGTAGCCCAATTTTATTTTGACATTTTTTAAAATTTTTTTTTAAAAATTTGTCGAGTTATTCGACAAAAAAATAATTTTTTTTTTTTTTACATTTTGTCGAGTTCCTCGAATTTAATATATATATATATATATATATATATATATATATATATATATATATATATATATATACAAAAAAATAAAAATAAAAATAAATTTTTTTTTTTAAAAATTTGTCGAGTTACTAGCCAAAAAAAAATAAAAACATTTTTTTTTTTAAATTTTGTAGAGTTACTCGAATTTTTTTAAAAAAAAAATATTTTTAAATCTTGTGAAGTTACTCGAATTTAAAAAAACAAAATTTTTTTTTTTAAATTATGTCGAGTTACTCGAATTTAAAAAAAAATTTTTTTTTTTAAATGTTGTCGAGTTACTCGAATTAAAAAAAAAAATTTATATTTTGTCGAGTTACTCGAATTTAAAAAAAAAAAATTAAATATTTTATCGAGGTACTCGAATTTAAACAAAAAAGAAATATTTTTTTTAAACTTTTGTCGAGTTACTCGAATTTTTTAATATATATATATATATTTTTAACCTTTGTCGAGTTACTCGAATTTTTTAAAAAAAAAAAAAAATGTTTTTTTTAAACTTTTGTTGAGTTACTCGAATTTTTAAAAATAAAAATTTTTTTTTTCTTAACTTGTGTTGAGTTACTCGAATTTAAAAAAAAAAAAAAAAATTTCTTAACTTTTGTCGAGTTACTTGAATTTAAAAAAAAAAAAAAAAATTTTTTTTTTTTCGAGTTCCTCGAATTTTTAAAAAAAATATATATATATTTTACTTTTGTCGAGTTACTCGAATTTAAAAAAAAAAAAAAATTTTTTTTTTTTAAATTCGAAAAAGTTTGTCGAGTTACTATTCAACTCGACAAACTTTTTCGAGATGAATAGTAACTCGAAAAAGTTACTGTTCATGAAACTTTTTTTTTTAAATTCGAAAAAGTTTGTCGAGTTACTATTCAACTTGACAAACTTTTTCGAGGTGAATAGTAACTCTAAAATTTACTGTTCATGAAATTTTTTTTTTTTTTTTTTAAATTCGAAAAAGTTTGTCGAGTTACTATTCAACTCGACAAACTTTTTCGAGGTGAATAGTAACTCGAAAAAGTTACTGTTCATGAATTTTTTTTTTTTTTTAAATTCGAAAAAGTTTGTCGAGTTACTATTCAACTCGACAAACTTTTTCGAGGTGAATAGTAACTCAAAAAAGTTATTGTTCATGATTTTTTTTTTTTTTTTATGATGAGTTTTTACATTTTTAATTTTTTTTTCAATGAAAAAAATCAACAACATATTTTATTTTTTATAACTATTAATTATAACATTCTTACTAATAATGTTACTAATATTTTTTTATACTAATTGCTAAAATAAAATAAAATAAAATATATTGTATTAATTGTTTATGATATATATTAAATTTATATGATATATATTCTATTTTACTATATTCTAATAAATGAAACATTAAATAAAATTTTGTATATGCTTTATTTATTAAGTTACTCGACAAATCCAAATTTAAGACTCACGAGTTTTTTGAAAAATAACACCACTAAATAAGAAAAAAATTATTTAAATGTATGACATCATTTAAATAAAAAAGGGAAACAAAATAGTGAAAATTTTAAATTTCGTTCGTTCGTCGAGTAACTCCGACAACTCGATTTTCAGTTTGTCGAGCTACTTGAGCTATTGAATAGATTGTTTCGTATTACATTTTTAATCGAGTAACTCGACAAATTTGATTTTGGGTTTATCGAGTTACTCGAGTAACTTCAACAATGCATATTGTTCATTTTTTAGTTTACTTTTTTTATTTAAATTATGTACTACACTTAAATTTTTTTATTTTTTAGTTTTTTCATGTTATTTTTAAACTAACTCATGAATCTCAAATTTGGATTTGTCAAGTTACTAGATAAATTAGTCATAATAAAAGAATATATAATATATTGTATTAATTGATTATGATATATATTAAATTTATATGATATATATTTTATTTTGCTATCTTCTAATAAATAATCAATTAAATACAAATATGTATGTGCTTCATTTATCAAATAAGTTAACAAATCCAAATTTCATGTCAACACGTTCCTCGAATAATAATATTACAACATTCAAATTAAACAAAATAGTCAATGTATTAAATAATTTAAATAAAAAAAGCTTCAAAAAATAAAAATTATGCATTTCATTAGTTTCTTGAGTAACTCGGGAAACTCGATTTTAACTTTGTCGAGTTATGCTCTACAATGAATAATCAGTTCTTTTATATCAATAATATTTCATATTCTATAACCTAATATAATAAATTAGCTATTATAAAAAATTTTATATATTATTTTAAATTAATATAATATATCATATCTAATTTTATGAAATATAAAAACACAGTGGAGTAAAATTTGTTATAATAATTATTTTTATTTATTACAATAATTATATGAAATTATATTATGGAAATCATTTTTTATTTATAATTACTATTTATAATATTCTTTATAACAAAATTTATATTAATATTCATGAAGACAATTTATAAATAAAAATTTAATAAATTTTATAACAATTTATAAAAAAATTTATTTAATATCAATTTGTTATAATAAATTGATTACACTCATTAAATCATTATAATTGATTAATAATCTAATAGTACAAAATTAATTTTGTTATGTTATAAATTTATTATAATAATTGTTTATTGTAGTATGTAATAGTAATTTCTAAAAGAAAAGAAAATATAATATATTGTATTAGTTCATTATGATACATATTATATTTATATAATATTTACTTTATTATAATTTTCTGCTTACTATAATCTATTATACTAAATAATACATTAAAATTATTTTGTTTTTTTCTGTCACCGTCAATTAACTAGACCAAATGCTTGCCCAATATTTAAAATTTTCCATTCTATAGCTCGACAAACGTTTTCCACATAGATAGTCTTTTATTGTTAAAGGAAAATGTTAGTTTTTTTTTTTTTTTTTTTTTTTTTAATGGTGAACTTTTACATTTCTAATTTTTTTATAAATTAAAATTTGATTCGAGTAGGTGTAAACAACAATTAATTATATTATGACCCTCTTTTTCTGTATATTTTTTCACTTTTTAATATTTAAAATTCTTCACAAGGAAAAAGGGAGGATTTTTGTGCAGCTTTGAGAGTTCATGGGTGCATATCTAAGATGATTCACTGCAAATGCTAAGAGTTGTATTATTTTTTGTCGCTGCTTTTGGAGAACTGATTATTAAGCTTATTAGATTATTAAACAAAGCATTAGAATTTTTTAACTTAGCAAAGGCATGAGACAATTAGAAATAAAATCCCACCATTGGAACAACATAACTTTACAAAAATTAAATCAAAAATTTTTTTTTTTGTTTCTCGAGTAACTTGAGAAAGTCATTTAGGAATTTTTTTTTTTTAAAATACTAACTTTGCCAAGTTATAAGGCAAATTGGGGAAAAAGGTAAAAAAAAAATTTCCAAAATTTTCACTTAGTCATGGAAACAATTCATTTGACATATAAAACGATCACCGAAAAATATGAAATTTTCAGGGAACATAGAATACTCATGTAGCTACCACATATCAAAAATTGATACTCCGACGGCATGTTTCGACTTACTAAAATGCTTACTGAAACATCCTACTGGAATAGGGAGGAAAAAAAAAATAGAAAAAGTCGACAAAAAAAAATTAAATAAAATAATTGGGCCTTGTCGGGAATTTTTTTTTTTAACCTTTGTCGAATTACTCGACCAAAAAATAAAAAAATTAATTTTTTTTTTCCCTTAGTTGAGTTATTCGACCAAAAAAATTATATTTTTTTTCCTTTTATCGAGTAACTCGACACAAAAAAAAGTTAAAAAATTGTCAAATTGGATTTAAGACTTAAAATTAAAAAATTTATATAAAAGTCAATAAATGCGGGCATTGCCCATCCAACTATCACTAATTTGTCCTACAAATTTCCATTATATTTTTATAAAATCAGCTTTTGTTAACTTTATCGCTATTATAAATCAATCAAAAAACTTTAAGTAGTGTAAATATCTTCTTAAACTTTTGAGTGGCATTTTCTCTAATTATTTTTATTTATCATCAGAAAAAAATACAAACAAGTAAAGAAATTTTAGTAACACTGCTCTTATTTTGACCCAGGTTTTGTTGTTAATGTTGTAATTAATTTTTCTTTTAGTGATTTACGTATGTGGTATGTGATTAATGTGTAAGTCTTGGAGTAAACCCAAGGTAACAATTCAAAGAATTATTAACATTTTCATAGTCCTCTATTTCATATATGAAAAGGAATCAAAGAATCAAGAAATATGCCATTATTCTACAAATTTTATATCAAGTGTACTCAAGAAAAAAATATCAATATATTTTAAATAAATGGCCGAAAATTAGAGAAAACATTTGAAGAAATTTTAACATGTCTTTATTATTTGTTAATTATTTATTTTTTTGGTGTGTATGAGCAAATTGTATACAATTCGCTCTAAATTTGTTACATTTTTCAAATTTGTTTAAAAATTTTAATTTCATATTTTTTTTTGGTCATTTCAATTACATTTAAAACCTAAAATTTTTTCCTATATTTGTCACTTACGTGCAATGCACGGCACTAAAGACTAGTGTATATATATATATTAAACACTTTAGAATTGTGGGGGTGACACAATCTTGGAAGGAAAATGCTTGTTAAATAGCAAGTTGGACCAAAAGTTGAACTACCATTGTTAAAATGTCAATTATGTTTTTTGAAAAGACATAAAGGAGAATTTGAATTATGTCTTTTCAAAGGACAAATTTGACATTTTGACAATGATAGTCTAATTTTTGGTCCAACTTGATGTTCAAGTAGCATTTCCCATCTTGGAATTAGACAATAACACAAACAAGAAAAGCTGGGTTTGGTGGGGAGGAGGAGGAGGAGGAGGAGGAGGTGGTGGTGGTGGTGGTGGTGGAGAAATCACTGCATTTCGGAGTTCGAGCGGTGGAATTCATCATCAATCTTCGTCTTTTTTTTCTGTTATCTTTTTTATTTGGTGGTGTACTTAATCTTTCATACTCATTTTTGTAATTCGATGTGTAATTAAATTTTTATTGTTAAGACAAAATGATGAAACGTTTAATTTTATTGTTTAATTTTGACGCAAAATATGAGTTTATGTTGAGTTTCTATTGTAGTTATATCACTCTTACTGATTGATGATATAGCACTCGCAATTGGCACTAATTATGGTATCCAATGTCCACGTGGTATCACCATATTAGTCACTTTTTAAAAAATTTAAAAAGTTATCAGTAACTTTTTAAAAAGTGACCAATGTGGTAATGCTACGTAGATAGTGAGCACTATAATTAATGTCCATTGTATGTGCTATATCATCACTTCTTATTTTTATATTTCATAGTTTATTTTATTAATGATGTTGAACTTGTACAAAAAACAAGAGGTCTAGAGTAATGTGCATGTTTAAAACTATGTTTAAATTTATTTGGGAGATACTATTAAAAACTTTTTTGAACTGCAACATGAACAAAATATCTTCAAAATGTGATATGTGAAATTAAATCGAATAATCTAATTTTTAATATTTAAAAATTCAAGAACATAACAAAATCACAATTTTATTGCAAAATCGCGTGCGTTACACGTGTACGTAACTCGTTTCTTTAAAATAATTATTACCAATGGAAAGAATTATTTAAAACATTAAGCATAATTCCATAAATTTGTTTGAAAAGTCACACTTATCCAATATTAGGCAAACAAGCCCTCAGAACATCCTTTACAAACGCGCTTACAGCCACGTACTCTGCAGACGCTCTTTCAAAAGCTTTACACCGCAACAACTGTGGGAAAAAGAGCCAAAAGGCTGTGATCATCGTAAATCCAATGGTGGAGATCGTCGCAATAATCCTGGGTATGTGAATCCTCCTTCCCTTAGTTGACTTTTTGACCCCAATCTCAGCAGTTAAAAACGCGCCATGAAGCAAGAAAAAACAGGTGATTTCCCAAGTGGGCTTCACGCGGCCCAAATAATAGTATATGAGCTCATGAATGAGGGCCGAAACAACAAAAGTTGACATTATAGCAGGGAGTGCAGCCCATTTTTTGCCCACAATGTTAACTGACCAGCTGCGTACAGGGACGTATATTGAAGGACGCAGTATACGGGATACCATGAGGTTCCACCGACGACCCCAAAAGTCATGCAGTGAGGTCGAAAGGTATGGTTGATTGAACTGTGGCTCGAGCTCATTTCGTAGCAGGGCCTGAGCCATGGCTCCAGTAATTGCTAACCCAATCTCCAAGGCAAAGTATATATAAACACAGTACATTCCCAGTATAATTGTTGGATGTATATAATCAGTGTAATCATAATTAATCTTAAGTAATAAAGCCCACAAAAAACCCTTTACAGCATAATTGAAAAGTGATTTGTGGGCTTTTTCAGTCTGAGAGTTTTGAAGCTTAATGGGGAGACAAGCAATAGCGAGAAATGCTAAGAGGGACAGTTCTGAAGGGTCTGATAAAGGGCCTTTGTTGAAGGCGAACATGAGTAACTTGAAATTGGCGAGCCAGGCAATGAAGAAGGAGGTGAAGCCGACGAAGAGCATGGAGTGGAGCTTTAGAGGGAGGAGGAGGAAGATGAAGACGACGGGGAGAAAAGCGACTAGTCTTGGGGTGCCTTTTGAGAGAATTTTGCCGGAAAAATAACAGTAGGATAGAGATAGCAAAACTAATAGCCATACAATGATGAAATTGTTAATCTCTCCTTGCATCCAATAACTCAGCACCTTAATCATATCAGTATCACCCTCCATTTTCTCTATATCTATATCAGTAATGTGCATGTTTTCTTGATTGCCATTTGCCTGCCTTAGGATTATAAGGATATATAGGGTTTAAGTTGGTTAAAAAGAAAAGTTTCTTAATTCTTGAGGAGCAAATTGATGTTTACATTACAACTTACAATTCAATTGTTTTCAAGATTGAAATTAAATGTTCCAAAAATGGAATTCTTGCAAATATATATATATATATATATATATATATATATATATATATATATATATATATAGTATTCAAACACGTCTTACAAATACAACCTGGTAACCTCCATATCCCAATTTTTTACTTGTTGGACTCTCCTCGATGTGATGCTTGATAAGTGTACAAGTTACATTAATTTTCGCTCTAATTTGGCGCGATTGTTTCCATGTTTTTGCATTGTCGGACGGATCACGGACTTGGGACGAGTTTGAGACGAAGGAGGGGGAAAAGATGGTGCACAACACGAGAATATAACACGAAGAACGAAATGAAAAAAATTCACAAGTAAAGTCGCGTGTGGGCCCACGAAAAAGCGACCTGAACTCACTACAGCATATCGCACGCGAGCTCAAAGCCTGTTGTTGTTTCAGAATTCGTGTGAGATTCGTCTGAGCAATTCTTAAGAGTGTTTTAGGTACCAGTTGGACGAAACATGAATATCTGATGGTTTGGACTGGAGAGGGTTCTTCAATCATACTTTTGACACATAAGAAAACACCAAACACTTGGCTTGGGTTTGAAGATAAACGAAGAAGAAGAAGAATTTAATTGGGATAATTTTAGAGTTCAAGCTGTCGGGATTCAGAATCGATCTTCATCTTTCTTTCTCTTTTATTTTCAAAACTTGGTGACGTACTTATTCTTTTCTTTGTGTTTTTACAAAACTATGTGTACTAATTTTCTTAGTTAGGACTAACAATATAGCCTAATTTGATATTTTAATTTTAATTATTAAGTTTCGACTTTCAATATGTCGTTTTTATTATTGTTCTTAATGCTTTTTATTAGCTGGCTAATAATTGATTAAATTGTGAACAATAACGAGACCGAAAAGTAATTTATTTGTTTACACCAAAACTATGAATCTATATAGAAGATAGAAATATGTAATTTGTGCAAGTGTGTTGAATTTCTTAGTGGTCAAATGCACTTTTATATATTGAAATTCATGTAGAGATATAATAAATTCACTTATTTAAGTAGACATGATTTTGTTTGAGAGAGATTATCAAATAAATTAGAAAAGTTCATCTGAATACATGCATATAATATTGTTGATATTAGGTGAAATCTCAAATTTAGATTGTCGACCAACTTTTACTTAATTTTAGCTTTTAGTTTAAAAACCACAAACTAAATTGAATCTTTTAAATTGTTTACACAGAAGTTAGAATTAGCTTAAATTGATAGATAATAATATAGTTTTCGTAGAGTTGATATTGAATTGATCGTGATATATACATTTTATATTTATTCAGATTTGAAATCGTCATAGAAGTTGTATCATTTATTTTATTCTATTGTTTTTGCTCATGTCGGACTAATCTTTCTTTTATAAGACCTAAAATATACTTTAAAATTGAAGTTCGAAACAAACAAGTATTAATTTGGCACAAAAATTTTATTTATAGAAATGAAATTACTTTTGTTTAAAAGACAATTATTGGAACTTAAGTAGTGTGAAGTCTTCAAATACCATGTCGTGTGCATGAATAAATATTAAAAAAATACTGCACATTAAAATGGAAGATAAAAATATCAAAAGAGTATTAAGTTAGAGACGACACGTACAATTTTATAATATAGTTATTGTGTACCCACTCACCAATATATATACATAGCATTTATCCAAGTGTAAAGGGAAATGATCATCACTCGATCGGCTGCAAAATTGTGTTGATTGATTTTTGATAATTCACTTCATTGAAAAGTATAAAATACCTAAGCATCTGTTTGGCAGCTGTAGTGCTGAAATTATATTTTAAGTGTTTATATTATAAGTTGTGGATGAATGTGTAAATAAAAATGAATTGTAAATTGTGGGTCCTACTTCTATAAAATTTGTGAATAAAAAGTATATTTGACCTATATTTGATCAATCTTAAATTATAATTTAAACTGATTAAATTAATCAAACAAATAATTTATTTATATATTTCATAGAGGTTATACATCTTTATATTTTTCAATATTGTCCCAAAGAAAGAGAGTTTTCGACTTGTAATCTTGTTCAAAGATTTATAGAGAGGACTTTCTCAACAATCATAATCACTTAAGGTAGTAAATGAAAAGAAGTGAGACGATTTTCAAATTGTATAAACTGGTAAAAAATGTTGTCTTGACCCAACTATTATGACTAGATTAGTAAGTAAATGAGTTGCCAACAAATGTTTTGTACGCAATATTGTAAAGACTACAATCAATACAATTTAACTTCTCTTTTTATTGATATTGTCTTGTTGTGCAATTTATCTTGTTGATCAATTAATTAAGGCTTGTAAAGGGATAACATTTTTGAACTAAAATACCCTTGATAAATTTAAAAAGTCTTTCAAATTTGTTCAATTAAATCTTAATTAATTAAAGTTTTTAAAATTCTTCACCATACATCTACACATACCCCCTTCATTTTATGAATTGAATATAATTAATTGAAAACACTAGCCTCCAACTCTAATCATCACACATCACTCCAATTTACTATTTATCAATTTATTTATGGGTCGGATGCTTTTCACAACAGTATTTTTAAGATAGTAAATAAAATTGTGAAGGAACCATGGATCACATCATTATGAAAACTATATTGGAAAATTACTCTGTGTGCCTATTATGTAAATTCTTATATTGTTATTACCACAAATGACATAATTATCTTGAAATAAATGTTGATATTGATCTAGCTCAGTAATCGCCACAACAATTTTGTGCTTGGCTTTGGAGTGCGTTATGACGGTGACTGTGGACATAGATTTCTTGGTAGAGACGTAGTCGGAGGAGGAATTATCGAAGAGATTGTTTGGTGCTGTTAGAATTTGTCAAATAGAAGTGGATTCTGCAACATTTGTTGAAAATGCCATGCCATTAAAAAATGTTTTGCCCATCAAAGATGAAAGTGTAAATGAAGATGAATAATAAATTTTATCATTAGTAAATTTATGAATTTTCTCAATTATGGTAAAAATTGAGGGTAAAATTGAAAATTTTTTTACACCTTACATTGAAGACACATGGCTATAATAAATACCTAATCCTTAGAATAAATGATTATTAGAAAACCAACATCACCATACAATGACAATGAAACACTAAGTGAATAAAGTTGTATAGTGAGCTTTTACTTATTTATCAACTTTTATACACGAAAGATAGATTTACGAAGCATGGATATGAGTTACCAAATATTCTTGGCTTATCAATGCATCATCTTATGTGGAAATGTCAATTTGAGTTTCTTTATGCTTGAACTTTTGTTATAAAATGATTTCCTTACAATATGTTAATTTTAAAATGTGATGGTAGTTAAAGTTTTTAAGGTTTTTATAATAATTTTATATAAAACCGACATCTAATATATCAAGTGTACTCATATTAACAAAAATCAACTTCAAGCACAAAAAAAAAGGTAACTAGAGACTGATTTCGAATTCAAATGGCTGACAATCAGTTGGAATATAAACTCAAAACTTTTAAATCTTGAAAAACTACAATTTACTTGTTTGTTGCTGTTTCGAACCTCTTTTCATAAGTTCATGATCAATCATTTTCAACACTCCATTGTTTTTCTCAAATTTCCAAGCAAAGTTTCTGTAATTTTTTAATCCAAGTGATCCGAGGTACTAATTGATGGTTGGATAAATAAAATAAAGAAATAGTTATCGAACTTTTATTATTTAAAATTTTTAAAAAATAAAAATAAATTCACAATGTTATTACAAAATCACTTGCAAAGCACTTGTTATTAACTAGTACTACATCTAATATTTTTGGACAATTATATCCTTACAAAAATTTTAAAATTCCATATTCACCCTTAATTTTATTTTAGTTTGTAAAATATTGTATTATATTATATTATATCACATCGATACAACAAATTAATTAAAATTTTCTAAACAAAACTAAAAATCATAACATGCATTTTTTACATCTCCTTGAAGAAAATTTATGGCAGATTTTTTTTTTAAAAATATAAAAATCAGTATAATGCATACTTTTGACGAGTGCATCTCATTGTTGTCCCTAAGCCTACATTAACCTTTAACACCACAAATTTGTCTACCATCATTAAACTGTATAACACAAACCATCCCATATTCAAAAATTCAAAAACTTTTCTTCTCCTACTATTATTAAATTATATAACACAATCCCATTAATGTACAATAATCTTATAATATTTTACTCTCCCATATTCAAAAATTCAAAAACCTTTTCTCCACGATTATTAAACTATATAACACAATATTTGAGTTTGACAAGAGATTCAAATCTCATCTGTTATATCTGGAAGCATCAAGAACTCCACCACTGACAAAGATCCGACGTTGTTTCGATAACCTTAATTCAGGTTCTTTCTTTCCCTTGTTGTATGTATGCGTGGAAGCTTGTATCTGTATTTATAGAATTTTTTTGCGTCAACCTTCATACATTTGGTTTTTGAATTTTCTTTTGCTTCTTAATGTCCTAATGCTTAATTTATGATTTATTTTTGTGGTTAGAGTTTTTGAAGTTTGCTGAATTACTAGAGTTTGCTTAATTTATGATTTATTTATAATTTATGATTTATTTTTGTGGTTAGAGTTTTGAAGTAAACAAAATTGTGAAGGAACCATGAATCATGAAAACTATAGTTGAAACTTACTTTGCGTGCCTATTAGGTAAAGCCTTGAATTGTTATTATCTCAAAGGGCATAATTATCTTGAAATAGATGTTGATATTGGTAGCTCAGTAATCGCCACCGCAATTTTGCATCTGACTTTGGGGTGCGTTAGGGCAGTGACGGTAGACATGGGTTTCTTGGTGGAGGCACAGTCGAATGATAAATTATTGAAGAGATTGTTTGGTGTTGTTAGGATTTGTCAAATGGAGGTGAATTCTGCAACATTTGTTGATAATGTCATGCTATTAAAGAAAGTTTTTCCCTACGAATATGAAAGTGAAAATGAAGATGAATAATAAGTTTTATTGTAAATTTTCTCATCGGTAAGTTTATGATTTTTCTCAATCATGGTGAAAATGGAAAGTAAAATTGAAAACTTTTGTACACATTAAATATTGACAATTTTGTACACCTTACATTGAAGACACATAGCCCTAATAGATACATAATCATTAGAATAAAAGATATTTAGAAAATCAGCATCACCACACCGTGACAATATTAGAGCACCAAGTGAATAAAGTTGTCAATAGAGCTTTTACTTGTGCTTTAACTTTTATACAAGAAAGATAGATATACAAATCATGGATATGAGTTACCAATTATTCTTGGGTTATCAACGTATCCCCTTATGTGGAAATGCCAATTTTAGTTTCTTTATGCTTGAACTTTTGTTATAAAAGTTTAAAATCATATGTTTGGACTGTTAGTTTTGAATTGAAATGATTTTCTTTCAATCTGTTAATTTTAATATTTCTTCAAATTTTCAAGTGGTCAAAAGTAGTGTTCGGCCTAAGTTTGAAATAAGAAAATTCTCTAATTTTCTTTTATTTTGGTGTGATTTGTTTATTCTTTAGTTCATTATAGTGTTTAATGATATATTTTTTCCTCATAGGTACAATGCCGCCAGAACGAAAAGACCCGCCAACAAAAAATGGAAAAGAGAAGATCGATTCATCATCTAACCGACGTCGACAAGTGGAAGAACATGTTGATGCCGGTGGTATCCAAAGGTTTTGGGGTATAGAAGAAGAGAACTTTTACAACAAGTGGCTAATGAAGAAGAATATATGGGGCGAAAGGAAAGTAATTCTGACAGATTTCCTTTACTCTGAAATGGTGAATCTTATCAACTTTTGTGGCTGGCAAAAGGTGGCAGGTAAACCTCATTTCGCCTACCCTTTGTTGGTCAAAGAGTTTATTGCCAACTCCAATCATTCCATCGAGGAACCTAAAGCAGACCATAGGTATACAACTTGGGTTCGTGGAGAATGGATTAATTTCAGCCCAGCCGTGATAGAAAATTATTATGGGCTAACCACCAACAACATTAAGCATGTATCGGCCGAACTTGACATGACACTAGTGACTTAGTTTCTTTATGGAAGAGCAGACACATGGCCTATTGTTGGACCCAAATTTCTACACAATCAGCTGACGAAAAGCCTGCATAACATTGACCCCACCTTCCACTGCATGGACTTCAATGAATCTCGGGCCCATTTTCTTTATCATCTTGCGAGCGGACAAAAAATTGACTTGGATAATCACATCTTCTGTTTCATTGTTGATCTTGCATCACAGTGTGAGTTTGGTCACTCCCTTATGTTTTCTTGTCTCATTAGTTCCATTTGCCTATCAAAGGGAGTGCCGTTACTTCTATATGAGGAGCTCGATACCCCCGAAGCACCTATTAAAAAACAGACATTAGGCAATTGTATGGCTAGATAAGCAGCAGACAATCCAGCTCCAGTACCGACAGCCAAAACTGATCATCTCCTACGTCAGATTTTCACCCAGTTATCCAAGCAGGGTCGGGTTTTGAGTTTTATTCAGAGAACGCAGTTGGCCATGCAATGCACGATAGACCATATGTGTATTGAAATAGACTCATTGAACGTAGCAAACACTGCGCTCAGAGCGAAGCAACGAACTATAAACTATACCTATGATGATGTCAACCACTGAATGCTTCAGTTTGTGCGATGCATGGATGATATTTATACCATCGTCTCTCAGCCCTCAGTCCTGAGCGCTTCTCACCACGAGTTCACTTCTGCTGGACCATCCAATTAGCCAAGACCTTCTTTTCCACATTTACTCCTTTACCCCCCGAAAGTACCTGATCTTTTCTTTCTTTAATTTTGTTCGAATTTGCTCTTACATTATGGACAATGTAATGTTTTCAATTGGAGGTGGGTTAAGTATTAGAATACTTAATGGTTGAATTTTGAATTAGCTTCGGGTCTGTATAACTACAAATTTCGTTTTTTAAAAAAAAAAAATAGTTTATTTGTCTAGTTATTGTTGAATATCTTACTACCAATGATGATATTTATTTGAATTTGAATATGTTTTTAGTTAGAATATTAGACAACACTTTAACTCGTACTTTTACTTAAATACTTATACATGTTAGACTAGATTAATGAAGCACATTGCCACTATTAACTTATCATTGATATAGAAACATGACTTGAGTATTTTTGTTGATATTATTGACCTAAAATTATTGTGAAAATCTCGTTCCTAAATCTTTAAGCTAGTAACCAAACTGTTTTGAGAACAGTTTTGGGGTGTTAAAGTTATTACGTATGTTTTGAGAATTTTGATGGTTTGGGTTTTTTGGGGTCTTATCTTTGGTTGAATATGTAATAGTCAATGAATTTAAACCGAGCACTACTCATTGCTGATAAAAATAAAATAAAATATCTGACTCGAATAATTAAGCTTGTTAGGGTATTTTAAATTATGGTGCCCTATAGTCATCTTACTTGGGAGTTATTGCCCTCAAGCTCAGTACATGGGTCATATATTAACAAAAAAAATAAAAAAAATAATTTAAATTTTACATCTTCACTTCTCTTATAGCTTGTGAGACTCGAACAATTAAGTCAGTTAGGATATTTTAAAACTTGGTGCCCTATAGTCATATGACTTAGGAGTCATCGGCCAAAGCTCGCAACAAGGTTCACACAGAAAACTAGTGAGAGAGAATTATTGTACAGGATAAAAAACTATCTATATTAGTTAAATAAATAAAAAGAGTTAGAAGTGCTCGATAAGGATTGCTAGTTAGAACCTCAGAAACTGAAGATGAGAATTTAGAAATCACTCACTATCCAAGTTCTAATTTTTACCACTTTATTTGAAAAAGCATTGTATTGATCAATAGAAACCAAATTCAATAGAACACATTGGGATTGGACTACAAAGGATTTGAGATTGTAAAAATATCAACAACACAATATTAGTCGTGGTCTAATACAAATGTAAGTTCAATTTTTGGTTAACCACACACTCACTAAAGGTCGAGCATCGGATAAGTGAATTTTTTTATGTTGTTGTTTAATCTCTTTCTAAAAGTGTTGCTTTATTTTTGAACTTAAGGCATATGATAAAAAATTTAACATAAACTCAATTCCTGTTAATTTGTTTAGCTTAGTTTAAATTTACAGTGTATTTTCATTTTTGTTCAAGGATGAACAAATGTTTAGTTTGGGGGTGTTTGATAAGTGCGTTTTGTGCGCTTATTTGGGCCTTTAAACTAAGTTTTTATCCCATTATATTATTGATTTTATACTTAATTTAATGTGTAATTCTTTATATTTCAGTTTTGGACCTGTATGTAAGAAATTGGAGAAGAATGAATAAAAAAGCAATAAACTAGAAGATGTCTCGAAAGTATGGAAACTCAATTGTACTCAATTGAAACTTGAAAGACCAAATTAGAGGTTATGAAAAGTTGTAGGATGAAAGAAGACAAAATAGAAAGTTAGAGGACCAAAAGGCAAAATTTGAAAAGCTTCAAGCTAGGGCGATCGCCCAACTTATAGCTGGGCAACCGCCGAGCAACTCAGAACAAAAGCAAAGAACAAATCAATTGAACTGGGCGATCGCCCAGTGTAAATGTTGGCGGGAAAAATTTTATTTTCCTTTTCGAGTTCTAATCCGATTAGGAAATGTTTTGGCCCACGATTTTAATGACTTTTGAGAATCTTTTGGACACTATTAGGGAACTATAAATATGGATGAAAAACTCATAGTATAGTGTTGAATTTTGGGAGAAAAACAATAGACGAAAACACCAAACGGAGATCAAGATTTACTCTTTGAAGAATTCAACGAAGATCAAGATCTAGACATCATCTTCTCGAGTTTTTTTCTTCTTCGGGTGATGAATTCTATATTTCTTTTTCTCTTTATTTCCTTATTATTAGTATGATAGGTTAGTTTATTTAGCGTTAGAATTACGATGAAACTTGTAGTTTAAATTCTTATATCTAAAGACTTAGTTTTTGACGATTTATTTCAATATAGTTTTTAATAATTAATTTTGATTTATTTGGATCTACAATTATATACGTAGTAACTGTATGATTGTTGTGGTTTGTTTTACTATCGAAAGATCAAATGTATGTTAGACACTATTTTAATTATCTTAAAGTCTGATATAGAATAAAAATATACCGTTATACTTTATGTGATTTTTAATTATCCATAGAAATTTAATGCATTCGTTTATATTCACATTCGTCATAGAGATATAGTAGAGTCATACTTATGAATAAGTTTAATTTCATTCAAGAGAAACTATTAAATAATTTAGGAATATTGATTGTCATAATTGATATACTTTGTCATAATCAAGAATCAAGATAGATGAATTAACAACTATAAGCTGATTCAGGATCCTAGTACTTTTCTTTCTTAAAGTTAAAGTAATTTTCATCATTCTAATTTTCCACTTATTTGAATTATAGTCATTTAATTGTTCTTAGTTTATATTTTAATTAGTTTTAATAGCAAAATTTTCAAAGTTAACATATTCGATTAATGTTAGTATAATTGCAATTGAATTATCTAAATCCTTGTGGGAACGATACTTGGACTCATAATCCACTTTATTACTTGAGCGATTCGTACACTTGCGGGATATTAAAAACATAAAATTGATGACAAATTTTTGACGCCGTTGTCGAGGATTTAGTTATAAAGAGATGCTAAGTTATAAGGAGAATATTTGTTACATTAAATGAGAATATAGAGTTGTAGTAGTAAAAATTATTCTACTGGTCCAAATATCCCAAAAAATATACAACGAGGCCAAAAAAAAGGCCCATCCGACAAAACACCAATTTGGCCCAACTCGAAGATATCATATAACTCGAAAATATCACGGGTCGGCCCAAAACCTCCGAAAGTCTATCCTCAAGACGATTCAGTCATATCGTAATAGAATTGACCATATCTCCACCTAATCGAAAATCTCGGAGAATCTCCACCGGTTTCGACTAGACGGTTGTGACATTGCTCCTATAAATACTACCATCTACCAGATGAAAGGGACGCTCACTTGAAAACATTCAACTTCAATTATTCACTTCTCGTCTGACACTCTCGTATTCATCTATACAAGCTTACTGACTTGACCGTCGGAGAGTATTCGGCCGACACAACACCGGTGTCCTCTTGAGACCATTTAATGGTTTTTATTTCGTAGAGTATTTTCTGAATTCTTCAGGATTGCTGGTGGCCCAATCAATCAGAAATTTTCAATTGTAGAATCTACCGTCTACAATTTGGCGCCCACCGTGGGGCCCTAGTAATCATTCTGACGAACAAAGTTTTTCATATTTTCCCGTATATCGTTATTATCCATCACTCTCCAATATCACCATGTATGGAACTTCTGAAACCTATCGCACGGATGGCCATATTGATTACACTTTCAATGAAGCGGCCCATCAAGAAGCAGAACGATTGATTTTCCAAAAGGTAGAAGCAATAAGGCAACAAGGGGATGGCCCTACAACCGTCTAGCCAACTACGATTCAGTCAACTGCCATCCGTCCAGACTTTACCCACTCTCAACCTACTGCTCTACCGAGCGATGTAACTACTCAACTAGCGTACCTCATTGAGTTAACCAAGAAAAATTCTCAAATATTGAAAAGACTAGAAGCGGAGAATCAAGGACTTCAAGAGAAGATATAATCATTAGCGGCAGATCCGTTTATTGCACGCCCCTCTCGATTCCAAACTTCTGTCAGGTCGATGCCTTTACTTGACCAAAATGCACTTAGGACAATCGGTTCGAACGTCCAATTCACTACACCGTTGCACAGAGGATCGGTTGACGTCCAACCTCAATCTACCACTGGGCTGAATCTAGAGTATGAACGAAAGCTAGCCGCAATCGAAGCCATGGATCAATGTATCCCTGGAGTACTCGTACCAATCAAGAAGAGCGTGGTTGGTTGTTTTCCGATTCTCTATTTAATGACGAAATCGCCCTGGTAGAGATGCCTAAAAAGTTCAGCTTCTCCAATATGAAACTTTATGATGGAACTGCCGATCCAGACGACCATATAGCTCAATAAAGGCGAAGAATGTTTACTGCCGCTATACCAAGAGTCCTTCGCGAGGCCTGCATGTGTAAGGGGTTCGACTCCAATCTTATGGGGCCGGCCCTACAGTGGTATACAAACCTTTCTAACAACTCTATTTCATCATTCGCACAACTAACTGATACTTTTTTTTGAGCAGTTTGTAAGAAGCAGAAAACTCGAGAAGAGGTCCGACGACCTTTATCATGTAGTGCAACGAAGAAGTGAATTGCTCTGTGAATTCGTCAAGAGATTCAACTGGGAGAAAGTTTCTATCCTAATTGCAACCAACAAACTGCAATTTCTGCCATCCGAAGATACTGACTTATACAAAGAATTGACCAAGTACCCATGCAGCATAATGGATGATGTCTTGGCTAAAGCTTGGGCCCAAATCAAATGGGAAGAAAATGATGCCAACTTCAATTTCACTAGGCGCTATCCCTCTAGAGAAGAGTCGCAAAGGCAATATAGAGGAGAAAAATTACCTATAAGTTCTTATTCTTCTATAGACAGAAGAGACCCCAAGTGCAGAGATTTACCCAGACCACTTGATTGCCCATCCGTAAGGACAAAGACTTGAATTCCTGAATACTATCTTTCTATCGCACCAACTGAACTAATTGCGGTGCTCAAGAAGATGGGTAATGTGGTGAATTTTCCCAGCAAGATGAGCAGCTCTAGTGATCAGCGTGACAAGAATAAGTGGTGTGAATTTTATGCAGACCATGGCCACTGGACAGATGATTGCATTGCACGAAGGTTGGAAGTAGCAGAACTATTGAAACAAGGACATCTCTCAGACCTTCTAACCAAAAAAGGTAAAGAAAACCTAGCCAGACGAACACAACAGTCATGTAGTAAGCAATAATCTACTCCAACGCCCAAACCAACGCATGATAGAACTGTTAACTTCATCACTGGCAGGTCAGAAGTTAGTGGGATAACAGGGGCATCAGCACAAAGGCACACTCGCCAAGCGACCTATCCAACCCAAAATGCAAACCAAGTGAACGAACCAGACTCACCACAAATCATCAGTTTTATAACCTCAGAAGCTACAGAGCTATTGAATCCACACCATGATGTTTTAGTCATATCTCTAAACATCACGAACTGCTTAATCAAGCGCATTATGATAGACAATGGGAGCAGTGCCAACATACTTTTCTTAGAAACAATAAAGGCAATGGGCAATCCAGAAGAAAATATTACTCGACGGACGACGATACTGATCAGCTTTAGTGGTGAACAAAAGAACACTTTAGATGAGATCGTGCTACCTGTTTACGCTGAAGGAGTTAACCTCCACACCAGATTCATAGCGATGGATTGTCCATTAGCGTATAATGCCATCTTGGGGAGGCCCTGGATCCACGAAATAAAGGCTGTACCATCAACGTTTCATCAAGTACTTCGTTTCTCTACCAAATGGGGAATAAGGCAGATCCTTGGCAACCAAAGGGATTTCAGAAACTGCTACCAGAATTCACTCCGCTCTAGCCAGAGCTCAGCAATTATAGCAATGCCAGCTCAACATCCCAGACTATCCAGACATAGAAGTTCCAGATGAAGTCCAGATCAACCCTAACTTTTCAGAACATAAAATTCAGGTGGGATCAAAGCTGGAGCCAGAACTCAGACAACGTCTCATCAAATTTCTCATGAAAAACCATGACTGCTTTACTTGGTCTCACAAAGACATGATCGGTGTTAACCCAAAAATCGTTACGAACAAGTTAAATGCTGAACCTGAATACATTCCAGTCAAGCATAAATGAAGAAGATTTGCACAAAAAAAAAACGTATAATCAATGAAGAAGTGCAAAAGCTCATAAAAGCTTTCTCCATTCGAGAAGTTCATTATCCCGCATGGCTCGCCAATGTAGTGGTAGTAAAGAAGAAGAACGAAAAATAGAGAATCTGTATAGACTTTACAAACTTGAACAAGGCTTGCCCAAAGGATAGTTTTCCTTTACCACACATCGACATGATGGTATACGCAACGGCCAGACATGAACTTTTAAGCTTCATGGACGCTTTTTCGGGATACAACCAGATCTTGATGCATCCAAACGACCAAGAAAAAACTTCTTTCGTGACAGAACGTGGTACATTTTGCTACAAGTTGATGCCATTCAGACTCAAGAACACCGGAGCAACATATCAACGACTGGTGAACAAAATGTTCTCTGATCACCTAAGAAAGTCCATGGAAGTCTACATCGACGACATGCTAGTTAAGTCCTTGATTGCATAGCAACACATAGACCATCTCCGACAATCTTTTGACATTCTAAAGAAATACAACATGAAGCTCAATCTAACCAAGTGTTCATTTGGAGTATCATCCAGAAAGTTTCTCGGCTACTTGGTGATCCAGCGGGGGATCGAGGCAAATCCAGATCAAATCCGTTCAATCATCAATATCCCATCTCCTACTAGCATCAAAGAAGTTCAGAAGCTTACCGAAAGGCTTGCAGCTCTTAATAGGTTCATACCTCGATCTTCTAAAAAATGCCAACAATTCTACCATATTTTGAAGAAAAATAAAACTTTTGAATGGACTCCTGAATGTGAAGAAGCGCTCCAACATCTCAAACAATACTTAACTTCACCTCCTCTTTTATCCAAACCAAAAGACGGAGAACAACTCTACATGTACTTGGTGGTATCAGAAACAGCGGTCAGCGCTGTCTTGGTTTGTGAAGAAGAATGAAGACAATTCCTCATCTACTATGTCAGCAAAGTATTAATAAATGCAGAAACTCGCTACAGCCAATTGGAAAAACTAGTTTTATCACTCATTAGTGCAGCTCGGAAGTTAAGACCTTACTTCCAAAGCCATTCGGTAGCTGTCCTGACTACTTTTCCACTGAGGCAGATACTTCACAAACCTGAACTATCCAGACGATTAACCAAATGGGCTGTAGAGCTAAGTGAATACGACATTTCTTTTGTACCTCGCACCGCCATAAAATCTCAGTTACTTGTGGATTTCATTGTAGACTTCACTCCTAATTCTCAAGCCCTGGCCGAAAAAGAACTTCTCTGCTTAACGAATGGATCTAATTCAGGCACATGGCTACTCCAAGTAGACAGAGCAAGCAATATTAGCGGTACCAGCCATAGTATTATCTTGACATCACCAGAGGAAAACCAGATAGAACAAGCAGTCAAATGTGAATTCAAGGCAACCAACAATGAGGCAGAGTATGAGGTACTCATTGCTGGACTAAACGTAGCAAAAGAAATCGGAGTCACTTGAATAAATGTCCGCAGTGACTCTCAACTCGATGTAAACCAAATCAATGGCACCTTCCTAGCTAAAAACACAAAGATGATCTTATATGGAGTTAGCTAAGCAGCTTTGCAGTAAGTTTGTTGATTTCCAAATCACTCAAGTACTAAGGACTGATAACACCCAAGCAGATGCGTTAGCCGGCCTTGGGACAGCTACAAATACAAAACAAAGTAAAGTTATCCTGGCGGCTTATCTATAGTGGCCATCTGTTTGGAAACTAGGGATGGCAAAAAACCCCGTCCCCCCGTCCCCCCCTCCCCCCCCCCCCCCCCCCCCCGTCCCGTCCCGCCCCGCCCCGCCCCGCCCCGCCCCGCCCCGCCATGTCCCGACCCTAATGGGGCGGGAAATCACCGCCTCGATTACTAAACGGGGCAAGGGCGGAGATCATGGTCCCCGCCCCTCATTACCCGATCCCGCCCCGTTTATTTTATTTTTATATTTTAAAATTTAAATTATGTGTAAAAAAATAAAAAATAATATAATTAATTAATTAAATGGGACGATAAATAGAGATTTTTCTATACCCGCCCAGCCCCGATCCCCGCCCCGCTTTCCAAAAATTCCCGACGGGGCGGGTATGAGAATGGCCGCCCCGTCCCGAACTCGCCCCGTTGCCATCCCTATTGGAAACCAACCGAAATAGAAATCCATCAATCGGAAGAGGAACACTCTTGGATGACTCCAATTGTCAAGTACTTAGAAAACGATGACTTGCCACAAAATAAGAGTGAGGCTCGACGAATCAAGACGAATGCCGCCATGTATTGCATTATAAACAAAAAATTATATATAAGGTCTTTCTCTGGACCATACCTTCGATGTATTGACAATACCGAATCCCAATACCTCCTAACTGAACTGTATGAAGGAGAGTGTGGTAATCACTCTGGAGCTCGAAGCTTAGCACATCGTGCACTTTCCGTTGGATACTATTGGCCGACAATGCGGGTGGACTCAATTGACCATGTTAAAAGATGTGACAAATGTCAAAGGTATGCGGATATTTTCCATCTCCCACCAGAACGGATTAACCCTATCCTTTCTCCCTGGCCATTCATGAAGTGGAGAATGGACATTGTCGGGAAGCTACCAACTGCACCAGGACAACGTGTCTTCGTGATTGCTGTCACATACTATTCTACAAAGTGGATCAAAGTCGAAGCATTTTCACAGATACGTGATTGCGAAGTTATTCAATTCGTCTGGAAAAATATAATTTGCAGGTTTGGAGTCCCAAAAGAAATCATAACCGACAATGGATCACAATTCATCGGCACTGCATTCCAAGATTTTTGTGAGGAATGGAACATCAAATTAAACTTCTCTGCTCCAAGGTACCCCCAAGCTAATGGTCAGGCTGAATCCTCAAATAAAACAATCATGAAGACATTAAAGAAGAGACTCTCAGAAGCCAACGGAAAATGGGCGGACGAACTACCTGGAGTTCTTTGGTCATATCGCACCATTGCTCGCACACCGACTGGTGAAACACCTTTCTCCTTGGCCTATGGCACGGAAGCAGTAATACCAGTAGAAAAAAGCATACCAACCTTCCGCTACGAATGGACAACTGATAAACAGAATCAAACTGAGTTATGCCATGAGTTAGACTTGACAGATGAACGAAGAGAAAAAGCACTAATTCGCACAGCAGCATACCAACAAAAGATTGCCCGTCACTACAACCGTCAGGTGAGAGCTAGAACCTTCAGAAAAGGTGATTGGGTACTACGAAGAGCATTCCAGAATACAAAAGAGATTGGTGCAGGTAAACTTGCAGCTAATTGGGAAGGACCATACTTAATTACCAAAGTGGTCGGGCATGGATCCTACAAATTACACAGTCAAGACGGTAGAGACATAGGCAACCGTTGGAACGCCATCCACCTTCGCAAATACTACTTCTAAGTCTTCTAAACTTATACTTTATTATATCATTGTTTATAATTTTATATGAGAACTATTGTTGACTTAGGCATCGGAGAGCCGATGGTAGAAATGTCGTCGATGACCATAACCTTCCTCTGATCTCAGATGAACCAACAGGGCAAAACCTATCCAACGTTCTCACTATAAAAACCACCATTGAAAGAATCGCAGGAAAAAGTACAGAACGACCCAAAAGACAGCAAAATGGATGAATCCGGACCTCCATCACAGAGTACCACCTTACTTTTTGCATTTCCATAGTTACTTTTTTTTCAATACTTTTATCGAAAAGACATTGCTGACTTAAGCATCAGAGAGTCGATGGTAGCAATGCCTTCGGCGCTCCTAACATGTCTCAACTTTCATGAAATTCACTAGGTAGAACAAAGTGCCACTTGCAAAGTTCAAAACTTATCTCACCAACCGGAATTCATAAAGTCTTGAACTTTGGGGGATGAAGAACAAACATAAATACTCAAAGGAATCAACGAAACATGCAGCCTCTCGCAGACCATCCAGAGTTACATGGTTTCCATGTAGCCATTCAAGCAGACATGAATGCTTAGTCGCTATCAAGTCATTCATAATTCGATGTTCGTACAAAATGAAGACTAAGTTACTTTCAAAAAAGAGCATCTTCAACCCGACTAGCAACATTGCACATAATGTTCGGCTAGGCTAGACCAATTGAATTAACCGTACATATGTAAATTACCCTTTATTTTAATGTCCTAAAAATAAATGCCATTCACGGAAAATTTCATACTATGTGTTTTATTATAATTAAGTAAAACTTTTTGAGAAGACTTTTTGTTTGCAGACTTGTTTTCGCTCTGATAAAAAACTGTGTGTATTTTCAAAACGGCTCACATATACACTCCGGTCAAAGATGTGAGAAACTTTTTCATCTATTTCTTTCTACTAAGCACACAATCAAAATAAAGTTCACATGTTGCATAAATTCAAATACATAAGTACAAGTACACACTACTCGAATAGGTATATCCAAAATATCTGATACGTAAGTACGAAAATATATATATATAAGCCGACCAACACACTGGGAAAATGTGCAACCAAATGGTTTAAGTACGAAAATATATATATATAAGCCGACCAACACACTGGGAAAATGTGCAACCAAATGGTTTAAGCTTGATCATTGCCATCGTCACTGGACCAACACCTCTGACCTCATCTTCGGACTGCTCCTCTAACATATTGCGCATTCCAAGCATCTGACACAACTCATCATACTCTGTAATCGCTTTGTCCACCTCCCAGCTGGTATACTTGCCTTTTTTATATTCATTCATAAGGAAGGCTCTGGTGGCTATCTCAACCTCCAACTGGCAATTCTCTAGACGATTTTCTAAAGAAGAAATATGAGCCCCCGAAGACTCCTTCAAGCCAACAAGCTCCTCTTTCAACGAAAGATTTTCTTTAACCATCTCAACTAGCTCATCTATTGCCTTTTTCGTCGCCAAGTCAGCATTCTTCTTTCCAATAGACAATATTTCTTTATCTCCACGTAAGGAGGTGTTTGCATCCTATAATGAGCGCACCTGTCTCTCACGTGTCTAATGTCTTCGTCCTTTTGAAAAATAGCACCTTGCAATCCCTGATGTTAACAAAGAAAGTTAGGGAAACAAAACATGGAATATTTGGGCCATCATGCTCTCCGCTGCCTTCACTTGTCCAAGTTCTTTGTAACGAGCCCGGTCTTCAAGAAACAAAAGACCTTCTCCAAGAGCCACCACGCCTAGATTAGAAAATGCTGAAGAGTCGACTGGAAAAGAAAACACGATCGAACCATCATCTCCAAAAGTTGGTACTGTACGACTGCGCTTTCGTACTACCGGAGAAACATCATCAGGAAGTTCTATCTGGCTCGGTAAGCCATGAGACGAGGCTGGAGGATCAACTGATCTTGTTGAGGAAGAACATTTCTTAGACTCATTCTTCTCTTTCGCCTTTCTCCTCTCCAGAGCATCGAGCGAAGATCCTATCACTCTCGACATGATGTGATCTGCAACCTCACGTTCAGTCGAGTTAAGTGGGCTACACAAAGAGAGATCACTACCCATAATTTCCAAACCCCTCTTTATCATTACGATAAGGACCATATGTCTAGGGAATTCAGATGGAATACCTCTTGGTTCTTCCAAAGCGTGAGCCCACAAACTACTTGAAGCTAGAACCTCTGAGGATAAAAGAAACCAACAATCCCGCTGACTTTCAGATATCGCTAAGATCTTCGAAATACACTCATTCATTAACATGCCCTCAACTGGCTATGTATTAAGGCGACGACCTGTAAGAAAGTAGAATAAGAACATCAAATTAGTAAAATGCATTACATAAATTACTAACATACGGAACTCACCATGTGACCATACCAAAGGAAACCTATAATCCCCTGATAAAACCAAATCCCCTTACGCAAGAAAATACGACCATTTCCATCCCTTATCTCCAGAATTAAGACCAATTATCAGCCGCTTGATCTTCTTTCTCGCGTTTAAAGAAAACCGACCTTTTTCTCCGTCATGCTCTCTTATGAAATACCCATGTAATAACTCTGACATGCCAAACATAATGTCATGCCGCTCTGTAAGGACTTGGAGAGCCAGGAGCAACCGCCAATAATTAGGCATAAGTTGACTTGGTGCGATTTCAAAATACTCTAACACCATCGCGACCATATGGAGAATCGGGAATCAAAAATCGTCTTTGAACGGCAACTCATAGAAAAACGTCCAATCAGGAACGTTCCACGACACCCTTTCATGTTGTCGTGGTAAACGGAGACGTATAGATGCATGTACACCATAGCTATCTCGAATTCTTACTAAATCAGCTTCTTTCATACGGCTTGGTACATTATCCGTAAACAAATATCAACCCCGCCCGGACGGCCCTGCCCAGAAGAATCAAATCCAAGGTTGCCACCGTCTACACTTGGACTAGCTTAATAACTTCCAACATGAATACTTTCTGGAACAGCTTGATATGTTGAATAAATCCCAGGATCATCCATAAATCCTACAAGAGTCGGTTCGTCTAGACGGGTTAGACTTGTGTAATTTTCCATCCAAAAGTTTTTGTTAGGATGGACGTGTTGACCCGTACCTTCGTCCGACCAAATTCCGGATGGATTAACGGGACG
The DNA here is from genome assembly GCA_030279155.1 of Forsythia viridissima. NCBI lineage: Eukaryota > Viridiplantae > Streptophyta > Magnoliopsida > Lamiales > Oleaceae > Forsythia > Forsythia viridissima. The sequence continues at coordinate 35,568,015 of CM059033.1, read as the reverse complement.
ATCTTTTTCTGCTCCGTTTGGATTACCACTAAAATCATTCCATTCTATTTTTGTAAAAATAACTATTCCTTATTACCCAAACTTTCTTATGGATCAAAACTCCAAAAAACGTTGAATCAAACTCAAATCAACCACTCATGGATATCTAAAAAATTCTGAAGAACATTCAAACACATTCAAGAAAAATCGAAGAACAACTAAAATGAAGGAGAAAGAAAGAGAAATCACCAAAATCTCTTCAAGTTACCAATGCCAAATGAGAAATGATGAATGAAATCTTTAAATCCTATGAAGGCACGTCCTATAAGAAAAAAGAGTGGCTACAAAATTCATCTAAATGTGTGCACTCAACCATTTGAATAGACACGCCTACTGTCTGACACTTTAAGTACGTATTCCGTACGGTCCAGTCTGATCAAACAAAATATTTGTTATATATGTTACTGCTCGGCATCTGCTGCGAAGCGACAAAATATACGTATATTTATATAAACACACACATAAAAAAATGGTGCATTTACCGCTTTGCAATACTGCAGAGCGGAAAGACCAACTTGTGCATGCATGCATGCACAAGTTGGTGCCACAAGGCACAACATGCCGTGTGGCAGCAATTAATTCCACACGGCTCGTTGTGCCGCGTGGTTCATTTTCTAACCACACGATTCTGAGTTGTGTGGAATTTTCAAGTGGAATATTACCGAGCCGTACGGAATTTTTGAAACATCACTCGCATTTGTCTAGCTGAGTAGATGATTGTTGCATGGTTCCAATCGTGTGATGGATTTCATCAAGTCATCAAGCTATGGTTCGATAATTTATTTTCGACTGGAAAAATTGTTTGCACAGAATTCTGAATTTTTGCCCGATAACTTATCCGAAGGTTTTGAATTAATCTCCGATAAATTATTTGCGATATTATTTCATCCTACATTTGACGTAAATATCAAATAAATGAAAAATCATTCGGCCATGCCGAACCAAATGGTCAAACGGTCCATACCTATGACCAACACATACCACCTCAGGGTCTGATCAGCTCTTGGTTATGTGTTACAAAGTTAATATAAGATCAATAATTTCCTATCTTCCAGTGAATAATATTGACACGAGAATTACCTTTTAATTCTAGTATCACTCGAAATAAAGGGTATGGGACAAATTGTAGTAGTAAAACTTATTCTACTGACCCAAATATCCCAAAAATATACAACGAGAGAAAAAAGGCCCATCCGACAAAACACCGATTTGGCCCAACTCGAAGATATCATATAACTCGAAAACATCACGGGTCGGCCCAAAACCTTCGAAAGTCTATCCTCAAGACGATTCAATCATATCGTAACAGATTTGACTAAATCCAAAAGGATAAGGCTCATCACGAAACCGATCATAATACAACTGACCATATCTCTACCTAACCGAAAATTTTGGAGAATCTCTATCGGTTTCGACTAGACAGTTGTGACATTGCTCCTATAAATACTACTATCTACCAGATGAAAGGGACGTTCACTTGAAAACATTCAACTTCAATTATTCACTTCACGTCTAACACTCTTGTATTCATCTATACAAGCTTACTGATTTGACCGTCGAAGAGTCTTCGGCCGACACAACACCAGTGTCCTCTTGAGACCTTTTAATAGTTTTTCTTTCGTAGTGTATTTTCTGAATTCTTCAGGATTGCTGGTAGCCCAATCAATCCTAAATTTTCAATTGTAGAATCTACTATCTACAAGAGTAAAGTTTTATTTTATTTTACTTTTAATAAGATAGTGTTTATTGATAAGCCAAAAATATTACATGTAAGTTATTAAAATCATGACAAAACTAAACATATTAAAAAGAAGACGTACATGACAAAATTGCTAATGTATGAAATATAGATCATTAAATTTAAATAAATAAACAATATGTTTCTCATAACATAAAATTTTTAAGACGTAGAGGAGATAAAGATCTTAAAATCAAGTATCACTTTTACTCATTTATGAAAATGTGTACACATGAGTCGTGTCTTTGATAAGAATAAATCCCACACGAATGAGAATAATCATGTTGAAAACTAAATTCAAATAAATATACCACATCTTTAACTTCTTAAACTTTTAGAACATCGAACACGTGTCAAACATAATATGCTATGCTAAATACAATTTCAAAAATCATATATTTTTTTTATTGATTATTTGATTTAGTTATATTCAATTTTAGTCATTCTTGAAACACTTTATATTTTTAACAATCATTTGAGGTACTTATAACATGCTGTCTCATTTAAAAGTCAGCTTTTTTATACAACACATAAATACATACCTATTATTCAAATAAGCACCTAAAAAAGTATTTTAAGCAAGGCTATATGTGCCTGCTTTTTAATTTTATGTCTTATTTTCCATTGATATTCATTCCAAAAAAGAATTGTGTACAATATTCAGAATAATAATAAAATAAACAAACTATGCTTCTATTTACCAAATACATAGAATTTACAGGTAAAAGCTTTCTAGCTGCAAAATTAAATTCCTCTTCACAACATACAATAATTGGTCATAATTCAAATTTTACATACCATACATGTTTTTATCTGAAATCATCTAATATCTACACAGTGATTGTTCCAGTTTTCTTTTTCTCATATTTCATGCAACTCCAATGGCTAGGAGGCTTTACATGGCTCAACTGTCTGAACCTAGTAACGGATGACTCCGTACTTATTAAAATCTTCCGATAGCACTACCAAAATCGATCCTTGTTGACGCTCAAGTAACCAGACATGACTTTTCCTCCAGTATTCCTCATACCGTCTATAAGAAAGCACCACGTGGAGCCTAATGCCCCAATGAAAAAGTCGGCTTCAGTAGCCATCAAGAAATTAACAAGCGGATAATTGGTGCTTGTTTCCCTGCCTAGACTGGCTTCGTAAGCTGCCATGGTGATGTTCCCCACTTGGCGCGTCACATTCGTGTAGTAAAACTTCCAATGGTGGTAAGTTTTTGATTTATCAATCACATCCTGGAATTAAAGACTGCCTATGTAAGATGACAGCAATGCGAGCATGTTTGGTAAACTTATAATAGAAAAAGTTACTTATAAGGTAAAAATTTTAAGCTCAGCCATACACGCTCTTATTTCAAGATTCAAAAAATTGAATGGATGAGATCACCTGCATTTCAGTCGATAGCCAGATGCTGTTAAGATGAGGAAAACGCTCTCGGATTCGTTCAGCTAGATGCATATATTCATTGAATCCAACCACCTTCATTTCACATGACTTATCTCCCATTCTCACATGCATGCTTAACAAAGGGCGAGGAATCCATGGCTTCTGATTCGACCATACGAATTTTTCTATTTCAGAGATATTATTATCTTCTAAATCCTGCAGAAACGGAAAAAGCCACTTACGAAAAACGAAAAGAAATTCTTTCAAAATATGAAGGCACAAAAATGGGGTTAAATGTACTGGTGATCGCTAATTACACTTTTAGTGAAGTTTCAGGTAGATCACTAAACTGATTTTATTTCAAGTTAGACACTGAACTTAAACTTTGTTTCCAGTTGGTCATTCAGTCCTCATTTCCGTTAGTTTGACTAATGGAAAAATGGACGTGGCAGTATAGTTATTTGTCAACTAGATTGTGACATCAAAATTATTATATGACATGGAAATGACATAATTGTGAAAAATGTTTTAAGTTCAGAATTCAACTTAAACAAAATGAAGTGGAGTTAACAAAGTGAAATTTCACTAAAAGTTTGTTGTTTTTAACTCAAACAGAAGTGTGTTGATTTCACTCATTTCAGTTCTTTCTGTTCCAAAAATCCCATTTTCAGTTTTCTTCCGTGATATGCTGCATCCACTGAAAAATGGGTATATTTAGCCCTTTCCCTGTTGTGCAACAAAAAGGATCAAGAGTAACAAACCTCTCTAAAATCTTTGGAAGAAGACATTAGAACCATTTTAGCAGCTTCCCATCCAAATGCAGCATGGCGTGCCATGTTTAGTAAATGGCATGTATATTCAGAACGAAACCTCATTAGATAGCGCACCGCCTGACAATGATGTGATTTGTATTAGGCAACATACAGAAAAAAACTATATATCCTTGCATTTTTTGTATTTATTAAGGTACTAATGACACTCATACTTATAGAAGACATTAAGATAGAAACAGAGAAGTTCAGATTTCAAAGAACTGCAAAATTTTATGATGCAGATGAAAATAGTAGGACAAGACACATGATTATTGATACATTACACACACACCTGTGCTCGCCACCATCGACGGTCCATTTTGCGATGATGAGCAATTAGGCTACCATTTATCTCTGTAGTTGGCTGCAAGATACTCCAAGGATTTCCCCATACCCTGAAATACAATGTTGAGGTTGCGTTTTAAGATGATACGCCTCCTGTGTTTAGAAGCAATTGAGGTTGAGGAGTGGGGTCTCATAACATGTACTACATCTTACCTAGGAATTCGTCCAGCCCATATTTCTTTTGAATTATAATTTTCTTTCCTTGTTATAATCCCCTTTTCCCAAGCTTCTTTGTCTTGCATTAGCTCAAATGCACGTTTCCTACATTCTGGGGAGGTTTCCAGAAAGAAATAACAAGACCAACTAGAGCGTGATGAACCTGTAGAGAAACAACTAAATTTTTTGATTGATCTATAAAGAGTATTATAACAGGAATGTGTACTTTGACAGAAATAATTCGAACATTCAAGACTAAATCAGATATTGTCGATGCAATTTAAAATTAATGAGCAACTATGGAGCATACAATATTAGAATTGACAACTTTAAATTTCAACAGTACAAATAATTGGGAAGGTACACCCAAAACAGGATCAAGAGACGGAGAAAAACTTGTTTGGTTCTCTTCTTATTAGTAAACATGCTAATTTTACATTCTAGCACCGATACAGAAGATTAAGTGCATGTCTGGTGCGCAAGAGTGGACAGTCTAATTGAACAAGATTTTAGTTTTTTTTCCCCCTTATTTTTATAGTGTACAGCTATCGAATCCTCTACAAACACACAATAAGTGAAAAAGAGTCGAGTTTAAGCTTCTACAATGGTCTCACATTATTCTTGTAATTAAAGTAGAAGCCTCTTCACATAACACAGAAAACAAAAGATATCAAATAGAACTTTCAGAGTTGTCAATGCATTACCTTTACAGCCATCATGGTCGGCTCTGTTATAGTAGTTTGTGACAAGAACTCTTTTCTTGTTGATTGCTATAGCAAGAAGACCGCACATTCCGGCAAGTTGTGCTCCAATTCCAAATCCAGGCAATCTCTCCCAATCAGCAACTAGAAACCTTACTCTAGGATCACTACAGTTTACTGGATGCTGATGAAGCCATATATCACGTTGCGCTTTCCTGGTAAGTGGGTAGTTTTCTTCATCAGATCCCGCGATCTGAAAAGATTCATAGATTGGTAACGAAGGCCAGGATTTAATGTGATCATTAGTTGACATAATGGGGTCTAACTTCATGTAGGTTGGTTCGTTACTCAAGTTTTACCTAAACAAGTGAATTTTGGATGCTTTTTTACATTGAATACAAAGAAATTAGTTGAACGTGAAATGGATTGTCAAAGTTGGCATTTTCCTTTAATGAGCACGAATTTCATTATTACCCAGGGAGGATAAGCTCCTTCAGATATCATCTGATCCCTGTAGTTCTTCAGCTGCTCATCAGCTGTTGACAGCAGGAGATTATCCAAATTTCCTTTCCAAATTGTCCATGGTGGGAAGGACTCATTTCGAAGTCGCCTATCAAGGTGTTGTTTTACTTCCACACTCAACTTGCAGTTTTCCAAGTGAGGGGCTTTTGGTATATTGAATTTTCTCAATCTGATCCACTGGGAGAATCGACCATCAACATCTATCGATTTATCAAGTAAATCACTCCATGCTGAATATAGTGAGGACACTTTCTCGTCCATTCTGGGGCTAGTACTTTCCTGAGAATACATAATTATTTCTCTTTCTTTCCGTATCACATTATGGTCTCCACCTGTAACATCTATTGAACAAATTAATCACGTGCCATAAAACAACTGATGGAAGATGCTATAGTATTTTTCAATGCAGCAAATAGTGATAGAATTACTTATTAGTTATTACAAATCTGAAAGTTGTGAAACAGAGTGGCCTCAATTGCTCATATCCCAACAAGATTAAAATAATAATCACAAAAAAATAACATCAGTACACTGTACCAAGCATAAAGATCTTCTGTTAACTAATTTGTGGTGCAAATAAAGAAAGGAACTATACCTAATGGTTATATTTTCTTCACATATTTTCGAATTTGTCAGTTTTCACGCTTCTCGACCAGTTTTACTACTTTCCCAATGTCCTAATTCCAAATTTTACTATGTATTTTTCTCATTAGCATATACTAGAAAGTCGTACGTTGCCTATCACGGGCGAACACGTCAGTAACTAAAATGACTTCAAAAAATGGCTAACTTCTTGTCAAGGAGAAATTGGTAGTTGCTTGCACAGAAAGGATGTCATTGGATAAAGTGAGTTGATCATCATGAAAAATTGTCTAAAGTCCATACCATTGATTCCCACTTTAAGTTACTTCAAATGCACATTTAAGAAACATTCCTTGAAACTTTTGACCGTAGGCCTATCAAATGAATTAAGAGAACCTCAAATACAGGTCATTCAGACTACATAGTTCTGACACTTGAAGGATAACTCGTTAATACCAAATAGCTAAACTTCAGGATTTTTTCTGGCATTCAAAGTTATGTCAATTCAAATTTCTTTTTCAATAACAGAATGTTATATGAAGAACTAGCAATATTCTAATCCAGATCAAACTAGTAGATAAAGCCGATAATTTGATCAACAATCAACCAATTGAAAAACAATCAGCCTTATAAAGCAAATAATACTCCAAATTTCAGTCCAACAAACTGCAAAAAAAAAAAAAAAAAAAAAAACCTTTCCGCTAAGACAACAATCATAATAACTGCAAAAAGAACTTTAAACAGAGTGGATAACTGGAAATCAAACTTACTGCTAACTATAGGGCGAGAATTCAATGCCGGAATTTCCGTCGAAAATGTCGAAAACGAAATGCCACCAAATGCAGAAGCACCAAATGAAGTAAGAGCAGCCAGAAAAAATGAGGTTAGGCAAACCCCACAAAGAAAACCCACCACACAAATTTGGCATGGGAATGAACTGCCCATCTGAAAAGCTCTCTGTGAAACAACTCTCTCAAGAGATTTTGGATTCAAAGGCTCCATTTCGTTTCCACAAATGATCATATGTTCAATTTCAAGAAACAGAGACTTCTAAAAATAATGTCATCTGCCCAACTAACTTATAATTGCAATCACATGAACCTACTTTCAACTTTCCTTTTCCTCGATAACATCTCTAATTTCATGTGGGTCAACCATAGCATTAACATTAATTGTGATTAATAAGCTTGAATTGTTGGGTGGGTTTTAATCTTAACTAAAAACTTCTATAAGCACAAGTCACCTGCACTGCTCCTGTTCTACCTGCACCCAATAGCCAAAAAAATAAAACCTTATCAGATAATCAAGAATTCTATTCGATAACGTGGAAAGTAGAAAAAGAATACAAGAAAAACTATTCAGAATGCAAAAAGAAGAGGAGAAAAAAAGATAAGTAACCAGAGAAAAAGTGAAAGAAGAAGAACAAAAAAAGTGCAGATACAAACACGGTGAAAGACAAAAGAGTCACAGCCATGGCGGCAGACTCATAATTACAGACTCGTGAATGAAAAAGAAAATGGACAAGAAACAGATGGACTATCAAAAAAGAGAGAAACATGCATAGAGATACATCACACTGATTTTTACATTTCTAATCGTATAATTACTGTACAAACAAGAAACGAAATTCATTGCAAAACCAAGAAAATAAAGAGAATTGTTTTTCAGAAGATAAAAAAAATGGCATTTTCTGCCATTTTCTTGCCAAATTCCAGCAAAACCCCAGGAAAAAAATAGATTCAAAATTGTCAGAGAACATTGGGAACTTACCCATGAATCTTTTGTTTAATGATTTTTGGGGAACAAAAGATGACATATCATTTCATCATCCTTTGTACATTCAATCACAATCAGATAATTGTGATTTTTGTTGGGAATTTTCATTTTTTTTTTTTTTTGTGGTTTAGTGATTACTAGTTTACTACTACTTGAAGTATGTGTGTGTGTGTGGTGCAAGTGGAATATATTCTCTGCTGTCCTACACAACTCCCCTCATCATCATCATGAGCTGTTTTTCTTGTAAAACTTATGTTGATTTCTTGATCGTCATTAATTTTTGATTAAAAATGAAAAGCAGAAAAAATTTGTTAATCTTACTCTGGGTTGCATGTAATTCTTAAGCTTTCGTTCATAAAGTATCAATAATAATGGAAATCATAGCACGTTTGTTTTGCTTAAAAGTATTATTTTAAAGTAATTGTATAGACACTGTCCAAAAAAGTTGAAAAAAATATACTTTTAAATGGCCAAACATGTATATAAAATATGATTTTGAGTGTTAGATGGAACATTATCATTTCTAAATATCTATTTGAGTTGTATTTATCATTTGATTTGAGATAGATGTGTCAAAGTTGTGTTTCTAAATAATACCAATTATTGGTTTTGATCATGTCAGATTTTTTAACTGTTTCACCCGATTAGCATTTATCCAGGATTGGGAGTTATCCATTTTAATTAGATTTAAGTATTGAGTAATGTAATTATCAGATAATTAGTAATATTTTGATCCCTCGAGATATTAGTAATAAATATAATATTTTTTTTAAATAAATAAAATATTTGGTATACAATAGAAATCTCTAAATATTCACCTTTTGTAAATTAATAAGAATTTCCGTCTCCACTCCAACCAGTGTAAAAAATTAATAAGCTCTTGTATTTTAATAATTAATAATTTCTTTTGGAACCTAGCTTAAAATTTCGATTCCGACTATTTGTTGACAGGTTCAACAACTTCTGAATCTCGACCACGAGGGTGAAATCAACCGAGACCTACTCTCTTAAATTAATAATTTGTTAAAAGTATAAAATATATTCTATAATAGTTAAAAATTAGAAAAGTATTTCAAGATACTTGTTTGGACAAGGCGATCATTTTTACTTCATCATTCATCTTTTGTAGTGATAACCTTCTTGTTGTGGTCAAACAGTTTCAACTAAATTTAACATTTCAACCGTCTTACTGGTAAAGATTTTAGGTATCTCGTGATTATTGTCGTCGTTATCATCTATTTCAACTATACCATCATTATTTTGCCTTTTGATATAATTGATGATATCTTCTTTAGTTGGAATGTAACACACATCTTTTGCAGGATAGTTAAGTAGATGATTGACATTCATATAATTTGTATAGAGCAAACTTTGAATTTGTTATTGTAATTTACTAATGACACCACCGACCTCAATGTTTCCATCCGTTTCTCCTTGAATTGTACAAATTCTGCAATGAAATAAAATAATTAGCGATGGTCTTGGGGTAAAAATCCAATGTCTACGCTGCAACAGTCATACAAATGGCTTCAAAAAATCAATCTTTTCACAATAAGGTGTGTTGGATTTCAGACGATCGAATAGCAGACAATTAAAACGACTATAATAAGCTTTGAAATTACAATTATTCCAGCATCACATAGTTGCGCTTTGATGTCAAATGCTTGAAGCCACTGCACAAAACAATTTAGCCAAACTTTTTTATTCACCTTTTATTGGCAGCCAAGATTGTCCTGATTAACATGCTTAAAACAAAAGTGGAATTAAAAATAAAAATAAATCAATTATCCACAAGGGGATTTTGTCACTGTCATCTCCATTAGTACATATGACCAAATTTAATTTTTCTTTGTTCTGCCTACGACTTTCAAACTGTCATATTTTTTACTATAGAAGTTTGGAGAAAATGTCAAAAAGGAAAAGCAAAAGAGGGGTTGAGTGGTACAATGAAAAATAAAGTGAATAGTCACTAAAAAGTTAAATATTTGAATAATCACTGAATTTTTAGTCTTGTCTTCGTTTACTCATTAAATTTTAAAATAGTACTGAATGCTCATTGAACTTTACAACATTAACTGCCGTTACTCACTCTTGACAGTCCATTTGACGGAACAGCACACGTGGTAGACGGAGATCCCACGTGGCATATGTACTGCCAACCAATGCTGAGTTGTTCGCCATGTCAGTAATTTGTATTTTTTGAATAATCACTAAACTTTTAGTCGTGTCTTCGTTAACTCACTGAACTTTAAAATATTGCTGGATGTTCACTCAACTTTTCAAAGTTACACTTCGTTACTCACTCGTGACGATTCAATAACAGCCTATTGACGGAATGCCCACGTGACTGAAAGAATGACTATACATCATCTATTTTGTGCCATTAAATCTACTAACCATAATAGTCATGCGTCATATCATCAAACGCATTTTCAAAGTTCATTTTTGAAGATGCGAAAAACAGTGAAACTTGTCCCAATTAAACAAATGATTTCATTCAAATTGATCTCAAATTGATTTTTCTTAAATATTCTATAAAAAATTCCAACCATAAGCCATCTTCCCTGACGAACTAATCTGGGATGGAAAACTCTAATTCTTTACTGATTATAAACAGAAAATAATGTTATTATGGGAATGTTCCAGTGTTGAAGACATTTTGGACGGAAAGTTATCCCTATTCATCGATTTTGGAGTTGCAGATTCTACGGATAAAAGTAGATGCGTGTGATTTTTTTTTATTTCGCAGATTTGCATATGCTAGATACAAGCCGGTAATCAATTGGTGAAACATTTAGGAGAAATCAATTTGAGATCAATCAAAATGAAATTGCTTGTTTAATTGGAGCAAGTTTTACCGTTTTTAGCATCTTAGAAAATGTATTTTGAAAATGCGTTTGATGATATAACTATTCTGATTGGTAGATCTAATAGCACAAAATAGATGACACATGGTCATTCTGTCAGCCATGTGGGCATTCCGTCAATAGGTTGTTATTAAATCGTCACGAGTGAGTAACGAAGTGTAACTTTGAAAAGTTGAGTGAGCATCCATCAACATTTTAAAGTTCAGTGAGTGATTAAAGACATGACTAAAAGTTCAATGAGTTAACGAAGACACGACTAAAAGTTCAGTGATTATTCAAAAAATACAAATTACTGACATGGCGGATAACTCAGCATTGGTTGGCAGTACGTATGCCACGTGGGCTCTCCGTCTACCACGTGTGTTGTTCCGTCAAATGGACCGTCAAGAGTGAGTAACGGCAAGTAACGTTGTAAAGTTCAGTGAGCATTCAACACCATTTTAAAGTTCAGTGAGTACATGAAGATAATGTTACCGCACGATTACGATATGGCCGCCACGTCAGCCAAAGCCCCATCTAAGCCCAATAAGGGCCCAGTTCGCATTCTGTCAAGAACTCTATTTGGGCCCTGCTGGGGGCCCGTAACGCGTTTGGGCCTTCGGCGCCTAGGAATCCGCAAGTTACATAAAGGGCTTCGGCACCCTCATGCGAACCATAAGGCCTCGTCGGGCCTCGCGTCATTCACAACCAGCAAACAACTCGATACGCCGAGGCAACCAGAGAAGTAATTAAAGAAAAATTGCGTTGGATTGGGCGCATAAATCTCCACAAGGCAACACAATCGTGATCTCCTAAAATCATGCAACGTGATATACTCCAAGAAGGTAAGCAATCTCGGGTATCTTTATCACATAAGGAAGGATGATCCGATTGGGGACCTAATTTGATTTCGTCTTCCAAATCAATTAGAATTCTTACGCTATAAATACAACGTCTCCGATGGTTCCAAGGTATGCACTTTTTACGCTTACGAATCCCACCCTAAACTCTGCTCAAACTTCTGCCTGCTTGTTTCTCCCACACTCCCATTGTGTTTCCGCCCCCGCGTATTCTTTATATACCGGCTGTTGACTTGATCGTCGGAGTGCCAACGATCGCCGGACCCATTTTCTCCGGAGATCTTGGCGCCTAACGGTCGTCCTAGTGTGCAGGTAACATACGAGCTGGCAGAGAAGTGACTGGAGATCTGTTGGCACGTGGACTGGTGCAGGTTCAGACGTCAACAGATTGGCGCCGTCTGTGGGAACTGAGAAGCCTTACACGACCCAGTACTTTTGGTAAAACGTGTCTTCTACCCAAAGAAGCTTGACGTCCGAACAGTCTACAGAAGAGGAGGTGGAGTCCCACCATACCAACATGCGACAGGAGAACGTTCAGGACTTACAAAACGTTACCCGTCGCAGAAAGAGAAGGCATCAGAAGAAATGAACGATGGAGCAGGAGAACCAGGACCTCAAAATAGACAACGCCCGGATGAAGGCCACGCTTGAACTGTTGGAGAATCAATCCCTCCAACATGGACCCAAGCGCAGCCGTGCCCGGAGGAGTCCCTCATCCACTGGTTCGCTGGACAGCCAGGGTTCCCGAGAAGAATCCCCCGTTTCTCATGACCGGAGTCTCCAGAATCCGGCTCCAAAGCCTCCACAGGACGGCCACAAAGGGAGACCCTTCCCTGTACGAGAAAGCCATCCTGTTCCTGCAGCTAGCGTATTTGACAGGCTGGGAGTAGGGTCTTCGATCGCGCCACCCCAGCCCTCGCACAGCAGGCGCAGCGAGCACAGCGAGGCCCGTACGGAGAAGAAGAAGGACCAGAAGAATCAAGAAAAAACCGAAGATGAAAAGGAAAGGCTGGAGTGTTATGAGGACGATGATGACGAGAATCTACCCTTCACCAACTACATGAAGGCGATTGAGGTGCCGGCCAACTTTCGAATGCCTATCATGGACAAGTATAATGGGAGGGGTGACCCCACGGACCACATTAACACCTACAAGACAAAACTCCAGGGCCAATCTCCCGCAGTGAAATGTCAAAATTTCCATACCACGCTCACGGGTGATGCGAAGAGGTGGTACAACAAGCTAAGACCTGGGAGCATCCGAAGTTGGCCGCAACTCAAGAGGGAGTTCGTCAACGCCTTCATCGACAACCGCACGATGATCGCCGACATCGCCCAACTTAATGATATCCGGCAAAAGGAGGGAGAAACCGTCAAAAGCTACTTTAAACGATTCAGCAACATCATCAACAAGATCGAAACGGTGACCGACGAGAAGGCCCTGGATGCGTTGATAACAGGGCTCTACATGCGAACTCCCTTCTGGAGAGACGTCCAAAATAGTCAGCCAAAAGTCTACAGCCAGCTGGTGGACATGATACAACGTGAAATCCGATCGGAAGAAACGATCGAGAACAGAGAGAGAGCTGAAAGGGAGAGAGGAGACCGATACAGGAGGGAGGGGCGTCGCTCTCCAGAACCTCGGTTCACCCGCTTTCAGAGAAAGCGTTCCCCAGATCCTGCCCACAGTCATTATCGGAGGTTCAATCAAACAGAGGTAGCCTTAGTCCCACGGGCACCAGTAGCGGCCCCCTTACCCACGGAGGCCCCACCCAAGTTCTGTCGTATACACAGGACCAGAGTACACAACACAGAAGACTGCCCCGATGTAAGAGAGTTAATCAACCGCGAGAAACACGGGCCAGGCGAGAGGGATCAGGCGGCGCGAGGACGACGAGGACCGCCAGCGCAAGGGCGAAGGCCCCCTCCTCAGCGCCACAATGAAGGACCCCACCGCGAAGAAGGAAGGAATGAGTTGAATAGGGACCAGCCGAGGGCCGAGAGGCCCCAAGGAGTCCCGCCCATCCGGGAGATAAATACCATCTTTGGAGGGCCGTACGTCGGAGGAAGCACAATGAACTTACGGCGTAACTATGCGAAGGCTGCCAGGAGGGAACCCCTGAAAAGTTGGCAGGTACACGGACATCGGCCTAGAATACCGCCCATCACATTCACGGAAGATGACGAATCCGGCATTCATTACCCGCATTGCGATGCTCTAGTGGTGCGCGCCATTATCGCTAGGAACGGCCTAGGCCGGATGTTGGTTGACGACGGAAGCACCGTAAACATCCTATTCGGTATTACGTTCGACCAGATGGACGTGGATCACAAGCCGACGGCCATCGCCGAGCCGTTGTTCGGTTTTACCGGGGACAGTCTCGTCCCTCGGGGAAGAATCACCCTGGCGGTAGACTTTGGGGAGCCACTGTGCCACATCTGGAAATACATGGAGTTCCTAATAGTGGACACTCGCTCGGCCTACCATGGTGTTCTTGGTAGGCCCGCGCTGAAAGACTTACAGGCAGTTACGTCCATACACCACTTGTCGATGAAATTCCCGACTCCTGGAGGGGTGGTGAAGATCCGCGGTAATCAGACGGAGGCACGGGCATGCTACATGAACGCATTACGAAAGGCCGCCAAGCGCGAGGATATCACCCCAGCCACTACAACTTGAAACCCAGCCAATGGCATTTCTGTTTTATCTTTTTCCTGCACTGTTTTGGTCTCTTTAGAGATTTTTCCATTCCGTCGGATGCCGGGAAACTGGGCGTCGCTCAATAAACATTCATCTTTTATGCAACCAACTCGTTCCCTAAACGGAGAGCAACAACACGGCAGCGGGGGAGTATGGTTCGCGGCCAACTCCATTAACTCGCTGGGTAAATATTTTACGCGTAAGAAAGCAATTACGGAAACACGGCAGCGAGGGAGTGTGGTTCGCGGCCAACTCCATTAAACTCGCTGGGTAAATATTTTACGCGTAAGAAAGCAATTACGGAAACACGGCAGCGGGGGAGTGTGGTTCGCGGCCAACTCCATTAACTCGCTGGGTAAATATTTTACGCGTAAGAAAGCAATTACGGAAACACGGCAGCGAGGGAGTGTGGTTCGCGGCCAACTCCATTAACTCGCTGGGTAAATATTTTACGCGTAAGAAAGCAATTACGGAAACACGGCAGCGGGGGAGTGTGGTTCGCGGCCAACTCCATTAACTTGCTGGGTAAATATTTTACGCGTAAGAAAGCAATTACGGAAATACGGCAGCGGGGGAGTGTGGTTCGCGGCCAACTCCATTAACTCGCTGGGTAAATATTTTACGCGTAAGAAAGCAATTACGGAAATACGGCAGCGGGGGAGTGTGGTTCGCGGCCAACTCCATTAACTCGCTGGGTAAATATTTTACGCGTAAGAAAGCAATTACGGAAACACGGCAGCGAGGGAGCGTGGTTCGCGGCCAACTCCATTAACTCGTTGGGTAAATATTTTACGCGTAAGAAAGCAATTACGGAAACACGGCAGCGGGGGAGTGCGGTTCGCGGCCAACTCCATTAACTCGCTGGGTAAATATTATGCGCGTAAGCATGCAACTACGGAAACATGGCAGCGGGGGAGTGTAGTTCGCGGCCAACTCCATTAACTCGCTGGGTAAATATTTTGCGCGTCAGCTAGCGATTACGAGGTACTCAGAAGCGGGAGAATTCGGTTTGCGGCCGACTCTATCTAACCCGCTGGGTAAACATCGTACGCGATATTAATCAAGTAAAAACGACCCGACAGCAAGGGAGTGTGGTTCACAGCCAGCTCTGCCAACTCGTTGGGTAAAACGTTCAACGCATCTGCATGTAACTATGGTCCATTCGATGACGAGGAAAATTAATCATGACTCGCGGGACACCTCGCGCTACTAGGGGCGCTGTTTATGGCCTCGGATTCATACCCACAAATCCGTAAGCGACACTAAACGCCGACGATACTCGTAGCAAACATGCAATACAGGGGCACGATAAGGACAAGCGCACGCGAATATGAAAGTAACACTGCATCCTTTTTATTTCATACGATACACAATACAGGAGAAGACATAACTATAATATGTTCTAAACACCCCGCTGCCTCTCCGGGACAGCACATGAATGGGATAACTAGATCTGCTAACCCTACCTCCTGATCCACGCTGGCCCCGTCCAAGTTGGAGAACCTGACTTCACCATGATTGGGAGTCTCCCAAGCCATATATGAGTTAATTTGATGGCTTATGAGACCACACTGCTCAAAAAACGCCGTTGATGCCTTTTTTGACAGTGGGAGACCCCCTAGACCGATCAACCGTTCAGAGAGGGGTCGGGCTAAGGCTGCTAAGCCTGAGCCCCCACCCTGTACGTTTGGTCCCCTGAACGTTGATTGGTCGAATTTTTGGTCCTCTGAATGTTGATTCTCGGATTGATGGGCATCTTGATGAATGCCAGCCCTCCAACCGTGTCACCCTCACACGTTTTCTATCTCTATCTCTATCTTGATAACGACAGGTTATGTACAGCAGTTCCACGATAGGAGAGGTCTGATTGGGCTCATATCCTATTTATAGAGGGCAACGTTGGGAAAAGATATAAATGCAATAAATAAATACGGTCATAACAAGGCACCTGGAACGACGCACAGACGTCCCACCTCCCCAAGGCGTTGAAGACGCCAACTCTCTGGATTCCACCAGATATCTGCGTCATCAATCCTAGGAGGAAGGATTCCCAAAATGATTCCCACGTGCACAGAATCGAATCGTCGGATAAGCAAAAGGGCAAACCCAATTTTGTTTTTTCAATTAAATCATGCATAAAACAAATTTTTTTTTCGAAATATGAGTGCCCTGCCGCCTCTTCAAGGGTCGGCACATTGCGGGCCTGCCTCCGTTGGTAGAAATGGCTGATCGCCTACGGTATCAGGCTCGGCGTCATGAATTTGATCATCGGCAGGGCCCTGTCTAAGAAAGGAGAGGTCCCATTCCGGATGAACCTCCATGATGCTCTCCACCAGTTGCTCGCCCCCGACTGTCATCAAACGCTGGGCAAGGTCCTGATACTCAGGCGTCTCCACGAAGGCGTCCTGATAAGCCTCCACCGCCTTAGCCCCGGCAACCGTGCATTCGGCCCGGACTCTCTCCAGTTCCAGCCTCGTGTCCACCAACAACTTGCCCTCCTCCGCGACGAGAATCTCTATCCTGCTAGTCGCGTCCGCAAGAGCTTCCTCGGCTGCGAGTGCCCGATTCTCTGCTGACTTTTGGGCCTCTTCAGCACGCGTCCGCGCCTCCTCGGCACTCTTCAGGAGCTCCTCGGTTTTCTTCTGAGAGGCCTCGACGGCCCGCTTTTACTCCCGGGCGTCCTTCAGACATTCTTTCGAGGCCTTCAGCTCGATCTCGTATTTCTCCTTGATAGCCGCCTCCCTACCTACAGAGGCGTCGAGCTTGAACCGAAGCCCCCCTCTTTCGGACTCCAACTGCGCCTTCTCGAGCTGAAGGGCTTTCAGTTCCTCGGCCAGCTTGGCAGACTTGGCCTCCTCTTCATGACACTGACCGTCATAACTTTCCACGATACTGAACAGCTCTTTGCTCAGCACCAGGCCCCGTATCAGGTTCATCTCCGCCATCTTCAGCCGCTCCCTTACGGTGGCCCCCTCAGCAGTTTTCTCCCACTTCGGGGTCCAATACTTGTGCACACTGGCCGCCATCATCGCTGGATGGGCCGGAAGCATCTCCAAAACAGCAGTCTCCAGTTCCCCCCGACGTTGGGTTGTCCGGGCGGGGCTCTCTTGAACGGGCGAGGGGCCAGGTTTCTTTAAACCCTCGATTCGTCCCGACTTGCGTGCATCCCCCATAAACCCCCTTTCGGGCGCGGGGGCCTTCCTCTTTCGCGCAGAAGCATCGCCTGTATCCTCGGCAATGCCCTTCCCCTTGTCCTTGGCGGGGATGCGGCCGGGAGACGGATCGGTTGCCAAAGGAGAAGGAGGAGGAGGGGGAACGGCCTGATTGAGAGCAGGCTCTGGTGGCGCAGCGGTCGGGATACCCTGTGATGGCCCAGGAGCCTCCCGGACGGGCACTTGAGCAGAGGACCCCTCGCCGCTGGAAGGGCGGGCAAGGTGGAGTGTGGGCACGCTCCTGAACCTAAAAGCTGTACAAAAAAAAGGGGAGCATACGTTAAAAAACAAACGGAGCGCCCAGATCATTCCACGCCAGAATATCAGTGAGGCTTACACATGAGTCCGCAACCGGCCAAAAGTTTATTATCTTTTAAGAGATTCCCAAGGCTACGATACTCGCTGCTGAGGGACCGAACCTTATCCCACTTCAACCTCAGCTCTCCTTGGTTTCTCTTCGGGATCGGTGGCTTCCCGCAATATGCAAAACGGAATAAATACATCAAGTCAGGAATCATAACCAAACTTTCACGTAATTTTTGGGAGTTATACCAAGATCTCCAAAATGTCGAGGGACGGACACGTGCGGAAGAGGGTCCTCTGGCGCAAATTTCCAGTCTCCGCCAACAAATAGGAACCTCTCTTTCCAGTTGTGCACCTTGTTGGGACTATCAGTGGCTGTCCTCCATTTTTGCCCCGACCGGGGAGATATGTTATACCAGTCGGCGGATCGGCAGGGGCGGTATATGGACTCAAACTCTCGGGGGGACAGATCCCCTCCAGCCTCGGCAACGCTCCATAAAATGTAGGAAGCTACCATCTGCCCCCAGCCATTTGGGGTTATTTGACAGGGGGCTAGATTCCAGTCCCTCAGCACTTGGCGAAAGAACGAATGCATGGGTAGGCGAAGGCCTTGCTGCATTGCAGGCTCGTAGACCGACACGTACCCTTTGGGTGGATGGTCGACATGCTCATCTGGGCTCGGGGCTCTGAGCGTCACAGTCGGAGGAATAACGTAGGACAACCGTATGTCCTCCAACTCGGCCTCCGTGATCCTCGACTGAGCCATAGACGCTTCGGTCGTCGACCGTTTCAGCTCCTCGTCCAGAGCCCTCGCAGCCGGAGCATCCCTCTTGTCCAACGATCTCCTAATTTCAGGCACCCCGACGCCCGACTTCTCCTTCACTACTGCTTCCCCCGCCGGCACGGGGGGACTACGTTCTCTCCCACTCGTCGACGGGGCCAGAGGCTCCGGATTCACCCCTCCCGCGGCTACAGGAGAAGAAGACGACGTGGAGGCCGACGAAGAAACACTCCCAATGATACTAGGGTTTGTAGGAGCGTCGGACGGATTCTGCGAATCGTCGCCTTCAGAAGACATCTGGCCTTACCCGAATAACGAAATCGTATTGCGGCTACGAAATTAAACAATGCAAACAAGTTTCTACCGCTGTCTGAACGCTTACCTCGACTTTACGGCTAAAATGGCACACCAGCATCAAGCGTCCCAGCTATCGGCAGGAAGGCTACAGTAAGCACGGCAGTAGGAGGGGGTGCCACTCTGGGATGAAGGTCCGGCTTTATATAGACGTTTTCACGCATCCACCGTGCAGACCTCAAGCGTTCAAATCAGGGCATACGGACGGTCGATGCGTGTCTTCAATGGTGCAGCGGGCGGGAAAGCAAAACCTACGCATTTAATGATTAGGGGGCGTACGCGCTCCACGCGCGTCCCAACATGCCCCTCTCACGCGATCACATTTAATGCACGCACCCCCTAACTCATGATTACCTGACCAGGGAGTGACAGACTTGATAGACAGAATCACGCCATCAGAAAACACGTCAGCGCTGGCCTGTCCCCTATAAGCCCTCACCCGTTATGAATGTTCGGCCTCGGACTTGGGGGACTATACTGAGTAGTTTCCGCGAGACACATTACTCCCTGCCGAACCACATTAGGAAACACTTCAGGCGAGGCACATGAACACTCTGCTTATCCTCACAAGTCCCTCGCCTAACATAAATAATAGGCTTGGACTTGGGGGACTATTGTTACCGCACGATTACGATATGGCCGCCACGTCAGCCAAAGCCCCATCTAAGCCCAATAAGGGCCCAGTTCGCATTCTGTCAAGAACTCTATTTGGGCCCTGCTGGGGGCCCGTAACGCGTTTGGGCCTTCGGCGCCTAGGAATCCGCAAGTTACATAAAGGGCTTCGGCACCCTCATGCGAACCATAAGGCCTCGTCGGGCCTCGCGTCATTCACAACCAGCAAACAACTCGATACGCCGAGGCAACCAGAGAAGTAATTAAAGAAAAATTGCGTTGGATTGGGCGCATAAATCTCCACAAGGCAACACAATCGTGATCTCCTAAAATCATGCAACGTGATATACTCCAAGAAGGTAAGCAATCTCGGGTATCTTTATCACATAAGGAAGGATGATCCGATTGGGGACCTAATTTGATTTCGTCTTCCAAATCAATTAGAATTCTTGCGCTATAAATACAACGTCTCCGATGGTTCCAAGGTATGCACTTTTTACGCTTACGAATCCCACCCTAAACTCTGCTCAAACTTCTACACTCCCATTGTGTTCCCGCCCCCGCGTATTCTTTATATACCGGCTGTTGACTTGATCGTCGGAGTGCCAACGATCGCCGGACCCCTTTTCTCCGGAGATCTTGGCGCCTAACGGTCGTCCTAGTGTGCAGGTAACATACGAGCTGGCAGAGGAGTGACTGGAGATCTGTTGACACGTGAACTGGTGCAGGTTCAGACGTCAACAGATAACACTAAAAGTTCAATGATTATTCAAACATTTACTCGTCACTAAAACACCATGTAAAGTGAAATTTAAATTAATTAAATATATTTTTTATTTATATATTTTGTAAAATTTATAATTTAATATCTACTTATTATTTATATATTTTATAAAATAATAATTTATAAATACTTTAAAATATGCACTAAGACACAATTGCTAACACAATTCAACAAATAATTAATTGATACATCGTTTTTACTATAAAAGTTTGGAGAAAACGCCAAAAAGAAAAAGTAAAAGGAGGGTTGAGTAGTTCAATGAAAAATAGAGTGAATAGTTCAACAAATATTAATCTATTTTGTACAAAAAAGGCTACATTTACGAGGACGCACGCAAAGGTGGGCACTATCTATTTGTTTTGCCACTTGTCAAATCAAATGAAAGTGAGGGGAAGCAAATAGGTGGTTATGTGAGATAGAAAATGAACCTTGCACCACCGACAACACCCGACACCACACAACCCCCAAACCCCAACCCCCTCTCTATCGGAACTATTTAAATTTTTGTTAAATCATCACTATATAATTCATCTCAAAATTATAGAAATTGTATCATCAATTCATTAATGTTATAATTGAAAGTTTACAAAAAGGAGTGCTGAATCATTAAATGACAGTTTTAGTATTATTCATGTTAGTTTTTCAGATAAATAAACTCTTTCAAACTTGTTGATAGCTTTTTTCAGAAGAAAAATAAGGACGAGTTTGTCAAATTTTCAGTTAACGTGTAAATAGCTCTATAACCTTCAAAAGTGAGTCTGATTTTGACCATCCCCTTTTGACGAGGGTTATGCTAACTTGCATTCTCAACTACAAAACCACAAAATCAAAGTTCACTCATTAATGGAGTTTAAAAAGAGGGACAACTTGTTAAGAGTTGTTATTATGGTAAATCAAAAGTCCTTTTTCTTTTGTCATATCAAAGAAAAAAAAAGACAACTAACGATAATCAAGACTGAAGAAAAAGGGAGCAACTAGAGACGATTAACTATTGTGTCTTTTTGAATAAACAAAGAAAAATGAAGACACAAAATTTGGTTGTTTACTGTTTTTTTTTTTTTTTCCTTCTCTTGTATTTATTAGTTTAGTTAAAAATAGAAAATAGAATATTTTATATTACTATTTTCAATGTAAGATGCATGTTTTAACTAATCAACATGAACCAAAAATATATAGGTTTTTCACTAGTATTTATAGTTTCACTTGATATCAATAGAAATTAGAACTTTAACAGAAAGACTGAGAGATTGCCCAAATAGTCACAAAAATAATGAAGTATTATCGTATAAATGAGTGATTTGTTATTTTCATTTTTCTACAAGTTACTATGGATAATATTAAAAATCTAAATATGAATGCAAGTATCATTAGTTTTGCAAAGAAACGAGTATTCAAGACTTGGATTTTAATGATGATGAGAAATCTCCTATAGGTGATGAAAGGTGTAGGAGTTCAAACAATCCTTTTCAAGAGACTATATAACTGATGGAGAGCCTAAAGTAGGAATGAAGTTTGATACAACAAAAGAAGTTTATGATTTCTACAATACATATACAAGGCAGGTTGGCTTCAGTATAAGCAGTGTCGGAATTTGGTTTTCAGACTTCAAACAAACTATAAATTTTGTCCTTATATTGTAGGGTGCATTCAATTTTAGACATGATTTTATTTGTCTTGAACAAGTTGCAGCAATAGCAAAATATTTTGTCTAAAGAAACTGAATATACTAGCGATATCATTTTCCTCCCCATTTGGCAACAAACGCTTATATTGTCATAAATCAAAATGTCTATCGTTATTATCTTTAGGAAACATGAGACTATTGTCTCTTTTTGGACCATTTTTAACTAAATATTCTATAAGTTTATGATCAATTTTATCTCATTTCCATGGACCATCAACATCAAAAGAAAAGTAATCCTCTTGATTTAAATATTCTTGTTAAACATTGTTGATGATAAAAGTTTTTCTCCTCATCCGAGCGTGGTGGCGACAGTGGTGGAGACCTGCAAAATAGTGGCAATGTTTCTATCACCCGTGTCCACTCTAGTGTGATAATCAGTAGATTATCGAATTATATATGCATAATAGCAATATAGAAATATGACATTCTCTTTTACCTGGAGGGATCAACCTCTATTTATATGGGTGATTGTGGGAGTCTATCTTTAATAATGGGTATCCTTTTATCTCTCTCATTACTTGGAGTTAATGAGAGACGTTACAACTTCTCAAACGCCACTGGTAACTGTCACTCTATGGGTCATGGGCATAACTGGTTCAACAATAATCGGTTTATTGCTATCCACCTATCAGAAACGAGTTATGAGACCATCGGGACGAGCAAGTTGGTGAGGCGGGCGAATCATTGAATTAGGCGTGCCAAGACGTGCCACTATTGGCAAACAACATATAACGTTTCTATCATCATAAACCTCTCTACTTTTCATAGATTATCGTCAATGGAAATTAGAAATAATTGACCGCACCTGCTCATCTCTAACTTTTTTAGTTTCTATTGAGACAAATATTTATTTGTATGTTGTGTGATATAAGTGCGTATAGCCCCCAATGTTGACGCTGAAGTAGTTCAAAAAATAGGTAATAGTAGGGCGGATTAGGCGCACGACGAGGTAGGCGTTCGCTAGTCCTTTTTGTGGGTGCGGGCGTTCACCCTACCCCTTTTGGTGGGATGGGCGTGCGCCCTGTCCCTAGGTGTGGGTATCTCCTTTCTTTTTGTGTTCTTGTTCTATTGAAATTTTGCTTATTTTAACTGAGGTTCATCGCCTTGATTTTTTAAACTGAGGCTCATCACCTTGATTTTTAAACTAATGCTCATCTCGTTGTCTTTAAACTGAGGCTCACTACCTTGTTTTTAAACAAATGCTCATTGCATTGATTTTTAGACAGAGGCTCAGCGCCTTTTTTTTTAACAGAGGCTCATCGCATTTATTTTTAGACAAAAGCTCACAGCCTTGATTTTTAGATAGAGATTCATCGTCTTGTTTCTTTTTTTTTTTTTTAACCAAAGCTTGTTGCTTGGCTTATCCTTAATAAAGATTGTAGTGAAAATAAGATGTTGCCGCATGTCAGGTCTAGTAGGTGCATCAGGACTTCTCAGCTAGCCAACATGATTCTTCTTTAGCACCCTCGTCATTTATCTGCCTTAGATAATTCATTTTCTGCTTGCCTTTGTCATCTCGGGGTTCGGGCTCGTCCCAAGTCTTTTACTTGTTAGACTCATGTTCTTTTTTATCTTTCATGCTTTTGGTAATGATATATGCTTCCTCATCATCCACATACTTATCCCATCTCCTTAGTAACTCATGCATCGTATCCGGTTGGTTCTTGAAAAATGACATCTTGAAAGGGCTACTACGAGTTCTACTTATCATGGCAGTGATTACAGCATATATCTGCAGATCCTTAATCCCCAGGGTGGTCCTATTGAACCGGGCAATGAAATCTTTCAGCAGCTCACTTTATCCTGGGTCAATTGCACCAGTCCGATAGTTGTTTTTTTAGCCCTCTTGCTGCTGGCAAAGTATGTAGCAAATTTCTTAGAAAAATCATCAAATGTGCAGATGGATTTTAGAAGAAGGGTTACCACCCAGTCCATTGCTTCCCGCCTAAGTGTTGGAGGAAAGGCCCTACACATAATAGCATCTGAGATGACTCGTAATCTCATAAAATCAACAAAGAACCTGAGGTGATTAACAGGGTCAGAGGACCCGTCATATTTTTCCATCTTTAGCTGTTCGAAGTCTTGTGGCAAGGGAACAACCATCAATTCTGAGGCAAAAAGATCTTTTTCCAATATCAAATATTGTTGCCTGCCACTTTTCTTAGACATAGCATTTGCTATTTTCTGACTTATCATGTCTTCTAACCGTTGCTCGAGGCCTAACCATGTTGTCTCACCTAACGTAGGCGGGGCCTCCCATGATAGTTGCCCTAAAGTGGATTTGGGCCAGACGTCAATGAATGAATGTGAGGTGCAAATAATGGAGCCAAAAAAACCTGGGGCCAGTGACAGAGTCACTGTTGGCAGTATTTTCATTGCTGGAAAGTTAGGAGCCTAGGGCAGAGAAAGGTCCTATCGGTGGAAGAATATGAGCCTGGGATGGAGCCTCTAGTGGTGATGGTCCTACTGGTCGAAGACTAGGAACTTGGGGTGGTTGAGACGCCATAGTGTTACGATCCAAGAGTTGAGCCGCCAAAGCCGCTACCTATGCTTGCAGTGCCTCTAGTTGAGCGACAAGGGCAAACTCTTAATGTGGGTGGTTAGTGGCAGCGTTGGACTCAGTGTCAACATTCTCGATGGGGCCTGGGGACAGTTGCATTCTTTGCTCTTCTAGTTCGAGCCATGACTTTTTGTGTAGATTTTCCACAGATGAAGAACAAACCCGGGAGATAATAGAGTGGCTCGAATGTCGTTCGAATAATTTGTCTATGTCAAAATCGAGACCAAGTTGTGGTAGTCATCTCCATTGCCAAAGTAGTGTTCATGTAGGATCTGATTATGGAGAAGCAGATAAAAATGCAAGAATAAACATTTTGGATCCAAGTTGCTCGAAAACTAAGGAGTGCCTAAGAAACTTCGTAGAAATGGCCCATTGGAAATGCGCTCGAGGAAAGCAAATGTATGTTTTAGTTTTATTATAGCAACATATAGTGTTCACGTGTGAGAAGAAAATTATTGATACTTTGGATAATGTACATGTTCGTTCGAAATCAAATAAAGGCAAGAGTCCGAGACAAAGTAATACACAAGAAGTTGCAGCCTTCATTCAAGCATCACAAGAAGCTCAATATCTTGTTTTGACTCTCATTTCTTACTCACAACATTTACTGGTAATTTATGTGAAATCATAGTCTTTGAATCTACTTCACTGTTGTTGGACATACTTCGTAATGCTTTCATATTTAAATTTCGAGATCAAAATCTAATTAATGAACCTCCGTTGTAGGGATCGCACTATCCACCTTGGAGTTCTATGTGTAGAATTAATTTGGTGCATACTTATGGAAGTGATCAACCATTCTTGCCAACATATTCAAAGGGTCTACTACTTGCACAAGACGATGTGGTCAGACTAATGGATGAGGGTAATAGTGAACCAATAAATAGGTTAAACATGTAATAGGAATGCATCTTTACTTACACAAATTTAGACTATGTTGTTTATGACGTATGCATATAATTTATTTTGAATGTTTAATTTATGTATTTACTGTTTGTGTTTTCGAGTTATCGGCTATTGATATGGCTTCAATTTGCTGATATGGGGAAATCTATTAATTTGCTTCAATTCCGAGTTCTAGCATAACAGTGGTTTAATTTCTGTTTTGGAAATCTACTATTGATACGAGATATGTGCTAAAATATGTTGTTCAAAGAGATATTTTAAGTCATTTTGCAATCTAGAATTTGCTGTTCATTACAATATGGAATCTGTTGTTCAATTCTACAATGGAAAGGCTTGAACTCAAATATGCTTGATAACCTTCAATGCAATGTTTTGGAATTTGCTGTTGATAATCTGCAAGCTATTTATGGCACTTTAAAATGGAACCACCCGCTATTCTCATTTTCCAAGTGAACAAAAATTTAGATAAACAAGCACTGTTACTTCAATGCAATAACTAAAATGCAAGCTTCAGTTTCAACCATTTTGAACACAACTCAAAGTTTCAACTTACTCATAAATTCATAAAAGATAATACATTCATACATTAATAAAAGATAAATTGTACATTACATTTACAGAAATGATTTTCAATCTTCAAGTACAACTCAAATATAAAGTCAACACTTAGAATTAACTAACTCCAATGTTCAATTGCGAAAATTGTTGTAATTGTGTCATTCTTCCCACTTTCCTTTCTCATTCTCTTCCGCATTTCCTTTACCCTTGCGAATAGTTACGTTGAATGATATCTCCACATCTTCTACTTCTGATATTCGAGCAAAAATCTTTGAATATGCGAGATAAATCTTCAATTTCATCTTTGGCCGCACCTCTATCCGATGAAACTCTACTTGATTCACCTTCATCATACACCCCAATGGATTGACTTTTAACCCTCTTAAAGAATCTACATTTACTAGTACAAAAAAAAAAAAAAAAAAGCCTCCATTTGTTCACAATAATCTTCTCCACCTCTATCTATTTCACAAAGTCCACTCTACAAATTGTGCATCATTTATTTTTTGGGCATTTCGGCAAGTAGTGCCCATGCCTTCTACAACTATAACAAATTCCTTGGTTCTTTCCAACCATTGTAACAATCTGTTGCATCCACAGTTGTACACCAGTTAGCAACAATCTAATACAATAACCTTCAACAACAACAAGCTTATACAATGCTTTACTAACGGGGACATAATTTATATGCATTTAATCTGAAAATCAGCAAGCAATTAAAGTGGTAATGGATTACTTTTTTTTAACAAGTTAATCTTACTGAAACTTTGAGAACAAATTAAAGTCATAAAAACCAGATTGCATTCGAAAAAAAATTTCCAAAAACAGAAATTAAAGCATTGTTACTGAGCAAAAATCCTAAACTTATTTGCAAAATTTTTATACTACCATAAACTGATCTTTGTCCCGTTGTATATAGTAAAATTCCTATGAAAACATCAATGGATTGGCTTTAGGTAATACTAAGATTCAACTAACCCTAATTACAAAATGGAGCTCAAATTTTTCTTGAGAAAAAAATCAAGAACCCAACAAAACTCAAAATGATGACATACTCACCAGTGGGGATTTGGAGTTCGCCTGAATTGAGTTGCAAATGGGAAATGAAATTTCTCTCTCCATGCTGCCAAATGAAATTTCTCTGCAAAAGTTAGGAATTGTAAGACAAAGGTATAATGGTCATTTAGGAAATATGTCAACTCAGCATCTGTAAATAATTCAATAGCATGAATATGTACAAGTAGCATTTCTCTTTTCCTTAAGCAAATCATTATTGCTAGAAGTGGAAGCAAAGATCGAGGCCTTTATAGCCTCCAAGGAAGAACATATGCAAAATGTGAACAAGAGCATTCTGATCGATACTCATCATAATTCAGTATCAAAAATGCAGAAGGAGCCACAATGGCGAGGCCCAACAAAAAGACGTTTTAAAGATCAATCTAGCAATACGATTAAAGTTCTGTTGGAAACCAAATCATGAAAGAAGAATTCGCCAAAAGTAATGGTTCAGTTGTCAACCGAACTTACTTGTATACTCGCAGCAATATATATTCATTTATATTAATCTATGTATGTGACAAAGAAAAATAACAAGGTATCCTTTTAAGATGGCAAGACAGAAAATAGGAATGCAACTCACATCATGACAAGATGAGACTTGAACTCTAATTATTCTATGGAGACGGTAACTAACAATCATATTTTTATAAAGAAAAAGCTTCTTGTTATTTATCTTTTCAAAATTAATGTATTTATATGAATAATCAATAATTTATTTTATATTTATGCATGGGTATTTGAAATGGCCCAACAACCATATTATAACAATAATAGTTGTCAATGTATGCATCCGAGAGTCATTTATCTACATGTAGGCTTACCACCTCAAGGCATGTTTCAACCACTGGCGGATCCAACGTGGGGGCAGTGGGGTCAGCTGCCCCCACTGGCCAAGTTCCAAATTTTATTAATTTTTTTAAGTAATGTTAAATTTTACTTTTTTGCCCCTTTCCCTCCCCTTTAAAATGTATATATGTGTCTCTCACTCACTCTACCATACAATATATACAAAACTTATGCATTCTTCCAACTCGTGAAAAATCAAGGGAAAATGACAAATAGAAATTGATGAAATTTGAAAGTAAAAATTAAGTCAAACATTTACCAAGTATCAAGGTATATGATTTATGAAGTTTCATTTATTTGTACTGTATTTGTATATCAGTATTTATGAAATAGATATTGATGAATTTTTTTTTGTTTTTGTATATAAGTATATATTAATATATACATTATACATGTTTATTTCACGCGACATTGTGGATTTGTGGTCAAGCAAACTGTTTGATTTTGGATTATTTGATAAATTAGCTGAGTCTGGAATCTGGACAGGTTTTATTATGTACCGATTTTATTTTAATTTTTTGCTTTTTCTTTTTCTTTAATTTTTTTGGACGGTGATATTTCATTTTCTTTTAACTATTTTGGAGGGAGTTCGGGGGTTAATTGAGATTCTTCGTAAGTAAATACTTTAACTTAATTATTGTCTTCTCTTCTTTCTGATTCTTTATTATTTCATTTATATGACAGATTATCATATTAAGGGATTTAATGATGGAACTTGTGGTGGAACTTGGAATTATACAAATTTTTGTATAATGTTGTCTAGATTTGAATATATGTTACAGTATTTTTTTAAACAATAATATTTTTGATATTGTAAATTTAATTTATATTATCACTTTATTCGCTCCCACAGTATGAAAATCCTGCCTCCGCCCCTGGTTTCAACCATGGAATTTTGAACCATCTCAACCATAGCATGTCTCCAACACGGTTCATGCTCGATTGTCCGTTCCAAGATTATCATTGTTTGATCCAGAAACGCTGTTTTGTTGAGGTCGTTATTTGCGCAAATAGAAATTATTGTTCTTCTTTGTCAAACCTTCTATTTTTCAGAACTACATGAATTATTTCAGGTGTTGACGTGTAGAATCAAACGCACATACAAACTTTAACGTTTATACAAGTGTCAAAATAGTTTAACGAGCAAGATTTGACACTTTACAGATAATTTTTTATTGCCTGTTCTCACAATAGAAACGGGTTAATCCTCATATCAAAGTGTTCTTATTTCAGTTTTATACACACCCGTTTGCCCTACTTATTTCTTATTATCTTATAAAAGACCAAATTTATGCAGAAATACTAAAAATCGAAAGTGTTTCCATTTCCATGGAACGCAAATATTTCTAAAAAATCTCTAAGAGAAATGGTGCTAACCCGTAGCGGCAGGGGCGGATCTAGGGAGGGACTCCCCTTGGCCCTTTTTTTTTGACAAAATAACTTTTTTATATAGACATTTTTTTCCTCATATTTTAGGTCGGTCTAAATTATTTTTTAGTTTCCTTCTAGATCCGCCCCTACGTAGCAGTAATATTCCTCCAAGTTCAAATAACATTGTTTCCATCCCCGAAGAGGTCCAAAAGGTGTAAAGAAAAATCAAAAGAAACCTCGATTTTCAAAGAAGAAGAAAAATTCCCGGTCATATGAACAATAGATAAAACCATATCACGATTTTTGTGTGTATGGTAGATTTCATTTCTTTTTTCATTTTTTTGTCCATGATTACCTTGATTGTTAGTTTATTACTATATGCATTGGGCCAAACTTAATTTTGAGGAAACAAATTCTCAATGTTGCATTTTTGTGGTTTTTGAAGTAATCCTCTAACCATTTCAGTTTTTGGATTGAGATTTTTAATATTATTTTTCTCTTCACTTTGATCATGTATATGACCCATATGTAAGTCACGCGAAATGTTTGTCACTGTGTTGGTTATAAGTACTCGTGACTTTTTGACCAGTGAAAATTTTTATGTGACCCATTCGTAAATCGTTGTCATACTGTGATTTCTATTAATTTTTGTGAACCTATGAAAAGTTAAAAGTTTATGTGACCAATTTGTAAGTCACTACGACACTTTTTGTGTTTATCAATATTCGTGACCTTTAGTGAAAAGTTATATGTGAGCCATTCGTAACCTAGTTATCACATTGTATATGATCTTTATTAGTTTTTGTGAAGATTTGAAAAGTTAAAAGTATTATGTGGGTATTTATAAGTCGTTACCACATTGTATGTGTTAAAAGTTTTATGTAAACTATTTGGAAGTTGTTATGATACTTATTGTATTATTTGATAAGTGCATTTTGTGCACTTATTCGAGCTTTTAAATTAAGTTTTTATCTCGTCAATTTATTGATTTTATACTTAATTTAGTGTATTATTTTTCATATTTCAGTGTTGGATCCGTTTATAAGCAAATTAAGAAGAATTGACGGAAAGAGCAACAATTTGGTGAAATCGACGAGTAAGTTGAGTTTTTAAAGTGAATATCAAGAGTCAAACATTGGAGGATGAGTTAGAAGATAAAATCAATAAGTTTAAGGCGTTTTGGAGTGACAATGAAGAGTTAAATCAATGGATCAAACACCATAAAGCCAAAGAACTGAATTGAGAAACTACCTACTGAAATATATGGAGAAATTCAAGTACAACTTTTGATATTAAAATCTCCAAAAGGAAAATAATATACCATTGGAAATATAATTAAATTATGAATACAATACTTTTTACGGATCTCAATTTAGAGTTTTCTACAAGAAGTTATGGTCATTTGAAAAACTGTCGCTGCAGAGGAAACAGTGTAAGCTGAGCGATCGCCCAACACCTTCAGCCAACAGCAGAATGTAAAATAGCATGCCTGGGCAATCGCCCGGGTTTGCACTGGGCGATCGCTCAGTGTAATTTTGACAGACGCGGATTTTTGTTTCCTTTTTGAGTTCAACTTCAATTAGGAAACCTTTTGAAACGCGATCTTAATGATTTTTTGAGATATTTTGGGGCACCATTAGGTTAATATAAATATAAGTTATTAACTTATATCAAAAGTCATTTTTTGGGGAGAAAAACACAAGACGGACACAAGAAACGAAGATCAAGAACTAATTTTTGAATAATTGAACGAAGATCAAGATCAAGATTTCTTCTCTTTCAAGTTTCTTCATATCCGGGTGATGAACTCCATGTTTTCTTCTCCTCTTTCTTTTCTTATTATTAGTATGTTAGGCTATTTTATTTTGTGCTAGGATTACGATAAAGCTTGTAATCTAAATTTTTCTATCCAAAGACTTGATTTTTGACAATTTATTTCATTATAGTTTTGAATAATTAATTTGATTTATTTGAATCTACAATTATATGCGCAATAATTGTATGATGTTGTGGTATGTTTTACTATCAAAAGATCGAAAGCATGCTAGACAATATTTAATTATCCTAAAGTTCGATAGGGGATAGAAATATATTGTTGATTTAGGTGATCTTTAGAGCATGTTCGGTTTGGATTTTTACAAAAAATCCATTTTTCTTGCTTTATGTGGGGCCCAATTTAAATAAAAAATTCTGCCAAAAAAACCTTTTGTCTCCAATGACATCATCATATATTTTCGTAATGACATAAATGCCATTTGTTGGAAAAAACAATTGAAGAATTTTTGATGTCTAAGGGTATTTTGGGAATTGAAATAAATGTTATGTTACATTAATGTTGAGTATTTAATGCCTTCAATTTGTTTATTCTAAACAATGGCCCACCAAACAAGCAAAAAATGGATTTTGGACTTGAAAAACAGGTAACCGAACATGCACTTAATTATCCACAGAAATTTAATGCTTTCATTTATATTCGCATTCGTCATAGAGATATAATCGAGTCATGCATATGAATAGGTTTAACTTTATTCGAGAGAAACTGTTGAACAATCTAGGGATATTGATCTTCATAGCTGATGTAATTTGTCAAAACCAAGAATCAAGATATAGGAATTAAGAATTATAAGTAGATTCGAAATTCTAGTACTATTCTTTCTCAATTTTAAAGTAATTTTCATTAATCTAATTTTTAGTTATTTGAAATATAATTATTTTATTGTTTTTATTTCAAATTCTAATTAGTTCTTAAACACCAAACTTCAAAAGTTCATTAGATTCAGTTAAGGTTAATATAATTGAACTGAATTATCTAAATTTTCGTGGGAACGATACTTGGACTCAACGTCAACTTTATTATTTGAGCGATTCGTGCACTTGCGGAATTATTTAAGATACAAAATCGCTGACAAGTTTTTGGTGTCGTTGCCAGAGATTTAGTTTTAATTCTTTTCAATTATATTAGCACTAATTCGAACTTTATATAATTAATTTTTTATATATTTTTTTAGTTTATTTCATTGTGCAACTTGTCTCGTTTCATACCACAACACAAGATGGAATACCAGGAGATCAATGAAGATAATATGCTAGTTGGAGACTTTCTGACTCCACAGATCATTCAGAGCCAATTTAGTATTGATGAGGACAACATGCTGTTTGGAGATTTCCTTGCAATGCAACATGTCAATATAGCGAGATATGAGGTTACTTCTGAAATTGATGAGGACAATATGTTTTTTGGAGATTTCCTTGCAATGCAGTATGCCAATATAGTGAGATATGAGGCTATTTCTGAAATTGAAGAGGACAACATGCTTTTTGGAGATTTTCTTGCAATGCAGCAGGCCAATATAACGAGATATGATGCTACTTCTGAGATTGATGAGGATAATATGCTTGTTGGATAATTCATCGTAGATCATCCAAAATTTTCTTGGAAGGATAATTAATTACAATAATATCCGACCACAAGATCCTCAGTTTCAGCAGCCAGAAAAGAAAACTTCATTTGAAAACATTCTCGGTAAATTCATCGAGAAAACTGATAAATTCATAAAAAAAATTGATGAGTTCATGAGACAGAAAGAGATCAATTTTCAAAATCAAGGCACTTTAATAAAAAATTTGGAAATACAGATGGGTCAGATGGCAGTTGCTATATCAGCCAGAGTACAAAGTACGTTGCCAAACAATACATAGGTGATTTCCAATGAAAGTGTTATATCTGTTACTATCAGAAGTGATGTTCAATTACCAGAAATTCATGTGAAGAGGCCAGTTGCAAATAAAGAAAATGAACTATCCACTGATGAGGAGCACGTGGAACAGATTGAGCAGACAACATATATTAAAGAGAGTTCATGTATACCACATATTATGGCAACCGTTCTTATCGAACTATATGAGCCTCCGATCCCACTTACTCAGAGATTACGAAAGCACAAGTCAGACAATCAATTCTCCAACTCTTCTATTTCCTCTAAAATTGATTTTGTGATTAAGGTCGATAAAGAAGTTGAAATTTTCGTGGTTGTGTTTGAGCAAGGTGCTACATTAAAATCCTATTTTTATGAGGAGCACAAATTCAAAATTTGGAGGATAAACGAAAATAGTGCAAAGTCAATAGATGTAAGCAAAACAAGTCATCAAAAGTATTATACAACGTGTCGTGATCAATCAGACAATAAGTCAAGTTAATGACTATATATAATCGCTTAATGGGAGGCAACCCATTTTCTAACCATTTTATTTACTTGCTTTATATGTAGTATTTTTAATTAGTTTAAATAATTTATTAGTTTTTATTTAATTTATTTATGCCCTTAAAAAGCTTCCCATCTTAATTGCAGGATGTCATGCTTTGCGAGCCGCTTGGATAATATATATGACATCATCTTTTGACCAATAGTTGCAGCACTACATATAAGTCCACTTCAACCAGACCTTCAGCCAGCTAGATCCATCTTCTCCACATCTATCTCTTGGGAGTAACTTATCTCTTCCCGCATCTATTTACTTTATTTTGTTATTACATTGGAGACAATGTAATATTTTAGTTTGGGGGTGGGTTAAGTATCAAGATACTTCATTATTCTGAATTTACTTATTATTCGGGTCTAAAAAAAATAAAAAATTTTGTTGAATATCTTACCGCCAATGACAATACTTGTTCGAAATTAAGTACATTTTTAGTTGGAATATTAGACAATACTTTAACTCGTACTTTTACCTAAATACTTATCCATATTGGATTATATTTGAAGTACGTAGCCACTGTTGACTTATCACTTACTGGAGACATAACTTGAGTGTATGTGTTGATATTATTGACTTAGATCATTGTAAAAAATTTCATTCCTAAATTTTTAGACTAGTAACCAAATTGTTTGAGAACAATTTAGGGGTGTTAAAGTTAGTACATGTTTTTTGTGGAATTTCGATGGTTTGGGTTTTCTGGATCTCATCTTTGGTTGAATAGGTTGTAGTCTATGAATCTAAATCAAGTACTACTCACTGCTGAAAAAAAAATAAAAAATAAAAAATCTGACTCGAGCAATTAAGTTTGTTAGGGTATTTTGAAACCTGATGTCCTAAAGTCATCTGACTTGAGAGTCATCGGACCAAAGCTCATTACATGAGTCACAAAAAAAAAATTACATTTGAGACTCGAACAATTAAGTCTATTAGGGTATTTCAAAATTTGGTGCTCTATGGTCATTTGACTTGGGAGTCATTGGTCCAAAGCTCGCTACAAGGGTCATATAGAAAGCTAGTGAGAGAAAAGTATTGCACAAGATGTAAGATCGTTTATATTGGTTAAATAAAATAAAAAGAGTTAAAGTACTCGGTAAGGATTGCTAAGTTAGAACCTAAGAAACTGAAGATGAGAATTTAGAAATCACTCACCATCCTAGTTATGAGAATACAAGTTCTAATTTTTACCACTTTATTTAAAAAAAGCATTGTGTTGATCAATAGGAACCAAATTTTCCAGAACACCTCGAGATTGGAGAGAAAAGCATTAGAAGTATGTAATTTACGAGAGGTGTAAGAAATAAATGACTACAAAGAGTTCGAAATTGTGAAAATATCAACAACACAATATTGGTCGCGGTCTAATACATGTATAAGTTCAATTTTGGGCTACTCACACACTCACTATAGGTCGAACATTGGATAAGTGAAGATTTTTTGTGTTGTTTGATCTCTTTCTAAACGTTTTACTTTATTTTTCAAACTTGAGGCATATGGTAAGAAATTTAACATTAATTCATTTCCTGTTAATTCTTTTAGCTTAGTTTAAATTTATAGTTTATCTCTATTTTTGTTCGAGTACGAACAAATGTTTAATTTGGTGGTGTTTGATAAGTGCATTTTGTGTACTTATTCGAGCCTTTAAACTAAGTTTTTATCCCGTCATTTTATTAATTTTATACTTAATTTAGTGTATTATTCTTCATAATTCAGTGTTGGATCCGTTTATAAGCAAATTGAGAAGAATTGACGGAAAGAGCAACAATTTGGTGAATTGACGAGTAAGTTGAGTTTTTAAAGTGAATATCAAGAGCCAAATATTGGAGGATGAGTTAGAAGATAAAATCAATAAGTTTAAGGTGTTTTGGAGTGATAATGAAGAGTTGAATCAATGAATCAAACACCGGAAAGCCAAAGAACAGAATTGAGAAACTACCTACCGAAATATGTGGAGAAATTCGAGTACAACTTTTGATATTAAAATCTCCAAAAAATAAAATTATATACCATTGGAAAGATAATTGAATTATGAATCCAACACTTTTTACGAATCTCAATTTGGAGTTTCCTACAAGAAGTTATATCCATTTGAAAAACAGCCGCTGCAGAGAAAATAACGTAATCTGGGCGATCGCCCAACATCTTCAGCCAACAACAGAATGTAAAACAGCATGCCTGAGCGATCGCTCGGGTTTGCACTGGGCGATCGCTCAGTGTAATTTTGACAAACGCGGATTTTTGTTTCCTCTTTTAGTTCAACTTCAATTAGGAAACCTTTTGGGATGTGATTTTAATAATTTTTTGAGATATTTTGGGGCACCATTAGGGTAATATAAATATGAGTTATTAACTCATATCAAATGTCTTTTTTTGGGGAGAAAAATACAAGACGGACACAAGAAACGAATATCAAGAACTAATCTCTGAAGAATTGAACGAAGATCAAGATCAAGTTTTCTTCTCTTTCAAGTTTCTTCATATCCAGGTGATTAACTCCATGTTTTCTTCTCTTCTTTCTTCTCTTATTATTAGTATGTTAGGCTAGTTTATTTTGTACTAGGATTACAATGAAGCTTGTAATCAAAATTCTTCTATCCAAAGACTTGATTTTTGACAATTTATTTCATTATAGTTTTGAATAATTAATTTTGATTTATTTGAATCTACAATTATATGTGCAATAATTGTATGAGTGTTGTGGTTTATTTTACTATCAAAAGATCGAAAGCAGGCTAGACAATGTTTTAATTATTCTAAAGTTCGATAGGGGATAGAAATATATCGGTGTACTTTAGGTGATCTTTAATTATCCACAGAAATTTAATGCTTTCATTTGTATTCGCATTCGTCATAAAGATATAGTCGAGTCATGTATATGAATAGGTTTAACTTTATTCGAGAGAAACTGTTGAACAATCTAGGGATATAGATCTTCATATCTGATGTAATTTGTCAAAACCAAGAATCAAGATAGAAGAATTAAGAATTATAAGTGGATTTAGGATCCTAGTACTCTTCTTTCTCAATTTTAAAGTAATTTTTATTAATATAATTTTTAGTTATTTGAAATATAATTATTTTATTGTTTTTAGTTCAAATTCTAATTAGTTATTAAACACCAAACTTCAAAAGTTTATTAGATTTGATTAAGGTTAATATAATTGAACTGAATTATATAATTTTTCGTAGGAACGATACTTGGACTCAACATCAACTTTATTACTTGAGCGATCCGTGCACTTGCAGAATTATTTAAGATACAAAATCGCTGACATTCTTCATCTGTATTCGTAACCCTTTGAGACATCTCCACCTGTTGCTATTATGTGGGCTACTTTTAAGCTTGTAAAGTATTTGTTTGAGCTCTTGATATGATTAAAGGGTTTCTTTGTGAATGTAATGTTGATTTTGTTATGGTAACTGTATTGAATGTTATGAATGTAGTTAACAATATAATTAAAAGAGAGATACATACTCAAAACGTTCATCTTCATGTTTTCGTAACAATACGTTTGTTTCTCTCGGTGTATTTGATTTGTTATGAATTACACCGACCATATTATTAATAAGATGATAGACACGAAACATGTCTATACTAACATTGTTGTGCATTCATATAAGTATTTGACAAATTAGACGAAAGTTATGAAAAAGAGTCCGACACAGTTTTGAAAAAAATCTCCGAAATACACAATCTATAAATTTTAATCTTATTTCCACTTGAACCAAAGAAAAATGACATCCTAACTTCCCGCGGCAGGGTGGGAGTTCGAATCCTGGTGGGAACCTGCGGCTGGATTTTATTATGTATGAAGCAATCACTTTGGGGGCGGCTTCTTGTGTACAGAAGTGTACAATCGGATGAAGAGAATCTGGGAGCCAGTTGAGGCATAACCCGCGATTTATCTTTTCCAAAGTTCTATGGGCAATGGTCTTGGAGATCCAGAGAAGATGAGATACCTGGGTACGAAAAAATAAAATAAAATAAAATAAAATGAAATAAATAAAAATAAAAAAATGACATCCTAACAGTCGTGGGGTCCTTGGTCCTTTAGCAGCCATTTGAGATATATTTTATATATGATGTTAACGGTTAAGTTCTAGATAGAATGTCAAAGCAAGAACCACAATATTAATCAACTTTTACAAGACTCAAAAGGTGACTTTGTGCTTTAGCAAGTCCATAATTCAAATCAAATAAAAAAATCTTTTAAATCTAAATCCAATATTTTTTTTTCAATAATAAATTCATTCATAAATTAAATTTATTTTTGATACACAATTTATAAATCTTTATTAATATCAATATATGACATTTAAGTGTTCAATAGATGTAGTGTTAAGTAGATGAAATATAATAGTTTAAGCACGACTTCAAGTATTCTGAAATGTTTGTTTAGAAAATATATTAGAAATAGAGTTCAACATGTGATAGAAAAATCAAATTGATAGAATTAGACTAAATGTTTAACTTTCTCATTATCTTTTTCACGGGATCTTAGTCGTATATTAAATTTGAATGAAATAATGTTGAATATATTTAGAAAATGTGTAATAAAATATAATTTTTTGCAGTGAATTAAGACTAACTCAAATATATTCGACGTTATATGTAATTTGAATGTCATGCTAATGAGCGGCTATGGAGCATATGATATTAGGATTGGCAACTTTAAATTTCAAATACAAATATAAAAGATGGAGTCAAAACTCATTTGGTTCTCTTCTTATTAGTAATGATGCTAATTTGACAAGGTTAGCACTTACATAAAATATTAAGAACATGTTTGGTACACAGTAATAAATAAGTGACTAATTAAATTAGAAGTTCCTTAACATAACACAAAAAAAAAAAATTATCAAATAGAACTTTTGGAAATTGTCAATCACATATGTCAACTCTTCGGCCGACCTATTTAAGTTCAGATGACCAAAAACTAACTGTTTTGGTGCATAAAATTGTTTTTGAGTTTTTATCATTTAATGCTAAAGATCAAAGTATTAGTACATTTACATTTGATTTAAAAATCTAATCTTTAATCTTTCTTGAAATTTGAATTTTAAACTCTTGTTTTGGATGATTGACTTTAATCTTGACCTTTTTTGAGAATTCAATTTGTAATGTAGTCTCAATCTTAATCTTTTAACGATGATTGAATTGAAAGCTTTGAAAATTAAAAACACTTTAATCAATTGTTAGTAGCATAAAATTAACTTGTTTGTTAAAATTATCGTTAACCATAGGTCAACAACATAAACCAACATTTTTTTTCTTTTTCTCCATAACATCTCCAATTTCATGTTTGTCAACCATAAAATTGACATTAATTGTGATTAATAAGCTTGAATTGTTGGGTGGATTTTAATCTTAACTAAAAATTGCTATAAGCACAAGTCTCCTGCACTGCTCCTGTTCCCAGAGGTATAGGCGAGTTGGTAAGGCTTGACATGACGTGGGAAGAAATCCTCAGGCAATGCAAGTTCGATTCTCGTGTGGTGCAAATTTTTATTGAAATATTGTCGGGGTCTGTCCTAGAGTTGGCATGTTGGCGCTCTCCCTCATGTCCTTACTACTCGTGTACATTTTTCGATTTACAATTTGTTTAGTCAAGGGACCTCTGACACAGATAAAGAGGTTCGTCTTTGAGACTTTCTCCTTATCAGAAGTCACCTGCACTGCTCGTATTCTAACCTACACCCAATAGCAATAAAAAATGAAACCATGTCAAATCAAGAAGTCTATATGATAACGTGGAAAGTAGAAAAAGAATACAAGAAAAACTATTAAGAACGCAAAAAGAAGCGGAGGAAAACTATTAAAAACTACTATTAAAAACTATATAATAACCCATTTCTTAAGTGCTTGTTTAGAAAATATATTATAAATAGAAGATACACGACTACCAACACAGAACGAGTTAGGTGATCCAAAAAAATGTGGTACGCGTATATTAAAGTCGTATTAGATATCGTCGAATATACTTAGAAAATGAGAAGTAAAATATAAATTTTTGTATTTATCTCTTTTTTTATTGAAGAAAAATTAGTTGAGAATAGATGGTTATCTAGAATGGTGCAACGCACTACTATTTACAATTATCTATTTTTGTACAAATTATCACCAAAGACCTCAAATGGGCAGAAAAGATAAATAGAGAAGTGGTTATATTCACACTACAATTTATTATACGTGTACCACATTTTAATTGTATTTAAGATCCTCAACTTTTGTTTATTGTTACAATTATGTTTTTAACTTTTTGTTATCGAATTCTTATTTTCAATTTTCAATAATTAGCACATTTCATTATTAATGATGGTTTCTGTCGATATATTTTGTTTACGTGCTTTGAAATGAGGAAAAATATTTTATCATACTTTTGTATCTATTGTTTTTTTTTTAAATATGACAGACAAATAAGTCTTTTTACGAATTCTCAACAAATATTTTAGACGGAAACCGTTATCAAACACAAGATGTGTTAATTAATGAAAAGTTGATGATAAAAATGTAATTAAAAAAAATTGGGGATATGAGTGCTATAATATTCATAGATTAATGATGTTAAATGTAATTAAAATTTGGTGCAAAAAATAAAAAGTATTGTGTAAATATAATTACCCTAATCAAAAGCTTGAAAACTCTTGCTTGACACTTGGCCATTAATACCCCCACAAAATTCCGAGTATAAAAGTTAAGAATATTTCATCACAAAATCAAAACTATTGTTGAGTGTCACAATGCATACGATTGTTGCATTTATGAATGGCAAAAAATTCTGCCGCCTCAAACCCGTTCCGTTTCTCTTCGGGACTGTCCCGCCCCACCTTGACTATTTGGATAATAAGGATAGGTCCGGGACAGAAATATCTGTCCCGCAAGGGATTCGGGGCCGCCCCGCGATCTGTCTCTATAATTTTTATTTTATTTTTTTTGAAAAATCATAAAATAGAATTACAATATACAAATCACTTTTTTTTCTAAAAATAGGTTGAACATGAATCGAATCCAAATTAAAATTATGAAACTGTAACTCTTAACCACTACAGA
Source organism: Forsythia viridissima (assembly GCA_030279155.1). Lineage (NCBI taxonomy): Eukaryota > Viridiplantae > Streptophyta > Magnoliopsida > Lamiales > Oleaceae > Forsythia > Forsythia viridissima. The sequence continues at coordinate 35,527,210 of CM059033.1, read as the reverse complement.
TCAAGGCCTACAATTTTGTATTTTTTTTGTTTCCTACAAATATATAACAAATTCACATTTCTTTTTTTAATTATTTTTTTCAGTTTATAAAAAATAAAAATTAACCGGAGCGGTTAACGGGTCAAAGCCCGAGGCAGGGCAAAAATTTCGCGTGGCGAGGCAAAGCTGACCCATCCCGAACCAGCTCTATTGCTATCCCTAGTTACACCACTATGTGTGGCAGCAGCTTTGCAAATTAACTTGTTTTCTTAATATGCATGTAACATACTGGTGAGTGAAATAGTTGAGATCTTTTGTCAGAAATTTTGAGGTCGATAATTATGTTATTCATTAGGTCTCTTGAGAAAAATCGACATAAATGAAGGAAAAAATCAGTAATACAATCCACAGGATAAAACCACATATAAATCATTATTGTAACTTTTTGGTGATTGCAATTCTTTCATCTTTCACAATTCATTCATTTACTATAAACAAAAATTGGAGATAATCTTAGTCATTCTTGTAACAATTTATACTTTGACAATCATTTGAATGTACTTATGTAGCATCTTTGGCAAGCTTAAAAATCTGTTTTTTCGAATAGCATGTAAAAGTTTACAACATATCATACAAATAAGCACTTAAAAAGATTCTTTTAAGCAAGTCTAAACATGGACGTTTTCAAATTTTGAATCTTATTTTTCATTAGAAATCATTCGAAGAAGAATATATACAACATCCAAAACAATAATATATAAGTAAAATATGTTTCTATTTACCAAGGTACATACAATTTACATGTACAAAGCTTTCTAGCTTGTTACAATTCCTCTTCACAAAATACAACAGTTTTCATAATTCAGAATTTACATAGGCCTGTTTTTATTTGAAATTTTCTAATATTCACAAAAATACAGCAGTTCCATTTCTTCTTCTCACATTTCAAGCAACTCCAATGACTAGCAGTATTTACATGGCTCAACCGTATGAGCCTCACACTGGACAACGCCATAGCAACTAGCAGCTTCAGATTAGCACTACCAAAATCGATCCTTGTTGACGCTTAAGTAACCGGACATGACTTTTCCTCCAGTATTCCTCATTCCGTCAATAAGGTAACACCACGTGGAGCCTAATGCTCCAATGAAATAATCAGATTCACTAGCCATCAAGAAATTAACAAGAGGATAATTCGTGCTTGTTTCCCTGCCAAGACTGGCTTCGTAAGCTGCCATGGAGATGTTCCCCACTTGGCGTGTCACATTAGTGTAGTAGAATCTCCAATGGTGGTAAGATCTTGATTTATCAATCACATCCTGAAATTAAAGAATACTACTGTAAGATGACAGCAGGGAGAATGTTTGGCAGAGCTTTAAAATATTAAAATTTACTTTTAATATACTTTTTGTTTCCATACATGAAAAAAAAATTACTTATTTTGAAAGTAACTCTTACTTTAGTGTCAAAGACTCAACATAAGTAACTTATTTTCAAACATTACCAATCAGAAAAGTTATTTATTTTAAAACTTGCTATTTATTTATATGTAAACTTTTTAAGTTTAGCCATACATTCTCTTATTCCATTTATTCCGAGATTCAACGAATTGAAGGACTGGGTTAACCTGCATTTCAGTAGATAGCCAGACGTTGTTAAGATGGGGGAAGCGCCCTCTGATTCGTTCGGCAAGATGCATATATTCTTCCAATCCAACCACCTTCATTTCACACGACTTATCTCCCATTCTCACATGCATGCTTAACAAAGGGTGAGGAATCCACGGTTTCTGATTCGACCACACGAATTTTTCAATTTCAGATAAACTGTTATCTTCTAATTCCTGCAGAAAAGGGAAGAGCCACTTGTGAAAAAATGAAAACAAATTCCGTCTAAATATGGAAGGCACAAAATGGGGATCAGTACGATGGTGATCAATTAACTTTTAACGAAATTTCATGTAGGTCACTAACTTCAATTTATTTCAAGTTGCAAACTGAAGTTAAACTTTGTTTAAAGTTGATCATTCCGTGCATTCCCAGAAAAGATGACGTGGCAGTCAAGTTATTTCAATCTAGACTGTCACATCAGTTTTCTTGTTAATTTGTCAAGCTATCAGACATTGATGGAATAACTGAATTATTACAAATGCTTAAATTCAGCAACAAACTTGAAACAAATTTAAGTTGGGAAGAAATGAAATCAGTGTAAATTTCACTAAAAGTTCAGTGACCGCCAATGTTTTTAACCCAACAGAAATGTGTTGATCTCAATCATTCAGTATTCTTTCTTAAGATAGTACCGATCCGACATTCCATATTTTTCAGTTTCCTTTCATGATATGCTGTGTACGACTGAAAATAGGTATATTAAACTATTAACCCTTCATGTGTAACAAAAGGGATCAACAATAACAACCTCTCTAAAATCTTTGGAAGATGACATAAGAACCATTTTTGCAGCTTCCCATCCAAATGCAGCATGTCGTGCAGTGTTTAGTAAGTGACATGTATATTCGGAATGAAACCTCATCAGGTAGCGCACCGCCTGACAATGATGTTAATTATATCAGGCAAAGAACCGAAAAAACAATAGATATTGAAATTTTATATTTAATTTATGTAGAATTGCCACTCATACTACATTATTGAAAAATGACTTATAGAAGGTATGAAGATGGAAACAAAGCGCAGTTCAAAATTTAGAGAACTGCAAATTGTATGATGCAGATGAAAATTAGTAAGATAAGGAAATATTTTTATGCTCAAGAATAAAGATGCAACCTTTGAGCCTCATAAATCATGTATCTATTCAGTGCTTCTACCTTTTAAGTAAACAATATGGCATCACATGATTATTGCTACACTAAATATACCTGTGCTCGCCACCATCGATGGTCCATTTTACGATGATGAGCAATGAGACTCCCATTTATCTCTGTAGTTGGCTGCATGATACTCCAAGGATTTCCCCATATCCTGAAGTACAAAATTGACGTGTGCCGCTTCTTAAGATGATACACTTCTGTGTTTAGAAGAAATTAAGGTTGAGGAGGGGGGTCTGAAAACATGCATAACATTTTACCTAGGAATCCGTCCAGCCCATATTTCTTTTGAAGTATAATTGTCTTTCCTTGTAATTATCCCCTTTTCCCTGGCATCTTTGTCTTGCATTAGCTCAAATGCACGCTTCCTACATTCCTGGGTGGTTTCGGGAAAGAAATAACAAGACCAACTAGAGCGTGATGAACCTGCAGAAAAATGACTATATTTTTTTATCAATCATGATAATTTCACATAGGATGAAGTATTGTAACCAGGAAAGTTTAATTTGAAGGAAGAATTCGATTTTGCCTAGATGGTGAATAATCCACAAGCTATAACTCAAATATATTCGATGTGATCATGTAATTTGAATGTCATGCTAATGATCCGCTATGGGCATATGATGTTAGGATTGAAAACTTTAAATTTCAAATCATAGTATGGAAGACTACAAATATAACTGGGAAGAGTATGTCCATAGAAGGATGGGAAAAGATGGAGGCAAAACCCATTTGGTTCTTTTCTTATTAGTAATGATGCAGTTTGACAAGGTTAGCACCTACACAAAATATAAAGAGCATGTTTGGTGCACAGTAATGAACAAGTGACTAATTAAATTAGAAGCTCCTTAACATAACATGAAAAACAAAATTTATCAAATAGAGCTTTTGGAAATTGTCAATCACATATGTCAACTCCTCGGGTGTTACCTTTACAGCCATCATGATCAGCTCTGTTATAGTAGGCCGTGACAAGAACTCTTTTCTCCTTAATTGCAATAGCAAGAAGACCGCACATTCCGGCAAGTTGTGCTCCAATACCAAATCCAGGCAATCTCTCCCAATCAGCAACTAGAAACCTTACATTATGATCGCTGCAGTTTACTGGATGCTGATGAAGCCATATATCACGTTGCACTTTCCTGGTAAGTGGGTAGTTTTCTTCGTCAGATCCCGTGATCTGAAAAGATTCATAGATTGGTAACAAATGCCAGGATTAATATGAACATTGGTTGAGATAAAAGGGTCTAACTTAATGTAGGTTGGATCACTTAGTCGAGTTTTATTACCAAGAGTCCAGAACAAGTGAACACTTTGATACTTCTTTACATGAATATGAAGAAATAAATTGAACATACAATCGACTGTCAAAGTTTGCCTTTTGCTTTAATAAGCACAAGTTTCATGAATTTTCAATGAACCAACCTTTGGCGGATTCCAAGAAGAAATGTAACCATATTTATCTGACAACAGAGGCAACTCAACCCATAGGCAAGTAACGTATAAGGTTCTCAGATTTAGGAACTTCTATCCTAGTTTTCTGCCTTTTTGTTTTCAGTCTTGAAAAGATCCATGCAAAGTTTTTGCCGCAGACTTCCAATTTTCTTGAGCTCCCTCTGTTTCACATATACAGTAGGTCAAATACACCTCCATTTCCATAAAATACTTTTTCTCTTTTGTCCAATACACAATAGGGAGACCGTGTCTCCTCCTAACATGACGACAACTCTAAGGCACAATCAGACCTTAATTGCTACAATCATTGATGCAGAACAAAGTTGCTTGGTCTAACTAATTAACAACTTCATCATAAACAACATAGGCTGCATGCTACTATTCAAGCAAACGAACGATTAATCTTTCTTTAAAAGGTACATCCCTATCAAATTATCTGAGATACGTCAAGTCAATCTACAAAAGAATATTAATATACATGATGATACTTACCCAGGGAGGATAAGCTCCTTCAGCTATCATCTGATCCCTGTAGTTCTTCAGCTGCTCATCAGTTGTTGACAGTGGGAAGTCATCCAACTGTCCTTTCCAAATTGTCCAAGGTGGGAAAGACCCATTTCGAATTCGACTATCAAGACGTTGATTTACTTCCACACTCAACTTGCAGTTCTCCAAGTGAGGGGCTTTTGGTACATTGAATTTTCTCGAACTGGTCCTATGGGAGAATTGACCGTCCTCATCTATTGATTTAATAAGTAAATCACTCCATGCTGAATATAGTGAAGACACTTTCTCATCAGTTCCAGGGCTAGTACGTCCCTGTGAATTCAAAATTATTTCTCTTTCTTTCCGTATCATATTAATGTCTCCACCTGTAACATCTATCCCATAACAAATTAATCACACACCTTAAAACAACTTGATGAATTATAATGTCTTAATTTTTTATCCAACCAATAGTGATTGAAATACTCAGTCAAATCTGAAAGTTGTGAAACAGAGTGGCATCAGTTTCTTATATACTAACAAAATTAAATTAATAATCACAAAGGAGAAAACAATTATTAACTTTCCACTAGATTGTAGGTTCCAGGGAGCCCCAAATAGCAAGGGAAGTTCTCAGGACTAACAGTAAAAGAACTCACTACACTGTGGCAAGCACTTTCTTATGTTTAACTAATTTATGGTGCAAATAAATGGTAGAGTTCTACCTAATGGTTATCTTTTGTTCACATATTTTCAAAATTGTCAGTTTTCACGCTTTGTGTCTGTACCGGTACTCCCCAAGATTTACCGTTTTTCAAACGTTCTAATTCCTAACTTTACTGTGTGTTCTTCTCATTACCATATCCTAGAAAGTCGTATGTTGCCTATCATTGGAGACCACGTGAGTAACTAAAATGACTTCAGAAAAATGTCTATGAACTTCTTGTCAAAGAGAAAGTGGGAGTTGCTTGCACAGAAAGGATTTCATTGGATAAAGTGAATTGGTTATCATGAAATTGTCTAAAGTCCAAAGCATTGATTCCTACTTTAAGTTACTTCAAATGCACATTTAAGAAACATTCCTTGTAACTTCGATCGTACCATAGCCTATCGGATGAATAACTTATGAATACCAGATACCAGAACTCCAGGATTTTTTCTGGCATCCAGAGAAAATAATGTTAATTTCATATTTCTTCCCAGTAAAGAGAATGCCCAGTTCAGACTAGTCAATAGTCGAGAATTCAATCAACAATCAACTAATTAAACAACAATTGGCCGAAATATTGGAAATAATAGCCCAAGATTCAGTCCACAAAGAATTGCATCAAAAACTTTAAAAGCAACAATCATAATAGCAGCAAAAAGAACTTTAAACAGACGAGATAACCGGAAAATTGGGCTTACTGATAGCTAATGGGCTAGAATTTGACATGGGAATTCCGGTCGAAAATGTCGAAAATGAAATACCACCAAAAGCAGAGGTACCAAACGAAGTAAGAGCAGCCAGAAACAACGAGGTTAGGCAAACCCCACAAAGAAACCCCACCACACAAATTTGGCATGGGAATGAACTGCCCATCTGAAAAGCTCTCTGTGAAACAACTCTCTCTATAGATTTTGGATTCAAAGGCTCCATTTCGTTTCCACAAAATTTCAAGAAACAGAGACTTTTAAGTAAAAAGTCATGTGCCCAACTAACTTATAATTGCAATCACATGAACCTACTTTCAACTTTCCGTTTTCTCCATAACATCTCCAATTTCATGTGTGTCAACCATCAAATTAACATTAATGGTGATTAATAAGCTTGAATTGTTGGGTGGGTTTTAATCTTAACTAAAAACTTCTATAAGCACAAGTCCCCTGCACTTCTCCTGTTCTACCTGCACCCAATAGCAATAAAAATGAAACCCTATCAGATAATCAAGAATTATATACGATAGCGTGGAAAGTAGAAAAAGAATAAAAGAAAAACTATTAATGCATAAATAAGAGGAGAAAAGAAGATAAGTACCCAGAGAATAAGTGAAAGAAAAAGAACAAAAAAGTGCAGATACAAACAGGGACAAAGATAAAAGAGTCACAACCATGGCAGACTCATGAGATGGACTATCAAGAGAGAGAGAAACCATGCATAGAGATACATCACACTGATTTTCACTTTTCTAATCGAATAATAATAGTACAAAAAAGAAACGAAAATCACCTAATCCATTGCAAAACCAAGAAAATAAAAAAGAATTGTTCTTCAGAAGATAAAAAGAACAGAAAATGGGAATTTTCTTGCCAAATTCCAGCAAAACCCCAGAAAAGAAAAAGAATCAAAATTGTCAGAGAGAATTGGGAACTGACCCATGAATCTTTTCGAGGAACAAAAGATGACATATCATTTTGCATCCAATCGCAATCAGAGAACTGTAATTTTTGTTGGTAATTTTCATATTTTTGTGTGGTTTAGTGATTACTACTACTTACTTGAAGAGTGTGTGTATTTGGTGCAGGTGGAATATATTCTCCGTGGTCCTACACAACTCCCATCATCATCATCGTGAGCTGTTTTTCTTGTAAAATATGTTGATTTCTTGATCGTCGTTAATTTTTGATTAAAAATGAAAGCAGAAAAAATTTGTTAATCTTACTGGGTTGCATGTAATTTCTTAAGCTGACCAAGAAAATAGGTTATCCCTTTATACAACCCATGATTTTGAGTTAACGTACAAGTATGGTAAAGGTTGTATATTTGATTTTCATTTCATTATAATTGCTTATCATTGTCAACAGAAGATATGTTCTTTTATTTATTCTAGTAACAGTTGTTTGGCCCAAAAGATCTAAAAGGACGGGATTAAAAAATAAGACTTGTAACAATATTAATTATAATGTCTTTTTTACCGTATTAAACGTACATAAACTATAAATAATAATGAAAATCGAAGCACGTTTAGTATTACTTAAAAGCACCTTTTAAGTAATTGTATAGATACTGTCCAAAAGAGTTGAAAAAATATATCTTTAAGTGGACCAAACATGTTTATAAAATTTGATTTGACATTATATGGAACATTATCATTTTTAAATATCTTCTAAGTTGTACTTATCATTTGATTTGAAATAGATAAGTCAAAGTCGTGTGTATGTTATGCGATATATTATCTTGATCACGTCAGATTTTTTAACCATTTTGTCTAAATAGCATTTATCGAGGATTGGGAGTTATCCAATCTTATTAGATAGCTTTTTAAATTATTGAGTAATGGAATTATTGGTTAATTAGTAATATTTGATCCCTCAAGATATTATAAATAGAATATATATTTTTTGAAGTGAATATACCTAATAATAAAAACCTCTAAATAATAATCTTTTTCTAAATTAATAACAATTTCGGTCTTCACACGGATATGTGTGAAAAATTAATAAATTATTCTATTTAATAATTAATAATTTCTTTTGAAACCTAGTTTAAAATTTTAATTCTGACTATTTTTCGACTGATCCAACAACTTCTGAATTTCGATCGTGAGGACGAAACCCACTTAAACTTACTCCCGCCTAAATTAATAATTTTATCAAATTATAAAATATATTCCATAATATTTAAAAACTAGAAAAGTACTTCAAGACACTAGTTTGCTCAAGATTACATTTTTACTTCATCCTTCATCTTTTGTAGTCCTTGTTGTAACCAAAATACTTCAACTAAATTTAGCATTTCAACAATCTTATCTTACTGGTAGAGATTTTAAGTACCTCATTACTATTGTCCTCGTCGTTACGTATTTCTATCATACCATCATTATTTTACATTGTGATATCATCTGAGTAACACACTTCTTCTATCGGACATTCATAGGATTTCTATAGTGCAAAGCTTTGAATTTGTTGTTATAATTTACTCATAACACCATTGCGTGTCCTCAATGTCTCCCCTTGTTTCTTCTTGGATTGTACAAATTCTGCAATGAAAAAAATAATTAGTGCTTGTTTGGTATGATTTTAATGGATTTTTAGTTTTTCATTTTTTGACTTTTAAGAAAAAATAATCAAAATAACCCAATTTTCTAGTTAAATATTGCGGCTACCTTAGAAAACAAAAGGTTATTTTGGTCATTTTCTCTCAAAAATCAAAAAATGAAAAAAAAAAAAAAAAAAACACATTAAAATCTATACCAAACAAGCTCTTAGTGATGATCTTTGGCTTAACATCAAATGTCTATTATGCAAAAGCCATACAAATGGTTTCTGAAATATCAATCTTTTCACGATCATGTGTGTTGGATTCCAAATGATTGAGTAGCATAAAATTAAAACGACGACTATAACACACTTTGAAATTACGAATTGTTCCAGTATCACATAGTTGCAACTTTGATGTCAAATTTGATAGCAGGTAGTACACTGTGGTATGTGGTGTTTACTCAGTGCAATTGTCAAGGAGAAGCAAAATCTTTTAATTGTCACGTGAAGAAGAACTGCTTGAAGCCACTGCACCTTGAAGTCAAACCTTTTGATTGTCCCGTGAACATCAAAAGCTTGAAGCCACTGCACAAAAAGAATTTGGGTCATCCAAACTTTTTGATTTGCCTCCTATTGGCAGCAAAGATTGTCCTTAATAACATGCTTGAAATATCGTGGATTCAAATATTTTTCAGTTATCTACAAGTGAATTTTGTAATTGCCATCTTTATTGGTACATATGACCACAATTAATTTTTCTTTGTTCTGCCTACGACTATCAAGCTATTTTGCTGTCAAAGAGTTATCCACTTATATGGACAAATTTAGTACCCCAATTAATCCATCGAGGCTTAAACATATAAGCAATTTAAATTAAAAAAATGGGGAAAATATTACTTGTAATCTATAAAACATGTCACTTTCATCCATATTGTAGACGTCCTTCCACTTATATTGATCAAGTATACTGTACAAATCGAGTTTAGCTTTTGCTATTGCTTGAGTATCAACAAATCCATTTTCTTCATAACGTCTAAGGCATTTGATTCCATTATGAGATTTAAATCTATTCAGCCAACTATTGGAGAAGTAAAAAATGTTGATTCATGATAAAGTTGATTAAGAAGTAAGGCACAATTCTCTTTGATAAGATCAGCACTGATATTTTATTTGGTTGATATTAACCCATTATATGAGTATGAAACAGCTGACTCATGGCGTTTCAAACTTTCACTTGTGTGATAGGCGCTGAGCAGTTTTTCACTATAGCGAAAGGTAGGGGTCGGCAAATTAACTGTCAACCCACCCAAATCAATCGTCTCGGCCCGGTTTGGGTCGGTTTGGGAGGATTGGCGGTTCGTTTCGATAAGTTAAAAGTTTAACAACTGCAGGTCGAGTCAGTTCTCGAGTTGGTGATACCAGCCCGATAATTTTTTTTTACTACTGATTTGAATCTAAATAACTCCAGCCCAAAATGGCCCAAGCCCAAATTTCCAACCCAAATCTAATCAATTCCATTTTTAGCAAAGATGGACGTGATCTGAAATTGATAATTCAACCCTAAATTTGATTACAATACTTCGAGGAAACCGACCCTTTACAATTTATATTATAGCTTTTATTGATATGCAGGCCACCAAATAAAAAAAAAATAGATTTACTCAAATTTGGGCCCAAGCCAAAACCGGCCTAACCAAACCAAACCAAACCAAACCAAACCGACCCAAATTGATTCGGTTTCGGTTGGTTGTTCAAAGATGGATTGAGTCGATTTGGTTTGGAATTCACCCAAACCAACTAAGTCGGTTTCAATTTCGGTTTCGATTTGAGTTCAAAATTGATTGAATTCGACCCACGCCCACCCCTAGCGAAGGGTGTTTGAGATGGTGCATTGACTGAGTTTGAGTTTGAGTTTGTACTTGTCCAATAACCATTGGGTAAGATATTTTTGAGTAAATGTATGATTGTCCTTCTTCATTTGACAAAGTTCTTTGATAATGTTGTCCATCATAGTAATTTGAGGATTAGACAAGAAAACTTAGAAATAGGAGCAATATCAAAGAAGATAAAAAAGAGAGAATTTATAGGAACAGAGAATAGATAATATAGATACGAAACAAGAAAGAAAGAAGTATGATGAAATATATGTGAAATGACATTTTAAGTAACTTACCAACCAAAGTGAAATTTTTAAGGAGATTAAATGATATAGAATTGTTGGAAGGGTTTAAAGAATGTGAAATATCAAATATACGCATTTTTTTAAAAAATAAAAATAAAAATTTACAAATTAAAACCCTTCAAATTAGTAATCCCTCTAATTTAATACTCAAAGGTGGATCCAAGACTATTAATTCAGTGGGGTTCTACTTTATAGTATTAAATGTGACTCTAAACCAAACTTTAGTTTTATTTTTGTTTTTATTTATTAGTGATATATATTTGAACAAGTTAAAAATATTACATGTCACATGTTAAAAATATTTCTTCGTACAACTCTTTCCAATCTAATTTACTTAATATTGAAGATTAAATTTAAATATATGAATGCATCGTTTCTTTAATAATTTAAATTTTTAGACAAAGTGATTTATTATTGTAAAGTTTAAACTTATGTATGAAATAGTTTAACATTGTATCAAAACAGATATAATATTTAAATTCAAATATCACAAAATAGGCTTGTTGAAAATTACTTTTTTTATTAATTTTTTAATAAAAATAAATTCGACTTGTATTGTGAATAAGTTTGATGAATAATAAATTAAAATAAATAAATATGTTAGTTCAAGATAACATGCAAAGCTAATCATAATTTAATATATTATATAGATAAAATAAAAACATGTTTGGCCGTGCTTAAAAAATTAAAGTACTATTTTCTAAAAATATAAATTTTATTAATAAAAAAAGTAATTTTCAAAAAATATATTTTAACGTATCAAGTATCTCACAATTGCACTAAGTCACAATTCAACAAATAAATAATTGGGACATCATATTTTTTTACTATAGAAGTTTGGAGAAAATGCCAAAAAGAAAAAGTAAAAGGGGGGTTGAGTAGTTTAATAAAAAATAGGTGAAGAGTTCAAATTTGTATTTAAAAAAAAAAAAAAAAAAAAAAAAAAAAAGAAGAGAAAATGCCAAAAAGAAAAAGTAAAAGGGGGGTTGAGTAGTTTAATAAAAAATAGGTGAAGAGTTCAAATTTGTATTTAAAAAAAAAAAAAAAAGGCCTACATTTACGAGGACGCAAAGGTGGGCACTAACTATTTGTTTGGCCACTTGTCAAATCAAATAAATGTGAAGGGAAGCAAGAAAGTGGTTAGGTGAGATAGAAAAGGAACCTTGCACAATGGTGAATGGACATCATCCATTTAATGTTCGGATATTTGTCTAAAATTAGGAGACATTTTGATTGTTCTTAGATAAGTTTTATTTATTTATGTTTTAAATAATTATTGTTTTAATTGAGCGTCCGATTAAAAATATGTTTGATACATATATTGTGAATAAAGTTTTTTGTAGTAGAGCTTTTGTTAAAAAAAAAATGTTAACTGTTTGTATATGAGTTCTAAAAGTGATGTGAAAATTAAATTGAGTGTTTGATTGGATCAGGACTGATCTACTCCCTACAGTGGAGAGTAGATATAAAGTCCACATGACACGTGTCATGTGGGCATTGAAGAATGAAAAGTGATTGACAAAAATGTCAATCACTTGTCCAATGCCCACATGACACGTGTCATGTGGGCTTTATAATTCTTTCCCACCATGGGGAAGAGATCATTACCGTTGATTGGATATCTATAAAAATATTTTTGTATAAATTTTATATTTATTTAATTAAAAAATAATTAATTATTATATATTTATTATTATTTTTAAATAAATAATTTTTTTTATATCTTTTAATAATTATTAAAATTAATATAACTAGTTTAATTATAATAACATAATTATTTTAGTATATTTGACTAAACAATGATTAATCATCATATATTCTCATATTATTAGTTTTAAGATAAATAATATTTTTTTATATTTTATAATAACTATTAAAACTAATATATTAATTTAATTCCAATAACATATTTATTTTAGTATAAAGTATATTACTTAAATTCATTAATTATTTATATCAAACATATTATGTGTAATTTGTATTATATTATGTAACACATTAATATATATTTTTCACTTTATATAAATATGTGAAGTGACAATTTAATATAAGTAATTAATGCCGTAAATAAATTAATATTTTTTTTGATGTATTAATAATAATTTTGTTAATTTTTAAGTTCATTAAATGTTAATTACAATTTCTCGTAAAAGCACAATTAGAGTTTTTTTAGAGAAGCTCAAAATTTGGTCTTCTCTAAAACAGATTTTTAAGTTGTTTTTTAGTCAAAAAGTGTTTATTGACTTTAACCAAACGAACATTAATATAAATAAAAGTACTTTTGCTCTTTAAGAAGTGCTTTTGAACTTTAAAAAAGTCTTTACAAACACACTATAAGTTTTTTCGATCGTTTCATGATAATACATTAGCTGCTTGCGTAAAGAATAGCAAACATATATTACTTGTATTTTGATTGACAATTGTTTTACCGGTAAACAAGGGTCGACACTTTGTTCAAATAAAGTCATACAGTTAACCATTTTACCAAATGGGATATGGATTATGTCTTGATGTGGCGAGCGGATCTCGGGAGCATGCGGTTTGTCTTAGTCGTGGCTCGTGTATTGGACATAAACAATATCTAGAATTAAATTTTATAGTATGATCGTGCAAAAAATTAAACTCCATGTGATTGCTTTATGGAATTACCTAAATTCGTAATGGTTAACAAATATTCACGTTGAGAACTTAGAGTAAGCGAAATGGTTAACACGTATTCACGTTTGGAAACTACCACCCAATGAAATGATAAATGAGTCTGCTTAAGTACTTTCTACTAAATAGTTTTAAATATTTAACGATGACTATATTGTTTCTATAATTTGTTCATAAAGAAAATGTTAGAGAAAATGTGAGCTTAAGTGAGAACATAATTAGAAAGGCAAAACAGCTATTTTAGTCTAGTACTAATTATTCGATGTTCGACATAGGTCATGTGGCAAGTCAAGAGGATAAAATTACGCAAAATAAAATATTTTTGTGATTTTATATAATTGGAGAGTGCGTCTCACGTCTTTAATGGAATGTAGAGACTAATAATTATAATGGATCGTCTAGGTCATTAGTATACGATACCGTTGGAAGGAGCAAGACAAGAAGGAAAAATAATAGGTCTATAAAAATTTAAGGGTTCGTTAGGTATCATATACTACCTTAGCCGACGACTCATAGAGATAATATATTTCTTGTTCTTTCTATCTAGTTCCAGTCTTTAAAAATACAGTTCTAGAATTTAGTTTTGATTTTTTGATGTCACTCACTGCAATGTAGTTAGTAGTTTGGAGGAAATCAAAGATTTGGGAGTTAGAAGCACGAAGATTCAAAAATAGAACAAGAACTTGTATCGATTTAGTTAGTAAATTAAAATTAGAATTAATCACGTGTCAAAATTGAAATATTTATAACACGAATCTAAAAATCTTGTTTTGTAGATTTAAATGAATTTATTTATTTATTTATTTATTCTTGATTTCCACAAACTTATTTAAACATTTAAGACATCACGAGACAAAAAATATTCGTCTAACTATTGAAAAGTGAAATATATATTAAATAACTATTATGTCCATATTTTAAAATAGAGATCGTTACACCTATTAATATAATTGATAAATAATTATGGTATTTAATTTAAATTAATTTAACAAATCTAGTTCTATTAAAACTTTTTATAAAGGTTTTCAAATAATTAGACTATTAAATTAGCTAAAATTAAAAATCATAAATATTTATTAAATTTATTTGTTATATTTATTAGTAAGAAGAACGGTTGGTTTTAAAATTGATAGCAATTGTTTTTCTTGGAAAGATTGTGGCCTTGGTCAATCCTTAGGACATTACAATTATTTATTCCTTCAAGCTCATTCCAGATTTTGGGCATTTCATTTTCAGATATATCCTTCCACGTCCCAAGTCCTTTTTTACTAGAGTTGAGACATGAGAGAATAAGTTCTATAAAAAATATTACAAAAGAATTTAAAGAAGAAATTGTGATTGTCAAAGTAATATATCATGTTCGACCGTGATCGAGTATTTATGCACGATCCGGCAGAAAAGGACAAAAATATTGTGTAAATACATTTAGAAAAAAAATACTTGACCCTAGTGGAAAAGGGCAATGTGTAAATACATTTAGAAATCATTTCAAAATGATAGAAATTGTTTAATGTTACAATTGAAAGTTGGAGCGTTCAATCATTATACAACCAGTTTTAGTGCTATTCATGTTAGTTTTTCAACAGACAAATTGATTAGCTCTTTTAAACTTGTTCTCGACTCTTTTTTTCAAGACTATTGAATGCACGTATATTGTACGTGGTAGAGTACTAAATTTGACAATAATAATAATATAAAACAAATTTCTATATTAAAATAAAGTATAGAGTGCAAGATATGAAATAATTATTTATTAATGTATTTGTGGAAAAGTGTTACTCATTTATTTATTAAACAACTTATATAACTTGTGTAATTAATTGTAAAATGTGTATGAAGGACAAGAATTATTAGTCATAAACGTAAGACTTACTAACAAACATGTAGAACGGAAATTTAAATTCATGGAGAATACATTTATTTAATTTATTCAAGAATAATATACAAAATTTTTGTTTAATCATTAATTGTAGTATATAGTTCGTCGATTTTGATCTTCAACTCCTGTAATTTAGACTGTTTAATCATAATTGTAGTATATAGTTCGTCGATGTAGATCTTCATTCTCGTGTTTGCCGCAATAGGAGGGACATATAATATAAATAAGGAATTTACAATTGAATTTCAAAATCACACGGGACTAATAATAAACACTACTTATAGTATGACTAACTGCAGGTACATAGAAATGAATTCGATGTACTGTATGCAACGTTAAATGCATACTATATTATTTTTTGTCAAATTTTCTTAAACTAAACTGATGATAGGCCTGTAGATCAACAAGGACCATTTTATGATATTTAATCGGACTATGCTGCACCGTTCTGGCCATATTTTTCTCAGCCACTACAACTTTGGCTGTCCAAGAACTTTGGCCAGGACTGATATCAGGAATGAGCTTTAGTTGAGATGCTTTTGATAAATGGATAGAAAATTGTTGGATTCAGCTGATGTCTACATGGTAGATATAGAAACAAAACCTAAGATTAATATTTGAAGGTATGTAGGATTACAGGAATAATGACCCATTAGATTCATATTTGTTGGAAAATACATAAACTGTAAAAAAATTTGCAAACTCTTAATTGATTGAGTACAAATTATAGTTGAAAGGGATAAAAGCTTCAATTGTTCGCACCATTAAAGAACTAAGAGGAGACAGAGAGACATGTACACTGAAGATAATAGTGGAGTTAAAGTTTTTTCAAAGAGAGAAGAGATACCTGAAGCTAAAGTGTGGATGCTTGTGAGTGCGTGATCTTTCTTGTTTTTCAAGAAGAACTAATGTTACTATGTATAGAAATAATGTGTTACAATATATATAGAGAGAGTTTCTACAATATATATAGAGAGAGTTTCTGTAAGTTGCTGAAAAACTGCAATGTATACAAGTAATCGTACTAAATAATAATGGCATTAAGTACTTTATGATTTGTCAAAATCTAATTAAAAATAGAGAATATAGGCACATGTGTGTATCTGTGGAGGCATGAGTAGTACCTACTCTATTATAAGACTTCTTAGGGACTGACGTGTAACTTTTTTAGACATCATAATCTGAAGTCAGCAGTAAATGAAAACAGTACAAGTATGATGGTCTTTTCACAGCAATAAAAATTTGAAGACTTGTCTGGGAAGCTAATGTCTTACATTACATTAAGGGTGTGTTTGATTGCAAATAGAAAATTTGGGTGGAAAGAAAATATTTTCTATAGAAATGAATTACCAAGAAATTATGGATTGGAAAACAAGTAAAGATTTTCCATGGAAAATAAATTCTCCTATCTTACAAAGAAAATATTTTCCTTGAAAACAAGGAAAATGTGGCCAAAAGTGGAAAAATAAGAAAAAAATTTCCATGGAAAAAAAAAGGTTGCAATCAAACAAAACAAGGAAAATAGGTGGGAAAATGTTTTTTACATAGAAATTTTTTGGCAATCAAACAAACAAGTTGGAAAATAGGAGGAAAAAAGACATTTTCCATGGAAAATAAATGCCAATCAAATACACCCTAAGAATAAATTGAATAGATTGAAGACAACACTCTAGAAACTGGTAACACTGTACAACATGTGCACACAATAAGATTTGTAAGAAATGTTCAAATAGACACTAAAATTTTGGTATGTTTAATTTGGAATGATGAAAAATAAAGGAATAAAAAAAAAAGTTATCATGACTGGTTGAAGTGATACATTATTTTTTCATTTAATTCATCACTCAAATACCATATGTTAGGTATGAAATATATGTTACTGGGGAGAACTACCCAAATTCGTTGAGGTAGAAACTAAGCTAATACCAACCTAAATAAATAAATCTTAGTCTGGAAAAGCATATTCATGAGAAGGACAGTTGGATTGAATGTAAGAACTATTATTTATTTGAAAAATAGCTAAGAAATGAAAAAATAAACAATAAAAAATAAAAGAAGGTATTACAGAATGCAATATAATAACTTATCATTCTTACAATTCATTCCAATGATATACATGTACATGTGTGATGAGAATCTAGAGCACAAGCAATCTGGTTATTTTCTTTTAGGCGTGATGTTTTTAATTTTTTGGCCTTGTGTTCGTTTGTCGTAAAACTATTTGAAGTTCAAAATCAAGTGAAGATGTATTCCAGAAGCTCTTTAAAGAGTTGTTGATGTTGGGATTAATGAATAACTTAACAAGATTATCGTTTCATCATTTTTTCGCAACATCTCTAATATAGTTTATTATGAATGTGTCCAACAAATAATAATAATTATATCTACAGATTATAATGAACTCGCCTAACATTTACACTATGAAAAACACATTTAATTAACATTCAATTATCTAAGAAGATCAAATTGATTTTGATATGATCAAATGAAGAGAAGAAGAATCATACCATGGGTTGAGAACATTGGATCTTGTAGAACTCCACATGTTGAATTATTTATCAGCACTAATTACCTGAAGAATTGCTCATCTGTAGATCCTGAAATTCCAACAACCCTTACGTGTGACAAAGACTGACATATACAATCTATACATTTCTGTAACGAGAATCAATAGATTACACATCATCGTGTCAATCTTGAAGAGATGATTTCATTTAATATGCCTTGTTTACGAATCACCCAAGACATAATCTGAGAGACATATCATTGCCCCAAAGAATTAAAAACATTAAGGTGCTTTTACTTATATAGGACAAGAACGCAAAAGATTGCGATACCGGTATTCTCAATTTGATAAAAATGATGAAATTGAGTGTTTTTATAGAATTGAAGCACTGCAACAAGTAAATTAAAGTAATTCTAGAGAATATATGCATCTTTCAGTTAAATAAGAGCAGATATTAGCAAATAGAGAATGGCAAAAGCTCATTAATAATCTTCTTTTGTGTAGCTTTGAAAAATGAAGAATAAAAGAAAAAACTTGTGTTGTGTCAATTTGAAATGGTAATAGCTTTGGTTTGGGGTCCCCATTTGCCCCCGCCTTCCCACCAAGTATGCTAAAACAGGGACCGTTACTTTAACAGAAATGACAGACTTACCTGGCAGCTACAAACAAACATCAAACAAAGCATCATCTGCCGAGACTCTAAATGTTGCTTTGTTTTTCTTTAAATTACACTTCAAATATATGGATAGCTATTTAGCCAAATCTGATTTGTAGCAAATCACTTGAAATGATCCAAATTGCAGTGTGCTCCAGTAGAAGCGAACATAACACTTCTTGCTGATGTTCAGATAGGCATTCTGTACATAGCTTTAGCCAAAATACTTAGCCCTAACATAACCAAGACAATTATTTATAGATTATACTGCAGTTATTGTTTAATAAACTATACAGGCTCTGTGTAGGGAAGTCTTGTTCAAAAATCACTTGTTATCTGTTATCTTCGTGTCAAGCTCTAATTTGTAATCAATTTAAAGTGGTAATGGCATGTTCCCAACAAACGAGGAATATATTATAAGTTATGAATTATCTTAGTTTCCATAACAATTTTTTAAAATTTAGTCAAACATTTCAAGTCTTTCCTGGACATGTCTTTGATTGATCGTGTGTGATATTTTGTCATATAGTGACCACAAAAGTCAAATGCAGATCTATGGGCAACCTACAGTTATACCTTAACACTCAGTACAACCTTTTTCTTCTATGTTTTTTATACGATGATTGTAACTAATAAATAATTTATGATGCTTATGAGTAGTTCCCTAGTTTTCATCTAATTCTATTTCACTCACCTTGAGTGAAGACAGAAGATGAATGATGTGGTATATTCTAAATTATGAAATAATTGTTTTAGTTGAGGTTTGAAAGTAAAATGTTGACATTTAAAGGTAAGAGTATAGCTTCATTTATGAGGCCTACATAATCCTTCGTTCTTCTACAACCAATTCTAGCTTCTAAACATTCCACACTGCAAGAAAAGAAAAACAAATACAACCAACAAAGCCTTGAATCACAAAGTAACAAGAACTTATTCTCAAGCCTAATTATATATTGACCCTTAGCCCCTATCTATTAATCCTTGTCTCTATCAATCGTTATACTTAAGTTTTAATCCCCATCACTATAAGGTTTTCATGCACGAAGTGCTTTGATTTATGTACATGATTTATGCTCCATGTATCAATCTGAAATTTGTCATACAAGCTATAAATTTTATGCATACGACTTGGACTGTTAAGTATCATTTTATAGTGTAATTTTTTTGTTTCTTATCTCTAGTACTAATTTTCTGGTCCGCTATCAACTCTCTTCTTGTGTGTTCTACAATACGCTATTTCAATAAACACAACAACAGTTGAAACAGGAAGAAAAACAATATCAACTATGAACAATGGTGAGAAGGTTATTGTCCAACTTTCCTTTAAGAAAAATCATTTAGATGCTCCAAATTGTTAGAAATAAAGTCTATATTCTTTAATTACATACTAATAATTAAAGAAACCATATATCATGCCAAAATTACCTAAGTATGATTAATTCAGAAGAATACATGTCTCCATTGGTATTGAGATTGAGAGGGTTGGATTTTCCGCAGTCTAATTACCTCAATAATGCTCAATAGAATCTCTGTCTATAATGGTGTAGAAGAGAAGAGCAAAAGTTGTGATTGACCTGGGGACCATAACCCTATTTATTATATTTTGTATACCCTAGTCCAATTAGAAGTGCATCAATCCTAATTGGATTAGGATTTGGTCTCTACACATTACAAATTCCGTACTCAATTTAGATGTTTCTAGGGCCCAATCAACATATCACTTAATAGTCCTATTAATTAGATAGCTCATATAATTGTAATACAATACGTAGCCCATTATAGAGATAAAAAATCCAACAATCTTCCACTTGGGCTATATATGTTATCTGAAACAATTACATTTTAAACTTTATGTGTACACTTAAATTTCTATATTGTTTGAAACATCTCCGTACAATCTGGTCCATCTACTATATCAGCATGAGATCAAAGCGGTCTTTGTCATATTAATCGGTAACTAAACCCATCAATGGTCATCATACCAACATATTCAATGACATAGATCGAGTATGGATGTGTAGCATAGAAATTACACGCAATGTGATCTTAATACATGTCTATTTCCAACTTGTCCTTCTCCATTCTTTAGTGAGATCATACCAAAACTTTCCAATCTTAATGTTAAACTACAAATGAAAAGACCAAATTCAGATATTGGTAACAACCATTATACTTTATTCTATAGAAAATAATCATAAAGTGTGTCTTCTACCAAAAAAGTATCAAAATACAAACTCCCACTAAACCAGCACATCATCAAACAATACAACACCCATACGTATGCTCGTGAAACACCTTGGGTGGTAAACCCTTAGTGAGCGGATCCGCAATTATGGAATTTGTGCCAATATACTTTATAGACACTTGACTACTCTGAACTCTCTCTTTAACAGCAAGAAACATGATGTCTATGTACTTCGACATCGTAGAGCTTCTATTGTTGTTGGAATATAGCACAGCTGATTTATTGTCACAATATGTCTTCAATGGCTTTTTCAATACCATCTACAACCCGCAGCCTAGTGACAAAGTTTCACAGTCATATTCCATGATTAGATGTCTCATAACAACCTATGAACTTAGCTGTCATGGTGGATGGAGCTATGAGCGTCTGCTTAACCCTCTTTCAAGATATAGCTCCTCCAGCCAGCATATAAATATAGCCCAATGTGGATCTCTTACTATATTGGCATCCAGTAAAATCGGAATCAGAATACCTATTGATCTCCAAATGATCCGACTTCTAATAGTTGAGCATGAAATCTTTTGTTTTTTATAAATATTGCATAACTCTTTTGACTGCTTTCCAATGATCCATCCCAGGGTTACGCAAATATCTGCCTAATAATCCCACTATAAATGCTATATCTGGATGCGTACATACTTGAGCATACATAAGACTCCCTATAGTCGATGCATAAGGAATCTTTTGCATTTCTTTCACCTCAACCTCATTCTTGGGGCATTGACTGATGCTGGATTTATCTCCTTTAGCAATGGGTGTATCTCTCAGTTTACATTCTTTCATGTCGAATCAGCTAAGTACCATTTCGATATAGCTCTTTTGTGATAACCCAATGATATCCCGAGAGTGATCTCGATTTATCTGCATGCCTAATACAAAAGATAAGTCCCTAAGATCTTTCATTTTAAAATTCTTAGTTAGAAATCTCTTGGTTTCGTGCAATAAGCCTATATCGCTGCTAATTAGTAGTATACCATCGACATATAATACCAGGAAGATATATTTACTCCCAATGAACTTATGGTACACACAATCATCAACTGTATTTATCTCAAATCCAAACGAGAAAATGACTTGATGAAATTTGTAATACTATTGACAGGATGCTTGCTTGAGACCATAGATGAATTTCTCTAATTTGCATATCATTCTCTTTGGATCACCTGATACAAAATTTCCTGGCTGCACTATATATATCGTTTCATCAATATCACCATGGAGAAATGCATTATTTACATCCATCTGATATAGCTCTAAATCAAAATAAGCTACTAATGCCATTATTATCCTGAAAGAGTCTTTCGATAAAACTAGAGAGAAAGTCTCTTTATAGTCAATGCCTTCTTTCTGAGTGAAACCCTTGACAATAAGACAAGCCTTATATCTCTCAACATTGCTTGTTGAATCCCTATTGGTCTTAAATATCTATTTGCAACCACGTTTGGGATCTCTTCTTCCATGGCATTTGTTCTTGAGGTTGTTGAGTTTACTCATTAAGAGTAACAACTTCATTTTGGATAGGAAAGTTGTCAACATTGTCTTGATAATCTGGATTCGCATATTGAACAGTGTCAGTAATATGATCATTGTCAATAGCGACAGCAGGAAGAGAATCGAGTTTCTCTTCAAAGACGATGTTTATAACCTTATCTTTCCCTCCAAACTCAACATCCTCAAATAATTTTACATTTCTAGTCTCGTAAAAGGACTTAGTCGAGGGATCATAGAATTTATAACCCAGGACCGTTTCGGGTATCCAATAAAATAGCAGCTTACAGTTCTTGAGTCCAGTTTTTACTTGGGCTGTAAGGCTTCGCTTCAGGTGGACATCCCCAAATGTGCAAGTGCCTTATACCAAACTTCTTGCTGGTCCAAAGTTCATAAGGAGTTTTAGTTACTGCTTTACTTGGAACCCTGTTAAGAATGTATGATGCAGTCTTTAGTGCTTCTCTCTATAGGGATTTTGGTAAAGGAGAATGACTAATCATTCTTCTTATCGTGTTCTTAATAATAATTTAAAAGTCCCTATAGCCTAACCTGCAACTGCACAAAGATGAATCTTTCAGCATCAATTGACTGTCAGCTCCACATGCAACCCTGTATAGACACACTTATATGAGTGGTAGCACCAAAATCCATCTACCAAGTGTGTCTAGGTATAGAAGCTAAATAAATTAACTTTAGAACAAACCATAGCGAGAAGCATACATTTCTTAACACGCCGTGCAGCGTAACTGGGGCATTATTTATTTATGTGTCCACCCTTTTTACAAAAGTAACAGGTAAACTCCTTATCTTGTTTCTTTTGCACTTTATGTTATGGTGCCCCAACTACAGTTTACTTTTTTCTTTTCTTTTTCTTGTCTTGAGGAGTGGTTGATGAGTTAATACCTTTAGTCCTCTCACGCTTAAGTCTTTCTTCTTCTTGCACACAGTGAGATATGAGCTCATTAAGAGTCCATTTTATCTTTTTGGATGTTGTAACTCACTTTAAATCGGCCGTATTGTGCAGAAAAAGAAATCAAAATCAGATGCACAAGCAAGTCCTCTGACAGCTCTAACTTTAGTGCCTTTAGTTTGGAAGTGAGATTAGACATTTTCATAATGTACTCCATTACGTTCCTTTTTTCCTTTATACCTCATTGAAATAAGGTGATCCAAAAGAAGACTTGTTTCAGCCTTTTCGTTTTTGGCAAAACGCTTTTCAATTTCTTTAAAAAACATGTTAACATTTTCCTCCTCAGACATAGTGCCCCCTAAATATTTATGGAATGGAATGTTTCATAATCATAAGACTCATGCGATTAGAATGATCTCAAATTTTCAAGTCCCTTTTATCCTCAGTGGAACTTTCATCAGTAAGTGTTGGAGGTCGTTCTGTTCGAAGCGCAAGGTCAACATCCATGTGATCGAGAACAATCATAATGTTCTCTTCCCAATTCTTGAAATCTGTGCCATTAAGCACATGGATGAAATTAATATTGACAGATATTGTAGAAGCAGAAGCAGAAACTGAAAACGAGAGAATCTATCAAGCTTACAATTAATGATCATGTCATAACATATGTATGACAATTATATATCGGTGGGCCCATTACAAGATGCCTAGTACAACCATTGATATTTAGTCTTTGGACAGAAACATAAACTTGTAAGTAGTACTCTCTGTGTAGTAATCAAATATTGACAATTAATCTGTCAAACAAAAAGCCTTTCTTTGGACCGATTTATTGTCCACATGAAAATTTTATAATTGTCACATATTTATTACCACATGTATATCTGCCATTTGGCCAAACAGTAATCTTCCTTTGGACCGGTCATTGTTCGCATAAACAACAGACACACACATCTTAATATTCCAAAATAATTAAATATACGCGATAGAGGTTACTTTGGCAACGTATCGTTTCAATTGATTTATTTTGAAAAATAAGACGATTAATTCAAGGATCTAAAGATATTTTAGTGATTAAATTCGAAAATTCCAAACTTTAAGGGCCTAAGATTTTAAAATCTGAAAACTTGAAAGACCTGATATTTAAAATCCAAAACCTTAAGGAATAAATCTTAAAATCCAAAAAAGCATGTATTTTATTGGTAGGCCCATCACAAGATACATATTACAATATTGACATTTAGTCTTTGGACAGAAACATCAATTGTAAATGGTACTTTCCATACGGTAATCAAATATAGATAACAAATCTGTCAAACAATAAGCCTTTCTTTGGACCGACTTATTGTCCACATGAAATCTTTATAATTATCACATATTTATTGCCACATGTATGTCTGCTATTTGGCCAAACAATAACCTTCCTTTGGGCCAATCATTGTTCGCATAAGTAACAAATATGCTCATCTTTATATTGTAAAATAAATAAATTAATACAATAGATGTTACTTTGGCAACATATTGTATTAATATTCTTGATATTTGAATCAAGAATTTGAGAATTTTCGGAGAAAAAAACTTTAAGATTTAAAACTTAGAGGACCTTGAAATTGAAATTTTAATACTTTAGAGATTTAAAATTTGGGATTGAATCCTAAATTTTAAAACTTTAATGGCCTTTATATGAAGAAATTTTAAAACTTTAGGGTTAAAATTGCAAAATTTAAAATTTTAGTGGCCAACTTATGAAAATTTTCAACTTTAAGGGCTAAATTATTAAAATCCCATAACTATAGGGTTAGATGACTTAATATTTAAAACTTTGGGGCTTAGTTTTAAATTATCATAACCTGAGGGATTTTAATTAATTAAGTTTTAAACTTTAGGGACTTAATGTGCAATATAACCTAAATCTCTAAAATTGCACCATAATCCTTGAATTTATCTAATTTACATAAGAGGTCTCATTCTTAAAAAGAATGCAGCTAGGATATGAAACCCTAGCCGCCAGCCACCACCGCCCCTCCAAATCTGGTGGGCCGGCAGCACCTCCCCGTAGAACAGCTAATAGAATAACCTCCCGCGGCGATGCAAACAGCAGCAGCGCCCAGCGCTGCTTCTTCTCGATTTTTTTTAATTCCTTATTCTTTAGATCTGGATTTTCCACAATAAAACAACCTAAATAAAAAAAATCTCCATACTTTACTGATTGGACTCACATGAAATCCAACCAACAAAGCAGCTAATTTTGATAATAACTTGCGAGCCACAATGTAGAAAACATAATTCCCGGTCTCCATAATTATTACTTTCCTAATTACTCAAAATCTTGACCTCATACTGATAAATTCATCATGAAATTGACTAAAACATGATATTAAGGCTAGATTAAACATACACCTTTTTTCTTCGTGTATATTGTTTGAGCATTCAATAAATTGACCAAAATAATTATCATACTGGTAATTCAACATGATATTGGCTCTGGTACCAATTGTTAAAAATAAAGTCTATATTCTTTAATTACATACTAATAATTAAAGAAACCATATATCATGCCAAAATTACTGAGTATGATTAATTCAGAAGAATACATGTCTCTATTGGTGTTGAAATTGAGAGGGTTGGATCTTCTGCAGTCTAATCAGCTCAATAATGCTCAATGGAATCTCTGTCTATAATGGTGTAGAAGAGAAGAGAAAAAGTTGTGATTGACCCGGGGACCATAACCCTATTTATTATATTTTGTATACCCTAGTCCAATTAGAAGTCCATCAATTCTAATTGGATTAGGATCTGGTCTCTATATATTACAAAGCTCGTATTCAGTTTAGATGTTTCTATGGCCCAATCAACATATCACTTAATAGCCCTATTAATTAGATAACCCATATAATTGCAATACAATATGTAGCCCATTATAGAGATAAAAAAATCCAACACAAATATCCATTCAGAAAAAGAAAGAAAGAAGTCACAAATGAAATATAAAAACACTGGTAATGTCAAAATATAAAAAAATATAGGGTAATTAGCACAAAACGTCCCTACCTATTGAAGTAATTGTGCAAAACGTCCATACCTTCTAAATTTTGGCAATTTTACCCTTACCTACTGGATTTCTTGCGCAAAAGGTCCTTCAGTCCAAAAATCAGCCATTAACTCACTAAAACAGTACGAATCGTAATGGATTGTAGGGGTAAATTAGTCCAACCACTTTTTTCACATAT
This sequence comes from Forsythia viridissima, assembly GCA_030279155.1. Lineage (NCBI taxonomy): Eukaryota > Viridiplantae > Streptophyta > Magnoliopsida > Lamiales > Oleaceae > Forsythia > Forsythia viridissima. The sequence continues at coordinate 35,500,756 of CM059033.1, read as the reverse complement.
ATATTACTTCTTTTAAAGGTAAGAAAAAAGACGAAGCACTAGATGTCTTGCTACCAGCATTAAAGGCAAATGCTCTGCCTTGACAGTTAATTAGAGAGGAACCGCTTGTAATGTATTTATACCAAAATCATCTGCTTGTTTCTTAATTTTTTGTGAGTCACGTGAATCCTGCATACATAACGTACTATAAAAATTAAATACCAAAAAGTACAGAGATGAGCTCAAAGATGGAAAAAAGTTATAAAAAAACTCACCCAATTAAAGCTCTCGGTTAGAAGACATGGAACCATTATCAAAATATGGGAGATCTAAAGGCAATCAGAATTGATGATTTAAACATCTAGTTTCACCATTTCGTCATTGCTAGAAAATTTGAGAAATTGGTATTAATTTCATTTCACGGGCTCAAAGAACAAGGAGAAGTGTAGGACGAGATCTCATATTCCATTTTCTTTCACAGATGTAAAGATTTTAGATCCCTTTTTTTGTCATCAATAAAACAAAACAGAGAATAGAGAGGAATGAGCAAAAAAAAATTGTATGCTTAGGTGTGGTGGGTGTCAAGGTTTGAAGAGGAACCCTAGATGCCACTTCTACAATTTGAGAGTAAAAATGAGCAGTGTGCAATGTTGCAAAGAGAACAGAGAAAAACAAACGGAGGAAAGAGAAGAGATAAAGAAAGAGAGAAGAAAATTGCAAATGTTAGACATGCGGAAAAGAAGAAGCCCAACAATGTCATATTCAGCTCTGGATTAGAATAAAAGATATAAAACGAACGGAACGACGTCATATTCGTCATGGAGGGACCCAAACTTAGGAAAAGTGACCCCCAACATGATTCTTAAAATATAGTTTAGATTTAGATTTATATTTAGATTAGATATTTATCACGTTCATTACTTCAAATTTATTGTCATAACGATCAGAACTCCTAATTCGACAGTATAAGCATAATTATTCTATACACCTAAAATATTGTTCGAGTTCTTACATAGTGGAAATTTTGTGGGAACACTATCAACTCTACCATTTGCACATCTCAATATTTAAAACTGTGATTATATACGATTTCTCGGTGCTTGTTTTTCTTCATAACTAAAAGAGCTTCTTGTTACACAAAATATGGTACACGATGTACTAAAAAAAAAACTGTTTGTAGCAAATAAGGAATGAATGTCTAAAATTGCATCAAATGAGAAGCTTATATATAGAGTTTTTAGAGGAATAACTACATTTATTAAAAGTAAATGGGAGATAGTGATACACACCTATATGTGCAAAACAAAAGAAGACTGAAAGTGTGGAACAAAAAGATATATATGACAAGACAATATTAGAATAAAGATAGACCAACAACACTCTAGAATTCGGTAAACTACAAATCTTAACCATAAACAATTTAAATGACACATTGCAGTATCTATACTGAGGACGAACACCCCAAAGACCAAGACAAAGCGAATAGAATAAAATATGTTCTAAATATCAATTTGAGAATCCAATTAATTAAGATTAATTAACAATGTCAATAGGTCTTCATAAACAACATTTTTAGGACATAACAATAGGTAAATTAAAAAGAAACTTGCAATCTATTCTTCTTCTTCTTCTTCTTCATAATTAAAAAAGAACATAACAATAGGTAAATTAAAAAGACACGACATAACTAATAAAAAATGTACAAAGTAAAGAAATCTTGTTAGATGCTCACTCATTTGTTCATTTTCAATTAGTTCTTCAACAGAACGAATCTGTTTGATATTAAAAGAACCATCATTAGCAATAGTATTTTCAATTTGTTGACCATTTGATCGTTCAATGCCTTCGTGCCAACTTGTTTCTCCCCTTGGAAATAATAAAAGATATTGAAGAGAATCATAACACCCAAAATAATAGTGTACTTTCTCCGTGGTACCTGAATAACAGTGAACCAATATATCACGCATTCTAATATCTGCAGACAGATCTTCTTCAACCCAAATCGATGGTACTTGTGAAGCTGATGGAGCATTATATACTCGTTGATCATTCCCAGGGATTGATCTTATTCTCAGCGTATGTGTTTCTAAATGAGGAACATTGCTTAGACTCCTAAAAAACCTCGAATAAGGATTAACTTCTAAAATATCAATCAATTTTTGTAAAATCTCTCTAGATAGTCTATCTGAAATATTTAGTTTATTGTTCAATTCATTTTCAGTATCATAAAAATACAGCTGCAAATAAGAAGGACGACTATCGATAGGCAAGATTTCGTTGATATAATGAGAAATCTGTCTTTGTACTCTAAAAGTGTAAATACCCTTATTTCTTTTACACAAATTATGATCATATTTCACACCAAACGACGTGAACGCAAAATTACTATTGTAAGTTCTAATGTATGTGTTAGAGATTTTATGTCTTTAATAATTCCGCAAGTGCACGGATCGCTCAAGTAGTAAAATGGATTTTGAGTCCAAGTATCGATCCCACGAGGATTTAGATAATTCAATTTAATCACGCTAACCTTAATCGAATCTAATGAACTTTGAAAGATTTTGTGTTTTATAACTAATTGAAAGAGTAAAATAAAAACAGATAAACAACTATTGCTCAAATTAATGAAAGATTAAAATTGATTAAAGATTAATTTAACTTTTAAAAAGAAAAAGTACTAGAATTTCGAATCTACTTGTAGTTGTTATTTCTTCTATCTTGATTCTTGGTCTTGACAAATTAATTCAGTTATGAAGATCAATATCTCTTGATTGTTCAACAATTTATCTCGAATAAAGTTAAACCTATTCATATGCATGACTCGATTATATTTATATGATGAATGCGAATACAAATGAAAGCATTAAATTTCTATGGATAATTAAAGATCACCTAAAGTATAGCGGTATTTTTCTATCCCCTATCGGACTTTAAGATAATTAAAATAGCGTCTAGCATGCTTTCGACCTTTCGATAGTAAAACATACCACAACAATCATACAATTACTACGTATATAATTGTAGATGCAAACAAATCAAAATTAATTATTCAAAACTATATTGAAGTAAAGCGTCAAAAACTAAGTCTCAAGATAAAAGAATTTAAACGACAAGTTTCATCGTAATTCTAGCACTAATTAAACTAGCCTAGCATACTAATAATAAGAAAATAAGAAGGGGAAGAACACATGGAATTCATCACCCGGAAAAAAAGAAGACTTGAAAAATAGTTGTTCGTTCTTGATCTTTGTTCAATTCTTCAAAGAAGCAATCTTGATCTCCGTTTAATGCCTTCGTCTATGTTTTTCTCCCAAAAACTCAACAACCGATTATGAGCTAATAACTCATATATATACTACTCTAATGGTGCCCCAAAAGATGCCAAAAAAAAACCTAAAAAAAACGTAGACCAAAAGTTACCTAATCGGAGTTAAATTGAAAAAAGGAAAAAAATCTCGCGCAGCCAAAATTAGCCTGGGAGATCGCCCAGGCCATTCCCAGGCGATCGCCCAGGTTCATGTTTTCCTCTCTGCTTGAAGTGAACCCGGCTGGGCGCTCGCCCAGCTATAAGTTGGGCGATCGCCCTGCTTACCAATTCCAAGCATGCTATTTTGATCCTCCAACTTTTCATAGTTTGTAATTTGGTCCTTCAACTTTCAATAATCTCCAATCTGGTCCTTCAACTTTTGATAATCTCCAATGTGGTCCTTCAACTTTTGATAATCTCCAATGTGGTCCTTCATCTTTCAATAATCTCCAATGTGGTCCTTCATCTTTCAATGATGTGCAATTGAATCCTCATACTTTCAAAATCTTTCAATTTATACCTCTTTTCATCTATTCTTTTCCAATTTCTTACAGAAGGGTCCAAAACTAAAATATAAAGAATAATGCACCGAATTAAGTAGAAAATTAATAAAATAACGAATTAAAAGCTTAGTTTAAGGACCCGAATAAGTGCACAAAACGCACTTATCAGTATGTTTTAAATTCCAAAGATTGTTTTGACATTGACGTAAACAATTCATATAACTCTTCAGGAACATCAACACTATGCAATTTGATTTTTCCATATGAACAACATAATCATTTACTCTCTTTATGGAATTGTTTAGCCCCACAGTAAGTACAAATCGTTGGTAATCTTAATATAAACGATGAAGTAAGGACGTTCTCAAGAATCGAACCATTGTCCGATAAACGATTTTCTATGGAGATTTCGAACTATTACATATATGTAAAAAAGTGCGAGAATTACCCGTGCATTCTGGAGTATGGAGTACAACTTCAGATGTAGCATATTGTTCATTTTCTACAGTGAAATCATCAACAACAAATGTAAGAGTTATGAAAATGCATATTAATTATAAATAATGAAAAAAACACTCGATTCCATACATACGAAACATCACATGTTAGACCATATGGTAAAAAGAATAAATTTCCAACAACCAACAAGAATGACTGAGCTACCAAATTGACTGACACATGCAAACATCAATGCTTGGGAAATGAAAATACTCTCCACACCTGCACTTTAAACAATCTCTTCTACACCCTCAATTGGCTCATCGGAAACATCTATTTCCCTATCCATAGTTCCTTCTCCAGTATGTACTGATGTCGTATTATTAGATACTGACACATCCATATTACTAAATCAATAAAAAAACAACGAACTAAAGAACTATGAAACGGGCATTCATACAATCGCTAACAAACAAATAAGATTACTCGCATGACTTGTGAAATTGCACAATATGTAATAATCTAAAACATAAAAAATAAGAGCTATCCACATTATTTTCCACTGCACTTAATTTTGTGATTCACACAATGACCCAGATAGCATCAAAACACGTACTTGCCAACCCTGTGAGACGCCTGGACTTCTTTTTTCGCATTGGTAGGTTTTCTCCGTTGACAACCAATTTATGTCGACGTAGTTCTTTCTTTCGTGCATTTAATTCCCTGCGCCGCCTATTCCGTGAAGCCCTTTTGTCATCCATTAAGAAATGATTATCGGCGTCACTATGTGGTGATTGTAAAATTTGTTCACGTCGATGCTCAGCATATAGGTCACGACAACCCTTATTTTGTAGTTCTTTTGTTCTTGAATCAAGTACACGATGACCATCCTCGTCCATTGGCATGAGGTATTTCCCTATAAATACAGAACTTCAAAAAAATAGCTCAATCAAACACGCATTGGGTGAACCTTGTTTTAAAAAAATATACATAGTTGAAAAAAAAAATGAAAACCAATACGTCACATAATTTCATGACAATCTAACGAACCAACGATCCTTTTTAATACACGAATACAAAGTGTACATTACAAAAATGAAACAACCATATTGTCATTATGGAAGATTAAATTGCAACAATACGAACGAATTAAATATCAAGTACCATATTTTTGGCAATCCCATCAATCTAAAATGATTAGCACATTCAATACACGACAATTCTGCCTCGGTTAATATATATCAGCATAGATAGTAGGCAACATAGACCTCCACACCTTACAAACCCAACATAAAAACATCTTCAGTCAATTGTTATGTGCAACGAACAAGTAAAGACTAAAAAAATTGTTGTAGCAAAATACCATAAATGATTGACATATCAACCCAATTCGAAATTACCTGGTGTTTTCAACAACATAATGCCAATATTACAACTGGAAGACAAAGCAGTAACCACAGGAGCAAAGTAAAACCGACAAGCATAAAAAAAATAAATGAGACACAACTTTTAATTCTCATGCCAGCGAAGCTCAATAAAAAAAAACTTTAATAACAACATAAACCATAAATGTAAATCATATATTGAACGAAAATCATAAAAACCTACGCTAAAACACCCACAAAATCACGCGAACAACAGGGCACACCTCCAGCAACAATTGGCTCATCGGAAACATTTATTCTCCTATCCATAGTTCCTTCTCCAATATGCACCATACTATCAATAGCTGAGACAGCCATATTACCAAATCAACAAAAAACAACGAAACAAAAAATCGTGAAATAGGCCTTCATACAATCGCTAACAAAAAATAAGATCATCGCGTGACATGTGAAATTGCTTAGCATGTAATAAAGAAGAAGATTTATCCACACTATATTTTCCATTGAATTCAATTTTGTAATACACACAGTGACCATATAACGTCAAAATCCAAACATGTGAGACGACTGGATTTCTTCTTTCGCATTGATACATTTTCTCCTACAATCAATTCATGTCGACATAGTTCCTTCTCTCTTGCATTTAATTCCCTTCGACGCATATTCCATGAGACCTTTTGTCATCCATTAACAAAAAACTGTAAATGTGTGGATTTATCCCCCCATAAATCTCTTTTTTTTGTCCAACTGGAATCTTTAGTCTATAGAAGAATAGTGATGAGAAGCCCACCACAGATCGCTAGAAGATGCATTCGAATGAAAAGCAATGGTATTCTTCATCCATGAAGAATCGACAGAAGGAAAAGACGGAGAACGCGAATGTATCAGATTTCAAAATGGAAAATTGGAAAATCAGCGACTCAACGAGAAAAAAGGGTAGACGGGGGACACGGAAGAAAAATGAGGATAGGAAGCCAGGAGAAATGGTTGGTCGAAAAACTGTGGACAGTACAATGATCGGTAGAAAAAGGAGACAATGGCCCAGACGGCACGGTGTACTACAACAGAGAGGGTTGTCATCTGGGAAGGCGTGAACGGTGTGGAGAAGGAAAGGAAAAAAATTTGATGACACAGAGGGGGAGAAAACGGCGTCGTTTAGAAGCCCATTTCTTATGAACAGTGCCGGGTGGATTGGCTCTTTTAATATAGTGTAGAAAAGTAAATAATTTCATAACCTTTTAAAAGTGGAGGTTTTCATTTTCTAATGTTGTGAGATTGGATATCCACTTGACAAAGACCGACAATGTAGAAGTTAAAATTTCATGCGACTTTTATGTTAGAATAAAAAAATATTAAGGGGTTTGACAGTTTAGCCCTCCATCTTTAATTCACATCGGAGTCGACTGCAATTTTAACATCCACATAATCGATTTTCGTCACGTGGAGAATCAGTCTCACAATATTAAGTTAGGAAGTCAAAATCTCAATTCTAAAGATTGCAGAGCCGTTTTCACATTATCTAAATATTGAGAAGTCTAATCCTAATTTTCATTTTTTTTATAACAATTATTAATAAAGGATTCAAATACTGATATAATAAATAAAACAAAAACTGATATAATAAATAAATAAATAAGAAGCAAGCTTAACATTTTAAAATATGTGACTTTTGTCATTATAGGGTCTATAGTTTATAGAGTCACATTTGACTGTGTTTAATAGTTTACAAAACTACCCACCACAAGTAAGTATTCGAAATTCTCACAAATTTTTTTGTTGAAGTGTAAAGTAAGTTGAATTAAGTTTTCAATTCGTACTTTTCTGTCCACCGGGCGGACGTGGTGGATAAAGTGGATAAAGGCTACTAACCCAAGACCTTTTTCTATAATTTTTTTCCTTTTTATTGATTATTTGAATAAAAAACATTAATAAATAAAAAGAGTCTACCCAGGTAGAGACCTATTTGTAACAAAAAGTCTTGCACGCTCTTTAGTAGGAGTTAGCAATTAAATTCCATAATTAATGGCTTAATGCACATTTCCTTAGGATTAATGATGTCAAATAACACTATTTTATTATCTATAGATTATATATAAAGATAAGACAAAGCTCAATTAAACACACCGCATCTACTTGATTTCATTAAATTCTGTGCTATCCCAACAGCCTAACGGTCATATTTTTTCAACTTCTTTGAAAAGCCTCAGACCCCATCAAATGCCCTCCATTTCAAAATGCCACCCCCAACCCCCATCTCCTCTAAACAGGATTGCACTTAACTTTTGGAGAAAAGGTGAAAACCCCCACTTTTTGGAACTCAATTTTGACTCGAAATGGGATATTTTACTGCCTGTTTTGGAACTTGGAAGCATAAAAAAACCCTAAAGGCATGTGGTGAAACTCCTCTCAAGAATCAGGTAAATTGAAATCCGAACTCAATCTTAGTAAATATAATTGAAAATTTAGTTTTTATTGAGCCTTATAATCAGAGTGCATTTTTTTTGCTAAGAATTTTTCTTTCATTTTGTGTGTTTTTTTTAAATTTTTTTTATATCCAGTCTTTATCTCCCAGCCATGAAATTCAAGAAGCTGTCAAACTTTTAACTGCTAAATCCCTAAAAGAAGAGGAGATTGTCAAACCCATTTCAGAATCTGTGTAAGTTATCACTTGCTTTAAACTAGTTCCTGAATTTTCTGGTACGCTAATAACTTGTTTTGTAGAGTGGACAAGATTAATAAAGAAAAAGAAGCTAAAATCTGTCCGAGTCTTGTCCACTATTACCTACAAAGCGTACCTTAAGGTCTTCCCTGCTATATTATTTATTTAGTGCATTTTCCCACCTTTAATCAGAGGTACAAATGAAGAGCAGCTGAATAGCAGTTCCAGAGAGAAAATTACATTTGATGACTGGAACAAGAATGGCCTAACCAACGTCGCTGAGAGTAATTTGGTGAAAAACGAAAATGAGAAAGTGGAAAGGGAGAGGGACAGGGAGAAAGGTGAAGACGATGGCTTGGATTCGACTATGTCAACCCTTATGTCATATCCTCCAAACCATAATGGCCCAACCAACATTGTTGAGAAATATTTGGTGAAAAACAAAAATGGTAAAGTGGAAAAAGAGAGGGAAACTGGCAAAGATGATGGCTCGGATTCAACTGCATCAAGCCTTATGTCGTGTCCTCGAAACCATATTGGCATGTTGGATAAGCTGGAATCTTATTCATTCGAGTGTCCAGTTGTGTCTACTATTGAGCAGAAAGCATGCCCTAAGTGCCCCAATTGTGCTCGTGATAAAAAAAGCATTCAGAAGGATTTAGAAGAATGCAATTCTGTGGATCATTCAAAAAGGAATGTTAATGGAGGAATAAGTTATTGTGGGTTCATACAAGAAGAAGAGTCCTCTGAATCATTGTTTTCTTTATCTATAGATTCAAGAAAACATGTTTCTGCTGCTGAGATGGGAGAAAAGGAAGTCATTAGTCCATTAAAACCTGTTCATTCTGTATTGAATTCTGTGGAAAATCTTAGCCAAAAGAAATTTTTTAAGGTGAAAACAGCTAGTACTATATCATTGAATCAAGAAGAAGAAAAGGAGAATATTAATTTGGAGCCCTTGAGTGAAGAGCCTGATGTTAAGCATTCAATTCAGCAGCTCAAACAAGAATCTGATAATGAAATTGCAGTTGAAACGAGTCTTTCAAGCTGGTTAGTTGAATCTGAAAACTCATTCAAGAATGAAAATAGTCCAAGTTCTGTTGGCAACTCTTCTGAGGGGACTAAGTCTTTGAAAAGCTATGGAAAGAGGCCAATTTTGGAGGCACTCACTAGTAAAGATTTTAAACAGTTTAATGAATCTTTGTCTCCTGAACGAACTCCGAGCCATGGTTCAGATGATGTTCCAAGGATTGGTACGGTAGGGAGTTATTGGCAGCATACATGGAGGGTGACGAACGTGGACCAAAGCTCGTGTCGCAGTGGAATGGCAAGTGTGTAGTGCAAATGAAGTTACTAGTTTGAGATTTTATTTATTTATTCATTATATATGGGAAAGGTAAGGTTAGAAATTGCTGTGGGCGGTGAATTTGCCCTAGTTTTATGACATGAATGCATTTTATTTGAATTTCAATGCTTATTTTCTTGCAACCAGATCTAACAGCAATCTCTAAAAGGCTTCATAGAATTTGTAAAGGAGAAAAGGTGAATACAACAATTCTCTCTTCAGCTCATAACCACATTTCACAAACGACCCTAAAATGCTCGCAACGCAAATGATCATATGCTAACATCTTTTTACGTTACCCCGCGTGGTAGAGACTGAAGGTGGAAAATGGTAAAATGCTAAACAGTCCTCAAGGGTGCAGGAGTGGTGTTAATCGACCGTGTAGAGATGAGAGTAGCATGACAGGGTTGAGAGAAAATAAACATGTTCAACATAAATCATCTCTACCTTAGAACATAGCTTTCATCCAAACCATGGATCCACAAATGTATGAGAAAAAGGGTATTTTGTTATGGTATTTGGTACAGATTTTTACGCAACAAAAAGTTCAAAGCATTTCATAAATTTCAATGTATACTGTCTAAAGTGAGAATTAAATCAATAGTACACTTGTTTCCTTCCCTACTCTTCTTCGGTTTCAGAATCAGTTGATGAACAAGAAGAATATATTGCCTCCACTTCAATACATTACTAAGAAGCTAGTTGCTAGCTCAAATAGGCATCCCCAGCCGAAGATGCAGAAAGAGATGCCGATTCTCCATCCGCAGAATCCGACCGAATCAAATAACAAGTGATAGGAGAGAGAGAGATTACAGAACTAAAATCAGCATTCTCAACACCTTCCTTTCATATGCAGCCTGAGGCTGGTAACTCCAAACAAATTAGCCGAATCATCCCAGTCAAGGTCAAACAGTAGTTTTTACATATCGTGAAAAAGCCTCCTGATTTGGTCCACTGTTGCAGGCATTAATGTAACTGGGCAACGCTTGTACTGTGACCATAAAAGAGGCAGAAGAAAGATCGGTCAAAGTGACCACATAGGACATGAAAATTAGAGAACAAGAGCAGACACAACTACTATATTGAAATAAAAATGCAAAGAAAATCTTGATTTAACAGAATGTCAAAAGCATAGAGATGAAAATCACTAGGGTCTATTATTTCATAGGCATTGAATTATGTCCTCAAGGATTTGAATCCATAAAATAAAGGAAAACTTAATTGTTAAGATTGTCTCATTCATTAACCCACAATCTTTTACGTAACATCAACAACTGGTTAGATCCAAGAAACAATGAAGTTCAAGCCAGACAAACATCAATATTTCTGATTTCTGGAAATTTGTGAATACTAGTATAATTTCTCGCCTCAAGCCTCACCAAGCAACTGTATCCTAACAGCTAGGAAATGTGAATGAGAGGCAAGATGAATTGGCTTGGGAAAGTAAAAACAAAAACAAAATACAGAACTCATAAATTGGATTGTTGTAACAAAACTCTATTTTGTTCTCTCTCAGAAGAAACATCATCAAAAACTTTTGCATAAAATGCAAAGCATCCCAATTCTTTTAGAGGGAGCGAATCATCTTACAGGCCATCCAAAGAATTTGTAGACAAAAGCACCATGTTATTTATAGTCAAGGATTCAAATAAAGCTGTTAATTGCGAAATTTATCTGGAAACTGAACACAGTACTACACTAATGACCGGAGTTTGAGAATCTCACCTGAGTGACATACTTAAATATACAAGTATAGCAAAAGACAAATCCTGAAACAGCCATTACTGATGGATTTGCACGCTTTTGAGAGCACAAAGGGCATAGTGTTCTATCAGGTGGCAGTGGAATTCCTTCCTTCGCAACCTGTTTCATAATGAAGTATGTCATAAATGAAGAGTAGAAAAAAATTTGTCACAATAAAACACCAGAACGAATTCCTCATTCTCCATTCTAAAGAGGTGCCTAAGGAAAATCATATACCATTTCCAAAAAATCCCACCGACATCCTTCTCTTCATTCAATATGTTCGAAGATTATACTCACAAACAGGACAAGTACCTCGTTAATATATGGGCTAGCAGCCCCAACCAGGACAAATCATTTTGAAATTTTTGAACTTAATATTCCAACAAATATTTGAGAGTTCTTATTGCCTTTTTCCTAAGTTGGTGGAGTAAGAACACATAACATTATTCTAATGATGGTTAATAATAAAATTATTTTTCATAAGGGGGAGGGGAAGGACTAATACTAGCTTTCTTCTGGCTACCCTTATCTCCCACCATTTACTGGCATACGGTGTCAGATATAACAATAACTAGAAGGCCCATTTGGACTTACGGAATATTATCTCGAGACCGTGTTGAAACCAATTGGTTCTCCTTGCATTGTTTCTATTAAACATAAATCTCATTGCATGACTTAGTAAATATTGCAGCACATCAACTGGCAGAATTCTGCCAGGAACTGAATTGAATTCATGCAAGAATTTCAGATCTATGTGGGTTACAACTTACAAGTAATCAAACACCAGTGCTGCAATATACAAAGTAACTGTTTTTCCTTCTCTTTTCAATTTTAGGGGTTAAGGGAGGAGACAAGTCCAATTTGAAATTGAACAGTAGTGACAACTTTCCTCCCCAAACCCCCAAGTTTTAACTCTTCCCATATTGTAGCTTCAGAGATTCAAAACAAAAAATCTTGGATGCCAGACATTTATATAGAAATATGAACATGTGCATCAATAAATAGGAACGTGTGTGAATCCCAAAAGCAAGTGGGAAAAAAAAAACTAGCATCTATTCACACGCGCATACGTGGATAATGACAAGGACCATAGCATTCATATCCCTACACTTCATTCTCTGGACATGGGATTAAAGAATATGAAAATTTAGATACCAACTATATAGTGCCACTATTCCCAATTTTTAGAATGAAATCGTGTTATGGAATGCAATAAACATACAAAAAATAAGAATATGATTTGTTGCTATCTGATTACATTACTTCACCAAAATGCCTTTCCCAGCAAACCAAATAGGGTTCAAAAAAGAGGAGGGGGGGAATCTAAATCACTTGGCTAAAATAAGTGTGATTTTACTTTCCTTCGTCAAGTTGAATACATTTTAAATTGACTATGGCCTAAAGAGTAAAATTGTGAGAGTTGAAGAATAAGAATTGGGCATGCCAATTATTACCACGACTAAGATCCCTAAATTGTAAACATATGTGCAACAAATCACCTTTGGGGGTGGAGGAGGAGGTGGAGGGGGATAGACAGTCGGAGCAGACATTCTTTCTTCCGCAGATTGGTACCACCACTCCATCATCTGCAAACCCATCTCAAATATTTATGGATGCTCAAAATTAAAAGATCCCAAATGGGTAAAACAGAAGTAGAAGATAGTATGAGATTACAACATTCCAGAGTCTCAATGGTTATCCCTAATCTCCCTCTAGTTAGATCTTATGAAATAGACTAAGCAAGATGAGAACTTTCCAAGTGAAGAAAATCCAAAAATAATAAGATTTAGCCATTTTGAGGGCACGCGGGCAAAAGCAGAACATATAGTTAGGTCTTAAGGTGCAAATACCTAAAGGGCTTAACTAAATAAGTTACAAAAAGCAAGCAAAGGCCAACCCAGCATATGTAGCAATCACAACTGTAAACTTTGCATTAGGTTGAAGGGAACTCACTTTAAAGAAAAATACTGCAGCAATCAGACCTGTCTGAGCATAGTCAAGAGCTGCATATGCACAGCTGAGCAATCCACCTTGTAATGCCTGAGGTATGTTATAAGTAACTCCTTTAGTTAAGATCCTAAATAACAAAATATAGCAACTATAATATTTTTCTATTTTGGGATGATAAAGAGTGGTGAATAGAATAAAAGAAATTCAAGGGAGCACGACTAGATGTCCTCAATCATATGATGTCAAGCCACACTGTATTTACCTCTATCCATGTTACCTGTCCGTTAAAAGTTGGCCACTTAAAGCAACTTGAAAAATCCAAGATAAACCTTGCTAATTATTAACTGTCCTTGAGTCATTGCCCATTAATAGGTCGATTTGATATGCGACCTTGGCAAGTCTATGGGTATTGCACAAACTTAAACAAGTCATGGCTGGTATTATAGGAATTATGTACATTCTGCAAACTTGATTAACTACTCTAACCATTTAATCAAAAAGTCACAGACAAGTATGATATAGATAGTAAATGAAAAAGATAAAACTGTACCTTTAGCCAAGGGGGCCCACGAAGTCTCTCACGTTCACGGCTTCTTATCTTAGAAATTCTGGAAGAAGTATCCATCTACCTTGACATCAGAAAGAGAAAAGGCTCAAAAAAAAGGATGATATCAGTAAAGATATAACACGAATGATAATTATATCTGTCTAGAACAGGCTTAATCTTTACCGAAAAGACAAATAATCTTTTATGAATAGCTTGCATTTATTAATATACAGCTTAATGATTGTGCTGAAGCTTATTGAGAAAATTAAGGTACTGACAGGCAACTTAAATAAACATTCACGTATAATTAAAAATATGGTATAAAAATTGAAATTCTAATACTATAAGAAGTGGCCTAGCGACTGTATGTATTCCTACTGATCTCATAGAATATGTTATTGAACCAACCGCAGAGAACAGAGGTTTTAAATTTAAGCATCCTCATGAAAAAATATAAATATCCAATTATATTGTCAAGTGACAACAAAAGTCACACAAATATATCAACCGTTTATCAGACACTTGACAAACTATAACCTAATTAGTTGAGGAGAAGATGCTTAAAGGACAAAAAGTAATTACAAAGGTGAAAACACATTTAAAGCTTTGACCAAAGAGGCAACTGCCTTACTGGTACAAAAATTGATCTCCCAATAATTCAGCATGACTGGAAAGGGTAAAAGTATCACAGGTTACTCGGTCAAGCATTATTTGATCTCCACGTATTTACTTGTAGCACCATGAAAGAAATTTCTAATTCAAAAATCTTTCAACTGATTTGTCATGTATAGTTATCCAACCATGCATAACAGCAGTCATTCAATATTATTAAAAAGAACCAATATCCCTTGAAAAAGCAATCAGACAGATTAGATACATATATAATTATAAACAAATACCAGCTCCTGTCCTGTAGCTCGACAGACATGAACACCAAGTGCATGTAATCCTACACAGTAGAACCCGGTAGCATCCAACAAATATAACAGCTGATAAGCAAAAGATAATCCTGCACAACACAAACTAGCTCTTATTAGATGGATGTTAGCAATAGACATTGTAGAAAGATAGCCCCACCAATACATACAATATTTCCCATGGAAATCATTTAGGAATTCGACATTTCTAACAATATACATTGAGGAGCTTTATCTTTTTTCATAATCAAATTCATTATCAACTGAAGTTCCATGGTATTAGCTTTTGAGAACTTTTGTCATGTAGGCTAAATTTTTAGTAATGAAAAAATGGGATTGTCAAACTATAGCTTCAATGTTGCATAGAAAATAAATAAAAGAGGAAAAAATATAAACAGAAAAGGCCATGAACTATAAACTAATCAAACACTTTGTTGGTGGAAAAACTGTTTAAAACCGATTTCTTTGGCTGGTGCAAACAAGCTGCTTTGCAATAGGTTGATAACATGCATAAATACAAGAAAACATCCCAAGAGCTCGAACAAGAGTAAAATGTTCTTTTTAAGAACAGGATGACAGAAACACATCAATGGGCAATCTAGCGATCATAAAGGAAACATAACGGTGAGAATTCAAACAAAACATGAGAAGGAAGAAACGGAATAGAGTACAGCCATTTTAGGTAAGATGGAAAGAAAGGAACCGCTTTTTGAAAGAAAAAAAAAAGCTATTGTTGAATTATGGGAAAAGGCAAAACTCCTGGTATCATTACACGCATCTACAACTAAGTCTAAGGAATTTGAAGGTGTTCTTTTTTCACTAATTGTTCTCAATTGGAAAGAAGTATTCTCTTTTTTATTTTCAGTCCACTCATTAATAATTTGTCTTGTCAAAAAACTGAGACGTAGTAAACTCAAAGTCATTATTGAACATCATAATCTTACCATGCCCTATTCAATCATTTTGTGAAAATTTTCGGTTCACAACTTCTTCATTATATTGTGCACTCGTTTTAATAAATCAAATTTGCACTTTATCCCTCCAAGAAGTTATTGACATTTTTTTCTCCAGAATTCATCTCCAGTGTTCCCCAGTACCAATTTTACTCTCTGTCCTGAAATACACTGTAAATATTAGAATTGCTCAATTTAGTTTCCCTCTAATTGAACTACTCAAACAGATTACACCCAACCAAAAAAAAAAAAAAAAAAAACCGCGAAGTTACTATACTAACTACAACTTCCACAAAGGACATATAAAGAATTCATGCCAAAGTTGTTTTCCTTTATCTCAATCCCCATAAAGTAACCTCAAAACAAATTTACAACTAACTGAAGTCAAGTGAATCCCATCTTGTTCCATAATGGATAAAAATCCTAACAAAATTTACAATTCTTGAGAAAAGATCAAGGTTTGAAAACATATGCTAAATGCACCTTCGTTTCCAGCATGTATCCAAGGGTAGCAAGCACCTATAGCCTTCTGCAGTCTCTTGATCAATCGGGCTCTACTTGATGCTTCAACTTCTGAATTGCTTCTTGACCCAAAGGAATTACTGTCTCCATCAAGGTAGTCAGTATCATCTAATCTTTCATCACTAACTCCCCATAAACTTGCCTGAAGTGTAGCCTCCCTTTCCTTATTGTAGATAGACTGCAGTTTTGACTTCATATATGGCAAAACGACCTGCAAGATTGCATCTTAGCATTAGGAGTCAAGAACTTGGCAATGAATGAAAAAAAGTGGAAACTGTAGTTTGTGTGATAAACAGATCCTTTTAATATGACAATACAGAGGTAAACTACTCAAGATTATGCTGTTATTGCTTTTTCTACAGTTCAGCATTCCAAGCCTCTCTAAAGCTCTTTTGTTGTCTTTCTTTGAGGGGTACTGGACAATCCAAGAACTTGGGGCAAAATTACACGGAGTAGATAAGAACAAAACTAATGTGCCCACTATAGAATTAGAGATACAGGTGTGCTTTTTTGAAGGAAGTACAAAATCCCTTCTTTTTTCTTTCGATATGTATGGACCAATTAAAAGAACTTCTAAAAATTGGATAGGGAGAGGGTCAGCAATTAGAAGCAAACCATTTCAATAAGATTAAATAACCATACCTAATGGCATTCTCTATCCTAGCACCTCACAGGTTTTAAGCTATCATTCAGAAGATCTATTTTCCCTGCCACGACAACTAACTACACACACGGCAATGGACTTTAAGTTTATGGATTGCAAATAATAGAACTCCATACCCTTTCTCTGCCACGTGAACTGTGCAATGGTAAAAGTATTTGAAATATGAACTTGGAAACCATAGTTGCTATATTTCATAACATACAGTGAACAATTGAAAAAAAGCAAGCATATAACCATCTTTGAGTTGAAATGAATAGGGATATCTTCAAAAAGAAAATCAAGAAACATTAACCAAAATAAAAATTAGTTAAACAAAGCATGAAACCAAATACTCTCCATGGCACAATAAGTTTTTCATATTTGAAACTAACTTACAAATCATTTTAGTTCTGCAAAAGCAAAAATGCTCGATGGAGTAGTCTTTTGAGTGAAGTTTATTATTCTTGTTTTATCCTTCCTAATACTAAATAAACCAATATTAATTTTGATCAACAGAAGTGTTTGTTTGACGTAAAAATTCTAAATAACTAGCCAGTTTGGGACAGAGGAGATAACGACGTCCAAACTTTTTGATGTATTAGACATAGACTTGACACCACAGAAGCAGCACAGCCTTGTTAAAAAACATAGAGATTTCTACATTGATGCAATTTCTCAAGTGAATAAGTACTCAAGAATCGTTCACCAGAAATACAACTGAGAGAACTTTTTGGCGCTTCTCTAACCCAGTGTGATGAATGTCATCGCCAAAGTCCGTAAGTTTAGAATTCTTCTTCAGTCTTATCTTAACTCCTCTTCTGCGTAGGCCATATAATGATTCCGCAAAAGAAGCATCTGAGGAAACACAAAATATCACAAAGTGGTATTACTAGCACCAGAAAATATTTAGTTATACGGAGTGATGAATTCTTTATTTCATCAATTCAACTAATAGCAGCCAATTATTTCTCAGTAGCCAGGTACAAAAAATCTAGTTTAATGTCTAATAAATTCAAAATTTCGACCCCCATAAACTCCGTTCAGTCCTTCTATGAAAGCAGTTAATTCATTGCATAATCTATACTCTCTGGAGTTTAACGCTAAAATTCAATGGTTTCATCTCAATCACTCCAATATAAATCCTAATAGAATTCATAAGCTAAAATCTCCAATAAAGTAAATAGAGAGGAAATTACCAGTGGTACGCAAACTATGAGTTTCCAGAATGAGCATAAGCAACGCGAAGAACTCATCTTCATAGTCTAAGATTTTATGAATGAAGGGTCTTCTCAACGCTAATACCTGTACGCAACATTAATTTGCGAAATCATATCAAATTCAGAGTAAATAAAAACAGGTAGTGGAGTAAAAAGATAAAGAAAAAACATAAAATAGACTCCACTAATTGATGAAGCAATCGTACACCAAGGGAGTAAGTGAGGGCGGCGCGTAGACTTGACGGGAGCTGCTGAGCAGCGGACATCTCGAAGAACGTGGGACGCGTCCCTTGTCCTCCCACCTGAAACAACATCTCTCTCTATCTGTGTCTTTCTCTCTCCACAGACTATACACCTCCACCACTGCTCCGCCGCTCCGGGAAGAGTTTTCACCTCTGCTACTGCTCCACAGGGAAGTTTTGCTCCACAGGGAAGTTTTTCTTTTTCTTTATTTGGGTAGTAATAAAATGAGTTTTTGCCTTATAATGCATTTTATCCTCTTCGCTTTTCGTCACGATTTCCAATATATTTTACGTTTATTGCACTTTGCCCCCAAAAAGTTTATGATTTATCGGGTGCCCCTATAATTGAAATTTTTTATTAAACCCCCCTACTCTTACTTTCATAACTCTAACTCTTGTTTGGATAAAAATTAGATTTTTAGTAGATTTTAATAAAAGTTGATGAAATGTGTAGTTAAAAAATTGATAAAAATTATGAATTTTATAAAATATATGGTTAAAAATAAGTTTAAATAAAAATAAATTTTTGAGAATAAAAGTCAAACACGCTCTAAGTTAAAAAAAATTAATCATTTTAAAAATTACTCTTAATTTAATCAGATATATGTATATATATATATATATATATATATATATATATATATATATATATATATATATATATATATATATACATACTAGTTTTAAGTCCTGCATTGCACGTATATATTTCTTCCATTTTGAAGATAATAATTGCTTCAATTTAATAAAGTAACGTGTCAAAAGAACATCTGACTTGAAGAAAAACCATTGTTGAAAATATTTTCAAATGTGAAGTTAAACATCTAATTCTAGACAAAGAGGATAAATTTATGCTTCTTTATAGAAAAACATTGATTTTGATTGAAAACTTCATTTTAATTATAAGGAAGTTTCACCGTGTGCTATTTTTGCATACCATGTCCAAAGTTACGAACGAATGTTCATCAATATAGGTCAAGAATAACAAATTGTGTGCACTAAGCATTCTTACAACTTAAAAACAGAGAACGAACATACTATAATTAATACACACTTAATATGAGATAGAAAATGTTATTGAATCCCATCTCCCAATGCAGTAACATGGATAGTGAGTTTTTTCTTGAAACTTAATAGATCATAATAACTAATAATTGTCTCCATTTTTCATGTATCTTCATCTGATTATGAATATGCTTATTTGGCAATATAGAAGTGCAACATTTGTATGTAAAAAGTGAGAGGAGGGGTGGGAGAAATTGGAGTTTTATTTAAGTATTTCGTGGTTTTGGTAGGAGACAAGCAAATAGTTGCAGATACAATCTCCGAAGAATGGTGTCATTAACCTATAAATTAATTTTAACCTTCAGTATGTCCGAAATGAACTTAGACACTTAAATTATGTTGTATTATGTTGTATGTTCAATATAAAATCAAAATGAATTAGAGCGCTAAACACATATATTTAGCAGTAAGATGTGATTAAATGATTTGGATTGCATTCTTGATTATGTTTTGAACTTCTTTGATCATTATAATGAGAGGGAATACACCATGACAAAAGGTTCAAGCATTATCACTAATTGTTGATTTTTTTCATTGAAAAAAAAAATTAGAAATGGAAAAGCTCACCTTTAAAAAATATATATATATTTTTGCGTGAACAGTAACTTTTTCGAGTTACTATTTAACTCGAAAAAGTTTGTTGAGTTGAATAGTAACTCGACAAACTTTTTCGAGTTAAATAGTAACTCGAAAAAGTTACTGTTCAAGCAAATTTTTTGTTTTTTTGTTTTTTTGTGTATGTGAACTTTTTCATTTCCTTTGTCTTTTTATAATTTTTTTTCACTGAACAAGTTTTTTTTTTCAAATGGCACATTTATGATTGAGTAAAGCAAGAGTAGTGTAGATTTGGGTATATACTGATTTGGTCTCATTGCATGTTATTTACCTAAATTTTTGTGAATTTTATTAAAATTTGAGTTGGGAACACCTCAATTGATATGAACTTCTAAAATCTATTAAAATCTAAGTTGTGGATCACACTCTTATTCTAATCAATTTTTAACTCGATTAATGAGTCATTCTTGGTGTTATTGACTCAAAGAATTTGATGTCTCCCTAGTGATGGATCCTCTAAAAGAAATTTAAAGCAGCCTTTGAATTGTAGACCAAATGAAACTCTAACCCCCTTATATATACGCTTGAGTGTGATCTCATTCACAACAATGCAAAAAACACACTTAGAGTGAATTGTTATATTTGAGATTTTTAACAGAACTTCAATTGAATGAATAGGTCACTTGTATCGAGCCACTTCTGTTTGTGCTATGAAGGTCAAAAACAAATAAATGAGAAAGCTTGTTTTCAAAGTTATGGGATCAAAGATGGTGATGAGATTAGTTTCGTGTTGTACTATTATGTCATCTAATTCAAGATGGAAGTAGTATCTAAGACTACCAAATTATTTTCTTGCTTTAGCATTTTAGGATCGGTTTTCATGTTACCCAATTTTCTTAGCTCTCTATAATCTAAGAAAATTTAGTTTTGCGATGGAGAAGCGGGTTAAGTCCCAATATAAGAGCTTGTTAAGCTAAGCTTAAATTATAATTTAAGATGATGAAACTGGTCAAGCACATTTATAACAATTTAAAAAATAATTTGAGCGCTGCTAAACATTCTAATCAATTTTTAATTTATAGCATTATTAGTAAGAATGTTATAATTAAAAGTTATAAAAAATAAAATATGTTGTTTATTTTTTTCATTGGAAAAAAAAATTAGAAATAGAAAAGCTCACCTTTAAAAAAAAAAATTTTTTTTTTTTTTTGCATGAACAATAACTTTTTCGAGTTACTATTTAACTCGAAAAAGTTACTGTTCACGCAAATTTTTTGTTTTTTTTTTTGTATGTGGACTTTTTCATTTCCTTTTTCTTTTTATAATTTTTTCATTTGACAAGTTTTTTTTTTTTAAAAATGGCACATTTATGATTGAGTAAAGTAAGAGTAGTTAGGGATGGCAATTTAACCCGTGCCCCACCCCCCGTCCCGTCCCCCGCCCCGTTTAAAATTTCCCCGCCCCGGACAATCGGGTATTCGGGGCGGGGAAAATTACCTCGAGGCGGGTTCGGGGCGGGGTAGCCCCGCCCCAAACCCGCCCCGAAATACTATTTTTTTTTTTTAATATTTTTAATTTTGAAAATAATGGTTACAAAAAAAAAAAAAAAAAAATTAAAAAAAAATAACTAAACGGGGCAGCAAACGGGGCGGTAAGCCGCCCCGCCCCGTCCCCGACCCCGACCCCGACCCCGACCCCGACCCGCCCCGATTTAAACGGGGAACGGGGCGGGTATGGGGGGCAAAATTCTCCGACGGGGCGGGGACGGGGAGGGCCGCCCCGGCCCCGACCCGCCCCGTTGCCATCCCTAAGAGTAGTGTAGATTTGGGTATATACTGATTTGGTCTCATTGTCTATTATTTATCTAAATTTTTATGAATTTTATTAAAATTTGAGTTGGGAACACCTCAATTGATATGAACTTCTAAAATCCATTAAAATCTAAGTTGTGGATAACCCTCTTATTCTAATCAAATTTTAACTCGGTTAATGAGTCATTCTTGGTGTTATTGACTCAAAGAATTTGATGTCCAGTAACTCAACATATAGCAAAAAATATAAACAAAAAAAAAAAAAAAAATTTGGCCTATGCCGAGTGACTTGAAAAAAAGAAAAAATAAAATGGCCAAAATAAACTTTTTCGAGCGACTCGACAATCAATTCAAACAAATATTGGCCAACCTCGACAAAATCAAAGCCAATTCTATAAAAAAAAAAAAACACACAAAAAGTCAACAAAAGCGGCTGATTTCTAAGATTTGGATAGGAAAAACATATATATATATATATATATATATATATATATATATATATATATATACTTTAGTTTTGTAACAAAACCTAAATGTCTACAAAAAAATGTAAAAAATGACAGCTCCCAAAGAAGAAAAAAAAAGTCAACAAAGACATATTTTTTAATACGTTAAACAAACTTACAGTACAAAAGGGTGAGATTTGGACAAAATTAAGAATAATAAAGTATCAAAACTACGTCGTGTTGGTTAAAGGGTGAATAGTAAACAAGTGATAGACACTTATATTATAATAAAGATATATATAGATTAGTTACTTTCAGTTTTCATCAATAAAATTTACTCTTTTTGAATTTACTCATTTAAAAACAAGTGCATTTACTCTTTTCTTGTCATACGCATTCTTAACTTTTTTGTTTATTAACGTTCGTCATTATTATGACTACACAAAATAATTGTCAAATCACAAATTGAATCAAATTTGTGGGATTGAAATCGTTGGTTCGAGTCCACGTATACCCGTTAACGTTTCAGTTTTAAATCAAATCAAATTGTTTGAAAATTTTTTTGTTTAGGTTTCAATGTTTAAAAAACCGCTTAAACTGAACTAAACTATTTTTAATTTTTTATAATTACAATTAATTAATTCTACTTAACATTTACAAAATGAACAAAGTACAATACAATACTAACTTATTTAATTTTTAAGAGTCTTTTCACAAATAACTACAATAAATAAAATATTTCTTAAAATACTGTCATATTTTTTATTATAAAAGTATTATTTTCAATTTTTATAACACTTTTTGTTACATTTGAGACAAATATTAATACAATATGACATTTATGTTTAAAAAAGTATCGATTAAACTTGTATTGATAATTTTAGACCAATTTACTTATGTTTTAACTTGTCTTAAATGTGTTACTATTATATCGATAGAAAACCGTGATATAAAACCAAATCGAAATACAAAAAATCAAATGGTTTGGTTTAGAATTTTTCCAAACTGTTTGAAATAGTTTAGTTTGAAAATATGTCAAAAACCATCCAAAGTAAATTGTGTTTACCCTTAAATTCATTCCAAGATACAAAACCCATCTAAAATGACTATTAAAATCTCAGCTTCAGCAATTAGTCGGACACTAAGTGCTGAAGCTAGAATGTTAATAGACTTTGAACATATTTCGTCTACATGATCGAATGGGTGGTGAAGCTAGTATTTACCGATCATTTTTTAGCGAATTCCCAGATTCTATAAGTAGGAATAATTATTGTCAAATGAAAGTTTAAGTACGAATAATTATCGTCAAATGAAAGTTTTTGATAATTTTTTTTTTTAGATTATCACGACGTTGAGAGTTTTTTTCGTTACTAGAAGAAAAAAAGAATATATATATCTGTGTATCTCTATGTTTTCAATATCCTTCTCAAATAAAACTCTCTCTTCAAATGATCTTCTCATTACTCTATTCACTACCTTAAACCTAAAACAATTACCACCGCAACTCATATCGTAATTATCGTCCATTAAAACTCCATTTGAAACAAAGGGGATCAAATCTAATAACCCATTCTCATAGATCTACGGTCGGATCCCACAGCAAAAAAGCGGTATACTTAGTAAATTATGAATATTATAAAATATGTGCATAAAAATGATGTTTATATGCGCCAAAAATTAATAATCACATATAAGAAGTTTTATCTGCTACATGAAGAAAAAAGTGTACTTAAATGTTCGTGTGTCACTACGTCTTCAATTTTCCTTCTCACAAAATTATCTCATCCAAAATTCGCTGATGGTTTTAATCCATCTCACTTGATTCGATGATCTCCCTCAATCGATCATCTCCAAAATATACTCAGCTGTTCAATCAAGTTCCCTCAATCGATCATCTTCATATATTAATTATCTCCAAAATTTATTCACCACCTCAATCAATCATCATAATAGAGCATACGGTCAGATTCTATCGTACGGAAGCGGTATACTAGTCACTGACCGTAATGAGATTTACTCCGCTACAAGCACAAAAAAATACTTATTTGTTCGTTACTATGTATTTATCCTCTCAAACCAAAACTCATATCTCTCTATCAATTCATCAATTTCTCCATATTCATCAAAATTAAACTCCCATCAAACAAAACTCTCTCTCTCATTCTTCTCAACTAGTCAATCCATTAAAATTCTCAGCGGTCGAATTCTATCGCAAAGAAAAACGGTATATTAGTACTAGTAATAATAAAAAATAAAAATAAAAAGATTGAAGCAAAGTGTGAAGTATCCAAAGTTGGGAACCACGTCTCCAATAAATTTTATACAGTTAGAAAATACTGGAGACGCGGAGCTTTGTCTGTAGTTCACACTATTTCCAATAAGAACGTTTTGACTTGTTAGTGTCGCTCATCCGGCACACTAGTGGCGAGGCAGCAGCCATGGCCAACTTAGTCCGAGTCGCCGCCGCACAGATGACCTCCATCAACGATCTCTCAGCCAACTTCGCCACCTGCTCTCACCTCGTTAAGGTAAATTACTGAATTCTATGCGATACAAACATCTGCGACATTGATTTGTTACTTCTACTGAAATCGCCTAACTGAAAGCTAGGAATCTAGAAAATTACTTGTTATTGTTTACGTTTTCGTGTGTCGATATTGTGAAGTGAAATAAGTGGAGAGAAAACATTAAGTCTAGATTTTAATTTTGATTAATTTTCTCAGTTCCAATTTGGGTGGTTTCGATTTCATGCCACCAGACACAGCGGAAGATAAATCAGAAACCTAATGGGAATTTATGTCAAACACATGTTAATACTTTACACGGTTCAAGGTATAAGTCTACTATCTGTCAAATTTCTCAGTAGCATAGTGATGACAGTGGAAATTCGGAGGTTCCAGGAATTTAGTTAGGGCTGAAATATATAAAAGCCGATATAAAAAAATTTATACATAACATAAAAAATCATTAAAATGATATTGTTCCTGGTTTTGAAACATAAAATTCATTTACGATAGAATCTAGATCAATTTTCTTAGCAAGTTCTCATTCGATAAATAGTGTCATACAATCAGTTAGAAAGTCATCTTCTATTTGGCTCCGAAGATCAGTTTTCACATGTTTCATTGCAGAAAATGCCAGCTCAGTTGTTGCAGTAGAAACAGTTAATGTCAAAAAAAGACGAATCAATCTAGTCACCATAATATAACTAATTGACCTTCCATTTTTAGTTAACTGTTGGCATAACTCAACAAGTGTAGATATTTAAAATTGAGGATCACGCTTCATATCTAGTTTATAATGTCACAACTCATATTCCAAACTATAAATATCTTGCATTGAAAATTTTTAGGATAAAGCTTCTCTGCCAATGAGTAAATATCAAGACTGTTAAATAATTTATATGAATTTTTAGGATCCAAAACGATACTAAAAAAAAGGAGTTCAACTGCTATCTTATTAAATCTTGTATCTAACTTCATCAGTACGAAATTTAACACTTCATTGAAAATATCGAAGTGATAATGATGCTCAACTGTAGTTTAATCTCAAGAATGACCAATTTTATACAAACGATTAGGTATGACAATATCATTTCTTGAGCAAAAACTATTCACTCTTTGGAGAAATTATCTCCAATCAGTATCTCTCAATTTTTGAAGAATTTTTTTGTAGTTGATATAAATCTTATAGCAGATAAGATGTCTAGAGATTTTTATTGAAGAATTTGACAAAGAACATCAGATATATTCATAATGTCATGCATTAAATACAAGATGAACACAAATTCATAATTTGTCAAGTTTTTGTAAGTGCCACAAGCTTCAACTCAAGATCTTGCGTTTGGAGAATGGTAAGTAAGACATTTAAGTACATTGCAAGTTGCAGCGTACATATCTATCAAATTCTTTACAGAGTCATAATGAAAACTCCACCGAGTAGCTCTCGATCGTTGCAAATTATCCATTTAATTAGCACTACTTCCAGATTTACGCTCTCTAGTAGCCAACATACGCTCAATTTATATTATTTGAGCAATTTGCAACTTATTAATATGCTTAGGATGTAACGCCCCGAAATTTTCATATCTCGGAGAGTTAATAAAATCCATTACTATTAAATATTGCGGAAAATGACTGTAATAATAGTAAAAAAAAATAATCCCAATTGCCAAACAATTGGTTAACTCGTAAACAAATAAGAAAATATTTGTTAAATGATAAATAACTTAAAATTGTGAATAATCGTCTTATTAGTTAAACATCATAAATAAACTAATTTATTCTTTTGGTGACCATTGGCCTGACAACTTCACTGATCCTCCACACATCCATCCTATTAATCATTACCTGAGAAATTATTTAAAATGAGGGATGAGTATAATTGAATATACTCAATGAGATACTTGCTAATTTCTACGAACAATCTAAATATTATAATTAAGCATGAAATTAACTTACTAAACTGAACTGTGAATTATCACACCATGACAATGATAATTCATGCAAGCGCTGCAAATAAATGAAACTCAAAGGTTTAACTGAACCCAAAAGTTTAACTGAAACCCGAAGGTTTAAATGAACTGGTTCATTATTTCTCCCAAAGGAGCACTGAAATTAAGTAATCAATTCACATGCGCAAAAATAATAATTAGAAAATTGTAGACATCAACAATAGCACGTAGTATCTCACCTTGCTTCTTGTGAATGATTGCACTAAAAGTGAATGGAAAGCTTGAAAAAGAGCACGAATGAATGTGGAAAAGAAATAAATTATCTGGTGCGTGCCTGGGTGCTAAGCCGCTGCTGATAATTGAAAAAAAAATGTGAAAGGTGACTAAGTTTATAGGTTTAGTATTGGTTTAAAAATTTAGATGTAACGACCACGGACTTTCCCGTACAGGCCTTTCGCCCATGGGCTATTCCGTGTGCCGTTAGCTTACGTACTGTCCACTGGAGGTTGGGCTCTAAACTGGATTTCTTTCGCGTTCCCAGCGATTCGAACCCTTGACCTTCTCCTATAAGGGGAACTTAAGTAGAATGCTAGTACCAATTGGATAATTTGTCCAATTGGTACCAGCATTCTACTTAAGTTCTCCTTATGGGAGGAGGTCAAGGGTTCAAATCAAGTTGCCCAATTGGTACCAGCATTCTACTTAAGTTCCCTTTATTGGAGGAGGTCAAGGGTTCGAATCGCTGGGGACGCGAAAGAAATCCAGTTTGGAGCCCAACCTCCAGTGGACAGTACGTAAGCTAACGGCGCACGGAATAGCCCATGGGCGAAAGGCCTGTAGGGGAAAGTCCGTGGTCGTTACATAGGAGATGAAGTAATAATATTGACAACTTAATCCAAATAAAAAAATAATTCTCAAATAGCAGTAACATCTTTAGCTGCAGAAACCAATGTCAACTGTAATTGGTGGGCAAATCAATGAACGTAATATGTATATAGACAATCTCAAAGAAATAATGTCTAAAATCCATTCCAAGCACCGTGCATATTATTTGTACCATCATACTCTTGGCTTCTTATTTTTTCTATCTGAAGCTCGTATTGAGGAAGAACATCGGATATTTTATTTTTTTAAATTCAATGACGTGGTGTCACTTAAACTTTTGATCGCAAAGAACTGTTCTCTTAAAATACCATGACTGTCCACAAATCTTAGGATAATAGCTAATTGTTCTCGTTTAGATGCATCTTGTATTTCATCAACAAGAATACAAAAGCATTCATTCTCAATTTCCTCACAAATCACCCGTCGTACCAAAGGATGTACGATTTCTGGAGATGAAATTGGAGGAAGTTGCATGGTAGAAGTTGAGGGTTGATCTTTAGTCAATCTATCAAAAGATGTACTTTCATTAGATTGGCCTGACTTTTTAAAAAATGAAAACAATGTCTTTTTTTTCTTGGCAGAAACTTGATCTTTCATTTGTAAATTCTAGGAAAAAAGATCGACAATCCATTAACAATCTACAAATAGGCCGGCAACGTACAACAATTTAATTGTAATCCAATAAGGCACAACAATTCAATAATATACCTATAATGCAATAAAATAGGCCGGTAAGACACAACAATTTAATAATAAAAAGACAAAGCATTAAAAATAAGCCAGCAAAGCAACAAAAAATTAATGACACAATTGCAAAGGAATTTGCAAATTACATGTAATGCTGTAAGTGTATTATTCTTTACTTTTTCTTACGTTGGCCGTTAATTTATTCTTATAAAATAAAATCTATTATTCAATCGCTATAAATAAAATAAAATAAAATACAATTGCGAGATTGAAGGTATTTTAAAAAATATGAGTGAATAAAACTCACCCAAAGAACTTAACTCTAAAGCCCAACCGCGTAATACTTTCAAATTTCATAAACAATCAATTATACCTTATTATATTCTTCGAGTAAATAAAATCCAACCAAAAAACAATTCATCTTCAATGTTAAAAAATAGATGTATTTTCAGAAATAAAATATGCAATATAATATAAACGTAAAACATTACAACAATGTTTAAAAAAAAAAACAAAAAAAACATGTAGTTCAGAACTGTTTTCGATCGAAAATAGATGTCCGAGTCCAACACCGACTAATTTAAGGTTGGCTGGATAACAAGCTACTTATTTTCGGCTACTGGAATTTCAATTTGATAAAAATGGAAAAAAAAAAAAGGTCATGATCTCATGGAGCTTCCGGCTATCACGTTTCTAGGTTGAAACTTCAAAGATAATTTATGTTCTCTGATTTGGGAATTGATACCTTCCGATGTGGGTTGTGGCTGAGTGCGGTTGGGCAGCTGATTTTTTTTTTAGTTGGCCACTTGGGCTGTAAGTGTAATCAATTAATTAAACATTAACAAACTTGGGCTTGCTATTTGAGTTGGGCTTAAATTTATACGGGCTAAGTTTTAATTTTTGCACGGGTTATATCCTAAAAAAAATTGGCTTTTAATTCTAAATCTCGGCTGGGCTGGGAGCCCAGCCCCCCTCCAGACGCCTCTGGCCTCCTCACTCTTCAACTTGATCACACAAAACAAATGGGGGAGTGTCCCATGGCCGCGCTATGACGATCAAGCTAGAATGAGTTTGACGTGATGGATGAAAGATATAAGAGAGTAATGAAAACTTGTGTGTATATCCATTACCACGGTGCTCATTTTATAGGCGGGGATGGTTCAATTGATGAAATTGAGTTCTCTCTAGCGTGATTGATGCTTTTTTTTTTTTTTTTCTGCCCATGGCATCCCTTAGATCGAGTGATTCCCCAATTAGGGTCATGAAGAGGGGGATGATATCCGCTGTCACAGATTTGTGCCCTGCTGGATTGCTGGCGATCTTCAGTCTTCGGCGTTCGAGCCTTAGCATGAAACTTGGTTCCTCCCTTGGGGTGGAGGAGTTCAATAATCGGGACGTTGGACGCACGAGACCTACTATTGGTTTTCCCAGTTACCAAGGAAAGATAAACCGCTAAAACTTAGTGAGCGCAAGTTTGTGCACTGTCATTTCATATGCAGTGTGTGAATGTGTGCTAAAGCTGGCATCTTTTGTTGGGGAAAAACATGTCAAAACTAAAGACTAAATTTATATTAAAAAAAAAAAAAAAAAGCTTCTAAGTGAATATAGCCCTTTACCTTTTTTTTTTTTTGATCGAAAAAAAAAAAAAAAAAAAAAAATATAGCCCTTTACTTGATTGCACTTTATGCTTCTCATGTAAAAAATCGCAGCTGATAAGAATTCAAGTGTACAGTTTTTGAGTGGCTAGTCATTTTTTTCTATCGAATATCTGATATACAAAAAATTATTTGCCTAGTTAGAGTTTGTCACTCATATTACTGGTGTGATTATGAAGCCCCTAGTGGGTACAACATCTTGACCAGGTGAAGTGTCTCATTTACTTGTACTATACATATAGAAGATGCTCTTGCTACGTAACATGTCCTCATTCACTACATAAAACTTCTAATAGTTGGAAACAAATAAACATGAAGATTCTCTTGCGACATGATGGAGCCCCTATCAATACATAAACCTTGTAATGGTTTGAAAAAATAAATGCATTAAATATGTCTTGGAACTTCATCACCAGCTCTCCTACAATTTTCCATTTCCCAGTGACAGTTTACTTTTTGTCCAATTGGACTTAACTCTTGAGGGTTGAGGTTTAACTTTGATGACTTCCTGCCTTTGAAATCTAAAAGTTTCCAGGATCCCTGACATTCTTTGTTTGAACATTGACTTGGGGTAAGTTAGACTTTGTGAAAATCAATTCTGTAATTTGAAAATCATATCTAATTCCATTTCCGTTGCTCCTACTCGATGTTAATAATAGCAACTCTAATATTTAAACAGATATATGGAAAATCATAAATGATGTTCTACACACGCTTGAAGTGACACAAGGAAAAGAAGAAAATAGTTACAGGGGAAAGCTTTTACATGTTTTACCAACAAGTATACATTTTTAACTGAATTATCATGACTGAAGTGACACAAGGAAAAGAAGAAAATAGTGACGGGGGAAAACTTTTACATGTTTTACCAACAGGCAACAATTACAATATTAACTAATTTATCATGACTGAATCACTAAAGTTCACTGGAGATTCATTAGTCAATTGTTAGTTGACTAATGTGAGTAGCTTGACTATAAGTTGAGTCTTTAATGCAATTATCCAGTTGCGTGCTTTTCGCATTTAATGGTTAGAGAGCAAGGAAGCCTTGTTATGGTTAGAAATCTTGTCGTAAAAGCTAGATATATTTATATGTAGTGAGATATTTTCTAATATAAATAAATGTGATTCATATATTTATTCCACGATTCAATCTTGTACATTTTACTGAGCAAATATTAAAGGTTCGAGGTTGCACGTGTGTCTATGAATTATGCATAATTGGTTTACATGCAGAAGATATAATTGATTATACATAACTTAAATATTTATCCAGGATGGATGAATAAAGAGTTCACTAAATTATTAAACTTGAGATTGGTTCACAAATTAATTATTCTATTAAAGAAAAAAGTTGGGCTTGTTATTTGTTAATCTTAGATCTTAGCTCTTAGCTATGTTAGTTATTAATGGAACTCAAAAGATTCTTTAAGTAGCTCATAATTCAAGGGGGCAGTTTTGGACCATTGGTAGAGTAGTCCAACAATAATGACTTACACCTAGTAAGTCGAGTTGACTCGGTTTGAGTTTTTGGGTCATTGAATTCACTCTTGTGCCTTGAGGGAGTCAAGAAATCGAGTGGTTAACTTGTAGCTCACAGAGCGAAGAAGACAAACATTGTCTCGAGGTTTCTTCGATTGCATCAAAATTTGCAACTAATATTTTCATAGTGGATTTTTGACCTTGCACATCCGTGGTTTTTTTTCCCGTAGGGGTTTTTGGCCGGATAAAAGAATTGATACTCGGTGTCAATTTATTTTACATACTTTAAATGCTTTCATTGATATCTTTGGTTAATTTTAATTTACTGGTAATCAACAAGATTAAAATCAGCCTATTCACCCCATCTAGGCTTCATTATGCAATGTTAGTCGATTTTTCATTACTAAACAAATAAATTCTCTCATGATTTGTATTGTTTTACTGGTGTTGTGGGCTAAT
Source organism: Forsythia viridissima (assembly GCA_030279155.1). Lineage (NCBI taxonomy): Eukaryota > Viridiplantae > Streptophyta > Magnoliopsida > Lamiales > Oleaceae > Forsythia > Forsythia viridissima. Next base: position 35,468,905 of record CM059033.1, on the reverse strand, counting down.
TTTGCAATTTGTTATTGACTTAGGAAGCAGTTTCAGCTGGTGCAAAATTGCTTTGTTTTCCTGAGAATTTCTCCTACGTGGGTTCCAAATCTGGGGACAGTCTTAAGATTGCTGAATCATTAGATGGACCAGTTATGACTAAATATTGTTCTCTTGCAAGGTAGAATAATCCTGACTGTCTGTTGAATATGACATGGTCCTGCTTTACTATTTCAATGGACAATGTAATTAAATACATAGGCTTATTTTCATTTTGTCATCAGCTTCATACATTCTATCCCTCTTCATACTTTTCATCTGGTCGATATTTTTATCCCATCCTAACCTTTCAGAAAAGAAAAAGAGGTCGTCTCAATTTTTTTCCCAGTCACTGTTATGTAAGGATGCTTAATCAAAGAGTAATGCTAACTCTGATGGTTAAAGGTAGTTTGCTTGTTCATAAAGTCTTCCGTGGAAATACTAGTTTGTTTTATCACTTGTAGACTATGTTAGTCAAAATAATCTATTATCGCCACATCATTATGCATTATAAGTTTGTGTATCTAAAATTTTAAGTCAGATGACACTCCTACTGTCATAAATTGCAGGGAGTCAAACATTTGGTTGTCACTTGGAGGATTTCAGGAAAAAGGATCTGACGATGCACACTTATGCAACACTCACGTATTGATTGATGATGCTGGGAATATTAGAAGCACGTTTCAAAAGATGCACTTGTGCGAAATTGACTTTGGCTCTGATTAACTTCATTTCAGTTCTGCATTTTGCAATTACGATGATTCCATTTATTCATAAAAATCATGACACCTTTCCTGCTCATAATTTTCTATTGTTTATTCACATAAGACTCTCTAACTAGGTATTCTGTACATCTGAAGGTTTGATGTTGATGTGCCTGGAGGTGCAGTTTACAAGGAGAGCAGCTTTACCGAAGCAGGTCGTGCTCTTTGTTCTCTTAAGATCTTGCAAAAGCTATTTGATGATTATTAGTTCTCTAATATGTTTAACATCCATCTTATTATTTTCATACATTGTATTTGTGGATTAATATATGCTGAGCGAATCTAAAATAACCTCTTAATTTACTTGCATATATCTCTGCCTAAATGTACATTAAGTGTGATTTCAGTCCTTAAAGAGATTTTTTGGATATTTTTTTGATGTGGATTGAACTAGATTTGCTTTCTTCCAAATAATTCCTCTTATTGGAAGTTGGAATTTGTCTGTGGAGCATGAAAACTTTTCATGCGTCAATGCAAGACATTAACATTTAATCCCTTATGAACTGATTAACTTCTACAGGAAAGGATATAGTTGCAGTTGACAGCCCGTTTGGATGCCTAGGTCTAACAGTTTGCTATGATTTGAGATTCCCTGAGCTTTATCAGCAGCTGAGGTTCCATCACGATGCACAGGTTGAAGCGAGATTTTTTACATCCTGATGTGCAGTTATGAGATTATCTTTGACCTATTTCTTTGCCACGAAATTGTTACACCTTCATTTCCTACCTGTAGGTGTTGTTGGTGCCTGCTGCTTTCACAACAGTGACAGGTCAGGCACATTGGGAGGTTCTGCTTCGTGCGCGTGCTATTGAAACTCAATGTTATGTACGGAAGCTCGATTACCATATGCCATGTTGTCTCTAATTTCCTCTGAATTTCTTGTTGTGTAAACATCCTCATATTCATATTATTAGCAGAGGTCCAATTTTATGGCTGACCAAATTATTCTTCAAATACACCTAAATATATATGGGCCTTATTATATGGTTTATTGATAAAATGAATAAAATAATTTCCCTGCGATAGATCATTTTTAATACACTGTTTATACTTTATAATCAAATGTTGTACTATATATTTCACATGAATGATACTTCTGGTGGAAAGTAAGGAATTAAATTTGGTCTACCTTCCATCATGAAAAATCGACACTGAGATAATCTGAGCTTTAGGTCTGAAGGTTCTACTAGTTGAGCTATTTTATATCTTAAAACTGATTGGGAATAGCTGATGATCTGTGAGAACTCTAGGTAGCCAAACCAAGGTTCTGAATTTAGTACCCACTAGTTTACTTTGATATATAATTATTCAAGAATAAGTTTGTCAATTTTGTGATGTGCTCACTACATTATTCCAGTAAGACACAACTTTGTCATGCAGAAAGAAAAGTTGGTAGTCAACGTTGTGATCATGTCCTTGAAAACGAAAAAGCTTGCAAAAAATGGCTTGTCTTCAGCATTTTACCTCCAAGAAATTGGTGATTTTACACTTATCCTCGCTCGAAAATCTAAAAGACATTTAACCTCCTAGAATCAATAAATTATTGATGACTTATTTTATTAAGCACATGTTTGGTAGTGCTAAAATTATTTTTTAAGCGCTTATATATAAGTTGTTGGTGAATATGTGGATAAAAATTGAGTTGTAAGTTGTGGGTCGGATAAAAAGTATGTTTGACTAGTTTGACCAGCTGAAATTATAATTTAAGCATACCCAAACATGCGCTTACTGGCTCCAATGAGTATCCAGCCAATAACTCATTTTTCTGATAACCAAAATATCTAAATTTCATCATTCATTAGGTTTTAGAGTTTGACTCATTTATCTCAGTTTCTTCTTGCCTAATCCATATTCCTTTTGACAATCATAAATATTCTCAGGTCATAGCTGCTGCACAAGCTGGGAAGCATAGTGATGAAAGAGAAAGCTTTGGCAACTCCATGATAATTGATCCATGGGGTACAGTTATTGGACGGTTACCAGGTCAGAGCTATTTCCATTTTGCCTTCTTGCAGTTCACTTATTTCAACTCTCTCCCTCCTTTTATCAATAGCATTGTATTTTTCTCCAACTTGTATCATGTAAACTGATCAAATACAAAACAAAAAACATATATTTCTCCGTTTTCTGTTCTAATCTTTTAGTCTTAGGGTTGAATAAAATACACTTTACCATTCAGTATAATTACTTGCACTTAATATTAACGACCATTTTTCTCAAGAGTCATTATGACCATTGACCAGAGGTCTTTCTTCGTGGGAAGTGTTGGCAAAAACTTTATGTTTATTGATCTATTGGTAAGTGTCGTACTAAACTGTGAACATGGGATAAATACAAACCTTGGGAAAAGATGGAAGTGAAGGCATGTACAACCATTACTAGTGCCTTAAGCCGCTTCTTTGTAACTGTGATAAGTAAGTTCTTGTCCGTTAATTGAACTCATTGAATGAGCCCAATTAAAATTCATGTGTATGAACTCAGTTATAATTTAGCGTAGACTAATTAACAGCATATCTCGTTGCTGTTAGCTTACACTTGTTTAATCAAAAGACTGTTAGTGCCGAAACTATTGAATTACAAGCTCCATATAATCAAATGTCAAATTCCAGCATAACTTTATGGCCATTTTTAATAATGCCTTGTCAGAGTTTGTATATCTTGACCAGATGATTAAATGCTCAAAGACATGACAAAAATAAATGTAAGTGCTATTGATAGGTAAGCGGTGGTGGTTGTCATTTTCATGGTCAATGTAACACAATGTCAAATCTGACACTTCTATGTTATGTTTTGTTGTTTCAGATCGACTTTCTACTGGTATTGCTGTTGCGGATATTGACTTTTCATTAATTGATTCAGTGAGATCAAAGATGCCAATAGCTCAGGTGAACATAATATTTTCTATAATCAATGAATTGATCCTGCCATCAACAAACATATAGCCCATCCTGCTTGCCTAACAATATACTTGACTTTACATCGCATGCTTTACTAGTTGGAGATTGTAAAGTTTCATCCTTCTTGTTTATGCTAGAGAATGTTTGGCTTAGACAAAAAAAAAAATGAATGAAAAAAAGTAAAAGTACTTAAAAAGAAAAGTGAAAGACTTATTTTTGGAATAGTAAGTTTTTGAACTAAAAGTTACTTTTACTTTGTTTTGGCAGTTGGGAAAAAAGTTACTTAAAAGTAAATTATAAGCTAGACATATATTTTGGCTAAGCTCAATAGTTACTTTTAAGTACTTTTACTTCTTTTAGCCTTAGCCAAACATGCTCGTACATCCACAGTTTTGCTCCAGCATATGTTGTTTAACTTGTATAGTTTTTCTTTTCAGCATCGAAAGCCAATTGAATTTTGGATGAGCAAACAGTAGCCCCCTTGGTTTCTTTCTGTGAATTTCTCATGGAGAGCTGCAACTTTGACACCTATTGCACTTAAATAGCCTCTCTTCTAAGCACCAAATGACTTGTATGGGATTCCCACTGTTGTGCTTCTCTTTGGGAAAATATGTCGTGCTTTGTTGTCTTTGTATTGTAAAACTAGAGATATTTTCAAATAATGATGAAGAAAGATTTTAGATAACTATCTCTTAATGGGAATGATCTCTATTGCTGTGTGCATAGAGGTGTAAAATGTGACATTCCACCTACGCGGGGGCTTGGTATGGTATGCTGGATGGCTTACACGACCCAACCCATTTTTACACCTCATTGGGTATCTTCACTGAAATGCTGAAGTACGGCTGGATTTTAAGTTTTCTAGACTTGAGTCGAACTTTAAAAATTAAGCTGTGAAATCGTTGTGCATTAAAAAAAAAAATTTCTGAAGAATTTTTCATAATTAAATCAATAAACTCAAAATTTAACAATAAATCGGCAAATAAAATTTAATATCCAAATATTTACATTATAATCAAATACTAATGTTGAAAATGTTCTAAATATTCAACTCGTCTTATAATTTTGAAGGCGAAAGTAACAATTAAGTCAGCAACAGTTGAATAATAATTCAAAAATTCAACACCATATATCTAATAACTTACTAAGATTTGAAGTTATGGGTAATGATCTCTTTCCTATGGTGGGGAGGAATTATAAAAGCTACAGGACACGTGTCATGTGGCCATTGGAGAAGGAAAAGTGATTGACAAAATGTCAATCACTTGTCAAATAGCCACATGACACGTGTCATGTGGCCTTTATAATTTCTCCCTACCATGGGGAGGAGATCATTATATCTTAAAAGATCAACTTTATTAAAATGAGTAGCTCAAGTTTTTATGTACATGTTAATATTTTAGTATTTAACCGATGTGGGATTCATCTCTTAATATGCCCCCGAAAGATAGTTTTGAGCATACAAATCTTGAAATTTGAAATCTCGTTTGAGATTAATGAGCTCTGATACTATATTAAGACTTTGAGTTCCATATTATGTCAACCTTATTAAATAGAGTAGTCCAAGCCGTTATATATATGTTATTATATTGGTATTTAATCGATATGTGATTCATCACTTAACAGTGGGAAGTAGTAGGAGCATGCATGAATTTACAAACTTGATTCGCTGAAATGATATATCAGGACGCATGATAGTGAGGTATTGTAAAGTGCCAACCACACTGTGATCTTTAGAAGGGTCAAGAAGAGGAATACCATCATTTTTGCTAAGACGTTTACCACTAGTAGCTCGAGTGAGAACTGGTTTAGCATCAAGTAAATTGGCACACTTTAAAAGATCCAAAGCATACTTGGATTGAGTAAGAGAGAGACCAGACGATCCTCGAGTGACCTTAATTCCAATAAAATAGTTAAGAGAACCAAGATCCTTCATACAAAACGCAGTATTCAATTGTGCAATAAGAGTAGTGGTATGACTAGAACTATTGCCAATAAGCAGAATATCATCAACATATATGAGGAGAACAATGAAAACAACACCATTTCTGTAAGTAAAGAGAGAGTAGTAAGCCTTTGATTCAATGAAACCCAACTCCAAGAGAAAATCGGAGAATCGTTGAAACCAAGTACAAGGAACTTGTCTGAGGTCATAAGGAGAGCGTTGTAACTTGCAGACATGAGAAGGACATTGATGATCAATAAAACGAAGAGGTTGCTTCACGTAAACTTCTTCGGATAAAAAACCATTAAGAAATAACATTCCATGCTACGAGGCATCGCTTTTGACTACATTTATTCAGCAATGCTCGCGCCATTTCCTATTGCTTGCTCCATTATTTCCTCACTGGCACATGCTCCACGCTCCTGCTTTACATCTCACCCATCAACAAACTAAGGCAAATCATAATGATGTTATGTCATATGTGTGCAAGATACTGGATAAGAAACCATTAAGGAAAACATTTTGCACATCAAGTTGTCAAATGGGCTAGTGATGATGAACAGCAAGAGCAATGATAAAACGAATTGTGCTATGCTTAATAATAGGGTTGAAAGTTTCAGAGTAATCCACTCTTTCTTGTTGATGAAATTTATTGGCAACAAGATACACTTTAAAGCACTCAATACTGCCATCAGATTTTCGTTTAATTTGATAAACTCACTTACAAGGTAAAATATTCATACAAGCTGTAGGCAGAACTAACTGCCAAGTTCCTGTCTTTTTTAAAGCAGTAAATTTAGAACTCATAGCAGACTGCCAAGCCTCATGTTTAATTGCGGGGCTAAAACAAGTAGGTTCAACGTTAGTAGAGTCAACAGAAGCAAGAGAAGCATATTTAGGATTAGCTTTGCGAATTTCGGATTTACCACGCTTAAGCATATGATGAGAGTTAGTAGAAACCTCGCAAACAGGTAGGGAAGGAAAAGAATAAGAAGGGAGAAAAGTTGTTGAAAGAGGGATAAATGGTAATGTGGGGGAAGGATGAGGGTTGGTTGGTGGTAATGGAGAAGAAATATTTGAAGAATAAGTGAAAAACAAAAAAGGAGAAGACATACCAGAAGTTGATGAAGACATTCCCTGGGAAGATGCAAGAGAAAAAATCTGGAAAGGAAAAGAAACTTCGTTGAAAATAACATGCCTGAGAGATAAACACGACCAGTGGACTTGTCCATCAAGACATCGATAACATTGGTGATCAAGAGAATATCCAAGAAAGACACATTGTTTAGACCTATATTCAAGCTTACGAGATGTATAAAAATGAAGATGCGGAAAACATGCACAACCAAACACCCGAAGAAATTATATTGTGCTAAACGTTGAAATAGTTTCTCAAGTAAGAAACAAAATGAAGAACACGAGCAAGTAATCGATTAATAGTATAAACAGTAGAATTAAATGTATCAACCCAAGAAAAATATGTCATATTGGCATGAGCAAGCATGGTAAGATCAGTTTCAACAATATATCTATACTTGCGTTTGGCTAAACCATTTTGTTCGTGATGGTGGGGACAAGAAAAACATATGGCAATCTCATGGTGATCAAGAAAGTTTTTAAAAGAATTGTTTTTAAATTCACCACCTTCATCTGTTTCAAGAGTTTTAATACGACATGACAAGAGATTTTCAACATAAGTTTTGAACTTAACAAACAAACCGAAGACCTCAGATTTTAATCACATACGAAACAACCATATATATCTAGAAAAATCATCTACAAAAAGCAATTAATACTTGAAACTAGTATTAGATAGTTGAGGAGAGGTCCATACATCAGAATGCAATAACTCCACATGTGCATGTGAAATAGAAACTGATAATTGAAAATGAAGTTTATGACTTTTGCCAAGAGGACAATTCGTAGGTGCACTAGACATAGGCAACTGATAAGTAGAAACTAAACGAGATAAAACAGACGATGTCGAACGGGCCAAGTGATAATGCCACACAGGTTGAGAGGCCCTATTACCAATGAAGGCAAAAAAGTCGGGTGGAAAACATTGGACTTAGGCTGTAGGTGGAGAGGATACAAGCCGTTCTCACATCATTTTTGGAAAAGCGTCTTCTTCAACTTGAGGTCCTTGACAAAAAAATAATAGGATAGAAAACAAATAAGCAATTATTATCCAATGAAAATTTATGAATAAATAACAAATTGTGAGACGCAGAGGGACAATGAAGAATTTTATTAAAGCGAAAACAAAAAGTATAAGAAGAAATGAAAGTGGAACCAATATGAGAAATAGGTAAACCGAAATATTTACCAACACCACCAACATGATCAAGGCCATTGTATGCAGAGGGGTTGGAAATATTTGTTACACCATGATTGACATGAGTGTTTGCACCACTATCAGAAATCCAAGTAAATGAGGAGGCAGAAGGATCATGAGAAGCGGCTAAAGCAGTAAGCTTTTTGCTGGGTTGTTTTCCTTCATAAGACAAATTCATTCTGTTGAAAAAATTAATGGCAGAATGACCCATCCGGTCACAAATTTGACACACAACGAGACTACCACCAAAAAATGAAGGACTTGGTGGATGAAGAAAAGATGGGGCAGGACCCAAAATAGAAGGACCACTACGAGAAGAGAATGAAGAATACCAGTACCACGGTCAGAAAAAGCAAACGGAGGACGGCCTCGTGCACCACCACATCGGCCAAAAGCAAAACCACGCCTAGAACCACGTCTAGAAGAGGACGGTGGTACTCATTAAGCCTCCTTTCTGCACTTAAGAGAAAGCCTCAAGCCCGTCATATGTGATTGGAGTATCACTTGCCTGAGCGGATGAAACAATTGTCTCATAAGCAGGGAGCGAGATTGTCAGCGACCGCATTAATACGATCCAAGAGCTCAGAGATGGAAAGAGATCCTTTACATGTATGCATTAGTTCACCACAGAATTGAATGACTCGATGTTGAGATTGAGGGGCAAAGCGTTTCTCAAGAGAAAGCCAAGTAGCACGAGCAGAGCTTGAACGAGCCACAATGGAATTGTGGGGGTGAAAGAGGTGTTGATCCACCCTAAAATCATTTGATCATTTTCGACCCATGATTCAAAGTCGAGATTGACGACATCGGTAAGGTTACCATCATCAGAAAAAAAGAAAATGAGGAGGGCAAGGAAGGGAACCATCGACAAAAGGAGGAGAGAAATGAAGGGAACCATCGACAATACCCATAAATTTGCGGCCACAAAGAAGGCACAAGTTGTCATGAAATTAGTGACATTGGGGGGAGAAGAAGAAGAAGAAAGAGAGTAGAGCCATTGAGGGGGAAAAAAAAAAAGAGGGAAAAAATGAAATTGGAGTCGTAAGACCATTAGTTATCTGTTATCATAATAACTTTATGAGGATTGTATGCTAAAAACCATACATTTATGAGTCACTTTGTATTTATAGAGTCAAATGATAAGATAACATAACTACATATTTTTATCTTAATGCACTACTAGTTACAAATGATAGTGTAACATAACTACATATCTCTATTTTAATAAACTAGTTACATAGATAAAAATATATTCAAAGATAAAGATGAATTCAAAGAACTTTAACTGCTATTACAATCAACTCAAATTCAAAATAATACAAGTATAATCTAACAATTAACATCAACAATATTTAGTCAAGTAAATAATTATCCAAGAATATTTTCCGAGAATAATTATATTTATTATTTCAATTTTTTAGTCCACTAAAAAATTTCAATTCAACCAACTAAAATAATATTTTCAAAAAACTAGAAATTCCTTAAAATTTTCTATTGCATTAATTCTATAGAATTGTCATTGCTTCAGCCTTAAGAAGATAGGGTTTGAAATTTTGGGGGACGTTTTTATTGGGTGGATTATATGAGTAGAAACCTCAAAGTACAATAGCTTAATGACATTGAAATTTTTTATTGCATCATTTTTATAAATTGTCCCTTGCTTTAGCCTTCAACATGGGGGTGAGTTATAACTTGGTAGATTTTTAATTGAATGGTTTTTAAGTTGGATGCGGGCTTCTACTTGGATAATTTTTTTAAACAACAAAATAAAAACGTAACATATTATTTTTTATTTGTACGCTTTTAAATATTTTGGTCATGAAACAACCGTCACTTGCACTTCATATAAAATCTAAGGCCTGGCTGATGTCTTCAGGAGGTGTTGAACGCATAGCTTTGTTTTTATGATAACTTAGTAGGATTTATTAATAACATTGATTCGCACCCAGGACATAGTTCAGTGGTTAAAAAGACGGGAGTGAAGTAGTCTCAGATTTGCTGGCAGCTGCAGGATGAGAGTTCGAGTCCTGCCTTTGGTATGGATTTGACTCCTTGTAAGTGCAGTTAAAAAGCAACTCTCAACCATTCTCCACCGAGATACATCCTGCGATTTACATTCTCTACCAAAGCTATAGGACAGAGACGATAGAGACCCTCAAAGTTGGAGTTCAACCTTTATTAATAACATTGATTCTTGTTTATGTTTATTAAAGCATTTCTAGAATATAAAAGTTTTTGAGTTCTCACTAGAACTGCATTATTAAATATGCTACATGCATGAGATGGAAGTGTATCCACAGCATGCATATTTGGCTAGGCTTAAAAAAAATCTTTTTTATAAATTACACGTAAGAAATAATAAAGCCAAATTTGAAAATAAGTTAATTATTTTGAAATTACATTTATTTTACTGTCAATAAGAAACTCCTTTAACTAATAAATAAGAAAAATGGTACTTAAACATGTATGAATATAAAATTTGGCTTAAAAGTAAGATAGTGTATTTAATTTAGATTTTTAAAGATTTTAATTGACATTTTTTAAGTAATTGACTTTTATTAATTTTTATTGACTTTTATAAATTTTAATAGATTTTAACATATTTGTATAAATTTTTATTTTGAAAGACTTTCTTAAACTTTCACATACTTTTATGGATTTTTATAAACTTTTATTTTTTTAATTAAAAATCTTAAATATAAAAATTTAATATCCACGATTAAAAAAATCACAAAAGAAAATTAGTAATAATTTATTTATTCATTAAAATTATTAAATTCATAAAAATTAATGTTCTATTTAATTACTACAAGTAAACTACGTCAAAAGTTAATGACAAAAATTATTAGTTTACTTTTTTTTTTTCTTTTAGGTAAAATTAAAAATTTGAACTTTGAAATCGCTTATGGTAAATTTAAGAAAAAAATGGCATGTAACTTCTTTTCAAAATATTTTCCGACAAAAACTTTTATTCAGTTCATAATCTCACTTCCTACATTTAATAATCTAGGTTAATTTGTACTTCTGGTCTCCAACCTTTCAAATCTATAACAAATTTACCTCCAACTAATTTTTTTAGCACCAGGCATCTCCAACATTTGTATTTTGTTGCAAATCACGTCATTTTGACATATTTTGACAGTTTTTCCTCCTCTTTAAATAAACAAAAATACAAAAATGCTAAAAACAACAAAACATAAAAAAATAATTGCAAATGAAGTCTCATAACTTTAAAAAAATACAAAATAAGTTCACCGTCCCCACCCCACCCCACCCCACCCCACCCAGGTTGTCAAAAATCCACCAACATTCCAAAGAATGTGAAAGTAAGCTCCAAGCGCTGATGATAGTAATGCACATCATAGCAACACATAAACCTACAATCCAAAACATCACTGCCCCTTTGAATTGTAAACCAAAATTTTCACGAATCACAATTGGAAATGCTCAAGCAGCCATGGGGGCTTGAAGTTATCGTTTATACCACACATATCCCCATTCAATACGATGCCGTCAAATTGCTTGACCAGCACCAACCCATCACGGCGGAGCGTGATGAACAACGCTATTGCCCTACCCAACGACTCCGCATACAAAAACGCATGTAGATTTAGGGCATAACTCACAATAAATTTATTAAAAAATAGAATACACTCATTCACCACAAGATTGATATCAGGCAAATGGACGACGAGTCCCCTTGGAGAATCCATGACCATATGGTCCATAGCACAAACAACAAATCCGTGCTTAGCGATATGGACAAAAGTCAACTCAACGAACGAGCTGGACTCTTCAATGTACCCATAGACCACGCACAGAATACCCTTGATGGGGGTTTGGTTTGGGGTCCACCACTGAGTGAAGAGCTTGAGACCCTGTTTGCTGGTGATATGCTCCGAGGAGTAGCTCACTAAATAACGAGCTTGAGACCCTGCTTGTGCTCCATTGGTGGTGGTGGTGGTGGTGGTGGTGGTAGGGTAGGGTAGGGTAGGGTAGGGTAGGGTAGGGTGTGTGGGTGGGTATTAAATAAGAGAAGAGATGTGGGGTGGGGTGGACTTATTTTGTGCTTTTTAAAAGTTATGGTGCTTTATTTATAATATTTTTGTTGTTTTTAGTTTTTTTTTATTTTTGTTTATTTAAAGAGGAGGGCAAAACCGTCAAAATGACGTAATTTACAACAAAATGCAAAGGTAGAGGATGCCTGGTGCTAAAAAAATTGGTTGGGAGTAGATTTGTTACAGATTAAAAGGCTGTGGACTAAAAGTACAAATTACCCAATAATCTATAATAACATATCATTATAAGTCACCACATGTATATAAATAAATAACCAAAGTACCAATTTATGGGGGAAAAAAAAATACCCACATACTCATCAAGATAAATAGAAAAATAAGAACGAAGATAAAATAAAAAATATAGTAATAAAAAATTAATTTTTAACTTGGTGAAATTCATTCATAAACTGCAGTCAATCATTATAAAAATTAATTAAAATTTTATCTTGTTTTTAATAAAAATAGAAAAACAATAAAAAGGAAGAAAGGGCAGAAAATGGTTATGGGAATATTAAAAGAAAAAAAACACACTGAAGAGAAAAAATATTAATCTTCTATTTCATAAAAATAGTTGGTAATTAATCATGTGTCTAAAGTTAGTAAAAAGAAGAAAGTGGAAAAATGATTAAGGGAATGTTTAAGAAAAGAAAAGAAAAATCACATAGATAAATATATTAATATTTTTTTTATAAAAAAATATTGGTAATTAATTAGGCTATAGGGTTGGTAAAAGAAAAAAGACGAGAAAAAAATGAATATTAAAGAGGAAAAAATCAAATTGAAGAAATAGAAAAATATCAATCTTGGTAGAAAATATATATGTATGTAAAAGAGAAAATCTAAAGTCTTTCAAAGTTCAGGGATGAATAAAAAAAATTATGATATCTTTTATTTATACATTGTGCTTTAAAGTTAGTTTATAAAAATTCTTTATAAAGTCATCAAAAGTCATTGACATTTTGAATACACTTGAATTTGTATGATTTTAAAAAAGTTTCAAATGAATATCGCATGAAAATTCTTTAAGTCCATACTGAATATCCATAAAACTTTTATAAAGTTTAAAAAATTTGTATTAAATATACCTAAATTTTTTAACTCTTGGCAAAGATTTTCCATGGAAATGTGGTATGTTTGATTGTCCAAAATTTTCTATGGAAAAAAGCATTTTCCCACCTATTTTCCTTGTTTTGTTTGATTGCAACCATTTTTTTTTCCATGTAAATTTTTTTTTTCATTTTCCCACTTTTTGCCACATTTTTCTTGTTTTCAAGAAAAATATTTTCTTTGTAGAATAGGAGAATTTATTTTCCATAGAAAATTTGTCTTTGTTTTCCAACACATAAGGCTGTGTTTGATTGCAAGGTGAAAATTTAGGCGGAAGGAAAATAAATTCCATAGAAATGAATTGTCAAGAAATCATGGGTTGGAAAACAAGACAAATTTTCCATGGAAAATAAATTCTCCTATCCCAAAAAGAAAATATTTTCCTTGAAAACAAAGAAAATGTGGCCAAAAATGGGAAAATGAGAAAAAAATTTACATCGAAAAAAAAAAGGTTGCAATCAAACAAAACAAGGAAAATAGGTGGGAAAATTTTGGGCAATCAAACATACCAGTTAGAAAATAGGCGGAAAAAAGACATTTTTCATGGAAAATTTTTGCCAATCAAACACAGCCTAATTTCTTGGCAATTCATTTTTATAGAATTTATTTTCTTTTCACCCAAATTTTCCACTTGCATTCAAACACACCCTTAATTAAATACAATCTCCTAAAATTTTCTTGGAGGATTTCTTATGCGACGTGTTTGTTTTGCTTACCGAATACCTCCGTATATTTGTGGTTAAATAGGCATGATGATAGGTGATTTTTCAACTAATCTCAATTAATAATCAACTTAAGTATCCCACAATCGAATTAGTGACAACAAATAAATTGGCCACCTTGCTATTGTATAGACCCGCTCTACCAACCCACCTAACCCCTGATGAGTGTCAATCGAGCTCGGCTAGCATATGAGCTTGACTGGCCGATGTTCGTTGACGAGCGGACTAATTCAAATTATTGTGCTATTCTTCCGTATTATGTATTTCAATATTTAACATAATAGACCGTGAATCATCATCGAGCAATCGGGTAGAGCAAATATTAAATTGTACTATTTTTCTCTAGAATGAAAGAACTGGTAAAGTTAATATTTAAAAAACTATCCAGGTAATATTTCGTTGGTCTTTGAGTCATCTTTATTTTTGGATTGTAATCGATATATTTATTAAATAGCACTTTATTTTTTATGATGATAATTTAAATTTGAAAAAGAAAATTATTTCTATTAAACATTTAGCATTTGATGAACTTGGTAATGAAGTTGCACAAATTGTGACAATTATTTCAGCTGAATATGGTCTTTGTAAAATCCCAGATTTTTTTTTTCGCAATTTTTAATAATTTTTCAGTGATATTTAAGAATTCTTAATAACCTTTGGGATGGAAAATATAATTATCATCTTTGGAAAAATTGAAAATGGTAATTGCAAGATTTATCCTCGAGTTTTAAATATAAGTAAAGTAAGGATAAAAATATTTACAACTACTCCCAATTATTTGGCATGCATGGACGATTTACATCTGTCAACTTCACTCCATTTATTTATGTCTATACTTTGGTTGATGAGACATAAACTAAAGTTTTAAAAAGTGTAAAGCATGAAGGCAAAGCTTTCAAATTCTTTAGGCCTAGACGAGAGTGAGACGATAGCAAAGCGTGAAATTTTTTTTTTAATATTATTTTAAATATTAAAAAAAGATAAAAAAAAAAAAATTATTTTTAACTAAAAAGCGCACGCCTAGACATGACTAGGCGAGCCTAGATGCCAAGGCGCTCGATTTTTAGTTAAAAATATAATTGACTAAAAAGTGCACACCTAGAACTTAAACGAGGTGTGAAGGTCATGCTTCGCGTGAATCGCATCTAAGCGTGGTTTTTAAAACATTGGCATAAAGTAGTGTTGTTGTGACTCACGAGCCTTAATGTATCTTTTTTTTGTTTCCATGAATAAAAAGTTGAGTTGGAACTCGTATGTACTTTGTTGTGCCTATTTTTGTTAAACTCGATGTGTATTGCCTAAGTTCCTTTACTTCAAAATTATTTAATTTAGCCATGTGACACTAACGATCTTCGCATCAAATGAAGTCGAGATAATTAGTCGCTTACGCCATCAATCCTTGGGATTACTGATTGCATTTCTGAATTTATATTTTGTTTTTATTTATAGCATTTTTTATGCTCAAAATTGCATTTGGAATCACACTTTCAACTAACTTTGAAGCGCTTTAGGTTATGTTACAGAAACAAACTTCCTGATGATGTCACATAATAATCTTTGTTTGCCAAGTCATCCATTCCTTTAAGTTTTCTAATGATCACATATGATATAGATGGAATAAAGTTTTATTAAGTTTAGTCATTCAAAAAAAAAATTAATTCAGTTACCAATAACAATATCTCCTATGTACTCCGTCTATTATTCTTTAAACATGTTACATAAGTATAAATAGACGAAGTTATAAAAATGACTTCTTCGGTGTATGTTGACAAAGACTTCGACTAATTGATATAGCACGCCAAAAAAATAGACTCCATTTAAAAGTCCGTATAAATTGAAAATCCACCAATTTTTTTTTTTTAAAAAAATTAATGTCACATAAGCGGTAATATTAGGTTTAGACGGAATTCATTAAAGATGAATTTAAAATTGAATTTAAAATTTGTCCGTCTATTCAATAAACGTAGTGCCACATGGACTAGAAGTCCATTTATTTCATCTGCCACGTAGACTACAATAGATGCAGTGTATTGGAGATACTCTAAGTAACATTGTGCAAAAAACAATGGTCAATGGGGTTTTAACCTAGGGGTGGCAAATAAGCTCGTTGGCTCGGCCCAACTCGGGTTCGGGCTCGGGCTCGTCTAGGGACTAGCACGAGCAAAGACCGAGCCCAAAAAAAAAGAGGGCCGAGCTCGTTCGACTCGGCCAAAATAAGTCAACTCGTGGGCTCGCCCCACTCGCCGAGCTTGTTAGGGCTCGGGGCTCATGCAACAATCATAAGATCGTGACCGTTGGCCACTTTTATTTTTTTATTAATTTATTTTAAAATTTCATTATTTTCCTATAAATACTCATATTCTAAACTCATTTTTTCACACTTCAGTTTCTATTCTCTCATTCTATTATATACTCAGTCCATTAACAATTCTCAAATTTCATTTTCTCAAGTCTCAATATTAATGTTATAATTAGTATCTAATATCTCGTTATCTAGATATTATTACTCTATAATTTGAAGTTTTAATTTTCTACTTCTACTAATTTTCTACATTTCTATTTTCTACTTTCTAGTTTCTACTACATATTCATCTTCTCCTATTCTCTTTATTATTTTATTCCAAATGGCATACAATCGAAGTGATGATGATTTCAGTGATCTGAATGACATTCAAATTCCAAACGATATTATTGATCAGTTTGGTGGTAGTATTAATCCAATTGATTTAGAAGACGTTCAAGAAGATGCCGATACACAAACAATCTTCGATTCTAGCACTAAAGGGAAAGCCACCAAACAAAAGGCTAAGTGCTAGCAGTATTTCGAGTTGGTGCTAACTGATAAACCAGTGGGCAAACTCCCTGAGTACAAAGCATATTGTAAACACTATCAAGAGAAGTTAGTATGACAAAAGGGGATAGGCACGACCCATCTAAACAGACACTTCAAAAAGATTCAATTCAAACATGGAGGTTTGGAAACAAATCAGGCACAACTTCAGTTCGAATCTCCGGGAGCCGGGTCCAGTAGTCCCAATCTTAACACTTGGATATATTCACAAGAACTCATGCCACGAAGGATTGCCGGAATTGATGGCAAATGTCGAGTTTCCACTAAGCTTGGTAGAAAATCTTCATTTCACGAACTTCATCCAAAAATATCTCTGACCAAGGTACGTTAATATTTCTAGAAATACTCTTCGTAAAGACACTATTGTTAGATATAATACAAAGAAAGAAGCTATTGTAAAAGATATTAATAATTATAATGGTGTTTTATCTTTTACTTCAGACTTATGGACAGGTAATAATAAAAAAGGATATATGGTTGCAACTGCACACTACATTGATAGTAATTGGATAATGCATAAAAAAATAATAGCATTTAAAAAAATATACTATCCTCATAATGGAAATAATATTTTTACTGTTTTATTGGGTATGTTACGTGAATTTAATTGTGATTCTAATGCTCGTAGTTTTACATTTGATAATACAGGCCCCAATTACATAGTAATTGAGAAATTAATTCAACACTGTAGTCCAGAATTTGATGGTATTTTATTTCATATTCGTTGTGCATGTCATGTGTTTAATTTAATTATGCAAGATGGATCAGAATTTATACAACCTCAATTATTAAAAAATTAGATATGCTATGAATTATATTACGGTCTCACCAAAAAGAAAACAAATTTTTGCTGCTCTATGTCTGAAAAATGGGCTGCAATCAAAATATTTTTATACTGATGTTAGCCATAGATAGAATTCTACATATCTCATTCTTGAATCTTGTAAATGTTACTAAGATTGTATTACTATATATTATAATGGCCAACACTCAAACGGCTCAATATGATTTAGAATCATATGATTGGGAAATATGTGCTCATGTTAGAAAATTTTTGAAAGCTTTTTACGATGCAACAATTGCATGTTCTTGTGTATATTATCCAACTACTCTACTTATTTTAATCATTTCTATTACATTGCTAACAATTTTACTGGGTATAAGAATTTTATTCTATTTTATGATATTATACCTGTCATGAAAGCTAAATTTAGAAAATATTGGAAACAATTGCCTATATTATTTCTATTAGCATGTATTATGGATCATAGACTTAACTTAGAGGGTACGAAAGTAATAATAATGGCAATTTCATAAAAATTAACTTACGAAAATCCAGTAACGTGTGGTAATTTAGAACAAATTGTATGTCAAATATATGAGGTCTATGCTGAAAAGGTCGGTACGAATGTTGTACGACCCCCTGCTCCAACATGTACTTCGTCATCAACTGATGACATTGACTTATAGAGTTACGTGAGTACACATAGGAGTTGTCAAGGTCAACAATCAGTTGGTTCTTCTTCTACTTCTTACCTTCCCCGTTTTAGTGATACACATGTAGAGTTAGTTAGGTATTTCGCGCATGATATGCTTAGCATTTTAGATGACGAAAAGAAAAAATTTTGATATACTACGATGGTGGAGACAACATCAATGTAGTTATCCAATTTATTTCGGGTTAATTATACTATATACCACCGAACTTTGTACTTCGTTTCATTTATACCATTGAACTTATATTCGTTTCATTTATGCCACCGAACTTAAAAATTAGTTTCATTTTAATCACTTCGTTAGTGCGCTGTTAAATTTTTAACATACATATACACATGGCATTAACGGTCCCGTTAATTAGTGATGTGGCCAGCCACGCGATAAAAATATGTCCACGTGGATTTGAATCAAATTGGATCCCACGACTTTTACATCCAACAAACGATTTTTTCCTTCCTTTTAACGTGATTTCTTTCCCCCAATTTCCCAATCCTCAAACAATCAGCTTCTTCTCCAAATGACTGGCTGTAACCCAAATCACCCATTTCTGAAAATAATTACTAGGGTTTAGTAGTGACTCTTCTTCTCCACAATATACAATTTAGAATCTATGGAAGCTAATACCTAAAGGTAAAAGGAGATTTTGTATCTAGGGCTTTTTGCGAAATGGCCGATCACATGGAAATAGTACATGGTATGTATTTGTATTTTTTGCACTGATTTACTTTATATTACATTATTGTATAAATCTTTGTGTCATTTTTTGTATAAAAAAAATTGTCGGCAGTTTTGAAGATCAAGTTTCGACATTTTCTTGTGTCTCATTTTAACAATGTGTTGTTATGCATTTTATTTGTACGTTGCATTTTTGTATAAATTTTTCTTTTGCTCCATTTATTTGTTCCATTGAAGAATAATTAATTTTCTTGTTCATATGAAGAATTTGAAGGAGCTCCTGAGCTTGATCTTTATGAAGAATTTCATGGTGAACAATCTGATTCTGATGATGAATCTTTTCACGAATCAGAATATGATCTTGAGGATGATGATGATGATTTGTTTGAAAAGTATGTAGTTCAAGTTGTTGAGACAGAATTGCTACCGAACAACCCTGCGGGTATTGACATTGTCTACTCAGATGAATCTGAGTATGCTCCATCTGATGCACTCCTCAGTGGGGATTTTGAAAATGAGGAAAGGGTGCAATATGTAAAATTTGATGCAGAACATGATATGGATAACCTAAGATTTTCAGCTGGCATGAAATTTTGCTCGTTTGATCAACTGAAGAAGGCGATTAGAAACTACTCGATCAAAAATAGGGTCCCTACTAAGTTTAATAGAAGTGATTTGACGAGGTTACAAGCTGTTTGTAAGGATGATTGTCCTTGGAGGTTGTGGGCTTCGAAAGTAAAGGGTGAAACAACTGTGCAAATCAGATCATACAAATCAGTCCATGCATGTAGGAAAGTGCGTAAAAGCAAACACGTTTCATCGAAATGGCTTGCAGAGAAGTATTTGAGTAGATTTAGGATTGATCCTAATTGGAAAACTAGGCTATTTGAAAAGACAGTGAAAAAGGACTTGGGACTAGAAATCAATCGTGAAGGACTAGGAGATTGGCAAAAAAATTGGTTGAGGGAGATGAGATTAAAGAGTTCAGAAAACTTTGGTCTTATGCTGCCAAGATAAGAAGGACGGATCCAGGTTCGACAGTTATAATCCATCATGAAGATTGGGTCTTCAAATGTATTTATGTATGCTTGGATAGATGTAAGAAAGGTTTTATTGCCGGGTGTAGAAAGGTTATTAGTGTAGATGGATGTTTTTTGAAGGGAAAATTTGGAGG
Source organism: Forsythia viridissima (assembly GCA_030279155.1). Taxonomy (NCBI): domain Eukaryota; kingdom Viridiplantae; phylum Streptophyta; class Magnoliopsida; order Lamiales; family Oleaceae; genus Forsythia; species Forsythia viridissima. Next base: position 35,448,858 of record CM059033.1, on the reverse strand, counting down.
ACAATTACTATCTGCAGTGGGCATAGATGGTAATGATTGGAGGTAGATATTATATATTGGATGGGGAGAATAGAGGTTGAGAATAAATCTGCTTACAATTGGTTGTGTGAAAAGGACCCTCGTGAGTGGAGTAAGTCACATTTTTCCACATTCTCCAAGTGTGATATGTTATTGAACAATTTGTGTGATTGCTTCAACAACTATATTAAGGATGCAAGAGAGTTATCGATTTTGTTGTTGTTGGAAACAATACAAGCAAAACTAATGCGAAGGCTTCACACTAAGAGAGATTGGATGAAAAAACACAAAGGAAAGATATGTCCAAAAATTGAAAAGAAGCCAGCGAAATATATTCAAGAATCGTATAGATGCGACGAGCCTGAATGGAATGGTTCTTCCCAATACCAAGTCAAATGTGCAACAGGACAGTTTGTTGTGGACATTGAAAGAAGGACGTGTGCATGTAGAAAATGGGATCTTAGTGGAATTCCATGCCCGCATGCCATTGCAGTTATTCTCGAGAGGCAGGAGGAACCTGAGAACTTCGTTTGTGATTGGTACAAGGTAGATACTTATTTGCAAAGCTATGACCATATGGTACATCCTATTAATGGACAAACCATGTGGCCACCTAGTGGCCTGTTTCCGATTCAACCACCAAAATGGATCACAACTAAGAGAGGTAGGAAGCAAACTTTAAGGAGGAGGCAGCCAGATGAAATTGAAAATGCGCGTTCAAGCACGATGACAAGGAAGGGACGTGTTGTGATGACATGTAGTGTTTGTGGAAAATCTGGGCACAACAAACGATATCATACAAAAAGGAATGCTAGTACTCGTGTGCCAGCTGAAGACGTATCTTTTTCTTCTTTTTATACTTTATTTAGAAATTGTTTTATCTTGTTTATTCTTTGATATTGGACTTGTTGCTTGACAGGTACAATGGACTGCTGCATAAGAAGGTTACATGAATGAAGCAATAGGGCAGTACTTTGAAGATCACGTTGCTAGAGGCGCATCAATACAACAAGAGGCCTGTCATGAAGATCTGCCATGTACACAATCATCGTCTATTACCCAAGAAAGATGTTGGAAACTTCCAGCTGGGGGATACAACTATGGAACTAAATGAAATCTAACTAGTAGAATCCTTTTTGTCAAATGTTAGATACTGATATTGATGTTATTGGCTTATGGTTTTTGTAATAGAATATGTGACTACGTCTTTTGTAAAAATGTTTACTCTTTTGGCAAATGGAAAATTGTGGATCAATTGTTATTGCCTAAAAAGAATCGTTGATATTTCTATGCTTTTAATTTATTGATCTTTTGACTATTTGTTGATGACCCTAGCATTTATAAATGAAGAGTTCTGATCAATACATTTGATATCCGGTTACTGGAGGTCCATGTTTCTTATTGGTTTATGCTGTTGTGGATCAACCTTTTTTTATTTTTTGCATAAATGCATGATATAAGCAGTATGATAAATAGAGGAACTGTGATTGCTAGAATTATCACCACCTGATTAGAATGCTTCTTTGGGACACTGGAGCAAGCTGGTAAATTTAAGGTCTCATTCCTCCACAAACTGCACAAGATGGATTTCTTGAAGGCTACCTAGATTTCTTGGTATTGGCCCTGTAAGTGAATTGTTCCCAATGTTGAGATTTGTTAGCCTTGAAGCATTGGCAAATGAAGCTGGAATTGATCCAGAGAAGGCTTCCTAGTCTTCTAGCATGCAATGACGCAAATACAACCTCAAATGCCAAATTTCATAAACACAAAAAGAACCTCAAATGCCAACAGAAAAATTGCAAAGATAGTCTCAAACGCCAAATTTCATTAACACAATACTAAAATACATTAATACAAGCGTTCCCACTAAATAACTAACAAATTACTACCACCAAATTACTACAATAATGTACTAAAATAAAGCCACCAAATTGCTTTGTTAACTGCAACCAAACCCCAAGCCTCCTCAAAACAACACAATAAAAGCAATGATAAACATATTGTTATTACAATTAACAGCACAATCTTGAATTTTTTCTTATAATGGTTCGCTTCCATTTTAGCTGTCTCCAACTTCCGCCGCAAATTGAGTATGAGTGTTCTATCTCGTGCCGGCATTGGGGGATCAAACCACAGAAAGAAATCACAGGACATTGACTTCTACAAATAGGGACAAATACAATTGAAACATCAAAAATTTGCAAAACCAAAATAAATACAATTGAAACAACAAATAAGCCAAAATTTTAACTTCGCCGTAAATAATCCCCATGAGTTCATTGGTTATCCCGTAATAGAATTTATATGTTTATTGGTTTTTAAAGGGCTGAATGAATGGCCAAATTTTGGATATATAAATCTCAAAAACTCATTTGTAAAAAATTCATTCCAGTCTCTTCTCCAATAAATTAATGGCTTCTTATAACTTTGCTCATATCATTTTCTATTTTAGTATCCTTTTTGTCCTCCTCACTCATTTTCAATGTAAATAAGATTCACAAAATATATGTACTAAAATCCAACAAAATTGACAAATTTTCAACTTACCCCGTAATTTGGACATCCTCAAAACCTTCTACCTGGGTTTGCGTTGGTCCACGACGTCTTCAACACTGTTGGGTCTCCACAATAATATCTCGATGTTGTGTGGGTATGAGCTTCCATACTAAGTTTGAGGATTGGGAATTTTGGATTGGGAAATTACCTCATACCACGTAAATACATTACAAGCAGAATGTTTGAGGATTGGGAAATTTTGGAGAAGAAGCAGCAAGTCAGTTGGAGAAGAAGCTGATAACCCTTGATGTTTGAGGATTGGGAAATTTGGGGAAGAAATCACGTTAAAAGGAAAGAAAAAATCGTTTGTTGGAGGTAAAAGTCGTGGGATCCAATTTGATTCAAATCCACGTGGACATATTTTTATCACGTGGCTGGCCACATCACTAATTAACTGGACCGTTAATGCCATGTGTGTATGTCTGTTAAAAATTTAACAGCGCACTAACAAAGTGATTAAGATGAAACTAATTTTTAAGTTCGGTGGCATAAATGAAATGATTATAAGTTCAATGGTATAAATGAAACGAAGTACAAAGTTCGGTGGTATATAGTATAATTAACCCCATTTCAAAAATGGCGCGTGATCTACTAATACTTCTAGTTTCAACTATAGCATCGGATACTGCATTTAGTATAAGTGGCAGGGCTATCTGATTTCAGATCCAGACTCAAAGTCAACATTTTAAAAAGCTTACTGTGTCTAAAGGATTGGAATGACTTCGAATTTCGAATCCAATACAAAGTGGATAGAATAATGGCCAAAGAACTTGAAAATTTAAATATAGATTATTCAGATTTGTAGTAAGTATTATTTTGCATTAGTATTTGATATTTTTTTGTCTTATTTTAATAAAATATTATACACGTAACATCTTGTTCGTGTACAATTTTAACTTCACCTACTTTCAAAGCAGTCGATCCCAAGCTCGAAAAAAAGATGAGGATTTTCAACCTTTAATTTTTAATATAAAGGATTCTCGATATTTTCTTTCATTTTCATTTTCAAATTAAAAAAAAAAAATTTAAGGGTAGAGTCTAGCTCAAGGATAGCTCGGCTCGGCTCGGCCCGTTTGGCCCACGAGCTCGTGGGCTGAACCGAGTACGTTATTTGGGGACGAGTCGAGCTCTTTTTCATGGGCCAAGTCAACTCAGCCCATTGCCATCTCTAATTTAACCCATATATTATGAATTCTTTAGATGTGGGAATAATGATAAATGGTCGGTTGACCCGACATCTTTATTTAAATGGCTGTTGATCTATTTTACAAGTAGATTATCAAATATAGTGGATATTACACCCACTACTTACAAATATTAAAATAATTCTAAATCTAACAACTTAACTTATTTATTCCAAAAATACTACATAATTAATATTATATTAATTAATAAAATAATGAATTAAAATCAAAAGACTATTTTCACTTAAATTCACTCAAATTTGTTTTTGATTCCTTAATTATTTGCACAATAAGTCCTTCATCTTTATAAAATTTTCACTTTAGTCTCTATACTTCCTCTTTCATTTCAATTTCATCTTTTTTATTTGCGACCTAAGTCCTTCAACTTTTAAATTTGTACAAGTTGGTCCTCATATTTATACTTTTATATCAATTTAGTCCTTTGTATCACTATTTGATACAGATATTGCAAATGATATTTTGTATCACTGAATATGTTACATATTATATTATGTTATTTTACACATCACATGTTACATGAATTGGTATTCTGTATCACTGATGTTACGTATGTTACAAATGATAAAATCAATAGCTTTATTTATTAAATTTAACATTATGTTACATATCTATATCATACTATAACGAACTTATTGAAGTTTAGAGTTGATTTTGCAGTTGTAACAGTTGTAACAATTTCTGTTTAGTATCACAATTTGTTACAAATGTTACAAATCATATTGTGTATCACTGTTTGATACAAATATTACAAATAATATTTTGTATAACTGAATATGTTACAGATTATGTTATGTTATTTTACACAATACATGTTACATGAATTAATATTTTATATCACTAATATTTTATATTTCAATTTGTAACACAGATTGTTACAAAATATCGTTTGTAACATTTGTATCAAATTGATACACAATATCATTTGTAACATATGTATCAAATAGTGATACTATAAAGGACTAAATTGATATAAAAGTATAAATATAGGGATCCAGTTGCAAAAATTTAAAAGTTGAAGGATTTAGGTTGCAAATAAAAGAGGATAAAATTGAAATAAAAGAGAAAATATAGGGACTAAAGTAAAATTTTATAAAGATGAATGACTCATTGTGCAAATAATCAAGGACTCAAATACAAATTTAAGTGAATTCACGTGGAAATATATATTTTGTGGTATAGATTTGATTTTAATTTATTATTTTATTAATTAATTTAATTTTATGAATGTAGTATTTTTAGAATAAATTTGTTAAGTTGATAAAATTAGAATTATTTTAAAAAAGTGGTTTATTTATGAAAAAATCCCTCAAATATATCCTTGCCCCTGCCCCGTTTATTTTATTTCAAAGCCCCTGCCCCGTTTATTTTATTTCAAACGATTTCAAATTTCGTCTGCTACTTATATGCTGCCACGAAAAAGATGATTTCAAATTCCATTATTTTGCAAAAAAAAAATTACATCTCATTAATCTCAAAACAAGTTCAAACAATTATAAAAAATCTCGTTTCAAGGTTAGATACTAACCCATCTAAATTCTTACAAATGTGTGGTCATTTCTTTTTCTTTTTTTAATCATGAAAATATGTATACTTTTGAGTATGAATTGTGATTTTTTTTTTAAATTTATGTAAATTTAAGTCTATTTGAAGTGGATTAATTGAAAAAACAGTTTAATAAGTATAAAATAAATTGATTCTGGTCGATTATAGTCAGTTACTGGAAAAAGTATTTAAATCTTATTTTTATAAAAAAAAGTCTTTACATTATAAATTTTATAAATTTAAACTCTTTTACTATTCTCTTGATGTTTGACACTACCGTTTAGCCAACTTGCTCTTTAGACACTTGAATAAATCTCGTGGTGAATCTCATATAATTCACTTGAATATTATCATTTTTTTAAATCTACACGTGCCCAAGTAGGTGTTGAGCCTCCCACGTATAGATTAGTGTAGAAAATGATGAACGTGACACCGGACGAGCACTAGTACACCAATGGAGGACGTTGTGACTTAGAGCCAAAAGTACAACTAGAAAAGTCAAATTTGTATTGAAAATGCTTAAATTATAATTTTAACTAATGAAATTCAACAAACATACTTTTTATCAACACATTTTACATAACTCACAACTTATAATCTACTTTTTATCTACACATTCACCAACAACTTATAATATAAACACTTAAATAATTTCAATACTACTAAACATGCGTTAAAACATAAATTTGGAAATACTACTTACATTACGAAAAACAAATGTGGGGAATAAAACGAAGACATTCTCTACAATATTTCTGATGAATGGGGAAAAAGGAACAAATACAAAGAGACAAAAATTAAAAAAAAACGCCTGCAAACCATGGTTAAATGCTGAGCAGATGCATTTAGAATGTTTTCATGGTTAAATGCTTGGTAGAAATAGTTCCAGGCAAATTGCCAACAGGTGCAAAATGCCAAAGCCCAATACTGTTTTATTTCACAGTTGCTATTAGACAAGTCACAAGCTTCAACAATCAAAAGAAAACAAAACCAGCACAAAGAAGAGACCTGTATATATATAAACTGCTACGGCTTGTCCAGTAAAAGAAGCTAAAATCCTGTCCATTATATTGTCCAATACTGCATACCAAATGTGCCCTAAATTACGTACATCATCATTTCAACTTGAATTCCCCTAATTCAACATGAATCGTTAATCAGGCCAATAGAAAGTCTTGAGTAGAATCCGGACTAGCAAGAAGATCAAAAGGTTTGCCTATGGTGTCTTTCAAAATAGTGATTTGGCCTTCTTTCAAGAGTATATCTTCATCGAGGGCCTCTATCTTCTTTTTCAACATATTGATCTCAGAATTCAATAACATGTTCTTCTCACTAAATTGCTTAATCTCCTCCCACATTAAATCCCTCTCTTCGGATACTTTTGGTAGGATCCCCCCTGCAATTGTTAGTTCTTTCTTACATTCTTGCAAATCAGTTTGAAGCCGATTAATAATCTCGTCCTTCTTCATCATCTGCAAACAAGAAGAAAAACTAACATGGAACCAATAGCAGACAACTGAGGACAATTTTTCGAAATTTGAAAAGCAAAAGGGATCACATCAAATTTATGCTTAATTACAGGAAACAAAAAATCCAGGCAGGTTAATTTTTATGAACTCTCTTGACCTTCTCTCTACAGTTTCACTTTTACTCTCACAGAGAACACAATATCAAGGTTTTCCAGAGTTCCATCTCTTTATAATTCTCCGAAAACAAGATACTAAGATTTCTCTTCTAACACAACTTTGCTTAATCTAACTGAATTTGTATCTGGTCTTTCAAATGATTCTTATTTCTGTTAGCAGAAGCGATAATATCATATCAGCTTAACAATACCTATATATTTCATACTTTTAATTGTTTTTGCATACATGGAGATCAAACAATTAACAGAATCAATTGTGTCATCAGGATTAGCATTAACTGTACGCGTCATGGAATGTATCTATGCAAAGAACATATAGTCTTGCTAATTCGACATAATGCTGACAGCATATCTTATGTAAGCAACTCGGTAACTTCGCCTCGAATTTTTCTCAGAAGCCAATTTATGCATGGAAAAGTGAGGTCGTCTCAATTCAACTCTGTTAAGTGTTAACCAGAAATTAGGTTAGTTGACCCAAATTGGAATAGAATATATTTGGGCCTTATGATAATACCCAAAGCTATGTAGATCAAATTTTTTGGGGGCTTAAAATGTTTTGTAACCTCTGTAGTTTATGGGATAAAAATTTTAGTCGAGCTAATTCACCTCTGGCATCACAATTACTTTTCTTTTTTTTTTTTTTTTTTTTTTTGTGCATTATATGGAGGATGAGTTTCAAACTTTAATTTCCATCTACATGATCTCTTTCAATATGCTCAATTCTCCGTATTGACATTTTTCCCTCACACTCCCAATATAAGGCAAAACAAGAGGAAATTAATAGTCTGTAGTGATTATCTGCTATAAATCTTAGATAGGAGTTCAGATTAACTCTTCCCAATTACTTTGTCAAATATGTTCTTTATTATGCTATAGTAATAAAAATTTCACGTTCAAGGTTTTAAGAATCGACCATCCAGCATGATGTGTTATACAGGGAATTACCGCATGCAGACAAACAACATATCTTTAAGCAAGAGGAGAATCAAGAATCAAAATTCAATCAGATAACAAATGAAACCATAAACAACACTGCAAATAGTAAGATAAACTTATAGATGAGAACATATATTGTTGCATGTTGCAGAAGAAATAATAATATTTTGGACTTACCTGAAGTTCTAGATCTTTCATCTTGTGGTTTACACAAGAAAAATTATCCAATGCATTTTGCACTTCGCATTTGAGAATCTCATTACCTCTGACTGCTGCAGCCAGCTCAGCTTGAAGTTGCTCCATATCAAGCTCTTTGGAATAAAGCTTCTCACGCAACAAACTTGTCAGTAAGGTCTCTGCTTTTAACTCAGATCGGATTATCTCCTATGCAAGATGTACAAATATTTACAAACTTGTATTGAAAAAAAAAACAAAACAAACTAGAGGGAAAATTAAATTTAATTGTGGGACAAAATTTTAAAAAAATAGGAATCAATCAACCTCTGATTTCCGATCGTCTAGCTTATATGATTCATCATCTAGACTGGGTGATTCAGATTCCAGGATAACTGAGCCAAGTGTCTCATGCAACTTCGTGGATTTTGCGTGCAGCACACTGGAGACAGTCTGCACACTCCTTGTCAAGTTTTCATTGGCCCGCTCAAAACCTTGAAGCTTCACTTCACATTCAATAATAAATTGGCAATCTAAACCCGTCTCAGAACCTTGTCGACTTTTCAGTGTGTGTCTTTCGTTGACTTTGATATATTCAAGTAACTTCCTACAAAGTTGGCTGCTCTCCATAAGAGATGGAAGCACTTGATTTAGCAAGCAGCTAATACGATTCTGTAGTTCTCGATCTAACTTAAAAGTTGAAGTTGCACCATCTTTCCCACGGTTTTTAAGACGATTCAGTAGATCTATGTTCTCACACCTAAGTGAATCAACTTCAACCCTATAAGATTCCACCTCCTTTCTCAGGGCATACTCCACTCCAGTCAGCCTCATATGTTCAACTTGCAGCTTTGCCAACTCAAAATCACAGTTCTCTAAAGAAACTTTCTTTCGAAGATCTTCACAAAGCCCTCGCAATCCATCTACTGTTTTCTCTTGATCTCTACAGGTCCTTTGGAGTCTACTGATGGATCTGTGCATATCCTTGCACTCAACAGCTTTCGCCTCATAGTTTCTTCGAAAGCAATCTCGATCTTCTTCTGCTGCTCTAAATTTGTCTTGCAGTTCAATAAGATTTTTCTGTAAATACTGTTTCTCTTCTCTAGCTTCATTGACTTGAGTTGTTATGCTCTCAAGCTGTCTCTCTGAATTTGTAATTCTGGTTCTAGTATCCATTTCCCTTTCACTGAAGGAAGATACTTCCCTTTGAAGGGAAACATTTTGCTCTGCAAGCTCCCTAACCCTCTCTCGAAGCCTATGTTCTTCAGACTGGTATTTTTCAAGTTTGTGGGACCACTCAATTGATCTCCTGTCCAACTCCTTTTCAAGTGCCAACTGCAACTCATGCTTTTCCTTCTCCAATCTCCGGGTCTGTGTGCTTAACTCTGCCCTTGCTAGTTTGATATCTTCCCTAAATAAGGCCTTTTCTGCAATCCGATCCTGTAGGAGAGCTGAAACCTCTACTGCCATTTTTACCTTTTCCTCTGTTAGGCTTCTAATTGTCTGAATCAACACTGGCATATTGCACCCTCTGACCTGAAGAAAGTTTTCCTGTTCAAGTTCTTCTGAGAGGTATGCAGCACGGTCCTCAGCTTCCTTGAATTTTCTAAAAAGTTCTATATCAGTATCGTCTATAGCCTCGACATTTAGTGCAAACCCATCTTTACCACCGAAAGAAGTCTCTTTCTCTGAGAATCCAGAAGTTTCTTCATGATGATATCCATCGGTAGTCTCAGGATGCCCATCTAGTGTGCAGTTTTTTGGAGAAACTTCATCAGAATAGGCACTGGAACTTTCATTGAAGGTTCTGCCATAGATATCTTCAATAGTGATCGGGGTATCTGAGTCATATTCTTCTGACCTAATCTTGGACAAAAATCGAGATTGGGTAAGTCTCTCGACCACATGCTTTGCAAGTTTTCTAGGGGATTCACGGCAAAAGCCATTCTCCTCCCAATCTCCAGATGAAAACTGAAGCTGAGATACTTTTGCATCTCTGAAGGATTGAGACTTTGGTTTCTGTTTCCTGCCATCATTTGGTGAAATAGGCGCAGTACATTGAACTCTTGGTGGACGCATTCTCCCAGAGTTCCCATTATCAATGTGATTTCTCGTGGAAAAATGGCTCTTTGAAGCACTCGTATCCATCTGTTGTTCTCCATCTATGTAACGATCCAAAACTTTATTTGATACATTACTGGATCCATAAGAAGAGGACTCAGATATATCAGAATGTGCTCTTGAAGCAACACTATCGGATTTCCCCACTCTCTGCTCATTTCGAATCATACTCGCTTCAAAGCAATTTGCTCGGGTTTGTCTATCAGGAGTTGGAGTACGGCAACTGAACAATCAACGCCAAAGAGAAACATATGTTTAAACTTTAAACTGCCACGGCTTTGAAAAATTGAAAACTGTATAAAACAAATACAACTTTAAAGCCATGACAACAGCGTTACAAATTGCTTACCGAGTGGAATGTTGACCAGATTGCTTGTGTGAATTACTGGTACTGCGAGGAGAGCCACCTTGATCACCAAAATTCCCATAGTGTAGGGATCCAGATGAATATGAAAGGCTTCTTCTAAGACAAGGAGCAGTACCAAAAACTTGATTTTCCGAGCCATGTTTTTCTTTTCTGGGATTGTCAATACTTTCTGCTGGTCTCTCCCAGTAGACTTGCTTATCTGTTGATGGTGGTGAGACTTGATTACTGTTTCTGCTGTTAGACGCGTTTGATCTAAACGAAAAGAGCTTCTTCATCTCTGTGTCTTCAGCTCCAACCACTAATATTTATCATGAGAATCGCCTATAGATCTATATAGAAGAAAAAATAGGAACATTTATAAAGACTGCTAGAAGAGGAGGAAACTAAATGAGAAGGGACAAGTAGCTAAATCATGTTGCAGACAAGAGAACAAAAACTGTATACATAATTTCATCAACAAATCATGTATATTTACAAGACATGCGTGCAAAATAAGACACCACATGCAAGTCTAGACATCAGTAAAACAAAGCAGCTCCACCAATTTCCATATAGATCAAGAAAACACCCGGTGTAGGCCAGAAGATGTATACATATGAGAAGCATAACCAAAAAACATATAGGAGTATCCTAAAAACATCATTTTCATCAGTTATAGAGTTTCAAAACAAGGAGACATTATTGCAAGCTGCAATGTAAATATATCAAGTTCTCATAACCTATTATCGTACAATATTTCTTTCTTGAATCTGATCTGCACCATGAAGTAACAGAGAAAACGCAGAGGCAATTATAATCTCCACACCCAGCAAAATGTAAAACAATGAAACTGGAAAGTACAATAAAAAGAGGCTCAAGCAGCTTGATATGTTCACAACTTGTAACTCCCTGCTACTACAGTACAATATGTAAGCTAAAAAACTGAAAAGCATTGTCCAAAATAATTAATTAATTTTTCTGCAAGTGCAGCATTGATTTCAGTGATCTCCTTTACCGTTAGCAGGAATCATGAGACTCTTCTTGTACAAAAGTATAATTAATCAATATGTTTCTGACTCATGATTAGAAAAGCATTTGTTTTATAAGCTGTTATTGGGGTCAAGATGATTCCTGTTGCTTAAAGACCATCCTACCCTCAATTCTTCTCATCCACCTTGTCTTTATACCCTGAAACACCACCTAAACTTTTCAAGAGCATCTTGGGTTGTGCTTACAAGTTACTTATTTCACCAAACACCGGAGTTACTTTCTGAACTTAAAAAACTTATTTTTCTAGAAAGTAACTTTTAAGCACAACCAAACATCTCTGTCCTTAAAACATAACAAGAACCACGACTTTGCATAGAAGAAATGAAAATATAACACACTTTCCGTTTCAAAAAAAGAAATGTCAGTCTGCTAAAAAATCACACAAACCCATTTCAGATCAGTAAACTATGTATCTTAAATTAAATATAAATTCCGAGTTGTTTCCTAAATATAATATTTCTTGAATTTATCCAACTCCAAAGCAGAATCACATTTCTAAAACCCTACAAAAATTGCATTAAAGAGAAAAGAAAAACAGACATTAAAATAGATACTCACAATTTGATTTAATGTTTCTATGTCCGCTTATATCTTGAAGCAAAGAGGTTCTGAAAGTAATGAAGAAATAAATCCCTAGATGTCTTCAGAAAAAAAAAAAATAACTTACTTTTTTCTTGAAATTATGAACTCTAGTAGAACAGAATCATCTTTATCAAACCCTAAAATACACATTAAATTAAAGAAAAAAAATATTTCAAAATAAAGACTCACAAATTGCTTTACTCTCTCTCAAGCGATAAGCAACGAAGTGACCGTTAGAGACTATTATTTCTAGGGTATAAAATATAGACACAGTAAATCTTTATCAGATTAATATTTCAAAAATCTCATTAAATGAATCGAATCAAATTATCATTTTCAAAGTAATTAGTAAATAAATTCCACACTACAGGCTGTGCCTACCAAATACAAGTCCAAATATATTCAAACAATTTCAAATTCAAAAACAAATAAAATAGAATAGAAAAACTTCCAATTACGTATCCCGAAATACCAGGAACACCGCATGTATCAAATTTACAGACAAAATCACCATCAATAAATATTGATACAGATACACTTATTTCCATATATATACATATACATTCACATGTATTCAAACACAGAGAGAACATAAAGTGAGAGAGTGGACAACCTCAAATGGCGGCTGATTAAAATGTGAAAATTGTTGGCTGAAATTTCGAGAAATTGGAGAGAGAGAGAGAGAGAGAGAGAGAACCAAAGCGTTTCCTTTTTGGTGTTGAATTGATTATACTCGATTACTCGCATCACTCAGTGAGTGTATTATAGAGTAGGAATGGAATTAATGAGACTGGTAGGGGTATATATGTCAAACATGAAAAGTTTAAAATTTCGATGCGGCGGATATGGCGGAAGGAGCGTTTTTGCCTTTTCGGTGTGGGCCTCGGCCTCAAAACATTTTTAGATAAATTCAACCAGGGTCCCCAACTGTTTTCAATTGTTATATTCATATCCTCAACCTACCATTTATTGCACCTATTTTCATAACATTTTAAAACTGTAACACCCATGTCCCACCTCACTCAAAAGTCAAAACATTTATTGAAATGTTACCTTGTCACATAACACAACATTATGACAGAGATGGATTGAAGCCAGATATGTGTTTCATGAACACATAAGAATTATATCATATTCGAATTTTTAAATAAAAGTTGAACTCATTGTTTGGTTTGTTTTAGAATAAATGAAATGTTTTTTAACAATTTTAAAATTTTCGTTTAACATCACAAGAGTGTCACGTAGTTATTTAACGTTCAAATAAATATTTTTCATAAGCTAATGATTGTAATATGAGTGCAACAAATGATAAATTATCGACATGAGTATCGCATTTACGAAAAGTTGAGACCCATGGTGGAATTTCGCAACAAATTTTAATTAATATGTATTATATAATATATAGGAATTTTAGAAAAAGTACATATTGTGGACCACGATGTACAACACTTGAATGATGTAACCAAATTAATATAAATTTCTCTTTCTATAATTTTTTTTTTTTTTTTTGTGATTATTACTATCTAAATCTTAATAACATACATTAAAAATATAATTTGGAAGCTAAAATCATAATATATGCATTTTGATTGTGGTAAATTGATTGCAATTCTACAGGCTTTCTAGTTGTCTACTCGTGTAGTGGTGGAACAATCAGTTCGATTCTCGGTTCTAGTATTTAGAATCGAAAAATTGAAATAAATTAAACTTTAATTTAATGTGTTTGGTTCAGTTATTTATAGAATTTTAGTCTATATTTAACGTAAATTCTCTTGATATCACTTTAGAATTTTAATTATGGAATTGAGCTGGACGTTAGTTCAATTCCATAATTACATTTGGAACTAAATCTCATTAATTAGCGATTAAGTTCGAATCTCTTCGAAATTGTATCAAATTAAAACCATGTCCATCCTTGTTCATGTGACACTTGTATTTTGTTTTTTAAGATTTATAAAAACTTTAATCTAATTTTATTACTCTCTATGCTACTTAAAAATAATAAATCCTTTGACTTTTGTAAAGGGTTTACCATGTCCATCCTAAGATCGTTTTTAACTTGGATAATGCTAATTCTACACCCTAAACTTACACCTACACTTACTTTTGTCCATTCTCAAATCCCAAATTAAAATGAATGGTGCAATAACAATAATCCTTTTTGGTGTTAGAATTGATTATCTCGGGAAATTTTGTCTCTTTTTTGTCAAGTGTGTACAATGAGAAAGCAAGAGCAAAAATATTTTCACCTTTAAGAAGTTTTATATAGATTTTAAGCGGAAAAAGAAAATTGAAATGTTGCAAAAATAACTGGAGGAAGAAACTGTATATTATTAATAACATTAAAAATTTAACACGCAGCATAATTTTTTTTTGCAAAATCGAGATATTTTCCTCTATGAAAGAAATTGAATTTCATGTGAAGAATTTCAACTCAAATTTATGTTTAAAGGTGTTCGGGAATTTTGATTTTTAATTAATAAGTTTGAAAAGTCTTAAAATCGTATTATTTACATTAAATCAAAGTCGATGGTCATAGCCAAGACCAATATTGAGTTTTTCATCTTCTTGATTTTCATTGGACCACTTCCACATTTGAACTTGCATTGAAACTTGTAGTTAGGTAAGTTTCTAATAAACACACATGTCGACTTCACGAAAAAGAACAATAGATTAACGAAAAGTAAAGTCTTTGGCCTTATTCTATTTCGTGATCAAGTAGATTGATTGGATTGTATTATTGCAATGATGTAATAAAGTTCACTTGGTTTGATTCCACGCCTACCTTGTGCATATATTTAGAATCCAAGTAAAATGTTATACACAAATTTAATCTTCACCTTGTTTACGTAATTATATTCTTTAAACTTGTATATCTTAAGAAGTAGATTTTACAAAGAGAATCGAATTGAGTTCTAAAATTTTTGGATGGTGTGTTATGAGTCTAATCTTTGATGATGTGGTAAGTTGGTGAGTTGGTATTAGAGTCAGCAACACATCATATGCATGTGGAGTTTTATAAAAAAAAAAAAAAAAAAACATTGATTTTGATGACATAAGGAGATAGAGTAGTAATATTTGTATTGAAATTGAAGTAGAGTAACTTAATTACAATAAATTGAAGCTAAGTGACGCCAATAAGTTTCCAATGAAAGTTGAAGGACCTTTAGTGTATTTAACCTAACTTAGAAACTCAATAACAACATCTTCAATAAAGTATCTATTTGTAAAGAACAGCTTTCGTATTTTAGCCCGCTTCTATAAATTTAAAGAGTAAATATTTGAAGCACTTCAACAACCTCTTTATCTATAACATTTCATTTTACTTCTCTTAATAAGTATTTATTATTATCCCCTATTTTTTATTTTGATCTGTTCCCCTTTATAATAATTTTCTTCATTTTTCTCTATTTTATTTTGTATTTACTATTTAATTCAGTCAATATATTGACTATTTAAAATTGAAATACTTTGAATGCATGTAATTATAGAGAGTACGTTTGGTTCTCCAAAATTAGATAACCAAAATCACTCTCTATTTTAAAAAGTTAATTTGAAGAGCTTTTTGAAACATAATTTTAAATGTTGGCTTTTTAACATAGAGAACATATTGGAGATGCTCTAATTACTTATTATATTATACTGTAAAATCAACTAAAATCATGTTTTAGAGAGTCAACTCATAAAATTATGCTCCAGAATCAACCTCACTCTCCGTAATTAACTGCAATCAATGAATTCCAATTTATAATACTCATATATTGACTAAATTAAATTTTAATATACAAAATAAAAGTAGAAAATTTGAAGAAAATCATTATATATGCTTTCTAAAATGTAAAAAATACTCTTTATAAATAAAGACTCTCTTTGAGATGCTGTTATGTTGTACTAAATATTTAAAGAAGTGTGCTTATAATTAAATAATTAAGTTTTATATTATTTTTTAACCAAAGTTAGATATAAATAGTTGCAAATTATTTATTTACAAGTGAAAAAATATAACATATACAAATATCATTCAAAATGTAAATTCATTTAAAGTGTGTAATTTTGACTTTAGCTTGACCAAACATGCACTTTGGCTGGGGGCCTTAGCAGCCGCGCATCTCGCAGTTTCATGGTAAGGTCGTCAACAATATCTGCGAGCTTAGTGGTTGATTTATCATATATAAAAGTTACTTTTTTAAAAAATATATATAAAATAGAAGCCACGAAAATATACGGTAGGACCACAATTTATTATTTTGAGTCATAAAAGTAGTAAACTCAAATACTTATAAGTTATTATAGCACATTAAAATAGGCGTTTAATCTTTAATTTATATTTATTACCTTAAATATTTTGTTTCAATGATATTTATAACACGAGTAAGCACATATTTGAATATATTTAAATTATAATTTCAACTGGTCAAATTAGTCAAACATATTTTTTATCCATATATTTCATAGCACCTACAATTTACAATTTATTTTTTATCTATACATTATCCAACAACTTATATTAAAAATATTTAAAAACAATTTAAATACTATCAAACATGTGCTAAGTCAAACCTCGCACCATTAAATTGTTGTTATGGCAAATTTGAAAATTGTTAAACATTTTAAAATGAAAATTTCGAGATCTTTAAAATGCTAGAAAGTCAAAAAGTCACTACCTTGACAGAATTGACAAAGTTTGACAATCCAACATCTGTGTATGCATAGCCTTGCTTCATTTTCAACTTAGGCAATTTTTTTCTTTTGGAACTTTGTCAACATAATAAGACAATTTAAATTAAAATATTGTGGTTAATACTAATTTGAAAATTAGAATGGGATAGAAATGTAATGAATCTTTAATTTTGGAATTTGAATTTAAATTTGTAATTGCAGATCTAAAGATTTTGTAGATTTTGTGTGAACTTGCTGCTGAATTTTATTCGGTATGGAGTAATCATTTTGGGGCGGCTCCTTGTGCGCAAAAGTATACAGTCGGATGAGGAGAACTTGAAAGCCAGTTGAGGCATAACCTGCGATTTACCTCCTCCAAAGTTCTAAGGGCAAGGATTTTGGAGGTACAGTATTTAGTTTGGCAAAACTAGGATACCTGAGTACAAAAAAAAAAAAAAAAAAAAATCTAATTCATGTTTTGTCTTACTTCTTGTCCTTGGAACTTTCCCTATCTCTAAGTAATTTTTTATTTTTTATTATCATAAAACCCAAAAATAACTTTGTATTTGCTTATTGCTTAATTTAAAGGAAAAAAAAATTATTCACTTGTGGGGCACATAACTGTATGTGGACACAAATGTTATTCTCACATAGTGGACAATTGATCTCCTACCCATAATGGGCAGGAGATCATTACTACTTGTCGATAGTGAGCTACTTGATCAATTTTCACCACTTGACATAAATGACTAATATTTTTGTCTTGATATTTGTTACTTATTATTTACGTAGTGCTTATCTTGAATAAAATTTTATGTCTGGAGAGTTGACCTAAAACCAAATTAAGAGTTTACACTGAGAATGTCATGGATCAAAACTGCAACTAAGATATAGATTATTTGCCAAGAAGTTTATGTGTGGGATATCAACATCATGCTTACCAGTCAATAATATTGATTAGTGGCGCGCTTGATCTGATTTTTCCAGCTCTTTTAAAGGTTTATCACTAAGAAAAAGGAATTATTTATTTATTTTTTAATGCAATGATGTTGTGTTACTAATATCAATATTGCTGAATTGTACAAAAAAAAAAAAAAAAAAAAAAAAAACACAAACAGGGAAACAAAGATTTACGAATCTGCTCCGTTCCATTCACTACATTCCGCTTCTCTCATTCCACTCTACTCTGGCATCGGCCTATTTTCAATATATATGTGTTTCACTCGATATGAGCACATATTGTAACAAAATGACAATTAGTTCATGTTGAGCCAAGAAAACATCAGACACATCAAGAACACAAAATATTTACAAAATTCATGAAATTAAAAAATTCAAGGAACATAAATTAACACAAATTTGTTTTGGCCGTTGCCCTAGAGATTTAGTGGCCAGATCAATCATATAATCCCCTGTTGAGCATCAAAAGATGGATTATGCTCCATAGCACTAATAACCAACCAAATCGGCAACCAAGGTTTACAAACTGTTAGAGTTATATGCATCGAAGCCACAAAGGCTTATTATTAAGAAACTCCAAACACACCTCAAACTTACTGTTAAAGAACAAAACAACCATTTTCTAACCTATTCTGGTAATTCAAGAATAAAGAACACCAAGTTTTTTAACAATATCACCAAGAAAGAAAGTGGAACCGAAAAGAACTAGAGAAGAAGAATAAGAGTTTCTTAGAGTTATCAAAGAGAGAGAGAAACGTTCTACAATCACACACTGAACCAACATTGCATCTGAAAAGTCAGCCTCCCATAGCGTGTAAAGAAAGCATCCGTAAAATGACCCAAGGGCCACCAGACAGCCAGGTGTCACTATCATAAGCAATGTCACAATTAGCAAAAGTATGTTTTAAGAAGAAACACCGTTCACCAATTAACAATTCTCACGCACGTTTCTCCTAACAATTCACATACTAATAAAAAATTTCACTGAATAAAATATTAAAATAAATATTGATTTAGTTCTTTAATACGTTTCATCTCCAACTCCATATAATTTTGTCCACCTCTAAATTCTCGACGAGGGCATGGCCAGAATGGCCAAACATATAATATATAATATAAATGCCACAGAGATTCATTAAATTCAATTATGGATGTTGTGCATCATTATGCCCAATTAAAGTTCAACAACCAGTGCTAAACTGCATTATTCTTAATCATTTATTATTCATTTCATCTACTTTGTAGATGCAAAGATTGGTCTCTTTTCAACTAATATATATAATTTGGTGTACTTTTAAGTAAAAATTATTGTATTGGTTTATACATTCTAACTCAATTGAAAATTAATTATTTGTTGACAAACTTATAAGTTGGAGGAATTGATTTTTTTTTTTTTTTTTTTGGGAGGGTGGGGACTGAGTGGGGGGGGGGGGGGGGGGGGGGGTTAACTTACACACATATTTGACTTGAAAGTAAATATTTTCTTATTAGTGAAAATAAGAAACAAATAAGTTACTTTAAAAAAAAGTAATTTCTCTTAGTTAAGAGTAATTATTCAAATATATTTAATTATAAAAAATTATTTAAAAGCAACGTTACTGTTTTCCGCTAGCCAAACATGCTCTTATATTTTTTTTCATTCACAATGGGGTAAATGCAATGGAAAGAGAGCAGGAGGAAATGACGCAAGTTTTTTTTTATCATATAGGAGTTTGGAATAGAAAGGCTAATGGGTTTACTAATCCAAAAATTTGGAAAGTGGGTTTGGACCTATATGTTTGGGGGATGATCTCCTCCTCCTAGTGGGGAGGAGTTATAATTCCCACTGGACACTTGTCCAGTGGGGATTTGACAAAGGAAAAGTGTTTGACACTTTTGTCAAACACTTATCCAACTCCCACTGGACAAGTGTCCAGTGGGAGTTATAATTCCTCCCCATAGTGGGGAGGAGATCATCCCCCCTATATGTTTATTAGAATGATCTAATTCTTATTCATCTAATTATAAAAATAAATCACTCACTTTCGCAATAAATTTTTTTTATTAATTTTTAAGTCTATAGTCGGCGATAGAGACAAAAGTTTTATTCGTTGCTTCTTGTATGATTGCAGTACAACTTCCATAGAAGTGAAACTCGTTTTATTTCGAGAAATAATTATAAAGAATTGACGTATACATGAATAAAGAAAATTAAATAGACAATTCTTATAAATAAAATCAATATTGTACTTAGATAGAATTCGTTATAAAAGTTTATTTTAATGAACACCGTGGAATTTAATTAACTGATTAGTTGGATGTACAATCTTCAATACCAATGATAATCCATACAGCAAAAATAGATTTGAACTTCCACGATCAAGAACATATGAAAACAGAACTTTGAGAGTAATTATATTGGGTTCTGTTTCTTATTTGTGCTACTAAGTAATGAAGATAGATTCTACTGATTGATCGCATAAACTATTGTGACCCTATTATTTATAGGCAGCACTAAACCTAGATCTGATCCTACTAGAATTGTGTGTTCTAGTCTTACTAGAACTTTGTTAACCCAAAACTAATGAACTCAATATCTATTTAATTAATTTGGTTCAATAAGTAATTAAGTCTGATCAAACTAATTGAACTTTGGACATTAATTCTTACAATCACACACTTGGACAAGGTCCAACTCCAGATGTTCAATTCTCGCATTTTGTGTGTGATCCATTACGTTCTCATTCACGATAGCAAACGCAATTATATTCTCATCGATTCATCTAAATCGATCAATTCACGTCTCTTTCCAAGATTGATATCTAGCAATGTGTCAAGGCAATCTATGTAAAGAGAAATGTCATGTGATATGGCAGAACTAATATATGTGCGTTTACCGTTGAAATATAATATATTCATTAATATAACACAATTGGTTAAGAGATATGGATCATTATCAATCTCATTTCATCCAATTATATTATTCACATCAACTCTTCGTTGATCTAATCTAGTTATGATTGAAATATTTTCAACTCATAACTCCACCCCGGCCGAAGAAATTTATATCAACTTAAGTTGGCAAAATATATGTTATAATCTCCTACTTTCTAGGAGTGACGAATCTTCATATTGGATATTCACAACCTTCATATGATTCTCATTATACCCGTACAACGTGATCCTAGTGACTCATAATCTTAGGCCCCCATCAAGCGCTCGCCAAAGTATAGAGGTCCTTACATAAGATTTTATGATTTCCTCAAGTTAAATGACCAAATCCACTACCGCGCATTAGAGATTTACCACTGAAACTTTGATAGTTATTCATGTGGAATCTCTAGGTAGGTCATCCAATGTCATGTTTTCATAACAATGCATTTATGTGTTCATTCAGATGTCCATCTACATCTTAGATCGTGAGATCAACTACTTTCTTAAAAAAATACAACACATACTAGTCTATCTGCAACAATGATATCAACATCTCATTATTACTATGACTAACGATATTACAAAAATAAGTTATGTATAAATTGTATCTCATAATCACAACACCTTGTGATTAACAAGTTATTATGAACTTTTCTCCGGACTCTGTTATTTTAAATAATAGAATTTAAAAATAACAGACAGCCATTAAAATCTAGACAAACATCTAATTAATTAATTTGTTCATACACTTCAATGTTTAATAAATAGTATATCACAAAATATCTCATACAATTAGATCCAATCACTTAGGTATCTTAATATCATTATATTTAGCATGACCATCATGCTTATACTGAAACAACGACTTTGTTAGATGATCTGCTACATTATTATCTGTTGGGACCCATTCTATTTTATGTTATTTCTTAAGATCATTTCCTTGATAAGATGATATTTTTTCAGTACATATCTGGATCATTGATGAGAGATGGGTTCCTTCACTTCTGTGATGGCTCAATTGTTATCACAATACAAGGTATTGGATCAACAATACTATGAACTACTCCAAGTTCAGTTTCTTGATCCATACCGCTTCATTTGCTTTGAAACAACTATATATTCGACTTTTGTAGTTAAATAAGCAGTCGTATCTTGTTTGCAACTTTTCCAACTGACTGTACAACTATATAGAGTAAATACATATCCGGATTGAGATTTGCTATCGTCTTTATCAAACTGAAAGCTGGCATCGGCATATCCTTGAACTCTGAGTTCATTTTCTCCATACACCAAAAACATGTCTTTAGACTTTCTTAAGTATTTAAGAATCTTTTTGACCGCGATCTAATGTTTTTCACCATAGTTCGCTTGGAACTTGCTTGTGACACTCAAAGCATGTGAAATATTAGGTCGAATACATTATATGGAATGCATGATAGATCCTATTGTTGATGCATAATGAATCCTATCCATGAGATCTCTCACAATCTCTGTTTTCGGATACTCTATGGAGAGATAGATCTCATGTCCGATGGAACATATTCCTCTCTTGGACTCTTCCATACTAAATCTTCTCCAAATTTTGTATATATACATATATTGAGATATGTCAAGCATTCTTTTAGATATATTTCTATGGATCTTTATCCCGAATATATACGCTGCCTTTTCCATATCCTTCGAGAAATTTTTGGATAACCACAATTTTACTAATTTCAGCATGAGACATCGTTTCCTAATAATAGTATGTCATCTACATACAAATTAAAAACACAATTTTACTTTCACTAACACATGGTTCATCTTCAATATTGATAAAATCAAACATTTTGATTGTCTCATCAAAACAAAGATTCCAGCTCCGAGAGGCTTACTTTAATCCATATATGGATCTATGTAGTTTGCATACCTTGTATGACTTTGTAGATTTAAAACATTTGATTGTGTCTTGTACACATCATCGCTAAGATTCCTATTAAGTAATGCAGTTTTGACATCCATTTGTCAAATCTCATAGTCGTAGTATGCTACTATCGCAAGCAGAATCCAAAATTGATTTAGACATGGCTACTGATGAGAAAGTTTCGTTAAAGTCAATTCTTTTTCTTTGTTTGTAACCCTTCGCAACCAATATTGCCTTGTAAGTATGAATATTACCATCCATATCGACCTTTTTCTTGTAAACCAATTTACAGCATATAGATTTTATCCTTTCAGGCGGGTCAACCAATGTTCAAATCTTGTTTTGGTACATGGAGTTCATCTCGAATTACATGGCTTCTTGCCATATCTTCGAGTCAATACTTGACTTCAATTATGCGTAGCTGATGTGTCCTCGGGGACTGGCGGTTCTCCATTGCCAATATATGCCTCATCAGATGCAAGCTCAGCTATTGGCTCATCTAATTGGTCAATTTCATTTGTGGTTTCTTGAACATCTTCAAGGTCTACTATGCTCCCACTGTCTTTTCTAAGAATGAATTATTTCTTTAAGAATACATCATGTTTCGATACAATGACCTTCATCTCGATGAGAATAGTATCTTATAGTTTTATTTGGATATCTCACAAATAAACATTTATCGGATTTAGCTCATAGTCGTCCGATTCAAAGCGCTTCATATAAGCGTCGCAGCCCCAAACCTTTATGTATGAAAGATTGAGTTTTTTTCCTTTCCATAACTGGTATGGAGTTTTATCGACCAATTCAGATGAGAAACGGTTTAGTTTGTGACATGCAGTGTTAAGTGTATATTTCCAAAATAATTTTGGGAGAATTGCGCGGCTCATCATTGATCGCATCATATCAAGTAAGATGCACTCTTTTCTTTCAGATACACCATTGTATTGTGGTGTATACAATAAAGCCCACTACGAGATAATCTCTCTTAGATAGTCTAAAACCTCACTCCTCAAATATTTGGCACATTGGTCAAATCTAAGTGTTAGAATATTTTTCTCAGTTTGCATATCTATTTTTCGCTTGAATTCCTTGAACTTTTCAATGGCTTCAAGCTTTAATTTATTAAATAGATAAAACCATATCTAGAATGGTCATCTGTAAATGTGATAAAGTAACAAAAGTCACCTCTAGCATTTGTAGACTTTTGTCCATATACATCAATATCTACAAGGCTTAAAATATATGCAACTTTGACTCATTTTCCAGAAAAGGGGGTCTAGGTCATTTTACCCAACGGACATGATTTACAATTTTCAAATGATTCTTAATCATTTGAATCCAAGTATCCATATTTATGTAAGTTGATGATGCTTTTTCATTTATATGAGCAAGTATGCAATGCCAAAGAAATAAGATGTTTTATGCCTTACAGTTCCTTTTCTAATGCCATTTGTTTTCATAGCTGTAAGACTTAGATTTATCTTTGTCTTCTTTAACTGTTTTCCAGAAAATTTAGCCATCTTAGATTCTTTCTAAAATGTCCTTTTAGATTTTTTCTTAGTGCACTTAGAGGTGTCAATAGCCAAAATTTGCCATTTTTCATTTGTTTATCTTAGGCTCAATAGTTTTTAGCATATTCAGCAACTCAGATAGGGTAAATTGAATATTATTCATGTTAAAGTTCATAACGAATTGCGAAAAGCTATCAAGCAGGGACAGTAGAACTAAGTCAACACTCAGCTCGTGGTTTATAGTAAAATCCAATTGGTTTAATTTTTCAATATAACCAATTATCTTCAGCACGAGAGCACTGACTGGAGATCTTTTTACCATCATATTTCAGTATAACTTTTTTGGATGTCTGATACTGTACAATCCGTCTGTTCATCATTCATCTCTTTGAGATGATATATAATGGTATATGCATCCATACCCTTGTGCTGTTTTTGTAACTCAAGTGACATAGCTGCAAGAATCACATGTTGCAATGTTATTGTTATCACTGTTTTTATTGTAAGCCTACACGTTTTTTGGCATAGCTTCTTCAATAGGAGCTTCCGGCATTGGCTACTTAATGGCATATCTAATTTTTCATTCTTGAGAACGATTCTCAGATTGCGGTGCTAGTCTAAAAAATTTGGTCCGATAAGTTTGTTAGCATCTAGCATGCCTCTCAAACTCAAGTGGTTACTCATGATTCAATACTGAAATAACAAGATATAAAATTAATTAAATACAAAAAAATGAACTTATATTAAATTAATTATACTTCTAATGTTTAAATTGAATTAATAACACTCAAACATTAATCAATTGAATTGTCTAGATTTCCATTAAGCTAGGGTCTCTTTTATTTTATTAGAAACTTGAGTGTCTCAACAAACTCTAATAAAACATCTATGTAGATACTGCTATCAATCACATCTTTATGTAATTTCTAGATCATCAAACAGTCAATGTATTGTCGCACACATCTTATGTGTTTATTTGATTGTGCCCCTAAAATTTTATTTCCTTGAGTGACTCAACAAAAAATAAAATTTTAGTTAAATTCGACCCATTATTCAGAAACATCAAATATTTCATAGTGATAAACATATCCATGAGCGAGAAGCTTTGAGTGACTCAACAAATTGACATCGATAATGGACTCTATTTTTTCACTATAACAATAGAAGACACATTATATTAATTATTTAATACGAATTTAATATTTTGATAAAGAGGAGTCTGTCTCATCACATTTATGTATATTAACTAACATCCAACATGCAATCAATCATACGTAATTATAATTGTAGACGATTATGGACTTTATCTATCTAGTCTTCATGAGCCAAAAGAAAATACTAGTTAGTCAATTCCTAGGAAATGTTGCATTTAATCATCTATTGATGAATGTAATCATCTATCTTTTGTAGCAACGTGTATTGTATACTAGTTGTTTCCTTATAGTCCAACTGCAACATGTATTCTATACTAGTTGGCACGCAGGCTTAAATTTATGAACACGCATGTCCATAATAAATGAAGAGCTAAAAAATTCGATTAAGAATTAGTGTGTTTGGTTGGGTTTAAAAACAGTTTTTTTGGGTAGGTCAAATAAACTAAATTCTGGGCCCACTATTACTTTTATTTGCAGAACACAATCTTGACATTTTCAGACAAAATCTTCCCAAATTGACCATATCTCCATACAAACGGGAAAATCTGCAGAAAAGGAAACAATGTTTTCTCTTTACCTTCTCACTCTCATCTTCTTCTCTCACCGGCGAAATAAATTCGTGCGTACACCACCAGTTGGTTGCCGTCGCCTGAGCGTGCGAGAACTTCACTTTCCAACCGCCAGGAAACACTTATTGTTCGAGAAGCAGAAATGGTATGTGCCGATTTCAACAATTATTCGTATAGCATGTAACTATGAACAACAAGATTTCTAAAAGAACTACACATATACATACAACGGAAATTTGGAGTTCCCTTCTGGACACACACAGGGACAGATCGCAGAACATTAATTTTTTGGCTGGGGAGTGTTATTTCTGCCGACGGCCAAAGTGGGAAAAAAATCCAGTGCAATTTTATTTTTTCCGGCCAATGTGAGAATAAAACCCGATTTTTGTTCGAGGAAGAAGTAGATTGTAATCTGAACTTGTTGGGCTGCTTTCTTCAATCACTCGTCTCCATTTTTATAAAAACAAAAACCCATATTGGAGAAAATGTCTCTGCATTTTTTAAGAACAACATTTTTGATGGCAAATTACATGTTTGATTATTTGTCCCAAATGGATATATTATGTCTTTTTTGAAGCTATGTTGTGTGTTATGTGACGAATCCAGTGACGTGTTTTGTTTCCAATATTATGCATTCAGCCCTTCACAACATATTCAGGACTAGCCATTTTCAAGTGTTTCGTCTTTGTGCTTCTAGCTTTTGCCTGTATGTATCAAAAACCATCTTTGCAGGGGATAGATAGATTGGAAGATTTGTATTGGTCAGATTACATTTGTGCCTTCTCATTTTTTCTTTGGTTTTTCATTTATCATGTCTCTTGTCTGTCTTCAATTAATGAATGTGACTGTTTTTGTGAATGTATACATACTTTTTGTTATTTGTAGTCTACCGATCCAGTGCAACGTCGAAATGCAAGATGGGACGATGATGTCCATCAAATATTTGTGAACTGCTGTGAACTCGTGATTGCACAAGGCTTTCATCAAGGGAAGTGTTTCTCCAAGACCAGATGACAGCAGCTTGTTGCAATGTTCAACACCGAAACTGGCAAGGACTGGAACCGCAATCAATTGAAGAACCATTGGTTTCAAATGCGAAAAAAGTATCAGCAACTGCACGAAATACTACGTTGCACAGGTATAGAATATAATCAGACTAACAATCAAATTGTTGCTGATGATTGGTGGTGGGATCAAAAGATACATGTGATTATTCCTTATTTACAATTGGTCATTATGTAATTCTTGATTAGGCCATTAATAGCAGATACCCATACTTTTTATTGCAGTAGGTGAACAAAGAATTTGCTAAATTTCGTGGTCGAGATTGTGGAGAAATTTTTCATAAGTACAGCCATCTTTTCGGTGATGCTTATGACTCAGAAAAATACGCGTTAAGCCCTTCCAAGCTATCAAAAAAAGGATTTGATGATGATGACCTTTAGGTAGAGGCCGGCTTTAGCGACAAGTTGCCTGTAAACGCAGAGATGTGTGATCAGCACGACCCATCCAACATGCAACGCAGTGGGTCGGCAATGAATATATCAGGCTTGCATAGCGGCAATAAGAGAAAATGTTCATCTGGCTCTGCGAAAGGAAAGAAGAAGCTCGACTCCTGCTCTGCCTTATCAGAATCAGTTGAGAAACTGGCTAACATCGACAATGAGCTTATCGCAGCACATTTGAAAGTGAATTCAGGCCCGTCCTCGTTCGATGAGTGTATGGACGAGTTGTAGAGCTTTGGCTTATTGGAAGGTGATGAAAAGTTTCACTTGTTCGCCTTATCGTTTTTCGATAAGGCGCAGCACATGACTTCGTACGCAGGTTCAAGAATCCCACAAATGAAAATGAAGTTCCTTAAATTCAACTACAAGTCTTGGTGCCTTAAGAATGCTGCTGCATTTGATGACTGATTTTTTTTTAGGGCATTATGTAATTTTCGTCAGAAGAGACTCTTTCATTTATGATTTGATGTATCGGATAATGTTGGAATATTTATGTAACTGCTATTGAGAAAATATGTGTACTGTTTTCGTTGATGCATGACATGAGCTTTTGCATGCAGATTACTATTTGATTCATCAAGGAACATGTACTCTTTTCACATGGTGATTGACTAGTATGCATTTATATGGTAGTACAATTGATTGTACTTTTGACCTACCCACATTAACTACAAGCACACATGTGTTCACAACTTTGCTGCACTTTGACTGCCAAACATCATCTACAAAAGAGGTGAGTGGAAAATCTCGTATAATCCAATAACTTACTTCTTTCAGTAATTAAACACACGTATTCAATTTTCTTTGTTTTTTCAGGTTATAAATTTTGTGACAACAGAATGGCTGATGAATCAAAAGAGAAAATGTTTTTCGACGCACCAGCAAATGACGAATCGGACTCCGATTCAGACTGCTCAGATGAAGAAACATTGGTCAATTTGGAGCGTGATACACTAACATGGCTTATGTACTGCCGTATGTATCGTTAGTGCATACATCGAACGCTCAAGGGCAAGGATTCCCAGGTTTCCAAATGCTAGGAATGGGCGCATCTTTATGATCCAGGCACTCGAGGAAGATCCATATATAGCATTCTGTGAGTTTAGAATGTATCCACCAATGTTTGTACACTTTACACATCTATTGTGTGACGAGTATGAACTTCGTAGCAGTCACGATGTGGATGTATATGAACAAGTTGGTATGTTTTTGTGTATACTGGCACATGGGAAAGGTTACAGACAAATACGTACTTTATTTGGTCATTCATTGCAGACAATTTACCATTACTTCAATGTTGTGTTGCGAGCAGTTGTCAGACTTGGCGCGAAAATAATTAAACCGAAACCTAACTATAATGAAAGTCCAACGGATCACAGACCCGAACCCGAACCCTCAAGATACCCGTATTTCCAGGTACGACACTTCAATATTATTTGTGGGTTGTTTTGCTCTAAATTAAAACAATGTTATATATTTGTTAGGATTGTATTGGAGCAATTGATGACACACATGTGAAAGCGATGCTACCAGCAAACGAGCGACTACACTTCATAGGTAGGAAATGATATCCATCACAAAATATATTAGCAGCATGTGATTTCAATATGTGCTTCACGTTTGTCCTTCCAGGCACAACTGGAAACGTACACGATAATCGAATATTGGCTAGGGCAATTCACAGTCAAGATATTAATTTTCCTTTGCTAGCAACTGGTAAGTATTATCTCGTCGACTCAGGATTTGCGCATAGGCCCAGGTATATGGCACCGTATAAAGGCGCAGACATCAGATACCATTTTCAAGAGTTTCCTCCAGTATCAAATGGTGAACGCATGAGATTCAAGAACACGCGGGAGAGGTTCAACTTCAATTACTCGTCTTTGCAAAACGTGATTGAGCGTGCATTCGGTGTCCTCAAGAAGAGATGGCAAATTCTTGATCGTATGCCTAATTATTCGTTTTGTAAGCAGATTGCGGTCATTGTGGCTACAATGGCTGTACATAAATTTCTACGGCACGCTGGACAAGTGGACGGGGCATTCCAAGCCGTGGATGAAGTTGTGGATGCAGCAGAGATTGATTTGCCAGATGAACCAGAGGAAACAACGGCTGATACATTTGCGCCTGTTAATCCGAACACAGAATGGGACCAACTTCGGGATTGCTCAAATAATGAGATAGTGTATTTATGATTGCAAATCTATGACGATTTCAAATTCTCAATATCTATAAATTAATAATAAATTATTTTATGTGCACGCTTAATTAATAATATCAATTTTCTGTTGATGATGAATGTTCATTGACGTGTGCATACAGAGTGTAATATGAAAATTTTTACGTGTGAATTGTAGCTATTATTTTGTGTTCACGTCTTCATCCAGTACATTTTGGGTCAACTGATTACACAAGCATGTAGTGAACAATTTCAAAAAGGATCTGAAAAGCAAAAGCTGAAAAGTCATTATCCGGTCCCACATGGCTCATTATTTTTTGGCTGCAATTTCATCTTTGAAAAGGTCAAAATATGGTGGCTCAAGCTGAGGGTAAAATTGACAATATCTCCATGCTATTTTCTTACACAAATTGAATGTGGTGGGACCGGCATTAATTGTTTTTGACCACCCAAAAAAAAACCGTTTTTAAACCCAACCAAACACACTATATATAATAAACTTGCAAACCCAACTAACAATCAACATGAATAAATTAGCTATACAACCAATCACACGAGCCCATAATCATCCACTAAATATCTATTTTAATATATAAAATTAAAAATATATTAATTTTTAAATTTACAGCTTTCACAGTGTAAATATAAATATGTTAGATATTTCAAAACGGTCTAGACGGAATTAAATAATTAATCTAATTAATTAATTAATTAACAATAAAATTAATCAATTATTTTATTCATAGATGATATTTTAAGAATTTATTTTATCTCTCAATTTAAAGTCATACCATAAATTGATGATAAAATTTGTATATTGTCAAAATTATAATTTTATAAAGTAAAGTCAAAATTTAATCCGATCAAAATTTCTGTTGGAGAATCCGGTTTTGGATTGTTGGAAAATTCGGTTTTGGCATACTTAACTATATTTTATTTATTGATATGAGCTAATTAGGATTCAATGATTATCTAGTAGTTGTATGAAAATTGGAAACCTTAATGCTATATTTATCACAATCTATTTATCAGTTTTAGTTATTCTAAAACTCTTGTTCCATATCAGTTAAATAAGTGATTGAATAAATTGAATGTTTAAATATTCTAATTTAACTAGGTTTCTAAGTGGATAATATATTAAAATATTATCTTTATATTTATCTAATTAAATGAAAATATATAACTAGATTTATTTTCATATTCTTGTGATTTATCTCACCTTATCTTTTATAAAATCTATTTAAATTTAAAGACTTATTTTGTCTTATCCATGTATAAGATAAATATTAAGTCATTAAGTTTATAAAAACTTCTTGTACTATAAATAAGACACGTGGTATTCCAATAATTCTACGTACTTTGAAAGCAAAGATACTTAAGCATCAAAGAGCAAATCATTTATGAGTTGAGAGTTCAAAGAGATATTCAAAAGTCCTAACCCTATCAAAAATCTATTTTTGAGAACGACTTTAAGAAACTGAGCATTGTAGAAATCCATTGTGAGAGAGAACGGCATTTCGATGGCAAGATAAGGACTGGGTCCTTATTCCGATTTGTGGAATCAATCCGAGGACACTCGTGGAATGGACCAAGATCAAGACCGAAATATTTGACTGCATTCCTTGACTAGTTGAATAAGATATAAAACAGGGAAGTTTTATTATTGTTCTTAACTATGTTTTACTTTTTGTAAATTGCTGATAAAGTTTTAGATTAGGTCTAAAATTGTAATTTCAAAAAGTTGAGACGTGTGTAACCTGTTCTAAAATAGTAGATTTATTTACCCGTGGCATGGGGGCCCGTGGATGTTTCCCTTATGGGTTTACCACGCTATATCTGGTGTTAATCAATGTTTAATCGCCTTATATAATAACTGTCTCCAAACTGCCAAAACGTTCAGTGAAATATTTTGACGTTCAACAAACTTTCATCAACATCCGAACATTAAAGTGAACGTTGTGTTTTAAAAAAAAAATATTTACAGACTTTCAGTAACAACCTATTCAACCCCCCTTCTAGGTTGATTGTTATCTAGATTTAAAACTAACAATTGGTATCAAAGCGGGTTCACTTCTAAAAAGTGAGATCCTATGAATCTAGGTATGGACATTGCTTCTTTTCGACCACCAGTCTTGGATGGAACGAACTATAATTATTAGAAAATCCGTATGACTGTTTACATTCAAGCTTTAGATGAAAAATCATGGCATTCTATCATTAGAGGATATAGTACTCCCACTATTATTGAAAATGATATTGAAATAGAAAAACCATGTGAACAATGGGTTATTACTGATTTCAATAATGCTAGTTGGAATAGCAAAGCCTTGTTGAATGCTATATTTTGTTTTGTTGATGCTAATCAATTCAGACTAATATCTAATTGCAGGATAGCAAAGGAGGCTTGGGAGATCCTACAAATTGCACATGAAGGAACTTCCAAGGTGAAATCATGTAAACTACAAATGCTTACCACAGAATTTGAAAATCTACGCATGAAGAACAATGAAGTATTCAAAGATTTTCATGCTCGAATGTGTGACATATCAAATCAAGCACATTCCTTTGGAGAAAAATATTCAGAGTCAAAGTTGGTCAGAAAGGTCCTGCGGTCTTTACCAAATAGGTTTCACTTCAAGGTGACCGCAATTGAAAAAAGCAATGACATAGACGAGATCAAAATTGAAGAGTTGGTTGGTTCAATAATGACTTATGAACTAAATCTCAATACAAGAAAGAAAGAAAAAGCTACAGGTATAACATCTCGGGTTGAGGAAGAAAAAGATGAATGTGATTAGAATGATTCAGACATTGATATTACCCTAGTAACCAAACAGTTTGACAAATTCTTGAAACGGGCTCAAAATCTCAAATCAACTAAAAATCAGGGATCATTCAGAAATAAATATCCTAACCAAGATAGACAGAATCAGTCAAATCTTCCAAAGAGAACAGAAAATCGTATCCAGTGCCATACTTGTGAAGGATATGGTCACATTGCCTCTGAATGTGCTAACAATAAAAAGAAAACTTTTGGTAAAAAGGCCATAAATGTAACTTGGAGCGAGGATGAAGAATCAACCGATGATCAATCAGGAGATGAGAAAGTTTCTAATACTCAAAATATTTCATTTACAGCATGCTCTAATTCTGATTCTGAATTATCTGATATTTTTCATGAACGTTCTGACATAGAACCAAACGTTGGAGCTGATGACACTATTGTCAACCTAAAGGCTTTGACTACTGTGTCCACTAAAGAACAAAGTTTCTCCAATGATAAAATAACTCATTTCGAAATATTGTTGGCTGATAAAAATAAACAATTGTGTGATTTGCTAGAAGAATTGAAACAATGTAAGGAAGCAAACAAACAATTGACCATTGGAGTTGCTCGACTGAACGAGTGCTGAGCTATGGAAGAACCACCAATATCAGACATGGTTTAGGATATACTCAGCATAGAGAAGATAAGAAAGCAAAGAAAATCACGTTTGTCAAAGGAATAGCAGAAACAGGTTTTGATGTTTCAGATAACGTTCTGATGTCCACTAAATCTGTAATCAACGGTCAGATGTTGAAAGAATCAGAAATTACAGAAACTGCTGACAAGGTAACCAAAGGTGAATTTAAAAGTAACATACACTCATCTCCTGCCTGTCCAACATGTGGTAAGATAGACCAAAATCGTGCTAACCTATCAAATTATTCACCTAAGTACTTAAAGTACAAGAAAACTATTTGTAGAACTAGCACAAACTTGAAAAACCTCTTACTGAATAAAAGAAGTCGAATTAAAATTCGACAAAAATATGGTTGAAGAAAACAGACTTGAACTGTCATATTTTGAATAGGGTTACCATTAGGATAGACACATCTCAAAGACCATATGAAATTTGGAAGGGTAGAAAATCTAACCTTAAGTATTTTCACACATTTGGTAGTAAGTGTTGTATTCTAAATGATCGTAAACAAATAGGAAATATGGATCCAAAAAGTGATGAAGGTGTATTTTTGGGATATTCAGAAAATAGTCGGGCTTACCGAGTCTACAACATACGTACTCAAAACATAATTGAATCAGTTAATGTTGTAGTGGACGATACTAATAACTTTGTTGCGTATTCACAGGAACAAGTAACAAAAACAAAGACAGAAAAATCTGAGGCAGCAGACGAACATCAGAATGTTGGAGAAAATACTGACGCAAGTCAGAACATTACTAGAGACGTTGCCAAAACTAATGCAACTAAGCAGATAGAAGAAACTGAATAGAATAATACTACAACTGATAGTACACACACATTTGAAGATCAGAGCACCTGAAGGCAACCACCTACCTGGATACAAAAAACACAACTGACAACTAATGCCATCGGGAATTGGGATAACAGTATGGTGACTCAAAGGAAAGCTTCAAATGAGATAAGTCATGTGTGTTATATTTCTCATATTGAACCAAAAAATGTGAAAGAGGCTTTAGAAGATGAATCGTGGGTGTTAGCTATGCAAGATGAACTTAACCAATTTGAAAGAAATGAGGTTTGGAATTTAGTCCCTCGACCAAACGATGCAAATGTAATAGGAACTAAGTGGGTTTATAAAAATAAATCTGATGAACATGGAACTATACTTAGGAACAAAGCCCACTTAGTAGCCGAGAGATACACTCAAATTAAATTATTAGATTGTGAAGAAACTTTTGTTCCAATTGCGAGATTAAACTCTATAAGACTTTTACTTGCTATTGCTTGCCAAATGAAAGTTAAACTATTTCAAATGGATGTCAAAAGTGCGTTTTTAAATGGCTATCTTAATGAGAAAGTTTATGTTGAACAACCTAAGGGTTTTATAGATTCTCATGTTTCAAACCATGTGTATAGACTTGAAATAGCTCCTTATGGTTTAAAACAAGCTCCACGAACTTGGTATGAACGTCTAACTACTTATCTCATTGAAAACGGGTACAAGAAAGGGGAAGTTGACAAAACTCAGTGTGAATCTTCTTTGTAATATTATATATATTTGCATATATTCTTGAGTTAATCATGCAAGAAATACTGATTTTCAAATGTGTTATTGTTTTTATCATAAAAGTTGAAAATATAGTTTGAATCTCCATATATTCATATCTTGTTTATGCACTTTATAGATGTCGAAATTGGATTGATAATCTTCTGACAAATTATGTATTCTACCATCTGATTTAGTGACTAAATATGGATTGAAGACCTATGGTCAGTATCTATGTCTTTGGCACTATAATATTCTGTCCTGTTAAACAAGCTGGTATATTTGAAGCAGGGCTACCTTTCTCTGGATGATGAGAAGCCATTCTTGATAACATAAAAAAAAAATCATGAGAAAAGGGCTGCCGCCTTGAAAGTGTGAAAGTCACTTCTTATATACTTAACTGGCTATGCAAACACAAAAAAAAAAATGTGTAAATTCTTCAAATCAAAAAAAAAGAAAAAAAAAGAAAAAAGAAAAAAGAAAAAAGAAAAAGCCAGTGTTGAAATAAAAAATATATATAAAAATATTTCGCTTGCGCTTAGTAGGTCAAATATTTTCTTCATAAAAAGACAATTAAAGATGATGGCTGGTTTGAAACTCTATTGTATAAAAGGTTTTGTGATTTAGAGGGTGGTGTTGATTTGTCTCGATATTATTGATTTTATTTTGATTATTTATTCACTTACTACACTCCTGTTCATGATTAATATATGGGATTTTGAATTATATTAATAATTTTCTATGAGCAGGGCTGACCATAAAGATGATTGGAATTTATTCAAAGTTGCTCATGAATTTTGCATTTATATTTAAAAATATAAAAAAATTTAAATAAAAATTAAAAAAAAACATTTTTTTATTAATTATTTGTTTTTTTTTTTTTTTTGCATTCAAATTGTTTTATGATTAGAAGTTTTATTTTCATGTCCCAATTTAAAAAATGTCCATTCTTGAAAAGAGTCCATTCTTACAAAGAGTCCTTATTTTCATTCATTTAGCAAATAGGTTCTTATATCTTCATCTTCATCTTTTCTTTTCAAAACCCTAAACCCCAAATTTCTCTTGTGTAAATTTCTTGATTTCTCTTGATATAACTTGATCTTGCAAGAGTGTTTAGGAAATAATCAATGGCAAGGTCAAAAACCACCACTCACCACCCGGAGATTCGCCGCAGCCGTCGTGGCGCCGCCTCTGCATCAGCCTCAGTTGTTCCTCCGGTGTCCACACCACCACCACCACCAGTGGTTTCACCTCCACCGTCTGCAACACCGGCTTTACTGTCTTCACTTGCTCTATCTTCTTCGGCTCCTCAACCAACAACCGCCGCCAGTAAAGTTTCTTCCACCGCCGCCATTCCCACTCAAGTCACAAGTCAATGGGAGCTTGATGAGGACACGGGTTCTGATAATGGAACTGGGTCTCAATCTAGCAGTGAGTCTGAAGACAGTTCAAAGGAGTCTCCACAGACTGAGCATCTTGAAGAAGAACAACAGAAATCGGGCTCAGATTTTGCAGATGAAAATGTAGAAGAAGAAGAAGAGTCCATGAATGAGGAAGATGATCACTTAAATGCTGAAGAATATGTCCCTGTCAGGCTCTCACGCACACAGAAGGGTAAACAAAAAATTGATGAACGTTCGAACGTTGCTGATATTCCAACTGAACATCAGAACGTTGGGCACCCATCCTCCGATGTTCCAACTTCAGCGACCCATCCTCAATTGTTCGAACAAAGTTTGCTCCGTAAAGGTAACCACGTCTTCACTCCTCTGAATTACAAATTTGGGACTCATGATGCACAGACTCAATTTCACAAATTTATTTCAAATCGGGATTTTGTGATGGAATTTAATGTCAAAGATGATGTCCTTAGAGAGGTTGATCTTGTTGAATTAATTGAGCATTGAGGTATACAAAAATGGTTGGGTTGGACTAGGAGACCTTGTGAAACATTGATCAAAGAATTCTTGACTAATATTTCTTGACAGATTAAACAGCCGGGTAATAATTTTAGGTGGTCAGTCTATGTTAGGGCTCGGCTAGTACCATTTAGTCATTCCAATCTTCGTCGTTGGCTTGGATTATCACCCATAACTAAAGGAATGGATGATGAATTTGAAGCAGCCACTGATACTTTGGCCTTAGAACTCACTGGAAATCCTTGGCCTATGGGAAAAATGACTGCCGCATTGCAAACCCCTAAGTATAAGGTGCTTCACAAAATTACCTTGCACAACATTGATCCAATTCAGCATAGGTTAGACATTGGGATGGATAAGGTTGAGTTTTTGTACAAACTGGGCACCCTCTACCCGCTGGATATTGCTACAATTATTTTTGACAAAATTGTGTTCGCGGCGACCTGTCAAGCACACTCCAAAATGTTGCATTTTCCTGGTTTACTTCATGCCTATCTCCAGCATCACAATGTTCCTATACTTCAGGGTGACACTTTCACAGCACAAATTCCGGTCCTTTGTCCTTCAAAGAAAGTCACTAAGAGACCAACGCCTCCTGCAAGACCAACCATTTCTAAAGATCACACCAGTTCTTTTGAAACTCAGGTGAGGGATTTAACTTCTTTGGTCAATACACTATCTGATAATTTTGAGCGTCATCACAGATTCATAAGAGCTTTACTTGTGGCCTTGGCCGAGCGGACTGGAACTCCTATACCAGAAGAATATCAAGATAATGCCATAAATCCTCCTCAAAATCTTGATATTGGTCCTGATGGAACTCAACATCCTGACGCTGGTCTTGAGCATTCTCCGCGTACTGACTTTGATGCTGACATGTCTCCACATCCAGAGGCTGCTCCTTTACCTTCGTCTACCAAGTGCAAGAAGAGAACCCAGACTGGTGGTTCAAAAAAGAGGACCCGCAAGAGTGGTTAACACTAAGTACCATGTGGTTGGTTATTTTCTCCATTTTGCCTTCGGAACCTTCTTTAAATTAGTTTCTTTCATTGCTTTCGTTTTTGCTTTGGCCCCTCTTTATTACAAAAAAGGGGAGTGGTAGGAGGAATTGCTAGTGCTTTTGCTTGGTAATTAAGAATTGCTTTAAAATGCTTTTACTTAATTAGGAATTGCTTTAAATTAGGAATTGCTTAATTAGGAATTGCTAGTGCTTTTGCATGGTAATTAGGAATTTCTTTAAAATGCGTTTGTTTAATTAGGAATTGTTTTCAATTAAATAGCTTGCATTGATTTTAATGAATCTCTCATGTTCTTGAATCCAATATGCATGCTTGCTCACCTCAAAAACAACTTGATATAACTTGATATAAGTTTTGTAATTAAGAGATGCCAAAGGGAGAGATTGTTGGAGAATCCGGTTTTGGATTGTTGGAGAATCCGGTTTTGGCATACTTAATTATATTTTATTTATTGATATGAGCTAATTAGGATTCAATGATTATCTAGTAGTTGTATGAAAATTGGAAACCTTAATGCTATATTTATCACAATCTATTTATCAGTTTTAGTTATTATAAAACTCTTGTTACATATCAGTTAAATAAGTGATTGAATAAATTGCATGTTTAAATATTCTAATTGAACTAGGTTTCTAATTAGATAAGATATTAAAATATTATCTTTACATTTATCTACTTAAATGAAAATATATAACTGGATTTATTTTCATATTCTTGTGATTTATCTCACCTTATCTTTTATAAAGTCTATTTAAACTTAAATACTTATTTTGTCTTATCCATGTATAAGATAAATATTAAGTCATTAAGTTTAGAAAAACTTCTTGTACTATAAATAAGACAGGTGGTATTCCAAGAATTCTACGGACTTTGAAAGCAAAGATACTCAAGCATCAAAGAGCAAATCATTTATGAGTTAAGAGTTCAAAGGGATATTCAAAAGTCTTAGTCCTATCAAAATTCTATTTTTGAGAACGGCTATGAGAAACTGATTGTTGTAGAAATCCATTGTAAGAGAGAACGGCATTTCGGCGGAAAAATTAGGACTGGGTCCTTATTCCGATTTGTAGAATCAATCCGAGGACACTCGTGGAATGGACCAAGATCAAGACCGAAGTACTTGACTACATTCCTTGACTAGTTGAACAAGATATAAAACAGGGAAGTTTTATTATTGTTCTTAACTAAGTTTTACTTTTTGTAAATTGCTGATAAAGTTTTAGATTAGGTCTAAAATTGTAATTTCAAAAAGTTGAGACGTGTGTAACCTGTTATAAAATAGTAGATTTATTTACCCGTGGCATGGGGGCCCGTGTATGTTTCCCTTATGGGTTTACCACGCTATATCTGGTGTTAATCAATGTTTTAATCGCCTTATATAATAACTGTCTCCAAACTGCCAAAACGTTCAGTCAAATGTTCTGACGTTCAACAAACTTTCATCAACATCAGAACATTAAAGTGAACGTTGTGTTTTAAAAAAAAATATTTACAGACTTTTAGTAATAACCTATTCAACACCCCCCCCCCCCCCCTTATAGGTTGATTGTTATCTAGATTTAAAACTAACAATTTCAAAATATGGTTTAAAAGGAATTTTATTATGAACATTTGACCGACATTAAAAATTAAATAATTACATTTTTTTTCCAAAAAAAATTCAATATTGCATTTAAGACCATATTTTCCTTTTAAAATTGGAAAACTTACTATGCAATTTCTAGATTGCATAGTCAATCTATTGATTCAGAAAATCAGTGGGCTTTTTTTGTGAAATTTCAGAAATTGCATAGAAAGTTGTTTTATAATTTAAAAACATTGGGCCTTCTATGGAATTTTTTAATTTGCACAAAAGACCCCTATTTTAAAACAATGGGCTTCTTATGCAATTTAAGAAATTATATGAGAGGCTTTTTTTTTTATTTCTTTTGAAATTAGGGAGCTTTCCATGCAATTTTGTTTCAAAATTGCACAGAAGGCCCATGTCTCCATTTCGAAAAAAGAGTGCAGAAACCCATTTTTCAAGGCTCTGTTGGTTGTGGCACAGTCGGTGTCTAACACTGGCGGTGCCACTGTGCGTCAACTTGTGACAACAACGGCGCTACGAGTTGTCGCTATTGATTCTTGCAGCGGCTTCCACTGCTTTCCAAAAGTAGGGACATGCCACCTTCGTTAGAGTGCATTTCGCACTCTGATTACTGCCACGCGCCGCCGGCTTTCGACCTTTTTCCGACTAGATTGTCCCATTCCAAAAATAAAATCTAAATCAAATTCAGATTTTAATTTAAAAAATTCACAATTTTACTTAATGTCAAAACTCAAATCAAATTAATATATCAATAACAATTATTGTTCGATTCATCAAAACAATCTATCGAACTTTAATAAGTAATAAGGTATGCTCTGATACCACTTTAAGAAATTGACGTATACATGCACAACGGAAATTAAGTTTGCAATTCCTATAAGCCAGATAAATATTGTACTTTGATAGAATTTGTGATAGAAGTTTATCTCGATAAATACCGTGGAATCTGATTATCTAATTAGCTGGATGTACAATCTTCAATACCACTAATGTTCAATTGTCCATCCTTCAATGGTAATCCACACAATAATAATACATCTGGACTTACACGATCAAGAACAGATTAAAGCGAAACTTTGTGAGTAATTGTATTAGATTGTCTCTTGTTTGTGTTAGCAAGTAATGAAGACATATTCTCTTGATTGATTGCATAAACTGTTGTGGCCCTAATATTTATATGCGACACCAACCCTAGTTCTAGTCTTACTAAAATTGTGTGTTCTAGTCTTACTAGAACTTTGTTAGCCCACGACTAACGAATCCAATTAATTAATTTGGTCCAATAAATAATTGTATCCGACCAAACTAATTGGACCTTGGACATTAATTCTTACAATAATTACTTGAGATCTTGAGTAGCAGATGATACCACTGTTGGAAACTAATTCGTAATAATTGATAAAAATAAAAATAAAAAATTAATTATTAAACTAAGAACCGGATCTATGCTAGATTATTATAATTGCGTTGTAATTTCTTGTAATTAATCACATAGATATGTGTTTAAAAAAGAATACTTAATCAATCTTTAATTCTGACTAATGATTCTTGAATCTGAACCCTGGCTTTAAGCCTTGAATCATTGATCTCCAATCTTATTGGAAGCCTCCATTGCCTCCAACCCTTAAATCTTCTTTAGGATTTTCTGAATTAGAGATCGCACATGTGTGCATCAAATTCAAGAACTATAGAAACCAAAACTTTGATTCTAGTGTTAGACAAAATACAGAAATAATATAATTTATTTATTTATTAAACTGAAAATCAAAATAGAAAATTATAACAACAGCCGCATAATTGAAAAAATAAATTAAGAACTGATTTAAGCAAATGGCCTGTGTAAACACAACGTTCTTAAAATAGATTCGCCCCTTCATTGTGGGTGCTTGAAGACTACTGAGCGTCTATATCTCAGAATGCAACAGTATAACCAGTAGCTAGCTTAGCACAAAGCTTCCACTCCAACGAATTGAATTGTTTGTTGTGAAAAGAATCAACAAGCACTAGAAGAACAAGGAAAACTGACTACAATTAAAACATGAGTTTTTTTGGATTGAAAATAAAGAATAATGAAATTCGTGTGTCTGATTGTGGAAAAACCGGACATGTTATATAAGCTTCAGATGAGCTTTCAATTTGTCCATAAACAGGCCATTTTCGGGCGTTACAGAAGTTTTGGAATTAATTCAGAAAATAATTGGAGAAATTAATGAGCTTCTAGATGACTTTTCAATTCGTCCATGAACAGTTTCAGGTGTTTACAAAACATTGACCTTGTCTAAGGGGCCAATTTTGGTTCAACATTTGTGTACGCATATCGTGATCGAAAATGAGTTCAATGGGCCGACGTTTGTAATCGGTTAGTGTTTTGCACCCCTGCAAGCGTTAAGAGAGAGCCTATATACTACATTAGATTACACATTTCAAAAGTGTAGCCATATGCAAACTAGTCCAAAAAATTTCCATTTTTCAATATGTGATAATCCACTTGCTTTTCGCTCCAATCATTTTCCCAACTACACTTTGAGCTTCAATTTCTTATTCACCCATTTTGGATAAGTAAATATATGAATTTGATGTTCGCACGGAAGATAACTCAAATCTACTTTTATCTTCTACAATGAAGAAATGAGTCCCACACAAAGTATGTCCAAACATGGCATAATTCCACTAATTTTCCAACAATCCCCCAACTAGATTATTAGTAAAACTAATGAGCATGTAATACTTTTCAAGTGTAATCAACAATGTCTATATAAAGACTTAGAATAATCTTGTTTCTTGTTCTAGGTAACTTGGGAACTTGAAATGTTAGTTTTAATAACAATAAAACTTCTTTTATGACTAGTTGTAGGACGTGCGATGCACGTAGGGGTGGACAAAACTCGACCCAAACTGTCAAAATCGACCGACCGACCCGATCGGTTTGGGTCAGTTTTTTCATTTACTTGAGTTGGGTTTGGGTTTAAAAATTGAAAAGGTGGTCGGGTTGGGTCGGGTTTCGGGTTAGGTTCAAAACCCGCCCAAACCCGATCCGACCCGACCTGCCTACTAAAACTTAAAAAAGGACATTAAACACCAATTGAAATCAGATCCCAAATTCCCAACCTAATGTCTGAGTCACCCAAGTCCAGCCCTAGTCCCTACACTCTCCTCATCGTCGATTCCAACTCTCCACTCTAGTCTCCAAGTTCCAATAGAAACACGCAGCCGCCTCCAGCCAGCCCTCCACTCTCCTCTCCAACAAAAAATGCAGACACTAGCAGCTGTGATTCACCTCCCCAGTCTCCAGTCATCACAAATCGTCTTCGAAGTACCTACCCCGTCGCCAGTCATCAGTGCCAAGAATCGCCACGAATCATCTCCGAATCTAAAGTAACTCCCCAATCGCCAGGTGA
Organism: Forsythia viridissima; assembly: GCA_030279155.1. Classification (NCBI taxonomy): domain Eukaryota; kingdom Viridiplantae; phylum Streptophyta; class Magnoliopsida; order Lamiales; family Oleaceae; genus Forsythia; species Forsythia viridissima. Next base: position 35,406,393 of record CM059033.1, on the reverse strand, counting down.
TTACGAAAAAAAATGATTTCTCCCTCAAATATGATAGATTTTTCACCAGTAGTTAGTTTTGATTTTTTTTTTTGGTTTAGATTACCATTTCAAAGCTTGTTCTCATTTGACTTTGTTGCGATATCGTTGTTGTGGGTTGTTATTTTTGCTGAAATTTTGTTGCTCAATTAGTCTATCTGAATTTTGTTACTGAATATTTGTTGCTGTGATGATCTGAAGCCCAAACCGCCAACCCGACCCAACTCGCTCGAAGTTTGATTGGGTTGGATTGGGTTGGGTTGAAATCACTGTGTGGGTTGGGTTGGGTTAAATTTTTGTGAAACCGATTCTTTTGGGTTGAGTTCGGGTTGGGTCCAAAACAAACCCAACCCACCCACCCCCACCCCCACCCCCACCCCCACCCCAGATGCACGTAAGGTGGTTCGTATGATACTTACGTTATTGTATTTTAATTTATAATCTATAAAGATATAAAATAGTCCGAGTATAATTTGCACCAAGTAGGTTAAGAAAATTAACACTCAACAAATATAAGATTAATAATCAAAAGACACGCTTCTTAAATATAAATATAACAAGCAAACAGTTATTTGAACAAACCACAATTTACAACCTAGAAGAACTTGTGGTTGATTGCATAACTGTTTTCAAATTGTTTACTAAGAAAAATAGTAGAAGTTGAGAAATACTAAGTATATATTTAGTAGTGCTGAATTTATTATTAAGTGCTTATATTATAAGTTGTGAGTGAATGTGTAGATAAAAAGTGGATTGTAAATTGTGGATCCTAATTTTTTGAACATAAATCATCATCTAAGACAAAGATAAGATGTACTAATTAATAGGTTGATGATAAAAAAAATCTGATAACAAATAGTTAGGGATATAAATGTGAAAATTAGATATTGTTGAGGACTTTAATGTGTATTAAAATGAGGGACAAATATTTTGTCAAACTTTTGTATTTGTTATTTATTTTGTTTATTTAAAAATATGATAGACAAAAAAAAATATTTTTACACTCCCTTAATTAATTTTTTGAACAAAAATCATCATCAAACACAAATATAAGATGTATTAATTAATATGTTGATAATAAAAAAAATGTGATAACAAATATTTATGGACATATATGTGAAAATTAGATATTATTGAGGACTTTAATGTGCATTGAAATGAGAGACAACTATTTTGTCAAACTTTTGTATTTGTTATTTATTTTTTTATTTAAAAATATGATAGAAAAAAAAAATTTTACGCCCCATTAATTAATTTTTTGAATAGAAATCATAATCAAAGACAAATATAATATGTATTAATTAATAGGTTGATGATAAAAAAAATATGAAAACAAATAGTTAGGAACATAAATGTAAAAATTAGATATTGTTGAGGACTTTAATGTGTATTAAAATAAGGGACAAATATTTTGTCAAAATTGTGTATTTATTTAAAAATATGATAGACAAAAAAAAATATTTTTACGCCCACTTAATTTTTTTTTTGAACGAAAATTATCATCAAAGACAAAAATAAGATGTACTAATTAATAAATTGATGATAAAAAATATGATAACAAATAGTTAAGGATATAAATGTGAAAATTAGATATTGTTGAGGACTTTTACTATAATTATATAAAATGTGGTGTTGTTGAAAAAAAATGTAGTTTAAATATAATTACACAAACAAATAAGTAAAAAAAAAGGAACAAAAAAGGAAAAAAAAAAAAAAAAAAAAGAAAAGAGGAAGACTACCACATGTGGCGAAATGAATAGTACAAAAGTTTGGCTCTTTTATTATAGGTAGAAGAGTTAAAAAAAATTGTGGAAATATAATTACTCAAACAAATAAGAAAAAAAAGGAACAAAAAAGTGGGGGAAAAAATAGAGGAAGACAGCCACATGTGAAGCCGAAACGTGGCGAAATAAATAGTAAAAAAGTTTGACTCTTTTATAATAGGTAGATGTGAAAATTAGATATTGTTGAAGACTTTTATTACAATTATATAAAATGTGGCGTGGTTAAAAAAAGCGTGGTTTAAATATAATTATCTAAATAAAAAAGGAACAAAAAAAGGAGGAAAAAAAAAAGAAGAAGACAGCCACATGTGAAGTCGACACGTGGCGAAATGAATAGTAATTTTTTTTTTTTTGCTCTTTTATTTTAGGTAGATTTGGTCAAAATTGCATGTCATAAGTCAACTCAAAATTTTAATTTAATCAAACTTGAGTTTGACTTGGTCATCAACAAGCCAACTGTGCAACCCATAACTGTAACTATTTGTAGAATTAAGTCATGGACTATTTCTGGAGCTACTAAAAAGACCTAATTGGACATATGTAATCCAAGCTCTAATAATTATACTTGATCAACCTAATACTTACAATTCAATTATTAGTCTTGGCTCACTCCACTAAATATTCAAGATTGAACTCTCGAATTATATAAGATCGAATAAGCAACTTATATTCTCCATAATTACATCATCTTTACTTGCTATGCATATGTCATACCCTTGCTATACATCAAATAATTAGTACATAAAGTAGTAGAGTTTAATTCTTCGCATTGTAATGCTATAGAATCAAACTCTAGGCACATTGGTCATGTTCAATAAACTTCCAAGTGCACCATAGCCTCTTGAGTTCCACTTGTCAATATAGACTATATATTCCAATTGATAGAGTAGTCAACCTATGACCTTATCAAAACAACGCAATCACTCATTTTGTATTGTCACGCAACGATCTATGGTACTTAATCGCATGCTTAATATAAATAAAATAATTCGTTTAAAGCATAAATAAATAAATAAACAATACTTATTTAACAATATTCAAAATATTTAACTATTATAGTATGGTCCTAATACATTTGAACATATATTCCAACAACAATAAGGACACAATGTGAATTCATTGGGCCTAGATAAATGTACGTTTGATTTAATAGTGATTATTAATACAAATAGGTTTTTTTTTTTTTTTTTTTTTTTTTTATTTTTTATTTTTTTTTTATGTATCTTTATACTATTGTGTTTGCTAGATTGTATACTACACTAAAATTTTCAAGTATCGCATAACAACCATGTTCACATGTGTTTATTGTTTGTTCTTATTAGGATTGGTTCTAATATTTTCGGGACCTGAGGCGAAGTCCAGAAATTAGGCTCCCCCCAAATTGTATTATGCATTTAAAATCAATAAGATTGTTACGTAACTAATTGCAAACTTAAAATATGAAGAAAAAAAAATGGCAAATAAAATATGTTATACAAAAAAATTATATTATAATCAATTAATAAGACCGAAAATGTTTTAAACTATCAATTAAATACAACTCGTCTAAACTATCATTTCCTTTTCGTTTTCTTTTTTGAGCTCCATACTCATATTAAGGAGGCATGACTTGCCTAAAAAAATAAAAAAAATATTTCAATAATCTCAAAATTAAAGCCGACAAGGTCACAATCATATAAGTTGACAAGGCCTCAATCACGTATAAGCCGGCAAAGTTTCAATTATTTCTAATATGTCAATAAATAAACGAGGAATAGCCATTGCTTACTTGTGAGTGAGATTTGAGCGGCAATTATGAAATGACAAATGTGAAAAACCAACTTCTTCTTCTTCTTCTTCTTCTTCTTCTTAGAGATTTTAAACCTAAAATTAAATTTTAAACCATAGAAGCATATGATGAATTAAAATAGTATCTAAAATACTTGTAGAAATCAATTTCCAATATTATACAGTACAGAAAAAAACAGAAACAAAAAATGCTCATTTTCCGCAAACCAGATACTTTAATTTTGTTGCCAAGAAAGTGAACCAAAATAAGAGGAAAGTCTGAATCTTTTAGGTAATCAAGATGCATATTTTCAAACAAACACAGTACAAAACAGAGAAAAAGATGGCAACTTTTTTATTTAACGACCAAAAAAAGGATGAAATGGAGCTTTTTCAATAACCCATGATTTTTCAAGAAAGATCAAGAAAACAGAATCTTTACCTCAGAGCGGCTCCAAATGGCTTTAAGAGTGAAGAGGTCAGACTAAGTACACATCCTAAGGTCAGACTAAATTCTTGTGATTAATTTAGTTTAAGGTCGTTTAAAAAAAATTATATTTATTGGATAGTCAAAAATACAGAAATTAAGAAAAAAATCATATTTACAGACAATGGACGAACTTACGAACAATGGACAATGGAAAACGAATCAAGGAATCGCTGTCACTGCTTTGCCTATAGTGCTGTTTGCTATGATATGAAATAAGAATGGTGATTTTCTTGTTGGGCTTGAGTTGTGGGCATTGGGCTTGGTTTGTTTTAATTTTTTTAAACTTTAGTTTGGTTTTGGGTTTTGGCATTTGGGCCATCACTACTGTGTTTAATTTTATTTTATTTTTTAATAAAATGGACACCTTTTGATTTTGGGTCCAAGGCGGTCGCCTCACTCGCCTTGGCCCAAAACCGGGCCTGGTTCTTGTAAATGTATGTTTTAATCTTTTTAAGAAATTTATTTTGTTGCAATAATGAGATAAAGTTCACAACTGTTTTGCCTCCCATCTAAATGTGTAAGAAAAAGGTTTAAACGTAAATATCTTTAACAAGAAAAAATATTTCTCCACACATTTCTTTATGTTTTGATAGTAGTACAAAATACTTTTTTGTCTCAGGAGGAATTTGCATGTTTACTACGCTTATAAAATTTAACAGTCTCATAAGAATTAACATGTTTGACTAAGCTTAAAAAACTTACTAGTAAATGAGTAATTTCAAAATAAATAATTTTTTATTAGGGTTGAATATAAGTAAATTACATATTTTGGCAGTAATTAGATAAAGAGTTTTCTACACATTTCATCTTCAACATTTGAACGAAGTATCATACTTGTCTCCCAATTTTTTTTCCTTTGTTTTTATTGTCCTAAACTCATCTATCTTATCGTGATTTAAAAAATGATCATATACAAGTAAAATACTTCCCAAAAATATGAAGAAGACTTCCATAAATAAGAATATATAAACTAGTTATATTGCTCACATTGCATGCTAATAATTACAGCCTTAATCACAAAAGTGTAGCACAAGACATTCATCAATATACTTGCAACCACACGCCCATGTAAGAATGGATTTTTTGAGAGCTTTATTGCAGAGATTATCAATAGATCACAGTTGGACCTTGCTGCTGGTTGTGTAAAACTTCAAGTAACCTCCTCGACCAAATAGCTTAACACGAACTTGATACTGCAGCAACGAACTTTGCTTCTGTAGTTGACAAAGTCATTATCTATTGCTTCTTAGATGACCATGTAATAGCTCTAGAATTCAACATAAACACTACTCCAGAAGTGATTTTTCTATCATCAAGATCTCCAACATAATCACTATCAGAAAAACCAATCAAACCTGACTTTTCACCCCTATTGTATAAAATCCCAAAATCTACCATACATTTCAAATAGCAAAAAATTCTCTTTGCAGCCAATATATGAACTTCAGTTGAATTTTCCATGTATCTACAAATTAAATTGATTGCGTTTATGATGTCTGGTCTTGTAGATATCAGATACACTAGACTCCAAACGATATATTTGTACAGTGTAGTGTCTACCATTTTTCCTACTCCACTCGTTGAAAGTTTCAAACCAACTTGACTTTGGGATGGTGTCTGAATTACAATCCTTCATTATAAACCTGTCCAAAAATTCTAGAGCATATTTTTTTTTGAGAAATGAATACACCAGCAGATTATTGCACTACCTCAATGCCAAGAAAATAATGAATTAACCCCAAATCTGTCATACCAAATTCCTTCATCATAGATTTCTTAAAATCATTAAGCATTTCTCCATCAATATAAGATCATCAACATATAAATACACAACAAGCATCTTCCCATCTTCTCCAAGTTTAGTGTAGAGTGTGTACTCATAAGAACATTTAAAAAACCCTTCCATCGAAAAATAATCATCTATGCGCCTGTATCAAGCTCTAGGAGCTTGTTTCAGTCTATATAATGCTTTCTTTAAATTGTATATCTGATTTTCATGGCATTGCTTCACATATTCAAGAGGTTGATCAATGTATACTTCTTCTTCCAAATAGCCATGCAAAAATGCTCACATCCAATTGATAAATGAGCCATGAATTCTGGGCAGCTATAGATAACATCAATCGTACAGTGTCAAGTCTTGCAACAAGAGCAAATATATTTTTGTAATCAACACTGAATTTTTGCTTGTACTCCTTTGCAACGAGCCGAGTTTTATACTTGTCAACTCCACCATCTTTGTTCAACTTTGTTTTATGGACCTATTTAACACATTTATGCCCTTTTGGAAGTTCGACCAGGTCCCAACTATTATTTTTCTCTATAGACCATATCTCATCATTCATGGCCTTTTGCCATTTTGAATCCTTGATAGCTTCTTGGAATGAAATGGGATCACAATCTGATAGAAAAGCATAATGGGCAATTGTATCATTGTTATCAGATTGAACACTAGTTACCTCATAATCTTGCATCCATATGGGCTTCTTTCGAACACGGCAAGGTCGTGATTCAACTACATCAGTACCTTCTGCTGCTGTTGGTGAAGTTTCAGCGGTTGTTGGAGCTGCATTTGTTGGAATTTCAGGTATAGAAATCACAGGAAAAAGACACTTTAATAAAATACCAATTGTCAAACAATTGAATAATTTGTAAACATTCAAAATCGATTCTCAAAACATTAAATAAAATACTAATGCTAATATCTAAAATTTAACACTAATCGTCTTGTTAATTAAAACATCCTAAAATCAAATATAAATTTGCTTGACGACTGTTGGCACAACAGATTCATCAATCCGCCACGTATCTATCACATGAAAAATTATTAATGAGGAGGGATGATTATAATTAATTATACTCAATGAGATACTTGCTACTCCATAATCAGTCCAAATATTGCAATTAAACATAAATTTTTTCTTATTAAAATGAACTTAAAATTATCACACCATGACAATGACAATTCAAGCAGGTGCTGCAAATAACTCGAATGCTAAACTGAAACTCAAAATTTTAATTGAACTGATTCATGATTTCTTCTGAATGAGCACTAGACTGAAGTAATTAAATTTTATATATAAATACAACATCTAGAAAAGACGTGGAAAATAACTTATAGCACGTAACACCTCACCTTAACCTTGGAATCTAAATTTTGGAATTAGACTTGAAAAATCAAATTTACGCTAAAGGCTTCGAACCTCTTCAAACGTCACTGTTCTTATTATTTTCCTTTAAAATTGTAAGGAACTTGGATATATGTGTTTATACACTTGCTGCTACTTTTATGAATTATCTGGCGATCAAATAAAAGAAAATTGATGAATGAGAGGGAGACTGGAGTGATACTGATTTGTTGAACGTATATATAGGTTTTATATGAATTACAAACCCAAACACATAATGCAAAAACAATTCTAATGGAATTATAATTCTTATTAGAAGTTAGTACTTAAGTCCAAGTAGAATTAATGCTAAGGTCTAAGTTAATTTTTTTCTTAAATAATTAAATAACTAATCTAGTTGGCCAGTTAATAATTAAACCAGGTTAGTAATCATTTATAATTTTAGTTAATTGTAGACTATTTGGTCGGCTCTAACTTGGGTTTAGCTTACCTCAAATTACTTTTTTCCCGAGCATGATATACATGATTAAAAATAGCTATCGAACGAGTCCATATTGATATGCTAAAACTTATTTCTTCAATAATTAATTATTTAACCCAGTTAATTAATATATTTTAATTTATTTTCACTTAAGTCCTTTAACATCTCAAAATTTTTGGGGTTCTACAATTTATCCTCCTTAAATAAATTGTGTCTTCAAAATTTACATTAGCTAGTCAGAGAGTTCTGGATACTAAGCTTCTGCTGCCTCATACTGGTTTAAGGCGAAGACTCTGGCTTCTTCTCCTCTGCCCTTCTCGTTGTTCCACTTACAGTGGACGTTCCTAGAAATTCTGGACTATATGGCCTAACTTTTCGCATCGATAGCACACATTCTTTCCGTAGACACTCACCCATATTGGTCCTGCTGCACTTAGGGTATGGTAGGATGACTTCATTTGATTTGCTTGATCCTGATCCACTATTAGCCTTCTTGTTCTGTCCATTTTTATCTTCTGTATACAGCTCATTCTATTCCCACTTGCTAGAAACCTCAGAGCACTGGGTAGGGTTTTTTCCTCCAACCCTAATCTAGTAGAGATTGCATGTGTCCGATGCAAAACTTTTGCGTAAGTAGTATATTGCTGGGCTGCCATGATTCTTTTAATATCCTGTCATAATTTCAATTCGAACCTCTTGGCATTCGTCAACTTATTGTTAACCATATGTAGTACATATCTGAACAGTCGTTCAAATTTTCATTCGTACTCTTTCAGTGGCATACTCCATTGCATGAGTTGCCTTCTGGTCCTTCAATGACTGGGAAAAATATTTACCCATCAAAGCTTTCTTAAATTAGTTCTAGGTCAGATTACATTGCTGCTCTGTAGTCCTAGTGCGCAAATCAAATTCCCACTAATGGCTAGCATCGTTAATCAGCATGAAGTTCGCACAAGAAACCTTATTTCTATCGTTGCAGTTCAGATGCTCAAATATCATCTCAAGCCTCCTCAATCACTCCTCGACTGCGAAAGAATCATCCTTACCATCAAAGGATAGGGGTTTGAAATGAAGGAACTGTTCAACAATTAAACTCATGGTGTCAACTCTTGCCGAATTCGGGGGTCGCTCTTAAGCCTGTTTTCTGCCCAAGTCTTGCACAGCCTTCAACAAGTCTCCGAACATAGTTGCTTGGGTTTGTGTTTGTCGTGTCATTTCTTTCTAATCTGTTTATGTTCGTTAACCTTTCACCTTTTTTTCCATATTGTATTTCAAGTGATAACAGTTACATAATTTAACTGGAATACATATATACCAATAGCTAACGTGAACATATGGGAACAACTGATTGTATATAGTTTGTATTCATGTAAATAATTAGCTACTAATTCCATAAATATGATTAAATACATAATTGTCCCATGATAATGTAGGATTAAACTAATATAGGTTTGCAAAATTAAATAATTTGTATGTCTTGTGATTATGAAAATTAAACTAATCATAACTTGTAAACGATCAAATTACATATGCCTGAACATCACGTAAGTATTAAAATTTAACTTGCATAACATAATCATACTCGTACAAAATTACAACAAGTAAATTCTTTTATTATTTCATACTTTGAAAATACTAGATGGCATGGTGGCTAATCAATGAGCGTTGGGTGCCAGGGGCCTCGTACCACTAAATCATAACTTGTTTCCACTCATGTAATATGTTGGAAAAAGAAACGAGTATCTGCAAATGATAAAAAAAATTCTTTTTTTTTAGTGCTCGGTGCATTTTATTTTTTGCACTTTTTACGTAAACAGTGACAAACAGTAATGTTGTACTGTTCACCATGATGATAGTCTTTTAATTATAACATCCTAGAAGCAAATCTAAATTTACTTGATGACCGTTGGCACAACAGATTCACCAATCCGCCACTTATCCAATATGTTAAATATCACCTGAAAATTTATTAATGAGGAGGTATGAGTATAACTAATTATACTCAATGAGATGCTTGCTATTCCACAATCAATCCAAATATTACAATTACACACAAATTTAATCTTACCAAAATAAACTTAGAATTATCACACCATGACAATGACAATTCAAGCAAGTGCAGCAAATAAATTGAAGGCTAAACTGATCCCGAATGTTTAACTGAACTAATTCATGATTTCTCCTGAATGAGCACTGAATTGAAGTAATTAAATTTCATATATAAATACAATACCAAAAAAGACGTAGAAAATAACTTATAGCACGTAGCACCACACCTTAGTTCTTATGAATTAGAATTGCATTAGAAATTGAACGAGTTCTGGATGCAAAAATTGTAAAGAGAGCACACAAGTAACTGTTGAAAATTAAATAATCTTTGTGTTGTAAAATATACTGTATGGTGGTTTTGAGATGAAGGAGTGTGGAACGTGTGCATATCTAAATAATATAGGCTGTTGGGTTGGTTAAGATTATTTTAATTAAATGAAGAGAGTGAGTAAGTTTGAAATCAATTCAAAATCAAACACGGCCGAAATTGGATAAATAAATCTTTTAGAATTTACTTAGCTATAGGTTTCTTTGATCGGATATAATTTGAGCTTGGCTTATCCAAAATTATTTTTTCTCGAGTATAAAATACATGATTAAATATGAACTACCCAACATGCCCAATATTGATATGCTAAAACTCATTCCTTCAATAATTAATTATTTAGCCAGTTAATTAATCGATTCTAAAACTTATTTTTACTTAGGTCCTTTAACATCTCTAAATTTTCGGGGTTCTACACTTATTCCTTTTCTCATCTGGGACTTTGCATAAGCGATGCAACTGAAAATTTTGAAGTGACCTACAACTGGTTTTCGCCCACTCCAAGCCTCATCTGGTGTAATGTTTTTAACAGAAAAGGTAGGACTTTTGTTCAACACATGAATGCTCCAATTCACTTCATTTGGCTAAAAATTCTTTAAAATTTTTCTTCTTGCCAGCTGACTTTTCACCGCGTTGAAGATAGTTTGGTTATTCCTTTCTGATACACTATATTGCTGAGGCGTGTAGGCTGATGTAAACTACCTTTCTATACTATGCTCATCACAGAATTTTGCAAATTCATGTGACATATATTCTCCCTCACGATTAGCACAGAGAGTTTGGATACTTTTCTCAGCCTGCTGCATGGATTGTTCCACTGTCACAACTTGATCTCAACATTCAAGCATGAATCCCCCGAGCGCTTTCATTCTCCACCAAAGCTTTAAAATTTTTGAATGCAGTAAAAACTTAGATTTTTTCTGTAAGAAATAAACCCAAGTTTTCCGGCAGTAGTCAACAATAAAGAAAAGAAAATATTTCTTTTTGCCATTGGATACTGGGTTAATGGTACCTCATATATTGGAATGGATCAACTCTAATGGTCTATACGCTCTCCATGGCCCAGGCCTTTCCTTTGGAAAATTTCTCACGACGTTGTTTGCCAACCATACACTCTTCACATACTTTGGATGGAGAAATAATCTGAGGTAGACCAGTTACCATATTTTTCTATGAAAGAGTTTTCAATCCCTTGAAGTTCAGATGGCCATAACGATAATGCCAAAGCCATATTGGATCATTCGTCTTTGTCATAAGGCAAGTATGGACATTCTTGATTTGTAGCGGGAACAATTTGTTTGATGTCATCTTTACATGAACAATTAAACCTCTTTTAGGATCATTGATTTCACAGGCTCATTATTTGATTGTAGCCACATATCTCTTCTCTTGCAGTTGTCCCACACTCAACAAATTACTTTTAAGGTTAGGAATATAAAATACATCTGAGATGGTTTCAATATTGTATTCTTTAGTTCTAATTTGAACATCTCCCTTTCCCGTCTCACATTAGTGCAAAAATCTTCATTTAAAGGGAAAAAGAAGGACTTATTACCACACATGTGATTGATGCACCCTATGTTCGGTACCAAGTGTCTGGTTCATGCTCATTTTCCTCGATATGGATTGCAATAAAGAGTGTTTGTTGTTCTTCATTTTTTTTCTGCTTAGTTGGCCTTTTCATCCTTTCTTTTTCTTTATGAAGTTTTGCATAGCAATATGAACGAAAATGACCAAAACCATGACATCTGTAGCACTCAATCTTGGATTTGTCAAAGTACTATTCCTCGACCTTTAGAGTGATCTTCATAATTGAAACTAAGTTTCTGCCTGCTTCCATCTCTATTTCCTCTTCATCTTCCTCTTGCACTTAAGGATTCAGCTAATGTTGAAACTTTTAATACTTGTTTTTCAATAGTTGTACTTTTGCTCCGGTTCAACTTGTGCTCATGAACTAGCAAGAAACTCTACAGCTCATCAACTAAAAGTTCATCTATGTCAATTGATTCTTCGATAGAACAAACTTTTGTGTCATTGAGCGTAGAATCTTCTCAACCATGGTGATGTTAGTCATTTTATCACCATGCAACTTCTTCTTATTTGCGATTATCATCGTTCTTGAAAAGTAGTCATTCACTGTCGCTCATTGCTTCATTTGAAGGTTTTCAAAATATCTGCAAAGTGTTTGAAGTTGAGAGCGGTTAACGTTCAGTAGCCTACACTTCATGTTGCCACACATGCATTAATTTGCTCTGAATAGTAGGTGTGGAAAAGGTAATAGTGTAACAATATTATGAAAAAGAATCACCACACCCATCATTACAAGATGCATAAGGGCAATAGATTTATAATGAAAGAATTAGAAAGTTGTAAAGAAAACAAAGACACACAAAAAAAAAAAAAAAATAGTGAGAGAATGGCACAAAAAGACAATAAAGGAGATGAGAAACGCAATTGAGAGAAATAGCATGTGAACCCAGGGAAAAATGAGATTGGACGGGAACACATGGGAAAATGAGATTGGAGACATGACATGATAGGGAATGAATAATGTAATGACCTGAAAATTGCATTTTAAAATATCAATTTTATTTTAAAAATTCATTTTAGAGACAAATGGTAAGAACTAAGAACATGTTTAATTAAGTTTAAACACTTTTTTTTTTATATCAAATATGTTTGATATTTTTTAGAAGTTACTTATTTAATTTTTTTAGTTCAAAAACTTGTATTTTTAAAATTAAATTTTTAATAATTTTAAGAAAAATAATTTTACTTTTTAATTTTTATAACTAATTTTTAATTTATATAAATTAATTAAATTAATCAGATATAATTTTTATTCACACAAATTTACAACTTACAACACTTTCTATATAATTCGTTGCTTCTAAGACGGCTTTTAGCCAAATCTTTGGTCTTCCAACTTAGTTTCTTAGAGCAACTCCAACAAGCTTTTTAAACATATAATACTTTTTAGTTTAAAAAGACAACAATTAAAAATATGCTTCAATAGACTATCCAATTTAACATTTTAATTCATAGAGTGACCTATTATTAAATGTATTGAAACAATTTCAATTTTTAATATATGATATATTGACTTTAATTAAATAATCACCGACCGTAGGGATCTTACTCCGCTACAAGCACAAAAAAAGTACTTTTTTGTCTATCAGTACGTCTTCATCCTCTCAAACCAAAACCCATATCTCTCTCTCATTTCTTCAATTTCTCTATATTCTTCTCTATGTTCATCAAAATCAAACACCCTTAAAAAAAACTCTCTCTCATTTTTCTCAATTCCTCAATTCATTAAAATCCTCTACGGTTGGATTCTATCGAAAAGAAAAGCGGTATTCTAAGTGGGAAGCAAATGACAAAAATGTAGGAGATGAAAATATAGTAAATACTTTTTAAAAAAAGTAAAATGAAGAATATAAATAAAGACGCAGTTGAAATGTTTAAAAAAAATTACTTTTTAAAATACTAAAAATATTCTTTAAAATGCTCTTTAATTATAGTTCTAGATGCTCTTAAACAACTGTGTCAACATTATACGACGCCGTATAAAAGCTTCCAATTATTCAGCTATTCATTTTGCATTTATCTTCAACCTTTCCCGATCTACATCCACTGTCCAGTAGAATAATAGAGAAAGATGTCATCATCAATGGAAACAGACCCGCAACTCCCCAACGGCAACTCCACCGCCGCCGGAGCCACTCCTGCAGCCGGAACCGGCACTGCCGCCATCAAAACTACATCGTCAAAGATTGGCCAACTGTCCGAGTCCTTGAAACTGGAACATCAGTTCCTCCGCGTGCCCTTCGAGCACTACAAGAAGACGATCCGCGCCAACCATCGTATCGTCGAGAAAGAGGTATCCGCTGTCATCTCCGGCGTATCCGAGGCCGCCGATTCCGATCTCTCCCGCGACGACGCCGTTCACCAACTCAATTCTCTTGTATCCAGATTACAGGGGCTCAAAAGGAAGGTAATATACTCTCTGTTTACATGTATGCGTAATCCTCAAATTGCTTTCTTTGTTATCCATATTCTTTTTGGGTTTTGGTTTTATGTTACTGGGCAAGAAAAGAATAGTAAAGTGAAACCATGTTCAATTTTTAGGATATACAAGTCAAAAGAAAGGCATAATACATTAATACTATCTGTTTATGTATAATCCTCAAATAGCTTTTTGTTCCATATTCTTATTGGGTTTTTGGTTTTATGTTTCTGGGCAAGAAATGAATAGTAAAGTCAAATCATGTTCAATTTTTAGTATATCAAGTCAAATGAAAGGCATAATACTATCCGTTTACATGTATATATAATCCTCAAATTGCTTTCTTTTTTTCCATAATCTAATTGGGTTTTGGTTTTATGTTACTGGGCAAGAAAAGAATAGTAAAGTGAAACCATGTTCAATTTTTAGGATATACAAGTCAAAAGAAAGGCATAATACATTAATACTATCTGTTTATGTATAATCCTCAAATAGCTTTTTGTTCCATATTCTTATTGGGTTTTTGGTTTTATGTTTCTGGGCAAGAAATGAATAGTAACGTCAAATCATGTTCAATTTTTAGTATATCAAGTCAAATGAAAGGCATAATACTATCCGTTTACATGTATATATAATCCTCAAATTGCTTTCTATTTTTCTATATTCTTATTGGGTTTTGGTTTTATGTTTCTGGGCAAGAAAAGAATATTAAAGTCAAATTCATGTTCAATTTTAGGATATCAAGTCAGAGGAAAGTATAATACTATCAGGGCCGGCCCTAAGATTTGGTGGGCTTTAGGCGAAAATTTAAATAGGACCCTTAATAAATTGAGATGTTTTAGAATGTAAATTTTTGACAAACAATTAAGAGCTTGTTTGGTGTAGTCTATTTTTTCAATAAAAAATGGTATATTTAACCAAGAATGAAGAATGGTAAAAAATATCATGCTATAATGACAAATTTTTGGTTGAAAAAATAGTTTATAAACTATACCAAACAAATCTTAAAACTTCGTGCATTCACGAGCATTTTTTATAATACTTTGTTTAGATCCAAATTAGATTTTCTCAAAAGTTAAAATACTCAGAAATTGTTATACAATACAAAGGCATATAATATAATCAAATTATTTTTTCTTAACAAACACAAATAAAGTTTTTCGGATTAAAAACAGTTGAAAATATTAAAGAAAAGAGAAAATATATAATTAAAAAAACATATACGTAACATATGCATGAGTGTGTGCGTATACATATAAACAGAATCACAAGCCAAAAAATAGTACATTTCTTCTCTTCTTCACTGAATGGAAAAATGGTTGAAATTTGAAAAATTTTTTTGATTCAAGATAAAACTTTCTAAATTCAGGTTTAAAGAGAAATTTGCACGGTTTATAATTTAAAGACTAGATTAAGGTAGATAATGTTGGTTAGATTTGGACTTGTTTTTTATTTATACTCATTTCACATGTAAGTAGACTCATTTAAAAAAAAAAAAAATGGACCGGCTCTAAATACTATCTGTATTTTCATGATGTATAATTCTCAAACGCTTGCTTTCATATTTTTTATCTGTATTCGAACTAAGTTTTATTTTTTTGTTTCTGGGCAAGAAAAGAATAATAAAGACAAAACCATCTTCAATTTTTAGGATATCAAGAGTGGATTTCTTTACTAAACTGACATTCAATGGAAATATGGTAAGGTTTCAATTTTGGCTTATGCTTTAAAAGGTGAAATTGAACTGACAAAACCAAAATTTTGTAAAGAAGGTTCAGCGGAAGGGAATGCATTTTGACTTTTTGTTCATTTGATTTTTTCTATTATTTGGTTAGAGTTTTTAGTTACTGGTATGATATTCCGATACATGAAATATTATAACTTGGGTAATTCAAGATAGCCACACTTAGAAGCCCTAGAACAAAATTATCCATCTTTCTATTATAATAATGATAAGAGTAATTAATGAACATAATTTTCTAGAAAATTTAGATATCACAATGATTACAAATTCTTCCACAGATTTAAATTATTTACTTATCGAGAATAGTATTATACTTCTATTGTTTGAACAATCAGCTGGAAGAGGGGAGTCGGACAGAACACTTGCAAGCACAGAAATGCCGTGCTAGACTGGACCATCTAGAGTCCGCTGATGTCGAGAATTTATCAGAGTGGAATAGTACCCGCTTGAAGCGGATACTGGTGGATTACATGTTGCGCATGTCATACTATGAAACTGCTGTAAAGCTAGCAGAGAGCAGCAATATTCAGGTGATTCTGTAGGCAATATTATCATTTTTTCTTTTTCAGTCGTGGTCTACCATTTTGTGACCTTTTTATGCATTTTCCCCAATCAAGAAACGAATTATGCATCTCATCTCTCACTTACCAACCTTAAATTTAACTGAATTCATCATTATTCTTGATCTGCGGTTATGACTAGCATGTTATTGTTGCTTGGTAGTATGTCTATGTCATTTATTAGTCCTAGCACCCTAGCCCTTCTGCTTTGAACACCTGTTTGAATTTAGAAAAATAGACTAACACGCGATGTGTGAGATTTATTGAATTGCTTTCCTCAATGGGATTCATACTGCCATTACACCAAAAGGCTGGCATTTATATGTTCCTTGATCTATCTATTCCAGGATCTTGTTGATATAGAGGTTTTTCATGAAGCGAAAAAGGTTATTGTTGCTCTTCAGGAGAAGGAGGTGGCTCCCGCTCTAGCCTGGTGTGCTGACAATAAATCTAGGCTGAAGAAGTCGAAGGTATTCTCTCTCTCTTATTGACTCTAGCTCATTATAAATTAAGTTAGGAGACGGGTCTTGCTACTTTTTTGTCTTTCAGTGTATTATTTGAATCACGTTAGAGCAGAGATCTCGTGTATAAATTGCACGATATCATAACCTAGACCGTGAAGTTGTGAAAAGTGTGACCATTGTTGCTACTATTTCAAGGGTAATGATTTCTCGAAAAGCTTTTGTTAATTTCACGGGTAACTTAAGATTTCAACCCCAAGTAATAAAGGAAATATGTTACAGTTTATTTTAGTTAATTATTATTTATTTTCTTATCCTTATTTTTAGTTATGTTTTGAATGACTCAAATAGTGTTAGTGGGTTGTTAGACATATTTTTCTCCTATCTGAATTCTCCAATTGTAGTATCCCAATTTCTTTGGAGAGATAGTGGTTGTGGATCATATTTATAATTGTATTTAAGCACAATGATCAATGAAGGCAAGGCTCCCTCGAATGAGCTTATATCTATTGGAGGTTTAGTTACTCGAAAACTTATCTACGGACGTCATGGCTCCCTCGAACGAGTTTATGTCGTATTTTCATTTCTTACTAGAAACATGATCGTATCAAGTGGTATTAGAGCCGGCCAACAAAGAAGGAGCAAATCCTAGCAATAGAGCTGCAGCTAGAGCGCTTAGAGAAAATGTTGCAGACTTTTGCTATTGCTCAAAAGAAAATCTACAATAATTAGATAAAATGTTAAAGATGTTGGAAGCAAAATTGGGGTTGTTTTCAAGACAGTATACAAAAAGGATAGTTTCTCAAGGAGCTAATAAGATGCTTAATTATAGAATTGGGGTTGTTTTCAAGACAGTATACAAAAAGGATAGTTTCTCAAGGAGCTAATAAGATGCTTAATTATAGTACATTGCCAGGGCTGCAGCACCTTTACCAAAAAAATATGCTTTTGGATACATTATTTTGCATCCTCCATTGCAAAGAACAACGGAGCACCTTGCTCAAGCTACAACAAACACTAAGACTCACTAAGCACCACTTCGTAACATGCTCTTATATGGGCCACCTGGTAAAACTATGGTTGCAAGGGAGATAGCTAGAAAATCAGGTTTGGATTATGCCATGATGGCAGGAGTAGAAATTGCTCTTACCAATAGAGAGAGAAATGGGTTGGGGGCGGGGGAGAGTGAAAGAGGAAGGGATATAATGTGGCATAAATGTTTGACAATATAGTGTTTTTACATTGCATTTTTTGTGACAATTCAGTTCTTATATTCATCATATAATAGATTTTTGTGCATAGTGTTCTGTTAATAACCTCCTTTATTGGGAACAAGGCTTTGTTTGTTTGTTTGTTGTTATTTTATTAATAACCCCCTCCCAGGAAAGAACAAAGATTGATTTATTATTGTCTCAAAAATATAGTGGGGTTATTTTTGCATTGTCTAGGTCAACTGGTCAAGATCATGTTGTTTTGCTTTTGAATTATTTTGCACGAATGTGCACAACAATCTAATCCGATAACACTGAATGGTTAGAAGTCATATCTTCCTTGAGGTATAATTCTCAACAAATAATATAAGCTTATTTTAGCTCTACAACTTACCTTTTTGGGTGCATTAGGGAAGACTTGTAAGATGTTTGTGAAACCATATTATGAATTGGTAGGATAGAAACTTAGCAGTATGAATCTGTTAGATTCATGCTGTGCGTCTCATTCAACAAATGGCAAAAATTGATATTACAAGTCTTCTGTATAATGCATGTCGAACCTGTTTAATGCTTGTGCTTTTGCAGAGCAAATTTGAGTTCCAGTTGAGACTGCAAGAGTTCATAGAGTTGGTACGAGCCGGAAATAACCTGCGAGCTATAACATATGCCCGGAAGCATCTAGCACCTTGGGGAGCTACCCATATGAAAGAATTGCAGCGCGTAACAGCAACACTTGCTTTCAAAAGTAATACTGAATGTGCTACATACAAGGTGAACACATTTCCTAACCGCTGCCGACTTCTTTAAAATTTTTCACTGCATAATCATTTGTACCAACTATATCTGTAATTATTACAATGTTTCTTATTCTAGCATCAATTCTTGACAACTTAATCTTGCAGATTTGCTTGTTGAAGAACGTGCTTGTAGGCACAGGAATACTGGTTTTTGTTTGTAGTAATCCTTACAAGAGATATGTTATGTTTGCATCCGAAAGCTACATGTAGTAATTGTGAAAGAAATTTATGCCAAGGGTCAATGACAAGAATAATTAGCATGATTTTTTAAGTGGCAAATTAATTAGACCGAAGGGATATTTTCAAAAGGACAATTTAGTACTGTACCTGATATGTAATTGATCTATTGATGTAGAATGTAACAAGAAAAGAAAAGAGAGAGAAAAGAGTTGGGAAGAATATGTAATTTTCAACGCGATAATAATAATATAGTGTTCCAACTGAAAACCCTAAGTCCATAATAGGCTATAATTCCAAGGAACTTCTAGGCGATAAGAATTGAATAAAATAAAACGCTTATTTGAATAAAATTAAAATCCTATCCGATAAAATGATAAAATCTATTCTGACTGAAAGTCTGACTTTTTTAGTTTTTTACTTGTTTCCCATCATACATGAAATTTGTGGTGCAATCTAATATCTTCAAATTCTCTGAATAGTTGAGTCATGGAGATTCTGTTGAGCAATTCCTACAGTATAAATTGACTGAGACAAATGTTTTGAATTAATACTAATGATACGTGTCAACTCCCAAGTTGTAACTGAGGGTTTACCAAAAGGATACTCTGATCTTTATGATTATGTTCTTCCAGGCTTTATTTGAAGAAAAGCAATGGGATTACCTAGTCGACCAATTTAAGCAAGAGTTTTGCAGATTGTATGGCATGACTCTTGAGCCTTTGTTGAACATATATCTGCAAGCAGGCTTGTCGGCTCTAAAAACTCCGTATCCATACTTTCTGATTCTTCGCCATATATTCTACTAGATTTTCAAGTATTCCTATGCTAAAAATCTCAGGACAATTTGGCTATTATGACTGCTGTTGCTATTTTGGTCAAAGACCAGGTTTCAAAATAATGTGGATTCAAATGATTGAAGCTAGTTCAATCTATTGCTACTGGTAACTGGCAGCAGTCTTGTAAGCCAATTCTTTCTTCTTCTCCTCTTTTTTTTTTTTGGGGTGGGGGGGATTAAGAGCAAATTTGGCTGAGCCTAAAAAGTTTACTTACAAGTTACAAGTGAATAAGTTCTAAACTAAGTGTTTTTTTCATTGGTCAAAGTTGGAAATAAGTAAGTTACTTAGCCAAACATGCTCTAAACGTGAAACAAAAAGTTGCTTAAAAGTAACTTTTACATTTTTTAAGATTAGCCAAACATAATGTTGCTCTCTTCTGAGTTTTGTGGATGATGGTTCCATCTGTTTGGTTGAGTAATTTCCATGACTATCCTTGTCCAAGCTTTTACCTTGACACGATTCAGATTCTGTTTCGAAGATGATTGCACGAAGGAGGATCCTCTATCACAGGAGAGCTTCCGCAAATTAGCACAGCCGCTACCATATTCAAAGCAGCATCATTCGAAACTTGTTTGTTACATAAGTAAAGAACTAATGGATACCGAGAATCCACCACTCGTCTTGCCCAATGGCTACGTCTACAGCACTAAGGTCTTCCCTGTTCCAAATGTCAGGTTTTGTACGAGCATGTTTGTATTTGCATGTGGACATTCTAATTGTGGTTTCTATATGCAGGCTCTTGAAGACATGGCGAGGAAAAATAATGGTAAAATCACGTGTCCAAGAACTGGTTTGGTTTGCAACTATACCGATGTTGTCAAAGCGTATATCTCGTAACTTCAAGATCACCTACTGATAGTCTGATTTTCTCTCGGTTGGCAACTGCTTTGTTGATTATGCATCTGCTCACAGCTGTGTAGAATTGCTCTGCCCTTTGGATAGTTTTCATGCCATGAATTGGCACCCCACATGTATATAAGCAAAACAGTACTTCTAAATTTGTAGTTATTGCTTGTTATTTGAACTAAAAACTGATAATCATTCAAATTGAAAGTGTTGATTTAGCATTTGGTAACTGTGAAAATCCATGAGAAGGTCTTTGGTCTCTCTCTCTCTCTCTGCTTCTTGAATTTATCGATCGATCAAGTTTGAATTGGACAGAACCAACCAGTTTAGATCAATTGATTTGATTTGATTTGGGACTATGATGTATAAACTAAATTAAAACACAACTCTAAAGATGATTGCACGTTGCAACATGTTTGGCCAACTTCAAGAGTAGGGGTGAGTGTGGTTTTATATGATTCGGTTTTCTTGAGGATCGAACCGAGAACGAATGATTATACTAACTATTGATTTTATCTGAAAACCAAATGGTTCTGCTTTGGTTTGATTTTATAACCAAAAGTTTTAAAATAATAATGCAAAAAAGTGTTTGAGGAAGGGAATTTTGATTTATGATGAAGTGGAAATATGTCTATATGTGAATTTTTGATGGTCAGAATGTTTGATTTAAAATTAATTAATTTTTGTGTAAGAAAAATAAAGAAATTAGTAAATTATGTGATTGAACGAGGGGTGAACAACAAATAACATCAACAATATTAATTATTAAAATTAAAAAAAATTTAATTAGTAAATTAGAATCTATTCGTGTTCTTGATTCTGGGTCTTGAACTAGAATCAGAACCTCGATTATAGGAATAAGAACCATTTAATACTTATTTGGAATTGAACTAAAATGATTGGTTCTAATTTTTCGATATTCAAAAGTTATTTCTACGTAAAAAAAAAAAAAAAAATTAAAACATATTTAGATTCTTATGTGAAAAATATGTTGGTTAAATTAAAAACAATCAATTCACTTATTTTCAACTTCAATTATAAGAATTTATGTATTTTTAAACTTTCGGATATAAACAGCACAAACTCAACATTTAATTAATTATTGAGTTTTTTTTTCTTGCTTTTGTTTTGATTATGAGAATAGATTATTTTTTTGATATTATTTTTGTTATTAAATTTTTTATTTGAAAACAGATTGGTCAGATTCTACCTATGTACTAATTAATTAAATTAAATAAGTTTTCTTTTTCACTTTTCTCATTTTACTCTCTAGTTCGAAGTTTACGATTGTTAGCTTCTCTCCAAAGCTTCTCCGTTCCTTCTCTTCCCCAATCCAAAATCAAAACCCTAATCGATAAACCAGTGAAATTGAACCAAATTACGATTGTTAGTTTCTCTCCAAATCCGTCCAAGGATCTTTAATTCTTTCTTCTCTGACTTATTGTACGCTCTTTCAATTAGGTAAAAACACTATATGTATCTATTAATATATAATTATATTATATTTATCACCAACCGTAAAAAGGTTTATTCTGCTACAAACACAAAAAAAATATTTATTTGTCCGTTACTACGTCTTTGTCCTCCCAAAACAAAACTCATATCTCTTTCTCAATTATTCTATTTCTCTATATTCTTCTCCATATTCATCAAAATCGAAATCAGCTCAAACAAATCTATCTCTCTCTCATTATTCTTAACTCCAAAATCCATTAAAATTTGCTACATTCGAATTCCACTGCAAATAAAAAGCGGCATACGTTATAATAATAATAAGTTCTTCACGGTTTAAGATGTTTTTTCAGGCTTGGATCCTAATTCTTCATTGACTGAAAAGATACCATCACGTGTATGTTTCTTTAAATTTTGGGAAAGACGGTCATTTTCGTCAATTATCACCGAGGAGTTAACTCTGCTGCTACTAGCACAACAAAAAGCACAAAAAAATTTCCTCCTGTCCGTCACAACGTCTGCAAAATCCGAGCGAACCCCCCCTCCCTCTCGCTCAATCGTCTCCAGTTAACCCCCCCTCTCCAGATTTTCTCCCTTCTTCTCAACCCTCAATCGGTGGGTGTAATATCCACTAATTGATACCAGCCCTGTTTTAAGTCATACCTACAACAGGGAAGGCTGCGGCTACTCATAGAACAGGGACAGCGGCTAAGGGTTTCTCGGCACCAATTTATCTTCAGTTGCAGTGATTTCTTCTCAACTTCTTCATCATCAAACTTGGAAGGTAGTGTCAGATTTATTTCTGTGAAAGTAGGCTTTATATGTTGATTTCGCACTCGATTTGATTGTTGTGAATGATTTTATTTCACTACAACATCGGCTTATAGCCATTCTTATCTTCTAGCTCCTTAGAATTTATTTTTTATTTTTTCCAAAATTGTTGTTTCTTGATGGTAATCTTGCTTCCGTAACAGCAATTTTCTCTTCAATATCTCTCTTGAATTTTTGAATGTGATGATTGTTTATGGCTTTCTCCTTGCTTTTAGAACGGTGAAATACCCAGGACCAAAATCCAGTGCAGTTGCCCCCTACGGCTACTCCTGTCATTTTGGCATTAGAAGGTAGGTAGTCTGTAACAAGTCCCTTGAGGTTGAATGTTTCCTGGGTAGATGATAACATGTATAGTTACTTGAACTTTATTTGCATTTCCACTTAAATCCTTTCAAATGCTTTCAGCAGTCTTCAAATCATTAACTGCAATTACAATTCACTTCAGTGGCTTCATAGAATTTGGAATTTAGTGCATAGAAGTGGAAGAGGAAATTTGTAGCTGGCATTCAAACATCTACAAAAATATTTTTCTATTAGATTTTGTTTTTTATTATTTCCCTATCCAACAATGAATAGATTGGGAGGTCATTTGTCAATTCCAAGTTGAAGACTATCCGCAGTTCTGTGCAGTTGCAGTTGCAATTGCAATTTGGATATCTGGATTCAAGGTCTGTATGTCTTCTTCCAGCTGATCCTATGAAATTCAGAGTCTTGTTCTAGATGCGTGATCTTTGATTGCTAGTCTGATTGGAATGGATCGTTTAAGTTTGACGTTCATATAGTGGACATATATGTAATCAATTTTCTCATCTGGTTGAGCAGATAGTGCTGCTGCTTCGGCTTGTTCCTTTACTTCCATTTAACATGTTGAACTACCTCTTATCCGTGACTCTAGTCTCCATTGGACATTACATGCTAGCTTAATGGTTGGGAATGATGGCATGCACTTCTAAAATAATTATCTCTTTATTAATGACATGGCAATGAATTAATTAACGGCATTTTAGGTTGTTGTCATTGTTGAAAACCTTTACATTCTAAAAAATTCTATGCTATATATACCTGCTACATATACCTTAATGGACATTACATGCTAGCTTCAGGGGTCTATTGCGTGAATTCATAACACAATTTATTTTCTTACTGCATGAATTCCACAGTTGCAATTTATTTTATGTCCTGTTTATTTATCATATTTTGATTTGGATCCAAAAATTGATTTTGATTTGCCTTCCATACACTTGCTTCATCCAATGGTGATTGATTTGGATCCAAAAATTAATGAAGATAGAGCAAAGTTGTCAAATTTTGTATTTCATAATAGATCCTACGGCCGGATCCCACCGTGTTGAAGCGGTATACTAGTTTGGCGTCTCCACATTCCTCCGTGCCATTCGCTAAACTCGTCACTGTTACTGAAAGTCTATCTCGGTTTGGATATATTCAATATTCACACTTGCAGTCGTCGGTGAAAAATTCAAGAGGCCATCCGATATTATGATCAGATAGCATTCAAAAGCGACAAATGGGTAGCCACGAGGCATTAAGTGTTGATCCATTTAAACGGTACTTTGTTAAACCGCTCTGTGATTGATGCTTTCTTTTGATTTTCATTTTAGCGCTTTTGATTCTAAGTTGCCTTGTATATTTAGTTTTTAACTGGAATTTTATTTTTGTTTCCTGAAAAATAAACAAAAGATTGGTCAAACTTGCTGCAAGGGCATTTTATGATGACATAACTACGAAGGGTGATAAACAGCCCAAGACTGGAAGAAGTGACAACAGAGGAATCGCAGTGGTCGTACTTGATGCTCTCACCAGGTAATTGTCCTTTCTCTTCTGAAAAATTCTTTGACAGTACTATTATATTATTGAGTAATATTTTGATGTATTATGTATTTCCCATAAAATTTAGTTTACTACTATTTGCACGGCACTTGGAGGACAGGATATTAACTTTTGAATGTCTTGTTCTATTTGGTGATTGAAGGGATCTCTCTATATTGTGTTATTTTATGCATGTATATTGTATGTCCAGCAATAGCAAAATAAGCTTATTTTGAATAAACTTGGGATTGGCCACACTAGCACTTTTTGGCCACTCGGTCAGCACACACAGATATTTATTTAAAGTGTCTCTATATGCTGAGAGATCAATATATATTTTATTTGTTTCCAGGGTAGTTACAGTCAAATTACTTTATTCTAGTTATCTGTTTTTTTTTATTCTTTTATGTATGGGTGGTATGTGTATAACCTATGAAGCTCTAAATTTATGTTCTATTTCAGACGTCAGTGGGTAAGGGAAGAAGATTTGGCTAAGGACTTGAAGCTACACTCGAAACAACTTCGTCGGACTTTGAGATTCTTTGAAGAAGAAAAATTGGTCACTAGGGATCACCGTAAGGAGGTCTGTTTACCCTCAGTGATGTGGCCCAAATTCTTTTGTTGCCTTTCTTTACATATTCCACTGACGTTAGTTTGGTTTTTGTTTATCCTTGACTGTCTTGCAGTGTCTGCTTATCCTATTTATAAACACTTGATGATTTTCTAAGTTGTTTTATGTCGTAATAGCATCTAGAAATTGTATTTTGTAACAGCCATCTGTTTTTTGGGTTTTCAACGTCATGTTGTTTGGTAGACTTGATTTCTTTTTAACCTTAAGGCCTGATGGCATTATGCATGGAGAGTCCAAATATGCATTTGTATTCCAACACAACCTTAAAGGGTAAAAATTGCAAGAGGTTACCCAACTTTGAGCAGAATTTCATTTTAGTCACTCAACGTTTTTTGTTCCAAACTCATTGCTAAAGTCTCAATTTCATTTCAATTGGTCACCAATGATAATTTTGGCCCAAAATTTAGTGTTCTTTCATCCAATGGTAAATGGATTTTCTTACGTGGACTATATAGACCTTAATAAGGGTTCGTTAGTCATCCAATTGTGCAATAATCACATGTTTTGACTTGTAAAAGTTGCTTTTACATAACACGCTATAGTGCATTTTAATAGCAAGACTTTCATAATAAAACTGCAAGTTTGCATTGCTTTTCAACCAATGTTTCAAACTAACAGCAGAAGGAGCCCACACAAGAAAATCTATCTGCCACGTAGATAAGGACGTCAAATCTTGTGACAGAATCTTTATTGGTGACCAAATTGAAACTTCGGTGATGAGTTTGGAACTAAAAAGTTTGAGTGAAAAAAAATGAACTTTGCTCAAAGTTGGGTGACCTCCATTTTTTTCCCCAACCTTGATTATGTTTGGCAGTTCAGTCCAGCTATGTTACTGTTTGGGCCATGCAGATGTGAAATATCACATTCCAAAATCGAACTTGGGTCTGCTTTTGTTGCAAACGTGAACTGTCATCCTTATTTATGTTATATGTTAGCCCACATTTCCGGAATGCTTTCACGTTTAATTCATGTGCTAGCTGCACTTCCTGCCCTAAAACATTACAGTGGATACATGGTTCCACTTGCTAACAAAACGTTTGACTTTTTTTTTTTTTTTTTTTTTGATCCAGTTTATATGCTACTAAATATATGAAGGATGTGTAATTTTTGTTTATTCTAATAAACATTTGCTATTAAATATTTTTCTATGATATAATTAGAAGTGAAGGATATAATTTAAAAATTTCGCATCAAGTATCTTCACTCTTAAATTTGATTAAAAAGGCTAGTATTTATAAGACACAAATTTGATTCTTAAAAGGCTAGTTGTCTAGAGTCAGTAGTTCCCAAATCAATTTCTATTAACATATTGCCAAGTTTTCACTTTGTTTTCTCAAAGCTCGTCTATTTTATTTGCAAATTTTATGGTTCAATGACAATCATTCTTAGTTGTGTTTGAAATCTGTCTTCCTCTGTAGTTAGCTTTAGTCATTTGTTGTCTGTCATGTTGTTTCTGGTATTGTCTCATTGATATTGTTGCAGACTGCAAAAGGTGCAAAAATATACAGTGCTGCTGTTGCTGCCACAGGGGATGGTCAACCGGGTGGGAGAGAAGGAGATGAAAAACTTAAGATGCATACTCATTCATATTGCTGTCTAGATTATGCACAGGTTAGTAGCTCCCCTCCCTCCTGCGGGCTGTAGAAAACAATCTATTTTGTAGATTTACAATGTCTACTATATGCACTACTTTAGTACGAAAAAAAATATCTCAGGTTCAAATGAACGAGTTTGAGCAAACAGAACTTCAATCCAACCTCAAGTTCAAGTTAATGCCTTGAACCCATGAATGACAGGTCACTGTTAATAAGCTGAATACTGCCATCTGCATAGTATTTAAATAATTGAAGCCAGTCAATTCAGTGCTTTAGAAAAGAAAATGAGTTACTGACATTTAATTTTTGGGGAAGATAGAGCTAGGACTGAAGAGTTTCTAGGTACAAAGTTATTCCTGAATCTTGAGGAATTCTCCAGCAATTAGAAGCCTCATCAAGCACCAGTGTAGATCCTCAAGTCCTCTTTATATGTTTTTAATTTGAATGATTAAAGCAAAAGGAAAAGAAGGGACGAGAGAGTGTAAAGTAGGAGAAGGAATCAGGGAGAAATAAAGATTCAAAACACCAGAGAGTGGGAGATAGGAGAGTTGAAAGAAAGGTGGTAGACAGAAGACCATAGAAATGAATGGCATAGGAGATGGAAGACAGAACAGGACTGTAGCTAATTGGCTATTACATCATGGCTGCAAAGGTTCAATATGCTCTTTTGGGGGGAATATTTGACCCATGTGCATTTTCCAAGACTTGCAAGTGTCCAACTCAAATAATATTTCATCGAGTGAAGTAGTTGCTTTGGTTCATATACTAGTTGGGAAGTTGATATTTAATTGATTTTTTTAACTCTATCAACTGTAATCCCTAATTTATGTTGCACTGCAAAATTCAGTTGCATGCCTGTTCCTTCTGATGAAAGTTTTTATATGTTGGTTGGCTTATTGTTTACATTTCCTGAAATTTGTTGGGTGTTGAATGTGATGGTTTTATGGTCTCTTCTCTGGTTTTGTACAGTTCACATAGCCAATTTCTTATTTAGTTATTACTATCTATGACTCATAATGCTTTGCATACTGTTGGTATTTTCTTGAAACTTGTTAGATGAATCTAGATTGTCAATCACTCTATGAACGAAATATGAAAGTTAAGAAACTGTTTGCAGATATATGATGTGGTAAGATACAGATTACACCGCATGAAGAAAAAGCTAAAGGATGAACTAGAAAGCAAGAACACAGTTCAGGAGTACATATGCCCCAATTGCAGTAAAAGGTATCTGTTTTTACTACTGGCATGTCTTCTCTTCGAGCCCTCTTTTTGTTTTTTTCAGAATTTATTGGATACGAAAGTCCAGATACACTGCCCTGGATGCGCTCCGGTTGATTTCCCCACACGACGAATACTTTCACTGTGAGAGTTGCGATGGGGTACTTGTGGCTGAAGCTGACAAACTAGCTGCCCAAGAACTGGGAGATGGAGATGACAATGCCAGGAGAAGGCGCCATGAAAAGTTGAAAGATATGCTACAAAATATGGAGGTTTGTCGTCTTTCTAGTTCATACTTGTCCTGGATTGGTACGTGTCAACCATTTTTGCTTATACACTGAAAGGGAGATTTGCTCTACCTTATTATTTATTGTCTAGATCACAATTATGAGTGTGTTTATTTCGCTCGAAAGTTTTTTTTTTTTTGGGGTGCGGGCTATGGAGTTTATTTAAATCATACTAGTATAAGGAAGAGCATTAAGTGGGAAACCAAGAAGCGAGTTGAGCAGCAAGTTTTTGGATCTTCTAGTTATGTGTTTTGCCTAGAAAGATACACACACATGGAAGTACATCTAAGATGTGTCCTATTTAAACTTTAAGAGCCACAGATTTTTATTAATCTGATATTTACATTGTTTCAAAGAGATAACAGTCTAGGCCTTCTTTTGGCATATTTTGATAATTTTGGTTGGTAAACCACCTGCAGCCTTTGGAAATATATCTCAGATTCGTGTTTGATTTCTTGACGTTGAAGAGTTAAGGAAAGGAATCTTTTTGCCAGCCATCATGCAAAGTTTGGGGATTGCATTGCTGGCCAACTTTTTTGGCCACTCTCATCAAAATTGTTGAATATACCATTTTATTTCTTTTTAGTTTCTTACCCAAAGGAAGTTGGAGATAAGACCAAATCTGGGTGAAATGGGCTTTTCTGGCTGTTTCATTTGGAGGAAATCTTAGAGATGCACTAGAAGAATCTTTCTAGTTAACAAGGTTGATAGTATACCTGAACAAAACTATTTTCTTCTGCTAGGGATTTTTTTTTGAATCAAGAGCTGTGTTTTGCCTGGATTTCTTTTTTCTTCCCCTCATTTTCATTTCAAACAAACAAATTGGTTGCAATCTTGTTATGTGGATAAGACTCAAGCTTCAGTAGCCTTCAAGGTGGATGACAGTAGATTTCCAGTTACAATTGTGACCATAACTTCTATTTCCAAAAGAGCAATGTGCCTCATTACACTGCAGGCACATAACACGATCATCAGGGAATGAAGCCTTGTAGTTTTGTAGAAGGTTATTTGTTAATCTTTTCATGGACCAAAAGTCGGGGAAAGTCAAATGAAAACCATCCTGGAGTATATTTATGCATGTAGCTTGGTCATGTCAAATCAGTTGAACTAGTGCCCTGTTGTGAAGATGGAATGTAGGTCAGCACTTTAATGTCCTTCTGATGATAGAATGAGGATAGGTCAGCCCGTGAGAGGATGAACTAATGGGAACCATGGAATGGCTAGTGTATTTACAATAAGCGGAATTTTCAGGTTTCACACTAGTTCTTCAATAGCGCGCGTGCAATAATGGCCAAATGTAGCCAATTGGATTCAGGAGATGCCTTCTTGCTTACTACTTGGGCTATTCTGAACTAGTCATGAATCCTTTTTCATAAACTATTGGAGCCACAACCAGCTTCATTAGACATTATCAATATGAGCATATGTGTGTGATAATTCGTTCACTAAGGTTGTACAATTTTTATATTGCTCGTTGAAAACTATACTTCTTTTATTTTTTTAAATGGATTGTGTGGATTTTGTGCCTTCGACTCCTTTTTTTTAATCAATTTTTTTTAATGAGTACAGGAACAACTGAAACCATTGATGGATCAACTCGGAAGAGTGAAGGACTTGACTGTTCCTGAATTTGGAAGCCTTCAAGCTTGGGAACTTCAGAATGCTGCTGGTCGAGCAGCAAATGGAGATCATGGGAATGATCCTTCCAAATCTTCACAGGGGTTTGGATTTGGTGGAACGCCTATGCCCTATGTTGGAGAGACAAAGGTGACTAGCTCCTCAACCTTTTCCCCTTTCACTTATAAATTTCCTGATTTCTTATATTATTCTTGTTTTTATTTCCCTTACTTGGGCAAAGCGGGGGAGTCAGAAATTTGAGAATGGGTTACATATGTTGATGTCCGTGTCACGCCCACTAACCATAATATCTAATTAAAGAAAGTCTAATAGAAATACTTAAAATAACTTCCATGCAACCGAAATTCATGGAGACATATGACCTATATTTTGCAAACTGAGTTAGATTTATAAATGGCAATAACTCTTTGATCATAAACAGAATGTATGTTAGCTTAAATATGACAACTACAGTTTACAACGTTGTGAATTTACAGTATAAATATACAACTCAAAACACGATTCTCAAACTATAACAGTAAGCTTCCAAATCATAGCCTCGACAGGTCTACTTTCATGTATCCAAAGCTTCAAAATCCTTAGGAGTTCTTGACAACCGGCAATGAGACTATGGAATATCCGATCTTCTGTGCTCACGAGCAATGCAAGACTGTGTGAGCTAAAGGCTCCATAAGTAAAGACATTGCACGTCTGAAATGAATATGAAATTGACTATTATAGAACGATCTCATGGCATCATGAAAAATTCTCATCCTTTTATGGAAGAGGGAGAATATAAGCATTAACATGTTTGAAATCTTTGACTCGAAATCATTTTCTTGCTCCCCTTCACCCATTGCTTTGCTTATGCAATGCCATAACTATTATAATGGTCAAATATCATTACATAACATGGTGTACCGAAGATCGCCTTAGGTCATCTTGCTTCCTACTCTCCCGTGATACTTCTGAGAAGTTATCCTTACCATTCTATTATATTGCACGTCATTTATGCCTTCAGTGTCATAGCGCAAGGGTGAAAATCATTTCTCATAGAACTTGTGTTTGGTTCCTCAAAACATGACTGTACATGCTAGGATTTTTCATCAATCATGTTCTTGCTAGTGCGATGCCACCACGATGGGACTGGCAACACCACATTATTTATCATGTCATTTAGCATATGAAGTCATATTAACAGCAAGCATATTACATGTTTCGAGAAGGGGAAATTGAGCTATTGGTCTTTGACCTATTGTTGCAATACCAAGTTGGTTCCCAACCTTTAGAAAGAGGAAATTGGTTCCCAACCTTTCATTATAGTTGCACAGCGATGAAAACTGTCCAATTATCTTTAGAATCTTCATGTGGTCCTTGCATATCCAACTATTTAAAGCTTGGTTTTGCTTCCCAACTTGGACTATTGCCCAGAAATTTGAAGTGAGACACGTTTTCATTAGGGTCACATGATAATTTAAAAAAGATCTGAATGCTTCCCATCATTGGTGACTCATTGTGCAAGTATAATAAATGGTTGGGGACCAACTTGCTAATGGGACAAATGGTGCAATTTTTTCTTTTGAGAATGCAAATGGTCTTGCTCGGTCCTTGTTTTCTCCAAGCAAGACTCTGTTTATATATTCCGTTCCCAAGCATACCAATTTCACATATGAACCTTTAACACACGTAAATTCGAGGAAAAGAGTTGAGAAAATATTTCCAAAATAATTGAAAGGAACTAATTTTGCAAAACCGACGTTAGTTTTGTGCAATAACCCTTTGTCTTCTTTTTCACAATCACTTTGAACCAACTTTTAGAGCTTAGGGTTGAAGAATGGAATGCGAAATGACATTTGAAGGTCTTGCAAGGTGAGAAAGCCTGTTGTTAGAGATAATAGAAGGCTTATATAGGGAGTGGGCAAAACAGGCTTGTACTGTCCCTAAGCATGAAGTAGAATTTTCTGTAAAATTAGTTTTTTCACTGAACCTTCCAAGTCCAGATCCAGTGACATCCTGTTTTGACGTGATTGTAACCTTTTTCCACTTGCACATAAATTAATTTGTTTTCCCAATTATTTTCCAACCGTGTCTTGGTTTCTCGCATGAACCCTCTCCCAATCCCGACTAAATGACCAAAAAGAGATATAAACCTATATGGACCTCATATAAATTCATCTAACATATTATAAATCATAATCACATCCCGCAACTTGGTTTACCAAAAATCTTGATGTATTGTGTAATGCCGAATACCCTCAACGGTGATAACTGACAATAAAATGCTTATCTATCAACGCCAAAGTCCATAATTCAATATATCCATCATTGTAACTTTATATCCTCATCATCATATATAATCGTGCTAGCCCTTTTGGTTGAGGGATACCTGAAGTTCGGTATCAAATAAACACTTAAAAGTCTAAATATAACTTACTGAGGACAAGGTGCAAATCATCATTGTATAATGCCATGAATTAGAGATGCACAAGTGAAATTACATTAGAACTTAATTAATAAGTACTGTATCCAGTTGTAATGTTTAGGGAACCAGACATTAGCCTAAGCATATTATTGGCTATGGTCAAATTTGGGTGAGGGGAGTTTGCGCCTCTTTATTGTCTAAATGTGCCGTTCTTGTGCAGTAGTTTTCTAAGTACTTAATCCATGTTGCAATTCATTCTTTGAATTTTGATATACATGCTCAATCATCATAATGTACTTATCTGTATGAATATTTCAAAGCATGCTTCCTACGTTAATTTGGATTTTCCTGCAAAAGTCCAAGATAAATATGTTCCTGAGCTGTTTGGATTCCGTAAGTTCGATTATGTCATGTCTGAGGTTTAGGAGAGTGTCATTGGTATCATTATTGGGTTATGATTGATGGGGGATCCCCTGAAATTGAAAGCAATAACTTGAAGCATAAAAAGTGTGTTTCTTGATAAAAATTAACAATAATTAGCTGAAAGGTATAATGATGATCCTGAGGTTTGGATGGAGTTATCACCTTTTCTAATCTAAGGATGTTATAAATATTCATATCGTTCTCATACCCCTAAGTTTTGGCTTTGTTTTCTTTTGAAATAAGAATGACATGGATTTATATTATACTTTCTGATTGTTCCTTATGTTGGCAGTTTCTTATTAGAGGACTACTAATAGTTATGATGGAAGCATTTTCTTATTATGTGATTATAAGAAACTATTATTGACATGAAAGAAATTTCTGCCATCTGTGGATAGTGAAAACCCGAAGCTTGTTTTGGCAGGTTGAAGTTGATTTCTCCGGAATTGATGGAAAAGGAGAGATTAAATCGGAGAATGGAAATGCACCTATGAAAGTTTTGCCTCCTTGGATGATAAGGCAAGGAATGAAACTTACAGAAGAGCAGCGTGGAGAGACCAAGCAAGAGGCAAAGATGGCTGGTAGTTTAACAGCTGTAGAATCATCAGATGACAAAAAAATCACAGATGAAAAAGATGATGTGAAGAATATACAGGTTTGTTTAGATTTATTCTCTTTTCCTCTCATACTTCATATAAAAAGGTTCCATAAATGCCATAACCAATTCTTGCTCACCTTTGTAGCCTTATGTTCTCTATTTCAATAAATAAAAAAACATTGAAAGTTTTTATGATTATAACGTTCTGGAAATCTTGTTTGAGATTTTCTGTATGTTGTAGGATGAATATGTTAAAGCTTATTATGCTGCTCTACTTAAGCGGCAACGTGAACAAGAAGCACATGACGACAGCAAGCACCAAACGTCAGATGCGACCACCTCTAATGGGGTTACCATGCCCACTGAGCGTCAAGTTGGCATGAAGTCGAAACGTGGTGATGAGTACGAGGGAGATGATGTTGAATGGGATGAGGAACCTCCTGCA
The DNA here is from genome assembly GCA_030279155.1 of Forsythia viridissima. NCBI lineage: Eukaryota > Viridiplantae > Streptophyta > Magnoliopsida > Lamiales > Oleaceae > Forsythia > Forsythia viridissima. Next base: position 35,372,358 of record CM059033.1, on the reverse strand, counting down.
GGTATTATCAACAAGCATTTAAATTTACTTTGGAGTTGTCGGTGACATGAATGCTGTGACATAAGTAACACAATAACACTAGATACAAGTCTTCAATGAATTTAAATCTCTTTTAACTGTGTAGTTGGTGTAGATATCCCTGTTGTGTCAAAACACTGCTTGATGGATGTCTTATCTGGAAATTAAATAAAACACTACTTGCAGTGAGGCAAAATATTATTAGTGGTTTTCAATAATTTCTCAGTACAAGTGGTTTTGCATTATGTGATTCACAATGCAGGATTTTTACGAATCACTCCTACATAAGCATGAAGTTTGACAGGCTGAAAGTGTTACCCATTTTGGTGATATGAAAAAAATATGAATTCCTGTATAATAATATACTTGTGCATGGAAGAAAATTTTCATTACGTTCTTTAGTCAACCGCTTGTTTTATTGCTTTTTATTGTTTCTCTTAGGCACTTGGCACGGGGAGCCTATGTAATACTTGGTTTCCCATAAAATTTGTTTCCCCTTGACGGCTACTGGATACTGATACAGATATTGAGGCATTATGGTAATTTTGGCTTGACTGTGTTTAACAGTGCTTACATTTATGCTTTATTTCAGGTAGCTCGGCCAAGAATTTCAAAGTTCACGACTTAAATGTAGAAGCAGAAGCTTCAGACGGGGATGAGGATGAGGATGACATTGACTGGGAGGAAGGTTGAAGAACCACCAAGTCGCATGCTTTTATGAAATTGCCGTGGGTTCGGGAGTTTATGCAGGTTTTAAAAGACAACATTTGGAATGGTTCACAAAATATTGATGTTGCTTTAAGCTTTTAGAAAACAGAGGCATTTGAAAATGGTTCCAAATAGGTGCTACGTTTTCTGTTATTAAGATATTTCTACTGTAAAAACTGATCAACGTTAGATGGACTCTGCCTCTATTCAATGTTAGTCGCAGCAATGATTAGTTGTTGTATTAAACCAAATTGGACCGTTTTATAATTAAAAAAGCTTTGTATTTCTACTGTTCCAATTTCATAAAGATTAACTTCAATCTCAAGGTTTTATTATATACATGATCCATTGTTGGACTTGGATTGCTTTCTACCGCCATGCTTCGAAAGATCGCAAATGCAAAGATATTTGGAGCAATTATATTAAGGGTGTGTTTGATTGGTTTAAATTTTCCATGGAAATTGGATTTTTTCCACCTATTTTCTAACTTGTTTGTTTGATTGTCAAAAATTTTTCATGGAAAAAGAATTTTCTCACCTATTTTCTTTGTTGTGTTTGATTGTAACTTTTTTTTTTCCATGGAATTTTTTTTTCTCATTTTCCTACTTTTGGCCACATTTTATTTGTTTTCAAGGAAAATATTTTTTTTGTGGGATAGGAGAATTTATTTTCCATGGAAAATTTGTTAACTTTTTTCAACCTATTTATTTTCTATAGAAAATGTGTTAACCTTTTCCAATCCATAATTTCTTAGTAATTTATTTCTATGGAAAATATTTTCTTTCCACCCAAATTTTTCACTTGCAATCAAACATAGCCTAAGAGGAAATTGAGGTGGAAATTCTAGTGTCAGAGATAACCACTTCTCACCACGAAAATGTATTAACGTTATGTTGTGCTCTCGTTTCAATGTAGAGGACTTTGGATGACAAATTGTTTATATATTTGTATTTTAGAGAGAACGTCGAAAAAACACTTTCTCATTACTAAAATAAAATAAAATAATGCCCTTGGTTCGTTGCTTACGTTTCAACATTCCTCGCTGAAGTATGACACCATCGTGAATGCATCATAGCATGAAAGCTGAATACTCGATATGTAATATCAATGTGTTATTTTAACAATCGACAAGATTAAAACATCATATAACAAACATTAGTAGATTACATTTTCGAACGAGGAAATGACATCAATTTGTATCCGATCATACGTCAACATTGAACCGAGTTTTCGTGGTGTTAAGATTGAAAGAAATATAAAAAAGTCCAGCATCAAACCGAATTTTCAAATAACATAATGTAAGTTTTATTAATAAAGAAAAAAACAAGTGTACAAAAAGTATTGAGTCCCCTCTTGCTCAATTGTGCACTCTCCCATCTCCATGACTTTAAACAACTCTTTAACTCATTCCCCCCCCCCCCCCCCCCCCCCATCGAAGTATCCCGGTTCTCTTTCTTCACCCATAGTTTAAGCTTCCCGCCAATATTTATAACGATAATATTTTTGTTGTCAATGTGCATAAATCCCTGTTGATAAAAAAGCATAAACATTGATCACTAATTATTAATCGAAACTTAAATATACAAGGTATTTTCTATTAACACTAGATTAAACAATTCTTTCTTTCTACTTTATCCGAGTTGTTATAAATCGTGTCTCCCAAACCCAAAGTAAAACACGCCTCTTATCTTCAGCATTGGTGATGTCGTGGCAGTGTTTGATTGCCCCTTCAGTTGAGTTGTGGATTGTGCTTTCTTGAGATCAATATCAACCATTGGATTAAATCCAATGGCTGTAACTGATTAAGAAGTGATATACTCCCTCATCTCTGAATTGTGGAATCCAATACACGGTTAGTCTTGGTTTAGAGTTTTCTCTCTCCTTCCATCTGAAACCTCTCTGTCTGGCTTCATCTCCTTAGGGTTCTTCTCTGGTTCTTCTCCGTTTTTCCTTTTCTATTCTTTGGGAATAAAGAGTAAGGTTGTTGGCTTAACAGCCGGAGATTAGAGTGAACAGTAAAAGTGGTTCGTCTGGGTCTGGTTTAGGAATCAGTAGATGAACAGTAAATCTTGGTTTGGAGGTTGCCTTTGCTGGAGGAGGTTGTGTTCTTGGGTAGGTTGATTAGGTTATTCTAGTGATCAGGAGAAACCCGTGCCTATTCTTGGTAAGGCAGATTGCAGTGTTCCATGTTGGTTTGTTAACCTGAGCCTTATCTTCATCTGGTGGCTGATGTAAATACAAGTTCTAAAGTTCAGATTATTCTTTAGTGTATAGTTTGCTCTTTTTGTTGTATTGTTCAAAGATTGTAATCCCGTGTTTGAGGGTGTAATCTTAACAAATTGGTATCAGAGCCATTCTCTGAAGTTTCTGGGCTGTGGTCAAGGGTTTGCGATGACAGGTCTATCAAGTTAATGATAGATTTGTCAGATCGCAGATAAACCTCACATTAAGGAACGTGATTCCTGGTATTCTTGATTGCTGGTATTATTCTGCATTTTACCCTCCTGTGGTGATATAATTTCTGGTATTCTGAAAAACTCTTAACAAGTACTGAAGAATTTTGTGTACTGTTTTGACAACAGTATCTGGTAAGGATTTTCTGACCATTGAATATCCTGTGACTAACTGAAAATCTTTAATGTGTGACCTGAATGCTACTTTCATCATTCTCACATGTGCTATGTGTATAATGTGAATTTCTTGAGTCTTGAATGTCGTTTTTGGAGTATATGCTTAAGTGAGCTTTAGAACGTGTTTGGATATAGTGGATTTCATCTACAAATATATCTGGTGTTCTGTTCTGTTTTCTTATTGTTTGTGAAAACCATCATTTGTTCCCTGCATATTTACTTAAAAGAATTAGTAAATGCAGTCTAGAGAAATCACTCATTTTTTAGAATCTGGTATGGGTTCGAGGGTCGAATTGTCAATATTCGATGGAAAGGGTGATTACTCTATCTGGAAACAAAAGATGAGAGCTATTCTGGTTCAACAAAGAGTGGCTAAAGCTCTTGATGACCCAGAAGATTACCCTGATGAATTAAAAGAAAAACCCAATCAAATTGCTGATATGAATGAAATAGCATATAGTTCTATTATTCTTCATTTGTCTGATAACATTGTGAGACAAGTTGATGATTCAAAAACTGCAAGAGAACTGTGGTCTGCTTTGGATGCTTTATTTTTGACAAAAACTTTGCCTAACAAAATCTACCTCCTTGAAAAACTGTTTAGTTTTAAAATGGACACAAGTAAGGATCTGGAATTAAATCTATCTGATTTTAGCATAATTGTTAAAAGTTTGTCTCACAATGGGAAAACCTTTACTGATGAAGACCTTGCTGTGATTTTGTTGAATTCTCTGTCTGACTCCTATAAAGATGTGAAAAATGCTATTAAGTACTCTAGGGATACTTTGACTCAAACAATTGTCATAGATGCTCTTAGGTCTAGAGATCTTGAGGTCAAGAAAGAGTACAGGGGAGGGACAAGGGAGGAAAGTCATTTTGTTAGAGGGAGGTCTGAGAAAAGGGAGGGTAACAACAACTCCAAGAAGTCTAAGAGCAAATCCAAAGGTAGGTCTAAGTCTAGGGATAAGAGTAACAAGAAGTGTTACCACTGTGGTAAGTTAGGTCATTTAAAGAGAGATTGTTATGATTTTAAGATGAAACAGAAAAACCAATCTGTAGAACATCAGAACAATGCTGCTCTTGAAAATGAATTAGATAGCCTACATGTTATGAATGTGTCTGAGGACAATCACAGCCAAGAGTGGATTCTTGACTCTGGTTGTACTTTCCATATGAGTCCTATGAAATCTTGGTTCAATAACTATAAGGATATTGAGCCAAGGAAGGTGTATATGGGGGACAACAACTCTCAGGTTGTTGAGGGTGTTGGGGACATTGCCATTATAATGCATGATGGGATAACTAGAACCATTCATAATGTGAGATATGTTCCTAACCTTAAGAGAAATCTTATAGCTCTAGGGGTTTTAGAAGATGAGGGTTACTGGTTTAAATCTGAGGGTAATGTCTTGAAAATTGGGAGGGGCTCTCTAGTAGTAATGAAAGGACCAAAAAGAAGTGGTCTATACTACCTTCAGGGAGAAGCCCTTTTGGCTAATAGCTCTGACTCTCTCTCTGTAAATGAGGATAGGACAGAGATTTGGCATAAAAGGCTTGGGCATATAGGAAATAAAGGCTTAAAGTTTCTGAATGATCAGCAACTTTTAGGAAAAGATCAGATTTCTACCCTCTCATTTTGTGAAACTTGTGTCTTAGGAAAGTCCCATAGACTTAGCTTTGGTAAGGGGTCACACAATTCTCTTAAGCCTTTGTCTTATATCCATGCTGATCTGTGGGGGCCTGAAAAACACCCCACTCATGGAGGCAAGAGGTATTTCCTTTCTCTGGTAGATGATTACAGTAGGAAACTTTGGATCTTTTTGCTAAGAACTAAAGATGAAGCCTTTGAAAATTTTAAAAATTGGCTGACTTTAGTTGAAAACCAAAAAGAAACCAAGGTCAAGACTTTAAGGACTGACAATGGCCTTGAATTCTGTAATCAAGAGTTTGACCTATTCTGTAGAGAAAAAGGAATCCAGAGGCATAGAACAGTTAGGCACACACCTCAGCAAAATGGGGTTGCAGAAAGATACAATAGAACCATTATGGATAAGGTTAGGTGTATGTTGATTAGTTCTGGTCTGTCTAAAGGTTTTTGGGGTGAAGCAGCTTGCACTGCTGTTTACCTCATTAACAGATCCCCATCTAGTGCTGTTAATTTTAAAACACCCGAGGAAATGTGGGGAGGAAAACCTCCTGACCTCTCACATTTAAGGGTGTTTGGGTGTGCTGCGTATGCTCACCAGAACCAGGGGAAATTGGATGCTAGGGCATCCAAGTGTGTGATGTTAGGATATCCTACAGGTGTTAAAGGGTACAGGTTATGGGTAAGTGAAGAGAGGGGAATTAAGATCATCAATAGTAGGGATGTCATTTTTAATGAGACAGAAATGCCTAAGTATAAGAAGATTGATGATTCCAAAACTGATCAGACCATTAAGGTTGTAACTGAGATTAGAAGGGGAGAGTTAGAAACAGGTGTCCCTGAAAGAGTCCAACCAGATGACCATTTGACTGACATTGATACCCCTGCTAACCCCAATCAATCAGAACCTCCTGTAAGTCCCAATGTTAATACTCAACCTGATGCTAGTGATCAAACTGATATTCAAAACTATCAGTTGGTTAGGGATAGAGATAGAAGACAGATTAGGCCCAATCCCAAGTATAGTTCTCTAAACATGGTTGAGTATGCTCTAGTTTCAGGTGAAGCCTTAGAAAGCTTAGAACTCCTGACCTATGAGGAAGCTGTGAGCTGTTCTAAGTCTAGACAGTGGGTAGAAGCTATGAAGGATGAAATGCAAGCCCTGATTAGGAATGATACCTAGAAATTGGTAGTCAAACCTAAAAATCAGAGGCTAATCCAGTGCAAATGGCTTTATAAACTAAAAGAGGGAAACCGTGATACTGATCCCCCTAGATATAAGGCCAGACTGGTTGCTAAAGACTTCTCTCAAAGAGAAGGCATAGATTACAATGAAGTTTTTTTCCCTGTTGTTAAGTATAAGACTATTAGATTGGTTCTTGCTCTAGTTGTCCAGTTTAACTGGGAATTAGAGCAATTAGATGTCAAAACTGCTTTCTTGCATGGTGAGTTAGAAGAGTCCATTTTCATGTCTCAACCCTTATGCTTTGAAGCTAAAGGGAAGTCTGATCATGTCTGCCATCTTAAGAAGTCCCTGTATGGCCTTAAGCAGTCTCCAAGGCAATGGTACAAACGTTTTGATTCCTTTGTCATAAGAATTGGCTTTAGGAGAAGTCAGTATGATGCTTGCTTCTATTTTAACAACAATCTGAAAGATTGTGTTGTGTATCTCCTCCTTTATGTGGATGATATGCTCTTAGCCAGTAGTAGTAAGGGTGAGATTGAGAAACTAAAGGTTCTTCTTAAGTCTGAGTTTGATATGAAAGATTTAGGCAGTGCTAGAAAGATTTTAGGCATGGTAATCAATAGAGATAGACTTGAAAATAGGCTGACCATAACTCAGGGGTCGTACTTGAATAAGGTAGTCTCTAAGTTTGGCATGAAAGATGCTAAGTCTGTTAATGTGCCCTTAGCTGGCCATATGGTTCTTTCCTCTAATCAGTCTCCTACTAATAATGATGAAAGAAAGGAAATGGAGCACATTCCCTATGCCAATGCTATAGGATCTGTGATGTACTCCATGTTGACAACAAGACCTGACCTTGCCTTTGCCATTAGTCTTCTTAGCAGATTCATGGCCAACCCTGGTAAACCTCACTGGGCTGGTCTAAAGTGGCTTTTAAGGTATATAGCTGGTTCCTTAAACACTGGTCTTGTGTATGTGAAATGCCATGATGCTTTGACTTTAATTGGTTATGTGGATTCTGATTTTGCTGGTGACAGAGACCAACGAAAATCCACAACTGCTTTCTTTTTTACACTTGGTAAAAATTGTATATCATGGAAATCTCAACTTCAGTCTTTAGTGGCTCTTTCAAGCACTGAAGCTGAGTATGTGGCTATCACTGATGCTGTAAAGGAAAGTTTATGGTTAAAAGGTCTTCTTTCTGAAATTGATATTCTTAAAAATAAAGTTCTCCTTTACACTGATAGCCAAAGTGCCTTAATGCTTTGCAAAAACCCTGTTTATCATGAAAGATCAAAGCATATAGAGGTGAAGTATCATTTTGTTAGAGAACAATTAGCTTCTGATGAATTGTCATTGTTAAAAATTGATACCTCTGATAATCCAGCTGACATGGGTACCAAGGTGCTCCCTGTAAGTAAATTCAATTCATGTTTAGCTAAATTGTTAATTGATACTGATTAAATTTCAATGTTTGCAGGGTCATGACTGGGAAGCACAAGGCTATGATGAAACAACAACCATTAAAAATGGATAGCAGTCTGCAATCAAGAATACTGGTATGGGTTAGTGATCTAAGGTGAAGAATGTTATAAATCGTGTCTCCCAAACCCAAAGTAAAACACGCCTCTTATCTTCAGCATTGGTGATGTCGTGGCAGTGTTTGATTGCCCCTTCAGTTGAGTTGTGGATTGTGCTTTCTTGAGATCAATATCAACCATTGGATTAAATCCAATGGCTGTAACTGATTAAGAAGTGATATACTCCCTCATCTCTGAATTGTGGAATCCAATACACGGTTAGTCTTGGTTTAGAGTTTTCTCTCTCCTTCCATCTGAAACCTCTCTGTCTGGCTTCATCTCCTTAGGGTTCTTCTCTGGTTCTTCTCCGTTTTTCCTTTTCTATTCTTTGGGAATAAAGAGTAAGGTTGTTGGCTTAACAGCCGGAGATTAGAGTGAACAGTAAAAGTGGTTCGTCTGGGTCTGGTTTAGGAATCAGTAGATGAACAGTAAATCTTGGTTTGGAGGTTGCCTTTGCTGGAGGAGGTTGTGTTCTTGGGTAGGTTGATTAGGTTATTCTAGTGATCAGGAGAAACCCGTGCCTATTCTTGGTAAGGCAGATTGCAGTGTTCCATGTTGGTTTGTTAACCTGAGCCTTATCTTCATCTGGTGGCTGATGTAAATACAAGTTCTAAAGTTCAGATTATTCTTTAGTGTATAGTTTGCTCTTTTTGTTGTATTGTTCAAAGATTGTAATCCCGTGTTTGAGGGTGTAATCTTAACACGAGTAAAACAATTGTCATCGTTTTCTTCAACGTACTAATTTGTACGACAATATTTTTATTAGAGTTCGTCAGTTAGTATTGTATAAAAGTTCAATCCCGTTGATACGAAAATTCCAAAACACGGACTCGAAGCATGTCTTCTAATATTTGGATCATTCATTCTCTTTACGTATCATATACATCCATACATCATAATAAATTGAAGATTTCTATTTGACGTTGTTGGCATCAGAACTCCATGTCGTCATACTTTTCTTATACCTTCAAACTCATGAATCACTTCATTCTTAAAAGTGATTCCTATATTACCTATAATACATCTTAGTCAATATTTTCGTGGTGTACAATTTGTTGGAAATTGGTTTAAAATTTGAGAAATTAACTAAGTGACTTTGTGTCAATTTGGCCAAAATATACAAACCCGACCCAATCGGTTTAGGCAAAATAGTTTGCCACTTCGCCGCTTCGAGGAAACTAATATTTGGCATCTCGAAACCAATATCGAATGAATGAGAAATTACGGAGAAGGACAATTTTGGGTCAAAAATTTGACCATGCGATCGCACAGGTATTTCTACCTGTGATCGCAATCTGCCTAAATTTTAAGCAAAACGTCTTTGGGTCCTTCCATGCGATCGCATGGTTAAATTAGATCAAGTTCTGTTCTGAATTTTGTACCTTGCGATCGCAGCTTGGTAAAACCATGCGATCGCATAGGTTTGTGTGAACAGACATGTTCTTTTGAAGTGTTGAACGATTTGGTTCCTTACCTTTTCGTTTTCAACCGATTCTCAACGTTAAATAGGACTTTTTGGACGTCCAAAAACAGAGAATTGATACAAAAAACATTTGCATAACATCCATTCATAATTCCTTACTTCTTGAATAAAAAATTCTTGCATTTGTTGCTTGAATTTCTGGTTTTCATTTTTATTTCATCTTTTGGAGTACAAAATCGATTTCCGGTTCGTTGTGCTTGTGGTTTGAAGTGCTTCAACCACAAGTAGGAAGCCGTTGTATCTTGGGAGTCAATTTTCATATACCGTAGGCACCTTTGCGGGACAAAATTGATTTAAGGACAAAGTGTTCAACACTTACCTCGGTTTAATTTTTCATACATTTCATTCGGTTTGATTGATTGCTTTGGAGTCACTTTTCACAGAATCCGCCAACACAATTCTATCCCTCGAAGTACTATAGTTGATAGGCCATCCTTTATGTATTTTCTTTCTCACTGTCTCTGCAAAAATGTCTCTCTATAAACCTATGTTATTCATCCTTGCATTTAGGCTGAAACGTTAGCAGGTGGCCGAGATTTCAATGTGAAGTTCTCTATTTTTGCTATGCATATCCTCTGGTCCTTTACCTTCAGTAGGAAACTTCTTATTAAGTGCATCTCCAACAACGTTAACCTTTCACAAGTGATGACGTGATTATAGCCAGGTTCTAATCATCGACGTTGTCATAGGTTGTGGTCTTTCTGGGTGTAAAATGTATTTTAAGCACTTGACGTAGGTATTCTATTTGTCCAACTCGAAGGACTATATTCAGCCTAGATGACAATGGACAGGAATCAATTCAATACGAAGGAAATATTTAAACCTAAAATAATTATAGCACCCGAGTCAAATAAAGTATACTCAAGTCAAGGCGTTGAAATCAAGTGTTATAAATGTCATGCTCTTTCGTAATTTATGGATTAACATTAGGGAGATGTTGATTCAAGAGTTGCCAATTCTAACATGATTGTAGCCCAATAAGTTGGTTAATTTTAGTGATAATTTCACCATATATTACAAAATATAAAATAATTTTAAAAAATACTATTTAATTTTTTTTTATTTTAAAAATACTATTTTTTTTAATATTTGTTAATAACAAATGTAACACATTTATTATAACTAAAATAACAAATGTAACAATTACAAAAAAAAAAAAAAATAGTATTTTTAGAATAAAACAAATATTGAAGTATTTTAAGAAATTTTTTATTTATCGTGATTATTTATGAAAAAACCCCTTAATTTTTAGGAGATATAAACTGAAAAGTACCCTAGACATTTGGTCAAATATTTTTACATGAGCATAAATGCAGAGGGAGAGTTCAGCAAAAAAAAAAAAGGGCAGATTAGATGATTATAGATTTATTTCACTATTAGGTTAAAAGAATGTCACTTTCATAGGTGAGAATTTAAACTCTAAAAAATTTGGCATTCCAAAAGAAGCATGAAATATGATTCAAACTTCAATAAAATATAGGTTTGCCGAGTCCTCCTGAACAATAAGTTGACGACACCGCCTCCAAGATGTGTGATTGCATTAAATCAAGATGTGAGGCTATCATGCAGTTAATAATCTCAACACAAGTTTAAGAGTCGTTTGAATATATCATATGAAGACATATGGTTATAGAAAATAATAAGTGGAAAGAGTCGAAACACAAGTGAAATAATTAACAATAGCACAATTTTAAATTATTTTTATCACAAGGGAAGAAACTAATGTTTAGGAGGTGATAAATGTACTTTTAGAAAAATAAAGAGACGATGACAACACATTAATGTCGCCAATTCACCCCACTTCATTTTTAACAATCGTACTTTGAAATACATGATGTACAACATTGTTAATGGAGTATTGATGCGAGCTAGGGACCGACGAACCATGGATCGACTAGCCAGGACTCAACACATAGTCCGATAGAAACATTAATGAGGTCACGAGCTAAGAAGATCAATGAGGACATGCAAGGTCTTGTTCAAGCTACGTGGGCTGAAACCGATATCAAAAGTCCGATGCCAACTTTGGTACACTTGATTCAAGCTAAGGATTATATTGGAAGTATATCAGAGTCTAATGACAGATCGGGGGACCAAAAAGAGCGTGAGACAAAGTTGGAGGACCAGAATGTAGATAGGACAGAAATCCGCGCAGAGGCTCAAGGAAAATAACCATGCGATCGCATGGTTATATAGTGCTGCGATCACACGGGTGGCAATTTAGAAGCAGAATGTGTTGGAGCCAAACCATGCGATCACATGGATAATGCCTATGCGATCGCAAGGCGTATTTTCGGAGGAAATCCGGATTTTGGCAAGATTTAGTTTTTTTTTTTCGTTTAGAGCTCTTAATTTTAATTAGTTTTAATTAATTCTAAATTAGATTAGAATTCTTTCAATATTTACTATATACACCTTTTATTGTAAACATCAGACAGTTCAGTATTTTGAGAGATTAATTAAAGTGAGGATTCACTTTCTTCCGTGTTCTTAATTGAACAAACCCTAAAACTTATCAAAGATTTTGCAAACCTTTGTGGCGTTTTCATAACTATGGTTCTTTGATTCAAGAAATCATCGGGTCAAGTTCTTGCGGCCAGATTTTAGCTTTCTTGGGGTTCAGATCAAATCTTTTGTGGGTTCCGAGATTTAACCTTTCTCGGGTTCGCATAAGTTGGTATCAGAGCTTTGGCTCTAAAATCAGGTTCTATCATTTAATTTCTTGTTTTTATCAGATTCATCTTGAATCATATAAAAAAAAAAAAAACAAACACAATATATATATATATATCTCTTTCATCTTCTTCAAGAATTGTTCGTGCATGATCCATACATGCAAAAAAATTAATTATTTCCAGTTCTTGCTTGTTGATTCTTTTTTTTTCGTTTTGAAAAAAAAAAAAATTCTAGAAACGAGCTCTTGAGATTCTTATCATCCAGTGCTTATTTCTTATTCTAGTTTGCTTTTCATCCTTATTCTTTTCGTTGTCTATCTTGTTCTTGTTCGTGTTTTGAATGCCGAGGGAGTTGAAATTCTTGATTGAGTTTAGATAGTTCTTTAGAGAACTTGGTAAGAAATACAAGAGTGAAAAAAGACAAGAGTGGTGAGATTATTATCGGGAAAAAACCATATAGAGCGAAACACGAGTGCAAACACGTGAGGCAGATAAATTTTCTCTTTTCTTTTTTATTTCTTTCTTAATTTTTCAGTTTTAAACAATGTCTAATCATGAAGAAACCACCCCTGGGAGTGAAAACAACCAGTTCTTCTTGTTGAGGGCCATGCAACAACAATTTGATCGTATGAACGTGGTGTTTGACGAGATGAGGGAGACTAATAATGCTTTAAAGGTTACAGTGGAACAACATAGTGCTATGTTTACAACCTTATTAGGCGAACAACAACCTGGGGTTACTTATGATAGGAGACAGGGTAGGCAGTATTATAGCCCTATAGCAGATTTTGAGGATGAGATGGTAGTAGGGAGTGAGGATGGTGAAACCTATAACTATGGGGTTGAGATGGGTAGAATGAGACGTAGGAGAGACATGCGTGAAAGGCCACCTAGAGCGGTTGATTATAGAGGCCAGGGTGGGGTAGATAGAAACCTTGGAAATACTAAAATGAAAATACCTTCATTCCAAGGCAAGAATAATCCTGACGCCTATTTAGAGTGGGAAATGCGGATGGAATTAATATTTGATTGTCATAACTATTTGGAAGAAAAGAAAGTCAAATTAGTAGTAATTGAGTTCACTGAGTATGCTATCATGTGGTGGGATCAATTAGTGACCAATAAAAGGAGAAATCATGAAAGGCCTGTGGAGACCTGGGATGATTTAAAAGCTCTTATGAGGAGGAGATTTATACATAGTCATTACCATAGGGACCTATATCAAAAATTGCAGAGCCTTACTCAAGGTTCAAGTAGTGTAGACGATTACCATAAGGAGATGGAGATGGCTATGATTAGGGCTAATATCGAGGAGGATAGGGAGGCTACCTTAGCTAGGTTTTTGAATGGGTTAAATAGAGATATAGCCAACATAGTTGAGTTACAACACTATGTGGAGTTGGAGGACATGGTGCACATGGCTATGAAGGTAGAAAGGCAGTTGAAACGAAAGGGAGCAGCACGGTATTCCTCGGGATCTAACCCTCCCTGGAAGCCACGGTGGGATAGTACTGACAGGGATGAGATGACTGTTTCAAAGGAGAAGACCGAACCACCTAAGGAAACCAATGTAGTACCTACCAATAACAAACCCAAGGCAGACTTTCAACCTTCTAGGAATAGGGATATTAAATGTTTTAAATGTTTGGGTGTCGGGCACATTGCATCACAATGCCCAAACCGGAGGGTAATGATTTTGCGTGACAATGGGGAGGTGGTATCTGAAGTTGAGAGTGATAGTGATGAAATACCTGAATTGGAGGATATTGGTATAGAATACCCCGTTGAAGGTGTAGCTCTAGTTGCACGGTGTGCTCTTAATGCACAAATTAAGGTAGATGATATGGAGCAGCAGAGAGAGAACATATTTCATACTAGGTGCTATGTTAAAAATAAAGTGTGTAGTCTGATAATAGATAGGGGAAGTTGTACCAATATAGCTAGTACCACGCTTGTTGAGAAACTAGGTTTGTCTATGACAAAATACTCTAGGCCTTATAAGTTACAGTGGCTGAATGAATGTGGGGAGGTCAATGTTAACAAATAAGTTTTAGTGAGCTTTAGTATTGGGAAGTATACTGATGAGGTGATGTGTGATGTGGTCCCTATGCATGCTGGCCATCTTTTGTTGGGTAGACCTTGGCAGTATGATAGAAAAGTGATACATGATGGGTTTCAGAATAGGTACAGCTTTGTCAAAGATGGAAGATCGGTTACTCTTGTCCCATTATCACCAAAACAGGTTTATGAGGACCAATTGAAATTAAATAGCGATGCAGATCAAAAGAAAAAGAGTGAGTTAGAGGCACAAGAACAGACGAGGAGGGAAGAAAAAAATGAGAGCGATGCTGATAATAATTAAAATCACGAGAAAAAACAAAAGTAAGTTTCTATGCAAAAGAAAGAGAGATCAAGAGGGCCCTTTTTGAAAATCAGCCATTGATTTTGCTAGTATACAAGGAGTCCAACCTTGTAATTAGCGACATTAACCACTTCTTCCCCAGTTTAGCTATTTCTTTGTTGCAGGAGTTTGAGGACGTATTTCCTGAAGAGATGCCTAGTACCTTACCACCCATTTGAGGCATCGAACATCAAATTGACTTTGTACTCGGCGCTGTAATTCCAAATTGCCCAACGTACAAAAGTAATCCAGAAGAAACCAAGGAGCTTCAAAGGCAAGTTGAGGAGTTGATGGGTAAATAGTATGTGAGAGAAAGCATGAGTCCATGTGCAGTGCCAGTGCTACTTGAGCCCAAAAAGGATGGGACCTGGAGAATGTGTATTGATTGCAGGGCAGTCAATAACATAACGGTAAAGTATCGTCATCCCATACCTAGATTAGATGATATGCTTGATGATTTGCATGGATCTTGTATTTTTAGTAAAATTGATCTTAAGAGTGGATACCACCAAATCAGAATGAAAGAAGGGGATGAATGGAAAACTGCTTTTAAGAATAAATATGGTTTATATGAATGGTTAGTAATGCCTTCTGGTTTAACTAATGACCCAAGCACTTTTATGAGATTAGTGAACCATGTTTTACGTACTTTCATAGGCAAATTTGTGGTCGTCTACTTTGATGATATTTTAGTAAATAGTAAGAACTTGGATGAGCACATTGAACAATTGCGTTGTGTGCTTAATGCCTTAAGGCATGAAAAACTGTATAGTAATCTTAAAAAGTGTACCTTTTGCATGAAACAAGTTGTTTTCCTTGGCTATGTTGTTAGTACAAATGGTATTGAGGTCGATGAAGAAAAGATTAGGGCCATTAAGGAATGGCCAACATCGAAAAGTCACTGAGGTGAGGAGCTTTCATGGTTTGGCTAGCTTTTACAAGCGTTTTGTTAAAGATTTTAGCACGCTAGCTACACCACTTACTGAAATTATAAAGAAAAGTGTTGGGTTTAATTGGGGCCTTGATCAAGAAAATGCATTTAATATTATTAAAAATAAGTTGTGTTCTGTACCTGTGTTAGCACTACCTAACTTTAACAAAACTTTTGAGATTGAATGTGATGCCTCAGGTATAGGTATTGGAGCTATGTTAATGCAGCAGAAACGACCAATTGCCTATTTTAGTGAAAAACTGGGTGGGCCTGTCTTGAATTACCCAATATATGACAAAGAATTGTACGCTTTGGTGAGAGCCTTGGAAACTTGGCAACATTACCTATGGCCGAAGGAGTTTGTTATCCATACCGATCATGAGTCCCTGAAGCACCTGAAAGGGCAAGGTAAGCTGAATAGGCGGCATGTCAAGTGGGTAGAATTCATCGACACTTTTTCTTATGTCATTCACTACAAACAAGGTAAGGAAAATATTGTGGCTGATGCGTTGTCTAGAAGATACACCCTCATTGCTACTTTAAATACCCGATTATTAGGTTTTGAGTATGTTAAGGACTTATATGCTAATGATAATGATTTTGCTGGTATGTATGGGGCATGTGAGAACAATACTTTTGGACAATATTACAGACTAGATGGCTTCTTGTTTAAAGCAAATAAATTATGTGTGTCTTTTAGTTCTTTACGTGAGTTGCTTGTGCGTGAGGCACATGGGGGAGGCTTAATGGGACCTTTTGGGGTGAGGAAAACTTTGGATGTATTACATGAACATTTCTTCTGGCCTAAAATGAGACGTGATGTAGAAAGATTGTGTGCAAAATGTATCACATGTAAACAGGCCAAATCTAGAGTCTTACCTCATGGTTTGTATACCCCTTTACCCGTACCTAACGAGCCTTGGATTGATATCTCTATGGACTTTGTTTTAGACTTGCCTAGGTCAAAACAAAATAAGGATTCAATTTTCGTGGTTGTTGATATGTTCTCTAAAATGGCGCATTTTATATCTTGTAATAAAACAGATGATGCTACTAACATTGCTGAATTATTCTTTCGAGAAATTGTCTGCCTCCATGGTGTTCCAAAGAGTATTGTTTCTGATCGAGATGTTAAATTTCTTAGCTACTTCTAGAAAGTCTTGTGGGGTAAGTTGGGGACTAAGTTGTTGTTTTCAACTACTTGTCACCCTCAAACGGATGGTGAACTCTATCTACTTTATTACATACTGTAATCCAAAAGAATCTAAAGAATTGGGAGGATTGTTTGCCTTTTATTGAATTTGCATTTAATAGAAGTGTACATTCTACTACGAATATGTCTCCATTCGAAATTGTGTATGGTTTTAATCCATTAACGCCTTTAGATTTGATTCCTCTACCTGTTGATGAAAGGACTAGCTTGGATGGACACAGAAAGGCAGAAAGGGTAAAGCAGCTCCATGAGAGTGTGCGACAACAAATTGAAAAGAAGAATAAACAGTATGCCACCAAAGCCAACAAAGGCCGTAGACAAGTTATCTTGGAACCTGGAGACTGGGTCTAGGTGCATATGAGGAAAGAACGGTTCCCTGCCCGGTGACGGTCTAAACTACACCCTAGGGGGGATGGGCATTATCAAGTCCTTGAACGAATAAATGATAATGCTTATAAAATTGATCTTCTAGGTGAGTTTAATGTTTCGGCTACTTTCAATATTTCTGATCTTTCTCCTTTTGATGCAGGTAATGATTCGAAGTCGAATCCTTTTGGGGAAGGAGGGGATGATACGAGCCAGGGACTGGCGAACCATGGATCGACTAGCCAGGACTCAACACATAGTCCGATAAGAACATTAACGAGGTCACGAGTTAAGAAGATCAATGAGGACATGCAAGGTCTTGTTCAAGCTACGTGGGCTGAAACCGATATCAAAAGTCCGATGCCAACTTTGGTACACTTGATTCAAGCTAAGGACTATATTGGAAGTATATCAGAGTCTAATGGCAGATCCGGGGACCAAAAGGAGCGTGAGACAAAGTTGGAGGACCAGAATATTATCTGGCAGAAATCCGCGCAGAGGCTCAAGGAAAATAACCATGCAATCGCATGGTTATATAGCGCTGCGATCGCACGGGTGGCAATTTAGAAGCAAAATGTGTTGGAGCCAAACCATGCGATCACATGGATAATGCCTATGCGATCGCAAGGCATATTTTCGGAGAAAATCCGGATTTTGGCAAGTTTTAATTTCCTTTTTCGTTTAGAACTCTTAATTTTAATTAGTTTTAATTAATTTTGAATTAGATTAGGATTCTTTTAATGTTTACTATATAAACACCTTTTATTGTAAACATCACACAGTTCAGTATTTTGAGAGATTAATTAAAGTGAGGATTCACTTTCTTCCGTGTTCTTAATTGAACAAACCCTAAAACTTATCAAAGATTTCGCAAACCTTTGTGGCATTTTCATAACTATGGTTCTTTGATTTAAGAAATCATCGGGTCAAGTTCTTGCGGCCATATTTTAGCTTTCTTGGGGTTCAGATCAAATCTTTTGTGGGTTCCGAGATTTAACCCTTCGCGGGTTCGCGTCAAGTATGAAAAAAATTTTGAGCACAAGATCAAATCTTTAGATGCCGGGGAGATATATAATCCATCAAGGAGTTATTGAACGTCAACGGTTCAACTTTCCAAGTACATTCAACAGTGATGAACGAGGATTCTTTCATAGCATGTTAATGCTTTTCAAACACAAATTCCCAGCTCATTTTCAATATTAAGAGGCGTTTCAAGTTAAGATGTAAGAGAGTGTCGCGGAATAACACATTCACCCTCACCACAACTACACCAAACATGTACGTTTAGTTGCGAGAGATTCAACCCATGCCCCCTTCATTTGAAAAAGAATGTCCTATGAACGTTACTTATTTTTTTACTTGGGTACTTAAAATTTTCAAGAACGTTATCTCAAGATATTTTTACCAAATTTTATCTTATAGGCTCTACAATTTCCTAAGTTGAACTGCCATTGCAATTTAAGATGCAAAACAAACATGTTGACATATTAAGCAAATAAAAACACAATGTGTTATCAAATTGTACATCTAGTGGATTCTCAAATTATACAGCAGCATTCCAACAATTAAATTGCATATAATGAATCAATAACTGATGATAAATAATTTTTCCATCCTTCGAGCACGGCTGCGACAGTGGTGGAAACCTGCAAAAGGTGATGGAGTTTTTTTCCCCGTGGCTACTCCGGTGTGATAATCAGTATATTATTAAAACCAGAATGTAGAATAATCATATGGAGTGTATAAGAGCTGTGTGTTCTTTTTTACTTGGGGAGGTTGGCCTCTATTTATAGGGATGGCCTACAGTTATTGATGACTGGTGTCCCATCATCTCCCTCATATAATAACGGGTGTCCTTTTATCCCCGCCATTATTAGGAGTTAATGAGGGATGTTTCATCTTTCCAATTGTTGAGAGATGTTTCGTCTTCCCGATAACTGGTGGTAACTATCATTCCATGGGTCGCCTGCCTGGCTAACCTGACGGCAGTTGGGTTATTGCAGTCTATCTATCATAAGTGTGTTCATGAGACCAACGAGGCGAGCGAGCCGGTGAGGCAGGCGGATAATTGAGACAGGCGTGCCAAGACGTGTCACCATAGGTAAATAACATGTAGCAGCTGTCATTATTTATATCATCATAAGTCCCTCTACTTTTCATAGACTATCGTCAATGAGAAGTAGAAATAATCTACCACACATGCTTCTTTCAAAGATTTTCAGATAGAGATTCATCGCTTTGATTTTTGGATAGAGGCTTATTGGCCTTGTTTTTCAAACAGAGGCTCATCGCATTGATTTTTAAACATATGCTTATCGCCTTGATTTTTAAACATAGGTTCATCGCCTTGTTTTTAAACATAGGCCAATTGCCTTGTTTTTCAGATAGAGGCTCATCGCCTTGATTTTTAAACAAAGGCTCATCGCATTGTTTTTCAGATAGATGTTCATTGTCTTGTTTTTCAATGGTCGCTATCACCTTAATTTTTAAATAGTGGCTATCGCCTTGATTTTTAAACATAGGCTCATCGCCTTGTTTTTTTAATAATGGCTATCACCTTGATTTTTAAACATAGACTCATCGCCTTATTTTTCAATGGTGGCTATCACATTGGTTTTTAAATAGTGGCTATCGCCTTGATTTTTAAACATAGGCTCATTGCCTTGATTTTTGGATAGAGGCTCATTGGCCTTATTTTTCAAACAGTAGCAGCTGACCTTGTTTTTTAGAGAGTAGCAGCTGGCCTTATAAGCCCCTCTACTTTTCATAGACTATCGTTAATAAGAAGTAGAAGTAATCTAACGCACCTGCTTATCTCTAATTTTTTTAGTGTTTAGTCGAGCTCACTTGAAGTGAGCTCGCCTTGGAAATTTTTTTTTGTGCTTGGGCGAGCTCACCTGATTGGCCCGCCTCGCATCGCTTGGAGTGAGATCGTCTTGTCTTTTTTTTTTAGCCAAGGCTTTGTCTCTTCGCCTGACCTTTTCAATAGTTGAGGATATTTTTTTCACAGGTTGGGTCCAGTAGGTGCACTAGAACTTTCCAGCTAGTCGGATCATTCAATGGTACATTCATCATTTATCCCCCCCGTATATGGTTTATTTTCTGCTTGTCTTTATCGTTTCGAGGTTCGGGCTCATCCCGAATATTTCTTTTATTAGACTCAAATTCATTTCGATCTTTCATACTTTTGGTAATGAGATATGCTTCTTTAACGTCCACATACTTATCTCCCCTCTTTAGTAACTCATGCATCGTATCTGACGGATTTTTGGAGAGTGACATCTTGAAAGGACGACATCGAGTTCCACTCATCATGGCAGTGACTACAGTAGACATATGCAGATCTTTGATTCCCAGTGTGGTTCTATTGAACCGGAAAATAAAATCTTTTAGCAATTCGTCCTTGTCCTGTGTCAATTGCATTAGATTAATAGCAGTTTTCTTAACAGGTTTGTTACTGGCAAAGTGTGCAGCAAAACTCTTAGAAAAATCGTCAAATGTAAAGATCGATTTTGGGGGAAGGGTGGCTACCCAGTCCCTGGCATCCCGCCTAAGTGTTGGCGAGAAAGTCATGCACATAATTGCATTAGGGGTGGCTTGTAACTTCATCAAGTCAACAAAAGACTTGAGGTAATCAACATGATCAGAGAATTCGTCGTACTTCTCCATCTTTGACTGTTTGAAGTCTTGTGGCAAGGAAACTGCCATCACTTCTAGGAAAAAATGGTCTTCTTCCAACACCATGGATTGTTACCTACTACTTTTATTAGACATAGCCTCATCTATTTTGCGACCCATCATTTCTTTTAATCGCTGTTCCAGGCTTAACACTGGTGTCTCAACCAGTGTAGGCGTGGTTATCCATGACGGTTGCCCCCAGTACAAATTTGGGCAAGATGTCAATAAATGGAAGTGGGGTGTGGAATGTGGAGCTAAAGAAAATGGAGCTTGCAGTAGAGCTGCCGTTGGCGGTGTTTCCATTGTTAGAAAGTTAGAAGTTTGCAGAGGAGCCTCTAGCAGTGAGGGCCCTATCGGTGGATGGCTAGGACCCTGGGGTAGAGCCCCTGGTAGTGAAGATCCTACCAGCAGAGGGTTAGGACCCTGTGGTAGCTGAGAAACCGCAGCGTTCTGATCTTAGAGTAGAGCCGTTAAGGCTGCTACCTGAGCTTGCAGTGTCGCAAGTTGAGCAGCAAGGCAAATTCTTGTTGTGGGTGATTAGTGGCGGCATTGGACTCGGTGCCTACATCCTCGACGGGGGCTAGTGGAGAGGTTACATTCCTAGCTCTTCTGGTTCGAGTTATAACTTCTTGTGCGGTTCCCATAGACGGTGCCAATTGATGATAAATAATTTTCTCCTCTTCCGAGCACGACTGCGACAGTGGTGGAGACCTGCAATAGGTGGCAAGACTTTTTTCCCCGTGGTCACTCCGGTATGATAATTAGTATATTATTAAAACCAGATATACAGAATAATCATATGGAGTGTATAAGAGCTGTGTGTTCCTTTTTACCGAAGGGGGTTGGCCTCTATTTATAGGGATGGCCTACAGTTATTGATGACGTGTGTCCCTTCATCTCCCTCATTTGACAACGAGTGTCCCTTCATCTCCCTCATTATTAGGAGTTAATGAGGGATGTTTCATCTTTCCAATTGTTGAGAGATGTTTTGTCTTTCTGATAACTGGTGGTAACTGTCATTCCATGGGTAACTTGCCTGGCTAACTTGACGACAGTTGGATTATTGCAGTCTATCTATTATAAGCGTGCTCATGAGATCAACGAGGCGGGCGAATCATTGAAGCAGGCATGCCAAGACGTGTCACCATAGGTAAATAACATATAACAGCTATCATTATTTATATAATCAATAACCTACTTGGTTGGTGTCCCAATAACTATCGAACATGTGTACACTAGGAAGCTTTGATACTAAATTATAACACCCTACAAATTTTATTCAATTCATATGCATTTAATTAATTGCATCGTGAAATTTTTAAAATAATAAAATAATGATATATTAAATAGTTTTATTGTCATTCTCAAAACAATTTTAAATTGTTTAACAATATTGTATAGTCGTACAAAAAATAAATATTTAACTTTAAAATCTCTTATCTTACGCTAGTGTATATATATACACTTAAGATAATACATACTTTTATATTATTTTATAAATATTTAATTTAACTCTAATTGACAAAATAATATAGTTTAGAACTTGATATGAATTTACTTAAAATAGAAAGTGGAAGACATTTGAGAAGTAACATTTTAAAATATAGTTAACTATGTTCAATAGCTAAATACTTTTAGATTTGGTAGTAACATTTTTTGGGTTTTTTGGCGATGTACCCATTAAACCACAGTCAGGCACTAAATAAATAATTGTCTCGTCATCTGAGACTAAAAGACACCAACCTCCAGTATATGCATTACTACATCTACAATGCAAAACTATATGAACGAATGTTTAGTTAGTAATGATATGCATGAACATACGCGTGATCATGTGTTTGATTTCATATTCCTCATCTTTTTATGACCTCATTCTTGAAGTTTACGTCTTTCTTCACTATCTCAACTTTGTATTTTCTCTCTTGGGTCCTGAATCCCACTACAATATACCGTATAAGCTCAAATATCAATATTATTAATAACAATTGCACATCATCATCTACCAGTGTCTATGTGTCTGTTATAGTCTCAAATATCAATATTATTAATAACAATTAGGCACGACCTATGTATATGGTGGTCATCGTGTCACTGTGTAAACCCATGGTCATTGTAGGACCTATCACTGACTATCGTTAATGACCGTTGGAAGCCTCAAGCAGTATATCTATTCGACACCAAATAAAATGGTACACGCATAGGGAGATTCCATTATATTCAATATTATCAACTCTCTTATTTTCATTATTTCTTCTTTTACATGTCAGGAATGACCAATTCTTTCAGGTCCATGAACTGCACATGTACATGAATGTCATAATATATCATGTGCACTATTTATAAGTCATAATAACATATGATATTCCGATAAAGATCCATGTACATTGGTATCAACACATATCCAGACTACATCCATCATATATAAATATTCGGCAACAATATCATATTTCATGTACATTTCTTATAATCACATGTGAATACATTATAATATAAATAATATTGCTTTGTATTGTAGTTGGACCGTCACTTACCTCTATCCTTGCTTATCATAACATTCACGACTTTGTTCATCCATATTTCGTATCTATGTTAGCTTCTGCGTAAATCAAGTGTCTATATGTTAATCATGAAAATATTACCGATCAACTTAAGGGATAAACTTTGGTGGGGTTCTGGGGTAAAATAGGGTGATGGGCGTTGACACTAGAAACTAACGCACATAATACGTGGAGAAACTAGAGTGTCAAGATTGATATAGAGATCTCCACAAAATATATAATATACTATTAAAAATCTTATCGAGCTAGGAGTCAAACACATTTTACTAATCTCAAGTCGGAGTTTTATACAAAAAATTGTATGCCTTTCCATCTAAAGTAGGCGAATTGCCCAAGGGGGTCGACCCCAAGCACTCGGGGGTCGGGGTTTTCATCCATTTTACGTGTAGTATTGCTCCAGGATCATTTTTATAGTCTTTTCACTATTTTTTCTCATCTAAAATAAATTGAAAATTCTGTATAAATGAAAAAATTGTTATTTTGAAATTTCTTTAAAATATTATGTGGCCCTTATTTCTCCACTTGGAAAAATGCGCTGCACTGCCGTTCCTATCCACGTTTTGCAACAACAATACAATGATGATGTCATAGTTATTTTTCACTTGAGCAGCTTAACTTTCTCATTTTAAAAGTAGCACCATTCTCACTATTTTTATAGTTGGCTCTAATTATAGTACTAAGTCCCTAAAATCCCAAAAATAATAAAAATCACCAAAATATTCTTAAAAAGCACAGAAAATACTTGGATGTTACAATAAAAGCCTCGATGATTAATTTCACGAATTCAAGAAATGTCGACATCAACAAATCAACATCCGTTGGCTACATTTTTGAATGAGGAAGTTGCACTAGTTTACTTGCAATTTTCACGTAATTCTTGAGTTGTTCAGTCACTCTTCTGCACAAGTTGGTGACTATTCCGCAGTCCACTTCACTACCACATTTCGTCGCACAATTTGGTGACAATCTTCGTAATATTTTTTTGTGGTGATGTAGGGTGGAGGCAGAATGAAAGGTTGGCAATACTGATAGTAGAGAGATTATTTTGAAAATGAACTTGTGCATAAATGAATTTGTGTGTCTACTTTCAACTCAATCAAATCCTCAGACATTTTAGATGGTACTCTAGCTTTTGTGCATTTCCTAATATGTTATGGTGATGATGGTTTCATAGTAATAGACAACACTACGACTCTTTTATGAAGGGATAACTCTCTATTGAATTTATGGAGGATTTCCTTGATTGTTGCTATTAATTATGAACTCGTTTTATGTGTCCAATATTAAAATATTGCCCAATTTTTTACTGTCAAACTTCATTTTGAGAAATTGTTGATTTCATATCAATGCTCCTAATGACCGGCCTCCAGGCATTTGTAGAACTTTCTTCTAACTATTCTTAAAACTGATATAGTTTACAAATTGTTAGAAATGGAAAAATAGATTGCCAAACTCTTCCTTGTTTTGTTGGACTATATATATGCATGAATTATGAATATAAATTTTAGGGAAAAAATTGTAATACGAAGGGTTCGATCTCTTCGAAACATCGAAAAATATTTCATGGGAGGTGATAGGTAAATATTAAGTCATAAGTAGGCCGAGCATGTGAAAATTCACCCGTCTTAATTACTATCTAGGGTGTAAAAAGTCACCTATCGCCGTATTATTCTACATATTTATGTGTAATACGAAGTTTAAATAAAATAATGATTACATACTCTTTTACGTCTCTCCATATTATTTTTCTTTTATAGATGTCCCGTATATAGAATTTGAACTTTGAATAGATACTTGATTACATGTGTACACTTAGTTTATTAATTTTAAGATTTTCCATATACCCTCCAGACTTATTATGGCTAACATCATTCACCAAGACCAAGTCAAACTCAAAAAATTGGAAGAACTCGATAGCCTTTTTATAAAGCATACCAATGCGATTGTGGGGTATCTAAATAAACTAGAATGTTTATTTTATGATTATAGCATCTTCGTTCAGAATTCGAGGACCATGCGAAGATAGAATATCTATTGAGGTCCCTAATAGGATTTTCTTATTGGTATGACATGACCTATGATATTATGTAGATCTATTCGGATGACTTAAACTACATAGAGATCTCTTTCTTCCTAAGAAAGTTGGACTTGTAGGCCAAACCTGCAGTCAAATGTCACTAGAACGACTACTAGTCGATATATCAATTCTCCAAGCGGTAGGCGTGGGGCACTAGGAATGGCTATGTTAGGGGTCCCACATAACGTTGCAAATGCTTTCCTTCACAACTCTGTCCCGATAGAAACAAGAAGTCACTCTGAGCCATTGAAATGATCTCATTTCTAAGATTTGGAAAAAAATTGATGACGTTCTTTACGCTTAGTCGAAAATGGTGCATGGAGGCGTCGAAGAAGATTCTGTAAGTGATAAGTGTGTTTTACACGCTCATTTAAGATTGTAAACTTAGCATATATTCATGATATGAGCAGATTTATATTTAAATCAGTTCAATTATTGTCTACGTAGGTACAAAACCTAATTTGGATGTTTTAGAGCGAAAAAGAAGAGTTTAGAGCTTAATTGACACTTAACCGGATGGCACAGACATAAGTTGTAGCTATTAGAAAGCAACTAGAGTGAATTCAAAAGTTTCAGGAGCAAAAATAATATTTTGAAAAGTTCAGGGTCTAATTTGCATATTTTTGAATATTTGGAAGACTACTTTGGAAGACTTTAGAAGGGCGATGATCAATTAGAATGCAATTGGAAGTTTTTGGATTGAATCGAGAAGATTTAAGGAACAAAGAACCAAAATGGTACATAAAAGCTAAATCGAAAACCAAATTGTAAGTTGTGAAAAAGACCACACATGGGTAGTACATTGTATTGTGCGACCTAGGTGTGGTTGCACCAAACCCACTCGAGGTCGCACAATACGCTGAAAGAATGCCATAAGTGCGATTTTCTAAATTTAAGTTGGACTAGGGCTCTTTTGGGACACAACTTCTAAGGCATTTCAAAGACTACAAAAAGACATCTTCTACGTCTTTTGAAGGGGTTACACAATTAAGAAAATAGAGATCAAGAGCAAGGAAAATAGTAATTTTTGGGCTACATTAATCAATGTGCAATTGGAGATTTTGGATTAATTCAAGATTAAGGGTTGTATCTATTCTTCTTCTTTTTCTTCCGGATCATGAATTCTTTCATTATTATCATTATGTTCATAGAAATCATATCCGGCCAGAGTTTTTGTATCTAGGATAAATGATGAAACCTCATATTTTTGATTAATTAAATGTTACTCATTTTTGTAAGATTATTGATTCTGAGTTGATTGTTTATTATTCATTAATTCTGTTTTGATGTTTGATCGCCATTTTTGTTTAATTCTTTTCGAGAGAATCAATTTAGATGAGCACGTGGAAATAAATAACATAACGTCCAATAATAGATAGAGATTACTATTATGCTTTTTTGAAATCTTTTCAGATGATCTTTGTGAGTAAATGCATGTCTTTCTGTTCGAAATGTAACTAGAGATAATTAGGTTCATATATCTGCATAGAATTGATTGACCATCGAGAGAAGCTTTTAATTATATTAGGATCATCAATATTCGACCTAGGACAATAATTTACAAATGACGAGTAATGGATAATTAATTGGAATGTGATAGTGGATTTATGAATCCTAGTGCCCGTGAAATTTGAATTTGATAACTACTCTATTTCGTTTATGTGATAATTTAGACTTAGTTGAGTTAGAATAAGACCATCTTATAAATCATAAATAAATTTTTGTTCATTTTGTTAAAGCAAAGTACAATTAAATTGGTAATTAATTGCCAATCCTCATGGGTTCGATACTTTTCTCATCATTATATTGCCTTTTAACAATCCGTCTACTTATAGGATAAAATCAACAACAATTTTTTATGACGTTGCCAGGGATTGGTTCTATTGATTATCACGTTAATTAGTTTTGAGCTCTAACAAATCTTTTTCTTCTTTTTGTGACGCTGAATTCCATCTATTTTCTTTTTTTAGGTTTGTGATTATGCATTCGCCTTTTGAAAAATCTTGATCTACTTGATTTCGATCCAGAAATCGAACGAATTTTTTGCCAAAGACAATATGAACAAAGGGAAAAGAGAAAACAAAAAAAAAAATAGAATGGGTGACAACAACCGAATCTGTGATCCACCGCTCACATATGCAGCTATTGGCAATCTTCTTACGCACATGGTGCAAGCAGCCAAAGTCAACGAATGGGATATTCGTATGGGCAAGTACATGATGCCTCATATTGTAGACAATCGGTACATCATAATCTAACAATGAAGAGATACTCAAGATGAGACTTTTCTACACATGCTTAAGGATAAAGCTCGAGAATGGTTAGATTCATTACCGTCGGGCAGCATTACTACATGGACGAACTTGGTTCAAAGGTTTACGCTAAAATATTTTCCTCCTACTAGAGTGAACAATCTCAAACATGAAATATCCACTTTCCAATAGGCTGATTTGGAAAAATTTCAAGAGGCATGGGAAAAGACGAAAGGAATTATTAAGAAAATGTCCAAGTCATTGTTTTCCTTTGGTAGCACAGAATCATTACTTGTATTTCAGATTGACTCCAAACGGCCATTCTTCAGTATGTTTTACAGTTGGTGGTTCTATACAAAATAGATCTATCAGAAAATTTCACAACTTGTATGAAACGATGAGTGAATAGTTTATGATGTGGCAAGATAGATGTTCATAGAAGAAAACAACGGAAATGCATGGGGTGGAAATCAATAAACTACGACTGGCCAAAATTGATTAGTTGGAAAAACAGATGAAAATATTAAAGCACTTCCAATCCGTGAATATGGTTCAGTTATCTCTTCCGGTGTGTGCAACTTGTGGGGCGAATCATCAATCATCAGAGTGCCTTTTAACCACCGCTGATCTGTCATCACCTAAGGAAGCAGCATATGCTCAGAACTTTCAACACCAACAAAATAATCTATATGCTCAAACATGAAATCCAGAATGGAGAAATCATATAACTTATCCTATGACAATAATCAAAACATTCAAAATCCACAAAATCGGGGAAGACCCCATGAAAGGAAAGGAAAGGAGATGAGGATGAGAAGAGGCTTTCTCTAAATTTTCAGAACATATAGATATTGAACTCCAATGCGTAAAATCATCCATAAAAGAAGTGAACCAAATACATGATGCTACTATGAAAAATGTGGAAAATTAGATTGGACAGTTGGCTACGTTATTCACCAAAAGACAACCAGGCACATGGCTCGGCAACACTAAAGTAAATCCAAATGAGTATGTTCACGCCATTACCACAAGAAACAATCTAGAGTTACCAGAAATACATGTTAAAAGACCGGATGTGGTAAAAGAAATTGAGTCAAGTAAAGAAAGAGTTAATGTATATGATAAATTAGAACAAAAAGTTGAACACGAGAAAACAAACTCTCCACCGGTCAAGCCTTACGTTCCTCCAATTCTATTTCCTCAGAGGTTGCACAAACACAAGCTGGATAAGAAATTTGAAAAGTTCTTGGACATATTCAAAAAGCTTCACATAAACATACCATTCGCCGACGCCTTAGCTCAAATGCATAGAAATGCGAAATTTATGAAAGAAATTCTCTCAAATAAAAGAAAGTTAGAGGAGCTTGAAACAATAATGCTCACCAAAGAATGCAATGCTATCTTGTAGATAGCAACACAAGCTACCTAGCATTAATTTAAAGTCTTACTCTATGTTTAGGTAGCTAGGTCTGATGGAAACTAAAACAACAACAATATCACTATTGTTAGCAGATTGATCTGTCAAACGTCCACGCGAGGTTGTTGAATATATATTAGTGAAAGTGTACAAGTTTATATTCTCCACTGACTTTAGTATCTTGGATATGGATGAAGACATGGATGTACCACTTATTTTGGGACGACCTTTCTTAGCTACTGGATGGGCATTGATTGATGTACGAAAAGGACAACTAGTGTTGAGATTGAATGAAAAGTGAATAACTTTCAATGTATTCAAAGCAATTCAATTTCTGAGCTTCTCCGACTCATGATTCCAGATTGATATTATTGATCACGAGGCACCCAACACTTTCACATTGGAGAACCCTTCGGATCCATAGGAAGCCTGGACTATACATCACAAGAGGTGACCTCTGACTTTCCTATCATTGAGGAATGTGCCATATAATTGCACGAGTCTGAGCTGACTGAAAGAAAGAAGAAGTACGTAGAATTAGGCACTAGACCTATACAACCGTTGCCTTCTATTCAACAAGCTCTTACGCTTAAACTGAAACATTTACTGTCTCATCTTTGATATGAATATCTCAATGAATCATCCAATCTTCCAGTAATAATTATAAATTCAATCGATCAGGATCGTGAAGATAAATTATTTTGAGTACTTTGATGACACAAATTAGCTATTGAATAGACTATCGCAGACATCAGATGTATCATTCTATCTATTTGCATACACAAAATACTAATGGAAGAAGCGTATAAGGTGATAAGATAGCATCAACACAGATTAAATCCTCATTTGCAAGAGGTAGTCAGAGTAGAGATTTTAAAACTACTTGATGCCAAGATTATCTATCTAATTTTAGATAGTACGTGGATGAGTCCAGTTTAAGTGGTTCCAAAGAAAGATGGAATTACAAGTTAAAAGAATAACAATAACAAGTTCATACCAGTCAGATTAACTACAAGATGGCATGTTTGCATTGACTATCGTAAGTTGAATGATGCAACTATAAAAATACCATTTTCTTCAACCATTCATCAATTAGATGTTGGAACGACTAGTGGGCTATTCTCACTATTATTTCATTCATGGATATTCAGGTCACAAACAGATCTACATAGCCCTAGAAGATCAAGAAAAAACTATGTTTCCATGTCCATATAATACGTTTGTGTATCGGAGAATGCCGTTTGGTCTATGCAACACCCCTGCCACATTTCAACGTTGCATGATGTCTATTTTCTCAGAGATAGTGGAAAACGTTATTGAAATTTTCATGGATGACTTTTCAATTTTTGGATCGCCATTTGATGAATGCCTAAAAAATTTGACCATTGTGCTTCAGTGTCGTGAAAAACCAAATTTAGTACTTAAATGGAAAAAGTGTCACTTCATGGTTCAAGAGAGGATTGTCTTGGGACATCGGGTTTCGGTTTAGGGTATTGAGGTTTGACAAGGCAAAAATTCAAGTTATCGTAAAACTCCCTCTTCCAACAACAGTGAAAGGTATTAGAAGCTTTTTGGGACATGTGGAGTTTTATAAATGGTTCATAAAAAACTTCTCGAAGATCACAAAATTGTTATATAACCTGTTGGAAAATGATGTCAAATTCGAATTCTCTAAAGAATGTCTCAATGCCATCAATACCCTTAAAGAAAAGTTAATCTCGACATTGGTAATTGTGGTACCTGATTGAACTTTGTCTTTTGAGCTCATATGTGACGCAAGTAATTATGTAGTTGGAGCAGTTTTGGGAACATCAAAGAGATAAAATCATACACATTATCTATTACGCCATTCGAACTCTTAATGATGCTCAAATGAACTATGCTACTACAGAAAAAGATTTACTAGCTTTAGTCTTTGCCTTCGAAATTTTTTGATCTTATCTCATTAGATAGAAGGTGATTCTACACCCATATCATGCAGCATTGAAATATGCAAAGCCTAGGCTAATATGTTGGATCCTACTTCATGAATTTGATTTGGAGATTTGGAAAAAGAAAGGAAGTGAAAACGTTTTGGCCGACCACTTATCAAGATTGGAGTAGCCCGAAAGTAATGAGAAAGATGAAATCAATGAAAAACTCTCTGATGAGCAGATTTTTGAGATATAATATCTTGTAAGTAATATTGTGCCACCAGATTTGAAGCTTAAATATTACTTTTAGGAGGATATTATTATCTACAAATGGGGGCTAATCAGTAGATTTAGATATGTGTGCCAGAAGAAGAGATGTAAAGAATGCTCGAACAATGTCACTCTTCGCCATACGGAGGACACTTTGGTGCTATTAAAATTGCAGCCAAAATTTTGCAATTTGGATTCTATTGGCCAACATTGTTTCAAGATCTTCACAGCTTGGTGACTAAGTGTAATCAATGCCAAAGGACCGGAAACATGTCAAGAAAGCACGAGATGCCTCTTCGCAGTATTTTGGAAGTAGAATTATTCGACGTATTGATAATTGATTTTATGGGACATTATCCACCTTCATTCTCAAATTCATATATCTTGGTGGCCGTGGACTATGTCTTAAAGTGGGTAGAAGCTGTAGTTTTACCTACTAATGATAGCCGAGTGGTGGTGAATTTCTTTAAAAATAATATTTTCACTCGTTTTGGGACCCTTAGACAATTATAAGTGATGGGAGAAAACACTTTTGCAACCAAAAATTTGAAGTTCTTTTGGCAAAATATAGTGTGAAGCACAATGTTGCTATCCCCTATAATCCACAAACGAGTGGCCAAGTCGAAAATTTCAATAGGGGGTTGAAAAATATTTTAGAGCTAACCGTGAGCACTTCAAGGAAGGATTGGTCTAACAAGTTTGATGATGTTCTTTGGACTTATTGCACGGCATTCAAAACTCCAATTGGCATGTCACCATACCTACTCATTTTTGGGAAGGCGTGTAATTTACTAGTCGAGTTGGAGTATCAAGCTTATTGTGCAATGTGAAATTGAACTTTGATTTAAAGGAGGCCGGTAAGAAGAGCATGCTTCAATTGAATGAGATTGATGAATTCTAGTTCGAGGCTTTATGAGAATGCAAAGTTATATAAGAGGATGACTAAAAAGTGGCATGACAAGCATATCCAAATGAAGCACTTTGAGGTTGGACAAAAAGTGTTATCGTTTAATTCACGCCTCAACCTTTTTCTGGGAAAGTTGAGTTCAAGATGGTCTGGGCTGTTTACGGTGGTGAAAGTGCATCCACATGGTGCAGTAAAAGTCAATCATGATACCAAAGACACATTTAAAGTGAATGGATAGAGACTTAAACCATACTTGGGAAGAGATTTTTCACAAGAAAAGTCGTTCACCAAGTTATGCAATCCTGATTGATCACCGTAGAAAAGTCAAGCGTATGACTATAAACAAGTGCTTATTGGGAGACAGCCCAAGTTTCTATCCCTTCCCTCGGCTATTTTTATTTGTTTTTGTTTTTCACTCATTAGTTTATTTATTTCTTGTTTGATTAAGATAAATTTTTACACATTTTAGGGTTTCTTTTAGGATTTCGATCAATTTTAATTAAAGTCATCGTAGTATGTTTCTCCAAATTTTCTTGGGTATTATGAAGTTTATGGTGTAATGAACTAGTGGTTAAAATTTGGTGTCAATCGGGATGCGTTTGATAGGGGACGAAAGAGGGATGATGATAGCAGTGAAAATGGAAATGGAAATTTTTGGCACATGGCCGCGACCTAGGCATGACCAGCATGGGTAAATCTTTGCCCCTGTAGCTTGCGGTTGGACCACGGGATGCTTACCACAGTCCGACTGCGAGCTGGGTCCACAAACCGACCCATTCTCTTTAATTAGTCACTTCTCCTTCAAATTTTCTCCAAAATCCTCCCACCCACACCCTCAATTTCATTTACATTATACATTATTTGAATAGAAACATACATAACACCAAGATTCAAGTAAAATTCATCACTTTCTCCATCTCAATTTCGGATTTTAGAGGTAAGTGTGGTAGACACTTATTTTTAGGATTTTTGTGCTTTATTTATAGAATTTTCCAGATGATGGTGTATGGGATATAGTTGGGATATGGATTGATGTGCTTTGAGGTGGGTTTTGAAGTGTGAATTTATGGATTTGCTCAACACACCAATTTTATGTTTGATTATACTATGCCCTCAAAGTGTTTGATAAAATACACCAACCAAGTACTTTGGTGCAGCATGAAAGGTTATTTTGGGAGGTTATTTTACCAAGTATATGGGGATTTCACACCATATTTACACTACTTTGTGAATGAATTTACACAATAGACATGCAAATTAACACTGCTATACCACAAACACTTAGAACTTACATTCTTGTTTTTCCACTTGAACTCTCCATGGTTAATGGCTTACACTTCAATGTTACATTGAAGGTGCCTTTAAAGATTCATCATGCCAACAAAAACTTGAAACACGACAACCTCAAGAAAGGAAAAGGAAATTATCGAAATCTCAAATGCCAATAAGAGAGCCCGTATAGAAACACTGCAGCATAAAATGTACCTAACGGAGCACGCCAAGGAAAGAACTAAAACTATTCCCAAATGGACTCTTCACCCAGAAAGGATGGCAGATCTCGCGAGCATCGAGTCTTTCAGTGTCCCCGAAGAGATAATAGCAAAAAGAAAAGACCAAACGTTGTGCCACACCATACAACATCTACACACCAGTGGTGCAAGAATTTTTGGCCAACTTTAACCCTAATATTTTGGAGAATGTAAAAGATGTATAAGAGGTTCTGTCTTTTAAAACTTATGTTTGGGACGTATAAGTTCAATTTAGCCCAGCGGATATTCAAAAATATTATGGAATAGAGGCCAGGACAAATATATACTAGATATTGAGGATTGGAATGATGTGGCTCGATTTAGTTTCATATCAGATAAGCCACAACAATGGCCAGACAGCAACACAATAAAGCACAGTGAATTGCTAGGCTTAAATTATTCGTCTCACTCGCAACATTGTCTCATCGTCTCACGTGACACAAATTTACCACCGGCGGATGCAGTTTCTATATTGGCTCGCCAAAGGGCATGACTTGAACTTCGGGGCACTAATATTTAATGCAATCATTGAGAATACACTAGTAACAGGGACAAGAAAAATATCTATTTTTCGTGCATTTCTTCCACACTTTGCAAAAAATAGAAGGTCCCAATTACGCCATCAGAGATTGAGAAAATCAAGTTCTCGATCATTAGCCTCACTACCCTATGATAGTCACACGCTCAAATTGCATATCACCAAAATGTTGCGAGATTGGTGTATGTAGATGACGAGGTAGTAGATGAATAGGAGATGATGGTGCAAAAAGAACATTCGGCAGTAAAGCCTCTACCTAGACGGAGATCAAGAAGGATAAATTTTGGACAAGTTCTAAAGTCCATTTAGACTCAGTTGCAGCAGGACCAAGAAGAAAACGCCCAACAATTCAGATTGTTGCGGGATGGGCATGACAAGATTCGAGCTATACTTCGTACCCATAATGAGACCTACACCCGTGAGCATGAGGGGATGATTTCAATGTCTACCCATATTTGGTAGCCACGAGCTCCCCTACCACCTTCAGATGATATATGAGCACAAGATAGCCAAATCCCATCACATTTTCATAGAGAGCATAGAAAACTCTTCTCCTTTGTTTCTTTTCTTTACATGGAGACAATGTAGTATTTAAGT
The DNA here is from genome assembly GCA_030279155.1 of Forsythia viridissima. NCBI lineage: Eukaryota > Viridiplantae > Streptophyta > Magnoliopsida > Lamiales > Oleaceae > Forsythia > Forsythia viridissima. Next base: position 35,337,786 of record CM059033.1, on the reverse strand, counting down.
TGAGGGTGTACTCCATTTCTGTGAGTTGCTAGTTTTGAATGATTATGAGCTGTGTAATGTTGTTAGCTTGTAGATTTTATTAAGTTTAAGCTATTTGAATTCTGTTGTTTGATTTTCATGAAGAAAAAAAATGTAGTGCATGCTTGTGTGATCTTGGATAGCCTTGCCAACTTATAATGATGAAATATATATTAGAAAGTGTAATCAATTCATGAAGTGTGACTATGTGATGCTATATATGCATATATTGTTTAATTACTTATACATGTGAGACTTAGATATCATTGAACACTATAGTCACTAGAACTGGTGAGAGTAGCTATTTGGAGATATGTTGATTATGTGATTGTTGAATATAGGTGTGAAATTTTTTTGACTAATAAATGGAAGTTAGGTGATGACCGGATGCTAAAAATCTAATCCCCGTATATTTTATCTTGCACAAAAAGGGCATTGTACTTTTGTTATCTTATGTCTCATTATGTATCCTTTTTTACTCAAGTGATAAATTCTGCAAGGTTCTTAAAATCTTGTGCCCTAAGGTCTGTTAAACCTGGGAGCCATCAAATTAAAGCTCGCTACAAAGGTCATCTAGAAAGCTTAAGGGAGTGAGGTTTTACAAAAAAAAGTGAAAAAAGCATATGTAAGAAACATAAGACGCACTACTTATCCTTACTAAGCCTTGGCCAATATACATGGAAATCTAGACAGCTAGTGGATTTGACTTACCTAGTAAAAGCTTGAATGTCGGTGCACTTAAATCTTAGGAGAATCATCGTGGATCTAAGTAATTACTTTATTGGTTAGACCCAAACAAACTCGAGTGGGAAATGAATGAGTGATTTGTGAGCAACCTTTAGAATTAACACATCTGCTAAGAGATTATGAGTTAAGTTTGGAAGTAAGTATCCCATGAGAGAGAAAAGAAGAGAAAACAAAATTTGACCTTTGAGGGTTGGAATGAAATCAGTTTAGAGCTTATGACGATGTAAGGTGACTATACACACACAAACACACCTGTCATGAATAAGTTAAAAATTATTTTTGGTAGCATTGTTTAAAAGCCTTTTATGAAATGGTTAAACAATTTCAAGTCTTGAGGCGAATACAACATGCTATCTGACGATTCTAGTTTTTCCTATTTTATTTTTGTTTGTGTCTTTTGAATAAATAATCTTTCTCAGGACGAACAAGATTTTAAGTTTGGGGGTATTTGATTAGTGTATTTTACACGCTTATTTAGGTTTGTAAACTTGGTATATATTCACTATATGAGCAGATTTATATTTAAATCAGATCAATTATTGTCTATGTAGGTACAAAATGAGTTTGGAGTGAAAAAGAATAGATTGAAGCTTAATTGACGCTTAACCAAACGGCATAGACAAAAGTTGTAGCTATTAGAAAGCAACTGAAGTGAATTCAAAAGTTTCAGGAGCAAAAATTAGATTTTGAAAAGTTAAGGGACTAATATGCATATTTTTGAATATCTGGAAGACCACTTTGGAATACTTTAGAAGGGCGAGAACCAATTAGAATGTAATTGGAAGGTTTTGAACTGAATCAAGAAGATTTAATGAACAAATGACCAAAATTGTATACCTAAAAACCTAATCAGAGACCAAATTATAAGTTTTGGAAAATACCACACCTAGGTAGCACAATACATTATGCGACCTAGGTGTAGTTGTACTAAATCCACTGGAGTCGTACAATGCATTGTGCAACCTACGCTGAAAGGATGCCATAAGTGCGATTTTCTAAAGTTAAGTCGGATTATGACTCTTTTGGGACACAACTTCCAAAGCATCTCAAGGACTATAAAGAGATCTCTTCTAGGTCTTTTGAGGGAGGTTACACAATTAAGAAAATAGAGATCAAGAACAAGGAAAAGAATAACTTTTGGACAATATTCATCTCGGTGCAATAAGAGATTTTATATTAATTCAAGATTAAGGGTTGTATCTATTCTTCTTCTTTTTTCTTCTGGATAATAAATTCTTTCATTATTAGTGTCATATAAATCATGTCCGGCTAGAGCTTTTGTATCTAGGATCAACGATGAAGCCTTAAATTTTGATTAATTAGAAGTTACTCATTTTCATAAGATTATTGATTCTGGGTTGATTGTTTATTATTTATTAATTCCGTTTTGATGTTTGATCGTCATTAAAACATGTTTGTGGTCTACAATGCTTTTGAAAGATTCAATTTAGATGAGCACATGGTAATAAATAACATAAGGTTCAATAATAGATAGAGATTACTATTATGCCTTATAAAATCTTTTCGGATGATCTTTGTGAGTAAATGCATGCCTTTATGTTGGAAATATAAATAGAGATAGTTAGGTTCATATATCGGTATAGAATTTATTGACCGCCGAGAGAGACTTTTGATTATATTAGGATGATCGATATTCGACCTAGGAAAATAATTTATAAAAGACAAGTAATGGATAATTAATTGAAATGTGATAGTGGATTTGTGAATTCTAATTCCTGTAAAATTTGAATTTGTTAACTACTCTATTTCGTTTGCATGATAATTAAGACTTAATTGAGTTAGAATAAAACTATCTTAGAAATCATAAATAAATTGTGTTTTTATTTTGGTAAAACAAAGTACAATTAAATTGGTTATTAATCGCGAATCCTCGTGGGTTCTACACTTTTCTCATAATTATATTGCTTGTTAATTATCTGTCTACTTACTGGATAAAATCGACAACAGTAAGCACAGGTGTGAAGCCAGTACGTGCATAGTCACTATCCAGGAGTGGATCCAGATAGGAGTTAAAAAAATTTTAGACCAAGCTAATATATGAAAATTTCCATATAAAAAATTTGTTTTTTTCAAAAAAAAAAAAAAAACATTGTCCTAAAAAAATGAAATTTTTTGGTCAAAGGGGACTCAAGTATATGAAAGCCCCCTTATCCAACCCTGGCCTTATCCTCGAGGTTTACGACCTCAGGTTCCTTCTCTGGGTCTACTAGAGAGCCTTATCCTCTACTATTTTTTCTTAACTTCGATGTATAAGTCAATATTGTGGTCGGTGAGAGTCTTTGTGTAATATCTTGGAGAATAAAATGTTCATCTCTCCTTAATTAAATTAATGGGGGCATTTATAAGCTCGATTAGAGAGACTGTTGACTTCCAAAAATAGCTGCCAACAAGAATCTCACGCTTCCCCTTCCCCTCTCCCTTTCCCTTTCCCTTTCCCTTTCCACGTGTATTTTCTTACACACTTAGACTGCAACGTGGTTTATTCAACCACGTAGATGATATAGTAACGGGTGGATATGAAACCAAAGACAGAGAGAAACACACCATGGCAGGGGTAGTAGCTTGAGGGCCCCTAACTAACAATTTTCCAGGTGGTTATAAAAGGAGAACAATTAGCATATAGGACTTTCTTTTCTTATGTGAGAGTAACGATTTCAATATGCCTTTCTTGTGGAAATGGGCATGGTATTTATAGACAAATTCTAACTGATTTCTTCCTTCGATGTATGACACATGGATAAATCTGGAGAGTCCTCGCGTCATATCTTGAGCGTTACATCATTGGCTTTAATGAGGACGTTCTTTTTAGCTGTACGCTAAAAGGCTACGACTGTGACAAGCCGTCTTGACAGGTTGTCCCATCAGTCTTTTTGGTTCTGATTTGTAGTGTGTCAGTGAGAAGTTAACACACAATCAGGGTCGAATTTTGATAGCATCGGTTGGGTATACTGTCGCACGTCTCTTCGAACGTGGTGAAAAGACAGCTGCAGGTAATGATGGCATTGAATTTTGGGGGCTTTGATTTTGCCAAGAAAATAACTCCTTATGCGCCCGTGAGAAACACGTCTGCATCATGGCCATTCATTTAGATGGCCGTTGGTGCTGTTTGGCATTCAAGGGTTGGGATGGTCTGAGAAATTTGGACGGCGCAGATGGATCTTTAATTGATCCAACGGTGGAAATTCGTTGCCTCTTGTCTATATATAGGAGAATGGTCTATTTCCTTTACTTTCTTGCGCGATATTGAGAGGAAAGTTTGAAGAAAACACTTGAATGCTCTTTCATTCTGGCAAGAATTTTCCAGCGTTCACTTTTCTGGAAACACCTCCGTTGAAGATTTAGATTTAGGTAAACATCTTTCCCAAATCACCTCTATATTCTCCTTTATTGTGTTTTTAGCAATGTCCCCAAATTCCTTTGAATGAGAGGTTCTGGTCGCTTTGAGGACGAAGCATCACCCTCAGTGTCATCATCCATGGCCAACATGATGCCCATCTGGGATGTGGACACCTCTACTGGCGAGGAGTTGGCCATTACTTCGACTTCGATACTAATCGGGGGTGGGGAACCTATAATGTCACCCCTATCAGATGGGCCGCCATGGATGTTCCATCAATAATGGTGGATACGGACTTGGTCTCTATGAAGGAGTCATACAAGGTCCCCGATGACGTTGAACTCATACTCCCAGAGCCTCATGAACGAGCCTACTTCTCGAGGAATGGGTGTACTGCTTTGCATCTGCACGCGTTTGTAGTCGGGATGAAGCTGCCACTGCATTCCATCTTTCGAATGATTCTAAGGGCATACGACTTGGCCCCTACGCATGTGTCTCCGAAAGAGTGGAGACAAATGGCTAGGGGCCTGTACTTATGTTTCAGGCATTCGTTTGGTCTGGAGATGCCCCTCCACGTCTTTTAGATCATATATTTGCCTAAGAAGATGTCGAAGAAGAAGGGCAATGAAGAGGAACCTGGTTAGTACTACTTCTGCACATGGGGGACCCATAAGCCTCTTGTGACTGATTGTCCCTCCTCAATCAAGCAATGGAATGAATTGTAGTTCTGGGTAACGGAGAACTAGCTGAGGGTAGACGACGACCCTGAACCAAGCATAAATGTCCCAAGCGTTTACGAAATAGCTAGTGAGTGGGACATGGGAATAGGACCTGATTGCCTTTAATGATTTTAATGCATTTTTATTGTGTTTCATTTTTTTGTAGACGCTCTTCTTCGGTGTGAGCTAACCGTCGACCAGCTTGAGGTGCTTCAGTCGATATACCAGGCGGCTCTGGCAAATATGCAGCACGACTTCCTCCTAAACAGGCATCGTTGTTTGATAGAACTTGGTTAGATGGCTTCGAGAAGTAACTACCCTTGTCCAGGTTGGAGTTTTATCAATGCTTTTGTTAAGTCCATCCTAATGGTTTCTATTTTTTGTAGCTGATGCCGAGTAAGATAAACGTCTAAGGCCAACTTTAGCACATTTTTGGGGCTCCAACCTGAGGTCGTTGGTGCCTGGGTCCTCAGAGGATGCCCAGCAAAAAAAATGCAATAGAGAAGATTAACCAAGATGCAACCAGAGAAGAGGCTGAAAACACCGATGAGGTAGAGGCCACTGAGGGATAGGCGTCTTTAGCAAAGAAGATGAAGACTGGGTCCAAGAACGTCCCAGGACGAAGTTACAGAACCTAGCGGCAGTAGGTCATCCTCCAGGACTACAATGCATTCTACTGAGTCAAGGAAAAAGGTGATTGAGATTGTGGATGATGTCTTTTGTAATCCACCTCTCCTTCATAGGACACTCTCTGTCACGCCATCTGGGGTGGTGGTGTTGGATGCCCCTCTCCTTAGGCCTTAGTTTGACGTGGTGGCCTAGGATTCTAAGAAAAAGCTGAGAAAGTTGATTGGGGCTCCAAGGCCACATCTTCCCGATGACGCTGTCCACAACTTTCCACTATACCCAGCTTTGAGGGCTCAGGCTTTCGAAAAATATTTCAGTCATAAGTGAGAGGACTTCACCACCTGCGGAGAGGTGGATGACATAATGGAGTTCAGCTTGGCTGGGGCTATGAGGGCGATTGGGATACAGATGCAGGCCCTGAGACAGTTTAGGTAGCAGCTACAATATATAAAGTTGATGGCTGACACATCAAAGTCAGAGAAGCATAAGCTGCATATGGAAGGTCTGCAGGTAGCTGTAGAGAGTATTCACACAGCGTACGAGTAGCTTCAAACAGACTTGAAGAAATCCAAGGCCAATGTTTTTCTACTGACTAAAAAATTGGAAGATGCTAATGCTGCCCAGAGATTAGCCACCGAAGCCCTTGGGATTGTAAATGAATAGAAGAGGAAGTTGAAAGAAGATTGTGTTTCCTATACGCTCGATATGAAGTGTCTGCGAGAGGAGGCTAAAGTTGGTAAAGCCAAGGCAGAGAGTTTAAAGAAAAACTTAGAAGCCTCTGAGAAGGGACAAAAAGAGTTAGAAGGGAAGTTGGAAAATGCTGAGGTAGAATTTGTGGCCAATTTTCACATTACAGATGCCTATACCAACTTTTCTGACTTCTTCACCAAGGTTGGACACCAAGAGGTTCTGGCAGCCCTCCGCTCTGAGTATCCAGATGACATATCTTCATTAGAGGCCAAATTCTTCCCAGCTGATGCTGACGCCAATGAGGGTGGTTAATTATCGATTTTGTAAAAGTATTAATGTCCTTGGCTGAGGCCCACATGTAACTCCTCATTTTTGTACTTAATAAAACCCTTACGCATATTTATTTTAATTGTCTATTCCGAAGCGTGTTCCTTGCCAAGTATAACAAATTTAGTACGAGGTTATTTTAAATAGAGTTGACAGAGTACCAACGCTTAAATATAATAAAAAGGGCACTTCGCTTGAACAACATTAAAAGATGCCTTGTATGTTTCAACATTAATAATGAGGCTTCAGCAAATTAAATTAAAATATGCTCTTTCCAATGTTGATAACTGAATAACGAAGCTATAATAGATAGTAAAAGAGGCATAACATGAAAAATAAATGATAGGCCCTTTGCGTAAAAAAACAAAAGAGGTGCTTTCTCCAACAAAAATTGAAGGGACTCTTTTTAACATACATGGTAAAATAGTTTCTCCAACCTTGTCTACTGATAGTATTGGCGTAGGTGCTCAACATTCCAAGGATGAGGCTGCTGTTTAACATCCAAGTCGTCTATATAATAAGTGTCGGGTTGTACTTCCTTGGTGATCCAATAAGGTGCTTCCCAATTGGGGCCTAGGGTCCCAACCCCTGGCTCTTTGGATGATAGGAACACTCTCCTTAGGACCAGGTCGCCAAGGTAGAAGGACCTCTTCTTTACTTTCTTGTTGAAATATCAAGTCATATTCCTCTGGTAAGAAGCTAGTTTAGCTTGGAAGTTATCCCTTTGTTCTCCCAGGAGGTCCAGGCCAGCTCTCATGAGATTGTCGTTGTTGCTTTCACGGAAGAACAAGCGGCGAGGTGAGGGAATGCTAACTTCTACTGGGCTCAAAGCCTCGAATCCTATGCCATAGAAAATGGGGTTTCTCTAGTTAGTGTCCTTGTAGTAGTTCGGATTGCCCAGAGTATATATGAGAGCTCCTCAACTCAAGCCCTCTTTGACATATGAAGTTTCTGCTTAAGAGTATACTTAATGGTTTTGTTAACAACCTCCACTAACCCATTAGCATGTGGGTGGTGGGGGCTGGAAAAGTGCTTCATGATACCTAATTCTTTACATAGGGTCCTTATCTTCCTGTTGTCAAATTGTTTTCCATTGTCGGACACTAAAGAGTGGAGAATTCTGAACCTGCAGATGATATTTTTCCATATGAATTTGGAGGTGTTAGCCTTGGTAATCTTCATCATTGGCTCTGCTTTAATCCACTTCGTGAAGTAGTCAATAACGACTATAGCATGGCATGCATTGCCCATTTTCCTAGGTATAAGGCCTATGAAATCTATCTCCCATTTGGTGAAGGGCTAGGGACTAGACACGGTGGTAAGTTCTTGGTGGGACGTCGTGGGATTATGGCGAAGCGCTGGCATTTGTCACATTTCCGTGCATGGAGCAGGGAATCTCTCTTTAAAGCAGGCCAGAAGTAGCCCTGCTTGAGGATCTTTTTGGCTAAGGCTAAGCCTCCTTTGTGGTTGTCACATATTCCCTCATGGACATCCCTGAGGATGTAATCTGCCTCATTGCTATCCATGCGCCTAAAGAAGAGCATGAAATAGTCTCGTTTGTAGAAGACGTCGTCAGATAGCAAGAAATACGCTGCCCTCCTCCCTATCGGTAGGGAGGGTTTGATCCTTCAAGAATACGAGGATGGGATCCATCCAAGAAGAAGTCTCCTCAATCCACATTACCTCTTTGACAGCCTATATAGATGTCTTGCTGAGGTGTTCGCTGGAACCAGCTTGAGGAGTTCCAAGTCCTTGCTGCTTACCAGTTTGGATAGTGCGTCAACGTTGGAATTATTAGCCCTAGGTACTTGGACCAGTTCAAACCTTTTGAAGTACATGATAAGATCTCTCACCAACTTGAGATAGGAAGCCATTACTCTTTCCCTTGCAGCAAAACTCCTATTTACCTGGCTCACAACCAGTTGGAAATCGCTTATGATCGAAATCCTCTACACCTTCATTTCTTTCACGAGGCGAATACCAACTAGCAGGGACTCATATTATGTAACGTTGTTCGAGGCTTTAAAACTGAACCTGATTGCACAATTTAGCTTATGACCCTCGGGACTGGTAAGTACAACCCAACTCATGCACCTGTGTCTCTAGAGGACCTATCAACAAAGAGGCACCATGTAGGTGGCTCAAGAGTTGCCATGGGGGTGTCTACTTCGATAGTGTTAGCAAACTCAGCCAAAAAATCATTGAGGGCTTTCCACTTGATGGCGGCTCTAGCCTTGAAGACAATGTCAAACTAGCTAAGCTCGACAGCCCATTTCAGCAGCCTTTCCAAGGTGTCGGGCTTTTGCATTACCTGTTCGAGGAAAAAGTTGGTAAGAACATAGACAGGAAGTAGGGTCTCAACTTTCTGGAAGCAGTGATGAGCGATAACGCTAGCTTCTCTATATCGGGGTAGCATGTCTCCGCTCCCAGGAGGGCCTTGCTTACGTAGTAAACTGGCAGTTGGTGCTCCTCCTCTTGGACCAAGACCTAGCTTACTAATTCAGATGATACAACTAAGTAGAGCAATAAAGCCTCTCCTAACCTAGACTTTGATAGCAGGGAGTATGGCCAAGGTGTTTCTTTAGGGCCTGGAATGCGGCCTTGCATTCTGTAGTCCATTTGAACTTGTTACTTCCTTTCAAGATTTTAAAAAAGTGGAGGCACTTGTCCGTAGCCTTAGAGGCAAACCTGCTAAGGGCTACCATTCTCCCGGTGAGGCATTGCATATCTTTTGGCCTCCTGGACGACTTCATTTCGATCAATGCATTAATCTTCTTTGGGTTGACCTCGATGCCTCTTTAGTTTACCATATAGCCTATGAACTTTCCAGAGGCAACACCGAAGACGCATTTCAGAGGGTTAAGCCTCATCTTGTATTCTCTAAGGATCTGGAAAGTCTTTTCCATGTAACACATGGTCTTCAGCTTTCAAGCTTTTAACCAACATTGCATCTACGTAGACCTCCATGGTGGAGCCCAGCTAGTCGGAAAACATTTTGTTGACAAGTCTCTCGTATATTGTCCCAGCATTTTTTAAAACCAAATGGCATGACCTTGTTGCAGTAGAGGCCCTTGTCTATCACAAATGATGTATGTCCCTCGTCTGGCAGATATATGAGGATCTAGTAATAGCCTGGGTAGGTATCATGAAACTCAAGAGCTCATGTCCAGAAGTATCATCTACCAACTGGTCAATCCGAGGCAAGGAAAAGCTATCCTTAGGGCATGCCTGGTTGAGGTTGTAGAAATCTATACAAATTCTCATCTTCCCACCTGGCTTTCTCACCAGAACTGGATTGGAGACTTGCTTAGGATAGCAGGCTTCTCAGATGAAGTTACTCTGTAGAAGCTTTCCAACCTTCTCTTTTAAGGCTTTGTATTTTTCTATATTTAAAGAACTCATCTTCTGTCGATGCGATGGGAACTTGGGATCGACATTGAGCCGGTGAAAACTTACTGTCGGGTTGATCCATACCATATCCTCGTGTTTCTACGTGAAAACATCAAGGTTGTGGCAGATGAAGTTCTTCAGAACCTCCTTAGACTCTTCAATGAGGTCTTTTCCTACCTGGAGCCTCTATGTTGGATGGGTAGGATCTGCCACGAAGCTTTCTAGCTCCTTGACTGATGAGGTCTAGGAGTCAGCTCTTGTCACCCTGGGTTCGATGTCCTCTAGAGAGGTTGATTCTTCCATTGTGATGTCACCCAGTGCCTCTTCCGAAGCTTCTGCCATCTCGACATCTAGGAATGCCATGTTGAGTTCTTTCTTTTCAGCCTTTTGCAAGGCATTCCTATAGCATTTCCTACCCTCTGGATGGTTGCCTTTTACCGTGGCTATGCCCCCCTCAGTGGAAAACTTCATGCAAAGGTGGTGAATGGATGTTACGGCCAAAGTTTCTCTAAGATCAATCGGCCTAGAACACCATTGTAAGCTGACCTTCTGTCCACCACCATGAATTCTATGAAGGTGTGGGTGGCAAGAGGCTTTTTTTCCATTGTAACGGCCAGGCGCACTACCATTTTCGTGATGATGCAATCATCTGTAAAGCTATAAAGATGCTCCAGAGAAGGGGCCAATGGAGTTTCTATGTTCATCTACTCATAGGTACTCAAGAAGATGACATTTACTGAGCTATCATTGTCCACGAGCATCTTTTCCAATCCGTTCATTGCCACTACTGCCCTTATTACTAGGACATCATAGTGGAGATATTGGACTCCTTTCATGTCTTCCTTGGTAAAGGTAATGGGGTCTACCTTATTTGATCCCAAGGGACGGCTGTTTATTAGCCAATTGGTCCTCAGTTTTTCTTTGGCCTCTTTTGTGTAGCTTCTTTGAGCATTATGCGTCTGGCTTCCTAGGTAGGGTTTCTCGTAGATGGTGTCAATTTTTCGAATGAGGGCCTTCTCATGACCCTTGATCAAGCGATGCTATGAGCCTCTTTCAATCTGGAGGTGCTTCGCTGGGTTCCTGAAATTACGTCGATTTTGTTCATGGCCCATTGGCCTTCTGTTCTCCTACTGGGGTTGTCTGTTATGGAATGGAGACCGACGACCTCTTATCGAGGGTCACTCTTCACGCCTTTGATCTGACCCGTATCTAGGGCTAGCGTTTGCTCCTCTCCTATTTTCCAGGTTTTCTACCTTTTGACACTCCTCCGTGCTATGGCCATTGCTCTGGTGGACTCGGCAGTAACTGGCGGGTATCTCCTGATGGTGAGGAAGCATTGGTAGCGTGCTAGTCCTTGCTTCGTAATACGTTAGAGGAGGCATACCATAATTATAGAGTCTAGCGGTGGAGCCTTAAGCTCCTGGGATTGTGTAAGGAGGAAGTAGGCCCTCTTATGCAGGGGCCACGTAGCTCATCCCAACATTTGGATCGGATGGGTAGTCCCTCCGATGCTAAGTATATTGGTGGAGGGGCCGCCTTGGCCTTGGCTGTATCCATCTCTTGGCATTGGGCTAGCGCCCACTCTACCATGATTCATGTGAAGGATCATGTTCTCATTTATCTCCTCGGTGATCATCTTCACCAATTGGTCGAAGGTGGCTGGGTTTTTGTTGCGGACATCCCACCAAAATGGGAGGTTTATGTCCAATACTCCCTTTAAAGCAGAGAGGGCTACGACATCAGATATTCTCTCATAGAAGAGCATATCTTCGTTGAAGTAGCTCAAGTAGCTCTGCAGTGGTTCAAATTTAGTTTACCTAACGTCATGGAGGTACTGTATCAGGGCTAAAGCAGGCTTTCCTAACGAGAAGTAATTGATGAACGTCTTTTTCAATTACGGCCAACTGGAGATGCCGCCTGTGACGAGCTTGTTATAGCACCTATTTGCTCCCCCGGATAGGATAAGGTAGAAAGCTCTGTATTTCAAGGCAGGGGTAGCTCCTCAGAGACTCATCTCCATCTTGTAGGTGTTTACATGGTCCAAAGGGTCTCCCTTGCCTATGTATGGGACAATCTTTGGCCCGCAGAATTCATGGAGAATGGATGCATTTCTAATTTTTGCTAAAAAGGGTAGATTTTCATCATCCTCATCTATCTCGAATGACCTCGTCGGCCTTGGGTCCTCTTCCCCAACGTTTGTTTCTAGTGGGTACTAGAGAGAGGCGTTGAGCCTGTGGTTCACTTTCATAGTACCTGGGTTCCTCATATTGATGCTGACGGGGTGGATATGGCTAGAAGTCAAATTCTCTCCTGGTTGCTGCATCATTCAATATCCTCTCTTGCATATTTCTAGGTGGACTTTGAGGCTGCTCCCTCCTCGAGAGGCTCAAGGCCCATTCCTGCGTCCACGCCCTCCCAGCCTTTCAAAAATGCTGACAGACATTGCAGGTTGAGGCATTTCTTTATTTTCGAGTGGGAGTGGGTCCCTTATCTGTATGTCCAGAGTATGAAGCCTCTCTTCTTACTTGAGGATCAAGGGGACGGCCACTGTTTACCTTTGGTTCTTCACTGGGAACGTTTTGGTTGAATACAAGAGGTCGGTGTCCTTGCATATTCATCCGTTGGATGTAACCCTACATCTGGGCATGGTGTTGGGCCAATTACCTCACGCTCACGACTATGGTTCTCATCTCTCTTTCAAGGTTGGTGAGAGCTTTCCTCATGCGTCTTCTCCGTGGGGCTTCCTCACCTTTTACTGTTGCCACGATTTCTTCGTCTGTTGCCAGCCTGGCTCTCCTTGGGTTCTCGTCCTCATTGCTTCCGAATATTCTTCTCTTTGATGGGTTGGTGGATCCCTTGTTAAAGGAGACTCCTTTTTTGAAGGAGGCTTAGGCTTCTAGTCACATTTTACTCATGGTTTAAATGTTTGGTTTTTCACAGACGGCGCCAATCTCTTGACCTCCAAAAATGGCTGCCAACAAGAACCCCACGCTTCTCCTTCCCACGTGTATTTCTCCACACACTTGGACTGATACGTAGTTTATTAAACCACGTAGATGAGCCTAGTAACGGGTGGATATGAAACAAACGATAAAGAGAAACACACTATGGCAGGGGTAATAGCTTGAGGGCCCCTAACTAACAATTTTCCAGGTGGTTATAAACACTTGGAGAACAATTAACATAAAGGACTTTCTTTTCTTATGTGAGAGTAACGATTTCAACATGCCTTACTTATGGAAATGGGCTTGGTATTTATAGGCAAATTCTAACTGATTCTCCCCATTCGATGTGTGACACGTGGCTAAATCTGGAGAGTCCTCGCCTCACATCTTGAGCGTTACATCATTGGCTTTAATGATAATTTCTCTTTCAACTGCACACTAAGAGGCTACGATTGTGACAAACTGCCTTGGCAGGTTGCCTCATCAGTCTTTTCGGGTTTGACTTGTAGTGTGTCAGGGAAAAGTTAACACGCAATCAGAGTCAAATTTTAAGAGCCTCGGTTGTCCAAGCTCCTCGACACAAACAGCCTCGGAGAGATGGTTGAGTCAAAGAAGGTTGACTTTGACCGTGCCCACGTGGAGCCCAAGTGGGTTTGCCCTGTCCATGTGAAACGCGATATGAGATTGGGGCATAACAGAGACCATCATTAATTTTTATTCCCAATGTCACTAGTCGTTCTAATTGGTTCATCCATATCATGGTGGACTGCAGTGTACAAATTAATTTGCATGCAATGGCAGTGTCAACTTTTTGCTGGACACCTCTATTTTCTATTGTAACTTAATACCCACAACTTAGATTGGGACAAAAAATATAGAAACCTCTAGCATCAGCTTATAATTGACAAGATCTTCTAAACTCCATGAGTTTTACTTGTGATGCTTAGGAGCTAGAGGTCAGCTTGGATAAGCAAAAAGTGAAACATTAGCTTCTTACATTATTTATAAAAAATTATGATGTATGAAGTTCCATCCTTGAAATAGCTCATTCTGTTGATGTTGATGCTTTAAAAACTGGAAAAGTCAACAAGAAAAGAATCAGCTTATCAATCAAGACATGATATTGTAATTTTTTGTTTCAACCAACAATCAACACATTTGAGTAAGCGAATCAAAATTTGAAAAATGTGGGTAACGAAGAACATCGTAATGATCCAATTGTACGTCTTTTCAAATCTTTTATGATTTCTTCAATTAAATCTTGATGATTAAATTTCTTAGTTAAAGAACAAATAATAGTTATTTAGAATGATTTAAACCTATCAATGGGATTCAATGCCTTCCCAAGATAAAAAGTTTTCATAGTAAATTTATTATTCGACTCCTTCAACTAAAAATTTATAAGAATATTTAATATATATATATATATATATATATATATATATATATATATATATATATATATATATATATATGAAAGTTATTTTTCTGTTGACAAGAACGTCTTATATTTTTCATCTAACAATCACTTAAATCAGCCACGTCAATATCACTATTTTCACAAAAAGATAGGGTAAATTTAATAAACACTCACTGAATTTTAAAGATGTAACTACTTACTCACTATACTTTACAGCGTCACCAATAACTCATTGATCTTTGGCTTATGTCCACCATCCACTACCCGTTATCTTTCCATTTGAATTTTTTGACAGAAAAATCCGACGTGGCTAACAGCTCGTGACGTGACTTTCAATTTATAACTACTTACTCACTGAACTTTCAAATTGTAACTATTTACTCACTGTATTTTTTATGTCACTAATAACTCATTGATCTTTGACTTATGTCCACCATCTACCACCCATTTGCCACGTAAAAATTGCATTACCTAAACATATTTTTCATCCAACAAAATGCAGGTGGTGATGGAAAATGTGGATGACTGTGCTCAAATCTAAAGAGACAGTGTGTATAATATTTGAACTAAAATGAAGGGTGAAGAGGCAGGGCTGCTGATATTTTTGATCCATATTGTTGGATGTTTTCTTTTATTCAGTTTCAAAGAATAAGCAATGGTGCAAATATGTTGTATCATGTTTTCTTATATCTATGTATCATGTTATTTGAATGAAGATGACATTTCTCCCTCATTTTGACAAGTTCAATTTCATTTTATGAATCTGATTGTTAAATGCTAGAATGACAATGTGCACTTAAATGAACTTTAACTGCAATTGAATTCATATTAAATGCCGGCTCACCTACACAGCACTTCAAATGCACTAAAATGATCAAGTGATGGAATAACTATTACTGCACAAAAATGAACTTCACATGACAGTGTAGCCTCAAATTATGAAAATTAAAATGAATTACACTATCATTTAGATGGACTACTTGACCTTCAACTAATAAAAATTACAACTACCAACAGTCTGCAAACAAACTTGAACTACTTTGCAAAAAATACATAGCACCACATGTCTTTTGTTGGATGAAAAACGTGTTTAGGTAATGCGATTCTTATGTGGCAGATATGTGGTGGATAGTGGACATAAGTCAAAGATCAGTGAGTTATTGGTGACATGAAAAGTGATAGCCCAAGAATAACTAACCAAGAGGGGGGTGAATTGGTTTTCTCAAACTTTTTCGAAAAATATTCTTAAAAATGAAATTTAAGAAATAAAAATTGATTCACTCAAGTATAAGCACAATATAAGTAAATAAAAGAGAAGAGAGAGTGCAAACGATTTTTATGGAGGTTCGATCCAACCAATGATCTACGTCCCCCGTTACCAAGCTCTCCAACACGAGCACGGCCTTTCTACTATTTTGATTGACTTATGGTGCAATCCAAACCCTTACAATGTATCCGGTGACTTACAAACAAGGAGCACCGATCCTTATACAATATTGAGCTTTTCACGGGACATCAATATGACCCAAATATATGAAGAAATTGATTTGAGTATTTCTCTCTAGATGAATGATAGATACAAGTTTAGTTCTAAGAGAGACTAACACTTTAATGAATAGCAATGAATAAGGAAAGCTCAAGTGTTAGAAGAAAACTTTGTTGAGAAAGATGAATCAAAGGTTTGATTTAATCAAACAAAGTTTTTCAATATGAGATATTGAAGATATAAATACAATGAAGCTTTGGATGAAGTTTTTCAATATGATTCTCTCTATAAATGCTCTTATAAGTGTTGTTGAATGATAATAAATGAAGTGGTATTTATAGAGATGAATTTTCGTCAGTTTCTGTTGAAACGGATGACCAAACGGATGACCAAACGGTCGACCGGTCAGATTGGTCAGAACTAGCCGTTGAACTGCAAAAAGTCAGAACGGACACTTTTTGAACAGATACGCTCAGACGGTCGACCGGTTAAAAGTAAACGGTCGACCGGTTAATCCGGTTTTCCAAACGGATGATCCGTTTCCACAGTTTTGAAAATCTGATTTTTGGTTTTGATAAAACTAATTTTCATGCAAGTGATAATGACATGTGTTTTGTGCATAAAAATATTTTGAGCTTTCATTCATTTAATTGCTAAGGATTAAAGAGTTAATACCTTTACAATTTTATCTAAAAAATCTATTCTTCAATCTTGATCTTCGAATCTTGAATTTCGGCGGATCTTGAGATGATTGAACTCTTGAATTGATTTTGACTTTGAACTTGTCATTGCATGAGAGTTCGATTTGTAGCGCTTTGAATTTTGCTTGAAAATAAAATGTTAGAAAACATAACCAATTTGTTTGTAATAATCAAAACATTAAGGTTTAAAGTTAACCATAGGTCAACAATTTCCCCCTTTTTGATTATGACAAACAATGTGAGAATATATGATAAAAATATACAATAAAGCATATATATTCCCCCTTTCTTTTTCAAGTAAACATGATTTGATGAATTTGATGAATTTGTATCACATTATATCGTTTTCATTTGATTTTCCAATTTTATCTCATTACATGATATCGATTCTATTTGATCACATATTTTTCATCACATAGTTCATCACATCATATATCACATATTTTTCATCACATATTTCATCACATCATATATCACATATTTATTTATTTTCCCCCTTTTGGCATAAACAAAAAAAGCAAAAACATTGATTGATAAAACATTAAGGTTTAAACCTAAACGAAACAACATATGCCATTCATTGATAAACGTAAAATTTAAAGACAAGCATAGTTTTATAAATGAAATCTAGAACATATACTTCGTTTCCAAAACATAGCTACAACGACAAAAAGATCTAAATAGACTAAGGCTCCGGGGGCGGCTGTGGAGGAAGCACGGCATCGAGACGGGAGTGAAGATCGCGGAGCAGTGTCGTCATGTCTGCAACCGAGTGCTGGAGAGTCCCCATGGTATGGTGCAGGCCCTCGACTGAAGTAGTAAGAGAGTCGATCCGTCCATGGAGAAGAGTGAATTGGTCCTCGTTGTGGCCGGAAGTGGAGGACGACGGTCTTTGTGATCGTTGCCGCGGAGGGGACGGAGGAGCATCTTCATCAATATCTTCCCCCTCGAAAGGTAGAGTGGAGGGTCCCGACTTTTCATCAAAGCCCTTTGACTTGGCCACCCATTGACCGTTCTCCTTTACAAATTTCATTCTTTTGAGAGTAAGAATATTGATGGTGTCGGTGGCTTTCGGAAGGAGGATCATTGTATCACGAAAGGAGATATCGAAGTGTTGAAAGATTTTGGTAAGAATCATGCCGTAGGGAAGTGCCTTAGAACTCTTGCCGCTAAGGGCGTAGTTCATGTGTTGGATCATGATATAGGAGAAATCGAGCTTACGCCCTCGGAGGATTGAGTCGAGTACAAAAGCATCGAAATGATTGACCTCATCCAAATGGCCCTTTCGAGGGACAATTATGTGGGCAATGATGTTATGGAGGACACGACAAGGAAGAGTAAGTTGATTTGAACTAAGACGAACGGCAGCCTCAAAATGCTTGCCGGTGACATTACAACAAGCTTCGACGGGATTATACTCATCGGTGTGAGGAATTGTCTTGGTGGTATAAAGACGCATACCACCATTTTCAAGATGGAGAATGGTTCGAATAAGATCTTGAGTGATCTTAATTCGTTTGTCCCTAACGAAGGATGAAATACCCGACCCCGGGGAATAAGTCATATTTTTGTAAAATTCTTTGATAATGGGGGGGTAAACATTTTCATTGAGAGTGAGAAGAGGAACCCACCCCATACCCGTGAAAAGATTTTCAATGTTAAAAGATGGTGCTTCGTATGTAAAAGAGGCAAGATCGACGTTCTTACCAATGAGAACCGGACTTCCTTCGATGCGCTTGGATAGAGGATTGTCGTCGGAGGAGGAGGAGGATGGAGATGGTAGCCTTTCTCTCCTAGGTCGTTTGGCTGCCATTTTCTTTCGAGGCATGGTTGAGGAACCGGATTTGGAGCCTAGGGTTGGAGATCGACCGTTTGAGGGATTTATCGCGATTTGGTGGACCAAAATTGGGGATTTTGAAGATTTAGGCGTGAAATGATATGGGTTTTGAGATTTTGAATGTAAATTGGAAAGATTTTGGGAAGATTGGAAGATTTGAGGAAGATTTGGAGAGAAAACCGTGGTTCGCGGGAAGTTGGAATGAAGAAATTTGAAAATTTTCTAACATAAAAACCCTGATTTCCGCTTATACGGTCGACCGGAAACCTCGTACGGTCGACCGGTTTGACTGAAAAATTGAAGTTTAAACTTTCTGTTCAACCGGATGAGTAAGCGGATGATGTACGGTCATCCGGTTAATTTAATACGGACGTCCAGTTTATGTATACGGTCAACCGGTTAATCCTTTTAAATTTGGCAAAAGATTCTGCTCATACAGATGATCAAACGGATCATCCGTTTTATATGAAACGGTCGTCCGGTTTATTAAACGGTCGACCGGTTTTAAAAAAATCACCATAATCAATAATTTTGTCTTTTGACAGATAATTTTAGAACATGTTTGTCATATATAAAGCAATCAATCATAGGAAACATAAAGATTTAGCCACATATTTCACATTCATCAATTATACCTAAATTTCGTCGAATGTATGAAAATCGTTCAAGAGCTAATGATTTTGTGAGAATATCGGCCAATTGTTTTTCGGTGTTTACAAACTCCAAAGATATATCTCCCTTTTGTGCATGGTCTCGTAAAAAGTGATGTCTAATTTCAATGTGTTTGGTACGAAAATGCAAAACGGGATTTTTAGATAAGTTGATCGTACTTGTATTATCACACATGATAGGAACTTTTTCAAATGAAATGTGATAATCATTTAGAGTTTGCTTCATCCATAGGATTTGAGCACAACAACTAGCGGCGGAGATATATTCAGCTTCGGCGGTTGACAAGGCAACGGAATTTTGTTTCTTACTAAACCATGAAACTAAAGCAAAGCCTAGAAAATGGCACGTTCCACTAGTACTTTTACGATCAATTGTGCAACCGGCCCAATCGGCATCCGAAAAGCTAAGTAAATCAAAATGAGTTTCTTTGGGATACCAAAGACCTAAAGATCTAGTTCCACTAAGATAACGGAAAATGCGTTTTACGGCACTAAGATGGGAATTCTTAGGATTAGATTGATATCTAGCACATAAGCATACACTAAACATAATATCGGGTCTACTAGCGGTTAAATAAAGAAGGGATCCGATCATACCTCGATATTTTGTTACATCAACGGAAGTACCTTGCTCGTCTTTGTCTAGTTTGATTGATGAGCTCATTGGAGTGTTCATTGGCTTCAAACCTTCCATTTCAAACTTTTTGAGCATATCCAAGATATACTTAGTTTGACTTATGAATATTCCATCATTGGTTTGTTTGATTTGGAGACCAAGAAAGAACTTGAGTTCACCCATCATACTCATCTCAAATTCCCTACTCATGCAATTAGAAAATTCTTCACATAGGGAAATGTTAGTAGCACCAAAAATGATATCATCAACATAAATTTGAACAACTATCATATCATTCTTTTTGGTTTTTATAAATAATGTTGTATCCGCTTTACCCATTAAAAAATCATTTGATAAGAGAAATTTACTTAATCTCTCATACCATGCTCTAGGAGCTTGTTTTAAACCATAAAGGGCTTTTCTAAGTTTGAAAACTTTGTCCGGATACTTATGATTTTTAAAACCGGGTGGTTGCTCGACAAAGACTTCTTCTTGAATGACTCCATTCAAAAATGCACTTTTGACATCCATTTGAAAGAGAGTAAAATTCTTATGACATGCAAAAGCAAGAAGCATACGAATTGACTCTAATCTAGCAACCGGGGCAAAAGTTTCTTCGAAATCGATACCTTCTTCTTGATTGTAACCTTGAGCCACTAATCTAGCTTTGTTACGCACAATTATACCATTTTCATCTCGTTTGTTTCGAAAAACCCATTTTGTGCCAATTACGGTTTGTGAATTTGGTCTAGCAACTAAATCCCAAACATGATTTCTTTCAAATTGATTTAGTTCTTCTTGCATAGCTAGAATCCAAAATTCATCAAACTCGGCTTCTTTAAAATTCTTTGGCTCAATTTGTGAAATAAATGCACAATTGTTATAAAGATTTCTAAAAGTATTTCTTGTACTTACCCCTTTGATGGATCACCAATGATGAGATCTTTTGGATGAGAAGGGACAAACCTCCATTCTTTTGGTAATGATGAAGTGTTGGGATCTTCATGAGGTTCTTCTTCATTTTGTTGCATAGTTGTTTCCTCCTCTTGTTGAATTTTAATGTTATTTGGATTCCCTTTGTCTTGATTTTGAACGCTTAGTTGCTCAAATGGGATTTCCAAATCTTCATCATCAATGACTTTTTCTTGCCCAATTGAGTTAGTTTCATCAAAAACAACATGCATGGATTCTTCAACTACTAAAGTTCTTTTGTTGAAAACTCTAAAAGCTTTGCTAGTAGATGAATATCCAAGAAAGATTCCAATATCGGATTTTGGATCAAATTTTCCCAAGTTTTCTTTTGTGTTTAAAATAAAGCACTTGCAACCAAAAACTTTAAAATATCCAATATTGGGAATTCTATTTTTCCAAAGCTCATATGGAGTTTTGGTTTTCTTTCGACTTACCAAAACTCGATTTAGGATATAACATGAAGTGTTTACGGCTTCGGCCCAAAAGTACTTTGGTAAATTGTTTTCATTCAACATGGTCCGAGCCATTTCTTGCAATGTTCGATTCTTCCTTTCTACTACACCATTTTGTTGAGGAGTTCTACGAGCCGAGAAATTATGTTCATATCCATTGGATTTGCAAAAATCATCAAATGCTATATTTTCAAATTCTCCATCATGATCACTCCTAATTGTGGTAATGGTGTATCCTTTTTCATTTTGGACTCTTTTGCAAAAATGTTTGAATGCATTTAAGGCTTCATCTTTTAAATTCAAGAAAATGACCCAAGTATATCTTGAAAAATCATCAACAATGACAAATGCATAATATTTTCCACTTAAACTAGCGGTTCTAGAAGGTCCAAACCCATGTGGAGAAGTTGTAAAGGTCTTGAAGTAGAAGAGTGTTGTTTAAGTTTGAAAGAACTCTTTACTTGTTTTCCAAATTGACAAGCATCACAAATTTTATCTTTTTCAAACTTTATATGTGGCAACCCTTTTACAAAGTTGTTTTTGGAGATTTTTGAAAGTAAGTCCATGCTAACATGACCTAATCTCCTATGCCATAACCAAGAATCATCCTTTATACTTGAAAGACATTTTATTTCCTTTTCAAGTTCAAATTCAATAGATATGATGTAAACATCTTTACTTCGGCTCCCCATGAACAATACCTCTTTAGATATAGCATCCTCAATGAGGCAATTGGAAGAATCAAATTTAATGAGATAACCTTTATCACATAATTGACTTATGCTAAGCAAGTTATGTTTGAGGTTATCAACTAATAAAACATTTTCAATAGATGGAGAAGAACGATTACCAATATTTCCAATGCCTATGATTTTTCCTTTGGCATTGTCTCCAAACGTCACATGACCTCCATCTTTTCTTTTGAAATTTGATAGCAAAGATCGATTTCCCGTCATATGCTTCGAACAACCACTATCCAAGAACCAATTGCTCTTGACTTTTTGTGGTACCTACAAAAATAATTTTAATTTTTGATTTTTGGTACCCACATAAGTTTGGGTCCTTGATAGTTAGAGCTTGTAGATTCTTTTATCCACTTGTGTTTCCTTTCAAAGTATAATTTCTTCTTAATTAAACAATTATAAGCAACACGACCATTTTTCTTTCAAAAACTACATGTGATGTTTTGTTGAGAAAAATTGGATGACTTTACAAAAATGGTTTCAAGGGATTTTTGTTTCAAGAGAGGTTTATATCCAATTCCCTCTTTGTTGAACACACATTTTTGCTCACCAAGCATTAATTCAAAATTTTTCTTTCCTTGGGTAAATTTGTGAACAATGCTTGTTAAATCATCCACTTTTTCTTTCAATAAAACATTTTCTTTAATTAAGGACTTATGATCATCTTTCTCTTTTTCAAAGTCCTTTTGAGCAATAAAAAGCTTCTTGACTACATTTTTTTAACAAAGAATGTTTATTATTAAGAATAGAGTATTTTGACATAAGTTTCTCAAATTCTTCAAGAATTTCATCATAAGAAGAAGATAATTCAATGAAAGAATCATTGTTATTTGTACTTACCTCATCCTCAATAGCCATGAAGCACATATTAGCGATTTCTTCTTGAATTTCATCTTCTTCTTGATCATCTTCATCACTATCATCCCATGTAGCTTGAAGTGCTTTCTTTTTGATGAACTTCTTCTTGTTTGGGCATTTGGTCCTCTTGTGACCGGGTTTGTCACAATCATAGCATATGATCTTTTTGTTCTTTTCTTCACTTTTGTCTTCTTTCTTTTGAAATCGCCTATTGTTTCGAAATCCTCTCCATTTCTTGACAAGAAGAACTAAGTCATCAAGTTCTTCATCACTCATGTTTGTATTGGAGGATCCTTCATCATTTGTTGATTTCAAGGCAATTTGCTTCTTGGGAGGCTCCTTTATTTCTTCTTTGCTTCTCCTCGTTTTCTCCTTTGTTTCGGCATTGTTGAGCTCATATGTCATCAATGTTCCATATAGCTCCTCTAATGGATAAGTGTTGATATCTTTTGTATTTTCTATCAACATCCTCAAGGAGCTCCAATCTTCCGATAAAGACCTAAGCATTTTGCTCACAAGTTCACCGTTAGTAAATTTTCGATCAAAGCCCTTAAGGCCATTAATAATATCGGTGAAACAAGTAATCATGTCAACAATAGGTTCATCTTGTTTCATAAAGAAATTTTCGAAATCTTTTGTCAAAAGATTTATTTTGGTTTCTTTAACCTTGTTGGTACCTAAGTGAGTTATCTCTAATGCATGCCAAATATCATATGCGGAATCACATGTGCTAATACGATTAAACTCATTTTTGTCTAAAGCACAATAGAGTAAATTTTTGGCTCTAGCATTCAAAGACAACTTTCTTTTATCCTTTTCATCATATTCCTCTCTAGGCTTAGGAGTAGTTTGGTCCGATTTATCATCAATTTTGATAATTTTTGTAGGCACATATGGACCAAACTCAATGACTTCCCAAATGTTATAATCAATTGATTGAATATAGATCATCATTCTAGTTTTCCAATAATTGTAGTGGGAGCCATTAAAGAAGGGAGGACGATTTGTAGAATGACCCTCAAGGTTTTGAAAATTTTGGTTAGCCATTACTCAAGATTGTGAAATCAAAAAAAATGAGCACCTTGCTTTGATACCAATTGATAGCCCAAGAATAACTAACCAAGAGGGGGGTGAATTGGTTTTCTCAAACTTTTTCGAAAAATATTCTTAAAAATGAAATTTAAGAAATAAAAATTGATTCACTCAAGTATAAGCACAATATAAGTAAATAAAAGAGAAGAGAGAGTGCAAACGATTTTTATGGAGGTTCGATCCAACCAATGATCTACGTCCCCCGTTACCAAGCTCTCCAACACGAGCACGGCCTTTCCACTATTTTGATTGACTTATGGTGCAATCCAAACCCTTACAATGTATCCGGTGACTTACAAACAAGGAGCACCGATCCTTATACAATATTGAGCTTTTCACGGGACCTCAATATGACCCAAATATATGAAGAAATTGATTTGAGTATTTCTCTCTAGATGAATGATAGATACAAGTTTAGTTCTAAGAGAGACTAACACTTTAATGAATAGCAATGAATAAGGAAAGCTCAAGTGTTAGAAGAAAACTTTGTTGAGAAAGATGAATCAAAGGTTTGATTTAATCAAACAAAGTTTTTCAATATGAGATATTGAAGATATAAATACAATGAAGCTTTGGATGAAGTTTTTCAATATGATTCTCTCTATAAATGCTCTTATAAGTGTTGTTGAATGATAATAAATGAAGTGGTATTTATAGAGATGAATTTTCGTCAGTTTCTGTTGAAACGAATGACCAAACGGATGACCAAACGGTCGACCGGTCAGATTGGTCAGAACTAGCCGTTGAACTGTAAAAAGTCAGAACGGACACTTTTTGAACAGATACGCTCAGACGGTCGACCGGTTAAAAGTAAACGGTCGACCGGTTAATCCGGTTTTCCAAACGGATGATCCGTTTCCACAGTTTTGAAAATCTGATTTTTGGTTTTGATAAAACTAATTTTCATGCAAGTGATAATGACATGTGTTTTGTGCATAAAAATATTTTGAGCTTTCATTCATTTAATTGCTAAGGATTAAAGAGTTAATACCTTTACAATTTTATCTAAAAAATCTATTTTTCAATCTTGATCTTCGAATCTTGAATTTCGGCGGATCTTGAGATGATTGAACTCTTGAATTGATTTTGACTTTGAACTTGTCATTGCATGAGAGTTCGATTTGTAGCGCTTTGAATTTTGCTTGAAAATAAAATGTTAGAAAACATAACCAATTTGTTTGTAATAATCAAAACATTAGAAAAGTACAATGATTAAATAGTTACAACTTGAAAGTTTAGTAAGTAAGTAGTTATAACTTGAAAGGTCAATAAGTAAGTAGTTATAACATGAAAGCCACGTCGAATTTTTCCGTCAGCAAATTCAAACGGAAGGATAACGGGTGGTGGATGGTGAACATAAGTCAAAGATCAGTGAGTTATTGGTAACGCTGCAAAGTATAGTGAGTAAGTAGTTACATCTTCAAAATTCAGTGAGTGTTTATTAAATTTACCCCCAAAAAGATATCACACTTCTAAGAAAACCATCCCATTCATCTTCTCCCATCTTTTAAAGAAGCAATATGTTAGTTGAAACTAAAGCATCACATTCAAAATGTCTTGATCTTTCATTTGCAATGCTTGGCATAACATAACTTATCAATAATCCCAAAAGTCTATACTACAAACAAGAAAAATGCAAATTCAAATGTTTTCATATTGTTATACGTATATTATTGTTCAACTACTCGTCAATAAGATTTTCAAAAAGCATACAAGTTGAACCAAACAAGTCAATCAATTTACTAACAAGTAAGATACGTGAACTCCAATGAGTAACTCCTAATTGTTGCAGAGCATGAACTTAATTAGCCCCAATACCATTCTAAACTTCTCCTAATGCTATCAAATAAATAAATTCATCTTATCGAATTGATTTTAGTGGAGAATAATGCTCAGTAGAAGCACCCAAAAAAATTGACAATACAACTTAATTTTGAAAAAAAAAAGTGTTATGGTTACAATTTTATTTTTATTTTATGTTTTATATATGTTTGCATTAGTCTAGGCTAGTCATCAGTGGTGGTATTTGATAAGTACGGATTTTGCACTTATTTTAGCTTTTAAAAATGGATAATTATGAGTTCTTTCAAGTTGTTTACTACTTATTTATGTTCTTTTCATTATTTAGGTAAAAATCCGAGCTTGGATGGTGATTGGAAGAGATCCACACGAAAAATGAGCAAAAATGACTAAATTCGTGCAAATCGAGAATTTCAGGCACCAAAAGATAAATATGTCTAAAGATGGAGGACCAATGTTGCAATTTATGGAGGACCTATATGAAAGATAACCAAAAATTCAAGGACTAAAGTCAACCTTTCAGATAGTTCAGGGACTGGAACTACAATTAATCAAAAGTCAAAAGCAATCACATTTCAAAAGCAATCACATTGCAATTACTGCGCGATCGCGAGCTCCCATTTTTTCCAGCAGAATGCTTTGAGTCTCTACCATGCGATCGCATGGCCCAATTTTTCTGCTTTCCGCATTTTTTGAACTTGTTTTTAGGGGTATTTTGGTAATTTTCTTTTCACGTCTTCTAGGGTTATAAGAGCCGTTTTTCTTACATTTTTTGGTCATTCTCTCATACTCCACACACATAGAAAGCTCTCCAAGAAGAAGAAGATTAGGGTTCTTTGAAAATTCCATGGAAATGGGTTTTCTTTGATTTGTGTACATCATGGTGATTATTTTGTAAAATAGAAGAAGATGAATGGAGGTTCATAATGGGCAAATGAAGACAATCATGGGTTCAAGCTAAATTTTCCATTTCTCTTGACTTTATCAAATCTGGTGATGTATTTTGTATCTATTTTCTATTTTGTCTTTGTAAATACTATGGGCTAATTTTATTTACTAGGAATGAGATGAATCCATTTATGAAACTTTAAAGTGCATTTTTCTTGTTATTGATTCCTTATACTTGGCTTTTATTGTTGTTTATTATTGAGCATTATTATGTATTTAGATGATTGTTCACTATTGAAATACTTTTGTGACTTAGTTTGCTATCGGGAGGTTGAAATTAGGTTTAGCACATTTAATTAACAACATAAGATTTATGGAATGTAGGAATACTCTTTCATACTTTGTGCAATTATTAATGAATGTTCTTGAGTTTTAATGCATTTTTACATATACGTTCTCTCGGTAGGAATGTTTGGGAGTCTTGTGTGAAATTAGGTTTGGCTCTACTCGGCAGAGATTGCTAGACATTTTAGGAGCATTGATTGTCTTATTAACCTCATTTTGGAATTGATAATAGAAAATGAAACTTTAAAGTGGAATAATTAGTGAAGTCGAATTCCTAGTGTATTCTTCTATTTGATTTTATTTCCTACAAATTTCTCTTTTAGTAATTTTCTTGTTAGCTTATTTTTAATCAACTTTTAATTCAACTTTTAATTCGTAGTTTAATCATCAAAACAATATGTTTTATTATGTGTTTGAAATAGGGCTAGATTGATTTGGATGTTAGCAAAATTATATATCCTCGTGAGTTCGACACTTTCTCGTCACTTTATTACTTGAACGCGACCCGTGTACTTGCGGTACATATTTTAGCGAACAAGTTTTTGGCGCCGTTGCCGGGGATAGATTTAATTAGTTAGATCATTGTTATTTCTAGCTTTACTTCTTTAATTTTAATTTATTTTTCTATTTAAAATTTCAGTGCTACATTTGTTCTTTTCAGGCATATTATCTTTGGTGGATGCAAGGTTTTGAAAATATTGAGAATTTGGTGTTTGACCCCCAGATTGAAAGAACTTTTAGACACCGAAGAAGAGAACAAAGAGAAGCACGACATGGAGTGAACACCATGGCAGACGACAAAGATCAAATGGTTGAGATAGATAAGGATGACTTGCTAGTTGGGGGATATTATTACTCCAGTTGTGGTTCAAAGCCAATCCAGTATATCATATCCGGCTTATGGGAAAGATAATTTTCAATTGAGACCGGATGTCATCAACCTCTTCTAGAATACTCTTCAATTCTATGTACATTCAAATGAAAACCCTCACATGTTTCTATCATGCTTCTTGGAGACAGTGGGCAATTTTGAATATTAAGATCTCAACATGGAAACTATCAAACTCAGATTTTTTCCACATACTTTGAGAGATGGAGCAAGAGAGTGGTTGGATTCACATTATACGGGGAGTGTTACTACTTGGAATGATCTTGTTCAAAAATACATGAACAAATACTTTCCTCCCGCCAAAGTTGCAAAGCTGAAGTATGACATCTCCATATTCAGGCAGCAAGACACAAAATTTTCATAAAGCTTGGGAGAGGTTCAAAGAGATGCTTCGGAAGTGTCCCAATCATGGTATCAAAAAGGCTTTGCAAGTTCAATACTTTTATGCAGGACTACCTCCACATTGTCATTCCATTGTTGACTCATCCTCAAATGGGTCAATCAACACGAACACAATCAAAGAGTCATGTGTATTATTTGAAAGAATGGCTGAGACAAGTTCAAATTGGCCGGCTGATAGGGAAGTAACTAAAAGGACAATAGGGACGCATGAGGTTGAAGTTATATATGCTCTTTCTACACAAATGGCCGCCATGGAGAAAAAGATGATGGATACTATAGCTCGTAATCAGACAGCTCATGCTATTCAGACGCCTACTCTTGAATGTGATGGTTGTGGAGCAAATCATTTAACCAGAAATTGCCTAATGTTGACCAGTTATTCGACATCTACTAAGCAAGCATGTTATGCTCAGAATCATCCTAGTCAGCAAGGTAATATCTACTCCAACACATATAATCCAGCTTGGAAAAATCATCCAAATTTTTCATGGAGCAACAACCAATATCAACAAAGCGCTCAAAGACAACAATCAAATTTTCAACAGAAATGAGGTTGGGAAAAAGCTATGGCTCAGTTGGCACACCAACAGTTAAAATTTCAAGAACGAACTGATGAATCTATTCAGAGTATCAGAGCATCCGTAAAGGGCTTGGAGAATCAAATGGGTCAGATGGCAAAACTTCTCTCTGAAAGACAACAAGAGCAATTACCGAGCAACACTAAAACCAACCCAAGAGAGCAGCTTAAAGCAATTACTACAAGAAGTGGGGTTCAGTTGCCTGAGATAGAAGTAAAGAAAAATGTTGCCACTCATGACAAAACACCCTCTATAGATAAGAAATTCGAGAAATTCTTGGAAGTTTTCAAGAAGTTGCAAATCAACATCCATTTTGTCGATGCTTTAGCTCAAATGCCTAGCTACGCAAAATTTATGAAAGAGATTCTATCTAACAAGAGGAAGCTAGAGGAGCACGAGACAGTGATGTTAACCGAAGAGTGTAGTGCTATCTTGCAGAACAAATTGCCACCTAAGCTTAAAGATCCAGAGAGTTTTACTATTCTTTGTACCATTGGTGATATTGATTTTAATAAAGCTCTTTGTGTTTTAGGTGCAAGTATTAACTTGATTCTATTTTTTGTCTACAGAAGATTAGGATTGGGGGAGGCAAAAGCAACAACAGTTTCTTTACAGTTAGCCGATCGCTCAATCAAATATCCTAGAGGAATCATTGAGGATATCTTGGTAAAAGTTGACAAATTTATTTTCTCTGTCGACTTCATCATTCTAGACATGGAAGAAGACGGGGATATTCTTCTAATATTGGGCAGACCATTTTTGGCTACTGGAAGAGCTTTGATTGATGTATAAAAAGGCCAGATGATATAGAGGTTAAATGATGAAGAGGTGGTGTTCAATTTCTTCAAGGCAGTCAAGTACCCAATGGATTCTGACAGTTGTTTCAGGGTTGATGTGGTAGACGAAATGGTGGCAGAATCTTTTGCACTAAATCATCTTAAAGATCTGCTTGAGACATGTTTGGTTCACTCTTTTACCGAGACATCCAAGTAAGAAGAAACTAAACCCATAGTGTAGCAATTAGAGGCAAACCCAGCTTATAAATGGTAACCACTTTTCCAGGAGCTCAGGGAAAAATCATCGTCTATAGAAAAGCCTCCGCAGTTAGAACTCAAGAAATTTCCATCTCACTTGCGTTATGCTTATTTGGGTAAGGATTCCACACTTCCGGTTATTATTGCAAATTCTATCAGTGGTTTGGAAGAGTAAAAACTACTACGAGTTCTTCGAGAGCACAAAACTGCAATAGAATGGTCTATCTCAGATATCAAGAGTATTAGTCCTACTGTCTGTTTGCACAAGATTCTCATGGAAGATGATTTTAAGCCATCAGTGCAGCATCAAAGAAGATTGAATCCAACACTGCAAGAGGTAGTCAATACTGAGGTGATAAAACTTTTAGATTCATGGATCATCTATCCTATATCAGACAGCGCTTGGGTCAGTCCAATCCAAGTAGTGCCGAAGAAATGAGGGATCACAGTGGTGCCTAATGACAACAATGAGCTCATTCCAACCAGAACAGTTACGAGATGGCGAGTTTGCATTGATTATCGCAAACTAAATACTACAATTCGAAAGGATCACTTTCATTTTCCATTCATCGATCAAATGTTGGAAAGGTTAGCCAGACATTCATACTATCGCTTTTTGGATGGATATTCTGGATACAATCAAATTCCAATAGCCCCAAAAGATCAGAAGAAGACTACATTCACATGACCCTATGGTACATTTGCTTATAGAAGAATGTCGTTTGGCCTATGCAATGCTCCAGCTACTTTCTAGCGTTGTATGATGTCCATATTTTTGGACATAGTGCAGAAATACATCGAGATCTTCATGGATGATTTCTTAGTCTTTGGAACATCTTTTGATGAGTGTCTTCATCATCTATCTTTGGTTTTACAGCGATGTGAGGAAACTAATCTTGTCCTAAATTGGGAGAAGTGTCATTTATGATCTAGGAGGGAATTGTATTGGGGCACTTAATTTCAGCTAAGGGAATTGAGGTTGACAAGGCAAAAATTCAAGTAATTGAGAAATTACCATCTCCAACATCTGTAAATGGAATTCGGAGTTTTCTTGGGCATGAAGGCTTTTATCGATGCTTTATAAAGGATTTCTCAAAAATCACGAAGCCACTTTGCAACCTTTTGGAGAAGGATACCCCTTTTCACTTTTCTGAAGAGTGTCTACATGCTTTCAACACTCTTAAAGAAAAGCTTGTGACAGCACCAGTTTTGGTTACACCTGATTGGAGTCTACCATTTGAGCTAATGTGTGATGCCAGTGATTTTGTAGTTGGGGTAATATTGGGGCAACGCAAGGATAAAAATTTTCATGTGATTCACTATATCAGTCGAACCTTGAATAATGCTCAGCTAAACTATGCCACCACAGAAAAAGAGCTTCTTGCAGTAGTCTATGCTTTCGATAAATTTCGATCCTATCTTGTGGGATCGAAGGTGATTGTCCATACATATCATGCTGCTTTGAGGCATCTGTTTGCAAAGAAGGATGCTAAGCCTTGACTCATCAGATGGATACTTCTTCTGCAGGAGTTTGACATAGAGATCAGAGATAAAAAAGAGAGTGAAAATGTGGTCGCCGACCATCTATCTAGACTTGAGATTGGGAAAGAGTCACGAAGTGGAGAGATAAATGAAGAATTTTCTGATGAGCAAATCTTTGCAGTTGAGAAAGCACCGTGGTATGCAGATATTGTCAACTTCCTAGCCAGCAACATCACTCCACCATATCTCTCTAGCAATCAAAAGAAAAAGGTTTTTTTGCAGACATCAATCATTACTTTTGGGACGATCCAATTCTTTACAGAAGGGGACCAGATCATATAATCAAAAGATGTGTACCAGAAGGAGAGATAATGGATATCCTACAGCAGTGTCATTCATCAGAATATACATGGCATTTTGTGGTCTCTAAAACTGCTGCAAAGGTATTACAGTCCGGTTTCTACTAGCCTACCCTATTCAAGGATGCCTACATCGTTGTGAAAACATATGATCGGTGCCAGAGGACAGGGAATGTTTCAAGAAAGAATGAAATGCCTCTCAACAGAATTCTAGAAGTTGAAATTTTTTATGTTTGGGGTATTGACTTTATGGGACCATTTCCACCATCATTCTCTAATCAATACATATTAGTGGCGGTTGATTATGTCTCAAAGTGGGTGGAGGCCGTTGCATTATCCACCAATGATGGCCGGGTTGTGATTAACTTCTTGAGAAAGCATATTTTTGCCCGTTTTGATACTCTACAATCAATCATCAGTGATGGGGGTAAGCATTTTTGTAATCGCCAATTTGATTCATTGTTGACTAAGTATGGTATACGACATCGAGTGTCCACTCCTTATCATCCTCAAATAAGTGGCCAAGTCGAAATCTCCAACCAGGAGTTGAAAAGAATTTTGGAGGTAACGGTGAATGCTTCAAGGAAGGACTGGTCCAAAAAATTGGACGATGCACTTTGGGCATACCGTAAGTAGCATTCAAAACTCTCATTGGCATGTCTCCATATTGTCTAGTGTTTGGAAAAGCATGTCACCTACCTGTAGAATTGGAGCACCGTGCTTATTGGGCAGTGAAAAAGATGAATTTTGATTAGAAAGAAGCCGGTGAGAAGAGACTCCTCCAATTAAATGAAATGGATGAATTTCGACTTGAAGCATATGAGAATTCCAAAATCTACAAGGAGCGCACTAAGAGATGGCATGACAACCACATCCAAAGAAGACAATTTGAGATTGGGCAACTAGTTCTACTATTTAATTCCCAGTTCAAGCTTTTTCCAGAAAAATTATGCTCTAGGTGGTCAAGACCATTCACAGTTAAGTGAGTGTATCCATCTGGGGCTATGGAAGTTGAGGATGCAAGCAATAGGCCATTTACAGTGAACAATCAGAGGTTGAAGCATTATTGGGGTGATGACTTTTCCAATGAAAAATCAATTGTCCATCTCACCAATCCCGTCTAATCATCTGCTAAAAGTCTAGCGAGCGAACGAAGCGCTGAATGGGAGGCAACCCATTTTTCTTTCCTTTACTATTTATTTTGCATGTAGTTTTAAATTTATTTATTTTTCTTTTGGCATGATTCCATTCCTTGAAGTTTAGGTAAATTTTAATTTTGTTGTCCTTGTTTGGCAGGCCTAATAGCAACGAGTCCACAAAAAGAAAAAATGTAGTCTCCAACAATCTCAATTAGTCAAAACAAAGATTTCCGTCGACTTGAAGTTACCATCACCAACCAACCCAGGGGAGTACCTTTTTCTCTTCTCTTTTGATTTTTAGTTTTACATTGAGGACAATATACATTTTAAGTTTGGGGGTATGGATTTTGCTTGTGTTTATGCTTGTTAGAGAACCTTGCCAGCTAATGTTGTGATTTTGTTGAAACTGCTGTAATTCATGGATTGTAGACATAAATGCTACTTGTGATTTTTGATCAATAAATTTATTACATGCTAGATACTTTTTAAGCGCTTTTATCATGATGTTCATTGCATACAAATATTAAGTGCACTTGTTCTTCAGAAGCGGTTTCTAGAACTTAAACGGTGTTATACATTACCTACATATCATCTCTAACTAGCGGAAACTAGGTAATGACCATATGCTTGGAATCTAATCCCCATATAAAAGTTTGCGGGTTGTGCTCAAGATGGCTATACTTTTGCTCTATTTTTAAATTTCTCTTACCTTACTTCGTAGCCTATTTGACTTGAGTAATTAAGTTCGTTGGGGTATTTCAAAACCCGGTACCCTTTGGTCTGTTTAAAACCAAGGAGTTACCGACATAAAGCTCTTACATGAATCAAATAGAAAGCTTAAGGGAGTAAAGTGCAAAAAAAATGTCATGAAATATTCTTAGCAAATCTTGCAAGTTTGAGCCACTGTGACTACTTTTCGGGATTTAGATGACTAGTGGGTTTGAATTACTTGGTAGAAGTTTGATTGTTGAACTGCTCAAATTTTTGGAGAATCTTCACAAGTCTAAGTAGTTACAATCATTGGCTAAATCCAACCAAACTTGAGCGGAAAAGATTTAGTAATATGAGAGAAACCATTGAATAGATAACTCGGGTTAGAGAGAAAATATCAAGTTTGGAGGAGTGCATACAACGAGAAAGAAATGAAATTTTGACCATTGAGAGTTGGGTTTTCACCCATTTTTGTTTTGCAATGATTCAAAGTGAATATGCACACACATACATCTAACATGTATTAAATTGAAAAGTTTCTTTTGTTTTTAGCATTTGTGTAGATTTTTCATGAATTATAAGCAAGTTTCAAAAGATCATGGTAATGTGGCAAACTCCCTAACATTTCGCGTGTTTGTAGTCCTTTTATAGTTTAATTGTGCTTGTGTGCTTGCATGATGTTTTTAGATCATTTTGTTTGAGGACAAACAAAAATGCAAGTTTGGGGGTGTGATAAGTGCGGATTTTGCACTTATTTTGGCCTTTAAAAATGGATAATTGTGAATTCTTTCAAGTTGTTTACTACTTATTTATGTTCTTTTGATTATTTAGGTAAAAATCCGAGCTTCGATGGTGATTGGAAGATATCCACGCGAAAAATGAGCAAAAAGGAGTAAATTCGTGCAAATCGAGAATTTTGGAGACCAAAAGATAAATATGTCTAAAGATGGAGGACCAATGTTACAATTTATGGAGGACCTATATGAAAGATAACCAAAAATTCAAGGACTAAATTCAGCCTTTCAGATAGTTCAGAGACTGGAACTGCAATTAATCAAAAGTCAAAAGCAATCACATTGTAATTTGGCCCATGAATTACTGCGCGATCGCGAGCTCCCATTTTTTCCAGCAGAATACTTTGAGTCTTTGCCATGCGATCGCATGACCCAATTTTTCTGCTTTCCACGTTTTTTGAACTTGTTTTTGAGGGGTATTTTGGTAATTTTATTTTCACGTCTTCTTGGGTTATAGGAGCCGTTTTTCTTACATTTTTGGGTCATTCTCTCATACTCCACACATATAGAAAGCTCTCCAAGAAGAAGAAGATTATGATTCTTTAAAAATTCCATGGAAATGGTTTTCTTTGATTTGTGTACATCATGGTGATTATTTTGTAAAATAGAAGAAGATGAATGGAGATTCATAGTGGGCAAATAAAGACAACCATGGATTCAAGTTAAATCTTCCATTTCTCTTGACTTTATCAAATTCGGTGATGTATTTTGTATCTATTTTCCATTTTGTCTTTGTAAATACTATGGGCTAATTTTATTTACTAGGAATGAGATGAATCCATTTATGAAGCTTTAAAGTGTATTTTTCTTGTTATTGATTCCTTATACTTGGCTTTTATGGTTGTTTATTATTGGGTTTTATTGTGTATTGAGATGATTGATCACCATTGAAATATTTTTGTGACTTAATTTGCTACCGGGAGGTTGAAATTAGGTTTAGCACATTTAATTAACAATATAAGGTTTATGGAATGTATGAATACTCTTTCATACTTTGTGCAATCACTAATGAATTTTCTTAAGTTTTAATGCATTTTTAAATATACGTTCTTTCGGTAGAAATGCTTGATAGTCTTGTGTGAAATTAGGTTTGGCTCTACTCAGGAGAGATTGCTAGACATATTAGGAGCATTGATTGCCTTATTAACCTCGTTTTGGAATTGACAATAGAAAATGAAACTTTAAAGTGGAACAATTGGTGAAGTCGAATTCCTTGTGTATTCTTCTATTTGATTTTATTTCCTACAAATTTCTCTTTTAGTAATTTTCTTGTTAGCTTATTTTTCATCAACTTTTAATTCATAGTTTAATCATCAAAACAATATATTTTATTGTGTGTTTGAAATAGGACTAGATTGATTTGGATGTTAGCAAAACTATCTATCCTCGTGGGTTTGACACTATCTTATCACTTTATTACTTGAACGCAACCCGTGCACTTGCGGTACATATTTTAGCAAACAGTATTTTGTTAGTAGTAAGGGATATGAAGCTAATAATTCTCCTTATATTTAGGTAAAAATGTGCATAATTATTTTATATTTAAATAGTCAAGCACTCAATAAAGAATATTAGACGAAATTATTCTACAAACTTATTGTTTGTCTTAAGAGGTTTATTGTTCCTCAAAAACATTGATTTGGAAGGTTTAGATTTCTTACAATAAATTTACTCAAAGGATGAATGTGTGGTTCCAAGACATGATGAATGTATTGGACAAATTCACATTACAAAGGATCCAATGGGAAGAGAAGGTTGCTAAAAATGCATAAACGTACGTCCGTTTAAAGAAGATACAATAATAGAAGCTGGTGCTGAATGTGATTATGAGGAAACAACATTCCAGAAATTCAATGATGAGCCATTTTTCCTTGGTGATCAGTTCAATCTGTTGGACGCTGCTTGTGCTCCATTCGATGAAAGGAATTGATTGTCAATGATGAAAGTTGCAATATGGAGTTGGGAGGAAGGGAGAACAGTCACTGATGATGTTGGAGTCTTTCCAAAAAATGCTACAGTGAACATCACTTTGGAGCAGGCATGGAAGATAAGATAACATGCAACAGTCACTTGACAAATAAAGTTGAATCCACGTATATTAGAAGTGTAGGGAAAAAAAGTGTAATTATAAATTATAATTTAAACTAATGAAATTGGTCAAATATATTTTGTATCTACATATTTCCTAACATCCACAATTTACTACATACTTACTATTCACATATTCCATAGGACCCACAAGTTATAAACACTCAAAACTTACCATTGAGGACAGATGTGTCTCTAAGGGCCCGTTTGTTTTGTAGATAAAACTATATATCTGAATAAAAGTTATTTAGAAAATAGTTATTTGGATAAATCCTGTTTGGTTCAGCTAGATATAAGAATGAAAAAAGTTACTCTTAAAAAGTCAACTTTTTTGTAAAAAAAGACAATTTTACCCTTATTTCTAATTAAATAAAAAAAAACTAATAGAGAAAAAAAATGGTTGAGCGGAAGGTGGAGACGGTGGCAGTGGCGGTGTTGGCTGGCGGGCGGCCGGGCAGTTAAGGTGAAGGTGGCGGTGGCGGTGGCGGTGGCGGTGGCGGTGGCAGTGGCAGTGTTATCCTTATGTTTTATTTTGTTAATAGTTGGGATTTGGAGCTAATAGTGCTCCTTATTTTTTAGGTGAAAATATTTAGACTTGTTTTATTATGTTGATGAATTATTCTACAAACTTATTGTTTGTCTTGGGAGGTTTATTGGTCTTCAAAATATCAATTTGGAAGGTTTAAATTTTCTCAAATAATTCTACTCTTCTTCATTTTGATTTTTTTTTTACGAACAATTTGTGTTCATAACAAATAGCCAACAGCTAAAGCGAGTTATAGTCATGAGCAGAATAATGAATGTAATAGGCAGATGGACAATCTTTGAGAAATAAAAGTTGTGGTTCATTATTTCACCTGCATGTTGCTAATAAAGTTATAGTCGTGACTCATAATTCTAATAAAGTTGGGGGGTCAAAATAGATATTGTTTGAACTTTCCTAACTAAGTCATAAATATGTTGGGCATAATTGGTTAGGGCACCAACAATTGAAGACGCGGACCAAAGGCCTGCGGCAGACAAAGAGAAATAAAGAAAATAATGCTTGGAGTTGGAGGAAAAGAATTAAAGGTTTAGGAAACTTTCCATGCATGCAATATTGAAATTTGTTATATAATGTGATCTATTCAAGTTGCTAGGACATGGACAAAAAAAAAGTCTGCAGCCAAAGGTGTACGTGCTAGAGAGAGAGAGAAAAGTTCGTGTGCTTACGTTGTTTTTTGAGCAATTTAATTTTGTGGGAGAAGTTGATAGGATGAGAAAACTCTTGTATTGTGAGATTTATTGAGTTACTAAAGTCTCATTCTCCTGTGGTCATCAACGGTTTATCGAACTACGTTTAATTCATGTTTTTCTCATTTGTGCTCATTATTTTTCTCTTTTTTGTATCTGCTGAGCGTTTGGGAGATTTTTCTCAACAAGTTTTGCTCTATATAATATTTTTAATGATGAATCTACATGGGGTTTGCTAATGGACCTCCATATCATTAAATGAAATGAAATATGAAATCTTTCTTGATTTGAGAATATGTAGAATGTTTAAAGTTATCCATTTTTGCGATCAACTACTCAATATGAAATAATGGTATTGAAATGTTATGATATGTGTTAAATGTTGTCTGGTTTGAATTGTAAATATCTTAGTGAGTGTTATTTGTTATATGATAAGTGCGGGTTTTGCACTTATTTTGGCCATTAAAGATGGATATTTGTGAGTTCTTTTAAGTAGCTTACTACTTATTTATGTTATTTTGATTATTTAGGTGACAACCCGAGTTCAGATGGTGATTGTAAGGAATCCATGCGAAAAATTGGCAAAAAAGACTAAAGTTGTGCAAATCGACAATTTTGGGGACCAAATGATAAATACGTCAAAAGATGGAGGACCTGAGTTGCAATTTATAGAGGACCGAAAGATAACAAAAAATTGAAGAACTGAAATCGACATTCTACAAAGTACATGGACTAGAGCTGCAATTTAATTAGGATCAAGTTGCAATCCCATGGAAATTGCCCCATGCGATCGCATGAGCTAAATACCATGCAATCACATAATGCCAATTTTTCCAAGCAGTGTTGTTCAGTGCATTACCATGCGATCGCATGCTTTATTTTTCTGGCAATTCGCATTTTTGAACTAGTTTTTAAGTGGTATTTTGGTAATTTACTTCTCACGACTTCTAGGGTTAAAGTGACCATTTTTATGTAAAAGTAGGTCAATTCTTCCATATACAAAAGCTCAAAAAAAAAAAAAAAAGAGAGACAGAGAAAATTGGAATTTTTGGAATAAAAAACTCCTTGAAAATGAGTTTTCTTTGATTTTGTATATCACTATGGATTATTTTTGTGATAGTATAAGATGAAAGAAGATTCATATTGTGCAAATGGAGACAACCATGGGTTCAAGCTTAATCTCCCACTTCTCTAAATTTCATTAAACTCTGTGATGTATTTTGTATCTATCTTTTATTTTATTTGTATAAAGATGTTGTGCTAACTTTATTTCACTAGGAATAAGATGAATCAATTTATGAAGCTTTAAAGTTGAATTCTCTTGTTATTGATTCCCTATTCTTGATTTTTATAGTTGTTTATTATTGAATTTTATTGTGTATTGAGATGATTGATCACCATTGAAATACTTTTGTGACCTAGTTTTGCTACCGGGAGGTTGAAATTAGGCTTAGCACATTTAATTAACAATATAAAGTTTATGGAATGTAGGAATACACTTTCATACTTTGTGCAATCACGAACGGGTGCTCTTGAGTTTTATTGTTTTTTTACATATGAGTTCTCTTGGTAGGAATGCTTGAGAGTTTTGTGTGAAAATAGGTTTGGCTCTACTCGGGAGAGATTGCTAGATATTTTAGGAGCATTGATTGCCATAAATGATCTCATTTTGTAATTGATAATGGATAATAAAACTTTAAGGCAGGGTAATTGATGAAGTCAAATTCCTAGTATATTTCTCTAGTTGATTTTATTTCCAAAAAATTCTCTTTTAGCTAATTTCATTTTAGCTTATTTTCATAAACTCTTAATTTGTAGTTATCAAAACAATATGTTTAATTGTGTATTTAAAATAGAGCTAGATTGAATTGGATTTCAAACAAAATTATATATCCTCGTGGGTTCGACACTCTCTCATCATTTTATTACTCTAACGCAACCCGTACACTTGCGGTACACATTTTAGAGAACAAGTTTTTGGCGCCATTGTCAAGAATTTAATTTATTTAGTTAGATCCTTGCTATTTTCTAGATTTATTTCCTTAATTTTGTTTCATTTTTTTCTTTAAATTTTCAGTGCTACCTATGTTCTTTTCAGGCATTTTATCTTTGGTGAATGCAAAATTTGGAAAATCTTGAGGATTTGGTGTTTGACTCCGAGATTGAAAGAACTTTGAGACACTGAAGAAGTTAATAAAGAGAAGCACGACAGAGAGTGAACACTATGGCAAAAGACGAAGATCAAATTGTTGAGATAGATGATGATGATTTTCTCGTTAGGGATATTATTACTCCAACTGTGGTTCAAAGCCAATCCAGTATAGCATATCCGGCTTATGAAAAGGATAATTTTTAATTGAGATCGGATGTCATCAACCTCTTCCAAAATACTCTTCAGTTTTATGGACGTTCAAATAAAAATCCTCACACGCATCTATCACGCTTCTTGGTACTAATGAGCAACTTTGAATATCAAGATGTCGACATGAAAGCTATCAAGCTCAGATTATTTCCACATACTTTGAGAGGTGGAGCAAGAGAGTGATTAGATTCACATTCTACGGGGAGCATTGCCACTTGGAATGACCTGGTTCAAAAATTCACAAACAAATACTTTCCTTCGACCAAAGTTGCAAAGTTGAAGAATGACATCTCCATATTCTGGCAGCAAGACGAAGAAAATTTTCATGAAGCTTTGGAGAGGTTCAAAGAGATGCTTAGAAAGTGCCCTAATCATGGTATCAAAAAAGCTTTGCAAATTCAATACTTCTATGCCGGATTACTTCCCCACTATCGTTCCATTGTTGACTCATCTGCAAATGGGTCAATCAACACAAAGACAATCAAATAAGCATGGGTATTATTTGAAAGAATGGTAGAAACAAGTTCAAATTGGCCGGCTGATAGGAGAGTAGCAAAAATGGCAGCAGGGATGCATAAGGTTTATGTTATATCTGTTTTTTGTGTACAAATGGCAACTATAGAGAAAAATATGATGGATACAATAGCTCGTAATCAGACAGCTCATTCTATTCAGACGCCTAATCTTGAGTGTTATAATTGTGGAGCAAATCATTCAACTGAAAATTGCCCACTATTGACTAGTTCTTCGACATTCACTGAGCAAGTATGTTATGCTCAGAATCATCCCAGACAGCCGGGTAATATCTACTCCAACACATATAATCCAACTTGAAAAAATCATCCAAATTTTTTATAGAGTAATAACCAAAATCAACAAAGCATGCCAAGACAACAATCAAATTTTGAATAGCAAAGAAGTTGGGAAGAAGCCATGGCCCAGTAGGCACACTAGCAGTTAAAATTTCAAGAACGGACTGAGAAATCTATTCAGAGCATCTGTGAAGGGCTTGGAGAATTAAATGGGTCAAATGGCAAAACTTCTCTCTGAAAGGCATCAAGGGCAATTACCAAGCAACACTGAGACCAACCCAAGGGAATAGCTTAAAGCAATTACTACAAGAAGTGGGGTTCAGTTTCTTGAGATAAAAGTAAAGAGAAATGTTGTCATTTATGACAAGACGCCCTCCACTAATGAAGAACAAGTGGACCAGTCTAAAGCACCACATGATGCTAGTCAAGAGAAAGATTTGAATACTTCACATACTAAGGCAACTCCTCATGTCAAGGTATATGTGCATCCAATCTCATTTCCGCAAAGATTGAAAAGGCAAAAGTTTGATAAGCAATTTGAGAAATTCTTGGAAGTTTTCAAGAAGTTACAAATCAATATCTCATCCGCCGATGCCTTAGCTCAAATGCCTAACTAAGCAAAATGAAAGAGATCTTATCTAACAAGAGGAAGCTAGAAGAGCACGAGACAGTGATGTTGACCGAAGAGTGTAGTGCCATCTTGCAGAACAAATTACCACCAAAGCTTAAAGATCCAGGGAGTTTTACTATTCTTTGTACCATTGGTGATGTTGATTTTGATAAAGAACTTTGTGATTTAGGTGCAAGTATTAATTTGATTCCATTTTCTATCTACAGGAGATTAGGTTTGGAGAGGCAAAAGCAACAACAGTTTATCTACAGTTAGCCGATCGCTCAATCAAATATCCTAGGGAAATCATTGAGGATATTATGGTGAAAGTTGACAAATTTATTTTCCATATCGACTTAATCATTCTGGACATGGAAAAAGACAAAGACATTCCTCTGATATTAGGCAGACCATTTTTGGCTACTGGAAGAGCTTTAATCGATGTCTACAATGACCAAATGATATTGAGGTTAAATTATGATGATGTGATATTCAATGTCTTCAAGGCAGTCAAATATCCAATAGATTCTGACAGTTGTTTCAGGGTTGATGTGCTAAATAAAATGGTGGCAGAATCTTTTGCACTATATCATCCTCAAGATCCACTTGAGACATATTTGATCCATTCTTTCACCGAGACATCTGATTTAGAAGAAACCAAACTTACGGTGCAGTAATTAGATGTGCATCCAAC
This sequence comes from Forsythia viridissima, assembly GCA_030279155.1. Taxonomy (NCBI): domain Eukaryota; kingdom Viridiplantae; phylum Streptophyta; class Magnoliopsida; order Lamiales; family Oleaceae; genus Forsythia; species Forsythia viridissima. The sequence goes on along the minus strand of CM059033.1, from coordinate 35,295,897 downwards.
TTACAAATGGCAACCACATTTTTAGGAGCTTGAGACAAAGTCAACAACGTTGCCACCATCTATTGAAAAGCTGCCAAAGTTAGAACATAAGAAATTGCCATCTCACTTACGTTATGCTTGTTTGAGTGATGATTATACTCTTCTGGTTATTATTGCAAACTCTATCAGTGATTTGGAAGAGGAAAAACTGCTACGAGTTCTTTTAGATCACAAAACTGCAATAGGATGGTCTATCTCAAATATCAAAGGCTTTAGTCCTACCGTCATTCTACACAAGATTCTCGTGGAAGATGATTTTAAGCCATCAGTGCAGTGTCCAAGAAGATTGAATCCAACATTGCAAGAGGTAGTCAAGGTTGAGGTGATAAAACTTTTAGATGCGGGGATCATTTTTTCTATATCAGACAGTACTTTGGTTAGTACAGTTCAAGTAGTGCCCAAGAAATGAGGGATCACAGTGGTGCCTAATGACAACAATGAGCTCATTCCGACTAGGACATTTATGGGATGGCAAGTTTGCATTGATTATCGCAAACAAAAAACTGTAACTCAAAAGGATCATTTTTCTTTGCCATTCATCGATCAAATGTTGGAGAGGTTAGCCAGGCATTTATACTATTGTTTTTTGGATGGATACTCTGGGAATAATCAGATTTCGAGAGCTCTAGAAGATTAGGAGAAGACCACATTCACATGCTTGGCACATTTGCTTATCGAAGGATGATGTTTGGCCTATGCAATGCTTTAGCTACTTTTCAACGTCGTATGATGTCTATATTTTTGGACATGGTGGAGAAATACATCGAGATCTTCATGGATGATTTCTCAGTCTTTGGAGCATTTTTTGATGAGTGTCTTCATCATTTATCTTTGGTCTTGCAGCAATGTGAAGAACCAATCTTGTCCTAAATTGAGAGAAGTGTCATTTCATGGTCCATGAAGGAATTGTATTGGAGCATCTAATTTCAGCTAAGGAAATTGAGGTTGACAGAGCAAAAGTTCCAGTAATTGAGAAATTGCCACCTCCAACATTAGTAAAGGAGATTCAAAGTTTTCTTGGGCATGCAGGTTTCTATCAGCACTTTATAAATGATTTCTCTAAAATTACGAAGCCACTTTGCAACCTTTTGGAGAAGGATACACCTTTTCACTTTTCTGAAGAATGTTTACATGCTTTCAACACCCTTAAAGAAAAGCTTGTTACAGTACCAGTTTTGGTTACACCTAATTGAAGTTACCATATGAGCTAATGTATGATGCCAGTGATTTTGCAGTTAGGTGGTGTTGGGGCAGCGTAAGGATCTTTTTCTTCAAAAGGATTGTAAGGAGATGTAAGGTCAAATGGTTGGAAAAATTCATTGAATTAAATGCATGTTCTAAGACAACTCAATCATGGATTGATCAAAACAAAGTGCACCAACGAAAAGATAAAGCAAGCTCAAGTATTTCATCCCGATGTGATTTTCTCACTAAGAAGAGCCAGATTATGGCAAAATGCTCTAATGTGGAGGAATTTGTCATCCTTGCCCATAAGGTAGCTTCAATGGCCCAGGTAGAATAGTTTGGTAATGGTTGAACCGTAATGTATCTCTTTAGGAGTGTGTTGATTCCGTGTTTGATAAACATGTACGTGGAATAGTTTTGGCTAGCCAGCGGAAACTCGGTAATGACCATATAATTGGAATCTAATTACCATATAAAAGTTTGTTGGTTGTGCTCAAGATGGCTTTACTTTTGCTCTATTTTTAATTTTCATACCTTACTTTGTAGCCTTTTTTACTCGAGTGATTAAGTCCGTTGGGGTATCTTAAAGCTCGGTGCTCTTTAGTCTCTTTTAAAACCGAGGAGTTAGCGACCTAAAGCTCGTTACATAGGTCAAATATAAAGCTTAAGAGAGTGATGTTGAAAAAAAATTATGAAATATTCGTTGCAAATCTTGCAAGTTTCAGCAATTATGACTACTTTTCGAAATTTAGATGACTAGTGGGTTTGAATTACTTGGTGGAAGTTGGATTGTTGAACTATTTTTGAGAATCTTCACAAGCCTAAGTAGATATAATCATTGGCTAAGCCCAACCAAACTTGAGCGGGAAAGATTGAGTGATTTGAGAGAAACCATTGAATAGACACCCCAGAATAGAGAGAAAATATCAAGTTCGGAGAAGTGTATCCGACGATAAGGAAAGAAAATTTTGACTATTGAGGGTTAGGTATTCACCAATTTTTGTTTTGCAATGATTCAAAGTGACTATGCACACACACACACACATCTAACATAGATTAAGTTAAAAAGTTTCTTTTGTTGTAACATTTTTGTAGACTTTTCATGAATTATAAGCAAGTTTCAAAAAGATTATGGTAAGGTGGCAAACTTTCTAACCTTTTGCATGTTTGTAGTCTTTTTATGGTTTGACTACGCTTGTGTTCTGCATGATGTTTGTTGACAATTTTTGTTTGAGGACAAACAAAGATGAAAGTTTGGGGGTGTGATAAGTGCGGGTTTTGCACTTATTTTGGTCATTAAAAATGGATATTTGTGAGTTCTTTTAAGTATTTTACTACTTATTTATGTTATTTTGATTATTAATATGACAATCAGAGTTTTGATGGTGATTAGAAGAAATCTACGCAATAAAAAAGGGCAAAAAGGTCTAAAGTTGTACAAATCAAAAATTTTGGGGACCAAATGATAAATACATCAAAAGATGGAAGATCTGAGTTGTAATTTTTGGAGGACCTGTATGAAAGATAACAAAAAATTCAAAGACTGAAATTAGTATTCTACAAAGTACAGGGACTGGAGCTGCAATTTAATTAAGATCCAGTTGCAATCGCATGGAAATTGTCCCATGCGATCGCATAAGGTCAATTTTTCCAGCAATGTTGTTCAGTGCATTACCATGCGATCACATAAAATAAAGCCATACGATTGCATGGTTCATTTTTCTGGCAGTCCATATTTTTGAACTAGTTTTTGAGGAATATTTTGGTAATTCACTTCTCATAACTTCTAGGGTTAAAGGGGTCGTTTTTCTGTAAAAATATGTCAATTCTTCTATATACAAAAGCTCTCAAAAAAAAAAAAATTGAGATTTTTGGAAACTCCATGAAAATGAGTTTTCTTTAATTTTATATATCATTCTGGGTTATTTTTGTGAAATAGAGGAAGATGAAAGAAGATTCATATTGGGCAAATGGAGACAACCATTAGTTCAAGCTTAATCCTCCACTTCTCTAAATTTCATTAAACTCATAGATGTATTTTGTATCTATCTTTTATTTTGTTTGTATAAAGATGTTGGGCTTATAACTTTATTTCACTAGGAATGAGATGAATCCATTTATGAAGCTTTAAAGTTGAATTCTCTTGTTATTGATTCCCTATTCTTGATTTTTATAGTTGTTTACTATTGAGTTTTATTGTATATTGAGCTGATTGATCACTATAGAAATACATTTGTGACCTAGTTTTGTTACCGGGAGGTTGAAATTAGGCTTAACACATTTAATTAACAACATAAAGTTTATGAAATGTATGAATACACTTTCATACTTTGTGCAATCGCGAACGGGTGCTCTTGAGTTTTATTGTCTTTTTACATATGCGTTCTCTCGATAGGAATACTTGAAAGTCTTGTGTGAAAATAGGTTTGGCTCTACTCGATAAAGATTGCTAGATATTTTAGGAGCATTGATTGCCATAAATGATCTCATTTTAGAAATGATAATGGATAATAAAACTTTAAGGCAGAGTAATTGGTGAAGTCAAATTCCTAGTGTATTTCTCTAGTTGATTTTATTTCCAATAAATTCTCTTTTAGCAAATTTCATTTTAGCTTATTTTTATCAACTCTTAATTTGTAGTTTAATTATCAAAACAACATGTTTAATTGTGTGTTTAAAATAGAGCTAGATTGAATTGGATTTCTAACAAAATTATCTATCCTCGTGGGTTCGACACTCTCTCATCATTTTATTACTTGAACGCAATCCGTACACTTGCAGTACACATTTTAGCGAACATTATACTCACTCTTACTATTAAGAATTACAATTTAGAACGTGTTAGGATGTATGCATGGTGGATTGAAGGTGCTCATCAAGTGGTAAAGATTGCCATGAGATAAGAAATGAAATAAAAGAAGAAAAGTGTTAAGACTTTTTATATTTTAATTGAATGTCGGTTACAAATTGGTTGATTCATTATGTTATTGTGTTGATTGAGCTAAACTATTGCTAAAGAATAAAATATTGTATTTTGGTTATGGTCTGAAGAAGAGTGTTTAGGTGTGCATTTGGCTGAGTTTGGTTCTCATCACATGGGTTTTGCTATGCGAAGAAGGCGTTGCGAGATCACATCTACCTGAACGAATTGTGCATTACATTACTTGGATTATTGCTTCGTTACTCATTAGTTCATTCTTGTGGCTTGTGAAGACTTTGTTGATAAAAAATTTGTCTGTGATGGAGATAATGAACAGATGAATAAGGAGATCACGAAAGAATAGGAGGCAATTGCTACAACATATCATATTTTCAAGAATGTAGCTCAGCGTTGCACGTGAGCAAATATGTCTTTTAAATATTTTGTTTTAATGTATGTTTGGTACTTAATACTGGAATGATTTCTACCTTAAGATTATAAATCATAATTAGATTTTTTTATATATACAAAAATTGTATTTGACTTATTTTAAATTTCAGATCGGCCCAACATGATTTTTTGGATCTGCCCCATTTGAGCTTCAAAAACTCTATAATCTCGAGAAAATATGCAAAATTAACAAAAAAAATCATATGATAATTAATCAACTGAAGGAATATATAATTTACTAATTGAATAGAAAAATGAAAAAAAATCCCTAATTGGACAAGAAAAATGCAAAAATCTAAAATATTATACTTCCAAATTCCACAAATCCCATTTCATTTGAAATTTCCATTTATTCGACACACTTGAGCAAAAAAAAAAAAAAAAAAAAAAAAAAAAAAAAGAGAAAAACCGTGCAAAAAAAAAAAAATTTGTTGAACATAAGTACCTCAACAATGTTGCCAACTAAGTAAGGAATCGGAGGAGCCCCCACGGGCATAGCGCAGTGGTAAAGCAGGAGGGTTCTCTACAGAGGATCGAGGGTTCGAATCCCCACGGCACCTGGAAGGCAACATTTCTTGTTGGAAGGCAACATTTAATGTTGGAAGGCAGTGGTCCACAGGGAAGAGAATCGTCGAATGTCTGGTCCAAGTGTGTATAAGCTGTGACCGCATCTGGATTTACCTGGATGGCGAACCAGGGGGGAAGGCCGCCACTTCTCAGGATTAGTCAGGCGAAGCTTGGAACCTGAGTTATCAAAAAAAAAAATGTAAGGAATCGGAGGCCCCCATGGGCATGGACAGTGGTAAAATAGGAGGGTTCTTTACGAAGCATCGAATGTTTGAATCTCTGTGGCAGCTGGAAAGCAACATTTAAAAAAAATGTTGGAAGGCAGATGTCCACAAGGATGAGAACCGTCGAATGTCCGGTACAAGTGTGTATAACTTGTGACCACATTCGAATTTACCTGGGTGGCGAACTAGTGGGGAAGGCCGCCACTCCTCAGGATTAGTGAGCGAAGCTTGGATACCTGAGCCATAAAAAAAAAAAAAAAAAAAAAAAAGTAAGGAATCGGAGATGTTAGCTGTAATTTGCGTAGACTGCTAGTTAATAGAAGAGGGACTATAGGATAAAGGTAGCGTGAGTCGTAAATGTTGAGAACAATTTAATTAGAGTCCGTTTGGTTTGTAAATAAAACTATTTATTTGGATATGAGTTATCTGGATAACATGATTATTATTATCTTGTTTGGTTCAGCTAAACATAAGAATGAAAAAAGTCAATTTTTGATATAAAAAAAGACAATTAAATCATTATTTTTAATTAAACGAAAAAAAAAGTAAATAAAAAAAACTAAAAGAGAAAAAAAAAGTGGAGCGGCAGAGGATGGTGGCAATGGCAGGCGGGCAGTGGCTAAAGGACATTTGCGGTGGCAGAGGGCGATGGCCAAATGATGGTGGCAGAGGTAAGGATGGCAACGGGCTAGGGTGACCATTATCATCCTTATCCCATTGGAGATTTTTAGAATGCTGTACGGGGATTTTAAAAATTCTCTTTTACTAACGTTTAACTAATTATTTAATTTTTAATATTAATTTTTATTCTTTAAAATATAAATATAAAATAAAATAAAAGAGATTCGGGACGAAGTCGAGAAATTTGGAGCGAGGACCATGATCATCGTCCCCGCTCCGATTACTACAAGGACAGGTTCAGAGTATTTTGACATCATTAGACGACGGAGCGAGTGGCATCAATTATCCTAGGTTATGGATGTTCAAAAATAGATTTTTTTTTTTTTTTTATATTATAAAGGGTACATTCATATTTTTAAAAAATGAGTAAATCATTATCCGGATAAAAAATTTTGTCCTCTTCTTTCTGATGACAAAATTTATCCTCATTTTTAACTTAAATTATTATCCGAACATCACTTTTTTTTTAGTCGAATGGCATGTTTTTTAATTTAGGTCCACCCAGCCCAATGTTAGATTCGTATTTGATGACAGTACATTAAATCATGGAAATTTTGATAACTACCATACTTTATTTTGAAATACTGAAAAATACTTTATTTTTAGATTTTTTGGATCTTTTTACTTATACCTAATTAAAATTTAAAAAAAAAAAAAATACTATGTTGCTTTCATTGAACTTTTTTGGAAAATTATTAACATCCTTTAAAATTAGTATTTTATTTTTTTATAAAAATCAACATGTTTACATGGGTTACATTACATGTTATGTTATATGAGTTACTTTGTGTTACCTATTTTTCACAGATACATGTTAGGTTACCTTTTTGTTTTCATGTGTTGCTTTATTTTTCACAGGAGTAACATGTCATGTTACTATTTTGTAGGCCACAAAACACGAATAATATATTTTATTACTTGTATGGTGGTGATAGTTATTAATTTTTCTAAGTAACATAATGTATTTCTTGTGGAGTAATATAACATGTTAGTGTGTTGCTTGTAAAGTAATATAATGTGTTACCTTTGCATGCCTAAATGTAGATCAAATCAACCCCCAAACCTTAGCAAAATGGCCATGCCACCACCAATATCGGGCTTCTTATAGAAATAACCACAAATTCTTCTAATTAAAAAATTCACATTTTCTACCAGCGACCGACAACCACAACCATCACCATCTCCAACACCAAAAGCTACTAAGTTTCTAAGCACTCCAATAGGCTGCAAAGTAACCCAAAATTGAGGCTGAAAATATTGAGGGAATTTTGTTATTGGCCGGTGAGTACGAATCGGTGTTGTTGTGGAGGCTATCAAGGATTTGGGAGAAGGGATGGTAGGTGGCAGTGGATTGTAGATCTGGTGGCGAAATTGATGGTTGGGTGTGAACATTGGTGAAGCGAATGTGGGGCCTTAGGTCCTACCCCCTCCTCCCCAATTTTTCAGTTTTTTTTTTTTTACTTTTTTTACTAAAAAATTATTTAGGAACTCGTTATAATACCTCAAAATTTTTTTTTATATTTTTATAATTAATTATACAAGCCAGATGGGTCAAATTGACGTCAAATAGAATTTTAATTAAATTGACATTTAAAAACGAAAACGAAATGAGAAAAATTAAATCAAATTCTAACAGTGGTCTTTTGCTTATTATTTTGAACTCGTCATTTAATGACTTTTCAATCTGAAAGATGTTTCATGGTGTTTGTTATAAATACTTTAAAACGGTAACAAGAACCTATACCGACGAGTGAATAAACATAGTCTAAAAATAAGCCGAAAGAAATGACGCCGAAATAGAAATTAAAAGTGAAAAATAGAATTATTAAATCCAATTCTAGCAGCCATCTTTGGCTTGTACTTTGAATTTTCCGTTAAACGATTTATTAATCTGAAAAATATATTACGAAATTTGCCATGCATACTTTCAAATGTTATAAAGAACATATTTCAACGAGTGAAAAATATAACCCAAAAATAAGCCAAAAGAAGTTATGTCAATTAAAAGATAAAAAAATCATATTATTATATACATTCTTGAAATCATCTTTGGCTTGTTATTTTAAACTAGTATATCACCCCTGAGATGCACGTCACTTGCTTTTTATGACAGTGATTTTAAAATATTTTAAGAATATATTGTTTATTTATTACATTTAAATAAAAAAAATATTATATAAATAACATTTGATTTCTCGTTGATATTGAAAAAAAAACAACATAGCTAATCCAGATTTTCAAACGCCTCTTTGAAAACTACGTTTGTTGCCGAATTGGTTGGCACTCAATCCCTATCACAAATCAACATTTTCAATCCTGTACGATTTGTAACTCTAGACAATACATGAAGTTGTCAATGACTAAAAAATGATTTTTTCAGATATAATCTCACGCGGGAGAAAGGTTGACCCTGACTCTTATTGATAGTCATAGCGTATGAGACAATTAATTAATTTTTGGCTCAGGGTATATTATAATTTGAAAATTAATTTTCTAAATTGTAGAGATGCAGATTGCATTAATGATATTGTACAATTTTTTTTTAATATTTGTAGACAATTAATAATATTTACATACTCTAAATCTTATATTGACTAATTAATGTAGCATTCAAATTTGTTATTACTAATAATTGAAGTGGATTTATCTTATTCTGGAAGATGTATTTTTTAATTGGAAATATCAATTCATAATTTTATTTATTTTTACTGCGTATCATATAAAATTCAAAACATTTGGGAAGTTGAATCGACGGTACTATTTACACTGTATTAGAATACTGATAATTAATTAAATGAAGTTGCGGAATTACTTAACAAATAAATCATTGGAAATCTCATACGGGCTGCACATTAAATTTGATTATTAATTACCTGATATTGGGTAATTAATTAATTAAATTAAATATTTATTTATATATATATTATTATTTTGTAATATGTGGAAGACGTTTTGGACAAGAAATTGTGTTGACTTTTACTGGTGACTATCATTTTTTTATATATACTTAGATTAAGATGTTACACTTCATTTTTTGCAAGAAAAAAGGAAAAAAATTAATAAACAATCAATGTGATAAAATAATTAAAGAATCTGAAAAGTTGTTGCATTTAACATATATATAATATTAAATGTTACAATTCGTTTATTGTAGGAAAAGAGAAAAAATAAATAAACAATCAATATGTGAAACCAATTAAAGAATCTGAAAAGTTGTTGCATTTATTATACAATATTAAATATTACACTTCGTTTTTTTCAGGAAAAAGAAAAAAACAATCAAATGTGTGAAACCAATTAAAGAAAACAGACTCATATGTAGCATTTATGGCGGAATTTACCAAATCTGGGAAAAAAAAATAACTGGAAAATGTGTGCGTGAAATTTTCGACGGTTATCCTATTATAATATAGATATATAGATTCTCTATTTAACTATTTTCAATCTAAAAGATGTCTTGCGAAGTTTTCCGTGAATACTTTGATACAGTATCAAGAACTTACCCTCTGACGAGTGGAAAACATAGTCCAAAAGTAATTTGAAAGATGTAACATTAAAATGAGAATTAGAAGATAAAAACATAAGATTATTAAATTTATTTCAAACAACCATCTATGGCTTGTTTTTTTTGAACTCGCCATCTGACGCTTTTTCAATACGAAAGAATACGTTGCCGCAAGCAAAAAATTTTGTCCCTCCAAAGAAAATTTCTTGGCTCCGGGTGTAAATGGGGGGTGAATTGGTGGTGATTGGAGATTTTCGGTGGCGATAGATGAGACAGATGTTGGAAAAAATATTTGTGAAACTCTGTTGGCAATACCAAAGCACCGAAGAAGTCTTGAGTACTGCATATATGAAAATATGCATTTGCGACAACAGTGAATAAGTGACAGTGGCAACTTTAGATTGTAAATTTGATGGTGGAAGTGAGAGCTGGGTTTGATATGAATTTTCATGGTTTTGTGGCATTTTATTATAAATAGTAATTTTACATTATTTTTATTCTAAGTAGTTCAAGGATTAAGCCAATTTTCTAGAGCCCATCACAATAATCACATCATATATCATCTTCAAACTTATATAAAGGAAAAATAATCAATTTTGACTGTTATAATGCATTCAAAACTATTTTTCTTTGACTGAGCTAATATTTCATATAAAAGCATGTTTGAAAGTGTTTATAAGTACTTATAAGTTGGTCAAACATTATTTTTAATTACACATTCATTAAAACTCACAAGTTTTAGGAAAAATTAAGGGTTTGTCACTCATCATGTGCTAATGGGCTTCGAAGTTATATGACTTAAACTTATTTAAATTAAAGTCATATTTCAATGCTAAAAGATAACGTGCCCTTACAATTACAAAATCGTTAATTCAAACACGAAATTGTTTTATTATTATTTAGATACTGTGCTAAGGTTATCTATTAAAACATAACATTTGTGTCCAACTAAGCATGTGATTGATAATAATGTACTTTTGATATTGACTTCATTGTTTGCTATCTTTAACTATATGATACTGATACTAATATGCTTGTGATAATGTTTTTTATGATACTGTTTTATTAAGATAATTTTATTAGGATAATGTTTTTATGTTGGGTTGAAATTTTATATTTTGAGCGTGTGTAATAGTATCATTGTTTCCAAAGATACTGATAATAATGTGTTTGTTATATTAATATAAGAATGTACTTCTGATACTGAAATATTAAGATACTTTTATTTGTGATATTTTTATATTAAGATGCTGAAATATTATTCTTAGTAAGTTATTGTTTGTGATATTGTTTTTATTAAGACGTCGTTTTTTATAATACATTATCAAACAACACACACGAATGTGTCCGAAAACACGTGTGTATATAAAACAAATGTTGTTTTCATTTATTTGACAAAAAAATGATTACAAAACAATTGTGTTCATATATATAAAAAAAACAATAACTACAACAAAAATAACATAATTTAGGAAAAATAAGAGAAATTATTCATAACAATTGAATTCACCTGCAAAATAACATACAAAGAAGTAATTGTATCCAAAATTGTACGATACATGGATTGCTCTATTTGTGATACTGTTTTGTTAAGATATTGTTTTTTATAATATAGTATTAAACAATACTCATGAATGTATGACACTAACATTCAACACATAAAATTGTCGATGTATATGAAATAAATGTTGCTTTGATTTATTCGATCAAAAAATGATTACAAAACAATTGTGTTCTTATATATAAAAAATAATATCTCCAATAAAAATAACCTAAAATAAGAGAAACAATTCATAAAAATTGAATTCACCTGTAGTTTTGCAATCCATGGATTGCTCCATACTTATTAGAATCACCGCCATTCTCTAATAACAATAGCAAGTTGTTAAAGTTCAAAACTTCTTTTACATGATTGAGAAGAAAAATTATCACTTACAAAAATAGAAGAAAAATGTTTGGGTGGCCGGTGGCAAGTCGCATAATGCCGGTGACGAGATGCAAGAGTCGGGGACGGGAGAAGACGGTGGGAGCACAAATGTGCTATTGAAGTTTAAATCACGTTTAATTTTAATTAATTTGGATCACATTGTAATTATAGAATTAATTGAACCATGCCTGAAGTAGTAGGACCTAATGACAATTTTGAAAAGTGTTTGGACCTAATTTGGAACAAGTCACATACGGAACAATTTTTTTTAACTTTTATCACTTTTTATCCACACATTTTGTAAGACTCATTACTTATAATCTGTAAAAAAATTATTAAGCAAATACTATATCTAATCTGGAATTGATTAAAATAGAATGACCAAGAACATATTTAACTAAGTTTATACTTATAAGTACTTTTACCTATAACTAAATAGGTAAGATTAAATAAATGATTTTTTTAATTTATTACGGTTAAAAATAAGTAATTATTTAGACAGTTCTTTCACAATAAGTAATATATTTTTTTACCCTTTTGTTTGTCTCATTTAAATATTATTTTTGGATTGTTTAGTCACATTCAGTTATTGAGTCACATTCAGTTATTGAGACTATCTAGATAATTAAAGTAACATTTTCTTATTCAAAAATATTTTATCTTTGTTTTAATACACTACATCAATGCTTAAATCTTTCAAAATGGCAACAACGTCCTTTTTTTTTTTTGTGATTTATTTACATCAAAGAATAGAGATGGCAAAGGGAGGGGTATGATTAAAATATTCTTGTTTATTGCTCTATTTAATTAATTGTTATTAAATATTTTTAAATACAATTTAAAATTTTAAACATAAAAACAATATAAAATAAAAAATTGGAGACAGATTCGGACAATTCGGACGGCTCCGTCTTCGTCCCCACCCCATTTCGAAACAAGACAAGGCGAGTTTGAGGATGGAATATTTTGCCACCATAATAATAAAATTTAAATAAAACATATTGGTTCATAATTCTATCATAATGACTTGTGGATAATTTGCTTTAACAAAATATTTTACTACTCATAGGTTCAACATATCTAATTTTGAAAACAATATTTCAAAAAATTAGCCAAAAAAATTAAAAACTTGGAAATGTTATGAAACTAGAAAAGTAGAGAGAAAAATAGAAGAAAATAGAAATGGTCAAAACTCAAGTTTTTCAATTTATTATAATAATGACTTTTATTTATAGGGTTCTAATGGGAGTTACAATCTGAGTAAAGTACATTCTTATGAAATAAGTAGATAACTACACATGCAAAATTAAATAGTCATTCATCATTATATATAGTTTTACAATACTCTCAATTGAATAACTTATTTACCTAATAACTGGTTCGTTAAAAATTTTGTTTGGTAAAAATCCAATGAGACAAAAATATCAATTGAATATAAAAAAATTATCAAAAAATTTGTAGTAATCAAATACTGACTCATTAAAACCTTATCAGGAAAATCCAAGGGATAAAACTTGAGCGAAAGAAAAAGAGTACAGCTACTAAAGCCTAAACCACATATGATCCTTATATGAATAAAAAGAAGACATTGCGTAAGAGTCGTAAGGCCCAACTCCTGAACAACCTAAACTCAAACAAGCAAGTGTAGACTCCTTGGGAAAGGAGTCCTAGCTATCAGAAGCAACTAACAACCATAAAAAGACAAGAGGAACTCCATCCGGTATTTGTTGTACCCAGTATGGAGCCACCGTCGATTAGAGTATAGCATGTCAGGGTTTGACCCCAACGTTGATAGCATAAGAGGCGAGTTTCCCTCTACCTGGGGAGCCAGGGCGCACACTGCAATAATGTTGCCCGCTTTATTTCTTAGGACTTATCTTCCCGTATCCTTGCTACCAACAATAGCCGCCGTCTTGTAGCCTATAGGAGAGTATGAATCTTGTATGAATCATTTTAATAAATGAAAAAAAGTTTGTATCGAGCTATCTATATCTAGTATGTCAATATCTTCAATGCTGCCATTTTTTAAAAACTTGTATAAAACAATTCTGGTGAAATGTGTTCCATGTTATAATCTCCAAGCAATATCATCTTCATACACTATTTCTGGTTGACTGTAGTCAACATAATGGTATGATGCAATTATATTAAAAACGATCTTGTTGTTGTTCCCTTCATGGGTCTCATATACAATTTATAACTCACGAGAGTATAATCATATAGTTATGATGAGTGTAAATGTTTTGTAGGTTATGGACATTATAACTATAATATTTATAACACTTCAAATCGGATGCCATTTACATAAATAATATGCCTCTTTAAAACCTTAGTTAAAAAAAACCACGTGGGCAAAAATCCTAGTGAAGAAAAAAGAGTACATTATACTTTTAATACGTCATAAAAATTGCCTTGTTAAAAACATTACCATTAAAATCCAATGAGACAAAATATCGGTCAAGAAAAAAGTACAACGCATATTTATTCTCCCTCATTATAATATCACTTCAGATTTGTACTTTGATCGATTAAGTTCTCGAAAAGTAATATTATATGTTTCAAGCATATTAAATCATCCAGGGATTTATAGCTGTAAACAAAAATTGGAGATTAGTTCTCAAAGTCAATTGATTGAGAGTGAAAACCAGTTGCAATATATAATTTTATTAGTCATGCCAGATGAGTTGGTTATAACAATATTTATTACGTACATATATATCATGCATTGACAGGCTAACAAGATATCGACTTGTGATTGCTTTACATAAGCCTTTGCGAAATTTATAATGTTAAAAGTCGTGCATTACATGTTACGACTTTGTTTTTCTCATTTTCTTTTCACATAAATATACACCATTAGGTATTCGGATTGTATGTCCAGAAACTCTAGATTACTTTAGTAAGTTCAATTTACATGGATTGCATCATTTTATTTGGTCAATTTATTTTTTAACAAATTTCCTTCAATATCTTCGTTACCTTTCATAATATGAAGCGCTATATTATGTGCAATATTGTTATCAACAACATTTCTTTTCCATAACGACATAACTTATCGAGATATCTTTATTTTATTATTTTAGCTAGCTGAACCTCTTCTGAAGTTTTATAATTAGTTATGTCTATATACTCTCCAAGTGTATACGCCTTTTCAATGGGACTATCTTTATTATTTGTTCCATTTTCTTTTGAAGATTTTTGTTTTAGAATTAAATGTTGCCACGTTTGAGGTGCGCCATTAAATTTAACAGATATAATGTTAATGGATTGTCCTTTCAGTATGTAAATATGAATTTGAACATTTACAGTTGGTATACGAGATTTGGTTAATCTCTTTGGTCAGTAAATGCATCTGTCAATTGTATAACTTACGAATGAGTTATTTGTTGAATTTCTATTTCATATTGTTATATGCAAGAATCTAGAAAACATAATATGTTGCATTTTTATGTATTCTTTCCATCTACTTAATTTTTCCCCCTAATGTTGAAAAAACTGTTTTATCAAAATGACATTCGAAAAATAGTATTATAAAATATCTCCCGTTAGGACTTAAGATATTCTATAAGATTTCAAAATAAACATATGTTCTCAACATTCTTTAATGCACCATGGTGGACCGATTGAATATATGTTGCACTATAAAAATTTATTAGATTGGTAATGTTAAACTCTGACAATAAGCCAACTATAGTGGGGATAACTTCGATATTGGCACGATGCGTATAAATGTTGTTGTATATAAATTAGCAATCCCTAGATAAAATTGGGAAGCACTTTGTTCTCAATAATGATAGTTTAAAATTTAATTGAAAGCGTTGACAAATAATATTGTTAAACCATTTATCATCATGCTAACTAGCATTTATTAAAAGTTTGAGATTTAGGTTCACTTACATTAGCAAGAAACACGTCTTGGTTCTATAATATGAAATTTATGCTTATAATTTAAAATTTGAGCAAGTAAGCAAACTTCAAGTTGAAAATAATAACACCATACAATTATCTAGTAGATATATCTATTAGATACAAATAATATCTACATAGTCATCATGAAGAGTGACGGAGCCCTATATATCACTCTAAATAATTTTCAGAAATGCAGGGAATTCCGTCTCGATTTTAGTTAGTGAATGTCCACTAGTTTATATACCATTAGAACAAAAATCACGTGAGATAATTATATTGAAAAATCTACTAGTTTTCAATATATATTCTCATTAATTATTCGCATGATATTGATCCGGAATGATTTAGCCGTTAATGCCAATCAATAAAATATCGAGGTATTGAACTTCTGATTCAATACAATTTAGCAAGTATATTTTTCATTTGTTTGGAGAACAAGTTTATATTTCTCATCTAGCAAGAATCTCGTCTCACAAGATTTAAGAATTGTCTCACAAGTTTATTGTATTTTTTAAGAGTATCAATATTCTAATGTTACACAACATTAACATTTTGAAATTATAAAGTTATGCTTTTTCAATAGCAACAACACAATATTTTTTTTATATAATATTGATATGTACAAATTTATGCTTCTTCAAAAGCAGTCATATAATATTTGTTTAATTAAATTGTGCTTATTCAGGAATAACAACACAATATTATTTTAGAATATTTATATACTTTGTGTATCTTCAAAAACAACAGTATCATTTTCTTTTAGAATAATGATATTTATAACGTTATACTTTTTCAGGAGTTTTAATACAATATTTTTATAAAATAAAAGATCTTATAAAATTACGCTATTTAAGAACAAGTAATATTCGAGTTGAATATTAATATAATGTCGTGCTACTTCATGAGCAACAATATATTATTATTTAAGAATATTAAATTGTTTAAATATTTACTCATCATGAGTAAAATTATAATAGACATTAGATCTTCTACAATTATACTCTTCGATAGCAAGTATTATTATGCTGGAATATTAATATAACGTTATGCTTATTCATAAGCAACAACAAATAATCTTAAAATATTAAACTTTATAAAAAATTACTATTAAGTAACAATACCTTAATATTAGATCTTATAATTAAAACTTTTTACGAGCAAGTAATATTTTGCCAGAATATATTAAAGTAATGTTGAACAAAATATTGAATTGTATAGAGATTTATTATTCTAGAATAATAGCATAATATTTTTATAAGATATTAAGTTTATAAAATTACGCTATTCTGGAGTAATAACTTAATAATAAATATAACAAATTATGCTCTTCGAGAGCAAGTGTATTATACTGAAATATTAATATAATATAAATGTGTGCTTTTATTGGAAGACCAACGAAATATTTTTTAGGAATATTAGTTTGTATAAATTGATAATTTTCAGGAATACTAACACAATATTATTTTAAATATTGATATATAATAATTAATAATATTCAAGAAATATCAATACAGAAAAATATATAATTAAAGATGATAGCAAATATAATACTAACATTTACTCATGACACAAAATAAAGATCAATTTGTTAACTCAATTGACTTCATGTCCATATACAAAATGAATCTTCGATTCTTGATCATAGTCGTTAGATTTGAAGAACAACGAGTTTTGAACTTTTTATCCAAATTTCATGACGATCGGACCACAAAGAATTGAGATATCAACGTTGATCTCAATTGCGTAAGCTGCCCAAATTCTTCAAACAATTCCAAAAATTGTTACTGTTCACAAAGAGATTTCTCAATAATGAACGTTAGATTTGAAGAATAATGAATTTTGAAGTTACTGTCCAAATTTCAATAAACGATCGAACGACGGAGTGTTGAGATATCAATATTTGATCACAATTGTGCAAGCTGTCCAGATTTTTCAAATATTCTAAACTATTGCTCTCGAATTTTCTCTTTATTTTGGGTGAGCTTATTCGTACTGATAACGTATTATAAAACTAAAAGAACGAGAGAGAAAATAGAAGAGTGTGTAAATTTATTATAACAATAACTCTTATTATTATTTATATGGTTTAAATGAGAGTTATAATTTGAATAAAATACGTTTTTTTATATTAAGTAGATAAAACTAAATATTGATTCATTATTATCTATAATTTTATGATTGGAAAAGCTTAAAATCAATTTCGAAAAATTAATTAACCAATAATCAAAATATTTCCCTTGGTCTATCGTCAAAATTATTTACCCTCCATTCTCTCTACCCACCACCGCCAACCATCCAAACCCACGACCCAATAAGCCCGATAACGGGTCGAAACCTGCAATATCCCTCTCTCTACGTCTTACCCTTTCTCTCTACATATACATATACCCAAATTTACATTATATAGATACACACACATACACACCATGTTTTTATGTAGTAGCTAGGTTGTATAACATACCTACAAATCGATCTCAATAATTAATTATCGTGTTATTCATTCATATATTACACTTTGTTGTAAGTCAACGCGCCTGTTTTTCGTTTATCCTTGTCTTTTTCTTTTTGGTTTCATTTAATTTCTTATTTTGTTTTGGTTCGTGAAAAGGAGCTGCTTTGCTGTTTGACTGCAATTGGGTTTTGAAGGTTCGTGCTTTTTAAAGCTCAATTAGTTAGGGTTTCGAGTTTATTGCATTATTTTTTAGGAGAATGAGGATTTGGTATTTACATTTTAGTGCTGTAAATGACAGCTTTTTTATTTTTGATTTTGCTTAATTAGAATGTTAATGTGGTGATGATGAATCAAGGAGAAACGACCGAAACCATCACCACTCTGGATCCCAATTCTCTAGAGGTAATTACTTCAACTCTCCCGCTTTATACATGCGAATGCTGGTTTATTATTTTTTTTTTCTGTTTATGATGTTATGCAAAAGAGAAAAGAGTTGCAGTTATTCATGATAATGATTTTTAATGTGCAAGACAATAAATGCTTGATTCTGGAATGCTTCAATAACTTGATGCTGATGCTGATCAATATTTTTGAATTGGGTTTTTTATTCTTTGGAAGAGAGGACGTGTTTTATATGGAGTTGACAGGTCATGGTGTTTGGACCTCTTTTGTTTTGTAAATGATATTTATACGAGGTGGTTAAGATAAGATAGTGATAAACTTAGAACGGATTTAGAAAGATTTTGTAGATTTCACCGATGCACGAGGATAATTGTTCAGGTAAGATTCAAAGGTTTCTAGCATTGGCAGTGGGACACTGTTTCTCTTTTTTTCCAGGTTTTATTCCATCTTTTGGGATAACTACACGTGTAAATTTATACTTCTGTTTGATATCTGTACGGTAACATGTGTATTATTTATGATAGTGCTAAGGGATACCTTTGAGGGATCTTCCTTTTTAATTTTATTACTATTGCCTCTCACTCTCTCTCTATTGTATTTTCTTAAACCAAGACCTTTCAGATATCATGTATGATGAGTTCTACTTATGCAGTCAATATTGGAGTTTGCAGGTTCTAATTAGAATTAATTTCATAAAAATATAATTATGCACGTTGGGGTTGGTTCTAATGTTATTTTCAAAATTATGAATATGAAATGAGTCTCGAATTGATTTCTCTAGTATCTTCTACAGCTGCACATAGAGTCACAGACATATCTTGGCCACCAAACTGGATTTATTATTGTTAACAATTTAGGGCATGGCCATAAATTGATTACTTGTATACATATATATGGATCAGGAACACATTATGCCCTGTGAAACACCTTATAGAAACATTATTAGTTTACTTGGAGAATCTTTTAATGATGATTGATGAGTATCTAGTGCCGATGAAGTCAATTGTACAGTCTTTGTACACACGCGTGCACAAGATACAAACAATTGACGTAGTAAAATTTTGTAATCTCTCATAAAGCCTCCTATAAAGAATTTTGTTGTTAGATTTGATTTAGATTATGTGGCGAATAAGTACACCGAGGGGCTAGGGGTGAATTTCCGAGTAAAGGAAGAGATTTATGGAAATTTAGGCTGTTGTGGATGCTGAAAGACAGTTCTGGGAACAGTAAGTTTTAGAAGACGTGGTTGCCTTTTATGTTTATCATTTGACATGCTTAATAATGCTTTGATTTCACGACTAGAAGAGAGATTATAGTGCTGAAACCGATAGAAAAAAGAACCCTCCCAAGTGGAAAAGCACATCACTTCATCATTTTTCATAATGGTCAACTTTATTGAAAGATAAAGGATTACATGAGTATTTATGAACTCTAAGGACTTGTACTAGACTAGAGAAAGGAGCAGTTGTCCAATATAGGAAACATAGAGATCTGGAGTCTTTAACTAATCAGGTTATTCTAGATCAATTTTTGACTCTTTCTAAACAGTAAAACTACATAATCCAAATTAAGATAGGAACCATACCCTATAGATATATATGTCCGTCTCCAACATTTATTAAAAGGCCAAAATAAAATTGACTCCAAATCATAATAAGTCTTAAATAATAAATCAATATATCCTAAAGAATAAAAGCACTTAAATTTCATTCCAAAAATGCCAAAACTTGTCGCAAATTCATTTGTAGATGTCGTGAATATGTTCTGTATCAAAAACTTAATGAAACCTTAATCTATGGCCCAACTACATGGGCCGTATATCTTCTATTCTCTTCCACTTTGCTTTGTCTAAGATCAATTCTGTACATAAACTACATGCTCAAAATATATTTTATTATTCACTTTCCCCTATTTCCTCTTGGTTTGCCACTAATATTAGTTTCATCTTTTCTTGGGTGCGACTAGAAGCATTCTGTGAATGTGTTTGTACCAAAGTTCTAAAATGCGTAATGCGTAACGACGCGGCGAGGTGAAGCATCAAGAATTATAGGCCTAGGCGCGCCTATGCGAAGCCTAGGCGTCAAAATGCGTTTTTGAATTTTAATTTTTTTTATGCTCAAATTTTAAATTTTAATAACATAGCCTAGAATATACTTATTTAGATTACAAAATTACAAGCCTAGTTTTCAAAAACCACATAAAAAATACATGAGTTTTCAAAATTAGATGCACGCTGTAACAATGAAGAAAAATTAAATTTATATTAAGACACATATCATGGTTGAACATATCACATTCAACGTGGTTCAAAATCAAAATTTGCAGGACTAATTTTAATATCATAGTCTACAATTAGACTACAAAATAAAAGCCCAACATAAGAGTTTTCAAAAGTGAGTAAATTTTAAATACCACAAACATAAACACAAATTACTCAATAATTTTCTACAATTTATTACATACCAACATAGCTTAAATTTTGTCTAACTCTTTATCAGATTCTAAGTCAAGCTCTTCTTCTTCATCTAACTCATCTTCTGTGTCATCCGATACAAAATCATTTTCGTCAGGTTCTCTTATTTTATCTTGAGAATTTCTAGTGTCTTTTGTAAATTTAAAAAATGTTTATTTTGGCATAATCTAAAAAAAAATAAAAAGAAGCTTGCTTGCTCTAATGCGTGTTATGCGTGATTATTCGTGCTTATTCTCGCTTAATCATGTTTATTCTCGCATATTCTTGTCTATTCGCGCCTAGGCGGTCAACAAAAAGAGTTGACCGCATTTTAACGAGCATACTCCCAATGCGATGCGTTTTGCAAACGCATTGAGCTTAGGCGCGCCTAGGCGAGGCCTAAGCGGGCCTTTTAGAACACTGGTTTGTACTACCTTAGTTGATTTGCTTGAATTTGCCTTCTATAGGTGCTATCTTTATCAATTAGTAAATAGGCTCATTTATTATTCTACCTCATTATTTTACCACCTATCTATTTTCACATTTTTACTCGTTATTTATGTGCTACTTCCAAGCCCAACTTCTAGTTGTTCGTAGCATCATATTGAAGTCCTCTAGAGATTTTCGTTTTAACCTAATAAGAATTATTCAATCACAACATTTTTTCTACTTTATCCAAGCAACTCTATTTTCTTTCCAATTTGACTGGCTATTTGAAATCATTAATGATGGAACCTAGATATCGGAATTGTCTAATGTTAGGTACTTCAATCTCTCCAACACTTGTTTCCTTCCCATTTTGTGCTTCTACCTAGAGTGTAATTACACTTCATGCATTTAATCTCACTTTTTCCTGTGTTAGATGCCTTTATATTGAGATAATATAAGTAGGGATGGCAACGGGGCGGGTCGGCCCCCCCCCGTCCCCGCCCCGTCGGGGAATTTTAACCCCCATACCCGCCCCGTTCCCCGTTTAAATCGGGGCGGGTCGGGGTCGGGGCGGGGCGGCTTACCGCCCCGTTTTCTGCCCCGTTTATATTTTTTTTTTAATTTTTTTTTTTTTTGTAACCGTTATTTTCAAAATTAAAAATATTAAAAAAAAAAAAAATAGTATTTCGGGGTGGGTTCGGGGCGGGGCTACTCCGCCCCGAACCCGCCTCGGGTAATTTTTCCCGCCACGTACCCGACCCGAATACCCGATTATCCGGGGCGGGGAAATGTTAAACGGGGCGGGGGGCGGGGGTCGGGTTAAATTGCCATCCCTAAATATAAGCATAGCTTGAACTTGTGCAAATTCTCATTCACATGCAAAAATGTCCAAAGTTCATTTCATAAACAGGAATTATGACCTGTCCTCGTCCTTTCCGACTTCTATCTTTCACACACCAAAATGAAAAAAATGTTGGATACTTCATGTATGCCCCGTCATTATAATAGAGGCAAAATAATTTTGGTCGGGAACTACTAAATTATCCTGCATCATTTCGCTATAACCGTCGTTGCATTATATGCCAACTCAGTTATGTCAGTATACTAGCTTTAACGCATTTCTTTTTCTAGAATACCGTAATATGCTTCTTAAAAATAATTGAAAACCATATGAAGATCTTTTTTCCCTGATCCAGCATTTTTGGCTGTGCTTAAAATTAAGTCCAACTTACTGTCAAGCTACTTATTTTGCCAAACATTACCCTTTTTACTCACACAACTTACTTTTCTAGAAAGTATGTTAAGAATTACTTTGTAGAGAAGTAACTTTTAAGCTTTGCCAAACATGCTCGATCCTCAACAGTAGATCTCTCGGGGGTAAATCAAAGTTGGTTCTCTATTAGTGTCATTTCAAACAGAAGTCGTCTGTCAATTACTCGCTCCTGAGTTTTGTCACATGATTTGTCAATTCAATGTAGTGATAATTTGCTCAAATTTGAATCTTGGGTATTTTATAAATGGGAACTAAAATACTTTCTCCATTCATTGATCAACTTTTCAGTTGAAATATATGATACCTAACTTTGTCAACCAAGATAATTTTACTTATCTAAGCAGGGTTGTAAATTTCTGCTTAAGGTGAGCTTCACAGTTCATGCTGCTCAAATTCATCCTGATGTTATAAATGAGCCTGTGAAATGTTCAAACTTAGCTTGCTTAATGTTTGTGCTGAGCCTGAACAAGCTTCTGTAGAGTAAATTTTGAGTTGGGCACTTGGTTAATTTACATTATATTTGGTACTTAAAAGGTCAGAGTTGAGCTTGAAAATATTTGCAAGCTTAAAAATTTGTTGATGTTCGACTCTTTTTTCTTTTAAAGTCGAGTTCTTGTGGGCACGAGCCAATGCTGAGCTACTCAAACCTATTTACAGCCTTAAATCTGAGAAACTTGCTAACTTCAATAAAATACCATCTGGTCTTAACCCTATTCTCTCCTCTCTTGGGTCTACATGTTTGTATCGATTAACATATTATAAAATGTTAAATATACAACGAAGGAATTGGATAAAAGATCTGATTCCTGAGCTGTTTTCTAGCCCAAGGCTCGCAGGCATGGCTGAGATTTCAGTTTGTATACACTAACGTATAATTACTCACAAGTTTATTTGAGATTTCTGGTCTCAATACCTTAGTTTGCATTGGAGCCTGGCCACATAACTGAGAGGAACGAAGAGTCTTGTTGTTAAAGAGGAATGGCTAGAGTAGTGTTTGATTTATTTTTGAGATGTTAACTTTCTTGCCCAAGTTTGGCCATTTATGAGGGCATGCCTAGGGCGCAAACTAATATAGTTATGGAATTTAATAGTCTTTATATGTTCAAATCTGCACTGCAGTTATGGCGTTTATAATGAACTGATTTTACCTGTCTGGAAGCTCGGTATAAATGTGTGGGTTCTTGCTATAAACAAAATAACTCTCTGTTTTGTGTATGGAATTTTTGAACTATAAATTTGTGTAGCTCACCTTGTGTTACTTCGAAATAGTTGGTAATTCTCGGTTGTTTTTCTATTTCCTGTGGCCCACTACAAGATCTCACAATCTTATTTAACTAGCTAACTAAAAAATTTGATCCAACGAGCTCAAAAAAGTAGTGCTATCTTGTTCTTCCAACTCCCCTTTCCTCTACATAGTTTTTATGCTCTTTCGGTTGAGGTGACCTTGAGTAAATATGGGTTCTTTCGATTAACTTGTTGCTCCCCTCATTTTCAGAAGCACCAGGTTGTGGATCAAATTCATACATCTTCCTATTATCCTCCTAATCCTGCTGTGGCATCATGGAGCACGCACGGGGAGAATCATATCTTGAGAGAGAATGGAACCATGTCTAATCCCAGTTACCACCATGATCAGCGAGTGGAGCCAAGCTCGAGAAATGTTCAAGATGGGATGAACATGGCATCTACTGCTTCTACTTCAAATTCAGGAGTGGCAAATGTAGCACAAGGTTATAGTGGTTATGCTACCTATCCAAACACTGATCCATATGGATACAACAGCTCAGGATATGCAGGATACTATAGTGGCTACCAACAGCAGTCCAATCAATACCAACAGCAATCCAATCAATACCAACAGCAGTCCAATCAATACCAACAGCAGTCCAATCAATCATACCCTCAGCCTATAGGAGCTTACCAAAACACAGGTGCTCCTTATCAGCCTCTTTCCTCATTTCAGAATACAGGGTCTTATACTGGACCTGCAAGTTATTCAAGCACTTACTACAATCCTGGTGATTATCAGACATCTGGAAGTTACACAAGTGACACTTATGGTTCTCAGACCAACTTGTGGCATGGAGGGCAGTATGCAGAATACACTTCTAATCAATATCCAAGCTACAAACCAGAAACAAACGCAGCTTATAGTTCTACCACTGCCGTTGCAACTTCACAATATCAGCAACATTATAAGCAATGGTCAGACTATTACAATCAAAGTCAAACGGAAGTTAGCTGTGCTCCTGGGACAGAGAACTTGTCTGTTTCTAGCGCATCTAATCTTAGTTGTTCTGTTCCTAGTGCAAGTGGTGGGTATTCGGCTTCAAACAGCCAGCTGCCTGTACCTTATACCCCATCTTGGAGGCCAGAATCCAGTTCATCTGAGTCAACACCATTGCAGGTTTGGTTGTTCCTTTGACTTAACAGTTACTAAGAAGTTGCTGTTTTATTATGCACGCCTGTCTATGCATTATTCTTTAATTTATGCTTCTGCATGCTTTCTATTTCTATTATGTTTTGCTATAAAACTGTGGTTTAATCGAGGGAATAGTTTTATTTACTTGTGAAATATAGTATCTCTATTGACCTTGCCTTTTATCGAAGAACTTTGGCATCTGGAGATTGACAAAACAAAAATCCTACTCTTCTGATTTTAATGCTTCTCTTGGACCATGATGTTTGTTACGTTCAACTTCATGTCATTGGAGTAGTTCTGATTCTGTGGATGGATTAATTATATAATTCAATACTCAATCTTCCTTAATTCTTTAGTCACATGAGGAGTGTAGAGATGGAGTCAGGCATGATTATGGTAATGTGTTTGATGACGATATCGTCATTTTAAACACACACTAATGCAGAATTAGAAAATTCATGTACATGCATGTTTTTTGTTTTGCTTTCACACACATTTAAGTTATTTTTAGAAGTCCGACTTTTTGTCTGGATAATAAAGATCTGTGTTCTTCCAAAGGAGTACTGATAGTCAGACATTTGTGGAAGTGGTCTGAAAGGTGATGGTTTTTGTGTGTTTCATTACAGATTCTGGCTTCTGGAGAATTTCTTTCCTTTTTAGGTGTGGTAAAACAGAACAAGAGTTATGAGGCGTTGGGCTATTGAGGTTAATTTTATTATAACTGTAACCCTAACCTACTAAATGAACAAAGTAAGCGTTAGTTGCACATTTTTCTGGAACGTGGTAGTCATTTCATTAAGCTAAAATCGAGGTAGCTTCCATCCGCAAACATCAACGAAAATCTTATGGTTTCTACCAATCCCTTTTTTCTTGTTCTTGCTCTTTCCTCCATTTTGCCTCCTCATTGCACCGAGAAGGAAGTTTCTGATATTACCAGAAAATATGTAGGGTGGGCAGAAAACCTTTCTTGGTTCTACTTGAGTTGACCACCATCGACATCCTTGGCAATTATAGTTCTATTAACAAGAAGTCTATAAAATCAACTTGAACAAAGGAGAGTTCCTTTGCAACATGAAGATCTTTTAATTATTTCCTTTTCTAATATTAGAAATAAAATGAATAGGGATTATTTGTAGACTTACCTGGATCATTAACTGAGAAAGTGACCTATAATTCAATGAAATGCAAAGTTAATTGGTAACAAGTTCTGTGGATCGATAACTGTCAAGTTGGGATTCAAAGAAACTCTTGTTTTTTTTTGGTTCTTCTCAAGGCAGAGAAGTTTTTTTCAAAAGGAGAAGCTTATCATTGTGATATTCTTTCCTAGTTGTGGTTTTCTGTGACCTGTGAACCTGTTTTCTACTAATTGGACATTGGCAAAATTGTAAGAAACTAAAATAGGCTGTGTTGAATTATCTATATCGAGCTTTAAACATGACCAGGCCTTTTTATGAATTGTGGCCTCCAAATTATGAATCATTGTGCAGCATAGATATACTTTAGAAGGTTATGTCATGGTCTCTTGGTCCATAACTACGAGCACTGGCTGGCTGTTTATGGAGGGAAGATGATGCCATAGTGGTGCTTAAAAAAATTACTTTTTTTTTTTCGGCCATTACACTTTCCCACTTATATAATATGATTGAGAATTGTAAACGGAAACTGTGGATATTCTAGTCTTCGTATATTATGTCCAAGTTTGCTTATGGCTTTGATACCATTGATAAGGTTCCTCAATCTCTTCAATTATCTAAAAAGCTACAGGACTTGTTACCAGTTTCTATGTAATAATGGGATTAATAATATGTTGATATGCGGAGTTTACTTCTTCCGACAAATATATTCTTTTCTGTTGTAGTATGGGGGGTGGAGAGGCATGGTGTTGGTTCATATTTTGCGAAATTTGATTGCATATTGTAGGTTCCTGTAAGATTTCACAAAATTTGTTTTGATCAATTGTCATGTCAAATTTAGCATACTGTGGTCTTTTGTTGTCAGCCTGGCGTAGCAAGTGGCAGTACCCATGAAGGTTACTGGAAACAGGGCACTCCTGCTTTCCAAGATAACTATTCAAATTCTCAACCACCTCATGTTCAAAATCCCCTGGATGCAAATCCTACTTACGGAAATTTTCAGACTCAACAGCATTCTACATTTTCTCATGGTTCCAGTATGCTATATCCAGCTTCTCACCCGGTGTCCCAATCATCCTTTCAAACTGTATCACAACCTCTTGATTCCCGCAGGGTAAGCAAACTGCAGATTCCAACCAATCCCAGAATTGCTTCAAACCTGGCGTTGGGTTTACCAAAAACTGACAAGGACAGCGCTACAACTAGCACAGATTCAAAGCCAGCCTATGTTAGTGTGTCAATGCCGAAGCCAAATGAGAAAGCACTGTCTCATGATGCAGATTCTATGCTTAAGGTTATACTCTTCTGTTTTAGAATTTCTTTTGGTAACACTGGATGATTCTGTTTTTGATACTAGCTGTATAAGATGTATAATTTGCAACTTTTGAATGGCTGACATTTTATGTATATAGCTGGAAGCTTTTTCTAACTTATCTGTTTTCTGCTTTCTAATATTTTGTGAAGTAGACATATCTGGCATGTGAAAACTCAACAGAAGTCACTGCTTCACTTCCTTTCTTTTTCTTCTGTTCCTGCTTAAGGTTTCGATATAAAAAGAAGATATCATGGAGACTGCATCATATGATAAACTCAGACCAATATACCTGCCATTTTATTTTCGTATTAGTTGTGTCATTTATCACTATCAACTGCCATCACTTTTTGGTACTATAGACACATAAAAGCTTGAACAAGATTCTCATCTTAATTTGTTATCTCGGCTTTGTTTTCTCAAATTCTAAGTATTTAAGTTTACTTAATATTTCCTTGCCATTTGTTTCTTCACGTGTAATTGAGAATGAATTGGAAAGCTGTTTCTTGTACTTCTATCCATCCAAAACAAGGCTTTGTTTGATTTTGTTTAAAAATTTGCTAAAAAGCTGAAGTCAAGGTCAATAATTAATTTTAACTACACATTTGATGAGACCTACAATTTGTATCAACTTTTCAACCACACATTTTATCTAACTTCTATTCAAATTTACAAAAAATCTGATTTTTAGCAAAATCCAACGGGCACCAAAAACTAAAATTACTTTGGCCTTCTGATAATTCTATTTCTAATTTTATAGTTGTCTTCCCTTTCTCTCTGTGGGAGATGGTGGATCAATATTTTGTAGTATTTTGAACTTGTATCTTCTCTATCATATTTACTGCTTATATCTACAGTCTCCTCCTCGACTTTCCACTAAAAGCTTTCCTCATCTGTGCTCATTCACAATTTCACAACCTTTGTAAGCGGCGGGGTTGGTCCATTGTGTCAAGGGCACCTTAGTACACCAAAACAATGATACGGTTGTTATACAATGATATCAACAGTAGGACTACCTCACAATCATTGTGCTCTCCGAGAAACCCAAAGTTTAATGTATTTCCATTTGCTTCAAGTCTCACCACTACCTGTGATGCGGTTGTTCTGCAACTTATGCACAGTATTATTGCCTCTAGTGTTTGTGCTTGCTAAGAAACCCAAACAATAACATGTTTCTATTTCATTGCAAATCCTGTCATATCCTGTATATTTTATTTTTTTGTTGGAGGGTCCTCACTGCTATCTGCATTTTACTGTGTACACATTGATCGTGTACTGTAGCTATGTTCACGTGGCAAGGTGAGAACAAGATAAATGAGATGCTATCGAGTGTCAATTATGAATCCCACTAACCAACACATAATAGACTCTTGGTGCAGACAGGACTTGGAAGGGGAGAGGTTTTGGTTGTCTAGGTGCTAGGTTTCAGTTTGTAGCCTTTTGAGCTTTAGTTGGTCTTTCACCATTTATTGTATTACCGTTCCATTTCTAAATGACATTCTTCATTCTTTGATATTTTGATGGTTTAGCAAAGAACTAAGAAAGTAATTTGAGTGTAAATAAATGGCTTCATGAGGAATAATGCTACAAAAACTAGAACTCAAATTGATGGATCTGTCAAGTTAAAAACAACTCTGTAAGGCGTAATTTAGGATCATCTGGATTTTATTTTGTTTTTCAATCAATATTAGATACGATAAATGATGGAGAAAGGATTGAGAGGTTGGAGAGCTTCGCTCAAGAAACACTGAGGTCTAGTGATTCTTGTTGAGAATTGATGCAGACAAGTCGTCTATTGTGGTTGTGTAGTCAATATTTGCTGGCTCTGTAGCACGGACATGCCACCGGCGGGGATGTGTCGGTGTCCGACATGTATCAGACACGGACACGTCGCCGGTGGCTTTATTCAAGTTCCTTAAAAAAAAAATGCAAAGCTAACCTTTTTGAAGACCGATTAAACTGGGTTTTCCTTAAATTTCATGTTTGTGCATTTCTCCGATGCCAACCCAAACTTTTTCCGGCGAGATTTTGATGCCTTGTGTTTTGACGGTAAAACCCTCATTTTGGGAACATGAAAAGAATTGGAGAAGATGGCTGTCTGACTTTGTAAGGAAGATGGCTGCTGGCCCAATTAATTTAACTTTTAGTAGGGCCTATTATTTAAAATACCCTTTTTAAAATGTTAAAATACAACTTTGCCCTCAAGTAACTAGCTGACACAACAAGCTTTGCTTTTTAGTTTTCACCATTCATCCTCCATTTCAGCAAACAGCGTCCCAAGTATACAAATTTGAAATTTTTATTTGCTTTATACATACAAAAATAAAAAAAAATTAAAAAATTAAACGTGTCGGCGGCGTGTTGGTGTCGGAACTTTTTCGAAAATTGCGACGTATCTGATACGTATCGTGTCGGACACGCGTATCCATAGCCGTGCATCATAAATTTCTGGTGTTGACTTGGACGAGTTGGAGCTCCTTACCGTAGAATCCTTGTTGATGGTTGATTCATCCCAGAAAAGAAAACATTCTCATCATCTCATAAAACATTTATGCTGGTCAATGAGTATTATTTTTGTCCCCTAGATCAGCATTCGTCTAGTTTAGTACTGTAGTTGTATGTCACATGTCTGTGAGGACACAAGTGTTTGCACCTCATGTTTAACTTGTTGCAATTATATTATTTGAGTTCATTTATCTATAAGAACTTTGTGAACAGAAAAACATCATGACATGCTGTGCCATCATATTTCAGTAGCACATATTAGAATGGGGGATGCATTCCTGACAATATAATACTGAACTCGTTATCTTTACTGGTGCAGCCTGGCGTGTTTCCAAACTCATTGCGTGGTTATGTTGAAAGAGCTTTTGCTCGTTGCAAAGATGATGTGCAAAAGGCAGCTTGCCAAGCTATCATGAAGGAGGTATGTACTCTAGTTAATGAAAAATTAACGTGCATTTAATAATTTAATGGCGACAAAGGCATGACGAACCTGGTACCTCTTTGCATTAAAATTAGCATACAGCACATTATTTTCAACAACTGAAGTATAGATGACATGTCATAAAAACATGGCTGATGAGAAGCGCATAACCTTTTTCAGCAAGAGGAAAAACATAAATTTTGGTTGAAGAGAAGAACTTTTTTCTGGCTTAGAAGGAAAAATTGAAAAATTACTTTAATACCGCTAACTTAAAATTGTGCAATTGCTTCGACAGGGAGATTGTCTTCTGAAATATGGTCCATTAAGATGAACGTTGTGCTTTCTCCTTGTTTAATTATCTTATATTTCCACTTCACATTTTTAATAAGCAAAGATCAAAATGTGAGACTGACCACAGCGCTTGTGGATTTTGGTTTTTTAGAGGTATGCCGATTATATTTAATTAATCCAGGTCCTGATTATTCTTTTATATATTTTTTCTTTTCCGTTATAGGTATAATATTCAGCTGTTACTCCTTTATATTACCACGACATGATGTGTTCAACTGTTTCCCTTCCAACTTTATTTAGCGATCATGTTTTGAATTTAGCCTATTAATCATGATAAAATATTCTGTATTCATGCACATGAATAGATTTAGTGAATCACTTGATGTTAACATTTATAACTTCTCTTCACTATTTAGGTCATAACTAAGGCAACTGCTGAAGGGACGCTTTATACGAGAGATTGGGATACTGAGCCTCTTTTCCCCCTGCCCGATGCCGATGCAGTTAACAAGGAGTATGCCTCCTCCCTGTCTCATGCATGAGCACATGTCCACAAACGTGGGAAAATAACATACTAAATATATCCATCCCAGCAGCTGCACTACTCTTTCTTAGTAGTTGTTAAGTAACATATAAGATGCCATGAGGTGGCACTCCTATCGAAACCCCTGTATTCCAAGTTGTATGAAATTTAGAGTTCTTGGGATCTATTTATTTATTTTGTGGTTGCTCGAGTAATGTTAGTATGAACATTCTATCATTTCAATGTAGGTCACAATCTCACTGTTCACAAAGCCTATTGTCTTTGTTCTCCCTTTTATCAGACAGTAAAAGAACACGGATCTTTTGACAGTGTTTGGTCTTACATAATTTTGGACAATATATCTGTCACATCTTAACTAATCCTGATATCTTGATGTTGTTATCCAGAGATGCACAGTTTCTCACTCCAATTTCTTCATCGCCAAAGAATAAGAGAAGTCCTAGTAGGCGAGCCAAAAGTAGATGGGAGCCTATTCAAGAGGAAAAAGTGGTTGACAAATCCGCTAATTTTTCTTATGAAACTGTAAAATATGGTGGTTGGAACAAACAGGTATTAATCTTCTTTCTACAAATGTGTTTTATGAGTTCTTAAACTGCAGATCCTATGGGTTCTACATTCAGTTTGTTTCATTTGCGTGTTTGATGATTCTTATGCTGACTTTTGCCATTTTGCAATTGTTCAATTGACTTTATTGATACATGAAACTATTTCCATTCTATCCTGAAGGGTTAATGCAAGATGAGTTGATTCCACATTCCTTTTGTTTCATTTGTATGCTTGATAATTGTTATACCAACCTTTGCTGATTGCGCCACTGTTTAGTTGACTTTATTGGAAGACTTAGTTATTTTAAATTTATTCTATCCTAATTCAAGGTTGATGGTTGTTAACTGCCTTGCCTAAAAGCTTGAGGTGTTAGAGAGGGCCACATATATTCATTTAAATTTTGCACACTGGATTTATGAATCACAGGTCTAAGTGTATGTTTAGTAGTGATGAAATTATTTTTTAAGTGTTTATATTATAAGTTGTGGATGAATATGTGTATAAAAAATAGGTTATAAGTTGTGGGTCCTATGAAATGTGTGGATAAAAAATATATTTGACCAGTTTGACTAACTGAAATTATAATTTAAGCACCACCAAACATGTGCTAAGACATGCATAATTTTCATAAATGGATGGTGTCAAGTCTTGAACCCAGGTCTCTTATCCCAGCTTTGATATAATGTTCACCATCTCATCTAAAAAATTAAGCTGATAGAGAGGAGCCATATTTATTTATTTAAATCTCGTCGTCAACAATGGGTTTTGAATCTCTGTTTTTGGTGCCACGGTATCATGTAACCACACATCTTGACTTTGCCAATGGATGGCAAATGGTTGTAGACATGGTTGACTTGTTTTAAGGATAGTATTCTCATGTTCTTGTTCGGATGGATACGACATTGATAAAATTTGGCGTTGCACTAATTATGATCACCATTGCAAAAAATCTTTAGACTTAGCAAGAACCTGATGTCAGGCCTTGTAAATCAGCAAAGAGTTCTATCTAATTGGTCAGTGCCAATGTTTTGAGTTAATATGGGT
Organism: Forsythia viridissima; assembly: GCA_030279155.1. Classification (NCBI taxonomy): domain Eukaryota; kingdom Viridiplantae; phylum Streptophyta; class Magnoliopsida; order Lamiales; family Oleaceae; genus Forsythia; species Forsythia viridissima. The sequence continues at coordinate 35,263,264 of CM059033.1, read as the reverse complement.
GACCAATTGTATTAATCTGTTTTGCAGTTTTCAGCTGGAAAATCAGAGAACAAGGAGAATACTTTGAGCACTAAATTCTCTTTTCCAGAGCAGAAAGCCCTCAACAAAAATGCCACAAGACCAGCTAAGAGGCAGCGCCTTAGTAATGGTTTGAATGCAGCAGTTGATGGTGAAACTTCTAGTGATAGTGACAAGGAACAGAGTTTAACAGCATATTATTCTGCTGCTGTAGCACTTGCAGATTCACCGGAAGAAAAGAAGAGGCGTGAAAATCGTTCAAAGCGTTTTGAAAAGGGACGTGGAAGTCGACCAGTAAACAATCAGTCGAAGGCAAAAAAAATGGGAGCCAGCAATTTTTATGCAAGACGGGCTAGTGCAGTAGTACTTGGTAAAAACTTTGAGGAAAAAGGGAGCAGGGCTGTGGAAGATATTGATTGGGATGCTCTCACGGTCAAAGGAACTTGCCAGGAAATTGAGAAACGCTACCTGCGCCTTACTTCTGCACCTGATCCTGCTACAGTAAAGTTCTTGTGTTAGCTTTGAAATAAATTTATGTACTTAAATGCCAGGTTGTCTCATCAGTAGGGGTGCACTTTTAAGAGAAATAATGTTTTGCAGGTGAGGCCTGAAGAAGTGTTGGAAAAAGCTTTGATTATGGTTCAAAATTCTGAAAAAAATTACCTTTACAAGTGTGATCAGTTAAAATCTATACGGCAAGACCTTACTGTACAACATATACGTAATGAGCTTACGGCAAAGGTATTGATTCTGTTGATGTCAACATCTATTATATGCTTGTTGTCAGTGTTCAAGATACTGTTTTTCCTCTGTTGATTGTCTCCTATTGTTAATTAAGCTTGCATACTTAACTGTCACACTAAATGGAAAATTGATTTGTCTCTTTTTTCTTGGTTATTAGATTCTCTGGTTTTGGTAAATTTCTATTTCTTACCAAGATGTGATGTTCCCTTTTAGGTGTATGAAACTCATGCTCGATTAGCAATAGAAGTTGGAGACTTGCCAGAATATAATCAGGTTTTTCTACTTTGACTTTTATACTTTTGTGTTGATAAGGCTTGTAGGTTTTACTTTACAGGGTTATCTTATTATTTATTTTTTACTCTGTGTTTTATATTAGTCTTGACACATTGGTATATCGGCAATGCCACCCCCTCATTTTTGATACCTTTTAACATTATTTCTGTACTCACTATCATTTTGAAAAGCAGCCTGTAGAATATTGTGTTTAGTATATGTGAGGTAAATTTTGATTTGGCTATTTTTGATTTTCTTGTTTACTAAAATCCACTTCGCAAAGGGTTATTAGTATTACTTTGTACTAGTAGACATCCAATTATATCTAATAGAGACAATATCCTATCCTGTTTCACTCACTTCATATTCTTTGTGATTATTGAGAGATTAAAAGGGGGAGGGAGTATGGCTACTTTCATTGGTCTGAAATTGCTTTGATATTTGTTGTTGCATTTATGTACAAGGAGGGGTCTGCTCTGGTGTTCATGGTAGAGAACTAGAGTAACATTGGCCTTTTCTTTCAGATTAGCATAAGATGAATTGAAGATGAAATACCAAAAACGAATGTTGATGAAGTAATTAGGCTTATTATTTTTTATACCTTTTAAATTCTGAGTTTTGATATTAATATGGACCATGGGTTCTTTTACTGAAACGTCTGAATGGAAGAGTATCATTAGAGTTGAATTCAGTTGGACTATATATTCCCTTAATTTCCGATAATGTAAACTTATAAACGGGTAAGACAAAGAAACATGGAAAACCTATAAACTGGGAAGATGAGAGGGGCATGGATCTCCAGTTTTGGTCTGTAAATGAGTGGCTGATGTTGATGTGTTAGTGTTAGTTGAGTTCTGTTCTAGTGATACTCAAAATGGACATGGTGGCAGTTTTCTGCAGTTGAGTGTACTGGTGCTTTGAGGATTGTGATGTCTTGGTGGTGATAGTGTGGGTATGGGGTTCTTAAATGTGTTGGTGTTTTGGTGAGAATCCTGGTGAGAAAAAGGTGGCAGCGGTTTTTTTAGTTGTGTGCCTGGTAGCTCTCTCTCTCTCTCCACACAGTTTTCTTTCTTTTTCCCCTGACGTGGTTGGCGGGGGGTTGGGAGAGGGCGGCGGCCGCGGTGGCGGTGGCGTAGAAACTTGATACAACCTTTTTTATCCGTTCCTTTTCGTTTGGGTGAGGGAGTGGGTTGTAAGAAGGGAAATTCTTCTAGGTATTCTAAATTCTAAAATTTGCAACAGTAAAAGAAGAATTAAATCTTAGGGTGTGTTTGATTGGATTCCATGGAAAAGAAAAAATTTTCCATGTAAGAAGGAAAAAAAAAACCACAAAATTGGTGAGAAAATATTTTCCAATATTTTGGCTAAATTCATGCTTTAAGTGATTGTACCTTAGAATTCATTTTCATTTTCATTTTACACCTTCAATCAAACAGCCAAAGTTGGAAAACATTTTCTTCTGATGTGACATTATTTTCCATGAATGTGACATTTTCCATGGAAAATTGGCCAATACACACCCTTAGTGTCTTTGCTAGGTAGATTTTTCACAAGATGAAGGGATTCAAGAAGTAACCAATTTTCTGTAATTGTACTGTAACTCAATTAAGAATAGAATGGAAAATCTAGAATATGAGATAGATGGAGTATGTATTTGGTGCTGCGTGACTCAAGAGGATATCCATTGCCACAAAGTACTGTTTCATCTCACATTATAGGCTGTCTGCTTCTTCGTGAAAGCTATATATGTACATACATGTTATATTATGAGTGATTAATTTCATTGTGAGCTAGTGTTCTACAGTAGTAGAACTATTTGCAGAGTTCACATTTCAATTTGTTTCACCTTAGTAGATTTGGTCATTAGAGTGGTAATCTTCTTTTTGTAGTCGAGCATTCCCAATGCTTACTAACCAAAGATCAGTGGTGATGTAAATGTGTATAATATCTGATTTAAGCTCTCATTTGTTTGATAGTGAATTGTTTTCAGATTCGTGGAACTAATTGACTCTTATGAGTTTTTTTTTTTGTTATCTATTGCCTCTCTGCTTGTGCAGTGTCAATCACAACTGAGCACACTTTATTTGGAAGGAATTAAGGGAAGCCATATGGAATTTGCGGCTTACAATTTACTTTGTGTACTATTGCACTCCAGTAACAACAGGGATCTCCTGTCAGCAATGTCAAGGTTTGTGAGCATATGGACAGTTTGGCTTTGCTTTTCAATGATTTATTACCTTCAGTAACCCATATTTTTTAATTCTTTATATGAACCAATTAATTATTCTGGTTATAGCTGGAGCATTGTCAATTCCTATGGCCTCTTCAGCCATCTCTTTCTTTCTCTCCTTGCTGTTTTTTTTTTTTTTTTTTTTTGTGTAATTTCCTACTGCAGCTTGTGGGTTTCTCCTTGCAATCTTTTCTCCTATATTTTACCGTTTCTTCTCTTATCCATGGTACATTGCCAAAAACATATAAATCCTCCTACCGTAGTAGGATTAGACTGCCACTCTCCCATGCAGAATTTGTGAGGTTAAGAGGACAAGAAATGTTATACACTTATGGAGAACAAATTTTTCTGAAATATACTAATGCTTTCATTTCAGAATGAGTTTTCTTGGTTTGCGTTGATATGGAGTTGTGGTGTGGCTAACCACATACCAGTTTCCTACCTCCCCGCTGTTAGCATCATCCCCAACCACCACCAAACTACGCATCTCAATGTTTTGCATTATGTTCAATACTTGAGAAATACTAGTTCCAATCATTCCCAGAATTATGATCCTTTTTAGTTGGTGCTGAGTTCGTTTGAATGCATGTCTTGTTTGAATTGATTACCATAGCAAAAGCCCACATGATACGTAACTTCTCATAACACAGTAGGAAAGGAAGATTTATACCTCAAAAATCTGATTTTGATTCTGAAGTTCAGCTTTTGCTTCAAACACCAATATGTCTTCTGCCAATATCTATTGCAAAATCAATTCTGTGGGCACCTTCTAGCAAATATACGGAACCTTTTATAGGTCTCAAGCAAGGAGAAAAGAGAGATTGTTGGATTAGGAGTGAGATTATTCTTCCCAGTCCTAATTCTACCCCAAATGAGAGGGCTTAGTCAGTTTTCTTCGCCAAAACAAATCGATTTAGTCTTGATGTTATTGCACATGCTCAAATCTTCCTATTATCCTAACATGATTTAATTCTTATGCCAAACATGGTTTACAACCAAAATTAGAGCAAGTTCATCTTAATCCAATTAAGATATCGCATTCCAATTTCAGATATCTATGATTTTACTTTAATTTATATGAATTATCTAAAATTACTTGCACTAGAGACTTTAAAAAACTTCACCAACATGCAACTACTAGTATGTTGACTGGGGTCTCAAGGACCTATACAACAATCCTAATTTCAATAGGATTTTGAATACTCACAATCTCATTGCTATTCTTGAACCTTGTATTAATCATATATTCCATCCACTATAGAAATATGACTGAGCTATAAGATTCTGTTTCAGATCATATTATAACAATATAGTTTTTTACTTTTTTCATTGGCCTACTCATCATTAGGTCTTTTCCCTCGTGATGAATATACAATTTCTAAAGGAATAAATATTATGAACCTATTAGACATTCCAACCTTCCTTGAGTTACTGATGTAAATCATTAGAGTCAGACATATCTCTAGTTAAAATCTAATTTGTAGTAAATGTCTTTATTATCTATTCTGATGAAACTTCTTTTATTAAAATTACCACGCACCACATGGATTTCAGGATCTCAACCACTATATTAGTGTGAAGGCAAATTATTTTTTGTCAAGATTCATTGCAGTGTCTGTTTAGAATATATATTTTCAAAACTATAAAACGACTTAGCCAATAAATTGAGGATATTGACCACGATCTCATTTGATATCTTATGCAATTAATCCTATGATTCGAATCTATTATTCTCTCAAAATTAAGGACTCATAATATAGTAGCTTTGAGTAAACCAATCTTAGTGACATTATTTTTAGGAGAGGTTTTTTTCACGATGTCCTGTTCAATGTATTCTATGTGACATAACACACCAGCGTGTCAAACCCAAAATTTCATTCTACTGACCATGACAAGTCACTTCATCCCATTGAGGTCGACATGCTACAATCTCTAGTGAGCTTCGTAACTTGCCTCCTGTAAATAACAATTTATCAAGTTACAAGAAACCCTTGAATTGTTTTTATTTGAGCCTATGTCCATACACTCTTAAATCATTTTTTGTTTGTTTCAAATAATGGTCGTGTTACTATCTTATTTACAAGGAATATGATAGCTTATATTATTGCATATAATTGATCATATTACTAGTTCTCCTGTTGCTTTTAGTTTGAGCTTGGCATGCTAGTGAAATAATTTCTGACTCTGTTTGGTTGTCGCACATTATTGACGTAGTGTTTAAATAGTCAGTGGCCAGAGGGATTTATCAGGTCGGTTTTGTCTTTTATGTGAGCAGATGCACAATGCTAAACTTTCTTTGCTGTCAATGTATTCTACAGATTATCAGCTGAGGCTAAAAAGAACGAAGCAGTAAAACACGCTCTTTCAGTTCGTGCAGCCATGAGTTCTGGAAATTATGTCATGTTTTTCAGATTATACAAGACAGCACCTAATCTTAACAGCTGTCTTATGGGTGGGTATACCTACTTCATGGTTGAACAACTGTATTAATTCACTGGGTTAATTACACTCAGTCCTATTCTTTCAGCTTCAATATCATCCCCATTCAATTTTATTCGCAGATATAGTCCCCACCCTTTCATTAATTTGCACAGATGGTCCTCAAATGATTTTTTTTTGGAAAATTTTACCCCTGACTTAAATAAATTAAAATAACAAGAAAAAGAAAATACAATAGAAAAATTGCAATTGGACCCTAACCTTTTCAAATGAAATCTCCCCGGGTTGGTCTTGTTGGTTGTGGGGGTGGGGGGATGTTTGGAGAAGATGATCATTTTTTTTTTCCTACTTTTTTCCTTTTTCCATTTTTTAAAATTATTTTAAATAATAAAATGTAATAGACTATTTTGTTTTTGTTAAATTAGTTAAATTTAGGTCATGAATTTGATTTTTTGTTAATTAACGGACTCTCGACGAAATCTAACTAGACTCCAAACGTCTTTTTGGTGAACATAATTAGAAAATTTGAGACTTGATGACACATTTTTTATTATTTTAAGTGAATATATGTAAAAAAAAGAAAAAGGTTTAGGATTTATTTGTACTTTTGAAAAAGTTAGGGTCCCAATTGCAATTTTTCCATTGTATTTTCTTTTTTCTGCTTTAATTTATTTAAGTCATTGGCAAAATTGTCAAAAAATTATTTGAGGACCATTTGTGCGGATAAATGAAAGGATGCGACTGTGAGTGTAATTAACCCTAATTTACTTGATCGATCACCATATGAACTAGTAGATGACAAATACAATTCTGACTGTAGATCTTCACGCTGAAAAGATGCGATATGCGGCCATAAGATGCATGTCTCGTTCATACCGTCCTACAGTTCCCGTGTCATATATTGCTCAGATTCTAGGTTTTGCAAATCTCTTGCTTACAACTGAAGCGAGTGATGAGAAGGATGTGGATGGAGTGGAGGAGTGTGTGGAATGGCTGAAAGCTCATGGCGGATGCCTCACATTCGATAACTCTGGAGAGATGCTTCTTGATACGAAGGTAATTTTATCTATTGTGTTTTATGCAAATTGGGGACAAGACAACTCTATGAAAAGTTGGTTGTTTTTTCTTGAATTCAGTCATTTCTGAAACATGTTTGATTGCCCAAAAGAAGTACAGATTGAAATTTAAGCTCAGAGAAGCTCTTATAATAAATCAATTTCTTTGAATGTGGTAGTTTCCATTTTAAAATGTGTGTCCTAACTTATTTTAGTTCTAGAAGCACTGAGTTTCATGGTCACTCAACTAGTTGTGTACCTTCAGATTTACCATGTCTCCTTTCATCCTATCTAATATGAGATTAGCTAGTAGTGAGACAAGTCGTCAGTGAGTATGGGCTGATAGATGAAAGCAGCAGCCTATCACAATATGAGAAAAAAATATGGGATACATTATTCTCAAATAGTGTTGAGGCCAGGTTGATCAAGCAGCAACTGGCATACACCGTTGTAGCTTTTGGTATATAACTGTGATTTTTTGTGTTCCACTTCCACCAATCCATCAGTTTTACTGTTTACTCATACCCAATCTGCATTGAATGTAGGAAGGTGACTGCAAACTGATTGCCATCTTTTGTTTGATTTTATCTTGAACAAAAGTTGTAGATTGAGTTAGTTTTGGTGTAATTTAACCTGAAAGTTGGCATGACAGCTATGTATTGGGTTTTGCTGACTTCTTTTTCCATCTTTTGTCATTGATAAGGAGAGAATTTTGACCTGGCTAGGGCTTTATCTAGTTGGTCGTTGCCATTTATTCTGTGCATAGTTAATATAGAGAAAAAGGGCAATTATGAAGTATGGTAGTGATATGCTGATTATTAGTGAGAAATTGTGAAAAAATTCGCATTATAAAGATCTTCAAGGACTGCATTTGTGTAGGAAATTGTGAGAGCACGTTGAAAAAGGAAAAATAAGGTGAACATGGTATGATATTACTGAGGTGGTAGATTTAATATTGTACTTGCATATAAATTGATTATATATACCTTGTGGAGAAATGCATTCACCTGTGCGGAAGGAGGAACTTATAGGCAGTTTGTGATTTTTTTTATAAGCATGTCAAACTACCAGCCATCTCCTCTAGACAGCCCCCTCTCTATCTTTGCTGCCATCGTATAACCCCTTTCCACATTCCCTTGCAACAACCGGCCTCTAATCCACCTTCCCACCCCAACTCCCATTTGAGTATTTCTGCTCGACCAATACTAGTCACCATATATGCCCACTGTCACTGACCCTGCCTTCCATGTGAGCACCTTCCCATCTTTATGACCACAATTGACAACACAACCTCTGTGAAAAGGAAAGACGAAATGAGATGAAAGGGGGGAAGGAATCAAGGAACTGATAAAAAGGAAGGATGAAGGGAATATAGGTATGTTATTTAATGTAGTAAGCACTAAAAATCAATGTTCAAAAACATGTCAAAACTATTAAAATGCAAAATAAGCGCATAGTAAATAATAACCAATCTTCAAAATTCATAATAGTAGAATTTAAAATGTGCAAACAAAAGAAAAATCTATGAAGTAACAAAAAGAAACTATTACTTTAGTTGGTGGACCAGTGGACTATTTCCAAAATGGGTCTATGAGGAACACAATGTTTTAATGTTTTAATGATGCATTGGGCTATTAATATAGTGGGTCAATTAGAATTATTAATGCTTTGTGGGCCCACACGTAAAGGAAAGTTAATAAGAGACTAAGAGTGCACGCCTCACAAGCCTTGAGGCTGTGCTGTGAGGCACGTGCCTCACTTAGTTGAGGCGTACGCTCCAAAATTTGCCTCATAATCAGTGCCTTGAGGCTTTTTTGTTCACCTCACTCTAAGGCGGGCCTCAATTGGGGTTTTTTGAACCATGGTAAAAACTAGATTATATGGAGATAAATAATTTTGCAAATGTCTAAAAATATCTTTAACTGATATTTTGGATGCAAAAAATGCTGTAAATAATTGTTTAGATGATAAATCAAGATAATGCCCTTTTTGGTCTTATTGGAAGTATAAGAACTTACCAAAACACAACTAATTGTTTTAGAAGTAGCATTTTCATAAAACATGTAACTAATCATCTCAAACAGTGGTTATTTGAAAATGCCCATCTGCACGTCGTAGTTGTTGGCATGTCCTGTCTCTCAGTCCACTTCTCTTGGCAGCAAGATAACTCAAGTCGTGCATTATGATTGAAATCTTTTCTGAAAGAGGCTTTTCTTGGTAATATCAATGTGGAGTTAAATGTGCAGCACAACACCAAACCACGTTTTCAGGGCCAATAATAGGAACATGGTTAGATTGAACAATAAGGCACCATGGAAACATCCTACTGCATCCCTCATAGTCTTTTCAATAATGTTTTACCATTCCGGAAATCAGATCAGTAGGGGTCATTGTCCTGTGTGATTCTTTGTAAACTGATGGTGCTTTTTTGGGGTTGGGTTGCACCGACCTTTTTTTCTTTTTGTATTTGCATGAAGTTGAGCATTTACTCTTGAACTAAAACTCTGTTACCTTCACTTTTAGCCTTGCCATTAGCTTGGCCTCGTAGCAAACAAAACGACAAACATACAACTTTAAAAGTCCCGCACCTTGAATTCTTGGTCATATCTATTTTACTATTTTCTGATTAATACCTCAGTTTCTTGGTTATTGGTAATGTTGTTTTTTGTATTATCTCGAGGTTTTACACCCATTTGTATGTGCAGGCTTCTGCATCAAGTCTATACATGCCGGAACCTGAAGATGCCGTGGCTCATGGAGATGCGAGTCTTGCAGTTAATGACTTCTTGACTCGGAGTTTAGCGTAGGCAAATTAATTCAACAATGTCTACAGGACCAACACTCTGAAAATCTGTGCTTCCAAGGATCTGATTTATACAAAAGGTCAGGAATGCCAGTTTCAAGCGTCGACCAGGTATTTGGACCAAGTTAATGGCTGAAATGTGGAGGTTATAAATGACTGCAACTGTATGTGGCGAGAACTTTTAAGAGTAATCAATATAGTAGAGAGAGTTTTGAGTTCCTATAAACATGTCAGGATAGTGGCTGCTGATAACTGTAACATGATATATTTGTATTGAAGAAATTATCATTCTTTTTCTTGGAAAATGCATTTCTAAATAGCTTTGAAAGGATAATAAGAAGAAAAATATAAACTTGGAGGTTAACCTTGTTGAATGATGGCTAATATAACCAATTCTGAGTCATGTAGTGCGATATCTTTACTTTATTTGCTTTGTAACTTGTTTCTTATTTTACTTGGGAGTTTTTATAAAAGAATCCTAAACCCAGCACCGGTTTTAAAAAAAAAAAAATTTAAATTTTAAGAAGTTATTGTTTTAGTCCTTTTTAGTTTATGATGACCAAAATACTCATTTAGTGTTGTGTTTAGCAACTCTTGTCCAATTCTACAATATCTTGGTATTTTGAATCAGTTATAATCATGAATTTTGATCTTTTAATCTGAGTCTCAAATCTTCTCACATGCATGTTCCGCGAATTCATTCTGCTATATGCAGTTATGTACTTAGCGAATAGGAATCTGTCTTCTAAAAGATCCCGACCTCCATACTTTTGTTGGTTTGCAAGATCCTTGTGATTTTCTATGTTGCAGTTGACATTCGACTGTCAGTGATATTACTCATGTATCTACCAATGCCTTTGTTATTGTGTTGATAATCACTCATATTTTACTAGGCTTATGACGGATTAGTTAACATCCAATTCTCTATCGGATTAATTTATGACAATGGTATGGAGTAGAAAGGTATATGAGGTAGCTTTTCTTGATCAACTTGCTAAATTAATCTCCTTTTAATTTATTGTGTAGTGTTTCTTTTGATTTTATTCCACTCCGAGTGTTTGATGTGTTTGTTTTATTCTTCTATGTTACCACGGTTGAGATGATATGTCGATAAGTCAAAAATATATAAGAGGAACGGTAGTGATCTCTTTCCTACAGTGGGAAGGAGTTATAAAACTCAATTGACAGGAGATCACTACCGATAGGCGGAAATAGATGATTTTCAATTCCATCTTTACATCTTCTATAGCATCGTATCTGCTGAATTGTACAGAAGTGGTAAATATGTCAGATTTTCTTTTGTAGTATGTCTACCAGTAAGGTCTGTGGACGCCCAAAGTCTAGTTACTCGTACCATTAACTTGTTAATGTTGATGACAGGTCACTCTCTTTAATTTTGTTCAATTCGATGTGCCAAATGTACCATTAAAGATTGGTAGTAGGCCGGAACATAGTAAATGTACCATTAAACATAGGTGGTAGGTCGGTCTACTATAATACCTCTTTTTTTTTTTTTTTAATCGTAAATATAAATATATAGATCGTAAATATCCTGGGTGTATTTGTTTTGTATAGCGTCTTTTTTTAGCTTTTAACTTAGTCTTGATTGATTGAGTTGGCTTTTGACTTGTAGGCCCGGGTTTGTTCGGTGTGCTTGTATATTTCTTTGATCTATATATTTACATTTATGATAAAAAAAAAAAAATACCACTTTAATTCCATTGTAAACGTACCGTCAAGGGTAAGTCAGCATACAAGAACTCTTCAATTCTTTTAAAGCAATTGCCCTTTCTTATAGTATATTTGGTGGTGATAAAATTATTTATGAAGTGCTGATAAATTGTACATTTTATAGAAGTGTAGATAATAAGTGAGTTGTAATTTGTGAGTATTACGAAATATATAGATAAAAAATATGTTTTCATCCATTTGATCAACTTAAATTACAAACTGTTGAAAAAGAAAAAAACAGTCATCAAGCTTTTCCAGCCAAATTGTATAACCCTCCAACTGCCTCAAAACCCTTCTCTAGTTTGAGTCAGACAATGTCTGACACCTGGAAGCGTTAGTTGCTTTGAATGAAGAGCCTAGATTTGTTGTATCAATTGTGTCTCATTGGTTGTCCCACCTTTTTGTGATGCATGGATGCTGTCTATCAGTCTCAGTCTCTGTCTGATGCCTCATCCATTTTCCACATAGAGTTTGTTTCTGTATTTAAGCAGGCCATTCTTATATTGATACTCCTGTTGTAACAACCATGGACTTTCTCTTATAATCCTCTCGCTTTAAGGACTATTACATATGTACTATCCATTGGAGATTGGACTCCAAACTGGATTTATGTTGTGTCCTCAATGATTCGAACCATTGTCCTCCCCTCAAGAGGAACTTAAGTGGAAATGTGGAATGCTCATACCAATTGGGCAAGTTGCTCAATTGGTACTAGTATTCCACTTAAATTCCTCTTGAGGAGAAGTCAAGTGTTCGAATTTTTGGGGATGTGACATCAATCCAGTTTGGAGCCCAACCTGCAGTGGACAGTACGTAAGCTATCGGTTCATGGAATAGCCCTTAAAGCGAGAGGATGGTAGGAGAAAATCCGTGGTCGTTATAAAAATAACGGTGTGTAAGTAATCGTTAGGTTGTGATGTTGGATTAGAGGAAAAGAGAAATGTTATTTCTCATAAATGGATATCTCAACTAGTGGAGAAAGTGTGTATCCATATCATAAATCTTGTATCATTTTTGACCAAGTGGATAACCTATAAAAACACATTGTTTGGCACGCGATTCAAATTTGGATCTGGCATGCACATTTGTGGCATGACACAAGCAACCGAATACCTCTAAATATTTGAGTGACAGAGGTTGGTGATAAAGAATTTCAATAGGAGATTGGTTGGATAGTAGTGGTGAAGAAAGATGATTGATGAGGTAGACAGTGGTTGAGCCATTCTTACCCCAAAAGTGAAATGGTACTTGGAATTGAAAATGAAGTGCCAGTGCAACTGTGAGTATGTGGTGATGCTTGCATTCAACAACCCTATTTTGTTGGGGGCGTATGGAAACAAGTGCACTGGAGTTCTATGCCACAAGATTGAAAATATTCGTGCATTGAAATCTCTAGGCCATTAGCTACTCTGATTGCTTTGATTGACACTTGAAAAATTTATGAAGGATTGCAGTATTGTTCGTGTCTTTGATTTGTATTGCATAAGAAAAATCCAAGTACATCTACTAAAATCATTAACAATTGTAAGAAAGAAACGCGCTCCACAATGAGTAAGAATTTTATGTGGACCCCAAATATCGCAATACAATAAATTGAAAACATAATTTGATTTTATTGAATTTGAAGGAAAAGGTAATTGAGTTTGTTTAGCCATAGGGCAAACCATACAATTATTGTCCAAAGAAAGTGAATTTGAAGGTAATAAAAAATAGACTAATTTGAGACGATGTGGTAATAGATGTCCAAGACGCATGTGTCATGGGTTGGGGAATTGAGAAACTTGGTATGAGACATGTGGTTGTGGTATTGGAGACAGGTAGTGAATGCCACATTTCTGTCTACCTGAGCCAATCATCTTCCCCGAAGCCAAGTTCTGCAAGATATAGAAGTTCAAGGAAGAAAATAGTACAACATTTTAATGCATTGGTAATTTTGTTAACATACATCAAGTTTAGATGGAAGGAGGGTACACACAAAACACTATTTAGAGTAATATCAAAATTAAATGGGATGCTTCCAGTAGATGTAATTGAGGCTGAAAAACCGGTAGGCAAGTTAACAGATGGTGTGGAAAGTGATTCTAATTGTGAAAAGAGTGTGGAGTTTGAAGTGATGTAGTCTGTTGCTGTGCTATCTAAAACCCAATACTTAGAGACTATAGAATTGCCATACAGTCGGCTAGAAAGCCATCCTCCATTTTGTTCCGAAGATCATTCTTCACGTCTTATTGCAGAAAATGCTCGCTCAGTATTCATAGACTTTAAAAAAAACCTTAAATAGTAGCTTTTTGTCCAATATTCTTTTGTATCTTTTTTGTTTTATTTTCAAGAGTGTTTGAATTTAATTGTCAAGGTTTCGAGTTGGTTTTTGCGATAAATAAACAATATCACAACGGCCGTGTGAATCCCATTCTTGCCTTATTCCATTTGAAGCATGCCCAAGGATCAGAATATTTGTTGATGTCTTAAATTAAGAAATGAGTTCATGTAAAATTGCATACACATATGATGACATGTGAGGTTTAAAAATTACATACACAGAATTTTTCTTGTCATTCAAAGAAAAAATTTATATTTCCTATTGTACCGTTTTGTATTTATAATATAATTCAATCTATAAATAAATAAATGTTAACTATCTTAGACTCTGTTTTTCTTTACTTTTAAGAGATTTTTACTTTAATGAGAGTATTGCTTTTAGTAAATATTGTTAAATTTCTATAATGATGTTCGAATAAAATTTATTGTTTTTCAAATACGATTGAGAAAAACTAGCTTGTTTGCAAATAATTAACAAATGAATTTTGACATTTTAATAAACTTTAAAACATAGATTATTTTTTTCTTTTTTGTAGCCAAAAATTTGGATCAATCTTTTTATTTTATTTATTTTTAATACAAAGTTAATATTTACAAATATTATTCAAACGGGGAGATAAATGAAAGTTTGTAATCTAGCATAAGAGAGAAGGGCAAAAAAGGAAATTCATTTTTTGTTTGGGCCTACAAAAGTGGTTTATGTAAAGGTGGTATTTTCTTTTGGGTGATTAGATTCACACAATATCACATTTTAATTCTAATGAAAGTTTCAAACTATTGCCATTTTTGCATTTACGTCCTTAATTGTTTGTTATCACATTCTTCTCATCCACCTATTAATTTTCACATATATCTTTGTCTTTAATGATGGTATCTATTCAAAAAATTAATTAGTTGGGCGTAAAAATATTTTTACTTGCTTCTCGAATTTTTTAAATAAACAAAATAAATAACAAATACAAAATTTTGACAAAACATTTGTCCCTCGTTTCAATGCACATTAGTAGAATATTTGGAAAAAAATTTTATCGGAGACATCATGTTAAAATTATTGAAAGTTAATAATAAAAATGCGACCAAAAATAAATGTCAAGATGTCAAAGGTTGTGAGACCCATATTGAAATTAAAATGTAGTGTAGATAATAAAAATTATAGTGTGAATATAATGTCCAATTCTTTTGTTATACCATTTTTTAATTGTATTAAAATTTTTTAATCTTTACTCATTGTCGCACTTATGTCTTCAACTTTTTTTTATGTTGCATTCTTATCTTCAACATTCTATTAATTATTAGCACATCTTGTCCTTGATGACGGTTTTCGTCCAAAAATTTTGTTAGAATGGCGCAAAAGATATATTTGTCCCTCATACTCTTAAATAAGTAAAATAAAACAACAAATACAAAACTATAACATAATATTTGCTCTTCATTTCAAAGTACGCTCACTAAATATTTGGATATAAACTTTTATCAGAGACCAGATGTGCTAATTTATGAAAGATAGAAGATAAAAATGAGAAAAAAAATGTTGACATAAGTGCGATAATAAGTAAAAATTGAGAATCTTTAGTGTCATTTCAAAAAATAGTGAAAAAAAAACTTTATTCTTATAGGACAAAAGAATTTATTCAAAATTTGTGAGTTAAATCATTCAAAATGGTGATTGAGCCTGCATGCAGGTAGTGAATCTAGCCAATCTCTCGTCTTTGCCCTGTCTTTTAGTGATTATAGAAAAGGTATCAGTTTCACGAGTTCATCCGACACTAAATAGAGACAGATTTAGGAAGATTCTCTTTTGCTAGAGTGCACCAGCCCAAAATATATTTTTTCTAGTGTAGGAATTTTTTGAAAAAAAAAAAAATTATATAGAAATTTTATTTTTTTATATATTAATTTGGTCTAAAAAATTTTTTAGCCCCCATTTGAATCCATCTCTATCCGACACCCCATTATACTTGATAGTTCTGCAAATATCCAGTATGTTATTAAGGTGTTTGCTTGGATATTCATCAGTTGTATCTCCAAACTGATACAAAACTTGCACCAAGTGAATAAGTCTCAGTTTGATCTCCAGGTTATTTGCCCCAATTGCTGGCGGTGCAATGCTTGACACATGTCACTGGCAAAATCTTGCATTGCTCTGACAGTGTCAACAGTCTGTAGATTGTTATTGTTGACAACCATATCAACATGTTCCTCTTCTAGGTTCTCCTTTTGTTCCATTCGCCTTTGCGTCAACATACACTCAATCTCTTGTTAAAATCTGGGATGCAGTGATGATCATAAGAAATCTGAAATTCAAATGAAAAACAAAAGTCAAATTAAAACAAGAATTACTTAATATCAATAAAATTAAAACAGTCCCCGACAACGTCGTAAAATTGCAAGTACACGATATCGAACAAATAATAAGATGAGTAAATTGAATCATGCCCACAAGGACCGTTTAACTTATTGAATATTGAAATCATACTAATCCTAGCTTTATTTGACAAATCAAAATTTTGAGATGATCGCGAATTAATCTAAAAGAAACTTAGCTAGAATGAAAATAATTAATCTAGTTGAAATTATCACAACCTCGATTTTGGAAAAATACAATGAGTTGAAAGTGTTAGGACTCCATGTATCCACCATAACTTATCTAGTTTAAGTTCACATATCACATTTTGACAATATTTTATCATGTTGAAGGCCGAATTTCTCTAATTTATCTTATGCTCTCTTCCGAGCAAAACAAAACCAACTTTAAAGTGCGACTCTACTGTCTCTCTATGTGAAGTTCAAAAAATTAATATCCATTAAAATACGAAGAAATTCAACAACAAGGCCACATAAATAGTAAAAGTATATCTCTACCTCGAGAAAACTTCTACTACACACGGAGTATAGAACTCAGTACTTTCTGTCACTATTTAATTGACATGTGTATGTTTGGGTCCCAACTAAACATTAAGTCCCAGTTTTTTAATACACTTATTAGTTAAGGCTGATAGAGATTACTGTCAATTCTATACTCCGGAATACTATAAATAAAATCCTCTTGCACTTACCCAATTTATAGCATTTATTGCAAGTGCTAAACATGCAAATTACCTCTTGGTTTCAATGCAAGTTCACAAACCATTCATAGTGTATGTTTGGCTATACAATTTTTTTTTAAATGTTTATAAGTTGTGGGTATTATGGAATGTGTAGATAATTATTTAGTAGTATTTTGTGTATCATACAAAATGTGTGAATAAAAAATATATTTGACTAATTTAAATTATAATTTAAACATATGCAAACAAGTTGATAGATTGGCCAAAAATATGAAAGTAATGAAAATCAACAATAAAACTCAACATGAGCTCATATATATTGTCAAAATGTAATAATTAAAATTGAACCATCAAAAGTAGATTTTCATCGTTTTGTCTCCTCTTCTTCTAGAAAACCTTGTTTTGCCTTTGTGTGTTTTTGTATAATAGACAAAGATTGCGTCCCCTCCTAACATCCAATGGGTTTGATATATATCTCTACAATAATATAAGAGTCTTAAATTTTTTCACTGCAGTTTTTTTTTTTCCAATACGCCGTCGTTTTGACATTAAAGCCGCAATCTATGACTTTTTTTTTTTTAGATTAATGCTTGGTTTGTCGAGTTACTCGACAATCCCATTCACCATTGGTCATGTCACTTCTTCTCCACAAAATCAAAATTCTTTACCACTCCAATTTAAGAAAAGTAATGGGTCACTTGATTTTCTTCCTTTGAAGTGTGTAGATCAGGAGTAACAAATCAAGTTCCTCATTGTGAGAGAAACACAGTGTATATGCAAATGAAGTTGCTGCAATGTATAACTTGCTAGCTGGAATTCTGGCTTTTCTTGCCGACATGGTAGTTGAAGGATTTATCTGTATTCGTTCCTAATGTGATTTTAGATTCACATTTAATGCCTTTAACCTCATATTTTCTCTGGCCCCAGAGAATTTGCCAAAACATTTACAAACCCATAGATAATTGTGAATCCATAAGATTATTCTGAACTTTCAACAGTAATGATTTGAAAACTAAAATTGTTTATCTATGCTGTCATTGAGTATCCTTCTCTAGATATACAATTTGTGATGGGAAAATCCCTATTTTGATAATTTGGGTTTCTGTCAATTTTTATCTGAATTTTGATGTAATTAAAAATATAACTTGGGTTTCTGATTTGCATTTGAACTCTTTTTGGTGTTCAATTTCGAATTTTTTTTATTTTGGGTATATAGAATTTCTTCTATTAAACATTGTTCTGTAATTGAAAAATATTTTGCTAAATTTTGGAAGAGATTGGTCATTTGCTTAGCAGGAGATATATTGCAGTAATGGTGGAGAACTTGAGAGCCAAAAGGAAAGGAAAAATATTGTATATTGTGGTTGTCGAGTGATGTCGAGTTACTCGACAACTAACAAATTTCAACTATCATGCTTAAACTTAATTAAAAATAAAGTAATTTGATAGGTTCTTACAAATAATGAGAGATTTTTGTAAAATAATCTATAAACAATATACACATTGTAAGAGGAAAAAAAGAAAAAAATATCTAAATAGCTGTCGAGTAAAATATATATGTAAAAGAAATTTTCTTTTGTCGAGTGAAGTTTACTTGACAAGAGATTTTTTTTTTCTTGTCGAGATACTGTTCACTCGACAAGAATTTTTTTTTTCTTCTCTTTTTTTTTTGGGTACGTGGGGTTTTAGTCCAATTCCTTTGTTTTTTTCTAATTTTTTTTTTCTTTAGTTATTTTTTTCCTTATTTGTTTTTATTTTACACATTTTCATTCAGTTTTTTATTAATCTTTTTTATTTTATCTTATAAGAAAATTATAAATTATTTTTACTGAATTATTTATTACAGATTATTCTAAAAAATGCTATTATTTTTTCCTTTTACTATTCACATATTCGTCGAAATTTTCATTCAATTTTTCACCAATCTTTTTTTTATTATTTTTTTATTTGATATTATAAGCAAATTGTACACAATTCTTTAATATTTGACTTTTAGGTCATTAGTAAAAAGGTTGAAAAAGTTGTACCCGAATTTGATAACGAGGGTTTTGTTCAATTCAAATTCTCGAAGTGGTGCAATTCAATAAAAAAATAAAAATAGTCAATTTACTACATCACTTTACCAACATCCATACAAATCTTAGTTATTTAATTTTTTTTACGAATTATGTGTTTATTTCGCTCTGCTTTTACTTAATTAATTATATTAAATGATATGTTTTTTTTTATATGAACAACTTTTTATTTTATTTTGTTCTTGTTTTTTTTTTTTGGGTTGTTCTTTTCGACTCGACAAGAAATTTTTTTTGTTGTTGTTGTGCTTGTCGAGCACACAACAAATTTTTTTTCTTTTTTTGGTGTTTTTGTCTAGTCGAGTTACACTTGTAACTCGACAAGAACAAATTTTTTTTTTCTTTGTGGAGTAATTCGAAAAGAACATTTTTTTTCTTGTCGAGTAACTCGACAAAAAAAAAATTTTTTTTTCCTCTTGTCGAGTCGAGTAACTCGACAAGAAAAAGAATGAGCCAATTTTTTTTTCCTTTTCCATCAAAAGTTAGATTATATGTAAGGCTAGGCAAAATAACCGCCAAACTGACCCGACCCGAACCGACTCGGGTCGGTTTGGGTCATTTTCGGGTTGGGAAAACCCAACCCGAAACCGACTCGGTTTAAAAAAAAAAAATTTTTTTTAGTTATACTTGGACCAAAACCGACTCGGGTCGGTTTCGGGCCCAAAATTTTTTTTTTGTTGGTTTCGGTTTGACTTTTTGCCAAAATGTTTATTCGGTTTGGGTCGGGTTGGGTCGAAAACCGACCCGACCCGACCCACGCCCACCCCCTATATGACCTAAATATCCCTGAATTATTCCCTAAGCAACAACAAGAACAAGCTGAAATTTTTAGTTCTAGCTCAAGCAGAAAATTCCCGCACCTTCATTTCTTCCTCTTCCTCAAGCAAGATCACTGGCTCCAAAAGTCCGTCATCTCTGAATTTTCTCACTCCAACAAGGAAATTTCTACTCAAGAAAGAACACTTAGTCAAATATGCGTCATTCTTAATGCATTCAAAACCTACACATCGACTCTCTTTTCCTTCAATCTTCTTCAAAATGTCGTCCAAGCTCGGGTGTGCATATAACATAAAAAATGGAATTAAAGTCAATAGAAATTCGCTCAAAACAACTAACAACTATATGAGATTAGGCACGAAATACATGACCAGTCAGCCCCCAGGGGCATAGACGAGTTGGTGAAGCCTGAGGTGACGTGGGGAGAAATCCTCAGGCAACGCAAGTTCGATTCTCGTGTGGGGCAGATTTTCACTGAAATATTGTGGGGGTCTGTCCTGAGGGTTGGCCTGTTGGCTCTCTCCCTCAGGTCCCTACCACTCGTGCACATCCCTCGATTTACAACCCGCTTGGTCAAGGGGCTTCGCTTTCGTGACTTTCCCCTTATCAGAAATACATGACCAGTCTTTCTGTATTATTTTTTTTGAAAAATGGGAGGATGTCTCCGTAACAGCCAATAACCTCAAGGGGTGTTTGACCATTCTTTTCTAGCAAGGAGGATGAAGAAATCTCATTCTAGTGTAAGGCCATTTCTCTCTCAAATCGGTGTAGCTATAGATGTTGTTTCTACTATAACTTCGTTAGAGATATTATTATTTCTCACTTATAAGTTCAAAAATTACTTATTTTGATAGGAATTTTCGTAATGTCATTATTAGGCTCTAGCGAAGCAAATACGGTCCTTCTATAATAGAAACCCAGAAGTCACAGAGATTTAAACCATTTACAAATCAAGCAACTCAAAAAGAACTATCATCATGATCAACTCTCATAGACACTCAATCCTTCGAACATCATCAACTTCATTCGCCTAGTTCTTCAAAATTTTAGTTTCTACTCCCTGAATAGGCCGACCGACCCTTAAGGTAGTTAGAATACTCGTGATGGTAAAATCACTTCTGTTCGGATATTTGCATCTAAAGTATTAGGGCTATACTTAGGGATGTCTATAGTCCCTGATCTCGCAGGACCCATCCTGAACGGGGTGGGGATTCTCCAATTAATCAGGAAATCGGGACAAGGCCAAGACTAAAGACCCAGCCTTGGGTCGGAGGTGGGGCAGGGACGGGGAACATGGTCCTCGCTTAAATAAATAATTTATTTAAAAAGCCACATATCAACTTAATGGCTCATCCAAAGGACCAAATGTAATGCTTATTATTTATTTAATGATAAATTGGTCCACCACTCTATTTTCAGGCCCGAATTTTATAAGAGGCTTAAGAGACGGCTGTCTCAGGCCCATAGATAATTAAAAAATGTATTATATTTATTTTTGTTTATTTCAAAGCATCGACCTAGGACAACTCAATCCACATCTAACCAAAAAAACTTACACAATTAAAAAGTGAACTCCAAAATCTATCTTCTCCCCTATTTGAAAGTTGAAATCTTTCAAAGTTCGGACCACCAATCTCCCTCTCCAATCCAGCCACGTCGAGAATCTACATAGTTATTAGAGTTGTAAGCGATATTTCTCTTTTACTTATTCTATTTCATTTTATATAATGTATATATTCCATGAGTTAACCTATTATATTTTTTGGTAATGATTGAACCAATTGAATTGATTAAGATAGACTTAATTTTGTCATTTCTTGTTGTCATCATATTTTGCATCAGTGACTTTTTTTCCCTCAAATATATCTATATGCCAATAAAATTATTTAAAAATTGGTTATGATAAAAAAAAAAAAAATCATAGCAATCTTTATTGTTGGATATTACATTTTGTTTATCGTTTTATTGATGGATTTTGAGTTTATAGATTTAATTCCGAAAAATTCTTATGAGAAAAAAAATATATAAATACACACTATGATTTGAGAGCCCAATTTTTAAATTTCAACTCAAGCCTGTAAATCCTAAAGTCCGGTCCTGTCTCTTTTATAAAATCTCCTTCCACACATTTATTTAAAGAATTCGATGTTCAATCCATTCCATGCATTTACTGTTTTAGTGTTGAGACTTTACTAAGATATATTATTTTGTCCCAAATCTAAAAACTTTCATTCATATTAGAGATATTTATAAATGATGTAATTTTGTTATATTCTCTAAAGTGTTAATAATTTAATTTAATATTTAAAAATATCTTTAATGGGAAAATAAATGGGGCAGGGGTTCCTGACCCCGTCCCCATATCCTACTTTAAGCAGGGATCAAGGCGGGAGACAAGGAGGACCGTCACGGCCCCGTCCTGTCCTGTCCCGAATTATATTGTTCAACTCAGTATTCACGCCAATGGACTCATGTTGCAACCCTTGTATCTTTGTCCTCATAAGAGTTAATTTCAAAATAATCAACTTACATAATATTAATTTTGATGAATAAAAAAACTATTTATTTGAAAATTTACACAATTACTTAGAGCATCTTCAATGCATTCAATGGATTGTGGTTGATGTGGCAATTAAATAGACGGACTTGCAAATTATATGGAATGAATAGACGGTGAAGTCCAAAAATTCTCTCAAATAGGTTCCTTCTACAATGCAATAATGTTAATTATGTGGCATTTATTTTTTTAATTAAAAATAATAAAACTAATCCACTTAACAGAATTTTAAAAAATTAAGTTAAAAATTAAAAAAATGCTGAC
Organism: Forsythia viridissima; assembly: GCA_030279155.1. NCBI lineage: Eukaryota > Viridiplantae > Streptophyta > Magnoliopsida > Lamiales > Oleaceae > Forsythia > Forsythia viridissima. The sequence continues at coordinate 35,240,935 of CM059033.1, read as the reverse complement.
TCATCCAACCTCACGGAGCATCTAGATGTAGAATGAGTACTTCACATCTTTTATTTTTTCTGGTGTCATGTCAGCCTTACATAGTATTTCACATTGTGCATTGGAGAAGTAATTTTAATAAACATTGTATATTTGATGATGTGGCACATCATTTTCTCCAATCTATTGAATGCATTGGAGATGCTCTTATAGACGAACAACTTCTTAAAAATTAGGGAGTTTAGCCAAAGATACACTTGGTCCAACTAGAATTTGAATCTCTATAAAAGAAGCATCCATTTTACTGACGCTTTAACTCCTCCTATGTACATGAAAAAAGCATTTTGTTGTGCATAGAGAATGTACAGATGGGTTAATTTTATTCGCGGTTACTAAAGTTTCAGCGAAATTATAAGACAGTTACTGAAGTTACAAAGTTTCAGTACCGGTCACTGAAGTATACTAATGAGTTCACCAATAGTCACTCTGTTAAATTCTCAACATAAATTGATGGCGTATGACAATGTCCATGTAGCACACAATCAGTCGATATTTGACAAAAATTAATGTTACGTAGACTTAATGTACTAATAACAATAAATTTTGACAACAAATGATGCACATAAATATGATGACCTAGCTGTAATTTTTGGATAATAACTAAATCAGATCCTCTAACCATTTGCACAACTCAATTTTTTCCCAAAAACGATCCCAAATCCTAATTCCCCCACCCCCACCCCCACCCCCACCCCCACCCCAATTGGTTAAATCGGGTTGTGCAAATGGTTTGGGGATCTAATTTAGATATTGTCCAAAAATTATAGTTAGGTCCTTATGTTTTAGTGCATCATCTGTGGTCCGAATTTATTGTTATTAGTACATTAAGTTCAGGTAGCGTCAATTTTTGCCAAATGTGAACCGATTATGTCATATATGGACACTTAACGATGACACGTCGTTAAATTAAGCTAGAAATTTAACAGAGTGATCATTGATGAACACATTAGAATATTTCACTGGCCAAATTTTGTAACTTTAGTGATTGTTTTGTAATTTTGTTGAAACTTCAGTTACCACTCGTGAAATTAACCCATGTATAAACTATTAATCAATGGGGGATAAAATTTTATAAGATAATGTTTGGAGCTTATTAACATGGTGTCATCGACTCAAATTTTTATAGATTTACTAAGATTTATAGATTTGAATAGAATTCTACATAATTCATAAGATTTTAACAGTATTCTATATTATAGATTTTTATGGATTTCGTGGATTTTGAAATATTATAATCAACTTTTTTTTTGTACATCTTAACTTATTATATGAATATAATGTGTTTTTATTTGAAATTAAACAAGTTATTTAACGTGCATTCTATTCCAATATATCTAAAAGAGAACATTTAATTTTTTTAACTAAGTTTTTAGAATTTCGTGTTCGAACTACAATTTTTGTAGGATTTGAATAGAAGAAATACTCAATTAGTTAAGGTGAAATCAAGAAAATATTACTTGAATTAAAATGAAGAAAGAGTTAGTATCTTGAAATGTTTGACGTTATAAATCATGTTTTAAGAGTTTGCAACATGTATTTGTAGTCTTTTTATTTTGATCATTCATTGTGTACAAATTAAATATGAAATTTAAAAAAATAAAAAATAAAACAAGTTACGGACTCGAAATTCACTCAAATCTATGAAAATTTGGTAGGTCAGACTGAAATTCCTAAACAGCTTGGTACTTATATTTATAGGATAGAAATCCATTAAATCATTATCCCCTTTTCATTTGCACGACTTTCACATTGATTTTGTCCTGGCATTACCTCATATGAGTGGTAGTCTCTACGTTACCACATTGTTTTCCAAGACAATCATCTAGTTGCATACTTTTCTTACATTAGACTGTTGCCTACTAATTACCATTCATTGTTTCAGCTTCGACCTCTATTTCCCTAGTCTTAATTTTCATGTTGAAATTAAAAGAATAAATATTTTATATATTGAAAATTGAGCTTGCTTTTGATGTGCAGTATAGGCACGCAGATACTTTAACTGAGATTTATATGTTTTTTTGTATTTCTTTGGCATGGCATCACATTTCATGTTAAAATAATATTTATTGATCAGTCACTTGAAATTAATTTATTTGATTGGTGATTACACTTGAATAGAAGTTTTATTTTCAATATAGCAGAGTTATTTCCTTATAGGGGCATATTCGAGCCACCAACATCGCAATCATTTGTTTCTTTCTCATTATATGGATTCAATTGCTATTTTTGTGGATGATTTGCATATGATGTTGCTATCAGGAGCTCAATGTCGACATTTGATTTGTAACATCCCAGAATAAAAATTCCCAGTAACTTTTAGAAAATTTTAGGGATTGTAATAGAGTTTTGGGATTGAAAAGGTGATAACTGAAATTTTTGGAAAAATTGATAATTGTAAGAATTACCTTAGAGTAAATAATGTAACTAATAAATTTCTTCATGGTGAAAACTATAAATAGAGGTAGGGGCTTTTATTTTCAAGGTTTTCAAATTTTCTTAGAAGTAGGTTGTTCGAATGGGAAAAGTAATTTTCATTTATATAGCACTTTTTAATTACTTTTAGATGAAAAAAAAATAGTAAAAAGACCGTATAAATGATTCTGATATAGTGAAGCGCATGGAACAATCGATATCCCTGCTCTAGGTTGTCGACACCCATATGACAGACATGACAGCCCGAACAGAAACGCATATAATTTTTTTTTTTTTTTTTTTGTAGAAAACTCCAAATTGAGATCTATTTTCAATGATATATTATGTCTTGTGAATATCTCTTTATCAATCTTGAAACTCTAACTCTACGTATTTTGCGTGTTGGTTTCCTGGTGTCGACATCTGCCCCTTTGAATCACCCCCCGAGACCCTTTTTATGATATTTAATCCTAAATATGATATATAGGATAATTATTGGACATGTTGGACTATGAGTGGATGATTTGCTTGAGATTTGGAGAAGCGAAGCCTTGAATGCTAGGATAAACATCAACAAAGATAAATAGTGGTTCAACTACAATACAAAACTATAGTATCTATATTATAATGTTCTCATATGTGATTATACGAGATGTATTGTGGTTGATATGTACATGTATATGTTATCGTTGTCCTTTGATTGGAATATTTGAAATACGATTTGATTATATGATATTGTCATACATGTGCATACGTTGGAATACTATAACATATCATATCTGACACATAAGTTATATTGATCAATCTCTATGCACGTGCATACATATCTATGGACGTGAAAGAAGTAATCATGCATATCTCGTAAAAGAAGAGACAAATTGGAATAAAACGAGATGATTATAAATACTCAGATATAACAGACGGAATGAGATGATAACAATGAATTATTGGAATCACCTTATGAGTTTACCGTACTTTTAGTGTTCAGATAGATACATGTTCAGGCTCCCGACGTTCGTTAAGGGTAGCCAAAATAGGGTATTGGGGTCTAACACCCGTATACGAACGGCATCAGAAGGTCCTCCGATGGCCCAAGGATTGTAAATTGGTACGACGAACACCGTATACTTAGGACGATTGCAAATTGGCACGACGAACACCGTATACCTAGGCCATACATATTTTGTAATTTATATGTTGGTGGAGTTCCTTGAGTTGGAATAGTGACTAGGATGGACACACTGTAGAATACTGAGTTGTAGCAGCAACTAGGACAAACACAAACATTGGCTATACTGCGTTAGTTATTGATCATATTGATAGTTTAGCTCATACGGTAACCATAGTGATATTTAGGGCACACAGAGTTAAAAGACAATAATATGTGAATAAGAGATCAAGTAAATATATTGAGAAAGCTTGAATGGGATCATAATGAAAGAAATGATTGGAAATCATACATATGTTCGTAAACGTCATTATTTACAGGTTATTCGCTTATACAATTTTGCATTGTAGGTGTGACAATGCATTTGCTTAGGCTTGGACGTTGGGTAGGTCAGTTTGGGTATTTCAATACGTGGAACTACCCATTACACTTTGGGTATTTCGTAAATAGAATCATTCGGGTCTAAGTAATTATTAAAACCAAACCTGAATCAGAACTGTCGATTTCAGTTCGGTTCTATCCATAACATTTTCTTTTAAAATTGTGAGTTGACAACATGTTTTGAAAAAAATAAAATCAAAATTACATACACATTAATATTAAAATACATTATATATGAAAATAATTTCTAAAACATATAAACATTAACTGGAAGAATAGACACCAAAATTGTAAGCCCATAAATTAAGGTTAGAAAAAGAAAAATTACCTCTCAAAATTAAGGATTTGTTTCAATTACAGAGGAGTTTCGCTTTCGCCATCTCACTGTGTGTTGAGCGAGAGAGAGATTAGCTAAAGTGTGAGACAGACAAAAATATTTGTATTGAGTATCTGATCAAATAACGATTGCGAATTTGAGATTTGAGTATTTAGAATTGGGTCAATTGAGTTTTCGTTTAGAAGTGGTGGGTTTTGTACTTTTGGTTTGGGTCTTGGATAGTTAGACTCTTGTCTTTAGTACTGCAGTGTTGGGTTGAGAGTCATTGGGTTAGGGTGTATAAATTGTAAAAAATGACAAATGACAAATTCAATTTCAAATTCGGGTACCCATTGTTGTAGTTCAAATTGCCCTGGAGCCGGTTGGTTCTCGGTTCTTGGTTCCTAATTTTATTTTTTTAGAACTGGATCGGAACCTCGGGTTACGATTCTATTCTGGATCAGGAGGTTCAATTCTAGTTAAAATGCACACAGCACACCCCTACGTGAACTAGAAGTTGGTGCCTATTCTCTGATGACGAGACAAATTGTGTACTTGTACCTGACCGTGTTTCTGTGGATGTATCGCCACGAAAACTCAAAAATAGTTATAACTAAATATAAATAATTTATTTAGATTTTAGAAATATTAAAACATATTTTATAATATTAATTCACAGCTGCGTTATGCTCTCTATTTTAACAAAACATTATATATCATGTTCTAAACTATAATTTTTTTTATCAATTAGGATTAAATTAAATATTAATAGAATAATATCAAAAGTCCGTATTATTTTAAATATATGTGGAGTAAAGTATGATAAGTGATTTAAAGTTAAATATTTACTTTTTGTGCAGTCATACAATATTTTTAAATTATTTTCAAAACAATGTCACAACTGTTCGATATAATATTAATTTATTGTTTGAAAATTTTGGTAATAAAAGTAATTAAATGCATAGAAGTTAGAACAAAATTTTGGGCGTCACATGATTAGAAGGTGTTTCGCGCGGAAAGTGTGTCTTTCGCTAACAATTAAAGGATTCAGACGACGTATAAGAGACGCCAAACCTCTTGAGACAAAGTCCCAACAAGGGGTGTTTGATTTACGAAGATTACAATAGTGACAAAGGATGAAAGAGCAAAACGAAATGCCTCCAAGGGGCACAAGCACACTAGAATTCACTGTAAAGAAATATTTAAGACTAAAATAGAATGAAATTACATTTCTCTGTTTTTTTAGAGTTGTTTTCTTACTTTTGTCATTCAATCTTCTTTCTTTTATACTTTACCAAACGGTTTTACCATACGCTTTCCTTCAATCTTGCATAAAAACTTCTCGTCGCCCAGTAGCTACCTCATCGCCCAATAACTACTTCGTCGCCCAATAACTACCCATTTCCTCCATAATGATTCAACTGTTTGTAACTCCTCCATGATGATTCAACTGTTTGTAACTCCTCTATGATAATTCAACTGTTTGTAACTCCTGAAACGTGGGAGAAATGATAAGAGAAGAATGAAAAACTGTTTAAGAACGGTTACTCTTATGCAGTGATTGACCGTTCTAATCGCCCAACGCCCTGGGCGTTTCTGATCTGGGCGATATCCATTTTGGGCCCTATCTGGCCTGGATAATTCCCATTGGGCCTGTATATAAATTTACATGGGCATCTATTGGGCCTGGACGACATATATTTTTAGGCCTATATGCTTGGGTACTTTTTATGAGCCTATATGTACAACAATTTTTTTCTTAAGTCTCTTTTTAGGCCCTTGTTATTTCGTATGTCAACAGTTACCCCCCAATATGGCTTAATTAATATAATCACTTATTAATTAGCCATATTCACTTAGTGGCGTTCCATCTTCTAAAAAAGTAAGTTTGGCGCCTTAATTCCGAAATCCTAAGAGCACGATTTATATAAACCCAAAAAATGCGCCATTACCAATAACCACGTCCGGCCCCCATCACATCGCCGCCCTTTTTCTCCCTCTATAAAAAGGACACTATTCATCTTTTCTTTAACTTCTCACTTACCTTCCCAAGCTGGTCATCTCTTTTGCAATGCTCTTGTCCATTTGCTGAAACAATGTCTACGTCTAAAGCTTCTTCAAACAATAGTATTACTTTCGAAGATTTCCGGGACCTTCTAACTAAACCTTATGTAAACCCATTGAATCTTCTACCCTCTAGGCCTGACATGAATGAGTTCTATTTGGGCCCGTCGTTCAGGGACGCAGACTCCATTGGGAAACTGGCTACGGCCCAATTTTTTCCTTGCACCCAAGAACCTCCTTTCTTGGACCCTTTCTCTTTGAAGCCAATCCGCGAGAAGAGCATTCGCACATGGCCTAAATCTGATACCACTTTCCGCCTCTGGCATGCGCGTATGATGAAGCATGGCCCCACGAAGGCACTTTTTGATCGTGCCAGGATCTCTGACCTTCTGGAAATTGCCACACGTCTCCCGCTCTATGACCCTGTTCTTTTCCCAATCGCCCTAAGTTTCTGGTCTTCCGAGTACAACACCTTCATTTTTCCTCTTGGCCCAATGTCGGTTACTCTAAGGGACGTTGGTGCTTTGGTCAATCTTCCTCCTCTGGGCGATACCATTTCTCCTGCCATACTGATATCCTCTCTTGCTCCAAGGTTTGATAAGAAGTATACGGACTCCTATTCAGGCATGCAGGAGCTTTATGACAACACTGGCAAAGATCCTACTCATGCAGAGCGCGTAGCTTTCCTCCATGTTTGGCTGTGTAGGTACATTCTTTGTGTTCCTAGTCTTAAACCTTCCATGGCCTATTTGCCCATCGCCCATAAGTTGGCCCTTGGTAGGTCTTTAAATCTCTGCTCTCTGTTTCTAGCCGCCTTCTACAGAGGTATGGCCTACCTTCAACATCAACTTAGGACCAATGCTTCTCCTACTGGAAGTGGGCCTCTTTGGCTCGCTCAATTGTGGTTGAGAGCATATTTTCCATAGCTTGGTGTTCCTTCAATACCTCCTAGGTCGGTGAGTTGTTACGGGTTAGTTATCAACCAATTAGCTCCCGTTGATATGTCTAACCGGGATGTCTTCACATTCTTTTATAACTTGAACTCAATTCCTTCTTTCTTTCCTTTCTCTGTTCATCAAGTCCCAGTCTATGTCCAACCCCCTCTTACTCTGAACGAGGTGAGTAATGTCTTACCCGTTTGGGTCCAATACTTGACTGGGCGAGAATTGTTTCATGACATTCTCATGGGCACCAATGCCAAGGCTGGGGTTGAGGTCTATGCTCCCCAGTTCTTTGCCCGACAGCTTGGTTTTGGCCAAACTTGGCCCATTCCTCCTTGTTACTCAAAAAGTTTTCAAGAACGCTTCCATACCATTACCAAAGTAGAAGCACAGGCTATAGATGAGCGTAATGCTTCTCTGATGAATGGGTTCTCTTTGGCTCCTTTCAATCCCACTTCGGCCGTTCATCCTCTTTTTGAACAGCCTTCGGTGAAACGTAGATTCTTCACTACTAACGTCAACCATGCATTCTATATACTCGAGGGATCAGGGTCTTCCAGAACTTCCATTTCTTCTACTCCGATTCCTATCCCTGCTGTGCCCATATCCGTTAAACATCCTGTTCCTTCGTCTTCTCCTTCAAAATCCCTGACAGTGCGTACTAGACGTTCTGCTGCAACTTCCACTCAATCCAGTTCTCCTCCCGCCCAAACTAGAGTTGCGAGAGGTGTATCCAGCCGTAAACGGCCAACATTGGACCCATCAGATCAACCTGATGATGACAGTGATGACGATGATGGTGCTCCTCCTATGACCAGGAGAAAGGTAATATGATTTCCCCTTATTTAAAGAACACTTTAATATAAATACTGATATTCTCTTTATACTCTAAACCAGAAGGGGGTCACTTCTCCTTTGAAAGATTCTACGTCGCCCGACCCTTCAATTCTTCAATCTTCCGAGCCATCCGTCGAAGTAGATTTGCCTGAAAAGGGATTTGGAGACCCAGCTGTTTCGATCGCCCAGCCAGTTGAAGAATCTCCGTCATTTCAGGGCATTTCCCCTCCAGGTGTAGAACCAGACGGTAATATGTGCACATAGTTATAACATTTTTATAATTCCACCATTTATCATGGCTTTACTCTTGAAGCACTTATCATCATTCGTCCCTTTGCAGAGCGACCAATTGATTTACCGTTTGTACCAGAGCCAGCACGTTCGGATAAGGGTGAATCTTCGCAGGCGGTCAAATCGCCCAGTGGCACACTTCCCCCTTCTTCCTCCAAAACCACTGATAAGGTAATTTTTCTTTCGATTTCCTTTACATTGCTTATTGCCATAAAGACACTAAGTAATCGTTTTTACCTTTACAGGATGATGATACCATCTTGCGCTCTATTCAGGACCTGTTCAAGTCATGGAAACAAGTGAAGGCTAGTTAGACCGCTCGTTCGTCTTCGGCCAGTCGTGCTTCTTCTGCCTCTGGTGCTTTTTCCATAGAAAACATGAACATTCTTAAATAGGCAGTACTTGAATATACTTCCTTCATGGACATGGATATCTCACACGCCAGCGCTGCCAACCACCGAGATAAATTTGAGCATTTAAGCCACCAAATGGCTGATAAGTGCGTTTTATGCACTTATTTTGGCATTTGAATTAATCTTTTATGTCTTCATATAGTTGATTTTCTACTTATCTAGTATATTCTTGTTTTATTTCAGTTTTGGACGCATTTGTAAACAATTGGAGAAGAATGGACGAAAAGAGCAATAATTTGGCGAAATCGACGAGTAAGTTGAGTTTTTGAAGTGAATATCAAGAGCCAAACATTTGAGGATGAGGAAGAAGAGAAAATCAATAAGTTTAAGGTGTTTTGGAGTGACAACGAAGAGTTTAATCAATGGATCAAACACCGGAAAGCTAAAGAACCGAATTGGGAAACTACCTACCGAAGCATGGGGAGAGATTAGAGTACAACTTTTGATATTAAAATCTCCACAAGGAAAATGATATACCATTGGAAAGATAATGGAATTACGAGTCCAAAACGTTTTACGGATCTCAATTTAGAGTTTCCTACAAGAAGTTATAGCCGTTTGAAAATCAGCCGCCGGGAAAAATAGCCTGGGCGATCGCCCAGGATTATATCTGGGCGAGCGCCCAGCACAATATTTCACCAACAGAGAGCAAAAAACATGCCTGGGCGATCGCCCGGGAATGCACTGGGCGATCGCCCAGTGTAAATTTTGGGTGCGAATTTTTGGTTTTATTTTCTTTCCTTTTTGAGTCCCAATCCAACTAAGAAATGTTTTGGACGAAATTTTTAGGTCTTCTTGGGATATTTTGTGGCACAATGGAGGCAATATAAATATGAGATATATTCTCATAACAGAGCAGGATTTTTTGGGAGCAAATCAAGAGAAGACTTCAAGAGAACAAGAGATCAAGACATCCTCGACTATCAAGATTTCTTCGAAGATTTCTTCTCCTTCAATCCATGCCGGGTTTTATCAATTATTGTTTTTCTAGTTTAATCATGTTCTTCTAGTTTTCTTTAGCCAAGGTAGACGATGAAACCTTATTTTAATTAAGTGACTATTTTGTTATTCGTTTAATTCATTTTTAGAGCTTTAACGTTTATGGTTCGTTCTTGATTAGATTAATTAAATAAAATTTCTTTCATCTTAAATATCATGTATTTTTGATAGTTAGAGATTGATTTAATTAATTTATGCTTGGCGCTTAAACATGTCTATTAATTTCTTTTGATTCTCCGTGATCTTTTGATTCAAATTGGGATACATAGAATGCTTAGGAGAACTTTGATTCTTTGTTGTCTTGCAATTGAACTTGATACGGGGAACGCTTAAGTAATTTATGTTTGAAGCTTAAGAGGAGCCTATATTTGATTTTCTTCTTCTGGACTTAATTGATAAATCTTTAGGGTCGACAAGAGATTGAGTTCGTATTGTCGTATGTGTTTTTCTTGGGAATTAATGAATGATTGGATGGTTGCTAAGTTAGATAATGGTGGATTCTGAAACCTTGGTCTTTTACACAACTTGAATTATCAATTCATCTGTTTAGCATACTTCTTTAGTCTTTTAGTTAAACAACTTCAACAACAAATCTTTTCAACTCAACTAGCCTAGAATAACTGTTAACTTGGATTAAATTACACCTTCCTCATAGCAGTCTCTGTGGGATCGACCTCGTTTTTACTTATCTATATTCCACTAGATTCGTACATTTGCGAGTTAATTAAAATTTGACATCAAGTTTTTGGCGCCGTTGCCGGGGACTGCGTCTGAAGGTTAAACTAATCTTAATTAATTTTATTCTCTACTAGTTATAATTTAGGATTTTATTTAATTTATTTAATTTTCGTTTTTATTTTTTAATTTTTTTTTAAAAAAAAATTCAAAAAATCAAAAATCTTCATTGTGCATGCTTGGTCGTAGATTTCTAGAACTTAAGCTAGAACATCTAGATAGTAAAATTGAAAGGACTTTTCACCAACAAAAACGAGCCACTAATCTAGATAAAATTGAAGAAACCGAAGCAATAGTAGCTATGGGGGATGAAATTGAGGAGAGACCTTTCAGGGACTATTTTAGTCCATTAGCTAATTTGAGCACCTCAATGCATACAATACCCTCAGGTCACAGCTAGAAATTTTGAGCTTAAACCGAGTGTGCTTAACTGTCTCCCATCTTTCTATGGTTTAGATAGTGAAGAACCTTATAATCATTTGACTGATTTCTATGCTGTATGTGAAACATTTAAATATGAGAATGTGTCTCCTGATAATGTTAAACTTCGTCTATTTCCCTTTTCTCTGAAAGATAGATCTAGATCTTGGTTTAATACATTGCCTGCAAATAGTATTACTTCTTGGGAACAAATGGTTGCTAAATTTTTGAACAAATACTTTCATGTTCACAAAACTAATGCTATTCGCAGGGAAATTTCAGAGTTTGTGCAAAGAGACGATGAGCCATTCTATGAAACTTGGGAGAGATTCAACGGGCTTCTCATGAAATGTCCACACCACGGCTATGAAAAATGGCATTTATGCCAATACTTTTTGGAGGGATTGCTACCACATATTCAAGAGTGGTTGATGGCCACAAGTGGTGGAGAGCTGATGTCTAAAAATGCTACGGAGATTTGGAGCTTCTTTCAGAAACAGGCTGACAATTCACAACAGCAGAGCCGATCCTCTAGAACTGAACCTAAGAAAAGGAGTATCTATGAAATTCGCAGCAGTGAACCTAGCTCGGAAATCAAAGAAGTCAAATGCATGATAGAGGACATCTCTCGCAAATTGACCTCATTGACAGCCAATAATCCTACAAAACCAGAAGCATGTGCTGAGCAAGCTAATGCCCTCAACATGATGAGGAAACCTCCTTACAATCCTTACTCCAACACCTATAACCCAGGTTGGAGGGACCACCCCAATTTCTCTTGGTCACAGGGGTTTCAACAGGATGATACAGCAGGTCAAGCCCCCCAGCATGCTACTCAACAATTCAATCACAATTTTTCACAGCCAAAACCATGGGAGGAAGCAATTCATAACTTGACAAAAGCTACACAAGCTGCATTAGAGCATCAGAATCACACAATTACTGAGTTTAAGAATGAAGTACGCGCCAGCCAGAACTCTCAGGCACAATCCATCTCCAATCTTGAAAACATGATGGGACAACTTGCTTCATCAGTCCAACAGTTGGCAACAACCATTGAGAAAAGAAAGTTTCCTAGTCAGCCATTTCCTAATCCTAAAGGAGTGCAACATGAAGAGGCTAAATCAATCATGACTTTGCGACGTGGAAAACTGTTTGACAACAAAGTGGACATCTCAAAGCAAACCACTTCTCAACCACTTTCTTCAGGTACTGTTCCAACTGATGATTCAATCCAAGAAGCTCCCAAAGAGGACAATGAGCCATCTTACATTCCAAAAGCCCCATATCCTCAGAGGCTCACAAAGGTAAAACAGGGTAATTCTATCAATGATATGATGGAAATCTCCAAGCAGGTAAGTGTAAATATTCCTTTACTTGATGCTATTAAGCAAGTACCTACCTATGCTAAATTCTTGAAAGATCTATGTACAACAAAGAGACAACTACATATGCGCAAAAAGGTATTTTTAACTGAACAAGTTAGCTCTATAATTCAAAGCAACACTCCTCCGAAATTTAAAGATCTAGGTTGTCCTACTATCTCATGCATCTTAGGAAAGCATAAAATTGAGAAAGCTTTGCTAGATTTAGGAGCTAGTGTTAATCTTCTTCCTTATTCTGTGTATATGCAACTTGGACTAGGCGAGTTAAAACCAACATCTATGATTTTACAACTTGCTGATAGATCTGTGAAAGTACCCCGAGGAATTGTAGAGAATGTTTTGATACAGGTTGACAAGTTTTATTTTCCTATTGATTTTGTAGTACTTGATACTCAACCAGTACAAGACTCTACAAAACATATTCCTGTAATTTTTGGTCGTCCTTTTCTGGCAACATCTAATGCTGTTATTAATTGCAGGAATGGGATTATGCAACTATCCTTTGGCAACATGACAGTCGAATTGAATATTTTTAATGCCAACAAGCTACCACATGATAATGAGGATGTTGTTGATGTTGACATGATAGAAGCATTAGATGATGATTGTTTTGCTCATACTAATTGTGATGATGCGTTAAACATGTGCTTAACTCATTTGGGTTCTTATTTTGATGTTGATAGTGCTATAAAAGAAGTTAATGTTTTGCTTGTATCAGCACCTGCCATGGATGCAACTACATGGAAACAGAAAATTGAGCTACTTCCAACGCGTGCCAATGTCAATAGATGCAAGCAAAGCAGGTCCTCCAGATCACTATTCAGAGTGCCGTAAGGCAACCAGACAATAAGTCAAGCTAATGACTATAAATAAGCGCTTAATGGGAGGCAACCCATTTTCTAACGCTTTTATTTACTTGCTTTATATGTAGTAGTTTTAGATAGTTTAAATAATCTATTAGTTTTATTTTATTTAGTGCACTTATTAGGCCTTACCATGTCACGCGCAGGATGTCCCACTTTGCGACCCGCTTGGATAATATCATCTTTTGACCAAGGGTCCCAGCATTACATCTGAGTCCACTACATACTAGGCAGCTCCTTCTTCTCCACATCTATCTCTGGGGAGTAACTGATCTTTTCCCTCTTTTTCATTACGTTATTTTGTTCTTACATTGAGGACAATGTAAGATTTTTGTTTGGGGGTGGGTTATAGTATCATGTTACTTAAGTACTTCTGATTTGCTTATCAATCTTGTCTCTATAACTGAAATACTTTTTGAAAAAAAAAAAAAAATTTGTCTAGTTACTGTTGAATATCCTACCACCAATGATGATATCTGTTCAAAATTGAGCACATTTTTAGTCGACTATTAGACAACACTTGAACTCATTCTTTTATCTGAATACTTATCTATGTTAGACCTGATTAAGGAAGCACATAGCCACTATTGACTTATCATTTATTGGAGACTTGACTTGAGTGTTTGTGTGGATATTATTGACTGAGTATCATGATAAAAAAATTCCGTTCCTACATTCTTAGAGCTAGTGACTAAACTATTTTGAGAACAGTTTGGGGGTGTTAAAGTTACTACCTTTGTTCTAGGACTTTTGGTGGTTTGGATTTTCTGGGTCTCATCTTTGGTTGAATGGGTTATAGTCAAGGAATCTAAACTGAGCACTACTCGCAGCTGATAAAATTAAATGAAAAATCTGACTCGAGCAATTAAGCCTGTTAGGGTATCTTAAAACCTGGTGCCCTATGGTCATCTGACTTGGAAGTCATCGGCCCAAAGCTCGCTACATGAGTCTTGTTTATAAAACAAGAAAAAAAAAAAGAGAGAGCGATATTTATAAATTTACATCTTCACTTCTCTATTAGCCTGTGGGACTCGAGCAATTAAGTCTGCTAGGGTATTTTCAAACCTGGTGCCCTATGGTCATCTGACTTGAGAGTCATCGACCTAAAGCTCGCTACAAGGGTCACACAGAAAGCTAGTAAAAGAGAAGTATTGCACAGGATGTAAGACTGTTCACATGAGTTGAATAAATAAAAAGAGTATAAGTGCTCAGAAAGGATTGCTAGATTAGAACCTTGGAGACTGAAGATGAGAATTTAGAAATCTCTCACCATCCTAATTCTTAGAATACAAGTGCTAAGTTTTACCACTTTTGTTGAAAAGAAAGAGCATTGTAATGATCAATAGAAACCAATTTCGCTAGAACACCTCGGGACTTGAGAGAAAAGCTTTAGAAATGTGATAACTTACGAGAGGTGTAAGGAATAAATGACTACAAAGGGTTCGGGATTGCTAAAATATCAACAACACAATATTGGTCATGGTCTAATACATGCATAAGTTCAATGTTTGGCTATTCACACACTCACACAAGGTCGAGCATCGGATAAGTGAAAATTTTTGTGTTGTTATTTGATATCTAATAGTGTTGCTTTATTTTCGAACTTGAGGCATATGGTAAGGAATTTAACATTGACAGATTTTTGTGGAATCAATTAGCTTAGTTGAAGTCTATTTTAGTTTTGTTTTTGTTCGAGTACGAACAAAAGTTTAGTTTGGGGGTGTTTGATAAGTGCGTTTTATGCACTTATTTTGGCATTTGAATTAATCTTTTATGTCTTCATAAAGTTGATTTTCTACTTATCTAGTATATTATTGTTCTATTTCAATTTTGGACGCATTTGTAAACAATTGGAGAAGAATGGACGAAAAGAGCAATAATTTGGCGAAATCGACGAGTAAGTTGAGTTTTTGAAGTGAATATCAAGAGCCAAACATTTGAGGATGAGGAAGAAGATAAAATCAATAAGTTTAAGGTGTTTTGGAGTGACAACGAAGAGTTTAATCAATGGATCAAACACCGGAAAGCCAAAGAACCGAATTGGGAAACTACCTACCGAAGCATGTGGAGAGATTAGAGTACAACTTTTGATATTAAAATCTCCACAAGGCAAATGATATACCATTGGAAAGATAATGAAATTACGAGTCCAACACTTTTTACGGATCTCAATTTGGAGTTTCCTACAAGAAGTTATAGCCGTTTGAAAATCAGCCGTCGGGAAAAATAGCCTGGGCGATCGCCCAGGATTATATCTGGGCGAGCGCCCAGCACAATATTTCACCAACAGAGAGCAAAAAACATGCCTGGGCGATCGCCCGGGAATGCACTGGGCGATCGCCCAGTGTAAATTTTGGGTGCGAATTTTTGGTTTTATTTTCTTTCCTTTTTGAGTCCCAATCCAACTAAGAAATGTTTTGGACGAAATTTTTAGGTCTTCTTGGAATATTTTGTGGCACAATGGAGGCAATATAAATATGAGATATATTCTCATAACAGAGCATGATTTTTTGGGAGCAAATCAAGAGAAGACTTCAAGAGAACAAGAGATCAAGACATCCTCGACTATCAAGATTTCTTCGAAGATTTCTTCTCCTTCAATCCATGCCGGGTTTTATCAATTATTGTTTTTCTAGTTTAATCATGTTCTTCTAGTTTTCTTTAGCCAAGGTAGACGATGAAACCTTATTTTAATTAAGTGACTATTTTGTTATTCGTTTAATTCATTTTTAGAGCTTTAACGTTTATGGTTCGTTCTTGATTAGATTAATTAAATAAAATTTCTTTCATCTTAAATATCATGTATTTTTGATAGTTAGAGATTGATTTAATTAATTTATGCTTGTCGCTTAAACATGTCTATTAATTTCTTTTGATTCTCCGTGATCTTTTGATTCAAATTGGGATACATAGAATGCTTAGGAGAACTTTGATTCTTTGTTGTCTTTCAATTGAACTTGATACGGGGAACGCTTAAGTAATTTATGTTTGAAGCTTAAGAGGAGCCTATATTTGATTTTCTTCTTCTGGACTTAATTGATAAATCTTTAAGGTCGACAAGAGATTGAGTTCGTATTGTCGTATGTGTTTTTCTTAGGAATTAATGAATGATTGGATGGTTGCTAAGTTAGATAATGGTGGATTCTGAAACCTTGGTCTTTTACACAACTTGAATTATCAATTCATCTGTTTAGCATACTTCTTTAGTCTTTTAGTTAAACAACTTCAACAACAAATCTTTTCAACTCAACTAGCCTAGAATAACTGTTAACTTGGATTAAATTACACCTTCCTCATAGCAATCTCTGTGGGATCGACCTCGTTTTTACTTATCTATATTCCACTAGATTCGTACACTTGCGAGTTAATTAAAATTTGACATCAATGGCTCAAGCACTTGAGCTTCTCTCACTCAAACTCTCCACGGATCTCAAGTTATCTTTGAAAATCATCCATCAGGAGATAAGCGTGCTGTTGGCCAAAAATGTGGAGTTCAAAGCCAAGAAAACTCAATACGTCAATGCTGTGACCGAAAAAGAATCTCTTCACCAGGAAATCGATCAAGCTAAAAACAATCTGAACGAGATTTCTTCCGAGGTCATGGTTGAGGATTCTTTGATGATGAGTTTGGCTGCTCAGATGAAAGAAATTCAAGAAAAGATGGACGACTGTAAGGCCAGGCTGGCCAAGAAGCGCAATGCTTCTCAGGAAGTTGAACGGGCTAGATCCTTGCTTGAGCGTTATTCAGGTCTAGAAATGGACGAAGGAATTATGGATGAACTATCATCCGCTTCTGTTGAACAGCGCGATGAGTGGGAGAAACTTAGAGAGCAGATGCGCTCTTTTTGGGGTAGGATGTAATTGAGATCTTAACGTTTTAAGGACAACTTTTGTTTTATTTAATTTCCCTTTTGTAATGGTAGCTAATCATGGCAACCAAATTATCCGCTGAAATGAATAGTTTTATTCGTTTATAGAACTGTGTCCTTTAATGTTAAACCTCTAATCGTTCAAAATCCCAAACTGACGGAACGTACTTCTTTAAATATTTGCCATTAATAGACCTCATGTGCCTCATACCATCCAAATTTTCTAAATGATATGCCCCATTTGGTAACACCTCTTTAACTCTGTATGGTCCATCCCAATTTGGCGACCATTTCCCTAACTTTGGATTACTACTATCCAATGGGAGTATTGTTTTCCAGACCAAATCCTTCGTGCTAAAATATTTGGCTATAACCCTTTTATTATAATATGAAGCCACTTGTCTTTTTTGAATTTGCAATCTATCTAAGACGCTCAACTTTAATTCGTCTAATTCTAATAAATTTTGAACGAGTAGCTCAGTATGCTCATTTTCATCTATACTATTTTGCAAACGTACCCTGATCGATTGCACATTAATTTCCATAGGCAGCACCGCTTCTTGCCCATAAGTTAACTGGAAAGGAGTTACTTTAATACTAGATCGCGGAGAAGTTCTATAAGCCCATAACGATCTATTCAAGCACTCATGCCAACTTCTGGCATTTTCGCCTATCATTTTCCTTATGATACTTTTTAAAACCTTATTTGACGATTTCGTTTGGCCGTTGGATTGGGCGTAATAAGGTTTACAATTCGCCAACTTGATTCCAAACTCGCTCAGAAATTCTTTCACTTGACTCCCATTTAAAGAAGTTCCATGATCCATTGCTACAGTTTGAGGTATCCCAAATCTATATACGATGTGATCACGAATGAACTCTATGACACTTCCTTGAGAGATTTCTTTTAAAGGTATCGCTTCTACCCATTTAGTGAAAAAATCCATAGCGACTATTACAAAGGTGTGCTGTTTGGACGATGGTGGGTAAATCTTTCCTATCAGGTCTATCGCCCAACACTTGAATGGCCATGGTTTAATAATAGATACCATTTCCCTTGCTAGCACTCTTTGGATTAGGCCATGTTTTTGACACTCCAAACAACTTTTAGCATACTGAACGCATAACTCGCCCATTTTAGGCCAGTAATACCCACTCCTGATGATCAACCACCTCATCTTTTGGCCAGCTTGATGTGCTCCACACACTCCTTCATGCGCTTCGGCCATAACCACTTTAGCTTCTTGCAAATTTATGCATTTCAAAAGTACACCATCTGAGCGTTTCTTATATAATTCTCCCTCAACCAGCAAATAGTTCAGTGAGCATAATTTCACCTTCCTATCGCTCTTCTTATCGGGTTCTTCCAAGAATTTTTGTATTTCTTCTCTCCAATCCATTGTGTCTCTATTTTGTATACAATGCACATTAAACTCCTTCGCCCTTCGTTGAACTACAGGCAATATCGTTCCATACTCACAAGCAGAATCGTTATTTAACATTTTTGAATAACCCGATGCCATTTGGGCTAGCTCATTTGCCAAATCGTTATACATCCTATTAAAGTATTGAAGCTCCACTTGGTTGAATTTGTCCAAGAGCTCTTGAGCGATGCCATATTGACTTATGACAGAATCACTTTGGCATTTGAAATCGCCATTCAATTGATAAATTACTAATTGAGAATCACCTCTGATAAGCACATTTTTCGTCCCCAAATCTAATAATAGCTCTAAACCGACAATCAATGCTTCGTATTCGGCTTGATTATTAGTACACATTTCAGTCAGGGCGAAAGCAAACTTGTAACAAACCCCAAGTGGGTTTATTAGCACTACCCCTACTCCTGCACCCCTAGCAGTTTTTGAGCCATCAAAGTATAAAATCCAGGGTCTCAGCTCGAGCAAATTGACTTCTAATTCAATTTCTAAACACGGATGATCGGCCAAAAAGTTAGCCAACGCTTGATTTTTGACAGCCTTTTGGGGTATGAACTGTATTTCAAATTCTGAAAGTGCTAAAATCCAAAGACCAATCCTTTGATGCAAAACAGGACGAGAGAACATGTACTTAACTAAATTTACTTTAGAAATTAAGTAAATAGATACAGGCCGCAAATAGGCCCTTAATTTAGTACATGTAAAATATAAAGCAAGACATAATTTTTCAATAGCAGAATAATTACATTCACATGCAGTTAATCGTCTACTAAGGTAATATATCGCCCTTTCTTCTCTAAACTGATCGTCTTGGGCGACTAGTCCAGCTATTGATTCCTGCTCGGTCAATATGTAAACTTTCATTGGCCGTCCTTGGATAGGTGAAACTAACACTGGCAGATTTGACAGATATGTCTTCAGGCTATGAAAAGCCTCTTGATGCTCTTCCTTCCAGACGAAGTCGTCCTGATTTTTCAACTTCAAAAGAGGCAAAAAAGCTTTCGTTCGCCCTGCACAATTAGAGATGAAACGTCGTAAAAAGTTCACTTGTCCCAGGAATTTTTGCAATTCCTTTTTGTTCTTAGGTGGTTTAGCCTCTAAAATGGCTTTTGCTTTGTTTTTATCAAGTTCAATTCCTCTTTCATGTACTAGGAACCCTAGGAAATTTCCTGCATTAACACCAAATGCACACTTCAATGGGTTTAATTTTAATTTATACTGTCTCATCCGTTCAAATGAACGTTTCAATTGTTGGAAATGGTCTTCTTCTTTCAACGATTTAACCACTATATCATCAACATAAACTTCAACGAATTCTCCTATCATATCATGAAAAATTAAATTCATTGCCCTTTGATAAGTGGCTCCTGCATTTTTTAAACCAAAAGGCATGACCACCCATTCAAAACATCCTAGAGCACCTAGGCATCTGAATGCAATTTTATGTACATCTTCTTCAGCTATATAAATTTGGTTGTATCTTGAATATCCATCCATAAAGGAGTACATCACGTGTCCGACAGTTGAATCTACTAAGGAATCTACCGTTGGCATTGGATACTCATCTTTGGGCGTTGCCAAGTTCAAATTTCTGAAATCTATGCAAACCCTAATACTACCATTTTTCTTTGATACATGCACAATATTAGATAACCATTCAACATATCTGGCCGTCCTGATAAAACCTGCCTTTAACAATCGTTCTATTTCTTTCTTTACTTCGGGCAATACATTAGGAGCAAAGCGTCTGGGGGGCTGTTTATGCGGTTTAAAATATGGCTTGGTTGGCAGCCTATGTTATACCAAATCTTTATCTAACCCAGGCATGTGTTCATATTCCCAAGCAAAACAATCTTTGTACTCTTTTAACAAAGCGATTAACTGGTCACTTACCTATTTGCTAAGCATCTGACTGACAAACGTTGGGCAATCTTCTCGTTCATCTCCAATATTCACTTTCACCAAAGGATCTTGTGCTTGAGCGTGCCCGGTCTTCATAACTCCTATCACATCATCGTCCAGGTTCTTTGTAGTGATGTCTTCTGCATCCAAACAATCTACCTTATTAACTTCTCGGCCAATATTCTGTTCTAATTCGAACACTGCTAACTTGTTCTTTAAAATTTTTAAAGCCGTTTCTTTTTTTATTTCTCCTTCGCACCTTTTCTTGAAAGCCATTGACTTGGCTTCGACATCCTGAAAGCTAACCACCTTCTTCAACATTTATTAAATATCTTTTTTGCCAATCATTGGCTCTTCAAGGGCCACTATGTTTGGCCTCATTTGATCGAACATTTCAGTAAATGCATCTACTGATAATGGCTCCTCGCTCTGCGCGATGATCCGAGTTTCTTCGCCATCTTGGACTACTCTCGCAGGTCCATAATTTTCCTCATACATGAACTTCTCGATGGAGTTCGCTTCTGTAACAAAAGGCCTATGATCTGCTTGCACCACTTCTGCCTCACCTTCATCATTCCAAAAAACTAGACATTGATGGAGCGACGAAGGTATACAACGATTTTCATGAATCCAATCTCTTCCTAACAACACATTGTAGCTAGTTGGCCCGTCTATTACAAAGAATACTGTGGTTTTGGTGATAGTTCCTACCATCACGTCTAAAGGCATTACTCCTTTGGCCGAAGTCGCCCCTCCATTGAAGCACGTAAGAATAACTTCAGTAGGGATCAAATCGCTCTCCGTCTTTGCAAATTTCTTTATCATTCTGGATGGAATGGTATTAATAGCGGCCCCATTGTCGATGAGAACTTTGGCTACTGGGATGCCATTGACTAAAGCCTTCACATATAATGGTCTCAAATGTTTGGTCAAATTGGCCGTTGGCTTTTTAAAAATGACCTTTTCAGTTGCCTCTATCTCTACCTCTTGTCTCCCATCATCCTTTGGATCAAATTGCTGCTTCCCATCTTCTTTTGGATCAAATTGCTGTGTCAAGTTCACGTGCAACATTTCGCACTGATCTTCCGTGCCGGGCTTCTGAGTTTCTATGTCGTCACTTCTTGCCAACCTGTAGGGGGTGGCAATATCATTGGAGGTGGTCCATACTTTTCAGAGCGTGGTACCATCATTTTTCTCTTAGGCGTTCCGTATAATACGTAATAATCAAAAGATCGCCCAGATGGTTCGCCCAACAAATCTACTTCTCGGACGCCTTCATGATATAGCTGCTTTAGCAGATTGTTATATGAAACTCATCTTTTTCTTCTTTCTGATTCTAGGTCAATCTCTTCTTCCACATCGGTCAAGCCATCATCTTCTTCTTCTTCTTCACATATACCTCCCGAGGTTTGCCCGTTTTCTCCCTCACATTCCAATGTGCATGCTTCTTCCTCCTCATCGTCTTGTGTCTCCTCATCCTCTTTGCTTTTAAACTCATTGGCAAGCAGATAATTATTAGCCAAGACTGGGGGTAAAGAACCAAATTGAATGGTGATGGATCGTCCTGGATCATCTTCATCTTCGTCTTTGCTGCGTCTTTCAAATCTCGACCTACCAGAAGAATCTTCCGGTAATTCTTCTGTGGAATCGTTCACATTATGTTCCTTCTCATCTTCGAGATTTTCCTTAGCAACGGCATTGGAGAAATTGGGCAATTTGGGACGTATCGTCTCCTGTTGCTGCCTCATCATTCGTCCATAATTTCTCTGGTGACGTCTTTGCTGCGTCCTGGTCATTTGATCAAAGGGTATCACCCTTCCAGCACTGTATTGGAATGAGTGCCATACATTCGATCGATGGGGCTGTGGCCTGAACGTTCTACTGTTGAGCATCGGCCTGCTGTTGTACATCGACCTACCATCATGCATCGGCCTGACCTGTCTTTCAAAAGGAGGCCTTGACAGCTTTCGCTCTTGAATATGCTGGAAATTTGGGGTCACGTTTAGATGATTGTGACGCCCACATACTTCCATTTTCTCCTCATCTTCATTTATTTCTCTACTACATCTGGCACACAACATTTTTTTGTTCTTTTCCACTTCTTTACCTTTGAGACGTTCGAACACACTAGGATGCTGTTCATCCTCGTCTCCATTATCAACTACCAATTTGAATTTAGGTAAACCACTTTTGAAACCTGCTGATAACATATTCACTCCTAGTGGCCGCGGAAAAGGATTCTCATCCACTGTCATCTTCTTTTTAGCTTCAAAAGTGATTCGCCCTGATTCAATGGCATCCTGTAAGACATGACGAAAAACCAAACAATTATTAGTTGTATGAGACCATGCATTATGCCACTTACAATATTTTTTATCCTTAACTTGCTCAGGATTTGGCAATTTGTGCTTATCGCTCAGTTTTATTTGTTTGTCTTTATACAATCTATCAAATATAGTATCTGCTTTGGTTATATCGAACGAAAATTCTCTAGCCTTTTTGCTTGTATCTCTTAGAGGCTCATTTTTCGCCGTCGTCCCTGAGTTAATCAGTAACGGGCATGCTTAAGCATCTCCTTTAACCAATTCGGCCAGACATATTTTGGTTTGATCATAATATTCATCTACAATATGAACGTCGAAGTTTGGGTCTCTATAGTAAGTCCCTTTGCTAGAATTTTTCATTTGTTTTTCTTCCCTTATCAAGCGCTCATATCTAATCACATTGGCCGTTGATTGGAAGAGATCGAGAAACTCCCTATCCTGAAATTTCTTTTTCAAATCGAAACTTAAACAACTCTGAGCGATCTTAACAAATTCCTTTTCAGGTAAGGGCACGAAGCATTTACTCCTAGCAGTTTTAAATCTTTGAAGGAAAACTTCCGCCCATTCAGTTGGCATTTGACGTAAATTCGCCAAATCGGCCAAGGTAACCTCAGATTCAGTTTTATAGAATTGAGCGTGGAACAACTGCTCTAATTGTTGCCATGTCTGAACAGAGTTCGCTGGTAAATTAATGAACCATGAAAAGGCTACCCCTGTTAGCGAACTAGGAAACAACCTTATTTTATGATAATCACTTACTTCACCATATTGCAGTGTAAATCGCCCTACATGTTCCAATGTTGAGACTTCTCCCAAACCTGTGAATAGTGAAAATTCTGGTACTTTATATCCTCTAGGCCACGGATACGCTTGATCTATCCAATCGGGATATGGCTTCCTATAGGTCGGCCTAATGAAAGGACGCATTCCAAAAGCCATCTGATCTTGCATTATCTCGGTGATTTGGTTTCTTAAGGCCATGTTAGGATCATATGGGACTCCTATAGGTTGATTCACAAGTGGGATCATCTGAGGTCTATTGTTTAACCCTGGGTTTGTGGCCAGATTACCATTATTCAAGGTATTATTGCCATTTACTTGAACATTTGCCCCTTCGCTAACGCGTGTTGCGTTTTGTCCTATATTTGGTATATTTTCTCTTGCGTTTGGGCTATCCCCCAAGTTGGACGATCCCACATTATGACCACTCAAATTGGCCATGCCGCCTCTACCCACATTTGACGTCGATGGTATAAAAAGCGTTTCTATTCCCTGACTAGGATTCATAGGGTTCATCGTTGGTGAATTGTACCCCACAACCGTCCTGGCTTGGAAATGATTCACTATATTTGGCAAATTTGGTTGACATGTTTGGCCTACTAACCTATTCATAAGTTCATTTAAAGTACTTAATTGTTTGGCCATGTTATCATAATGCACATTTTCAGTTTGAACAAATTTTTCCATATCATGAACATTTTGCAGGCTTACCTGTCCCACGACATCTTGTGTGAGTTCGCCAAGTAACGCGCGTATGGTGCGTGGACTCAATTCCGTCTCGGTTCATAACGGCTTTGATTTTGTCCCTCCGTTGCTGGTGTATTTTGCTGTTCTTCATATCGCTCGATCACGGATTGAATTCGCTGGCTTGCTGGTTCCTTATCTGAGTTCTTGTGAGGCATATTGTTCCACTTTCTTGTATT
Source organism: Forsythia viridissima (assembly GCA_030279155.1). NCBI lineage: Eukaryota > Viridiplantae > Streptophyta > Magnoliopsida > Lamiales > Oleaceae > Forsythia > Forsythia viridissima. The sequence goes on along the minus strand of CM059033.1, from coordinate 35,216,434 downwards.
TTCTAACACCAAAAGGGTCCCACTGGGCGTGCCAAATTATTTCGCGTGGAAAGTGTGTCCTTCGCTAACAATTAAAGGATTCAGACGATGTGTAAGGGACGCCAAACCTCTTGAGACAAAGTTCCAACAAGGGGTGTTTGATTTACGAAGATTACAATAGTGACAAATGATGAAAGAGCAAAACGAAATGCCTCCAAGGGGCACAAGCACACTAGAATTCACTGTAAAGAAATATTTAAGACTAAAATGGAATGAAATTACATTTCTCTATTTTTTGAGAGTTGTTTTCTTACTTTTGTCATTTAATCTTCTTTCTTTTATACTTTACCAAACGGTTTTACCGCACGTTTTCTTTCAATCTTGCGTAAAAACTTCTCGTCGCCCAGTAGCTACCTCATCGCCCAATAACTATTTCGTCGCCTAATAACTACCCATTTCCTCCATAATGATTCAACTGTTTGTAACTCTCCCATGATGATTCAACTGTTTGTAACTCCTCCATGATGATTCAACTGTTTGTAACTCCTCCATGATAATTCAACTGTTTGTAACTCCTGAAAAGTGGGAGAAATGATAAGAGAAGAATGAAAAACTGTTTAAGAACGGTTACTCTTATGCAGTGATTGACCGTTCTAATCGCCCAACGCCCTGGGCGTTTTTTATCTGGGCGATATCCATTTTGGGCCCTATCTGGCCTGGATAATTCCCATTGGGCCTGTATATAAATTTACCTGGGCATCTATTGGGCCTGGACGACATATATTTCTAGGCCTATATGCTTGGGTACTTTTTATGGGCCTATATGTACAACAATTTTTTTCTTAAGTCTCTTTTTAGGCCCTTGTTATTTCGTATGTCAACAGAAGGAAAGATCAACGTCCTTTGATTGTATTTTGCTAGAGTTGAGTTCTCTCAGTCAGGGAGAAATGATGAAGTTTCTATCAGATATAATAATAGAGACTTGTCGAATTTAGATTAGTTTATTTTAGTTTATTGTAATTTTCTAGTTTGACTTAAATTAAGTTTTATTTCTTTAATTTCCTACTTAAATTAGATTTACTTAAACTCTATATAAAGAGGATATATACATTGTGATACTTAGACTTTAATATTTAAAGCCCGTTTGGTAGAGATTATAAACCAGTTTATTTGACAAAAATGGTTTATTTGACAAAAAAAAAAATTGCCTTGATGCCATCATTTTTTATCATTCTTGGTCAAATAAACTGTTTTGGTCAAATAAACTAGTTTATAATCTCTATCAAACGGGCTCTTAATATACTATTTTCTCCCTCCAATAATTCTCCCTCTCTTTCTTGTCCCCTTACTCTTCTTCTTCCTCCTCCTTTCCCATTCTTTTATAATTCTAGTTCTTGTTCAATTATGTTAATAGTCAAAGAATATATGCAAGGAATGTAATATTCATTAATGTTTCACAAAGTTGAAATGTTGTATATATTATTTAAGAGTTGTGTATTTATGTTAAAGGTTGTAAATGTCCGAGTCAATAAGTCATGTCTTTTCCAAGAGACATGACCATTCTTGTAAGAATGCAACACTTGTAGAATGGGACAACTAATAAGTGCATTTTATACAAATATTCGGATCTTAAAACTAAGTTTTTGTTCCGTTAGTTTGTTGATTTTTTACTTATTTTAGTCTACTTTATTTTATTTTCAGTTTTTGACCCATTTATAATCAATTGTAGAAATAAGTACGAAAAGAGCAACGATTTGACGAATGTCTAGAAATTATGGGAACTCAATTGCACTCAATTGGAACTTGAAGGGCCATTTTGGAGGCTATTGAAAGATTTGAAGACTAAAATGACCAATATTCAAAGTTGGAGGATTAAAAGACGCAGAATAAAAAATTTTGCTTGGGCGATCGCACGGATTTGTATTGGGCGATCACCCAACCATGAAATCTAAAAGCAGAACCTAAATATTTTGCTTGGGCGATCACCAGGGTTTGTAATGGGCAATCGTCCAGTGCAATTTTCCACCAGCGGGATTTTTTGCCTGTTCGAGTTTTACTCCAACTAAGAAACCTTTTGGGCCAAGATTTTTACAATCTTTCGGGATCTTTTGGGACACTTAGAGACGGCTATAAATAGGAGAGATTAACTCTAGATAAAGTAGTTAATTGTTTTGGAGATTTCAAAAGAAGAAATAAGAAACGAAGATTGAAGAATTATTCGAGCAAGATTGAACGAATAACAAGGATTACATATTTTTTCTTATCCGGGTGATGGATGTTAGTTTTTGTTTTCTTCCTCTTAATATGCTAGGCTAGATTATTTTGTGCTAGGATTACGGTGAAACTTGTACCATAATTCTCAAATTCTTTGAACCTAATTTTTGATATCCAAACATGTTTTTAATTTTGACCAATTGATTTCTTTTTCATCTACAATTATTTGGCACAATAATTGTATAATTTTTGTAGCTTGTTTTACCATCGAGATTGAAATAAGTTAAACATAGTATCAATTCTCGTAAAATCCGATAAAAGATAGAGATATACCGCTATATTTTACGTGATCTTTAAGTATTAAAAAATTTTAATGTATTCTTGTATGATCGCATTCGTCATAGAGATATTGTCGGGTCACATTTAGGGATATGTTTAATTCTACTTGAAAGAGATTGTTAAACAAATTAGGAATATTGACTTCATTATTGTAGGAATGCAACACTTGTAGAAAGGGACAATCCTTATGAAACGGTGTATAAGAATCTATATAAAGAATATTTAATGAGGATTCAAGACATCCAATTTTTCTTCCAAATTTATACGAGTTTTTGATAATATATAAGTTAAAGCTTTGCAGCCTTCAATCCGTCTTTGCATATCACCAACAGCCTAACGACGTATTTACAACAATCCTAAACTTCCATCAAATCCCATGGAGAACACTTATAATCCAACATGCTCACCAAAATCATTTCACAACTTTCTTTATTTTTTCCTCGAATTTTCTAAAGGCTTGTTTGGCATGGTTTATAAACAAATTTTAGTTTATTTCAACCGTCATTTTTGACTTTACAACCCATTTTTAACATGAAAAGTCAACAATTTCAATTGAAATAAACCAATATTGATTTATAAACTAGTTTATAATCTCTATCAAACGGACCCTAAATTTCATCACTGACTTGACCGTTGCAGCTTAATAAGTTAGACATCTCACAAGTATCAATCACAATGTACACAACTCCATTCTTAAGCGTTCAAGTGGCGTTCAAGTGGTGGAAATATAGTACACAACAATAAAAAGAAATGTATGGACAAATTACACATACATATAGATGCAAAATATTCGTGGTTGTTCCAATAAATTCCCGCAAGTACATAAACTTTTGTTTGATGTCCCACATGGAAATGTTAATCTGTAGAGCCTAATTTGTTGTGATACGCGGAGCTGAGCGTGAATCGAGATTTTGTTTATGTAAGGGTGTTTTCAAAATTTTGTCTTTGTAATTAGGTTGTTCTAGTATTTCATTAAAACTAGAGAACCTTAATTGAGTTGTTCTAGAATTTCATTATAACTAGGGAACTTCTATTGGGTTGCTTTAGAATTTCATTATAATTATAATTAGAGAACATTCAGTTGTTATATATAGGACTGATTTCTTATAAACAATGTTGTGCGATTATAATTCCGTAAGTGGATGGATCGTTTACAAGTAATAAAGTAGTGTGTAGAGTGTCGAACCCATGAGGACTCGATACCAATTTAACCTATTAATTTATAATTCAAACTTTAACAATATGAATAAACACAAATTTAAATTGTGGTTTTGTGATTCTAATACTATTTTAATTAAACCTAAATTATCAAACAATTAACTTTAAAATAGAGAGAACGAATTCAAGATTTACTAACACTAGGATTCACAAATCCACCTACACGCTTTATAATCAATTATCTGTTAATCAATTTTTAGCTTCTAATTACCTTGGATTGAAAATCGGCGTTCCTAAAATAATCAAAAGCCTCTCTCGATGGTCATTCAATTCTATATGTTATGCGAACCTAATTATCTCTAATTAAGTTTCGAACATAAACACATGCATTAACATCTCAAGAACACCTAAATGGATTTCATAAAGCATAATATTAATCTCTATCTATTATTTGACCCTATGTTATTCAATACCACGTGCTTAATCTATATTGAGTCTCTTGACTTCAATATAGATCACAATATATTCTAATGGTGATCAACCATTAAAATAATGGAATTAATGAATAAAGAATAATCAACCCAAAAGCAATTAATTACTAAAAAAGAAAAACTTCTAATTAATTAAAAACGCGAGGTTTCATCGTTCATCATAGAAATAAGTAAATTAGCCCTACATGATTATGTAAAATAATAAAAGAATTGTATTAATCATATTCCGGCGAAAGAAAAAATAATAATAAATAAAACATGTGACTCTGGCTAAAGAATCTTCAATCCCGTGCCTTGATCTTTGATTCTCCTCTTGTATCTTCTTTCCAAAATTCGTCTCCCTTCTTCTGGTTATTATCTGCCTTATTTATAATGTTCTCCAACCCTCTAAGACGTGTGTTTAAGTTGTTGTTTTATCTTGGAGTTGTAGAGTTCTAATCACATCAGAAAACTGTCAAAATTGGTGCCCGTTATGCCCTTGCGATCGCATGGTTCAGAACCGTGCGATCGCATAGCTTGATCAATTAACTTTCTGCTGAAATTTTAGAAGTCTTGTGATCGCATCACATGTTAACCATGCGATCGCATGGTTATCTTGGACGCGTTCTTGATTTTATTCCTTTTATATTTGTATGCTAAGTCCTTCAAGTCTCTTTATCTGTGCAATTAAGTCCTCTTTTTTTCAGTTTGCTTTCTTTTCATCAGATTGACACTTGGTTTTGATTATTTCCTAAAATAATAAGAAAACAACATACAATTAAAAATAAAAATAAATAAGAGTACTCATAATCATCAATTTTTGTGAGCCCAGATAAGTACAAAATTGTACTTATCAAATACCCCAAAACTTGAACTTTTATTCGTCCTCGAATAAACTAGCTAAAAACAATCATGCACATACTAATAAAAATAGTTATACTATAAATAGCTTGTCGTTCTTTTGTAACATCTTATAATTCATGACGAGTATCCAGGTATTACTAGTGCAAACGTGATCCTAATTAAATCATATTTGATACGTGTGTGAAAGCAGTTAATCTGATTCACTTAATTTCTATGGTAATGGTAGCCCAACCATTTGGTCAGATTTTCTTTTTCCTCTCGTAAGGTATACTTCCTCCCAAAATGATTTTCTCTTTCAATTCTCGAGATTTTTCTTTGGTTCTAACGTTATGGTTCACATTCTTTTCTTGCTTGAAACTGGTTGACAAAACTAGTAATTGTGACAACCTATGTTTATGGAGATTCTCCAATTGATGAGCACTCTCGACCAGAAAATTTATACTAAGTAAGTCAAACCCATTAGTTATCAAATCTCCTTGTTTACTTTGCAAAAGATTTTTTCACTGGCTTTAGCATAATTTTTTTTATTACATCTTATGTGCAGAACTCAATCCTTTAAGCTTTCTAGATGACTCGTGTAACGACCTTTAGGTCGATGACTCCCAAGTCTTTTAAACTTTAGGGCATCAGGTTTTGAGAAACCCTTACGGGCCTTTTTACTCAAGTCAAATAGGCTACGAAAAGAGTTATAAGATATTAATAGTATGCAAAACTCAGTCCATTTAGCTTTCTAAATGACCCATGTAACGAGCTTTATGTCAATGACTTTATCACTCGAGTCAAAAAGGCTACGAAAGGAGTTATATATAATAATAATAGTCTTGTTCTTTGCGTGCAACAAGTTCATGCTAAGGGATTAGATTCCTAACATTCGGTCATTACTTAGTTTCCTCTAAATGGTCTAAAGTGCTCCACACAATTTTTGCAACATACATGGAATCAATCACAACCTAGATAGCCACCATCACAGCTTAATTACCACACTTACTCACTCTATTGGTTACTTGGTTGAGACACAAATTATTCTTAGATTCAAAAAGGAGTATCCTATTGTTTTCAACATAAGTGCACCAACATAGCTAAAAATCATCTTAACTGGCCGACATAACACGATATCAAACATGGTCAAATAGCCTCACATTTAAACAAAAGTAATAATATGTTCACAAGTCATGGATTACAGCAAAATTTAAAAAATTTCATTATTAGCCGACAAGGCTATTTATATCACACAAACAATTAAATTAAATTTTTTTTAAATAAATTAACAATCAATATCAAGTATTATCATCAGATCAAACATTTTTCCACTACCCCCAAACTTGAAAGATACATTGTCTCCAATGTAAAAATAAGAAAAAGAGTATATAAAGATCAGAGACTACCCAGATGGGGATCGGATGGTACTGGAAGAAAGAGTATGACATGATCAACTGGTGGAGAATCCTGTACAGGTTGGTCAGCAAATCTTTGCTTGAATGTCATCCAGTCAGCCCGCATGTTGAAACTCTAAAAAGAAATACTTAAATTTTTTTTTTAATGCTAGTTGTCCTTGTGATCGCATGGGCTTAAAGTTCTAGATCGCAAGTACATGAAAATTTTGGCAGAAAGCATTCTGCCCAAGTCATGTGATCACAGCGGGTTGTACCATGCGATCGCATGGTACAAAATTAGTTAAAATCGTTTTTTTATTTAGAATAACAATGATCATAGCCTCAGTACCTAATAATTGAAAACCTATTTAAAATCCTAAAAACTTAAAACGTGCAAAATGTCAAATGAAACCCTAGAACTAAAAATACGAAAATTAAATAAAAGGGTAGAAAAATGGGATGCCTCCCATTAAGCACTTCTTTAAAGTCATTAGCTTGACTTTGTCGTAGTAATCGCTCAAGATACTTTGAACAGATCCTTGGAAGACTTGCTTTTCTTGTTTTGGTCGACTTCGCTCCAGTTTTTGTTTACCTTCCAGAGCTTGATTTTTCCCTTATCATATTGGTATGATTTTGTTATGCCGTCCTACTCGAATTCAACTAAGAAAATTTCACTTTCCTCATCGGATAATTTTTTATCACTCTTTGGTTTATTGATTGGTATGTGTTTCTTTTGATCTGACTGGTTTTTTAATGTGGGAGTGTTGGTTCTCTCTTGGTCAACGGCATCAATCTCGAAACAGGAATCTAGAGAGCTTGGAAATTTAATTGCTTTGTACACATTGAATGTAATGTGTTCATCATTCACTTTTAGCATAAGTTCTCCTTTTTGAACGTCAATTACTGCCCGACCAGTAGCCAAGAAATGTCGACCCAAAATGAGTGGTACATCCCTGTCTTCGCACATAACCAGAATAATAAAATCAGCAGGGAATATGAACTTGTCCACTTTCACCAATATGTCTTCAACGATTCTTCTTGGATGTTTTATGGATCTATCTGCAAGTTGTAACGATACTGTTGTTGGCTTTACTTCTCCCAAACCGAGCTGTTTAAAAATAGAGTAAGGCATTAAATTCACACTCGCACCCAAATCACATAGAGCTTTATCAAAAAATAAACTACCAATAGTGCAAAGAATAGTAAAACTCCCTGGATCTTTGAGTTTTGGTGGTAGCTTGTTTTGCAATATGGTACTGCATTCTTCAGTTAGCATCACAGTTTCATGTTCTTCCAATTTTCGCTTATTTGAAAGAATGTCCTTCATGAATTTGGCATAGCTAAGCATTTGAGCTAAGGCATCAGCGAATGGTATGTTGATGTGAAGCTTTTTGAAAACATCTAAGAATTTCTTGAATTGCTGGTCTAGCTTGTGTTTTCGCAGCCTTTGAGGAAATGGAATTGGAGGGACATAAGCCGATGGTGGAATATAATCTGGTGGTGAGTCTCATCTTTCTTGTGCAACTTTTGCATTTGATTTATTTTCTCTCTCTTTGCTGGACACAGTTTCCTTTTCTACACCTGGTCTTTTTACATGAATTTCTGGCAGTTCAACTCCGCTTCTCATGATAATTGCATTTACTTGTTCTTTTAGATTGACCTCGGTATTACTTGGCCATGTGCCTGGTTGTCTCTCTGTCAATAGTTTAGCCAATTGTCCAATCTGATTTTCGAAATTTTTAATTGCAACAACTTGCCTTTTCTGCACCTCCTTGAGTCCCATCTCCATCCGTTCTGACAATTTAGCAACTGTTTCTTCGAATCTTTATTCTCTTTCCTGGGGTCTTCCCTGATTTGGGAGATTTTGAATATTTTTAGTATTTCCATATGAGAAATTTGGATGATTTTTCCATCCAGGATTGTAGGTCTATGAGTACGGATTAGTCTGCTGTCGCTGAAAATTTTGAGCATATGCAACTTGTTTAGGGGATGACATATCAACTTTGGTCAAAGGACACTCTAATGATTGATGGTTTGCCCTGCATGTTACACAGATTGGTAGAGGCATCTGAACCATATTAGCTGAATGAGAATATTTCATTGCTTCCATCTGCTTTGCCAATGCATCGATTTTCGCCAATACAAGCGAATTGGTGTCTACCTCATGTATCCCTGTTGCTTTCCTCTGTAATCCTCTTTCTGGCCACATAATGAAATATTCACTCATGATTTTATATAGATCATAAAGGTCACCGGCGGATCTATTTTGGATAGAGCCACCTGCTGCAGAATCTACTGAAGAACGACTGGTTGGAGCTAGTCCAGAGTAGAAATAATGATTCTGAGATGCTAAAGGAAAACTGTGACTTGGACACTTTCTGAGCAGTTGCTTGAATATTTCCCATGCCTCGTGAAAATTTTCCAACTCAGATTGTTGGAAATTAGAAATTTCATACTTCAGTCTGTTTACTGTGCCCGAAGGAAAATATTTCAGTGTAAATTTCTGGATCAGATCTGCCCAAGTAGTGATATTCCCTAGTGGTAGAGAATCTAGCCATTCTCTAGCTTTATCCTTCAATGTATGTGGGAAAAGTCTCATCTTCAGTGCCTCTTCATTAACACCGTGGTATTTGAAATTTCTACAGTATTCGTCGAAGCGAAAAATATGGTAATGAGGATTTTTCATATGTCATCCCATAGAACGGCAGATTGTTCGAGAACAAATTCATCACATCTGGCCTCAACTGAAAGTTATCGTGTCCATAAGGCGGATAGACTATGCTGGACCGATTCTCAACAATCGGTGGCATCATATACTCACCCATAAGAATATCTCGTTCACTAACTTCAACTGGTCGAGCTATCGGTGCTTGATTATTTATCACACCTGCAAGTAATTGATCATGTACTTGATTGTCTGCCATTGTGTCTTTTTGCTGTCTTTTCTTTTCTCGTTTTTCACATTGTCGTCGGTGAAAGTTCCGTTCAATTTCGGGGTCTAAATCAAATAGATCAAGATCTTTTGTACGGGGCATGCACACCTGAAATTTTAGAAAATATATACAATTCATCAGAATCACGAATAACTAAAAATAAAAATAAAAATAAAAAATTGTTAAAACTAAACTATCAATTAATGTAGTAATTAATAAACTAGTCTCCGACAACGACGCCAAAAACTTGTTGTACGATTACAATGCCGCAAGTGGACGGATTGTTTACAAGTAATAAAGTAGTGTGTAGAGTATCGAACCCACGAGGACTAGATACCAATTTAACCTATTAATTTATAATTCAAATTTTAACAATATGAATAAACACAGATTTAAATTGTGGTTTTGTGATTCTAATACTATTTTAATTAAACCTAAATTATCAAACAATTAACTTTAAAATAGAGAAAACGAATTCAAGATTTACTAACACTAGGATTCACAAATCCACCTACACGCTTTATAATCAATTATCCGTTAATCACTTTTTAGCTTCTAATTACTTTGGATTGACAATCGGCGTTCCTAAAATAATCAAAAGCATCTCTCGATGGTCAATCAATTCTATATGTTATGCGAACCTATTATCTCTAATTAAGTTTTGAACATAAACACATGCATTAAAATCTTAAGAACACCTAAATAGATTTCATAAAGTTTTATACTAATCTCTATCTATTATTGGACCCTATGTTATTCAATATCACGTGCTTAATTTATATTGAGTATTTCAATTTCAATATAGATCACAATATATTCTAATGGTGATCAAGCATTAAATTAATGGAATTAATGAATAAAGAATAATCAACCCAAAAGCAATTAATTACTAAAAAGGAAAAACTTCTAATTAATTAAAAACACGAGATTTCATCGTTCATCCTAGAAATAAGTAAATTAGCCGTACATGATTATGTAAAATAATACAAGAATTGTATTAATCATGTTCCGGCGAAAGAAAAAGAAGAAATAATAAATAAAACCCGTGACTCTAGCTGAAGAATCTTCAATCCCGCGTCTTGATCTTCGATTCTCCTCTTGTATCTTCTTTCCAAAATTCGTCTCCCTTCTTCTGGCTATTATTTGCCTTATTTATAATGTTCTTCAACCCTCTAAGACGTGTGTTTAAGTTGTTGATTTATCTTGGAGTTGTAGAGTTCTAATCCCATCAGGAAAATGCCAAAACTAGTGCTCGTTATGCCCTTGCGATCGCCTGGTTTAAAACCGTGCAATCGCATAACTTGATCAATTAACTTTCTGCTGAAATTTTGGAAGTCTTGCGATCGCATCACATGTTATCCATGCGATCGCATGGTTATCTTGGACGCATTCTTGATTTTCTTCCTTTAATATTTGCATGCTAAGTCCTTCAAGTCTCTTTATCTGTGCAATTAAGTCCTCTTTTATTCAGTTTGCTTTCTTTTCGTCAGATTAACACTTGGTTTTGATTATTTCCTAAAATAATAAGAAAACAACATGCAATTAAACTGAAAACAAATAAGAGTACTCATAATTATCCATTTTTGTGAGCCTAGATAAGTACAAAATTGTACTTATCAAACAACAATTATCATTTATTATAGTGAAAATAGTCAGCGGCTGAAGACATGATGCAGTTTCACATTGAGGCGAGCCTCTAAAAATCCTCGTGTTCTTTATTTTTGACTATTTATTTATTGCACTAATCCTAACAGGAAATTCATAATAAAATTTGATCGACCTTTTTAACTGATTTCAGCCTTCACCATTTCTGAGAAAAGCTTGCTCATTGAAACATTCTCAAGATCACGTAAACTTCCCATGCTGTATTGTGTGGTGGACAAACTCTGATCCACTTGATTGTAAGAGATTTCATTCTTTTCCTTTAGTCTTTGATGATTTTCTAGAATCTGATGGGCATTTTCCAAATTCCACAATACGTCTCCCACCGTTGGTCGATCAGCAACGTGTTCGGCCAAGCATTTCTCAGCCGTCTCCCCAAATTTTTGCATCGACCCGTCTTCAATTTCATCAACAATATGAGGGTCTAAAATTTTGTCCAACCTTCCTTTTCTTAGCCATTCGACTAAATTTACTGTTTCCCTTGGAAGTGATGGATCAATAACCGGCCTCCCACTGATGACTTCGAGCATAACTACCCCGAAAGAGTAGACATCAGATTTCTCAGTTAGTTTTCGCGTTGCCAAATAGTCAGGATCGAGATAACCAAAACTTCCTTTTACGGCTGTACTAACGTGTGTTTGGTCTATCTCTGGACCAGTTTTCGAAATTCCGAAATCACCAACTTTGGCCATCATATTCTCATCAAGAAGTATATTTGCAGACTTGACATCACGATGAATGATGGCCTTAGCAGAACCCGTATGCAAATAGTGAAGCCCTCTTGCTGATCCAATGCAGATCTCAAGCCTTTGTTTCCAATTCAATTTGGGAAGATTTGATCCATATAGATGATTCTTAAGGGTACCATTCTCCATGTACTCATAGATTATGATCATTTCATCCTTCTCGTCGCAGTATCCAATCAAGGAAACTAAATGGCGATGACGAAATTGAGATAACATTTCGATTTCATTCCTAAAATCCTTATGGCCCTGCTGAGATTGACAAACTCCTCTCTTTACAGCAACCTTTCTATTATCCCTCAAAACTCCCTTGTAAACTTTCCCGAAACCTCCAATACCAATAAGCAGATTTTCGCTAAAATTGTCCGTTGCTTCTTTAACCGCCAGAAGAGGGAACCGGTAACCTGTTTGGGGATATTTACTATCCTCAAAACTTTCTTGATTTGTTATGATAGAATGGTCCTCTCCAGAGTGAACCGCGTTGTCCCTTCTTCTACTTCGTCTGATCATCACAATCAAAACAAATGCCAACACAATGAAAATCAAGAATGATCCAACAGCTAACCCCACAATCAGCCACACTTTAGTCGTTGAAGCAGGTTTAGTCATCTGGATTCCAGCATCCGCGAGATCAAGACTGCCCTTAGAATTGCTTATCTTCATGATCTCGAGTCCATTAAGAATTCCATTCGGATATGCATTTTTCACAACTGAACGACCAATACTTACGCTAAGATTGGGTATATCGTTTAGTCTAGTGATGACATCAACGTAATATGGGGCTCCCAAAACATTTGATGTCTTATTGCTGAGATCTAGATCTCTAACAGCCATCCCAGAATTGAGGAAAACATTGAAGATAAGAGAATCAGGACTATGACTTAGTATATCACAAAAGTGAAACCGGACAACATAATCAAAACCAGGATCAACAACAAATGACCAAGTCCCATTAATTATAGCGTTCGGATCAAGCTGCGAATTCAGCTTAGTGGCAGTACCATAGACAGAAAGGGGAGCAATAAGTCCACTATTTCCACTCGTGTCATTTACAGCTGTAATATTTGACACAAACTCGACAAGATTACTATTGATCAAATGCTCTTTATCAGACTGCCAATAACGCGACAATGTATCGTTCTGGGGTAAAACGTCCTCATTTCCCATATTCACTCTCCAAACTGTTTCCAGTGCTTGTGCCTGCAGACTTTGGTAAGGCTGTTGAGAATTAATCATAGGAGCTCCATCCGGGATAACCTTACCGGGAAGTAAAACAATTTCCAATCCATTTATAAATGCAAATGAACCCGGAGAAGAAGTAAAGGTAAGGAGTAGATTATCAGTAGTTATATTGACAGAGTATTCCTTGACAACCGGGACATTTGGTGGTTGAAAGTTCTTCAGAAGGGTAAATCTTTGAGCAGAAACAGAAAATTTAGCACTGGAAAGATTAAATCCTTCACTGAAAAACGAAAAAAAGTGCAAACGAATCCAGTGCCAACCCTTTTTCTTTATTGGAAATGTGTAATTAGAGGAACCATGCAAAATTCTTGCAGTTATGTACAAAGATGAATTATAAATGGATGTAGGAGAATCTGAACTTGCATTGACAAATATGGTTTCTGGGGTTGACAGAATACTAGAATTCAAGTTATCTGCCAAGAAAACACGATTATCTACCGGTGTATTTTTCCTCGATCCGCAGTCTATTAGGTAGTTATCTGCAGGATCAAATTCTAGACAAGTGCATTTCAGAATGACAATGAACAATATTCCTATTAGAAATAGAAATATATGAATTTTCATACTCAAAAACAGCAGGATAAAGAGTAATAGTATCACCTTCTGGATATCAGGTTTAATCCCAGGCACCCATAGAACATACAAGTTTGGCAAGGATAAGCTGAACTCATTTATGAAACTGGAATAGATTCAGCCGACACATGAGCTTAATCATTTAGGTGGGACTAACTTGAGAATTTTCCTCTTTCTAGTAGTTATGCCTAACTTGTTTCATTTGAAAAAATCATTGTACAAACTCGTCAGTTCTATGTGGGACTAGACCATAATGGAAGACCACATAATAATAATAATTATAAAAAGACAGACAAAAATATTGGCAGGACAATACATGAGGATAGATGAAGGTTCCTAGATATTGCAAAGTCTATAGAAAGAACAAATTCAAAAAAGAAATCATTAAAAAATGGCCACATAAACACGAGATAACAAGAAAAAGAAAGACAATGCACTGTCATTGTCTAACACTATCCTAAAACGCGTTTTCTTCAACTGCCCCATGAATCGCTCCAAAAAGTATGATAAATTCAAGTCAAAATACTTGTCAATAATTAATTGTATTCTTATTTGGCCAACAGTATTACTAGCTTGTTTGGTACATATTTTGGGCAAAAAATATTTTTTTTTCTAGTTCAACATATTTGACTTGTCTAAAATTTTGAAAGTAAAATGACAAAATAGCCATTAATTAACACAATTCCATCCATTTCAAAGTAATAAGTGCAATTTTGTTATTTCACCTTCAAAATTTTTGAAAAATCAAATATGTTATACTAGAAAAACTCATTTTTGCCCCCAAAAATTCTACCGAACAAGCTCTATATCACCGGAAATGAGACTTTTTGATGGTGATGTTTTGTTTGGTCGTACTTAAAAGTTAATCGTCTTGTATTTTTTTAAATAGAATTGGATTATTCAGTCTATACCTGATGTAACAAGTAGATGAATAAAGAACCATTCTTCTCTAATAATTATTATATTCATTTTGACCTAAATAAAAAAATCAAAAAGAAAAAAGGTACACCTACCATGTCATCATTTTGTCTTTGCATAAGATTTAAAGTTATCTTTTCTCATTTTTAAGACTTTTTATTTTTAGTTTAGATAAAAGCATTATTTTTAATTTAAATAAAACTAATTTCTTTTTTCCTTCTCTTTTTATAAGAGTGCTTAATTTCAAAAATATTAATGTCATAAATTTATAATAATCGATTTTCGAACTTTCACAAATTTTCTTCGTTTTTTATGTCTTTTTAAAATACTAGTTAAGAATACGTGCGTTGCACGTGATTTTGTAATAATATTATGATTTTTTATTTTAAAATTATCAATGAATATAACACTTAAATGAAACTCATTTTTATTTTAAATGAAACTCATTTTTAATCATAAGTTTATCAATGATTATGAGGAATTATATTCAAACTTCTTGGTAAAACATGTGGTTCATTAAAAAATACATGATCTACGTGAATATTAAGTTTGAAAGATTATTGATACTCTTTTAATTATATTTTAAAGCACATATCTAATGACATATCAGAAAAGATTACTTTCTTTTATGAAAATTAGTATCAAATTCTAAAATACATTAAAATAGTAGATATAAGTATAACACAATTTTTCATTGGTTTTCTGTATTTATATCATTATAAAAAGCACACGAAAATAAAATATTTATCCTTTTTAGGTAATTATTTCTTAGAAAAAATAATCTCAAAATTCTTTGACATAATATAAAGAAAAATTTTCTATTGCAATATCCATTCAGTTTTAATGCACCCGTAAATTAAGAGTTTTTTTTTTTTTTTGTTATCTTCATGCATTCTTTCCCGTAATTCCATCTGAAATATTATTAAATTTTAAGAAAATTCAAAACAACAAAATATTTGGACAATGATTTTAACTCATCACATAAAACCACTTATTATGCGAGATTTACCTTCACCTTATACATAACAGACTCATTTTATCCAAGTTATGTCTTCCTCAGCCGCGTGCTTGAAAGAGTTAGAGTAACACCAATTCTTCTTGTTATAACTCGTTCTTCCACAATAAATATACGTTTAATTGCTTACAAAATGACATAAAACATCATTCGAGTTTAAATCCCTTTGTTATCAAATATTCTAAATCAAGAAAAAAAGATATAGAAATCAAAATTTAAAATCAATATTACCATCATATATATTCTGAAAATTAGTGAATCATTCATGGAAACACATCCATTATTACCACATTACTATCAAAATAATTATCAAAGATTAAAAATCGTCATTGCGAGGGAAAAATATTCTTGGCATAATAAAAAGCAAAGACGAATAACAAATGAAGAAATTATGAATCAATAATAAGAAAGTCGAAATGCAAAGCCAAATTCATCTTGTTTTGTTATGTTGATGAAGGAATTTACTTAAATTCTCGTGCATAATAAGATTGACTCTTTGACTGTTTACAATTGAAGATAATACTTTCAATATATTAAAAATTTTATTAGTATATTTTTATTTATTTTCATTAATTACAATATATATAATGGAATTTAAAGAGACAAATAACTTTCAATGATCAAAATGCAATATTTATATAGTATTAAATAGTTTAAATTAAAGCTAAAATAAATTATATTAATTGAAAAATAATTTTAAGAATTATAAGTTATTTGAGAGGCAATATCGTCCATAAATGTTTCTCCCATATTTGGAACAGAGGAAGAAAGTATGAATCAATAATAAGAAAGTCGAAATGCAAAACTAAATTTATCTTGTTTTGTTATGTTGATGAAAAAATTTACTTAAATTCTCGTACATAATAAGATTGACTCTTTGATTGTTTACAATTAAAGATAATAATTTCAATATATTAAAAATTTTATTAGTATACTTTTATTTATTTTTATTAATTACAATAAATAATAGAATTGAAAAAGACAAATCACTTTTAATGATCAAAATACAATATTTATATAGTATTAAATAGTTTAAATTAAAGTCAAAATAAATTATATTAATTGAAAGATGATTTTAGGAATTATAAGTTATTTGAGGGGTAATATCGTCCAAAAATGTTTCTCCTTTTAAGGGACTTTTAGAATTAGTATAGATTTATAAATTTTCATAACACTATTCAAATAAAATAATGAACTATAGAGTTCATTATTTAGAAGAACAAATTAATTTAGAGTTTGTGTCTCATGTAATTAATTATTAGAGTTTTTAAATAAAATATTAGAATTATGAGAGAACAACAAAGTCTTTAGATCACTTGGATGGAAGAATTTTTGAATGGTCAAGATGCAGTTCAATTTATTTTTTTCAATCAACCATTTGAAAAAATTTCATTTAAAGAAACATTGAAGAAGGACAATCTCGTGGAATTTGAGTAGTCTCATAGACTATTTAACAGTGTTGTTTTTTAAGTATTTATAAGTTGTAGGTCTTATAGAATATGTGGATAACAAATGGGTAGCTAGTAAGTTATGAGGTCTTATAAATTGTGTGAATAAAAAGTATGTTTGACTAATTTGACCAATCTAAATTATAATTTAAGATTAGTCAAACACAATGTTATAAAAAGCGTAAAGCGTGGCTAGACATGGATGTCGAATTTCAAACTTTTTGAGTTTATGCGAAGCATAACGATAGTAAGATAAAGAAAATGCGAGGACGAGGCGTGGTGAGGCGTGGTTAAGCGTGGAGGCCGAGTTTCAAACTTAGACAGAGCTTAGATTAAGTTTAGACGAGCTTCTTATGACAGTGGTCAAACATAAACTTAAGTAATTATAATCAAACCGGTAGGTTAGTTTCACATTATTTTCCTTGTTTATAATCTTATATTCTTTAGTCCCTTTCGTATGTAGCAACTTGGGACTTTATCCCATTGGTATAATGTATGAAAATGAAAGGGAGATAGAAAACTTTATTGAGTTCTCACTTTATACATTGAAATTTGAATTGCACAAAAATAAATGCTATAAGAAAGGGACACATATGTGACAAATTTGTAAATATGGTTGTCAAGTTTCTCATATTCAAAATACGTAAAAATATGGATAAGTACTCATTGAGTACAAGGAATAGTAGGCGTCTGAGAGAGAACAAAGATTTTAATTTAGTGCTTATAAATAATTAATCTTATGAAATGTATTGATAAAAAGTGAATTAAAATTGTTTATCATACCGAATATGTAGATAAAAATAATATTTGCATGATTTATAAGTACTTTTAAAAACTTTTAAACATACGTATTGTCTCATGTGTTGAGCATAATTGCAAAGGGAGTCTCTCACATTTAGGGAGGTGTATTTATTGAAGATTTTTAAAGGAATTTAAAAGTTTAAGTGTATTTAATATAGATTTTTTAAGTTCTATAAAAGTTTTAGAGTTTTTAATATTGATTTTTAAAGACTTTTAAAGAGTGTTTAATAGTCGTGCGATATCGAATTCAGATTTTTTTAAAATCTTACGAAAATTAAAAGTATTCAAAATATCAAATATTTTAAAGAGAAACTTTAAAGTACAATGTATAAATAAAAGATGTTACAATTTCTCACGCATTCATCTTCCAAGACTTTAAAAGACTTTGAAAAATAAAAAACTTTATTTCCTATTTTTTTTTTCTTTATGCAATATTTCTCTTTTCTTTTTCCTTCCACAATCTCTAAAGTCAATATTAAAATTATTCTCTTTGATTTTTTTTTCTTCTCCAATATTCATTTAACCATTTTTTCCCTTTCTTCTTTTTTATTCTACGGATCATATAGTCATGATTAATTAACTATATTTGTCATAAAAAAGAATATTAATACTTTTATCTCTAGTCAATGTGATTTTTTTTTCTCTTTTTAAGATTCCTCTAACCATTTTTCTCATTTCTTCTTTTTCCTACGATGAACCTTAGACACATGATTAATTATTAATTTATTTTTATAAAAAAGAATATTAATATTTTTTCTTTCTTTTCTTCAGTATTCCATATCCATTTTTTTCCTTTCTTCTTTTTCATTGCTTTTTTTATTTTTCATTAAAAACAAGATAAATTTATAATTAGGCTGTGTTTGATTGGAAGCATGGAAAATGGGTGGAAAGAAAATGTTTTCCAGGGAAATGATTTGCCAAGAAAATATTTTCCAGGGAATTGTAAATGTAGTGCGTTTGATTGGATGAAAATTCATCCTAGAAAATGTTGTAATTTTCCAACTTTTGGTGTTTGATTGTCTTTATTTTCCATGGAAAATGTAGTATTTTTCAACTTTTGTTATTTGATAGCAACTATTTTATAGGGAAATTATCACATTTTCCATGACTAAAATATTGGAGAGAAAAATTGAACTTTTACTATTGACAATTGTTAAATTATAATTTACCATTTTTTATGCATATTTCCACCATATATTTTATATAATCTAATACAAATTTTGAAAAAATTCTATTGTACGTTGAATTACCACAAGCATATGGATTTGTTAAAAAGTAACTAAAAGTGAGTTAAATAGTAGCATTCTCATGAGGCCTACGATTTACACTTACGTAAACTAAAATAAAATGTCCTATATTTTGAATAAACACAATGGACTAACTTAGTTAACTACATTAAATTTACTTAATGATTTAGAACAACTTAAATTTGCTTAAAAATTAATAATTTTGCCAACTTAAAAATTAATAATTTTGCTTAAAATTATTAATTTTAAGCAAAATTAATAATTTGCTTAAAAATTAGAGCAACTTAATGATTTATAGCATTTTATATAATTTGCTTAAAAATTAATAATTTTACCAAGACATTATTTTGCCAACTTAAAAATTATTATTTTAAGCAAAATTATTAATTTGCTTAAAAATTAGAGCAACTTAATGATTTAGAGTATTTTATATAATTTGCTTAAAAATTAATAAAGGCTTTTTAATTTATTAAGGAAATTCTTGCCAATTTTCATTTGCCATGGAAAATTGATTCTACTCATTTGGCAAGAAAATATTTTCATCATTTTCATGGAAAATGGGTCACGTGCATGGAAAATGGAAAAAGTTTGCCATGGAAAATTTTGTGAATCAAACAACCCAAAAGGTGGAAAATGGGTGGAAAATTTGCATTTTCCATGGCAAATTTGGTGTATCAAACAGGGCCTTAAATTCTTATATAATGGTTGAATGTAGTTTATTAATGAATTTTATCAGCTATTTTTCATTCTTGTTTTTTCTATTTATCTTGATGAGCAACATGCATGGGTGTATTTTTTTTCTTTGTAATGTAATTGTGGTGAGTTATAATGATATGTTACCTATAAATTATTAAATTAAGAAGTGAGATTATGAACTAAATAAAATTTTATGTTGGAAAATTGTTACCATCAGATTTTGGTAAAGCATCCTCGTCAGCAAAGGCTCCATAAAAGCCCCATAAAGACCCAATGAAGGCCCAAGTTAGGCTTCTAAGCCGAGGGCCTTCCAGATTTATAAAAGCCTCATGTATCGAACGAGAGCCTTGTGAATGCATTTAAGATCCGGCAACACATTAGCACCCTCAAATTAAGTATGGCGAAGCTTGTGAAGAGCCTCGACATTCATGGCCGACCTCGGGTGCTTCACCGGCAACCGAATCCGTCACAGATCCGCAGGCATTGTGATATTTCAGAATGATTAGAGATATATTCAAAGAGATCTTTTAGTGTCCTATCCATAGTACTAGAAATGTGAAGCTGAAAGTGTTAGGTTCATTGAGAATGACGAAGTTAGTGAGAGAGTAAAACCATGTAACGTGGAAATTCAAGAAGTTGGAGTACAAGTTCCCTTGCCCTCAACTCCTTCTAATGTTGTTGAACGAATTGACAATTTGCAAGAACAATAAATGAATGGTCAAACATCTCACAACGAAGTAACTACCAATGAATCAGGGCTAGATGAAACACGGAGAATAACATTAAGAAGGTCTGAAAGACATCGTAGACTTGCTATTCCTGATGATTATCTAGTTTATCTCCAATAGTCTGAATTTAATTTAGGAATTATTGATAATGATCTAGTTTCATTTTCATAAGCCATTGAAAGTGTTAATTATGATAAATGTGTAGATGATATGAAAGAAGAATTGAAACTTATGAATCAGAATGAACTCTGAGATCTCATCAAATTACTTAAAGCAAGTAAAAGATTCGATGTAAATGGGTCTTTAAGACCAAACACGACTCTAATGGTAATATCGATCAGTATATTGTTAGACTTGTTGCCAAATGTTTCACTCAAAAGGATGTTATTGACGATAAGGAGACATTTTCACCATTCTCTAAGAAAGATCCGTTCAGAATTATTATGGCTTTGATAGCTCATTATGATTTAGAGTTACATCAAATGGATGTGAAAAATGTCTTTCTAAATGGAAATTTAGATGAAAAAGTTTATATGGATCAACCTGAAGGTTTTCCAGTTGAAGGAAAAGAATACATGGTATGTAAACTGAAAAAATCAATATATTCAGTTAAAAAAAGCTTCTCGGCAATGGTATCTTAATTTCAACGATACCATTAGTTCTTTTGGATTTAAGGAAAACATTGTTGACCAGTGTATTTATCTGAAGGTCAGTGTGAGTAAATTTATATTTCTAATTTTGTATGTTGATGATATCTTGCTCACTACTTAGGGATGGCAAAGGGGCGGGGCCTCCCGCGAAAATTTTGGCCCGCCCCGCGAATTCGCGGAGCGGGGCGGGGAGGCTTTTTGACCCGCCAACCGCCCCGCGAATTTTTTTTTAAACTGAAAAATAAAAAAAATAAGAAATAAATTTTTTTTAAATATTTGTACCAAACAAAAAAAAAATATAAGATTTGGGTTATGGTGTAGTGGTTAAAGCTTAGTTTATAAGTTTCAACCTGGGTTCAATTCTTCTTGGCAGTGCGGTGGGGTGGGGTGGGGTGGGGTGGGGTGGGGTGGGGCAGGGCTGCCCTAGACCCGCCGCGGGGCAGAAAAATCTTCCCCAAACCCGCCCATATTACTCGGCAGGGTGGGCGGGCGGGGCGGGGCATGTCTAGGGCGGCAGATTTTTTTGTCATCCCTATCGCTACTAATAATCTTAGCCTATTACACGAGACTAAGAAATTTCTCTCTAAGAATTTTGAAATGAAATATATGGAAAATACCACCTACGTGATGGAAATTGAAATATTTCGAGACAGATCACAAGGATTGTTGGAGTTGTCTCAGAAAATATATATTAACAAAGTTATAGAGAGATTTAAAATAGAAAAGTGTTCAGTAAGTGTTATTCCAATTTAGAAAAGAGACAAATTTAGTCTCATGCAATATCCAATGAATGAACTAGAACAAACACCAGAGGAGCAATATCATGGAAATGATTGCCTCCTAAGACATTTAATGAGCATGTCGAAAGAACGAGCATTATTAGAAATGATCATTGACATTATGTTATTATTCTTATGACGTTATGTATTTGACACTTTGAGCTCCTTTATATATTATTTTTGATATATATATAATTCTTGTCTTATATATATATATATATATATATATATATATATATATATCAAAAATAAAAGGTTGGGTCTGCAGAGATTTGCGAGTTAGCAGAGTTTTGTCTAATCTACTGAATGCGGAAGTCTAAATTTCTATTAATTCTTTTATTTTTAAATAATATTCAAGAAATTGATTGTCTGGATCTATTGATTCGTATATTACTATTTCTTGTAATTCTTCGATTCTTTGTTCTAATAAATTAAGATCTTTATTCTGAATAATAATATCTCCTTCTAATAAAGATGAATCTAACTGTGGTAATTCTCTAAATACTCTATCTAATATTTTATATCTTTGTCCTAAACTCTTTCTAATTCTTTCTAATTCTCTACTATTTTCTTCTAACAGGAAATTAAAACTTTCTAAAAGTTCTGAAGATAATTTAATTTCTTTGGTTCCTGATGTAGAGGCTTCGTCTGTTCTTGAGCTTGATGGGTTCATAAAATTTTTTGTTTTTCAAATTTGTAGTATATCCTACTCGGTACTTCCCTTGTCATAAATTCTTTTAAATGTTCTAACAAATCCCCTCCCCCCCCCCCCCTTTTTTTAACTGAAATTAGAATTCTTAGGAGACGAATAGAAAATGTTAAAGACATGCAGAAATTATTAGTTCAAAGACTAGAAATCCTTGAGTCAAAAGGCAAAGGCAAAGGAATTATGATAGAAGAACAAATTCCAGAACACCCAGAATTAGTTCAGATAGTTTGTAATTCAGAAAAATTAAGAAGTATTAAGGTTAAATGCCAAATTAGAATAGGAGACTATATCATAAAATGTTTAGGTTTAATAGACTCAGGATGTAGTAATTGTATAATTAATAAAAAATTAATTCCAGAGAAGTATATAGAAAAGTCTAAGAGTCCAATAGATGCCCAGCAAATGGACGGAGACCATTATACTTATACAGAGTTACTTAGGTCCAATAGTAAGATTAGTTTTGAAACTAATTGTGGTTTAAGTACGGAATATACTCTACCTAGAGATTCTACATGGGTAAGACCTTTAAATCTTAAAAACACAGACTTTATTTTAGGATTAAGTTTTTTATTAAAAGACAATGGTAGTATTACAATTACAAAAAACTTTATACATTTTCAGAAACATACATTATTCAGCCCAACTCAGACTATTTACTTTCCATCAGAGTGCGTTGAGAAACGTGGTGGTAGTAGTAGTAAAAAAGAATGTCCTTGTAAAATAGAAAGAGAATGTCAGTTAATAGAAAATCAGACTCTAGAAGAAGAAGAATTAGAAAATGAATTCAATTACACAGAAGACTTTGACTTTAGTCCAATAGAATTCTTAGATAATGAAAAGATTTATTATACATTAGTAACAGAACAGGAAATAGAAAGTTTAATCTCTAAGCTAGAAAAAATGGAAATTTTAGGAGAGAATGTTTTAAAATATTGGGAAAAAGACAAAGTTATGTGTGAACTTAAAATTAAGAACCCTGAATACATAATTAGATGTAAAAACATAGAAGCAACAAATTTAGATTTAGAAGATTTCAAGATGCATGTTGAAGATCTACTAAAATTAGGTGTAATTAGAAAATTAGATAGCCCTCATAGATCAGCAGCTTTTATAGTTAGAAAGCATTCAGAGATAATAAGAGGTAAAAGTAGAATAGTTTTTAATTATAAAAGATTAAATGATAATACAGTAGAAGATGCTTATAAGCTACCAGACAAGACAGTTTTAATTAATAGAATCCAAAACTGTAAGATTTTTAGCAAATTTGATTTAAAATCAGAATTCTGGCAAGTTAGAATGCACCATAGTAGCATAGAATGGACAGTCTTCACTTGTCCAGAAAGACACTTTGAATGGTTAGTCATGCCTTTTGGATTAAAGAATGAGCCAGGAGTTTTTCAAAGAAAGATGGATAGCATTTTTAATAAGCATAGTAAATTCGTAGTCATATACATAGATGACATTTTAGTATTTAGTAAAAATAGAAGAGATCATAGAGGACATTTACAGATTGTCTTTTCAGAATTTATAGCACATGGGCTAATTATTAGCAAGAAGAAAATGGTATTGTTTAAAGAATTTATAGATTTTTTAGGAATAAATATAGGACAAGAGAGTATATCCCTTCAACCTCATATAGCTCAAAAAGCCCTTGAATTTCGAGACAAGCTTGAAGATCTTAAACAAATTCAGAAATTCTTAGGACTAGTAAATTATGCTAGACCATTTATTAAAGATTTAGGAAAAATTGCAGGTCCTTTATATTCCAAGACTTCACCCACAGGACAAAGACATTTTAATTAAGAAGACATAAAACTTGTCTAGATAATTAAAGAAAAAATTAGAAGTTTGCCAAAATTAGCAATACCTTTAGATACAAATTTCTTAATCATAGAGACATACGGTAGTATTTCAGGATAGGGAGCTATTTTGTTATGCAAACCCAATAAATACGCAGACAAATCTACAGAAAGAATATGTAGGTACAATAGCGGTAATTATAAAGAAAAAGGAAATTTGAGTAGTATAGATGCAGAATTACTAGCAATTAATTATGCCTTAGATAGTTTTGAACTGTTTATAGTTTCTAAGAAAGAAATACTGATAAGAACAGACTATGATGCTATAGTTTCATTCTATAATAAGCTCAAATTAGACTCTAAGAAAAGCAGTAGAAGAAGATGGTTAAATTTTGTAGATAGAATTACAAATACCGGAATTAATATAGACTTTGAACATATTAAAGGTATAGATAATAAAGCTGCAGACATCTAAAGTAGAATGATTACAGTTAAAGAATTTTGAACAATTATAACTGTTTTATATTGTTTTTCAGATGTCCAGACCTCCGCCTAGACCAGGAATTCTCCCTGGGAATTCATTCGCTTCTACAGCTTTACTTCAGACTCATAATAGTCAGAACAGACTCTTTTACCAAGATAAGTTAAGATTTGGTAACCAAGAACTCATTTGTTTTCCTTCAAGTAATATTTCTTTTAAAATCTTACCCCATATTTCTTTATCTAAAGAAGAAAAATGCATTTTAGATAATTTATGGATTTCTTACAATAAGAACCCAAAAGACCAGAAATATTTTCTTGCATGCATGAATGCATTGTCAGAATTTTTTAATCAAAGCAAGAATAAGTTTAAATTCTATGTTGTTATCAAAGGTAAAACACCAGGGATTTTTCATACCTGGATAGAAGTAGTTGAGAACATTAACAATTTTAAAGATCCTCTTTACAAAGGTTTTACAAATTTTCAAGAAGCTTTAGATTGTGCGAGACATCTTATTGGTTTAAATTTCTTTGTTTCTCCATCATTAAGAAATTTTCAAGACTCACCATTAGATTTTTCTCCTAATAAAGACAAAAAGATTTTCTGCACTCATTGTGAGTGTATGCAAAAGAATTTTAAGATCATTAATGAATCTAATGAAGCACTTATCTTAGAAAGAATTTCGTTACAAAAGAAGATTGCTTTACTAGAAAAAGAAGTTATGAATTTAAAGATGATCTACCCAAAAGGTACTACTGAGCCAGTTAAGTCAGTAGCTAGTCCGGTTCAAACGGTAGCCGGTAAAGACTTTTCAAACCCGTTGATGGCTGTGGACTTGCCCAAAGCCCAATAGACTCAGAGAACTGTTGATTTCCCCACTAGTTCAGAAAAGACCCCAATCTGGGATACCCTTGGCTAGCCCAGTGGCAAATTTGATCTTTTAATGGACTATTCTTCAAGCCTATCTCAAAGTCCATCTAAAAATCCAGAATCACAAAAAAGCCCATCAGACTCCCAAAATAGTAAAGGTAAAGAAATTCTACAAGATAGCCAAGACCCAGACGATGATATCATTCCAATTAATATACTTCTTTCTCATATCCAGAAAATGCAAAAAGAAGAAGTTTCTCCCAAGACAAAAAAGAAAATTGTCAAAAAGAAAAAAATTAAGGATGTGATTAATGAGACCATTAATGAATATTTAGCAAAGAAAAAACATGATAAAGAAAAAAAAATCAAAGAAGTTCTTCAGAATCCGAAAAAATATCCAACTAACTCAGAAGGTAGTAGTTTTAGAGGAGAAGACGAAGGTTATGAATGTAACAATTCAGACTCGGGAATGTCATTTTTCCCTACAGCAGAACATAATCTTGATACATAGAACAGAATTTCATGACAGATCTTTGCTGTAAAAAAGAAGAAAAAGAAAAGATTCCTTACTTTTTGAAGTTTGAAAATTCAGAAAATGCCAGAAAGAAAAGTTTTCCAGATTTTGCCAGACAGATGATTTCTTAAGAATGCTGTTGAAATTTTGAAATTTCATAATGCTGCCAAAATTCCAGGATGTTTTCAGATTTTTTCAAACAAGATACTGTGCACCTTTTGAAAAAGAATTTCATTCAGATGCTGACAGAAGAAGTTTTCAAGAAAGATGCAGAAGAATCCGCCTAAGAAGATGATGCACACAAACGAAAGAGACGAAAAAAGAACTGTGCAAGATTTGGAAAATTTGTTGATTTTGTCAGAATGCCAAATGCAATTTTCAAATGTGGCAGACAAGACCCTGTAGCAAAAGAGACTTTACATTTCAAATTTTTGGCCAGATGTTTCTCGGTGAAACGCGTGCCAAAAAAGCAAACAGAAGAAAAGACCAAAGTTGAGGACGCGTAGAAAGAAGAATTGTCCTTCAGATTTTCTCTTAGATTTTTGCTCCCTAGAATTTTATTATATAAGGAGAAGTTATTCATTCGTAAGAAGCAATGGTTTTTACACACAAGTGCTCACACACATAAAACTGCTCTCTTACAATACTTTCCCTTGTATAAGAAAAATTCTCAATCCAAAGTGTAGAAAGCTTGTAATCAGGTATATATTTTTTGAGTTTGTAATTTAGTTTTTCAGATATTTTCGAGATTTTTCGAAAGGGAAATCCTTGATAGTAGATTCTTCTTATGTATTAACAGATCTCCATAATGTGTTATTTATCTTTTAATTTTAATAGTATATGAAATGTTTTATGAAATGTTTTGTTGATATTTGTTGTATCAATCATTTCATCCTATGTATGTTATAAAAGCATAACTTGATTTTTAGAAGCCATACTGTTTCTAAATTAATCCTGAGTGACCCAAATAAGTAAGGATTGTTGGCCGGAGTGAGCCTGTGATATCCTTTAGATGTTGGGGAAATGGAATCAATTAATTTAAGAATTTATTAAGGGAGTGCCATTGGTAACCTTAGTAAAAGGAATCAAGTTCAAGTTAACATGTCTTAGGTGGTGAAATTTATTTTCAGTTAAAAAAAAAAGAGAGATTTGTTAGAACATTTAAAAGAATTTATGAAAAGGGAAGTACCGAGTAGGATATTCTACAAATTTGAAAAACAAAAACTTTTATGAACCCATCAAGCTCAATAACAGACGAAGCCTCTACATCAGGAACCAAAGAAATTAAATTATCTTCAGAACTTTTAGAAAGTTTTAATTTCCTGTTAGAAGAAAATAGTAGAGAATTAGAAAGAATTAGAAAGAGTTTAGGACAAAGATATAAAATATTAGATAGAGTAGATTCATCTTTATTAGAAGGAGATATTATTATTCAGAATAAAGATCTTAATTTATTAGAACATAGAATTGAAGAATTACAAGAAATAATAATATACGAATCAATAGATCCACACAATCAATTTCTTGAATATTATTTAAAAATAAAAAAATTAATAGAAAATTTAGACTTCCGCATTCAGCAGATTAGACAAAACTCTGCTAACTCGCAAATCTCTGTAGACCCAACCTTAAGATAGACCATTCTACGCCAGTGGCTGAGCCTATCTTTTCGCACCCCCCCCCCCCAAAGTGGTATCAGAGCCATTGATAGTAAAAAGAACTTAGATTATTTAAATTTAGAAATAAGTACAAATTTTAAAAGAATTAAGACTGTTGACAATAATATTTTAGGTTGTAATTTAGACACATCACATAAATTACATAGTTTGTTTTCAGAAGATCCAAGTCAAAACCTTATCATAGATTTAATAATTAATTTGTCTAGAAATTTAGAACTAGAAAATAAAAGAAATTTTAAATCTATAGAAACAGTTTTAGAACTTCTTAAAACAAGAAACGTAGAATTAAAAAATATTAAAGAAAGCCTAGATTATATTAAAGACCAAAATTGTGCTATTTTAGATAAAGTATCTAAGACTGAAAAGAACCAAAAAGTAGACTTTTCAAAGATAGCAAAAATTTTAGATCTTAATAAATCTAGAGAAATAGAAACCGAGATAAAAAAGATTGTCATTAAAACAGAAGAATCTATTAAAGAATTAAAAAGTTTAATTCTTAGTTAATGAACGATAGTTTCATTCAAGATAGAAATTATATAGACGCTTTTGAATATTGTAGCTCTTTCCATAAAGAACCTAAAGGTATTACTAATCTAGATTCTCCCAAAGCTACAAAATCAATTTTAATTAAACAGAATAATTTAATTATTACATTGTTACTTTCATTACATAAGAAAATTGATAGTTTAGATAAAGCAAAGTTATTAGTCTCATCATCTAGCATAGAAAACGACTTAAAGGCAATAACAGGACATTTAGGAAGTTTAAACCTCCAACCCACAGGTAAAGAAAAAATAACTAGAAAGTTACCTAAAGTATTTAAATTTCCAGGATGAGTTTACAAACTCCTTTTCTAGGAAGATCTAGAACAATTACTGAAGGAACTTCAAGACCTAGTACTTCAGGAATAGACAGATCCATCTTAGATAGACTGTTAAGAAGAACTGAACAAAATGATCAGAACATAGAAGAAATTTTAGACCCAGATCAAGATTATGTTAGATTCCAGACCCATGGCTTAAGACTTCTTAACCCATAAGTTTTATATAACAGAGGAATTTTTGAATCAAGAATGCAGTTCTTTAGACATAATAGACAAGTTTCAATTCAGTGTATAGGTAGTCAAGTTAGAAAATTAAATCTAATTTCAGATGACTCTAAAAAAGAATTAAAAAAGAGAAATTATAGATTTATGCATTTAGGATTAATAGTCATAGGAATTAAAGGTCTAACGAGAAAGAATTTAGGATGCAAGACTATAATTACAATTTATGACGAAAGATTTAATAATATAGATAAGAGTCAGATAGCTAGTATGGAAATAGATATGAACAGTAATCATGGAATTATTTATTGTAATCCAGACTTCTTAATGACCATAAAAGATTTTTTTGATAAGATTAAAATATGGATTCATACTAAAGGATATGAAGACTTAGATAGTGGAGAAAATCTTTTAATTCATATAGGATTTTTAGGAAGATGTTCAGTAAGCGCCCAAACTAAGTACAAAATTTACATAGATAAAGTAGTAAATTTAATGAGTAGTAAAGATATCAATATGGTTAAGCCAAAAGAATTCTCACCAGAACAACTTGTAGGTTTAGAATGGGATTTAGATAAGTTTTTAGAACAAAAATAAAAAAAACAACTATAGCTACAACAGAAGCCTTAACCTATAGAGATATACACGGAAGAACTAGTCTTAGATTTATAAACTATAACCAAGTAGAAAGACAGTCAGAAGAAAATGAGGAAACAGAATCTGTTAATGAACCATTTTTAGATAATGTTCATATTGAACTACTAGGAGAAGATTTAGACAGAATTATCTTTCCTAAAGAATTAGAAATGAATTTAAGTAAAGAAGAACTGCTTAAATTAGAAGATGAAATGTATCTTAGTAAACATATTAAGGATAATGAATATCAATATTTTGATTCAAATCAGAATATAAGATTAGGAATCATTAATGAAGACGATAATAACTCAGAAATTAGTTATGAGAAAGACTTTATGGATACTCAGACTTATAGGACCATAGATGACACCCCTTTTGATAAGACCGTTAAACATGAACCCTTTTAAATGGATCAGGATTTCCTCCAAGAGGATCATATGGAAGTTATAACGAACCCTCAGAAAACTCAAAATACATAGCTAAAGGTAGTGAAAGACCATTAGAAAATAAAATAGAATTCCAATCTGTGGCCAAAGCACAAATTTTAAATTTGACTGCTCATGACCCTCAGATGTGGACAAATGTTATAGACGTATGGAAAAGTACTATTATAGGGAATTATATTAGAAATTTTCAAGAAATGGATCCTTTAGATATGTATAGATATTTAGAGACGTTCTTAGGAGAAAGTACTAAGGCAATGTGGGAAGCATATAAGAGAGAAAAGAAGGAAGAATTTGATGAGTTAATCAAATTAGGAAGTAATCCTTACAATTTTGTTAATAAGATTCAAGTTTTAATTACCGGATCAGACCCTAATTCAGGACAGATGAGTATACAGAAAAAAGCTATGAGAGATTTAGAACAACTTAGCATGTATAAATGGACTAAAGGTAAATATGTTAAGAAATTTTTAAATGAATATTATTATTTAGTTTCAATATCAGGAAATACTTTTAACCAAGAAATAGGACAGAAGTTATTCCATAAATTAGGATTAGAAATAACAGAACAATAGAATAATTTAGCAACAGTAAAAGAATTTCCAGATAAGAAGTGGAGCATAGGACATAGAATTCAACATGTAATAAGATGTTTAGAAGATAAGTGTGTTACATTACAAATCCAGAAACAACTAAAAAAGACATATTATAAATTTTGCAAAGACATATTTATACTCCAGACTTATGGTGATTCTAAACTTATAAAGAAAAAATATAGGAAAGATAGGAAAAGTAAAAGAATTAATTAATTATATATATATATATATATATATATATATATATATATATATATATATATATATATATATATAAATGGATTATATGAATAGTGACATGACTAGTCTGACGAAGATATTATTGTTGAATCATTAATAAACTTTTCGTTTATAGGTCATATTAAGCAAAAGGCTAATGATGTGGTTCATGGAAGGGACTGTGTCGAAATAATGATGTACGACTGTCATAACCCTTATTAGTCTGTGCTTGAAGATGATATATTAAGGACCATTGTATGACATATTTTAACTTATTATTTGTGCGTTATGAATTATTTATTAAGCCATGAGATAATATCACACGGGTCAAGTAATATTATTTAATGGATTAAATTCTTTAAGTGGTCTAATATTATTCAAGAACTCGAATCATATTGGTCAACTAAGAAGTATGTAGTTTTATGTAACTCCACTTTGATAGAAAGTGGAAGTCTAAAGATCGTAAGAAACTACCTCTCGCTATCTATAAATGTGGATGTACTCCATCATTGTGTTACGTCCAATTAAAAAGTTAATGGAGAGAAAACATAATTTCTTTATTCTTGATTTTGTCAATCTTGAATATCAATTGGAGATTTGGTTTTTCAATAATCTTTCATGGATTAACGTACATTTTCTAATGATTTATTTATTTATTTAATATAAAAAGCATGAAGTTCTAAGATTTGGAAATTTGGATTCATGTAAATTATTATCTTGTATAAAATAATTGAATTCTTACAATCACATGCACAATTAAACATAGATAATAAATTTTGTATTATCAGAAAAATAAATTTATTTAAGTTACATTGAAAGCTCAAGCAAAGAAACCAAAGCAAATCAATAGTCTCCCACTCCAAATCTAAAGAAATAGAATGAGATAATCAAAGAGAAGGGTTGATAAGAATTGGAAACTTTTTTTCCCCAATTGGGATAGAAGTGAAATTTTTATTTTGTAATCTACAAATATATAATTGGAATTTTAGAAGATTCATTAAAGTAGAAAAAGACCTAAGGAAGCCAAGTTGGATTAGTTTGATTTGGTATTATTGTAATTTTAAAATATTTGATATAAAAATAATTTGTGGGAAGAATTATTTAAGTATTTAGTAAACTTTTGTTTTAAAATTAATATATGTTTCAAAATTATTTTAACATTTGGTGAACAATAGTGATTTATTATTGTACATGTATACAATTACTAAAAAGTGAACTTATCGAAGCACATATTCCATATTTCCTATCTAAATTTCACTTTCTCTGGTGCAAACTTACATATTCTCTTTCCCATTAGTACAATTATTATCATTTGTAGTGTTGTAAAATTTATCTTTAGTTTTATAAACATACGTAATATTCTCAAATATTTTTCTATGACAAATATTAATTATAATTATTTTAAAATAAAAAGATTAATATATATTAAATCTCAAAATTTATAAAATTACAAAATAAAAACATAATCCATATAGTAGAAAAATAATTAGAGTTAAAATTAATATTTTAATTACTGATAATTGGATAAGTTAAAAGCAAAATGGTAATTCACACTACAAATTTTACAATCTACACCAAATTTTAATTTCAATAAAGGTCCCATTTTAGTACTGATGTCTCCAATTTTTTTCATTATATTTTTATCATTAACTTTCAATTAATTTTTATATCTTGTCTGTGATAGCGATTTTTGTCTAAATATTATACCAATATGCATTGAAATGAGTGACACATATTTTATCAATTTTTTTATTTATTATTTAAAAATATGAGAGATGAAAAATATTTTTAAGTCATCCTAATTAATTTTTGAGACAGAAATCATCATAAAAACAAAAATAAAATGCGCAAATTAATAGATTTGATTATAAGAAAGTGATAAAAAACAGTTGGGGACATAAATACAAAAAAAGTGTAATAGTTGAAGACCTTCATTGCAATTAAAATGTAATTTGATTAAAAAAAATGTAGTGTGAATATAATTGCCCAGAACAAATCTAATAAGAAACTTTTTACTGCTTCTTAAGATCTACCGTAAGATAGTACAAATTCTTCTATAATCAATTTTTCTTAACTTTATTAAACACCTAAAATAACTTACAAAGTACTTTCTAAAAATTAACAAATATGTCTAAAAGTCAGTATTCTAAAAAGCTCGTTTAGGAGTGGCTTCTACGCCTCGACCCTTGTCTCATTCTTGCTTATGTTTCGCCTATATTCGAAAAATTTGAAGTCAATCTCCACACTTAACAATACTTTACCATTTTAGAATAGTTCTAAATGTTACTTCCAATATCAAGAAAGACATTGTTTTCAAAAGAAGACAATGGAAAGAAAATAAGATAATTCTATGATTATCACAAATTTACGTGATAATTGTGTTGGCATTAAATGATAAATTTAATTAAATGTAAGAATATAAAACTTATTTTATTGAACATTCATTGTATGGCAACATTTGTTGGATCTAAGACATATATTAAAGAAGAAAAAAATAGGGAAATGATCAAATACCCACAATGGACAATAGATACGATGCTCACTGTTGTCCAAGTGGGCATTGGACAATTAAAAAGTATTCTAATATCTACTGGACAAGTGTCCAGAGGGTATTAGATCATCACCAGAAGAAAATATAGTAAAAAATTTATAAATTCTACCGTCTTGTGGACTTATGGTGTGTCCTCTAACACTAAGGGTGTGTTTGATTGGATTCCATGGAAAAGAAAAAATTTTACATGTAAGAAGGAAAAAAAAGAAAACCCCCCACCAAATTGGTGAGAAAATATTTTCCAACATTTTGGCCAAATGCATTCTTTAAGTGATTGTACTTTAGAATTCATTTTCATTTTCCACCTTCAATCAAACAACCAAAACTGGA
This sequence comes from Forsythia viridissima, assembly GCA_030279155.1. Lineage (NCBI taxonomy): Eukaryota > Viridiplantae > Streptophyta > Magnoliopsida > Lamiales > Oleaceae > Forsythia > Forsythia viridissima. The sequence continues at coordinate 35,182,730 of CM059033.1, read as the reverse complement.
AAATATTTTCCTCTGATATAACATTATTTTCCATGAATATAATATTTTCCATGAAAAATTGGCCAATCAAACACACCATAAATATGTCAACTAAATGATCAACACCTAGTTTTATTTAAATTCTTTTTTTCTTAAATTTATTTTCAACTACATATTTTGAAGGATCTACAATTTTTTATCAATTTTTCAACTATATATTTTAACAAATTTTTTTCAAATTTTATTAAAAA